>OY754907.1:12751414-15460328 GCA_963576535.1 Plemyria rubiginata
TCACCCGCGTAGATTTAAATCCCGGTATTCCCATACGGGATAAAAAGTAGCATATATGCTATTCCAGACTATAGTCTATCTCTCTGCCAAGTTTCATCCAGATCCGTTCAGCCGTTCCGGCGTGAAAGAGTAACAAACATCCATCCATTCATACTTGCAAACTTTCGGGTATTTAATATTACTAGGATTCTGTTACATATTATTTCTTAAATTTAATTGTCTGTTTTTAATTAGGTAGTGTACCTCATTGGCTGGTGCCGTTCTGATTAAATAAAAAAATTTGTAGATCATTTGAACAAGGATCATTCTGTTTGCCAGCTGTATGTCAAAACTATTTCTAATAGTTTCATACCCTGCATAACTCCTGACTACGTCCACATGTAAACGCACATCGTGACCGTCGCTACCAACTATACGTTACTAGTTACGTTGCAGTTGCACATTGCAGTTGTGTAACAAATGCGTTATGTCGTTGATAAAGTGGGCGATTATAATAATGTTTAAGTTTGTGAAATTCTTGCGGCAAGTGGATCGGATCATTACGCTGATAAACAGTAGTTTTTGTATTTACGGGTGATGGCTGCCGTAGATATCACACATGTCAGAGCTACCTACTGTTTATTTTTGGCTCATCAAAAGTGTTTTATGTTGTACTAGCTGAACCAGCGGCTTTGCTCGCGCCAAGGAATTCAAAGAAAGCGGATGCCTACGTCATAATATCTACCTGCATGCCAAATTTCAGCCCGATTCGTTCAGTGGTTAGGGCTGTGCGTTGATAGATCACTATGTCAGTCAGTCACCTTTGAGTTATACAGGGTGTCCGGAAGGTCGATGCAAAGCCGTGATGGGGGGGTAGGTCACCTCGTTACGCATCTATTCAGGCTAGATTACCTTAGTCCAATGTCGTCGAATTCCGAGTTTTTTTTTTATTAATGTTTCATTATTAAACACCTCCCATTTAGTCAGTTGTGTGGATACAGATGATTGTTTTGGTGTTTATCGATTGAATACACATTATGCTAGGACGTAAACAAATTGTTAGGCACTAGTAACTTCAACTTTTTGAACACTATGAACGAAGACTTAAGCATATGATTTTGGTAAATTTTTCAAAAATCATGGATACTATGATAACTCGGAATTCGTCGACGTTGGACCTAAGGTAAGCTAGCCTGAATAGATGCGTAACGAGGTGACCTACCCCCCCCCCCCTCCCTTCACGGCTTTGCATCGACCTTCCGGACACCCTGTATATTATGTTGTATGTGTTGATAAACTTAAAATTATTTGATACATTTGCAACTGCATATAATCTACACAAGAAGTAGGTACAATTCGTAAACGATTCTTAAAGTGTTTTATTGATAATGATCACTTTTTCTGTATCTATTCAGCCTATGTATTAGAGGCAGGTCTTCTTAATAATTCGCCATCATCTCCGATCCTGTACCAAACTTCTCCTACTCAATACCTAGTTATCAACCGAGCATCGAGCATGTAGACTGAATCCTGCCCGTCTCTTGGCTATGTTTTATTGAGATACTAGTAGCACCCTGCGGCTTCACTCGCGTAGGTTTAAATCCCGGTATGCCCACGGGATAAAATGTAGCCTATGTGTTATTCCAGACTATAATATATCTCTGTGCCGATTTTCACCAAGATCCGTTCAGCCGTTCTGGAGTTTAGAGTAACAAACATCCATCCATCCATCCATACTTACAAACATTCGCATTTATAATATTAGTAGGATATTCAATTTACATAAGTAATTACGTTCTGTGGTATCACCTGTGAAGATAAGGCAGATAATAAGATAAACTGGCAGCTTGTGTTACTTGAATAATATATAAATAAAGAATAATAATAATACTAATGTGTAATAATAGTAAATAAGAATAACTAAGACAATCTCTAATATTTAACACGAATCAGCAGGAAGTGAAGTCAGAAGTAAATAAACTACAGCAACAAAGTAATGTTTTGAAAGATTTGTGTCATAATCAAATTGTTAGCACATTAAATTAAATATTTCGTAGAGAATCTACATCATCAAGTGATTTTCTATTTGTGTTGACTTCTCTCCTTTCTAGGAATACCTACTGTTTGATGTGTTGTGAAAGTCTGTTTCGTTTCTGTCTTTCAATTCCCTTTTTGTTGGAAAGTAATAAAACTAGGTATTTATACAAAATAGCGTTTATTAACCCGCAAGTATCTGTATAACGTCAGTGTTGCGAAATTGACTTGTGACTAGTTACTTACCTACCTACTTGCCGGGTACATTACCAGTTTCGCACAGCACAGTTTTTACAAGTGACATGAAGTCACCTGTTTTGATTGTTAAATTCAAGTTGAAAATCTCTCAAAAAATTCATAACATGAAAACAATTGCAGAACGTACATGGGGGTGATTCGGATACCCCACGAAACGAGGGACCTAAATTTTACTGTGGAAGTCACTATACCGGCCACCTGTATAATAATTTCTTTTTAAATAATTTTTCCTACAGGTTTTTGCGGAACCCTCGGTGCGCGAGTCCGACTTTCACTTGGCCCATGTTTTATCTTCTTAGCTTTTTGCGTAATATCGATTGCTTTTGATAGGTGCTAGATAATATTTAGATCTTAAATCTTTGGCATCAGTCAAAACTCTCGCATAAATGGCATAATATTCGCCATTCTAAATAGTTATGAAACATAGCTGTCTTATGTCTATTTAAAATCTTACAAATATTTTTAAACATACAGAAGTTAACCAATCGTATCATCAAGAAACATTTCAATATATTGCGTTAAATCTTTCATGATATTCTGCATCAACGGTTTTACATAATCTTTTTAGATGTAGACGTTATCGTTATTCTGATTGCAGATTCTTGAAGGTATTTCAAATAATTATTGTCCATTTCCAGCATCATACCGATAAACCGCTACTGCTCTTTGATATCTATCGCTGCCGGCGTTTGTACAAGACGTGAAATCATGATCATGTTCTCGATAAGAATCTTAGTGGACTGCGTTTTGAGAAATGAACATTTTTCAACTTTGATTATACGTTGGTAGGTTGAGTTTGCTTTTAAAATGGAACTTGTAAAATTACTCCTTCTTATACCGGTGACAGAATGCAAGCTCTCTAAAAGTGAACAGAGGTGAAGGACAAGTTGAGAAAGTCTTGCTAGCACTTACTGCTTGGACGCAAAGGTAAAGGAAAACAGAGATTTTGTTCCCATAAGCGAAGTCCCATAGCTGGCCTTTACTTGCTTTCGTTAGTTAACAGACTAACTGACTTCCGTAAAACCAAAATCGATCCATGTCCATTTCAATTACAATGTTTAGTTTCAACTTCAAAAAGAAATCAATGATTATTGCAGCAACTTGTAGTGAAAACAATTCATGCTTATTATTTCTTAAACTTAGAATTAGGTTATTACGCTACTGATGGTGGATGGAGTAAACACATTCATTATCAATTCCCCTGTCTCGAAACTGCATGCACCAATAGATAATAACCGACAATTATCTTAATTATAATTTCGTAGCCGAACCGAACACTAAACTTCCATCAACCAACGTAGGTAATTGTTAGTACTTACCGTACCCTTTGTAAAGAAAAGGATAATGGCCTGCTGGCTGTAATAAATGTCTATGCGTTGATTTAAAATGCCTTTACTGGTAATTTTGTATTGCACACACACACACACACAAACGCTAACATGAACATTGCAAATAGATCGGTCTTACCATTAATTTTATCAGCTGGAATTGGGCTTTTACATGAGTATGCCATTTTTATATGACTCTGAAGTAGAATAATCACTTTAGCCTTACCCCAATGACAATGTGCAAGTGTCACGTCCGTGTTGAATCACTGCACAGTATAAAACAAAGTCGCTTTCTTTGTCCCTATATCTCTATGTCCCTATGTATGCTTAAATTTTTAAAACTACGCAACGGATTTTGATGCGGTTTTTTTTTAATAGATAGAGTGATTCAAGAGGAAGGTTTATATGTATAATACATGCATGATATAGTAGAAAAACAATGTGCATCCGTACGAAGCAGGGGCGCGCGGGCGGGTCGCTATAAATAAATAATGCTGGACAATCCACACAGCACTACCTAGCCCCAAAGTAAGTTACTCAAAGCTTGTGTTGTGGGTACTAGATAAAGAGAAACATTCTCGTCATTCGACTTCGAGAATTTAAAACTCCCTTATAAAGAACATATTCTGGGTCACGATAATCGAACCTCTAGGGGCTATTAAAGGATAATGTCGACACTGCCCGCTTCCCAAATCTTAATAAATGTGATGAAACTAGAAGGCTGCAAATCTGTCAAAGGAGATAATAAAAAATTAATTACATTCACCTGATCATGTTCGCCCTACATAGCTTAACCTGAAAAACATCCGGCACTTGTGATGACACATCCTATCCTATCTACAATAATATAATTATCCATATTATGGAAGACAGGTATCTGAAAATTCTCATCGGTTCATATGACAGACTGAAGTAGGTATTTTAACAGTAGTTTGATCCAGTAATAGAGACGCTGTGGGCCTGCATCAATGTAGTTTTTACTTGGATTTTAACAATACCTGCATAAAAGATCACACGTTCCTAATAAAATTCTAATTGATCAATCAATTTGGATTTGTACACGACTTTAACACATTTTTTGAATTTCGAAGGTATTGACCACAACATGCGTGCTATCTGTAGCTTGCATTGTTGACAAACATTGTTTTTATTTTCAGCCCTAATGAGCAGGGTTCTGATAAGGCCAATAAATGCGCATAAAAAGCATGATCTCACCCAGGGCCGCTTCAAGCCGTGACGTCAGCATTCGGCGTAAACAAGCTTGCGTGTGTAATTTTTTTATCTTCATGCTCTTTTGCTAAACGATGATAGGCGGATTAGGCTTCACATTTACAAATATATCTTACCTGATCTCACAATACCGTTTACTAAAATTCCGTGTAATATGATTAAACTTGTAAACACTAGGGATTTTATAGGCACTGACTGCTGGCATTCTCTTATCACATCGTTCCCAGAACATTTTCCGTTTAGCACATGCTGATAACACAATTTTTCCTTCCTTTTAGTTATTCATTACTAGGGGCTCGTCATTCCCTACTTGAAACATTGCGTCATGTTTAAAGGCTCACACCACCATTATTAAGTCATTTATGTCATCATTCCCATTGTGAATTGTTATGTTTAAGTATTGAGCGGCTTAATGGATCAACCTCAATAACCTACCTATATTTTTGTTTGCTTCGTGGTTTTCTTTTTATGCGTCATTTTTCTCCTGCTTGTCGCCTTTTCGTTTTGTCTTCTTCGTACATAACAGGATTATAGTAATGTTAAACGACTAACTGTTGGCTTGTAATGTTTTGCGAGTGTCCGCTAAATTTGCCGTACGCTAAACGTTTTATTTACACCGAGATTCCGCATTGCGGACGGTAACCTGGCTTTTATGTACTTATATATATATATATATTGTATATGCTGGTATATCTACCATTAACCAAACCAATATACAATATATAATATTCCCGAATATATTAACGAATAATCGTAGATTAAGCCCTAAGCGCA
This sequence comes from Plemyria rubiginata, assembly GCA_963576535.1. NCBI lineage: Eukaryota > Metazoa > Arthropoda > Insecta > Lepidoptera > Geometridae > Plemyria > Plemyria rubiginata. Next base: position 12,757,018 of record OY754907.1, read on the forward strand.
TGTCCACACTTCAGTGACAAAATAATATTCTACCAAGCTATTTCGGTAGGCCGCTGCCGGTTCTATTCTAAGGCTTCCACGCTCCAATGCTCGGATTGACATGAGCGTTCATGAGCATAAGGAACTAAATCTGTACCGGTCACATTACAAAGGCTTTGAACCAAGTAGGTAATGAAGACTTTCAAACGATATCTTTGAAGACTTTTTCGCTTAATTTCCTGTTGAGAGATTGTCAGCTGCGTTTGCTACGCCGAAATTATGATGTTTAGAGAACATATCCCTGTAGTACTCGTATATACTCGTACCTACCTCATAAATAAGTGTTAATTTTATTATTACAATTGAATGTAACACATTGATAATATGAGTGAGTGTCATAGTTTATTATTAATAATTATAAATATGACATTAATTTCATTATGATTCATAGTAGATACTCCGGATACATGATATCTCCATGGGAAAACTTTGTGGTAAGCTCGTTGCAACGTGTACGATACTATACCTACAAAGCGTGCTAATTCTACAAAAGAATAAAACAGAACGTTTTTGTTGTATCTTGCAAATGGTACACACTTATATTTGATGATTATAGCACTGAAGATTGACCATAATTTTTGAAAACAAACATACAGGTAATAGCCGCAGTTCGTTTGTTTCGGTCGTTGAACCAACTAATGACTAGCGAATGTGTCCATTACAACAACCGTCCCATCAATCATACTTTTGGTACCCGGAAGAGGTTGAAATAGTTCGTTGAACGACCTTTGCGTTTGACCTTGGTGTTAAGTTTCACCCCAAAGCTAGAGTAGGGTTTCGTTACTCTGAAGGTCGATGGACTGATGATAATGGTTGATGGTTCTTACTAATAAAATAGGTCTTCATTTCTTTGATTGTGCTTACGGTGCGCAGGGTAGGAGTTCCTTAGTTTGATGAGTTTCAATATTTAATAAAAAATATTGTTGGTAAGTTATCTATCTATACCTAGTCATTTGTTACACGCAGCACACATGATTTTTTAGAGTTAATTTTTGCGTAAGCTGACATTACGAAGATCTACCCTTGTCGTAAATATGACTTATTTATAGGTCGATGTCCTTGTGGCACCCTCTAAATCACCCTCGTTCAAGGTTCAACGAACGTCCTTCATACCCTGTCATGTCAGTTGAAATGTTTTAAAGTACGTAGAGGTATAGACGTACTTACCTACATGGTATTGATCCTTGTTTTTCGCTCTTAGATACCTTGCTAGTTTTTGTTTAATATAAACTGCTTCATTTATGTGGTTCGTTTTGTTCTTCTGAGTCTTAACTCTTCTTTATTCCAAAATAACTTTCCATCTTTTGTGGAATATCATCTCGTGATGTCATATCGCCACTCACACTTAAAACAGAATACAAGGTTGGTTTTGTTTTTGGCTACTACTGCGCACATGCGGCTTATTTAATTTTAATAACAGTAGCTGTCTTCAATTGAGAATTGATGTCGTGGCTTTCCGCTCCACCTAACGCCTAACCATTGGCCGTGATTCATGCATCGTGCTCATCATCTAATTCTGCTGCTCGTGGGTGGCTGAATTTACGACAAAGCCATTAAATAATTAGATGTGTTATTTCTGCGAGCGGCACTCACCTTTGTAGTGGCATTTAATGGTCTATCAATTAAAGCCGAATATGGGCATTTGGTTGATTACCGCAATAATATGATGCACTGCCATCAGTTTAAGGCATGCAGATGTTAAGCCTCATGCACCTGTAATTTCACCGGCAACCACACCCATCAAACCGAAACACAGCAACGCTGCTTGCCGTCCAGATTAGGCATGGTGGTAATACTTCCCTGAATGAGTCCTTCACAACGAGCGCTAATCCTCTTTTACGCATTTGATGGATCATAAAATCCTGGAATTGCTATGAGTGGAAAAGATTGACGACTACATATTAAAACAATTACCTGAGTGAACTTGCTTAAGGTAGTTCCGTTGTAAGGTACTTACCGTATTTCATATATATCGACACAAACCTTGCTAGGTTTCATCATGTTGTATTATTAATACTGTTATTTAAGTTTTGCTGAATAAATAAATAAAAAATAAAAAAAATACGAAATAATACAGATTAATTAAAGTAAAACCGGGACCAACCAATCTATATTAATTACTGTTTAAATAATTTTAAAAAACTAGGTATGCTCTCAAAAATTCGGATGATTTACTCAAAAGAAACATGTTATTTATCTTAGTCGTTCGTTCGCTCTGTCGCTGTAATAAAAGCTAATGGATTGGTGTTCTCAACAAAATCAGCGCCGTTGTGAAATCTTAATAGACTTTACGTCCCGCTATAAAATCGTGCTGCAACTTCTAAGCCAAAATAGATTAATGTTTACCCCTTTGAGTTACAAAGTGAAATGTAAATAATCTAAGTTTACTTTGTGAATTGTGTTCTTTACACATACACCCACGAATAAAGACTCTTCTCTTGATCTCTTCGCTATAAAGCCAACTTCACCAACATGCTAATAAACACGATATTCACAGTTTCACATTTTATTATCTCTAAATAGATTATTTTCTAGGTAGATTCTTCTATTTATTCTTCGCGAAATTCCACACTAATAAATTATAAATTATTAAGTACAGTTACTCTCATTTATTACATAAAACTTTAAGAAACTGTACTAAACTTTATTCACTTTCCAGCAAACCTATTAACTCCAGGCTGAAAAACAAATTCATTTCTCATGAATATTGTGAATTTCGTGGGGGTGGAAAGGTCAGCCTTCTCTGGTTTATTGCACTGTTCTCGAGCTTCGGTCAAGGTGGGCTCGGCGCTTGCCTGGAGCCGAAACTAAAATAAACAATCGCGAAAACATGACTGATTTCACTGAATCTGCAAAATGTTCGCGGCCCGGATGCTGGTGAAGGTCAATTTGTTGCTCTGCAAAAGGAGTCATATTTTAAATGCAAAAGTTTACCCTCAATTTGTCAAACTCACTCAATAACTGTTACTATTCATTCAGCTCTTGCTCACTGACCGCTCAAGAGACGTAACTCGAGGTTTGCCAGCGAGCCATGGAGCGCAGTAGGTATATTGGGTGTCAAACTTACGGACCACATAAAAAAACAATATTGCGCTTCAAAACAAAAATTGTGGATGTCATCCATCATTGAGTATGTTGCACGTATGCCGAATGATCTTTGGGCCAAAATAACAACCGATCGGATCCCTCAAGGTCGGCGCCCGCGCCGTCGAGGTAAACCCGGAGAGATGGCGGGTCGATCTCGATAACGTGGTTACAGCGGTGCTCGTTGCAGTGGGACGACCAGGCTAAAATTAACATTTAATCCAAACTAAATACTCAAGTTATCAATTTCCATGTTTCCTTGCTTTTTCTCCTTTGCGTTTTTAGACTTATTAAATTGCAATGAATAAAGCATCACTACTTCAAGTGTTAACTCTTTTAAAATAAGGGTCGAAGCAAACGTGATTCCGAAATAAAGGGCGATTGTTCTCTAACATTTATCACTTCTCATGGTCTACCGCTTCCGAATTATTTTACATTTTAGACTTTATGATAACTGATTTACAGTCTTGAGTTGTGAACTTGCGACTACGGGGACAGTTCTTGTAAGACCGATTATGTTCGGTTGTTGTTATCTTGGTACCTTGCCGCGCACGCGCCACAAACGACCATTTGTATGATTTACAATGTGCTCCATTGAAATGTGCCTTTGTTATCCTAACAGCGTCGGCGATAGTCGATTACACAATCGCATCTTTACACGCTTGCCGAAGGTTATCCAGTTCTCTGAGTTTATTTTGCCTTTGTGTAATTGTCGGAAACTTAGATCAGTCTCCTTGATGATATTTCACGTTTCTGATCTTTGTTGGTTATGCTACTACAGTGACCGTTCGCTATGAAATTGTTGCCCTTTGCAATTTTGTGGTTGAGCACGGTAGGCGTGTAGGTAGTTTAGTTGAAATTATTTATTACTTAAGATTTAGTAACGTAGCGTACTGTGGTGATATATTTTGCTGTCCATGCTATAATTTTCTCGTACCTACTATGATGATATATTTTGCTGTCCATGTCTATGTTCATAACAATTTGCTAAGTTCTACAGTGAAACACGTAAACATAATAGATAATACAAGCTAGCAAACTACCATCTACCTACTCTGAATTGGCGTTAATCAATTACACTATATTTGCTTGATTTGGAACCGATTCTCTCGTATATCATATCACTAATGATTAATTTTGGTTCTTTGCCAAACAGTTGCTTCGTTGCTCCCTTAAATTTTAGAGCCACTGCGGAATTTGTCTATTTTATTAATATTGCTGTTTATTCTTATTTCTCCTCAAAACTGCGGAGTTTGAGTTCTAGTTTTAGAATAAATAATGAATTCGTTGCACATTGTATCATAAAAAATGCATGTAAATATTATATCATGTATATTATTCGATGGTTTCGATATACATATTTACTAAGCACAAGATTTTGTGTTTTGTATTTTTTGCAGCCTTTTTTATTTTATAAAAGCCGCATTTTTCATTTAAAAAAAATCTGATTCACGTCTGATCCCAGGCACGGTAGATATCCCCTCAGATATCATTTTAAACTACCAAGTAGGTAAAATGCTATTTATCAAGTAAAAACGAACATTATAACAATTCCTGGAGATTGATTGTGATGTTGAATTCGATTACTTGTTGGCATGTCAACACGGAAAATCGTTGTTTGAAGCGATTACACGTATGATTACTGTAGCCGTAATGCACTTCACACATTCGAAGTAAACGTTGCAATCTCAAGCACAGACACAAGAATAGTTACTTTTGCTATTAATGTAAATTATGTCATCGTTGCAATAATTTTTTAGGTTAGAAAAACAAAATTATCAGCAATTCAAACGGAATTTTAGTTGCTGTTGTTTATGTAATGCAACGTAAGCAATGCCAGTATAAAGAAATCAAATCCAGTAGTAAATGTATTGAGTTAGTTAGGTAAGTAGTACGTGGTTAGTACAATCTTTTTCCAACGAAAGAGCTACGGTTATCGGAATACTAGGATGCATTACAATTACAATACATTATATAAATGACAGCGCGCTAATTTTTTATTTGGCTCATATTGCTTATACGTAGTCTTTCATATTTCAACGTTCCGTTTGTGTTCTCTGCTCTCAATTTTTCTGCTCCTACTCCGATGTTGTTTTTCCGTGTCGTATTAATTTAACTAAACATGACTGTTTCCTCGTTGTCTCTATTCAGTACTTCTTTGTTGGTTATAATACTATTTTACTGACCTTGGCGCCACAACAAAAGAATTAAAATGCAACTATCCGTGTGATGCAATAACTTATTAGTAATTATCTCCATACCGATCTCAACTACTACATATTTATTTATTTATTTTATTTATTTTTATTTCTCAGGAAAACAAACAGTACTTACAGACTAATTATAAATTCATGAAAATAGCTACAGACCATTAACACGTTTTCGCCTCTAGAACTTACTACTAAAAAATTTTCCTCTAGAACCTCTATTCATCATTTATGCACAGTGTATGTTTAATCTTTATGTTTATGATGACCTTTTTTTATAAAAACAGAAAATAGTGGTAAATAATGCTATGCGTGCATAACGAAACAACACGAGGTTGTGCAAACGTGTGACATTTTAACTCCCTCTCATTATAATAATGTTTCGTGTCTTGTATCCATACATTACCTACATTGATGCATAAATTCTGATTTTTGCACGCTTTTGTTGAAAATGTATCTATAACACCTTCTGTTATTAGGTACGTCTATCACAGAAGATAATTAATATACAATTTAGTTGTCATCATAGCATAGGAATCATCTCGTTATTATCAAAGCGAGAAAAAGTACAGATAATCAGTCTTTCCGTGATTTATCTGTTTAACCCTAAGTCAGACTGAGATAACTACAGGATTTCTTACGTCAAGTCCGGTATTTAACGAGCTAATTACGATAATTGTAACTCACCTGCGTCATATTGAAAATTGCTTCTTTATTTTATATTAGGTACATACATTCCTAATTATTAACATAAGTTTACTTAGGTATCTACTTTTATATACACCTACTTTAAATTTTATGCTTAAAAAGTGCAACAGCTCGAGTCAGTGCCAACATCGACACAAACTTTATTAGGTTTCACGATGTTGTAATATTAATAAATATATGTTTTATTGAATAAATAAATAAAATATGTAACAATAATATAGGTATTCTAAGAAACTATTTTCAAGAACATCTCTAACTTTTTTAGTAGAGTTCAAGCAATATAAGTTGATTATTTGATTTGAATTGCCTAAGCGAGCATTTAAAAAAATAATTTGAAAGATAATCCAAATCTAATACCAGACAGACTGTAACTTACCCAGAAAGGGAAATAAATATTCTGCGATATGATACCAGACGTTATTAATATTTTAGGTAAACAATTCATACCTACTTCCGCTCAAACAACCACAGGCTACACAACGCGGTATGACCTTACATTTATTATGGTTTTACAAAATTAACTATTTGCGGAAATAACGCTTTATTGCAAGTAAATCGTACTTTTCACGGAAATGTATAAATTGCAGTACGGTAATTGAATATCACCATAAATTACAGCTTATTGCTTTTGTTAAAGTATACTGTGATAAAAGTCACTTTCCTTTCCTTTATACGTTGGCTGAAACGCTAAACTTTATCTTTGTTCAAAATGGCACCAGGAAAACTTTATTTACATACAAAAGGCAATAAAATTACTTAAAACGCTGTCTCAATAATTAAAGCAATTTAAGTTCTTTGTACCTACTCGTACTGTCTCTGTCTCGTACTCTTAACAATAGACCTTGTGTATAGCATAGACGACGCGATGGTTGGACTGCTTTTGTCCACCTGAATCTGTCTTACGCTACGCTCTATTCATAGGTAGGTTCTTTGCTTTCCGTAACATTCGCCATCATCGTTGAACGAACGTGACCACATACCTACACAGGCTTGACTCAATCAGTTTTGTCAGAATTGCATTTAAACAGATTCCAATTGATTATCCTACTCCATAATGAGCTAGTTCTGTAAAAGGTTTTCTTTATAATGCAACTAGCGACCCGCCCGCGCGCCCCTGCTTCGCACGGGTGCACATATCATGCATGTATTATACATATAAACCTTCCTCTTGAATCACTCTATCTATTAAAAAAAACGCATCAAAATCCGTTGCGTAGTTTTAAAGATTTAAGCATACATAGGGACATGGGGACATGATATAGGGACAGAAAAAGCGACTTTGTTTTATACTATGTAGTGATGTAGTGAAGCGTCTCACGTTTTCTTGATATAGTGTTTATAAATATATACGTACCGACACGCATGTAGGTTGAATCAACTGTATATTTGTGGCTGTAGCTCTACTAATTGCCCATTCGCTCGCCCACTGGTTTGCGTGACCAGAACTCAGTTTTCCTCCTAACACTTATCTTCCTAGACTCCTTGACTGGCATATGAATCGCCATTATCTCAATTTACCGCAACCTTCCACCCATCAAATTGATCTATGACTACTCGTTACGCGTTTCTTAGACACTTCACTATCGTGTTGTTCAATTACCTTCGTCGGATGTTGATTTATCAACTAATTTATAGATTCGATAGGAAGAATATAATCGAAGACGATCTGCATTCGGAATGCTTGCTTGATAGAACCTTATTATGACTGACACTCCTGTTGCCTTGCCACTAACTGAATATCACTGCTTACTTTGTTATATTATCTTCACCCTGCTGAGAATGCTCTGCTTCGCTCGGCTGTTCGTAGTCCATAACAGAGTTTGCGAGAACAATAGCGTAATTATCCACAATGGAAATTGAACTTGGCGGGATATCGACTGTATTGTTTTCATATTGGTTTAACAATAGATTATAATACCGTTAGCCATAACATTAATGTAACCAATAATAGTTTCGATTTTAGTTCAAAACAACTAGTACTTAACTGCTCCAATTCAGCCCGTCATAAGAGATGTTTATAGAGCATAATAAGATGGTTTGGAGCATGTAAGTCTAGATGCGATTGGATGATGGCGTATGACGCTAGGGTTGTGGTGACGTGGTGATGTGTCGGCAGCATCAGCGGACTGGCGTTGGCGCTCGGTGGCAGCGGTGCCGGCAGCCCGGCGGCGTCGAGCGACACCCGTGAGCAGACGGCAACCTCGTCTCGCGCGGCCTCGCCACCGGCCTCCGAGAGGCAGCAACACTCCAGGTAGACGCGCCCCACGCTCGGAACGTTTGGCTTCTCTGGCTATACATGTTTTTACTCTTTGACTTATGGTCCGCTAGCTTTGATCTATTTAATATTCATATATTTTTTATAAAGATGATATTCATTGTAAGTAAGATCTTGTTGAATTTCAAGCTAGTGTACTATTTGTGAAAATGTAAGGTGTTGGATTTTATGTTTTTTTCTGTGGGTCACGGTCCTTGGTATGTAATTTACGCCATAGGTGCAACGTTCCTAGTATGTGTGCATGCTTGCCTGCGGAGTGGTTTTTTGTTTTTGTTGTGTTACTTAGTATGTATCTGTGGTAGTGTCTTAGTTGTAAATGTGTATACTTTGTGTTTTCTACAATAATATTCAAAACTAAATTTGTAACAGAAGGCGGAAATGGTCTTCAAAGTTTTGTCTCCTTAATTTAAACGCAGCAAAGACTTTACTTTGTAAGAAGACTAATTACCTGCTTAAACCTGTCAATAGTTAGAGATAAAAGACTTATTCAGGATGAAAATCAAGTTTAATGGCCGCTCTTATACAATGTCAGGTTCGTCTTTTGTTGTCGACAAGAATGACTTCATAACTCTAAATAAAGAAGAGACGAGATGATCTTTGTTATTTGTCAAGATAATGCTTGAGCCCAAAAAGAGTTTGATAACTGATCCGACATAAGTAATGGAAGATCTTTTTCACTTGACATCTGGTTTTGGCAAACTTATGAAATGACTAGCTGATCCCGCGGCTTTGCTCGCGCTCGTTTACTTTGAAAATCTCATACAAAATTTCATCCCCTATTTTATCCCCTTGGGGGTAGAATTGATCAAAATCCTTTCTTAGCGGATGTCTGCGTCATAACATCTACCTGCATGCCAAATTTCAGCCCGATCCGTCCAGTGGTTTGGGCTGTGCGTTGATAGATCACTATGTCAGTCAGTCAGTCACCTTTGAGTTATATATATTTAGATAAAAATAATCGAAGGCGGATTCAATCACTGTCTTTCGATTTAACGAAAACGAAATGAAAACAACAGCATTTTTTTACAAAGGAAAAGTACACCTTACCTACTTGATTAGAAAACAGCAGGTCTACGTAAACGCTTCTCGTAAGTTTTCTCTTGCCAAATTTAGCTCAGAGATACAATCGACAAAGCAAAATGCTTATCTAAACACGTAACCGGGACTCGCATGAATAGAATACTAATGTAGAAAGTCAGTAAATATGAACACAAACTATGGTAAATTCATCAGACATCATAATTTTGAGTGAAGTCATCAGAAACTTATATGTACAACAATGTCAATAAATAAATAGAACAACCTCACGACTATCAATTAGTATATATTATCGTGCTTGGGGATCACCTCAGACACGGTATATTATATTATGTCGCCCAAGATATCTTAGATAATGACAACATCTATGGGGGTTAGTTAGAAGTAGGTACGTATCAATAATATTTTATATTGTTTATCTTTTAAATATATATAACTCAAAGGTGACTGATTGACTGACATAGTGATCTATCAACGCACAGCCCAAACCACTGGACGGATCGGGCTGAAATTTGGCATGCAGGTAGATGTTATGACGTAGGCATCCGCTAAGAAAGGATTTTGATCAATTCTACCCCCAAGGGGATAAAATAGGGATGAAAGTTTGTATGAGATTTTCAAAGTAAACGAGCGCGAGCAAAGCCGCGGGATCAGCTAGTTACTCATATACACCCATATTTTGTAAGTACCATAAAAATAAGGACTGTTTCAACAGAGGCTACTAATGATAATAGCACGATCAAAACTGCTTTTTATTTTACTTAATTGTAGTATTTTGCTGAAACAGTCCTTCTTTTTTTTGGTAAGTAATTACAAAATAGTGGTGTATAGATAGCCCACCGGTATTCTCGTTCAGTTATAACTAGTCACCACACACACTGAAATATTGTTTTCTGTGTTAGACACTATCGAAAATACTATGACATAACAAGAAATACTGATAATAGATCTAAAAAAAGTAACATTATTAAATAAAAACATATTGTGAACTTTGTATTAAGTCAACTTGACATACCGGTTTTGGTAAAACCTCGTCAAACAAACTCAAACACAGTAGCTTCTGAATTCAGTTTGGGCATTGTCAATATTTGTCATGCTTGTCGTACCAAGGCTAAGTTTCTATTTATTTACCAGTTTAAACTTTTTTAAGTACCAATCAAGAGATTTTGAGTCCGCGAGTGATGAGAAGAAATATGATGAGAAAATGAGCATTAATTCAAAACAACACGCTCAGGTGCGTGTACCTCTATTATTTTGGGCAATTTATAAAACCTTGAAAACTGGTTGAAGCCGTATATTCATGCCGAAAAGTACTTCATATAATGTAACTCATAATTCGAGGTTCCCACTCCGGGGCTTACGTCATGCTCTCAGAATAGGCGGTGGTTGCTTTCAATGTAAAGTTATTGCAGATTTTTTGCGAGCAGGTTATTGACTTGCGCGTTTTAGATGTCATGGCAAGGGTACTCTTTGGATTCGAGCTTTTTTACACCGAACCGTGCCAAATTGCGAACAAATAGAATCCGAGCTCTATTAATCGCTTCTTTACGATCTAAGATAAGATAAGATAAGAAAAACCTTTATTGCACATTAGGCGAACTTAATGCTAATTAGCATTTTCTTCCAGTTAACCTTTGGGTTTTGTGGAGTGGGTGGTAGTGCTCTTTGGACAATAGAAGAGAACAACTTTTAAAAACAAAAGGTGTAACGTAACATAAAATCTAGATAACAAGACGAATACAAGAGCTAATGTTTTTTTTTTTTATGTAAAAGATAGGCAAACGGGCTAACGGCCCACCTGATGGTAAGCGGTCACCGTCGCCCATAGACAACAACAACACCAGGGGCGTTGTCGGTGCGTTGCCTACCCTGAAGGACTTTATTAACATTTTTCTTGAAGCTTTTCATGTTAAATCTTGGCGGGAAAACTTCTGATGGTAACTCATTCCACGGCCTATGGGTATGGGGAAGAAATGAGCGTGAAAAACGGAGAGTACGAGAGACCCAGGGTTCCAGAATGTGTGGATGAGCTCGATCCCGGTGCCGAGAGGAGCGGTGGTAAAATCTCGACGCTGGGATAAGGTCAAATAGCTCCTCCGAGCATTCCCCATTGTACAGCCGATAAAACACGCATAAAGAGCCAATGTCGCGGCGTAAGCTGATGTGACTCTCGCTCGCACGTTTTGTCATGTTTAAAGATATACTAAAACCATTTTCGAAAAATCGCAATCAAACATTTTGTGTGCCATCACATTCCACACAGTTTAGTAATAGTCAACTCAAAAGTTTGCTTGACTAGTTTTAGTTGTTTTGAGAAAACTTTTAAGTAGGAAAACTTGCATAAATCAAAATTAAGTTTTTACCTATGTCGAATCGTGGGAGCGGGAGGTGTTGTCATTGTCAACGCCTTAATAAAAAATTTGCTTTATTATGTTCTGCTTCGATTTTATAAGGATTGAAACTTGTCTTACTATCATAGTGTTAACAAGAGTTTAGCTTTCATATCTATTGATTGTTCATTACCCCATGATATTTCTTGATTTAACGGAAATAGAAGAGGTAATGTATTTAGGTAGGGATTATTCGAAATAAGACGATCCGTACTAGTGCTACTAACGGACCTATATAAATAATATGTAGGCTCCGGGCATATCAATATATCATTATATTATTAAAGAGAGAATATCAACAAAAGTTACACCACAGTATTAATGTCGGCCGACTTACTGGAAATGTTGTTGGCAGCATGATTAAATGATAATTTCAAGTTTTTTTATGTGCTGTGATAGATTTATTTTTAATATCTTGCTTGTAACTTGAAGATGTAGTCAAAGATAAATAAATACACATGGTACACGCTTAGTAAATTTTACATTCGTAAGTATGCGAATACAAAGTTGATGCTCGGTAATGCTAAATCTAGAGAAGCTTGATGTTGTCGTCTAGTCTATGTGTACTTATTTGTTATTTTTATGCTTTATAATGCTTTATAAGGCAGCCGCAGAGTGGTGGCTAAGGGTTGGACTTCATGACAGATCCTAGTTCATAGTGCACATCGGGGTTAACTGTTAGTGGTCTTGACTGGAATGAAGAAGAAGACAGAAAAAACCGACTGCAAATACACTCCAAAAAAGTAATATTCAGAAATCTAAATCGGTTCACCCAGTCGAAAGTTTCTGGGGTAACAAACATAAAAAAATATATTCGAACCTTTTTTGAAGTCTGTTAAAAAATTCCTGAGACAAATTAAAAAATAAAAACACGCGAAACGCGCCTTCCACATTTGTTAATATTTAATAACTCAAATTCAGATTTTACTAATTTAAAAAATAAGCTTTCTTTAAAATTTAAATTTACTCTGTTTAGTTATTTTTAAAGATAAAAGAAAATATACATATACCTATGATAATGTGACTATATTGATAAAAGTCAAAGACTATGATGTTACATGCTACTTTAGAATCCTTCGCTCCGCTCTGGATTCAAAGAAACACTCGCCATAAAAATAGTTGTTAGCTCACTTGGTATACAACTAGATTAAAAGGAATCTAAATACTTAGTAATTTCTCTATAGAAAATAATGTCAAGGCGTGTTTCAAAATTAAAGTCAAGGTAGAAATTAAAAGCATGTCTAAGCTTAAATAAATACCCTGGAAGGCTTTTTATGCTAGAAACATATATATGTTTTTTTTAAACGTCTTTAAACTGGTCTGTCCCAGCTGCGCGGACTTAATTTTGCTGCTAGCTAGGTGGACATAATTTTTTTTCAGCATTTAAGGCACGCACTTCTGCGCTTCGGTGCCCCTGCCCTTTTGACAGTGAAAATGACGTATTCTCCTTTTTATTAACTGAAACAAAGAGGATGGCTATAACTATTATACGCTGTGTTATTTATGCAACTACAGAGTCGACTGGGAGTGGGATGTCGAATATGTAAATCAGTTATTGTACATACACGTTAGTATGGTATGAAAAACATAGTAAATCTTAAGTGTATGTAATGGAAGCATCAATAAGAACGTTCATGTAAAAAAAACTGCAATGAATGTTACCCTACCACAAATTTTGGAAGATACTGATTCGATACGATAAAATTAAAACAAAACGTACACTGACCTCTAACGCACAGTCGCTAATTTTATTTGATCGCATCTGGTGAGCATATTTTGGTACGAGTATGTCGTGCTTGGTTCTGGTTCAAGTTCAAACCACTCGTCCGCTAATTAATAATGTTTTGAAGCCTTAACTGTACCATGTCATTAGTTTCAATACGAAACCTAATTGCATGTTTTTTTTAGCAACTTATATTTAGGCAAGTGCTCGTTAAGAGGTTCCATGATGCGTTAGAGCCGTTATAATCAGCAACGACCAACCCGCGTCGGGTTCGACGGCCGATGAAAGCAATGGTGACCTCATAGATTTGCTATTCGCGATTCATCATTTTGTACAATCTTACTTACAATTCCGTCGTAATTTTGCAAGCTGTTATAGGAATTTTACCGTTGTCTAAGGCCTTTGTCCATGAACCGCTTCCAAATGATAATACTTACTTTACTCTCGGCTCAAGTTCCATATAAATTTCAAAATGGCTGAAGATTTACAGTAGAGAACTTGTGATTCGAAGCTGCGATAATCTGATTAATACGTTGAACACCGACTCTGTATTTTGATCTATAGGCACATATCCACCAGGGAAACAATATTTCTACATTGCAAGATATTATTCATATTATGGCAAACAAAGGCCTAGGGTATCTACTATAGAGTTTTAGAAAGAATCTGGAATTCTAACTTGGTACCAAGAGATCTTAGGATATCTACCCTGCCTGGGGATCAAAGTCGTGAAGCGTTTTAGATTTGTATCCAAAAAAAATCATTCACATCAATGTCAAAAGTGTTTCTACCTCTGACTACAAAGTAGTCGCAAGTATTAGGTTCAGGCATTAGTTACAATACATCACAGCACAATACAGCGACTATTTATTATGTATGAGCGAGAATGGCCACGTTCTGGAAACAAATCGCTTAAGATACATCATACGAGTATTATGGACTCCGTTGCAAGCGTTTGTGTTTCGCGTATTCATCTGCCTTGAATACAGTACAGGTCTATTGTATTGTCCTTGCTCTTAGCAACAACGCACGACTGTCATGTCCGCGACAATGAAACTTATCCAGAGTGGTTGTAACCGCAGCCACGGGATGCGTCGACGCACCCAACCGTGCAAGGACTCGCGCTCACGTCATTGACAGTGACCGTCAGGATCTCCGAAGGAAACTGCACTTTTTCCCAAACACTTAGAGAAGAATGTGCCTTGAAGTAATCAATGCTTTTCTGATCGTATAGGGTTCTTGTGGTTTGGTTTCTCATATAATTAGCCGCCTATAGTTTGATAGTCTGTCGTCCGGCGATGATGAATTGCTAATAAAATATGAGCCTCTCTATCATTGCATGTTATCCTCTAACCACAAATCCGTATGAGGATTTTAATAGCAACCAAACACATTAGTATACAAAGTTCGACTGACCTTCGAAGTGATGACATCAACGCTACTGATATTTACAATTTACGTATGCGAATAACAAGTATTTTTTAAGTCTACATATTTAGAAAGTGGGAGTTTTACAATGTTGTACTACAACATGGCAATTAAAGAAACCAGTCATGAATTTCTTTCTTGTGTGTTTTATAAAGAGAAACCATTTTGACATTTACTTCAACAAAGTACTCTCACTCCACTCGCACACTTCAGCTGAAAAGTTTAATATTGCCTAATTCTTAGGTTTAAACGAAGTTCTAATCTCAAGACTTCTCAAATTTCCCTATTACTTGAGTACCTGATATAAGCAGTATTTCATTTAATACACCGCTGCACAGCGTTTCTTTAGAATTTTACGAATCTGTAGTATCCTTTCACAAAACGAAGTGACGCACTCGCTCGTACGATCAGCTGATGGAAATACCCCAAGCAATTATTGACAAATTAATTCTAGAGTTCTACCTTGCAATTTTATCCGCAGGCTGTTAAACGATTTCTCGAAGTTTCGTGATTGATTGAAAACTATACTAGACTTGACCCATTTCGTCTTCTGGGTTCCGGTTCTCATTCATCGCGTAACCTTGGTGAGATTGGCAAAAAGGTCACGCGAATCTAAAGATATAGGTAGATAGGTTTTGACAAACATTCACTGCAGTTCTTGAGAAGTGGGGTTCATAATATCTGCTTCCGAATCGCGAGTATTTTCGTTATAACTTATAAGTTTTGTTTAAGCAAAAGGGCTCGTTGCTCGGTTGATTACTGTTGGATTGTATATAAAGCTAAAATAAAGCTCTTTCCTTTGTAAGAGCTTTATATTATTTTTAGTACGTATGTTTACGGGCAGAAAGTAAAACTATTTATAAATATCGTTTGAGCATTGTTGTTTTGCACAGTTGTTTTTTATTGTAGGGCAGTATACAGACAATGTCGGCTTATCACTCGAGAGTGGATAATAGGTCTTCGTTCTCTACCCTTGAATGCTCTTGAAAAAAGCTGGCACGAGTTACGGCGTTTATCGTTATATTGCGTAGATTTGATGAATTTTCACGACGGCACCGTTGTTAGGTAGAGACCATGATGCATGCTAAATTTCATGGAAATAGTTGGAGCCGTTTCCTGAAATTCAGGTTGATAGAACTCCAGGACTATCCAGATAATATATAGATTTTATATCAGTGCACCAAACTAACTAAAGTTATTAATTAGTTACTACTTGCTACGTAAAATTGCTAGCCATTTCCTACTTCCTGTTGAATAATGCTGTTACGGGGTCTCGAAAGTCCAGTCTCTGAAAGGTCGTCACTTAATTAGTTTGCCCTCCCAAATGGTACATAATACAAAAGCTACAAGCACTGAGGTTACATTCCAATTCTCGGTCCATGAAACTGCCTGTTACTGTTTTATCATCATCTGCGATTCTACTTCCACCTAACTGCCAACCTCTTTGTCATCGATATAAATCTTTTTTTTCCTGCAGTCACTAAGATATAAACGTTTGTGTATTACCCGCTGTCATCAGGATAATTACTTCTCCAGCATCAATTCTTTTTCATTTGGAAAAGTACGCGCAGTTAATTGCGGACACTTCGCATTCATGAATTGAGATTGACAGCAGTGGACTTGATGCCCAGTCACTATTGCATTGCCTGTAACATAGCCTTAGATCAACATCAAATAATATCTCGTAGAAGTGTAACGTATTATAATACATATATGTATTTCCACATAGTTCTGGTTCAGTGTCACGCGTTGCGCATTTGCTAATGCAAAAGTTACGTGGTTTGTTTATTTTTACATAGTTCGCGAGTTTCGCTTCTGTTATAAAATAAAAGTTATGTTACTCAACAATTACAATTAAACTTGCATTAACATTGACCCGCGCCGCAAATAGATGCAAGTACGTGTAATTACACTCGCTCTCCGCGAGTTATTCATAAGCTCTTGAGCTATGAGGCTTTTTTTAGTTAGGTTTTTGCAGTTAGTTTTCTAACAGCGGCCAAGTGCTTGCAATCTTTCACGTATGGAATATCAGTTTCTGCAAAATGTGAGTAATGCTAAATGAATATTAGGACGTACCTCTGACCCTTCTCGGGATTCTTATACATCCTCAAGTTAGTACCTACATGGTTCTAATCGACCTTAGGATCGCCAGGTACCAAGTAAGTACTGAGGTACTTGACATTTTACACATTGACATTGCACGACTTTGAGTACCTGTCTTAGCTTTCAGTTTTTAGTTTATAGAGAATATGATAAGAATCAACAAATTACTTTCAATATTTTTTTATTGTAAAATTCTCATCTAAATTCATTCTAAATTGAGCTGTTTTGTCTTCAATCCTTCTGTAGTTAATAAAATTTTCCGAAAAAAATATGTTTTTACTTAGGTTAAAGTCATAGGTATTCATTCATTTGAACCGCAAGGCAAGGATCACTTGAAATCGTTTTAAAGCCAGACTATAAACTGCGCCACGAAAAACCACTGCGATATGTTACAATTTGGCTTTGAATACTAGGTAATGATAAGTATGAAAAGTCCTCCAACATTTTCACGAATCCACATCATCAGCAGCCTTTCTGGTAATGCAAAAAAGTTTAGTTTCCCTGATTTTTTGATACTGTCATTAAGCAATAGTCGGTTACATCACAGCTGAACCGCACACAATTTTTAATTTATAGTTAACTTGCGAAATTTTATTACATCCAATTTGTTTACGACGTTTTAACGATCTCTCTGCCGATATTTTGTTATCATTGACATCATTTTAATATAACACTCACTATTTTATGAGAGTTATTGAATGATATTACTTTGATTCACAAAAGTTATAGAGCATTACCTTAACTGCAAAAAGCCTTGGGAAATAATTCCATATTCAACTTTCACGGCCCCAAAAGAGATCATTGACTTTCGCAACTCCTAATAGAACTGTTGCTCTTGGCGTGTACGAAACTAAGAACATGACTCGATGTGAGCCGTCATGTCAAGAAACATGGTGCTCTCAATTGGATTACTCTGTCTAGGCGGGATACAGACACAAAATACAAATAATGAAACAACTCAATTCATTAATTAATTTTTCTATGTACTCGACTCGTATACAGATGCTATGACTCGTGTACAATAATTGCAGAAAAATGCGTTTTAGTTCTTACTAAAAAATAAAAATACGTTAGCGATGGTTCAAAAAAAAGGCAAAATAATTCGTATTCAATTCCATCTTTGTGCATTTTTCTCAACAGTGTATGTAAAGTTGATTCAAGAGTAGTAGAGCTCTTTGTGATGGGCTTGTCCGGGGAAGTACTACCACCACGCCTTTTTCTGCCGCCAAGCAGCAACGCTGTGTTTCCGTTTGAAGAGTGTGGTCGCCGGTGTAATTACAGGCACATGAAGCTTAACATCTGTATGCCTCAAGTTGATGGACGCAGGGCAGTGCATAGTAGGGCACGTTCCTATTGTGCGTGACTTACGAGGCAATGCTTTGTATATGCTTTGTATATTGAATTATTTTGCCCTTTTTTTGAACCATCGCTAACGTATTTTTATTTTTTAGTAAGAACTAAAACGCATTTTTCTGCAATTATTGTACACGAGTCATAGCATCTGTATACGAGTACATAGAAAAATTAATTAATGAATTGAGTAACCACTTAACATCAGGTGAACCATCTTCTTGTTCCATCAACTAAGTAGTTGTAAAAAAAAGAAATACCTACCTGTAAAATATTAATTTCCAATTTTCCTGTATAGGTATTATTTAAATCACTTTTCGGTATTCGCATTTAAAAAAATACAAAAAGCGATGTAAGCGACCATTAGTAAACACCGTGGATATAATTTATTCAAGATTATGTATACAGCATTGTAGACAACTTTTGTACCCATAAGTTTTGTATAAGCCTGCTTTACAGATTGTACATACAAGCAATGTCTATTACCGTTATCGGCTGTCTGTACGTTTCATATCTGATTGACGGTGCCTGTTCGCTAACGGTCCCTGTACAATGCCGAGTTGTGCCCAGGGGTTGTACAGTTAGCCATTGGATCAGTGAAAGGGGCGGGACTTGAGGTTATCGCTTCTAATTAGGGTTTTGTCTATTCAATTCATATGACTTGAACGAAAATATAATTATGTTTGGATTTCGTTGATAACATAAGGAATTGGTTTAATAGTTTACCATTGAACTTATAGCGATATAATCATATTACTTATACACAAACGAATTTTCTATTTCTGATTGATATAATCGGGTAAAAATAAGCCTTAATGTTACATCAGCCAAATCCGTTCAGTCGATTGATTAGTGAGAACAATAATACTCACGCCAAAACTCTGCATTCAAGAACAATATTCATTTGTTAGAGATTGGTCTAAAGCTCAAACAACATTAACCTACATACCTATGGTGGAACATTAATTTGATTGGAAATACGAAAAGAACACAATTGAAATTAAATTCACACGAATCAGGGGCGCCTAATGATCTAATTAGATTCAGTTTTTTTTTTCGTATAGTATTTATATTTTTTATATTGCTGGACTTTTCACACATCACTATCAAGTCCCAAACTAAGCCAAAGCTATGGGAACAAGATACCTGATATATTACATAATATAATTGTTTTTAAGACATAAGTACTTATAACCTACTTAATAGATAAAAGAAGATTTTTTATTTGATACACA
The DNA here is from genome assembly GCA_963576535.1 of Plemyria rubiginata. Taxonomy (NCBI): domain Eukaryota; kingdom Metazoa; phylum Arthropoda; class Insecta; order Lepidoptera; family Geometridae; genus Plemyria; species Plemyria rubiginata. Next base: position 12,776,598 of record OY754907.1, read on the forward strand.
AACACGGGAACAACATTGCATAGAGTCAGAATGTCTTATTTATTTACTTCTTCTAATCACCACTCTTAAGACTGCTATTACTGTAGTTATGAGAAGCTAGACTTAATAATTTAAGCTAGGCATAATTTTTACAAATAACAGATGATCTAACGCGTTAATTATACCAAGCAAACCGTGTTGCGATATGATTTTCACAAAGTGCTCAATGGTTTTGTTAATGAGCCAGTTTCGCTCCAAATAACACTTTGATAAGGCACATTCAGTAAACAAGATTGAATTGTAAATGAGTCCATATTAGTGAAATTGATGTAATAGATATGTCTATTGTAACTTGTTATACAATTTATTGGCGAGGTCGTAATATAGCAATCAAATAATATGCAACCTTGCATATGATTTATGCAGCAAATCCACCTTACCTAGTTGGCACTTTTCTGCAGCCCTATTACATAGCTTCGTTTTTTTTATTTCTCTAAATATAATTATAAATATCGGTAATTAAAAATTTACAACGTTGGTAGTACCAAAGTCAAAAGGAATTTATTAAAACCACAAGGTTCACTTTTCAAAGTCATAAATTTTACTTAGCTGGATCTAAGTGCCAGCTTCACGTGACTTGACGCGACCAAGCACAGCAGAACTTGATTCCTACCGTTCCTTCGTAGTCGGTTCTCACCAGGTAAGTGGTTTTTAGGTATCATCTCAACATGAAACTACTCGTATTTAATGCAGCGTTCCGATAAAATAAACAAAACTACAATTTTAGATACATAAACGCTTAGCAGTCAATCATCAATACCACTTGAATGCAAAGGACCTACATAATAATGATCACATTGCAGCGTCGTGTATGCGCCCGCGCATGGTATAAAACGTGATTTATGCATTTCTAATCGTGCATGTGCCACGATGTTGTGTAATCAGTGGTAGGTACGGCGTACTTTAAGTGATATTGCTAATGTTACTATGCTACACGGTTGCGAAGTCATGACAGAGACCTTTCGCTGGCTTAAAAACACTGTCGATTCGTCCATGCACTGTCGTCATCAGAGTTGACCTAGCTCATACGAGAACTTATGGAAAATTTTAGTAGGACATAATAATTGAATGCAAATGTTTAGATAGTATTGACACACGAGCAAATAGACTGTTGGTGGTACATTGTTAGGTGGTTAACTATTTTACAAGTTCACGTGTTTTAAATGTTGCTATTGATCTGTACATACGCTTTTATATATTTTTTTATTAACATAGAAGCTCGATTAGTTTTAAGATACGTAATTCTACTTCAATGTAAATATACAGAAAAAAAAGCCTTATTAGCAAATTACGGCAAATCGCAGTGCATTATCTTATTACGATTTTATTTCAATCGTTTCACAGCCACGTGACTCATCGATGATTTACACTACTTTGTACTGAATACGTCCATGAATATCCTTTTGAAAATCCGACTATAGGCTGTCTGACTTTCTGAAGCAAAGACTGGTGCGCTGGTGCAACTTGTACCACAAACTTTCACGTGCTCTATAAAAATGTCTAAACTTAATTAACTAAACTTATGGTCGAAAATGTGTCAATGGTCTAACAGTCTAACTTAAAAATGCAACAATTTATTATTTCGTCATAACTTTCAAATACCTTGGTATCTTTTTTCATGTTCTAAAGTGCCATCTATTTCTGTTACAGGTAAGACAATGACTTCTAAACGGGTGACATATTTCTCGAGAAGGTACGTCAGTCTCGGTAATTACTCAAAAAACTACAAGGCAAAGAACACTGTAATACTAACCTGAAAATAATACTATGTTTAGTTTCAAAATAGTTTTTTAAGCAAATGAACCTGCCCTCTACTCTACCTGAGCCTTTAACAAATACTGTAGGTCATCCACCTCGCCATTGGTTACTTAATGTCCAACGATTAGTCATACATGAGCCAAAGCAAATATTGGCTCAGTGCTTGGCATGTAAACGTTTCGGCTAAAAACCACAGCTTATGGTTTTTGACGTGCAACTGTAGACATAGTTAGTCAGACAGAACATGTGTGCCTAGCATAATGTCATTTAATTTAATCATCGAGATTTTGTATTTGTTATTGACAATGACGATTCTTCTTCACGTATAAACCGTCTGCAGTGTAGCCAAGTGAAAATATCCAATAAGATTTTAAAATATGTCTTGGTTTTTACTTCAGAGTTCTTGTTTACTATTATTTTGATTCGTCATCATATTATATCTTTGATTAGTACGTAACTTTTACGAACATTTTATTAAATATTAGGATTTTTAATAACTGTTACGGTAGGTATTCATTTTAGCTTCAATTCAGTTTTCCTCTTACACTACCAAGCCATGTCTGTCATCATTAAGCTGAATGACATCACGGTGCATGATGGTGATGTCATCAACGTATTGTTGACGTCATCCTGCAGAGCTTTGCAAACGTAATAACTTTGTGACCATTAAGAAACCATCCATATACTTAATACTTGAAAATTATGTTGCAACAGGTAACACGACACCGTTAAACTTATCTTGTTTACGTATAGCACTAACATTTCTGACATTCTTCTTCGTGTTTAACCATCAAGATTTTTCCTATCTCAATCACTCATCTATCAAAGAATTTCAAATTACAATAACCTAATTAAGTTCGCCACGAAATGAACGTCAATCGACCATATTTAAACATTAACACATTGATCATTCAGGTAAGGGAAGTGGCATGTCTGTGTTTGAATACGCAGAATCGTCATGTCGAGCACTGAAATAGATTGTTTACGCCATGTCTGGGCAGGTTGCCAACGGTCACCTGAAGCCGCACTCGCGTTTTAGCCTTTTGGCACATTATGTTTTTTACCATACCATCCATTTCGGTTTTACGGACTAGGTTCACATGCTTCTGTCTGATTACTTGGAAACGCATTCTGTCAATTTGGAAGTTACTCAGCATTAAACATTAAGTAGGCTACATAAATTCGTCGCATTCCTACTTGCTTGCATCAGTATCGCACACAGCTCTAGCGTAGGCTATAAAAAAACAACATTAATTTAATTAACTCTTCACGATTTATAATAGGTATACAAAAGAAAACGGACCTTCAGTTCTGTCATCTCAATCTCGACAGCATCGTTATATTATGTTTATATTTAACCGCTTCTAGACAATAATCCTAGGAATTTCTTATTTCTGTGATACTGAATCATATAAGCGGTATTTAACTATTCATAAATCCAATGTTGAAAAATATTGTTGTGTCTACTGCTACTGTTTTGTAGTAATTTTATTGGCGTTTTAATCGTCTGCAAATTGATAGCTCATGTAAAACGTTTGTTGATAAATGTTCACCGTATCCGTCCGACTATCTTTATTGTGAGGTAGTATTTTGTTGACCTTTCATGTTTATGGATGTTTACATCTCTATTTTTATAACGAACGTTAACCCAAACCTGATTGCTTTCTTACTCAACATGATGGTGCCCGCTAAATTATATTTGCCGGTTTGGAGGGCTTAAAATAAAGACTTCTAGATCATCTTCTCTGTACAACATAATCTCACATAGCTTGATAGGATCCCGCTTCGCTAAACAAATTTACCTTCGTTGACGGCAGCCATCTTTCTTCAATCACGCTATCTACGCTTATCTGGTATTATGTTTACATTACCACGCTCCTGGATATTAATGTGCAACATTAATTTTAAAATATTGTTTGAGAATACTTGTCCATCCATCACTTCTGGCTTACACAATACACATCCTTGTAAAATCAACCAATATAAATTATTTACAACCTCAAGGCAATGCCAGGATATTTATTTTTTGGTTTTATATTTTAGCATGTGTGTTAGTACCACTTACGTCACCTGATATATCTGTATCCCGGTTGATATTTAAAGAATTATGTCAAAGCTCTTACGCGTCGTCAACATGATTTACATAGCTTAGCTTAATCACACCAGAACATTTACTTATTAATGTCAAATAAAACAGCATGGTTATGAAGATTTAGCTGTTGTCTTGGTGCCAACAGACGAGCGTCAAATCAATCTTATCAGTGTCTATAAAGCGCTAACCCAGGCGGATACGATCAGAAAACGGGTCTTAGGTCACCTAACAGCACGTGTCTCTTTGACGTCAATCAACACACTTCGCGATAGCTTTCTAACCACAGACCACCTATTTACTTCGATTCGAAGCTAGTTTATATGCTGAATCTCAGGACGTTGCAGTGCGAGTAACTATAAATATTAAGGCACTCATCAACATATTTATCTATTGTAACGCTAATGAGTTCGTCCCCCATCGCTATCACATTGCGCGAGCGTGTACCGATAACCTACATCTCGACCGCGAGTTGTTTACTCCATCGCACCTAATTGTCCAAACTCGATTACATCAGGTCGTTGGTTGCTGGCTCATTCGCTGCCCACATCTCTTTGTCTGTTTGATTTCAGTCGCTTTGCTACCAATGCATTATGTTGTTTATTCATCAATAGATAGTCTACTATTTTGCGAATTATTTTGGTATGAGCGAAATTACTCGCTATTTAAAATATTTATGTCTGGGTGACCGACCTTTACTTCGATAAAAAGGTTTGTTGCTTCCAATAAAAAAAACCAACGCCATCTAACTGAAATTAGCTTTAGTGCTGCTGTGTCGATAAAGCAGTTAGTTGCTTCCAATTAAAAAATAACCAACGCCATTTACGTAGGTAGGTAGTTTAGTGTTGCTGTGTCGATAAAACAGGTAGATGCCAGGAAGAGCCTTATTTTTCCATGGACATAAAAAACTCCTTGCTGCTTCGCTGTAATCGCTGTATGTGTTTCTTTCCTCATTGTATTTTTCAGTTAGGTACTACCTATGTTTATGTTTTTCATTGCCTGAAAATGCGGATGAAGAAACATATTTTTAAAAATGAATCCTAGCTATAGATCGATTTATCGAGACTGAAACCCCCTACATACCTACCAAATTTCATGAAAATCGTTGGAGCCGTTTCCTAGATTCAGATTATATGTATGTAAATACATTAGAAATAATAATATTTTAGTCAACGCAGTCAGATATATTTCCATTTGCACACTCGAGCCCTGCGCGTTGCTAACAATTCTGTTTACACCTAACTGCTCGTAGCACTTGCGCAATAGACGATAACTGATTGCGCCCTTCTATTATTAGTGGCTTTCAGCTCATGGCCTATTATATCATCGTATTATTTGGCAAACTCTCGAAGTTAACATTTTATTTGTACTCTAACGGCTAACCCAAAAACTAGCTCATCCATGAAGCCACGGCTGCTTAGATTGATCATCATCAGGTTTATAATGATCATCGCTGATTTTTAAGCTTTAAGAGTAGTAGAGCTCTTTGTGAAGGGCTCGTCCGGGGAAGTACTACCACCACGCCTTTTTCTGCCGCCAAGCAGCAACGCTGTGTTTCGGTTTGAAGAGTGTGGTCGCCGGTGTAATTACAGGCACATGAGGCTTAACATCCGTATGCCTCAAGTTGATGGACGCAGGGCAGTGCATCGTAGGGCACGTTCCTATTGTGCGTGACCTACGGGGCAATATTTTGTTTATAGGTGATGGTTACCACTTAACATCAGGTGGGCCATCTGCTTGTTCCATCAGCTAGTTGTATAAAAAAAAAAATGTTTTGCTGATTGGCTTTGAAAATTATTTCATTAGCATTATTTGATTAAAAAACACTATATTTTATCAGTCCGTAGCTAAACACAGGACTAATATTGCTGCCGCGTTACGTAACATGGTCGTTATGCACAATGATTTATGTACTATTGAGATACCTACGAGTACAACCTGTTGAAAACCGCTGCAAATCTTGACTTTCAAACCAACTCGAATAACACACGAGTTATATAAATGCGTTTATGACGCCATTTCCTTTGATAAATTTATATGCAAATAAATTCTAAAGTTATTTTGTAATGTACGTTGTAAAAAAAACTGCGAGCTTGTTTGTGTGCTCTAAAAACGATGCGCGTAGGCTGAGTGTCATTATTTCAAAACGCTAACATTCGTATTCGCGCTCTCATTAGATTTTCTTACACATAAAACAAATAAAATGTCTATCCTTTACTTAGCCATTAGCGCATGTCAAAGATTATCGTGTTAACATTATCGTGTTAAAATAAGGATCCGATTATTACTTTAATACGTACTTAACCCACATAAAATGATTGTAGTATAATAGGCTGGGTAACCTAGTAAGGCTTCACACCTTTAGGTACTTAGTCCCACATTCATGTATTGAATATCAATGAGATTGAGGGTTGTTACCTAGTATAATTTGGAAAAATTACGTAACTATATAATTTAATTTTGTCATTTAATGAAATTACTACCAAAAGGTATCGTAATCTGTATGTGTGCTAATTAACTACTTAGTTACTGGTCAAACCTCTTGCTGACAATGAATTTTTTAGTTTAGGTTATGCCTTATGATATAAATTATGGTGCTCGGTTTAAACACTGTCAGACGAATTCTGCATTAAGTTCACCGAATATTATTCGTACAGTTGCGGTCAAAATTGGTCATTGGAAATTGCATCACCCACAACCAACTGAATCATAAACCACGCGGTTAGAAGCGATGCGACATTGCCATACGATACTATAAAGGTATGATGTCATTCTTTGCCGCCACTCCTTCGATATATTTAGTAAATATATAAGCTCTTTCCTTATTAGGATCTGCTTCTTTCTCATTGGCCACTTTCTCTTATATTTATGCGACATCATTAATATACGCGTTTCTAGATTTGCATTCGCTTGTCGACGTCAAGTCTGTCGCGGTACCGCGCCTTCGACACCGTCACAGCACCCTGCATCATGAATGTTTAAAATATTGTACTGTATAAGCAATTTAGAATACAACCCTTATTATATTAGTTAGGATAGCTTATGGATTTTTAATGGCATGGTTTGAATTTATGTTTGTACACTGATGCTCCACGATCGATTAAAAGAATTCGCTAAATCTTTGTAATGCCATTGACAACTTAACCAATTGCGAATTTACATTAACTACATCCAGTAATTTTATATTTTCAAAAATGTTCCATTGTGCGAGCGTGATAACGTGCTTTATGCTGCTCCTTAACGACGATAGTTTGAGATAATGGTTAAATGCTTTTTTCATTACATTTGTTTGTTCTTCATTCTCATCCTTTATAAACACACACGTTATGTGAACTGATTACTGTTGTAAAATCTATTATTAGTAAGTAGCTATTGTGTCGATACACAAACATTTTATTTCATTATATGTTGGGGCACGACAGTACCCCCGCCAAGTCCGGCAAAAAAGCGGCAGGCACGGGCACAGGAGGTACCATCCTTTTATCTAAGCAGTTCACCCCATTTTCGACCCTTCATAATAAGATATTTTAAAATTAAAAATAAATAAAAATTAAGTGATGCATTTAAAATAAAGTTTGATGGCGATTATTATATAGGAATCCTATTTTAAGTCCCCCATACCTTCCTTCGTTAGATACAGAATTGAACCCTAAATATTATCTCTGATTATCCTAAGATATTGTTGCGTAGTAGTAACTGGAGATTAAAAATGAATGGCTACTTACACAAATATTCACAAATATCGATCATCATAAAATTTGTTATTTTACGTTCCGTAGTCGTTATTACAGATTCGACTCGCACAGAAGCCATGACGAGATGTCTATCTCGCTCCCTCCCTAGCTTTATCCATAAAATTGTCTCAGTCTAGAACTGGCGGCGACAAGCAGTCTGGTGATTGCGGGCGGCCATCGCATCATTGCAAACAAAACCCTAGGTCATGGGCACTGGACATATTTTTGTACGCTGACTTATTCTGTACAATAACAGCGTTCAATCCTGCCGATTATGCCGTGCTTGGATGGCATTCACTACATTCGTATGAAATGGAATACTCAGTCATTCAAGCTCGCTAGTATACAGATTTCTGATCTAAATGTCGCAGGGCAATTTTTTAAACGCAACGGTTACAGAAATTATATTGACCTTGAAAATGTTAATTTTTTGATCGACTGCACTTGTCAGAACAAAATGAACATACGCTTGTACAGTATTTGTAGCTGAATTTGTATCACGATACCAGTTGCCAAAGTGGCATCGTTCAAGGCCAGTCCGTGGTTAACTTTAAACCCAAGGTGAATGAAACACAAGGAGACCGTGAAACATTTCTGGAACAATAGCAGGATAGCCAGTCCTGAGTCACTCTAATAATACAGACACCCGATAGGCCGAACTTTTAACGGGCGAACGTGCCAAATAATACATTAGCATCTCATTGGTGATAGCATCGTGCCAAGACATGGCTTGGTTGTCGTACAAACGACAGCCAAAAATGAAGGCTGGGACGTGAATGATGAATTAGCCACGAATTGTATCTCAAATCTTGATGTTATCATTATCTGAAAATTAAAATTCACCTTTAAACGAGAAATTCTTGTATGTATTATTTTCTATATAATCTGAATCTCGGAAACAGCAACGATTTTCATGAAATTTAGTTTCAGGGGCGATAAAATGTTGTTTTGTCTGTGTTTTTTTAGTTAATCAGCCGATTGTGATTCTGCATAACATATTATACCGGTAGCTTGTCACGCAATCCATCAAAGTACAGTTGCCAATCAAGTTTATTTCAATTTACCATGGAACGTAGGCGTACACACGTACATACCGCTATGTAATAATAATGCAGATGTACTACGAGTATGCTAATATATGCTGAAAACATCTCGTTTCTTATTTCCCTAAAAACAGAAATGTTGATCGGAATAAACTTAAATTTGGAGGTAACTCTTTAGTACTCGTACGCACACAATACATCTATTTTTAGTGGCCATCGCCACCGCATTGTATACAAACTGCACCGACTCATTGCGGTGGACTTTTGTAGCTTGTTTCGTTATAGTTTATGGTTTCCCTTAAATAACAACCGACTACACAGGTTGTTTTATCGAACAATTTTATTGCTGTACTTTATGACCCTCGGTGTCTATCATGAATGATTGAAATGCAGCATCATACAGCATACGAAAAGGCACTTCTTATTGACGATCTTTTTATTTATCCGTAAACAGATTTATTATCAATGGTTCCAACAAATTACCTAGCAGTGGCTCGTCGTTTCGTCTCTAATATTACCAATTTGGTGCATTTGTTTTTCACCAGCGTCATATTTCCTGTCGGTTATCACCAAACAACAGTACTTCCAGGAGCGTTTCTATACTCAACCTAATACAATTCCCAAAACGAATTCTAGCGTCAGCGATGTCCCTGGTGATTGACGGATGTCTTCCTGCTCCACCTGATTTTCAATTTCTAGAAAACCAGTAAAATTCAACCTTAGCTCATGGTGATGAAGTGCCATTTTAAATTGATAATTTTTGCTTCGTTATGAAATTTAACAGCTGGTGTCGATTTGGCTGTGAACATGACTTTAGGTGACACTGTTGTGCCAACAGTGTACGTTCATCGACACGTAAAGCATAAATAGCTTTTTAGATGTAGTTTGGATTAAGCAATAAATCTACTATCTCAGTGTCGCGCAACTTTATTTTATGCAGACAAGCTCACGCTTTTTAGCCACAATGTAAGTAATACATTCTAAAGTGTTAAAACTCACGAAATTAGATCTGCCCGTGTTCATAAAGGTTCATGACTCTTTTTACAAAAAACAATGAATGTTCTTTGCGTATATAATATACATAATACAGATACTTTTGTTTAAATGCAAACGAAGCATTGTAAGAAGACAACATCTGACGAGCGTGAACAAAAAAGGATGCTCGCAACGTTTCCGCAAAAAATAATGACATCACTCTTATTTTAGCCTCGCGCAGCACAGCACTTGAAAGAATTCTCAACGCCCAGCAACAGAGTAACCAATAAGCAATCTATCGAAAGTACAGTTAATATTACAACTATTTCGACCCAAATGTCAATGTTTGTTGGCCGGTGATTACTCGATACAAAGTTAAGCTTAAAATCTTTTTGCCAAATTTTTTACCATCACCCCGTTCAGCGAGTATTGATGTCACAGCCAGCATAGTTCAGCTACCTCTTGATCAATATTCGTTAATACTCAAAACAATAGGCTATTTACACACCTACGGAACCATCAATCAAATAGCTCAAATGTGAAATATGATAATAAATAAATAATAATAAATAAATAATTTAGTTTATTGTTCAATATCAACATTTTTGCAAGGACTTAAGAAAACTTCAGCGCGAGACATTCAGACCTCGCTCGATCACCCACCACAAAAAAAAATACAAAATACTACTTCTTGATATTTATTGTTTTGCCATGAGTGCCCATCGTTATTTTTTTTATGAATACAGGCACAGATAAAAGAATACTATACTAGTACAGATACCCCATCCCATACATTGAAACGGTCCCGTCCTAAGTCGGGCTATTCTTCGGGCTATTTTGTTTTGCCCGCAAATCTTAGCAAAATAGCCCGCACAGCCACTAGATGTCGCTAAGTTGCGTTGCGAGCAAGAGGCCGGCATCTCGTAAAATGCACTTGCAACCCACTTATGAATTTTTTTTATTATGTAGATAGAACATTGGTAATTAAAATATGAAATATTTTATATATTATTGAAATGCCTGAACGAAACGCAAAAAAATCGTTAACAGCAAGTAGCGCCATCCATCAATACACAAATCAAACTTTTGGAAGCAAACAACAACGTAGTACAAATTACAGCCACCATAAAAAGTGAGATCAATATTGAAAATAAAACATTTTCAAAAACATAAAGAATTTGATAAAAGCATAATTCCTCATCTTCCCGTGCTTATGTGAGATTTTTTTACAGTATAAGTCAGGCTATTCATGACCATAATTCTTCTTAATTGGACTAAAATAAAAACCTATATTTCAATCGAAACCTGTATCGCCATCTATTGAAGTTTATTTGGAACTAAAAAACTGTTCCTAGAGATGGGTGCCCATTATGCAAGTCAGTGTTTTAATCAATAATTTTCGTCATTCCCTTCACGTCTACAAAAACTATACTTTATTTTACACTAGCGACCCGCCCGCGCTTCGCACAGGTGCACAATGTTTTTCTACTATAACATGCATGTATTATACATATAAATCTTCTTCTTGAATCACTATCTATTAAAAAAACCGCATCAAAATCCGTTCGTAGTTCTAAAGATGTAAGCATACATACGGATATAGGGACAGAGAAAGCGACTTTGTTTTATACTATGTAGTGATTAGCAGCTTTACTTTTGCCTGTGTTCAGTGCACCTATACTGCTGGGTGTAATAGGCCTTTTCTGCCTGATAATATCAATAACTACCTACATTTGTTTAATAAGAAAATTAAAATGAATAGGTACATGTATTACAAAATATACAAACTACTCATCAAGCAGTTGAGTTATCTGCAGACCGTTGCGAAGGTTCTAGAGATAGCTCATCTGAACCAAACCAGTCTTGGAGGCGCTTTAGCGGAAGCGCCTCCAAGACGTTCTGGATTTAAAGAGTAACAAACATCCATACTTGCAAACTTTCGTAATTATAATATATATAATATAATATTAAGTAGGATAGTATTCTCCAGTGTAACTTTAGTGTTTAGAAGTCTTTTGAGACTGCCTCTAGGGACACGATGTCTGGTCTTGTTATAAAAAAGTCAATGTATCTACAATCTACTGTGACTTTTAACTATAAAATGCTAATGAAATTTGCTGTTCACAAACTTGATACGTAGTCCGCTCATGAGGCTATCTACGGATCATTTAACACAATGCGTGCAAATTTGGTCGCGATAAAAATCAGTGAACCGACGAATTGTTGCATGTTACCCGAAACCGACGGCATTGAACTTCAATTCAATACCTCGGTTCGAATCATAAACAGCTTGCTCTACTGCGTTTTAATTTTATTATTCATTGTGGTTACCGATGATAGCGCATCTCTCGTCTTTCGCTTGATACGTATGGTGCGCATAATAACAATACCCAACCCACTCTAAGTTGGGCGATGATGTCAGCTTTCCTTTAATGACCGCCCGGATCGCCTTAGGCGTTTCACGAGCTTAAAGCATTCGTTTTTTACCTGACTTTATTCCAGTGATTACCTCCACCGTCTGACAGAACGTCGGGGAACAACGAGTTCTTTATTATTTATTTGGCTAATTTCACGTATTTCATAAGCACCAATTGTTTTATAACTATATACATCCTAGTATAACAGTGTACGGACTAGTTAATTGTTTGCATATAGGAATAACTGAATGGATATCGTATAACAGCAAGCAGTTGTTATGCGATTCGGCACGCACGCGCGTTTACTCTCATAAGCGGGCCACTTCGGTCCTCCAAAACACTGAAGCCAATTATTAGCATAATGTTTCACCACAAGTATTATTTGGAGAAAGGAGTCCATCACGAAAATGATTGAAATTATGGCATCATGCTCGTGGCATCTACATTTCGCGCCATGTTTCGGCGGAACGGAAAATTGCCTTCGTGCACGCTTTACTCCGAAATGTTTCGAATCTTCTGATGGTACGAAATTAGGAATCCCGACGGCTAACATTGTTAACAGTCGTTATATATATTTGTACGGAAAACAACGTATGTTTTAGGCGAGATCTCAAAGGAAATAAACAAAAGGAAATGAATAAACCTACTTGAATTGTCAATGAACTGCCAGTGTTTGGTTTATTGCTTCCCATTCAAATTATCAATGTTTTTCCAGTAGTTAGGGTAGTGTAGTACTTACTTGCGATTTCTATTTTTTTTATCCAACTTTCTAATCCAACGAATGTAAAATTCAAGAAAAATCAATATGCTGTGTTGAGTATTATTTTAACAAAAACTGAGTAACGCGTGTAAAATACTGTTGTTTGAGAACAAAAAACTTTATTCATTCATCACACATTTAGTTTTTTTTCTTTGGGGATTGGAACTCACAGTGAAGAAGGCTGAGCTACTACAAAGTCTACAAACTGACCTGTAAGGGCTGTGTATAGTTAAAAAGTTATCGCATTAACATGATTTGTTAAATACTTGTAAATATTTTAAACACTTTTCAATTGAACAGTAAATTGCGGTTTGCGCAATGCATGATTCGCGCACCGTGCGCAAATTGCTGGTTCGCCGGACGGCTGGCGTGGTGCACCTCACGATTGGTACGTTTAGTTAGACACATTAATGTGAGCAATTTGCTGATGAGAAACTTTGGGTTTGACTTACGTACTTAATAAAAATCTTGCCTTTTTCCTCATGATTGTATCCGCTGTACTGGAAAACGAAATAAATGAAACTTCAATATTAAAAAACACATCATTATCATCACTACATAATATAAAACAAAGTCGCTTTTTCTGTCTCTATGTCCCTTTGTCCCTGTGTGTATGCTTAAATCTTTAAAACTACGCCACGGATTTTGATGCGGTTTTTTCAAGAGGAAGGTTTATATGTATAATACATGCATGATATGTGCACCCGTGCGAAGCAGGGGCGCGCGGGCGGGTCGCTAGTCTACAAATAAGTCAACGATAGCATATATATGTCTAACTATTGTAGATATGGTATTATAACTACTTTTCTACATTTTAAATGTTGATAGAAATGTCGACCAAAAACAGACCATCTGTTATCTCTATACCTCTATGTTAATCCTTATCCAAGTAAATCATTATGTATGCAAGGCTGTTTCAATACCTGTAGATTACTTTTACTTACTTCTTTAAATCAGACAATCCATTTAAAATATATTTATTTATTGAGATTTTAACATCATTACAGGTTTTTTTGTATATTTTTGGTTTTTTTATGAATTCATAGTACTTACCTAGTTTTATGTACATACGTAATTACTTAACTGCTAATTATATTTTTTATTTCATTAATATTAGGTATATTAGTCGTACATATAGTTCAGAATTTGAAACAGCTTAACTAACAATAAATTTATTGGTATTTAATTAAATGAATGTGATTTTGACAATTCAATGTTACTTTTAAATTAAATTTGTATTAATATTAGGTATATTCGTAGTACCTATAGTTCAGAATTTGAAACAGCTTATAACTAATTAATTGGTATTTAATGAAATGAAGGTGATTTTGCAATTCAATGTTACTTTTAAATTAAATTTGTAATATAATATTATGTTGAACAGCTATAATTCACAAAGTAGTACGAAAAGGTCAAGGATTCAATTTCAGAGAATGTGTCGGAGATTTGAATATTTTTTTACAGCTTTTAATTATATGGACTAAGCAATCAAAAATTAATTTAAAATAGGTAGTACTTAATTAATTAACTAAAATAAGCAAATTACCACATACCAATAGTATAATTGATTACTAAAACACGGCATTTGGTTCATTACATCGATCATACATTGAAGTAGCCAATGTACCGTTTAAAACTAAGTAATTAGTACTCATGAAAAAGTCACCACAAAAAAATTTAAGCTTGGCCAAAGTAATGGGACTATAGTTTAATTTTGTTCATGACCCGTTCATCGTTTTCTTGCGTTAGATCCAGTTTTATTTTACGACATCTAAAAAACTTTATTATTTTTTCTTGATTGATATGGCTTATCAATTCAACTTCTCCTTACCTATTAGATTGTTGGTCTATTCTTATTGCATTTCTAAGTTTCTATACCGAAATGCTGTATTAGTAATGTAGAAAGCTTACGTCTGCTTCCTCATTGCTATTGTATTTATGTCGCAGTCCTCCATTGGACGATTCTTTACTTTAATGTGCTAATTCATCAGTTTACCTTGACGTCGTATAAGGTTTAAGGAGCTTTGTATCAGTAAAAGTTATTATTATTGCCCTAATAAATTTAAACGAACAGCTCCTTGACATTCTTAGTGACTTTGTATCTTTATTTTTGTTCATAATTGCCCCACTAAAATCTATAATTGCAACTCGTGGAACGCGTTGCGTAATAAACCCAATGAATATCCATGCCTACATAAAACCGGACCTGAGAAATCAATAAACACGGTGTGATTATGATTAATTGTATTTGTTTTTTGTTTCAGGTATGAGGTCATTTTTATTCGGTTTGGTCTGCTGGCAGCTAAGAGGTAATCTTTCCGAAGCAAAACACGAACGTCGAAAGTTCTAATGTTGAAAATCTTTCATGAATTACATATCTAGGAAATAAAACTATCAAAGTAATGGTTTAACGATTTATATTGGATAGTATTTTGCGCAACATGACAACTAGAAATCGGACAGATTTAAAGAAATTCGTGCACTTTTATGAAATCTGGGTTTATTAGTCTCGGACTCGTTTAGTAATAATTGCCACTTCCTCTATCTTTAGGTTTTAAGTTACTGTGTTTATAGCTGACACACATTAAAAGATGTGTCGGTTTATTCTTAGAATAATGTTATTGCACATATTATTTTTTATACGTCTACAAAGCACGTGTTATTAACCTCCTCGGGACAAACAACTTTTAGAGTAATTTTAGCAATGAAAATGGTTCTCATTTTGCAAGACTGTTGATCAAAGCGACCGGTGGGAGGCTGGTCTTCAAAGTGACGCGCGTACTAATTGGTCGGATTACAAAAGGACTCTACCCTCTTGTCGTGCGACTGTCGCACGCTTGTTGGAAAACGACACACTGCGACAGATGCGAGACAAGTCTCACAAGTTTTAGAACTGCTAAATAGTGAAACATCAGCAATCGTGGCGTAAAAAAAAATAGATGACATCTATACACAATTATAAATTTATGATTATGAACGCTGTTAAATAACAGGGCAGATACTGGAGTCGTAAAGTTTACAAGTATCGAGTTTAGTTTATAAGTAATGCATATTTCGACGAAACATTTGAAATGCATGTCTCCTGGGTAACCTGGGGTTATCCCAAGCAAATGCGGCCACTTGCTTGCCAGATTATGACTTCATCGGAAGTTTGTAGGTAGTTAGTCTCCGTTTTAATTGTTGAAAGTTTTTCCCTCTGGCACTTCGCAAGAGATTATAATTAGAGCTGTACAATATACATTGTTCTCAATTCCTAAGAAATTGTATGAGGTTAAAATACGTATACCTACGTATTATGATATGAAGCATTAGACTAACGCTCGTTCAAAGTTACTCATTTTCTCGATACAGCAGAACAACTGCTGTGAATGGTAACTAATGATCTCAATGTCTGGAGGCGATCGCAGGAGTGCAGCCGTATGATAAATTGTTAGCCAACCCGATCGCTTATTCTCTACGTGCAGGTATATCATTCTCAAAGCCAGAGATTTGAACCTCGAAATTCTTGCCACCAACGTGTTATTATATTGTTGCATCAAATATATCTTCTCTAAATTTGAATCTTAAATCGCAGCTTTACACGCAAAATATCGAGACATGATTCAGTCTGGTTGACCTTTTGAATGTATCGTGTGCAGCCGCAGATTACACTCGATTTTTTTCCATCTTCTGAGAATCGCATCGTACGACGAAGAGTTTCTGAGAACGCCGACGCATCGCATTGTTTTAATTGAATTCGAAACATAAACATCGCGTGAGAATTTCGCCCACTGACCGTAGCCAAGTTCTCACGGGCATTCCCTGTACGATTAGAAAACAAGGTGAGCTACTGGATGTGTAATGTCTCTCAAACGTGATGCAGTGCTGATAACAATGGTACTTGTATGGTGATATAAAAGCAATTTAAATGTTTGATATAAGTTGAAAGGGCCACTTAACTATTTTAACACAATCCTATTCAATCCAAAATCGTACTACTTATCGCTACTTCAGCTCAGATAGGCCTCATTCCTATATTCTGATTTTTAAACGTTGCGTAAAAATAGCTCATCGCTCATATTTTTATTGTGGAAAATAAACTCTCAAAGGCTATAGATGTATTGTTATAGACGTGTCGCTGGCTTTCTAATAGGTATACTTGTAATAAAACGCTAGGCTCAGCCCTCTCAACCCGATAAGATTTAGCAGAGCGGCATACGCGACAGACGGAAATTAATACGCGATATGCGTATTTGAATTCAATAATACTTTTTAGTATCGCTAACCTACCATTTCTAAGAAACCAGGTTTGTAGTTTGGTTAAATACACCACACAAGTTTTAATTTTACTGTAAGTAATTAACTTTGAGGGTTCTCGTCTTAGAATTTCGTAAGGTAATACGAAATCATAATAGTCTACCTACATTATCCTGAATTTCTGTAGGTTAATGAATCTGCATCTTGATCGAAAATATACTGCTCACGGTAGGTACTCGCACGAACGTAATGCCTAAAATAATGTAGCAATTAAAATCTATAACGGTCCCGATGTTGATAAAACCGTGTTTGTTTGTTCCGACAGGATCGAAAACGGTATAACTTTAGCTACTACAACAGGGAAACGGTTGCTAGCCCACGTGCGTATGCGTTAACTTGGACATATTCGCGCAGCTGTTTTGCAATCAGGGTCCTTCCAGGGCTTACCTAATTGCATTAGCTGTACCTATAATTTTCAAAGAAATTCTGCGTTATTATTTTGATAAATGATACTTATCTTACATTCACTTCATGTTAAATGAATTGATGTACATTACAAAACAGCAGGCCTAAAGCGGCCACTTTGGATGTTTCATAATATGATCATAAAGTGTTTCATTTGACAAATGGTAAAGTGGCTACAAAGAATGAATTCATTTCCCACTTCATATCTGATTCATATTCGCAGTTCACCTATTTTGACAGTTCTCTATAGAAATGGGTAAAGTGGCCGTACAAATAGGAATTGCTAAAACGTCTAATAGGAGAATTGTTAGAAGTTACTCTAGAACCAACTTTTTCAGTTCATATTTCTATTGCATCGTAATTTGTTGAGTAATTTTGTGTTGAAATGGCAGATTTAGGTTTATATGCTAATTTTCTGGAATGCGCGCGTCTTGAAGAAGAATATAGATTATAGTAGAATACGTGCAAACTGGATGTGTGTGTGGAAAATGGATTATGGGTTCCAAATTACGGATCGCGAATTCGTGAAATTGTATTGGTTGTATAAGGGTCTCACTCGTGTTTTAATAAGAGAAATAAAACCCTATTTACCAGGGACATCGAGTGAGCTAACAGCAGTCTCCCAAGTAAGTACCTACCTACCTAGGTATAACCTTTATACCTACTACCTACACAGTACATAGGTTATCATGGAAGATCCTTTTTGTACATACCTTGTGACATACATTTAGTAGAAGGTCCTAACTATTTTTAATATTTTTAGGTCTTAAGTACACTGCATTTTTATGCGTCTGGGTCCTACCATACCCTACCTACCGTATTAAGCAAGGGTCAGAAGAGTGCTTACCTACCTTTTATTTTAAAAGGATATGTAACCTAAGCATTTTTTTATTTTAGGTTTTATCAAAAGTTTGGAATGCCTGGTGTGATTGGCTGCGTCGATGGCAGCCATATAGCTATTGTTAAACCATCAGAGTATGAAGAAAGATATTTTAATAAGAAGAGATATCATTCTCTGAATGCCCAAATAGCAAGTAGACTCCACTTACAGACTTTAAAAGGCCTACATGTGGAAATGATAAAAAAAACTTTTCAATACATTCCTTTATTGTGTATTTTAGATTTGTAATTCTGATTTGAATATTATCAGCATCAATGCTAGTCATGGAGGAGCCAGCCATGACTCACACATATGGAACGGCCATCCAATCAAGGAGCATCTCGAACATCTCCATGGTTCTGAAAATGAAACAGTATTACTTTTAGGTTCATATTTAATCAGCATGATTATTAATATTTATCACAATAAATTATCAATCTAACACCACCATATTTTTTATATATTTTGCAGGTGATTCAGGCTATCCATTACGGGCTACATTAATGACTCCTATAGTCAATACAGAACCAAATACCCCTGAACGTCATTACACAGATTTTCATTGCCATGCTAGAAACACTGTTGAGAGGTGCATCAGAGTATTAATATACTTAACCTTATTAATAAATAAGTTTAAGTAAAGTCAATTACATATTTAATGAAACATTGTCTGTATTATTGTAGATTCATCCAGAGGCACTACATGGTGATGATTCTCTGGGAGCTGGACAAGAAAGGAGGCTGGTGGAGAGGTTGTGGTCAGCGTTAATGATGTAACTGTTAATGATACTTTGGTCATGATTAATTTTAATTACTCAAAAATATATTTTTAAAATACTATATTGGTCTCTTTAACATATACCAAGGTATATTTTATTTATTTATTTATAATGGACAAAATATAAGTAATACTCTTTACCCTTTGTGCATGACAGGGGCAGCTCAGGTTAGAAGCTATTTGCCATAAGTTTGTGGCTATCACACTCAAGCTCGAAGCTATATTGCATGAGCTGTGGCAAAATCTGCAGCAGCTCGCTGCATTTCCACCTGGGACAAAATTATTTGTGCCTAGAGATGGGCGCTTACCCGGTAAAAACCCGAACTTTGGGTTTTTACCCGTTTATACCCATTTTTACCTACCCATTTTGAATTAATACCGGGTAAAAATTCAATACATCTTTTTTTGGTCATTTATGATTTTATTTGTTAGTATTTATTCTGATTTAAATGATCTAATCTTAATATTCTGATTATCTGATAAAAAAGTATCATTCTAGCTTATTTTATTACTTTGGATTCACACAAAGATAATAAATGAAAGATATTATATTATTATATATTTTGACAGCCTACGTAGCTCAGTTGGTGGTAGCTCTGCCTTCTGCGCCGTAGGTCGTGGGTTCGATTCCCACCGTGAACAAACGTTTGTGTGATGAACACAGATGTTTGTTCTCTGTCTGGGTGTTATATAATATTATAAGTATATATTTACAAAAAAAAGTATATAAGTAGTATATCAGCTATCTGGTTCCCAAATCACAAGCATAAGCTTAGTTTGGGGCTAGATAGTGCTGTGTGGAAAGTCCACCAATATTTATTTATTTATTTATTTCTATGTTTTATAAGTAACTATTCTGGGGAAAGCTGGAAAATGGGTGGTCACCGCACCACAATTTGACTTTGATAGTGACATTTGTTTGCTTACCTTTTTTAACATAATAGAAAAACGGAGTATAGACTAGAGATAAGTTAAACGGGGCGGTGAAGCGGGTGGGGGTTGCATCGCTATGTTGCGCCGCCATTTTGTTTAGTCAGTTCACGATCGTGCGCGCGCGCTTTACTTGTGCTACGGTGTTCTTTAGTGAAAATAGTACAATTATCGGGTTATTTTGGTTGAATTGAAATTGTGTGTTTATTTGTTACAAAAGGTGAGTGAAAACATTTTAATTATATTGTAGTTAAGTTGGTTAGATACAGTGCAGGTCCAGTTGCATTGTATTTGGTCTCCTAAACTAGAGGAGCTGATTTAGGTGATGTGATAAGCCCTGTTGCGTTTCTTTTTGTCTCTTTTCTTGCTTTTCACAATAACCCTGTCACTCTGAATGTATGCGAAGGTCCCATTTCACGTTTGTTTTTTCAGTTCCATTTGTAGATAATGTGTACAAATTATGGGTAGGTATAAATTTAAAAGAGATCACATGAAAAAAACATTATTATAATAAATTTTATTGTTTTGTTTAGATGATGAGAAGAGGAAGAAAGAAACGAGAAGATATTTGGATAAACTATCGCCAAGCCAACAACAGATATTTCAGTGTACAATTAATACTCTCTTTGCCCATAAATGGTAAGAGTAATTTGTATGGGAATCGTACCCCCTTAATATATTATTATGTTAGGTTTTAGTCAGTTTGATCATGTGCAAAATTTTGGTTGATTTTATGGTATGTCTTTTTGAAAATTATACTGCGATTAGTATTATGTATGAGTATTTAACAGAAAGGATTATTAGTGTGCTATTTATAACCCAATATATGTTTTCAAAATCATTATTCATTAGTTTTATTTGTCAAAGCATATTTAATTAAGGTTTAATTAGATCGTGTTACCTCTAAAATACATAGCCACTACTTTTTTAAGTAATTAGGTTTTTTAGGATTATAAAAATGCAGGTCGTATTTTATACCCGGTATTAATAAAATATACCCGGTATAAATGGGTATTTTTTAATTTTTACCTATTTTACCCTTCCCTTTCTTTTTTTACCCTTCCAATTTTTACCCACCCGCCCATCTCTATTTGTGCCTCATCCAATGGTGTCAAAGGTCGAGCTGAAAATTTTAACATTGATTTATTTGACTTAATGGGTTGAAGAAAACGAATACAAACTGTAAAACTTTGAAATGCAAACAAACGGCACATAGATACAATAGTAAAGAATAACTTACTGAGATAGCCGGTGCGATGTGTTCAAGTGATGGCTCCTCAGGTGGAGCAGGTGAGGTCCGGAGACTCATTTCTCTTAGTTCTCTCACCTCTGTGCTCCACATTGACTGATGGTACAACTGTGGACTCTTCAGGCACTCCAGAAAGGACCACTTCAATAAAATAGAATAGAATGACGCCCGATAAACTCTCCAAAAGGCATCATTCTAGATTTCCAAAATAAATTGCACTTTAGCCCTTCAAATAATAGGAAAGGTTTATCAGTAACACTTGAGAACACTTGAAAACACTAGACTTGTAGATTTATTTACGTTTTTTGTTGTATCAAAGAATTTTAGTGTTGCCGGCAGTCAAACTTTAAAAGTTCCAAATCCAGGACATAAAAAACAGAAATTTGACCAAAAAATTAGACGATCTAATAAAATGATTCATATTTTGTTAATTGCCGCAATGTTAGGTTTGCTCAGCTAACTCCTATTTTGTTTCATTATTCAATTATAATTTAATTAATTTTTTAATTTGAATAATCGTACGTGTTTGTGAATATCATAACCTTAAAATCTAAATTACAAGATGAACTTTTTCTTATTATACATAGATACCTACATACTCGACCAAAACACTAAATGTACATATTTTGGTTTAATATTCAAGGTAGCCCACCTTGAATATTATGTTACTTCTAGCTTACAGTGCCGAAGTTGGCAGCACTGTTATTTTGGCTGATTTATTAGAGCAAAATTATTGCCAGAATTTGAAAAAGAATGCTTACTAGAACTACATTTTCCTCATAGTTCTACTTTTATTTATAAAGAATAAATCAATACCGATTATTTTTTAAGTTTTTCTTACATTTTATCAACATAAATGAGTTCAAAACATGTTATAAACGTAAACCGCTGAGTTCCGAAACAGCCCCTTTTATATTTTTTTTAGACTGGCAATCATCACTCTAATATGATTCAGATATGAAATGTTTTGGTGGTGAATCCCATAAAACGTGCGGCCACTTTACGAAATTTAGAGAAACACATTATGTTCTGCTACAAAGCTGCTTGTGAAACATATCTAAGATGATTCACCCAAAGTGGCCGCTTTAGGCCTGCAGATTGTACAAGTTTTCACATGCATGAGTAATCCCCGATACTAATGAGGTGGACTTATATTTGTCCACGAAACTTCAGCCATGCTTTTTTTGCTCATGCCCAAATTAAATACGAACTGCATCGTTAACAACTCTATGAAATGTACTCTATAAAATCAACTGAAATATCCTACTACTATATCCATTATAAACGTGAAAGTTTGTAAGTATGGATGGATGGATGAATGTTTGTTACTACATATTTGACGCAGGAACGGCTGAACGGATCTGGATGAAACTTGGCAGAGAGATACATCATAGTCTGGAGACACATAGGCTACTTTTTATCCCGTGGGAATAACGGGATTTAAATCTGCGCGGCTGAAACCGCGGGGCGCAACTAGTAATAAATATACACTAAACTCGTATGAAACACCTACTTTAAACTAAGTAATGTTGTCCAGTCAAGTCACCATTTGATATTAGTCGAGTGTGCTGCAACTGCGAACACTCTCGTTCGTAATGAGAATAATGATGGATGCTTGCGCCATAGATCAGTTTGCGCGCGTGCGCCGCCTGCCGATTGCGGGAAATCGCCGATACTTGCGTAAATACCTACGGCAGCCACTGCTGGTGTTGAGATTAGATTAAGACCATCTAGCTAGCTAGACCGTTCCGTACTCAGATAGGTACTAATTGTTATTCAAAATTTACTTCTTACATGGCGTGTAAAAATTGTTGAAAACGTTTGTATGAGTAATTGATTTCCTTGAACCTACAAACTTGAAACTTGGAGTACATGTAATGAGGCAAATGAATAGGAAAGGCATTTTTAGTTTTTTTTAAACAACCCTTCAACGCGTGCGAAGCCGCGCGAAGCCTGTAGTCGAATATCTACTAATATTAATAATTCGGTCATACCCCTTGACGGTAGACTCGATTGATACCTTACCTGTATAATCCTACTAGTATTATAAACGCGAAAGTTTGTAAGTATGGATGGATGGATGTTTGTTACTCTTTCACACCGGAACGGCTGAACGGATCTGGATGAAACTTGGCAGAGAGATTATAGTCTGGAATAACACATAGGCTACTTTTTATCCCGTGGGAAAACCGGGATTTAAATCTGCGCGGGCGAAACCGCGGGGCGCAACTAGTAAAACAAAAAAACGAGTCGACAACATTAGGATTATGTTTTCGGATTGTCGAGTATTTTGTCAAATTCTGATACAGTTCCGTTCGGTTCGGCACAGTACCGCCATATTTTCTATGAACGTATCCCTGTCAGTCAGTGTCAGTGACGACCAATGAGGCAAGGAACCCAGCGAAGCAGCAAGGAGTTTCTTAAGTCTATGGTGACGACACAGTTTTTCAGTGTTTAAATGAGTCTATTCATTTAGCTGTCAGAACAAACAAATTCAGTTTTCATGTTTTATCCGTATTCATTTCATTTAGTTTTGCTTTACATAGTAATTTATTTTTTTGGATTAAGTACACACACACACGTTCTGTATTATGTTACATTTCACCCGAGTGAAGCCGGGTTTTTATCTAGTGAAATAATAATTCACAACTATTTGTTTTGGTGCTAGAATGTTTCGTTCGTTTTCAAATATACCATTCTAAAACCAAAACATATCGTTATGAAATATTTTGGTCCCTTTAGTGCATACTACGTTGATTATACCATTCAAATGTTTCATGGAAATAACATCTGGGTCATATTGCATCAATAGAACGATGCACGCGAACGTTAGCGGCACCATAGCGCTGATTGCAAATGCAAGTTTGTAATTTTCTCGTGTCACGAATATACGACATATGCATTCGACGAAATATAAAACGATGAGATTTTAGTCCGGGGCCCGTACCACCATCTCTTGAAGCATTCTTATTTCAATTTCAATGTTACTTTTATGTCAATGTCTTATATCAACTGCATAGAGTCAGTTTTAGGATCAAAAAGTAAAGTAATATTGAAATAAGAATGCTTCAAGATAGTTAATTGACTCAGGCGTGACTTTGCGGAAGTCCATTGTTAAATATAAATTAACTTGAACAAAGCAATATGTAGTACCAATATGTAGTAGATTTAATTTATAGTAGATTTTAATTTATATTTAATGCTTCAAGAGATGGTGCTACGGGCCCAGAGCAGTCTTTAGTCAAATCAGACGCAGGTTATGTTTATTCGCAGTTTCCATCTATTATTGCTATGTGCAAAAACGCAAAAGTATTTCCTATTTTGCAAAATTGGAAATGGAAATTTACATTTCCTTCATAAACAAGGAATATACAATACATACCTTATCTGCACCATTCTCAGACTGTATTTACGTAAATTAAGTGGAAGGAAACAACGTTTTCTAACCACACCAACAATGGCCTACTACATAATTTTGGCATCATCAATGTTTTAGTTAAGTTAATTTACGTGTGCCTGCGATTTATTCTCGTAACTGTGCCAACTGCCGATCCAATTGATCTAGGTAATTGTTAATCAATAAAATTGTGGTTTTGCTTGGTCTCGGTAAATAGAACTCAAACGATTTCTCTCAAAATAGGAATGGGTACTGAATGGATATGTAGAGCCATTTAAGGGCCTAAGGACATGATGAGTTTACTGTATGAAAATAAAATAGAAAATAAACTTTAGGTAGGTACATACACTACTTCTTTCTTATTTCTTTTTTAACTTTTTAAAAATAAACACCACTAAAGTGGGGCTATGGAATCAAGGGGTTATTTGGAACACTGAATTATTGGTTATATACGCTACTATTTTATTTACTCAAAATCTTGCTAGAGAAGATTTTTCAGAATTCTAAATGTTGAGTACATAGTAGCGAATAAAATTTATAATTCAGTGTTCCAACTAACCCCTTATATCCTAAATTAAGCCCCTCTTTACGGTACTTCATTTAAACTTTTCTTACGAACTTTAAAAGCTGAATTTTCATATTTGTTATCTTGTATGTGGTTGGATTACCTTCTTATTGTTATACTAGCGACCCGCCCGCGCGCCCCTGCTTCGCACAGGTGCACATTGTTTTTCTACTATATCAATGCATGTTTTATACATATAAACCTTCCTCTTGAATCACTCTATCTAATAAAAAAAACCGCATCAAAATCCGTTGCGTAGTTTTAAAGATTTAAGCATACATAGGGACATAGGGACAGAGAAAGCGACTTTGTTTTATACTATGTAGTGATGTCTAAATGGACAAAGTGGTTTACACGCATCGACCTAATTGTAAATCTTTAGCTATCAATCTTCTAATTATATTACAGAGGGTAGGTACGTGGTCACGAAGAGCACTCGCTCTGTGTCTATCTGAACCACTTCTTGGAAATTAACCAGAACCCTTCGATGGGATGTCGAGAATCATCTTCCGAGAAGCAGACCGAGTTGTTGTTGTCTTTTACGTGACAAAAAGAACATTGAGATGATGTCTTCCGACCCGCTATTTTATTGCCAAGCAACAAACAGCTCATCTTGAAACAGTCATTGTCACATACTACCTACTACCATATGTGATGTTCTATTGATAATCTCAAAAATCATCGCAATAGAATCGTTTCGGGTCGACGTACGCTGTATTCAGCATGAAAAAATTGGCTGTCGAAGTTCGCAAGAGCTTCGCTGACAGCGAAGCTCATGAACAGTTGCGGTAACCAGGTCATATGTTACAAGAGCCGGCGGTTCAATAGACGAATTCCATACGTCAAGTCCTGCTGCTGGAGCGCAAAAACTTGCGTCAATTTGCCACGATGCGAGTACACGGTAAGAGAAAAGTTTTTTGTTCCCTCTCTTGACTGATCGCTCTATCCATCAGTCCGTCACGAGGACATTGACCGTGGTTCTACTATTTAGGGTGTTTGGTTTCGGTGTAGACTTTTTATCAGTGTCGTATTTTTGGTTCGTTTTTTTTCGCGTTGTGTCTTTTCACTTCATTAATCTAGATCGATTTATCGCCCTCGAAACCTGCATACTAAGTTTCATGAAAACCGATGGAGCCGTTTCCGAGATTCAGATTAAAATGAATATACAAGAATTGATTGTTCAAAGGTATTATAGATAGTTCGGTCCGTGTCTGTTTTATAATATTTTAGCTATTAGTATGTGATACTAAAATTCCCCGGGGTCCAAAGAAAAAAGCCAAATGTCAGTTTAATACATATTCCTTGATAAATAAAGGTGCACAGGCTGTGTATGAGTTGTTTGTGTGTAGTGTGTGTGTATAGATAGAGCAGTGAGCGGATATCGGGCGGGCGGCGGTGAGCGAGCACGCGGCGGCGCGAGCGCGTCCAGTCAGAGTGCCGCCGCGCCACCAGACGCACGCGCTACTTGCACGTGCTACTAAACAAAAGCTCACGCAACCGGTTCATCACTGGACTTCACCTCGTAAAAGACTCTTATCTCGCAAACAAACAATAATGTCAGTTTGCATGTACCTATTCTGTCCGTGGTTCTTTCTCGTGATGTACCTCGCATTCCTCATGCTGGACGTATGAGAAGGGACCGTAGCCGTAGAGCGTAGAGCTTGGGCGTGCAGAGCGCAGACGCGGCGTCGACGCGATCAATAGCCTGTCGTGTCGCGGCGTGTGTCGGGCGTGCTTCTCGCGAGCTCGCACGTGGCCTGAGGTGGCGCGCTTCGGCTCGGCCTCGCGGACGGTGCGGTGCGGTGCAGCGGGTGCCGCGTGCCGGCAGTGCCGGTGCTGTGCGTGCTGTAATGCGGCGCCGCTAGAGCCAGCCACGATCGCTCCGCACGCGTCGGGCACGCGGCCCTGCGCCGCGCCCGCCTGCACCATGAGCGCGGCCACGCCGGAGGTGCGTGCTGACGCCGCATCGCCGCACGTCATGCTGCCCAGGATCAAGCCGGACGTCGGCCTCAACGATGCCACGCTCTTTGCTGTTTATTGCTTCATTAAAAATTTCATTGGGTGAGTGGAAAATCAATCCCTAGCACGACCTCGAGGACCACGCTTGATCCCATGAAAGAAGATTTTCTGACAGGTTTTCTATGTCATTTAATTTCAAGAATTCCGTTCACCAACGAACACAGCGTTGCCAAAACGTGGCAGCTTGAAAAATCAATACGCATTCCGAGAACGAGTCGGATCTTCTTCCATTCCTCCATATTGAAAGGGCTCATTATAGAGGGCACTGTATTATTCAAACATGTAAATGCTACTGGAGATCGATGACTCAAAAACGTCTTAAATTATAACTATACGATAAAGACGTTTTAATATTCGGAATGGATAACTAGGTATACCTAGTTAATTATGGCAGTACAGGTGTGTACAATCTTAAAATTAGTTGGCCAGTGCATTATTTATGATTGACCTCTACAAAAGCGTATTGAGTAACTTCTAAAGCCACTGACTGATTGGTGAAGGACATCATGTCGAAACACTACACCTGAAAGTATAGCAAAATGATCATAAAAGATGGACGGAACAGTCTAATGATTAATGTCTAGCACCTTTCAATCTTAGCCACACAATGCAGTGAATCGATTTTGTATAGGTGATACCTATAAATATAATGTTCACTGTTCCTATATTATTGTTTTAGAAACAATAGCTCAACCTTGACTGACTGAATTGTCTTGTATAATGCACGTTGGCAACAGAAAATTGACGCTCACCGGTTTACTAACTCCGTTTGATCGTGATTTTTTTTATAGTAACTGGATTAATATAATGAACACTTTCTCATATTAGTAACATTTGTTGTTATTTAAAATTTTGTTCCTAAAATCGAAGTTACGCGACCTAACGAACACCCTGACACTAAAATATATTTACATTACTTAATTCAATAATTTCACACATAGGTATTGATTGGGTAAATGTTTGTGTATGTCCACAGCAGTATCAGGCATCAGTAGATAAGGTAGGTATCTTACATTACAATACTGTTGTTCTCGTATAACCTTGAGTCTCATACACCTAGTCGTTCACATCACAGTCCACACCTGTGTTTACGTTTTTTATCGTCTCTGGGCGTGACTCGATAAATATTGCTTAAAGTGTTGGTCACTATTTACTCATCCAGAAAATAACATCTCCTGCTTCGTTAAGTTTTTTTAATCGAGTGTGTTAGAAACAAATAATATTAAAATGCATAGGTAATAAATGGCTAACATACGATTTATTGAAGAACGGGTTTCATTTAACCTAAATTGGAAGCTAAAGAGTTTTTATAACAACGCGATCTTCATTGGTTCTTTCACTTCGTGAATTTATTTAAATCAGGTTCTTATTTGTAATCGGCAGGCAGCTCACACAGTTTGTTAACAGTTACAAACAGAACAGAGCATTGCCTGGCCTGTGGCTAATTGTCGGCAATAAAGGGCGGCCATTAGCTGTGCCGAACTTCGTTAGGAGAAAGTCTTCGTTTAGAAAGTATGTTTTATTTTCGTGTCACTGTAGTCCTTCAATGAAATCAGCAGACAACTGTTTTGATATTCTTCCAAACCCGAATGGCTCAGATAAATTGTAATATGCTCTTGATATTTTCTATCAATTTGCTTACAATTAACATAAGTAGTCATTTTGCATTCGCATGAAGTAGGTATGCTGCGTTCCATTTAGCAGCATAATCGAGAGCTATGAAATAAACATGAAGCATGAAGAACTCAGCACGTGATTTGTTTTGTGTAATTTCGTTTTCAACTTTGCCTTTTCACCTACACAAGAGAGCACGTTGATGTTATCAATTTGTGAATCTACTTATGTAATGTCTCGAAATGTCCGAACAATGGAATCGTTGTCACGGATGATTTGATCGGTGGTTGATTTCGGATGCAAACTTTCTGTTGCTTTGTTGAATCCTGCATCATCACTTTCACAATAAGAAAAGGGAAAGTATCGATAGCGCCCGCTCCCTTGCGGTTAGATTAGCTCGAGCTATTGTCCGAAGCTAAATTCTTATTGTTTATTTCATTGCACACTAATTTAGCCGCACGCATTTGCGATTTCCCTCGTTTCTGTTGTACCACCCGCATTTTCCAATATCATAACATAAAACCAAGTTTGTTTGTCTCGTAATTCATCAATTTGCTTGATAGTATTGATAGCATTGTAAGATTGATATATGATTTTTAATTAAATATAATTGATTGTTTTTATTTTCGACTAGCTGGTACCCGCGACTTCGTCTGCGTACTTTTAATCTCTTCATCTCTTTTTTTCGCAATAAAAGGTAGCCTATGTTCTTTCTCAGGGTCTAAAGATTGTCTGTGCCAAATTTCATCAAAATCGTTTGAGAGGTTTAAGCGGGAAAGCGTAACAGACAGACAGACAAACAGACAGAGTTACTTTCGCATTTATAATATTGGTTGGGATTTCTCAAGGTTCTTAATAGGTTATTTTTATTTCCTATAACTCGTTTTCATACTCTTTCTAATTGTTTACTAACTGCGATTTGGTGAAAGCCTGCAGGTTTCATCAATCATAGATAGGTACTTATCGATAAATAAACACTGACTGTCATAATAAAAAAAATATATTTAGGTATTTCTATTGTGACAGTCTCTTAAAGAACCTGAAGGGAATTAGTATTAAAATGACACAGATGAACTTGATATGTACCTAGTACAGAAAGTTTGACACTTGGAACCCAAAATATCATGGTAATGGGCTCTCAACATTTTATTTCAAAATATTAATTAAAGAGTGAGGAGTTATCACTTCAATGACTTTATTTGAGCCACTAGTTTTTTTGATAATTAACGTTTCCGCTTTTCCAATTGATCTTAACTATGCCAGTTTTTACAACCATCATTAATAAAATACCTGCCAAGTGCTAGTCGGACTTGCGTATACGAAGGGTTCCGTACCACTAGGAATCTATAAAACCGGCATTTAAGGCAACAGAAATACATGATCTGTGAAAATTTCAACTGTCTAACTATCACGGTTCATGAGATACAGCCTGGTGACAGATGACAGACAGACAGACATGTGGACCTTTGGGTAGGTACGGAACCCTAATCGCGTTTCATTTAATATGTAGGTTTATCTGTTTCTTCTTCATTGATTCAGTTATTTTATTTCATTTTTAACAGACTACAAAAAAACGTTGAATTGAGGAGGTTCTTTATTCGACTGTATTTTTTTGTTTGTAACTCAATAAAAAGTTATGTCAGTTAGGTATGTTTTGTCCACTCAGTAAAAGTTATGACGTATAACTTTTTACTGAGTGGACCCATTTCTATGATTCTTTTTTATCGAAAGCTTCTTTTGGAGTGTTTCTTTTGGTAAAAACATAGTACAATTATAAATATGTGTATTAATATTTTTCTTTGTAATAATAATTAATCGGTGTAATGTTTGTTATTGTCTGGCTCTTTCAATCAGCTGTCGGTTCTCGTAACGATGCGTTTTGATATGATGGGAGATAGTGCATGTCGGTCGATACGATACGATACCAATGAAATGAATATACGTAACTTTTAGGTTACGTAATCAAACTTAACAACGTATTTTATACAACTTGTGCCTACCTATGTTATGTCATAGTATAATTACCTAGATTCCATGATTTCTAGACATTTATTCCTACTAGGTTAGTATTCTAACGCAGGAGTTATTCAATAAGCATTTTGAACAATATATCTTTTTACTTTTGAATCTATGTACAATACCACAATAGAAATTCACATCGCGTAAAAGTGCTCTAACCAGCACAGCTGATTATTTTGGATGAACTTTATGTAAGTACTTAGTATTTTCTTTTGTAAATTGCTCTTTGGACTAAAGCTGAAGGAGTATCAAAGAATTGGGCAATGAGCATTGCATCCGCAGTGATATGCATACACATAAACCTGTTGCGTGCTGCTTAATACCTGTAGAATACACTTAAAAAATTGCACAATCATTAATAAACGAGTAAACTACTTAATGCATTAAATGCTAGAGCTATTAACAAGAAAGCTGTTATGGCATATTGATATATGTTTATAATGTTTCGTTGCCTTGGCGGGCTACCATGGCGCCACCCTCCAAAAACCGTCCCTTTAACGCAAGGACAACGGGTCGGGAATAGGGACGCGCGCATATTCACTATTCCATTCCACTGGATGGAACGTGACTCAGTTTGTAGTCACCCTGCGTAAAGAGAGCACGCTCTCTTCCACCTAGCATTACTCGTAACCACAGCCCGCGTAAGTGCAAACGTTTTAATTCTTACTCAAAAGCACAACCATCCGCACTGGAGAACACGCTAAAGCAACATTTGTAAGTATGCAACCGTATTATACCTACTAACGGCATCGGTACCCCGGATAAGCGAACTAGGTCAAGCTTCCGCGTCCTCGACGCTAGAGATTTTTATTTATGAATGGGCGTGTTGTTTGTTATTCTGCATCGTCGCCGTGGCTTCAGAAAGCTGTTCTTTTCGTGCAAATAAATAGGTCTCCTTGTTCCCCGAATCTTAAATTGCAATTGCATTGACCCCATTAAGCTAACCTAGTGGTGCCAATATACTGATGACGTCAGTGCCCTTCATGTCGAACGGCTGTCATCGATTTTACCGTCGAGGAGTGGATTTGCATTCACGCTTGCATTATTAATCATACTGTCTCCAACTCCGTTTTCTTTGTCTGCATGTTATTTAAATGTGTCTTAGTGAGTAGCTAAAGCTAATAACGTACTTACTTCCTTAACGTGCCTTAAATAAACTGTCAAAAAGTTACTGGTAATACCTATAACTTGCACTAGTAAAACCTTTCATGTAGCTAAGATTCCACGAATTCCAGTAATCAATCCCTTTGCTTAATGCCGTTTAGCCTTTTGTGTTAGCTTCTCACCTAAAGATTCCTTTGTCCAAAATCTTACGGAATAACTTTTACAGTTTTAATTTGAAGCTTTTAAAAGTTTAAATAGCCCATAACTTTCGGCACAAAGACCTTTTGTAAATAATTAAAAAAAACTCTCATTTGACGTAGAAGGCGCAGAGTGATACGATGCATAAAACAAGATGGATTCCTGAACGCTTAAAAATCCGGGAAGTTGTTACCGTACCGACTTCCTATTGCTTTTTCTCGATTGTGCCACGGCTGTCAGGAAGCATTACTCTCTGTTTGTTGATTGCGCTAGGATTATCTCGATTCGCGATCTAATCTCTTTCGTCTTCTCAATCGGAGAAAGTTATAATAGGTCATGCCGTGTATTTGCTCTGTTGCCAATAGCTGTCTCTGTCATGTTCTAATTAAATGTTTGAATTTACTATTATCGACTAGTTTCGTAATCGGTTACGTTTAGAGGGAATGACTTTTTGTCCTGCAATCATAAATTGGTTGGAGATTCTTATATAAAATACATGGTTTTTTTATTTATGGATGAAGTTATGTGTTATCATCTTTAGTATCAATAAATTAAGTTTGTGAGTTTTGTTTTATTCTTCAACACTGTTGCTAAAACGAAGCATATTTTTAGTTAAGCTAAATATTTTACTGTCACAGATTGCTTTTAGCGTTTCTTATGATAAAATGCGTGCACGTTTTCTCTTTAGGCAGCAGCGGTCGTGTGTTCGACCGTCCGCACTTCCTGTGTTGGCGTCAGGTGCTATTTCTACCTCTCCGTGAACCGGCTTCTCTCACAATTCACGTTCAAAGTCGATTATTTTAAAAACCAAACAGTACTGGTTGTTTTTCGTTTAAAGCTAATTGAAATTCAAGGATTGCCGCTTCGGTAACGTTCCTCGAATATTGTCCAATTGTTTATGCAATCGAATATGGGTAGGTAACTTCATTATTTGTGTTGTAATACTTTCGCTTGAAAATAAGATTCGCTGATTTATTTGATCTGGCTCTGGCTATATTTGAAATTGATTTGTCAAACACAAATTAGTTTAACTGACAAATAAGTTTAACTTATCTGAGTATTGGTTCCAAAGTGTTCAAGACTTGTTCTACACCATACTGATTATTTAACACGGAACAATAAGTAGTAACCTACTTGCGTAAGTATTACTTGCACCATACTCAATTTATTAGTTGTCAATATCTAATCACGTTTTGTATCTTCTTGTTCAGCTATTTAGGCAACATTTTAACACGGCTGCTACAATTTTGCACCTATTGTTTGAAATAGTATGTACCAACCCATCTGACGTATAATTCATATTATAAATAGACTATTATGACTTTTATTATTTTGTCTCAAGAGTTCAATGTTTCGGTCTAATTTTTTCAAACATATTAGCGACCTATTAAGCTCATCTCATAGTGTTGAACCCGAACAATGTTCGCATTGCATGACCCCGTTTTCTATCGCAGCCATTGTGGTCCAATGCAGCCGACCCACATACCATTGTTTGTTTCAATGCAATAAGTAAGTCGTATCTCTGAGATTTAAAGCTTAAAAATTGACCTTGGCATTGTTGTGATCGGAACGGCCCTCATTGATTGGAATGGCACGGTAGGTTATTAACAATGACTTGATTGAAGCTCCTAATAAACCGTAAAAATCTTGTTAGATTTAAACATGTGTTCCCTCCTAAATATAAACGCGTCGTCTCGCATACACCACCTTGCGCACTCATCGGACACTTATAAAAAGCGTTGGCGAGGTCAAAGCGCTGTACGCTGGACGCCGGCTCACAGTGTTGAACAAGCACGCGAGTTGTAACGACGCTAGCATCGCTATTGATGTGCTATCATCACGTGTGCAGCAGTGACGTGTGTTGTGTATGCAACAGCCGTGCCAATGCCTCTTGGCAGTTCGGTTGCGATTGATTGAGGCGTATCCACTACAGTGTATCGTGTGGTTGTGTTTAGACGTGTCCGCATGGTTCAGACTCTAATGGCGGAGTTGAAGGTGCTCATCGGGAGACGAGCACCGGCAGGGGGACAGCCGCCCCCCCTGCCTCTCCCTCCCGCTAGTCCAGCTCAACAGCCCTACAGTAGAAGAGACCTGAAGGCTAACCTTCATAGGCATATGAGTATTGTTTTGGACAGGTCAGTGAAGGTAACATACTATGCACTTGTACTTTTTTCTACTAACTTGCCGGACGTGCGTGATACTATGTAAATGTCTACCAGTAGAAAAGCACGTATGCGATGCAATAATCACTAGATTGTAACTAATTCTTATAAATACTGATTGTTTATGTAATAAGTACCTATCTACACAGATAATATATATATATATATATATATAATACTACGCTGAAAGTATCAGATCGTTTATTATTGATAATCGAAATTATTTATAAAACAACCGATAAGCGTGTTTAACGCGAAGCTTCATGAAATTTTATCTAGTCACTATAATTTACCTGAAACGCTACTGAATTTGTATCTATCAGTTGCTAGTAGTATCATCAGTGTCACGTTGTCGAGTATTGGCTTGGCAGTGCTAGATTTAAGCAGCAAATGTCAAGGCTATGATTGGCACAATCGATCTTGTTATTCGGCCAACATAGCTATGTGTAGGTAAACAATAATAGTGAAATCTTCAATCACCTTGTTTCGTTGTTTCTATTTAACTTTTCAGAATGACTCTCAACATCCGTTTTATCTAGTTCCTTTATCATCATACTAGCTAATCCCGCGGCTTTGCTCGCGCTCGTTTACTTTGAAAATCTCATACAAACTTTCATCCCCTATTTTATCCCTTTGGGGGTAGAATTGATCCTTTCTTAGCGGATGCCTACGTCATAACATCTACCTGCATGCTAAATTTCAGCCCGATCCGTCCAGTGGTTTGGGCTGTGCGTTGATAGATCACTATGTCAGTCAGTCAGTCACCTTTGAGTTATATATATTTAGATATGTATAACTTGAAAAACTTAATGATTTAAAAATTAAATGAGAACACGTATACAAACAAAACTAGGCTATAATAAGTTATCCTAAAGCGTCAAGTTTCTGATATCATTAAAGGTAGAGATACATATATATATACGGTCATATAAGGTCTATGCCTTATCTACTTAGGTACTATGGTTTTAATAGAGTATCAGCTAACTGGTTTATTTTAATCAATCGCCAAATAAGTTATACTCGTAGGTTTGGATTAACGCATTAAAATGTATTTTCAGAGTGGACTTACTAAGGGACCCAGTTCACCTTATATGATTTTCTCAATAACTAGAATCGTGCAAATATTCACAATAAGCTAAGTAATTAAATTATTATACTGAATGATACGTAGATGCGTTTGTATAAGCTTAAATTTATGTAAACTGTTTACAATCAGAGACGTCGATTGAGATCTATAAAAATAACCTTAAACTTTCAAAATTGTTTAATTTAAGCTGCCGAGGTCAGACACACCTTCGAGGCACTCACTCGGCTTTAAATTAATTGAAAACAAAGCAAGCTGATGCTAGTTCGTTTAATTTAGAACGACATTATTGTGGTATTGGACCTATTAAGGTTAATTAAAAATAGATAGTTTTAGTAACCGTATTACTTAGGTCGTAGTCCAAAAAAATACAGTTAAGACAACCGCTAACAACAGTTCGGCTTCTATCTCACTCGCGCATTCAAATATTGTTGCAGATCACACCAAAAATGTAAGTTATTACAAAAGAACCAAATTTCTTAAAAAACAGTACAAAGGTTCAGAAATATAATTTAAACCAAACAAGATTTCTGTGCTAATTTGTTTTTCTTTGTATTTAAATAAATCTACTGTTATTTAAATAAATGTAGTCCCTATATTCTTGGTATGTATTTTTTTCTAAACACAACTTGGTCAATTTACCGCGAGTAGCGCAACCTCAATCATCAACCATAATATTATGGTGCTAGCTAACAGCATGTTTACATTTTGCCCTGCCAGGCTAATTATCGCAATTAAAGGTAAGTAATGGGCGTTATATGAAACGTTTCAGTGGCGTCATTTAAAATTATTTCCATAGTTGGAAATGTTGGCTTGTCGGTTCTTAATTGATAGAACTGTTATGTGACAAGTGTCGAATGTGTTGTGAAATACATTTTACTGATTGATACCATCGTGACGAAGTCCCGGGAATTTTCCTTGTTTGGTGCCGAGCCAAACAATTAATATAAAAAACTGCGACATATATAAATCGCAAGAATTTTGCAATTATTCGTTATGAACTTCTCTATCTCTCTCTCTCTGATTTCGTAACAACAGAAAATGTTTTTTTCAGTCAAAATTGATATTTATTTACTAACATAAAGTTAACATTGCTTTGTGCTTTAATCTTGTTAAAACCCATACCTGCGTGAAATTCTACAAAACACTAACAGCGAATATTGCCGTGAGTTGGAGTGAGTTGGAGGAATATTCACGGAGCTATAAAAAACGGTCCAACCACCCCTCATTCATCTTTCATTTGTTTACTCGCGGCATCGAGACACACACATTGACATAATCGATCGAAACAACTAATAACAACAAAGTCACGACATAAAGTCGATGTATCAAAGAAAAACAACGAATGAGATATATTTTAGTAGAAGTTTTTTCTTTTGAAATTTGATTAAATAACACAAGCGGAATTGGTTCACGAACTATAAACATTGTCACAGAGTTTTTCTTAGACAGAGAATACAAATCGGTCAGTGTTCAAAAATTAGCGAATCCAGAACGTGGAAATGTTCGACCTTGTACTGAATTTGTATGCTGAAATAAACAGTTGAATCTTTATTATAAATTAAATTATTAAATTATATTTACCTTCCAGATTTCCATTTCATTTTCAAAATGTACTTAGGTATAAAGGTCTTTCGAATTCGGTCATCTATGGAGTTCTCCTAATTTGCTGATATTCTTGTACCTACTGGTCGTAACTAGACGCGTCAATAATTAAAATAGCACCACACAACGTCTAGTTTGAGTGAGTCTTCCATCTTCTTCCGCCGTAGAATGCATCGAAGTTGCCAGAATGAATACTAAATCAATCTATTGATCAGATAATATAATAAAGTAATTCATCCAAGCTAGTTGATTGTTTACGCTTACAATGGACAGTAGTGTTTCGTATTACGTAATAACTTAAAAATAGTGTTCTACAGTAAAAGTGTATGCAATTGGAAGGCTACCCTCCATGAGACAAAACAGTTGTGCTGTGTGTGAGTGATCACGAGACAACAGAGAACGCTTCTATTGTACAAAACACGCATACAAAAATTGTAATTT
Organism: Plemyria rubiginata; assembly: GCA_963576535.1. Taxonomy (NCBI): domain Eukaryota; kingdom Metazoa; phylum Arthropoda; class Insecta; order Lepidoptera; family Geometridae; genus Plemyria; species Plemyria rubiginata. The sequence continues at coordinate 12,814,159 of OY754907.1, forward strand.
GTGTTTCGCCGTATTCACAAGCGTGCTAAGGGCCTCCAACTCACAAGTGGGAAAAGTGTGACCCTGATTATATATACTAAAGAACTATCTGGACCGTTTCCAGCGGAATGTAAGAATGACACCTTGCTGCTACTCATAAACGCCTTTGGTCATGCGACGGCCACACAACGAGATATATTCACCGCAATACTGATATCTTCTTCAACGTTCGAATTACGGGCGGCTGTGGGGTTGCTTTGTTGTGGTGACCGCAGTTGCATGCGTTGAGCCGCGCGCGCACGGCCGCCCACCGAGGCCGCACCGAAGCCGTGCTTGTGCCAGCAACACCGTCTGGTCTGGGTCAATAGACTTATTCGCGTGTGCTCCTTATCGCGTTCCTATTATCGCATTAAACCTATTTCGTGTGAGTATCGATCGATTCAGTAGTCCGCTGAAATTCTATCTTCAAATTTCCGAGCGGCGAACGCGAGCAGTCGCGCGTATTTGGTTCGTCGCATGACATCAGTTAAGCTATCACGTCCGCTTGAAACAATAATCGCTCAGTGTCCGCAACGGAGCCGGCTCGGACGCACGAGGATCCTCATGGAGGAGGTACGGTGCGAGACGTGCGAGGCCCTGGGCCGCCGGAGTCTTTCTACCAAGCTGCTGCAGGTGGCGACGACGCAAGCGCACATGAGGACTTGCTCTCACGCTTCGTCACCCGAGAGAACCCTTGAGGGTGATTTAGCTACCCGTGCATTAGCTGCGAAACGACGAAAATCCATTGCAGGTTTCAAGTTAAACTTCTCGACAGAGCCGCAACCTGTCGAGCTACCACCGAAACCGACAGCAACTCAAGAACGAAAGTCACGATCAGTGGCCGCGCGAAGAAACACTTGGTGCTCGTAAGTTTTTTTTTTACTGTTAACGAACATCGCATCCGATGCCACTTGATTGCGTGTTAGCGAAAAAGTCACATGACTTGCGGTGGGTTTTCTCTTACTTGCCTTTTATCTTACTGTTGGTAGTTTCAATCCGTATCGATATATATGTACTGTTATTATCAGATTTGATTTCGGTGATGCGTGATTGTTTCCATATTTCCACATGGCCATTTTTTCTTTATCGTTATTATCTGACATTATCATCGACTAAATGATATGTACTTTGGTGTTGTTGTCGTCTTTTACATTAATAGATAGATACTTACCACGACTTAAGGCCAAGTTTTATAACTGTGTCTTTGAAAGTGTTTGTCACTATTAAATCTAACATTTACTAAATAAGACCTTGCATCTATCGATTTATAGATAGTCGTTTACTATTCATTAGTAGATAATTGCTCACATACCTATAATAATTGTGTATTTTAACTTAATTGAACATCAATATAGATTGATTGCAACAATGTATCATAGATGTATAATTACAATTTCAAAATACATAGATAAGTTTCAAGTCCTTAATGAAGACTTGTACTGTTACTTTGGTATTTGTTATTTTACTTAGTATAAGAGACATGATACATAATGATGATGAATATGGTCATATTATAGGAAATAAAAATACATCATATGAGGAATTCATGGTGAGGAAACTTCCATTGTTTTGATTTTTAAATTATCAACTTTGACTTGTAAGGTTCAGTTGTTTAAGTCTCCTTGGAACAAAAACAGAAAATGGCATCTTAAACGCCGACGAACTGGAACGAAGCACTATGCATTAATTCGGAACTAACGGAAACTTCAATTTGTGCGTCTCGGTTGCTTCTCCATTGGGGTAAGCACGAAATCAGGAACTGACCACTTTAGAGAGTTTATTTCGTCTGTGAGATAGAGCTTTCTATCTCTTCCCACATTGGAGCAATCGATCAATTTATTTACTAGCTTTAATCAATGACAAAAACATTTTCTATATTTTATCTAAATTAATTTGAATTTGATGCGATAATATCTAGGTTCCCCCTTATACTATTACACATAAATATTGAGATGTAGAGATAATAAAATGATAAACACTATTAATATGCGTACTTTTAGGTTGCTTGCTATCACAGTATTGTCTGTTCCGTGGTTGCTACAAAAACAATCTAGCAAGATTACTTGCCACTTCGAAGATATGTATTTATTAAAATACTAGCTGGTACCCGCGACTTCGTCTGCGTACTTTTAATCTCTTCATTTTTTTTTTCGCAATAAAAGGTAGCCTATGTTCTTTCTCAGGGTCTAAAGATTGTCTGTGCCAAATTTCATCAAAATCGGTTGAGAGGTTTAAGCAGGAAAGCGTAACAGACAGACAGATAGACAGACAGACAGACAGACAGAGTTACTTTCGCATTTATAATATTAGTTGGGATTGTCACGAATTAAAGCAATAGGTAATCCGACAAAGACAAGACATAATATATGTATATCATAAACATCACATAAAGTGAATAACTGTTCCGTGGCTAATAATGTACATGATAGACTTTGAGGCTGAATGTTTTATCATTGGATGTGGGTTCATACCATTTCATTTGCCACCTCATTGGTGTTTTTATACTGCTAGCACGATTATAAAACATGTTACATGTGTATAGAATATCCAACCCACACAATTAAGTTTATAACTATGCGAGCTAAGTACTAGCACAAAAATTATGTTAATTCGTTTCTAATAGCACTAGTACACACCAAAAAACATATATTATGTAACCAAATTAAGATGTATTTCTGCTAGCAGCGAGTTGTATGCCGTCATAGATAGAATAATAACATTGAAAGGTCATGCTGCCTGATGCATGATGATAACTTGATGCACGTCCCTTGAGCGCACAGAGCTCTGTGGTGATTACATTATAAAAGCCGGCCAGCAGTATATACATCAGTCATTTGATGATAAAGTACTTAGCTATGTAGTTGAATTTTTGCTAAAGATGCATCTTTAGCAGAAATTCAGGCGATTCTTTCACCTCAAAGCAGTTATTTCACCCAGCTATGCTATATACTCGTTCTCTTTTGGTTTCTGAATTTACACAATTATACATATTATATAAGCATATACATTTTTAAACATATCAGTCAAGTCAAACTTCAGTCAAACAAGGCACATCGTCGCCATAGTCGCTGACCGAATAATAAAGCCATAAATTATTATCACAACTAATATTATAAATGCGAAAGTAACTCTGTCTATCTGTCTGTCTGTCTGTCTGTCTGTCTGTTACGCTTTCCCGCTTAAACCTCTCAACCGATTTTGATGAAATTTGGCACAGACAATCTTTAGACCCTGAGAAAGAACATAGGCTACCTTTTATTGCGAAAAAAAGAGATGAAGAGATTAAAAGTACGCAGACGAAGTCGCGGGTACCAGCTAGTAATATATATATCTTCACTTTACATCAGGTAAGATGGCAGCTAGACGTTTGACTGCCAAACAATAAAAAAAAACTAAAAACTATTTTAGTATATTAATCTCGGCTGGCAGTTAATTCATAACATAACACAATTTATACGTAAACTACCAATACCTAAACATATACGAATAATATTTTATACAGAAACTACCCTTTTTACACTAGCTCTTATTACCCGAGTGCCGAGGGTTATGTGTTTGGCGTGTATCTATCATGTATCCTTCCTTCGATATTTCCTTTATTACCACGTAGCAACCAAACGGCTGGATGGATTTTGATGATTCTGGTATCAAGATTCGTCGCAACTTCCCAAGTGTCCTTAGAATAAAAAAAACCCCTTAAAATCACGTGGGAAGGAAAGCAGGAGCGATATTCTCTCACATTAAAAAAAAATATTTTGCTATCATAGCAATATGGGTATCAAAATCAAGAGAGTGATAAAGTGTTTTCAAATAATGTATTACTTTTTGATTTAAAGTAAACCCTCAAAGACAAAACCAGAACGCAAAATTCGTTAAGTCTCTTTAGTGAACTAGGCCATGAGTGATACTAAAATATATCATAAAACCTTCCCTATGGTCATACAAATCGTTTAGAAAAAACCGCATCAAAATCGATGAAGCCGTTTCGAAGATATTAAGAGTTTTGTAATAAAAAGAATGTGATTGCTGGTAACCCCAAAGTGATCAAAATGAGTTATACAACCACAGGCATCAGTAAACTGCTAGGACATAGGTACGCGAGCCTCCGACTGTCTGCGATCTTTACATTTTTATCATTCGTCAATACTGAAGAAAGGATTTCAATATTAAAAAGTACCAAACTTAAAACATTATCTTATTGACCTACCTACATACTTTTAGTCCGGCCACTCGGGTTTTTTTATTTTTAAATAAATCTTCTTGTTTGGTATCCAAAATTTAAAGTATCTGTATCCATATCCAGGTATTTTGTATTTGAAATAATATGCAAAGGTGAATTTTCGCCAATCCGTTTGCCGCATTTACAAGTTGTTACTTATTATGCTGATGAACTAACTAAGTATGTATACTAACTTAGAATATAATAGTTTATTAGACTCACAATATGTACACAGAGAGTTCAGATATGACAATATAAAGAGAGCCTGACAGAAGAACATAAACAACAATGATAATTTAGTTAGTTTGGGTTCAGTGTTAGCATAAATGCTGCTCTACACGTAAGTGGAAAGCAGCGCTGGTTTCCGGACAAAGCCTAAGGATGACCCCACAGACACAACAATCCGTGAGTGTCTATTACACAAAAGAAAACAATATGAGAAGTTCAGGTGGTAAATATAGAAAAGAGAGCAAACGGATTTATACATTATAATGAATCAATCATGTCGATCTCCTATTGTATTGTCCATGCTTTTTTCTGTATGCGAGGTTTGTTTTTTTATTTATTGCTCAAATAATCTACTGAAGTCTTAACCGCCGGTTTCTGAAAGCTCGATCAAAGGTAATCGGCTGTCAAGTCACTTGCTCTTATTAAGCTTATATGTACTTGCTACTAGCTTTAAGACGTTTCAGTGATCCTTCTGATTTTATTGACTAATACATGTTGAGTTTGACTTTGATTTCAGCTTTTCCTTTAATTAAGATAGAGATAGCAAGGGATTTGATGGCCGATTAGGTTTGATCGAGCTTTCATCCGTCGGTTTGTCTTTTAAAATTAGTATAGTTTTGCTGTAATGATAACAAAGCTAGACTTTAAATTGCGAATAACTTGAACCCTGACAAACAATACGCGGAAGTGTCTGTAATGACTCTAACAATTGTTTGATAGCCGTCTCGCTGATAGGTAATGCTTTGTTGAAACTGCCTTGTTTTCCGACTACTGCATGCGCTATGTTTGACATGCACATCTATGCCACTGCAATGCAACTATCATTGTGCTTCATACACTAGGTACCTAAATTACTTAATTCTAATGTTGAGCCTGATAATTATTATTAGCTAGAAGCTGACCTCATGATTTTATTATCTATTTTTAGTAAATTGCTTAATATTCAAAAAGAACTGGCCGGGTCTGGTCAGCCTTGAATCGACTCTATCGTAAAGAAGATTGGCCATTAGAACCGAATTGCGGTTTCTGGTGTCTTAGACCCGCTCCTTTTTTAGAAATTCATTCTCGTTTACAAAGCGAGTGAAGCGCGGATGTGTTGCAAAAGCGTTGCCTTGGTGTTGCGGGGCGCCGCGCGTCGCCATCATCGTAGCTCATAGTAAGCAGAGCCGTGCTCGTGCGCGCGCCACTTGCTTGCTCGGAGTCAGATCCCCGCCGCTCGCCGCGCCCCGCCGCGCCGCGCTGCGACCGGCGGCTCCCAGTTTGCCGCAACGCGTCGATCCGGTTGCCCGCGCACCACTACAACCAATTTTTGTACCTTTTTAAAGCTTTTAACTACAGTACGTCTCCCACGAGGCGAAGCTAACAAAACGGCTCCGTTCAAACCTAAAACGGGGACTCGAACTCCCCACGTTAGATCGCTTGACGAAGTGGATACGATGCAAACAAAGCTCATAAGTGGCAGTTACACGTCCATCATGAACAAGCAGGATTTGCTGAGAGAGGTCGTCGTCAAATACATTGACTACTTTTACCCTGCTATGTGAGTACCCCTCTCTTTATTACCCTCCGCAATGTGTCTGCTGCCTGACGCATTGCAGACTGTCTTATGAATGTCGAAGCAGAGATGGCGTGAAGGTTCTCACAGCGTTCGGCTAATTTACTGAGCCGGTAAGTCGGTGAAGGTTCCATGGCAACGTGGCTGCAGCGAACAGCCAGACGAACCGTTGCGACTGACGTGAACGTTGCTATTGAACTCAACACAGATGTCTCTATCGTCTGCCTGCTGTATCGATCCGCTACACTAAACCCTGCTAACGTCTATATGTATTGTTTTTTATTCGACTCATACCTGGTATAAGGCTCTTTGTATACAGTGTAATACAGTGGCTAGGCAGTACCTACTAGGATGTAGTGTAGCTATGAGAAATGTTTCAAAGAAGGTCATTGCCAACGCAAATAAATAGCATGACACGAGTGAATGAAGATTATATTAACTATAGGCCAGAATCCTGTCACTCCACTGTATTAACACAAAGCCCTTTTCTTCAATTGTTAAAATAAAAATGCGTCTCTATCAAGCCATTCATGAATATAGTTGTGGCGTTTAAAATCCTAGAGAAAGCACAGTTGCGTGATCGTTTCGCGTGACTTAACACTGACTAGCTGACTACCGCTACAATAAAGGTATTCCCGGTGTCCCACTAATGTGCCCTATGTCCTATTCCTTTGATTGTCTACATTGGTATAAAGACCGCCCATTTTACGAGCTATGCATGAAAACTAAAATTTTGGTTTGAGTTCACTACATAGTATAAAAGAACGTCGCTTTCTCTGTCCCTATATCCCTATGTCCTCATATCCATATGTATGCTTAAATATTTAAAACTACGCAACGGATTTTGATGCGGTTTTTTTATAGATAGAGTGATTCAAGAGGAAGGTTTATATGTATAATACATGCATGATATGTGCACCCGTGCAAAGCAGGGGCGCGCGGGCGGGTCGCTAGTATACGATAAATTTATAGCATCATTTCCCAAACTATTATATTACTTCCGCTTAACTCAAAAATAGGCGATAACGGCCTCTGGAAAAAAGTTTAATAAAAGTTAATTCATACTCGCTCAATGCAATTGAAAAGAACTGACGGTGTTATGAAACGTGGCTGCAAGATGTAACTCCAGCCACTGGCGGCGCCAGCCATGTCGACATAAAACGACGATTTCCCTTCAATGACCTTGCGCGAGCACAGCCGCTCGCTACACGGCACGATAGCAATGCGAACAACAACACTAATCTCTACTTATTTTACTAGTTATTATTTAACCAACTCAAACATAAATATATTAGAGCCCGTGGCATCAGCATACTCATGAATATCAATATCGTACAAAGCAGTTCGATAGAATAAAGACTGAATACCTATTCCGAAGCGTATGCTGGATATGTTGGGACGGATGTTGGATCTAATAATGGACTTTTTCTTTGTGCTTTGATGTTTTATTTTGTCCATATTATTATATCCTGCTCGACTTCTGTCTCAGATGTGCTTGCGTGGTTTATGAAGATTGATTAGAAGTCATCGCTAAATGTAATAATTGATGTCCATAAGTATACCAACTTAATTTAACAATTTAGCTATAAAATTGAATCATTACATAGTATAAACAAAAACGCTTCCCGCTGTCTGTCCCGGTGTACTATGCTTAGATCTTTAAAACAACGCAAAGGATATTAATGCGTTTTTTTAAAATAGATAATGATTCAAGAGGAAGGTTTACATGTATGTAAATACATGCATAATAAATAAGTAGAGAAACACTGTGCACCCGCTAGTCATACCTATTTTGATTTCGGTACAAACAAACCATATCGCAACTGAATAGTAAGGTGTAAAAATAACAAAATAATGTTTTGCTTGCTGTAAGACCTACCTAAAACGTGTTTATAGGCCACAACAATGACTAACGCGTTGAATTTTCATGCGGCTCGTATAACTCCTTCAGTGACCTTTGTTTTCTAACCCGGTATTGTTTTCAACAAAATGTAGGTATTACGCAATTGCTTTGCCAGATGTGATTCATTATTCTTACATTATTTAATTTGATGACGCTTATTTTCCTAACATACAATTCGTTCCAAATTGGATAAGTTGTTTTCACAAGTACCTACTTCTAATATTCAGCATAATATTTAAAATCCAGTAAACTCTACTCAAAACAAATATCGGTACTTTCAATGTAGCCGTTCTAATTTTAAAAACCTGCTTCTCCAAACATGCCACTACATTACAAGGCCGATTTGAATTATTTAAACAAACGAAATCTCTTTGACTCCACGCTGTAATAAAATACACATAATTATCTGAAAGGTTTCTACCGGTCTGGTTATTTAATCGAGTGGACTTTTAGCGTAATGCTATTTCCAATCACCTTGAATGATGTATGGTGCACTTATGATGAACAAAAACATATTGGTTTTGCCCATTAGGATGATAAGAAATCAATTGTTCGCTGTATAAGAGGCTAAGACAATTAAAAAACCTTAAACAAACAAACGGCTTAAACAAACTGACAGTTGTAAAGATCACTATAGGGAATTAAATATTCTTACATTGCCCTCCATGTATATTTACGAGACTTCTTTATATTTTGTGAGGACAAACATGTAGCTTTTCAAATCGTTCAGAAGCAATAGATTAACAACTAAAATCGTTTGTCCTCCTAGTAAAACTGCTATGTTCAATAATAGTATCTCCAGCATGGCTCCTCGTATTTATAATAAATTACCTTCCTTTATTAAAGATGCTGCTACATTAAATATATATAAAAAGAGGTTGAATAACTTGTTAAAAGAAAAGGTATATTATAGTATTAATGAATTTCTGTTTGACAAATTTGATTAGGTTGACTTTATTGATTATGTCATTGTTATTTGAGTTGACATTTTAAATTATATTGTAATTGTTAGATAATAAAAATTTTGCATGCTTTAAAGTAGAACATGGCTGAGCTTAATTATGTGTCACCCTTTTATAACCTGTGTTTCGCAAATAAATGATTATTGTATTGTATTGTATTGTACCTCGGCTAGTCTTTGTCCTGCACTGTTTTAAGTGCAGCAGATATAATCTATCTACGTTGAATAGATCTACGCAAACACGCACGTGCGTGGTGACAAAACGTTTATCTCTTTGTGTGTGCTTCTCATATTTGCTTAACATCTTTTACAACAGATACCCCCATATTTTTCTATTAAAATGCGAATTTCGGTTCCTCTGGAAATATTACCTCGAATTACTTGTTACTTTGTTAAAAATTCTTTTTTTAAGGTGACTCTTTTGAGACTCGTGTGTACATTTACGCTTTTTTTCCAAGCTCTTCCATCTACTGATACTTAGGTACAAATTCCCTAATTGTGTTAATTTATTTGGACAAAAGTTGTTATTTTGAGAATATGGTTGTGAAAGCCAAGTCAAACAACATAGCCTAGAAAAAAATTTAAACTCTTCCGAACATTTTTAGAAAATTTAATCATTCATCGCTTGTCTGACTCTATTTGCATTGTTAATTATGATCATTCAGTAACGGTATTCAATGCTACTGCTGTCACCTTTCTGTAATACTTTCACCGACTCTCTGTTTTCGTCTTGTTTAAAGTTTTTAACTTTTTCATATGTAAGACATATGTAAATCATCGCCTGCATTCAAAGTCCGAATTTTGCTCAATCTTCCGTTAAAAACTGTAATTTGTATTTTTTGTGCCCGGAGAAAGCCGATTGTAATCTATTTAGTTTTTTATCAACGCTAGTGTCACCTTTCAATGATTATATTAACATTATGTGTTTACATAATTTGAAATGGTTTTCTATACATGCGGCGATGTCGTAGGTATGAAATGGTGAATACGTAGATCTCCGTGTGAAGCAGTGGCATTTTGCGGTGGCTCACGGCTCCACGGCTGTCACTAACGTTCAACCAAGAGTTCACGTCGGCGCGGACCGGTCGAAATCGATCCGCGGTTTTCAACGCTCCAATGGCTTCAACTTTATCGCTGTGTTGTTCACCTCGTTGAAGCGACACGGAATCTGTCAAGAGAAAGTCAAGTACAGTCGAGTTAGCCGGGTACTGGCCGTGCCACATACAGATGTAGAACCCGGTAGATACTGTGACTATTTACACAGCTATTGGATCATAATAATGGATGGAACTGGCACCTAGAGTCAACTAGCTTAAAGACGTTTCAAAGTGATCCTTGTGATTTTATTGAATAATTACCTTTTGACTTTGATATGTCTGACAATAATCGGTATTTGCGGCTGCAAATACCAAACAAACATGATGACACAATCTACTTAGCAGCTGCTAAGTAGATTGTGTCATCATCACTCAAAGCCGCTAGAGCCACGTGCCTTCGGCCGCGTGCTGTTCTTGTGAGAATTTACTACTTTCGTATACTAATAATATCTTACAATTTACAACATCCTTCCTTATTATGCTACCTAACACAATAATGCAACTGATGATAGACAGCGTGTGCAACCCAATATATTTGTGTGTTGTTAATGTTATATCAATAGAGGCTTAAATTTAGTATGATAATATTGTCATATCATTAATTCATAGCTGCTCCAGGTCTATACGTGCCTAGAACGGTTTCGATATTAGCTTATGAAGTGAAACCGGTTCCATTTATTCTGCACCTAAATTCTGCACTCCATTGTTTCCACGTATTGTTACGAATATGGGCAGGCTCAACACGCGGGCGGGTCTTGCAATATTTATCCATAGCTACCTCAAGTAACGTAATCATCCGCACTGCAACAGACGGAAGTTTTTCTCAATATTGACGCTCCCCATGCCATGTATTCATCAAAACAATAATTAAACACCGAGTCGAACTTCTATAACGCGAACACTTGATACTTCGTACACCTTACTTCAGGCTTACCCGCAAATACGTCTGCGGTAGTTTTACATTGACGATTGTATTTATTCTGCCGGAATCGTGAAAGGTTCCGATACATACGATTAATGGTCGAACGTACATTCGCGATGATATGGGTTCCTAGTCGTCGAATCTCCAGAGAGTTTGCTTTTGTTTCAAGATAAGGACTCTCGTAAATCGAGCTGTTACGGATATTTTGGCGGAAACGTTCAATTGTGCACATTGTGTAAACATTTTTTAATACACTTTGTAAATGCTAATACTCTGGCAGTACCATTAAAATCTAGGTAATTATTGTTATGTTTTGTATGTTAGATTATAATGAGGTATTCGAATATGTTTCCATCTTGTATTTATTATTCAGTATAAAAAACAACTTTTGGTTTGATGAATTTCAGAGGTTAATCAATTGTATCTCAATTATGTAAACTAGGTGGTGTTATATTGTAGACATGTCACTAATCTGTAATTATATCTTTTGTTACAGCGCTTCGGGCACAAGCGCGGTGGCCATCGACAACAAGATCGAGCAAGCCATGGTGAGTAATAATTGTTTTTTTTTTTTCAAAACACTTCCCAATGATTAAACTAGTATTTTTCCACACACACACATGCACCATTGACCTGTCATTCCATGCTAAAATTTGTCTACATTTTGTCTTCAAACTGGGTAAATGGTTTCTTAATACATGATATTCATATTTCTGATACGTGAATGTCATTTAATTGAATGTCAGTGCGAAAAAGCAAGCCCTACCCAGTTCTGCTTTCACTGACTAATTGACTCACCACATTAAAAGGATAGGTTCACTGAACCCTACTCTTTACATCAAGCTACAATAGAATTAATTATTTGACGATAGCAGCGTTTTATTTATTTATGGTTCCGGGAATTCAATCCACGTGTCTATTCATACTGATGCGTGACTAGGTAAGCTTGATTTACCTTTGTAACCGCCGCTATCATCCCAACTAATATTATAAATGCGAAAGTAACTCTGTCTGTCTGTCTGTCTGTCTATCTGTCTGTCTGTTACGCTTTCCCGCTTAAACCTCTCAACCGATTTTGATGAAATTTGGCACAGACAATCTTTAGATCCTGAGAAAGAACATAGGCTACCTTTTATTGCGAAAAAAAGAGATGAAGAGATTAAAAGAACGCAGACGAAGTCGCGTGTACCAGCTAGTATCATAATAAAGAGAACAACTTAATCTTTGAATCCTACATGTAAAGTTAATGTTTTGATCACTCAATCAATGCTGACTAAACCTATTTGTATAAGACTTGGAATAACATAATAGTGCTACATAGATCACACATTCGTTGTGCACTCTTATTTCTTAGCAAAAACCATTGACATCAGGAGCCACGTATCGGATGTTGCCAATAACGTTTAAAAAGAGACTGAAACCCCGTTGATGATTTTAAATAGGATATACCAGATATACCGTTCATTTTCCTAGGACTGTAGGATAATGACGTTTTTATGCCCTTTTGAACGCTACAATCTAGTTCTTGGTAGATTGTATTTACCACTGTGAAGCTCCTCTATGAATATTATCTATAACAGTTTTAGTTGACCTCCATGTCTACCTTGTCGATGCCCTATCTTCACTCGTCCAAAACATAATGAAATATGTCATCTCCATCTCTCGCTTTATCTTGGTTGTGTTAATGTGACCTGAATATTTTTTTCAGTTTGCTATATACTGAGCACTAGAGTCATTGCACTTTCAAACATCACCTAGAATGCACTGTCGAGTGCAGCAGTCATTAGGGTTTTTGTAGAACTTTAGAATGTATCTCTCTAGACTAGATGTTCATTTTATGTCGTGTCAGTCGGTCACGTAGGTTCCGCATGCTCCATCCGAGCGATTCGACGAACATTTTATAAAATGATGTGAAAATCTGCGACATACTCGTTGTTATTCACTCATATAAAATACTCCTGTGTAACCAAACAGAACTGGAAGTTAGTTTTAAGTACTCTGATCACTTACGCAAAGCGTTTTCTGTGCCATCTGCTTGACAGATCAGGGTAAATTTATATAACTAACATAATAATATAGGTACATTAATATCAGGCGCTTTAATATCAATTAAGATTACTGACCGATATTTGGGTAGAACGTCGAGTGTCAATGTTGTTTATTTCACGCGTCCACCTATGCATATAGGTACACTAGATGCGCCTCGCGGTTTCACCCGCGCAGATTTAAATCCCGGTATTCCCACGGGATAAAAAGTAGCCTATGTGTTATTCCACACTATAATGTATCTCTCTTCCAAGTTTCATCTAGATCCGTTCAGCCGTTCCGGCGTGAAAGAGTAACAAACATCCATCCATCCATACTTACAAACTTTCGCGTTTATAATATTAGTAGGATGTAACTTTAACGTATACATACATGTATGTATATATATACATAGGTGGACGTTCTATCCAAATACCAGTCAGGAGCCTTATTCACTATGACAATAGGAGATTCCAAGGAGATTCCTTGCCCCAAACCGTGAAACGTCAAAACTTGATATTGGGGCTTTATTCTTTATGACATAGGAGATACTTTGCCCTGACCGTATGACACCGGCTGCCTTGTCTTAGCCGAGCTCGCGCTGCAAATGGTCATAGTGCATAAGGCTCCAGTAATCTTAACCAATTTTAAATCGATGATAACACTTATAAATTGAAGTGGTGATAATTGAACTCCGTATCGTTTTATCAACTGTCTTAAAAAGCAGTGATAAGCGGAAGACCAGAAATAGAGCACCACTTGAGGTACCTGATGAATCATCCCCAATGTTTGTTCCGCGATTTTTCATAGTTTTCGAGTTATCATTTATTTTCTGAATTGTAGAGAACTTTCGATTTAAACAACTATAAAAAATTCTATAATGAAAAGTAGAAAACTTTTTCATATAAGCTGTTTTCTTTCATTAGTATCTTCGTGAGTTGTACTTTTATGCATAAAACAATCAGCTTCGTAACTTTGATGCAAGTAATGAAAATATTGTTGCACCCTGGACACCCTGTATAATATGATTACTCCTGAATAGTTTTTCGATTTTGATGAGGTATTTATTCAGTACAGTGTGTAAAGTCGCTGGCAAATTAGGCAAGTTTTCGAATATTTCAATATTTTTGAATGAATAAATAATTGCCGTGAACATAGCAATACAAATTTATACAGTTTTTTAAAGATTATATTAATTAACCACTAAGAAAATATTATATTCGTCGTGTGTATCCTATATTATGCATCCGCTCCACGCAGCGGGCAGTTGCGTAAAGATGCAATCTCCAGAGAGTTTATCCGTGGTTATAATGACAATGTTCGTGCAGCATAACACCGTTATTAGATCGGACTGACCATTTGAATCGCTAATGACTTCCCCTATATAATGGCCAGGAAATGCGTCCCGTTCTGGAACATACTTAAGACAGTTTTTACTATAGCACGCTTGATCAAATTTGTTTGAGAGTATTTTTCGTGGTATTTTTCAAAACGATGTTTTCAAAGTAACATGAGGGCTACTTTGAAAACATCGTAGTGTTTTAATTTTAAATCCAAGAGTAACTATGTATTTAGTTCTCCCGGTACAGTTGTAAATACAAAATTTCACTACGCGCGTGCAGCGTATATGCGATTTCAATCGAGATTCATCGTGCTGCGCCATTGGGCTCGTCTCATCGTCTATAATTAGCCAACACAGATGGCCTCAAGCGATTGACCTCAATCCGGCCCTAATGCTCCGCTACCATCGTACCATAGTATTTTTATCACTCCCTACAGCGGCACACTCAATTCCCCTAGCTCCGTACAAGTCTATGATGTCGTTACGCTCGGACCAATTGCCACTAAATTAATATCATCTGCTAACACTACATCTGTCTAACATTACATCTACTACATTAACAATATTAACGTCGTTTGTCACAAATCTATTATCTCGAGTTCTATTTGTAGTGTGTCCTTTTATGTTGTATAATTTGGCTTATCTGATTGTTACGCTCTAATCTTGCTCACACGTGATAGACTAGAGACTGTTCCTTGTGTCTTGGCTTTATATAATTGCAACATGCATGCATTATTTTTACTGAAAGAATTTTGTAATTCGCGGTTAGGCGTAAAAGACACGTCGCGGGTTTATCTTCTGGCGCAACTGTTCGCGGCACAATCACATGTCTTATAAATGTGTTACTTCATCGCCCGCGGTTACACACTTGATAATATCACTCGTAAATCGTAACGCATTACTCAGGACAAAGATAAACTACGTGCATGAAAAACTGTACGTGCTACATATTAAAGTGCATGTTGTTTGTGGTATTTAATTTCATTGGCTTGGTATAAAATATCACATCTAAAGCATCAAGTACACGTCGTCGAGACCAGTATTCAAAACCGGTCCACCTTGAAGCACGCCATCTCACAAGTCGCACGATAAATGTACACCTGCAGATTGTATATAATTTTCGATTCTGAGGTACAATACCACTCCTCTCACCGGTTTTCGCAAGATCTCCGCTTAGTCTTACGTCATTACAGCAGATAATATTTATGCGTGCTGTCTTGTTGATGTTTACAAGTATAACTCGCACTTCTGACCTGATTTCTTGAATCTATTTAAACGTACCACATTTCTATGATTCTGGTTTGACGGTTTATGCTTTCGAAATTTTAAAACAGTTTTTAAGTATATTATTGATGCTTGCTTTTAATCAATGGAAGCATAAAGTATAATGTTTGTTGAATGTTGATCCTTCGAGGTGTTTTTACCTTTCATCCCGAAACAAGAACGTGAAAATTGATTCCCCAAGATAATGATGATTATTTCCTATGCTTTTTATTTATTGATTTTCATAATGCCCTAATATTACTTATTTAAACGTATTAGGTGCTTATAGGTACTTGGACTTGTAGTTAAAAATAAACACGGAAGAAAAGCCGGCCCTGCTGCGCTGGACACACGTGCTTTCCTGATTACTTCGATTGTTCGTAAAGAAGCCAACAGGGTATACTCGGAAACTTCACCAGCTCAGGGGGTCGCACGATAGGGTCGCGTGCCTCCAATAATGTGAAACTAGCGTCGGTTAATCTGCAACTAAGAATGGTACTGAACACGCGCCAGATCAAAATCGCATCACGAACCCAGGAAACGGCAGGAGTTTTCTCGGAATGTAAACCGCATCGTAATGAAGTCGTAATGTCTACCTTGTGAGGGTATCTAGCTTGACCGTCACATTTACTATTATAAATTGTTATGCTATTTTCTGCTTTCTTTCTATAAGTGTCTATTAAAGTACGATCCTTGCTCGTGACATCCATTGGGGTTGCTGTATGATTTCGGTGGTGGTCGTGCACATTGGAATCCTACTAATAATATAGGAGTAAATGCGAAAGTTTGTAAGTATGGATGGATGGATGGATGTTTGTTACTCTATAACTCCAGAACGGCTGAACGGATCTTGGTGAAAATTGGCACAGAGATAATATGTTAATCTGGAATAACACATAGGCTACTTTTTATCCCGTGGGAATACCGGGATTTAAAACTACGCGGGTGAAACCGGGGTGCTGCTAGTACCTATATTATAGTACCTATATATTTTAATGTGTTAAATCTTTACTTTTTGTGTAAAATCTTTAGCGTTTCTACAGCCTTACTTTGGCTATGGTTAGTTCTTATAATTTTTGATTCAAATGTATTACGAAGTGGTATATTAATGTACATTGGCCATATAATATACATATATCTGATATCTGGTTGTTAAGATTAGTTATTTCAAGTTTATTTTCTTACGTAAATAACACACGGTGGAAAAAAACAAGTCCGTGGAAATTTACTCTGTATAATCTGTAGATTACATTATTCGTATCGACTGATATATCAAATATAGATCTTATAAATACTGCAAAATACTTCGGTAAACATGTTTGTGCGCAAATGCTGACGATTCTACGTAAAATTCGTTTTAGGTATTCCGTTATTTACATTATAGCTATAGTTTGCGTAACTTATATTATTTTACAAATAGAGTGTGCCGTAGGCGAAATTTACACCTGTGATGATTCGCCTAAAGATGTTTAGTTCAAATTTTAAGTAAAATAATAATAGAATTTTAGTATAATGCATTGTAATAACTGAGCAGATATTTATCGACCAGTAGACAACTTTTACTTAAATAAATATTATGATTCCATGTGACATCTATTGTAAACATAGTAGAAAGGTAGGTACGTTTTTGTAAACGTTGTAAACAATCGTTATCTCCGGTTAATACTTTATCGGGCTATAAACCTCTGTGGCTACTCTGCATGATGTATATGAAATCATCTGGTATTATAATGAGTGACATCAGCTACAGGTCAACCGACTCGATTACGAACGGATAAGTTAAAGAATACATTTTACTTGTTACATGAACACAGTATAAGTTAAACCTTACCAGTTTGTCCAGACCAGAGATGCGTACTAACTAGTTTTTATAAAAGCACATTTTCGTACGTGTTGATATGACAGACCACGCAAAATAAAATATTCATTCCATAAAAATTGGTTTTTCTTATTTTATATTTATGATTAAATACTTTAAGTCTTTCTAATATTATCTCTTAATGTACGACGAGATTACGAGTATATAACTCAAGTAAGCAAAAGTCATACGTAAACAACAAAGAGCAAAGACAAAAAACAACAGTGGATGCGAATCTTGTCTGCCTCTTGAGTTATATGCGACTTGCACACTCGTTCAAAGGCTAGGCTGGCTAATTTAATTGAATTTAGTAAAGTAGTTAAGGTCTTCAATCAAGGTTAAGGTACGTTAATTAAGAATCTTCAATCGTTTAAAATCTGTTCGCGTACCTAGTGCGATGTTGAAGGCAATGACCCGCATATTGTCGCGGGTCGTATAAATTTCACATGACTGTTCTATCTGACAGTACATCAATACCATGTTTACATGAACTTTGTATGAACTGAAATACCTACGAGTAGCGAGCGACTAAGGAAGTTGATACGAGTAACACGCAGAAATCGATAAGGTCAAGGATTAGTAAGATATGCTTGTATATGAACATTAATAAGATAGTGGTAAATAAAACAAAGCATCAACCAAAAACTGGGAGCAAATAATAGTCAATCTGAAAAAAATATTAAAATGTTTGGTTAATAAAGGTTGGTTGAAATATGATAGCTAATAGGGATGATGACAAAATATTTTATTTATTCTGGTGCATACTTCTAGTAGGTAGT
Organism: Plemyria rubiginata; assembly: GCA_963576535.1. Classification (NCBI taxonomy): domain Eukaryota; kingdom Metazoa; phylum Arthropoda; class Insecta; order Lepidoptera; family Geometridae; genus Plemyria; species Plemyria rubiginata. Next base: position 12,832,329 of record OY754907.1, read on the forward strand.
ACGTTTTTCTAGGTGACTTTTGAATTAGCATTATTATGATAGATTTTTTACTTCCTTGTTCAACGATCTACCATGTACCTAAAATTAAATTAAATAAGTACTCAGATATCTCACCCCCAGCTCGTCTATAGTATAAATATTTCAGATTTTTTAAGCCAAAATTAAGCATTATCAAACTGTTTGAATACACTGCTGCGTAACTTACACATTGTGTCATGATATGAATATTAATAAACCCTTTGTTACCAACTTAGGCAACTGCGTAAATATAATACTTAACTTCAGTGTTACGACAAACAAAACGGTAGGTACATTATACATTTATTTATACACTTGTATACATAACTATTTTTGCTACCAATGACACAATAAATTTAAAATGTTTTCTAAGCGATACATATACCACTTATTATACCTACCTATAGCTATATCTAACGGAAAATTGAGAAAATGATTCTCAAAATAAATTGATTTTGAAGAAAATATTGAAGCTATTGTTCGATCGTTGTCCCCTGCAACACTTCTTTGTCGTGAATGTTATACTTTTTCTTCACATTCGTTTCGATCTTTGGATTTATTTAAACCTTGATACAAATAGGTAGAGCCTACGTAAAGGGAGCTAATAGCATTCAATCCAATAAAAACCATGTATTAATCACGAAACGCGGAGATATAAAACCGTAGTACGTACCTAAATAAATAAAAAACACATCATCTCATATCTTTAATGAAAGTTCAATATTTATTTCCTGCCTTCGCCTATCAAGATACAAAAGAACATGCAAACATTATATTATCCGTTTGCAATCAAGTAACGTTTGTTAGTCATGCAAACTTAAACAAAGTGGAGAAAATCGTGGACGTGTGGCTCATGTGGAAAAGCTTACCTTGTTTGACCACTTTTACGGCTGTCCTTTGGAAGATCGACAACCTGTTTCTCTGGTTTCAGCGGTATATATATTACCTATACATAGTATACAAAGTATGCTCGTTTTCTGTCTTTACCATTGCGAAATTTGAGTTTTTGCGACAATACATGTGTCGGGTATGTTCCTGCAGAATCTATATATGACGAATCCGTGATTTCGAGACGCGCTCTGCGATCATCAGGTGGCGTAGACATAACGGAAATCAGTTATCCAAGACTCACGATATAGTTCTCACATTTAATAAAAGTTTACAATTGTCTTTCTCCAAAAATAAACTGATACACCGATAATTTTTGATTAAACTCATGAAATTATGGAAACGCGGTGTTAATAATAATGAGCGGGCTTTACAACTTCTTGGCTTGAAAAACAGAAAGTCTAGCTCGTTTGTCTTTTTCTTCCATGACAACCACTGCTTCAATAAAAACGAATTACAATACTACCCTCTGCCCACTCAGTATAGATGGCGCCTAACATAACATAAAATATGCAGAAAAAATTTAAACGCATTGACGCCGCTCCGACATATTATTAGTTGCACAAACGAACTTCATTTGAGGATATTAAAAACAACAAAAAACAAATTGAATAATACCCCCGGGACTCGGGTAAAAAAAGGATAGGTACGATGATATTAAACCTCGAGTATTTTCAAAGGAAAATCAAATGTATCGCTAGGGCTGTTGAATACTTTATCATCTTTATTACAGCAATCATGATTATATAGTAATTTAAATTAATCGGTGTGTTGTTTTGGCGCCGGCACATATGAGCCTGTTTTAAATGTAGGTGATGTCATTAAAACAATATATTCATCATCACACGCTGGTTCTATTTACGTATTCAACAATCGAAACCGGTTCTCTCAAACTTCTGTATTGTTTGAATTAATAATGTTTTTTTGTTATTGTTGTCGACGGGTTTTATAAAAAAGAATCATCTACGACATAAACTTGCGTTAATTGAAAGGGTTCGTGATAGCGACTGATATCACCGTTTATGATATGAATGTTCATATTCATTGTCTGGTTTACAACGTATATTTTCTATTTGTGAGCTATTAGTGACTACAATAACAACAAAGCAGTTTTACTTAAGAAATGTTGCTTTTAACACTGAAAACTATGAATTTTGTAGAGTAGGCAAATAAATGAGTGATGTGTTAGGTTACCTAATTTGGCGAGATACATTTATGTGGTCTAAACTGGCTTAATGTCGATGCACAAAACTTCCTATTTCACCTGTAACCAAACGTCAAATCCTGCACTTGATTATAATGATATACATTGTGATTTTGTAGTTGTAAAGTTCGGTACTTTTTATAATACAACGGTAAGGAAGCTTGTTGTAATTCGCCACAGTGCCTGTTATGTAAAAGTACTCGTGGTTGGCTACTTGTCGCAGTGTCTGATGATCCGTGTGCCGCAGTCGACAAGCTTAGCTCAATGGCACTTACTATCTATCAAATCTTTGGTGTGTGTATCTTGTCTACCCATTCATGGCCTCAATACTTGTTTTTCAAATACATAAACCTTATCTAATTTACCCACTGACATCAAAATGTCTAAGTACTCATACATACGATAAGTGTATTTAATTTGCAGACAACACAACCGCACTTAGATCAAATATACACATACCAATCAATGTTTTCTCATTGTATTTGCATTTTGCACATGCTATACCACTCAACAAACTCAGTAGGTACCTTCTCATATTATCACAAACGTGGCGAGTTCTGTCGTCCAGTACACTGGCGCTCGATCAATCTGCAAGCATGTGTGACGAACTGCCAGCTAACAAGATCCGGCTTACACTGGTGCTGTTTTATAACACGGACTCTTCTTAATGAAGGTCGGAGCACCCACGCGAACCACCACGGAACAAGATCTCATCAATCCAGCTATTTATACTCCTTGCTCTAATTATAACATCAGACAAATCAGCCCAGACCACTTTTAGCCACTCCACACCGACGCCTAAGTGCATATCTTGAGTCATCACCTCGTGAAAATCACCAGAACATTGATCTTTAAAAATTGTTTTCGTTACTCAGATTTTGCTACAGTTGACGGTATTGGGCAGCACCGTGAAAATTTAAAATTATTGTGTCATTTTCTCATACTCTAACAAATATTGGTCACGGTTGTCAAACAATAAGAAAAAAATAAGTAACACAAGCGGCCTGTTTATTCTTATCACCATTCACCATACATAGCTGCGCTGTCCGAATTCTCATCGTAAATTAAACAAAACACTTAGTTTAGTACATTAAATATTATTAACATCATCCATGATTGGTTTCTAATGATCGTATAGAGTCGTTCCAGTTTCAATGCCTTTAATTTTTATTGCCTGCCTCGAGACGCGAGCAGTTAACTGGTATTTGTTTAGTGAGTTTTTGCCACATCGCTACCTAAGTACTTCTTTTTATTGAGCGAAGACAGGTTTCAATGAAGCGTAATTGATTTTTATAAACCTATTACTTATTTGGGTAGGTAGTTACTTATGCACAGTCAAGATTTTAAATGTTTTGATACTTGCGAATTTAAATAGCTTACCAACTAAACCCCAACTAGCCATAGTTTTCACGAATTTGCTACTAGTAGGTATGCAGCAAAAAAACTGTTTTACATTGATTATTTTGTTTGTTTCAGTAAAGATATATTTAAAAGTCTGAAGGTTGAATAATATAAACACCTAGTTCATATAGAAAATCGAGTGGTGTTTGCTGTTCTGTTTAGATCTATGCTGATTTAATGAACATGGCACCCCTGCCAGAAGTTTCTTAGGACACTTATTTGCTCCAATATAATGTATACCGTAAACAAGTGTGATCATTATACATCCGCTTGCTTTGCGCTGTTATATTCTATCAAAGATATTCGCATGGTCCTGGGTAGGTATGACCAGAGGCGACACGGGTACATCAACTACATCACTGCGAAGTAAAAGTAAAGCGAAATTTAAGGGCTGCTCTGTATCGATGTAGGTTGTGTCGAGTTCAGGGTGCACGGTCGTATCGCGTGGTCGGTGACGTGTTCAGCGTTCGCCGCCATTTTATATACGCGCGACTCGCGCGCAGACCATCAGTCGCCTGCTAGGACGCGCAAGAGCAACTTGTGCAACTGTTTCCGAGTAATACTTTATCGCCACTCGCTCTTGTGGCACTTCCCGCGACGGATATAAATTCAGTGACCCTGAAATTCGGTTCATCGGTTATTAAACAAGCAAGATGCTTGATATTGCGCAAAGACCCAAAGATGCGTGCCTCTACGAGATTCGGCAGAAGGGACAGAAAGATCCTTGTTACGTGGTCGTGCCAAATCCAAAAGTACGTTTCATTCTGCATTTATTTTCAATAAAGCTAATTTCTAATGAGAAACGGAAGTCTTCAGACCGGTTCATTTTTAAACCTTTCATTTTGAATTTCGGGTTTTAAATAATGTAGTGCATTTTCCTTTTCATTTATTTTTTTCTGTAACGTGTTTCCTCGTGTGTATACCTATTTAGATTCAATATAATTTGGAAACTGATTTAATATCAGAGCTTAAACATTGTAATTTTTAAATAGTTTCCTCCATTCATAATAGCTTTGTGTTGAGTGATGTGGACTCAATCGATATGCTTCACCAGATATACAACGGCATCTGTGAATGTCAACAGTATTTAAAGCAATGCCACCTGACCTACTTTATTGCTGCTTCGTGTTCTTATTTTATGTTTTGTTATTTCGGAATGTTGAATGTTATTCATTCACACGTAAGCAACCGGTACATATACCTTCATCTCGAACTGAACGCGTTAAAACGTTTTCTTATTTCTTATGTCCCAAAATATCGCATAAACATAACCCAGGATCTGGATTGCTAAGAAATCTGTAGGAATGTCTACCGTGCATCGGATACCTCAGCCTATTTATTTGTTATTAGCAGCGCCCCGCGGTTTCACCCGCGTAGTTTTGGATCCCGGTATTCCCACGGGATACAAATCTTAGCCTATGTGCTATTCCCGACTATCCATGCCAAATTTCATGAGGACATTCTGTAGTTATTGAGTAACAAACATCCATCCATCCATCCATACTTACAGTAGGAAGTAGGATAAGTAGTAGGATTATCACGGCATAGCTAACATAATGTTTCCGTTTGTTACAGGATCTGGTTAAGAGCCACTTGATGTTCGCGGTGCGCGAAGAGGTGGAAGTCCTGAAGGAGCGCATCGCCGAACTGATGGAGCGCATCAACCAGCTGGAGGTGGAGAACACGTACCTGCGCGCGCACGCCAGCCAGGAGACGCTGGCGCAGCTGCCGGCCGCGAACAGCCGCGCGGCCGCGCCGCCGCTCGGGCCGCAGCCGCCCGTCTCGTAGGCCCCCGCCGGCGCCGGCCTCCGCCCGGCAGTGCACCACTCCTCGTCCACCCTCGGCGCGCGACCACGCCATGGCTGTGCTATGTTAGTTCGTAGGTTACCGGACGAGTACTCCGCTCCCGCGCCGAGGGTACGGCCATCGTAGCGACGCGGTGGCCCCAACGCGCTTCCTTCACATAATATATACACATAATATATTTTTCTGTTACAATATGGTTTAGGGTGCAGATTCACGTGCTAAACTGCCATGCTTTTGCTGCGTATCTTAGGCGACGGCGACGAGTCTTTAGTGTTTAAATACCTTTGTAAACCTTCTTTCTGTTTTAAAGTTAGATACCGCTATCCACATAATGTATTCCATTTAAGGTAACTTTAAGATGTGTGTTTATGGTAAATACCTATGTAATGAAATAGTTGGATATTCCTACGCATTGAACAAGGACTGTGTGTTAATTTATTTTCTACATATATTATAATTTATATTTTAAGTTATTTATCGACGTTTATGTTTACTTACAATAAATTACAAGTGTTCGTTCTTGTCGTGAGAATAATGATCTGACGATAAAATAGCTGGATGAGTCGTGTGCAGTTTTCGTTTAGTGATTAATAATAATTGTAATAGACGTTTGTATGTATGTTATACACAGTCGGTAGCTCGGTAGGTAGAGATCAGATCCTTAGAATAATATCGCTTTGAGAGTGAACTCTGGCGATCGCTGGCCTTAGTGAAATATGCACGCTGAAAAAAAAACTTTTTTAATTCCAAACCTATATAAAAAATAGAGGTTTAAAGCAATTTAATATTGTATTATTAAATTAATAAAAAAATTGTTTGTATATAGTACAAGTTGTAATAGAATTATGAGTCGGAATGATGTACATAATTGAAGATAGTGATGATAGAACCCGACTCCGCTGCCTCAGGCCGCTCGGCGATGTCTGAGGTTTGATAACAAAAATGTATAAGTTAAAATGCTGTATTTAATACTAGCTTCATTGTTTAACGTAAAACGGGCGAACAAAGTAGCTGGGTTAGTTAAAGAAGGAGGAGAAGGGATGGGATGGCTCTGATATGTTATGCCGAGGCGGGAAGCTCCCAGCGACTGAAGTGACTATTTAATTAGACTAGTATTTTGTACAACGCTACAGCATATGATGTGTATAGTTGATTTTCGTTAGGTCTTCGTAATTATTGTGAATACAGTAATACTACTTGCGAAGAGCATTACCCTAGACCTTAGATAGGATTATGATACTGAATTTGTAAATATACTGTATACAGAGAATGTCCATCGTAGCTTATGTTGACCAGAAAGGTTCCTCGTACATACCCAATAAATGCAAAACTATACTCAAATTATGTTTTTGATTCATTTTCCTTGTTTAACTCTCCTCATCGTGTCACCACACCACATGATTGCTAAAATATAAGTATAGATATACTTCAGTCATATTTAAATACCGCATACCGCAATAATAGTAGATAACTGTTTGGAGCCTAAGTCCATGAAAACTTGTCAAAATTCGATTGAAAACAACACAAACTAGATTTTTTTTAACACAAATCGTTATTTACTGTGTTGACTGCTAGGTTCTCTCACTCATTACAAGATTTTTGAAGATATAAAATCACAACGTTGTTCTGAAAAACAACATTAAAAGTTAAGCAAAAATATTATTATAGTTTAGAAAAAATATAATCACCAGGTTATAAGGTCTGTAAAAATTATGAAAACAAGCAGAATGAACGACCGACAATCTCGGTAGAGGTAGAGCAAGGAATATAGATGTACTTGTATTCAAATTCCTTGAGGTAGAGTACCTCCAAGCTGCTCCCGCCCGCCTCTATAAAATACACCTCAGAAAATAAGTACCTACATTATTAGGGAAACAGAGTAAAACTAATATATAGATAATAAATACAGAAAACAACCATTTTTTTACTATCTTTGAATCTCCCATTCATAGATAGTAAAAAAAATGGTTGTTTCCGAGTTATGCTTTTTATGATAGAAGCAGCTCTTTTTCACGCTATAGACTAGATATTAGGTGCATACCTACACTAGTGCACACTTAAAAATGCAATGATACGCCGAGTTGGTGGCATACAGAGTCATCTATAGAAAAATTGTGCACGTTGCTCTAACAGAGGATTTTTAAATAGATGTCGCTAAACGCAATTCTGATATTTAAAAAAGCCAATTCCAATTCTACTCGTCGCTAGATGGCGGTAAACTAAACCGATCCTCGTAAATATTTCGTTTCATAGACAATTTGTACAGATTATAAGCATTGAGTTCAAGCGTACGTCCTTGTCTTACTCGCGTAGGTTTGCTATCGCTGTTCTGCTGTCAAATTATAGTCGAGCAAGCAAGTAAAAAAAAATATTCATCGAGACATCGATCGATCGAACGGTGAGGCGAACTCAGCGGCGGCGGCGCGGCAGGGCTGTCTTGCCTGTCGTCTGTCTGTACTCTATCTGTGTCTGTCTGTCTGGCAGCGAATAAAAGATTGTGTTGTGTGTGAATAATTCTAGGAAATTCTAAAATGGATATGAGTCTAAAAGACATACAAAGCAAGTTATTGCTATGGGAATCTTCAGAGAACCCCTTGGCACCTCTCACATCCAGTCAAAGGGAGGCGATACTTGATTTGGAGTCCATTATTCATGGTGTCTCAAATGATGTGGAAGATGTATATTTTCTGTAAAATATCTTTACCCTTTTGTATTGAAAGTGGTTATAAGTATTAAAAAAAACATGTTTGTTCATTTAAGGATAAGCCCAACGAAAGCACAAGTGCTATGACAGAGAAAATTATGCCTTCAGTGGATACTACTTACGACTTTCTTGAGTGGTATGAAAGTTTATGTGATAGTAATGTGAAAGCAGACGACGGTCCTTACGAGGCCTATTATAAGCAGCTAGAAGACAGACGTAACGAGTGTGTATCTTTAATGGATCAGGTAAGGTCCCCCACCACCACCTATCAATTTAATATACATACCTATTAGATTCATTTGACTTCTGAGTGTGTAGGGGCTCAAAGCGATTGTCTATAAAATCCTGAACTACATGCAATGGTCAGCAATGCTAGTCAGTAGTCAGAGTGTGTAAGAGGTATAAATGTGCTACCTATTCATTCCTCAGATTGGAGCCACCATGTCAGATTTGGATAAGCTGTCTGAGCAATACAACTTTGTATCAAACAAAACAAACGCCTTGCACATGATGAGTGAGCAGTTATTGGCTGATCAGACCAAACTCTCTAACATTGGTAAGAAGCTTATATAGAAAATGCTTTATCCAACTATGTATCATGATTAATTCGGTTGGATTTCATCCGCAAATGGCTCAACAGTAAATAAATAATAATAATAAGTGTTACACATAACATGATGTATAGTTATTCCATCGCACGAAGGTGGGTTGGTCTTAATTGTGTGTGTAGGTAGATACACATGCACATTATTTCTGTGTGCGTAAGCTTGGGAGCCTAGTATCGCCCAAGCTGTCATACACATACATAATACATATCAAAACTACAAGTATTGCTCACCTGCCTTTGTGAGATAGAACAACTATACCTGTCTATAAATTCACAGGATGCTCTGGTGTCCCTGTAACTTATCCAGCAAGTACATCCAACTGAAACACAGCAAAGTGGCAGAAATAGGTGTGGTAGTACCTAGTACTTCCCCAGATGAGCCATTCACAGTGCTTTTTTTTATTATACAACTAGCTGATTGAACAGGTAGATGGCCCATGTGATGTTAAGTGGTAACCATCACCTATAACAAAGCCTTGTCTCGTAAGGCACGCACGACAGGGACGTGCCCTACGATGCACTGCCCTGCGTCCATCAACTTTAGGCATACAGGTGTTAAGCCTCATGTGCCTGTAACTACGCCGCTGACCCAATCTTCAAACCGAAACAGCATTGCTGCTTGGCGGCAGAAAAAGGCGTGGTGGTAGTACTTCCCCGGGTGAGCCCTTCACAAACTAACAACCAACAACAAAGGTTCTACTACTCTTAAGAGTGTTAAGAGTGTAAGTGCTCTTAAGAGTGTAAGTGCTCTACTACACTTCATTACAAATATATATACAACCAACATGTATATTGTTTCCAGGTGATGACATAAAGCAGAAGCTGCATTATTTCACGCAAGTGGAGCACCTATCTCAGAGACTAAGCTCGCCGACCATGTCGGTAAACAGTGAAGCATTCTTCACAGTCCTTGCCAAAATAGATGAGTGCTTAGATTACATGAGAGCAAATGTAAGTATGTAACCTACGCAATTTTTTCTACCAGTTTATATTCATATACTCATCAAGTTTTAAAAAGAGTAATAAACAAAAATAGTTTAAAATTATCTCAATTTTAGTAGAGCTCTTTTAGGCTTGTCAATGGAAGTGCTGTATTTAAGCCGTCAATCTGTTGGTTTGATTCAAAAAGAGTGGGTGCCGGTGAAATTAGAGGTACGTATGGCTTAACATCTGTATGCCTGAAGTTAATGGATGCAGCGGTAGTAGTTGTCATGCAGAAACTAGTCCACTCACAAAGTATCAAGTAATGGATGCAGCAAGTTCCGATGATGAACAATGAGTTCACTTACATGAAAGCTACTTTTTAACCCAAAAAAATTACAAGTTTATAAAAATTATTTTGGATTATCTGTCTTTTACCTAGATTCATTTATTTTTAGAGTAACTTCAAAGAGTCCCACACATACCTAGTCAAGTACCGTCACTTGCAAGGGCGAGCTATAGCCCTCATTCGTTCATATGCAAACCATGTGTTGGATTCCGCATGTGACGTTATTGTAAATGATAGTGAGGACCAAGATAGTGATGATACGGCGTATGCTGTTTACTTTGGCAAATTTCAAGCCGTCGCGCCTAAGCTCAGTATGGTGATAAAGGAAGTTGAGGCAAGAGCTCAGACCAATGATGAGTAAGTCTACGTTTTTAGAGTTTATCTGTGCTTTGAAACGATTTTTAAATTTTTTAATTTTCTTTTTACCGGAAGAGCCTTTTTAACCAGTCCCAGCCAGTTTTCATCCAGTCCCTGTACAGAACAAACCTAGTTCAAGCTTCACTTAGGCTGCGGTAGATGGCGTTGTATGATATATCCGCATATATTATATTGTAACTTTTGTAAATTGCAGTTACGCAAGTCTCTTATGGGAGCTGCAGAAGGAATACGCGTCCCGTCGCGCGCGGGTGGCGGGCGGGGCGACGGGCGCGGCCCTGCGCGCCGCATCCGCGCGTCTGTCACGTGACCACTGCGCCCTGACGCGCTGCGCGTGCTCGCTGCTCGCGCACGCGTGCCGCGACGAGTGCGCGCTCTACAGCCATCTGTTCGCGCTGCGGCCGCGCGCCGCCAGTGCGCCGCCCTCGCCGCTACAGTGAGTTAATAAATTAACATCAACTGTGTTTTTACATCATGTCGTGTTCTTTAGCTGTTTATTCGTCTCCTGTGTTTAGTCTCGTGTCTTGTGCCTTGTTTTTTGTGTTATCTGTATGTAGATAGATAGATAGATAGATAATACTTTATTGCACACCACATAATAATTACACATAACATAACAATAAAAAACATCTATGTATGTAAACTGTTGTATAAGTAAATCACGCTCTTTTTTACCCTGGCCTCCCGCGATACAGGCTTGTCCTTGTGCGGGGACCATCAGTAACTATTATAATGTAATTGTTTTTGGTAAATAAATGTATTTGTAAACAATGCTGGCCAATCCAGGCCAGCTGCGCCACTGAGGTCGCCAAATCACTATCACTACATAGTATAAAACAAAGTCGCTTTCTCTGTCCCTATATCCCTTTGTCCATATGTATGCTTAAATCTTTAAAACTACGCAACGGATTTTGGTGCGGTTTTTAGAGTGTGATTCAAGAGGAAGGTTTATATGTATAACTAGTTGCGCCCCGCGGTTTCACCCGCGCAGATTTAAATCCCGGTATTCCCACGGGCTAAAAAGTAACCTATGTGTTATTCCAGACTATAATGTATCTCTCTGCCAAGTTTCATTCAGATTCAGAAGAGCACCGTTTCTATCGAAAAATTTATGTGCGCAATGCCAGTGCTCTCAAACGGTGAAGGAAAACATCGTGAGGAAACCAGTTAGTATTCTAACAGCGGCGATGGGCTTGCAACCTGTCACGTATGGAATACTAACTACTGCAAAATGTGGGTATGTGCCAAATGTAATGTTTGGACGTACCTCTGACTACCCCCCTTAGACATCCTCAAAGAATCTTGGGTAAGTACTTGGTACTGAGATATCTGAAGGGATATCTACCGTGCCTGGGGATCAAAGTCGTGAAGCTGTTTCAGTTTCAGTAAGATATAGTAGAAAAACAATGTGCACCCGTGCGAAGCAGGGGCGCGCGGGCGGCGGGTCGCTAGTAATGCATGTAACAATATAATTTCCAGAGAATACCTGGAGTCTCTGTGCAACGTGCTGTACGAGACACTGCGGCCGCAGATCCTCCACATCAACCATCTGGAGACGCTGGCGGAGTTGTGCGTCATACTGCGGGTCGAGGTTATCGAGGAACAAGTCAATAATGATCGTGAGCTCTAATGCAATTCTACTTTGGCGGTTGGGAATATGTTTAAGGCGAACACAAGAGCTAATGTGACTCGCTCGCACGTTTTGACCTGTCGAAAGATATAAAATCACTAAACTCATTTTCGAAAATTCGCAAACAACCATTTTGTGTGCAATCACTTTGCGCACATTTGATTGATTTTTTTACCAAACTGTGTGCACACAAAATGGTTGTTTGCGGTATTCCTACGGTATATTCCCACGGAATAAAAAGTAGCTTATGTGTTATTCCAGACTATAATATATCTCTGTGCCAATTTTTACGAAGATCCGTTCAGACGTTCTGGAGTTCAACAGAAACATCCATCCATCCATACTTAGATAGTTTTTTTTTTACAACTTATGGAACAAGCAGATGGCCCACCTGGTGTTAAGTGGTAACCATCACCTATAAACAAAACATTGCCCCGTAGGTCACGCACAATAGGAACGTGCCCTACGATGCACTGCCCTGCGTCCATCAACTTATATTATATTATAGATATTTTTTATTATACACAAACACCCAGACCAACGGAACAAATTTCTGTAGATCGTACACAAATTTGTTCCGAGGCGGGAATCGAACCCGCAACCTCCTGCGTCGCAGGCGGACTCTCGCCCGCGGCGCCACTGAGGTCGTAAAACAATGTTAAGAGCTTATATTATTATGGGGGTAATGACATTTCCAGCTGAAACGCTGAACTCGCTCGGGCTGGCGGCGCGTGCCCTACTGCAGGACACGCAGGAGCGGCTCGTGTTCCGCGCGCACGTGCACTTACGAGCGGATGTACTGCACTACCGGCCCGGCGCCGGAGACCTGGCCTATCCGCAGAAACTACTCATGATGGAGGTAAGCGTGCTATAGGTATAATGGTTTCTAATTTCTTTGTATTTTTATATGTATACTAGCTGGTACCCGCGACTTCGTCTGCGTACTTTTAATCTCTTCATCCCTTTTTTTCGCAATAAAAGGTAGCCTATGTCCTTTCTCAGGGTCTAAAGATTGTCTGTGTCAAATTTCATCAAAATCGGTTGAGAGGTTTAAGCAAGAAAGCGTAACAGACAGACAGACCGACAGACAGAGTTACTTTCGCATTATTAATATTATTAGTAGGGATTCACAAATATTCACAATTTCTTTTTATTTATCTCCACGCACACAAGAACCCCTTCTAAATTTTTTGAGTCCATTTCATCCAACGGTTGTCTGGTAGAGATCGCTACTTAGCGATAGGGCCGCCCATTGTACTTTTAGTTTTTTGTTTTATCCTTAAGGTTCCGGCGACAGCGGCTTGCAATTTCGAGGTGCGATTGGCTATTATTTCATTTTATTTCATTTCGGAGAGGTTGTTTGAAAGAATGACTCTAAAGAAACACGCATAAATACTGTTCGAACACAAATAATACAATAATATAAGGGAAACATGCCCGGATCAGAAATCATTTTGGTATTAGTATGTTTGGTCTTACGTTTACCTAATACCAAAATGATTTCTGACTCAAGCACATTTCCCTTGTTGTGTGCAATAAAGTATTTTCTATCTTCTATCTATCTTAGCATGATGTTGCTTTCAAATATTTTAAACTAGTTGATTAAACGGTGAAGGAAAACATCGTGAGGAAACCAGTTAGTATTCTAACAGCCGCGATGGGCTTGCAACCTGTCACGTATGGAATACTTACTACTGCTAAATGTGGGTATGTGCCAAATGTAATGTTTGGACGTACCTCTGACTACCCCCTTTAGATATCCTCAAAGAATCTTGAATTAGTACCTACTTGGTACTGGGAGATCTGAAGGGATATCTACCGTGCCTGGGGATCAAAGTCGTGAAGCTGTTTCTGTTGATTAAAAAGTATTTCCTTTTCCTCTTTGTCCTTTTCTTTCCCCCTAGACTCCCCTCGACCTTCTCCACCTATTTCAGAGATGGTCCCTTAGAAATAAAAGATTATCCAAACAGTTATTCTTATTCGAAGTCAGTTATAGGTCGCGTCACGCAAAAAGAACGCCGGAAGGACAGGGGGGTGTGATGGCGCGAGTGTTTTGTATGCGCAAAAAAAGTTTTGTATGTCCACTGTTTTCCAGCGTTCTTTTTAAATGACGCTACTCTACTAAAATACTACTACTACTACTAAAATACTAACTCTACGAAAATACTTTTATTTTCCAGCAAATAGCCATGTCGATCCAACAAGAGCATCTCCGCCGCAGCGACTCTCGCAACTCCATGATATCCGACATCTCTGCGACGTCGGCCGAGGCCGCCGCCTTCAACACAGAGGCCCAGAGGCGGCCTCAGGCCTCGCCAGCTGACCTTCACGGCATGTGGTACCCTGGGGTAAGACGGACCCTAGCCGCGCTCTCGAGGCTATATCGGTGCCTGGAGAAAAAGGTATTTCAAGGTAACTATGTTTACATGATAGAAGGTAATTCAAGGTAATAAGGTACTGTGGAGTACCGGTAAAATACGGTATTTCAAGGTAACTATGTCATCATCACAGAAGGTATTTCAAGGTAATTCTGTGGAGTACTGGTAAAAAACGAGATTTCAAGGTATCTATGTTTACATGAAAGAAGGTATTTCAAGGTAACACTGGAGAATGTATGTAAAAAATGGTATTTCAAGGTGGCAAGGTAACTATGGTAACATTAGAGACGGTATTTCAAGGTGGAGAAGATATCTGGAGAAAACGGTATTTAATGGTATTGCTCTAACTGCAAGGTAATAAAATGGTTTGAGAGATAACAATGATATTAAAGTATATCTGCAACTCTGGTAACAAAGTGAAAAAATACCGATAAAAACGGTATTTTAAGCCAGCAAATTCAAGGTATGAAAGGTATAAATGGTTTGAATTAACATTTGCACCTGCACGGTAAAAGGGCAACATAATGGTTTGAAAGGTAACAAGCTATGGTTGTTCGCAACTCCACTTAGTAAAAGGTAACATATTGGTTTGAAAGGTAACACATATCAAAGGTAGGTAGGTGCAACTAACATTTGCTTAGTAAAGTAACTCAATTCACATTTATGAGGTTGACACAAATTCACGCTAGCACATTTAAATTTTTTAGCAAATACCAAGGAGCATTGCAGGCTGCAATGCAGAGGCGCGGTGCAGAGAATTATTTTTCACTGTCAAATTATTATCGACATTGTCCGCCTTGAAATAATATCGAAAATCGCGGAGTCGCATTCTTGTGCGCGTAGTCGCATTGATGCTATAAGAAATTATTGATTTTCGATAATATTTCAACGCAAACAATGTCGATAATAGTTTGACAGTGAAAACTGCTCTACGCCGCACCTCTGCTGGTTTGCGCTGGCAAAGGCTCAGCAAAATATTCATTTTTAATACAAACAAGTGTAGAGATCATCCATTCTAAAAATGCACGCCCCTCTACGTGCCTTCACCCTCATAGGCAAATGAGGTGTATAGACGCAATACATGACACCTGATAATTTTATTCGTCATTCAGTTTCCCGCCGAACGTGAAAGTGACACTTTCATGTCTGGCGGGAAACTGAATAACGAATGAAATTGCTAGGTGGCATGTATTGCATCTATACACCTCTTTTGCTTGTGTGGGTGAAGGCAGATAGAGGGGCGTGCATTTTTAGAGTGGATGATCTCTACCTACTTAAAAGATCTCGTTTTCAAAAGAAATTTAAATGTGCGACCGAGAAATAGACAGTAGTATATAACTATTTATTGGAGCTCCGTGGTGTTCAAGGTAATAAACATCGGTTGAGATGTGTTTCGAAGCTACACCGTATATGGTTTTAAAAACTGGTCAAGGCGTTGCGTATTTGCCATCTCTAGGTTTTTGTTGACAGTCTTTAGTTTTTTTAAGCTTTTTTGAGCAATTTCTTTTTCTGTTTTTGCCATATCTTTCGTGTGTCTTTCGAGTCTGCTTGTTTTTTATGTTGCACTTGGTAATAGCATTTTTACAAGCTATTTATTTTTCTTTTATTGTCAGATCTTTCGTGCGTTTTTCGAGTCTTGCTATTTTATGTTACACTTGGTAATATCTCTTTGACGGTTGGCATTTTCATGTATATACATACCTACATTATATAATGTTTATTTCTATTTTTAGACATTGGTTTTATTCCGAAAGCATATTCGCGTGTACTGAGTACGAATGTACTGAGACGCACAAACATCGAAGGCGCACCGTATCATGTAGTCGGAGAGTAGAGAGAGATGAGATGATGCTTAGTGGCAGGATAATACAGTCAAGCGTACAGGCAGGGTGGAGACAAGTATCCAGTTTGAAAGAGACCGTCGACTCACTCAGAGCGAGACGAAAGAAGACAGAAGGCCGGACCACAAGCACATAAATAAATATAATACTATTTATTAACAGTAGCTACAGACGAAAACGTCTACGACTTCATCCTTTGTGCAATCTCGACATGTAAAATCATTGTATTATTTTTAAATTCTATAATGTACTCAGGAAAATTTATATGAATGTAATTTTATAAGACGTGTGAAAGCGAGCCGAGCCCTCAAAAAAGAGTCGTTTGGTACTAATAGAGTTTTTATTTCTCTTCAAATCAGCTTTCGACACCTAAGCCAAAATCAGATATTTTATGAAATTATGCAGCTGTGTTTCCAGCGAAGCGACACCGCTTAGTTTTGAGAACTTGTTAGGATTTCTATTCTACTTTGAGTATTTGCCATCTTATGTGATTGACATTGTTTTGCATTTCTTTAATTTTGTAAGTACATAATTTCTTTTTCTGTTTTTGCTAGCTCCTTCGTGAGTTTTTCGAATCTTTGCTTGTATTTATTTTTATGAAGCACTTGTTAGTTTTTCTTTGACGGCTGGTATTTTCAAGTATTCATATATTATTCTTGTTTATTTCTATTTTTAGACCTGGGTTTTGTATCGCAATCACATTCGCTACGATAACAATACACGGATGTTCCGAAAAGACACATAATGCAGAATTGAGCTTTTTGAGTGGACAATGCAGCTCAGCATACCGGGTGGAGAGGAAGAATCCATTTGCAAAATAAACAATCCGTAGAAGACAGAACGCCACTTCCTGAGCACAACAAAGGACAGAAGCCATCACAATAAATATAATACAATGCAACAGAAGTAGCCTTAGCCATGAATTGCTATGAATTCGTCACTAAAGCCACCTTGTAATGTAAAATAAAGGAGAATATTTTTTTGGTCCAAAAAATAATTAAAAAAATTTAAAGAATGAAGCCTGCCACATGGTCAGTTTGAAAGATCATCTCAAATACAGTATTTGGTGTATCGAATCAAAAAAATTTGTCTAGCAGAAATCTAGATATAGCAAATAATTAGTAATCAGTGCAGTCTTTCTTTTGGCGTTTATAAACTTCAGGTTCGATTTTGTTGGGTCTTTGCACACATAGTAACTTCAAATGAATGAGTCGATCAACAATGGGTCCATGCCTGGGGGCCGCAGATTTTTTATTAGACCAGGGTTCTTAGTAAAAAAAACATTCTCCTTTCGTAATTGTTTTATTGTATAGAGAAATATTTACATAATGTTATTATTGGTGAGCATAACCCTAAAGAGTCATTGTTAATAGTGTACTTAAGTGTATGTTTAATTGTTATTTTAATTTCTCTTCGAATCTGGAATTTTCTCCTTAGCCATAATCTGATATTTTCTGGGTTGATGCGGGAGAGTTGTGTTTCCGGCGAAGCGACACCGTCGCTGGTGTAGACTCAACGTAGGTTAAGTATTTGGACGATTTATATCGTCTTGGTTTTTGCCAGACTTTTCTTGCGTTTTTCGAGTTTGCTTGTATTTTATGCAGCACTTGTTTATTTCTTCCTTGACGGTTAGCATTTTTAAGCATTCTTATATTTTATGGTGCTTGATAGCGGTTGGTTTTCTATGTACACTGGTCGCCGTTCCGGAGTGTGTTCGACTTAATTTTTCCATTACTGCATCAATATTTCTTCCTTATAGCTGTTTCTATAGTTTCAGTGAAGCTATATTTGGGTCCGTGTCGTCTACTTTGTTTCTGGTTCAATGTCTTCTGTTTCAGACAGACTGGCCGTAGATAATATAGTGTATAGAACCTGGCAGAGCACAGGGCCCGTACCACCATCTCTTGAAGCATTCTTATTTCAATATTAATTTTATGTCAATGTCTTATGTCAACTGCAGAGAGTCACCTTTATGATCAAAAAGTAAAGTAATATTGAAATAAGAATGCTTCAAGAGATTGTGGTAAGGGCCCAGATCCCTGTGGGACTGAAGCAGTCATGAAGTGCAGGTTCGAGATGTGTCGCCTTTGTATTTTTAACTGACTTCAAAAAAGGAGGGTTCCCAATTCGACTGTTTTTTTGTTTGTTACCTCGATATCTTTTCACTGGGTGGGCTATGATGATTATTTTTTTTATCGAATGCTGGTGCTTGTCATGTGGTCTCATTTAAATAATAAAAATCTCCTTTGAGATCCTTTTAATTGCTCATGCACGTCACATGCACGGTTACAAAGGTAAAATGGTTTGAAAGGTAACTCAATCACATGCACGGTTACAAAGGTAAAAGGGTTGGAAAGGTAACTCAATCACATGCATGGTTACAAAGGTAAAATGGTTTGAAAGGTAACTCAATCACATGCACGGTTACAAAGGTAAAAGGGTTTGAAAGGTAACTCAATCACATGCACGGTTACACAGGTAAAATGTTTTGAAAGGTAACTCAATCACATGCACGGTTACACAGTTAAAATCTTTTGAAAGGTAACTCAAACACATGCACGGTTACACAGTTAAAATGTTTTGAAAAGTAACTCAATTACATGCACGGTTACAAAGGTAAATTGGTTTGAAAACTAACTCAATCACATGCACGGTTACAATGGTAAAATGGTTTGAAGGGTAACTCAATCACATGCATGGTAACAAAGGTAAATTGCTTTGAATGGTTACTCAATCAAATGCAAGTTTACAAAGGTAAAATGGTTTGAAAGGTAACTTTATCACATGCACGGTTACAAAGATAAAATGGTTTGAAGGGTAACTCAAACAAATGCACTGTTACAAAGGTAAAATGTTTTGAAAGGTAACTCAATCATACCTATGCACGGTATCAAAGGTAAAAAATGGTTTGAATGGTAACTCAACGGTCATATTCGTGACACTACGATGTCAAAGGTAAAATGGTTTGAAAGGTAACTCAATCATCAAAGCTATTAACATTTGCAACTGCAAGGTAAAAGTATGGTCTGAAATGTAACTCACTCATATCAAAGGTATGTATAGTATACTCCATGATTTGAAAAGTAACTGTCATATCAATGCTTTTTATATTTTTTTAAACCCCATAGTCAACATTTATTAATAAAAAAAATACTTGCAATGTCTTATCAATAGTTATGACAAACAGGCAGTTACAAATAAGATTAATTATGCAATTACTCGAAAAGTACTGGAGGGTTATAGCTGATCATGATGTTTCAGGATTGGCCCAAGAAGCGATTTCTCTATGCGTCCAAAGCGTAGACAGTGCATCGCGTCAGATCTCAGCCAACACCACGACCATAGACGGAGAGCTGTTCCAAATCAAACATCTACTCATCCTACGAGAGCAGATAGCGCCTTTTCAAGTGGACTTCATCGTCAAAGAGACCACACTGGACTTTAGCAACATGAAGAATGCGGCCTACGGTCTCATGCAGAAGCCACGACAGATGTTCCTTTTGAACTCCAACAATGCGCTGCTGGAGTTTCTTCTGGACGGGACGCCGATGGTGAAGGAGCATCTACTGGATTCTAGGAAGGAGGTGGATCGGCAGCTGAAGGGATGTTGTGAGACGTTCATCAAAGATGCCACTGAGATTTTGGCGGGACCGATGATAGCGTTTATGGAAAAGGTTAGTTCATTTGTGTGCTAGTGCTCTCGAACAGTGAAGGAAAACATCATGATGAAACCAGGTCGTGTTAAAGCGCCGGCGATGGAATTGCTACCTGTGACGTATGAAATACCACCTACTATGAAATACCTACTACTAACGTAATTTTTGAACTTACCTCTGACTCCCGTTTAGACATCCTCAAAAATATTGTAATTTTTTTGGAAATACCTCATGACACCAATATCATAAATGTGAAAGTTAGGTTGTATGTTTGTTACTCAATACCACCAGAAGAAATTTGGCACAGAGCTCATAGTCTGGAATACGAGGCTAAAGACGACCTCTGTGGCGCAGCGGGCGAGAGCCTGCCTGCGACGCAAGAGGTTGCGGGTTCGATTCCCTCCTTGGAACAAATTTGTGTACGATCTGCAGAAATTTGTTCCAATGGTTTGGGTGTTTTCTATGTATAATAAAAAAAATATCTATCTATGTAAGTATATAATGTATTAAATATATCAGTTATCTAGTACCCATAACACAAGCTTATTTAATAGCTTACTTTGGGGCTAGATAGTGCTGTGTGGATTGTCCAGCATTATTTATTTATTTATTTATTTATTAAAGCGCTCAGGCTACTTTCTATCCAGTGGGAATACCGGGATTAAAACATAAACAACAAAACATAATAACACCCAAACAGAACAAAAAAACATCTTTCATTGACGACCTCTGTGGCGCAGCGGACGAGAGCCTGCCTGCGACGCAAGAGGTTGCGGGTTCGATTCCCGCCGTGGAACAAATTTGTGTACGATCTGCAGAAATTTGTTCCGATGGTCTGGGTGTTTTCTATGTATAATAAAAAATATCTATCTATGTAAGTATATAATGTATTAAATATATCAGTTATCTAGTACCCATAACAAGCTTTGAATAGCTTACTTTGGGGCTAGATAGTGTTGTGTGGGTTGTCCAGCATTATTTATTTATTTATCTATATTCATCACAAAAATGTTTGTTCTCCCTGGGGATTAAACACTCAATTAAAAACAAATTATAACTGTTTGTAAATATTACAATGCCAAGATAAGTGATAGAATATGTAAGATTTATTTAATCGTATTTCCAGAACCAGGCTGCCACGGCCGAGCAGCCGAAGCCAACAGCGGAGGAGATAGCGGGCGTGGTGAGGGAAGCGCAGCGGCGGATAAAGGCGAGTCTGGCGCCGCTGCAGCGGTCCATGCAACTCTATCTGGCCAATAAAGAGACGGAGTTCATACTCTTCCGACCTATCAGGGTGAGATTTAGCCTTATACTACTTTAGTAAAAAAATATTGTACTTAGTATAAATCTTATGAGTCACTAGTTGCGCTCTGCGGTTTCACCCGCGCAGATTTAAATCCCGGTATTCCCACGGGATAAAAAGTAGCCTATGTGCTATTCCAGACTACAATCTATCTCTGTGCCAAGTTTCATCCAGATCCGTTCAGCCGTTCTGGCGTGAAAGAGTAACAAACATCCATCCATCTATCCATCCACCCATGCTTACAAACTTTCGCGTTTATAATAGTAGTAGGATTATCGTAAACAGCTCATACTACCCACTACTTAAAAAAATCAAAACTGCCATTATTCAGTACAATCACAGGGCTCACTTTGAAACGTCATATACTAGGTGAATCTACCGCCAGGTCGTTGCGACCAAAGCCTAGAAGAACTGGCAAGAAACTATGCTTGGTTCCTAGCGTTTTTTTGTATGATCCTCTTTACAAAATATGGACCTACTAAATTGTTTATTTTGTAATGAGTTGGAGCATATTCCCAAGTTTTTTTGTCATAATACATAATCATATAGTTTATAGTAAGCTTTTGTTAAGAGTTTTCTTTTTATTACAGAACTATGTAGTCGGCAACTTCATCCAAATCGAACAGCTGTTAGCCACAGGCGGTTACACCTATGAGGACGCGCTGATCGTCGCCTGCCCCACTGCAGAACAGGTCTCCGTGTTCATATCCTCAGCCAGTCTGATCAGTCACAGCGAGCCGGTGCAACCATATGGGGTCAAAGCCAAGACTGTGGTGCGGAAGCCTAGTGTCAACAGCGTTCAGGAGAAAGATGAGACTAGTGTGGTTACTGTGTAATTCGGGTTTTGAAATTATAGCGCGTTTGAAGCGAGTACAGAGACTGACAAATTATAGATAATATATACGAGTCCAATGATTGGCTGGAGCCAATGTAACAGATTTTGGGCGCTTAGGCATTTCGGTTTATTTTCGTTGAATTATTTAAACAGCGTGGAAGAATACATACTTACAAAATGAATACATGGTCAGCGCTAGGCGGACTATACTGCCGAATGATAAAGAAGAGTGAGAAAAAAAACCTGTTGTGCCGACCCTACTTACCGTGGGATGAGGTCAGGACGAGAGAGCTGTATGAGATGATGATAATTATTATGTACTAAACATAGACAGCGGAACACACAACGGACAACTGATAAAACAGAGTCGGATATGTACCTATGTACCTACGTAATACATGAATGAGTGAAAGATGAATTTTTCAAGAAAAACCCGACGCGACGACCACATGACAAGCACCAGCTTTCAATTAAAATAAGAATCATAAAAATCGGTCCACTCAGTAAAAAGTTATGAGGTAACAAACATTAAAAAAGAGCAGACGAATTGAGAACCTCCTCCTTTTTTTGAAGTCGGTTATAATATATTTATTGACATTTATCATGTAGGTACAAAAAATAGACAGCGTAACACACAAAGGACCATTTCAGAAATAACAGCGGGATAGGCACGTATCACCTACCATTAGGTAGACCTAACAAGTGGTTCGCCTTGATCTAAGATCTCAGGATGTTCGCTCAAGTCTTACATTGATGCCAAATACAATGATTAGTCAAATTACTTGGCGTTGAGCTTATCTCGGCTTCACCATCAAACCAGCATAGGTACCCACCGTCATGATAAATTGACTTAGTACTTTATTTATAAGAAGCAACCAAGATGGCAAGGCAAAGGAACTACTATGAAGTCAACAAGAATCGAAGAGATAGGGCCTCACGGATCAATGCATATCAAAATTTTATGGTTTTAATTGTACCTCGAATTGTCTTTTAAGCAAAGCCTGCTTGATATATTTGTATAAATAATATAATTTTGTTTTGTCCCATTGAACTTATAAACAGTAAATTGGGTCCTGTAACAGTAACTGTATTGTAATGTAAACCACGGGACAACTATTTAAAAACAATTAGTAGCAAAAACAGTGTGAAATTTGACTCTGCTTCTTGTATAGGCCCGGATCGACCAGCGAGTGAACCGCGGTCTTATCGCTCGTCGGTAAAACTCGAGGCGACGACGAACGTACTAGAGCCTTACCGACGAGCCATAAGATCGCGGTTTTACTCTTCTTTCTTTCTTCTTTTTATGGCTCCTGTCATAGACAATCTTGCCAATGTCAAGTGATTCAGAGACAGTCCAAAGTCGAGTCAGTCAATTGTTTTGAAGAAAATGGTGGCGGTTTCTTCAAAACATTTGAAACATTTTCGGTCAAATCACGATATCACATAATACACTTTCATTTCAAATGCTTACACTTTGTGCTAAGACCACAAGCAATGTTGGTTAAAATACCACCAAAATTATACAACACAACTCAAAATAACACTAGAAAAACAATTAAAATGAAAATGCTATGTTGCTTCGTTAGATGACAGGAAACGAATCGCGGTTTTACTCGTTCGTCGTTCAAACCTTCCTGTTATCTGTCGGGCGTCAATTCAAAAAAAAAAGTTTAGTTTTAGTAGGCACCTACATCGGTTATTTCCAAAGGACTAACAGGCTGAGCTTTGCTTTGTTTATCTTTTCTGACAGTGGGCCAGTCTGTTTTAAATATTTGTTACTAGTTGGTTTCACCCGCGCAGATTTAAATCCCTGTATACCCACGGGATAAAAAGTAGCATAAGTGCTATTCCAGACTATAATCTATCTCTCTGCCAATTTCATCCAGATCCGTTCAGATGTTTCGGCGTGAAAGAGTAACAAACATCCATCCATACATACAAACTTTAAATAATTGAATGACTGGCGTTAGCCAACTTCTAATATTGGACAATGTTTCTAGGAAAAAGTTTTGAGCTTCTTACCATACTTGAGTCTTTCTGGTAAAAGGCTGTTTTTTGGTGTACCTACTGCAGTATTAGGTAAAAGTAAATGTAACTTACCAGCGCAAACCAGAGGAGGTTTAATTTAAATTGATTAAATCTCAGTCATCTTCGCCGCGCCTTCTTTGGTTTGCGCTGGCCCTAAGTTAATCCTGTTTGTGGCAGTTACAGAACTAGGATTATTAGGTTTTGTCAATAATTATTACGCTTGTAAAACGTAAAAAACATATAAGCAGATGAATAAAATAAATGTTTAAAAAACAGCGATTTATTATTTTATGTACATGTTTATTACTTATTTAACAATAATCACTATAATAAATACAGGTTCACCAAAAACAAGTGTTTTATTAATAAAACAAAAGAAATGGGAGTGATTGTTTAATGCGTTTCTCAATAACTGATTTAAATAATTATAAAGTTTCTAGATGTAATACTACAATTTAAGCCCTAAGCCAGTAGTGGCCGGCACGGATTCTAGTGTAGTCCGGAAGACCCTCTGTGGGCCCAACTGCTGCTACAACTGGGCAACGGTCATATAAGTATTTGTAGCAAACATCACGAACATTCTGAACTGTGACTGAGTCAATGCGGGCATCCAGTTCATGGATAGGGATGCGGCGGTTGTAGCACAACATTTGACGACCAATGTCCTCACACACAGGGGTAGTTCCATCAAGTTGGAGAAGCATGTTGGTCTTTAGAAGGTTCTTTGCGCGTTCAACCTCTCCTTCAGTGACTGACAGACACAGCTTCATCCACTCCTTGTGCACATTGCTTAAGAAGTCATCCAACTGAAGGGACTCCCCAACAAAGTAGATTCCCCACAGACCAGTGTCCTTATAGCAAGTGTTGAATGATTGGAAGCTGTGTGCAATACCAGCGCATGATGCAGCACGGGCCAAATAAGAGGCATTGTTAGCACCACCACCTTGAGAGCGATCCCAAGCTCCAATTAGTGTGTTAGCCACCATCAATGGAATGTTGTCAGCATTGGTCCATCCTGCACCTTCAACTGCAATTGCAACATGGGCCAGAGGCATTGAGTCATCACGAACTCTAAGTTCCGAACCAGTGTAACGACAAGGAGCTAGCTCAGGGACTTCTCCAAGAGTATTCTTGAGTCCACTGAAGTGTTTGTTGGCCAGATTTACTAGTTTTTCATGGTCCACTCCACCAGCACCAGACAGCACTATACGAGCAGGCTGGTAATGAGTCTTGATGTAGTTCTGCAGGTCAGCTTTGGAGATTTTCTTAATGTTCTTGGTGGGTCCGAGGATGGTCTGGCCGAGGGGGGTTCCTTGGAAGGCGGTGGCGTGGAGGTGGTCAAACACCACCTCCTGCAGGTTACTCTCGACGTCCTGCATCTCTCGAAGGATGACGCCGCGTTCGCGTTCGATTTCGGGCTCAGCGAGGGATGAGTTCTGGATGATGTCGGCAAGGATTTCTACAGCAACTGGCACATCATTGGCAAGGCACTTGGCGTAGAACACAGTTTGCTCCCGAGATGTATAAGCATTCAAATGCGCTCCCATGTTCTCTACGAGTAGTTCCAAGTCGGTCTGGGACCTTTTGCTGGTGCCTTTGAACGCCATGTGTTCGAGGAAGTGAGCTACTCCATTGTTCTTGGAGTTTTCGTACCTGGAGCCAGCGTCGATCCAGAGGCCTACAGTAGCGGTTGCAGCGCCAGAGTCTTCAGTGGCCACTCGTAAGCCATTATCGAGGACTGTGAGCCTCGTCGGTGGTACGTTGACTAGCGCGGTTTTGTAGCCGACCGCTGTCGCTAAGCAGCGCACCTGGCTGCCTTGATTTGAGATCAATCTCAGCGTACTTGCTGCCTTCAGCATTTTCGTGGTGGTCCTTGCAATTTATTACAAATTCTCCTCGCTGATTTGATTTACGTAATAAAATAGGAAAAAAGCTGAACAAGAGCTGGCCTACCCCTGCCTGTCTGGTCTGTCAAACTTTCCAAAGTGTCAGGTGTCTGTGTCAACGGTGAAGTCAAAATGAAGCGAAAAACGCGGTGCTGCCAGTAAAAATAATGTAGTGACCGTGTTCGTCCTCCGGTAGAAAAAACATGGATGAAGCAACAGCAGCAGCATGAACCTCAGCCCCAACAGTCAACTTGTAGTACTTTATTGAGTTCGGGACAAACCACTAGTTCTGTAGAAGGTTACGTAAACAAAAAACGCGCGCTGAAGGCTCAAGTTACCCCGTTTGCCTCTTCTTCTTCTTTCTTTATTTTATGGCTCCTGTCATAGACAATCTTGCCAATGTCAAGTGATTCAGAGATTATACTCTTTGTAGTTATGTTTCTAGTCACGTCAGTCCAAAGTCGAGTCAGTCAATTGTTTTGAAGAAAATGGTGGCGGTTTCTTCAACACATTTGAAACATTTTCGGTCAAATCACGATATCACATAATACACTTTCATTTCAAATGCTTACACTTTGTGCTAAGACCACAAGTAATGTTGGTTAAAATACCACCAAAATTACACAACACAACTCAAAATAACACTAGAAAAACAATTAAAATGAAAATGCTATGTTGCTTCGTTAGATGACAGGAAACAATCCCCGTTTGCCTCTATAAAAAAAAAAAACAGACAAAAGAACTTTCAGACCAATGACAGAACTACGAAATCAACGACATCAAGGAATTTGAATATTAATTAATAAATAATGCTGGAGAATCCACACAGCATCATCTAGCCCCAAAGTAAGCTACTCAAAGCTTGTGATATGGGATAGTTAATTGACTCAGGCGTGACTTTGCGGAAGTCCATTGTTAAATATAAATTAACTCGAACAAAGCAATATGTAGTACTTATCCGCTGAACTAATCTCCTTAAGCTGGAATAAACTTAATTAGACTTCGACACGTGTTTCACTTCTCTACGAAGCATCTTCAGGAAATTGACCCGCTGTGCACCGAACGTGTTACCTCGTCGAGACTTTGACTTTCAGCTCAGCGCTCGACGAGGTAACACGTTCGGTGCACAGCGGGTCAATTTCCTGAAGATGCTTCGTAGAGAAGTGAAACACGTGTCGAAGTCTAATTAAGTTTATTCCAGCTTAAGGAGATTAGTTCAGCGGATAAGTACTACATATTGCTTTGTTCGAGTTAATTTATATTTAACTTGTGATATGGGTACTAGATGACTGATATGTTTTTTAATACAATGAATACTTACATAGATAGATATTTTTTATTATACATAAACATCCAGACCAACGGAACAAATTTCTGCAGATCGTACACAAATTTGTCCCGAGTTGGGAATCGAACCCACAACCTCTTGCGTCGCAGACGGGCTCGCCCGCTGCGCCACTGAGGTCATCAAAAGACTACTACTAGATAATACTAGAATACGTCCTAGTGGCCACAGAGGGGCGGCATATTAGTAAGATTTGTTAAGAAATACATTTCAACATCATTGTAGGTATATACATACGTGTCAGATTAATCTAACTAAATTATATTAAAGACAAATAAACGTCAATTGTGTAAAAGATTTTTTATTGTTCCATACCCATTATAAATACGTTACAGTATAGATACGTTATATGTCCAAAATACGTGCTTGTGCCACTTAAAGCAGCAAAGCAAAACGGTTGTGGCACGTGTTTGTGCAGTGGCATGTACAGAATGCAGCCACCAGTAAGAAGTAGGACTATAATAAGACTATTAGGTAGAAGTTCAAGTTCAGGTCATGTACCCTCCATGACATGAACTTGAACTTCTATATTTCTATATACCTACTGTTCATGGCAGCCACGGCCGGCCACGACGGATCTTACATAATGCCGTTCAAGGAATGTAGATGTACTAGAGATAAAACTTTTTTTATTATGCTTTGTATTCTATTGTTTGCATGGCAACATTTTTATGTTTCTTGCATCATCCGTACCAAGGAATTTGAATACAAGTATACTTCAGACCGATTCGTTTCACACATAATTCTAGTCCGCTATTTCCTATCTCTATGTAATTTATTGAACTGAAAATGATAGGAATGTGAACACTTATTATATTAGAAATATGAGTTCATAATTTTAAGTACGTCGTTTAATTATAAATTATACAGGGTGATTGGAAGGTGGGTGCAAAGCTGAAAGGGGAAGGTAGTCTAGACCATTTAGAACCATTTAGGCCATAGTTATGTTCTACGAAGTCTGACCATTTTTTTTTTACCGATTTTTTTATAATTTTCTTGATAAAACCCGAAATTTCACAGTTAATTGCTAATACTTGCCAGGTTTCTTGATAAATGTTTTTTTAAATATTTTTTTAAATTAAAGTAATGTGTAAGCAATGTAACAAAACATGGTTTAAGCATCTGTGTCATCAGACATTTTTTTGGCAGACACTTAAAGCTACGAAAATTTTCAAAGATTAAAAGAGACAGGTTTTTGACGCTAAGTTAAAAAAAAACAGATGGTGCTTTTTTCGTTCAAACTTTTTGGAAACATGCTTGGTTATTACTCGTTTATTTGAGATATTATTTACACGGTTATGTTACATATTAACAAAATTGGGACCTAAAAACCAGATTGAGAGAGAAAATTAAAATTTTTAGACAGACTAATAAAACAGCATTTTAATTTAAATTAATTATTTATTGGTGCTCAAAATGATTTCCGCAATTCCTTACACAAGCACCTCATCATCACATTAGGCAAACAACAAAACATACTTTGTGAGTTTAAAATGATAACAGAGCTACTTAATTCTAGGAATTCTAAGAATTAGGCACGTGCGAGAACCATATTGATAGTATTCTTCAATTAAAGACCGCCGCGCG
The DNA here is from genome assembly GCA_963576535.1 of Plemyria rubiginata. Classification (NCBI taxonomy): domain Eukaryota; kingdom Metazoa; phylum Arthropoda; class Insecta; order Lepidoptera; family Geometridae; genus Plemyria; species Plemyria rubiginata. The sequence goes on from OY754907.1 coordinate 12,861,091, forward strand.
CGGTGCCATAAAGCGTTTTTCCAGGTACCCATGCCCAATGAATAGTATAGAGAATAGGGAGGGAGAATGCATTGGTTTATAGCAAAGTCGACTTAGTTCTTATCTTATTTTGTTTTTTTTTTTCGTTAGTCAATTAACAAGTGCCCTTGTGACTTGACGTTATTTTCGTATTCGCGCTAATTTGCAATTAACCGTGTCCAGTTGTAGCCCTTAGCGCTCCTGCACGTTTTGATATCTTGTGTATTGGATAATTTTCTTTCACCGTGTCCAGTCGTAGCCATTGCCCTAGCTAGCCATTGCCTAGCAAAATTACAACAATAGAAGTAAGACGACGGGCCCGTGCTTGTGTAAGGAATCGCGGAAATCATTTTGAGCACCAATAAATAATTAATTTAAATTAAAATGCTGTTTTATTAGTCTGCCTAAAAATTTAAATTTTCTCCCTCAATCTGGTTTTTAGGTCCCAATTTTGTTAATTTATGACATAACCGCGTAAATAATATCTCAAATAAAAGAATAATAACCAAGCATGTTTCCAAAAAGTTTGAACGAAAAAAGCACCATCCGTTTTTTTTTAACTTAGCGTCAAAAACCTGTCTCTTTTAATCTTTGAAAATTTTCGTAGCTTAAAGTGTCTGCCAAAAAAATGTCTGATGACACAGATGCTTAAACCATGTTTTGTTACATTGCTTACACATTACTTTAATTTAAAAAAATATTTAAAAAAACATTTATCAAGAAACCTGGCAAGTATTAGCAATTAACTGTGAAATTTCGGGTTTTATCAAGAAAATGATAAAAAAATCGGTAAAAAAAAAATGGTCAGACTTCGTAGAACATAACTATGGCCTAAATGGTTCTAAATGGTCTAGACTACCTTCCCCTTTCAGCTTTGCACCCACCTTCCAATCACCCTGTATATTTTTGTGCTTGATTCTACTTACCAAATTGTCAATTTGATAAGACTGTCTGTCACCTTTTAGAAAAAACGTGTAACGAAACGTGTTCCATTCCGCCGACCGAACGAAATCTTTTATTTTTCCATCGCTCCGTCTGAATCGCACGTAATTTTGCGGAAATTATTACGAGAGCATAATGTTTAGTGAAGGCTGCTACAAATTAAGTTTTGTCAAAGATTTCTGGGACTGTGTTTGCCGTTAGATTAGGTGCTGTAGGGTCCCCGCAAGATGCTATTTGAAATTTTATCTGTGATCTAATAAAATTCGTCATGACTACAATGAAGAATCCTAATTCGTCGACCACCAAGCTCGCTTTGCTTAACCACATTAAATACGAGCACCTGGTAGCTGGTATATCAGGTGGCGTCACTTCAACATTGATTCTGCACCCTTTGGACTTGCTAAAAATCAGATTTGCTGGTGAGTAGAACGTTTTGTGTGAAGCAGCCATGTGAGAGGTGTCTCGTGATGACGCAAAGGTTAACATAATTAAATACCCAGTGTTCATTAACACAATTGATAATTAAATGCAGAGGTGCCTTATTTCCTCATTCTGTTAAATGCTGACCTTGAACTTCATTGGTGAAAGTCTTCAGGAATGCTTTGTTTATACTTTAAAGAAAATACCACAAGTGACAGTCTTGCAAGTACAATGCATATTGTTCTAAAAGCAAGCTTCTTAGAACACGATGAATGAATGTACTGCTTATTGCAATAAATTCATTTGAGATGTAACAAAAGAAAAAGACTTCTCTGTTTCTTACTCAAATGAAACATTGTCTTACTGATGTGTTTACAACATAAATAATACCACACTCTGATCTTGTATATCTTTAATAAAACACTTACGTAGGATAAAATAAAACAACAAAGATCATTATTAGAAATAAAATTTTCTTTCTATTTTTGAAACAACGAAATTGCATACGGAATATTATTGCTAAGTTTGAAAATGGTATTGATCTACCACATGTTTTTTAGAAATTGCCGTTAGACATTTTGTAATCTGTAACTCTTATAATCTACATTAGGGAGAATTTGTAATCTTGTTATTTTTGCAGTAAATGATGGCAGGACCGCAACAGTACCCAGATATGATGGACTTAGTAGCGCATTTGTCACAATTGTAAAGAAAGAGGGTGTCAAAGGCCTGTACCGAGGAGTCACTCCTAATGTGTGGGGCTCTGGCTCAGCTTGGGGATTCTATTTCCTGTTGTGAGTATCATCATCATTATTACTTCAGATACCTATTAATGCTTCCATTTTGAATACCAAGTGATAGCTGACAAAACTTTCATGTTTGTACATGTACAAGCATTAATTAAAAAGAGTACATCATGCCTAACTTTTTTAAGTGGTAATCATCACTAGGTTTGATCATGCCCTGCATTATCAATAGGGACATGCCCTACAATGCACTGCCCTGCATCCATCAACTTGAGGCATACAAATTAAGTCTGTTGGACCTGTAATTTCACTGGCAATCAACTCTTCAAACCGAAATACAGCAATGCTACTGATGGCATAATAAGGCATGATGGTAGCACTTCCCAGGTTTGTACAAGCATTAATATAAACGAGGTGCGGCACTTACGGAAGTGGCTGGTAAGGCTAATACGGGAGCGACAGCTACGACCGCATATTTGGCAGACAAATTGTGTATGAGGTGACGACGATGGAGGAACAGCGGCGCGTTGGTGTCGTAGTTCGCGCTTATGAGTTAGGAGATCAAACCAGGCGTTGTCGTGAACGACCACTCCTTCAGATAACGCTTTTCTCCACAAGTCACGATCGTTTGAAGCTTCTTCCCAGTTTTTCGGCTCAATGGCAAAATAAACCATGTCTCTCTTTGCACTGTCCTTAAAACTCAACATAGCGCGCCCGACTGGTCATAACCGGTAACTGCCACTCTCCGTGTTGTTTTCCACTTCAGCAAGCTGAAATGGGTGAAGTCACCTCTCCGCAGACGCTGCATCGCCTGGGACGCGATTAAGATAATGCAGGCATGCCCAGAACCCACACCACTCTCGACCTCACCGACTGATCCCACAGGAATGACAAGTCATTACGTGCGGAGTCGGTTCGGTTGCAGGTGCACAACGGCTGGCACCGAGCCGGGCTTGTTTCAAGTTTTCCTTCTCTGTTGCTAGCTCTTCCGTTTGTCAGCAGGGGGACCACGTGCAGGCGAGACAAGCTGGGGTACAAACATGGTATATGTACCCCACCCCCCTAAATATGGCGCAAGTAGAATAGAAATTGGTTCTTTTGCTTATTTCGACGCAGCCACGCGTGTACCCATACCAATTTCAAAGATGACTGTAAAATCACACGCCCTGGGAACCGTTCACGAATCGCGCGTTTTGCACGCGTCGAAAAGTAGTCGTTTGCAAAAGCTAAGCAGATTAAGTCATGTGGCAGGCTGGATTAAATGATTAAGGCCGGATTAAATTTAGGTATTTTACTGAAATCTGTGCTATAGTGAAAACCATTCCAAAAAAAACAATTGTTACTGGAATACCCTGAGTGACACGGGATTTGACTACCCCGCTTGATATTCCTTCCATCCGACAACAACCTCCGCATTCAAGAGCTGACCATGTGCTATTACGTACTATGCTTTCCAGCTACAACGCAATAAAGACATGGATCCAAGGCGGCAACGCCCGCACGCCCTTAGGGCCAGGCCTGCACATGCTAGCGGCCGCTGAAGCCGGCATCCTCTCTCTCGTGATGACCAACCCCATCTGGGTCGTGAAGACTCGCCTTTGCCTGCAGTACGACGACCTGACTGATAGCAAACGGTACAAGGGCATGGTCGATGGACTGTCCAAGATCTACAAGGCTGAAGGCATCCGGGGATTGTATAGGGTGAGTTTTTATTTATATTAAAGTACTTACTAGTTGCGCCCCGCGGTTTCACCTGCGCAGATTTAAATCCCGGTATTCCCACGGGATAAAAAGTAGCCTATGTGCTATTCCAGACAATCTATCTCTCTGCCAAGTTTCATTCAGTTCCGTTTGGAGTGAAAGAGTAACAAACATCCATCCATACTTACAAACTTTCGCGTTTATAATACTAGTAGGATTCATTTTTTTAGGAAGATCAACAGCTTATCAAAACTTAAATTCTAAGTAATATAGGTTATCAGAGAAGCCAACGGCCCTCACGTATAGTTATCATATAGTATAGTTAACATCTACTCTAGATGAGAAAAAATGCGCAAGCAATCATTTACGGCCTTACCTACTTTTATACACAAACTAGTAGTTCGCCCCGAACTGAGATTTCGTGAAGCGACGCGAACGCTCCGAAAATATAAGTAAGTGGTAGTCAGAGGCAAGTCCAAACATTGTCTTTGTACTTGTCTCTGGCTGCCACCTACTAAATAAATATGGTAACCAAGTTTCAACTGAATTGGCCTATTTATTGAAGAGTTCCGTTGAACAGACCTTGGCTCCATCATCAGAACAGGTCGCTATCACCATTTAATGAGAGCCAAGTACCTTCTTATTTTATTTCAAGAAAAAAATAATTGAAAAAGCAAAGAAACTGTCTGACCAGTAGAAAAACCTTGATGCCAACGAAACTCTTAGAAATGGGAGCTCTTGCGTCGTTGGTTATTTTAATTTAACTTTTTTGTTGTATCTAAAAAAGCGGGCATCGTAGAAAAAAAATAAAAATGGTTTCGGAATGTCCAAGCCAAGCCCTTTCATATGACTCGAAACTTTATTTTATTGGGTAAGTTTTTTAATTTTTGCCCCCTTAAAAAACCCCATATTTTAATAACCCCTCATCAGATTTTACCCATATACTTACCAGTAAATTTCTCAAGTACAAGCTATCGACTTACCAAATTTCATGCAGATCGGATATACGGTTCTCAAGTTATCGTCGGACAAACATACAAACATACAATCATCATCATCATCATCAGCCTACAGAAGTCCACTGCTGGACATAGGCCTCCCCTATCCGTTTCCAGGAAGAACGATTTTGAGCCCTTTCCATCCACCGACTACCTACCCGCGATCCTAACAATGTCGTCAGTCCACCGGGTAGGAGGGCGTCCTACACTTCGCTTTCCTGTTCGTGGTCGCTATTCGAGAACATACATACATAAAATGCCAAATCGCCCAAGTTGATTGTAAGATTTTCGTTCGCTTCGCTCACTCAATCAAAAATATTAAAAGCTGTCAAATCAATAATCTGTGCTTATAATATTACTAAAATTCGGCCTGTCACTGTTTTTCATTATAAAGGGTATAGCAATAGTTTAACCATTGTTTATCTTTGAAAGACTCATCCAAAGGTCATTGGTGTTGTTTATTGCGGAAGTCAAAACAACGTATCAGTATCACAGGGATATTAAATATCAGCAAAAGCTCATCAACCCGTGACCTTGCCTTATTGGCTTTTGTCTCGACTCGGTATTGATTCGAGCGTGGGTTAGCACCGGTATCACAGATTATTAATAAGTACTCGTTACCTAGGCTATAATGGGTGACGTCATCGATCAGCTGACTGTTACCACATAAAAGAAAATTGTTATTAACTCTTTTACTTTTACGATCTACAAATCACTACCTTTTGCTTTGAGACCACAGAAAAGAGAGAACTCCTCTAGTACAGGTTTTTATAACTTAAAAGAAATAAAGAGGAGATCCCACCCGTCTAATTAAAAACAACTTGTGTTTATGCATTTTTTTAAACAATTACATGTATTAGTACTAGTAAAACTTACATGTATTAATTATATTACAACATGATTGAAGTAGGTACATTAATACACACAATATTTGGAGATAACTCCCATAGTATTACTTAGCGGCTTACTGAGTGTATTATTATTTACCTAAGTCAAACAGCAATGGTTTATGTAATGACATTCAAATGGAGGTATTATGGAGGTACTTGGTAGGTTCCCGTTAGGTTCCTGATGTACCTAACGGAAAAGCCAGGGATCTTAGTGACTTGAACATATGAAATTATAAAAAATACCTATCATGGTGAGTTTCATTACTTGTAGCTTATTTAGCTTGTTCCTCAAAAGGCCTAAGAGCTAACAGGATATTTGCAGTCATCCTATGACTCTAAATATTGCTACCTGCTACCTATTCGATTTGCCATTGTAGGTTATCGTTATTTTCTAGTAGGTACAAGGAAATATGGTAATAATAGTTGCGCCCCGCGGTTTTACCCGCGCAGATTTAAATCTCGGTATTCCCACGGGATAAAAAGTAGCCTATGTGTTATTCCAGACTATAATCAAACTCTCTGCCAAGTTTCACCCAGATCCGTTTAGCCGTTCCGGCGTGAAATAGTAACAAACATCCATCCATCCATACTTACAAACTTTTGCGTTTATAATATTTGTAGGATTTCCGTTCAGTTGAATAATAGGTTATAGTAGATAAATGATGTAGGTGTTAATAGGAATTATGTTTTACATAAATATCGGTGACCAACCAACTACATGGAAAATCCTTTCCTTCATTTCCGAGATTTCCATGTTGCCCTCTGCAGTTCATCACCAGGGGGAAAGTGCACTGCAGGTTGATCATGTAACTTTTGTTGCATTCAAAATCCGGTTGCCTATGTAAATTTTGGCAGTTTTGCGATCGAAAGACTGCCAAAATTGACATAGGCAACCAGATTTTGAATGCAGCAAAAGTTACGTGATCAACCTGCTGGTGTAGGTTTCGGGAAAGGAACTTAGCTTATAGGATTCGAGATCGTTGACCGCAGAAAACTCTTGTAGCTCTTTAAACGGACTGGAGCTTTAGTTCTTCGACGTTACCTTTTAAAACAAACTATTTCGTCCGTCCAGACCACAAGCATAACTCTGCAGACTATGTGACTACATAGCATGAGTAGCTAGTTCGATTACACAATCGAACGTGTTTCAACGTATGTACCGTTCAATAATAATCTGGGTGACGTTATCATAGCTATGATTGATTTTGTGATTATTTCACTTACTTGCGGGGCTTGACGTATTTGCTTTGTTTGGTCCAACAAAAGTAAATATCAGATGTAAATAGAAATATAATACCATACACGCTGGATTGCTAGAAGCGATGTAACATGTTATTATTGTACTTATATACAAAACGCCTCGCTAGGTGAATTTATAGCCAGTTCCACGCTACTTAGGCTTGGAGAACCAGAAATCAAAATTACGGCTTGGCTTACGGCTGAATACGGCTTGGCTTACGGCTGAATACGGCTTGGCTTACGGCTGAATACGGCTTGGCTTACGGCTAAAGACATTGCGTTCCTGTTTGAATAGTGTGGTTGCCGATGAAATTACAGGCACATGAGGCTTATCCTGTATGTCTCAAGATGATGGACGCAGGGCAGAAGCCTGAAGAAAAATAGCTTATGAAAAATTACGTCATAAGTATGTTTTACTTAAAAAATGGAACCACCCTTGATAAATTAAATGTAAATTTCGCTACTGGAATAAATAAATAAACTCGAAACTCAAAAAAAAATGGTGTTATTTCTATGACATTGTTTAGCAAGTAATACTGTTGGCGTTGTGTTTAAGTAAATCGATCGGTTAAATGATTAATTCATAACAAAACAGTGCAAAGGTCGCTCCGATAGTTTTTGTTTAGGTTCACATGTGATCCATTTTGCCGCGCTATCGAGAAATTAATGCTACTAGCAGTGCTCATATTATTATTTGCAAGTCCAATTATTATTGCAAATGGAAAGATTTGTAATATTATTTACTTGGAAAGTAAACAATGTTATGAGGGTTAGAGCCATCTTCTTGACGACTAGATTTTAAGCACCTAATAGTATAGTGTGGTGACCAGCCAATTGGGCCTCGATCGCGAATACATCTTCACATTTGTGCACGGACGAATTTGTGAATGATGTGTGTTCTTGACCTAAAGGCGTACTTGACCATTATAGATCAGTGCTTAATGGTTATTTTAGATGACGCCATCTTTGACAGCCAAGATAGAAGGACAGAAAAAGTAAAAAAAAAACTAATTTTAACACTTATGGTGGTAATGATGGTGAAATTGCGTCACTTTGTTGTCAAATACGTAAATAACAACAATGACTCGTGCCAACTAGGTACATTTACCTGAAATGACGCGAAGTATCCTACTAATATTATAAATGCGAAAGTTTGTAAGTATGGATGGATGGATGGATGGATGTTTGTTACTCTATAACTCCAGAACGGCTGAACGGATCTTGGTGAAAATTGGCACAAAGATGTATGAATAGTCTGGAATAACACATAGGCTACTTTTTATTCCGTGGGAATACCGGGATTTAAAACTACGCGGGTGAAACCGCGGGGCGCAGCTGGTTGCTCATAAAACTATAGTTGGCATTTATTGTACCACATTATGTGACAGACGTCACAGCTCAGTTGGTATTAACCCTGCCTTGTGCGCTATATGCCGTGGGTTCGTTCCCCACCAAGAATAAAATTCGTGTGATAAGTGATAAATATAAATGTTTGCTCACTATCTGGGTGTCATTATGTACTATTAGTGTGTATAATACTTAAATTAAAATCACTAATTAAAAAAAACTTAATTTAAAATTATATACTGCTAGCAGCGCCTCGCGGTTTCACCCGCCTATCTCTGTGCCAAATTTCATCCAGATCCGCTCAACCGTTCTGGCGTTATTGAGTAACAAACATCCAAACAATCACATTTATGTGATTAGTGTGATGTGATAAACATACGAGTATCTTATCTATGGGCTCATATCATAACAAAACATCATTTTGAGCAGTCAACTAGCTTTCGAGGATCCATCTGAATTTTAGCATCTTATCATAAATCTCCATTTCCTACTATGATCTAAACGTCACTGAACAGTCACAAGACTTGTTTTGTTACTTTCACTACTCGCTAGGTCATTGTGATTTTCTTGTCGTGTTGGATTCACTCAATAAATTAACCTAATACCTACAAAGTCCATGATCGCATTCTAGGGTCCCACGTGGTAATTGGAATATAAAAGATAGGTACCATGAGTAAATAGTTCACTTGAATGCGATTAAGTCGTTGTATAGCGATAAACGTGGCTAAGTAACAACACCAATGTTTGTTGCATTGCCTTCCTATAAATCAATTAAGTTAGTTTACTGCGGAATTCATTGAGTAAAAGCTGTTGTTGGATGAAAATAATGTACTCGCATATTTGATAGATAGAGGAATCCCGCGAGACATCGATTATGATATTTACATACAAACTTTGACACACCTTTGCATCCTGTAGGTGCGAATCAGTTGGTAGAGAGGTAGAGAGTTCAAAAATAGTTTCTTAGTGAACGCCTACAGCCCTATAAGTCTCTTTATAGTTTAAACTGAAACTGAAACAGCTTCACGACTTTGATCCCCAGGCACGGTAGATATCCCTTCAGATCTCCCAGTACCAAGTAGGTACTAATTCAAGATTCTTTGAGGATGTCTGAGGGGGTAGTCAGAGGTACGTCCAAACATTACATTTGGCACATACCCACATTTTGCAGTAGTTAGTATTCCATACGTGACAGGTTGCAAGCCCATCGCCGCTGTTAGAATACTAACTGGTTTCCTCACGATGTTTTCCTTCACCGTTTAAGAGCACTGGCATTGCGCACATAAATTTTTCGATAGAAAAATCCATTGGTGCACGACCGGATTCGAACCTGCGACCTTACGATCGGAAGGCGGGGTCACTCCCACTAGACCACCGGTGCTCTTATATTTATAGTTTATCTATATGTATATGCTTGCATGCATGCATGATGGGATTGCAACCTGTCACGTATGGAATACTAACTACTGCAAAATGTGGGTATGTGCTAAATGTAATGATTGTGCGTACTTCTGACTCAAGATTCTTTGAGGATGTCTAGGGGGGGTCCCTAGACATCCTCAAAGAATCTTGAGTTAGTACTTGGTACTGAGAGATCTGACGGGATATCTACCGTGCCTGGGGATCAAAGTCGTGAAGCTGTGTATGTTTCAGTGTTAACCACCTATTAACCTTCATCTTGAATCCCTCTTAATTCTATCTAAAAAAAGACATTCGTTGCGTAGTTTTGAAGATCTAAGCACACATAACGATAGACCGCGAGAAGCGACATTGGTGTCGATTCTGTTGTTGCATTATCCTAAACTAACTTCTTCTTTCTTTATTTTATGGCTCCTGTCATAGACAATCTTGCCAATGTCAAGTGATTCAGAGATTATACTCTTTGTAGTTATGTTTTTAGTCACGTCAGTCCAAAGTCGAGTCAGTCAATTGTTTTGAAGAAAATGGTGGCGGTTTCTTCAAAACATTTGAAACATTTTCGGTCAAATCACGATATCACATAATACACTTTCATTTCAAATGCTTACACTTTGTGCTAAGACAAGTAATGTTGGTTAAAATACCACCAAAATTACACAACACAACTCAAAATAACACTAGAAAAACAATTAAAATGAAAATGCTATGTTGCTTCGTTAGATGACAGGAAACGAATCCCTAAACTAACTTAATCTGACAGCTCTAAAATTGTAGCCATCCTTGTCGTTTCGGTCTTTTAGAAAGGGACGGCAGTATTTTTAGAGCTGTCAAATTAGGTTAAATTAGGAAAAGTAAACAACAGAATTGGCACCATTGTTTTACTACGTAGTGATAGTGATATGTGTTGTAATGGTTGCAGGGTTTCGTTCCCGGCATGTTCGGAGTATCGCACGGAGCGTTGCAGTTTATGACCTACGAGGAAATGAAGAACTGGTACAATCAATACCGTAACCTGCCGATCGACATTAAACTGGTGAGCCATCTTTCATTCTGTACTTGTGACGTAGTTTAGCCTCGAAAATTGCTCATTTTTTCATACCTATTGGAACAAGCAAGTGCACACCTGATGTTGAGTAGTAACCATCACCTGTAACAAGGCATTGCCTCGTAAGTCACGCACGATAGTAACGTGCCCTACGATGCCCTGCGTCCATCATCTTGAGGCATAAGTGCCTGTAATTAAACCGGCAACCACACTCTTCAAACCGAAACACAGCAACGCTGCTTGCCGGCAGAAAGAGGCGTTTTTTAACGGCCTTGTTTCTAACCTACACTAGGCACGAATGCTTGTTATTAGTCTTCCCCAATCTTTGATCTAACCTTTAGATTCTAAATTGACAGTAGAATTGAGAATAGTCATATCTCAGGTTAAGGGGCTGACAACCGAAAAAGTACCTACGTAAACTAAAATTTGTTTTGGACGAGAAGGCTTTTGACCGCGCGTCTTCGTTCAAATATGCATAAAGAAACTGACTATAATATATTAACTGAATAAGTCATTACCATTTCTTAAAATTTTGTGTCTTATGCTTGAATGAGTTTTAATATATCTTTTGTTATGGTGTCATACACTCGCGTGCGTCTGTCACAGTTGCCAAGAAAAATATGGTAGGTATTTTTCCAGGAAAACATTGTTGGTAGGTGTCGGTTCGTGTGACGTCATAACCTCAGTTTTCTTTGTAATCTTGGAAATGATTCAAACTTACACCTTACACGTACCTAAAGTACTTGTTCATTTAAATGTTTTAAAATGAACACAAAAAGATTGTAAGTAATTCAAAGTAGATAAGATTAGAGTTAGCGTTGCGAACTAAGCGGGCACATTATTGGCTCCGCCCATTTCGCAGTCGAGCTTTAATATCATGTATGTATAGTGCGCGTCACGCAAAAAGAACGCCGGAAGGAGGGGGAGGGGGTGTGATGGCGCGAGTATTTTGTAATTTTGTATGCGCAAACACAATCACCTCCACTGTTTTACAGCGTTATTTTTGTTTGACACGACCTATTACAACATAAGATTTTTTGAAGATATCTAAGGGGTACCCCCCTTAGATATCTTCAAAGAATCTGAGTCAGAGGTATCTCCAAATTACATTAAATAAATAAATAAATAAATAATGCTGGACAATCCACACAGCACTATCTAGCCCCAAAGTAAGCTATTCAAAGCTTGTGTTATGGGTACTAGATAACTGATATATTTAATACATTATATACTTACATAGATAGATATTTTTTATTATACATAGAAAACACCCAGACCATCGGAACAAATTTCTGCAGATCGTACACAAATTTGTTCCACGACGGGAATCGAACCCGCAACCTCTTGCGTCGCAGGCAGGCTCTCGCCCGCTGCGCCACAGAGGTTGTCAAATTTGGCACATATCCACATTTTGCCGTTGGCGTTCGTTCGGTCATCAAAACAAATATCCATTCCTTTATGATTTGTTTCCAGACATCGGTGGAGTACCTCACCTTTGCGGCCATCTCGAAGCTGATCGCTGCTGGCGCTACCTACCCCTACCAGGTGGTCAGAACCCGTCTGCAGGACCACCACCGCAGCTACAACGGCGCCTGGCATTGCATCCAAGAGACCTGGAGGTACGAACGTATCAGGGGCTTCTACAAAGGTCTAACGCCGTACCTATTACATGTAACTCCGAATATATGCCTTGTTATGCTGATTTGGGAGAAGTTCACGAATAACGATTGATTTTTGACGTTTATCTGATGGGAATGACTATTGTGTTAGGTTTTTTGGTTTGGGTGCGGGCGCGTGTTACTTCGGCTTGCATTTTTAGGCGAAATTGTTTTCTATGTTGATTGACTTAAGTTCTAATTTCTACTCTCAATGTAAAGCATTAAGCACCTCTCATTAGTAATATTAACTTCTAGACTGTCGTTCTTCTTCTTCTTATCGTGTCACTAGTTTCTTTCGAAACAGTGTGGTGAAAGGAATTTAAGTGCGCCTCAAGAGGCTCCTTTCGACTGTCGTAAATTAAGACAGATGTATAGATTTTTGACGTATTCTTGATACAGCAGACGAGAGGTTAAATTGCTTTAAAGTTTTTATTTTACTGCAAAAAAAACCTGTTAAAGAATGTGAAGCCAGCTCCACACTACGAGAATATTTAAAGGCTCTATTTATAACTCTTAAGAAAAAAACTCACTTCAAATACACTCATACTACTATGACAATAGAGGCTTATAAGGGTCTATATGAGAACACTATGAGAAAAATTTGTGTACGAGATTTTTGTTGTGTTTAGAGCTGGATTCACAGTTATTTCAGTAGTTCTGTATTCATATTTAAATCTCTTACTACGGAACCAACAAAACTCATATGTTATATGTTTGTAATAGTAAAAAAGCAACATACATAATTTAAAAAATCTACGTTTCTTAGTAAATTATTTAAAAAATACGGAATGCGTCAGCAATTTATTGAAGTTTTTCTTATTGAAGATTTTGATCAGAGGTTCATGTGTGTGAATTTATGTTTTTAATATAAATAAATAGGTAACAATATACTAAATTGACAAAAACCGTGGCCCGCACCGCGTGTGTACAGTAACCTAGAATAAGCAATGGACTAATTTATTGGTTAAAATTTATTTTTCTTGCATTTTGATTCGTATTGTATAGCTGACATGGAATTTTGATACTTATTTGTTTTATAGTTACGACAGGTTTTCGCATACCGCACCAGTCAATAGTTTTGGCACGACATTTTGGTAAGGTTTGTGTTAAAATATAGACTACTACTATTTGACTTTTTTTAATCAAATGTTGACTTAAATGTGTCTAATATTTTTTAAATTTGGAATGATGCCGTAACAAACTTTTGTCCTAGGAATCCCACACATATTTCGCCTCTTTGTTGAAACACCAAAATAATAACAGTTTAATTTTTAGAAGAAAATCGTTGTGACCAAAATTATATTTCGACTATGTAATAGAAACTTACCCCCGGCTTCTGAAAGCTCGATCAACACGAATCGGCTGTCAAGTCACTTGCTACTTCAAATTAGATAGAGATAGCAAGTGACTTGACAGCCGGGGTTTAATGTATGTTTGAAATTGCTTTATCGCGTATTGGGGACAAAAGTTTGCGACGGTAACAATACTTTTGTAAAAACCATTTGTAAAGCTTGTCTCACGACATATGTTGTGTTTTGTTAATTTATTCGATTAGTTTTAGTGGTTCCCATCAGATCGCGACTGTGACACTCTCAGGGTTGCCTCCTTAGCACAATGTAGTTTTTAAATTGAGAGTTTGTGATAATAGTTTACGTAATAAGTTTTTTTTCTCAAGTGTCCATTTGTAAAAGACACTTCAGTTACATGTGTGGTGAGACGACGTTAGGTTCTTTGTATAAGTTGTAATTTATTGTTTTTTCAATCATTATTATACGATATGATTCAAGTAAAAAAACAGGATTGAATATGTTTTCTTTATGGGAATCCATGTTACAAAGATACCTGGTTTTTACTTAAACCATCTCGCCTGTAATCAAATATTAAAGCAGCAATATTAAGCTATTTATGCAGTTTAGAATGTAAATCCCGCCTTGAAAAGTAGTTCCCCCAAAAAGCACTAAATCCAAAAAAAAATCATTTTCATTACCCTAGCTAGTAAAATCACAGTAGACGAGACCTATCATTAGAATATGAAATTTACATGTAAGTAGGTATTAATTTATTTTCAAACCACGCCACTTTTACAAACCTGATAAACCTATGCCTGTTTCATTAATTTGATCCAAAAATGAATGGGATAGGTGTAGATTTTGGTTTTTACTGCTTAGCAGGATTCACACAAATGATTAGCGTACACGACCAGAGAGAAGTTCTTACAGTCGTTGTTATAAAGTCTAAAATTACATCACTCAATAGTTGAAAATGTTGAAAGGCACAAAATTGTAATCATGCAACTTTCTAGTTTGTTTTGAACATTTTGATTTAGATGTTCGTGTAGAAAATAGCCAAATGTTCATAAATTTATGTTGATATGTGCATTGTTGACGTGTGCTAATGAAATGTGTTGATAGGTGAATATCGAAAGCATTCGTGGGAGGCCGATCACTGCAGAATATTTTTTTGCGACATGTGCCTATTAGCACCTGTAAAAAAGTTAATCTTGTTAATGTCAAATTGACAGAATTCTTAGTTTGAAATATGCATCTCAAATTAACAGAATTCTTTGAAGTATATAAAAAAATGCGTGAACTATATAAAGGTGCAAGAGACTTTCTCTTCACACATATCAATTACAAATATACAATAATCTTTTACTCCTAATTTATTTTCCACTAGACTAGAGCCTTGATATGTTACTTACATTTTATTCTCAACATGTTATCTGCAGGTAGGTTAATATAATAGATTCAAAACATTACGGATTTTTAATAAAACACTCATTATACGTGTTTCATTCTATCTGCTCCGATTCTATCTGATTAGGGGCCTTGTAGAAAATTATTTTGAATTAAAAATAATTGTACCTAACTAAAGGAATCAGAGTTAGTAGATAGAAGGAGTATACAAAAGTTGTAAAACTGCATTTATCGATGGAAAATGAGACTTGTCCTTCAAATGTCAAATTAAATAATCACGATAAAAAAAACTTGTCATTCAAACGTCAAATTAAATGACAGTCATGTAATGCATTGAGGGTCTAATATTTGAGCATAAATAATTTACCCAATTTGACAATAAAAAATATGCTATTTTGCGTTGCGACCAAAATGTAAGGAATAATTGGTGACAGCTCTAGTGTACTGGAGCCTTATGCACTATGACCATTTGCAG
The DNA here is from genome assembly GCA_963576535.1 of Plemyria rubiginata. NCBI lineage: Eukaryota > Metazoa > Arthropoda > Insecta > Lepidoptera > Geometridae > Plemyria > Plemyria rubiginata. The sequence goes on from OY754907.1 coordinate 12,876,685, forward strand.
CGCGAGCTCGGCTAAGACAAGGCAGGCTGTGTGATACGGTCAGGGCAAAGTATCTCCTATGTCATAAAGAATAAAGCCCAATATCAAGTTTTGACGTTTCACGGTTTGGGGCAAGGAATCACCTTGGAATCTCCTATTGTCATAGTGAATAAGGCTCCTGTGTAGGTTTATGTCTGGGTTAGAAAAGTAATGTTCACAGTCGCTTTATATTTTATGCAGTGATATCGGTATTAATAGGTATAACTTATTACTGTCTTATCCGGTGGCTGGCCACAATATTAAACTAAGACATTATTATTATTCTATTTTTATATTATAATTAACAATGCTGAATGTTCACAGTTTCAAATCGCCTATGCAATTTGTATAATCAATAAATTATAACAAATTGGTGACATCGTATTTTTTATTTTAAATCATTTCTTATTAAACCAATATAAAAAACCTATCATGTGCTTCATAGTTAATTTACTAACCGAATATTGAAGATATTGATGCAATACTAGGCGTAAAAGACACGTGTAACGTATATAAAATACATAAAACATACGTAATGAAAACTCCGAATATCACAACTGATTTTAAGAAGTAGCAAAGCTTTAGCAAATCGGTGTTATAGGTGAAAAAGTTAAGCTGGTAAGTAAACTTACAGTGACTGGGTTAAGTAAGGGACCTAAGTAAGATTTGCATAATTTCATCCGAGCACCAAGTTGTATTGCGCAAAAACAAGCAGAGTCCATAGCGACAGCCAATCACACTGTTTTTAATTTGTTTGCGACTATAAAATGTATGACATAAATCTAATAGACTGCGAAATGTACAATCACAGTGATCCCTATACGTATAATTGTAGTATATATCGTCTATGCTTTTATTTTTATCATTCAAAATTGGAACAACTGATTCCAGTTTTTTTAAAGTTCTCTGCTTGAAACCAACGTCATATGATTTTATACTCTTCCAGGCACGAAGGATGGCGCGGGTTTTACAAGGGGCTCAAACCGAACCTGATCCGTGTGGTACCCGCTACAATGGTCACATTCCTCACGTATGAGAACGTATCGCATTATATGCTGCAGCGGTCGAAGGAAAGGAGCTTGAAGTTATCTTCTTAGTGTGTGTGTGTCAATTATGTTTCATTTAGGAGCCAATAATGCACGACGCGATAATGCACGGTACGATAATGCACACCACAATAATGTACACCCCAATAATCCGTGACCACTGGACACGGATTATTGGGGTACTGCACATTATTTACACGTGTCAATAATGCCCAGCCAGTTAATACACACCACAATAAAACGAATCCAATGAGGTACCTAAGTGGCTTCCAATTATCGTGCTGTGCATTATCATGTCGTACGTTAACCGGACTCTTTCATTTACCCCAACTGACATTGACAGCGCTAAAAATGTTGCCGTCTCTAACTTAACCTGGTACAAAAGCCGACAGGCTTGTTAAGCGCCACACAAGAGTTGAGTGTAGGTAGAATAGAATATACATTTATTTGACAACAAACATACAGGAGAAAGAAAATCAGGCAGTAGAAAATAAAGGCCGTAGTAGGGACATAACAATTATTATTATTATTAGTAGGGAGTTAGTGGCGGCTCCAACGCGCGTGCGAATCATTCCCCGTCTTAAAAACCTGCAGGAGCCTTATGCACTATGACCATTTGCAGCGCGAGCTCGGCTAAGACAAGGCAGCCGGTGTCATACGGTCAGGGCAAAGTATCTCCTATGTCATATAGAGTAAAGCCCAATATCAAGTTTTGACGTTTCACGGTTTGGGGCAAGGAATCTCCTATTTTCATAGTGAATAATGCCCCTGGTGTTTTGTTACGAGTTCCAGCACGTCCGATCGTTCGCAGGCGCCTATTAACTTACAAAACACTAATCCTACTGCTATTATAAACGCGAAAGTTTTTAAGCATGGATGGGATGTTTGTTACTCTTTCACGCCGGAACGGCTGAACGGATCTGGATGAAACTTGGCAGAGAGATAGATTGCAGTCTGGAAAAGCTTATAGGCTACTTTTTATCCCGTGGGAATACCGGGATTCAAATCTGCGCGGGTGAAACCGCGGGGCGCAACTAGTTAACTTAGAAACTAATTCGGACTTGAGATAAAGAGTTTGTGACTGAAGTTTGAAGTTGCCTGTGTCTTTATTTTATAATCTTATACCGCGTTTGCATTTAGACATTCGCGCTGCCATTCGCGTGGAAGGAAATGTAGCCAGCCATATGGTGGCCATAAGTCTGCGGTAGCGTGGACAGGAATGTGTGTTATCATTTATCCATAATATATATGATAATATTCACTAAGGCTCACAAAAATAAACACACTAAATACACTAATAGGCTACACTAATAGTATTCACTATTACTTATAATACTTAGGTAATGTATTGTTCGTCACAAAATATTGCACAATATTTCTATATGTTTTAGTTAAATAAGGCTGTGTCGCTAGTTCCTCTGTTGATATGACATAAGTAGGTAGGTACATACATATAGAATAAAATTTTAACCAAACCATTTTATCTTTAAGTTTCATAATAACCAAGGTATTTTTAACTGCTTTGTATAATAACTACAATATAATATTATGCAGGTAAGAGTGTTTGCAAGAGATGATAAGGTTAAACCTGAGAAAGACTAGGGTTGACTTATACCGTTTATCGTTTTGCTGAGTTTTGCTGAGCCGAATAGTTCTTATGCTGTCATGTTGCCAGTAGCTATATTTTTTAGTAGTTTATTTAATACTATAGATACGTCCTAGCGTGATGATACTGTTGACAGACAAGGGTGCCAACAATACGGCATAAGAACTATTTGATGAAACGCACTATATCCAATATCCTCACGGGTATCCAATCAAATGGATATGTGGTTTTTGTATGAATACCTACTATCCATACAAAACGGCCTGCAGATACAGAGAGTTAAAATCAATATAAGGTATAAGGTATAAGGAATGTGTACAAGTTGCGAATTGTGTGTTATCCCTACTTGTCCCTTGCTGTTTTTTATTTTTGTTCTGCGCGTGGAGAGTTGAATGTTATTGTCGCGTACAGTTTTATGAATGCAAAGAAGCGTTCAAGTAGTGACAGATACTGGCATATTCACTTGAAGCTTATGAATGTACCTATGATGACTATGATATACGCGTATTGAATTATCTAGCAACCTACCTCCATAATTTATTATATTAGACATAAATAATAAATATAGGTACTAGGCCGATAGATAGTCAATGCAGTCAGAAGGGCCTTTAAATAAAAAAAAAACAAAGGATAATTTTAAAACAGCTTCAAAATGGTTTATATTTTATTCCGTGGTTCACTGAATTATAGGTAAATACCTACCATCAATTGCCCTATTGTCAATGGAAAGGCCCTAGATTGCTCTGGTTTGCATGGCCCTAGATTGCATGGTTGTGTAGCCTAGGTAATCCTTATTGTATTTATTTGTTTGTTTGTGTGTACATTAATTGACAGGAATTATAGGTATTCGATTTATAAACACATAGTTTTTATTAAATATAATTGTTTATCAATTTTATTGTTTTATTTCATATAATATCTGTAGGTATTCCTCAAATAATTAACGCAATATTCAGAAGTAACTATTATAGAGTGCCCGTTAAACCCGCAATTTTTCGACACAATAATATTTTTACCCTTTCAACCCCAAAACTTATAATTACCGTTACTCCGTTGTATGCAATCCAAAATTCTACCTAAGTCACAGTACCTACCAAAACAGTACAGACTGTCATATTTATAAAAAAACTAACTTGATGAAATTATTTATGATATCATAAAAAAGTTTTTACGGAACCCTGTTTAGTATTGTTGTTTAAAATTATTCGCAATTTTTCATCTATAGTGATTTTGTATCTCCTAAAATGAAAAATAAATGTATACAAGAAGTTTATCGGTTGTCAGCCTCCTAAACATGATCTACAGGCGGCCTAGATATCTTTCAACTGACGTTGAATGCAGTCTCTTTCATCCACCATACACAGTAATGAAGTTATTGTTCAAGAAAATGCAGCGTGGCCCACAACTTGTCAAGCGAATAACATCCCTGTGTGATAGGAAAAAGGTATAAATACCTTTGCAGTTAACGTAGGCATATGAAACATCTTGATAGCCGTATGTTGATCTAGGTGCATATGTAGGTAACCTATGGATACAGCATGTCCTAAAGACACTAAACTTGTCCACAAAATACATTTTTCGAAAGTCGATTTTGACCAACTCGTAACACACGCTTAAATAGGTACACAACATGTTATGTTGCGAGATAAATTGATTTTTTTTCAGAAAGTATACCTATGTACTTAAGTGTGGCCAGTTTGTAAAACACTTCTTAGTATAATATGGTATCATCAGGTTTTTTTATTTAATAATTGCACTAATTACTAAGTCGTCATGCATGCAGTCTACTAAAATTAAAATTAGAATAAGGATTAACACACATAATATGTCACGTCAAGTAAAAGTCAAAAGGTATATTAAATTAAATCACAGGGCTCACTACAAAGCTAAAAAGCTAAAGCTGCAAAGCCTAGAGGCTTGGTATAGCTTTGTAGTGAGCAATATGTTCAGTGAGTCAATATGAGTAATATGTTCTAACATAATAATATATTATGATGAAGCTGTATCTGGCCTAATCCGAGACATCCTGTATTAGCCCTGAACCCTGATATTATTTTCATGTGAGTTCCTTCGCCCGCATGACCGCAGTATGTGCGCGGTACTCGTTGAGATGTTTGTGCTCAAAATCTGTGACGAGACAATTACACGGTTTTCGAAATTGGAATAATGGTGAGTATTTTGTACCTTTAATGACATAATGAGTTTACCTTAATTAGTGAGTGTTTGTGGCAGTGGATAGATGGCGCTAGTACTTCCATTGTGTTTGTGACGACAATCTGTGCTATTCAGCTACCTAGCTAGCATGGATGATCTAGGTAGGTACTTTGGGTGTGTTTTCTGCAAGCACGACATACAAAAGTGATGTTAATTTGTTTGAATTCAATTTACGAAACATGAGATGACGCTGTTTATATCACATTTTCTTGCAGGCGAAACAATCCTTCCTAAAACTTTTTTACACCACTTGCTAACAGTACTAGCAGATGGCCTGGTTGATGATTAATTGGTAAAAAGTAACAAACCATTATCCATAACAGCATTGCCTCGCAAATTTACGCACGAGAGAAACGTGCCCAACGCTACGTCTAGCTTGTGGTTGTGGCATACAGAATGATTAGTCTCATGTGGCTGTAATTTCACCAGCAGCCACACCCTTCTGACAGGCAGCAACACTGCTTGGCGGCAAAAATAGGCATGGTAGTAGTAGGTTCCCTTCTCTTGAAACATATCGTGCATTACGCCACAAAGTTCTATCATCATCACCATGATAGGCCTGTATGAGTCCAATGCTAGACAAAGCCTCCCCATATTTGGGGGATTTTCCATAGCTTGGTTTAAGAATTGAATAAATGGATCTTACTGCAAGAAATGACCATTCGATGTTTGGTATGATACAAACCCTTCTATTATCAAAGCTCATTATAAAGGAAGGTTCATTAATAATTAGGATGGATGGATGGATGTTTGTTACTCTTTCACGCCGGAGCAGCTGAACGGATCTTGATGAAATTTGGCAGAGAGATAGATTATAGTCTGGAGTAGCACATAGGCTAATTTTTATCCCGTGGGAATACCGGGATTTAAATCTGCGCGGGTGAAACTGCGGGGCGCAACTAGTACCTAAAGAATATATTAATAAGTAGGTACATAGATAGATATTTTTTTATTATACATAGAAAACTCCTAAACCAATGGAACAAATGTCTGATTAACTTGGCACTGTTATCTTTAACCGCTCTATGACCCTAGTTACTATCCAATCTTACAATTTGAATTGTTGTAAGACACGGTAATTTATAAAGTTCCTTGTAGTTCTGCGAGGACAGACAATCGTGTACAAATACCAAGAATTTACTTCGTTACGTTCAGCTGATAAAGTTACTAGTGTCGTGTATTAAACTGTAAAAATAATTGAATTTAAGAACATTATCATGCGCCATGTTTCGTGACCTTGTTTATAAATAGTGAAAAGTGTTATTGAATCTTATATATTTGATTTTAAGCTAGTATTATTTTCTATGAGTATTTAGTTATTTATTAGTCGTAATGATAAAACAGCTGGATATACATACCTACATAAAGTTCAAGAGTATTTATTGTACCTATCAAGAAAAACAGTCGGAGATCAGGCCCAAGTCGAAAGCGGCATGGCCACGAGTAAGAACGGGAGGTGGCTTCATCAGGTAATATATGTATCATATCATGTACATATCTATTTACCCAGGTATATATGTCTCACTAGTAGCGTCCCGCGGTTTCACCCGCGTAGTTTTAAATCCCGGTATTCCCACGGGATAAAAAGTAACCTATGTGTTATTCCTGACTATAATATATCACTGTGCCAATTTTCACCAAGATCCGTTCAGCCGCTCTGGAGTTATAGAGTAACAAACATCCATCCATCCATCCATCCATACTTACAAACTTTCGCATTTATAATATTAGTAGGATTACTCTAAGTATCTACTGTTGTCGTGCTAGCTCATCAGTGGAAGGAGGGAGAATCCACTAAGAACAATGAAATTACCTGGATTGTATTAGGTACCTACATTATCCTTATAAGTTGCTCTGTAAAAAGTTTGTAGTGGATAACTAATTACAGAACAACTGGCTGTAACTAATCACTTAAAATACCTACCTTGGAAAATTTACCCCAGTAATAAAGAGGTTATTAAAAATACATTAAAGTAGTTTCTAGTTTCTAGGTATTGGTGCCAATTCTGTTGTTTGGTTTTCCTAATTTAACCAAATTTGACAGCACTAAAAATAATGCCTTTCGTTTCTAAAGAGACCGAAACGATAAGGATGGCTATAATTTTAGAGCTATCTTATAAGATGAGTGATTTAAGAAGTTATGATAATGCAACAACACCAATATGTGTTAGTGTCAACTATAAATTAAAGTATATGTTCAACTTATAGTTCACTCTTTTTAGAGTTCCGTATCCAAAGGGTAAAACGGGAACCCTATTACTAAGGCTCCGCTGTCTGTCTGTCCTCCGTTACCAAGCTGAATCTCATGAACCTTCGTTATCAAGCTAGACAGTTGAAATTTCACAGATGATTGATTTCTGTTCCTGCTAGGGTGAAGACAATAGCTAGTGTGACTCTCGCTTGCACGTTTTGATTTTTTTAAGGATATAAAATAACAGAACCCATTTTCGAAAAATCGCAAACAACCATTTTGTGTGCAATGTGCGCACAGTTTAGTAAAATTACATTTTGATCGATGCAAGTTTTCCTACTTAAAAGTTTACTTTTCTAGTTTTCGTACTTAGCACACAAAATGCTTGTTTGCGATTTTTCAAAATTAGGCTTACCTAGTGATTTTATATCTTTTTCAAAATGTCAATTTGTGCGAGCGAGAGGTACATTAGGTGTTGTCAACGCCTATGATCAAATTAAAATAAAATTAAAATTTAAGGGGGCTGCCATACAACAAAAGTGATGTTTTGTAAATGATACGGAACCCTTCGTGCACGAGTCTGACTCGCACTTTGCTGGATTTTATTTATAGGTTCAAAAGAGTAACTATTTTATTACTATAGTTAGGTATTACTCAGTTATCGTGAAATAAGTGCTCAGAAAAGAATAATTAGGTTGTACAATTATACCACGCATTTATGCGCACCTTATCAACTCGGTATCAATACTATTATATATTCTGTACCCATTACTGATAAGGGCATACGTACTGATTACCTGAATATTGTAGAAACACATCCTTTTTGGACGAACTTTACGAAAATAAGTAACAAGTTTATAAAACGTATTTGCAATGTGTCTTCGTCATAGTGATAAGAAGCAATTAAAAGGACAATAGCTTGTTTACTGCTTTTATAGCGTATGTTGAAGATATAGCTGAAGTACCTAGGTACATGAGTGAAGTGCCTACGTCGCTGTAAATAAAGTGAAAGGGCAAAGGTCCATGTGTTATTCAACCTTATTTTAAATTCAGTGCGTGAAAGGTTTAGTGGTTATCAACAGTAATATGTATGCCGAAGAAGCTTATGAGGCAGAACGAAGCGGTCGTATACGGGTGAGTTATTAACAAATAGGTAATCTCTATATTTAAAACAACAGCGTTTGTCATGTATGGACACTGATAACTTCGGTCAGAATAATGTTACCAGAACCGAAAATGAGTTTTCCTGACAATCATCTTCTTTGCAATGAATTTCGGGACTTTTTGTGGCATAGCATATCGTAGTGCATGGAGCAACAGAGTAAAGAAGTTATTACGTATTGCTCAGAGCGGAGGAGAGGCCTCCAAGGAGAAACTTTTGACGATTGGTTGGATGATAATGAGTGAAGTAATTTCGATTTCTTGTATATTTATCTTTTTAGTATACCTATAAAACATTCCTGGTCATTTATCACCTTCAGTTTCCCTGACAGAAGGCTACAACTTGTTGCCTACAACTTGTTCCGTAAACATGAAAAATATCTCGCTACTTATATTGACTAATATGATACTGATTACTATATTTTATGGTATCCTTTGCATAAATAAATACCAAATTTGTTATGATCGCCTCCTTGCCCAGAGCCGACCATTATCACATCCAAAATATTCCTACCGTTCATTGATATATCCGTCCATAATTTAAAGATGACCTTAGAAGGTACTTGCTATATTGATGCCCATTAGACGATACGTAATACGTTGATTGGTGCTTCCTGCTAGTTCTCTACGCCTTATTTCACCATCTAGCTTGGTTCTTTCATTCCCATGAAGACCATATCACAAATAGCCTTGCATGTAAAAAAGTAGCAGGTAACACATAAAGTATGTTCTAGTTGATGAACTCGAACATATTTTATACTAGCTGGTACCCGCGACTTCGTCTGCGTACTTTTAATTTGAATATTATGCAATAAAAGGTAGCCTATGTTCTTTCTCAGGGTCTAAAGATTGTCTGTGCCAAATTTCATCAAAATCGGTTGAGAGGTTTAAGCGGGAAATCGTAACAGACAGACAGACAGACAGAGTTACTTTCGCATTTATAATATTAGTTGGGATGTTACCTACCTTTTTTAAAAAAATTATAAAATAATAAAAAAAATATTAAATATTCACAAAAAATAACAAAAATTAATCCAAGTATTTACCTAATATACGATCCATGGAATAGTTCCACTGTTTAATGTGATTAATATTTTAGAAAAAGGTAGGTACATACTTAAGTACCTATTTGTATTAGGTAGGTAATTATTGCACCTAACTAAGATAACAGTTCAAAAAAGTTCTTATGGTATCTAAAGGGCCGATATTTCTGACTCACAATAATTTATTGCCTAAAACGAACGATTTTTATGCTGTTTAATTTTAATTTAACTGGCATAATGAATCGTAAACATTCTATCAGAAGATTACCACAATCTTACGCAACCGTAGTACATACATCGATATCAAAAGGCAGCCTTGGCAGGTTTCCCTAGTTTTCCAAGGATTCCATACAAATGCATGCTGAGTAGGCACGGTTCAACAACTCTTGCTGGGTCATTTAACGCAAACCTTGGTGAGGATTTGGGGGTTTAGGATAAATAAGGTGGATGGCTAAATAGACCACAATGACAACAGCGTTTTATTCGATAGACGATTTCGTTCCATTTTTAAAAACAACTTAGCTGTATGTTTTTACCACAGTCCACAAAACTATTGGTTTTTACTATAAGAATTATTTATTGTGAGAATAGATCTTACATTCATTCATTTCTTTCATTCATTCAAAGTCATTAGTTCCAACATTCTATTCTTTTCGTGCATACATTATTGCTATACTATCCTAGAGCCATCCTTTCTAGCTAACTTACAAGCTTTTGTCCGCGAAATCACGCTGTTACCTCTTGAAACTTGGGCCCTATTGGATACAAGAACAATAATAATAAATCAAAAAAAAAATTGTTTAATTCAGACATCTACATAGTCCATAGAGAAGTAAAATCAGAATTATTACAAAATGAAAATGAAATATAATGAATTAAACTTTTCTTTGCCTGAGATATACCTACACGTTTTCTTTTGAAGTAAGCAAGCATTATACCCATCACAAAATGTTACATATTGTAGTTGTTATTAATAATAGACCCAGTTCCAAATTAAATGTTTGAACGTGGATCTGATTCCCCATTTTCAAACGGGTGCCGTGCGGTTCATACGAAAATGCTTCCTTACCAACTAAAACTAATAGGATATGGGTAAGCTCTCACAAAATGGTGGCATCAAATTTCAATTAGGTGTTGCCTACCAATACCTATCAAATTATCGGCGAAATAATCAATCAAAACAATGGGTTAACACCATTGTTTTGATTAACAATTATTCAAAAAGTAATATTTGGCAGCGATGACTGCTTGTCGAATCCTGTATCTTTTGAGTTACGTATTATGGGGGCGGGTTTCATCTTCTAGTTGGTAACTGTACTGCATTCCTTGACTGGTTTAGTCAAAACTTTGGTGAGGTAAAGGGTTATGTCCAAACTGGTTTGGTTTAAGCACGTTTTATATCCGTGACTGTACGAGAGAGATCGCACGCAGCTAATATTCGATTCACACAAACTATCTCATTACTTATACATATATGTATATGTAATAAAACTGTTGATTATTTTGACAATAGGTATTGTATGTTACAAGCTGAAGATAAGGAATTGTAACTTACGAGTACCTAGTACTGTTACAAGCAATAGATAATGTAAGCAGATACATTATAGATACTTAACTGATTATTGCTGTCGGTCAGAGTTAGGAATTCTTATTTCGGTTTATAACTTGTGACTGAGTTCAATTAATAAAATAAGACTTATGTAGCGAAATGCGAAACCCTAAGTGGATATAATCCTGGCATTCGAAGGTGAGTGGAAGGGCCTTGTCAAAAGTTTATCCGAGTTTTGGTCGGGTGCGTAAGGGGCGCAAGGTTGCGGCGGCTGTGCAGCTGACGGGAGCAATCGGCCGGCAGTCGCGGCGCCGCGCTCGCTGGCAGCATGCGGGAGCCGCGCGAGCCCTCGGAGCCGGAGCCGGAGCCCGGGCCTCCCCTCCCGCCGCCGTCGCCGCGGCCGCCCTCGCGCCTCCGCCGCACGCTGCACTCGCTCCGCTCGCCGTTCCGCGCCGGCTCGCCCTTCCACCTCGGCTCGGTCGCGCGCTCCCCGTCCGCCAAGTCCTCCGCGTCAGACGGCGATCTCGCGCGCGGTGAACGCACGATGCGTAAACGCAACAAGAAAACCCGCGACCAACAGCCCGCGAGCGACGCCTCGCGCAGCACCGACAGCTCGCCGAGCGTCGACGCCAAGAAGAAGGAGGGCTTCATGCGCCGCATGGGCAGCATCGGCAAGAAGCGCGCGGACGGAGCCGCGGCGACGGCATCCTTGCAGTCGGGCACCGTCGAGTCAACGGTCGACAGTCCCACACCGCCGCCGGAGTCACTCGAGTCCATATCTACCACTCCGGAGACGGCGTCTCCCAGGCCGCCGACTCCGGAGGCGGCGACTCCCGAGCCGTCGGCGTCGACGTCCGAGCTCCCGACGCCCGCGCTGGAGGCAGAGCGGCCGACCCCCGAGCCGGTGAGTCCCATCGCCGTGGAGCACCCGGTCGCCACGCGGCCGTTCACGAAGGCCGCCTGGAAGCGACCGAGCGAGCCCTCGATGGAGCGGCCCGTGGAGGACCCGAGTCCCGAGAGCGCGCTGCGGCGCCGCATCGCGTTCGTGGCGCAGGCCTCCGCGTGCTTCTCGGAGGATCACGACGACGGCGCGGGGCAGGAGAGGGGCGCGCGCGGCGAGGTGGGGTCGCTGGAGGAGGCGGTGGCGCTAGCACGCGTGCGGCTCGGCGCGGCTACATCGGCGCCGGCCGCACACGAGCGCGGGAACGACACGGAAGAGGAGGGATACACGGACGCGATGCCCGCATACGGAGACCTCATCGAGCCGGTCAACAAGCCCGGGGACGAGCCGGTGAGTGCAGGTTCGCGCTCTCACCTCTAGGTGCCTCGCTCAGTGGCGGGAGGCACTCCGGGCGATGCGCGCGCGCCATGTGTAGATATGACCTTCGAGGAGGCGGGTGACGAGTGTTACCTGACGGTGTGCGAGTGCTGCGGCTTCAGCGCGGAGACGACGGTGGTGTCCTCAGTACGTTATTTTAGACGATAGTTTTCAGCGGCTGTCGTCGCGCGATGCCCTTCGTGAGTAACAGCCTGCCTGCCGTGTCCTTTTATTTTTAACTTTCAATTTTGCCTATTCGGATTCTGTTTACTCAAGTGCACAAACCGGCAATGTCACACTACATGCCTAAAAGGTGTTGTAATAATTCAAGAAAATAATATTTCATAATTTATATCTCTTATGTATACAACTGGGTTTGTTTATCAATGCTATCTCTTGTCTTGCAAAAAAAATTGCGATTATTTTCTCATTCATTTAGGTTAGGTGTACGTACCCACCTAATCGTTCATTATTTTTCGGGATAGCAAGCTTCTCACGCAAGCAGAGCCGTCCGATAGTTTTACAAACTTTCTAAACGCATTCTTTGAATTTCAACATGTTTTGAAATTGTTACGCATATCTAATCTATCTAACTGGTTTGAAATCAGATAATTATGATGATATTCCCATTTAAGAATTAGCAGCTATTTTACATGTACTTTGACTTGGGTCAGAGATTGTTAGGTACCTCAACCGTTTAATTAATATGCATTGCAGATATAGGTAGGTATACTGTCTCGTATAAAGACGGAAACTTAAACAAGCTTTTGAATTGTCATTTCTTACAATCGAAATGAAAATTTGCTCCGTGTTTTTTAACTTAATTGTCTAGACAGGCAGTAGATATGTGTCAGCCAAGTTTAGACGAATTTGTAATGTGTAGCAGACTCATTCGGAAATTTTCAGTATTCATTATATTTATTGCATTTATTATATTAGAGGTGTGGTTTTGTCAGCACATCTGCAAAATTCTGCAATTTTAACAACCTACCTACTTAAAACAAGAAATAAGCTTTTACATTTAAAAAGTTTTTACAATAGAGTGTTTATAGGCCAATAAATTAATAAATCTAATAAAAATCCATATACGAGAATGGATTAGGTAGGTATCTATTTCGATCTAGATCTTATCTTCTAAATAATTTAGATACCTAACATCACTTGGATCCTAACTTGTTGTTTTGAAGAGAACTATAAAGTTTGCATTCATTCTTATTCCAATTTCAAATATTCGATTCTTATCTGTCAGTCAGTCGTTAATATTATAGGAAGGAGGTTGCTTTAGCAAAAGTTTGAATACAGAACAATCAAACCATGCCTAGTTTTAGTGAGATTATAAACAAATTGTTCAAGTTTAGAAGTGAAACGATTGTGAGTATCCATGTATAAAGAAAAGAAAGAGAAAAACTCAATAGATTTGCATTAGTAATTATATGCGCTGTGAAGTATGCGATTATTGGTAAGAATATTAAAATTTCGAACTAGATAATGTAGAACTTTTTAGAAAAACTCCAAAAGGACTCCATTAGATGCTCATTAGCTTACATTTTATAGGTTGGGTACCTAACAATAAAGCCCTACTTAACGCCCTACATACTTAACTCAGTATCCAACTTCTAAGTATAGTCTAAGTATAGAAAATTATCAAATTACATGAATGGCAGCTGTCGCTCATAGCAAAAATATAATACTGACATATTATGTAATATCCATGTGATATCACAGCTATTCATTGGACAATGCAATGAAGCGTGATCACCGCAAAATATGCACTCAGATGGAATTACTAAAAACAAACGTTATTTCTCGTCTCCTTGTTGTGTCACTAGTTTCTTTCGTAACAGTGAGGTGAAAGGTTTTTAAGAGCACCTAAAAAGGCTCTTCGAGCTAGTGCTTTGTTTTAACGTTTGCTATAGGAAGCAAACGTTGATTGATCAAGAGAAAACAAGATTTTGAAACTAACTCAAATATACTTAGTAATAACTTCTAGTTCTAAATTTTATTTTCTTTTTGTTTAAATTATGTTACGAAATCGGATCCAACCATTTTTCTAAAAACCTAGATTAAAAACTAAATTTCTTAATCAGAAAAAGGTACATATAAAAGTAGTTTTGTTATATAATTATCTATTAGATCGAAAAAGGTTATAGTTATGTATGTAGTTTGTTTCTTTGTTTGGTTGCCGGTACTGTCTGTTCTATTAGCATAGTGTCGGAATCTATCGATAGTTTGATTACAGATATTTTTGTTCAGTATCGGTCGGAGGTTACCGCCGAAGCGTGGTGGAAACCCGATAGCCGGACTAGGCTTACCGCAGTGTCGCGGTTCCAACGGTTGTGCAATGTTCAGTCTCGTGTCCCGTTCACTATGATTGTGGTCTTGAAAGTCGAACATTGTTGTCAATGATTTCTTAGCTGATTGGGTTTACTCAAATTTCTATTTTTAGTGGGCTACACTTTATTAGCTCGTTCTGAAAAAAAGGGTTCATTTTTGCTTATTGATTATTTTGATAACAAAGCTTCTGTTAAATCTCTGTACACGTGTAAATACATCTATGTTTAACAAAAATTTATTGTAAAACTTATCAAAAGGTCATGAGAAAACCGGAGGAACAATTTATTATTCGTATAGATAAGAAGTCTAACTATATATGCGATACAAATATTGGATCATTGGTTGCCGGCCAAGGAGTGCAAGTGACAAATAACTCTTATCGTGTCCGATAAGAAAGCGACACTCAAAACATTCATATATAGACGGCCATCGGACGAGAGCAATAGTCTATCGATATAATCCGGCCAAACATATCGTTTCCCCTCACTTAGATAAACTCGAAAAACTTGTTCTAATTTTAAAATAAATTCTTTTATTTACGAATTAAGGATCGGTCCGTGAGATAAGTAGGTAGGTGCATAGTGTTAGTGTGCATTGAGAAGTACCACAAGTGATATACTGCCGTATCAAAGGAGTCACAGCAGGAACAATATCATTTGTGTTTGGATAAGCCGATACGTTGATTGCACTTGTGACTGAGGATGGCACCTAACCCAAAGAAAAAAGGCGTGAGTGCATACCATAGACATTTTACTACTTAGGGTTTTAAAAACAAATAGTAATTCCGTAATTCCATAGTTTTAAAGATACGTATACAATCCAAGGAAATTAAGGATGCAAATTTGTACCTATCTAGCTAAGGGATAGCAAAACGATAAAAGAAATACACACCTGGCACATAGTGTGATGATAAACTTTCTACTAAACTAAAGCATAAACCTAGAAATTAATAAACATAAATTACTTCAGTAGGTTCAAAACAAATAAAAATATTGATTTATAAATATATTGAATGATAAAAATATTCCAAAAATATTGAGACCAATTATCATATTTTAACGTGATTTACAGTAGGTAATTTTATTTCAAAACCTGTGACCTTTTATTGGAGCACCTTGTTTTAAGAAGACTCATTTTAAGAAAATCCAAACTTAGCGACATAGTACAGTAGGTATCAACTAAAGGAAAGTAAATTAGCCTATTTACTAATAACTATTTAAGCGATTAACTCATCAAAAAAGATTATCTAATGACATTATTTTCTGAGTCATACAAGAAATTCGTCTTGATAGTTATACAGGGTGGAAAACTACCTACCTTCTTTGACCTTGTGTCAAGACAAAATGACTTGACCACTAAGGTTGATCAGAATAAGTTTTTAAATTTATTAATAAATAAATAAATAGTTGTTAAATGGGCCCTGCCGTCCGCAATATCGTATTTACCGCAGTCCTAGTAGCTGGTACTGACACTGCTATTAACCACAGTGGCCTTTATGCTGATAAAAAAAAAGTTCAACAGAAAAATCATTATTTTAGTACTTACCTACATTGACTAACCAAGATTAAAATAAAATGCTATACAATTTTTTAAATTAAATAATCGTATTTCGCGTGCTCAGTTACTTTATAAAAAGTATGGATTAAATATCTCATATAGATGAGTCTAGGTCATAGGCCCTAGACTACCACTAATGTATTTCTGGCTTGCACATTACAATATTTTTGAGGATATACAGTAAATTTATGCTGGAAAGTGTTTTAAATTGTTGTCTTTTATGTTGCGATCGAGAAGTTGTTGGACGGGAAGCCTCTCTCTTTAGATCTTTGTATTTAAACACCCTGTATATGAATTACTCCAATTTATATACATCCTCCTCCTGCTATACATAGAATATTATCACCGTTTGGCCTTATAGCTTACAAAATGACAGATGGCGAAGGCCAAGTCAGGCAGAAGGTAGGAGTCATGTTCGATTTGCATCATTGAACTGTAAAACGAAGTAATGTAAGTGATATTATTTAACCTGTGACAACCTGGAGGGTTATTTTGATTCCCGTCGGTGTCGGATTCGGCACGGAATACAATTTTTGAATTTAGAATATCGAAAGCGAACTTTACCTACGCGATTTTGACATATTCACACCAAGGAATTTGAATACTAGTTATATTCCTTGTTTCACACAAAACTTTTGAGATTTTTGAGGTGAAAAGATTGTCTTTGCATGTCTTAGGACCAAAAAGTTCTAAAACATTTGTCAATTGCTCGAAGGGATCCTCTTTGCTTTTCACCTTATTAGAACCTGCTTAGATGGATCTTTTACTTTGGAAATAATATTAACATGAATCTATGTAGAGAGCACAGACTAGTAGGAGGGATGCTAGTAGAAAGTCAACTACAAGCATTATACCCTGCTTGCTTTTGTGCCGTTGTAATAAGCGCCATTTTAGTTTGGTTTTTTGAGGCTTGATCCGTGGAGTATTTAATTTACAAAATGAGCATGCTGCTATTCAGTACATATACAGATCAATTGAGGCGAATTGACGATCTGTTTTGCGTGCATATCGATTCTCATCAATGAGAATGACCGCAATAATTAGCTGTCTTTTAATTACGCAACATGAATCAATTGAATAAAAACAACACAGAAACAGAAAGCATAAATTTTTATCAACAAAAAAATATTGTACTATCCTACTAATATTATAAACGCGAAAGTTTGTATGTATGGATGGATGGATGGATGGATGAATGGATGGATGGATGGATGGATGGATGTATGTTTGTTACTCTTTCACGCCGGAACGGCTGAACGGATCCGGATGAAACTTGGCAGAGAGACTGATTATAGTCTGGAAATAACACATAGGCTACTTTTTATCCCGTGGGAATACCGGGATTTAAATCTGCTCGGGTGAAACTTCGGGGCGCTTATTTTAAACTAGTTGTTTAAAATAAACAGCATTCAAATAAATTCTTTATAGGTATCTTCTCAGGTCAGAGACTGAAAACTACGTACATTGCAGAAAAAGTGCTAAAAAGAATCCCACAGATGATAAATCACAATCTATACGAAATATTTTCTTTGCAGTCCCAAGGACCATCGAGTTCAGAGCGACGCGAACACCTCTACAAAATCCTGGTGATCGGAGAGCTAGGCACGGGCAAGACTTCCATCATCAAGCGATATGTCCACCAGTTCTTCAGCCAGCACTACCGAGCGACGATTGGAGTGGACTTTGCGCTGAAGGTGCTCAATTGGGATGCGAATACGGTCATTCGGCTGCAATTATGGGACATTGCAGGTAAAATTCCATCACGCCTAATTCTGCTGCCAAGCAGCTTTGCTGTGTTTCGATTTAGGGTGTGAATGCCGTTGAAATTATAGGTTAGGTACATGAGGCTTAATTCTATAGATATCAAGTTGATGGACGCAGGGCAGAGCACGTCATATCGTGGGTGACTTTTGATAATATATTCTCTTTTTAAGTTTTGAGCAAAGAGATCTTATTTATTTAAAAAAAACGAAACAGTTTTTTATAATGCAAGGCTTGGCGCGGCATCGCTATTGCTGCCCAGTAAAAAAATTATACATATAAAATTACGTAATGTTTGATTTTTCTTTTTGAAAATTTAGGGCCAAAGATCTCATTTCTTTCCACAGACTAGTAGGGATGCTAACCAAGGAGTTTGAATACTACATTTCCTTTCTAATGATTGCAAGGAGTATTCGAAAACTAGGTTGCTAGATTGTCATATTTTTAATAATAATTGACATTGTGATTGACATCGAATACAATCGAATATCACGCTAGCGTTATATACTCTTGGTATCACAGATTTATAAGTACTTGGTATCACGCGGTGAATATGGATAATCTGAGTGAAAGTTTTGCACAAATATTTTTACTCATAATTCTAGTATTTTCACTAATATTCTTGTTACTTCCTGTGATGGTACCACAGTAAAACGTAAGCTCCAACGTGTTATTGAGATATTTATTTACGTAGTTTTCATAAAATAGATAAAATAATAATAAAAATCACATGAAATGTCAATGAAATTACCAGGCACATGAAGCTTAGCATATCTGCTTCGAGTTGATGGACGGCAGTGCATCGTAGGGCACGTTCCTATCATGCGTGAATTACGAGGCAATGCTATATAGGTGATGGTTACCACTTAATATCAGGTCGGCCATCTGCTTGTTCTATCAGCTAGTTGTATAAGTAATTCGATTCACCATCATCATCATCCGCAGCCAGACTTAGCCCAATGGTAACCTCTATGCTCTTTTCATTTTAAAAGATCTTGAGCCTCCAATAAATAAATAATGCTGGACAATCCACACAGCATCATCCAGCCCCAAAGTAAGCTACTCAAAGCTTGAGTTATGGGTACTAGATGACTGATATATTTCATACATAGATAGATATTTTTTATTATACATAGAAAACACCAAGACCTATGGAACAAATTTCTACAGATCGTACACAAATTTGTTCCAAGGCGGGAATCGAACCCGCAACCTCTTGCATCGCAGGCGGACTCTCGCCCGCTGCGCCACAGAGGTCGTAAAATCGTCAAATGGATGACTATCTACGGCCCACGACGCTGTAGTAGTATTAAAAAATCTCTTTCTTCAGGCCAAGAGCGTTTCGGCAACATGACTCGAGTGTACTACAAAGAAGCCGTGGCGGCTTTCATTGTGTTCGACGTGTCACGAGTGGCGACGTTCGATGCTGTCGTCAAATGGAAGAACGACTTGGACGCGAAGGTCCAGTTGCCTGATGGCTCGCAGATACCTTGCATACTGCTGGCTAATAAGGTAAGGTTTATCACGGTATACACCGGCCAACTGTAATAACTGGTTCGCACTGGTCGAGTCTACTCGACCAGTGTGAACCAGCTATACCTACTGGAGTGCTGGTACATGCTGGGTGCTCACTTGTTGGCCGATAACACCAAAATACCGCGCTGGGAGGTGCTACTCGACCAGTGCGAACCACCTATAAAGGACAGGTAAATATGTAATAGTAAATTTTAACTTTTCAGGGCCTTCTTTTTATCATGTAAATTTTTGTTTGTCCTCAGTGTGATCAAACAAAGGAAGGCATAGTGAACTCTCCCGCCAAGATGGACGAGTATTGCCGCGAGAAGGGATTCGCCGGTTGGTTCGAAACCTCTGCCAAGGAAAACATCAATATCGAAGAGGCAGCCAGGTCGTTAGTCAATAAGGTGAGTTTTCTTTAAACTTAATGAAAATTAAAACTTTTAAACAAAAAAATTAAAAGCAAAAAAAAATATATTTTATTTAACCTTAATAACCTAGTTCTTAAAAAAGTAAGACCAACTTAGACGTATACTATCCATAAAAAAAAATTATCAAAATCGATTTACTCTGTAAAAAGTTATGCGCGGTCATACGTTACAATCAGTGAGTGAACAATCCATCCCTGTTACCCTTAGGGTTGGAATTATTGTTTCGAATTTGTATGGGACCCTTTTAGGGTATACCCTTTCCAATACCAAAATAAAAGTTAACAAAATCGGTCTGCTCTGTAAAAAGTTATGCGCAGTCATACATAAAAAAAATATACGCGTCGACTTGAGAACCTCCTCCGTTTTTTTTCCGTCGGTTTATAAAATTAAGACAGCACACACAGCACTTCAGCCTATTCATAGATGCGCTTTAGGCCGTTGGTTCGATCCCCATTGATAACAAACATTAGTGTGATGGATATAGATGTTTTTTCTTTGTCTTTTTATGATATGACTAGCTGCACCCCGCGGTTTCACCCGCGTAGTTTTAAATCCTTGTGTTCCAACGGGATAAAAAGTATCCTAATGTTATAAAAAAGAAGTTAAATAACTTAACTACCGTAGTTGGGCATGTGATATCGCGAAGTTTTTTGCATAATTATGCTCTTTAATAAATGTGTTTTGTTCTATCATCAATAGTTTCCACAGCGCATTCAATGAAAGACATTTTATGTATTTGAAATCGCACCATAATTTATGCATTGATTCGTTACATACAAAAATACGAATCTTTCCTCTTTATTGATTGAAATATGTGTTGTGATACAATTTTAAACTTCTTAGTGCACACAATCAAATAAATAAATAAATAAAAAATGCTGGACAATCCACACAGCATCATCTAGCCCCAAAGTAAGCTACTCAAAGCTTGTGTTATGGGTACTAGATGACTGATATATTTAATACATTATATACTTACATATATAGATATTTTTTTATTATACATACAAACACCCAGACCAACGGAACAAATTTCTGCAGATCGTACACAAATTTGTTCCGAAGCGAGAATCGAACCCGCAACCTCTTGCGTCGCAGGCGGACTCTCGCCCGCTGCGCCACTGAGGTCGTCAAATCAAAAAGTAATTTTTATGCACTTACACTCTTGACCACACTTTCACATTAACAAAACTACACAACAAATAAAGAAATTGCACCATATTGTATCATAGACGTTTCCAACAAACTCAACTGAATAAAAAAACTTTGGCTATGAATAACTAAACTAAATTCCTCCAAACCGGTTCTTGCCTTAAGCGGTTGTGACGCACGTGGTGTTGGTACTTGGTACTTGGTACTTGGTGAGCGGACTGGTTTCCGCAGGTAGGCCGCAAATAGGCCCTTTTTGCGTGTCGGGTGGTGGATGCTAGTTCAGCCACGTGGTGTTGTCAAGCGTTATATTAACTTCCGGTACGTAGTACTTTTTCTTCCGATGACTAATATTAAATAAATAAATAAATAAATAAATATTGGTGGACTTTTCACACACCACTATCTAGCCCCAAACTAAGTTTATGCTTGTAATATGGGAACCAGATAGCTGATATACTACTTATAATACTTTTTTTTTGTAAATACATACTTATAATATTATATAACACCCAGACAGAGAACAAACATTTATGTTCATCACACAAATGTTTGTTCACGGTGGGAATTGAACCCACGACCTACGGCGCAGAAGGCAGAGCTACTACCAACTGAGCTACGTAGGCTGTCAACATAGTCATATAGCTGTCATATATAATATAACATATTTTGAACATAGGATTGAAAAAACAATTATTTAGGGCTTAACTTGTAAAACTGATATGCTACGGTGTCGTAGCGATTTGCTACGAGATGCTACGAAGTGTGAACGCTTCTACATAAAAGGTTATTTCTTTAGAACAGTCACCACGTATTGAAGAATAGTAGAGCTCTCTGTGAAGGGCTCGTCCGGGGAAGTACTACCACCACGCCTATTCTGCCGCCAAGCAGCAACGCTGTGTTTCGGTTTTAAGAGTGTGGTCCCCGGTGTAATTACAGGCATATGAGGCTTAACATCAGTATGCCTAAGGTGATGGACACACAGGGCTGTGCATCATAAGGCACGTTCCTATCGAGCGTGACTTACGAGGCAATGCTTTGTTATAGGTGATGGTTACCACTTATCATCAGGTGGGCCATTTGCTTGTCCTATCAGCTGGTTGTATGAAAAAATTGTCTGATATAAATAATAAGTTTCGGCCCGTGGCTTCGAACAATTTGTGTTATTTTGTTCTCTCAAAAAAATGGCTTAATTAGAATCGTAACTTGCTCTCCAAGGAATAAAATAGTGCTCACAAACACAAAAACACTAGAAACTCTGCTATATACTCGTTACATGAGTCGGAGGAGCGTAATAATGTAGTTTTACATCATGTAAGACTACATTATTACGCTTCGGTAAAGTCTATTATTTGCCTTCGAATTTTAATGATGTTGCCTTGACAAAGCTTTCGTAATATTGATTAATAACCGTTTAATTTTATAACGCTTATTAAATTATACGATTTTTTAAAGACTACAACAGTTTTTAAAACATTCTGTCGGCGATAACGTTGAATGTCTAACATAAATTTGATGACCTCAGTGGCGCAGCGGGTGAGAGTCTGCCAGCGACGCAAGAGGTTGCGGGTTCGATTCCCGCCTCACCTGTGTACGATCTGCAGAAATTTGTTCCGTTGGTCAGGGTGTTTTCTATTTATAATAAAAAATATATCAGTTATCTAGTACCCATAACACAAGCTTTGAGTAGCTTACTTTGCGGCTAGATAGTACTGTGTTGATTGTCCAGCATTATTTATTTATAAATTTTGTACTTATATTTTTAAGGTTTGTAATATACAGTCCCGTTTTATCCTTTATGTAAGACTCCGCTGTCCGTCCGTCCGTTTGTCTGTCCGTCGCTGTATCTCATGAACCATGGTAGTTAGACACTTCTTTATTTGACTTCAGTTTGTAAATAGGTCAAGACAGACATTTACAATTAAGTTTAAAATACAGACACACAAATACAAAACCAAAATTTATTTACAAAAATATGTTAATTTAAATACAACAACTTTTTTTGATCAAAATATCATTCAGCTAACACAGTATATTTAATATACATATCTCTCTATAAATACCGTAAAAACTAAAATCATTGAGTTCGATTCTAACTCAATAACTAAATGCAATGTTTGGACGTACCTCTGACTACCCCCTTAGACATCCTCAAATAATCTTGAGTTAGTACTCGGTACTGAGAGATCTGAAGGGATATCTACCGTGCCTGGGGATCAAAGTCGTGAAGCTGTTTCAGTATTTTTTTTCAATGACTAAAATACACAAAGCTTCGGTCTTACTCTGGATAGCTTACTCGATATATTTTAATGCATTGATTTAGACATAGACATAGACAGACATTTATTTGCCAAAAAAACACACATATACATACAAAACATAAAAAGAAATGACAAACAGTTAATAATAATAACAGTAGGTATAGTATCCGCCAAACTTCTTGGCCAAACGACCTTGAATGAAAAAGAAACGAAAAATAGGTCTCTTTGGTGGTGCGAAGAGTGCAAACCTATCCCCTACCACCTCGCGCGATGGCCAAGAAGTTTGGCGGATACTATAGATATGTAGGTGTCTGTGTGCTGCAGCAGCAAAAGGGTCTCGACTCAGCGTATGCCTCACCACTAGGTTAGTAGTTGGGCGCTGTTATTCTGCCGAGACCGTCAGCCAATAAACCTTGTGAGAAATTTATAGTAGTAGTGTGGAGTGTTCTGTTATAAAATATGTTTGAAGTAATAAACAGTACATATAAGAGTAGTAGAGCTCTTTGCGAAGGGCTCGTCCGGGGAAGTACTACCACCACGCCTTTTTCTGCCGCCAAGCAGCAACGCTGTGTTTCGGTTTGAAGAGTGTGGTCGCCGGTGTAATTACAGGCACATGAGGCTTAACATCTGTATGCCTCAAGTTGATGGACGCAGGGCAGTGCATCGTAGGGCACGTTTCTATTGTGCGTGACCTACGGGGCAATGTTTTGTTTATAGGTGATGGTTACCACTTAACATCAGGTGGGCCATCTGCTTGTTCCATCAGCTAGTTGTATTAAAAAAAAACAAAAAAATTGCCCATATAATAAAGTGGATTTATTCTTTACAGATTATTCTAAACGACAAACTACTACACAGTAACGACAAAGATGGTGAAAAGTTCGCGCTGGAGCATCAGATAGCCAATGGCGACAACAGCAGGGATGCAAGCGGGAAGAACTGCAATTGCTGACCAATCAGAGCACTCTATTATCACGACGGACCAATTAGAATTCGCCATTTCAAAAATAAAACACGAATGTTAAACTGAGCTTTTGATATGCATTGCCAGTTCAATGTATAGTGCGTGTCACGCAAAAAGAACGCCGGAAGAAGAGGGAGGGATGTGATGGCGCGAGTATTTTGTATGAAAACACATCCCCTCCACTGTTTTCTAGCGTTCTTTTTGGTTGACGCGACCTATACCTTTACATTGATTAATTTTCACGTGCAATGTATGGTTACAAAAGTTGTATTGTTTGTTTAGTACAAATTAAATTGAAAATCAATGATTTTTAACTTTGAACGTTTTGTTAAATTGTTATTGAAATCGGTCGAACAATATTTAACATAGGGTATTTTGTAAATTCTGTTATAGTCGAGCGAAGTGCCTATATTTTGATCGAATTTACACTACGAATAAGTTCTTCTGATGCTCAGCCATGTTCACAAACAATAACTTGAACGATGTACTCTGAAAAAAATTATATAGGTAGGTACCTATGTCACTTAATCTTTTTCATAGTTTTTTATATCGTTTTTTGAACATGATGCCAATTATGGTATCCTATAACCATCTATATTATTGTTTCAGTGTTATTTGTGAATACGGCTGTTAGAATAGTGTAGTTTTTCGCATTCAGCGAGACGTTTAGTGCCATCTATGGCTGAAGTCATAATGATTTATGTACCTAATATTATAACTAATTGTATGATTTACAAATAATTATTATTGTCATAAGTATTATCTACTTATTGAATGAGCGTTTTAGGTGTTGTTGTAAATTTAATAAAATGTTTAGTGACAAATTACTTGTTTTAATTCTTAAAAAAAAATGTTTTCTAAAATATATTTTAGAAAACATTTTTTTTTTAAATGTTTTCTAAAATAACTGTGCTTTTTGCATATATGCAGAAAGCACAGTTTGGAACAAAAGACTTAAACGCGACGTGAATGCGCTTTTAAATCTCTTCAGTACATAATAATAAAAAAAACTGTATTTACTAGACATAACCTACCTATAGGATTTTGAATAATTTTTCTGGCACGTCATAATTATGCGAGTTTTGGTTATTTTATTATATTTCAAGTTTTTTGGTGTTCCAAATAACTTAAAATTATAAAATATAGACGAGTATGTCTATGTAAATACAGTTTTTTGTGTTAATAAGTTGTAGATAGCTAGTTCAATTTTTTTGCGTTTATTTTATCATTCGATATTTTTAAGAAACCGTATAGAGGTTAGTATGTTAGATTTCTTATGTAAAAAAAAAGTACACCTGTACTCTGCGTCCTGTACAAAGCACCTGTACTCTGCGGAATATACGAGTGGCCGGCTGGAGTCGCGAAGTTCGCCGCAGTTAGGGAAGATTTGTCGCGCGCCCGGTCTAATGCTCTCTTCTCTTGCCAAAAAAAAGTTAGTATTTTAACAAAATTTAGAATTTGTTATAATACAACAAAAAAGCTATAATATTTATAATGTTACTGGTTTTTTTTATTCCATATCCGATACATTTCTAGAAATAAAGAATCGTTTCATACATGAAACCAAATAGTTACAATAATAATCTATGGCGTGGTACATAGAAGTTACTACAGTATAAAACAAAGTCGCTTTCTCTGTCCCTATATCCCTAATCCCTATGTATGCTTAAATCTTTAAAACTACGCAACGGATTTTGATGCTGTTTTTTTTATAGATAGAGTAATTCAAGCGGAAGGTTTATAATATGTATAATATATGCATGATATGTGCACCCGTGCGAAGCCCTGCTTCGCAGCGGTGCGCGCGGGTGGGTCGCTAGTATTTTATAAAGGTGGTGAAAGAAGTGTCTAAACGAAGAGCAATACCAAGGGCCTTACTACATAACGGTGTCTAACTTTAAACAGTGTCTAAAATTAGCGCTGTCTCTGTTTGCCATTACGCAATGGCAAGAGATGTCAAAAGTTTAGGCAGTTTTACCTCTGCCTATTTTTTTGTAGTAAGGCCCCTAATGTTTTCTGAGTATCTATGGCAAGTGAGGTCCTCGAACCAAGGAATTTGATTCCTCGAACTATTAATTATAGGACCAACATCTTTCTACTGGCTGTAACCCATGGCATTACCACACAAGGTACACTGAAAACAAAGTCAGAAATTTATTTATTTTGTTGCAATACATTTTCAAGTTTATCTAAAAAAACATATTGACATAAAAGTGTTTTTTTTGTTACCGTACAATAATAAGCTGCAAGCCTCAATAACGCGTTTTGCTCAAAAAGAACACGTTTTTATTGCACACCACAAAACAAACAAGGCCATTTATTAAAGGAATAAAATAATAATAATAATATAGCTTTCATTTCTTATATGTTCCTCTAGTGAAGTACAATGGGTGGTCTCTAGGAACGATCTCTTCCAGAGAACCCTTGGTTATACAGGCTACGCTAGTTAGTAGGTAGATATCGCATTTGAAAAAAATATACAGATTTTGATGTTAACTTGTTCATGGTTTTTTTATGTAAAAGATAGACAAACGGGCTAACGGCCCACCTGATGGTAAGCGATCACCGTCGCCCATAGACAACAACAACAACACCAGGGGCGTTGTCAGTGCGTTGCCTACCCTGAAGGACTTTATTAAGACGAAGACAAGAGCTAATGTGACTCTCACTCGCACGTTTTGACTTGTTATAAGATATAAAATCACAAATTCCAATTTTGAAAAATCGCAAACAACCATTTTCATTCAGTTTAGTAAAAAAATCATTTTAATCAATACAAGTTTTCCTACTTAAATGTTTGCTTTTCTAGTTTTCGTACTCAAGCAAACTTTTGAGTAGGAAAACTTGCATCAATCAAAATGAATTTTTTTTCAAACTATGCGCAATGTGATTGCATTGCACTCAAAATGGTTGTTTGCGATTTTTCAAAATTGGAATTTGTGATTTTATATCTTCCAAATGTCGAATCGTGCGAGCGAGAGAAATATTAGGTGTGGTCAACGCCTTAACATTTTTCTTGACCTCTGATGGTAACCCAACAGTCTGTTTCTATTGAAATACATTTCAATTGAGGGTTCTAAAAATATGCTTATTTCTTTATTTAAGCTACAGAATGCATAACATAACAGGGCAACCTTGAAACGTTAAGTTAGCCTTACATCGTAACGCCAAAAGAAAAATACGAGTTTTCAAAATCATTGCACAATGTTTAGTCATCTAGTGACGTCATATAATTGATTGTTTCAAGATCAGAAGTTCTAAGCTCGGTTCATTTATATTCCTTGGCTCTCGGTTTAAGGAATTTAGATACTACGTAAAGCTACTATTAAGGAATTGTCTCGTAGCTCGATTACAACTTCTTTATGGCTCCCGTTCGTTCAGCAATCTTGCCAGTATCAAGTGATCTGTATCAATACTTTTTAGTCAAGTCACGTCAGTTGAAGAAAATGGTGGCGGTTTTCTACAAAACATTCGAAACACATTCGGTCAAATCACATATTATATACACTTTTATTCCAAATGCTTTTAAGACATCTCAAAGTAATCTTTGCGATTTAATAGCAATAACACCCGAATACTCAAACGCAACTCAGATTTAAGCACGTCTCATGTGGCGAGTTTTTGAAGGAATTTCATTAAAAACTGTCGAAAAAACACGACTTGAGTCGTGCTCAAATCTATGTTGCGTTTGAGTATTCGGACGTTAGCCTTTTAACTTTGGCTTGCGGTATCACTGCATAAGCGCCGTAAAAGTCGCAGTGTGTAATAGCTCTAACCCCAAGTTCATTGTACTAAAGTAATAAACTAGTGGATTTATTCTCCGTGAATAACCAACACACGCACACAAGGTCACGTGTGGGAACGAAATCTTTGCTCCATTAGAATGCTCTTATGAAATAGTTGTACCAACGGAACTCATGCTGGGGACTGTTGTGATTGTGACCTTTGTGACCTACAACATATATAAAAGTTGAGGAATTATGTATAAAAGTGTAATTAAATAAATACACTTTACTTGACTTATGGTGAAAGACTATTTACCCTTGCTCTAGATGCGCCTTTATGTACACAGTTATACAATAAAATATTCATAAATAATTTCATAAATAGAATAAAATATTCCTATTCTGATCATACTTCTATTATCAGAATAGGAATATTTTATTCTATTTATGAAATCTAATGTTGTTTCTTCAAACAACATTAGATTTCATAAGAACATAGGTCATTTCCTAAACTTCTTAATCTAGACATGTTATGATTCATACGTAAAATGACATTAATAAAAAAAAGGCAGAGGAAGGCTAAGATCGTATAAATTATTATTTAGATAGGAAAACATCGTTAGAACACCCGTTAGTAACGACGATGAGCCTGTCACGTATGGAGTACCAACTACCGCAAAATGTTCCGAATGTAATGTTTAGACCTCCCTCGGACTGCCCCCCTAAGGTTGTTACTACAGCAATCGATCGATCGTCGATCAACTTCAATCGAAGTCGATTTTTGATGGGATTGGTATGATAATACTAATACCAATGACTATTTATTATATTTTTGTAAGTATATTATAGATAGTATTTGTTTTTTTCATTTATAAGATATTTGATTGAGTGAGCGAAGCGAACGAAAATCTTACAATCAACTTGGGCGATTTGGCATTTTATGTGTGTATGTATGTGTGTATATTTGTATGTTTGTCCGACGATAACTTGAGAAACGCTTATCCGATCTGCATGAAATTTAGTAAGTCGATAGCTTGTACTTGAGAAATTTACTGGTAAGTATATGGGTAAAATCGGATGAGGGGTTATTAAAATATGGGGTTTTTTAAGGGGGCAAAAATTAAAAAAGTTACCCAAAACAAATAAAGTTACGTGTCATATGAAAGGGCTTAGCTTGGATATTCCAAAACCTATTTTAGTTTTTTTCTAGGATGCCAGCTTTTTTGGATACATCAAAAAAGTTAAATTAAGATAACCCAAGAGCTCCCATTTCTAAGAGTTTCGTTGGCATCAAGGTTTTTCTACTGGACAGACAGTTTCTTTGCTTTTTCAATTATTTTTTTCTTGAAATAAAATAAGAAGGTACTTGGCTCTCATTAAATGGTGATAGTGAGCTGTTCTGATAATGGAGCCAAGGTCTGTTCAACGGAACTCTTCAATAAATAGGCCAATTCAGTTGAAACTTGGTTACCATCTTTAGTTAGTAGGTGGCAGCCAGAGACAAGTACAAAGACAATGTTTGGACTTGCCTCTGACTACCACTTATATTTTCGTAGCGTTCGCGTCGCTTCACGAAATCTCAGTTCGGGGCGAACTACTAGTATATTTAGTTTATAGTTTTAGGAAATGTATCACCAAATTGTAAATGTTAGTATTTAAGCACGCCAACCTCATGTTTCTCTACCTGTCAAGGTTGGCTGGTAGAAAATGCTGTCTAGCATTAAACTCTCCTTTTGTACAAACTTTGTTTAGTGCAATAAAGAATTAAATAAATAAATAATAACTATCGATAGATGTCGTGTAATCCATTCTACCATCGATCGATGCCGTAATCGTCGTCGATCGATTGCCGTAGTAAATGGGTACCTAACACCCTTAGACGTCCCCAAAGAATCTGGATTTAGGACTTGGTACTAAGCAATCTGAGGGGATAACTACCGTGCCTGGGGATCCAAGCTGTTTCAGTATAAGTTAAATGTAAAATAAAATAATGCGATTATTATTATTATTTATTTATTTCAGGGAACATTGTTTAAATTTTAAAAATGGGGTTGGCTATAGCAATCCTTGTACCTGAGTTGAGGGTTGGGGTTAGGGGGGATGCAAGTGGGGGTAGATGGCAAGTCTTCCCCTTGAGTCCTTTTTGCTAGGAAATGAAAAAAATACTTTAATTTTTCAGGTAAGTTACTAGTTAGGTTAGGGTTTTTTTTTATATGAAGAAAATTGGTAGTAATATTTCATCTCTATGACAAAAAGACTCAAGGGAAGGAATTCTCATTAGGTTAGGGTTATTTTTTTTTTAAGTGAAGAAATTTGAAGTAATATTTTTTTTCATTTCCTAGAAAAAAGGACTCAAGGGGAAGACTTGCCATCTACCCCCACTTGCATCCCCCCTATCCCCAACCCTCAACTGCAAGGGTAGCTATAGTTTAACCTAAAAATGGGCCCATAGCACAAGTACCTTACAAACTAAAACATATATTATTATTATGACTAATTTAACCAGGATAATCAGTCACGAACGTTTTACTGGTAGGTATTTTTGTTGATGGGTTCTTAAGACCTTGATGTCCGTTTTCAACGAAATTATTCTTGGAAGGTCTAATTCATGCAACTCAAAATTCAAGCCTATCTTAAGCAACCTTGAATTTAAATTTTAAGTTACCAGTTTCACCGTCAGTTTTAATGGTGTGGTGTAGCATGTCACGGCCCGCGGCGCCGGTAGTAAAGCCATAGGTATCAAGGTTTATCTACTAAGCGCGACTGATGAAATATCAGTGTTTGTGTTTACTCTTACAAATAACTGACATTTTTAATGTTGATAAGTTTGATTACACATAAAAAATTGCCACAATTATATTATTTTGAATGTCTGTCGACCGGTGAAAACGTTTTAACATGTTATTTCCATAGATTATCATCTAGTGATTGTCTTATCGAAAATAAAATGTCAAAACTATTAAACTGTTCTATGGATCAAGTTTATTGAATAACTCTAATTGTAGAATGCTATTTGATTAAGTAAGAAAAATTGTTAAACATACTTTTAGGCAGGAAACTGAATTTTGGAGAAATTACAGGCACATGAGGCTACACATCTGTATGTTTCAAGTTGATGGACGCAGGGCAGTATAGTTGGGCCATTTCTTCCAATAACTGTTTGTATAAAAAAACTTATGATTTGACTGAAATCAGGCTGGATGCTGGATGCCCAAATATTGCCTTCCACAGAATCCTTATAAAAATTTATTACTAACTTTGGGGAAATGTTCTATCCTTAGCTAACTTATCTTAGACTTGCTATGCTAAGAATTATTAAAATTTGCATGCCAAAGAGTTTGGAATATGAGAAACATATGACAAAATTTAAGCATTTTCGGTCAATATCTCTATTTATTCGAAGGTATACTTCGCCCAATTTAGCTGTCAAAATGAGCTATAACTTATGAAGCTAACCAGAATTTGAACGGTGCAGATAGATTAGAATTATGATTAAATATAAAATGCAAGTGTCTCAGAAAACAAACAAGACCAGTTCAAATACACAAATGTAGAGCTGAGTCTGTTTGAACAACGATATCAATGTGTCCTCTGTCTCTTGCAATGTTCCACTGTAGATTTAGTTACCCTCGTTTCGAAATACTTTATTTAGTTATTACGTGTTAATTGTGTGATTGTGTTGTGTTTTTGAGAGATGGAAATTAGTGGGGTAAGGGATATTTTTATTGGTAGGTTAAGCGTTTAGGAAGAGAGAGTAGAAGTCATGTTACGAGAAGAGTGTTATGGAATAAAGACAAGCCAAAGAAAAGATGGATGGACAATGTGAAAGATGACATGATTAAGAAAGGAGTGAGCACCAAAATAATGCATGTAAGAAGAGTTTTTCTTAAACTGCCATCAAAACGGTGTGGACCACACCTGGGTACTTTTAGATACCTAATCCTCTTCATCTATCTGCTCTTATTCTACTCTAAGTGGGGTCGGCACAAAAACTCTTCCAACATGCATTATTTTGGTGCTCACTCCCTTCTTACTCATGTCATCTTTCACATTGTCAGTGAATACTTAGCTATAAATTTACTTTCACTGTTTCGTGTGTATTTCATTTTGTAGTCATCTACTGTTTTTTTTAATATTATTATGAGGTTTTGCGAAGGTGTTCCGATGCGGTAGGTATCGTTTCCTATATTTATTTAGGCTTAAATCAATGTTATGGACTCATTTCCTTGGAGGAACCATTAAAAGTGAGATGTCTGAGACTGATATACCTACGTCCATATGCCAATTACAGACAGTCAAAACAATCAAAATGCCATCTTAAATGGTTTTATAGATAGTAATAATATAAATAAGAACGTTTGTTATCTGATCAAGTTCGTTGGCAAAGGGTTTTTTATTCCACCGGTTTACCCGATGCACATCTTTTGCCTACCTGGCTTTCATAGAGGATGGCGTCCATTCATAGTGGCGGAGTTTTGATCATTTTGGCTCTGGCAAATGCACTGGAAAGTACACTCATACTACTATAACTCAAAAACTACACGTCAGATCTGACACAAAAGGACTACATGACAAGCACCAGCTTTCGGTAAAAAAAGAATAAAAAAAAAACTACAAACTAACAAAATTACTTATGAATTAACAAAAATTAAAAAAAAACCGTCGTCTTGAGAAACTCCTCCTTTTTTGAAGTTAGCTGATATATGTATAATAAAAAAAATCTATCTATATAAGTATATAATGTATTAAATATATCAGTTATCTAGTACCCATAACACAAGCTTTGAGTAGCTTACTTTGGGGCTAGATGGTTCAGTGTGGATTGTCCAGCATTATTTATATTATTTATTTATATCGATTCGTAGCAAATGGAAATCCGTGGTTTTCCTCCTTATGAGAAAGAGTCGCATTCATGTTGTAGGTAAGTATGCGATTGCATTATATATACTCGTAAATGCTCCAAAAATGTTGCTCGTTGATGACTTTTGTATTGTAACATTTCTAAAATAACAAGAAAAACGTGAAAGACGGGTTTTATGCATTAGTTAATAATGAAATCTAATGCATTTTGTTTCAGTGTCTTTTTGGATAGCAACTAATCGTTATTAGACTTATTAGATCAAATTATTGAACATTTTACGCTGGGGGTTAAATTCAAACATTTGTGTGATGAACATAAATGTTTCTGTATTGGTGTATTGTACTCTAAGCATATTTAAGAAGTAATTTATAGCTCTAGGTTCCTATATTAAGCTCTGCTTAATTCGGGGCTAGATGTGGGAAAATGTCAACCAATAATTATTTACATATATCATAATCTTATCTAGTAAACTAGATAAGAGCTTGATTTATTATCAGATGATCTTTAGATTAGGTCTTTGCTCTCGAGACAGATGCAAATCCAAGCCTATTATCATACAAAAGAGCGATAGAAACCCAGGCATAAGTTTCTTGCCCGTTCGCGCTTGTCTAGCCTGTGGCTTTTGAAGCGTGACGTTTCAGAGTGATCCTTGCTATTTTATTGAATAAATACATTTTGACTTTGATTTATTTTAACAAGATTGCTCAACTCCATCACAGAGTCTACAAAAACAAACATGAAATAAACAACAAGCTATTCGTATAAGCATACGAATAGCTTGTTGTTTATTTCATACTCATATAGTTCATAGCTTTATGAACTTTGTGACTGCACCTCCTAAAAAACTTGCCATGCAAATATTTAGATTTCATAAATCATAAATCATTTATTCTCTGTAAATCTAGGTAGTTAAAAAAAACAGATGTCATGTTTATGTATAGCACACTAGATCCTGCCATTGGGCGTACAAAGGGTTTATTACAAGCTAGTTTACAAATTGCACATTAAATCATTAACATAATAATATGTTCGTCAAATAGTTATTCTGATTTTAAATTACACATTTAAGCTAACGATTATTGAAAAATGCCAAGCGTTATCAAAGGTTATGTACTGATGATTCACAGAAACCGTTTTTTATTAGATAACATCAGGTGGGCCATCCGCTTGCTCCATCAGCTAATTGTATAAAAAAAAAAAAAAAAAAAAAAAAAAAAAAAAAAAAAACATAATTTTTAAGTTGCACTCATAAATCTTGCATAGTTAAGTGTTTGACTCCTTGCTCTAATTATGTAGAAAACTTGTATTTAGACGCAAGGGATCACTGCTTCGGCTATTTGCAATGTTGATGGTGCTAGGTATGTTATATGTCTTATTTGTTAATTTGTAGGTAAATATTCTATATAGCAAGGGAATATTAGATATTTAGGATTAAAATGAGGTAAAAGGCCAAAACAACAAAAACAAGAGAAATAATTGAGATCCTACTTCTAAATATCTATTAATAAAAAGGAAGATAGATATGGTGGCACTTACATCGCTATTCATCTTATATTCCAAAAATATAACGATGTGTATAGTAGTGACATCAATAAAAATCAATGACGTATTACAGAAAGCAAACACGCAAGATGGTATAATGATAAAAGTACAAGGACTGAAGGTATGGACTCCTGAGGAAAAGTCCTGGTGGAGAAAAAAGCCTACTAAAGAGAAAATGATTATTTTGAACAATGGTGAGTGGTGAGTACAGACGTTTTAAACCAAGCTGTAAGTTTGTTGACACTTCATATAAGTTAAATAGTTAGATCACGTGGGTCTCTTATTACATACCTCGCGACAGATCAGCGATATATATGCGTAATATGCATCAAATGCCACTTTTAAATCACCTATAGAAACATTGACAGCAATTTGATTGCTTATTTAAGCTTATAAAAGTTTAAAAGTAGTTGTGAGCTACATTTACCTAATAGGGAGCTTAGATTTCAAATAGGTATATGATTTGTTCTTGACTATTTAAAAAGTTCCTGTGTTTAAGAAATACTGTTTGACTTTGTTTCTAAGGTTTTATCAATTTAAAGTTTCAGTGAGAATAAAACAAGGTGAATTCGCTGGCGTGCTCGGTCCAAGGTAATATTTTTTAGTAACAATGTAAAATAAGCATGTGCTCTATCTTTGACTTTGAATGGTAAAACACACGCTGTTTTCAATTTGAACGTTGTGGAAAACTCAACTTCAGCTAGGTTTATTTGATCTGGTTGCCCACTTTGGGGAGAGCCAAAACAATATCACAGATGCTAGGTCACTGGGTACAACAGACAAAGAAAAAGTAACAGCTTCACGGCTTTGATCTCCAGGCATAGTAAATATCCCCTCAGATCTCTAGAGAACATATCATACATCACCAATCTATCGAACAATCGGCCTCTCAGGCCAGTTGTATAGTAGCTCTGCCTGCTGAGTCCACTAAGAAAAAAAAAGGTGATGAACATAGGCGTTCTTTCTGTCTCCAAGTGCTATATAGTATTATTATGTGTTGTACACACGAATACAGAGTAAGCTACACAAAGCCAAAGAAAAATGACGCTTACCAAAAATACATAAAGCCTTATGTATGCGTATCAGTCGAAGCTAAATCCTCATTGTTTCCAGCGGCGCCGGTAAAACAACATTTCTGGTATCACTAGCGGGGAAATGTACCCTGCCTTCCGAAGGTTCTGTGATGATAAACGACACAAATGTCAAGGACTTGCATGCCGTGGAAATAGTGCCCCAATTCGAAGTGTTCGTCGAAGAGCTCACAGTCACGGAGCATTTGGTGTTCATGGTGAGTGGATTCATTGACGAACTGTTAAAAGAGCCTCCTTGAAATATCATGAAAACCATGGTACTTGTCGTTACAAACCGTCTTGAAATATCATGATACTTGTAGTTAGTGATAGTTGAATTAGTACCTACTTGGTACTGGGAGATCTGAAGGGATATCTACCGTGCCTGGGGATCAAAGTCGTGAAGCTGTTTTTTTTTTTTTTTTTTTTTTTTTTTTTTTGTAGTTATAGTAAGACAGACTGCTATAGTGACATTGCAATAAAACTGCGTTGCTTTTAAATGATCTTTAACATTTCTATCTTAAAGATTATTTAATTTTGAAAAGATTGGATATTATTGTCTAAAGAACCTTTTACTTCTCACTGAAGTAATGGGGCACGCAATTAAAAAAGTGGGTTCAGCTTTTTTCATATAAGTGTTGGTCCCAAAGATTTGTACTTCTCTTTATTGCAGCACATAATAATAAGTATAAAAATAATAAGTACATATACATATTATGGTTATTATTTATTTGTACAATGCCAGTACTCTCAAACGGTGGAGGAAAACTTGGTAAGGAAACCGGCACCATAAAAAGTTCTGAAACACGTGTCAAGTGCTCAAAAAGAGCGTCTTTGAGGCGTGCTTTAAATCCTTTCACCACACTGTTTCAAAATAAAGTAGTGCCACGACAAGAAATAGAAGCAATATAGATGTGTGTTTAGACAGAAATGAAGCTAGGCAGCAGTACGAGCCCCACAAACCGAATAATCTTGAGCTCACTGCTTCAAGACCTGAAGTTGGCTGCACTCGCAAACTCCCGCATCTGCGAGCTGTCTGGCGGAGAGCGAAGGCTGCTGTCTTTGGCTACTTGTGTGAGTATCGACGGACCACTTTCATTTACAATAAGGGATGCTGGCAGGGCGTGAGGGAAGCTGGCCAAACTAGATTGTTCTGGAAGTATATAAGGGAACTTAGGAAAAACGCGAATGCCGAGAGTTACTGCACGGAAAAACGATTCAGCGGAAGCCGTCTAACACATCATTTATATATAGCTAATTCGGGAGACAGGAAAATCCTATTGGCCGACATAGTAGTCATTGGCAAAGCCTTCCTAAGCAGTTGTAATAAATAAATGTGATGGAAGGCCATTTCGTCAAATCAAAGCAGCCGATAGAGAACATTTTTACATTTTTTAAATTCCATTTATTATTATATATTATTCCACATGCAACGCAGAAAACTGAGCTACACTGGATTCTGTTGTTGCATTATCCTAAATTAACCTAATCTGACAGCTCTAAAACTAAAGCCGTCCTTGTTGTTTCGGTGTTTTAGAAAGGGATGGTGACATTTTTAGTGCTGTCAAATTAGGTTAAGTTAGGAAAATAAAACAACAGAATTGGCACCAATGTCTTAATGTTCTGTCGATATATGCCATGGTTTCACGTTTCAGTTACTATCAAGGCCACAAATCCTAATCTGCGACGAGCCTACAACAGGCCTAGACAGCTACAACGCCCTTCTAGTCATTCTAGCTTTGAAGAACCTTTCCAATTCCGGTCAAATAGTAATTTGCTCCATCCACCAGCCGTCTTGCGATATCTTCAGGGAGTTCAACTCTTTGATGCTCATGGCTGACGGAAGAATGGTGTTTCATGGGTCCTTGGATGAATGCAAAACTGTATTTGAAAGGTATTATCATAGTTATTATCATCAGCATAA
The DNA here is from genome assembly GCA_963576535.1 of Plemyria rubiginata. Lineage (NCBI taxonomy): Eukaryota > Metazoa > Arthropoda > Insecta > Lepidoptera > Geometridae > Plemyria > Plemyria rubiginata. The sequence continues at coordinate 12,913,925 of OY754907.1, forward strand.
CGAGTACCTCACTTTTTAGGGTTTCGTACCCTAAAGGAGGGACCCTAATACAAAGACTCCGCTGTCCGTCCGTCTACCAGGCTGTATCTTATGAACCGTGGTAGTTAGATAGTTGAAATTTTCACAGATTATGCCGCTATTATAATAAATAATTAAATTAAATTGAAATTAATATTTAAAGGCAACAAACTTGATTTTTTTGTTTCATCAGCTGTACTAAAAAAATGCACGCTTTAGTTACATCGGAGCTGTAAAATGTACCAACAGTTAACAATCAATTTTTTTATTTATTTATTTAATTTAATTTAATTTAATTATTTTATTATCGATTATTTTTAATTACTGTCAGAAAACGATCTTATACATAATTTCCCCCAGGGGTTTCCATTTTTCCATTGTTACATATTTCAATCAAATTGAAATATGTAACAATAAAAAAGCTAGCTTACTAAAAACACAATTATGAACTTATTTATTATATAAATAACCGTTAAAATGACTAGACCACTTAAAAGCATCATCATTATCATGCGATCATCTCTAGCAAAGATTTAAATAAATTCATAATAAAATTTGCATTTTTATTGTTCGATATCTGAGTTTAAATCTCTCACTTAGAAACTTTAAACCCACAAAGATTTTTGACTACGATAACAAAATCTATGAAGTATTAGACCGTGATATTCGTACATATCGTATTTGAAGCACAGCTTATAACATGTTTTATTACACAATATTTGTTAACAACCACTGGACTGGGTTATTAAACTCGATCGAACCGCAGTCATTTTGTTTTTAACTGTCTTTTAAAAAGGAAGTTCTCCATTCAAACGTGTTCTTTTTTTGTGTTTGGTATCTTACATTACTGGGTGGACCGATTGAATGATTCTTTTTTTAATCCAACGCTGGTGCTTGTCATGTGGGCCCAATTAAATTTGAGCCAGATCAGACGAGTAGTTTTTGGGTTATTTATGAGTATGAGTGTATTTGATAATACAGTGTATTGTATTTTCCAGTGTATTGTATTTTTCAGTGTATTGAAAGAGATATGTTAATGTCTAAATATGGAGCGAGAAATGGTTTGACCTCTCCTCATCCTCTTAAAAAAGGTTCTCGAATGGCGACCTTAAAACAGGAAAACGATGCGTATGGGACGCCTTCTACCCGATAGACTGACGACATTGTTAGGCCCGCGGGAAGTCGGTGGAAGGAAAAGGCTCAGAATTGTAATATAGGGGAAGCCTATGTCCAGCAGTGGACTTCTTTAGGTTGATGATGATGATGATCCTCTTAAAAGTTTCTAAGCTCTATAATGAAAACAATCGTATAATACATGCTAATAGCTCAATCTAAATGTTCATTAGCATAAACCTACACTGCCCGCTCAACTACAACCCAGCTGAGTTCTATATACGGGCTGTGTCGAGCCCTAACAAGAGCTACGTCGAAGAACTCGTGGAAAAGTACCGAGGCCGGTCGGCAGGCCGTGAAGAAACTAGTTTGGGCACAAGTTTTGGATACATTCAACTGTGAGTAAGAGTAGACGATTCCGGAAACCGATTACGTAGGTAGAAACTACAAGTCGCTAGGTAACTCATTATTTTAGGTGATGGTTAAATTAATTATGCTGTTTTGTGTAATCTTTTGAGAAAACTCAAAGTGAATGAATATAATATTAATAATGAACAATTAATATACATATTTTGTAGAGATTCTAGCGCCAATTTCAATAATTTTAATACGTTTATCTAATAATCTTCTATTTGGTACTTATTGCCTACATGAACCTATAGGTATGACAAATAAACGTAATTTTTTCTTTCTTTTCACGAATGGGTACTTTTATTACTTATACGTAGACCAGCCGTATTCGATTTCTACTGTGTCTTTCTAATTTAGTTAGTGTATTCAACGGTAACTTAGTAGATACGCTACCCACGTCTTCCTATGGCCAAAAGCTTTCTGTCTGATTAAATATACGACGTTTAAATTGGGCGACGGAGATAAAAATAATCTTGACAGGTGAACGGACAACCGATAAGTAAAAGAGCCATACCACATGCGTCGTCTGCACGTTTTGGCTCTTAATTGGACCTGTAATGCATATCTGCAGTATTCTAAATTTAAATATCAAGGTTTTATTCGCCGGTATCACGGAGTCTTTTTATTAATGATCTACAAATGTTTTTACACTTAAGATAATCAATAAACTCCTATATATTTGTTTTCTATGCAAATTGTTACGTTTTTATTTTTTTGCTGCAAAACATATGACCCGGTTAATGTTAGGTATTTAACAAACAGCACCAAGCAAAGCCACCTAGAATTAGTTTATTACAAGCCTTCTCATATGGCTTAGTTTTTAAACAGAGGTTGTTTTTCGGGGCAACAAAAAAAAATTTGATGCTTGACATAAATATCAAAATGGGTAGGTACATCTCGGTAGGAACGTTTTTAAATTATACCAACATTTATTTCCAGTTCTCAAAGAAATTGGTTCAAGCAAGTACACCTATTATTATGGAGGCAGTCATTGACGCTGAAGAGGGATATAAAAAACCATTTTGTGCAGTTATTTTTTTCAGTGGTAAGGAACATGAAGTACATAATTATGTATTACACACACACACACACACACACACACACACACTGTTTTATAACAACATGTGCATTGAAATTTTAGCAGATAAACAACTACATACTTATAATTATTTTTATTTTATGTCCATTTTTGTCTAAAAATGAGTGTCTTTGCAATTAACATAATCAGCTGTGAAAGTACTGACTTTTTGAATATGTGTAAGTAGTAAACCAAAATTTATAAACTTAGTTAGTTTATTTGATTGTTCATACAAAAAAAATGTTATTACACATAACCTCTGTTTTTTAATTTATAAGAAGCCACTGGCTCCTGAAACACAGTAGGTATTAACTAGTTCGGGAGCTTAAGGATTCAATATTGAATTGTACCCACATATATGTCAATGAAGTAATTTTTTATTGTATTTGTGTATTGTATATCTTATAAACATACGTAGTTTATAAATTCCTTGGATATTACGCATGTAAAAGTAAAGTAAAAGTAAGCGCAAAGCGCTTTGCTTTCACTTTTATAATGCGGGCTGCCAAAGAGTGGAACTCCTTGCCGGCATCTGTTTTTCCAGATGCCTATAATTTGGATGTCTTCAAGAGACGAGTGAATAGGTATCTTCTAGGTAAGCGTGCTACACCGTAGACCGCATCGTCACTTACCATCAGGTGAGATAGCGGTCAAACGTTTTACCTATAATATGTAAAAAAAAAAGCTATTTATTCTAGAAAAACAAAATTTGAAACATTTTCCATATTCATGCATAAATACAAAATCAGATCAGTATAACATACAGGTACAATACAATTAAATTATTTAAAATGTCATTTAGTATATTTTATTATTTATTCCATTTATTTATGCACATCATTTATTTATTATAAAATTATTACTGCATTTTCTGTTTCTATTTAAATGTCCGTAGTTATTTAGCAGTCGCCATTCTGGCGTATATAAGCCTCCCCCATTTCTCTCCATTATTCCCTTTGTCTCGCCTGTCTCATTCAGTCTGGACCACATTTCTGTCTAATGATGTCGTCCCACCGCTTTTTGGGGCGTCCTCTGTTCCTTTTTTGGTAGAGTGGTATCCATTCCACAACTTTTTTGGCCCATCTAATGTTATCCATCCTGCAGATACGAGTTAGTCCTGCCCAGTTCCAATTTATTATTCTGATTCTAGAGAATCAAACAAATTCGTTCTTTATCTAATCGTTTGGTAGCTATTTTTTTTTTTTTTTTTTTTATACAGCTAGCTGATAGAACAAGCAGATGACCCACCTGATGTTAAGTGGTAACCATCACCTATAAACAAAACATTGCCCCGTAGGTCACGCACAATAGGAACGTGCCCTACGATGCACTGCCCTGCGTCCATCAACTTGAGGCATACGGATGTTAAGCCTCATGTGCCTGTAATTACACCGGCGACCACACTCTTCAAACCGAAACACAGCGTTGCTGCTTGGCGGCAGAAAAAGGCGTGGTGGTAGTACTTCCCCGGACGAGCCCTTCACAAAGAGCTCTACTACTCTTAAATCTATACTCTTAATCTTTTTATCTGATAGTTTGATTCCTAACATACTTCTTTCCATCTTACTTTGACAAATTGCTATTTTGTTCTCGTCTTCACCACGACCACGTTTGGCAGCCATAAGTCAAGCATGGCAGTACAATGATTTCCTAAATATATTTTTTAATTAGCTTATTAATTAAATTTATATGTTAGCTTGTTTATTTTTCATTATCTCCTTTAGACTCCAATATTTTTGCCACGATATAGAATCCGTCTCTGTATCTCACTACTTGTACAGTTTCCAAAGGATTGACTAGGTATGATGTATGATTGATTGACTGATTGGCCTAGGTAAGTGTATTCTCTCACGTATTCAATTTTTCCGCCATCAAAAACTACATCTTGGGATGTTCCATTGCTCAGTATCTTAGTTTTGGATGTGTTTATAGATAGACCGACTTTCTTACTTTCTCTTGTGAGGAGAATTACACATATTGTATGCTGTGACAAACATAAAAACAAAAGATGCGTTCTCCATACTTTTGCTAATGACAGAAAATGCGTTAATTGATCACACACTCACGTAGGGCTTAGTGTATGGGTTTCTCTTTAGATTTTGTGATTTTATATGTATTGGGTAGTTAATTGACTCAGGCGTGACTTTGCGGAAGTCCATTGTTAAATATAAATAAACTTGAATAAAGCAATATGTAGTACTAATCCGCTGATCTAATCTCCTTAAGCTGGAATAAACTTAATTAGACTTCGACACGTGTTTCACCTCTCTACGAAGCATCTTCAGGAAATTGACCCGCTGTGCACCGAACGTGTTACCTCGTCGAGCGCTGAGCTGAAAGAAGATGAATGATGATTTCCTGAAGATGCTTCGTAGAGAGGTGAAACACGTGTCGAAGTCTAATTAAGTTTATTCCAGCTTAAGGAGATTAGATCAGCGGATTAGTACTACATATTGCATTATTCAAGTTAATTTATATTTATTGTATTAAATAATGTTTATGTTTGTAATTGTAATTAGTAATGTTTAAATAAATAAATTAGAATACTAAACAATAGAAGTAAGTTTTTGCAACATTATTGTACGTATTTAAACAATTAGCATGGATTCTTTACAGATAGCTTCAGCTCTGGTTATAGGGACATGCTATATCGGCATCAGCGGCACCACCCAGCGAGGAGTGCAGGACATCCGCGGTTTCCTCTGGCTCATCACCAGCGAGATTTGCTTCTGCCTATCTTACAACGCTCTCTACGTGTTCGAGAGTGCGATCCCGCTGTTCAAGCGAGAAGTGGGCGTTTATAAATGCTCGGCGTATTTTGTAGCGAGGTTTCTGAGTTTCGTAAGTAAATCACATTTAATTAGGTGGTAATTTATTGTTAATGCTGGGAATGCCAAGGATTTCGTGCATGATTTTTTGTTCAGTCATCACGTCCACTTACGTATCTCATTTTCTTACTTACTCGATCCTCAATGGCCTCAACGGAAGACCAGCGTAAGTTTCTATAGCTTACATATGCTGAGTTGGGACCATTTTGCAACTGCCTTTGTTCTATTACTTTTGTTAATAGTTTGTTGTAATAGTTGCAAATAAACATTATTTGATTTGATTTGATTTGAAAAAAATCACATGGCGATGATACCATTGTTTTTCATATGTTTATCGTGGTTTTCTAATATAATAATTATCCTTAAAAACAATGGGTCTAAAAACACCTAGCATCAAATCATAAACTAGGTAGGTACATTAGATTAGTTTTATATCCCGTAAATACATGCAGTATTTCCGAAGTTAGGTAATCCAAAGGAAGAGGTAAGGATCAAACACCTATCAGTTCTCCACCTGACTGTTCACTGGTCAGTTTGTAGTAGCACTGTTTTGCGTGTAGCTGTATTTGTAAGTTGTGAGTTCGAACCCACCCTCGAAGCACGTTTGTGTATTGTATTTAAACAAAAATTATTTTCTGTTTTTTTGTAAGTCAATCAAATAAAGGCTATACAAAAATATCAGCTTTGGTTCTCATAGTTTGCTTATTTTAGCTCCAATAGCAAATAACAACAAAAACTACAAATAACAACTAAAATCTAAATATATATAACTCAAAGGTGACTGACTGACTGACTGACATAGTGATCTATCAACGCACAGCCCAAACCCCTGGACGGATCAGGCTGAAATTTGGCATGCAGGTAGTTGTTATGACGTAGGCATCCGCTAAGAAAGGATTTTGATCAATTCTACCCCCAAGGGGATAAAATAGGGGATGAAAATTTGTATGAGATTTTCAAAGAAAACGAGCGCGAGCAAAGCCGCGGGATCAGCTAGTTGTTAAATAAGTCATCAGAGTGGATTTATGGCTTTCCGTCACCAATAAAAAAAATATTAAATTTAGAATTTCTGTTATTGAAGACTAGTTGCGCCCCGCGGTTTCACCCGAAAAGATTTAAACCATGGTACAAAAAGTAGCCTATGTGTTATTCCAGACTATAGTATATCTCTCTGCCAAGTTTCATCCAGATCCGTTCAGCCGTTCCGGCGTGAAAGAGTAACAAACATCCATCCATATTCCATACTCGCAAACTAACGCGTTTATAATATTAGTAGGCTAATAGTTTGGTTTTCGTCAGATACCAAGATGCATTATCTGGTCGGTGACCCTGGTGTCCCTAGCGACATTGGCAGTAAAGCTGCCTAACCACGTTGTTACAGCAATGGAGTTCATCGTAGCCTTGACTGTAGCTAGCATTGGCTCTTTGGCTTATGGTAAGAAAATGGACCTTATTGCGATGTGTATAAGAGTTCAACTATCTCTATTCCGTAAGCTCTATTTTTTCTTTTTTCATGCAACTAGCTGATGGAAAATATAGATGCACACGTGATTTTAAAAGCATCCCTTATAATCCCTTATAACAAAGTATTGCCTCGAAAGCCACGTACGATAGGAACGTGCCATATGATGCACTGCCCATCACCCTAAGGCATACAGATGTCAAGCCTCGTGTGCCTGTAATTTCACTGGAAACCACACTCTTCGAGCCGAAACACAGCAACGATGCAGTTTTTAATACTCTAGGTCATGATTCTCTAAACAAAAATTCACGGGAAATTTCACCTAGTGGATCCGCACTCACGAGATCACGAGCCACTCAAATTGGCATTTCCACTCGCCTTAAAATGAGAATGTTTTACAGAAGTCCAAACTGATAACTCACCACATGAAGATCACCTTTATATTCTATACTTCAAGACCCATATTATAACTTCATAAAAGCACACCAACTTCAAAGTCTTTTTGCAGGCTTGGGTATGGCAGCTCTCTTCACCTCCACTGGTATTATGGGTGACGTGATGCCCTGTGCCGACCTTCCACTCTTACTCATGTCAGGAGCCTTCCTCCGCATATCCTCGATGCCAGTCTGGCTGTATCCAGTCAAGTACCTGTCACACTTCTACTATGCCATGGACGCGATAAGTAATATTTACTGGAGGCAAATTCTTCAAATAGGTCAGTCATACTAATTATAATTTTTCAGATAAACAAAGACGAGCTTCTCAAAACATCACTGGGTCACTAGATCACTAGGTCTGCAACCCGTCACCTGAAATACTAACTAATGTAAGCGTTGTCTTAAATACAATGCTTCGACTCGACTCTTTTAAACACCTCAAGGAGCAAAAAAACTTTAAATTAACTGCCTATTAAGAATAGGAATTACCTTACAGTAGAGAACCTAGGTATTTTTTTATTCAACTCATGCAGTCTCTTTAAAAATTTCGGAATTAAAAAAGAATTTATCTGATGATAAAAGATATACTACTACACAATACACACTACTATACACTACTACACTTAGTCCAGTCGGGGCAGACATTTAAATAGAAAAAAATCCGGGGAGCGATTTTTTTTTAAACGTCGGGGGGGCGGTTGGAAGTATAAATCTCGATTTTCGAACTAATCCCGGTAGAGGCTTCGCCGCCATCTTGTTTTAAAGTTTTTCTGAAATAAATCGTTAATTTTCAACATTAGAGCAAAAATGGTAATGGCAAAGTTGTTGGAAATTTAATTTCTCACAAGTTTGGTCATCATCATTTTTACGCTAGGATCAATATTTGCAGAGTTATACTATCATGTTTGTCAAAAAAATCGTAATGGGTGGAATTTTATTTTCTTCAACTTTTTATTTCTCGCACTTTTCTTACTCCACGATCAATATTTTCGGATTTATACTCAAATCGGAGCTGAAATTGTTTTTTTTTTCATATATTTTATATTTAAACTTATATTTCATTATTATTGTTATATTGTATTTAAATTTATAGTATAACTCTGCAAATATTGATCCTAGCGTAAAAATGATCATGACCAAACTTGTGAGAAATTAAATTTCCAACAACTTTGCTATTACCATTTTTGCTCTAAAGTTGAAAATTAACGAGTTATTTCAGAAAAACGAAATAATTGAACTTTAAAACAAGACGGCGGCGAACCCTCTACCGGGATTAGTTCGAAAATCGAGATTTATACTTCCAACCACCCCCCCGACGTTTAAAAAAAATCGCTCCCCGGAATTTTGTCTATTTCAGGCTAGTTTTATGTCTGCCCCGACTGGACTAACTAGGCTCTTCTCCCACCAGTTACGAATAGTAAAAAAAACAAAGGATAGTTAAAAAAAAATATTTTATAGATTCAATAAATCTTTCGTTATCTATTTGTGCTTACAAAAGATTTATTATAGAAGCCAAATTAAGCCACTTCTATTTGTTATGGTGAGTAGGCGCTGAATCAATAAAATATGTTGTTATACTCAATCATTCGACCTGTCATTTTATGTTACCGAATTTGCATAAACTATTTGGGTGATATCAAAAACGGTTCATGATTTATATTCACTTTCTTTGCTTTCGGTGAAAAAATCTCTAAGATACAATTTAATATAATATGCAAATAAATATAAGCAGGTTTAGGAAACCAGTTAGTATTCTATAACAGCGGCGATGGGCTTGTGATCTGTCACGTTTGAATACCAACTACCGCAAAATGTGCGTATATGCCAAATGTAATAGTTGGACGTACCTCTGACTACTCCCTTAGACGCCTTCAAAGAATCTGGAGTTATGATTATGACATGGTACGAAGAGATCGGAGGGTATATCTACAGTGCCTAGGGATCAAATTCGTGAAACTATTTCTGTTTCTGGCCACAATCACATCCCTATTTGTGGCAATTTTTTCCTGCAATTGTGTAGCTGTCCTGCTAAAGATCTATTTGCGTGAACATCCGAAGTAGAAGATTTTTTATATACATCTAGTTGATGGAACAACCAGATGGCCCACCTGATGTTAAGTGGTAACCATTACCTATATCAATGCATTGCCTCGTAAGACACGCACGATAGGAACGTGCCCTACGATGCACTGCCCTGCGTCCATCAACTTGAGGCATACTGATGTTAAGCGTCATTTGTCTGTAATTACACTGGCAACCACACTCTTCAAACCGAAACACAGCGTTGCTTCGCGGCAGAAAAAGGCGTGGTGGTAGTAGGTACTTCTAGTAGATTTCTTCAGCCAGGACATAGAGGTGATGGAATCGTGTGTTTTACAGATTGCCAATCGAACTCAACGGCATCTTGCGTGAAGGATGGACCATCAGTGCTGATGGAAAATGGATATTCGGAAGACTTTGTTTTTCAGGACAGCTTGGGTCTCCTCTTCATCACAGTGTTATGGGGGCTGTTAGGTTACTATGGACTGAAGAGGGAGGAAAGGAAGGGCTATGCTTATTAAGTTATTTATACATTGTTGTATATAAGTATATAGTGTACGTGTATATTTTAATTTCGAATGTTTTGAGCAATCAGGAGCGGGCCCGTACCACCATCTCGTTAAGCGTTCTTATTTCAATATTACTTTACTTTTTGATCATAAAGCTGACTCTATGCAGTTGATATAAGACATTCACATAAAAGTAATATTAAAATAAGAATGCTTCAAGAGATGGTGGGGTACGCCCTGAAATTAGGGTTTCAAGTTATTTTTTTGTTTACTTAAAAAAACATTTACATGTATTTGTTTTCATTAATGTATATCTTTTCAGATGTCTGTTAGATACTTTCAGTATCATATCGATCACGTTACTATTGAAAAAAATTATACAATTTTTTTAACTCAAAATCTTCATTATCTAAGTCTTCAAACTTAGATAAAATAATCAATTAATAAAAAAAATACCAAAGAGGTACTAAATTTTATTATAATATTAAGGTTGTGTATAAATTGATAGATGATAAATAGCACTTGATATACATACATAGATTTATAATATTTGTATACAACAAGGATACATCCTAAGATGTAACTTAATAAAGTTTAATAGGTAGCTTTATCGCTAAATGTATTAAATGTAGTTGCATACTAAAAGAAAAAATAATTAATGCCTATGAATGAGTTTGTTATAACAAACTCCTTCACAGAACAATAAGCGTTATAACGCTTATTATTCTCTGACAACTAATAAAAAAAACTGAACAAGAAACCTGCCTATGAGCCGTTACTGCCGCATAAAAAAAAATATTTTGCCTTTAGGGATCGGTACTAAATACATTTAAAAACCTTACTAACCCTTGTAAAGTGTTTTTATTTCACACCTACAAAGTAATGCGTTTATCATAGTTATGTGGACAGAACACCGTCAAAAAACATCTCGCTCACTTGTTTCAAATTTTCATAAAACTTTACGCTTCCGATTTCTATTGTATTCGAAATTTAAACCTGTCATTGACCATTACATACTAATGGTGCGAAACTTAAAAAAAAATGTAATCGCTGTTGGTTGGTCCAAGAAATAATTCAATTAAAATATTTAAAGACTGTTTAATAAATAAAATAAATGGTGGACTTTCCACACAGCACTAACAATTGCTTCATAAAAATTTAACTACCAAAAAATAACACACATAATAAGATATAAAATCACCCATTTTTATTTGATTATCAAAAAAAGGAAAGTTCAGTATCCGTGAAACCAATAGGCGTTAATTTGTACGGAACCGCTTCTCAATGAAACGTATCTGTCTTTAGATTAGTTTAGATAAATAATGTCTGACAGAGCGCAATTATTCTAGCTGGGTGTCGTCCCATCCGAGTGATGGATTTAGTTTTGTGTTGGTCCACAAGACAAATATTAACAGTCCTGACGGCTTTGTAGTTCTCTCTGCCTTCTGCTGTAGGCCGTAGGTTTGATACCCATATACAAGCAGATAGATGTTTGTTCTCTGTATTTATCTACATAGATTTTATTTTAGTATCCGGTTCCTTCGACCTTTGGCAATGAACATTTTAGATTTATAATGTAGTAAGATTTTTTTATGCAACTAGCTGATATTACAAGCAGATGGATTTAAAACTAATACGAATTTCAATCCGATCGATGGCGTTCGATCTGTTTTTAAAATAGTTCGCTGTGGGCTGTGTGAGGCAGACGAACGAAGTCACACCATAACGGTATCTTTCCACTTTTGATGCAGAACCAAAATCATCAACCAAGTCTTAGCAAATTTATTTTCTGTTTCTCCGGTCGTTATTGTAAAAATGTTTGACTACCAACCATAATTATATGAGAGTATTAGGTTTTTACATCGTAGTAAAAAATTACAAGTGCACTGAAATAGCAAAAACTTATTACGATAATATGAGATCAAACGAACTTCTTGAAGTGAAGTTCGATCATTATTGTATGAGTCGCATCATTCGAAGATTCGATATTAAATTGCCCTCTCTTCAACGTACGGCAATTTAATCGTTAATCGCCTTAATTGAATAATTACAGACCATTGCATCTGTTGTGGATAATATATACTTACCTACAGCATCAGATGCAAAGGTTTACTCATGTCCATTTTCACTCAAAGCACTACCATCTACTCCACATAACACAAAGGTTAGCTGGAAGAAAATGCTAATTAGCATTAAGTTCGCCTGTGTACATCATTTTTGTGCAATACAAAAATAAAAGTCTAAAAAAAATAAAAAAAGTCCAATTTGCCGGGACGCTAGTAGTAGAGCTCTTTGTGTAGGGCTCGTCCGGGGTACGTACCCACTATTTTTGCCATCAAACGTTTATGTATTTCAATCCAGGTATTTTTTAGGTATATCCAGTATGCTAACCTAACCCAAGTTGCAAACTATAGTCGTTCTAAGTTTCATCCCGATGGTTAGAGCGTGATTGAGGTACAAACATCCAAACATCGTAATTTTTTTGTTTATTACACTAACTTATTATCTACTAGGACGCAAAACTTCTGCAGCAATGAGTTTTCGTCGTTTACAATAATGCAGCATGTTACTTAAATTAGCACCGTACTGGTATTATCATCCCAAAAACAATTATTTATGGCGGCACGGGACGGTTTTTGAACAGCTGTAAATCTACTAAAATGTAAAATATACACAAAAAAAACGAAAACTTTAAAATTGAACATGTACTCGAGTGCTGTGTAAAGATGATACGTAAATAATGATAATTTGCTCGATAAAAAAAATCACATAAATCGATATTTCAAACATCCATATTACTATGAGAGTTTTTCTTGAAATCATGTCAAAGTTATATCAAAAGAAAGGGATTAAAATTTACTAGCGCTTTGTGAAAAAAATTTTTTTTTCATTATTATTAATCTCTGAAAAGAAAATCTAACGAAATCTAGCTGTTCAAGTGCTCGCGCCGAGCAGTCAGTACCCGCCGAGGCGTCTTGGAGGTTGGAGGTTCTGGGATATCCCCGCCTTAAGTCCTCAATATACAGGCGTACCGCTACTTCACCTTACAACCATAACAAAGGCAACGAAATTCCATACAAAATACATAGCAACCAAACACGCACAGTCAATCCAAAAGTTCATCTCATCATACCCGAACCTGGTCAGAACAGCTGTTCCAGTCCTGACGCAAGGGATGCCAGGGATGTTCACACATTGTATATCCTCAACCAAGTTCCATTCAATGATCGACAAGCACTCAGTGCCGTAGTAGAAACCGGAGATGTATTTTATCCAACCGATGTAGGGTTTGACACTGGCTAGGTTGAGGTAGATCCCGGAAAACATGATGCCTATGAGCTCGAAAGGGACCGTAATGAGCGCAGCCGTTTCCATCCTATCGAAGGTCGCTGATAGGAATGATCCTGAAAAAATTGATGATGTTTAAGATACTGTGACGACTGTTGAACATAATGAAATACATGAATTCAAAACCGAAGAAAATCTAAGAAATTAAGTCTAATTTACTGTGTTTGCCAACAAAGGGGTGGGCGTTAAAAATAGCGTAGGATAACTTACCATTGTTATTTTTGGAACAAGGATATACACCGGTGGTTCAACGCAACGTTAGGTAAAATCATGCTGGAAAGGTATGAAGTAAAAACAGGGTAGGTGATTTTAGTAACTTTTATAGATTATTCTAACATCCAACATAGTGACTTATTAGCAGGTTGGTTGGTATACGATTATGGTGTAAATAGCAGTATAGATAATAAAAAAAACTAGAAAATATTTAATTTTGTTTGCAAAATTTCAGTGACAAAAGTAAATGAACATTTTCTGGTTTGTAAAGCTCAATTTTTTAAACCTATTCTATTTTGACCCTAGTTTTGAACTTTACTTCAGAAGGTCCACTTGGAACCATATTAAAATTTGTCTACAAAGTGAAATAGGCGAACCGAACCAAATAATTACCTACTTGTAGATATTAATGTGTAGATATTAAGGTGTTGAAATATGAAGTTACGGTTTTTACAGCGTTATTTATTATTGTTTAAATGCCTAAAAAGAGTTGTTCATTTTCCTTTATCGCTGACTCACTGGATATAGAAAACTATAAGAATTATTAGGTTTTATGACAGTTTAATGTAGGTACGTACAGATGAGAAGGGGGATAAGCATAGTAAAGAAGAAAGCCTCGTGTTATAATTTATTATAATCGACAAAAAATCCAATATAAAAGTCCAAAACATTGTTGCGATACACATTTGAGATTCTCTCCAAACAACTTATAAATTTTGAATTTCAAATACCTAAACAGGTCAATTACCCGTATACAGCAATATACTCGTACATACATGTCTAAAGAAAATTATAAATTTAGCATTTCAATTAAAGAGGTCAATTACCCGTATGTACAGTAATATAAAAATAAAATTAGTATACTGGCGTGCCCCTACTTCTCTTGATGACCATCAGAAAAGCTATGGTATGTGCAATACAGTACATGGTAGCTAAACAAGCACAATTCCTCCAGAAGTGTTCTTCTGCGAAACCATATCTATCTAAAACCTCCGCACCGGTAGACAGACAAGGCATACCCGGTATTTTAACACAGTCAACACTTTCAATAGAGTCCCATTGCAGAATTGAAATAGATTCGACTCCGTAGTAGAATGGCGAGATGAACCTAAGCCATGAGGCGTAGTGGTTGAGACTGGCCAGGTTTATATACAGTCCGGAAAACATGGTGCCGATCAGCTCGAACGGGACTGAGAAGAGTGCTGCGGTCTCCATCCGGTCAAATACGGCTGAGAGGAAAGAGCCTGGAACGAATTGTGTTGCCAAATCAGTATCGTGGCACTTAGACCATTCATTACTCATTGTGTCATAGTAATAGTAGTTCAAAATTATTGACTCTTTTGGACTCTTTTGATGAAAGATTTTTAAGCAATATATGAAAGAGGATGTGTTGTCACAGGCATCGATACATTTAGATCGATTTGAAGACAGTAACACAAATCATTGCTATATAATTTTGTAGAAATTTTGAATTTTGTACATACAATGTTCTTCTTGAGTTTGGTATATCGATTTGAATATTTAACAGACTTGTATGTAGAGATGGAATCTGTAGAATCATTTGTAGAATTTTTTTCATGGCTATGCTAAGCGGGGTGGAAACTTGGTAAACTGGACTTTGACTCAGGTATGGTTAGGTTTAATTGAGAATGGGTACTAAAGAATACAAAGGGTTATACTATGTTTAAACTTATACCTGTTTTCTCATGCAATTTTTTTGGCATTTCGCGGTCATTGACGGTATTGATAGCTATGTACTTACCATAAGCATTTGCATAGTTGGCGCATAGCACGCAAACAAAACAGTACCACATCCAGCCGAAGAAACCGCCCCGCAGACCAGCTACGCCGAATACCAGCGATGCGAACAGAATCGGCTCAATAACTGCCCGAGGGATCTGGGAAAACAATTAAATTATTCAGTTTAGCTCCTATATATTTCACCATTTCTATCCGTCCCGAAAAACTGTTTCTACCTAATAATGTATAGACAGTTTTTTGGGACTTCTAAACAATAAAATCTTCTTGCCCCTATACCACGCTGCATGAGGTCGGCACTACAAGTTTCTTCTCTCACTCTCTCTCTCTCTTATAGTGTTACTAGTTTCTTGTGAAACAGTGTGGTGAAAGGATATTAAGTGCCCTTCGGAGAGGCTCCTTTCGAGCACGTGACACATGTTATAGAATTTTTTTAGGTTCTATGACATGCCGGTCCTCACGATGTTTTTCTTCACCGTTTGAGAGTACTGGCACTGAGCACATACATTTTTGAACAGAAACACTAATTGGCACACGACTGGTTTTGAGCCCACGACCTAGATCGGAAGGCGGGGCTGCAACCACTAGACCACCTGTGCTCAGTTCTTGCATTCTGATCTATCATACATCATCTTGGTGCTCACTCGTTTCTTACTCATGTCATCTTTCGCATCATACCATTAACCAGAAATTCTAAACTGTAGCGCACACCCCGTCCTCAAGTTCCCCGAAGATTTGATAGCATCCACTATTTTCCAAACCTATCTACACGTGACGTTTACGATGTGAAAGTCTTGGAAATTCTTCTACAGCATGATAACTACGCTGACCACTAAATCAAACCGGGTCAAATAATCTGAATTCCAAATTTCCAATACCAAAAACTGTAGGTATGTTGTTTTGTAATAATTTATGTATTTATTATATAACAATCCAGTGGATAAGTTAATGTAAATTTCATTGATGGTTTGTTTGTTTGAACAATAATTGAATTCATTTTGTTCTCTGTTTTGCAATAATTCTAAATTAATTCTATGAATTAATTAATATTTTAATTGTGGATCAATCATGCGCCATACAGGCTTTCCAGGATAAACTTTCAAATAAATATTTTTCCACCATTACCTACCCACGTTCCACGATCTTTAGTATTAACTAATTCGGGAGCCAAGGATTCGTATTTCAGATCGTGGTCGCCGTAAAACGCCGTTTAAAAATAGGCATAGTGGTCATAGTACTTTCCCGGTCTAGGCCTTCACAAAGAGCTCTTCTTCTTCTACAGTCTTTATCGATTGCACAACTCTGTACAGTAAAACATCAACAAATGATGCCACAAAAAACTACTTAGCAAAAATACTGATGCACTTTCATTAAAATGTCATTATTTTAATTTCATTTCGCATTATAATACATTTTAATACCATTACCATTGATAACCTACTGAGTCACTATCCTAAAACTAATTATATCGAATTCTTACGTAACTGACAAATTGTGAAATGCAATATTATCCTGCCTGGGCTGCTTTTTTTTATACAACTAGCTGATGGAACAAGCAGATGGCCTACCTGATGTTAAGTGGTAACCATCATCTATAAACAAAACATTGTCCCGTAGGTCACGCACAATAGGAACGTGCCCTACTAAGCACTGCCCTGCGTCCATCAACTTGAGGCATACAGATGTTAAGCCTCATGTGCCTGTAATTACATCCGGCGACCACACTCTTCAAACCGAAACACAGCGTTGCTGCTTGGCGGCAGAAAAAGGCGTGGTGGTAGTACTTCCCCGGACGAGCCCTTCACAAAGAGCTCTACTACTCTTAAAAAAAGTCCTGTTTTTTTCTGTAATAAAGTGACGAATTTTTTTCTCCTTCGGAAACGTTATTGGCAGAGCACACATTTCACGTTGGAAAAAAATCTGGAGGTATGTTTTAAAATAGCAAACTGCAGAATAAAAACAAACATACCCAAAATATCATCTTCGACGTATAATATGGTAGCGGCGAGTAAAGTCCACTGGCTGTCTCCCTTAGCAGAATCGGCATCTCGCTGGGAAACGTTATGAAGACTGCATAGATGAACAGGAATATGGTCTCAGTGATGGTCAGGTACAGCAAGCCTTGGACGTTCTGTATGTCTCGCTGGTCCAACTCTTCGAAGTGGCCGTGGTATGGTACAGAGATTATGACGCCGACAAACTAGGGGCAAATATTGTAAATTAGGTCAGTGATCAACTTCGAAAGGGTCCGAAGATAAACATAAACACATCGCTATCCGTGGGGATCATTTATTTATTTATTTATTCTTTTTGGGAAGACCATCGGCACATTATAACACAATACACTCTGACGACCTCTGTGGCGCAGCGGGCGAGGGCTTGCCTGCGACGCAAGAGGTTGCGGGTTCGATTCCCGCCTTGGAACAAATTTGTGTACGATCTGCAGAAATTTGTTCCGATGGTCTGGGTGTTTTCTATGTATAATAAAAAATAGCTATCTATGTAAGTATATAATGTATTAAATATATCAGTTATCTAGTACCCATAACACAAGCTTTGAATAGCTTACTTTGGGGCTAGATAGTGCTGTGTGGATTGTCCAGCATTATTATTTATTTATACACTGAGGCCATTTATAGGTCTCCACTGATAGATACAATCATTACTAATAATCACTGATAGATTTAATCCACAAAACTTAAATAATTAAATAAATAAATATTGGTGGACTTTTCACACTATCTCGCCCCAAATTAAGCCGAAGCTTGTATGGGAACCAGATAGCTGATATACTACTCATATACTTTATTTTCTATATACATACTTATAATCCCAACTAATATTATAAATGCGAAAGTAACTCTGTCTGTCTGTTTGTCTATCTGTCTGTCTGTTACGCTTTCCCGCTTAAACCTCTCAACCGATTTTGATGAAATTTGGCACAGACAATCTTTAGACCCTGAGAAAGAACATAGGCTACCTTTTATTGCGAAAAAAAGAGATGAAGAGATTAAAAGTACGCAGACGAAGTTGTGGGTACCAGCTAGTATATAATAATACCCAGACTGAGAACAAACATCTATGTTCATCACACAAATGTTTGTTCTTGGTGGGATCGAACCCACGGCCTACGGCGCAGAAGGCAGGGCTGCTACCCAACTGAGCAGTGAATGTCATATTTTATGTGGACTTTAAAACAATAGAGTTATATAAAAAGTAATAAAAAAAATAAGGATATCCGAGGCATTAATTATTTGGTATTTAGTTATTTAAAAAGTTAAAGTAATATCAAAATAAAAATTAAGAACGCTATGTCTTTATTTATCTATCTATGTAGATACTGAAGAAAAGCCAACCATGCTTCTCAATCCATCACCGCGAGAGAAGCGTAAATAAATTAGTCACACAATATTTTAGATGAAAAAATGTTCCAATCAGTCTTGGATTTAAATTACAATGTTGCTACGGCAAGTTGGCAACTGACCTTGAACCAAAATAGAAAATGGATGCCTTTAACCATAAGAAACGAGTTGGTGTTCAGATTATGTAATGTAAGATATTAGTGTAAATGTAGAATGATAAAATTACATTAGAAAAACTGATAAGAGAGCACCGGTGGTCTAGTGGTGAGCCCGCTTTCAGATCCAAAGGAACTGGGTTCGAACCTTATCCACGAATGAATTTTTCAAAATCGTATTTGCGCAGTGCTTGGATAAGACCGTGGTGTGGAAACCGCGCGCCGTCATGTTGAAGCCTAAAATAGTTCTAAAACGTGTGTCAAGTGCTCGAAAGGAACCTCTCTGAGAAGCACTTAGAATACTTTCAGCGCATTTTTCGAAAGAACGACAAGAGGCATAGAATAATGAAATTAAATAAACATGGTAACTCACAATCGCTTATAACACATTATATTCATGTTTACATTTTGGAGCTTAATTGAAAATAACGAATAATGTACAACGCTTTTTGTCGATTAGTCACACACAGACGAATGGACCTCGGACAATATAAGCTGATAAATCTAAATATATATAACTCAAAGGTGACTGACTGACTGACTGACCGACATAGTGATCTATCAACGCACAGCCCAAACCACTGGACGGATCGGGCTGAAATTTGGCATGCAGGTAGATGTTATGACGTAGGCATCCGCTAAGAAAGGATTTTGATCAATTCTACCCCCAAGGGGATAAAATAGGGGATGATAGTTAGTATGAGATTTTCAAAGTAAACGAGCGCGAGCAAAGCCGCGGGACCAGCTAGTAATAACGTAAACTGTGTTTTTATTGCCTAATCTTTACGGTCATAAAACGATCTCTACAATTGGTTGAACGTCATCATCATCATTAATAATAAATAAATAAATAATGCTGGACAATCCACACAGCACTATCTAGCCCCAAAGTAAGCTATTCAAAGCTTGTGTTATGGGTACTAGATAACTGATATATTTAATACATTATATACTTACATAGATAGATATTTTTTTATTATACATAGAAAACACCCAGACCATCGGAACAAATTTCTGCAGATCGTACACAAATTTGTTCCACGGCGGGAATCGAACCCGCAACCTCTTGCGTCGCAGGCAGGCTCTCGCCCGCTGCGCCACAGAGGTCGTCAAATCATTCGTGAACTAATTTGATCACTGTTGGATATTATGTATCTCGTCGCTTCTTCCATAAACACTATATTGGGCTACCCTCATCCTTTTACGGCCTACGACGTCATCAAGTTGGTTGACTCATTGTGTCAACTGGACGTTTGAAGCTTTTGCCAGTCAAAGTTGTGAAAAATTAGGTTTGTGCTTTTTACTTTGTAATTTCAATATAACGTTTGCTTCGATTTGTTAATGTTTCAATGACTTGAGTGAGTTTTGGTAAGAATGGTTAATAAGCAGAATCAGTTCTGAGGAAACCTGCTAGGTTAAAATTTTAGCAAACATACATTAGAATTAGTTTATTGTTATTCATTATTTTATTACAAACATCCTATGAAGTTTCTGACTCCTAAGCTAGGTACGATGACCTCAGAAACCAGAAGCTTGATTGAAAGTTACTCTGACTTTGTCTGAGTTTGACTGGTAGGTAATGCTGTTAGCATTAAGTCCTCCTAGCACTACATTTTTGTGTGAAAGTTTTTCAATAAAATAAATAAATAAAAGTTTAGTATAATTAATTAACAATAAAACAATAATCCAATATGGCGCCGCTAGTCATTGCCCCTCACGTTATTAGAAACAATAAAGTGAGAGTTAATGATTGATCGCTCTTTTATAGCCTCCTTTCTTTATTGGTCATAAAATAATTAGTCTATGGATATAGAGCTTACCATTAGAAGTAGGAATTCTGCTATCCATATTGTGCTGTTGTGTTTCACTGATTGTATATTTCTCCACATGAGCCAGTAGAACTGTACGAAGTAATTTACTTTGACTCTGAAAATAAAAATATTGTAAAAATATGTAACGTGCCAAATATAATATTTGGACTTCCCAAGTATTCCCTCAGGCATCCTCAAAGAATCCTGGTACCTACTAAGAAATCTGAGATGCCCTCTCAAATCAAATCTTTGATTGTGTTGATCAACGTACGAAGTTATTACATTATTTTAATACCAAACATCCCTCCTCTGCTATTCTAGCTGTGTTCGTTTGCTAAATCCTTACATACTATTCTTGCTATTACTTACAGGGTTAAATATCTTTCGAAGTAATCATTCTGAAACAAAAACAATCATTTTTTATGATTAAGGTACAAATTTTTACGGTCCTATCTAGCTATAGTTTAATGCTTGAAGTTTTATCTGCTTTCTCTATACTTGGATCATCCTTATCCACATCCATAATTATTAATACTTTTTAGAAGGTCCTATAACAATATACACTATTCTTGATTGTTCATCTATGCTATTACTTTATTAGTTGAAGTAAGAACTCTCTTATATCAAAAATTCTGAACATTGCATCTTTTTTTATACAACCAGCAGATGGAACAAGCATATGGCCCACCTGATGTGGTAACCATCACCTATAACAAAGCATTGCCTCGTAAGTCACGCACTACAGGAACGTGCCCTACGATGCACTGCCCTGCGTCCATCAACTTAGGCATACTGATGTTAAGCCTTATATGTCTGTAATTACACCGGGGCCTACACTCTTCAAACCGAAACACAGCAACGCTGCTTGGCGGCAAAAAAGGCGTGGTGGTATTACTTCCCCGGCCGAGTCCTTCACAAAGAGCTCTGCTACTCTAAAAATTAATTGTACAATAATAATAGAAATTACTAGCTAAAAGGAACTCAATTCCAGACCAAGACATATATTGACTTTATATTTTAACTTAGGTCGTTCAGCATTTGATGCGAGTAACAAATAAGTGAAATCAAAATTTCCAAACAACATATTTTTCGCATTTTTCATGTTAGAAGTTTGTAATTTTACCTTTCCATCTAGATCTCCATTGAAGTACTCCGTTTCATCCTGAACATCACCAACCCTGGAATCGATGTTGCTTGCTATGTCTGACCGCTGATATTCATCGCAGATCTTTCTGATCCTTTCGCGACTATCTTCCTCTTTGTCTAACTGGATGCCGAGGAGAGAGACGTAGTATTCTGCTGCGTTGAAACCGCGGGGACATTTGAAGTTCAGCCTACAGATAACAGAAATGGCTTGAAGCTAAATTGAAATGAACAATCTTTGGAGAATGATTAGACAAAAATTAGCATACGTACCTAAGTATGTACAAGTGATATAAGCACGAAACTTTATCGCTATAGTTCTGTGGATATAAGAGATACCCGTTTTAAATAACTAAGCACACAAATTAATCTGAAATGTTGCACTTTTACACACATAAACATATGATAGAATTAAACAATATAAAAAATAAAAAAAAAATGAAGCAATAAAACCAGTCTAAAGCTTCGTTCATCATCCTTCGTCTCGTATTTTTTTTTCACGGAACCCAAATTGTGGGTGTATCTAGCATTTATATAGATAATAAAGATTGCGATCTAGCTATTTTGTGAGATTGGCCTTGGCCTTGACTGTTTATTATTTTCTTAAAGTTCATCCTTTTTAGAAAAAGGTGAACGACTAAAAACTATTGACAAATCAATGTTTTAGGTAGGTACCTGCACAGACTGTAGGGATGCTTGATACCTGTTACCTGCATTACCTACCTAAAGAGGTATATAAACCCAGCAAAAGATATTTCTAAAAAACAAGCAAGGTCGTTGATTTAAAATTGAGCGAAATAACGAAGCTCCTTAGTTTTTGTTAAAATTTAATGTAATTTTAGGTGTATCGCAAAAACTATAATTTCTATTCAATACTAAGTTCCGGATAACTAATTTTGTACCCCAGCCTCGAGTTAAGTATTGCATAACATTTTACAACCTTAGCCAACTTTATAGAACTGTAAAGTGGGTTGGAATGCTGTCGTCCATAATACGGTCAACTTCTTTCTGTTGTCATTATTTTTATTTAATGAATAACAGACATGGAAAACCCGTTTGAAAGAGATCAGCTCCAAATAGAAACACGATTTAAAAATGCACTCATGAAAATTTTATGCTCATGCACATACACCTGGACTTATGGATAGAATAGATTTTCAGCCACTAAATGGCTGCTTACTCTCAAAACTTTAAGATTTAACAAAGAAAGTACTTACGAAGCAAAGAAATGGTCAGCCTGTTCAATAGTTCCATGAAACGCTGTCCTCCCATTGGCTAATAGCACCACCTGATGGAACAGTTCAAACACGCCGGAAGCCGGTTGGTGGACGGAGCAGATCACCAATTTTCCGCCAATAGCGAGCTTGCGTAGACGTGCCACGACAGCTGCTGCCCCTGAACTGTCCAATCCAGTGGTTGGCTCGTCGCAGAAGAGAATTGGAGGGTCGTTTAGAAGCTGGGAAGAAAAACTTTGTTATTTTCAATATTCCAAAAACAATAACCTTCTTTCAAAGACATTTTAATATTCCAAAAATACACATGTTATAAACTATTACCACAGCAGAACTAAATAATAGCTAATAGAGCCGATATGATATATGAAACCTAGAGCTTTAATGTCATTTTAAGCAGAGCCTCTAAACAGAACCTAAGAATATTCTAAAAATGCTCAATAGGACATACCTGTACAGCCAAAGCGACCCTCTTCCTCTCTCCTCCCGATAACGCCTTTAGTTTCGTCCGTGTGCAGTTGGTGATCCCCAAATCTCCCAAAAGGTACTGTATTCGTCTGTTCCTAGCTTGTTTTACACAGCGTCGGTCCATCATTAGTCTAGCCTGTTTGGGAGAATAGAATCCATAAGACATCAAAGCAGACACTTATATCTACTTATTCTAAATTTAGACAAAAAAATATCTTCTTGGTCGTAGCATTCTTGTCAGTCTTCGCAGATAAATGTCATAAAAATATAGTAGGTTTATTATTATTATTTTTTTATACAACTAGCTGATCGAACAAGCAGATGGCCCACTTGATGTTAAGTGGTAACCATCACCTATAAACGAAACATTGCCCCGTAGGTCACGCACAATAGGAGCGTGCCCTACGATGCACTACTCTTCGCAGATAAATGTCATAAAATTATAGTAGGTTTAAAATTTTTTTTTTATACAACTAGCTGATGGAACAAGCAGATGGCCCACTTGATGTTAAGTGGTAACCATCACCTATAAACGAAACATTGCCCCGTAGGTCACGCACAATAGGAGCGTGCCCGACGATGCACTACTCTTCGCAGATAAATGTCATAAAATTATAGTAGGTTTAAATTTTTTTTTTATACAACTAGCTGATGGAACAAGCAGATGGCCCACTTGATGTTAAGTGGTAACCATCACCTATAAACGAAACATTGCCCCGTAGGTCACGCACAATAGGAGCGTGCCCGACGATGCACTACTCTTCGCAGATAAATGTCATAAAATTATAGTAGGTTTAAAATTTTTTTTTTATACAACTAGCTGATGGAACAAGCAGATGGCCCACTTGATGTTAAGTGGTAACCATCACCTATAAACGAAACATTGCCCCGTAGGTCACGCACAATAGGAGCGTGCCCTAAATGCTTTCGTACATTATTTTTTTCGAGTAAATTGTATGCTAGGACACATTCTTGCTGAATTTTGTAATTATAATTTTGTTGTTTACATTTATTCATTAATACAATTAGTGATTTTAATAATTAAAATATTTCATTTTGCATCTTAAAAAAATATCATATCATAATAAATTTATCTGTATTTTAATAATTGAAGTACATTACATACATTTGACATTTGACATATTTAATCTGACATCTGAAATTGAAAAATCTTCCGCCACTCTCGTCGGATCCCATCTTTTCTGATTCGTTCAGAAATATCGATGGCAGTCATCTCAGTGTCAAGATAAAAGAAGATCAAAATATAACGACTTGCTCTCAAAATAGCCGTACCGTGCTTATTTCTTTTTGGATCTTGTGGTACAGTTTTTAAGTAGACTTGCCTCCGGTTTCTGATCAACACTAATCGGCTGTCAAGTCACTTGCTATCTCTATCTAACTTGAAGTAAAAGATGAAATAGCAAGTGACTTAACAGCCGATTAGCGTTGATCGGCCTTTCAAAAACCGGGCGCTAGCACGGCATGCGTTGCGTACCTCAAAATTTATCTTGATGAATGAATAAAATATTTACTTTAATTCAAAAACTGGTTCTTTAAGTATGGTATAAATTTATTTTATAATTGATGCCATATTATTATTATTATTTTGTTATGGGTGTCACGATTCACAATGTTATTTTTTTTTAATTTTTCCGTCAGTTATTTGACCATGACCAGCTTGCAATGACAATGGTGTCGATTCTGTTGTTGCACTATCCTAAAATAACTAAATCTGACAGCTCTAAAATTGTAGCCATGCTTGTCGTTTCAGTCTTTTAGAAAGGGACGGCAATATTTTTAGAGCTGTCAAATTAGGTTAATTTAGAAAAACTAAACAACAGAATTTACACCAGTATCTGTAGTTTTTTTTCTTTTCGTTTTATCAAGGCAACGGGTGAGCTGATGACTCACTGACCTCACTCGCTGAGTGAGCATCAGCATTTTTACTTTTTTGATACTTATGCAAATACCCTTGCTGGATGCATATTTTTTATAACCATTATTTTTTTTGTAAATAAAATGTATATTGTTTGTTTTTTAGAAAGAATTTGTCAACTACATAAACAATACACCGTAACATAATACATATTTTTGACGTCTGACGTACAAGCCAACCAATGCTGACAAATTATTAACGAAGTTGCTGCTTTTTTTTTGCTCATTTTTCGATGACTTTTTTAGCTTCGAGAGTGAATGACCGACATACGCTAGAGTTAAACTTCCGCTTCTAGACAAAATGTTGTCACGGTTGACTGGCCTCGTATGCTAAATTATAGTATTAAGGCGTTGACAACAGCTAAAGTTCTCTCCTCTCGCTCGCACGATTCGTCATTTTGAAAGATATAAAATCACAAATCCTAATTTTGAAAAATCGCAAACAACTATTTTGTATGCAATCACATTGCACACAGTTTGGTAAAAAAATCATTTTGATCGATGCAAGTTTTCCTGCTCAAAAGTTTGCTTAAGTACGAAAACTAGAAAAGTAAACTTTTAAGTACAAGTATTTTACGATCTACAAGCACAGCTGCTTAAAATAAGCTGTTGCGGATTCAAATCCCAATCGTTCGATAATTTTAGGTCTTTTATATCCATATATATATTGTATAATGAATTAGCTAAAAAAATGTTGTTATTGTACTAATGTTGTTGAAAAATTGTAGCAAGAATGTTTAGTTAGTTGCATTTCGAGATGCTTAAAAGAAACTCGGAAAATGATAGATAAATAGCATTTTCAATATAATATAAAAACATTTTGGATAATCTGATCATGCGTCAGATTTATCTATAGTTTTATTAAAAGGATGACATAAATATGCTAATCGAGTAGCCAAGCTATGGACATAATAAAACAATATAATAATTAAATTATGTAAATTGGTTTATGAAGCTATTTCTTTCGTGGTTTGAGATCAACTAGGCCAGAGACTACTTCATTGGTTTTATTAAACTATTTCAATCTAATCTACTTTAAAATAGCCTAGACTTAGGTTAGACTATGCTTCTACTGAATAAAATTTATTATAACTTACGAGACTATTTATGACAATATTGTGTCAATTGCATTAGTAGGTATGCGACTGCACATAAATTAAAAACAAAAGAATATGTTTGGAGTACATACGTGCTCATGTTTTTAATGTTCGTAAACTCGATCATTTGAAATTTTTGACAAACTCATTATTATGAACCTTAAGAACAAATAGAATAAAACATGCATTGCATGCATTTAAAAATAGTTTTGTTGCTTCTAGGTGTTAGCTTACAATGCACATTAATAAAATGGGTTTATGACATTGATCATAAAATGCAAATCTATAAATGCGAATCAGTTTTTCTGTTTCATAATTTTCACGGCTAAGATCAAGATAAAAGTCAAGTCATGAATTGAACACCAACTCCTGCAGAATAGGGTGTAAAATTGTGTGTAATATTTGGCGTTACCTCTTCAGTTTGTGAGCTTGTTAGGTGATGTAAGTAGGCTGGTGTGCCGATTCTGTTGTTTAATTTTGTTATTTGGATTTAATATCATTTAAAATGTAGAATCGTGCGAGCGAGAGGAAAATTAGGTATTGTCAACGACTTAAGATCAGAGGAGATCTACCGTGAATAAATGTGGCGAAACTTACCATGAATTCCATGTGTTCGTCTACGGTGAGGTCTTCGATAGCCAAGTCTTCTTGCGGCACGAAGCCAGATATCCTGGCTATGAGGTCAGCGCCAGCTAGTCTTCCGTTGAGCATGAGGTAGCCTGTCATCGCACTTTTATCTCTTCTGCTGATCGCTGCTAGAAGTGTGGTTTTTCCAGCACCACTAAAGAATAAAATAAAATAAATTATAAATATTGGTCGACTTTCCACACAGCACTATCTAGCCCCAAACTAAGCCAAAGCTTGTAATATAGGAACCAGATATAGCTGATGTAATACCTAATTTTTTTTTGTAAATACATACTTAAAATACATAATAACACCCAGGCAGAGAACAAACATCTATGTTCATCACACAAATGTTTGTTATCGGTGGGAATCGAACCCATGGCCTACGGCGCAGAAGGCAGAGCTACTACCAACTGAGCTGGGTACCTTGGGAATCGAGCCTACACCACAGAAGGCAGAGCTACTTTCTACTGAGCTGCGAGGGCTATCAATGATTTCGTATTACAAACAACCTTAACAAACTGTATAATTTAAATCAAAGGCTTTAAATCTTAATAAGTTTGGCCCTTCTCAAAATGCATGACCATGACCTACTAGGTAAAACGTTATTTGATTCAGGGTAATTATGAATGTTGCTTTGTATACTTTTAAGAGCATTGGTTGCCTAGTGGGAGTAACTCAGCCGTTTTACTGCTGTAGAAGCAGCAGTCTTGTTTTTACGTGTAGTTGACCAGCCGATGAACCCCGGCGGACATATTCGGCAAAATTATATCTCGAAATATGTCGTTCTGTAAGGGCTCTACCACCCACTCCACAAAACCCAAAGGTTAGCTGGAAGAAAATTCTAATTAACATTAAGTTCGCCTATGTAATTTATTTATGTGTAATAAAGAATTTTCTTAGCTTATCTTATCTGTTCTATGTCGTTTTATTAACGGTTTCACTAAAGTACATCTTACCTAGATCCCATCAGTGCTACTAGGTTGCCAGATGTTACATAGCCGCTTACTGAAAAGAAGGAGAAACGAATACAGTTGTGATACTACTAGCAAATGGAACAAGCAGAGGGCCTACCTTATATTAAGTGGCAACACTGCCTCTTAAGTCGTGTAAGACATGAACGCACCCTATGCATGCACTTACCCTGCATTAAGGCGTTGACAAGACCTGATTTACCTCTCGCTCGCACGATTCGACATTTTGAAAGATATAAAATCTCTAAGCCTAATCTTGCAAAATCGCAAACAACCATTTTGTGTGCAATCACATTGCACACAATTTGGTAAAAATTTCATTCTGATCGAAGCAAGTTTTCCTACTCAAAAGATTGCTTATGTACGAAAACTAGAAAAGTAAACTTTTAAGTAGGAAAACTTGTATCGATCAAAATGATTTTTTTACTAAACTGTGTGCAAAGTGATTGCACAAAAAATGGTTATTTGCGATTTTTCGAAAACGGGTTCTGTGATTTTATATCCTTCAACAAATCAAATCGTGCGAGCGAGAGTCACATTAGCTGTTGTCTTCACCTTAATCAACCGAGAGATGTAAGGCCTTATTTGCCGGTGGTTTCACCGACAATCACATCTTTCAAACCGAAACACAGCAACGCTGCTTGGCGGCAGAAACAGACATGACGGACGAGCCCTTTAATTAAAACGAAGACAAGAGCTAATGTGACTCTCGTTCGCACGTTTTGACTTGTTGAAAGTTTGCTTTTCTAGTTTTCATACATAAGCAAACTTTTGAGTAGGAAAACTTGCATCGATCAAAATCTAATTTTTACTCAACTGTGTGCAATGTGATTGCACACAAAATAGTTTTTTGCGATTTTTCAAAATTGTATTTACTGATTTTATATCTTTCAAAATGTCGAATCGTGCGAGCGAGAGGAATATTTAGGTGTTGTCAACGCCTTAATTAATGAGCTCAACTACTACTATAATCAATGTCCCCATCCCCAAGCGAGCTTTTCACAGAGCTCTACTTCTCTTCAAAATACGGTCATAGTCAACCAACGTCTCTCAGACACCCTACGTATTGCTACCAATTTCCATCAGTGGGGGGCCGTCCTACGTCACACATTCCATCAGTGCGTGGTACCATTTGAAAACCTTTCTGCTCCAACGAGCGTCGGTTCCAAGTAGGCCCCGCCCACTGCCACTTCAACTTAACTCAAAATATAACTAGTTATAAAAAGTTGTTTCGTAGGTAGGCAAAAAATCTCCTATGCCTACGAATATTTTCGATACATTGCTTGACATCTTGCTAATACGAAACCTTAACGAGTTTTAAATTAACTTGATTCTAAACTTCGATTCGAAACCAAAACTTGATGGAACCAGTAGAAAAGTATGGCATACCATAAGATACCGGTTAGCCAAATGTATGGTTACGCAAACGTTTGATGGTCGTTACACGTGGAAACATAGGGTTTGTAGGCCACTATATTCACTGTTCAACAACATTATAGATAATTTAGTAGGCAGTAGGCAGGTACTTATTAGTGTGCTCGTTAAGGAGTTTGTAGAGATTCACCTAGCTTCAAGATCTTTCAAAAGATCTAGTTAAGAAGAAGCTCCGTGGCTCATTAAATTTAATACTGCGATCGGTGCAGTCGAACCGTACCCAGGCTAGCCGCTGTAGAGAAAACCTGTGCAAACAGGGAATGAGGGAACCCTCCTTGACGGCCTGCGATTCCGTAGCCACAACACAGACTATGGCTCATTTACAGACCAGCGCGGCCCGATTACGCTAACATTTGATCAAGGAATATGATACTCTCTGACGAGAGCATTTGATTCCCATAGTGTAATAGCAACATATGGATGAATCTAGTATCTGAATTCCTTAGTATCTGATTTCCTTATGCTAAATTCCTTGGATGAATGGGAATCAATTGTCAAACTAAAAGCCATCTCGATGGCCAGACATTAGCTTAATCGGGCCGCTTTAAACCATAATGAAAATCGATCCAACTGGTGGATAGCCCATAGCCCGAGGCAGTGGAGAAAGTCTCAAATCGTTCTTTCTGGAAGTTTAAGAGGGAGGTCTACGTCCAGAAGTGGATCTTTATTTTGAGGAACTATACGTGGAATTCCTTACCTCCGTTTAAAATCCTGACTTCCTCGTAGGTCGGTGACCTCCATATGCTAGTTTGTGTCTTCTTTTTCCTGTAAACGGAGAGGTCCTTCCACGACAGCGTGAGGTTTTCAGGTCCGTCTCCCATGACGCCCATCTCATCATCTTCCCAGTTGACGATCGCTCCGGTGAGCACGTTCCTGGTTGGTAGCTTCAGACCGACGTCGTCCTTCATTGTGCGTTACGTCATTGGTGCTGTGGAAGAATTTAATTTTAATTTCTTTAATTTTCACAGCTCAGTTGGTAGTAGCGCTGCTTTCTGCGCCGTAGGCCGTGGGTTCGATTCCCACCGAGAACAAACATTTGTGTGATGAACATAGATGTTTGTTCTCTGTCTGGGTGTTATATAATAAGTATGTATTTACATATATTTTGTATGTAAAACATTTAATAATTTTAATACTATTGACGAAAAAGAATTTTAAAAAGTCAGTTCTACCCGTGATCATGGCGCATGCAACTGTGCCGAAGTATCGGGAAACAATCAAACTCACAAATCGTGGTAAATATTCCTTCATAAATGAAAATTAAATTTACGGAAATAATGAGTTTATGGGTAGGTTTATGGTCTATTTGTTTGTATAGGTCCA
This sequence comes from Plemyria rubiginata, assembly GCA_963576535.1. Lineage (NCBI taxonomy): Eukaryota > Metazoa > Arthropoda > Insecta > Lepidoptera > Geometridae > Plemyria > Plemyria rubiginata. The sequence continues at coordinate 12,944,701 of OY754907.1, forward strand.
GAGCGTAGCTAAAATGACGGATAAGTCTGATGAGGTCTCTTTTCGTTGACATGAAAATGTGAATTCTATGCATTAGGTACCTTAGTAGTTTATTTTAAAAAGTATTGGCCTGGCGGCTGTAACAGGGCTGACATACCTAGTCGCTAAGCGACTCCAGTCCTATGATAAAAAAAGAAATTGGCCTTATTTTAGTAACTGACCGGAAGGTGGGTCACTAGCACTATACCAACAGTGCTCTTTGTTGGCTGATGACAACATTGACAGGTTAAATTTAAAGCACTGTGATGGCAATCATGCAGCAGTTTAGAAGAAAATGAAAGAAAATGTAAAGGAAAGACATCAACGCATCATAATTATTATGCGAACACGAAAAGCCATGTGAATTACCATGATTAGATACTTGATCTGGGGGCTATATGTAACTAACAAGGGGTTCGGAACTATTTCACTTATATACATGGCGGCTCTCTTATTTTATCATCAACTGTGACAGAAAAGGTATGTTGACTAAGTAGAATAAGGAGAAGTAAGTGGTTTGTAAAGTTTGAATATTTCTCTAACCAGCTCACTTAAGGCTCCGGTGACAGCGGCTCGCAATTTCGAAGTGCGATTGGCTATTTTTTCATTTTATTTCATTTCGGGGAGGTTATTTGAAAAAATAACTCTAAAGAAACACGCATAAATACTGTTCGAACACAAATAATACAATAATATAAGGGAAACATGCCCGAATCAGAAATCATTTTGGTATTAGTATGTTTGGTCTTACGTTTACCTAATACCAAAATGATTTCTGACTCAAGCACATTTCCCTTATTATTGTATTATTTGTGTTCGAACAGTATTTATGCGTGTTTCTTTAGAGTTATTATTTCAAACAACCTCCCCGAAATTAAATAAAATGAAATAATAGCCAATCGCACCTCGAAATTGCGAGCCGCTGTCACCGGACTCTTAAGACCAATTTACTTTAAAGATTTAAACGGATTATTGAAAAAACCGCCTATAGACATAACTATATGCAAAAGGTCTGGGATAGGTAGCGAACGTGGCACACGAAATACGGCTGTCGTCAAATCATCAATTGGTCGATTTGAGAATAGTTTCGTCATGGAGAGTAGACAGGAAGTGTTGGTTTATTAGAGACAGTCTCAGGACTGCGGATCCCAGACCAATTGATAGAAACAGTTTGAACTCTATCCAACTATTCTGAATCGTCTAGACACCAAGCTCCACTACTCGTAAGTTATGTTGGTTAATTTTGATCTCAGATTTTCAGATTTTTGATTAACTTCGCCTTACTATATAATAATAATAAATAATAATAAATAATGCTGGACAATCCACACAGCACTATCTAGCCCCAAAGTAAGCTATTCAAAGCTTGTGTTATGGGTACTAGATAACTGATATATTTAATACATTATATACTTACATAGATAGATATTTTTTATTATACATAGAAAACACCCAGACCATCGGAACAAATTTCTGCAGATCGTACACAAATTTGTTCCAAGGCGGGAATCGAACCCGCAACCTCTTGCGTCGCAGGTAGGCTCTCGCCCGCTGCGCCACAGAGGTCGTCAATATATTTCATACATTTCTTATTTTTCGACTTAAACTTTAAACACACCCTTTTCTTTTATATGGTAAATCTACGAGACGAAAAAACTAACGAAAAGTTTTTTGAACGTAGTTTTTATATATGGTTTGCTAATGGAACAAGCATACCTACGGCCGACCCGATGTTAAGTGGTAACTATCACGTATAACAAAGCATCTAAAGGCATGCATGGTATGATCGTGCCTTTACGACGCACTCTCTTTCTATCTCTCTCTTATCGTGTCACTTAGTTTTTTGAGAAACAGTGTGGTGAAAAGATTTTAAGGGCGCCTCGAAGGGGCTTCTTTTGAGCACTTGACATATTGTACATATTATCATAATTAAAACATTTTAAGTTATCCAAGTGTCGTTTTATAGTCATCCATGTGTGTGCACTGCCCTTTGCCGTTTTTTCAAAACTACACAAAGGTTAACTGGAAGAGAATGCTCTCTAGCATTAAGTTCGCCTACGTACGATACATTTCGTTTATGTGCAATAAAGAATTTTCTATCTATCTAAGATACGATGCATTTTCCGGCGTCCATTGTATGAAGCATACAGATGTTAAACTTCATGTGCCTGTAATTTTACGGCTATACACGCACCCACACTGGAACACAGCAACGCTGTTTGAATGAGCTCTACGTTTCAATTATTATTTCAGTACATAATACGTAGTTATTTAAATATGATTAAGGTTATGTTATTTTTAAGTATATATTTTTTTTGTTTACTTGGTTGTTTCCAGAAAAACCTTTTTTTTTGCCTTGAGTACTACCTGAATAATATCAACGTAAAACAGTTCCGTTATTCGACTCGTAGAGGCACATGCAGTATTTGCAAATTCTAGGTTTTATGTACCGTAGCTTGGCCTACGAAAATGCTACGAAAAAAGCGTAGAGGGTATATTGGTTGACGGATTGCGCAGCAGTATTATTGAAAAAAAAATGCTTTGGTAGGATTCAAACCGGAAACGCATTTCTGTGACGAATCAATCGAACGAAAGAAAATTCAGTTTCCGTCAACACCAACGCCATATTGAGAAGCATTTTTAGAATGTTCCACATTTTGTGAAATACAGAACTATGACCAGCTGCTGCTTATTTGTAAGGGCTTAGTTGCGGTGAACGAGGCCATCGGCTTTCCCTGTAACGTTACCGCCTTAGCGTGGTGTTGGGTTTCCTTACCGGCAGCTGATCGCTAGGTATGCGTCTAAGGGTAATCTATTTGGATGCAATAATCACTAGAGTCAGCTCGTTTTAAGGGTCCCGCGACAGCGGCTCGCAATTTCGAGGTGCGATTGGCTATTATTTCATTTTATTTCATTTCGGGGAGGTTGTTTGAAAGAATAACTCTAAAGTGACACGCATAAATACTGTTCGAACACAAATAATACAATAATATAAGGGAAATGTGCTTGAGTCAGAAATCATTTTGGTATTAGGTAAACGTAAGACCAAACATACTAGCCAATCGCACCTCGAAATTGCGAGCCGCTGTCGCCGGAGCCGAAAGGTCCTTGTGACTTTGACAATCATAAGAAAATAACCACCGAACAAAGAAAAAAATAGCGTAGGTACTACTGGTAGGTACCTAAACCACAATTTACTAGTAACTGGGAATTTCTAAAATGAAATGAATTAACAGATAGATACTGTAATGTCACTAAAATACCACATCATGCTTTTTTATTAACGAATTACAAACTATGGCAGTTACCAACACCATAATGAAATCCTTTGGTATTTTTTCCCGAAAGAAATTGATTTATTCTTGGTTGATTCGATTTTTTTTTAGGTAGGTACGACGACTGTTATTATGCGTTTGTTGCTAGTCTAAACCATACAAAACGTTTTTTTTATATTTTCAATAATTCCAGACTGAAAAATTGTTCTTATCAATGTACAATGGTGAAATAATTCAATTCAAATCATCTCAGAATTCATTCATAGACATTATTTATTTGTTCTAGATAGACGTAAAGAATACCCACCCGGAATCTACGCATGGTTAGGTATAGAATTAGTTAGTCTAGCCTTAGTCTAGTAGGTATCAACTTAGATGCAAAAAAATATTTATTTACATATTTAGCTACCTAGATAAAAGGTTATTTGATTTGAAGGCGATAGTGTTATCATTTTTGTAATTTATTTCATAATTTTGTTTCAAATAGATTGCGCAACCTCGGAACTGAGACATAATTAGACTATTCGTGGGCAGTCGTAGCATAAACTTATTCACAGTCAGAAACGGGAAAAGTCATGAAAACTAAGTTATTTGTAGTATAGTCACTACATAGTATAAAACAAAGTCGCTTTCTCCGTCCCTATGTCCTCATGTCCCTTTGTATCTTTAAAACTACGCAACGGATTATGATGCGGTTTTTTAATAGATAGAGTGATTCAAGAGGAAGGTTTATATGTATAATACATGCATGATATGTGCACCCGTGCGAAGGAGGGGCGCGCGGGCGGGTCGCTAGTTGTAAATATAATATGTTCTCACTAGTTGCGCCCCGCGGTTTCACCCGCGCAGATTTAAATCCCCGTATTCCCACAGGATAAAAAGTAGCCTATGTGCTATTCCAGACTATAATCTCTCTGCCAAGTTTCATCCAGGTCCGTTCAGCCGTTCTGGCGTGAAGAATAACAAACATCCATCATCCATCCATCCATACTTAAACTTTCGCGTTTATAATAGTAGTAGGATAGTAGGATGAAAGGCTGATAGAGATTGTAAACGAAAAAGTTATAAAACTAAGTACCTAACCTAGTCGGTAGAATTTTCTTATTAAAAGACTTAGGTACCTCACAATGCAATACAAAATAATACGACTCAACAAAATAATCTATGTATACTGTCTACACAACCACGCACAACTGAAAAGATCTTGCAACTTGTTACTTGACCATTAAAATAAATCCTGAATAGCCACTACATTATACTTGTACTGTACAAAAGCTTCTGAAAACCTCTTCATTTGAAAACCGTTTAAAAATAGAACACAAGTACATACCAAAAGAAACCGGTAAAAAATCCTCCAGCAATTCCTTTGCGCACCACTAAATATCAAAGTTTTTTTTTACGGAATGTTAAAAGGCTACGAGCGTGTGACTCTATGAAGCCCCTTCTTTCAACTGACTCTTACAGAACTAGTTTGGCGTAGGTACCTGATTTAGAGTAATATTTAGTATAATTTTCTGGATTGTACCTTAATTGGCTAACATTAAATTGAAAATAGTGTACTGACTATGTAAAATAATGTAATTTTGATAGGGTTTGTCTAATATAAAAATGTTAAATAGTGCCAAAGTTTGAGCGTGTGTGTATTGTAGGTACCTTTAGTTTGTTACCATGTTCCTCCCACTGCTGAACGGATAGATGAAACTTGGCATATTACAAGGTAGGTACATAGTTTGTGACCTAGAATAACATAAGCTGGATTATTATTTCGGCTAGAAAGATAACATGCAAGCGTAGCCGCAAAGGGGTGTAGTTTTTTTATTTTGTACATGGAATAAGGAGATGGTCCACCTGCATTCCCACCTGATGTTAAATGGTCACCATCACTTCATCTTCACTACATCATCACTAGATCATCATCATCAGCCTGAAGAAGTAAAATAACGAAGCATTGCCTCGTAGGTAAGTCACGCAGGAACTACAGGAACGTGCTCTACCTACGATGCATTTCACGGCCAACCACACTCATCCATCATACCGAAACACAGCAACGCTGTTTGGCGGAAGAAAACACTGACTTTTCAGTACAGACATATCGGCAGACGCTGAATACCGTCAGCCGATATATCGGCTATCGATAGGTAGGTATACCAACTGGATTTAGCTATGAAAAATCGATGATAACCAAGTTTCCCAAGTCCCCAAAGACTTTGAGGACCTCTACCTAATAAGGGGGTAGCCAGAAGTACGTCCAAACAATACATTTGGCACACACCTACCTTAATATTATTAGTATTACCTATCAGCTATCTGGTTCCCATATTACAAGCTTTGGCTTAGTTTGGGGCTAGATAGTACCTACTGTGTGGAAAGTCCAATCTAGGTAGGTACCTATTAGATATTTTGGCCTTGAGTACACCCCAGGGAATGCAATCTTGAGCATGTTTCTCAATCCCGGGATCCCGGTGCTATCCCGGGTGAACACCATGTCATTTCTAATTTAAAAAAATTGTAATCTTTTCTTTAGATTTTTGTATTACAATATTCCTAGTAAGAAAATAAAAATTCCAAAACTAAAAAAGTACACAATTGTAAGAAATAAAAAGATAAACCAAAATTAAACTACAATTTAGAATTTAGAAAATACAATCACCGAAATACTTATCAACGCTGAAATCCAATGTCCGCAACAGCAGACTTCGAACGTCGTCGTCATGTTGTCAACAACATGACGACGACGTTCGAAGCCTGGCTGGAGTGGCTGGGAATAATCCCGGGATCCCAAGTACCTACCGGGATTTCGAGTCCCGGGATTATTACCATTCGACAGTATTCTCTAGCTAGTAGGTACCTACACACGTATCAATAATCTATTAAATAAATAGTACCTGTTTTATAATATTAAGCATTTCGAGTGATTATAATCTCGGTAACATTTCGCTTATCTTAATTACTGTCAATAAAAAGGTAGGTAGGTAGGTATTATGAAGAAATAGGAAAGGATAAAATCAGATAGTATATAGGTAGCCTATCAATCTATAAAAAAATATGAAAACTTGCTAGGTAGGCGGTAGGTAGGTACCTACCTAAATAGAGTAGAGCAAGCAAGATAGAGTGGTCAGTGGTACACCTAAGTAGGTATACCTATTAACAAGTGCGGCCGGAGTTCCTATGGTCGAGGACATTTAACTCACTTCCGGATATTTAAAAACTTTTTAAAGACAAGACAAAATCATGCTGAGAATTTAAGTATTCAAATTCCTTGAGAATTAATATTGACGGGATTTAAAAAAAATCATCAAATTTTCATTGCCAAGTCAACATCTTTTTTCAACAATACAAACTTTTTAGTAAACCGCGCCCGTAATTTATTTACCGGATGTCAAACTTTCTTTCGATTTTCGTAGTTCGTTTGTTTTTGTTTGGATTTTGATGTGGAAACCAATAATTTTCGACGTTGAGTGCATCGTTTGTAATAAATCGTTGCAAAAGATCAGACACGATCTAAAAGAATCGCCGAAAGATATGGGAAAAGTGACTAACAGTATTAGTCGTAGATTGAGAACGCCAAATTGGTCTCAGGAAGAGAAGCAGTACCTTCTTGAATTGATCAAGACCCGAAAAGAAGTGGTTGTTATTAAAAGCAACAACGGTCCTAACTTTTCTGAGGAAAAAAGCACAGCGTGGAACGAGATTTTGTTCGAACTAGAAACGAGGTTCGGCGCGAAGTTCAACTGTAGCTCCATCAAGAAGGTGAAGACTCAGTGGCAAAACATGAAGCGGTTAGCTCGTGAGGAGATATCCCTCACTGGACCAGTACTTAATAAACTAACCAAGCAGACTATTGAGGTTTGCCAAATTCTAGACATGGTGAAAGATGGAGTGTTGAAAATGGAATCTCATAATTTGAATGAAACAGCCTCATCTAATAATGTTGAGATCAAGACTGAAAGAATTGACGAGTAAGTACCTAAGAACATGACGTAGCAAGTAGGTATGTACTGACTACTGAGAAGTTCTGACACCACTAGTGTTGGTTACTAAATTCTAGTTATTAAAATAAATAAATAAATAAATATTGGTGGACTTTCCACACAGCACTATCTAGCCCCAAACTAAGCTTACGCTTGTGATATGGGAACCAGATAGCTGATATACTACTTATATACTTTTTTTTTGTAAATACATACTTATAATATTATATAACACCCAGACAGAGAACAAACATTTGTGTTCATCACACAAACGTTTGTTCACAGCGGGAATCGAACCCACGACCTACTGCGCAGAAGGCAGAGCTTCCACCAACTGAGCTACGTAGGCTGTAGTTGGTGATGCATTATAAGTTGGTACCTAAAATGTACCCATAAATTAAGGTTAATTATCTAAATGAATACTTAAGTACCTACCTACTTTGATTCTTGCAATTTACCAACTTGTTAATAGCTAATAATGTAGGTAGGTACATACCTACAAAACATTGTCACTATTTCTAAGCCTCTAAAATAAATAATGGTGTTGTAAAAAAAAATTTGGTAGAAGGTAGTTACCTACCTACATGCATAATAATTCTGATAATCAGTACCTGTATGTATCAGTACCTATGTTACCTAGCAAAATAACTTTTCTAGAAGCATGCCTAACATTTATTTGAGTAGTAGGTACCTACCTACTTTTGTTTTATCTAGAAATTATAAACTTTCAGAGAATTGCCCGGCTGCAGTGGATTAAAAAATGCAGCTATGGTCATCGATGACCTAGAACATGATAAAGAAAATAATAATTTAAATAGACTTGAATCATCTGGTTCATCTGGTTCTGAACAAGTTTCACTCAATGAGTTGGAGGTGTCTGAGGAAGTCAACCAGAACATCAGCTGCTCTATCAAAAAGAATGCTTCAGCAATGACCGATGAAGTTTTTGTGAAGGAATCTAGTACTAGCATCAATCCATTCCACAAGGAAATGCAGGACTATTTCAAGTAGGTATTTTCTAACGACATTTCGATTTTCTTCACACTGTACATCTAGCTTGGTGTCTTAAATTGCGTGACCTGTTTCACACTGCTTATGAACCCTCATTAGTAGTGTTTTTAGCTAATACCATGGACAAATTAAACTAATACCTAGTACTAGGTTTAATAGTTTCTAAAAGCGACATCTCTGTTTTACTATCAAAACTATTAGAAACGGTACCATTCAACGTTTCTGTAACTTTCAGGTTCATTTCTGCTGAAAAATTAATGAAGATGGAATCCATAAAAGAAGAACGCCAAGTCATAAGAGCTATGAGAGAAACTGCTGAGCTCAACAAAATTATAGCAGAGCAAAAACTCAAACATGTTTTGTGGGTAAAAAAGACAGAGATGGCGTGAGTATCTAGTATTCGTTATTACCTAAAATTTTGATGTCATATTTTGTGTAGACTTGGTGTAGACGTACCTAACAACCAAGCTTGTGTTTGTGTATGTAGTTTTACGTTAATTTTAACATCTCTGTTTAAACCAAGGAATTTGAATACGTTTAAACATACTATTTGTATGTACACTTTCATATAAAAAAATGGATTGTCTATGGATTTATGATGTGAAATGACAGGTAATGACTTACATGACGGAGACGGAACAGCTGTCAGTTAATGTCATGTCAAAGCCGTCACGTCAAATAAAACTAAAAAAAATCATTTGTGAAAAATCTATCGGGAAAAGAACTGCGTTTATTGTTTCTCTAGGGTTTATTTCATAAAATCGAATCATGAGTTTTATTTCTAATGCTAGGACTTCGGTTGTCAAAGGTTCAAGAGCTTTATTCAATGTGAGGTAAGTAATCAACTCGCTGTTGTACCGGCCGCTGCGGCGATATACCTACAGGTTACGCAATTCTTGGGCCGGGATAGCACATTTATTTTCGATAACACTATTAAAAATGTCTGCCAAAAACTCTTCTTTGTATAAGTTTATAAATCTCAAGGGAATCTTGGATGTAATAAGTAACTTACTTTAGTAGCTGATTTGCACTAATGTGTTTGTTGCACATGACTCAAATCCACAGAGAGCATTTTATTGACTAAGCTCTATCTGCTTCTCAACCAACTCTATCTAGGTATTTTCTCTGATGACCGATGACATTTTGTTTGGCACACATCCACTTGTTTACTTGCTGCTGCCATATCTATTGAAATAGAAGTTTATTATAGGCTCTAACTGAAGTATCAACACTCTTTTCAGTAACAATGTAAGTGCTTGTAAAGTATTAAATTCTACTTCTGATGGACTGCAGTTACTGTCATTATTTCCACAAAATAGGTACTAGACTATCTCTCTTATCTATGTATCTACATGTTTATCCCAATCATTTCATCATGCTGAGCAAATAATATAAATCCTACAATCATTGTGCAAACAAATGATGACACATGTTTATGCTAAAAATTACCGCTATTTTTAGCTGAAGGTATAAGATAGGTTGCAAAATTTATTTTCATGCATTGATCAATCAATCACAATAACTGTGGACATAAAAATGTAAGTACCTCTACTTACAGAAAACAAAGTTATTAAAACTTGCATTATTATACTGATTGTTTCATTAGCTTTCTAACATTTCATACTGTTGATAGTGATAAGTGAGACCAAATTAGTTATGAACAAAGTTATGTTTAGATGATTATTAAAGAATTCGAATTAAGTATTATTTAATACAAGTTCAATTTACTCCAACAGCCTATTCATCCACATTGTAGTAGGTCCATCAGCGACCCAATTACGCAAATATCTGGCTATCGAGATGGCTTTCAGTTTGACATTTACTTCCCATCCATCCTATTTAAGTAATTTCTATTACCCTATGCCAGCTAGCCAGACATTAGCGTAATCGGGAGTCAGGTCCACAAGAGCTTGAAAGAAGTTCCCCTTGTGCTCAGTAGTTAAAATGCTTTACATATATGTGATACCTATTTATGGATGTAACTACCTACCTGATATTATAGCAGTTTTTAATTTTTCCAATTTTTAAGTTGTATTAATTTAATTGGTGGTTTATCTTCAGAATGTACTCTGGAGAGCTCGGATCCGGTGCCGGCAAGGGAGGTGGTGGCGGTGGTACGATCCGCGAGGCTGGTGGCGCCTTTGGCAAAATGGAGGCTGCGCGGGAAGAGGAATACTTTTATAAGAAGGTACTTACCTACTCTTAATAAAACTCCGCAAAAATTTCTGTTGTTGCATTATCCTATACTAACCTACTCTGACAGCTCTAAAATTATAGCCGTCCTTATTGTCCCGGTCTTTTAGAAAGGGATGGGAATATTTTTAGTGCTGTCAAATTAGGTTTGGTTAGGAAAATTAAACAACAGAATTAGTAACATTAGTCCTGGTAGTTAGATGTATTTATTGCTTCATGTTGGTACATGGTTGTTTTAGTCATGGCTTTTGGATTATTATTATTATTATAATCATAAGTTTAAAGAAGTCCACTGCTGGACCTGCATACACTTCCAGGGAGGTTTTGAGCCATTTACATCCTGCAACTTCCCATGATCTACAAATACATTTGTCCATCAGCCTTCTTCAGCATCTGCCTTGCTTAGTTTTTTTTTTATTTTTTTAATACAACTAGCTAATGGAACAAGCAGATGGCCCACCTGATGTTAAGTGGTAACCATCACCTATAAACAAAACATTGCCCCGTAGGTCACGCACAATAGGAACGTGCCCTACGTGCACTGCCCTGCGTCCATCAACTTGAGGCGTACAGATGTTAAGCCTCATGTGCCTGTAATTACACCGGCGACCACACTCTTCAAACCGAAACACAGCGTTGCTGCTTGGCGGCAGAAAAAGGCGTGGTGGTAGTACTTCCCCGGACGAGCCCTTCACAAAGAGCTCTACTACTCTTCTAGTTGCTATTCGAGTAAAACAGAACTATAATACCAACTAAAATAGAAACTAAAAATATAAAATACTAACTAAAATAGAACTAAAACGAAAATAACTAAGTACCCTTAGCAAAATCTAAATGTCTCGCAAGAATCGCTTAGCCTGAGAATATTTCTTAAAAAAAATCATGACATCCTTGGGAGCTTGGGCATTCAGGTCATTATACCTATTTCATGCTAAAATATAAGTCATCTTTATTCCAAGTTTTTCTGTATATATATAGAAACTAATTTTACCTTTCTCACCTGTGGTTCTGCCACAGGTGAGAAAGGTAAAATTAGTTTCTTTATAAACAGAATGTCATGAAAATGGCGATGGGTCAAATTTACTACTACTTACTAATCATCTAAGATCCAATTATTCTGAAGGAGTTTTGGAATATTACTTACTGCTAGTAACCTAAATAATATTCATACAATGTAAGCTTAGGCGCGGATGGAGGCTAGTTGTATGAAATGCTCAATTCAAATTACCTTAAGGTTTTATAAGCATGCCAAATAACCAATGGACATTCTACAAAATTCATTGTGTGTTGTGGCAAACTAAGTCATAATGAATATAAATTAATAATGCTTTTTATTTTCCCCACAGCAAAAGAAACAGCTTCAAACCATGAAGGGTCAGTCCCCACATTGAAATATGAATATACCTACATACTTTGTTGCATGCAACTAATTGTTAAAAATGCATTATGTGCTAATATAACCTTTGCTGTCAGGTTTTACAAAACAAAATCGAAATACAATGTGTATAAAAGTACAGTAGCCATAACAGATCTTAGTGGTTCAAATTTTGGGTCTTTATTAGTAAAAATTACACAAAAAATGTTTTTGTTTTCAATGATTTAGTTAAAGATGCTTGTGACATAAATTGCTCAATTTGACTCAATCACAAATAAAGGTTGCATTATTTGCATAAATCTCAATCTCTCTCCTGTTCCAATGCTTTTTTCTTCCCTGTCACTCAAGTTTGAACTTTGTTTCATTTTCTGTTTTGCAAGGTAGATTGCAATGGATTTAATATGGAATCACGAAAGTGTTCAGCACTTCCGATCGGGCGCTTATTGCTAGTCGGTATAAAACCCGGTGCAGAAAACCAAAAGCGAAAAAAAAAACGGAGATATTGAGATATAGCTCAATATACTATGCTTTATTTTACTGTAAATGAGTTACTAAAGTCCTAACTGACTATGGCTTCTGTATTGGGATGCATAGGTATATATTAAAATATCATTGCGGCCTGCCTAAATTGTCTAAGTGAACCAATAATTAATTATTTATTTCGTTTTGCAGCAAAAGGAACAGCTGCAGAACCTGAAGGGTCATCTCGACAAGGAGATATCCTTTCATCAGGAACAAATCAAACGGCATGAGGATGCGATCAAGCGCCACAAAGACCAATTAACTGATATGGATAAGAAACAATGAACACACAGTTAAACAACTCAATATGTTTGTCTCTATTTGAGCGGAAACTTTACTTCTATTAAGGTTGCAATGATTGTTTTTAAGGATGCTACTCTGCTTTTATATTGATTAGAGTTTAGTCTGGATGGTAAAATTATATCTATTATAGGCATCAAATTCTTGGTTTTCTTTATAAGGAGAGGGTGGCGGTATACAAATGGTTGTAAGATAGAAAGGTTGGTTCCCTTTGTGTCGAGTCCTCTTACGTCGAGTCTGACCCTCGTACTACAAAACGGCGCGGCCCCTCACTTTAAACAATGTCTAAAATTAGCGTTGTCTCCGTTTGTCATTACGCATTGGTAAGAGATGGCGATAGTTTAAGCATAGTTAATCGTTTGACAATTTTTTTGTAGTAAGGCTATTCGACATAGAGGTAATAAAAGAGACAACTTTCTATGCTCGACGTAAAGGGACTCGACTTATAATAAATAAATAATAAATAAATATTGGTGGACTTTCCACACAGCACTATCTAGCCCCAAACTAAGCTGATGCTTGTAATATGGGAACCAGATAGCTGATAAACTACTTATAATACTTTTTTTTTGTAAATACATACTTATAATATTATATAACACCCAGACAGAGATCAAACATTTATGTTCATCACACAAATGTTTGTTCACGGTAGGAATCGAACCCACGACCTACGGCGCAGAAGGCAGAGCTACTACCAACTGAGCTACGTAGGCTGTACTTATAGGGAACCAATCGATATAAATTGCAGTTATTCATGCTCTTTTACAAACGCCGATAGATGACACATCTATCCTTCTTAATCTAGACACCCTAGGAAGGTAATAAAAGTATAATGTAAATGAAACAACCTTTGGAGTAACAGGTACATGTAGTAAATTATTTTAATATGACATATTGATAAGTCCTCCATCACTGATCGATTAATCTGGATCGTATCAGGACTGATTTAGTGACAAATTCTTGAAACCACTCTATCAAGCCTGTGGTCGTTTACCTACGTCGATTCAAAGCAGTAGGAAGGAAGCTATAACACTGCTAAGATACTATTTGTAAAGTTGCCATCTGTTGGATTGTACATAAACCAACAAAAATTTTGCATGAATCACATTTGTGTATGGTAGGTTTACGTGTAGGTTTGTGTAGGTGTACATGAATTAGTTATTAATTTGATTGGTTGGTTATATTTATTAAGATGACGAATTAACTTTTTGTATTTAATATCATAACTCAGAAAAATGTGCTTACCTATTTTAATTCGGAGAGAACGTCCATTTATTTAGGTGTTTGTAGTTCGTCGAATGGCTAACAGATGGCAGGCTTGTAAGTTTTATTTTTTGTGTCAAACTACTGGTATTGGTGTCGATTCTGCATTATTATCCTAGACTAACCTAATCTGGATAGCTCTAAAATTATAGCCGTCCTTGTCGTTTCGGCCTTTTAGAAAGTGACGGCAATATTTTTAGTGCTGTCAAATCAGGTTAATACCTACCTATAAGAAAATTAAACAACAGAATTGGCACCAGTGTGCAGGGACATACGTTTGTTCGTTTACTTAGGGCTGTTTAAGATATATTTTATCCTCTAACTGTTATTACCTAGCTGGGTAAGTGCAATATTGATAAGTTTTTACTTGAATGTAAATAGGTAATATTTTTAACGTTTTCAACAATAGGTAGGTAATAACTTTGAGCTAACGCAACTCAACTCCAATTAACTGCCTTGTGGCAGTTAGGTATCTGGCAATAATGCATAGGTATAGGTGCCTTAAGCTGTTCTGAGAAATTGGAATATTATTGGCTCATTGGACGCATTTAGACTGCTACCTATCGCTTTGTTTGTTTTGATCGTAGGTATGATGCAGCCAGACGATCGGTCGTCGCCCTAGCTAGCCCAACAAATAATATTTCTGGCCAGGGCGGCGGCGCCTAACCAGATTTAGAAACATTCCATTGTAGAATGGTTGTTAGACGGGGCGTACTAAGGGCTTGTTTTTGTAACTCCGTGTAATAAATAGGAGTGCGTGACGAAAACTTAGCTCCATCGACCATGATCGGCGTCCGCGGGCGACGACCGAGCCCCACGTCTCGGTCGTGAAGTTAGCAACGAGCTCGCGAGCCAAGCGAACGAAACGAGCGCCAGTCAGTTTACCACAATCGCAGTAGGGCGCCGCATGTCGTCTCGCGACCCGTCCGCCGAGTGCATGGTGTTTGTGAAATAACATAACAGTTCTGTGCTGTGTCATAGTTGTGTGATTGTGTCATAGAGCTGGTGCCTCCGGTTCCATTTACTGTTGTGATGCATTTAAGGATTTACCTATGGCTGTCTTGTGTGCTCTTCGCAGGATACGTTCGCGCGACAGAGGTAAGGGGGACCGTCTTAAATGCGGCATTCGCCCGGCTTTTTGTTGTAGGGACAGGGGACGTGAGCCCGACGACTCCGACGAGACTTGCTCGACGCTACTCAGACAGACTTGCGTAACTTTCAATTCAATGTCACACAAACAATACTACGGCTTGTAGAACCAAACTTTGAACTTGCACGCCGACCGAGACGTTAAGTTACCTACCTACGATTAGAGTGGTTATTGGTTACCTTGAATGTGGTAATCGCAGGTAAACATTCTTATCGGTTGGTTCCCAACGATCTCTTATTTGTTTATCACTAACAGAGAGTATCGTGGTCTCGTCGCGATGTAAACATAGCCACAGACAGCTGCGAAGTTGGTACAAGGTCGAGAAATGAATGAGAGCGCGTATCGCCCACCTTTGGGAGAAAGCTGGTCGTAGCGTAGGTTGGTAGGTACAAACGCGAGGCGATCGCAACCATTAAACATCTTTACCAACATACCTAGTAGGTACCTACCCTAGACAGAGCCCGTTTTAAGAGGACCCTCCGCCCCAAAAGGGAGGAGACGGAAACCTTTAGTTTCGGAGAAAAAACTTTAAGTTCAAGGGTATAAAATAATTGTTAAATGGGGGGAGGGGAACCTCCCTCCTGAAGTCTGTTTCCCGAGGAAACCCATGGTTTGTAGGTACCTATGGTTTTGAATTAGGTACCTATTAATTTATCTGTAAAATTAAAACATCATAGGCAGTTGGCTCTAGGAATGTGGAAGCAAAGCGCGTCGTGTGATAGGTAATGAGGGATATCCACCATAAAAGTGGTGGCACTTATCCGTGCGTCTAGTTGTCCGGAGGTATAGTACGCGTCAGCCAAAAAGAACGCTGGAAACCAGTGGTGTGTGTGCGGATACAAAATACTTGCCCTCTCCCACCACACCCCCTCCCCCTTTTTAATGAAAAATGAGATCGTGCAGTTACTGCGCACGCTCGCCAGGATGTTGGTATTCGGTAGAACACCGAAAAGCAGGCGACTCGTAGCCTGCGTTGAGGCTGTAGAGCCTGGAGTCGAACATTTGGTCACTGCCAATGAGTCTCCTGGCAGTTCAATAGAATCGGCTTCAAACTGGTAGGTACTTGGCAGAAACGTCCCATAGCTGGCAACAGTAGTTCATGCACGATCGGACTTGTGCTTGATAAAGGTCTAGAAGCAGTCCTGGTGTGAAGTACCTACTGTCTGACCTTAGAGAGAATGCCCAGTTTCTTAGCAGCCTTTATCCTTAGATTTATTTATGAGCCGAAGTTCAAATTGAATGTCAAATTCACACCCAAGAGCTCAAGATGGTAGGAGATCGGCACCGATACATCCAGGAAAGATTGATTCGCTTTTTTGGTGAGAATACCTACACATGCCTGAGTTTTAGAGGCGTTGAAGGAGACGAGGTTGGCATAATTTGAACTTTTTAGGTTTTACGACATGCTGGTTTCCTCACGATGTTTTCCTTCACCGTTTGAGAGTACTGGCATACCTACATGGATACCTTGACATACTGAATAGGTAGGTACATATAATACATTGATTATAACAGTTTATAATGGGTATATATGTATAGGTGTACATAAATAGATTGTTGTCTAAGGTAACAGAAGTTTTTAGTCCATAATAATGTTCACACTGTCGTCAGCATCTGAATTTCGACGGAAGTCGGATATTATGTCTGGAGATGAGTAATGAAGCTAGCAGACGCTGCAGTAAATATTTGTGCCAGTTCCATTCTGCTACCATGGAAAATAGATGTAGTAGGTTATGTCGAAGTAACGTAACATAATAGAAAAGTGACACCTCAGTGTTTAGGAATGCTAAGTAGGTCTCCGCTTAGTACCTAAGTATGGGTTCAACCTTGCTAAGTCTTTATCAATCTAGGTTGGTCATATTTTTATCAACGCACAGTGTATTTCCCTTTGCACGTGTGTAAACAAAAAAAACTGAAAAGTAGGCTTATCACGTTTATCTCTTATCTTTATCACAACACATCACAGTGATCACGTGACGCTCTGAAATATTTTTATTAGCAGTTGGTAGGTGCAGCCAAGCATAATTTGACCCGTAGCAGCTGTCTACGAGTCAAATTATAACCGTGCTGAGCCAAGTTCACAGGCAAACTCAATCTTCACTTGCGTGCATAACAAGCTTCATCTACTGAACATCTTGTCAAAGCATAATTTCATTTATTCAATTCAATGCAAGGATCAAGAAGGAGGAGGCGTTCGAAGCTTCGCCAGTTTCACGCGAGTAAGCCAGAGAAGAATTGGTAAGTGGTGTGACACTCCAACGCGTAAAATAGTGCAGTGCAGGCATTAGAATAAAAGAGCTCTTCCATGATCTTCCATGACCTAACAAATACCTACGGCTTTATCACGTGTCGGCCACAATCCCGCCACCCTCCTCTATTATCCAATTTACTAGGAGTCATATAACGCGCAGGTCCTACGCAGTATCTTCAAATGCGCCAAGGATATGGAAAAAGGAAGTTTCCATCCCACTAACTGGTCGTAAAGTGAAGGCGATTAAATTGCTAATACGCTTTCATTGCCATTCTTATGAATAGGAGACCTTTATTAACGTATCACGGTCTAAGGTAGGGTCAATGTCAAAGGGAGCGCTTGAGATTATTCAATAAAATCTCAAACATCACTTTGAAACGTACTATGAACGAAGGGAATCTAGGCGCCATTCGCGGTTCCGCAGGACTTATAGGGGCCTGAGATGATTTTGATTCAAGGCCATTTACAATGCCAAACTTAAAATCTGTTGAACTATAAATTAAAAGACTGTGGTTTGGGGAACGTAATAAAACTTTAACACTTTAGAAATCCTCTAAGAATTAAAGATATTTTAGCTTGGACTGAAATTACAACACGTTTTATGGAGAATCTTTGCTTCACTTATGCATATTAACACGTTTAATAGATAAGCACCTACCTACCTGTAACTAGCATCTTTTAGCTTCTGAGAATACAATATTCAGAATACCTTGAAGCCATAGGTCACACAATCATTTAAATGTAAAAATTCATGTGGATCTCTAGAAAAATTTTCCAGTTCCGCTAAATTGGGGGAAGAAAGGGAACGGCTGCACTCATTTTTAACACCTACCTATGTGGTACGTAGTACTCGTTTAGCGAGGGCGAACAATCGATGGTGTTTGGTGTGTCGTGTCTCATTCACGATTCATGGAGTTAGCTGAGCTCGCAACGTGCATGTTTTGAATGTTTTAGCATTGCCCACCATTTCATTAGCAGCGGTAATCGGTGTCTGGACAAAACTGTGGACTCAATTTTAAACTTAATTCATTAATTCTAGAACACACATCAAGGAGATGGCTAGGTACTTCAATTGTCTTCAATGGAAATAATAATGAGTTTAACTCACCTCATTCGTGTTAACATATTAGACTGGTAAGAGTATTCATGAGGATTTCACAACGTTAAACAATCAAAAAAGTGGATGGTCGCAAACACCGTATGTGATATGACAACTCGTAGGACATAAATAAATAAATAAACATTGGTGGACTTTCCACACAGCACTATCTAGCCCCAAACTAAGCTTATGCTTATATGGGAACCAGATAGCTGATATTATATAACACCCAGACAGAGAACAAACATCTATGTTCATCACAAAAATGTTTGTTCACGGTGGGAATCGTCCCCACGACCTACGGCGCAGAAGGCAGAGCTACTACCAACTGAGCTGTGAAGGCTGTCAACATAATTGAATAGTTTGTACAGGAAGCCATACTTTCTACTTTTACGGATTAAGTTAAACTAGCCACACTAGCCCTAGAGATACGATAACCCCAAATCGAGGGACAATAGTGAAATTAGTCGAGAAGAGCGAGCTAAGCGAGGCAACAAAAGAAATTCCCCGCCGATAGGCATAAAAGAGAGTGCACTGGATTGCAGCCCAGATCCGGCGCGTGGTGGTAAGTAGCTGGCACGGCAGAATATAAAACTATTATTTGACGACTTCAGTGGCGCAGCGGGCGAGAGTCCGCCTGCGACGCACGAGGTTGCGGGTTCGATTCCCGCCTCGGAACAAATTCGTGTACGTTCTGCAGTAATTTGTTCCGTTGGTCTGGGTGTTTTCTATGTATAATAAAAAATATCTATCTATGTTAGTATATAATGTATTAAATATATCAGTTATAACACAAGCTTTGAGTAGCTTACTTTGGGGCTAGATGGTGCTGTGTGGATTGTCCAGCATTATTATTCTTACTATTACCCAGCGATTTTTTTTAAACGTCGGGGGGGGGGGGTTTGGAAGTATAAATCTCGATTTTCGAACTGATCTCGGTAGAGGGCTCGCCGCCATCTTGGTTTAAAGTTTTTCTGAAATAACTCGTTAATTTTCAACTTCAGAGCAAAAATGGTAATGGCAAAGTTGTTGGAAATTTAATTTCTCACAAATTTGGTCATAACTTGTCATTACTTCCAACCACCCCACCCCGACGTTTAAAAAAAAATCGCTCCCTGGATTTTTTTCTATTTTAGGCTAGTCTTATGTCTGCCCCGACTGGACTATAGTGGCAGTTCGCTCAACACATATAAAACAATATTTTAAATCTTCATCATCATCATCATCATCAACAGCCCACAGAAGTCCACTGCTGGACATAGGCCTCCCCTATCCGCTTCCAGAAAGAACGATTCTGAGCCCTTTCCATCCACCGACTACCCGCGATCCCAACAATGTCGTCAGTCCATCGGGTAGGAGGGCGTCCCACAATTCGCTTTCCTTTTCGTGGTCGCCATTCAAGAACCTTTATTCCCCATCGGTTGTCAGTTCTTCGAGCTATATGACCTGCCCATTGCCACTTCAACTTGCTGATTTTAAATCTTAGAGGTTATTAATTGTAGTGGGATACCTACGATTATTTTACTAAGAAGTTAATTAAGACCTGCAATATGTAGAACAAACAATTATGTAGGACCTTCTGCAAACTCACTTAAGTACCTAGGTACCTATTTATAACTTTTTATGGCCAAAGAATCCGGCATTTCGTTTGACTGAGCCTCTAAAAATATTTTATGAACAAATTACTCATTCTCGTCATAAGAATGTCCTAATTACATTAGTTAAAACCTAGTTCGTAAATTATAAACAAGTGGCTTGTAATGGAAACTTGTTTGCATAGCTGAGATTACTGATAATTGTTGGGCCCTTAATCTTGTGTTCTTTTATTGTTCTAGTACCTAAGTAATTCCATTTTTCTTAAGGGTCCGGTGACAGCGGCTCGCAATTTCGAGGTGCGATTGGCTATTATTTCATTTTATTTCATTTCGGGGAGGTTGTTTGGAATTAACTCTAAAGAAACACGCATAAATACTGTTAGAACACAAATAATACAATAATATAAGGGAAATGTACCCATGTGTAAATGCCTACATCTAAAAAGTTTCCACTTACATTCCTGCATACACACACTTTTCAAACACACACAGAACTATGTTGTTGGTTCTCCTGTGCTCCTTGGCTCTTAAGAGCCTCGTGAAAGCAGGAGAACCATCACACTCTCACTTTCACACTCTCATGCTCTTATTATTACATAGGTAAACTCAATTCTCACAAACATTTAGAAAATCAGAAAGATGCATAGACAATCTCACACCACATTACATAGGTAGGACCACTAATATTTTTAACTCTTTTAAAAACAGTTTATTTATATTATATTTTAAAGTATTTTTCAATTGTATGGCAGCTCGCTCAACTTGTTGCCTCAGAAGGTAATGGCTGAAAATCAGTGTTTTGCTCTCGAGCAATTCTATGCGCTGAGCTATTGCCTCTTTGCTTAGCTGCAACACACACGGACCGATAGGTATATATATCAATGTTTTTCAATACCTACAATAAGTTAATATTTAGTTTTCAATAGAATAAGTTATTAAGTTTGTGTTCAAAAAGTTTGTTTATTTTATAATTTACTTTGTTAGTTTATTCTTATTTTGTTTGTTATTTCTCTTTTTTGTGTGTATCAGTTGGACAAATAAATGCGTTATCTATCTATCTATCTATCTAAATGTGCTTGAGTCAGAAATCATTTTGGTATTAGGTAACCGTAAGACCAAACATACTAATACCAAAAAGATTTCTGATTCGGGCATGTTTCCCTTATAGCAAGCAGCTCGTTTAACTCTTTGGCAAAAGCAAACTTAGACGTAGACCTATTTAACACAAGTACAAGCAAGCTTAGACGCTTGCTTTGCGACTACTTCTTTCAAGCATGAACTTTATCTTTCTAAATTAAGTATAATCCGTCGTCTATTGTTACTGTTATACCTACTTTTTATATATCCGCGGAAACTTGTAATTGGCCGTCAGCATATGTGTAGCAACCTTGCATGCTGCATGTATTTATTATAAACAACCTAATGTATACCCGCCTAGCTGTAAGTTTTCCCAAAATTGTTAAAATAAAATAAAATAAAAATAAAATAAAATATTATTGTATTATTTGTGTTCGAACAGTATTTATGCGTGTTTCTTTAGAGTTATTCTTTCAAACAACCTCCCCGAAATGAAATAAAATGAAATAATAGCCCATCGCACTTCGAAATTGCGAGCCGCTGTCACCGGAGCCTTAAGTAGGTATTTATATTTGTAAAATAATAATAAACTACAATCAATGTAAGGCATTGAATCTAAAGCATAGTTTGATCCATACAAACGCCATTTTTCCACCAGTCTTCTACTTGCTCTTAGCAGCCAATACACCATGACAAATGTCTTAGGGAGGCCTGAAAGCAACGCTACATGCCAATACAGAGTTATTGGAGTCGATTCTGTTGTTGCATTATCCTAAACAAAACTTAATCTACCTAAGTATAATCTAGTTCTAAAATTATAGCCAATTTTGTCGTTTCGGTCTTTTAGAAAGAGACGGCAACATTTTTAGTGCTGTCAAATTAGGTTATTATTAGAAAAACTCAACAACAGAATTGACATCATTGTCCCACTAAATAGCAGTAGTGAGTAAAGGTCCCAGCAACATACCACAGCGTCCGGGGTGGGAGAGAGTGAAAACAGGGTCGGTCCCACCCTATTGTGTTTGAGTTTTTGTTTCCATTTTTGACCAGATATTTAATGGGTAGGTAAATCCCAATGTGCGGGCGGGATGGATGATAAAATACCTTGTTAATCATCTTGCGTCATACCCAGGTATAAGTATTATAAATTCCCTAAGAAGATGGCACTTCAATATTCGGCTTATCTTCCCAAATACGGCGATGGGTACATAGTGACTCTACCATAAATTTGCCTATTTTTTTATGAACAAGACGAATATGATACACAAATGCTGCTATTCGTTATGATGCGATGTATGGATGTTGTCTTCTACACAAAAAAAACCCGAATAAGTAGGTATAAGGAGTCAGAAGTTAGTAGGTAAGCCAGGGAGCAAACGGCAGACACTATTGTGTCTTGTGTCAGCTACAAGCTACCGATGAATATTTGATTTCTATAGAACCAGTACCAAACCAGTATCAAATACTTGAGTGGAGACAGCGTTTAGATAGGTAAGGGTAGTGTAGTCCGTCCTCCGGCAAGGTGGGGCGACGCGACGATCTGCGAAATGTAGCGCAGCAAGCACTGGATGAGAAGAGCCGAAAACCGGGCTCAGTGGCGCGTCTTGGGAGAGACCTGCGTCCAGCAAAGGACTGGCATAGGTTGATGATGATGATGACGAGTGTGAAATCAGCCTCTTCCTGCGCATGTGTCCAGCTGCTTCCACTGTCATTCGAACAAAGTGTTCGGTGTCGGCAACTGGACTTGCGTAATAAAAAAAACTTGGAGATTTGCGCAGCGCCAAAGTGAAGCGGTGAAGCTCATGATCGGAGTGAGTACGGATCCACTAGGTGGATTTCCCTGTGAATTTGATGCAACAGACCTAGTAGGGGTTAGTGCTCGTAGCAATAGACAGATCTTTACAGCTCAGTTGGCGGTAGCTCTGCCTCCTGCGCCGTAGGACGTCGCGCGTCGGTTCGATTCCTACTGAGGACCAAATATTTGTGTGATGAACATGTTTATTCTCTGTATCTACTAGGGGTGATCCAAAAGTAATGATAATCAGTTATTTCTACTGCACACAAAAATACAAAAAAAATATCAGTCACTTGCTCAATTACCAACTAGTTCAGGAAAAAAAAATCATATAAATAGGCCACGATTCCCGGGAGCTACATTCATTTGAATACGGACTGTCAAGGAGTGAACGCTGTTCCATCAAGACAACGCACCGGTTCACAAAGCTGCAATTGCCATGGCTGCCATTCAGGAAGCGGGCTTTGAGCTGGTGGATCACCCCCCCTATTCACCAGATCTAGCCCCCAGTGACTTTTATCTCTTTCCACGACTCAAGGAACATCTCCGAGGCAAGAAATTTGACGATGATAGCGACGTGATGGCCGCGGTTGAGGACTTTTTTGAGAGTCAAGATAAAGATTTTTTTTCTAAGGGAATTTTAGGTTTAGAAAAGAGATGAACTAAATGTATAGACTTGCTAGGAGACTATGTTGAGAAATAAATTTTTTTTTTATTTTATTCATTGTGTTTGTTATTGATTATCATTACTTTTGGATCACCCCTCGTATTATTATTCTATATTCTGTCTGTTTATTCGTGTACCAGATAGATTAGATTATTCTAAGTAACGTACACTACAGTTCGATAGAAGGGTCACTTGATTGACTTGGTAGTGTGGGCAGTAGGTAGACCTACTTAGCTGTTACTACATACATACCTAAATACATATTGTATACATAGGCAGGAGGTATTATGTAGGTATATAGCTACTTGAGATGTAGGCATGTTGTGGAACAGCTATCAAATGAAAATTCCAATATCGATCTACGTCAGCCATCGCAATGATGACCACGCTAAACGTTGCATTTATTATTGCCAATTTGGATGTGTGTATGATTTCCGATACTTCAAAACAGTTTCATTCATTGTTTGATTTTTGATGATGATAATTATCAGAATCATGATAGGTAGGTAGGTACCTACCTACTAAGTTTGAAAAGTTTTTTATGAATTCTAAATCGTGTAATAATATTAATATAAAAAAGTTGTCACATTAATGTACCTACAAGCACAGTTCTTTCTTCGTAACAATAAATCATACAAATTAGGAAATTTTAAAGTTCTCCATCTGTTTAACAGCTGTTCCGCGTACTTTGGCAGTTTGGGTGATTCAGGCTCATTCAGTGGGGCTCATGTTATATTGGACATGTAAAATTTACAAAAAATCATAATAATGTTACTGGGCCAGCTTAGTTATTCGGTACGTTATAGGAACTCTAACTAGGTACGTTTGAATAATAGTTTCTTTAGAATAATACTAGCGACCCGCCCGCGCGCCCCTGCTTCGCACGGGTGCACATATCATGCATGTATTATACACATAAACCTTCCTCTTGAATCACTCTATCTATTAAAAAAACCGCATCAAAATCCGTTACGTAGTTTTAAAGATTTAAGCATACAAAGGGACATGGGGACATAGGGACAGAGAAAGCGGCTTTGTTTTATACTATGTAGTGATAGTGAAGAATAGAATAGAAATTGTTCCATTTCGAAATTGATATAGGTGTCCAAATTGTTTAAAAATAATTACATTTCAAAAATATAGCAGTTTAGATTTTTTTGTAATTAAGTACCTATAGGTTACGTCAACCAAAAAGAACGCTGGAACAGTGAAGGGGGTGAGTTTGCGAATATGTACAAAATACTAGCGTCATCACACCCTCTCCCAGCTTTCCGACATTTTTTTGCGTGACGCGCACTATTGCTACTCATTTTTTAGCTCTTACTTGTGCTTCTGAGACTACCACACCTTATTGGCAGGACTGATTTTGATAAAACACCGCCGTGGAAGCTGTATTTTTATAACACAGTTTAATGTGTAGCACTCTAGCATAATAAATCATCAGAATAGTAATTTATAACTAGGATTAAATTGACAGCTGAGATTAATTTTCCCGAGAGAAGTGACGCAATCCTCTGTCATTTTGGTTCACATTAGTTTATGGAGGGATTTAGTTTTCAACCGTTAAATAGAACAAACTAACTATATTTGTAATGGCACTAATCGCCCACTCACTCGAATGGCGAAACGATCAATAGCCCACCGTATTCTAAGTCGAGGAAATTCTTCATCTATTTGAATATAGCTGCTCGTTGTAAATCAAAATGCTTCTTTCAAAGCATTTACGAAGCCTGTGGCGTTTTAAGAATGAATGAATGAATAAAAATGCTTTATTGTACACCTTACAAACTATGTAGATATGTAGGTACAATGGGCTATATAACAACCGATCTCTTCCAGACAACCTTTGGATGGAGAGGAGCCGATATAAAAAATGGTTGTTTGGGTGCACCAAAATAACATGGTGACAAAATACTGACTTAGACTGTAGACTGAATTAGACTGTGTGGACCCGCCAAGTTAGGAGTCCTTTCATCATCTCCTGTGGAGTTCAGGAGGATAGGACTATGGAAACGCACGGATGATCAGCAGCATCTTTTTACACCAACACTGTGATCACCAATCTATAGGCACATGCTAGCGCCGAGCTGTGACAACTACGGCAAACTACGACCATACGACGAATACGACTTCTTCAGCTGATGTGTGGCCTAGGTCTAATAGGATGGTCTAGGTGAGGTATGCGTCCGCTCAGATCGAATGGTCTGTCATCAGGACCAAGAAGACGCGTTGTCTCATCAAGCGTAGGGCTTAGATTGTGAGGTATGTATCCGCTCTTTTCGAACTTTGCTTCGTGGCATTTGCACTCGCCAAAACACTTGAGCCGGTGGCGCTATAATATGGTGGCCTATTTCAGGACTGCGGGCGGATTCCGCGGTCATATAGGGTAAAAGTTTAAGAAATACCTAAGTAAATAGTTGTGACCAGAAACTAGCACCTTTTATAACTCAAAAGTAGGTGGAGATTGAGAGCGCACTAGAAATAGGGGTGTTCGGCACGGAAATCGGTTAAGTGTGATCGCCATTAAAATTCAAGTTTTTGCTCCACTTAGCCGTGAGCGTGAGGTCGCTCCACCAAAGCCCGGATCAAGGTTTACAGGTAGGTACTGGCAAGAGATATCCATTGCAATGTGGAATATTTTATGAGCTTCCAGGATTAGCTGCCTGTGTAATTGGAATATATTTAGCTGCTTTCAATGCTACGTTCAAATCTTTAGATGACGTGCAGAGGAAGATGGGGGAATTTCGTTGAGAGAAAAATTCTGAATGGCTTTTTTCATTTGTCTTATATTACTTAATGATAAAATTCGTTATAATTACTATGTATGTACCTACTGTTTGCTAAAATATATTCTGTGTTCTTTACTTTTACTTGTCTACCGGTCGCATGTCACACCAGGCCAGGCCACGTCTGAAAACCAGCGTTGCACTGTACCTACGGTACCTAGGTACCTAGGTTTAGTGCAGCATTTAAGCTGAGACGTGACCTTTTTGCCCCGCACAACGGTAGGTAGGTTCTTTATTAGTGTAGGTTATAATTTTATTTTCTGTTAGTTTTAAGTAAGTACCTACTTGTGTTTGTGGGACGAAATAAATATGTTTTCTTTCTTTCTTTCTTTCTTTAATTCTGACGTTTAGAGTTTAGAGAGGTTGGCCTGCTCAAGCATGACAACATTCACAACTGCGCTGCAGCGTGCTCACTGTTTTTCAAGGCACCGTATTTAACAAGTTATTGGAGTGAGCGCCATTACTCCTGCATCCCCTACACTTGCATTAACAAAATACATACCTACCTACTAATTAAATAAATATTGGTGGACATTCCACACAGCACTATCTAGCCCTAAACTAAGAAAGCATGCGATAACATACAACGCGAGTGTTGTCACGGGCAGAAGCTGTGTACCTATTATATAAATGACTTCAAAAATCCTTCAAAAATCAAAGTTAAAAGGTATTTATTCAGTTGAATCACAAAGATCACTTTCAAAGGTCTTTAAATAGGAGAATCTAGGTGCCAGTTCCACGCGATCTAGCCTAAAAGAACAGCGGCCCGATTACGCTCTCTGGCTATCGAGATGGCTTTCAGTTTGACATTTGATTCCCATTAGGTATGTAATAGCAATTGTCTAAGATGGATGGGAATCAAATGTCACACTGAAAGCCATCTTGATAGCCAGACATAAGCGTAGTCAGGCCGCAGTACTCCGAGTCTGAGTTTCTTTTTTCGTATTTCATTTTTCGTATCATCAGGACTTTTTTGTATAGTATTCGTTAGTTCTCAGCACGCCCGATAAAGGCACTTATCAAATCGAAAAACAAAACTCGCCTTGGGGTACAGGCAACAAAAACGTAACAATATAATCAGTTTTAAGTTATTTATCGTTCACGCGTAGTCGCCATTATTATTTTATCATCAGTTTTCCTATAATGAAGCTGAGATCCTATTTGATGTGACAATTTTACTGTCATTCATTATGCATGAGGCCGGGTGCTGTTATGGTGAAACAAAACAGAGTATTGTTCAGTTTTAATACTGATTGGCCCTGTGGCCCTTATCTGGCCTTTTGTGGACGCAGGCTTGTGTGACAATAGAAAACCAGATGCAGTGTTAGTATGGTGTAGTGTAATATATACTCGTAGGTACTTTATTTACCACGGATGGAGTTCCATATTTAAAAGATCGTTTGACTGTATCAAAATAAGAAAAAAAAACACCTAACAATATCATCAGTTGGAAGATATATAATATTACTTCGTATTGGTCGACTTGTTATACTGGGTTATAAAAAAAATAAATAACATTTACCTAATCTAGCTGTTTTGCTTTTTTTAATGTTAATTTATCGCAAACATTATTTTAATGATAAAATATGTAACTTTATGTATTTACTTTGGGTTGGCTATAGCAATCCTTGTACCTGAGTTGAGGGTTGGGGATAGGGGGGATGCAAGTGGGGGTAGATGGCAAGTCTTCCCCTTAAGTCCTTTTTTCTAGGAAATGAAAAAAAATAATTTAGTTTTTCAGGTAAGTTACTAGTTAGGTTAGGGTTTTTTTTTTTTATATGAAAAAAATTGGTATTAATATTTCATCTCTATGACAAAAAGACTCAAGGGAAGGAATTCTCATTAGGTTAGGGTTATTTTTTTTTATTTTTTTTTAAGTGAAGAAATTTGAAGGAAATTTTTTGGAATTTTTTTTTCATTTCCTAGAAAAAAGAACTATAGGGAAAGACTTGCCATCTACCCCCACATGCCTTCCCCCTATCCCCAACCCTCAACTCAGGTACCAGGGTAGCTATAGTTTAACCTTTACTTACACACATTAAATTAAAGCGGTTGCACACCAATTGCATTAATTAAATCAATCAAGCAATTAATTAAAACCAATATGTCACGAACACAACACCAGCATAGAAATTCACCTAGCATAGAAACCCTTCTATAAATAGACAAGATGTGACAAATGACCTTCATTTTTTTTAAATACACACATTTACAAAACATCAACCTGCAGTAAATAAGTGCATGATGCGGTTTTTTTTAATGGGTATATCTGATGGTGACGATTATCTGATGGGATAGTGATGGTTGTGAAAAATAAAAATTGCGGAAAATGCAGCATGGCAAGTGTTTAATGACAGCCTTTTTATTATTATCGTAATAGCTTGTGCTGGCTGTTACTTCACTAAAAAGTATTAAACGATAAAAATCACTTGGCATGGGCAAGATTGTCTATTATACAGGCAGGAGCCATAAACAAAAAAAAGAAGCAAAATAAAAAGAAAAAAAATTAGCAAAAAACAAAGAAGAAGTAGCAAGGCCGTTTTGTATGGAGACGCGTTAGAGCGCCTCAATCAAACTCGAGTCTCCACAAAAAAACTCGGAATTCGGATAATGCTGTGAGTTGGCGTGTCCTGCACAACTACATTGATTTATAAAACTATTGTGTCCTCTAGTCATTAATAACGAACGTGACTTTCATACTAAGGTGTTATTGTGCGCAGTTTGTAAGAGCTAACAAATGGTTTAATCGTTTATTAAGTACCTGCTTATTGTTATTAATTTGTTACTATCATGCAAGCAATTTTTGCACGACATGTAAGTAGAATATGTTTGGAACCGAATGCGTTATTTATTAGATTTTTTCTCCATAAATTATAAGACTGCCTCCAATCGGCGAAGGAACCCACTGTCTTAAAGGAAACCGGGGGTGATTTTGATTTCCGTCGGAGTCGGAATCGTAACGCAAAGTCAATTGACAGTTTTTTAAGGCATGTAAGGCACCTAGCGCGCGTATTTTCTCACAATTATTCAACGTGAAATTCCATTCCACGTAGGTAATAGTAATAAGTGAAGAATTTTTTTGCGACAGAATGGCAACTTCAGCAGAGTTACAAGCAAATGTATTAAAACAGAGTTTTTACATAGTTTTTAGACGACAGGTTGGACACGACCTTTCACGGAAAAGTTTCGGCCACCGAATAGCTGGCGGAAAGTCACGTGTTATCTTTTCGAATCCTATGTCAAAAGCTTTGTGTGACAATGTCAAAATCGCGTAAAGTTCGTTTTAGACAAGGGTTTTAGGGAGCCATCGTATTCTATATTCAAAAATTGTATTCCGTGTCGAATCTGACACCAACGGAAATCAAAATCACCCCCCAGATCAGAGAGTAAATCGTTTCAAAGTGATCCTGGTATTGCACTGATTAAAGATAACTTGAATTTTGGATAATATATATGATGGATATATATTATATGCGAATGCCTATAATTTGGACGTTTTCAAGAGACGAGTGGATATGTTTCTTCTGAGTATTCGTGCTACACCGTAGACCGCATCATCATTTAAGGCGTTGTCAACACCTAATATTTCTCTCGCTCGCACGATTCGTCAATTTGAAAGATATAAAATCACTAAATATAATTTAGAAAAAATGTAAACAACCATTTTGTGTGCAATCACATTGCACAGTTTAGTAAAAATTTGACTTTGATTGATGCAAGTTTTCCTACTCAAAAGTTTGCTTATGTACGAAAACTGGAAAAGCAAACTTTTAAGCAGAAAAACTTGTACCGATCAAAATGATTTTTCTACTGAACTGTGCGCAATGTAATTGCACACAAAATGGTTGTTTGCGATTTTTTGACAATTGATATAGTCATTTTATATCCTTCAACAAGTCAATACGTGCGAGCGAACCATAACATCGGTTGAGATTGCGGTCAAACGTTTTACCTATCGACTGTAAAAAAAAAATTGACAAATTTAAATTGTCAAAGAATCTTCAGTTGGTACTAAGAGATATCTGAGGGTTGTCTAGGTCTGAGGAGATCAAAGTCGTGAGGCTGTTTTTATTTGAAAATATATATTTTCTCAATATGGTTTAAGAAATCCTATACCAGACATTAAAAGGGAGAGCAAGGAACTTTGATTATCACCAGACTACTACTTCCGCTCAATCCTATCAACTACTTACCAGCCCTTCCTCATCATTTCCGTCAACCGGAGCCATCCGCCATCTTGGATTTAGAATTTGTAGTATAGTCAGAAGTTGTTTGACTGTGTGTCATATGTCACATTTTTAAGGCAGCCTAACTCACTTAATATTTTTTTAAACGAGTCATTGTTACTGGATGTAGTGTTACTAGTTGGGACCTCAGAAAAAACGAAACAGTTCCACGACTTTGATCCCCAGGCACGGTAGATATGCTCTCAGATATTTTACTAACTCCAGAGTATTTGATGATGTCGTCTGAGGTACTTCCAAGTATTACCTACATTTGGTAACATATCAACATTTTGCAGTAGTTTATTCCATACAACATTGACAACCTCTGTGGCGCAGCGGGCGAGAGCCTGCCTGCGACGCAAGAGGTTGCGGGTTCGATTCCCGCCTTGGGACAAATTTGTGTACGATCTGCAGAAATTTGTTCCAATGGTCTGGGTGTTTTCTATGTATACTAAAAAATATCTATCTATGTAAGTATATAATGTGTTAAATATATCAGTTATCTAGTACCCATAACACAAGCTTTGAATAGCTTACTTTGGGGCTAGATAGTGCTGTGTGGATTGTCCAGCATTATTTATTTATTTTATACTCCTTTGTGAATTATCAAGGTAAAATAATCGCAAAATTCAAAAAAAACTGTATCCTAGGATATTGATTTTTATTTTTAAAAAGACTAAAGAAAATGTAACAAAACATCTCTTTCTTACTAAGCTTCATAATTCATGCATTGCATTTCATTCAAGGACTCAACAATGACTCTAAATCAATTAACACAGTATATCGAGGTGACCTAAATATTTACTCAATAGCTACTTAAATCAACGACAATGATACTTTATGGTCGACAAATACCTACTTATTTTTAACCGACTTCAAGCAAAAGAGGACATGATAAAAGTTCCATAAAAAAATACAGTTAAAATATTTTTGTGTAGACGTGTGATAGAAAAGGTTATAAAAGAGGCAAATAAGTTAAAAAAACAATATGCTAAAAAACTATAAAAAAAAGTTTTTATAGCAACACTCATCGAACAGATTTTTACCTATTTTTATAATGAAGAGAGAGAACAGAAAAGTTTAAGAGGTACCTACTCCGTTTTAACCTCTTTCTCTTTGTCCTCACTGTCGCAGTAAAAGTTGGACGTTTAAAGTAAAAACCACAAAACACCATTAAAAATTATACACAAAAACTGAATCAGCAGTGCAAGTACCGTTCTTATCGATCGCTTAATTTGACACTTAGAATCGTCAAAATTCGTTAAAACTGGTTTTATCCATTGATGAAACCATTTTTAGCGAACTTTTGACGATTCTAAATGTCAAATAAGCGATCGATAAGAACGGTACTTGTACGGCAGTTCTGAAACATTGATTGAAACATTTTATTCATTAACCACTGTCATTAGCTTTACGTGCTCGTTTTCATCAAAAACCCCTTTAACCCTACAAAATCTGTCTACTAATATGACACCGGTGTGCTAGGGTTGGCACAACACGCAAACTAACAGAAATATAGTAATGGCTTTCTCATTAAATTTTTTCGCTTTACTTACATCTCAAATTACGTTGTGAACATTGAAATCTTATAATATTCCTAGAGTTTTTTGGTAATCTTTATTAGGAACTCATAGACTTTCAGATATTACTTTTCTCAGAATCGAATCGGCTTTCAAAGACTCGATGTTTGTAACAAACGGAATAAACAATAAGGATAGTTATTTAATATTTATTAAATCAGAGCAATACGATAAATTTTGGAAGTAGTAGGTACAATTTTGACGACCTCAGTGGCGCAGCGGGCGAGAGTCCGCCTGCGACGCAAGAGGTTGTGGGTTCGATTCCCGCCTCGGAACAAATTTGTGTACGATCTGCAGAAATTTGTTCCGTTGGTCTGGGTGTTTATGTATAATAAAAAATATCTATATATGTAAGTATATAATATATTAAATATATCAGTCATCTAGTACCCATAACACAAGCTTTGAGTAGCTTACTTTGGGGCTAGATGGTGCTGTGTGTATTGTCCAGCATTATTTATTTATTTATTTTATTTAATTTTTGCGTGTCCACTAGTCCAGACGGTCCGCTTAATTTGTGCTTGATTGACAATGCCAATCGAAAGCTATGAACTTAACGATTACGTGACATAGCTATGTGAGTTGGTTACATCCCAATCCCCTAACCCATCCCATCAACAGTACAAGTGTCACTGTCAAAACTGGCAACCTTAATGTGAAGGAGAATATTTTTGCGTTCGCGACGCTTGTTTTCAGGCCACGGCGAAATTAAATGGCGCGAGGTGAATGAGAATGGATACGTTAATATTTCTTGTCATGTTATCATCGTTTATTGGAAATTGGTCATAACTTAAAAATCTTTTTTAAAATTAAACCAAAATCATAGTCTAAGAAATATAAATTATGATACTACCCTTGCTATTAAGTGCCAAAAACGGTGACCGTTACCGTGTTCAAAAAAGAGTTGATGAAAGCAGAGCAGCAGTGCATCGTAGGGCACGTTCTTGTCGAGCGTCACTTGCGAGGCAATGCTTTATTAAAGGTGATGGTTACCACTAAATAACAAGTCTGGGACATCGAAGTCTCTGTTCCATCACAAGTACCTAATATCTTTTATTACGAATGAATTTTTAAACTTATTTCGTATATTGTTTCAGTCATCATTATAGACATTACCGGCATTAAAGTCGATAAATCGATTACTTCACAATTTATGATGACATATAAGTATCGGATGCAGTTTTTCACACAACGCAACCGTGATGGATGTCACGCCAACACGCGTCAACCCTACCTGTATTGCACTGCGTCCGTAATTTGTCACTGTCATTCGCTTCACTGATATTAATGGAAATTTAGTGTCAACTGAATACGGCTGCCTTAATTACTGGTTATTGTTAAACTATTGATTTTATCTACGAGTTTGCAGGCGTTTTTGATCGTTTGAATTGATGGCGGATTGATTTGGGATTTTATTATTCATTTACTATTTTTGTCGGTCGCAAATTCCGATCAAGACAGGGTGTGATTGATAAATCAGACTGTTTTACATAGGAAGGGCAAATTCATCATTATTGTCAAGCTAGTTCCTTTTGTATTACAACGCTATGTCGGCATAGAGCTTGTCGATGGGAAGCTATATACCTTCATGTTATCTCACCTTACTTATAAAATAAAGAAAGCAAGGTAAATACATTGTAGTATTTGTCATTATAATAATAATAAATAATAAATAATGCTGGACAATCCACACAGCACTATCTAGCCCCACAGTAAGCTATTCAAAGCTTGTGTTATGGGTACTAGATAACTGATATATTTAATACATTATATACTTACATAGATAGATATTTTTTATTATACATAGAAAACACCCAGACCATCGGAACAAATTTCTGCAGATCGTACACAAATTTGTTCCAAGGCGGGAATCGAACCCGCAACCTCTTGCGTCGCAGGCAGGCTCTCGCCCGCTGCGCCACAGAGGTCGTCATTCACACAAAATACACTTTAACTCTTTCTTACATCATGTAAGGCTCAATAATAGAAGCTCGGCAATCAAATCTAATTCAAATAAGTTATATTAAACAAATAACGGCACTGAACGTAGTCAATAGTTTTTATGTGGAAAATTCACGACTGTAGTGGCATAGATTTGTAGTGTTCGTTGAATAGCTCGCATGACCTCATCTAATCAGTGTGATGGCCGCAGCAGTGAGGCGATAGTAAATATTATTGTTCATTCGTGTGGTTCTATCCGCATATCACAGGTGTTCTGTAGCTTAGTACCCCTTAGTCTGTCAATGTGTTCTATTCCATATTCAAAGGTTGGTAAAGTAAATCAGCGTAGAACTGGAAGAAGCGTCTCAAAGTGATCCTTGCATTTGAATTAAATGGTAAACCTTTTGATTTTGTCTGCAATCTCTTTTCTCCAACATCATCACCCGTCTGAAAGGTCCATTGTTAGACTCAGGTCTCTATCCATAATAAACTCGTGCCTCTGACTTAATCAAAGTCTTTGTTTGACTTTATTACTATCTACGGGGGATACATTTTGACTAAACTCTAGGGTTTTAGGGCTCACAGAAACTTATTCTAACTATTTCTATTTTTTATTTTTATGCTAATACAGCGTGATAACGGTTTTTATGCAGGTACAAGGTGATAAGGGTTTCTTTATTCTGATGATTTTAGACTTTCTTAATTCATATTTCTTAGACTGACACAGATTTTACAATGTCCCAAAAGTTATTCTCCGAGCAGGATTTGAACCCGCGACCTTCCCCTTAATACGGGGCTGCGCTACCAACTGCGCCATCATTATGACTGATCATGAAAAAGCATTCATTCATTCGTTTATTTATTTATTTATTTATTGTCTCATTCATTCATTCATTCATTCATTCACTCATTCATTCATTCATTCATTCATTTATTTATTTATTTTATTTATTTATTTATTCATTCCTTTCTTTCTTTCTTTCTTTCTTTCTTTCTTTACCTAACTTATCTACCTACTAAGAGACATCAAGGCTCTTTCTGTGGATTTCGTCAGAGAAACCACAAAGAGGTCAAAATATTCCTCTTCGCACAAACAGTTATGTAAGTAACTGATGGTTTCGATTGCTTCAATGTTCCAATGACTTGAAATGATAAGATGTTCCGTCCGAGATTCAAGCCATAAAACACAATCGCACGATAAATGTTTTATAACCACTTTGTAATGAAGTGGATGGTCCAACAGCATGCCGCATGCCGCATGCCGCATAGATTAGGTGACATCATTAGACACGTAGCACTTGTGGCGGAACTTATCTCATGAACACATAGCCGAGATCGTAAGATGTCGTGGTAATGTGAAGATGATAATATTGGAAACTGGGAGAGCACTGTTGGTCTAGTGATTGCGGCCCGCCTTCCGATCCTATCTCCGTGGGTTCCAAACCAGTCGTGCATCAATAAATTTTTCTGTTCAAAAACTTACCTATGGAAAACGTTTCATGTTCAATGGTTGAGCTATCTGCAGACTATTATAAACGATCTAGAGATAGCTCTAAATAAGTGTGCCAATCGGGAACGTCTATTTTACAAATAAAGATAATTAGCAGGTTTTGCTAAATCGATAATAAGGTACAACAAATATTTATAAGCGTATATATTCCCAAAATAGACTCATAACATACTGTAGTAATTTTGCGAACTGTTTGGTAACCTATGTCAACCGCGCCCGCCATAGTCCATACTTGGCTGAGTTTACAACATAAACAGCTGCGTGACTACTCTCTGCCACCAGGGCCCGTACCACCATCTCTTGAAGCATTCCTATTTCAATATTACTTAATCTCAATGTCTTATATCAACTGCATAGAGTCAGCTTTATGATGAAAAAGTAAAGTAATATTGAAATAAGAATGCTTCAAGAGATGGTGGTATGGGACCAGGAACACTCAGTTCTTTCATTGTAGAAGACATGAATCGTAACTCTTCAGGGTTAAGTACTGCCGGAAAGAGCATTATAATTAGGCCGGTCAGGGTCCTCCCTCATTTGATATAGGGTGGTGAGGGGTGAAGTGCAGGCCTGTCCGTAATAAAACTGAACCCTATGTTAATACAAGGTAAGGGTGCCGTAAAATTTCGAAATGGATTTGTGTCAAAAATTTCGGTCAGCTGGCTAACCTCTAAATCAAATATAATGTTATATATGCATAAAATCAAAAATGTATTAGTTATCACGAACGCATCAGACACAACACTGCTCGCTTTTATGTCCTTGTAGTAAGCATCAGTTTTCTTTGGCTTTCTGTAGCCGTATGTACTACTGACTAACCCCATAGATAGACGTCCTCAAACAGTCTCGAGTTGGTACTTGGTAGGTACTAACAGATCCTGTACCTACCCCTGTAAGTCTGAATTTGTTTTTTGTTTTTCGTAACTTTTTTACTTTTTTGTGTTTTCGTAACTTTTTGTGGTGATTTCTCCAGCACGTCCGATAGAGGCAAATCTCCATCCACAAAGGACCTGCAAAAACTAAACAGACTTGGGATGGGACTCGAAGGGGATATTCACCAAGCCCATTTATTTTTATTGGTAGATGTCTAAACCTACTTTACCTACGCCTTGTTCTAACCTCTCATTTGCTCATACATAAATAAATTACTACATTTGCAAATCCAAACGTATTCATATTAAAATAATCAGCAAATAAAAGCCATTAGTAAACCAAAGCATAAGTTATGTGACGCTGATCGCGTAAATAAGCGACGTATCAGCACACTATCGTTTATTTTAGAGCTCGGCTTGTTAAATAAATAATAAATAAAAGTTGCCGGTTCAAAATGAAAAGAAAAATGGCCGGAAGCATGTTTAAATAGGCTCGTAGTGATCTCATGAACGGACATCCGAAAATGAAACTGCTGCCTCATTTGGCTCTTGCTAAAGAATCATCATCATCATTTCAGTTCGTTTGAACCAACTGCTGAGGTAGGCCTCCTCTTTGTTACGCCACACTTTCTGGACCGTTGAAAGTCTCATATTATTACAGTATTTTTTTATACTACTAGCTGATGGAACAAGCAGGTGACCCACATAATGTTGAGTGGTAACCATTACCTATAACAAAGCATTGCCTAAGTCACGCACGATAGGAACGTGCCCAACGATGCACTGCCATGCGTCCATCAACTTGAAGCATACAGATGTTAAAGTAAGCTCATGTGCCTGTAATTACACAGGAGACCACACTCTTCAAACCAAAAACACAGCGTTGCTGCTTGGCGGCAGAAAAAGGTGTGGTGGGTAGTACTTCCCCGGACGAGCCCTTCACAAAGAGCTCTACTTCTCTTAAATGGCCGGGTAACGAGTTGATGAATGAACAAATAAACATCGTCTAAAGAAAAAGCCGGATTATTTTTGACTTGTACAGCACAACCCTAAAATGTAGAGCAACGCTGTTTGCGGCAAATATTGTTTGTAAAAAATCCGACACAACCAAGCATTCAATTTGCATGACCTGTTTCTCGTGTTTCATAACAACGCTGATTGAATGAAAGAATAGATTCCGTTATTATTAAATAACCGGAGTATTAATTTTATTTAGAAGATCGCATGAACCATTGCTGTAATAGTTCACGTTTATGTTGTCATTTTCATGACAAACAAAAATACACTCAGGGGTTCTCTTTAAAATTATGATTTTATATGACTGTATTATTTAATATTATAATACTAATAGATTTAAGTTTTACTAACAAAATAATCCAGATTTTAAATAAAAAAATTATTAAGGACCAATGAATAAAAAAACAGACATTACTTATGACAATTTACTTGTATTTTAGTTAATTACTGCTAAGTATACCTAAGAGTAACTTGTTGATGTAGCAAGCAGATGGCCCACTGTTATGTGGTATCATCACCTAACAAAGTATAGCCACGTAAGTTGCGCACTATATAAACGATGATAACTAACGTGCCCTACAATGCACTGCACTAAATCCATCAAATTGGAGGCATACATACTTTCTTACTTATATTTGTTTTAGGCAATAAACAGTCCGTTTACGCTTTCTAGTCCAAGACGAATAAAGTTACGACGAAAAGAGTTAACCCGACGTTTAACCAAGCAATTTATGTTCAGGAACCAACAATTACTCGCTACGTCACAACTTCCTTCGTCATTATCATGGATGACCAATGATATATATATACGAAGAGTAGTAGAAGCTCTTTGTGAAGGGCTCGTCCGGGGAAGTACTACCACCACGCCTTTTTCTGCCGCCAAGCAGCAACGCTGTGTTTCGGTTTGAAGAGTGTGGTCGCCAGTGTAATTGCAGGCACATGAGGCTTAACATCTGTATGCCTCAAGTTGATGGACGCAGGGCAGTGCATCGTAGGGCACGTTTCTATTGTGCGAGACCTACGGGGCAATGCTTTGTTTATAGGTGATGGTTACCACTTAACATCAGGTGGGCCATCTGCTTGTTCCATCAGCTAGTTGTATAAAAAACTAAAACGTACAATTATAGTTTTGGAGTCTGGTTTTTCCTGTTTTTTTTTTCTAATCAAATTTTGGAAAAAGTGATGGCCTATCTGCGGGCTAATCACGAATGAATCGTATTTAAGTATTAACGTATCGTATCCCTATAACTGAATAAGATCTAATATCGCGTTATACGCGACAAGCGACAAATGTCAAAATTCAATCTTGATCTTCCTGCTGCTGTAGTAAAGTCAAAGTATATCGATTTTATTGAATAACACTGAAATATTCGTTTTCTGACATTTTGCGAAGCAATATTAGCATGTTAATTTTAATTGATTTTCTAGTGTTATTATGAGTTGTGTTGTGGTTATACTTGAAGTTTTTGGACTGCATAAAATCTTCCTCTCTCCGTTTATGTCACCTGTCAGATAAAATAATTGCCAGCTCTAACTGACAGTAAAATAACAAAAGATACATCAATGAAGATATAGCGTTTCAATTTCAAGTGCGTGCGCGCTGAGCTTGTTCACGGTATACGCGCACAACTAACATAAATGATTTAACGTTACGTGATCGCACACGTCTGAGTGTAATGACAGTTGAAAGTGAAACAGGGGCAATGAGCTTAGCCAATGTCGTGTTGACCTTTATTCATGAACGGACAGAAAATACTGATACTGATACAGCTTCACGACTTTGATCCCCAGGCACGGTAGATATCCCTTCAGATATCTCAGTACCAAGTACTAACTTAAGATTCTTTGGGGATGTCTAAAGGGGTAGTCAGAGGTACGTCCAAACATTACATTTGGCACATACCCACATTTTGCAGTAGTTAGTATTCCATACGTGACAGGTTGCAAGCCCATCGCCGCTGTTAGAATACTAACTGGTTTCCTCACGATGTTTTCCATCACCGTTTAAGAGCACTGGCATTGCGCACATAAATTTTTCGATAGAAAAATCCATTGGTGCACGACCGGATTCGAACCTGCGACCTTACGATCGGAAGGCGGGATCATTTCCACTAGACCACCGGTGCTCTCGGTCGGTGGTGACAGAAAATACTTACCCTCTTATTCATAATCCCTGCCATTTTAAAGCATCTCTATAAAGTATTCTTGTCTGTTACTTTCATGCCAACGAAACAGAAACAGACTTATTGGTCTGTTATGATATTGGCGCGCTCAGCGATCATTATGAATAAAAGCCTTAGGATTTTCTGCTCGTTCATAAATATAATTAATTTAAGAAATATACTGATTTTTACTGGAACTTTTGGAAATCGGTTGATGAATGAAGAAAAAAAAATGAAGATAATGCTGCTTCCCACGACGACAGAAAATGTCCCGATTAGGAACAAAAATTCACTGCTTCGCTGCGTAAACTTCAAATGTTGGTATAGTATCCGCCAAACTTCTTGGCCAAACGACCTTGAATGAAAAAGAAACGAAAAATAGGTCTCTTTGGTGGTGCGAAGAGTGCAAACCTATCCCCTACCACTTCGCGCGATGACCAAGAAGTTTGGCGGATACTATATCAAATGTCAAATGGTGACATTTCTGTCGCCAAATTAAAAGTCAAAGTCAAGGGGTATTTATTCAGTCATAAGCACTTAGATGTGCACTTAGAAACGTGGTTCGAGAGTCAAATGGAATAAAGGTTCTCGAATGGCGACCACGAACAGTCGAAAACGAGGCGTGGGACGCCCTCCTACCCGATGGACTGACGACATTTTTAAGAGCGCGGGAAGTCTGTGGATGGAAAGGGCTCAGAATTGTTCTTCCTGGATATATAAAATATGTCCAGCAGTGGGTTTCTGTAGGCTGATGATGATGATAAAGACTGTATACATTTTCATATTACTGAAGTTATGATAGCAGTGCTTCTCGCTGGCTTCTAATTTGCATCGATTGATAATAATTTCG
This sequence comes from Plemyria rubiginata, assembly GCA_963576535.1. NCBI lineage: Eukaryota > Metazoa > Arthropoda > Insecta > Lepidoptera > Geometridae > Plemyria > Plemyria rubiginata. The sequence goes on from OY754907.1 coordinate 12,985,207, forward strand.
GTATTATTATCGCTTTCGTAGATTATATTTATTATTTTCTTCATTATGCCAAGACCTAACGAGTTGTAAGCACGACCGTTTATTTCATCTTTTTACTGACTTCAAAAGGTTATCGAGTTAGTGGTAAAAACAAAAACGGATGAATACGAAAATATTTTGCCAGTTACCTACCTACCTACGGTACCTTAGGTACCTACGTATCTTAAAAATCTCCTCTATTTAGACTTTGATCATCACAAAAAAGACACATTTTTTGAACGGACACCCCGATTTAGGACGAAATCTCTATTGTCTAACTTAACCATAAAATTTAACCTAATTGCATTTTTTTTTATATTTTTCGGTACCTATTATGAAAGATTAAACTTATCTAATTAACGAGATTAACTACCTATCCAATTTAATTTAAAACCTCGGCCTGCCTCCATGTTGCTACACCCTATGCAGGGTTCAAGTGCTACTCACGTACACCTAGCACCTATGTATGTACATATACCAAACCATGTGTAAGCAATAAATATGTTTTTTTTTCAGGTAAGTAACAATAACACGGGCAAATTCTTCAAACACCGTTGTGCCTGTGACCTCTAGTATAAGCAAGTAAGTATATAAACGTAACAAACTTGTAAGTGTACGTTTAAGACTGACAGAGCTCTTTGTGTCCTCCGGGGAAGTACTACCACCACGTCTTTTCTGCCGCCAAGCAGCAACGCTGTATTTCGGTTTGAAGAGTGTGGTAGGCGGTGTAATTACAGGTAGGTACATGAAGCTTAACATCAGTTTGCCTCAACTTGATGGACGCAGGGCAGTGCATCGTAGGGCACGTTCCTATCGTGCGTGAATTATGAGGCAATGCTTGTTATAGGTCATTGTTACCACTTTATACCAGTAGGCCCATCTGCTTATTCCATCAGCTATAGTTATAAAAATATAGCATAGAACAAATAACAGACAGTTAGAATTGGTTTCAAACACGTGGTTTCAGAATGACGCACAGTTAATTCATTATGAACGAAACGCCCACCTTCAACATACACGTTCTATACGCACTTTACAGCACAAATCGACCCACAAAAAGCCCTCACACATCCAACCTCATCATAAATACATAAGTGAACTCCATTACACCCATTACCTACATAGATACGGCCTTCGTTTCCGCGCGACACGTCACAGAATATTATTAGTGCTATACAGAAGCCTCACTATGAAACAGGAACAAAAAACCGAACTTCGACTTTGATCCCCAGTTCTTCTCTTAGTCTAAGATTACTTGAAGGATATTCAGCAGTATGTCCAAATGTTTATTACATTTGGCACATACCCCATTTGCAGAAGTTGATCGTGACAGTTTTTAAAAGAAACGGAGAGTGAAAAAATATTGAGCGTTGTGTTGGTATCGTTTTTATTCGTTCGAGCACAAATTCCAAGGAGTTTAAGTGTCATCTATATGATGACATTTAAATTCCTTGACAAATTCTAACCTCAATGAAATTAGGCACATTTTTGATCGAGAACGGTTTTAGAGTGAGGCAAAACGACGGCGGCGACTTGACAAAAGTGTGCTACTACACCTAATCAAAACCAAGGTGATAAAACTGTCGAACTCCTTTTTAGGCACCTTGTTTTGTTATGATTACACATGATGACATGATTACACATTATGTTGAGATCACACAGACAACCAAAAATCCATTCCGAAATGGGAATACATAGGAATGGATTTTTCTGGTTACGGTGCTTAAAAGAAACCTGAGCGTAAGTATGGATATTTTATTCGCCCGAGCGCAAACTAAAATCAATTCAATAAGCCTTATTGAATAAGGTATATTTTATATCGACACCGGTTCGCAGTGAGGCAGACGCGACTTCACAATACCGTGTCTCCACAATGGGCGAGTGAAGTGTCTAATCACTTTTCTTTGCGACTACACCTAATCGATTGCGGAGGGCGCCGGCCATTGTGAACGAAAGTGTTTGAACTCTGGGAAGAGTGGCCGTAACTTTAGTAACGGCAAAGAAACATATTTATTTTACTAGAAATAAGAGTGAGTAATAAGAGTTTAAGGAGTAGTAAGTAGCTCTGTGAAAGGCTCGTCCGGGGCACTACTACCACCACGCCTTTTTTGCCGCCAAGCAGCGTTGCTGTGTTTCAGTTTGAAGAGTGTGGTTGCCGGTGTAATTACAGGCACATGAGGCTTAACATCAGTATGCCTCAAGTTGATGGACGCAGGGCAGTGCATCGTAGACAACGTTCCTATCGTGCGTGACTTACGAGCCAATGCTTTGTTATAGGCGATGGTTGCCACTTAACATCAGGTGGGCCATCTGCTTGTTCCATCAGCTAGTTGTATAAAAAAACCGTTACAAGTAAAGGTCACTAACTGTTCTTATTAGTAAACTTGATAAAGATTTATTTTCATTAGATTATTTTTATGTTTGGTCAATATAAATTGAGCTCATTATCGATAATAATTATTTTTATTCTCCGTCCTAATTAGTAAAAATGGGTTTTACGTATTTTTATCGCAAAATAAATACGTAAAAACCATTTTTACTATACACAAAAATATTTCTGTTATGAAAGAAACCCGTTTTAATTTAGGTATATTTGATAATTCGGACTTAAGGCTCCGGCGACAGCGGCTCGCAATTTCGAGGTGCGATTGGCTATTATTTCATTTTATTTCATTTCGGGGAGGTTGTTTGAAAGAATAACTCTAAAGAAACACGCATAAATACTGTTCGAACACAAATAATACAATAATATAAGGGAAATGTGCTTGAGTCAGAAATCATTTTGGTATTAGGTAAACGTAAGACCAAACATACTAATACCAAAATGATTTCTGATTCGGGCATGTTTCCCTTATATTATTGTATTATTTGTGTTCGAACAGTATTTATGCGTGTTTCTTTAGAGTTATTCTTTCAAACAACCTCCCCGAAATGAAATAAAATGAAATAATAGCCAATCGCACCTCGAAATTGCGAGCCGCTGTCACCGGACCCTTAAGGTGCTCGCACGTTTTGATTTGTTGAAGGATCTAAAATCATTGAACCCATTTTCGAAAAATCGCAAACAACTAGTTTCAGTTCTCAATCACATTGCACACAAATTAAGTTTTCCTGCTTAAAAGTTTATTTGCTAGTTTTCATACTTAAGTACTTAAGTAGAGTATACACCACCGGAATAAAACAGTTTTTTCTTGGGCACTTGAATCCCTCACTGCACTCAGGACTCAATGTTAATTCTCTCGCTTTGCTCGGGAATTAACTTATAACACCCTCGCTGCGCTCAGGAGTTAAATTTGGAGTCCTTCGTTACGTTCAGGATTCAATGTAGCGCCCGTGACATAAAACAGTGCTTTATCCCCTTGGTGTATAATATAATATTACCTATGGGGTATAAATCATCTAAAATAGGTCTATTTTTTGTAAACTAAATACCATTTACTTTAGCCGCATAACAATAAAACACCAAGCGGAAATTGCAGTCGTCTGACCAAATCGTTCCATGTCCAATAAATCGTGTAGGTATACTAAATCTATCAAAAAAATGCCTACTATGTAAAATTACCAGTAATCACGCTGTAGTATATTGTTTACGACTTTATTATGCGCTAGTACGTAACTTTCTTCATGAATAATCAGCAAAAATTAAAACATGTACACGAATTAACACACGTTGATCCTAAGACGCGCAAACCCTTTAGCTCTTTCTTACAAACATGTAGACGAATTCTTATTTGCATTTATTTATTTTATTTACATGGAAGCATTCCTTGATGGGTAATAGACACGGTTTGTAGTTCAAAAATAAAAACGTCATTTATTTTAATATTCTCACAGTTTTACAAGCCGTTCTTATATTTCCTGTTACCTTATTCTTCCTCTTGATATGTTTCGAAACAGTGTGGTAAAAGGATTTTTACTTACAATTTATTTTGTTTTTTTTTATAAGTAAGTTACTAGCGACCCGCCCGCGCGCCCCTGCTTCGCACGGGTGCACATTGTTTTTCTACTATATCATACATAGGGACATAGGGATATAGGGACAGAGAAAGCGACTTTGTTTTATACTATTCTGGAAGAAATATGGACGATGACGAAGGAAAAAAAAAAAAAAAAAAAAGTTTATAGAATTTCAATTTATTTTATTTTATAGAATTTTAAAATTTTAATTTATTTTATAGAAATGAATTGCCTTGCCATTATAACATTGTAGGTGCTTCTGTTTTTAGAATCACCGATTACACAAATCGGCACTGTTGTTAAATCACTGACGCACGCATTCAGGTGTATCATGAAATTCACTTTCGCGCGTTTCAGCACTTTTTAACTAGAATTATTTAGTCTTTTTTTGGATTATAGACGCGTGTCATTGTCGTGTAGACATTGTTACGAATTTGTGATGCTCGCGTTATACTTTGTAATCATTTCTAATGTCACGCAATACCTAGACTCAATAAATCAGTGATTTTATGCAACGTAGTATTTTATTTAAGAATAGCATTCCCCAATCTGTCAACAAATGACAAGTCTATTGGCATAAAGGAATTTATCAATTAGGTAAGACAGCGATGATATAACAGCAGGCTATTCGCGTAACTTTTGTTACATTCAAAACCCGGTTGCATATTATATGTCAATTTTGGCAGTTTTGCGATGGCAAAACTGCCAAAATTGACATATGCAACCGGATTTTAAATGCAACAAAAGTTACGTGATCAAGGGGCGGATAGTCTTTTTTCAATATAATTTGCTCGTGGAACAAGAATTTGGCCTTCCTATGGTTTTATGTGGTAACCATCAGCAAAGCATTGTTTCGCAAGTCTTGCAGGTAGTTTTATTTATTCTGTGATATAGCTTATCTCAGTTTTTTAATACAACGTGCTAATAGAACATGTTATGACCCTCCCGTTGTTAAGTGGTAACCATTACCTTGAATAAAGGATTGTCTCGTAAGTCGCGCACGTTAGCAACGTCCATCTACTTGGGGCATACAGATGTGAAGGCACAGAAGAAATAAATAGTACCTGTGCCGTTTCAGTCCCGAAACGATTTCTTATTTATTTATTCTTTATTGCATACAGTCAAAATATACAGTAAACTTAAATAATAAAACATGTACAAAGGCGAGCTTAACCCAAAACAGAATTCTCTTCCAGCAAACCTTGAAGGATTGTGAGAGATTGAAATTAGAGGTGGGTGCGTGTACAAAATGAGATAGAAGATAAATAAATTATATTAATAACTACTATTATTACAAAAACAAGATAAAATAAATACCTAAATGTCTTTGTGCAAGTTGTTCTCAGTGCAAGAAAATAATGTAATCAGAATGTCAGAATAACATTTATTCTTCGAGCGGAGCACAAACATAATGAACGAGGGCCGTCAAAGGACGAGAGCGGTAATTGCTAAAAGCCCGATTTCAACTGTTCTTCGACTGCGTAATTAAGTAGAGAAATTGCATCCGTTTTGTTGTTTTAGTGGAGGACGTTGAAAGAAAGAAAGACAATAACAAGAAGAAAGAAAGAAGAGAATTGCCTTGAAATTAACAATTATAGATACAATAGGAATGCATAGAATATGCACTGCATGCACGACCTAAGCATATAGGCTTTATTTTTATTTATAGTGATCGTTGAATGTATGACAGAATGCTTAATAAACAAGAAGATAAAAATAATTAAAAAAATAAAGATGATACATAAAGATAAAGATAATAAAAAAATAAAAAAACCCGAGTGCCCGAACTAAAAGTATGTATGTACGAGTAGGTAGGTAAATAAGAATGTTTTAAATTTGGTACTTTTTAATATTTTTAATGTATGATCGCAGACAGTCGGAGGCTCGTGTACCTATGTCCTAGCAGTTTACTGACGCCTGTGGTTGTATAACTCATTTTGATCACTTTGGGGTTACCAGCAATCATATTTTTTTATTACAAAACTCTTAATATCTTCAAAACGGCTTCATCGATTTTGATGCGGTTTTTTCTAAACGATTTGTATGACCATAGAGAAGGTTTTATGATATATTTTAGCATCACTCATGGCCTAGTTCACTAAAGTGACTTAACAAATTTTGCGTTCTGGTTTTGTCTTTGAGGGTTTACTTTACATCAAAAACTAATACATCATTTGAAAACACTTATTCACTCTCTTGATTTTGATACCCATATTGCTATGATAGCGAAAAGATTTTTTTTAATGTGAGAGAATATAGCTCCTGCTTTCCTTCCCACATGAATTTTTGGGTTTTTTTTATTCTAAGGACACTTGGGAAGATACGACGAATCTTTTGATACCAGAATCATCAAAATCCATCCAGCCGTTTGGTTGCTACGTGGTAATAAAGGAAATATCGAAGGAAGGATACATAAATACATGCATACATACATGGATAGATACACGCCAAACACATAACCCTCGGCACTCGGTTAAAAACTCTTGATTCCGCGGTCACTCACTATACGCTGAATTTCAGCATACTCCTAGGTAGGCCACAAAGCTATGCGATGGCTGAATCTTGGAGAAGCTGAAGACGTTTCAAAGTGATCCTTGTGATTTTATTGAATAAATACCAATTACCATTCTTCTTCTTAGTCTTCGATCGAAGCTTACGTTTTCTTTTTTATCTATTATTATTTCTTGTCTATTACATAAGTACATATGTACCTACTTGAATTATATAATGTATAACTATAATTAAGTCTGCACTACCTAGTTTTGTATCATAGCTACATACAGTCATCGTGTATGTAACATAGCTCTCGTGGGAACCTATAATTGGCTCTCTAAGTTTAAATAAGTCTTTAGTTTGTAAATTAAAAAGCTGTTGGTTCTCCAATAAATATTTTTTTTTTTTTTATACAACTAGCTGATGGAACAAGCAGATGGCCCACCTGATGTTAAGTGGTAACCATCACCTATAAACAAAACATTGCCCCGTAGGTCACGCACAATAGAAACGTGCCCTACGATGCACTGCCCTGCGTCCATCAACTTGAGACATACAGATGTTAAGCCTCATGTGCCTGTAATTACACCGGCGACCACACTCTTCAAACCGAAACACAGCGTTGCTGCTTGGCGGCAGAAAAAGGCGTGGTGGTAGTACTTCCCCGGACGAGCCCTTCACAAAGAGCTCTACTACTCTTAATTAAAAATAAATAAATATATTTTGACTTTGAAGCTCGATTAAAGCACCACCCAACACCGAGATATATCTAGCCAATAATTCAATTGAGTAGCTGGTATTTTCCGTAGGTATCTACTATTTGTTTCATGAATATTGAAATATAGATGCAAAGATGCATTTGAATATAATTGAAGCTTTTTACTTTAGAAATGTTTTATTTACGACGACGACCTCAGTGGCGCAGCGGGCGAGAGTCCGCCTGCGACGCAGAGGTTGCGGGTTCGATTCCCGCCGCGGAACAAATTTGTGTACGATCTGCAGAAATTTGTTCATTGGTCTGGGTGTTTTCTATGAATATTAATAAAAAATATCTGTCTATGTAATTAAATATATCAGTAATCTAGTACCCACAACACAAGCTTTAGTAGCTTACTTTGGGGCTAAGATAGTGCTGTGTGGATTGTCCAGCATTATTTATTTATTATTTATTTATTTTATTTATATCACTTGCCGTTAGAACAAGCAGATGGCCTAGCTGATGTTAAGTGGTAACCATTACCTTAACAAAACATTTGATTGATTAATGACTATCATAAACATAAATATCCTTAGAGGACAGTTTAATAAATAAATAAAATAAATATAGGTGGACTTTCCACACATCACTATCTAACCCCAAACTAAGCCTAAGCTTTTATCATGGGAACCAGATAGCTGATATACTACTTATATACTTTTTGTAAATACATACTCATAATATTATATATTATAGTGGCACGGTAGTAATCCTAGAGTCAGATCGTGGTCGCCGGTCTTCGAGAATCTGCAAGTAAGTACCTTATAATACTACTTAAGTATTGGCTAATGAATGTCAGTTAAAAGTCAAGGTATATTATTCTTATCACGTGGCTACATCCTTTGAGATGCAATCCAAGTCGGGCGCAGGATGCGCGTGCGTTGAATTATAAACCTTATTAATGGACTTAGCGCAGTTCCTACTACAGCTTTAATTATACTTATATATTCTATTGTAAATAGGTACATAAGTATGTATTTTTAAAACTGAAACAGCTTCACGACTTTGATCCCCAGGCACGGTAGATATCCCTTCAGATCTCTCAGTACCAAGTACTAACTCAAGATTCTTAGAGGATGTCTAAGGGTTAGTCTCAAGTTAGAGGTACGTCCAAAAATTACATTTGGCACATACCCACATTTTGCAGTAGTTAGTATTCCATACGTGACAAGTTGCAAGCCCATCGCCAGAGTAATGATCTCACATATTTTATGGTTGACAGTTATGCAGCATACAAAATAGGATTAAATAAATAAATAAATAATGCTGGACAATACACACAGCATCAGCAGCATCTAGCCCCAAAGTAAGCTACTCAAAGCTTGTGTTATGGGTACTAGATGACTGATATATTTAATACATTATATACTTACATAGATAGATATTTTTATTATACATAAACACCCAAACCAACGAAACAAATTTCTGTAGATCGTGCACAAATTTGTCCCGAGGCGGGAATCGAACCCGCAACCTCTTGCGTCACAGGCGGACTCTCGCCCGCTGCGCCACTGAGGTCGTAACTTAAACGAGATTGTAACTTAAACGTAAAAGTTTTAAATAAAAGTAGGTACTTGGTATTTCCACAGCTGCAAAAAAGAGATACCGTTGCCTATTTTCCCCATTATTTTAAAACAACAACAAAAACCGGTCCGCTGAAAACGTAATAGGGATGATGAAAACCGGAGTTCTTATCAGGCACGGACAGAGTGTCCGCTATGCATCACGGATTAGCTTAAGCTCAACTATATTTTGTGCGATTCAATACATTTATAGCCGTGTTTGAATAAAACTGCAATGTCAAAGATAAACTATTGCCATTTCGTATCAATAAAAACAACAGCTTCACGATGAGATATCCTATCAATCTTCGTTCAAACTTGGATGTCAAAGAAGTCAGAGTTACATCCAAATATGTATAACAAAAGTACCAGCTGAGCTATCTTCAGATTCGTTCGCAACGGTTGGTGAATATCTCAACTGTTTCATTTGTATTTTGTAAATGTGTAGGTACTTAATATTCATTGTAATTTTCTTTGTAAATAAAGATAATATTTCTTCTTCTTTCTCCATCCCTGCTCCCATTATTTGGGGTCGGGTCTCCTCACATTTCTGCGCCAAGACAGTCTGTCTTGGGTTGTCGGCTCGGGCAATTTGGATTTCGTGAGGTCTCTTTTTATATTGGTCCACCAGGTGGATGGCGGGCGGCCTCTGCCTCTCTTTTCTTCTGGTAGACTCAGCGCAATTTGCACCACATGTTCTTCGGTACGTCTTTTGACATGACCATACCATCTTAGGCGTTGGTAAATAAAGATAATATTTAATTTACAAAAACTTGCACTATGGGAACCACCAATATACAACACAGCTATTGTAAACCTCATCAAACCAGTCATGATAAAATGTTAGCATAGACCGGTAAACCTATTGCAAACTAACTGATTGACTTGCATTTTTTAAACGCTTGTACAATAGCTACGAAGTTAGCCAAACGAGTAAAAACTACAAAACTCTTTGAAAAACCGGTTACGCTTCTAGATTCCCACGCAATTGCACTTGAAGACTTCTTGTCGGTAATAAATAAGCTAATGCGTGTACAATGTCACGAGACAGAGAGATTCAAAGAACCTATACTAATACCAGTGGCTAGAGAATGTAGTTAATGCGGAAAACACAGGCGCCTGCGTGACGATTCTTTTAATAAAATCACGGGGAGTTTCACCTAGGATCTAGGCACACTTCGGTCGCTTCGCCTCACTCGCCATTTTCACTCGCCAAAAAGCTCGCGCAGGTGGCGCTAGTGATGAGAGAATGTAATTTAAAATGCCAAATTCAAAACTCACGTTTGGGATCACTTGGGTGAACATTCTTGATGGAATCGCATAATTGTTCGAAGAACATTTCAGACTATGCGGATGAAAAATTTATATAGCCATCACGTTGGATGAACATCCATGAACATATAATAAGGAATTTCTTTTTCGCTCTTTTATGGCTTTTTGTACGTAGTCCAAATTTCCCAAAAATCCAAACTCCTTGTCAGTGTCAAATGGAATAATCAAAAAGTTATTAGACAAGTCGTTGACAAGTCAGTTACATGACATTAAAGCCGGGCTGTCATTTTATGAAAAAAAAACAAGTAACAGTCTATAAAACATACATGGATGTACCTATTTGTTTCCATTATGTCATTCTTGAAAGCGGAAATGATATGATGATCTCGGGTGTCTACCTTGCCTGAATATTACAACTGTAGGTACTAATGACCTTGGCGTAGTGAGTGGCGAACTAAGGCGCGAGACGTGCAAGTTCGATTTCTGCGGCGGGACACATTAAACTGCAGTTTTGTTGAAAAAAGTTGTAAATGAAATTGGTACAAAAAATGATGTACGGTGTTTTTTTTTACCCATTGCAACTTATGTAACGTTTTTCTTATGTCGTTTATTCTCGAAAGTTCGGCCGTCATCTAAACAAATTATTTATTTAAGTACTGCAAAAGAATTTTTAATTTCCAGGCCCTTCGCCAGCACTTATTTGAATTTTTCGATGGCGTCGCCTTCACACAGTCTGCGAGTAATTTAATTATCAACTTTAATATTTTTCGCAAACTTTCCGTGTCTCCGCCGAGGTCAGCTGGGACACCGGAAAGTTCTATTTCTAATTAAATTCAATGGAATTTTCATAGCCAGGTGGAGATGCTTAATAAGTTCACTGCCACCTTGGAATTATCTGTAATGTCAGATTGCTTTTAGATATTAGCTTCAGTTCGCTAAATTTAACTTTAGTTTTAAGGTTCATTTACTTATTATGGCACACAAAACATAATACAGCCAATATTAATTAAAACGCACATAGTTTTTTTTTACATATAATTATGTATTTATATATTTTTAAATTATTACACACCTATTTAACCTATATAAGACGACCTCAGTGGCGCAGCGGGCGAGAGTCCGCCTGCGACGCAGAGGTTGCGGGTTCGATTCCCGCCTCGGAACAAATTTGTGTACGATCTGCAGAAATTTGTTCATTGGTCTGGGTGTTTTCTATGTATAATAAAAAATATCTATCTATGTAATTATATAATGTATTAAATATATCAGTTATCTAGTACCCATAACACAAGCTTTAGTAGCTTACTTTGGGGCTAGATAGTGCTGTGTGGATTGTCCAGCATTATTTATTTATTTATTCAAGTAAATAGCACTAAGGAAGCCACCAAGGTTTTTAAATACGAAGAAGTTTTTAAAACTAATAGGTTGTATACTAAAGGTGTACATTGTACACACATCATTATTGGTTAGATTCTAGGTTCAAAGTCAAGAATATATTTTTCTATTTATTCACAGAAAAGAAAGTAATAAAATCTGAATTCGAATTCGAAAGAGTTTATACTAGTGATGGAACATCCGCTAACAGTTCCGCAAAGAAAAGATTTATTGTCACAAAACAGAAGAATTCCAAAAAATACAAGTAAAATTTCGAGAGCCATTCAAACGACATGCATTTCTATGAAAACAGACGAAAATGTGCGTCTCCACATTTACTTGGCAAGCAGCCGAGTGTGAAGTCAACTGCTAAATTGCATCTAATTGCATAGGGTTAAGGCGTATTTTTCTTTAAAAAATGTTATGGCCACAACGTCCTGATGTTTCGCTTGCTTTTTTGCCATTTCCAGGCTTTCCTTATTAAATAAGTTCTTATAACGTGCATACTGCATACCTAGAAACGAGTCATTATTGTTTTCAGGGGCCGTATTTATTGAATCTGTCGTCTTCTTCGTCTTATTTCTTAAATTATTAATTACAAAATTTACAAATTAATTAATTACAACATTGTAAAAGGAATTCAAGTCTATATAACTCAATGTAAGTCAATGCAACTCCTTTCGAGCTACAAGTGCTCGAAAGGTTCTGCCGCATGCCGCTTTTCTCACGATGTTTTCCTTCACCGTTTGAGAATAGGTACACTATACACTTGTACTGGCATTGAGCACATAAATCTTTGAACTGAACAACTCATTGGATCATGGCTTGTTTTGAACCTACAAACTTTGTTTCGACGGATTTGTATACTACTTAAAAGTGAAGTGAAGTGGAAATAGAATACCAACGAATACAAATAGGATATTTCCCTTGACTGGGGATCAAAATCGTGCAACTGTTTGTCTTATTTTCCTGAAGAAGTTTTGACCGCTTGGAAAATCTATTTTCGGACGTCATATCTACGAATATTTTTTGCAATATATTGCAACTCGACTCGAACACGATTGACTAAAGTTGTCGACTCAAAAATAAGCAATATAATTCGATTCATCAGTCATCAGTCTTAGGTACGCCTCCTTCATTCTTTCTAAGAGATTCGGTCGATCCATTTCCTGTTAAAAACTACTTACATAAAGATAGGTGTTTGCGAGTTTTGTAAACCCAAATTGTTTTTTCCTATTAGCGGGAGATTTATACTTTTATATTTTTTATTTATCTTTTTTTTACTTTTTTTATGTTTTTTACCTATCGTACATAGTGAAGAAAATTAATGCATTTTCTACTTAATTTTCAACCAGAAATAAGATTCAAAGCTCTTGAACGAATATCTTAAACTGAATTTTCTACGATCAATTAAACATTCACAAAGCTAATCTACCGTTAAATCGTATCTGATAATCTCAATCGTTTTATATCATTGACTATTTCATTAAAATGTCAATTTCCAGTGAAATTTTCAATTTCATTAGCATTCGAATAAGCCACTCCGATTAATAAAACATCGATAAAGGCTCGGGCGGGGCTAATCTCGAGTCTGGAATGCGATTACTATCGGTAATCGAGTCATCTCTTTCATAAAATTTACCAATGGCTGTTTCATTTTATAACCAAGTAGTTGCATACTGTATTCGCGTTTATTAGTGGATTTCTGTCTACTCTCGCGAGTTTTGAGAGTTGGTATTGAACCAAAAAAATCGTTGGTAATTTGGTTTCAAAAAGGGACGGCAAACGTTAAATGTGAATAGGAAGGCTTGACATTTTTTTGTCCGATGCTAGATGTGTAGGTTCTGAAATGAGTTGTTCTGAGTTTGTACGTAACATAACGAAAAAAAAATAGGCATCAAATAGTTATTAATACATGAAAACACCGAAAAAAATATAACTTAGGTCCTGGGCATATCATTAGCTCGAAGATCTAACAGGTACTGGGAAATAAAGGTTTTGGAAAGGTGACCACAAACTGGACGACAAAGCACGAGTTGCACTTCTACGTGATGAACCGACGACATTGAAAATATCGCGCTCGATACACGACTTTGCCTTGTAGTGCAAGCGGTGCCCGGCTTCCGCGGTCGCACAGCCAATTGTAATTCTATTTTTCAGCTTGTTATGGTCTTTATTCGCTTGTACAATCTATGACTGTCCCACATCTATATTATTAACAAATGGTTTGAAACCATCCAATGAATGGAACATATTTTTCGTAGATTTTGACAACCACAGGATTCAATAAGGCAGCATCATGTTAGTTCTGATGTGTTGAAAATCGTTCACTGCTTCATCAGGTTACCACACATTAAACCCTAACGTTATGACTACAGATCAATCTGATTACACCCCCTTGTGCCACCCCCATAACCCCCACTCCCCAGAACGTGACTAGATTCAGTTCTGTGTCGATTTATTGAAATCGCCCGCGGACATTCAGTGTGTAATCCAATCCATCGATCCACGTCTTGTATTTGATGCTCATGCCAGAATTTGGGCCAAGTGTGTCAGTGTAGATTGTATGAATACGCCGTGTGTAGAAGATGTTTCCATTATAAACGAGAAGTTGGTCGATGAAGGCTTGCTTTGTCAGATGTAAATAAATAAAATAAAATAAAAATACATTGGTGGACTTTCCACCATTCTCTAGCTCTAAACTAAGCCAAGCGAATATAGCATCATGGAAACCATATGACTGATATAATAAATACCTTCATTTTTTTTGTAATACATACTCAAAACATGTTTAAAAATACAAGCAACGACACATTTAACTGCTACTATTATCGCTATTGCTAGTTCTCAGGTAATAGCCCCGTCAAACGTATTGTGTACTTGTCTATGAATTAATAATGTTACTCTGCTGGTCGATGACCAGCGACATTCACGACTGGGCGAGGTTGACCAACGAATGCCAAGGTTAAATCTCCTTAAAAATTCATGTTTGAGTGTAGTCGTAGGTCAGAAAAGACGAGCTTTGGTGTTCCCCAGTCATTGGTTAGAAATGTACCTACAGAGGATAATATATTATCAGATCACAAAAAAAAATTACTATGCACCTCTATCAAAATTATTTTCAAGACATAAAAGTGGCTAAAATAAAAAAATATATATGTACATAAATGTTTATTATTGCAAAAAAGATTAACAGTTGTTCACGGTTAGAATCGAACCTACAGCCTCAGAATGCAGAGCTGCTACGAAATGAGCTGTAAGAACTGTAAAAAATAGCCTCTCACAATAGCATGACAAAGTTCCACTACATAAACAGCACACAAAGGAACCCACCAGCAAGCATTATATAATGATAATTTTCTTGATAAAAAAAAATCATAAATATGACACTAAATCGATATTTCAAACATCCATTACTTACTAAGAGAGTTTTTCTTGAAATCATGTCAAAGTAATATCAAAAGATAGGGATTAATATTTACTAGCGCTGTGTAAAAAAAACTAAAATTTCATTATTATTAATCTTTGAGAAGAAAATCTAACGAAATCTAGCTGTTCAAGTGCTCGCGCCGAGCAGCCAGTACCCCCGAGGCTTCTTGGAGGTTGGAGGTTCTGGGATATCCTCGCCTTAAAGTCTGAGTCTACCCTTTGTAGCTCTACAATGAAAATTATTATTATTGTTCGTTCACTCTTTTTATTGTCAGTTATTTTAAACACGCTCTTCTTGTTTAACCTAGGTATCACCATCCTTTAAAACCTTACCTATTAACTATTATGGGAACATAGTCAAGTCCATGACACTTGGCACGTTTTTAGTCTTGCCACTGCACGAAAAGACATGGCTATACTCAGATACTAACCCCCGGTTTCTGAGAGCCCGATCAAAGCTAATCGGCTGTCAAGTCACGTGCTATTTCAGGTTTTACTTCAAATTAGATAGAGATAGCAAGTGACTTGACAGCCGATTAGTGTTGATCACGCTTTCAGAAACCGGGGGTAAGTATCATTTGCATTACAAAGTTGGTAAAGTCGGAAAGCAGAAACATTTAAAATGCAGCCTTCTTTTAATGTTTCCACAATATTTCTTTCCGGAACAACTGGAGTCACAGTATTAAATATTCTGTGTCAAAAGTCGGAATAATTTCACCTGAGAGAAAGACCTTCGCCTTGGCCACTAGTATTGTTGAGCAGTTCTAGACCTTATTGCAAGGGAATAAGAGTAAGCGAGTTGTGCTGTATATTATTCCATTCAAATTAGTCTTAGTAAGAGTGCACTTAGCAAGCCAGTTTTTTTATTCAAATTAAGGAGTAAAATTACAATTTCTCTCACTGCGATACTTACGTAATTAAAATGATTAAATGTTAGTACCTATTAAACCTTTTTTCTAAATATGGTGGACATTTTTCAGTTACATCTTACTATGCTATATGATTGTACTTTGTACTACTCCGATGTCTTGCTAGCGGTGTGGTAGCTCTGCCTTTTGTGCCCTAGGCCGTGGGTTCGATCCCCACCGAGAACACACATTTGTGTGATGAACATAGGAGTTTAATCTCTGTCTGTTATATAATATTACAATTGTATATTTACAAAAAAGTATACAAGTAGTGTTTCAGATATCTGGTTCCCATATCACAGGTTTGGTTTAGTTTGGGGCGAGATAGTGCTGTGTGGAATGTCGACCAATATTTATTATTTAGATGTTGTAACTCGGAACAAACATCTATGTTTATTACAAGTGTTTGTCCTTGGTGGGAATCAAACTTACAACGCAGCGCCGGAGACTACCAGAGCTCAGGTAGTCAGTTCCAACCAAATTGCGATTCAATTTCATTAAACGAAAGCAATTCTACTGGAGACTCATTTCAGCGAGCCATAAACAATTGAATTAAATTGAATCAAGGAAGACATTGGTTAGCATTGATTTAAAAAGGTTGCCAATAATTGAATTGAACCTAAGCTGTCAATTCTAATCCTTTGTTTTATTCAATGGCTTCTTGTTGTTAGTAGTAATTTAACTGTCTAAGACCGTCATTAGAATACTAGGTAATAAGTTCATGTGTTTATTTTGTAAGTGAAATGGGTTTGAGTAAAGTGAAGTTTAAGGTGTTCAAACTAGATGGCGCGATCAAAAGGGGTCAAATCCTAGATCGCGCTGACGAAAACTCACGGGGAATAGACATAAGGCCGCACTGTATTGTTATTAATGAATATACTTTGAGATGTACTAAACACACTGTTTTGTCATTGAGTATTTCCACCCCACCCCCGGCTACTGTAGCTAGCTACTTATTATTCACTGGCATTGCTCCTGTACGGCTGTACATATAACCAAGTTTAACAAGTAACTTTCATTCTGAAAGTATATTTTATGTTATGCCTCAGTATTTGTATAAATATTGATCTGTAATTCTATCATATCTCAAAGTTGAAATTCACGCGACGAAATTCTTTATTATGGCTGTTACATAAGTAGGTTAATTAGCTCTCCTGATGATTACAAAGTATTATCTACAAAGCCAATGTTACGATAAAGATGATATAAAAAAATTAAAACAAGATTTAAAATGCTAACGGGAATCAATGATTTCTATCGGGTCAAACAAAAATAAATTGTTCGTAACGGATTTGCAAAAGCATTCTTATTATCCCTTATTATCTAATTAATTATGAATGAGGTAGAAAACAAACGCCAGTATTTTAGCTATCACCGCAACCACGCATGTGAGTCTGCGGACGCCCGCTAGTGAAACTATACTCAGTAAAGTTAGAGTACTTGGGTGACAACCCTATAAACCGGATTGAACCGATTAACGTGCCTAATCTAAAATGGAGTGGCTGTACCGATCGCGTTCATTGTTGCAATCGGAATACGCCGGCTCGATGTCAAAGTGAATTAGACCAGTGCTTTGGAAACGACGCGACGCTTGCTACGTGATTTTCTGAAGCTCTCTGCTGCTATTGCAAGATTTTCAAGCATAGATACACTTGACTCATCTAGATTTCATTCGCTTTGTATCTCATTCCCTATAGTTTGAGGGATATAAATGTATGCATCAAAGAGGGGTTTGGATTCTAGATAAAAAAAAACAAACGTATGTATTTAACAAAACTTATATATCAATAGTGGCACTTAGAAAAAGTGACAATTGTTTCGTTATTAATGGTTAGGGTGTTAACATTTTAAATTGTTTTACCATATTAACTCACTTTTCTACGCACACATTTATTTTTATTGTGACTATAGAAAACAAACTTATTTTTGAAGTAATTATGTACGGCTGCGAGGGCGGATACAAACGACCGAACTGTTTAAAATAAATTTAATGAATATAATTAAATACTAATTAATTCTAATTAAAAGTACGTGACTAATGTCTGAAGTAAAGAACAGAAGTGAATCACTTTTAATATGACCAAAAATTCACACGGTCCGACACCTGGTTGAAATGCAGCGTAAGCATTTCCTTTGTATCGGTCGCGGCAGGTTAATCGTTGCGAAACGCGGCGCGATTCACGAGAAACCCAGGTGCTGTAGCTGGTTACATAACATCTCCCTCCGAAAGATCTGCATCTATTTTGAGGCTATTGCCGAGAATAGTGTAGATATTGGATGAGCTGGTTCTCTGGAAGCACATCTTTGGTTTCTATAAGGTCTGACTCATCTTCCTTCTTAGAGTAGACTTCGTTTAACTTTATTGAGTCAACTTTTAGAACTCGTGGCTTATTCAATTTTCGAAACAAGAGCACGTTGATGAAAAGTGCAGCTGCACCGAACAGGGTATAGAGCGGAATCGTGGTGTGGTATATGCTTTCATTGTTTTCTGAATTCAAAATGACAGGTTCTTGAAGAGCTATTTTATAGTTACTAGAATGTAGGTGGCTCAAATCAATCGTGTTTAGTTTTATGGTCTTCTTCACTGGTGCTTTATACGCCTCCTCTTCAATAACCGGTATATCCATAATTTTTAATATCCGTCCTTTAATTTGATCATGATGGTTACTTGCAATTATGGTTGAAGTATGAAGAGCGCATCCTTTAGGTATGATGGCCAGATAACTACCCTGCAGCATCCTGTATAGGTCTTGAGAACAGGTAAGGCGAACCTTCGTGAGATTAGGAAAGCTCAATACGTAGTGGTGATCATCTAACTGCTCCATGGCTTCCGAAGATAAGATAGCTGAAGTAAAATGGCAGGACTGGTGGATATGCTGCCGAAGTAAAAGTTCCTGGATGCAGGTCCGTTGGTCCCCGTTGTGGTGGCTTGAATTGTCTTCGCAAAGCTGACCGTAATTATACTTCGGACATTCAGTCTCCATAGACAATAGATCTTTGTCGTGAATTGCCACAAATGGATAGGTAGGAGATAGGATTGATAGAAGATAGGATATTTTTTAAATTTCATGATTAGGGGCTATGGATAATCTGTAAAGGATATAGTTAGTTGGACGAATAATAGGAAACATAATGATTAAGAAATTATCGTTAACCTTATAAAAATATATTAATTTAATTGGCTCGAAATAAACCCTAAAACTAATACCTATCTAAAATTTTCTCCTTATTATATAAAATATCTAATCTGCTTATCTTGCTTTTATAGGTATATTTTTCATAGCTAAGTACTTAATGATGAATGCTTTTAGCTTTGATGAAGGCAAATAGATTTTCCAATTTGAAACTGTTGTATTTTAAAGCGTCCGTATAATCCAAATTTCCAGAAATTTTATAACCGAACCTAGGCCGTCTATGAGTTTGACCTTGAATGATGAAAATAGTTTAGAAATTAATGTCATCTAATTTAACTTTTAGATATTTAACGTGAGGAAAGTAAAGTCAGACGTTTTATTATTTAAAAAAAAATAAGATACCGTCTTAATTTTTTTTACTAATATATTTTAAGCGTTCTTATACAGTCCTTAATCTTAACTAAATGTTATTTGTATAGCCTGGACAAATGAATGGTAATGGGAAATAACTGGTGGGTCCCAGTTTAAAAGGCAGAACCCCTGTTCCATCAATAAGACTCTCGAGTGTTATCTCGTCCGCTTGTACCAGATGGACTCCTTGGATCAAGGTCAGGACGAGGAGGTACTCGTTTCAGACGTGACTTACGTACGCGTCGCTTTCTTTTCTTTTTAGTGTAAATATGTATGGGCAATTTTTTTACCACCGTATCCCGTGTGAAGCGGGGCGCTAATTTCTGTCTATTAGCCGTAGGGTTTCTAATCAATACCTCTTGTAGAGGAGTACAATTGCGTTCGAATTCTCGACCCTTATTAACGTTCTCAGTTATTTCAGTGCGACGTAAAACTTTTAACATACGCTTCCTATAGTGATCCTGAATGTATTCTTGCATTAGTTGAGTTACATTCATATCTACGGGATCGCGAGGATCTAAGTGACCGGTTATAATGTCAATTGAGATAAATTTTGTAAAGTTATGAATAGAGCTCTTAACAGTTATAATAGAAAGAGCGATGCCGTGATGAGAAGAGAACTTTAATAAAGCCTGAACAACGCTTACAGCGGTAGCATCTTTCAGAGAATATGCTTGAGCATATTTCGAGAAAGCATCGAATATAGTCAGAAACTTTTGGGATTCCACACTAAGTAAATCTAAATGTACTTGAAAGGGTTTTGTCGATGGTGGTACAATTTGGAACCGAGGTCTTACTAGGTTACGATCGTATTCGGCTTGTCCGCATATATGATACTCGTTCTTTAATTAAATCCGATTAATCCAATTCCGGTAAGTAGTAATTTCAAAGATTTATAAATTGTATCTATTTCTTCTTCTATTAATTATTCTACTATCTAGTCGAAATTAAAAAAAAACTTTTTTTTGTTAATTTTAAAATTCTTTCTAGTCTAAATTTATATTACGCCTATTATCTATCCTATTATCTATTACTCTAACTCTACTAGATTTTCGTGATCGAAAAATATAGGTTTATTTTATAAGCCTAAGTAGGTACTTATGTCCAGCAAAGGACTTCTTCCCACTGATGATGATGCTATATTATCTATTACTCTAACTAGTATACTAGATTTTCGTTATCGAAAAAAATTTGGTTTATTTTATAAGCCTAAGTAGGTATGTCCAGCAAAGGACTTCTTCCCACTGATGATGATGTTAGTAGGTAAGGATTAAAATCTAGGAAGTGAGCAACCACTAAAAAGAATCTAGTGTACTCACGTGAACATGATTCCGGTCCCTTTGCACCCACGTATCGATGGCTGGATACTCCCAAAGCAGCACGAACTGTAGATAGATTCTGACACTCTTTGTAGCTTGATAGCCACACGGGCGGCTTTTTGCGGAAATGTTCGACACGAAACCGACCGCGAGTATCCCTTTTCGCCTGCGCCAATTATGTACGGCTGCGAGGGCGGATACAAAATGACCGAACTGTTTAAAATAAATTTAATGAATATAATTAAATACTAATTAATTCTAATTAAAAGTACGTGACTAATGTCTGAAGTAAAGAACAGAAGTGAATCACTTTTAATATGACCAAAAATTCACACGGTCCGACACCTGGTTGAAATGCAGCGTAAGCATTTCCTTTGTATCGGTCGCGGCAGGTTAATCGTTGCGAAACGCGGCGCGATTCACGAGAAACCCAGGTGCTGTAGCTGGTTACATAACAAAGTATGAGTTAAAGAGAATATGGGTTTCGAGTAGTCAATAAGGCTGGTATTGGCTTTTAATAATATTTTGTAATCTTAAAAAAAAACGAGGCTTGAGACAAAAAAAGACGTGGTTTCGTGATGTGTAAGTACCCCATAACTCATGTTTTTCAGCCTAACGTTACGGACTAAAAACTAAAAACCAAACTTAGCCTACACAGGTAAATAGAATTTCAGGGATACTTTTTACAATGCAAGCGGTGTCGCGAACGGAAGCTAACGTGATCTTTGTCGTAGGGTGCGACATAACTGACGACCGGTAACACAAGGGTGCTGAAAAGCGGGAGGGCGACAAACTTCCTCGTACGGGTCGAGGGTTAGACTGGAAACTTATTATTGCAATCCCGCACCCTTCGCGATAGGGGATGCGATTTTAATATGAAATTATTGAGTCATTAGTTGGGTATTTCGGTTAGTTAATTTGATTAAATAAATCATTGCGTATGTACCTCATGAGAATGAAGAAGTCCGTTGCATAGCGTGGAAGCGATTTCCAGCCTCTTAAGTACGATTTTTTTGTTTCAGGTATGTGAAAATAATGTGATAAAATCAGAAATGTGGAAACCCAGAAAGGGCCATCAAGGTGACAAACATAGGGGTTAATGTGAGTATGTGCCAAATGTAACGCACGCCTCTGACTACTTCCCTTAGACGTCCTCAATGACAGGGGACATCAACCTGGAGTGCAGTGCCTGGAGATCTGTAGTCAAGCTATTTTTTTAATAGCTACGATAGATCATGTCTCCATCTATCGGTTACCAATAAAACGCTCTGGATTTAGCTTCACCATATCTAGCTCGTAAAATATGGCCAGAGCTTTATATTTCAGTCGTTTATAGACCGGTAACCGTATTCACAATCGCTGCAGATGTATAGGGACTAGAGGCGGTATCTAAAAATGTACCTGCATTCAGACAGATCCACGACCATAAATAAGCTGCTTGGATGGTAGTAGGATAATAGAAAAACTCGAAATTGGAAGAGAATATAGTAATCTATATCATAAAATAGTTGCGCCCAGCAGTTTCACCCTACGCGGGTGAAACTGCTGGGCGCAACTATTTTAAATCCCGGAACTCCAACGGGATAAAAAGTAGTCCATGTGCTATTCCAGATTATAATCTATCTCTTCGCCAAATTTCAACCAATTCGTTCAGCCGTTCTGGCGTTATCCTACTACTATTATAAACGCGAAAGTTTGTAAGTAGGATGTATGGATGGATGCTTGTTTCTCTTTCAAGCCGGAACGGCTGAACGGATCTGGATGAAATTTGGCAGAGATGAGGATACCGGGGTTTAAATCTGCGCAGTTAAAATCGCGGGGCGCAATTTGTTTATAATATTAGTGAGATGGGTTGAAATAGTGGGATTTTCCTTCACCGTTTAAAAGCACTGGCATTAGAAAGCGGGGTCACTCCCGCTACACCACTCTTTAGTAGTATAAAAAATGAGATTTCTCGATCGTAAAAAGCATACAGCCTGAATATAACGCGCACTGGTTTCAGGATAGGAGCTCGCAGAAATTCTTGCAGTATGCTTTATTACCTGCCTCGTAAGTGGAATGGTATATGTCCCACTCGGACGATTTCCTGAAGAGCTTGAATTGGGTTTTAAAAACCAAGTCGTATATAGCCTTTTGCTGACAATGTATACTACATATCCCAGGTTGTGGAAAAGCAATGCTCAGTCTGGACTCTAGCTACACCATAGTACATCTGGCAGTTTTAGATACTTGAAAAGACTTTCGGGAGTTTTGTGTAAAGTAAAGTAAAAAGTAAAGTTTTAGGTGTATATCTGATACATCTGATTCTAGAAAGTATGGTGACGATAGTTAATTCGTCACTGGCTGCGTCACGCTTAACACAGTAACCGAAAAGAAAAAAGTATCACATCGCGCATACATCAGTAGGTAATATACCAGCAATTTTGTATACCATTATCGTTTTCCACCGCAAACGGTTCCTATTACAGTGTTCTGGACGGTAGGCAACGAGTTTTCCGGTCCATGGAACTCCTCCACCAATCGCCAGACTAATGTTTGAACGAGTATTGAGGTTGATAGCTAGACTTTAGGGCTATATCGTAAAAGATTACCGTTGGGTTGCTTACGTCATAAAATATGACCGTAATATTTGAACAGATTTTGTCCGCGTCGTCATCCGTCTGCTTTGGCTTTTGTTTATAACATCAAAGTATTTTATTATAGTACATTATGGGTACTAGTGTGTTACATTGGTGAATACCGCCGAGGCGCCATTGAGACCCGAGCCTAAAGAGAGCCGAGGACGGTAATCATCAATCCACACGTGTATCATACGACATTTTTCAACACACTTGTGAATAAAATAACAATAAAAACTCACATAACAGATACCTATTTTTCCTTGGAGTTTTCAGGTAGTAAAGTTTCCATAACGTTAAGGGCTTCACATCTTATATCGGGCGGTGTACAACATACATCATTTTCTTCGTAACTAGTACTTGTAGACATTTTAATTATTAAATAACTATAATTTCAAGATGAAAACGAGTTGTGAAAAATGTTTCGCTACGGCGGCGGGAAAAATTAATCAGTTTTCTTAGGCGCGCGCATTGCGATCGGCCACAGACTAAGGGATAAGGATTTTTTTTATTTCCCGCGCATAGGGTTTGCGCCTATTCTGCCACGTACATAATGGGGAATTTAATTTTTCTTTTATTACAGAGAAAACAAAAGTTATATTTGAGTCAATGTTTTACTTAAAGAGTTAAAATTATCTATTTATATAAGAAGATGCATGAAATGAGCAAGCAATAGGAAAATTAATTTATTTGTTCTATTGAACACGGTCTTTTTTTTGAATAAAAACTTTTAGGAACAAAACAACTCAACCAATACAATTAAAAAATAATCTATAACTCACTAGTGAGTTACAGTAATGAAAAATCGTTAAATTGTTGCTAACAATACCTCGGTACAACAATGTCACGATCCAACCAATTTCCGTGTCACGGGAATAACCGATGAAATTCTAGATTCCCTGTTGGCCGGCGGTCCAATTTGACTGTTCTAGGAATGCTGTTGCAGCCCGATTATAATTAAATTTTCATCCTCACAAGTAGCCAAGTTAACGTAAAATGAAATGCCGTAATGGTAATCTGGGTATAACTACGCTACAAAACCGTGTAAGTACCATGTAAAAGTACGTGGTCTAGTGGGACTGACCACGAATCTGGTCATGCACCTATAAATGTTTTTTCTCTTGGGAAAAAATATGTGCGTGATGCCAGTTCTGAAAATGGATGTATCCTACTCCTACTACTATTATAAACGCGAAAGTTTGTAAGTATGGATAGATAGATGAATGGATGGATTGATGTTTGTTACTCTTTCACACTGGAACGGCCAAACGGATCTGGATGAAACATAGGCTACTTTTTATCCCGTGGGAATACCGGGATTTAAATCTGCATATATAAAAATATATATAAATCTGTCTATAAAAGATTTTTTTTATTTTAGTTTCTTTTGAAATGTGTTTCTTTCCAGTACAGAAAGTTAAACAATTTAATATCAAGCAGAACATTTTATGTTTGTCGAGGAATGGGAAGTGGGGCTTCCGGGGATGCTCCCCTATAGCACCCTACACACCCGAGGCTCTATAGGTGCTATAGGGTAACATCGCCAATATTTCACCAATATTTTCTCTCGCCATATTTCCAGAGGTGTGAGAGAAAATATTGATGAAATTCAGATTATCCTGAAATGAAACCAAAGCAAAAAAAATATTCATCTCTCACAGAGTACTTTTGCTACTATATATAATTAAGTTAATAAAAAAAGACAACAAAATATATTACTCTGGACCACCTCGGAGTTCCCTATTAAATTCAAAATTATTACAAAGTAAGAGGATGGACACGCGATGCAAAGGATACGATGATCTAACTAATGTCAAATAAGTTCAAAGTTAGAAAAATACGATACTAAACCAAGAAATCCAAAAGAAAAAGCAAAATTTATTTGTTACAAATTTTTTGTTGACCGGTGGAACAAATGAGATTTATGATAAAAAGTAGGCAGGCATTCGTCAAAAATAAAAAGAATCATGCAGACATCAAACATGAGTTTGTTAATGATACGTGAAGGTGAGAGGTCAAATAATCGAGTTTTGAATGTCAGTGAATGATGCATTGATTGTTTGCGCCAAATTAATAACACAAGATACCTATTTATTATATTTGCCTTGATTATACTATTATTCTTACATATCAGATATATATTTTGAGAAAAAATAAAACTGACTTATTATAATTATATTTTAATTATAATTTAGAAAGCGCTGTTATAAAAAATGCCTATCCGTCAAAAACGTGTATGTATTTTTACCCAGGGGAGCTATGGCTACATCACTTTTTTAATTTCTTGCCAAAAACATGTAACGTCATTATATATTCGTAATTTATTTGTAGTGAATAAAATTTGATTGAATCGCTATAGCGAAAGTTCACTAATGTCAATGTGACATCATCTCGTCCACTGTCAAAGTGCCCAATCAAGGCCTGAGCTGATTGTCAGAATAATGTAATCAGCCAATACTAATTCGAGTCGGTCACTGCTACTTAAAAAAAAAATACAGTTCTTGCGTTTCTCACCGTGAAATCATCACTTGCGCTTGTTCAATGTTCTGAATTGCGATTAGGTATGTAGCGAATGCGCGCGCACACGCATGCGCATCGCGCAGGCTAGGGTTGAGCGAAAAAACCGGCAAGTTTTATAAAACTGTCTGCGAAAAGTCGGATAGGGTCTGATTGCAATGCTCTCTTTTTAAACCGTTATGCAAAATAAATGACTTCAAATAGACTGATAAACATGAATTAAAGCTTTTGGTGAGATAACCACAAACCAAAATGACATCTGTGTAAATGTTTTTGGTATTGTTAGTTTTGAAAAAAAAAATCTCTTATAAAACCTCTGAATGATGACCTTCCAAACGGAAACAGAATCATCAAAATGAATTCATAATTGGCGGACAAAGCAAAGCCGAGTAATCGCGTAACAAACATAAAAAAAACATACATTCGAATTAAGAATCTCCTCCTTTTATTCCTCCTTTTTTTTAATTTCGTTTAAAAAAGGAAGTTATATTGTAATATATTTACAAAACTTATGCAATAAACATGAATTAACATGAGCTACCTGCAGACAAAACGATCTATAGGTCGACATCAAAATCGTTACAACGACTTCTTAGAATTTTGTTACATGTAACAAAAACCGGCTATCCGGTTTTCTAGAGTAGATAATATACACTCTACAACAACATTGAATACAACAGCATAATCGATTCAGCAAGCATTATCATTAGTAACTAATTACTTATACTGAGGCGTTAAAAATTACTACTATATAGGTAATATACCACACTAATTATCATATCGCGTGTATCGTTCGATGACTTTATGCGTTTTATCACTACCTCAATTGAAAACATCGTGAGAAAAACAGTTTTAGAAACAGGTGTGGAAAAAAATGCTCTCGGTTTGAATATTCAATAGACCTGTCATGAGGATTGTTGGTCTAGTAGTAGACCTTGACAGTATTACCTTGTCAGTATGACCTTGTCTTCTGATCCTGATATTCTGAGATTCTGATCCTAATATAAGCAGTGACTTCTTTAAATAAATAAGTGATAGGTAGGTAAGCGAGCATGCATAGGTATTAGGTATAATTTAGCTTGCTAAATTTTAATGTTATTAACTTAATAAAGTAAAGTTGGCAATAATTTCGATATAAACACGAAGAGAAAAAAAAGTCATAGATTTATATATCCTTATAAGTAGGTATGTACTTAAGTCCGTTATGTTTGTTTGCGCATTTGTTTCTCATCTCATCTACTCTGTAACCATACGTGAGGACCGCTAATTGGCTTCTCTGATAACCTATATTAATTAGAATTTAAGTTTTGATAAGCTGTTGGTCTTCCTTAAGTAAATAAATAAATATTATTTTTTGCTAAATTAATCCTTATGATGTAAGTATTAAAAATGTTAAAATTCATGGTCTTCCTTTTATTTCTAACACTATATTGTTAGCAAAAAATAATCCTTATGATAAAGCCTTTCCATCGGTATGATAAAGCTACAGAATGATCATTTTTCTCGTGTACCGGGTTCGATTTCCGGTTCAGCCATGTAATTATTTAAATATCTATAAATGCAGTCTAAATTGCTTTTAAAATTCAGATAATGTCTTCTTTCACTAAAATGTTCCATCTAAAATATTCAAGATACTTTCCCTCCATGTGTCATATTATCCGTTGGACGCCGAATAGGCTGAGGTTATAATAAGCAATCATAATGAAAACAATCGAAAGTGCATGTATCTTCCGCATAATATGAGCAATCGACCATGCCTGTTCAATTAATCAATGCAATGTCCACGGCTTGTCTAATCCATTAGACGCACAATCGCCATCAGGTTAATTTGCGCTCCCATTATCTACGACAGCTGGAAGAGGCAATGTTTAATCAACGATGGAACCTGTAGTGCTGTTGCTATTCTGTAAATAGAATAAGTGATGAAAGTGAGTGATCCACTCAGGTGATACGTCCCGGGATTTTGTTGTTTACGGCATAAATAAGTATAAATATTGGCTGACTTATCACAAGCAAAAGACTTTCCAAGTCTCAACCGAAGGAGCTAGAAATTGCGGCAATTTCAAGCTGCAACTGTATATCTGTCTTGTTCACGCAAATAGATCGTAAGCGGGACAGCTATACAAGCAGCAATAAATTAACAAAAACTAGCCCGTTTATACGCACGTTAATGATTTTCATGACCACTTGCTAGTGACTGTAGTAAAAATGTGTATGAAAACCTGACGGTTTTGCTTTTTTTTTGGTAAGACTAGAATTAAGAAAGTGTAAAGGAATAAGTCAAGACTTGTCCATATTGTTAGTTCAAAGTTTGAACCTCGACTGAAATTCTTTGTACATTTTTAGACTCGTTCACGGAATAACATGCTGCATAATAAAACAATAGCAATTTGGTTGTTTGATGTTTTCTTTGGCTGTTTACTAACGCGGTATTGACTGCGCCGATTTGTGTTTGCTTTCGAAGAAAAGTTAATTTGTGTAGGATTTGGCACCAAGCAATGTTCGTGTTTTCTTCCTTGGCACGTATTCATAACCATTCTTGATAAATATATGACGCATACTGACGCATTGGTCATTCTATAAAAAAATTGGTTAAAAGTTTTGTACAATATTATGTATACCAGGGCGCGTCTACCAACATCCAATACAATTATGACCACGGCATCCTAACTTGCACTATCTGCGCCAGAACATTTCATGCCAAAATAGGATACGTGAGCCATATGAAGGCAAAACACCCGAGCCCTAATATTAATAATACCTAATAAAAAAAAGTCTAAAAGCTAAGTCTCTGTAGCCGAAAACGGCTTGGTAGATTATATACCAGGGTGTAAAGACCTCCCCTGAAAATTTTAGGGGGTTACCCATCAATATGAATAACTATTTCTAAGGAACCAATACTTTGAACGCGAAATAAAAAGCAGTTTCACACATTTTAGCAGAGTGGGTTACAAACTTTTGCTGTTCCTTAGTTGTTTTTTTTCGCGTTCACAGCTCGTACGCCCGGTGAGGCTTTTATATAAACACAACCACACAGCAGTAGAAGTAGAATGAGTCATTTATTGTTCATTGTCAAAATTTCATTAAAAACACACGCCACTAGCATGCTAAACAGTAATAGCGGTGTATATTTATTTATTTAACAAGTGTCCAACGACTCATTTTCTGCTACGCGTTGGCTTGTTTTTACTGTCACGTCAAGTGAGTTTACATTAATTTGGACTTTTGATGAGACGAGACGTGGCATAAGCTACTGTTTACACGAGCCGTGGCTTGTAAAGTGCCATTTTAGGACTCTTTCATGACGTACGACATTATAGCCAGAATATTATCAGGATACCCTCCGTTGTACACACAGCAATATCCTACTC
Source organism: Plemyria rubiginata (assembly GCA_963576535.1). Lineage (NCBI taxonomy): Eukaryota > Metazoa > Arthropoda > Insecta > Lepidoptera > Geometridae > Plemyria > Plemyria rubiginata. The sequence goes on from OY754907.1 coordinate 13,014,347, forward strand.
TCGAATGTAAACACGGATATAACACATCAGGCTACACACTGCTCACATTTATGTCCTTCTGATTCATTGTGAGGTAATAAGATCTGCTCTGACGTCCCGCAATATGGTGTGTTGTGCAAAGCTCCTTATAGAAGCCAAAAAGAACTTGGGTTGATGGCAATGCAATGTTCTTGCATTGGGTTGTGTTGCGTGGATGCAGTGGAGAAAGACCCGCGGCCCGATTACGCTAATGTCTGGTAATCGAGATGGCTTTCAGTTTGACAATTATTTTCTATCCACCCGATAAATTTAGCGTCCATCCCAAGGAATTTAGATACTAGATCCATACACATGTTGCTATTACACTATGGGAATCAAATGCTCTCGTCAGAGAGTAAGTCAAAGTCAAAGTCAAAATATGTTTATTCAATAAAATCACAAGGACCATCTTGAACCGTCTTAAAACTAGGTGACTCTAGTGCCAGTTCCGCGCGACTACGACGAGTATTATATTCCTTGATCAAATGTCAAACTGAAAGCCATTTCGATAGCCAGACATTAGCGTGATCGGGCCGCATATCGGTTCCCAATGTGCCGTTTTATTTCGTTGAAACAAGTGTAATTTATCTCTGGGTTTGTGTTGCTTGATATCTATCCGAATGTTTCGGTACTCGTACATGAAGAGCTACAAAGTTGACGTGCATAGAGTTGTGGTTTCGTGAACAACGAATGCACTACAGCAGTTCAAATGTTTATTTTTGTTTCTACGCAAAACAATGTACATAATTCCCCTTGAATGCACTTCTGTCAAATAAACATGAATTCCTCGAGCACAGCAACTTGAAGTCTACCAAATTGAGCTTCTTGCGAATTTATGAAACAGTTTGCGTGAAGCGATGTTATAATGTTCACTGTTCATTGAATGTTTTTAACTCTTCTTCTAATTTAAGAGCAATGCTCTTGTCGGCGCAATTGAAGCATTTCTCTCCAGGTGTTTCTTTTCAGGGCAACCTCCTTGACCTCCTTATTAGACATGACGGCAACCTTCGCTTTTATTTGGCTCATGTAGCTTATCCAAGGTCTTCCCCTGCCTCTCTTTCCTTCTATCTTTCCTTCGATTATTTTCCTTATAAAGCTGTCATGTCTTAAAAGATGGCCAATCATCTTAACTGACAACTCAAAATCAAAACGGTCTATACACAAAGACCACTTTAAAACTTCACGGCTTATCTAGGGGTCTTTATTACCACTTGTCAATGGAACAAGCAAATAGCCCAATTGGAGCAAAATGGAATGTGGTTACCATCATCTATAACAAAGTTTTGCCACGCACGATAGGAACCTGAAAATCACAACTGTTACTTTGAAACTTTAAGGCTTATTTTAAAGGTTTTTATACCAATTTTCAATGGAACAAGCAAATGTGAATCCATTTATATCAGTCATCTAGTACCCCCCATAACACAAGCTTTGAGTAGCTTACTTTGAAGCTAGATGGTGCTGTGTGGATTGTCCAGCATTATTTATTTATTTATGTGTATAATAAAGTCTGGCCAAGCATGTCACGCATGCACGATAGTAACCTGTCCTTCTATGCACAGCCCTGCGTCTACCCACATAAAACAGCATAATGTTTTCTTGTAATTATTTTGATAGTGGAGCATTTAAGGTTGCAAAATAGGTGGTAAAGTTTTCGGCAAACGTCGTAAAGTTCGCGTCTTTTACTTTAAAATGGACAGTCGAAAACTAGATGTTATCTGTAGCGTTTGTTAAGAACTGCAATAAGGGAGTACATTTCTGAAACTCTTGTTTTGATCATGATCAATGTTGATATTTATATTTGTATGTACAATATAACATTGACATGTCAAATTATTAATTAATATCGTCCTATTCCAACACACTTATTATACATTCGCAAATCAAAAATTATAAGCTCATTTAAATGGTAAACTCATTGTGATAATTGACACCAGGATATTTACATCGTGATTATTATCTGATGTTTACGTCTACTGCAAAATGTGGGTATGTGCCAAATGTAATGTTTGGACGTACCTCTGACTACCCCCCTTAGACATCCTCAAAGAATCTTGAATTAGTACCTACTTGGTACTGGGAGATCTGAAGGGATATCTACCGTGTCTGGGGATCAAAGTCGTGAAGCTGTTTCAGTTTTTTTTTTTCAGTTTTTGGCAGATGTATGCACCACGATCACGGGTCAAACTGAACATAATACATAATAGCAAGACATTTAAGTTCAATTTTTCAGAGCACAGCAACAAAGTGGCCGTTCTCCTCTACAAGTCAAATAGCCACTTGAACCCTTCAAGAAGATAATAGAAAATAGCGCTTACTCTGCAGAAACTACAATCTCACTGTTCATTATTAGTTCGTCGCCATTCGGAGTCACAATCACTATAAAAACATGTTGTCGCTTATTCCAGCGCGCTCTGGTGCGTTTTTTTTACTAGAAGAGCATCAAATGATAGAACAATGTAATAGCAATCCGACAAAATACTAGAATGCTTAGGGTGAGTTGCACCATCTTGTAGACTTCAAAACGTAGCAAAATCTTTGATTTAACGAACGATTTGACGTTAACGTTATATAGTACAACTCACCATTAGTTTATCAGTACGAAACTTTTATGTACCTACTTTTTTACATACGTAAAAAAATTACATATCATAGTGTCACTCCGAAGGAAAATCTCTTAAATCCTAAACAAAAAAGCACTTTGTCCAAGTGCTTTTTTAATCCGCGCCCGTAGGCTAAACGGTACTTACGGCCCTGTTTTCTTTGTAAATGCGTCTTTAGAGCTCCACAATTCAGAGAACAGAAATAACAAAGTGCTAAGAGATTCAAGAGCGCTCCCAATAGAGTTTAATATTCATAAGGCAAATAATGTAAGAGCTGAACGAACTACGAGTCTGGGGATTGCTTGTGAAGCTGGGGTGTTGAAATAAATAGAGTTTATGAATAAAGCTTCGATATTTTGGGAATTTTAGTTTATGATAAAAAAGAATTGATGTCTACTGCTTTCAGTTGTATTAATTAACAGTAGAACAGGGATAAAAACTATACGTAAATTATCTATGTTATCATTCTAGCTCTATTTTAGACTAGCTGAACCCGTGGCTTTGCTCGTGCCAAGGTTTCATACAAACTCTCATCCCCTTGGGGGTAGAATTGATCAAAATCCGTTCTTAGCGGATGCCTACGTCATATCATCTACCTGCATGCAAAATTTCAGCCCGATCCGTCCAGTGGTTTGGGCTGTGCGTTGATAGATCACTATGTCAGTCAGTCAGTCAGTCAGTCACCTTTAAGTTACCTTTGAGTTATATATATTTAGATTAGATTGCCTACTAAGTCAATCGCAATATTTTTAACTTAATACAAATTACTTATTCTTTAATACAAAGCTATTGCGATTTTAGTAGTGGTGGTTTTTAAAAAGATTTAATTTTGTATTTAAACTAACTTCGACTATAAGAACCGGAAGAGAAGTTGGCTAACTCAGAATCAGAATCATTTATTCACAAAGATTACACACATTAACAATACATTATTAAGTATAATAAAACTTTGGCTTGTCAGGAATAGTTTAACAAAAAAATAATAATTTAAAATATAAACAACTAACTTTAAAATATAAATAACTAACTTTTTACATAGGTACTCGCTTAAAATAGAATGCGCTGTAAAGAGGCGACTTTGTCAATTTAAAATAAATATATTGCGTCATAATATTAATTAAAATCATCTCCATAAAGGCGAAAATCGTTCAAATCCCACACACAAAATCATAATCATAATCCTTGTATGCTAACACTCGAATTCACTCGATCAACCAATTAATATTATAATCGCAACACATTTTAATTTCAAATTGATGATGTACGTACCTACAGCCAATACATGCTGTATTTCTTATTGCTCATCTTAGTCAGCTGAAACAAACCTAAGTAAAGAAACTAAAATCAACTGAAATAGTGAAACTGATCAAGATAAGGGAGCCTATACACCAAACCAAGCTGCGGCACTATTAGGTAAAACCCTCCACGAACCAGGATCTATTAAAAGTTCTAAAACGCGTGTTAAGTGTTTGAAAGGAGCCTCTATGAGGGGGAAAAAGGGGGCACCCAAATAAATCCATAATATCCAATCCAATAAATTCACACTTCCTAGAAAGAACTTCTTCTCTTCGTGTCACTAGTTTCTTTTTAAACAGTGTAACTAAAGGATTTTAAGAGAAAGAGAGAGAGGGATTTTCAAAGAGGCTCCTTTTGCGCACTTGACACATGTTTTAGAGATTACTAGCCACCAGACGAAAAGAAAATAAGACCAGGCCCAGGACAGGACCAGGAAAAAGCGACAGCTGAAGAGCAGCTACGGTGTGCAGGATCCTTACACGAATATCTCAACAAAATTACACATCCGATTTACCCAACCCTCTAACTCATCCTTATCATACATCAGGCTATATCATTCCTTACTTAGCCAGCTAACATGTAATCCTGGGTGGGCCATAACGGTCAGACTTGGCCTCCTGCCAGTTACGTAGCAAAAACTCTGTGCCAATTGCCAGACCAATGTGTTTTGGCTGTATTATATGCTATTATTCTTGTTGGGAGTTTAGAAGGCGTCCTGCTTTGTTTCTTATACCTGCAACATAGTGAACATTGCTGGTCACCATGTGATATTTGAACATTGTTCTGTTTTGTACCGGAGAAGGACTAAAAATAGTTTTTAGAAAGTCACTGCTAGAAATAGATCTCCCCCATATTCCATGAACAACGATTTTGAGTCCTTGTCTACAGATTTCCCGCGATCATCACGATGTCATTGGTCGATCGGGTGGGGAGATGTCCTACGCTTCGTTTCCAGGGGGTGTCGGTTCTTCAAGCTACATGGCTTGTCCATTGCCATATCAACATGCTTATTCTCCAATTATTCTATGGTGCATTCTATGAGCACCGGTGGTCTAGTGGGAGTGACCCCGCCTTCCGATCGTAAGGTCGCAGGTTCGAATCCGGTCGTGCACCAATGGATTTTTCTATCGAAAAATTTATGTGCGCAATGCCAGTGCTCTTAAACGGTGAAGGAAAACATCGTGAGGAAACCAGTTAGTATTCTAACAGCGGCGATGGGCTTGCAACCTGTCACGTATGCAATACTAACTACTGCAAAATGTGGGTATGTGCCAAATGTAATGTTTGGACGTACCTCTGACTACCCCCTTAGACATCCTCAAAAAATCTTGAATTAGTACCTACTTGGTACTGGGAGATCTGAAGGGATATCTACCGTATCTGGGGATCAAAGTCGTGAAGCTGTTTCAGTTTTTCAGTTTATTCTATGACTTTCTTCACTTGGATTTTTTTAAGCAGTGAATCATCAAACATACTCATAGCTTTCACGATATCCTTACTCGATTTTCAAAATCAACAGCAGATGAAGCATTTCTGACGGCCAAAAAACTGGCTTGATGGACGTAAACTATAGAATGATAAGGGGACCTTTACAAAATACGTGACATTTTATAGGCCATACACGGACAACCCTATACATCAAACGTAGGCAGTGGGAACCGCTAGCCAAAATGAGCTTCGATAAATCAGATATGCGTAGATAAAGCTGCGTGTACACTGGCGTGGCGCACGTCAGCATCTGATGATTGATAAAGTTTTACATGAGTATGTGCCCTTATCTACCTCGCATGTCTACTTGACACATACAAAATACTGGCTCAATGTTTGCAAGCTTCGTAGACCGTTCAATCTGAGTTAGAAAAGATTTGTTCTTTCTTTCAATGTGTATGGTTTATTATGCAATTTTACTCGTTTTTGTATAGGTCGCGTCAACCGTAAAGAACGCTGGAAAACAGCGGAGGGGATGGGATTGCGCATACAAAATACTCGCGCCATCACACCCCCTCACCCTCTTTCCGGCGTTCTTTTTGCACGACGAGTACTGTGTACATAAGTAAACTATTTAACCGACTTCAAAAAAAGGTGGAGGTTCTCAATTCGGCGTTTTTTTATGTTTGCTACCTCGTATTTTTTACTGAGTGGACGTATTGATGATTTTTTAATGGAAATCTGGTCTTATAATGTCCCATTTAAATTTGATTCCGATCTGACGAGTAGTTTATCGGAATCAAATTTAAATGGGATTAGAGCATTATACGAGTACATAGTATAACATATACATAGTACGAGTGTATTTTTCAAAACAATATTTTTGCTGAAGCTATGTGATAGTAATAATAAATAAATAAATAATGCTGGACAATCCACACAGCACCATCTAGCCCCAAAGTAAGCTACTCAAAGCTTGTGTTATGGGTACTGGATGACTGATATATTTAATACACAAATAATAATAATAGCACAACTTGGTTGTATTCTTCGCCTTAAAGCAAAAACTAACAGGGTACCTATGTAAAGTCTACAACATAACATAAACTAACAGGGTACCTATGTAAAGTCTACAACATAACATAAACTAACAGGGTACCTATGTAAAGTCTACAACATAACATAAACTAACAGGGTACCTATGTAAAGTCTACAACATAACATAAACTAACAGGGTACCTATGTAATGCCTACAACATAACATAAACTCAGATTGTTAACAGTTACATGGGTCATTCCATCCTGTTGTCAGCATGTTTGCTTGTATCTTCTGAGTTCTGTATGACTCGTATTAAACTAGCTTACTAACAAGATAAGTTTCTTTGGTAGCTCTGAATAAGTATTATAATAATACTAGTAGCGCCCTGCAGTTTCACCCGCGTAGTTTTGAATCCCGGTATTCCCACGGTATAAAAAGTAGCCTATGTGTTATTCCAGACTATAATATATCTCTGTGTCAATTTTCACCTAGATCCGTTCAGCCGTTCCGGAGTTAGAGTGACAAACATCCATCCATCCATTCATTGATACAAACTTTCGCATTTATAATATTAGTAGGATTATGTTGAGAAAGATCATCTGTTTAATTTATAGAGGTTATTAGTACAAGAGAGTAGTGGTAGTCACGTGGTAGCGCATCCGCCTTCCGATCCTAAGGTTGTAGATTCGAAACCGGTCGTCCACCAATAAGATTTTTTTGTTGAAAAATGTATGTGCACAATGCCAGAAATCTCAAACGGTGAAGGAAAACATCATGTTGTATAAAATCTAATAAGTTCTAAACCGTGTTAAGTGCTCGAAAGGAGCCTCTTGAGGTGCACATAAAATCCTTTCACCACACTGTTTCGAAAGAAACTAGTGACACGATAAGAAGAAGAAGACTCTGAGATTTAAAGTTTTCCCGTAAATATATGCATATAAGCGTGACAAGACGCGTGAAAACAAAAAAAGGAAAAAAAAACAAATGAAAACAATTACCTGATAATGTAAATAATACTTTGTTACTCTCTTCTTTGCTGCGTGGATATTCCAGCAATATTTCTTTATTTATTTTATCACTACATAGTATAAAACAAAGTCGCTTTCTCTGTCCCTATGTATGCTTAAATCTTTAAAACTACGCAACGGATTATGATGCTGTTTTTTTTAATAGATAGAGTGATTCAAGAGGAAGGTTTATGTATAATACATGCATGATATAGTAGAAAAACAATGTGCACCCGTGCGAAGCAGGGGCGGCCGGGCGGGTCGCTAGTTTAATGTATAAAAAAAGAAAAGTTTCTAAAAGTAGTGTTATTGCAACGTGTATAGAGCCAGAGTATAAACCTTTTAAAGCCATGTTCAATTATTCAGACAGGCTTGTTGGGATGCTGGTATTTCAATAATTGAATCGAAATAAAAAATGCCCTGAAGCGGTTCTACTTTCTACTACCTTTTACCATTTTCTCTACCCGTACCGCACCCAATTACCATTTTCTTTGTAAATTCAATTCAAAAGGAATATTTGCAGTTATTTTATATTTACAAGACTTTCGTTTTCTTGTTTCGTCCTTATGAATTTGTCGTAAATACCTACGGATCCTATGGAAATACTTAAGTTCCCTTTGATAAAAAAAAAGTGGTGACAACTGCGAATACCTCTTACTTTTATATAATATAAAAAAGGAAATACCAAAATCGGTCTACTCTGTAAAAAGTTATGCGTGATCAATCAAAGTTATCGTGATCATACAAAAAAAATTCGCGCCTAAAAAAACCAAAGAGTAAACAATAACTACGAGAACTGATTAATTTTTCCGATTATTTTTTGACGACCTCAGTGGCGCAGCGGGCGAGAGTCCGCCTGCGACGCAAGAGGTTGCGGGTTCGATTCCCGCCTCGGAACAAATTTGTGTACGATCTGCAGAAATTTGTTCCGTTGGTCTGGGTGTTTATGTATAATAAAAAATATCTATCTATGTAAATATATAATGTATTAAATATATCAGTCATCTAGTACCCATAACACAAGCTTTGAGTTGCTTACTTTGGGGCTAGATGGCGCTGTGTGGATTGTCCAGCATTATTTATTTATTATGTATTTATTTATTTCCCGCCGTAGCGAAACATTTTTCACAACTCGTTTTCACTGTTGAAATTATAGTTATTTATTAATTAAAATGTCTACAAGTACTAATTACGAAGTAAATGATTTATGTTGTACACCGCCCGATATAAGATGTGAAGCCCTTAACATTATGGAAACTTTAACACCTGAAAACTCCAAGGAAAAATATGTGTTCTGTGAGTTTTTATTGTTATTTTATTCACAAGTGTGATGAAAAACGTCGTATGATACACGTGTGTGATGATTACCGTCCTTGGCTCTCATAAGACCTCGGCGCCTCGGCGGTAATCACCAATGTAATACTCTAGTACCATAATGTACTATTATTCAACTACACACACAGTAGACACGTTACATATTGATAGGTGACAATTTGAGTTAAAAATAATAATACGACTAAACATAAATAAAATAAAAGGACACTGGAGATGTGAACTATTATTAAATATAAATGATGCTGTGTGGATTGTCCAGCATTATTTATATATATTATTTATTTATATGTGATTTTTCAGTATGCGTTTTTTCACAATTAAGTGCCCTCATTATTTCCGAAAATCTTGAAACGGGCCGGGCTCTTAAAAGTTTCTTAATATTACAATCTCGAATTTACGTCTTCACTACCTCATTTATTGTACTCTTAACAAAGCTGTGATTTTAAGTCTTCAAGTTATCTACAAAATGTTCAGTTTCGCGGTACAAGAGTCAGCCAATTTGCATCGATAAGGAGTCTTCTGATACAAGCTCCGCAAGTTATACAAATGAGGTTGTGTACCTATATTCAGTTCCGAGCCACTATAATTTAGCGTGCAGTGTAAAATGATCTTTAATACAACGTCTCAAGGCACTTTATAGCTCGTGTGTAGCAACTGGTAAACTGGAAATATTTTTTTAAAACGGAAATGTTCTTTCAATTTTACTTTGTTCTAATTTAATTGTCAGCCCTATGTACTGTATTCAGTGATGTTAATATTGGCTTCGATTTTCAAATTCACTTAAATCTGTCAAAATAACGGAACACGCAGTAAAAACTAGAAAAAAAAGAAACGCAAAAAAAAAACAAAAGCAGTAAGACCGCGTCAGTTAAGTGAGATTCCCGCAAGTAGAAACTTTATCATCTGTGGTTTCAGTATAGTCTAGAACAAACTTCATTTAGAGCTCGTAAACCTTATCAATATTAAGTAGACGCTTTATAAACGAAGCCACAAGATGTAGTCTAAATTCAGCGGAGATTGCATCTTACGTGATTGGTTTTACAGTAGACATTTGCTTGTGTATAAATCTGCAAACAAGCAAGCTAGGTGAATAGTATAAGCCCTACATGGATTTTGTGCGCATTTCAAAATTTATATAATATGGTATCCTCGATAGGGGTTGATCCTGCAACGTACAGCGCAGAAAGCAGAGCTAACAACTAAGCTATGAGAGGTGTCGACTGTGCCAACAAAATATGCGTTCGATTTATGCGAGCCCACAGATGTTGCGACCTGCGCCGCCGAAACCTTACCATCGAAAGCGGAAATGTGGCCAGTTATCAATTTATTAGTCTGGTTGAGGGTAGACAGAGTTATAGTTGGTTGCCGTGTTGGGTGATTTATTCAAAACTGTTTCCTGTCTATTCAAATATTTCCTGGAAGAGATAGCTTTTAGCGATAAGAGCTCTTATAAAACCTATCCTATATTTTCTTTTATAATCATTTGACGAAACGGAGATGGCGGGACGAGCGGGTTGGCTATAGCAATCCTTGTACCTGAGTTGAGGGTTGGGGATAGGGGGGATAGGGGGGATGCAAGTGGGGGTAGATGGCAAGTCTTCCCCTTGAGTCCTTTTTTCTAGGAAATGAAAAAAAATAATTTAATTTTTCAGGTAAGTTACTAGTTAGGTTAGGGTTTTTTTTTTTATATGAAAAAAATTGGTATTAATATTTCATCTCTATGACAAAAAGACTCAAGGGAAGGAATTCTCATTAGGTTAGGGATTTTTTTTTTTTTTTTTAAAGTGAAGAAATTTGAAGGAAATTTTTTGGAATTTTTTTTTCATTTCCTAGAAAAAAGAACTATAGAACTATAGGGAAAGACTTGCCATCTACCCCCACATGCTTTCCCCCTATCCCCAACCCTCAACTCAGGTACCAGGGTAGTTATAGTTTAACCCGAGCTTAATGTTTTCCTGACGGACTGATGGGCAAACATAGCCCAAAATTGTGATGTGTGGAAGAACAGGGGAGCCTTTTGCCCAGCTGTGGGACCGGCGGCCCGATTATTACCCGATTATCATTATCAGCTTTCAGTTTGACATTTAATTCCCATCCATCCTATACAATTGCTAGTATAAACTATGGGAATCAAATGTCAAACTGAAAGCCATTTCGATAGCCAGACATTAGCGTAATCGGGCCGCCGCCGGTGGGCTCATAATAATTATAATAATAATTGCTATTCCCACGATTATGATGTCCAAATCGAATTGTTACCTATCTAAAGCCGATTTATATAAATTAATATCTGCTTGAATATATTTAATCTATATTATTGAATTATTATGTATATTAATCATTGCTTTTACATTGTTTCAGGTAAACTTCCAAAGCTGTCAAAGTTCGTAATACGAGTAATGTAATGTATAGTATCCGCCAAACTTCTTGGCCAAACGACCTTGAATGAAAAAGAAACGAAAAATAGGTCTCTTCGGTGGTGCGAAGAGTGCAAACCTATCCCCTACCACCTCGCGCGATGGCCAAGAAGTTTGGCGGATACTATACGTATGTTTGGTTGGAAAGTTGGTGGATTAAGGCAAGACCTACATCGTATAATATAATTATGTAAATCTTTCCAGGATTCATCTAGTTTAAAAGAAATTTCCCAAAGTTATCCATGAAATTTCCCAAAGTTATCCATGAAATTTCCCAAAGTTATCCATGAAATTTCCCAAAGTTATCCATGAAATTTTGTTTGCGAGAAACACGTGTACTTTATAGAGCTAAATTTTATTCATAAAATATATTCACATATTTTATCAAAATTTTACCTACCAAAGGTCAAGGTATTTATTAAATTACAATATCACGAATAGCATTATTTGTTTTATTAACTTTGACCTCAAAACTTATGTTATTATCAAAACATATTAATTGCATTCCTACAAAATATTTTTTATGAAATCGTGGGATTATTGCATTCCAAGCAAGCAGCAACGCTGTGTTTCGGTTTGAAGAGTGTGGTCGCCGGTGTAATTACAGGCACATGAGGCTTAACATCTGTATGCCTCAAGTAGATGGACGCAGGGCAGTGCATCGTAGGGCACGTTCCTATTGTGCGTGACCTACGGGGCAATGTTTTGTTTATAGGTGATGGTTACCACTTAACATCAGGTGGACCATCTGCTTGTTCCATCAGCTAGTGGTATAAAAAAAAAAAAATAATAATTTTAAACAGCGCAAATTTACGTAACGGTTAAATATGCGTGAAAATAAATAAAGAAATATAAATATTGGTGGACTTTCCACACAGCACTATCTAGCCCCAAACTAAGCCAAAGCTTGTAATATTGGAACCAGATTGCTGATATAATACTTATTATACTTTATTTTTGTGAATAAATACTTATAATAATACATAAATACTTGCATTATCTCAAATAAACTTATTTTGCCAGCGCTAAAATTGTAACTATGTCTGTTGTAGCCTTAGAGCTTAGTATTTAATATTCCATGATTTCAGCTTCTCTTCTTCTCTTCTCTTTAGAAAAGGGCGACAACATTGTTAACGATTTCTAATTAGATTAAACAACTGAAACGACATGTTCTAGAACTCGCTTAATAATATTATAATGACGTCAGTGAATTGTTCGTAGAACTTAAAGGTAGGTTTGCTACGAGACGACTGCTACGCTGCTACGGATCGCTACGTAAATTGACTCAATGTCTTCAAAATAGTGAAGTACAAGTAGAGAGAAGTTCTCAGTTCAAAATGACGACCTCTGTTTGCATTGCAACTAACAGAGCTAAAACGCAAGAAACCACAGTCAGTTTGATACCCGCGTCAAAATTCGCCGTTTCTGCAGACATATGTTCCGGGTCTGGGTTGTGAGATATGTTCATAGGTACACTTCTTCCACGCACACAGACCACAGTAGATAAAAATCTGCAAAACTTTAAAACCAAGTAATACTTTTGTCGCATAAAATTAATGCATTTTTGTACTTTTACTTTTGTTAACGTCCAAAAATTTGTTTTTTGTTAGCTCGCGTAAGTGACATGTATTAACGATAGCTAAAAAAAAGTCACATTAAAAAATAATAAAATCCTTTTCTCAAAAATCTAACCCTCGTACTGCAAAACGGTGCCTAACTTTAAACAGTGTCTAAAATTAGCGCTGTCTCTGTTTGTCATTACGCAATGGTGAGATGGCAATAGTCTAAGTATTAGTTTATCGTTTGCCTATTTTTTTGTAGTAAAGCCCTAACAATTTCAGAAATAAGTCAACAGCATATTTATTTATTTAGCTTTTCTCGATAATATTCCTTCCCCAGAAATAGAATGCGACGCGGCTAGCCCTCAGGCGTACAAACACTAACCTCCGCACTTTATCAAACGATATCAATACTGTTTTCTAAGAGCAGGTGCACAAGATGGTTTCCTTAGGCTCGTATATTTTATCTATTTTATAGGCGTCTTTTAACAACAGACGAGGGTTTACGGGCGCGTAATATAAACCAATATTGTGACGTGTTTACTGTGTTCGTGGGAAACTGTTGTTGCATATTCGGCTTAGCCACGGTTCGTAGCCTGTTATTCTATGCTTGCATGGAACTGGTTACTAGAATCACCTAGATTTAAGACGTCGAACCGATCCTTGTGATTTAACGTAATCTCAATTAACATGTAATTAATTATTGTCTCACTATCATTAAATGTAATGTTTGGACGTACCTCTGACTACCCCCCTTAGACATCCTCAAAGAATCTTGAATTAGTACCTACTTGGTACTGGGAGATCTGAAGGGATATCTACCGTACCTGGGGATCAAAGTCGTGAAGCTGTTTCTTTTCTTTTCTTTCAATTAACATTATAGATGTGGATGTTTCTTACTCAATCACGCTAGAACGGCTGAACGGATCTGGATTAAATTTGGCAAAGAGTTATATTATAGTGTGTTAGCACATAGGCTACTTTTCATCCTGTGGGATACCGGGATTTAAAACTACGCGGGTAAGGCTCAGGGGGCGCAGCTTTTTTTTTTTTTTTATACTACTAGCTGATGGAACAAGCAGATGGCTCACCTGATGTTAAGTGGTAACCATCACCTATAAACAAAACATTGCCCCGTAGGTCACGCACAATAGAAACGTGCCCTACGATGCACTGCCCTGCGTCCATCAACTTGAGGCATACAGATGTTAAGCCTCATGTGCCTGTAATTACACCGGCGACCACACTCTTCAAACCGAAACACAGCGTTGCTGCTTGGCGGCAGAAAAAGGCGTGGTGGTAGTACTTCCCCGGACGAGCCCTTCACAAAGAGCTCTACTACTCTTAGCTAGTTAATAAATAAAAATAAAGAAGCATTTACACTCAGACGTTTCACACAATCACACACACACACTATCTAGCCCCAAAATTAAATCATCTTACACAATGGTGGAGGTAACCGCTCAACTTCAGATAGCCCATCTGATTATTCCGTGTTCATTGATTTTTAGTGCCTCCTAAAAATAACAAGATAAGAAGTATATAGGTCGCGTCAACCAAAAAGAACGCTGGAAAAAAGTAGAGCGCAAACACATCCCGTGTTTGCGGATACAAAATACACTCACACCCCCTCTCTTCAACTATTTACCAGAATTCTTTTTGACTGACGCGACCTATACTGACGTTTCGAAGAACGAAATACGTACGTAATATAATAAATAATGTATAAGGAATGGAACTCGTTACCGTCGTCTGTCTTTCCTGACCATTATAACATGAGTCTCTTCAAGGCAAGAGTGAATAGGTGTCTTCTAGACCGTTCTGCTCCACCGTAGGCTACATCGTCGCTTAACATCAGGTGAGATTGTAGTCAACGGACGGTCTATTCAGTTTAAAAAAAAAAAAATACGAAAAAGTATTTCTGACTTGGGACTTGCGCATACAAAATACTCGCGCCATCACACCCCCTCTCTTCCACTATTTACCAGCGTTATTTTTGATTGACGCGACCAATACTCACGCATCGAAGAACGAAATACGAAAAACAAATTCTGACTTGGGGTACTAAACCAACATAGCTCAGCTGTGCGCAGGTAAAGTAGATGGCCACAGGCATACATCACTACGCCGTATTGGCTCGTGAAATGGATATTTTATGCAAGATCGGATCGGAATGCAAGTCAAAACAGCTCTGTTTGTGTATCGTTTGCTAAACCCTGGCTGGCACGGCTGCCGTTATTTGTTTTTTAAGATTAGTAGAGCTCTTTGTGAAGGGCTCGTCCGGGGAAGTACCACCACTACGCCTTTTTCTGCCGCCAAGCAGCAACGCTGTGTTTCGGTTTGAAGAGTGTGGTCGCCGGTGTAACTACAGGCACATGAGGCTTAACATCTGTATGCCTCAAGTTGATGGACGCAGAGCAGTGCATCGCAGGGCACGTTCCTATCGTGCTTGACTTACGAGGCAATGCTTTGTTATAGGTGATGGTTACCACTTAAAATCAGGTGGCCTATCTGCTTGTTCCATCAGCTAGTTGTATGAAAAAATAAGTGTCGGCAATAAACTGTGAGGTCTTGTAGTAAAATACGAACAGCTTCACGACTTTGATCCCCAGGCACGGTAGATACCCACTCAGATCTCTTAGTATTAAGTACTAACTCCAGATTCTTTGAGGACGTCTAAGGGGATACTCAGAGGTACGTCCAAACATAGCATTTGGCACAAACCCACATTTTGAAGTAGTCAGTGTTCCATTCATGACAGGTTGCAAGCCCATCGCCGCCCGTCTTGTAGTGCTATTCCGTAAACAACTCGTCATGTTCGAGTCATGGGAAGTTTCTTAATTATAAGTGTTAGTCACAATGCAATCAATCTATTTTAGTAGCTATTTTAACTTACGAGACTTACGAGGCAATGCTTTGTTATAGGCGATGGTTACCACTTAACATCAGGTGGGCCATCTGCTTGTTCCATCAGCTGGTTGTATAAAAAAAATTAGATTATACTGCCGTCATAATAACGGACACCAGTTTTGAAGAAACTCAATTCAAAAATGGCTTTTTATTTGCTTTTCATTTCTGCAATCGAACATCGTTGCTTGAGTTTGATCGGTAAATTTATATATTTACAGATCGTTGCACTAACCTATAGAGACTGGGGGAATCATGGAAGCCCATGCACACACCCACTTACCTATTTATTACTGTACCTTTTATGTAAGTTTATGTACAATTTTTTTATACATTTGTATGTACTGTTTATTACTTAAAACATTTATTTTATAACAGAACACTCCACACTTGTAAATTTCTCACAAGGTTTATTGGCTGAAGGTCTCGGCAGAATAACAGCGCTTAACTAGCGACGTCGCGCTTGGGGGCGTTAGCTATAACACAAAAACCATCACCAACGTCATATTCCATTCAGCATTAAGGCGTTGACAACACCTATAATACCTCTCGCTCGCACGATACGACATTTTGAAAGATATAAAATTACTAAGCCCAATTTTGAAAATCGCAAACAACCAAACTGTGTGCAATCACATTGCACAGAGTTTGGTAAAAATTTAATTTTGATCGATGCAAGTTTTCCTACTCAAATGTTTACTTATGTACGAAAACTAGAAAAGCAAACTTTTAAGAAGAAAACTTGTATTGATCAAATTGATTTTTTTACTAAAATGTGCGCAATGTGATTGCAGAAAAAATGGTTGTTTGCGAATTTTCAAAAATGTGTTTGGTGATTTTGTATCTTTCAACATTTCAAAACGTGCGACCGAGAGTCACATTAACTCTTGTCTTCGTCTTAACCAAGCACATTCACTCGTGCAAACATCACTAGAACTTAGACGGTGCCTACAAACGGCGTCTGTAAAAACGGTGACGCTACATGGCAAGGACTCTGAGTCATTTTTATAATTAATGAGTTAATGAGTCCAGTCTGTTACTCTCATTAACTACTCATTAACTAAAATATTCAACAGATTCATCAACTTTTGTTAACATGAAAGGAGTGATTTCTGCTGGTCCCCTTTAGGATGACCTTTTAGGGGGCCAACCGAAGCAACTGGAAACGTTCAATCGAAATCATTCTAATTGTATTACTAGGCCACTAGAGTGTCAAAACAGAGAAGGTCATTTATAGGAATATTTTGACTATCACCGCTATCTTCAAACTCAGACACAAGTGCACTTAGGTAAGCTATGTATAGACTTCAGAATGTTCTAGAACGTATTTGTCGTGAGTTATTCAATCCAATCTCGAGTGCGACTTGGATGTGTTTATTTACTCTCACAGAGAAGTTCTCCTAAACTGTTTATAGAAATTACCGAAATGCACTTGCACTCGGCTACCGACTAAACGGAAGAATGTTTGTTATCCTTAGCGCTAAAGCAATTAAATGAGAACTCCGTTTGCATACTTGACGACCTCAGTGGCGCAGCGGGCGAGAGTCCGCCTGCGACGCAGAGGTTGCGGGTTCGATTCCCGCCTCGGAACAAATTTGTGTACGATCTGCAGAAATTTGTTCATTGGTCTGGGTGTTTTCATGTATAATAAAAAATATCTATCTATGTAATTATATAATGTATTAAATATATCAGTTATCTAGTACCCATAACACAAGCTTTAGTAGCTTACTTTGGGGCTAGATAGTGCTGTGTGGATTGTCCAGCATTATTTATTATTTATTATACTTATGTTAAAACATAAGTGCCAGGACCGATAGCCCTGATTGGGATCAGTTGAGCTATCCCTAGATCATTCACAAATGCCTGCATATAGCTGAACCGCAACATGTTATCATCGTTTTTTATAATTCAGTGTCATAATGTTTATAAGTAACAGGGTTCTTTTCAAATTCTACGCATATAAGACACGTTTCGATCTCAGTCCTGATTATATTTTTTGTGAACCCATTAGTGCTTAGTTCAGATAAACTTTAGCACCCTTTTGACCTCCCATAAAGGAGTGTAAAAGGTTGTGTGATACAATTTACATCGGTTAAGAGGCCGTCGCCAAATCGAACTAAGTCGAGCGCTTGGCGCGGACTGAGAGCTGGGCGCGTTGCGTGGCTTGATACAGGTGAAGTTTTCCAAAATTCGTGTATAAAAATTTGTATAAGCTAGAATATTTTTATTTTTTTATTTATGATTAAAAGTCTGTTCTTTCATGTGGTATACGTATTCTAGTTTTAGACTTCGTAACATCGAAGAAATAACTGATAGTTTGAAGCGTAAAATTGCGCCAGAGCGGCGTTTTTAAACATTTTATTTAAGAAATATCTAGTGGGCTAGCCTATTTTGTTTACAATCTTGAACCGAAAAACTGAAATGTGTCAGTGTTTGAGGAAACAAATTCGGAAGTCACAACCTATTAAGCAAAGCAAGTTATAACGATGGTCACAGATCCGTGGAGCCACTGATCTAGATACTCTCGGAAACTCCTCGCCAATTTAATAATTGAACATCAAAACTTTTCGGAAAATACTTCGAATTTATTCGAATTTTTTGACGAAATTACGTAAAGTTAAAGAATAAATTGGGAGCTCTTTATTGTTGAGCTATTGAATAATTTGCTCGGTACTATAAGCATTGATTTCTGAAGTTATCGCGATGGCAAGTCATGCAATAAAATTAAAATGAATATTGGGAGCACACAGTACTATCTAGCTCCACACTTAGCGCCTAGTTTTATAGATAGATAGGTGTTTAATACTCGTATACTTTTTTTGTTGTAAATACGTACATATTTACAATATACTCAGACAAACATCTATGTTCCTCACACAAATATCGGTCCTGGGATAAAAGCTTGGATGACGGACTCTCAAAAATTAGAATTAGTTGTCAGCGTAGCGTTTGTTACTCCAAATACCTACTAAAAAACTGACTCTCTTTTCACGGTTGACATAACCTACTATCCACACCAAGCACTTTGCTTCAAAGTTCGACAGTTAATTTGTTCCTCCACAAATTTAGGTACCAGTTTTTTTCATGACGGAAAACAGGATGTTCCTGAAAGTAGTTTTTCATCTCTCGTGTTCTGTTTTACGAATATGTTCGTAAATATTAATAAATAAATACATTCTACACAGCACTATCTCTCCTCAAACTAAGCCAAAGCTTGTGATATGGGAACCAGATAGCTGATATACTACCTTTATGACACAAGTTTACTTAATACAGTTTTCAGTGTTCTCTCTTGTTGTGTAACCTCTGTTTTATGTTCACGAAATAAATAAATTGAAAAAAAAAATTAGACTTTGTAAATACATATTTATAATATTATGAAACACCCAGACACAGAACAAACATCTATGTTCATCACACAAATGTTGTTCACGGTGGGAATCGAACCCACGGCCTACGGCACAGAAGGTACAGCTACTACCAACTGAACTGTGAAGGCTGTCAATATTGACGTTTCCATCCAATCTTCTCTAGGATTCATTTCCTGTCATCTATCGAAGCAACATAGCATTTTCATTTTAATTGTTTTTCTAGTGTTATTTTGAGTTGTGTTGTGTAATTTTGGGTGATATTTTAACCAACATTACTTGTGGTCTTAGCACAAAGTGTAAGCATTTGGAATGAAAGTGTATTATGTGATATCGTGTTTTGACAGAAAATGTTTCAAATGTTTTGAAGAAACCACCAGCCACCATTTTCTTCAAAACAATTGACTGACTCGACTTTTGACTGACGTGACTAGAAACTTATCTACAAAGAGTATAATCTCTGAATCACTTGACACTGGCAAGATTGTCTATACATAGACAGGAGCCATAAGAAGAAGAAAGAAGAAGAATGTTCTCTATCATATTTATTTTGTGAAACGATATAAGCCTGCATACTACTGCCCATGCAAACACAATTCGAAAGCTTTTCCTCCATTTCATACAATAAAGTTCATAAAGAAGCTATGAAAGTCGTAAACACGCGCTTATCTGCGAGTTAATACATAATCTTTATGGGGTCGAAGGGTGAAAATACTAAAATATGTTTTTACACGTAAAATACAGTGACGTGGGGCCTGTAAGTCTTGTCTACCCAATAAGCCGTCTGAAGGTGGCTTAACAAACTTTTGGGTAAATAATACTATTGTTTTGATTCAGGCAAGTTTTCACACTTTTAGGTGGGTTTACATTTTTCAAATTTTTTATGATGAAAACATTCTTAGATGAAAATATAATTTTTGTTAAATCTTTGTATTGCCATTGACAACAACTTAACTAATTGCAATTGTACATAACTACATTCAGTGATATTATATCTTCAAAAATGTTCAATTGTGCGAGCGAGATAGATAGATATGAACTAAATATAAAAAATCAGATTCACGTCTAAAGATTCGTTGGGGATGTCTTCGGGGGTACTTCTTAGCATAAAATTTGGCACACGTGGGTAAGTTTTATGGATTGGTATTATGCAGAACTTAAAAATATTCTGGACATAGTGGGATTCAACCTCACGAGCCTACATCTTCGCAAGGGATTTTGATCTTCTTAAAAATCTTTAGAAAGAAGGCTTTGAGAAAATAAAGATAAAAATACATTTATATTTATTTGATTTGAGTATGCGACTTAAGACCGAGTGCTGGACTAGCTCGCCCGAGTCAAAGACAACTTTATCTCTGAAGGATATACTCTACATTTCACACTTTCTTCAAGAAAATAAAAAGCACGACAAGTCAGTGGCCTCCACAGCTCGACTTGCGACTCGCACAAGTTTGTTGTGTTGCAAGTCTCTAGTGCAACCACTCCGTTTTTTAATTCTCAATGCGACTGTTTTTGTTTTTGTATGCCCATCGCCGATTTAGAATACGAACTGGTTTCCTCACGATGTTTTCCTTCACCGTTTAAGGGCCCGGCGACAGCGGCTCGCAGTTTCGAGGTGCGATTGGCTATTATTGCATTTTATTTCATTTCGGGGAGGTTGTTTGAAAGAATAACTATCCAGTGACACGCATAAATACTGTTCGAATACAAATAATACAATAATATGAGGGAAATGTGCTTGAGTCACAAATCATTTTGGTATTAGGTAAACGTAAGGCCAAACATACTAATACCAAAATGATTTCTGATTCGGGCATGTTTCCCTTATATTGTTGTGTTATTTGTGTTCGAACAGTATTTATGAGTGTCACTGGATAGTTATTCTTTCAAACAACCTCCCTGAAATGAAATAATAGCCAATCGCACCTCGAAACTGCGAGCCGCTGTCGCTGGGCCCTTAAGATCACTGCCATTGCGCACATACATTTTTCGAAAGGAAAAATCCATTTAAAAGAAAAATTATGAAAATAGTTTTTTTACTAATTCTTATTAATATTCGAAAAATCTACTTATACTACTTTGCAACTTTTACTTATTACTTTGCAAGGGTTGACCTTAAGGACCTCCCGTAGAACAATTTTTTCCATCAAAATTTTCAATTTTTTCAATATTTTTTTCCCATCTATCCCTTAGTTGCGTTTGATCCACGACTTTTTGGCCAGCCTGTATATTGCTCGATAGTAACGAGATGTACCAACCATAGAACGTAACTTATCTCCGTCAATAACATTTTGAACACGCTCCTGTAATATGCGCAAAACACAAGATTTACGATCTGTCTCTTTTACAACCCCCCGCTATCAGTTTCCATCACATATTGCACATACTAAAAGATTGATGGCGCCAAACGTTGACAACTAAAAAGCTCTTAAACTCCTGCAAACTGCTTGCCACTAGTTTTGAAATACCCCCTGGTTTCTTAAAGTGCGATCAACACTAATCGGTTGTCAAATCACTTGCTATCTCTATCTAATTTGAAGTAAAAGCTGAATAGCAAGTGACTTGACAGCTGATTAGTGTTGATCGAGCTTTCAGAAACCGAGGGTAAGTGTGGTGAATAATTTTAAGTGCAGCTCAAAGAAGCTCCTTAGAGGATATTTTGATTATGCTTTATGTATGTTTCTCAAAAGTTTTCTTCACTGTTTGACGAAAATTGTAACAGATGTTATTGGAAGTTTTTTCTGAAGCTCCAAATTTGAGAAACCCTTAGCACAAGCGCATTCAAAACTTGATTTAATTTGCGCATCGAAACCATAAAACAAAAGAATTCGCCAAGAAAATAAAAACAAAACAATGATGAGTTCTAACAAACCCTTAGATCTTCTCACCCTGTCACTTGTATTGATTTCTTGTTTAGTGCGAGTGAGATAGATGTTTTTGTCGAGAGCTACTGAGCTCGTAAAAAACGCAATTCCCAAGAACGTCAGATGGATTGATTTACGATACAACCCCTACTTGTGTATCTTGGTTAACCAATGTTTGTGTGGACGGGTAAACCTATACGGAGCAAATAAGACAAGAGAAGATAAGAATTAGATATGATAGTATCGATGAACTGAAAAGTTAACATTATTCACTCTCTGCTGATATTCGTGTGGTTTTTAAGCAAAGAGCTGCATGACTATCTGTCAGTTTATAGGCAAAGAATTCAAAATATAATAAAACAAGCTCCATATTGAACACTAGTAGCGCCCCGCGGTTTCACCCGCGCAGGTTTAAATCCCAGTATTCCCAAGGGATAAAAAGTAGTAGTATGTGCTGTTCCAGACGATAATCTCTCTGCCAAGTTTCATGCAGAACAATTCAGCCGTTACGACGTGAAAGAGTAACAAACATCCATTCATCCATCCATACATAAGTAAAGCTCATAGTAGTATAGATAGTTAAGCTTTATGTAAGCTTTAATAAATCCATTTTCACATGTACGGGCAAAAATGTAATTGAAAACAATGGAATTTTCACAATCTTTGTTTCCATCATAGCAATATCGAAAAGTTCCAATATTTGTAGTGAGCGATATTAAACATTTCAAGATATTATCTGTTCATCCTTTGGAATAAAAACTACATTTGAAAAGCAATAAAATGATCCCCAGATTTAAAGTGTACATTAAGAATTATCTGATAAGGAAAGCTTACTATACTATAGATAGTTATATTAATGATAAAATTGCTTGGCCCGATGTCCCGGTCGCTCTGCCCATCGACGGCTAACATGTCTGCAATGTCTTTACTATTGTTATTTAAAAAAAGTTTTTTTTTTTATTGTTGTTTGACTTACTAAACTTCTTACTTATGTATTAGTATTATTAGTTTGAAGCTTGTGTTCTTTTATGAATCTGTTTACTTTTCCTTTTTCTGTTAGATTACTTAATGTATTATATAGCTTCAATAGTGTAGGTATTTTATTACATTGTAACGAGGATCATATAAAAGAGCGATAGATACCAAGCCGAGTTTGTTGCCTGTTCTTCTCGGTGTTGGTCGCGTGGAACTGGCACTAGAGTCACCTAGTTTTAAGACGGTTCAAGATGGTCCTTGTGATTTTATTGAATAAACATATTTTAACTTTGACTTTGATTGTGTCCAATTATGTTTCAAGATGTATCTACTTCAGCAGGAATATGTATCTACTTCCGCTGGCAAAAATGTGGCTGATGTTTGTACTATTCAACAACAAAAGTAGATCCCCACTTTCAAAAATCTATAATTTTCAAAAATCAGCCTTGAGCTATTACAATGCAGCTTTATTGCAGTATTCTTTGTTTAGTGTTTTCTACCTTCCATCGACCTCTTGTTTTAAATTGTTATTTTTATGGTATGTTAGTGTTAAGTTAAATGTATGGATCCGTGACATCTTCATAAAATAAACTTTGAATAGTTTAATATTACGATTTCCTACAATCTGAATCCCTTTCAAAGCAATATACAGTTAATTTCTCCAAATTAAAATAATTTCTACGCATTTATCTCACGAACACACAACACTTCACTACATACATAGTATAAAACAAAGTGGCTTTCTCTGTCCCTATGTCCCCTTATCCCTATGTATGCTTAAATCTTGAAAACTAAGCATCGGATTTTGATTCGGTTTTTTTTAAAAGATAGAGTGATTCAAGAGGAAGGTTTATATGTATAATACATGCATGATATGTGCACCCGTGCGAAGCAGGGGCGCGCGGGCGGGTCGCTAGTTCATAATAAAAAACATTATTCTTAGAATGTGTTACCATTCAAAACAGGATACGAAATAAAAATTTACTTATTCCTTTGGTTGGGACAATAAAGTTTAGCAAGTACTGTTTTACTCACTGACGGAAACAGTTAAAGAAAATTGGTACAGTGCATAAAATATGCACAGGCAGTGGGGTAAACTCAACAAAAATGCTTACGGACGTGTTTGGGTCCTCACGATGTGTTAGTATACAATCTCAAATATTTTTTTCAAAACAGATAAAGGGTTACACGTCAACAAAAAAAACAATAATTATATTTAACAACTAGCTAAACCCGCGGCTTTGCTCGCGCTAAGGAATTCAAAGTTTCATACAAACTTTCATCCACTATTTAATCCCCTTGGGGGTAGAGTTGATCAAAATCCATTCTTAGCGAATGCCTACGTCACAACATCTACCTGCATGCCAAATTTCAGCCCGATCCGTCCAGTGGTTTGGGCTGTGCGTTGATAGATCACTATGTCAGTCCTTTGAGTTAAATATATTTAGATAAAATAAATATGCTACCAAGTATACCTGATGCAAGATCAGGTATTCCTACGTCATAAAATATCTTCCTCAGTCCCACGTATTGACGGGGATAGCACAGCAGAGGTCCCTCGCTTCATAGAATCTCCATCAAAACCTCGTCAACTCGTGATTGATAGAACGCTTCAGCGTGCTATTGCACTGCATGTGAGCTTCTATGGCGCCAGTTGCAAGAACTGTTATTGGATCGCAATGTCTGATGGTATACGATGGGAGTTTGATGGGTATTGTTTTGTCATTGTGTGATCAGAAACTTGACTAAGATGAAATTCACTTAAGGAGTTTAGATGCCGTGCATGCTGCCACGTCGTACGTCACTCAATTTACCTTAAATTATTTTCTGTTATTATAATATACTTACACATTTTTACTAAGTTCTCTGATTTGAACTCTGATTTCAATCAATTAATAATAAAATTTATCTCTTATGAATTGATTTAGATGCCTGTGTTTTTGCATTGTAGGTTCTTTAGAGGTGGTCATAATTTTTTTATCGAAATTTATGAACTTAAAAAAAACAAATACAATAAAAACACACTGATGTGATGACTTATTGGTTTATATATTTTACAGTGTATTTGAAGTCTTTTTTTTTTAACCGAATTTAAAAATTAAGTAGGTACTCAATTGGATTTTTTTTATTTATTTTATTTTTATGTTTATAACCTCTTAACCTTTTACCGTGGTAACTTTTAACCGATGTTGATGATTCTTTATTAATCGAAAGTTGTTACCCAAGTGGTCCCATTTAATTTTGAGTCAGATCCGACGAGTAGTGTTTGAGTTATAGTTGTAGTAAAGTCTGTTAAATGAAAGTAGACCCTGAGAATTCGCGCCAAATTCAAAAAATCATTGCGTGGCAACCCATTAATTAATAGGACACTTGGAATAACACAACTTGATACTTGGTTATTTTTCTAAACAGAGCTAGAAAATTGTTATTCAGAGATGCTAAATATTATGCTAAATATATGAGAGGTATGTCAGGATCGTAGCAAGTGGAAATCCGTGGTCTCTGCCTACCCCTATGGGAAATAGGCGTGATTTTATGTATGTATGTATGATTCTAAATATACTTACTTACCTACATATTTACCTAGTGAAGACGGTATTTCTTAAAAAGTTATTTGTCAAAAAAGTTGCATAACTGCCAGACAAAAACTGACAGAAACTATCAGTTTTGCTCAACGCTACGCTGCATAACTGATAACTGTCAGAGAAAAACTCACAGGGAACTATTGTCCGGAGAATTTCTCAATGAAATTGCATCCGCTAAATGCACCGCAGCGCCACTGAATCACAATAAAGGCACTCAGTTATGACACCCCGGGGTAGAATCAGGCGGCTTCCGCGTTCACACCCGCGCGATAAATGCAAGTTGCAGTTGGACTTCTGTATCTACTTTCAGACAAATTGGAACAAACTCGTGCAGTGTACTAGGATTTGTTTTATTGTACGTGCTAATGTTTTAATGCTAAAGTTAGAATAGAACACGAAATGTTTTATTTGACACAAAGACGGGTACAGCAAAACAAATGTTTAACAAAAAAATAAAAAAGGTAAAATAATATAAATTTCTGCATAAAAAACTGACCACAAAACATAAAATAAAACAAAGAAACCAAAAATCAATTTGTGTATTTTTTTTGTCAATATTTTCAAAAAAGCGCTGGTCCAATTTTTATTAAATTTATGAAATCTCTTTTTTTGAAGTTGGATGAAGATATATTTCATCCCACAAAGTATGATGAAGAGACGATGGCATCAGCACTTTTAGAACTCCAAATTACTTTAGCCTGGTATTTCAAATTCCCAGACGTGTGTATCTAGTTTTTGCAATTTACTGGGGACTTTTGCTAATGGTTCGGTTCCTTTTGCCCGAGCAGTCTGTTTGCGCTGCATGTTGACCTATTTGCTGGACAGCTTGGGATTGGTCGGTCAAGTCTGCAGAATCGTTCTTTTGACCAAGCGTGTTTGTATTCTAATTGATTTCGCAAAGGGCCCGATTACATTTTGTTTTTTTTGTTAGTGGACATTTTATTAGTAGTAGTATAAAAAAACGATTTAGCAAGTAGGTAAGATTTCCGTTGATTACAAATACTAGCGACCCGCCCCGGCGTCGCACGAGTGCAATGCTTATACATAATTAAAAACCTTCCTCTTGAATCACTCTAGGTATCTATAAAACCACATCAAAATAAGTTGCGTAGTTTAAAAGATTTGAGCATAGGTACATAGGGACGGACAGACAGACAACGAGAAGCGACATTGTTTTATAGTGTGTAGGTTATATAAATAATGCTGGACAATCCACACAGCACTATCTAGCCCCAAAGTAAGCTACTCAAAGCTTGTGTTATTGGTACTAGATAACTGATATATTTAATATACTTACATAGATAGATATTTTTTTATTATACATAGAAAACACTACGAAATATGATGTGAGTATTAATGAATAGGTACATTTCGCTTGTTCCAGAAACCTCAATCAAATGCTTATAATTTGCACGTGACACTGTCTACTCCTTGGTTTAAGAATCATGCAGATAAGTAGGTCAGCAAGATAACCTGTCGGCATCACAAAGTACCTACTCGTAAACTGATTAAAATATGGTCAAGCTACTTTTAAACTGACGCGATTAAACGCCTGCTCTACTGTATCTACGCATTATTAATATAATTTAAACCTTTTTTTATTTGATCACAAATACGAATAATATGAAGAATCAACTATGATCATTAAATGCATTAAAAAAGTATTTTGGTATTCCATCAGCTATCTGATTCTCATAGTACAAGTTTTGCTGAGTTTGGGGCTAATTTGCGAAATGATTTCGTTATAATGCCCGCAAATATTGTTATTAAGAATAGAATAGAATACTTCTTTATTTAGCGTACGTAAAAAGGTACAGTGAAAAGCACAAGCCTCTAAAAATAAACCAAAAAGAGGGTAACATAAAACTAACTTTATTAGCTTTTTTAACAAAAAAAAAAAATTGCCAAATCTCTCAAAAACTTCGAAGTCAGTCTCCTTTTTATGCTTTAACCAAGAGTATAGTTTACTGAAAACTTTAAGAAAAAAGCTGAATTCCATTTCAAGTTCCAAGTAAAAGCTTCTAGAATTATGCCATAAACCACTTTTTATTGCATCATACATTTCTTCAAGCTTGCCAACTTACTTGCAACTTGTACCTGAACTAAAATTAGGGTTTTGTGAATGTTGCCACCGTCACATTATTTGGATGTAATATACCGCCGATATCTGAAAGCTCGATCAAAGCTAATCGGCTGTCAAGTCACTTGCTATCTCTATCTAATTTACAGTAAAACTTGAAATAGCAAGTGACTTGACAGCCGATAAGCCTTGATCGAGCTTTCAGAAACCGGAAAAAGTCAGTCAAAATGTACCTATTTATTCAACGGTCAACGGTTTTTAAATTACCGATTGCGTCTCGTGGTGGTTACGACAGTTTGCAAGCCCATCGCCGACAGAACTTAGTTAAGGCGTTGACAACACCTAATTTACCTCTCGCTCGCACGATTAGACATTTTTAAAGATATAAAATCACTAAACACAATTTTCAAAAATCGCAAGCAACCATTTTGTGTGCAATCACATTGCACACAGTTTAGTGAAAATTTCATTTTGATCGATGCAAGTTTTCTTACTTAAAAGTTTGCTTATGTACAGTGTAAAGTTTGCTTATGACAACTAGAAAAGCACACTTTTAAGTAGGAAAACATGTATCGATCAAAATGAAATTTTTACTAAACTGTTCGCAATGTGATTGCACACAAAATGGTTGTTTGCGATTTTTCGAAAATAGGAGTAGTGATTTTATATCCTTCAACAAGTCAAAACGTGCGAGCGAGAGTCGCATTAGCTCTTGTCTTCACCTTAATAAAAGTTTTACGAGCGTCTTTTGACGGCTGTATTTATGAGAACCCTCGCTAAGCAGTGCACCGGGATGTGTCGCCCTCGAGACAAATTACAAGGTACCAACTTGTACGCTAAGTACAATTTCGTGCCTCACGCCAAATTTAATAGAAGCTTTCTCCTGTTTGTATTTTGCACTATTATACGAGAAATTGTAGGTTCTTCTTCGTGATTATACAGATACGTGGGAGATACGTCTCAGCACAAGAGTAGCGTAAGAGAGGTAAGGCCTATACCTAGCACTGGGTGTCAACTAACAGGTTATACGACGAGAGATATGACGACAAAATTTTTTATCTTATGAGACAAAAATTTTGGTCGTCTTGTATTGCTATAATATTATTATGCTATAGCATATATAGCAAAACAATATTTCCCTGGAGAATACAGCATGGAGCTCATAAAAAAATGCGTGTTAAAGGGTCAGCGTCTTCTACGCGTTTTCAACATCCATAGGCTCCGGTATCCGCTTCCCATCAGGTGGGCCGTACGCTTGTTTGCTTGGTATAAATAAAAATACAGCCAAAACCGCATCAAATTTATAGATTCGAATTCTGACTTTAGGCATTAAACAATCGCATAGGAAATTGTTCAGTGCCTAAAGTCAGAATTCGACGCAACTTCATCCATTTTCATATTAGTAAGCTCCCATCAACGAATCTAAGTTTAAAGTACCGTCACGCGCGCAAGTTTCTCACTATCCCGCTGCCTTCTAGCTGATTGTATTTCCAACTCATTAGGGAAGTTGTATCTCGATGACCAGTCTGATGGACGGGTCGTTAGTAAGAGCTAATGGGTACATTAGACATATTATCACACCTTCAAAATCAATCTTGATATATAACTAGAAGGAGAGTCTGCAAGTCTAGAGTCTTGTTGTCTCTTACTTATTCTAATATGTATTAACCTTTCTCGTGTGTGATTTACATTTTTTTTACCGTACCTACCTACTATGTATTTTTAAATAATTACTATTTTTTATGGTTCCTTTATCGAGTTTATTTTGTTTTGTATATTATAAAAAAAATGCGGAACAATCCACACAGCACCATCTAGCCCCAAAATAAGCTACTCTAAGCTTTTGTTATGTGTACTAGATAACTGATTTAATACATTATATACTTACTTATTTTTTACTATACATAGAAAACACCCAGACCTGGAACACACTTCTGCAGATCGTATACAATTTTTTTCCGAGGCGGGAAACGAGCCCGCAATCTCTGCGTCGCAGGCGGACTCTCGCCCGCTGCGCCACTGAGGTCGTCTAATAATCGTTATCGCCCGAATTTTTTTCTTTATTTAAACTCGAGGCTGTTCTTTTTTTTCCATCATCTCATGCTTCTGACAACAGAGTTTTGACAAAGGACCTCGATCGTTTAACCTGCGCGGTCTTTCAATATAAATATCGTTAAAATTTCCTTTAGAATAGAAAGTCATCATTCCATTTGAAAGGTACCGCCAAAGAGCCTCGTCACAAGACAATAAAGGTGGGTTACAAAGGGCGACAGGGGGCTGGGTGCTTGGGTAGGTACGTCACGCAGGGGGGTGGGAATGTGCAACTTTTCTTTCTCTTAATGTGTATAAGTATAACTGGGTGTTACCAGCGATTTCGCCCTAGTCTATACCATAAAAGTATGTATTTACAAAAATAGTATCATTTATTATTTATGAAGTACAGCTATCTGCAGTGTAAGTACCGTTCTTATATCGATCGCCTAATTGACATTTAGAATCGTCAAAAATTCGTTAAAAATGGTTTCAACAATGGATAATACCATTTTTAACGAATTTTGACGATTCTAAATGTCAAATTAGGCGATCAATAAGAACGGTACTCGCACTGCTGGTTAGTTTGGGGCTTGATAGCGCTGTGTGAAAAGTTCACCAATACTTATAAATTTTAGGATATGTTCGATTAGTTTGTAATATGGTGTTTACGCACGATGTGCTGATAGGTCTAATATATAGATTAAACTCATACATTAAAACGACCTCTGTGGCGCAGCGGGCGAGAGTCCGCCTGCGACGCAAGAGGTTGCGGGTTCGATTCCCGCCTCGGAACAAATTTGTGTACGATCTGCAGAAATTTGTTCCGTAGGTCTGGGTGTTTTCTATATATATATATAATAAAAAATATCTATCTATGTAAGTATATAATGTATTAAATATATCAGTCATCTAGTACCCATAACACAAGCTTTGAGTAGCTTACTTTGGGGCTAGATGGTGCTGTGTGGATTGTCCAGCATTATTTATTTATTTATTATTTATTTATTTATTATTTATTTATTTATTATTACACGAAACACACAAACAACACAAACAGTCACGAAATAGGTGTGTGATTTTGCAACTTCTTTAGTCTGAAAACTTGTATCTGTTTATGTATGCTGACTGATTTTCTTGAAAGTCTTGATTCATAATTAATTTGTGATTTATATTTTGTTAATGTTAGTAATCTCTCAGCGGGGCGATGGTCTCCCAATTTATTGTTTGTGTTGGGGAAAAAGCAACGGATTTTTTTTGAAGGTTCATTACAAGAAACACACTTATCGCTTTGACACTTAAATTGGGGACAATAAGCACGATAACTTTGTTTTTATCTCATTAGCACTATAATGATGGAATATTAATGAAGTCCAACTAATGGTTATTCATTTCTAGAGAATTTTAAGACTCAAGCAAACAAATGATAGCCTTTCGGCCTCACCGCTTTTGTGATAACTTTGACTTCATTTTTACTTGACCCACTGACATTTTAATACAGATAAAATATAAAAAATATGATAATATGTATTTTATGTTCGCAAATAAAAGGCAAGCACATCCACGAGAGGTGATGGAGGGCCCCACGGCAAAACCAACCTAAACGTACATAACCTAGTGACTGCAACCCCCCCCCCCATGATGAACACGACAACTTCCTGGAAACGTACGGGGGAGGCCTATGTCCAGCAGAGACTTCTTAGGCTGTTGATGATGATGATAGGCTGGCAGAACATGAGGGAGGCCTGCTGGATGTACCCAGCAAGGGGAGATGATTACATTTAATTTTTTTAATTAAAAAAAAATTTTTTTTTTTTTTAAATTACATTTAAATAAATCAAGGTTTACTGTACCTTTAGTCATTTCGTAACAAATAGAAGGGGCTCTAATAGTATTACTAACAATGTAGAATAAATGAACATCATCAACCTGAAGGATTGCAAATCGACAAAGCGTCCTCTGTATGTCATGTTAAAGTAAAAAAAAAATGCAGCGATACACCGAAACATTGCGATAGAAAATAGTCCGTATAGGCATGAATGAAGAGACAAAATTGCAGATCAGAATTAAGTGGTTTGAGTACACCTAAAGCCTGTTGCAAAGATATTATGCTACGCGCTACGCAAGCGTAGAGAAAACTAGCTACGGTCGTAGCCTTGTTGCTAAAGGTCGTAGCAATTTGCTTTTTTATTTTAAAACTTTATGATGCTGTTAACCGTCAAATAACGGCACGTACATATTTAAACATTTTTAAAGATTAATAGTAGTTTTAAAAATGCAATAAAAACGGAGTTATTATTATTATCATATGATTCTGCTTTAATTGGGTAATACAATGTACTTGGTGTAACAAGATCGGACGGTCTTGCTGGCCGAACAGATTTCATAATATGGCCTCTATGTAGATATCACGTTACAATATTACAATACAATAATACCTTTTGCAACGTAAAAAAAAAATATTCGACAGAGCACACAGAAACCACCACTCAGAAAGTATGAAGACAACATTATCACTTTTTGATTGAGTGAGCGAAGCGAACGAAAATCTTACAAACAACTTGGGCGATTTGGCATTTTATGTGTGTATGTTTTTCCGACGATAACTTGAGAACCGTTTATCCGATCTGCATGAAATTTGGTAAGTTGATAGCTTGTACTTGAGAAATTTACTGGTAAGTATATAAGTAAAATCGGATAAGGGGTTACTAAAATATGGGGGTTTTTAAGGGGGCAAAAATTAAAAAAGTTACACAAAAAATTAAATCATATGTCATATGAAAGGGCTTGGTTTGGACATTCTAAAACCATTTTTATTTTTTTTCTAGGTAGCCCAGTTTTTGAGATACAACAAAAAAGTTAAATTAAGATAACCAACGACCCAAGTCTCATTAAATGGTGATAGCGACCTGTTCTGATGATGGAGCGCTTAAGTCTGTTCAATGGAACTCTTCAATAAATGGGCCAATTCAGTTGAAACTTGGTTACCATACTTAGTTAGTAGGTGGCAGCCAGAGAGTCCAAACACAAAGCTTGGACTTGCCTCTGACTACTACTTACTTATACTTCTTGGAAAAGGGTTCGTGTCGTTTTTATAAATATTAAACTGTTGTTAAATTTTTTGACATACCTACTTATATTAAACTTTCTTGGTTTCGTTATTTTAATTTTAATGTATTTTTTTTTTGACAATTGTAATGACTAATTTATTTAAATATTTGTTTTTTTTATTGTTTGACATTTAATTTTATGTAAATCAAGCACTGACCTCACCATAATGCATGTTCCTACCTCCTTAAATTTTTGCACACCTACGAATGGTAAAAATATGTGAAACTTCAAAACTACTGACATCTTTGTATCTGCTGTACCATGTTTTTATGCAAATAAATGAATTGATTGATTGATTGATTATAATTTCGGAGCGTTCGCGTCGCGTCACGAAATCTCAGTTCGGGGCGAACTACTAATTTTAAAGAGTATATTTTTATAAAATGCAAAATGTGCTTACATTGTATAATACCCATCGTTAATGCATATTTATGAATGGGGAAAAAATCTCGACACACAGTCATTAGTAAAGCATTACTTACCGTCTTGTCCAATTCATAGGCGTAAGCTATTTTTCACAAGAATAATTTATTTTTGTTGATACTTTTTTTTTTATGTAATAGACAAGGGCTTACGGCCCAACTGATGGTAAGTGGCCAACGTCGCTTTTTTCATGTAATAGTCAGACAGGGGCTTACGGCCCACCTGATGGTAAGTGGCCAACGCCCATTTACACCAACAACACCAGGGGAAATGTCGTTGCGTCACCTGCCTTGAAGGACTGTATTAACATTACCCAAGTTACTCTAGAAAAACAATGAAATTGTAAAAAAACATGTGGAAGAACAACAAATTAACATTAAAAAAACAGCGTTTTGTTGTTCCTTTCTGTCACCTCCAGACTGCAGTAAAAAAATATTTTTGATACTGGCAAGAAATGTTTACTCTAGAAAAACAATGAAAATGAAAAAAAAAACTTGTGGAGGAGCAACACATTAACATTAAAAAAACAACATTTTGTTGTTCCTTTCTGTCACCTCCAGACTGCAATAAAAAATATTTTTGATACTGGCAAGAAATGTTAACTCTAGAAAAACAATGAAAATTAAAAAAAAAACTTGTGGAGGAGCAACAAATTAACATTAAAAAAACAACATTTTGTTGTTCCTTTCTGACACCTCCAGACTGCAGTAAAAAAATGTTCTTGATACTTGCAAGATTGTCTATCAAAATGACAGATAGGTTTATATAAAAGAAATAAAGAAGATGGTTCAGTGCTGCACAACATTTCAAAAAGGCTCCGTATTTAATATCTTGTGGCACCCTCATCCAGGGGCGTAATGGCCGCGTGGGCTTGACAAGGGCACGCCCCGACTTACTTTGTTCTAAATGTATTGTGTACCGCTCTTCCTCTGATATCAGTGTACGCTGCTCATTTAACCTGATGTTAGGTGTCGTTAACCGCGTTTTTGTTTGGTAGAGGCTTGAGATTTACCGGCGCTCGCTCATCAGCCGTTGTTTCTTTGCTTAGGTTTTGATGAGGAAAACTGACACTTACGTGGTCCATGAGATGCTGGGTTACTTTTGAGTCTCAGGTCACCTTTGAGCCTCAGTCTCAGGTCACCTCTGAGTGTCAACTCCGACTTTTGTCAACTTGTTTTCCCTCCTCCGGATTTCGCATTCCGTAATAGCGGGTTTTGTATGAAGATGCGGTAAGTGCGGATACTGTATGATACGACAGTTAAAAATGCCCTCTTTGTGGCGCGATCACTCCATAAACTACGAGTAGATATAGAGATAGGAACATACCCAATCAGATTAACATGTAGTTTTAAAAACCTTGTTAACATTGAAGGCTTTGAGTGTTTTTGAAATTTTATGTTTTTTTTTCATTTTAGTGTTATATGAAAATATAAATATGTGTATAGAACTTGTTGGAACCTTTGTTTCAGGTAAACTTTATGAATGTTTCATCCTGGCGAGAGTGTTCGGATGGAAGAGTAAGTTTTAATTGGGTTTAAGCAAACTTCCAACCATTAGAAGGCGATTAGATACAGTCGGTGTTAGTAGCGATAAGGACGCATTTTGCTGAAAATTTTATTTTTCGGTTGGTCTTAATTGGTCCACATCACCCAAACATTGTCAAGTCACGCACGATAGGAACGTGCCCTACGATGCACTGCCCTGCGTTCATGAGCTTGAGGCATACCAGATGTTAAGCCTCATATATGTGCCTGTAATTACACCGGCAACCAAACTCTTCAAACCGAAACACAGCAACGCTGATTCAGGCTTCTTCACTACTGGGTAGATAAACTACTACCTATTGCTCAGCTAGTGACCCAGTAGGTAACAACATCTGTTTGAGGCCTGAATCTAACATAAATAAATGTATTTGTCTCGTGTTTTGCTGTCACTAACATTAGTTTTTATTTGTGTGTGTACTAAGAAATTGGATTAACTATGATCTGAAATAATTGTATTGAATTAGCGGGAGAAAAAGGCGTGGTGGAAGTTCTTCCCCGGACGAGCCCTTCACAAAGAGCTGAACTAGTCTTAAAATATTCATTACTAGCGACCCGCCCGCGCGCCCCTGCTTCGCACGGGTGCACATTGTTTTTCTACTATATCATGCATGTATTATACATATAAACCTTCCTCTTGAATCACTCTATCTATTAAAAAAACCGCATCTAAATCCGTTGCGTAGTTTTAAAGATTTAAGCATACATAGGGACATTGGGACAGAGAAAGCGACTTTGTTTTATACTATGTATTGACTAGCGACCCGCCCGCGCGCCCCTGCTTCGCACGGGTGCACGCACATATCATGCATGTATTGAATCACTCTATCTATTAAAAAGACCGCATCGAAATCCGTTGCGTAGTTTTAAGCATTTCAGCATACATAGGGACATAGGTATATAGGGACAGAAAGCGACTTTGTTTTATACTATGTAGTGATTGTGAGTCAAAATAAAAACACAATAATGAGCTTCATACCATGCAGGCTCCAAATGAAGAGCTATTTCACGAGCCTACATACGTAATACAGCAGTTATCGAACGCACCGCAGACTTTAATGCGCTTCACCACAAACAGCGGCTTACTTATGGCACAGGAATGTGCCATAAGTAAGCCGCACATATTCATTAAGCTGTGCTTACAAGCGAATACTGTGCCTCTTGTCATTAAATGAAATAAATAAATAATCCTGGACAATCCACACAGCATCATCTAGCCCCAAAGTAAGCTACTCAAAGCTTGTGTAATGGGTACTAGATGACTGATATATTTAATAAATTATATACTTACATAGATAGTTAATTTTTATTATACATAAACACCCAAACCAACGGAACAAATTTCTGCAGATCGTACACAAATTTGTTCCGAGGCGGGAATCGAACCCGCAACCTCTTGCGTCGCAGGCGGACTCTCGCCCGCTGCGCCACTGAGGTCGTCTTCGAAATTACGTTCTAACAAGGATCGTGCAAGGATCATACAAAAGCACGGTAAGAACCACAGACTAGCAGGGATGCTAACGCATGTAGAAACCAAGCCGTAAATTTGTTGTTTGTTCGTATAGGATCTGCCCGCGTGGAACTGTCAACTTTATTTTATTAAATAAATAAATACTTTTTGACTTTGACTTTAGTAAGTTTTGATTATTTGTAATTTCCAATTTACAGTGATATTATTAATCACCTTTTTACTTTTTACTGATCAAGTTTGTGTTTGATGAGCGCTGTATTTCGTTTCTGATCAAGTTTGTGTTTGATGGGCGCTGTATTTCGTTTCTGATCAAGTTTGTGTTTGATGAGCGCTGTATTTCGTTTCTGATCAAGTTTGTGTTTGATGAGCGCTGTATTTCGTTTCTGATCAAGTTTGTGTTTGATGAGCGCTGTATTTCGTTTCTGATCAAGTTTGTGTTTGATGAGCGCTGTATTTCGTTTCTGATCAAGTTTGTGTTTGATGAGCGCTGTATTTAGTTTTCTCTTGAATGTACGTTTAAATAAAATGACGATAGGCTGACGTCACAAAAAAAGTATAATTGTTAATTAGTAGCACATCTTTTTCAGTAAATGATATTTTTCTTTCAATATTTCTTAGTAGTTTTGGTACAGTAAAATATTTAAATTACAATACAATTCTGTGGGATTGTTACTAACTGGTGAAGTAATGGATTTTACCCCAAAACCGAAATGAAATACTCAAAACGAAATACGAGGATAGTAATAAATCGAAATAAAACATCAAAAAGTATAACAAAAGCGAAAAAACAGTGATTTCATGACTGAAAGCAATTAATCAAAGTGTTTTTTTACGGTGGCTACATTAAAACAAAACGTCGTAAATAATATTAATCACTCCTTCCCACGATTCTATGAATACTGGTGGAATAAAAATAGTTGCTTTCATTCATAAAAAATGTTTACAAATCTGTTTTATGATAGTATACACGACTACGCATCAGATTTACTATTGTACTATTTACTTTATATTATACTATATTTACTTTATATTATACTATTATAATAATAAATAAATATAAATAAACATTGGTGGATTTTCCACACAGCACTATCTAGCCCCAAACTAAGCTTATGCTTGTGATATGGGAACCAGATAGCTGATATACTACTTATATACTTTTTTTTGTAAATACATACTTATAATATTATATAACACCCAGACAGAGAACAAACATCTGTGTTCATCACACAAACGTTTGTTCACGGTGGGAATCGAACCCACGACCTACGGCGCAGAAGGCAGAGCTACCACCAACTGAGCTACGTAGGCTGTCATGTATTTGGACTTACTATTTGAAGTTGAATACTGCGAATCATGCAAGAGGGTGCGACAGTGTTGTTGTTATTTCGTTCGCCACACCGCGCCGTTCTTTTCCTACCTTTATCTGTAAATAAAATAAATAAATAAATAATGCTGTTTTTAAATAGTGTGTGTAACTTAACGTGTAGCCGAATGTATCTATCAGTTATTTGTGTGTTTGCTTCTGAATACATTATTTTTTGCGCAAAACAACAGCTACCACATGAAAAAGTTACTTTTCTTCAACAGCGACCACAGCCAAATTGGGTTTAGAGCTTTACCCTTATTTATAAAAAGTACTGTCAATATGACATTGATTTTATGGAACAAATTAGGTTTATAAATCTTTATTTCTCATACAGAATAAATACCCTTTGCGTTGGAAATGACGTCACACAGCGGAGACAACCTCTTTACGATATGCCTCTATGTATCATCATGCTGGTAGATAATACCTGGGACATAATGTAGATGGAATGAGCTTGCCCATCATCTTATATTAGCCGAGTTGGCCTAATCCGGAAAATAATGATCAATACGTGCAGAGCTGACTAAACCTTGGGTATCTTCACATGTTTCTTTCTTTTTAACCGTTTGAGAGATTTGATATAACATATCAAACTAGTTGCGCCCCGCGGTTTCACCCGCGCAGATCCCGGTATTCCCACGGGATAAAAAGTAGCCTATGTGCTATTCCAGACTACAATCTATCTATCTGTCAAGTTTCATCCAGATCCGTTCAGCCGTTCCGGCGTGAAAGAGTAACAAACATCCATCCATACTTACAAACTTTCGCGTTTATAATATTAGTTAGAATTAAAGATATTCCATGAAAATACCTATCCATGAAAAGTAATGGTATTTTGACAGCACGTCAATATCCATATCTATATCCATGCCGCTATCTTTAGGGCTAGTCAATGGACTGTCAGCCCGACAGACAGCGGTACGAATAGCTGTGAAAGTTTAATGACAAACGTGTCATACAGCTATTGCTGTTGCTACTTCTTGTTTTTAGATTATAGACCTGCGGGTTGTTTACCCAAAAAACATTACCCTCTTCGGGGAAATTGGGTAAAAAGCACACAAAACAAGCGCCCGGTCATCCAAGTGTCGCATAATTAATTATAGCGCTATAATAAAGATTAATTGTACCTACTTCTAAAGTGTTTATTTATCGTTAATCACTTATGTGATTTGCGGTTTAGGCTTAAGGCTCCGGTGACAGCGGCTCGCAATTTCGAAGTGCGATTGGCTATTATTTCATTTTATTTCATTTCGGGGAGGTTGTTTGAAAAAATAACTCTAAAAAAACACGCATAAATACTGTTCGAACACAAATAATACAATAATATAAGGGAAACATGCCCGAATCAGAAATCATTTTGGTATTAGTATGTTTGGTCTTACGTTTACCTAATACCAAAATGATTTCTGACTCAAGCACACACACACATTTCCCTTATATTATTGTATTATTTGTGTTCGAACAGTATTTAAGCGTGTTTCTTTAGAGTTATTATTTCAAATAACCTCCCCGAAATGAAATAAAATGAAATAATAGCCAATCGCACCTCGAAATTGCGAGCCGCTGTCACCGGACCCTTAAAGTAGAAGCATGTAGGTTTAACGATCAATATTCGTTGAAATGTAGTCTTTTAGGACAAGTTTGACAGCATCAGTATCTTTGTCATAAATATTTAGGACAATATATTTTAGTAGTTGGTCAATTCTAAATCTTAACGAATATTGTGAGCGTGTATTCGTTAGATTGACATTTGAAGTTTTTAAGATTGACGTTCGAAGAGACACAGAGTACGAACTAACTTTCAATTCGGTCTTGCTATCAATTTATCTCGCATCAAATGGCTTCTTCATTTGGGTAAACAAAAATTCCGAAGGATATATGCTACGTTACGCGTATAGAATTCAATGTACTATCTGAGTCTCCCACGTACAACTTATGCCCAGTTTGAAGAGCGCTCGAATATTGTCAACTTTACCCGACTTCAAAAAAGGAGGGATTCTCAGTTCAACAGATTTATTTATATTTCATACCGCGCATGACTGTCATTTGACGACCTTTGTGGCGCAGCGGGCAAGAGCCTGCCTGCGACGCAAGAGGTTGCGGGTTCGATTCCCGCCTTGGAACAAATTTGTGTACGATCTGCAGAAATTTGCTCCGATGGTC
This sequence comes from Plemyria rubiginata, assembly GCA_963576535.1. Classification (NCBI taxonomy): domain Eukaryota; kingdom Metazoa; phylum Arthropoda; class Insecta; order Lepidoptera; family Geometridae; genus Plemyria; species Plemyria rubiginata. The sequence goes on from OY754907.1 coordinate 13,053,940, forward strand.
CAGACCATCGGAACAAATTTCTGCAGACCACCACCAGGTGTTTTCTATGTATAATAAAAAATATCTATCTATGTAAGTATATAATGTATTAAATATATCAGTTATCTAGTACCCATAACACAAGCTTTGAATAGCTTACTTTGGGGCTAGATAGTGCTGTGTGGATTGTCCAGCATTATTTATTTTATTTATTTATGAAATGAAAAGTTTTTATTTATTAACATTATTTGTTGCAGCTAACTATGATCTAAATACCGAGTCAAGTATTTACGGAAAGCGTTTAATAAGGGCATTTTCACACGAAGGCGTCGCTCGACCAGCCATTTTTATCGCCTTTCGCTCTGTCAAGCAGGATAAGCGAGATCCTTCTACGTAAATAGGGTTTCGACTTTATAAGTGTATAAAATAACCAAGTGATTATTACGTCAGGAAGGATAGTGTTTCTTTACAGCCAAAGATCTGAAAAACACTGGTTGCCATTTTATATACTCTTATAATTTTCGAATTTGTATTTAAATTTCGAATAAAATGGTGTTCATAGACCCGGAATACGTGCGTAGATTAGATTGTGACCCTGGTATTTTTTATTTATTTTTTATTTAGGTAAAGCTTGAAAAATTTATGCCTGTGTATTAAATCAGTTTAATTTCAAAAACTATTGCTTACTTACTTACTAAGCTTACTATTGGCCTCATCACCAAGCTCAAAGTCGCACAACAAGCTATGGAGAGAGCTATGCTAGGAGTTTCACTTCGAGATAGAATCAGAAATGAGGAAATCCGTAGGAGAACCAAGGTAGCCGACATAGCTCTCAGAATCAGCAAGTTGAAGTGGCAATGGGCAGGTCATATAGCTCGAAGAACTGACCACCGATGGGGAATAAAGGTTCTTGAATGGCGACCACGAACAGGAAGGCGAAGAGTGGGACGCCCTCCTACCCGATGGACTGACGACATTGTTAGGATCGCGGGTAGTCGGTGGATGGAAAGGGCTCAGAATCGTTCTTCCTGGAAGCGGATAGGGGAGGCCTATGTCCAGCAGTGGACTTCTGTGGGCTGTTGATGATGATGATGATGATGATTTCAAAAAAGGGTATGCCTAAGTCATAAATATTTCGAGCTCCTTCAACAAAAAATTCAGTCATGTTTTAATGATATGTTTGATATGTCTACCGCACGTAAGCGTAGTAAGGGCTCAAGGTTTTTTTGTAATTATTTTCATTATTGTCGATGTCGACACCCCTGACTTCTATACTGACGTATTAACGTGAGGTACGTTGCGAGTGTATCTTTAGCGAAATTCGACTATTACTTACCCGTTCGCCTCATATCATGTGGTGACACTTAAAGGTGTATCTACACTGTACAAATTGTAATGCACAAAAGTAGACCATAGAGATGTTTTGAATGCATATACTATCTTCCTTCTCTACCGTGCCAAGAAGAATCGTTGGCCTATTATTAACGTACTTCAAAAAATAGAACCTTCTCCGGTTCTCAATTGGACAGTTTTTCCATGTTTGTTACCTCGTAACTTTTACTGAGTGGACCGACTTTGGTGATTTCTTTTTTAATCGAAAGTAGGTGCAAGTACACTGGACATATTCGAATTACTATTTAACAATTATTATACAAATTCAATGAACAATCACAAACATATTATTCAGGTATATATATTTTATTTTATTTTAGGTTTATTTATGTAATTTCTTTATCTTATGTATGTATTAGTAAGTAATCTGTAGGTTTATTTTATATTACTTCATTTCTAACTTTCATCTTGTACACATCATACCCACCTCTAAATTTACTAGTCTCTCTCCTTCAAGGTTTGCTGGAAGAGAACTCTTTTTAGGGTTAAGCTCGCCTTTGTACATACTTTATTATTTAAGTTTTCGTGTGTTGTTTCTGTGTACAATAAAGAATAAAGAATAAGAAACATTAAAAGATGCTAGATGCATCCTCTAAAATCTATTTACTTACATATAACTAATATATAATCTACTTTGACCTTAACAATACTATACATCCACATTTTTTTTCTTATTCAACAAGCACTGACCTAAAAAAAATGACCGAAAGTGTGAACGATTATATAAAACGAACACAATAAATACATGAATTTCATAAAACAAATAAACAGCGTATACGAACGCGTATGCAAGTCAAATGTTTTTACATCGTCAAGCATAACTTTCAATAATCTTGACAAAACTTTCTCTTTCGACTGGAATGAAACTTGGGTCTTTGGAAAATAATTTAATACAAAGTCTGCTGGAGTCTCTCGCATATTTGTTCCAGCCGCGAATTCCCGCAATCTCACCTGTCCCAGTGCCGTGTCGCAAATGGAATTCTATTTTACAGTGTATCACTGGCTTTAGGGACTCAAGATGGGTATTGAAGCATTATGCTCTCAATTTACGCCTACCCTTATCTTTATGTTGCTATCCTGTTTTATGAACTTTCACGATGTATTTATTGAGATGTCTAGCTGGTATTGATAAAGTACTTTCGTCATATGAGGCTTTGGTTGATCCAGTTATTTTTGAAAGAATTGGTTTGGACAGATGTTTGAATCAATATCACCTATAACAAAGCATTGCCTTGTAAGTCACGCACGATAGGATCGTGCCCTACGATGCACTAGCCTGCGTCCATCAACTTGAGGCATGCAGATATTAAAGCCTCATGTGGCTGTGACAACACCGGCAACCACACCCTTCAAACCGAAACACAGCGTTGCTGCTTAGTGTAGAAAAAGGCGTGGTGGTAGTACTTTCCCGGACGAGCCTTCACAAAGACCTTTACTACTCTTAAAGTTTGTCTAGTAAATTCGTCCACTTACAGTGTCACGTATGTACTACGATTATTCTCCCCGAACGTACAACGGCTGTTCCGTCTATTGGACACATTTCTTAGCAAACTAAACCAATTTAGTGTATCGGTTTCATAAACTTTATCCTCGGCACGCGTGTCACGTAGCCTACCGATATTGCTTGCTTGTACCGCGAATAGGAATTTTGTAAGAAGGATCATACAACTAAGCCGTAAGTTTCTGCTAGTTCAATATAAGGCTTACCCCCGGATTCTGAAAGCTCGATCAAGTAATCTGCTGTTTATTCACATGCTATTTCAGCTTTTACTTGAAACTAGGCGGAGAGCAAGTGACTTGACAGCCGATTAGTGTTGATCGACCTTTCAGAAGCCGGGGGTTAGCAGCGGGGCGTTTAGATTCAGACCTAACTTTATACATTTCTGTTTTTTTGTGGACGCAGGTCAGTCGCTCTGAAAAAACCTGGCTATGTGGGGAATGATCCTATCAGGGTGTTGTTCACTATGACTAATCCGATCGCGTTTAGATCACGTTGTCTAATGTGCCTGACATAAAGAATAAGCCCAAGAACACGTTTTGACGTTACACGGTTTGGGGCAAGGAATCTCCTATTATATCATAGGGAATAATGAGAGAATATGTTGTCTGCGTCTTAAGGCTTCCACAGACCGGGACGGTATAGCAATGGTTTTAATTTTTTACCAATGGACATTCAAACGTTTTAATATAGAAATACGACATAAATTGTTAGATATGCTTTAAAATTATGCCATTACTTCGAAAGTGATTTCATTGATGCACGGCATCATTTTAAAGCATAACAATTTATGTCGTATTTCTATACCAATACGTTTGAATGTCCATTGGAAAAAAAATCTCTTCCAATGCCGTCCCGGTCTGCATCAGCCATCAAAGTAAAGTGTCAGTTCCACGGGCCCAAGCGTAGAACAACAGACACCAAACGTTCCCACCGTTCTTTTGTAAAACCGTTCTTTTGTGTGTCCTTTTTAAAAAATATGTTTTCAATTCCACTATGCATAATCGGGATGGTGGATTCCCGCTATGGCTCCAGAAAGTTGGAAGTGGGTCAATGCGCGTCACCCGGACAGGCTTATCACGGTCCCAGTGATCCAGATCTGCCTCCTTGTAACGACCTTCTATAAATATAGCAAGCATGGTAGCGCATATTATATATCCTTCAGCTAAGCGTGGAGATAGTTTGTTAGTTGTTTTGTAGGTTATGTGTTATTTTATTCAAATACTAGCTGCACATCGCGGTTTTTTTTATGTAAAATATAGAAAAACGGGCTAGCGGCCCACCTGATGGTATGCGGTCACCGTCGCCCATAGACAACAACAACACCAGGGGCGTTGTCTGTCTTTCATTTTTTCGGTTTCACCAGCCTAGTTTCTAATCCCTGTATTCACATGGGTTTTAAAGTAGCCTATGTCAAATTTAATCCAGATCCGTTCAGCCTTTCTGGCGTTATTGAGTAACAAATATCCAAATTTTCACATTTGTGATATTAGTGGGATAGTGGGATTTAGAGAGATAAAAGTGGAAACACTCATGACAATAATAAAAGACGACTTTATTAGCAGTGGTCCGCTTTTATTGCTTACAACCTTACTGGGTACATTAGGTATTGAATCATTCCTAACTTAGGACTTTGCATGTAGATTTAACATTGTCAGGACTTAGGTCCTAACAATTCTAAACAAACCTAACAATGTGTGTTGTCCTAACAATGTTGGTATCTATACATAGGTACTAATGCAATAAATATACTGAATATTATAGTAGTAAAGTTCTTTTGAAAGGCTCGTCCGTGGTACTTCCACCATTGTGGTAGTATTACCACGGACCATGTTAAAGGAACGTGCCCTACGATGCACTGCGTCCATCAACTTGAGGCATACAGATGTTAATCCTGTAGTTGCACCGGCGCGCGGCGACCACACTCTTCAAACCGAAACACAGCGTTGCTGCTTGGCGGCAGAAAAAGTAGTGGTGGTAGTACTTCCTCGGACGAGCCTTCACAAAGAGTTTAAACACCGCTTACGCTTGTTACCGACGGATTTGTTTATAGCTTTGTTAAATCATCCTTATCATCGGTTTAATGAACTCCATTCATGTTTTAATCACTCAATATTTCAATTCCGCGATGTCTCGATTGGAATCGATTACGTTAATCGAAATGCCACTCGCTTCATAATGGCACGTTCATTCGAATTGTGTTTCAAGTTAAATACGTGTTTGACAAACATGTTGTAATATTTCCTAGTTTTCGTACAAAAACATGTTTGATACGAAAACTAGGAAATAGTTTTCAAGAAAACATTTCAAAGCTTCGGAATAATTTTATTTCTCCCTAACTTTGTTGTTTGCTGATTTTATGAAAATACATTTAGGTTATTTTTATATCCTTTAAAAAATTTTAACTTTGCTTAGGAGACGTTGTCTGAAGGCTTCTAGTATTTTATTTTGGCTTGATTTTGTATGATTTGCAATGATAATAAGTAACATAATTTTATTTTTTTAGGCATTAAAAAATTTACAAAAGAAAACTAATATAATTTATTTATTTATTTATTTAAATCAAAGCGGACCTTGTAGGTATGTCACGTAATATGCGACGGCGACATGTCACGGCGACCTCAGTGGCGCAGCGGGCGAGAGTCCGCCTGCGACGCAGAGGTTGCGGGTTCGATTCCCGCCTCGGAACAAATTTGTGTACGATCTGCAAACATTTGTTCATTGGTCTGGGTGTTTTCTATGTATAATAAAAAATATCTATCTATGTAATTATATAATGTATTAAATATATCAGTTATCTAGTACCCATAACACAAGCTTTAGTAGCTTACTTTGGGGCTAGATAGTGCTGTGTGGATTGTCCAGCATAATTTATTATTTATTTTTTATTTATTAATATATTGCTAACGAGCCCGATAAGGTATTACACCGCTATCGGATTCGTTAGCAATTTATGTGAGGACTAGGTGACGTGTTTCGAATGATAAGATTGATCTTCAACCAAGACGCTAATATATTTGTACTAGTTGCGCCCCGCGGTTTCATCCGCGCAGATTAAAATCCCGGTATTCCCTGGGGGTAAAAAGTAGCCTATGTGCTATTCCAGACTATAATCTATCTCTCTGCCAAGTTTCATCCAGATCCGTTCAACTGTTCCGGCGTGAAAGAGTAACAAACATCCATCCATCCATCTATCCTATCTATATTACATGGGCGTTGCAAATTGTTCTCTATAAAACTACTTCAAAATTATATTATCCTTATTCTGTATTTTAAGGAATTAAAAGTATTAAGAAGACTATAATATCTCGTTTTGTTTTATAAACAGTAGGATTACTTATTTATCTAAATGACTGAGCGGTAAAGCGTGTCATGAAATAGGCAGCCCTCAGAACTTGCTAGATGAAATTAAACAATGTAGATTTAGCAACGAAGGAATAAATTAATCCAGCATGATCAACATTGCATAACCTAACTAGTGAAATCGCACGCGACTTCGTTTGCGTGAAATATATTCATTCCAAATCCAACCCCAAAGAGTCGTTAGAGAATATGAGAACAGTCGATAGTCTTGAAATTTAGGGGCTTTAGGGGCTAAATACCAAAACCTCTTTTCGTAGTAAGTACCTTCTTTTTTAATCGTTAATTTGGATGTTATTAAATCACCTGACTGAAGTATTTCAAATGAAAATGAAATTTATTTGGATTCGTAACAAACATCACAATCCCAACTAATATTATAAATGCGAAAGTAACTCTGTCTGTCTATCTGTCTGTCTGTCTGTTACGCTTTCCCGTTTAAACCTCTCAACCGATTTTGATGAAATTTGGCACAGACAATCTTTAGACCCTGAGAAAGAACATAGGCTACCTTTTATTGCATAATATTCAAATTAAAAGTACGCAGACGAAGTCGCGGGTACCAGCTAGTATCTTATAAAATAGGGTTGAAACGTGTTACAATATCGGTATTTCCTGGTTGGACAACATTGGTACCCAAACTAGGATAGCCCTGTGTTATGGCATACCAATGCCCTCTGCCGAACAGTTATTTAATTTTAAATTACAATTAAAATTTTTACAGTATTATTCACTTAAATTAAGAAGTTAAAATAGGTAATGAATTACAATTTATATGGGGAGAATTTTAATTAATTAATTATTTTATCATTGAATACATTAGGTTTACTTTCAATTTACTGTATTTCCTGGCATGCAACAATCAATCAATATGTATTTTAGTATAATGCACTGACACATCGCGAACAATCAAGTTTAAGAGAATTTGAACAAAACAATGCTCTAAAAAATCCCAACAAAGGTATCAATTTGTTCAAACGAGTTTTCCTTGAAAAAAAAAAATAATAATATACATAACCCTTTACTGTTCACCACACAGAAACTACACTCAGCGGCACGGAATCTTGGCCAAGCTCGAAACTTGCGATAACAAACAATTCAAGTGTTTCTAATGAATGTTACTATGAAGGTAGGTAAAAAAAAGTATTACGTTACGTTCAAGAGGGTAATTCATTAAGCTTGAGTGGATTTTGACACCACATTTTGAGATTTAGTCGAAACGGGTCATTTCAGCGAGTGAGACGATTTTTAAGTTTGTGTGTTTAAAAATATTTAGCTAAAAGTTATCATTTTTTTGGATTTTGTGGTTTTTATTTTGTGGTGTCTAAACAAACTGTATTAAAAAAATGCCATTATCTGCAGAACAGATCGCACAAGCCGTGGCATTGATCGACCAGGGACTGACACAGCGTGAAGTGGCAATTGTGTTAAACGTACCAACTTCCTCCATGCAGTATGCCCTGAAACGATATCAGGCAACAGGGAACTACACTCGGCGACCTGGTAGTGGTGGTAGAAGATGCACATCAGCTCGGGACGACAGGTTTATTGTCCTAGAAATTTTGAGAAACCGCTTCCTTACGGCCGTTGAGATACGACAGCGGCTCCAAAACGTTAGAGGCATCAATGTGAGTGAGCGCACGGTGAGAAGATGAATGGAGGATGCCCATTTAAAAGCTCGTAGACCAGCTCGTGGCCCAGAACTCCTCAGACAGCATCGAGTAGCTCGTCTTCGTTTCGCCCAAGAACATGCAAACTGGACACATGAGCAATGGGCCAGAGTTCTCTTCACAGATGAGTGCCGTATTGCCTTAAGATCTCCAGACGGTCGTGAAAGAGTGTGGAGAAGAAGCGGAGAAAGGTACTTACCCATTACCACTACACAAACAGTGAGTTTTCACGGCGGCTCTATTATGGTTTGGGGAGGTGTAAGTTCTGAGGCTCGTACGGAGTTAGTGGTTGTCGACAACCGGTTAAACGCTACTCGATACATCGAAGAAATTATCCAGGATCATGTTCTACCTTACTCTGGGTTCATTGGGTATGAAGATTTTTTGTTGATGCACGATAATGCCCGCCCCCACGTTGCTCGGTGCGTCGAGGAGTACCTTCAAGAGGTTGGAATCCGGAAGTTACAGTGGCCAGCTCGTAGCCCCGACATGAACCCGATAGAACACATCTGGGACATGCTAAAAAGAAAGATCAAGTCGGGTTCCAGCCCACCAGAATCTCTAAATGAGCTCCGCGTTGCAGCGCTGGCCGCTTCGGAAGACATATCGCAAGATGTCATCAAAAACTTAATTCAGAGCATGCCTGATCGGATGCAAGCAGTGATCAGGGCTAGAGGAGGAAACACCCCTTATTAATTCTTGCAAACAAAACACAAAAAGGTTTTTCTTTCTTACTTAAATAACATGTAAAGATTCCGTAATTTTTGTTTAATTTTTGTGGCATTTTGATATGGTATGATTTTTTTATTATCTGAAGCCATACAATAGTTTTGAAGGCAATAAACAATGTTGTAAATTAATTATTAACCTTTTATAATTGATACATATGAAAAAAAAAACAAAATCACAAATTTTCGCAAAAATTGTGAGTGGCCAAGTTTCCGTGCCGGTCAGTGTATATTCATGGTTAAGGCATACATCTAGGCAAAACAATGGGCGACCTTATCGCTGAGTTTAATAGTGTACGTAACCAAAAAAATTTGGTAGGAAACGTTTGGATTAAAACTATATTATTGTAAAAGCTTCGTAATGGTAATATCTGAAACTTTAATTTAATTTAAAAAATATTATGATTGTGCGATTCAAAAGTTTTTGACAGGTGTCAGTCTCATAAGCCGTTGACCCTTAACTTTGTTGTCTCTTAGGGCCTTATTACAAAAAAATAGGCAAACGTTAAACACTGCCTAAACTTTTGACATCTTTTGCCATTGCGTAATGGCAAACAGAGACAGCGCTAATTTTAGACACAGTTTAAAGTTAGACACCGTTTTGTAGTATAACCCTTAACTTTTATCTTTTAAGTCAGAAAGTCATGACAAATATTATTATAGTAATAGATTTTAATTTATGCTTTATATTCTAAGGCATCCAATTAAAATATTACAATTTATTTTACAATAAAACCATCAGATTTTCTCGTAAGCACATTTTCACAACGGTTTTTCTATAATGCTGGAAAATCCGAAGCGGCTGCTTTAGAAATAAAATGAATGAAGAATACTCGGAATAAATACAAGTTATAAAGATTTGTACATTTTTCTTAGGTATGAACAATTTCTGCGACTCTACGTTCAAATTCTCACAATCTATCAAGGTTTGCTGGAAGAGAACTCTTTTTAAGGTTAAGCCTGCCTTTGTACATGTTATAGGGATGTCATGGATATAGGGACAGAGAAAGCGACTTTGTTTTATACTATGTAGTGAAGAATAAAGAAAAATACTCGTAAGCTATACGAGTATTTTTCTTTATTCTTAGCAGACTAAAGAAAAATACTCGTAACTGTGTTATAGCTAGAATTGTATGACTCCGAGGAAGCGTTCGTTTTTTCTAGATTTGTAAATCGCAGCTTTCTAGCCATGGCTTCAATTTCGTTATTAATATTCAGGAAAAGACTTCGTAGAAAAGATTGGCCGCGTTATAAAAACAACGCGTGCAAATAACGCGTTAATTTTAGAATATATACAAAACTAGAACTTCCTCTTCTTGTTATGTCACTACTTCTTTCGAAACGTGGTGTAAGGATTAACGACGATTAACTCTAACAACCATTTTGACAGATGCGCGTTGGTTTTACCTAATATACAGCCAAGCTATAAATTATGGTTCACATAATCACACTAATATAATAAACGTGAAAGTTTGGATGTATGTATGTATGTATAGATGTTTGTTACTCAATAACGCCATAATGGTCCAACGGATCTGGATGAAATTTGGTACAAAGATAATTTATGGTCTCGAATAGCTACAACATGGCTACTTTTCATCTCGTAGGAACACTGGGATTCAAAACTACGCGGGTGAAACTAGGTGGTGCAGCTAGTTTACCATAATTAGTAAGTAAAAACCTACTAAAATCAATACAATAAAATTTTGATTTTAGTTATATATATAGTATAGCATGTTAAATGTTTTTAATAAGATTAAAAAAGTCCAGAAATCCTACATTCATAATAAAAGTAAATATTTCACGATGAAACTGTCACAACGCTCAACGCCGGAAGCCATTGCGAGTGTGACGTGTTAACGAGTACTTCCGGTGGCACCTTCGGCGCCGGAAGTGACGTGTGCTGGAGTTATATCATTTACGTACTCGTTCTTAATTAACACCAACAGTTGCGTCCTAAATCCGCACTAGAATTTTTTGAGTTGTGAACTAAGTGCACGTACTATTTTAATTAAGACAATTGTCTTGAATTAAAAATTTAATCAGAATGTTTGCATTGTATTGTTCTCAAATTAAATAATGAACACCACAAAGCTAATTTAATTAAGCTAATACGCCGAAAATGCAGCCACAATTCGCACATGATAGAAAAGTAGGGATAGATAGGTCTTGCTTCGAAACTTGGTTTCGAAAGATATATTGTTAAAAATAATTTTATCATAGGTAATTCAGTTTTGAAGACATAAAATATAAATTTCATTGCTGGTTTGTAACTCGAAGGCGAAGTTTAAAAAAAACTTTCTACGTAGCTGTTAACGAATCTAAGCTACGTAGTGCGCTTAGTAAGATATTTGAAGAGATAATACTGATTCTGTATGGCAACAAAGGCTTCGAAGCGTTGCGAGCTACGGGCGTAGCATGACAGGCTGCAAACGTAGCGCTAAAGGCTACGAACGTAGCAAGTAGCTACGAACGAATTGCAGCCAATATTCTTGCTGGCCACACTCACTTCGTTGCCACTTCGTTGGCCACGCTCACGAATCATGTATCAACTACCTTAAGAACGAGAGAGAGAGAGTCTACCTTAAGAATGAGATGAGACTAGTCTCAGCCTAGGTTGATGAGATGGGTTTGGTAGGGCATGCTTACATCCATTAACCGTTTTGGCAATTATCATCTTATCAGCATTAAAAAATCCAGTGCTGAACATTGATCCACCTGATTTTAAGTGGTAACCATCACCTATGCCTCGTAAGTCACGCACGATAGGAAAGTGCCCTACAATGCACTGCTAGTTCATCAATTAATAACAAATACAATAGTAAATATTTCTTACAAAATAATGAATAATTTCTTCTATTTACTCTCCTTATTACAAAGAGGTGTAATTTTCCATTGCAGCCTTATCTTCTGCGAGTATTTTATTACATAATTAAAATGCGAGATATAATGAGATCATGCCCTTATTCCGATGTGCGGGAAACTCGCCTGAACACGTTAGTGAGTTCGATTATTAATGAGCACATTAAATCCTATATCTGCTTCGGAGCGTGCATTAACAATGTGATAGTAAAAAAACTTTGCAAACATCTGAACCAAGTTTTATTTAGTTAGTTTGATTCAATGTGTATGTATATTTTAAGATTTGTTTAACAATTTTGTTAAAAAAAGCCCATGTTCGATTGTTTCCTACGCTTACAAAACGAGAAAAACTGAATACATTAAACTATTATTAGCTAGTGTTGATCGAGCTTTCAGAAAAACCGTCAGAAAACCTCTAGCTCGCACATTTTTAAATGTAAAATATCTCTGAGTGTTATAAATACGCAAAAAAAACTTTGTTTCGTAAAATTTTTACAAAGATTCAATCAAAATATAATTTTAATCCCAAACAAGATTTGTTACTAAAAAATTCATTGACTGGTTTTTATACTTAAGGCTAGCAATTTTTTTATTTAGATTATAAACTGACTAACAAATATGTATGCGGTTTTATAACACTCAGAGATATTTCACATTTAAAAATGTGCAAGCTAGAAGTTATCTGACGTTTTTTCTGAAAGCTCGATCAACACTGCTCGGCTGTGGAGTCTCTTGCTTTTTCAGCTTTTACTTCAAATTTGATAGAGATCGCAAGGGACTTGACAGCCGATTAGTGTTGGTCGAGCTTTCAGAAACCGATTGTCAGTAAAATTATTATCCAAACTTTTATTAAAAAGGGAAAAGATGTGTATGTTGGTAACGAACAAACACGACTGGTAGAAAATGCTATTAGCATTAAGTCCTCCTAGCACTACATTGTTTTGTGCGAAAGTTTTAAATAAATAAATAATAAAATAAAAGTATTGGTGCGATTTTAAAAAATCCGTCACCATTACGATGCTACATTATTCTTGAGTAACATAGGCTATATTTATTACCGTGCGAAGCCAGGACAGACGCAATAAGTGCTACTGTAAATAGGGACTATAAATTATGCCTCATTTTACTTCTGCCTCTGAACATGCATCATTAATTCACGACGAAAGTCAAATGGAACGCAAATCCACCCACACAGTAATTCCCTAAGCGCTGGTTATTCTCGCAAATTATTGTTTTTTAACTGCTCCCATTTATAACTCAGACATTAAAGGCCGCGAACTCACAGCAGCTGTTACAAATGTGTTGCGAAGGCAAGTAATTTGCCGACACTTACGCGTAAGGAACTAAGCAAATTGTATTTAAATAATGCTATTTTAATTTAACATTATTTAAATCAACATCATCAGCCTCCAGAAGTCCACAGCTGGACATAGGCCTCCCCTATCAGTTTCCAGGAAAAAAGATTTTGAGTCCTTTCCATCCACCGACTACCCGCGATCCTAACATTAATTTTGGATCGCGCGCACATGCACTTGGCACGTGCTGATTTGCACCTTCCACCTATCTACACACGTCCTTCTCTGTTTTTATTTCTACTTTTCCTGTTTATTCTACTTACTGTTTATTCTGAAATTGTTCTTCTTTGTCTTCTCGAGTTTGCTTTTCTGTCGTGCTTCTGTTAATGTTTTTATTTTATTTTCTTGTTTTAAATATTATAAGTGTATGTATCGTGTGTGTCCAAAATAAATGTATTTTCTTTCTTTCTTCTTTCTAACAATGTAGTCAGTACATCTGGTAGGAATTTCTCTATAAGTATATCAAATTTAACATTTTATTTTTTGTTTTTGGAAAATGTTTGTTTTTTGCATTTGCCTAAAAAAACCTACCTGAATATCTGTTATACAAGTCTGAATATCGAACACTCAATGCAGTAACCGAGTTCAATCACAGTTGTGGTTGGCGGTCGCCTCTAGATTTCCGATCAATCAATTATCTATTCAATATCAACGATTCTATGTTTTGTTAGTGCAATGATATAACTTTTCTTTTATTGTTTCAGGTAATTTGCAGAGATGATGAGATGAGATACATCATACTTTGGACGCAGTAAAACGGTTTCTTTACGATTAAAACTGTAGAAAAGAATTTAAGACGAAGACAAGAGCTAATGTGACTCTCGCTCGCACTTTGAAATGTTGAAAGATATAAAATCACCAAACCCATTTTCGAAAAATCGCAAACAACCATTTTGTCTGCAATCACATTGCGCACATTTTAGAAAAAAAAAACATTTTGATCGATACAAGTTTTCCTACTTAAAAGTTTGCTTTTCTAGTTTTCGTACACGTAAACGCTTTGTCACAAACATCAACTTAAGAATTTCATGCAAAATTCCAGAAGATATACATAATTATACTTCTTGGTGAAAATAAATTAAAACAAATGAACAATTTCCGCAAAAAAACATCAACCATCAATACAAGATACAAAAAGTATATTCAAATAAAAAAAGTCTGCTTGAGTATGATAAATTGCGCTGCACAAATCAAACCCAGAGGAAATCACATTTTACTGGTATTCATTTGAAGCATAAACGCATGAGTAGATACGCTATCAACAAAGAACTTCTTAATTTTTTTCTCTTTTTACGACAACAAAGCTTTGTATCCCCTGAGATAAACGAAAAAACCCTGTATTGTCTGCTGTTAAGAGCTACATTGTGTGGAAAATACGCAAAGTGAAATTTCCATTTGAGGGAAGCTTGCTTTTGCCGGAGATATATAGCTTTGAGAAGGCGAGAATTGACACAATATTGTCCTTTGAGGCAGTACGCGAGGTCCTTTCGTCGTGAATACGCAACGGTACAGTGACATTATTCTGTGTCCATAAACTTCAGCCATGCTTGTTGAAGCTTATAAACTTTTAAACGCTTTTAAACTTGTCGTAAACACCCAGCTTTTTATATTGTTTACAAATCCCACGAGATAGGCATTTTCTATACATTTACGAGTAAGACTGTTAGACCAAACAAATAAACATACATAAGGTACATGCATTTAAAGATTTAGGTAAGATTTTATTTCTGTGTGGTACTAACAAAATTGGATTTTTTTGGTCTGAAAAATAAATACGAGTAAGAATGCATCAATTACGCCGACAAGAGCATTGCTCTTAAATTAGAAGAAGAAGTTGAATAGAACCTAACCGTTTTTAAAACGTGTCAAGTGCTCAAATAAAGCCTCTTTGAGGTGCACTTAATCCTTTCACCACACTATTTCGAAAGAACTAGTGCACACACGACAAGAAGAAGAAGGATGCTTTCCTCTTTTCATTTCGCGAAATGTTAGAGGAAATTAACAATCACTGCGATAAATGATTGTGTAATCCAAAAACCCAGCGTTTCTTTTTAAAACTGGATTACATTTCTCCCATGAGTCATTTACTCATGGGAAAAACCGTTGCTTATTCGGGAATTACTTAAGAAAACCGAACCGATATTATGCTCCAACTCATTACAAACTAAACATTTATGTAGGTCCATATTATTTTGTAAAGAGGATCATACAAAAAAATGCTAGGAACCATGTTTAGTGTCTTGCCAGTTCTTATAGGCTTTGGTCGCGATGGACTGGCGGTAAATTCACCTAGTAGAAGGCGTTTCAAAGTGATCCCTGTGATGGAACTGAATAAAGACCGTTTTGATTTTGAGTTATTTGAAGTCAAGAGTCATGAAGAAGCATTGCCTCACAAGCTTGTGAGGCAATGCTTTGTGATGATTATCACATAACATCACGTTGGCTATCTGCTGATTCTATCAGCAAGTGGTATAAATAATAAATAAACAATAAATAATGCTGGACAATCCATACAGCACTATCTAGCCCCAAAGTAAGCTATTCAAAGCTTATTTTATGGGTACTAGATAACTGATATATTTAATACATTATATTATTATACTTACATAGATAGATATTTTTTATTATACATAGAAAACACCCAGACCATCGGAACAAATTTCTGCAGATCGTGAACAAATTTGTTCCAAGGAATCGAACCCGCAACCTCTGGCGTCGCAGGCAGGCTCTCGCCCGCTGCGCCACAGAGGTCGTCTATTATTGACAGGTATTGAACAAGTATGCAGCCGCTCAACAGCGTAGCGTACTTGTTAGTCCCTCTTTCATTTTTTCCGTGAAAGCATGAAAAGATAAACTCGCTCCTAAACCCTTCCAATCATTATTCAATCCAGCAAATCCTAGAAATGACAAATGCTCAGTTCGAAGGTCGAGCTTCACCGCCCGCGATCCATCATTAATTCGCACTGACAGGGGTCCATTTAACCGGCTGGCCGGTGATTTATTCGCGTGTCCGGCTTTGAAACCGGATAGTAGACACCAGATACATCCTTGCAAACCAACGGTTTTCCCGACATTACGCTGAGCTTTGAAAACTGGATGCTGTGGCTCGAATCGACTGATTCATCATTCATCCAGTTATCTCCTTTATATATCAGAGCAAAGCACATTACATAGGTTTTATCAAAGCTATGTAACTTGCTTTGTATACGTGACATGTTGAGAAATGACAGAAATTATCAACAAAAAAAATAATTTTATCTCTATATAAAAAAAACTGAAACAACTTCACGACTTTGAGCCCCAGGCACGGTAGATATCCTTTCAGATCTCTCAGTACCAAGTACTAACTTTAGATTTTTTGAGGATATCTAAGGGGGGTTGTCAGAGGTACGTCCAAACATTACATTTGGCACATACCCACATACATACATACATCTCTATATAACATTGTATTTATTTCTTCAAATCACAAGCCATTTATTTAATTTAAAGCAGTCTGAAAATGTAAGCGAGATCAGTCCGCAATTTGTAACCAATAGAATATTGACACTTTTTATCTTTATTTGCCTGGGGCATACTATTCCAATGAACATATCCCAATATATCCTCTTCAAAGGCCGGCAGCGCATCAGCAACGCCTCTGGTGTAGTAGGTGTCTATGAGCGACGTTGACCACTTTACATCAGGTGGCCCGTAAGCTAGTCTGCCAGCTTTGGCATAAAAAAGAACACATGACATGTCTCCTATATCTAAATATATATAACTCAAAGGTGACTGACTGACTGACTGACTGACTGACATAGTGATCTATCAACGCACAGCCCAAACCACTGGACGGATCGGGCTGAAATTTGGCATGCAGGTAGATGTTATGACGTAGGCATCCGCTAAGAAATGATTTTGATCAATTCTACCCCCAAGGGGATAAAATAGGGGATGAAAGTTTGTATGAAACTTTGAATTCCCTGACGCGAGCAAAGCCGCGGGCTTCAGCTAGTTGGTCACATACCAGAATAAAAAACAACAACTTCAGTTCATGCGAAATGTTCACATAATACTGAATTCGGAACACTGGAATTGTAGCGGACATTCCCAAACCGTTTAGTACTCTTAAATCTTGTTACCGCACTCAGTAAAGCAGCTCACCAACTTTCTCCCTCCTCGATTTAACTGTTGTTTATACGTCGAGTAATTAAACTCGTATAGTGTCACAGTTCACGAAGAACAGCTGGAATTCTTCTATACTCAGCAAGAACTCCTGGTATTGTGCGATTCTGACATACTGACTCGCCCAACTACCAACGACCGAAGTGAGCTTTTATTTTCTCACCCAAGGTGAAAATGCAAACGAGAGTGAGTAAGCTACTCAAAGCTGGTGAAATGGGCACTAGATAACTGATATATTAAATACATTTTAAACTTACATAAATAGATATTTTATTATTATACATAGAAAACACCTAGATCAACACAAATTTGTGCCAAGGCGGGAATCGAACCCACAACCTCTTCCAGCCACTGAGGTCGTGAGATCTACTACGTGCTGATCCACTAAATGATACTCCTCATGATTTTGTTGTTTACGGAATAGCAATACAGATCAGCTTACTTTGTCGAATATTTCGAAACGCTTATTCACAAAAACCGCTTTAAACTCTCATACGGCGCGGACTTCATAAAGTAAAATAATACTGAATTAATCAGAATTCACTACAGATCGAAAGGAGCCCTAGTGCTCAAAAAGAGCCTCTTGAGGCGCACATAAAATCCTTTCACAACACTGTTTCGAAAGAAACTATAGTGACATTACAAGAAGACCACAGATTTTGAGGGAGATAGCTCGGTGCACCGACTTACCTGTGACTTTAAGGCTGAATGCTCATACTAATTCTGAAAGTGGAAGCTCACAAGTGGCTCGTTTGGACTCCTTCACGTGCCGCAACATAGCTCGGACGTAAAACTTGGATTTAGGCCATCGCTATCTGGTCATGATCACGCTCGTAAACATTGTTTGACTGGTGTTTTTAGTCTCATTAAATCATAAGAATCAATGTTCTGACCGAGACGCACAGTTTAAACCACACTTTAAGACACTGACCCCCGGTTTCTGAAAGGCCGATCAACACTAATCGGCTGTCAAGTCACTATTCTCAGCTATTTCAGCTTTTACTTCAAATTAAAAAGAGATAGCAAGTGACTTGACAGCCGATTAGTGTTGATCGGCCTTTCAGAAACCGGGGGTAAAAGTGATCCTTGTGATTCAATCGAATCAATCGTTTTTGACTTTGAGTCACACTTATACACAAACACACCCTATGTCAAAGCCCTATGTCGACCAAAGCCTAGAACAATAGGCAACAAACTATGTACACTCAAAACTAATGTCTAATATTATTTTGTTACATACTATTTATTTTATAATGGTGATTACGAGTGAAAAAGAGCGAACGAAGTCGCAAGTAGATGCAATATGAGATAAAAATTAAGACATTGACCTTTGGGATCTTATTTGTATTTAAATGTTTTGCGCGATAAAAACCAAAGAATAATATCAATTACCCAAAAAATATGTTTCGTTTACGAAATAATAACAGCACCGAAATCTTTTCATGTCTCAATTTGCTGAAAATACAATTGGTTCGACGCTTTAAATATTAAATGCTTTGTGGGTTTATTTTACATGCGGGTACAAAAACACCTATCTATTGCTTCACTTTTCTTTATACTCTAAGTTCAAGAATGTCATTATAATGAATACCTACAATAAAAATTAGAAACAGATGAGAAGAATAGAAAGCAAGAAGCAATATGTAGAGTTTGTGCCATTTTATTTGATTATTCTTTGAGTTTTAAAACAGAATCCACAATCAAGCAATAATTCTTAGTTCATTGGACCAACCCAGACTCGACTCTCAAAGCCTCAATAACATAATCAGTCACTAATTCCTTCATATCATCAGCTGCTATAAAGTCGACATGTGTGAATGTTTCTCTCTCCACTTTCCTCGCATTGGTAAACGGCATGGCGTCAGCCATATCTAACACATCTCTTTCATCCAAGAGAGCGTCGCTTAGCGTGTAGTGCATAGTTGTCTTTATTGTTATGAGACTAAGGTCGTATTTAGGTGGGTCTCTGGTGCCGTAGACTACGAGGTTGCCTAGAGTTCCGTATGACCACCTGGCGAACGCTTGGTCTCTGATGTTCTGCCCGTAATGTGCTACTTGTTTCAGCGCGGCTCCTGCTGGCTCGTACCCGTTTAGTGCTGAATGAGGTGCCATGTTTTCTGCCTGAAATTATAATCCAGAATACAAATTTTTACTACTGTCTTAAAATATATGTGTTTAAAATTCTTTAGTGTAGGTAGAATAATGTACTGTAGAGTTATCAGAAAAACCTCGCAAAAGCCAAAAAGTCAGGACAGTTCCTGTCACTCTTAAGGGCCCGGCGACAGCGGCTCGCAGTTTCGAGGTGCGATTGGCTATTATTTAATTTTATTAAGATACACCACACCGATACGATACGATACACCGATAACACCAAAATACTCGCTACTTGACTCGCTAGTCGTGCAAACCTGCTTAAGGGCCCGGCGACAGCGGCTCGCAGTTTCGAGGTGCGATTGGCTACTATTTCATTTTATTTTATTTTGGGGAGGTTGTTTGAAAGAATAACTATCCAGTGACACGCATAAATACTGTTTGAACACAAATAACACAATAATATAAGGCAAACATGCCCGAATCAGAAATCATTTTGGTATTTTGGTATGTTTGGCCTTACGTTTACCTAATACCAATGTTAGCGACGCAAAATAAATTGTGTCCATTTAATTAAAAAATCTAATATTGTTTGGTCTAATGTAACAAATCAGTGTATACTAGAATGCGCCAGGGCACGTGAGGGGTGTCAAAGGGCGCGCGGGGAAGCTCGGTACACTGCAGTTTTTAAAATAAGTTGCCGTTTTTATAGTCGTTGTCATCAATGCGAGCCCCGCACACGACACGCGCGCCTTGACAGCATTCTAGCTTTTTCTGTCCGCGATTAAAATCTTTAATTTTTCAAAGTTTGTTTGGCTTTACCAACCACATTATTTTGCACCGATAACATTGGTCCTTCAGCCGGATCTTTAATGTTCCAAACGCCTCCGCAAAGTAAAAAGATGGTGAACACCCGCAGTACGTCGCGTAATGAAAGTCAACTAAAGGACAAAGTGCAAACGCAGAACAAAATGGAACAAAGTGAAGTGAATTTACAAGTGATCGATAAAGGAAAACCGGGAACTAGTGCTGAGAGTGTAAAACTACATAAAGAAATACTTACCGTTCCGTCCCAAATATCGAAATCAATAAAAACTAGAAAATCATCTTCATCATCTGCGAAACTGGCACAGAAGAAAAAGCTTGAGTTGGAAGCTGCAAAAGAAAAGGCTCGCATTCAAATGGAATTAGTCGACAAAAAGTTAGCAGCCGATTTGGCAGCTGTTGACGAACAATACAGTCCACACACATCGGAGTCCGATAGTCAACGTGATGGCAAGGATATTGAGCAGTGGCTCGAGCGCAGCCAGCAGGAACTGGAGAAACAGAAGGCCTACGATCATGGTACACTTAAAGGCTCACTGTTTCCGCCGCCGGATGTCGACGGCACTAACGGTCCAGTTCAGCAATTGGCCAGCGCACTGAGGGACTTGGTTGCGTCTACTGCATCCACCAGCCACAGCGCCAATCTACTTAGCCGCATCAGCACACCAAAAGAACTACCTTTATTTTTTGGTGACCCTATGGAATGGCTATCGTTCAAGAACGCATATGAGGAATCCACCAACATATGCAACTTTAGTGAAAAGGAAAACTTATGGAGGCTACGTAAGTGCCTACGAGGCTCCGCTAAGGAGGCAGTATCAGCGCTGCTGATAAGCACTACATCGCCCGACATTGTGATGTCCACTCTCGAGCTGCAGTACGGAAACCCGGATGTTATTATATCGAGAATTTTAAGTGATGTTAAAAAACTTAATCCCTTGCCACAGGAATATCATAAGGACATAGTGACATTTTCAGTAAAAATAAAAAACTATGTTGCATCGGTACGTGAACTAAAACGTGAAGAATACCTCCACGGAATTGGAGTTGTGAACATAGTGCTAGCTAAACTACCTACAGTGCTATTGTCTAAGTGGGCGGACTATAGTTACCCACTTATAACCGAACGTAAGAAGGCTAGACTAGATATACTATCGGAATTCCTAAGCGAAGAAGCTATAAAAATATCTACATGCAGTGCTAGCCTAATAAACGTACGATGGGACAATAAACGTAAACATAGTGAAAATAACTCTAATCAAGATCAGACTGTTTTAGTGCAAGCTGAACAATGTAAACAAAGCGATATAAAGTGCCGTTTTTGTCGTGAGTCATCTTCACATAAACTAACAGACTGCAAAAAGTTCAAAAGGTCATTGCGTAAAGACCGCTGGTCCTATGTGAAGCGCGCAGGTGTATGCTTCAAGTGCCTACTAGCCCAGCACGACCGGCAAACCTGCCCGGCCGCTGCCTGTGACGGCGACGGGTGCGGTGACTCTCACCACCGCCTCCTGCATTACCCCTCCAACTCGCGACAAAACACAAGTGTTCCCGCCGCCGTGCAACCACCACCGGCAACGACAGATACTGAATCCCAAGTGGAAACTATCAATCACATAAACACCATCCGGAACTGTTCAGTGCTATTAAAAGTGGTACCTATTGTGATTAACGGCCCCAATGGAACATTCGACAGCTGTGCGTTGCTAGATGACGGCTCCACCGTATCTATGATAAGCGCGAAACTAGCGACCCGCGCGGGTTTGCGCGGCCGCAAGTTAACGATGCGAGTGCGCGGTGCTTGGGACAATACGGAAATGTTGTGTGACACGGAACTATTGGACTTGAATTTATCTAACAAAAAAGGCGATAAATTTAACATTAGTGTACGCAGTGTTAATGGACTAAGTTTACCTAAACAAGACTTAACTGCAGTGAATTGTGAAAACTTTAAATACTTACACAAACTAAGTGGTGAACTGAGTTCCGGTCTTACCAAACCGGAAGTGCTAATTGGACAGGACAATTATCAGTTACTCTTACCTTTGGAAGTGATCGCGGGCGGGCCGAGCGAGCCTTGTGCCACCCGCACGCCGCTGGGCTGGTGCCTGCACGGCAAGGTACCACATGCACTCACCTCAGTGCACGAGAACCATTCTACTTTTCTCTTGAGCAGCGACAAGGTCAGTCCATCCAACTATGATGATAATGATGTAAGATTGCCTAGGTATTATCTGGCAGCTACATCTGTGAGCGAGACGGAGAGTGAAACTTACTTGCCGTCGCAGTCGCACCTCAAGCAACCGCATATAGAAAGTGCTACGCTCGTAGCGGACCAGGACGGTGCTACGACTTCTACGAGTGCTACGCCGTCTATGTCTAACAACAAGCAAGCGCTCCCTACTAGAACTGGTTATATGAACCTACAGATGCATATATTTTGTGATGCGTCTACAAAAGCGTTTTGCGCTGTAGCCTACTGGCGGTGGATAGATAACCGGTTTAAGGCTCGAGTAGCATTTATTGCGAGCAAATGCCGTGTAGCGGGAACGAAACCAATCACAGTACCGCGTCTAGAATTACAGGCCGCTGTGTTGGCAGCCAGACTAGCTGACACGATAGCTAAAGAACACACGATGACCGCCGAGCAGCGAATATTCTGGAGCGACTCAACTACCGTACTACAATGGATTCGCAATGATTCTCGCAGCTACAAAACTTACGTAGCGAACCGCTTGGGCGAAATAGACGAGCTGACAAAAATAAATGAATGGCGATATGTTCCGACTAAACTAAACGTCGCCGACATCGCAACGAGAGAAAGTTATGACTGCTCAGTGCTACAAAATGAATGGTTAAATGGCCCTAATTTTTTACAAGAGGAATGTGATCAGTGGCCGCTCGATGTCCTGGAACCTGTGAACAAAGAAACACAATTAGAAGCTGTAAATGTTGTAAACATACAAAATTATGACTTACCTGTACCTGAACCTACCAAGTTTTCTTCGTGGCTACGTTTACTCCGAGCAACGTCGCGAGTACTTACCTTTGTTGACAAGGGACTTGAGGCCATAAATCGTAAGTTTGGACCAAAACAACTTACCTACAATCTGAATGATGACGTAATGGAGAAGGCCGAGCGATTACTTCTACAATACTCGCAAACCCAGTCATTCACTGAAGAAATCACGCTGCTGAAAAATTCTATGGCAATACCTACTACGAGTAAACTACTTACCTTATCACCTTACCTTGATGGTCACGGAGTGCTGCGCGCTGGCGGCCGGATCGATGCTGCTGCCGACGTGCTGCCCGAAGTGAAGAGACCTGCAATTTTAGATGGACAAAATTATATTACTCGTTTGATAGTGAGACATTACCATGTCAACGCTGCGCATGGAAACCAAGAAATGGTAGTTAATGAGATTAAACAAAAATATTGGGTAATAAAATTACGACCTACTGTGAAAAATGTTGTAAAAAAATGTATGATATGTAGACTGAGAAAATGTAAACCGGAAATACCAAGAATTGGTGACTTACCTTATGCTAGAATGGCTCACCATCAACGTCCATTCACCTTTTGTGGAGTTGATCTGTTCGGCCCGTTGGGGGTCACTGTTGGAAGACGACACGAACAAAGATATGGAGTACTGTTTACGTGTCTCACTGTGAGAGCCATTCATATAGAAATAGTTGCCACGCTGAGTACTGATTCCTTCATCATGGCGCTGCGCCGCATGGCCGCACGGCGAGGATGGCCGCAACAGCTGTTCTCCGATAACGGCACCAATCTACGAGGTGCGCATGCCGAGCTGAAAAGATCTGTACAAGAATTAGACGAGAACGAACTGACAAATGAGGCTGAGAATCATGGCACTAAATGGACATTCATTCCGCCTGCAAGCCCACACTGGGGTGGGGCTTGGGAACGCCTCATCCGCAGTGTCAAGACCTCCCTACGAGTCGTCCTGAAAGAGAGGTTTCCGCGCGAAGAGGTGCTGATCACTATGCTAGCTGAAGTCGAGAACATTGTCAATAGCCGCCCGCTCACCCATGTGTCTGTAGAACCTGGAACCGCTGAGACACTCACACCGAAACATTTTTTACTTGGGACGTCTTTAGATTCACCGCAGATAGGTAAATTTGATGATTCTGACCTGTACCTAAGAAAACAATGGCGAACATCTCAGCGACTGGCGGACATGTTCTGGAACAGATGGGTTAAAGAAGTGCTACCTGATCTGATACCTAGAAAAAAATGGAACCAAGAACAAAGACCCCTGCAAGTGGGTGATCTGGTATATGTAGTCGATCCAAATGGGCCCAGGAATAAGTGGCCAAGAGGCTTGATACAAGAAGTATGCCCTGGAAAAGATAAACGTGTGAGAATGATAAAAGTAAAAACAATGAATGGTGTACTTACCCGATCAGCTGCACGCGTCGCTCGAATCCCCTTAGTTGAAGAGTGCTGCTAGCAGCACTAGGGTGGGGCGTGTTAGCGACGCAAAATAAATTGTGTCCATTTAATTAAAAAATCTAATATTGTTTGGTCTAATGTAACAAATCAGTGTATACTAGAATGCGCCAGGGCACGTGAGGGGTGTCAAAGGGCGCGCGGGGAAGCTCGGTACACTGCAGTTTTTAAAATAAGTTGCCGTTTTTATAGTCGTGGTCATCAATGCGAGCCCCGCACACGACACGCGCGCCTTGACAGCATTCTAGCTTTTTCTGTCCGCGATTAAAATCTTTAATTTTTCAAAGTTTGTTTGGCTTTACCAACCACATTATTTTGCACCGATAACAACCAAGATGATTTGTGACTCAAGCACATTTCCCTTATATTATTGTATTATTTGTATTCGAACAGTATTTATGCGTGTCACTGGATAGTTATTCTTTCAAACAACCTCCCCGAAATAAAATAAAATGAGATAGTAGCCAATCGCATCTCGAAACTGCGAGCCGCTGTCGCCGGGCCCTTAAGCAGGTTTGCACGACTAGCGATTCAAGTAGCGAGTATTTTGGTGTTATCGGCCATCCAGTGAGCGCGGAGGCGGGGTGGGAGGGCTACTCGACTAGCTACTCGACCAATACGAACCAGCTATCAAAGAGTTGGAGAGCTATAGTCGCGATAGGTGATCTTTGAATTTTTTTAATTATCTTTTATCAGCGTACTTGACATAATCGTTTCGGAGATCGTTTTTTATATAAAAAAGTCCAGGTAATTTACTTACCAAGAAGTACTTCACACCAACTAGATCGCACATATCCTTATGCTGGATGTCTCCGAAGCAGAGGTCGGCAGTGCTCTGCCCCGACTGGCCAATACCACCGGGTATCGTGAAGTTAGGGGAAAATAACTCTACAAGTCCAATGTTTACTGCTGAACTCTGAAAATTGATTGCACGATGTGTCAGCGGGCCGACCGCCACCATAGAATTGATCTGTCAAATTTTAGCATTTGTGAAAACTTTCTTGAAAACTTTACTGGCTTGTATAAGTTGACCTCTCACACACATATGCGAAGATTAGCTGACATGGTTTTGTTGTCTTTGGACATTTTAAACTTTTTTGTCGTTCTATAAACTTTTTTTTCGGTAATTTTCGATTTTCTCTATCAAGGAGTAGAAGACTCACAAATGACTGCCTCCGCGCGCGTTTACACATGGCTAAGCTCAGTTCACTAAATTTAGACAGTAGCATTTTCGCTCTAGATTTGTATACTAACGGCCAGTTTCGGAAAGCTTGATCAAAACTAATCGGTCGTCAAGTCACTTGCTATTTCAGCTTTTACTTCAAGTTGGATAGAGATAGCAAGCGACTTGACAGGCGATAAATGTTGATCGAGTTTTCAGGAACCGAGGGTAAGTTAATTATCTTGCTAATTAACTTAGTGTATACCTATATCTGATGAATTTCGAGGTGAAGGTCAAAGCAAAAAGATATTTATTCAATAAAATCACAAGGATCACTTTAAAACGTCTCAAAGCTAGGTGACTCCAGGCGCCCGCGCCCCTTCCACGCAACCAAAGCCTAGAAGAACAGCCAAAAAACTTAGGGCTTGTTTTTTTATACAATTAGCTGATGGAACAAGCAGATGGCTCACCTGATGTTAAGTGGTTACCATCAGCTATTACAAAGCATTGCCCGTAAGTCACGCACGACAGGAACTTGCCTTACGATGCACTGCCCTGCGTCCATCATCTTGAGGCATACAGATGTAAAGCCTGATGTGCCTGTAATCACACCGGTGACCACACTCTATAAACCAAAATATAGCAACGCTACTTGGCGGCAGAAAAAGGCGTGGTGGTAGTACTTCCCCGGACGAGCCCTTCACAAAAAAAGAGTTCTACTACTCTTTTGTATGATCCTTTAACCACGTACTTTTATAATTAACTAGTTGCGTCCCGCGATTTCACCCGCGTAGATTTAAATCCCGGTATTCCCACGGGATAAAAAGTAGCCTACTTATGTGCTATTCCAGACTATAATATAACTCTCTGCCAAGTTTCATCCAGATCCGTTAAGCCGTTCTGGAGTTATAGAGTACAAACATCCATCCATACTCACAAACTTTCGCATTTATAATACCTATTAGTAGGATGTAGCTAGGTATCTAAACCTTAGATATCTGTTAGATTCTAAAGTATGGCAAGTTTCCATAATTGTGTTATTGTAAGTATAGGTAACTAGCGGCCTGTCCCAGCTTCGCATGGGTGGACATAATTTTTTTCAACATTTTAGCATAAACTTAGACTCCCGCGCTTCGTAACACACGAAGGTGAAAATACACGTGACAGTAAAATGGTACAGTAGCGAGCATGCAAGTTACAGGCATGCAGGATTTACGGGCACATTGTGGATACATTTGCAAGTTAACTCGTCAGGTCAGGTATCGCGACGGTCACACATGCCGGTTTCGTAGCCCCCCGCGTCCCCTCGCTTACGTGGCATGCCAACACGTCAGGTACTGGCATGCCTGTACTTGTCGCGACGTTCACACATGCTGGTTTCGTAGCCCCCCCCCCCCCCCGAGTCCCCTCCGTCACGTGGATGCCAGAGCTGACCTAAAATAGAATGTTGTGCTAACTACTTGCATGCCAGGTACAGGCATGCCAATTAGCGTATGTGTCTGTAGCTTGCATGCAAGTGTGCCAGCTACGGGCATATACACATGCCCGTAGCTGGCACACCATTGTGCCCACGCTGAGTGAGAACTCGCCTAGCTTTCGCGCTTTCTAAGGCGCGCTAAAGTTTTTAATTTCGTAATAATAATATCTTTTGAATGGAATGTCCGATTTAAAAAATTCAAGAAGTAGTCGATAAGTATTGGAACAGCCTTGCATACAAAATAATTTATTTGTATAAGGACTAATATAAAGGATAACATGGTCTGTTTTTGGTCGGCATTTTTATCAACATTTTAAATACAGAAAAGTTGTTTTAGTAACATAACTACAATAGTTAGATATATGCTATTGCTGACTTAATTGTAGATAATGATGTGTTCTTTAATATTGTACAACATTTTTTTGTATCGTCTATAGTTTCCGCAGCGCATGCGGTGAAAGATATTTTATATTACACCTCGGGTTACATTTTTTAAGTTTTAGTAGGGATCCCTAATTTTTTTTAGTAATAAATGTAGCCTATCTTACTCAAGGATAATTTAACTTTCTTATGGTGAAAGAATTTTTGAAATCGGACCAGTAGTTTTTGAGCCTATTCGAAACATACATACAAAGTTTTTCTCTTTATAATATTATTAGTGTAGATAAATAGCTCTCTCATATCCGTAAAATGTAAAATCTCGCCTTAGTTTTGGGTGGCGTGTAATTATACAACCATCCCTTACCTACTCTAGTGAAACGTCATTAAATTGCAGAAAATATTATTATCGATACTCCCTACGTATTGTCGCGTAACTGCCAGATACACACTTATCTAAACTAATATTATAAAGAGGAAAGATTTGATTGTTTGTTTGTTTGCATTGAATAGGCTCCGAAACTACTTGACCGATTTGAAAAATTCTTTCACCGTTGGGAAGCTACACTATCCCCGGTGAACATAGGCTATATATCATTTTCAAAAAAAATTGGGATCCTTACTAAAATTCAAATAATGTAACCCAAGGTGTAAAAAAAATCGTAAAATATTCTTTACATCGCGTGCACTGCGAAAACTATTGATGATAGAATAAAATAATGTTCTACAACTTTGCAGAACACATCATTATTTACAAAAAATGTCTCGACAGCACATGTCTAACTATTATAGTTATGCCACAATAAGTGTTTTTTTATTTTAAAATTTTAATTGAAATGCCGCCGCTATAAGAGGCTCTTTATTTGTATCTTGGTATTAATCCTTATTAAAATAAATTACTTCATATTCAAAACTGCTTCAATACCTTTATAAAACTTTTTAAATTATGCAATTCGGACATTCCATTCGAAAGATATCACAAGTTTAAAAATATAAGTATTAGAAAAAAGTCGCGTGGTAGCCGCTCACCCTGCTTGGCGAGCTAGGCAGCACCTTAGGGTAGGGGCCGTACGGGTGGGGTGCTAGGTCGGGTAACCTCCTCGTGGTGCACCCCGGTAACACCATGAAACACGCCCGCAGAGTACTGCGGACGTGTTTCATGGTGGCTAATAATCCGACAAGGTGGGCCTCTCCACGTGTCCCTCTGATTAGCAGAGGGCACAGTGTGATGAGGCAGGGTAGACCTTTTGGTCTGCTCAGGTGGGTCTGGGCTGTATAAGCAGCCCGGACGGACGAAGCGGTAGAGCGCGCGCGAGAGACGCCTTAACTTCTCGCGCCGCTACGGGAGAGCGGGAGAAGAACTGGGGGCACCTTCTCCCGCATTGCACATATTCACCAGTCCCGTTGGGCGGGAACAGCCAAGCACTCGCGGTCGTTCCCGGGCCCCTCCCTGCAAAGGGGGGGGGGGGGGCGTGCGGGCCCCGCCGTTAAAGCGGGGACATTTGCGGGCCCCGCTGTAAAGGCGGGCGGTCGTCGGCGGGGGACTGGATGAAAAGGCTCTGCCAGTTTCCCAGTTCCCCTCCAACAAAGACGACGCGGGAGTGCCGCTGGGTTGTTTAGTGGGTATTCCGGTAGCTGAAACCGGGGAGTCCCACATATCCCTCCCATCCTCCAATGGGGGGGAATGCGTAACGCATTTTTCCCAGCGTCAAAAAAAAAAGGGGGCCGTACGGGTGGGGAGTCAATGTCAAGAATTGAAGTCGGCTCCCCTACGCAACGGTCGTGTACGGAATCGAATAAATCAGGCTCTAATTTTTTGAATTCGATTAGTGGGTAATTAAACTCAACAAATAAAGTTATTTTTAGAACTGAATAAAAGTTCTTTTTAGAACTAAATAAATGTTGGCAGATGTTTTGAATTATACCGTATTTAGATGTAATACATATTTTAGTTTCTGAAAAATAACTAGATAGTATTATTTTATTTATATTTTATTTTTCATTAATGCTACGTTCGCATTGCTTTACCTACTTACCTTACCTACCTAGCAGGTAGGTAGGTAAATCATCATAAGGTACCTACCACCTACCCTACCTTATGATGATTTACCTACTACTACCTACGTACCAAGCAATCAATATATTCATTCAACATAACCCAACATGATAAATAAAGTTTCAGATCAAGCAAGTAGTGGTAGGTAGGGTTTGTAGGCCTGTTTACCGTCCACGTCACCTTCCCGTCCATTCGTTATTTATTATTTTTTTTTACAGGGAAGCTCTGACTCAATAAATTTAATGGCTTTTGTTTTGTATATATTATGATCTTTTTACTAAAATTAGAAAAAAAAATTAAATACTTATGAAAAAAAAGTAGGTAATAAGTAATAAAAATAAAAGTTCATTTATTAAAATAATAATGTTCAAATTTTCTTTATACTTTTCTTTTTTAGTAACCTAACGCAAATAGAAGAGTTTATGTGTGTATTATAATTTTGAAATTATTGTTAAATACCCGTGCGAAGCCGGGGCGGGCCGCTAGTTATATATACGTTTGATGCATTTTTGGCATCTACACATTATTATCTATTTGGGTAAACTGATACCTAATAACTCGAACTGACTGTCTTGAGCTGCACCTACAGCTTTAAATAAATGAAATGAAATGTATTTCTTTGCCAGAAGTTTGGTGAATCATGGTCTAAGTGTAATTGTGGTCTCACAAACTTCGTCGATAACCGACATGCAACATTTTTAAGTAGGTATGATAATATACATAATTCTCTAAATATATATAAATAAATAATGCTGGACAATCCACACAGCACTATCTAGCCCCAAAGTAAGCTATTCAAAGCTTGTGTCATGGTAGATAACTGATATATGTAATACATTATATACTTACATAGATATATATTTTTTATTATACATAGAAAACACCCAGACCATCGGAACAAATTTCTGCAGATCGTACACAAATTTGTTCCAAGGCGGGAATCGAACCCGCAACCTCTTGCGTCGCAGGCAGGCTCTCGCCCGCTGCGCCACAGAGGTCGCTTTAGCTGCAGTAGAATCTTCAGGAACTTCCATTTTAATTGCTTCTATGAAATCGTTATATTTCTTACGCGTGTGTGTAATAGGTATAACAATATACCATTTCGAGTAAAATGTATAAGTAAAAGTTGCGCGTGTGTGTGTGTCATGTATTGGCTTGCAAATGCAAACACTAATCTAAACGCAAACCTCTTTAGTTCTACTAAACTAGCCATAATGTAAAGCCGCCATTAGCTGTCAACTGAATAATTGTAATTGGACTAGTTGCTACCCCCGACTTTATCTGCTCCTAATAATTTACTAATACTTAAAACGAAATAAACTGTTTAGGTTCTGTAATTATTAAATTTATTCGTTAATCTATTTGATCACTTCAACTTGCTGACTTAAACACCACTGACAGCCACTGAGTTCTGCACAGTTCTGTATCAATCCTACTAATACCTGGATGGATGGATGTTTGTTGCTCTTTCACGCCGGAGCGGCTGAACTGATCTGGGTGAAACTTGGCAGAGAGGTAGATTATAGTCTGGAATAGCACATAGACTACTTTTTATCCCGTGGGATTACTGGGATTTCAATCTGCGCGGGTGTAACCACGGCGTGCCAACTAGTACCTAATAAATAATCCACGTAGTTACGTAATGTTTCTTTCTTACTTTCTAGTATTTTGCCGTTTACTTTTTTTAGGGGTGCTCTGCTCCGACTACCCCAAACATAACGATACGCTTACTAGGTTTCAGTTCAATAGGCCAATTTATTTCGTTCAACATTACTAGGCTCCATCGTCGAAACATCATGCTGTCACTATTTTGGATTCACTAAATAAATACTAGGGGTTAGCCACGAACTGCATGAGATCTCGTAATGCGATACGAAGGCTTTGAAAATAAAGTTGGTGGTTGTCAGAGGCAAATCTAAACATTATATTTAGACTTGCTTCTGACTACCGCCTTCTATAAAATGTCCAAATCAACCCCTTTCATATGACATGTCACTTTTGAATATTAGTAATAGGTATTACGACCTCTGTGGCGCAGCGGGCGAGAGCCTGCCTGCGACGCAAGATGTTGCGGGTTCGATTCCCGCCGTGGAACAAATTTGTGTACGATCTGCAGAATTTTTTTCCGATGGTCTGGGTGTTTTCTATGTATAATAAAAAATATCTATCTATGTAAGTATATAATGTATTAAATATATCAGTTATTTAGTACCCATAACACAAGCTTTGAATAGCTTACTTTGGGTCTAGATAGTACTGTGTGGATTGTCCAGCATTATTTATTATTTATTTATAATTATTTATTCAAGTTAAAACTATCGGATAATTTATGGAAGAGTTCCATTATACAGACTTTGGATCCGATATCAGACATTCACTGTCACCATAATAAGAGAACAAAGTAGGTACCTTCTCTCCTTTAAATAAGTCTTGATCAAATATGGTAATAATAACTCAATTATTGATTGAGTGAGCGAAGCGAACGAAAATCTTACAATCAACTTGGGCGAAGAGCACCGGTGGTCTAGTGGGAGTGACCCCGCCTTCCGACTGCAAGGTCGCAGGTTCGAATCCGGTCGTGCACCAATGGATTTTTCTATCGAAAAATTTATGTGCGCAATGCCAGTGCTCTTAAACGGTGAAGGAAAACATCGTGAGGAAACCAGTTAGTATTCTAACAGCGGCGATGGGCTTGCAACCTGTCACGTATGGAATACTAACTACTGCAAAATGTGGGTATGTGCCAAATGTAATGTTTGGACGTACCTCTGACTACCCCCCTTAGACATCCTCAAAGAATCTTGAATTAGTACCTACTTGGTACTGGGAGATCTGAAGGGATGTCTACCGTGCCTGGGGATCAAAGTCGTGAAGCTGTTTCAAGTTTTTTTTTTCTACTTGTGCGATTTGGCGTTTTATGTATGTATGTGTGTTTGTCCGACGATAACTTGAAACCCGTTTATTTATCCGATCTGCATTAAATTTGGTAAGTCGATAGCTTGAACTTGAGAAATTCCCTGGTAAAATCGTATGAGGGGTTATTAAAATATCGGGGTTTTTAAGGGGGCTAAAAATATAAAAGTTATGCAAAATATAAAATGACATGTCATATGAAAGAGGTTGATTTGGATATTTCAAAACCATTTTAATTTTTTTTCTAGCTTGCTCGCTTTTTGAGATAAATGAAAAAAGTTAAATTACCTACTACAACTACCAACCAACGACCCAAGAGCTACCATTTCTAAGAGTTTCGTTGGCATCAAGGTTTTTCTACTGGTCAGATAGTTCCTTTGGGTTTTCAATTATTTTTTTCTTGAAATAAATAAAGAAGGTACTTGGTTCTCATTACCTGGTGATAGCGACCTGTTCTGATGATAGAGTCAAGGTCATCGGAACTCTCTTTAATAAATATGCCAATTCAGTTGAAACTTGGTTACCATTCTTAGTTAATAGGTGGCAGCCAGATACAAGTCCAAACACAATGTTTGGACTCGCCTCTGACTGCCACTTACTTATATTTTCGGAGCGATCGCGTCGCGTCACGAAATCTCAGTTCGGGGCGACCTACTAGTTTATAAAGAAAAACAATAGAAATATGTGGAGCTGATACCAGCTTTTTGTATTAATGGTTTTTAACATGTACTCGTAGGTACGTATCAAATCATGAAATAAAGTATCCACCTTCGGGATTTAATATAATATCATCCAATTCATCCAATCGGCTTAGCCGTGAAAGTTTAACATACAAACAGACAAAGCTACAGACACACTTTCTATATAAATAATTGGAGGAAAGTCGGATGAATATAGATGAATTGGCCTTTCTTGTAGCGATATATGTTTTTATGCTTCAGAAAGATATTAAATGTTTGTGGACCTCTCTGTGGTAGGTAAATTATAAAAAAGTGGCCACAGTTTTTACTTATTGTATTGTCTGCTTAAAATAAACTAGCCTAATTAAACTGAAACAGCTCTACGACTTTGATCCCCAGGCATGGTAGATATCCAGCAGATAGGCAGCAAACGAGAGTCCGTCTGCGACGCAAGAGGTTGCTGGTTCGATTCCCGCTTTGGAACAAATTTGTATACGTACTGCAGAAATTTGTTCCGTTGGTCTGGGTGTGTTCTATGTATAATAAAAAAATATCTATCCAAGTATATAATAAATTAAATATATCAGTTATCTAGTACGTACCCATAACACAAGCTTTGAATAGCTTACTTTGGGGCTAGATGGTGCTGTGTGGATTGTCCAGCATTATTATCGTTATTATTATATCCCTTCATATCTCTCAGTACCAAGTACTACCCAACTCAAGATTCTTTGAGGATGTCTAAGGGGTTAGTCAGAGGTACGTCCTAACATTACATTTCATTACATTTGGCACATACTCACATTTTGCAGTAGTTAGTATTCCATACGTGACAGGTTGCAAGCCCATCGCCGCTGCTAGAAAACTAACTGGTTTTCTCACGATGTTTCCCTTCACTGTTTAGGAGCGCTGGCATTGCGCACATAAATTTTTCGATAGAAAAATCCATTGGTGCACGACCGGATTCGAACCTGCGACCTTACGATCGGAAGGCGGGTCACTCTCACTAGACCACCGGTGCTCTTTACAACCTAATGGGCACTATAAAATGTAGTAGTCCCTTTCTTCAACTGAAGCAACACCTATTATGATTTCAGCATTTTAATATGAATCAATTTAAGTAAAAGAAACCAAGCTACACCTAGGTACTGAAAAAAAATAGCTCTGATTTTTAGACTTCAGAAGCTCGATAATAAGAGAAGCATTGTCGAAGCATAATCCTACTAATATTATAAACGAGAAAGTTTGTACGTATGGATGGATGGATGGATGTTACTCTTTCATGCCGGAACAGCAGAACGGATCTAAATGAAACTTAGCAGAGAGATAGATTATAGTCTGGAATAGCACATAGGCTACTTTTTATCCCGTGGGAATAACGGGATTTAAATCTGAGCGGGTGAAACCGCGGGGCGCAAATAGTATGAGCATGAATTGGTTTCAAAATAAAACGCTTAATTAACTGATTCTACTTCAACGATAATTTGATACTACTTAAACACTACAACACAATGTTTTTAAGTTTATTTATTGTCATAATTAAGCTACCTTATTAGAAGAACGAAAATATCTTATTATCTATGCAAGCAGCGCAAGTATTCATTGAGAATTTTATCTCTTATATTGCTGCAAACTCTTGAATGTTATGTTTTAAAAACGCCAGCAGATTTGTGCTCTTATTAACATCTCTGAAGCTATCCAAGGCAGGAAATCCCGGAATCTGATCGTCCAACTCGTCTTCTACTCCAATAAGAATGTTCCTGACGTAGGAATCCAGCCTATAACGACAAAATAGTTGTTGAAAAATTTATTGTGGTGAACCTTAGCTTCTGACTAATATTGATATGACGTGTTTAGATATTTACCTTTCTATCAGAGCACCTTTTTTACCAGTGGTAGATGCTTTTCTTATCCGTAGCTTATCATTTAATTGAAATACACTCCACGTTGAATTTATTTTGGGGATCTAGCAATTATAATAATTGTAAACAAACATAAACAAAGATGCATTATGACAGATCCAGGTACGATGTAACATAGCGCCATCTGCTTTCAGCTTTCACTTTCGTACCCCAATCCAAAGTGGTCCTTGTGTTAGAAATGAATAAAGACCAATTTGCTTTTGGTTGCCTTTGTGAAATGTCAAATAACTTTTGTGAACATAACCTCAACAAAACATTTTTGCTTAAGAGTCCGGTGACAGCGGCTCGCAATTTTGAGGTGCGATTGGCTATTATTTCATTTTATTTCATTTTGGGGAGGTTGTTTGAAATAATAACTCTAAAGAAACACGCATAAATACTGTTCGAACACAAATAATACAATAATATAAGGGAAATGTGCTTGAGTCAGAAATCATTTTGGTATTAGGTAAACGTAAGACCAAACATACTAATACCAAAATGATTTCTGATTCGGGCATGTTTCCCTTATATTATTGTATTATTTGTGTTCGAACAGTATTTATGCGTGTTTCTCTAGAGTTATTTTTTTAAACAACCTCCCCGAAATGAAATAAAATGAAATAATAGCCAATCGCACTTCGAAATTGCGAGCCACTGTCACCGGAGCCTTAAGAATTGGTACCGCCACCATTTATAAAGCTGACAAAGTGAGCTAAATGTTTTTCAAGGTCTCGGGACGTTCAGAAACTAAGTGACATAAATTTTCAAATATTTTCGGTAACTTGCGATTTTTGGATATTAGTAAAAATCCTTTGGTTCAATCCTTTAGTCTATGAAAATCATAATTTTCACTTTATTTGGTAAATTTAAACTACAAAGATGCATAACTTAACATTTTTAAGTCATTTTGTGGCTGAAAATTGTATATAAATTATTACAAAATGGTACAAACTATTTATTGCTGGGAGAGATTTTGAATGCATCATTCAACCTGACGAAGATTTATAAGGGTCCTTACTACCCTCTGTAGGATAAGTATGCTTATTTATTTTTATACAAGCATTCGCGTGATATCTATTGAAATAAAAAGTAACCTATGTGTTTTTCCGGGTCATAAATTACGTTTCAGCTGAATTCGTTAAGGATTGGGAAAGGGGCATTGTATTTGTAGGATAAGAATCCAAAACATGATTTTGCTCCTTTCTTATTACGCACTAGCTGCCGCCTGCGTAAGCGCTTAGGAAGGAATAAAACTCGCCAAGCAATCAATATTCTACTACTATTCGGTATACCGAACGCGAAAGTTTTTAAGTATGGATGTATATTGTTACTCTTTCACGCCGGAACGGCTGAACGGATCTGGATGAAACTTGACACAGAGATATAATATATTATAGTCTGGAGTATCACATAGGCTACTTTTTATCCCGTGGGAATACCGGGATTAAAATCTGCGCGGGTGAAACCACGAGGCGCTAAATATATATCCTATATAAAGTTATTTACACTTACAATAATACCTAATCACATTTTATTAAGAACCTACCTCTCACCTCGATAACAGAACTGACTAAAGTGTAGAAGAATAACGACACCTTTATCGTATAAGGAATAACAACAAATAAATAATAATATCTGAATTCGACTTTAAAAACTAGATAGAGTAACTTCGGGTAATATGGCACACCATAAGCCTTTTTGCAAATAAATACGAAATTTATGAGTCAAACAAGTCTTTATTGGTTCAGTCCTTTGAAGTTAGTATTAATCAACAATTATAATTTTATTAACTTTAGAACGTAACTTAAATAAACTTTATTTTTATCTTAAATAATCATAAACATGCTAACATGCATGTCCTACTACGAAGTAGGACAACATGGCCTAGGTGAAATTGGGAAGAAAACTTACATTACCAGAAGAACTAATGAAACAATTAGTACGGTATGTGTTAGCTATGAAAGTTGTTTGGTATACCGAACAACTTTTTATTGTTTTTAATTGCCAGCTGATAAGCTAAAACCTTTTAGTGTTATAACACCAAAAGATTTTAGGTTATCAGCTGGCAATTCAAAACAATAAATGTTCCCATTATCTTATATCATTTCAGTCTGCTATGGGCCAGCTCCATCATTTTTTTTTCTATACCGTAATTGTATAGGTATCGGTTAAATAACGGTACAATCATACCTTTTTTTAGGAATTACACCACCGTTACAAAGATTCAGTTAAAAAACATGCTAAATAAATTAGAAGTTATTGCGAAAATTCATTATGGTCATAATGACCAACCTCATTCCCAATATGCTCTTTTTGGTACGAATCTTCGCCGGTTTAACGTCATTACTGCCAGTCAAGTATGTCAATTGACAGGGTTCCAATTATACTACATTGAGCGCTAGATTTGACACTTTTATGGGACAAATGGCGAGCATTTAAAATGTTATTACTAGTAGTTCGCCCCGAACTGAAATTTCGTGACGCGACGCGTACGTTCCAAATATATAACTAGTGCTTAGTTTGCTGCTTTTCTCAAGGCGTGACTGATGCGTGCGGGAAGAGGAGAGGGGTGGGGTACGAGTGTACTTTTACGGAATAATGTGACAACGAGTTGCATTAGTATGTTTCATCATGTGTAAATGATGAATATACTGTTTTATGTACATTGAGCTGCAAGTAATAATTATCATATTTTTTTCGAACTTTGACACGAGGTACGACCCCTAAAAACCTAACAAAAAAAAATTAAAAAACTAGGTTCGTTTTTTAGGTGATAGAAGCGAATGGTGGGCTGACGCAGTAATTTTTCAAAAGTCGAAAAATAAGAAGCACCCTAACGTACATACATACATAAATACATAAAATGCCAAATCGCCCAAGTTGATTGTAAGATTTTCATTCGCTTCGCTCACTCAATGAACAATATGAATTTATTCATAATCATGAGTGTTGTACATAAAGTTATTTTATTTTATTTATTGAATAAAATCCACAACTCTTTGTATTATATAAGTAACATAATGAATGTAGCTGAAAACCAATAACGGATTTTATTTTTTTAAGTTAACTATCTATTATTATAGTAAAGGGTATTTAATTCTCGCCATTATAACTAACCTTTTTATGACTACACTGCACTTATATGAACTAAAAATGAAAATCAAACGGTGTAAACCACAAAACAGTTGCGAAAAAAGTTCCTCTTTCCACATCTGCTAAAAAGTGTCCAGCTACGGGCAAGCATTGCCACACTGGTCACAAACAACACCACGTGGTACAAATAAATGTCAAAAAACCTGGTCAGCTTTTTCAAGAACGCACACATACACACCATGCATGTAACGTGTAAACGGATGTGTTCCAAATTCAAAATTGATAGCACTTAACCCCTAGACGGTGTTATACGGCTGCAGGCGGGACTTTGTACCTATCGATATCAAACGACTTGTTTCCATAAATTACGAATGGATGTAATGTACTTAAAATTATTACAGAATTCTTTAGAAATACAAAGTTTATTAGCATTATGATAATACTAGATATTAGATATTACTACATACCCATAAAGGATTCAAAAATAAACATATTTTACAGAGTATTCGTTTGAAACTGCAAGATGAGTGATATAAAAGGTTTAGTAAGACTACCAAAACAACTAAGAAACATTGTTTTCCATCCTTGTGTATTTTTATAACGAATAATATTGGATAAAGCAGTTGAGGTTAGTTTTCGACGCATAACTTGAACTGCATCCTAATATACACGCCTAATTTTTATCCAACTGCCACCGCCGATAGGCGATCTAAACTTGAAGCATTTGACGGGTTACATGAAGCCAACGAAACGTCACCTAGTACGAAAAAACTAGTGAGCTATTCCTATAACTGGTTGAATGAATGACGTTTAATATTTGGTAGCTCGCGGTACGAAACTGACGTTTCAAGAAAGTTTTACGAGCTGGCGGTCGGTACCCAGGGCATGGATGGACATTAAAAAAATGGCTCAGAAATAAGGTTAACTATAAGATTTAGAATTACCTGTAAAGATAGATGTATGTTAAAAAAATACGCCCTGCGCTAAAAAAAGATAACTTGATTGAACTACCAGAGATTAATAAGGAAAAAAATTAAGAGAATGACAAAGGAATGCTACATTAAGCACGCAATCATGGCTTGACAACCAGAGTAGCTTAATGTCGACGTGGCTTATAAAACACGGAAGCGCTGATATTCTTGGTAGGAATCAAACCGCCAATCATCAGCAAAGAAGGCAGATCTATTGTCAAAGTTACGTATCTGTGGTGAGGCCTGTTGGTTACATTTAAAGTAGTTGTCAGACGGTGCTTAGGATGACACTTCGGTGACTTTGCTTGGATGGTGTCGAAACTTGACGGATTACCCAAAGATTACGCTTCGCCGTAGACAAAGCTGGTATTAGGTACATCCTCATGCTTATAACTGTAAACTTATATTATATTTGTGAACTTACGTATATTACGTTCGTATATTTAGCAAGCGTTCCAAGCACAACTGACGGGAAATGACCCTGGTACCCGACGCCAGCGAAAAGATGAGCTGAAGCGATCTTCTGGTTATACTCCGGCAGCAATGTGTTCAGCACCAAAAACACTGTTCCTCCTTGAGAATGGCCTATGTAATGCAACTGGGGTTTCCCAGTGTATGCTAATGCATAGTCGATCATAGCTGGTAGGTCGTAGGTCGCAATTTGCTCGAAGCTGAAGTCGAAGAATTCGAACTTTTCTTGATTGTCGTCAGGGTTTAGTGTGACGTGACGACGCGAGTTTTTTGTGCCTTTCGCGTTTCCCATCCACACGTCGAAGCCAGCATCCGCCAAGTTGTAAGCTGCCAAATTAAAAATCATATACCTATAGCTTGTAAATTTTCTCATTACCTTTCAATTATATTAGTCAATCACTCTTATTGAAGAAGTTTCCTCGGATTATCACCGTACCTATTTCTACCTCCCCTGCATTTTCGATCATATTTTTACATAAAAATATTTTGTATGTTATATAAATGATGGAACATGCAGATATTAATAAATTAATAAATGAAGCACGTGCCAGTACGTGAACCAGATAAAGTTCAGCCTCATTAACAAGATTGTAATCGTTTTGAGCTGTTGATTGTCTATCTGGTACTATCACGATTATTACCTAATAGTGTTGCCTATTGTATTCAGTACTTTGAGTCCAAGTGCGTGAGTGCCGAATGTTATGTCGATGTTTGTCGAATCGCCATATAAATTAAATCTTTGAAGAACAAGAATTACTATTGCAAAACTATCTATGACCACGAGAAGCCGGTGGATGGACAGGGCTCGGAATAGTTCTTGCTAGAAATGTGTATAGGAGAAAACTTTACTGTATTAGATACTCGTACGGCAAACAAAGTCAATATTTACCTGGAGCAAGTTCAGGTCCAAGTATAAGCCAGGAGTTTGAAGCGGCTAGTAGTCCGTGCATCAAGAACACCACAGGTCGGTCTGAGGAGTATACCAGGTCTCTCCCGTGGGGTATTCTGTGCATTTCCAGAATGTATCCGTCGCCAGTCGTCACATGGTGCACCTCTGCTGGGAACCCATCTCTTCTTATGCTTTCTGGCTGAAATAATCCCCAAACATCACTTACACGGTCTTGTCTTGCCTTCGCCTTAGTTCAATAAGCACCACACATCAATTTCATCATCATGTTAAATTTGAGTGAAAGAATGAGGAATGTGTGATTAGAGAGAAAAGTGGAGTGCAAGAAGAAGTAGTGATAAGGGTAGATAAGGGTATGTTAAGATGGTTTGGGCATGTAGAGAGGATGGATGAAAGAAGATTGACGAAAATGGTGCATCC
This sequence comes from Plemyria rubiginata, assembly GCA_963576535.1. Lineage (NCBI taxonomy): Eukaryota > Metazoa > Arthropoda > Insecta > Lepidoptera > Geometridae > Plemyria > Plemyria rubiginata. Next base: position 13,094,776 of record OY754907.1, read on the forward strand.
GGCGAGTGTGAAAAAGAGAAAGGCCAGGTCAAGAGTAGGTACCCCAAACCGACGAGCATGTATGAAGAATGTTATGAGAGTTAATAAAGTGCAAGAGGTATGTCAAGATGCTAGCAAGTGGAAATCCGTGGTCTCTGCCTACCCCTCTGGGAAACAGGCGTGATTTGATGTGCGTATGTATTAATTGATTTCTAAGAAGGATCATACTAATGAACTGTAGACACCGATCCGTAAGAATCCGTATCCTGTTTTTTCTAATGGTCGCGTCGTTCTCTCAATTCACTTAGCTTCAAAACTTTTCAAATTGACCCTTTTGATTCAATTGGATACTGAACTTCGACTTAAATTCTTCATGGGATTTTCTATGATATTATATTTTGTTTATTATTCCATATGAAAGCCATCACTTTCTTTATTAGAGTTATTGGTAAGTACAGCTATGTCTCATTAAATTACAATTTACATTTTATAACCGAATAATTTATTACCACGGAGTTTTTGTAAATAAAGTTGAGGATTTTTGAGTTGTACTTAAGGGGCAGCATACGGCGCGCTGCTATCTCGCTCGCACAATTGAACATTTTTCAAGATATAAAATCACTGAATTTAGTTATGTAAAATCACAATCGGTCAAGTTGTCGTCACTGGCATTACAAAGATTATGCGAAAAAACAATTTTGATCCTAGCAAATTTTCATACATAAAAAATTTGAAAAATATAATGTCGCATTTATATGTGTGAAAACTTGGTTGGATCAAAATTTTATTTTCGCTAAATCTTTGTAATGCCATTGACAACAACTTGACCAATTGCGATTTTACATAACTACATTCAGTGATATTATATCCTTAAAAATGTTCAATTGTGCGACCGAGATAGCGGCGCGCCGTATGATGCCCCTTAACTCTTAACTCATAACTAGTAGTTTTTTTATTGTGTCCTAAATAAACAAAGAAGAATACTTACCGTTTCATAAATATTGTAGTTATATCCGTTGGCCCGTGTGTACACTAAACACGCCACAATTAAAAGTAATCTGATCATAATTATTGCTAGGTCTATCAATTTTTTTTTGTAGCTCCCTTATATGTCTGTATTATCTTTAGCTGGTTATCAAATTTTAAATCTGATCGGATGAACCTGATAAATGAAAGCAATTATTCAAATAAAATAAAAGAGTGAAAATCATTTTTCCTGCAAGGAAACGAAAACAAATATGTGGTAGACGCTCATCCCATGTTAAGGCCCTCGCCTTAACACGGGTTATTAAACGGGCAGTTGAAAGGGCCCTTGGCTTTTTTACTACCTCAAACGTATGGGTTTACGTACGCTATGAAGTCAGTAATGAATGTCTCTTGCTGTCGCACCGTGTTGGATTTCCAACACTGGTACTGCACGCCCAGTAAATAGAGAGCGAAATGGGAAATGTAACTGGCAAACCAAATGACAAAAGCCGAAGATTGGGCTTAGTGACGGATCTTACGAGAGGGAGACCTAAACCTAAACCCACCAAAAGCATGCAAAAATTTTAAGTTGAAATTGATCGACCCGTAATCCTTACCCCATCCCATCCTAAATGTGAAAGTTTGGATGTTTGCTACTCCATAACGCCAGAACGGCATAACGGACTGAACGGATTTTATCTTGTGGAAATACCGGTTTACCGCACCGCACCTGCGTTTAGGTGCGTTTAGTAATCAAATTAAGAATAAACAGCTTCCCCAGATTTCCAGACACGGTAGATATCGTCTCTCTTAGTACCATTCCCACATTTCACAGTAGTTAGTATTCCATTCGTGGCAAGAAGCCCATCGCAGCTAACTAGACCACTAACGGGTTTTCTCACTATGTTTATCTTTGCTAATTACGCTCACTGGGAAAAGATCTATTGGTATGTAATACTACAATATTATTCAAAATATTTGAATCTAATATTTTGGTCTGATAAACCTGTGATGTAGGTATTAAGTTGATTGTGATAATTTAAAAAGCGTGCGATATATCAAGATTAATATCCGATAACAATTGCCAAAAAACAATTAGAATTAATGTAACTGGTACTATGCCTATTTTTGCCGACAAGCAACGTTGTGTTGTGTAGAAATTTTGTCTTATATATTTATTTTGGTGTAGTGGCTAAATTATCCGTGGTATCACCGTTCGGCTCTGAAGAAAGGCCAGCGTCGGTTGCAAGTCAAGCAACAGCTGAATAAGAGTCCGTTTTGCAAAACACAAAGTTATTTTTCATGGACAACTTTATTGGCGCCTTTTTTTTTCTTTTTTCTTCGTAAGGCTTAACAACTGGACTCCAATGAATGGACGTATACACAGGCAAGCTTCAATTAAAACTCAGCTTCACTTTACGGCACAGCCTGTATCACACGATAGGTTACAAAAATAAGGAATGGAAATACTGAGGAAATAGATACGAAAGTGAAAAGTGAAAAGCTTCGGCAAGGGAAAGTATAACTGCGGCGATATGTAATGCGCGTAAGCTTAGTAGTGTGGCACTGGCGCGGGCGTTGGTCGACTGGCAGTAGTATTGCTACCTTGGTTTAAAAAAAGAGCCAGTTGGACAAGTCAGAAAAGACAATTTTTGCCATTAAAAGGCTAAAAAATTCACTATCTGCTAAAAGAAGTTGATGTGTGATTAACATGTGCGTTTTTTGCCAATTTGAACGACTGTTTCTATTTCCCAGTTTTTATTACTGTGTGAATAGCAAGTCTCTGAGTGTGAACGACGAAATCTATGTAAATGCGCGCATTGTTTTATAATTTGCGCGGCGTGAAGTTACCATCGTACAAAAAGGGCTAGATTGCTTTCATCAAAAAGAGTTCATCGGTACAAAAAGTGCTAGATCTAGCCCAAAAAGGGCTAAGGTGGCAACACTGACTAGGAGCCGGTTTTCTAACGCGCAGCGCGTTCTTCTCCACCCTCGAGCCGTCTGACAACGCCTTAATTGATTAAGACAGTGAATTTGGTGATAGTTACTTGTGGGTGAATTAACAAATGTAGGCGATGTAACAAACTTTATTTACATTTTGATTTCAATTCTTCACAAAATAGTCAAAATCAAAATGGTCTTTATTTAGTACAATCACCAGGACCACTTTGGCACGTCTTCTATATTATCTAGGTGTATCTACAGTTATCGTTCCTCGCGACCAAAGCCTAGAATAACCGGCAAGAAACATACGGATTGGTTTTGAAATATAATATCTACTTAATACATTAAATAAAACTAATTTTATATATCTGCATTTGACGATTATAATTTATTGTTTTATAAACACGCTTTATTGCAATGAATAGGCCACTTTTTATAGGTTGTATCACTAATCAGAGTTGTATTAAAATGAACACTAGTTAAAGAGAATCAGTATTTTCGTGCAATTAACAATGTAATTTAAGTACGGCTGATTATGAGCGAATCACATTTTAGGTTCCATCAAAACACCTCTTGCTCGCTGATTTATTCGAAACATAAGCAAACTATTTAGTACCTAAACTTCTTTTGATTAGAATGATATTTTTACTGAACTATGTGCTATAATATCATTTCACACAACTTGGTTGATAGCGATTTTTTATAAATAGTTTAATTTGTTTTACATTATTTAAAAGCTTGAGATGCGAGCGAGAAGCAGGTAGTCTTCACCTTAAAAACTAAGGTCATTATATTTCACATCCATTATTACATTCTAGAGTCTCGTTTAAGAACTTCAATAACATAGTCAGTCACAAGCTCCTTTGCATCAGGGGCTGCCACGAAGTCCTCATGAAGGAAAGTATCCCGTGCTACCTTCCTAACTTCCGCATTGGGCATATCGCTAGCCATAGCTAAAACATCTCTTTCATCTAATAGGTTGTCATTCACAGTATAGTGCATAGTCACTTTGACATTTATCAGACCAAGGTCATATTTGGGAGGGTTCCGTGAGCCGTATACGAAAAGGTTTTCGATGAAGTTGTAAGACCAACGGGCGAAGGTCTTGTCTCTGATGTTTTGGCCGTAGTGGGCTACTTGCTTGAGGGCTGCCCCTGCTGCATCGTAGTTGTCGAAGATGGAGCCTTCTGCGTCCCTCGTGGTAGTTTCACCCTGTAAACGTTAACGTGTATATAAAGACGTTGTTTGCTTCGGACTTTCAATTCTTTTAACTTTCAACAACTTTCAATTTCAATTCTTCTTCTGTACCTCGAACAGTCCGTGAAATGAGATGAATTTAACAATCCCTTTTAGCCAATTATAATTCTGTACGATATTTTCAGATGCACATGTGCACTCAATCCTAAGATTGAGCACATGTTCATCTAACCCTAAGGTTACCAACTAAAAGTAACTATCTACTTTAAATGGGATTATCGATGTTTTTTTCTAAAACTTTACTAATCATTTGAGTCATAAAAAAACGTGTTTATGTTACCAAGGTATCTTATTTGCCTATTTACATAGGCAATGGTTTCTAAAGATAAAATATATTGGTACCTACATAAATAATCCGGCAATTAGATATTTATCTCATCGATAACCTAGCTAGTCCGGAATAGTATAATTATGAATTCCTAGAAATTGTTTATTTGTTATATAATTTGATTAGGCTTGTGGACCTGATGCGTCGTTTTCGCAATAAGAATGATAAACTTTTCAAACTCGCATTTCCTGACTTCTATCATTGATACTGCTGGCTTGATACTATTATAAGGAAAGTCGTGTATAATTTAGGTAGTCTACACAGAACGCCGAAGACACACATGAATCATGACCCACGAGATCGCATACAACCTTGGCAGATATTTTGTATTTTTTATTTTCTATCTAGCTATTTTAAAAGGAGAAAACCAGCGTAAGAACGAACGACGAAGAATTCAAACGCAGTAAGCTAATAGACCAACATTTTGTCCTGGAATCGTTCATGAGGCTCTTTGGCTGGTTGGAGGGATGATAAAAGGCCGGTTGAAAATATACACTCCAGCGATCATTTCGAGAGGTTGAATCCTCATGCTGTTCAAAGACCTCGCGACTAAGCAACCAAACAAAGAACAGCACGGAAGCACTGTGATATAAATGGTACTAGTCGCTTCCAGTCGCTTCATGCAAATAGTGAACGCAGAAGTCGATGGACAAGATAAATATGTAGAGGCCTTCGTATTAACTTACCATCAGAGTGTTGACTCCTATAAGCTGGCACAGGTACTTCTGAGCGGCATTCCCGACGCAGTTGTCGGCTTGGCGACTGCTCTTTGCATCCTCCTCGGGAGGGTACAATTCAACGATTCCGTTAAGAACTGCGACACCCTATAGAATATAATATCAATAGGAATTATTATGCTTATTCATAAAGCTAAGCTAGATACATGGAATTTTACATTGTTAGCTCAAATACTCACGTAAATGGTATCCGTGAACCGAGCAGCCAAAGAGAGTTCGGAATTGGGAAAATTGTTCATATACCCAACCCCAGCCCAGAGATGCGCAGTCTCGAACTTCTCATTATACTCCGGTCTTAGAGAGTTCAGGACCAGGAACACAGTCCCTCCTTGAGAATGCCCGATGTAGTGGAGTTTCTCTTTATTAGTACTGGCTAGCGTGTAGTCTATCATGGCAGGAAGGTCGTTCAACGCGATTTCTTCCCAGCTGAAGTCGAAGAAGTTTAATTTGTCTTTGCTGTCGTCCGGATTGAGGGTCACGTGATGGCGAGAGTTCTTGTTGCCGCGAGCGTTGCCCATCCAGACATCGAAACCAGCATCTGCTAGATTGTATGCTGGGCAAAAAAAGAAAATCTCATAAATACCGGCGCATCAAGCTCTGTAAAAGCATGAAAATAAATTAATACTGGTGCCTAAAGAAGGTCACTGCTGGACATAGGCCTCAATTGCAGGAAGAACTATTCTGAGCACTCTTCATCTATCGACTTCACGCGATCCTTACAATGTTTTCGAAGCGTTCGATCCGTCGGGTCGGGTGAGAGACCCGACCCGATGGATCGAACGTTTGAAACGTTTCGTCTTCAATTTTGTGATCGCCATTTGAGTACTTTTATTCCATATCGAACAATCGTAGTTCCTCGAGCCCTATACCCTTCACCATACGGAAACATGTTAAAATCGCATCTTGAGCAGTAGGTAGTTTATACCTGGGGCAAGTTCTGGTCCAAGTGACACGTAGCAGTTGGATGCAGCCAGGAGTCCATGCATGAGGAACACTACAGGTCGGTTTGAGGAGTAGACTTGGTTCTTCCCATGGGGGATCCGGTGCATTTCGAGGATGTACCCGTCGCTTGTTGTCACATGGTGAGTTTCTGCGGGATATCCGTGATATTCGATGCTTTTTGCCTGTAAAATATTACAGGAAAATATTTTCATGTTTTCCATAGTTAGTACGCATCACCTAATCGACAAGTGAATATCAATAAAAAAACAGCTAAATCTCAACTTGGAATATTTTGAATGAGATTTTGAAATATGTTTAGGAGATTTTCAAAACCTCTGCGGGCCGACCGCCACCATAGAATTGATCTGTCAAATTTTAGCATTTGTGAAAACTTTCTTGAAAACTTTACTGGCTTGTATAAGTTGACCTCTCACACACATATGCGAAGATTAGCTGACATGGTTTTGTTGTCTTTGGACATTTTAAACTTTTTTGTCGTTCTATAAACTTTTTTTTCGGTAATTTTCGATTTTCTCTATCAAGGAGTAGAAGACTCACAAATGACTGCCTCCGCGCGCGTTTACACATGGCTAAGCTCAGTTCACTAAATTTAGACAGTAGCATTTTCGCTCTAGATTTGTATACTAACGGCCGGTTTCGGAAAGCTTGATCAAAACTAATCGGTCGTCAAGTCACTTGCTATTTCAGCTTTTACTTCAAGTTGGATAGAGATAGCAAGCGACTTGACAGGCGATAAATGTTGATCGAGTTTTCAGGAACCGAGGGTAAGTTAATTATCTTGCTAATTAACTTAGTGTATACCTATATCTGATGAATTTCGAGGTGAAGGTCAAAGCAAAAAGATATTTATTCAATAAAATCACAAGGATCACTTTAAAACGTCTCAAAGCTAGGTGACTCCAGGCGCCCGCGCCCCTTCCACGCAACCAAAGCCTAGAAGAACAGCCAAAAAACTTAGGGCTTGTTTTTTTATACTATTAGCTGATGGAACAAGCAGATGGCTCACCTGATGTTAAGTGGTTACCATCAGCTATTACAAAGCATTGCCCGTAAGTCACGCACGACAGGAACTTGCCTTACGATGCACTGCCCTGCGTCCATCATCTTGAGGCATACAGATGTAAAGCCTGATGTGCCTGTAATCACACCGGTGACCACACTCTATAAACCAAAATATAGAAACGCTACTTGGCGGCAGAAAAAGGCGTGGTGGTAGTACTTCCCCGGACGAGCCCTTCACAAAAAAAGAGTTCTACTACTCTTTTGTATGATCCTTTAACCACGTACTTTTATAATTAACTAGTTGCGCCCCGCGGTTTCACCGGCGCAGATTTAAATCCCGGTATTCCCACGGGATAAAAAGTAGCCTACTTATGTGCTATTCCAGACTATAATATAACTCTCTGCCAAGTTTCATCCAGATCCGTTAAGCCGTTCTGGAGTTATAGAGTACAAACATCCATCCATACTCACAAACTTTCGCATTTATAATACCTATTAGTAGGATGTAGCTAGGTATCTAAACCTTAGATATCTGTTAGATTCTAAAGTATGGCAAGTTTCCATAATTGTGTTATTGTAAGTATAGGTAACTAGCGGCCTGTCCCAGCTTCGCATGGGTGGACATAATTTTTTTCAACATTTTAGCATAAACTTAGACTCCCGCGCTTCATAACACACGAAGGTGAAAATACACGTGACAGTAAAATGGTACAGTAGCGAGCATGCAAGTTACAGGCATGCAGGATTTACGGGCACATTGTGGATACATTTGCAAGTTAACTCGTCAGGTCAGGTATCGCGACGGTCACACATGCCGGTTTCGTAGCCCCCCGCGTCCCCTCGCTTACGTGGCATGCCAACACGTCAGGTACTGGCATGCCTGTACTTGTCGCGACGTTCACACATGCTGGTTTCGTAGCCCCCCCCCCCCGAGTCCCCTCCGTCACGTGGATGCCAGAGCTGACCTAAAATAGAATGTTGTGCTAACTACTTGCATGCCAGGTACAGGCATGCCAATTAGCGTATGTGTCTGTAGCTTGCATGCAAGTGTGCCAGCTACGGGCATATAGGTACACATGCCCGTAGCTGGCACACCATTGTGCCCACGCTGAGTGAGAACTCGCCTAGCTTTCGCGCTTTCTAAGGCGCGCTAAAGTTTTTAATTTCGTAATAATAATATCTTTTGAATGGAATGTCCGATTTAAAAAATTCAAGAAGTAGTCGATAAGTACTGGAACAGCCTTGCATACAAAATAATTTATTTGTATAAGGACTAATATAAAGGATAACATGGTCTGTTTTTGGTCGGCATTTTTATCAACATTTTAAATACAGAAAAGTTGTTGTAGTAACATAACTACAATAGTTAGATATATGCTATTGCTGACTTAATTGTAGATAATGATGTGTTCTTTAATATTGTAGAACATTTTTTTGTATCGTCTATAGTTTCCGCAGCGCATGCGGTGAAAGATATTTTATATTACACCTCGGGTTACATTTTTTAAGTTTTAGTAGGGATCCCTAATTTTTTTCAGTAATAAATGTAGCCTATGTTACTCAAGGATAATTTAACTTTCTTATGGTAAAAGAATTTTTGAAATCGGACCAGTAGTTTTTGAGCCTATTCGAAACATACATACAAAGTTTTTCTCTTTATAATATTAGTGTAGATAAATAGCTCTCTCATATCCGTAAAATGTAAAATCTCGCCTTAGTTTTTGGTGGCGTGTAATTATACAACCATCCCTTACCTACTACTAGTGAAACGTCATTAAATTGCAGAAAATATTATTATCGACACTCCCTACGTATTGTCGCGTAACTGCCAGATACACACTTATTATATATACGTTTGATGCATTTTTGGCATCTACACATTATTATCTATTTGGGTAAACTGATACCTAATAACTCGAACTGACTGTCTTGAGCTGCACCTACAGCTTTAAATAAATGAAATGAAATGTATTTCTTTGCCAGAAGTTTGGTGAATCATGGTCTAAGTGTAATTGTGGTCTCACAAACTTCGTCGATAACCGACATGCAACATTTTTAAGTAGGTATGATAATATACATAATTCTCTAAATATATATAAATAAATAATGCTGGACAATCCACACAGCACTATCTAGCCCCAAAGTAAGCTATTCAAAGCTTGTGTCATGGTAGATAACTGATATATGTAATACATTATATACTTACATAGATATATATATTTTATTATACATAGAAAACACCCAGACCATCGGAACAAATTTCTGCAGATCGTACACAAATTTGTTCCAAGGCGGGAATCGAACCCGCAACCTCTTGCGTCGCAGGCAGGCTCTCGCCCGCTGCGCCACAGAGGTCGCTTTAGCTGCAGTAGAATCTTCAGGAACTTCCATTTTAATTGCTTCTATGAAATCGTTATATTTCTTACGCGTGTGTGTAATAGGTATAACAATATACCATTTCGAGTAAAATGTATAAGTAAAAGTTGCGCGTGTGTGTGTGTCATGTATTGGCTTGCAAGTGCAAACACTAATCTAAACGCAAACCTCTTTAGTTCTACTAAACTAGCCATAATGTAAAGCCGCCATTAGCTGTCAACTGAATAATTGTAATTGGACTAGCTGCTACCCCCGACTTTATCTGCTCCTAATAATTTACTAATACTTAAAACGAAATAAACTGTTTAGGTTCTGTAATTATTAAATTTATTCGTTAATCTATTTGATCACTTCAACTTGCTGACTTAAACACCACTGACAGCCACTGAGTTCTGCACAGTTCTGTATCAATCCTACTAATAACTGGATGGATGGATGTTTGTTGCTCTTTCACGCCGGAACGGCTGAACTGATCTGGGTGAAACTTGGCAGAGAGGTAGATTATAGTCTGGAATAGCACATAGGCTACTTTTTATCCCGTGGGATTACTGGGATTTCAATCTGCGCGGGTGTAACCACGGCGTGCCAACTAGTACCTAATAAATAATCCACGTAGTTACGTAATGTTTCTTTCTTACTTTCTAGTATTTTGCCGTTTACTTTTTTTAGGGGTGCTCTGCTCCGACTACCCCAAACATAACGATACGCTTACTAGGTTTCAGTTCAATAGGCCAATTTATTTCGTTCAACATTACTAGGCTCCATCGTCGAAACATCATGCTGTCACTATTTTGGATTCACTAAATAAATACTAGGGGTTAGCCACGAACTGCATGAGATCTCGTAATGCGATACGAAGGCTTTGAAAATAAAGTTGGTGGTTGTCAGAGGCAAATCTAAACATTATATTTAGACTTGCTTCTGACTACCGCCTTCTATAAAATGTCCAAATCAACCCCTTTCATATGACATGTCACTTTTGAATATTAGTAATAGGTATTACGACCTCTGTGGCGCAGCGGGCGAGAGCCTGCCTGCGACGCAAGATGTTGCGGGTTCGATTCCCGCCGTGGAACAAATTTGTGTACGATCTGCAGAATTTTTTTCCGATGGTCTGGGTGTTTTCTATGTATAATAAAAAATATCTATCTATGTAAGTATATAATGTATTAAATATATCAGTTAATTAGTACCCATAACACAAGCTTTGAATAGCTTACTTTGGGGCTAGATAGTGCTGTGTGGATTGTCCAGCATTATTTATTATTTATTTATAATTATTTATTCAAGTTAAAACTATCGGATAATTTATGGAAGAGTTCCATTATACAGACCTTGGATCCGATATCAGACATTCACTGTCACCATAATAAGAGAACAAAGTAGGTACCTTCTCTCCTTTAAATAAGTCTTGATCAAATATGGTAATAATAACTCAATTATTGATTGAGTGAGCGAAGCGAACGAAAATCTTACAATCAACTTGGGCGAAGAGCACCGGTGGTCTAGTGGGAGTGACCCCGCCTTCCGACTGTAAGGTCGCAGGTTCGAATCCGGTCGTGCACCAATGGATTTTTCTATCGAAAAATTTATGTGCGCAATGCCAGTGCTCTTAAACGGTGAAGGAAAACATCGTGAGGAAACCAGTTAGTATTCTAACAGCGGCGATGGGTTTGCAACCTGTCACGTATGGAATACTAACTACTGCAAAATGTGGGTATGTGCCAAATGTAATGTTTGGACGTACCTCTGACTACCCCCTTTAGACATCCTCAAAGAATCTTGAATTAGTACCTACTTGGTACTGGGAGATCTGAAGGGATATCTACCGTGCCTGGGGATCAAAGTCGTGAAGCTGTTTCAAGTTTTTTTTTTTCTACTTGTGCGATTTGGCGTTTTATGCATGTATGTGTGTTTGTCCGACGATAACTTGAAACCCGTTTATTTATCCGATCTGCATTAAATTTGGTAAGTCGATAGCTTGAACTTGAGAAATTCCCTGGTAAAATCGTATGAGGGGTTATTAAAATATCGGGGTTTTTAAGGGGGCTAAAAATATAAAAGTTATGCAAAATATAAAATGACATGTCATATGAAAGAGGTTGATTTGGATATTTCAAAACCATTTTAATTTTTTTTCTAGCTTGCTCGCTTTTTGAGATAAATGAAAAAAGTTAAATTACCTACTACAACTACCAACCAACGACCCAAGAGCTACCATTTCTAAGAGTTTCGTTGGCATCAAGGTTTTTCTGCTGGTCAGATAGTTCCTTTGGGTTTTCAATTATTTTTTTCTTGAAATAAGTAAAGAAGGTACTTGGTTCTCATTACCTGGTGATAGCGACCTGTTCTGATGATAGAGTCAAGGTCATCGGAACTCTCTTTAATAAATAGGCCAATTCAGTTGAAACTTGGTTACCATTCTTAGTTAATAGGTGGCAGCCAGATACAAGTCCAAACACAATGTTTGGACTCGCCTCTGACTGCCACTTAATTATATTTTCGGAGCGATCGCGTCGCGTCACGAAATCTCAGTTTGGGGCGACCTACTAGTTTATAAAGAAAAACAATAGAAATATGTGAAGGTATCAGCTTTTTGTATTAATGGTTTTTAACATGTACTCGTAGGTACGTATCAAATCATGAAATAAAGTATCCACCTTCGGGATTTAATATAATATCATCCAATTCATCCAATCGGCTTAGCCGTGAAAGTTTAACATACAAACAGACAAAGCTACAGACACACTTTCTATATAAATAATTGGAGGAAAGTCGGATGAATATAGATGAATTGGCCTTTCTTGTAGCGATATATGTTTTTATGCTTCAGAAAGATATTAAATGTTTGTGGACCTCTCTGTGGTAGGTAAATTATAAAAAAGTGGCCACAGTTTTTACTTATTGTATTGTCTGCTTAAAATAAACTAGCCTAATTAAACTGAAACAGCTCTACGACTTTGATCCCCAGGCATGGTAGATATCCAGCAGATAGGCAGCAAACGAGAGTCCGTCTGCGACGCAAGAGGTTGCTGGTTCGATTCCCGCTTTGGAACAAATTTGTATACGTACTGCAGAAATTTGTTCCGTTGGTCTGGGTGTGTTCTATGTATAATAAAAAAATATCTATCCAAGTATATAATAAATTAAATATATCAGTTATCTAGTACGTACCCATAACACAAGCTTTGAATAGCTTACTTTGGGGCTAGATGGTGCTGTGTGGATTGTCCAGCATTATTATCGTTATTATTATATCCCTTCATATCTCTCAGTACCAAGTACTACCCAACTCAAGATTCTTAGAGGATGTCTAAGGGGTTAGTCGGAGGTACGTCCTAACATTACATTTCATTACATTTGGCACATACTCACATTTTGCAGTAGTTAGTATTCCATACGTGACAGGTTGCAAGCCCATCGCCGCTGCTAGAAAACTAACTGGTTTTCTCACGATGTTTCCCTTCACTGTTTAGGAGCGCTGGCATTGCGCACATAAATTTTTCGATAGAAAAATCCATTGGTGCACGACCGGATTCGAACCTGCGACCTTACGATCGGAAGGCGGGTCACTCTCACTAGACCACCGGTGCTCTTTACAACCTAATGGGCACTATAAAATGTAGTAGTCCCTTTCTTCAACTGAAGCAACACCTATTATGATTTCAGCATTTTAATATGAATCAATTTAAGTAAAAGAAACCAAGCTACACCTAGGTACTGAAAAAAAAATCGCTCTGATTTTTAGACTTCAGAAGCTCGATAATAAGAGAAGCATTGTCGAAGCATAATCCTACTAATATTATAAACGAGAAAGTTTGTACGTATGGATGGATGGATGGATGTTACTCTTTCATGCCGGAACTGAACGGATCCAAATGAAACTTAGCAGAGAGATAGATTATAGTCTGGAATAGCACATAGGCTACTTTTTATCCCGTGGGAATAACGGGATTTAAATCTGAGCGGGTGAAACCGCGGGGCGCAAATAGTATGAGCATAAATTGGTTTCAAAATAAAACGCTTAATTAACTGATTCTACTTCAACGATAATTTGATACTACTTAAACATTACAACACAATGTTTTAAGTTTATTTATTGTCATAATTAAGCTACCTTATTAGAAGAACGAAAATATCTAATTATCTATGCAAGCAGCGCAAGTATTCATTGAGAATTTTATCTCTTATATTGCTGCAAACTCTTGAATGTTATGTTTTGAAAACGCCAGCAGATTTGTGCTCTTATTAACATCTCTGAAGCTATCCAAGGCAGGAAACCCCGGAATCTGATCGTCCAACTCGTCTTCTACTCCAATAAGAATGTTCCTGACGTAGGAATCCAGCCTATAACGACAAAATAGTTGTTGAAAAATTTATTGTGGTGAACCTTAGCTTCTGACTAATATTGATATGACGTGTTTAGATATTTACCTTTCTATCAGAGCACCTTTTTTACCAGTGGTAGATGCTTTTCTTATCCGTAGCTTATCATTTAACTGAAATACACTCCACGTTGAAAATATTTTGGGGATCTAGCAATTATAATAATTGTAAACAAACATAAACAAAGATGCATTATGACAGATCCAGGTACGATGTAACATAGCGCCATCTGCTTTCAGCTTTCACTTTCGTACCCCAATCCAAAGTGGTCCTTGTGTTAGAAATGAATAAAGACCAATTTGCTTTTGGTTGCCTTTGTGAAATGTCAAATAACTTTTGTGAACATAACCTCAACAAAACATTTTTGCTTAAGAATTGGTACCGCCACCATTTATAAAGCTGACAAAGTGAGCTAAATGTTTTTCAAGGTCTCGGGACGTTCAGAAACTAAGTGACATAAATTTTCAAATATTTTCGGTAACTTGCGATTTTTGGATATTAGTAAAAATCCTTTGGTTCAATCCTTTAGTCTATGAAAATCATAATTTTCACTTTATTTGGTAAATTTAAACTACAAAGATGCATAACTTAACATTTTTAAGTCATTTTGTGGCTGAAAACTGTATATAAATTATTACAAAATGGTACAAACTATTTATTGGTGGGAGAGATTTTGAATGCATCATTCAACCTGACGAAGATTTATAAGGGTCCTTACTACCCTCTGAAGGATAAGTATGCTTATTTATTTTTATACAAGCATTCGCGTGATATCTATTGAAATAAAAAGTAACCTATGTGTTTTTCCGGGTCATAAATTACGTTTCAGCTGAATTCGTTAAGGATTGGGAAAGGGGCATTGTATTTGTAGGATAGGAATCCAAAACATGATTTTGCTCCTTTCTTATTACGCACTAGCTGCCGCCTGCGTAAGCGCTTAGGAAGGAATAAAACTCGCCAAGCAATCAATATTCTACTACTATTCGGTATACCGAACGCGAAAGTTTTTAAGTATGGATGTATATTGTTACTCTTTCACGCCGGAACGGCTGAACGGATCTGGATGAAACTTGACACAGAGATATAATATATTATAGTCTGGAGTATCACATAGGCTACTTTTTATCCCGTGGGAATACCGGGATTAAAATCTGCGCGGGTGAAACCACGAGGCGCTAAATATCTATCCTATATAAAGTTATTTACACATACAATAATACCTAATCACATTTTATTAAGAACCTACCTCTCACCTCGATAACTGAACTGACTAAAGTGTAGAAGAATAACGACACCTTTATCGTATAAGGAATAACAACAAATAAATAATAATATCTGAATTCGACTTTAAAAACTAGATAGAGTAACTTCGGTGCCATATTGGCACACCATAAGCCTTTTTGCAAATAAATACGAAATTTATGAGTCAAACAAGTCTTTATTGGTTCAGTCCTTTGAAGTTAGTATTAATCAACAATTATAATTTTATTAACTTTAGAACGTAACTTAAATAAACTTTATTTTTATCTTAAATAATCATAAACATGCTAACATGCATGTCCTACTACGAAGTAGGACAACATGGCCTAGGTGAAATTGGGAAGAAAACTTACATTACCAGAAGAACTAATGAAACAATTAGTACGGTATGTGTTAGCTATGAAAGTTGTTTGGTATACCGAACAACTTTTTATTGTTTTTAATTGCGAAGCTAAAACCTTTTAGTGTTATAACACCAAAAGATTTTAGGTTATCAGCTGGCAATTCAAAACAATAAATGTTCCCATTATCTTATATCATTTCAGTCTGCTATGGGCCAGCTCCATCATTTTTTTTTCTATACCGTAATTGTATAGGTATCGGTTAAATAACGGTACAATCATACCTTTTTTTAGGAATTACACCACCGTTACAAAGATTCAGTTAAAAAACATGCTAAATAAATTAGAAGTTATTGCGAAAATTCATTATGGTCATAATGACCAACCTCATTCCCAATATGCTCTTTTTGGTACGAATCTTCGCCGGGTTTACGTCATTACTGCCAGTCAAGTATGTCAATTGACAGGGTTCCAATTATACTACATTGAGCGCTAGATTTGACACTTTTATGGGACAAATGGCGAGCATTTAAAATGTTATTACTAGTAGTTCGCCCCGAACTGAAATTTCGTGACGCGACGCGTACGTTCCAAATAATAACTAGTGCTTAGTTTGCTGCTTTTCTCAAGGCGTGACTGATGCGTGCGGGAAGAGGAGAGGGGTGGGGTACGAGTGTACTTTTACGGAATAATGTGACAACGAGTTGCATTAGTATGTTTCATCATGTGTAAATGATGAATATACTGTTTTATGTACATTGAGCTGCAAGTAATAATTATCATATTTTTTTCGAACTTTGACACGAGGTACGACCCCTAAAAACCTAACAAAAAAAAATTAAAAAACTAGGTTCGTTTTTTAGGTGATAGAAGCGAATGGTGGGCTGACGCAGTAATTTTTCAAAAGTCGAAAAATAAGAAGCACCCTAACGTACATACATACATAAATACATAAAATGCCAAATCGCCCAAGTTGATTGTAAGATTTTCATTCGCTTCGCTCACTCAATGAACAATATGAATTTATTCATAATCATGAGTGTTGTACATAAAGTTATTTTATTTTATTTATTGAATAAAATCCACAACTCTTTGTATTATATAAGTAACATAATGAATGTAGCTGAAAACCAATAACTGATTTTATTTTTTTAAGTTAACTATCTATTATTATAGTAAAGGGTATTTAATTCTCGCCATTATAACTAACCTTTTTATGAGTACACTGCACTTATATGAACTAAAAATGAAAATCAAACGGTGTAAGCCACAAAACAGTTGCGAAAAAAGTTCCTCTTTCCACATCTGCTAAAAAGTGTCCAGCTACGGGCAAGCATTGCCACACTGGTCACAAACAACACCACGTGGTACAAATAAATGACAAAAAACCTGGTCAGCTTTTTCAAGAACGCACACATACACACCATGCATGTAACGTGTAAACGGATGTGTTCCAAATTCAAAATTGATAGCACTTAACCCCTAGACGGTGTTATACGGCTGCAGGCGGGACTATGTACCTATCGATATCAAACGACTTGTTTCCATAAATTACGAATGGATGTAATGTACTTAAAATTATTACAGAATTCTTTAGAAATACAAAGTTTATTAGCATTATGATAATACTAGATATTAGATATTACTACAAACCCATAAAGGATTCAAAAATAAACATATTTTACAGAGTATTCGTTTGAAACTGCAAGATGAGTGATATAAAAGGTTTAGTAAGACTACCAAAACAACTAAGAAACATTGTTTTCCATCCTTGTGTATTTTTATAACGAATAATATTGGATAAAGCAGTTGAGATTAGTTTTCGACGCATAACTTGAACTGCATCCTAATATACACGCCTAATTTTTATCCAACTGCCACCGCCGATAGGCGATCTAAACTTGAAGCATTTGACGGGTTACATGAAGCCAACGAAACGTCACCTAGTACGAAAAAACTAGTGAGCTATTCCTATAACTGGTTGAATGAATGACGTTTAATATTTGGTAGCTCGCGGTACGAAATTGACGTTTCAAGAAAGTTTTACGAGCTGGCGGTCGGTACCGATCGTTGTCAGAGGTAACTTGACTTTTAAAACAAGGTTCATCGAAAAATTAAACAAAGCTTTTTATCGAAAGGATGATTGAATCTAGCTTAAGATTTAAGGATTCCCCCTTTAGAAAAAAATATTAACAATTCTATAATATTGAAGATGCTTTGAGGTATTTTATCTGAACTCACTGTTTCATAAATGCTGAAGGTCTGTGCACTGTGTACCAGCGCATACGCACTCACAAATACAACAAAAGTGAGTTGAAACATTGTTTATTCAGTATAGTCACATTAAAATGCTTATACCCTACTGTGATTCTATTACAACCTGCCTAGTATTTATATCCGTTATCAGACTGTTGGGGTTTAGACTACTGAATTAATTATCATGCTCACTGGTGGCATTTTTTATGGGCGAGATTATTGTTTATTGTTTTGGATTATTGACTCATACGCAATAATTTAACAAATATAATGATAATGTAGACAGTGCGCAACGGGATAATGTTAATGACCCAATAAAACAAAAGCGCAATGTCAAGATTGCCAACTGTACTTTTGAATGTTTCAATAATACTAATTATTTATTTCTTCTGTGATACTAGTGGTCCGCCCCGAACTGAAATCTCGCGATTTTCTCGTAGATTATGAAAAACTAATATTGCCTGAACTGCGAAGTTGGGAGTTCAACTTATTATTTATTTCATATATCTTGATGCATCTCTACTGCTTTGTGGTGGGTATGTGCGAAATTTAGCGTTTATACGTACCTCTGACTACGCAATTAGGCATCCCCAAAGGATCTTGAGTTAGCATAACGCAAAAACGATAAAGATAACCCTAGTGTTAAAATAAAACAGTATCGGAATGTAGTAATAATACCTTTTCGTGTTAGGCCAGTAAACTCTTGTAAATATATTATCAGATAATAAACATAATAAATTTACACAAAAAAATACTCATTTGATTCTAAGACAGTTTCCATGATTAGAAGTTGTAAATTAAAAAGTAGTTCCTTATCAGATAAACTCAACTAGTAGCTACGCGTAGGTACTTACATGAGCCGTAAAACTTTAAGTTATCTCAATCCTTTTGCTGCCGACTTACCCCCCCCTAGTCAACTTTATCAAGTATTTTGATACTATCTGCTTGTTCCAACTTGCTGTTGAGATGGTCCACCCGATGTAAAGTGATGTAAAGAAACCATAGCAAAGGATTACCTCGTAATTCACGCACGATAAGAACGTATATCCTACGATGCACTGCCCAGCGTCCATCAACTTGAGGCTTATAGATGCTAAGCCCTGTAACTACACTGGCAAAACACACACAAACCACTGAAACACAGGAACGCTGCTTGGCGGCAGAAAAAGGCGTGTTGGTACTTTCCCGGACGAGCCCTTCACTAAGAACTCCTCTACTCTTAAAAATACATATATCTGATATCTGGTTCTAGAAACTTTGAACATCCACAGAGAAATGACACTACAACATACGAATATAGTATATAGTAATACTCAATTTGATACAACATAATATGAATACTAAATACGATATACAATAGCGTTATAAAAGTGTACCAAACACTATTATAACACAAAGCTGAGACGATCAAAGCCCTTAAGGCTCCGGTGACAGCGGCTCGCAATTTCGAGGTGCGATTGGCTATTATTTCGTTTCGGGGAGGTTTTTTGAAAGAATAATTCTAAAGAAACACGCATAAATACTGTTCGAACACAAATAATACAATAATATAAGGGAAACATGCCCGAATCAGAAATCATTTTGGTATTAGTATGTTTGGTCTACGTTTACCTAATACCAAAATGATTTCTGACTCAAGCACATTTCCCTTATATTATTGTATTATTTGTGTTCGAACAGTATTTATGCGTGTTTCTTTAGAGTTATTCTTTCAAACAACCTCCCCGAAATGAAATAAAATGAAATAATAGCCAATCGCACCTCGAAATTGCGAGCCGCTGTCACCGGACTCTTAAGCCTTTTAAGTCCATTCGAAAAAACACCAGTTGACTTCATTAGGCTGACACGTAGACGATAAATAATTAAAAACATTAAAATTCCTTCGTATGATTTTCCTTCTATTAAATTATAATTGATAACTTCATTGCAAGTATAATTTTACCTACTTGACTTCAAGCAAACAAATGGTAAAATTACCATTCACCCAAAGGGGGCTACGTACGTAAGTCGATTACGTACACATCGTTTCAACAAATTCCACGTTTGAAATTGTCACCCTTTTTAGGGTTGCCAATTACTGGCGAACTTTGTCTTCAGCTGAATAAGTACAATTTTTTATAAAAAATATTTTTTGTTTTCGTACAAAAGCAAACTTTTGAATAGAAAAACTTGTATCGATCAAAATGAAACTTACTAAAATGTGTGTAATGTGATTGCACACAAAATGGTTGTTTGCGATTTTTCAAAATTGGGATCAGTGAGTTTACATCTTTCAAAATGTTCAATCGTGCGAGCGAGAGGTACATTAGGTAACGCCTCAAAGCCACGACATTCACCAGTGCCGACGTAATCAAGTCTTGCGGCATTGTTCCAAATAGGAGCTCCTTGTGTATAATGAAGATTATATGGATACATGCACGGGGTCATTACCCTCACCCCCTCAAATGTGTAATTCCCAGGCCTTACATTTACATTAGTAACGTCGTGTTGTTGCTTATAATTTGGCTTATTTAAGCTTAGGGGAAAATTACCTTTGTTTGTGTAACTTTACAAACATTTTCTTATGAAATGAGCTATGTTTTATAACTAAAAGAAGAATGTAATTAGGTATGGTTAGAATGTTCGTGTTTATGCTGGTTACCTTTAATATTAGGACCATCTGCTTGTTTCATCGGATAGTTTAAAAAAACATTCGTTGCTACGAAGGAACCCTGTTTCTAGCATCCTACTAATATTATAAACGCGAAAGTAAGTATGGAATGATGGATGGATGTTTGTTACTCTTTCACGCCAGAACGGCTGAACGGATCTGGATGAAACTTGGCAGAGAGATACATTGTAGTCTGGAATAGCACATAGGCCACTTTTTATCCCGTGGTAATACCGGGATTTAAATCTGCGCTGGTGAAACCGCGGGACGCAACTAGTAAGCTATAAATGGAAGGTGATGGATGTAACAAGTTTATCAGGTGGATTATCGGCTTATCCCATAACGTTTTCTCATAAAGATATACATTTATTTTTGTTTTTTTTTGTTACGAACTGGCATCAACGATTAAAAATTAAGTGACGTAAAAATAAGGCTTCCACTCAGCATTTGCCATGAGCCTAGTATAATTCAATACTTGCAATAATAGCTAATCTTGGTATAAATAATTTAAAACTCGAAAATGAAATGTCATTTAATTTAAACGAGCGTTCGAAGTTCCCCATCGGAAACATTAGTAAAGTTATTAGACGTAATATTTCAAACGAATTTCCATTGAACGCCCAAGTCAACCCTTTAATTGAAGAAAGATAAGAATCGTGACTTCCGTTCTAATGCCTTCGACAGAATCCGGGCCAGTTCGGTACGACAAATTAGACTAAACATTACAAACTTTATTAAATTCAGGGTGTGTGGGTTCGGTCCCCGCCGAATACAACCGAGTGTAATGAACTTAAATGTTTGTTCTCTCTGGGTGTTGTCAGACGAAACTAAATTAGCTTGATATCTTTAGAAAATAATAACGAATAAACTATTTCAGGCATCATCATCAATGCATAGTATAAAACAAAGTCGCTTTCTCTGTCCCTATATCCCTATGTCCCTATGTATGCTTCGCAATGGATTTTGATGCGGTTTTTTTAATAGATAGAGTGATTAAAGAGAAAGGTTTATATGTATATACATGCATGATATGTGCAGTATGCACCTGTGCGAAGCAGGGGCGCGCAGGCGGGTCGCTAGTTATTAGTAAAAGAAAAAAAATAAACCGCGTTCTCAGAAATTACTAATTGTATCTTTTTAAATATTACAATTAAAATATCATTTCAAAGCACAAAAAATATGCGTTGTTTTTAAATGTAAATAAAATCAATCCTTTTTATCAGCTCTGATAATTTACTTAGCAGGACAGCGATCGCAAGCGATATGATAGGCCGACTACGCCCTAAGTCCAAAAGTCTCAGTACAACAGATAAAACGGAAAACCTGTGCTCGCTGCGCTTCGTGTAGCAAGTTGTCCTTTTGCTTCAAAGTTGTGAAGGACTCGTCCGGGGAATTACCACCACCATGCTTTTTTCTGCCGCCAAGAAGCGTTGCTTGGTTGCCGGTAAAATTACATGAAAGGCACATGAAGCTCAACATCTTGCGTCAAGTTGATGCACGCGGGGCAGGCTTGCGACTCTTGCGAAACAAAGCTTTGTTGAAATCTTGAACCTTAACACTTACGTGACGATGCCGGTCTGTTCCAGTCATCTAGCAACCACATAAATGAAAACCCGTGCCGCAATTATCTCGCTTTGTGTAGCTAAGGCACCGATCCGATCTAAATGAATTAAAACTTTTAATGGTCTCAGAAAATAAGTTCTACACGAACGAAACAAATAAACTTGGCCTATGAGTAACGAGCTAAGTTTCTGATGACGAAGTCATCGAACAAGCGGTTTTAAGGTTTATTTGAATGGTTTTTATTTGGTCTTTTGAATTTTACAAGGTAATTTAAAAAGAATAATTCAGGGAGATGGGTTTTATGTAGGTACTTCCATTTCTTAAAAGCTTTTGATGTTCCCGGTCTGAGATAATGGTGCATAAATTAAGATTCTTATTAAAAAATCTTCAGGATCTAAGCGTTTTTATAGCGTCAAACTAATTAATAAGATCAAAGAGAAGCAAGAGTGTTCGACTTAATTATTATTATTGTAGTGTACTTACCTATTTACTTGAAGGAATACTTTTCAAAATGTTAAAATTATTAGTAATCGAGTAACCTAGGTAGAAATTATTGTAAGCGATATCTATTCCATTGAATATATCATACATATTGTTTTGTATAAAATTTTGATAAAAACAGAGACATCTTTACAAATTTGATCCCCATGCCCGGTAGATACACCGGTAGATATCTCTCAGTATCAAATACAAAAAAGAATACTTTTTAAAATGTTACATTACATTATGTAACAGATATTTATTCCATTGAATATACTATACATATTGTTTTGTATAAAATTTTGATGAAAACAGAGATCTTCACAAATCTGATTCGGTATATACACCACAGATCTCTCAGTACCAAACACAAACTCTGGCATCTTTGAAGTTATCTAAGGTGAGGGTCTAAGGGTATATACGATACCCCGTCATAATATTTCATACGTGACAGGTTTTAAACCTATAAACCTTGAAATTTCATAGTACCTAATGCCTAGTTACCGTCCTTTGTATATAAGAACTGATTTTCCATATACTTGCTTATTTACACTTACGTTGGTATTCTTCTTCTTCCTACCCTTCACGTAATAGACGCGGTGATCTAAAAAAATGCATCTTTTTATTGCAAAATATCCTGAAGTAAGAGCTCCTATCCCAATTTCCATTTGCTGCCATTCACCATTTCTCTATTCGTTTACGATATGTAAGTACGTAGGTAGGTACTGCTAGTTGTCTATATCGGGTCACGTGCCGTCTCTCCACGCTGTCCTGCGCAAAAAGCAATTGAACACTTCAATTGCGAGTTTTAGAGCGTGCCCGAGGATTTTAATTCTAGATAATGGTGTCGATTCTGTTGTTGCATTATCCTAAACTAACTTAATCTGACAGCACTAAAATTATAGCCATCCTTGTCGTTTCGGTCTTACAAAAAGGGACGGCAATATTTTTTGAGCTGTCAATTTAGCTTAAATTAGGAAAAATAAACAACAGAATTGACACCATTGTCTCCTTTTTAAAGGTTTTAATTGAAATAATAAAGATAGGTTGGCTTTTCTACAGAGAGATAAATTAAACTTTGCCATCAATATTCAGAAAATTATTCAGTTATTATTGTTATTAATTGTTTTCTTCAAAATTTACTTTTTACTAAGTAATAAGTTTAGTTAGGAAAAAGCTTAATAATTTAGGTTTTTTTTATTATTTTTTATTTATTTGTCTTTATAAAAAATTTATAACAATAGTAAAATATGTAGCAATAAGGAAACCACTAAGGTTTATAAAAGTAATGCTACTAGAGAGTCTTATATCGATAGCTTCTAAACTAGGTATATATATATGTATACAAAATAAAAAACATCAAATAAACTGCATCTAGGTAAGTGTAGTAGTGTGGTAGGTCACGCAATAAAATAAATGATGTTTAATCTAAAGTATTTATCCATTGTGTGATGCATTGTGTGAACAAACATTTGTGTGATGAACATAAATGTTTGTTTTCTGTCTGGGTGTTATTATATATTATAAGTATGTATTTACAAAAAAAAATATTTAAGTATTATATCAGCTATATGGTTCTCATATCACAAGCTTTGGCTTAGTTTGGGGCTAGATAGTGCTGTGTGGAATGTCCACCAATATTTATTATTATTTATTTATTTATTATTATTGTTGAAACCATTTTTAACGAATTTTTGACGGGTCTAAATGTCAATAAGAACGGTAGGTATACTTGCACTGCTGCTCTTTCAATTTCAGTAGACTAGTGCATAACTAATACATTATTTTGCAAAAGTTAACGACTCGGAACTCTTTTCTATAAAACCATACCTATGTTATGGCCGTAAATAAATATGTGCGAAGGATATGTAAGTATCAAGGTATGTTGTTTGTTAAAATATTTGTATTTGCAACACAAAAAGTTAGCATTGAATGAAGTACAAGCTTCGGTTGTGCGTCGCAAATGAACGTCTCAAATCAGCATAAGATGGTTGATTTGCATATCACCTACCTACATATTTGCATTTTACCTACATTATTTTTTTTTATAAATTTTTAATCTTCAAATATGACTATGAAAAAAAAAACAAATCAAAATGTCCATGTTATTTCCCAAGATGATGAAGAAGATAGAAAACGAAACCACGAACTTTCTCGAACATTTCATTTTATTCTCAAAATCGTGTCATCTATAAACCACTTACGCAGACGTCAATACTGACACAAGGCTTCCCTTTTCAGAGATCGTAGACCTGTTTGATGGATGATCATGTGTAGTGAACCTTGTAAGCGCCTTCATAATAATGTTAGCAAAGTGCTGAACTGCCGCGTCACTAGTCGTGTG
Source organism: Plemyria rubiginata (assembly GCA_963576535.1). NCBI lineage: Eukaryota > Metazoa > Arthropoda > Insecta > Lepidoptera > Geometridae > Plemyria > Plemyria rubiginata. Next base: position 13,119,608 of record OY754907.1, read on the forward strand.
GTTAAGGCGCTTGAACCTGTCTTTAGCCAATAAAACCACAAGATCATAGAACCAGTGGTCGAAGTGACTTGCCATTAACGTAAGGTCGTGCGTGAGTTCCTAGACATTTATATTATACATTTATTTGCAACTATAACATACACATTACAAATTATAAAAAAAAAGAAACTATAAAATTAAAAGGAGTAATAACAATAGATATATTTTCTTTCTTTATTTCTTTCTTTCAATAGCAAAGCATTAAATACAGTTAAAACAAAATAAATGAGCGATTTATACAAAAATTAAATCAAATTACCTCTACAATAAGTTACCTACAGTGCATGGAAATCAAAGACGTGATGTTGATTTAATTTTAGGATCGCTTAACTGGTTGTATTTATTTTAGTTTTGGGCTAGATGGTGTTTGTAGAAAGTCCACCAATATGATTTATTCATTTATTTATTTTTTCTTTGAGACTGACCCCCGGTTTATGGAAGCACGATCAACACTAATCGGCTGTCACGTCACTTGCTATCTCTAACTAATTTGAAGTAAAAGCTGAAATAGCAATTGACTTGACAGCCGATTATTGTTGATCGAGCTTTCAGAAAACAGAGTTGAGGCTTGCAAAACAGTTGAGCGTGAATCTAGGTAGAGGTATGCAGACAAGATGTGAACGATTAGTTTCTATTTCAGGCCCTTATTATCTCTATCTAGATAATATTTAAATGAGTTTCTATAATGTAATCCGATTTCAAAGACTACAAAATCCGTGACAAAGGATTTGATAAAAAAAATACCAGATACATGTCCAGGCACATGTATCGGGTATTTTTTTTCTGTGATCTCAGTATTATGTCAAGACTTAATCGACTTTTTCTGTAATTTTTAAAGATTTTATTTGTATGTAATTACACTGTTCATGCATTATTAGATACTGTATAAATTTGATAGCATGTGTATGTACGCAGCTGTACAATATAATAAAATGTTCTTAGTCTTGGTTTCATGCAGGTAAGTATTTTTTTACATACGAGTAGTTTTCTAAACCTTACAGAACAGGGTGATTCAGTCGCTGCAAAGTCGCTGGGTCTTTCAAGCCCAAAGTAATCCTGGCAAAGTAATTTATCAGTTTTATTGTACCTATGAGTAAGATTTCGATAAAATGAAGTGAACAGAACATCTCAATTCTGCAATAAACTCATTTTTATGGAGCTCTAAGGAGCACGTGTTCTGATAAGCACTCATCCCCTCTTCACCCCCCAAACCCTCCTGAAGGGAGAAAATATTATGTTGGATTTTTATTCAATGTTTTGTAAAATATAAACGAACTCTCAAAACTGCGAAGTGTTGGTTTGGATCGCGATTGAATTGGGTATTTTAGCAGAGCTCGGGTGAAAAAAATAAATAAAATATTGGTGGACATTTCACTCGGCACTATCGCGCTTCAGCTCGGATAATTCTGAGCTGAAGCGCGGTGCTAAGGCATAGCTTGTAAAATGAGAACCAATATAAATAAAATTAAATATTTGTGGACTTTCCACGCAGCACCTGGCACCCAAATACGCGAAGCTTGTAATATGGGAATCAGAGAGTTAATGTAATACATAATACCTACTACTTTTGTTTTTGTAAATACATACGCAGGAGGCAGAGCTACTATTACTGAGCTGTGACGTGATGACTGAACAAAGAAAGAGATAAATGATGTAATCGTTATTATACTTTCTGCATAATTACATACATAATTACAAATATAATATATCTCAAATAAACATTTGACCTAAATGCGAATCAACACCAACAGTGCAGAACGACCGAGCAGTGAGACCTGTCACTTATCACTATCACACGCGTTACTTATCTCTATGAAATAGCCATAAACTAAGCTCGGGACATTATTAACCCCTATTTACTAGATAGCGGCACAATGGTAGCTCAGACACAGCCGGTAACAAATGTCGACGCAGTGCCCTCTGATGGATGGATGAGCTCTGAAGCATTGGATAAGCTTTGAATGATACAATCCCATTAGGTACACGCTCTGATGGGAGGTTGATCGTTACTGATATCTTTTTACCCACTGAGGTACACTGATGGTATAGTGGTAATGCCGTCTTCCGATCCTCTAACCTCTCGCATACGTTCAAGTTGCATTATACCATGTATCCTATCCTACTAATATTATAAACGCGAAAGTTTGTAAGTATGGATGGATGGATGGATGTTTGTTACTCTTTCACGCTGGAACGGCTGAACGGATCTGGATGACACTTGGCAGAGAGATGGATTATAGTCTGGAATAACACATAGGCTATTGTTTATCCCGTGGGAATACCGGGATTTAAATCTGCGCGGGTGAAATCGCGGGGCGCAACTAGTGAGATAATAATTGTTATCATTTCAAATTAAAAATAAAATTTATTCGTAGCTTCGAAGTGATCCTTGTGGTTGTACTGAATAAAAATCGTTTATATTTTGATTTTCTAAACTAAATAAATAAATAATGCTGGACAATCCACACAGCACTATCTAGCCCCAAAGTAAGCTATTCAAAGCTTGTGTTATGGGTACTAGATAACTGATATATTTAATACATTATACACTTACATAGATAGATATTTTTTATTATACATAGAAAACACCCAGACCATCGGAACAAATTTCTGCAGATCGTACACAAATTTGTTCCAAGGCGGGAATCGAACCCGCAACCTCTTGCGTCGCAGGCAGGCTCTCGCCCGCTGCGCCACAGAGGTCGTCAAGCCTAAGAAAAATAGAAACATAAAAAAACTAATATAATGTAGCAATGTGAGTGAGTATAATATTTGGTCGCACCTCTGACTATCCCGCTTAGATGTTCTCAAAAAATCTGGAGTTAGTCATACTTGGTACTAAGAGATCAGAGGCGATATCTACCGTGCCTATGGATCAAAGTCGTGAAACTGTTTTTTTTCTTTTTTATAATTTAGCAGAAATGAATACACAACCTCTTTCTACTGAAACGGAGAGAAAAGAACATATATACATTTTTTTTATGTCAAATTTTTGTCACGGTTGTCTGGTAGTTGTCCGTCTCAATTATTATTGTTTATGTTTTGGTATTTTGCTTTATTATTGACGAATCAACTGTAGTTGTTATTTAAAATACATTATGACGATTATTATCGAAGATTCAGAAGATATTCCATGTTCCCATTGCCAGCTTCTCCGTAAATCCTTCATGATGATCGCAGTATCAGCGGTTCTGCCTATGGTTATCTTCGCTGGCCTGTTACTCCTAGCCACCACTGGCTCCATGGACGCTTATATGGAGAACTCTACCAGCATGGTCGTAGAGTTCATTTTTGGACTTCTCTACGTTCAGCTCTTCGTCGCCACTTCGATTCTAATCGTCAGTTTTATGAAGAAAAGACACCCAATTCTTAAATATCATTATTGGTACGTTTTGTTCCATATCGGGGTTATGGCTATATTTATTTGCTCGTGTTTTGCGATGACTGTGGTGAATGAAGCGTACGCGCTATGTGTTCTGGTGTTATTTGGTGGAGGAATGTACTTCTACGGGGTGGGCAAGGTCTTGGATAAAAATCAGTATTTTTGGAAAAATTTAAGAAGAGCTTATTGAAGAACCTAAATGTTAATTGTAATAAAACTGTTGTTTGATCTTTCAATCTTCTTCTTTTTATATAAATCTACTCCATAATATCTACTCAGTACTCATAATTTGGTCAAAGTCAAAAGTGCACAAGGATAACTTAAAAGCATCTTAATGTTAGGCGAATGAAATGTCAGTTCCACGCGACCAAGTCTAGAATTACTAATTTCATTTAATTTTCAAGCCAAAATCAGGTCCAGCAGTGCAAGTACCGTTCTTATCGATCGCTTAGTTTGACATTTAGAATCGTCAAAATTCGTTAAAAATGGTTTTATCCATTGTTGAAATAATTTTAAACGAATTTTTGACGATTCTAAATGTCAATTAAGCGATCGATAAGAACGGTACTTGCACTGCAGTATCGGCTATAATCGAGTTTGGTCGGGTATAATCGATTTGGTCCAGTTTTTACCAATAGATCCACTACTTAAACCTAAGAATGGATCCAGGGTCCACGCCTCCACGGCCTTTTCTTCAAGGTCATGAGAAAGGCGGTAGATTCACTTAGTTTATGAGACGTTTCTAAGTAACCATTGTGATTGTATTATAGACCGCTTGATTGATTTTGGTATTTTTCCCCTAGTACCCTGCCCAAGATAGGGACCACGGACCATTTCATGTTAATTATGCCAGGGCTACAGAAGCTTGGTTAAGCAAGGCCCTTAGATGCCGTAATCTGATCTCATTCTGCCCCTGATCTAGCATCGGCTTCACGTCTGAAATCCAATGCTCTTGATTAGAATCCAATCTCGGCTATAGAATTAATTTAGCCAATTACAAGCAGACAGAGTACAATTAGGGGTGCCTAGTTGGAGCGTACTGTTGTAGATAAGACTTTGCATGTCGCTAGTGAGTGTCCAATCTGAATTTGACCGCTGCTCAATGATCTCTGTTTACCCAAAGTTTTTTTTATTGAAGAAAGAAACCAACAGCCCATAAAATATGGTATGAACAGAATGTCGTTAACAATAGTACACCCAATTAATAGGTCTTTCTAGATAATATTAAAGTCATATATAGCGTGTAACGGAAGGGGGTATCAACCCTGATGGAGGTGAATGTGCTCATGAAACTCAACAACTTTCCACAAAGAACATAGGTCGAAATATGAAAAAAAAATTTGGCCCTCCCATAGTAAAAAAAAGTAAAGTCCCATAGTAAAGTCAATCAGCTGGTTTCAGTCAGTTTTGTAAGGGAGGGCAAATTTGTTTTTTATATTTCGACCTATGTTTTTTGGGGAAAGTTGTTGAGTTTCATGAGAACATTCACCTCCTTCAGGGTTGATACCCCCCTTCCGTTACACGCTGTACTTAATTTTTTTTCTATAGTTTTTTACTTGGTACATTATGAAATGCGGTGCCCTTGTACCATACAATCTAGCCAAGTAGGCTAATGAGTAATTTTGCTTTGACTTAATTCCGTAGAAATAAATAATTACTAAGACAGTCCCTATTTCAGGTGGTACTTTGATCTTGTGTTCATTAAAAGTAGCACTATCACTTTAAATATTAGGCGCTGACTGTAAAGATTTAGTTCTTTTGGGTCTTCTTACTTTGTCTGTGTTGTCTATTGTCATGAAATTTTATTGTTATTGCAAAAACAATAAAATTTCAGCCATGGGTCGCGAGAGTGAATTTTACTAAGTCGTTCTATATACGTACTCAAAATTACTAATGGTAACCAAAAAATACTTATAATTTGAGTTTCCACCTATCGGGATGAGGGCCACTTATTTTATTTCATTTGAGATTGATATTTTGAAAGGAAGAACCAAGCCCCAAACTCCATGTACTCCTTGTAGGATGAAAAAGTTGATGATTCTAACCAATTATGAGCCTATTTCATTTTAATAAAGTATAAATTGGGTTAGCAACCCGAATTAGTTGTCACTACGTCCCCAAACAAAATTCATCTCAATTCAGCGAATGAGACAAAAGAGAATTTCACTTGCGAAATGAAGCCGCGCAGCTAAAAAAGAACAGCTTGCACTCTTTTTGTTAATACAGTCAATTTACTTTAGGTCTTGACTACCGTTATTGTACGTCTCGCTCGCTCATTAAAAACTCACTAACTCACTTCAATCACGAGTTTCACCTTACACACATTGGCATTTTCACCGCTGTCATACTTCACTTGCTGTCTGAACAAGCTGATGATGTCTCACCTGATGTTTAGTGGTAACTATTGCCAATGGCAAAACATTGCTTCAGAGCGCGATAAGATCGTGTCCAACGATGCACTTCCCAGCCTGCATTTTCACCAGGCGACCGCAAGAGCGTGGTTGACCACGCTCTTCAAACAGGCAACGCTGCTTGTTTGGAAAAAGGCATACCTAATGGTATTTCCCGGGACGAGCCCTTCACAAAGAGGTATTCTACTCTTGTGATGTGGCTATCCCCAATGAGCTAGGCGCGTAATTAAACAGGTAGATAATTAAGTTAATTGTTGCACAGAACAGGAGCAAATTGAAATCGTTGAGTGAGAAATGATTCGATATAACCGAAATAAATCTACATATGAACGAATCTTATTATTTCGCCAGAACTTATCCCTCGCGGCAAGTACTGTTAGCATCATAATCGTTTCGTTTAAGCTGATGAGCAAATATGGGGCTTAGCTTTATTTGTTACTAGTTGCTCCCCGCAGTTTCACCCGCGCAGATTTAAATCCCGGTATTCCTGCGAGATCAAAAGTAGCCTATGTGTTATTCCAGACTATAATCCATCTCTCTCTGCCAAGTTTCATCCAGATCCGTTCAGCCGTTCCGGCGTGAAAGAGTAACAAACCATCCATCCATCCATACTTACAAACTTTCGCGTTTATAATATTAGTAACCCCCATATTTATTTGATTCTGTTTTTTCGTATTTGTTGTTATAGCCATAATAGGGTTCCCGTTTTACGCTTTGGGTACGGAACTCCCTAAAAAAGAGCTTCTAGTTGGTAGTAATAATATATTTACTAAGGAATATAATCCTGAAATAAAATATTTACTCGAAAATTATTTTTAATAGAAAACATTTAAGTATTTAACTGATGTCGCTGACAGTACCATTCCAAATGAGAGGCTGACTATAAGCATTCGGTGTTCAGTTTATCCTGTTCTGATGCTAATGAGTTTACTTCCGAATGATGAGAACAGAAAAAATATGTATTTTTGATTTTTCTGTTGGTTTTAATTCAAATTTATGATGTCTGGGTGACCGAGCTTTGCTGGGTTGCTTAACAATGGCATCTACTGAAGTAAAAAATAATAGTAGTACTCGCCAGTAGATGTAAGGAGTTTTTTTCAGTTTCTGTATTTCATTGCCTGAAAACACGGATAAAAAATCATTTTCTAATAATGAATCCTAGCTTGATCACTTTATCGCCCCTGAAACACCCTGCATACAAAATTTCATGAAAATCCTTGGAGCTATTTCCGAGATTCAGATTATATATACATAAATATACAAGAATTGCTTGGTTAAAGGTATTAGATTAAGCGTTTGAAGATAACCCAATTTCAAGCTGATGTATCCATAATCGGATTTACGACAAGAGCCGCCCTCAACTTTATGAATTTGCATAAACTACGATAACTATATAACCAACCTTATAAGACACCGTATGTTTATGGGAAAATTGAAACCATAAAGTCTTGAACCTGTTTTAACTATAGTCAAAACAGGTTAAACCCAAACTGAGGTTTTCTTAGTCTTGAAGACAAACACAACGTTTGGACTGACATCTATCTCCTACTAACAGTGTGTACTAACTACTAAGTGTCAATTAATCTATATTTAGGAGTTTTATTTATTTTTCAACTTGTTTATGGGGCAAGCAGGGATTCACCTGATGTTCGGTGGTAACCATCACCTGTAACGAAACATTGCTGGGTGAGTCACGCAAGACGCACACAGTAATTTTTTGGACCCGCGGCACACAGATGTCAAGCCTCATGTGCATGTAATTTCAACCATACTCTACAAACCCTTAATGCAAACTTGGCGGCCGTAAAAGGCGTGGTGGTCCCCCCCCCCCCCCGACGAGCCATTTACTAAGAGTTCTACTTTTTTTCAAAATATCTTTGTACTGTGTTGTTGTGTTGAAGAGTAGTAGAGCTCTTTGTGATGGGCTCGTCCGGGGAAGTACTGCCACCACGCCATTTTCTGCCGCCAAGCAGCAACACTGTGTTTCGGTTTGAAGAGTGTGTAGCGGTGTAATTACAGGCACATGAGGCTTAACATCTGTATGCCTCAAGTTGATGGACGCAGGGCAGTGCATCGTAGGGCACGTTCCTATCGTGCGTGACTTACGAGGCAATGCTTTGTTATAGGTGATGGTCACCACTTACCATCAGGTGGGCCATCGGCTTGTTCCATCAACTAGTTGTATAAAAAAACTGATTCTCGCTCTGCCATCGAACCAGCTGCTGTTATCATTTTGGTGACAACAGTTCCTCTAGATGCCTCTATAGATATGTCTTGATGCTCTTGATGAGGAACGCTAACGGGGCGAACTACTAGTAATAAAACAATAAGGCATCGTACATTTAAACAATCATCGTACCAATAAATACATTGACATGTTAGAAAAACTTTCGGGAGGTAACCAACCTTAGGCAATAATTTTTTTTTAATGCTGGACGATCCACACAGCACCATCTAACCCCAAAGCTACTCAAAGCTTGTGTCATGGGTACTAGATGACTGATATATTCAATACATTATATACTTACATAGGTAGATATTTTTTATTATACAAAACAATTGTTTTTAAATCTGTCGTAGTTTTAAAAATGTTTTTTAAATAATGGACAACGTTGGATAATAAAACTTGGTGGAGGGAGCCTGTAACTTCCTAAAAGTGAAGTGTTTGCGCGTTCAACAAAATGGGCTAACTTTTTTAACCTACCCTCATCAAATCATGTTTCACAACAAGGGTTCCCTTATGTTTTTAACAGAATTATTTATGCGATAATCTCTTGGATTTCCAAGCAAAACAACCACGACCTTTGCTTGCACGGAAAACAATATGATAAAATTGAAGAGTTGATTTAGTACCTAGTATTTAGTTAGTATTCTAACATCGGCGATGGGCTTGCAACCTGTCACGTATGGAATACTAACTACTGCAAAATGTGGGTATGTGCCAAATGTAATGTTTGGACGTACCTCTGACTACCCCCCTTAGACATCCTCAAAGAATCTTGAATTAGTACCTACTTGGTACTGAGAGATCTGAAGGGATATCTACCGTGCCTGGGGATCAAAGTCGTGAAGCTGTTTCAGTTTTTTCAATTAAACTATTTAATGTAATGGTAAAGAAAAGGAGTTTTCAGCAGTAAGCATTTTAATACATCTTCATGGATGTAAACATTTTCATACAATAATAATAATAATTTATTTATTGTGGACTAAAACAGTATATAACATATACTTAGCATAGACTATACATAAACTTAGTCCAACAATCGGTGGTCTTATCACGCACAGCGATTTCTTCCAGACGACCGTTTGCTTAACCTAAATTACATTTAAAAATTAACTTAAACTAAGACTTAGTGATAGGAGTCCAAACACAGCACCACCGCCGCAGACAGCGGGTGATGAGCGATCCGGATGTTCAACTCCAGACACACCCTTTTAGGGGACGATGTTCGGGAATTCCATTCTCTTTCTTCTTGTCCTATCACTATTTGGTTTCAATGTGGTGAAAGGATTTCAAATGTACCTCAAAGAGGCTCCTTTCGACTTCCTTTCCTTTCTTGGTGCACCTCTACATGATAGGAATCTACTCCAAATGATATAGTCCCAGAATGTCTCAATGTGCGTTAATTGCCAGTTAAAAAAATAATCTTAATAAAATTAAAAAAAGAATCCTATCCTACATCCTACTAATCCTACTAATATTATAAACGTGAAAGTTTGTAAGAATGGATGGATGGATAGATGGATCTTTCACGCCGAAACGGCTGAACGGATCTGAATGAAACTTGGCAGAGAGATACATCTGGAATAACACATAGGCTACTTTTTATCCCGTGGGAATACCGGGATTTAAATCTGTGTGGGTGAAACCGCGGGCGCAACTAGTTTTATATATTTAGATGATGATTTTAAACTTGAACTAGTATTTTTTAGTTGTTTCTTTGGTTTGTGGATTTTGTTGTAGAAACTCGGTATAAACAATAAACATTAGCTGTCTGTTTTTTAAATTGCGCATAGCAAAGTTACCAGATACCTATTAAATCTTTTATATGCATGAATGAGCCAAAACTTTACTACAAATAAACAGACGTCAAATGTTCTGTCTTGACATGGTTTCGCTACGTGCTTCCTTCACCTTGGGACGGAAATACCACGTGACAACAAGAACACAGAATAAAACTAACATAGGTATAAATGCGGAAACACTCGTGAATTCCGATGCAACCCGATGACGATACATCGCTTGTTATGTCAAAGATTTGCTTTTACAATTGCAGATTTCTATATGTTTGGATGTTTTTGGCTCAATCATACCCTAACCATTAGACAGATCAGGGCGAAAATTGGAAAAATGGTATGTGACCTAGATTAACACGTAGGCTCTTTTTATGCCAGAAATGTACAGGATCTACAAGGTAGAAACGCGAATAAACCCTCAGAGGAAAGTAAATTAAATATTGATGTTTGCAATTACTCGTACGCCAGCACGACACCGCCTGGGCGGTCGGCCTTGGGTGTATTTTTTACATTCTTTTTTCTGGGGATTCAGGGATAAGCCCCGATGGCTCACGCAATGGTAAGCGGTAACCATCACCTATAACAAAGCATCGCTTCGCAAGTCACCTACGATAGGAACATGTATGATGCACTATAGTGCATGCCTTGTATCCGCCAACTTCAGGAATATTGATGTTTAGCCGGCAACCACACCCTACAACCAGAAACACAGCAAACCTAGTGGCGGCAGATACAATACAGTAGTAGATAGAAACAACTTATAAAAGATACAAATGTACTAGTATATAAATTCCTTGGATACAAAACATGCATGACAAATAAGTGACATAAATTGGCCGTCACTCAGAATAAAGATACGCTACTATAACGCTCACGGAGGATTCGTTTCCTGTCATCTAACGAAGCAACATAGCATTTTCATTTTAATTGTTTTTCTAATGTTATTTTGAGTTGTGTTGTGTAATTTTGGGTGGTATTTTAACCAACATTACTTGTGGTCTTAGCACAAAGTGTAAGCATTTGAAATGAAAGTGTATTATGTGATATCGTGATTTGACCGAAAATGTTTCAAATGTTTTGAAGAAACCGCCACCATTTTCTTCAAAACAATTGACTGACTCGACTTTGGACTGACGTGACTAGAAACTTATCAACAAAGAGTATAATCTCTGAATCACTTGACATTGGCAAGATTGTCTATGACAGGAGCCATAAAAAGAAGAAAGAAAAAAAGAAAAGAACGCTCACGGAACAGAGAAATTTATATTTCTGTGATAACGCTGGTCTTCCGTGATACCAGTACCTACACCACAACGCAGCAACTGCGACACCCGTGCCATCTTTAGATAGTAGGCAACTCTCCGCCAGACTACTGGTATGGGGTAGAACTCCCCGGACGAGCCACACACAAAGATTGTGCTATGTTTTATAAAAGTGACCGCACAAACTGGAAGACGATGCAACGATCTTAACAGGATGTAAAGATCTCCGGAAGTCAAAATTCCTGAAAATGTTTAATATCACTATAGATATCTATTGGCTGATGATCATTATACAACTACTCTAACAGTTGTCACTCATTCGATATTGCATCCCGTTTTGCATCAAAAAGCGGAAGCGAGACAAAACATACGTAAATTAAATTTAGTTCACACTATGCACATTACTCTGATATATTTTTACTTTGTTATTTTTAATCTCGTTAAGCTTTTGCTGCCGTGTATTTTTACGTCAGAAATCAGCGTTAATGAATATTCATGCTTCGGCTCGATATGGATTCGGTGCAGCAATAATTGAGCTGTAAACCTTGTTGAATCTAGCCAGGATACATTGTGCGCTTTATGCGAACGACCCTTGAATTTTTTCGTTGAGTGTCCTTGGAACCGGAATCTAAATAATTGAATTCGATGTTCTGTTACATTCTGTTCTTTCTGCGGGTTGGCTGAATGACTGAAAATGTGGAGCCTTTAGGCTGATCCATTACTACTCACACGCACACCCACATTTTAACTTGGGTGACTTTTGAGGTTCGGCAGTTCCAAGTCTGACCTTTTTTATTAGGATCAGGTAGAGTTGAGGAAGTTTAAATCGTGAATTTCACAGTCATGCAAAGGATGCCTATATATTCCACGACTAAAATTATCGTGAAATATAATTATAGGCATCCTTTGCATAGCTATATATTCCACTTAAGTCAAACAAAGAAAGCCTACCATCATTGCACTAGTATTCCCTCTAGACATCGACTGACATTCGATTGGCATTCGCAACTAAATTCGTTTGCCCGGTCAGGGAGACCACATCGATAGCTGTGTCGCTATGCAATTAACCCATCCTTAATCGCTTTTCAGTTTTACAGCCGTCTGTTGCGAGTGGCGCTTTTGTGGACTCTCTTTGCGAGCAGTCTGCCTTTCTGCTGTTTTGGCAATGTCAAAGAGTTTTTACTAGCGACTTTGATCAATAAAAATGACCACAATGATCGCTTTGTGACGTTTCATACACGGATATAACATACTATATTATAAGAAGAGGCAAGAAACTTACGGCTAGTAGCTAGTATCATCTTCGAATAGGTTGAAGTACAAACCGTTTCAAGGAATCTCTCGTCAATTCAACTAGGCTGTCAATGCCCGATTTTTTGTATAGTTTTCTAACTAAAATGTTCTACTCAGAAACAGTCAAGTACTATTCAAGTTTCAATACAACTATTGGGTTATGTATGCATCATCATCATCATCATCAGCCCAAAGAAGTCAACTGCTGGACATAGGCCTCCCCTAATAAATATGGGGGGTTTGCCATAGTCACCCCGCTTGGCAGGCGGATGCGGTCACCACGCAGTGTTGATGGTGTTTACTCGGAAAATGCTGCTGCCCATTTCCCGGTGTGTTCCCTTAGTCGCATGGGAAGTGATAGAGGGGTCCTATTCTAAGCCGGGGCCCCACGGCAGCTAGTAGTACCTAGTATTGTGGGTCTTAAAATGATGTGAAAGTTGCTATAGATAAATTAGCGATCACTTAAAAATATTTGCTTATAGTTATTTATTCACATGTACACGGACGCTGTGTCGGTTGCCTGAAAGCCGACGAGTGTTGGTTAGTCTATATTGCTCTTAGCATCGTATGTCAGTGTTTCATCGATTGAGGTTATAATAAGGCAACCTGAAAAAAAATTCAACAGCCAAGGGACAGTAAAGATATCTATGAAATTATACCTACCCTGCAGGTTACAAAATATCCTTAGGAATAGATATATAGCGAAGAAGAAATATATCGCAGAAAGCGCTACCAGAATACAGAGCCAACCAACTCATCTGTGCTGTGATAGCAAGTAGCAATCGTAATGGGCTCTGGCCAACTCAGCTGCCTTTGTTTTCATATCTCCCTAGCTATAATATAATAAGCTAATTTAAACGACTTAACATGCCCTCCCGAGCACGCAAGCTCTTGTCACCAGCACCGTAGTTAGTACCGAGTTAGCCGCGTCACTCTTCACCGAGTTTTGCCCCACCACTTCTTTGTAACCCCTTCCCTGGCGAACCAAGGGGTTGAGTTACAAAGAAGTAAAATAATAAGTAAGCTAGGCCTATCGATCGGCGATACTTCTGATTAGGTATTCCGCACGCGCGGCTCAAATGACCGTAACAGGCAGTACGGCCGCACGCCCGTGCCACCAATTAACTTGCCGCGCCGTAAATACGTGTGTGGACTGCCTTATGCATTTTATGTTGCCAGTAAATAAAGCTTTTCTTTAGCCCTTTTTTAGGTGCTCTTTGTTCCTTAAAATCCACATTGTGTTGTTTCTTTTCCGGTGGAGAAAAATCAAAGATGTTCCATATAATAAAAGTTGTTAAACTTCTTGCTGATTAAACAAGCAGATGCCATAAAAAGCCTATATAAAACCATTGCCTCCTCACGCACGATGGGAACGTGCCTTGCATTTATCAATATTTTAAGCCTGATGTGCCTGTAATTCACTGGCAATACACACTTCAAATCGAAACACAGCAACGCTGCATGGACTATAAAACAAAGTATTCTTAAATTAAAATTAATACATTTATTATGAAATCAGCATCTGTTTTGCGACGCACAAAGTTATTTTATGTTCGTTTTATTTTTGATGAAATAATACGCGAGACTTTTGAATTATACTTGAAACTAATTTATTTTATATTATAAACGAAAAGACACAACTTGGCATGAGAACACTTCAAGATGGAGAGAGCGTTGATTAGAGTGAGCGAGACAGCGCTACTCATGAGAGCAGGCAGGCACATTACGTTGCGTTCGCATTTCCAACATCCTCCTCTGAACGCAAACCCATTGCTCGAATGAATGATTCATGCTTTGGTCGGTGTAGGCCTTTTGTGAGAGCATCGGCCACCATTTCTTCGGTGCTTTTGTAGTGGATGGAAACTTGTTTGCTGGCGACCTTTTCCCTCACAAAGTGGTAGCGGACATCAATGTGTTTGCTGCGTGCATGATAGATGTCGTTACCTGAAATACTAATCGCACTTTGATTATCACAGTACATTGAAATCGGAGTGCCTGATAAATGAGGCCAAATATCTTCTTCTAATTGTTTAAGCCAGATAGCTTCTTGTATTGCTGTGGACAGAGACATATATTCTGCCTCAGTGCTAGACAAAGCTATGGTAGGTTGTCTCCTTGAACACCAGCTTATTGCAGCACCCTGAAAAATAAAAAGGTATCCAGAGCAGGATCTCCTGTCTTCTGAGTTAGTGGCCCAGTCGGCGTCACAGTAACCAACTATATTGCCGCTGCTCTTCTTGAACACAAGCTTTCTTGAAATGGTTCCTTTTAAATATCGCAGTATTCGTTTCAATGCAACCCAGTGTTGAGCAGTTGGTTTATTATTGTATCTACTTAGCGTATTTACTGCATATGAAATGTCTGGTCTGGTTCCTTGTGACAGATACAATAAGCATCCAATAACTTCCTGGTATGGGATGTTCTTCATAACTTCACTATCATTCCCAGCTTTTTTCAACTGTAAGTTGGGATCACATGGTGTGTAGACAGGTTTGCAATCACTCATGCTGAAACGGTTAAGTATTTTCTCTATGTATAGAGATTGATCGAGTGATATTTCAGTCATATTCTTATTTTGAACTATTCGGTAGCCTATGCAGCATCTAGCTTTGCCAAGGTCCTTCATTCGAAATTTTTCATTTAACTTTTTCTTCATCATAATAACAGTTTCCTCATTGTTAAATAAGTACAATAAATCATCAATGAAAGTTACAAAGTACCTGGCACCCCCAAATGTTGTTGTTTGCATCGGTCCACATACATCGGAGTGGATAAGTTCTAGCAACTCAGTTGCCCGGGAACCTTCATTTGGAAATGGCTGTCTTGTTTGCTTTCCTTCTATGCAACATATACAAGTAATATTATCTTTTGTTGGGGACAATTTCACACCAGTTGCACAACATGGTATCTTATTCACATCATTAAAATTTAAATGGCCCATTCGCTGGTGCCACAGATATGTATCAGTTTCAACTATGGCTGACATAGCATGTACTCCAACATTAGCAATGTTCAGCCTATACATATCATTAACTACACATGCATTTGCTATATGGTTTCCTTCTTGGTTCAATATTTTACAACCATTTTCATGAAATTCAACTTTACAACCACTTTTTATCATTTTGCTCACTGATATCAGATTAGTTGACAGTTCAGGTACATATAAAACATTTCTAACCTGTATTTTATTGCTTTGTCCTTGTGCATCTGGTACTCTGATGGTAACATTACCACAACTTTCCACACGGAGCACTTTGTTGTCAGCTATTCTTATATTGGTTACAGGTGGTGCCGCTACATCATCAAGCCAATCTCTGTGCATTGTCATGTGCATTGATGCACCGGAGTCAATGTACCAGTTCAGTGAGCCGTTGACTGTGGTTGCTGAAAAAGCTGCAAGAAAACCATTATCATTTGTATCTGTTTTATTATTTTTATGCCAACAATTTTTACTTAGGTGCCCAAATTTATTACAGTTAAAACATCTAGGCCCTTTTGATCTTTCTGGTTGCTGTTGTGTATTTTGTTTCGACTGACTTTTTGAGTTTGAGTAAAATGCGCTTGATTCTGTTGTTTTTATTTCCTGTAGTAACTTGGTTTTAATGGAATCTGCACAGATTTTAACTCCGGAACTCTCCATAGCCATAATCATAGGCTTATAATTGTCAGGCAAGCCCGCCAACATCAATGTTCCTAGCCACTCATCATCAACTTTAAAGTTGATGTTTCTCAGACGATGTGCTGAGGACATTATTTTGTTCACATAGTCCTCTATACTCGCACTGCTTTCTAAAGTTGTATTTATTAAATCTTTCAGCAGGCCAACTTTACGAGTTAACCCTGAATCTTCAAAAGCCCGAGACAAATTGCCCCATACCTCTTTTGCAGTTTTAGCCTCTTGTACGTGGACATAGATTATCGGATCAATTAGTAAAATCAATTTAGACTTAGCTTTGATGTCTTTTTTCGTGTCGGTACCTCCGTCAACGACACATTCCCATAATTCTTCAAGTTGCAAGAACGCTTTTACAGCGAAGCTCCATGTAGCATAATTGTCTCTTCCGGTTAATTTTTCAATATTCATAATGCCGTTATGATTTGAAGACATTTTGGAGAATAAGCTGAAAAAAAAAACCCCTATTCCGACCGGGGTGTGGGAACGCGTGCCGGTTTTGACGCTAAGCGTAGAACTCTTTTTTTACTAGAAGAAAACTGCTAATTTCTACTTTCAGGCATGAGACGGCCCATTACCTGATGAAATAATACGCGAGACTTTTGAATTATACTTGAAACTAATTTATTTTATATTATAAACGAAAAGACACAACTTGGCATGAGAACACTTCAAGATGGAGAGAGCGTTGATTAGAGTGAGCGAGACAGCGCTACTCATGAGAGCAGGCAGGCACATTACGTTGCGTTCGCATTTCCAACAATTTTTTTGTACATACTTTAACTTATGTCGTAAATAAAGTTCTTTCTTTCGAAAGAAAGAAATAACCTAAGAAATAAATACATACCTATTATTATAAATTTAAGATCTGATAAAGTATCTTTCGAAGGGTAAAAGCCTCATCCAACAGTGTTAACATTCGGCTTTCTTCAGTCATGCTTTATAGGTTACATCAAATATCTCGTCCCTATTTCAATTCATTTATTTAATCATAATTGTGTTAAAAATTATATATGACCACGCCACGCCTTTTTCTGCCGCCAAGCAGCAACGCTGTGTTTCGGTTTGAAGAGTGTGGTCGCCGGTGTAATTACAGGCACATGAGGCTTAACATCTGTATGCCTCAAGTTGATGGACGCAGGGCAGTGCATCGTAGGGCACGTTCCTATTGTGCAAGACCTACGGGGCAATGTTTTGTTTATAGGTGATGGTTACCACTTAACATCAGGTGGGCCATCTGCTTGTTCCATCAGCTAGTTATATAAAAAAAAATGTTAGTTCTATCTAAAAAATACAATATTATAATTATTTTTGGTTTCCCTCGTCTCTTATTGCCACTTCTATTGATACAAAAACTAATTTTTTCACACTAGGAGTGATTAATGTCAAAAGAACCTTTGTGATCAGCGTCTAAGTCAAAAAGTGTTTAATTGAACCACAAGAATCAGTTTGAAACGACTAAAGCAAGTTAAATCTAGGTGCAAATTTGTTTTGATTTGAACAATTATATTTTTTTCATTTCGAAGATATCTTCTTATTCAACCGAAATTTTTGACTTTGATATGACTTTTGTTGGGATATATCTCCTTGAACCCATCTCACCTCACAACTTCACTGGGCAAATCAATTCGCTAACATTCAGCCTCTGTCAGTTCATATCCGATTAACCTCAGACTTTGCTCAGATCAGACAGGCTAAGACCTCAGAAGTTCCACTGAAATAGGTCGACTCTTTGAAGAACTTGTAAGTGCTGCTAAAAATTCTGACAAGTTTCATTCGATGAAACTTAAAATACAACGGTCGCGACTTATTGCTCCCTAGACACGTTACATCACTTTACTACATAGTATAAAACAAAGTAGCTTTCTCTGTCCCTATATCCCTATGTATGCTTAAATCTCGAAAACTACGCAACGGATTTAATGCGGTTTTTTTAATAGATAGAGTGATTCAAGAGGAAGGTTTATATGTATAATACATGCATGATATAGTAGAAAAACAATTTGCACCCGTGCGAAGCAGGGGCGCGCGGGTGGGTCGCTAGTATTCCATAAGATATCCCTAGTTGTTGGCAATTTTGGTTGGCTGGTAGAAAATGATCATAGCCTTGAGCCCACCTTTTGTAAAAATTGTACAATAAATAAATATAGTGAAATAAAGTAAAGAACTCAACCAGTAAGCCTGAGGTCTTACAATGGTCAATAAAAATCTTAAGCGATACTTTCACGTTTCACAAATTCAAGCAAAACACGTACCCAAATTGGTTTGGGTTCGGTCAATGAAAACCCTATTTATTTAGGACACTGTATGCAGGAACACTTGTAGGTATGTTTGAAATTTAATGTCTCTAAATAAATCCAATCATCCCTTTTAAAGCTAATAGTACTGGAATCAGCGGATCCCTAAACTAATTAATCTACTGACAGGCTCAGATGGTAGTAGTTCTGCTTTCTTCGTTGTAGGCCGTGGGTTCGATCCCCGCCGAGAACCTTTGTGAATATATGTATACACAAAGTATATTAGTAGTAGTAGTGTAGTATTGTGTGTATATATGTATAAAACTGTCGTGATTGTGAAGTAAATACAATGCCTAGACTCGCAATAGAGAAAACTAAAAATGAAGTTAACAGTCAGACTTGAGGTATAATTTAGATTTAACATGGAATCGAATGAAATGAGATAGAATAGATCCAATAGGGCAATTTTTAAACAATCTGAAACGCTTTCGATCGGAAGCGTCATTATAGGTTGTAGGGTATATTATGTATTTTTTTATTTTTAGCAAACAAAACAACAAGAGACAAAATGTTACGTTGTACATTTTTAACGTTGTACGTTGTTGAACGTTTTAAAATATCTCTGCTGAACATTGGAAACCATCAGGCAAAAGATACTTAGTAATATTCATGCTGAAATATAAAAAGTAACGTAATAGGCATTTACTTTACGCAGTAATGAGGTATTCGACCGCATTTACCAAGGTGAGACGTAGGTTTCTACAATCCTGCGAAGGCAGAAAAAGAGCTCAATTAATTCCATCTAATCCTGCATTACCATTCTTTTCTCAAGATAAGATCCCATCATAGCCCGGGGAGAAAAATAAAAACGTAGCACGAACCTATTTCCGAGTACAGCTTTCTCGAATTAGGGATCTTCAAATCCAGGGACTCAGTTAAACGCATCTAATTATCAAGGTTTGAAAGTGGTGTTGAGAAACTTTGTTTTTTTATGGAGTACAGTTTTTCGACGAATCGCAATAAACTTCGCAAGTTGTCTTTTTTATACCCAAAAGTGTGATATTGCATTTAATGAGGATGTAATAACATCCAGAATATTAATTTTCCATTTTATATAAGCTTTTCTAGAAATAAAAGGCATTCAAAAGAACTCCCTGTCCTTCTCCCTCTGACATGGTAAGTAGAAGTAATGCTTTTAGTTCTAAGTAGGAGTATAATTCAATTAAACTAAAAAAAACATTCGTTTATATTAGAAAACACAGTATGTAAAGTATCAAAGTACAGACGACCTCAGTGGCGCAGCGGGCGAGAGTCCGCCTGCGACGCAAGAGGTTGCGGGTTCGATTCCCGCCTCGGAACAAATTTGTGTATGATCTGCAGAAATTTGTTCCGTTGGTCTGGTTGTTTATGTATAATAAAAAATATCTATCTATGTAAGTATATAATGTATTAAATATATCAGTTATCTAGTACCCATAACACAAGCTTTGAGTAGCTTACTTTGGGGCTAGATAGTGCTGTGTGGATTGTCCAGCATTATTTATTTATTTATTATTTATTTATATAGGAGTAGGTACCTTAAAAACTAAAACGCATTATTAGTTTACAAGGATTGTTTTTTTTTTTTTACCATCACCTATAAACAAAAAATTGCCCCGCAGGTCACGCACAATAGGAACGTGACCTACGATGCACTGCCCTGCGTCCATCAACTTGAGGCATACAGATGTTAAGCCTCATGTGCCTGTAATTACACCGGCGACCACACTCTTCAAACCGAAACACAGCGTTGCTGCTTGGCGGCAGAAAAAGGCGTGGTGGTAGTACTTCCCCGGACGAGCCCTTCACAAAGAGCTCTCTACTCTTCTTATTGTATGTTCCGTAACACGCGTTTTTAATATGGGCTTCTCCAGGGTGATGATAATGGTGGTCTCTATTTTGCATAATGTAGGCAATAAGAATGGAGTTCGAGTTTTCAGTGGTAAAGTTGTAAAATTAATTTTTTTACGCTGCAATAGTTAATCTGCTTGGAAGAAGTTGCAAGCTTCGATAAACAAAGCTATATGTACTGTGGGAACTAGTCTATGCGAAAACATGTAATTGGTGATTAAATAAATAAAATAAATAAATAAATAAATAATGCTGGACAATCCACACAGCACTATCTAGCCCCAAAGTAAGCTATTCAAAGCTTGTGTTATGGGTACTAGATAACTGATATATGTAATACATTATATACTTACATAGATAGATATTTTTTATTATACATAGAAAACACCCAGACCATCGGAACAAATTTCTGCAGATCGTACACAAATTTGTTCCAAGGCGGGAATCGAACCCGCAACCTCTTGCGTCGCAGGCAGGCTCTCTTATTATTATTATGATTATTATTTTAAGTAATTTTAATTCTAGAATGTAACACTGTTTGTTTACCGAATAAAATAAAAAAGACAACCAGACACTGAAAATAGTCATCGCATATTATTTGTAACCAGCTACCGTTCGCGGCTCACTTGCATGTTTAAATTGATGACTAGCATAAATATTTAGGTTTCCTTTTTTGGGTTCGTCTTTTTTTCAACTCAGTTCCTTTCTATTTTCCGGGATACAACAGTCACGATAACGATTATGATGGCCGACCCGATTCCGGCTTGACTTCTTCTTCTAGCATACCTGAATACGTGTATATCCACGTACATCCAGATTACGAACATCATAATTTTCACGAGAAATCAACAGAAAATATAATATTTTCAAAAGCAATTATTACGCAGGTCATGCATGTTTAAGGAGCAAATTAAAAAAAACATTATGTTGGCTTAAAAATGTCCGACAATTTCTACGGTATAATTCAAAACTTTATGCTTAAAGTTATGCAAATAACTATACTGCAATACCCTTGATTCTACCTCCAGCAATGCAAATTCACCAAATTATATTAAACTCTATTTCTTTTAGCATAGAGTTGAAATTTGCAAAACAAGGCTATGATCCCTACTGTATTTAATGTTGTGTAAGGACAATTGAATTTAATTGCTTTTTGGACGGTCAAATAGGAAAATTACTTTGGGATCGTCCTTGTTAACTTCCAAAGTTGCTTTGTTCGCCATTCGTGACTAATTGAAAACCTTCTTGTAAGTCTAGATCCTCATTAGTTCCTCCTAATGATTACCTCGCCTGTTGTGGTTCCGGGACGGAATAGGACCCTTCCAACACCTATTGATGTCGTAAGAGGCGAATAACGGAACGCACTAAGAGAAGAGCAGATTCTTGAGTACTGGACACCAAATGCAGTTACAAATCACCTGCCAAGCGAATTGGTAGTAGCGTGGTGCGATAGTGATGCGTGATTCAGGCAAACCCGCCTAAATATGGGGGAATTCCTTATCCAGCAGTGGACTAATTTAAGCTGGTGATGGCTTAATCGAACCATTGAATTTTACCATTGAACCAAAACCTTTTTTTATTAAAACTCCTCTGGTTAGTTCTCATGATACCCATGAGGTTCAGTAAAAATTATGTTGATAAAGACAGAATTTACATCTTCCATCGACTCGAATCGGTATCTAAAATTTCAAGTGATCCCTGTGATTGGACTGAATAAAGACTATTTTAATTTTGATTTGATTATGAATCTGGTTCAAGTTTCACAAACCGGATGAGTGACCAAACCATCGATTTCAATTACTTTATTCACTGTTGTGTTTCGGAGGAGCGGCAGTAGGTATTGTAATCGATTCTACTCTATTACAGATGCTACCGCGGCGATGATCGGTCACTAGCACTCGCTTGAATAGAATCGATTTGTCCTGGATTATGCTCAATTATTGATCGAATGCGCCAACCGATTTGGTTAGTTCATCAGGCCACGATGTCTAGGGGGCAGTGGCCGTAATATTACGTCACAAAGTCACTTATGACTACTTTATAAAACATCATTCTTGTTATGTGGTTCTCAAACCTTGTCGAGTAGAATAACTAATGTGTCTGGCGTTACGTGAAAAAATACTTCACTACTGTTAAACCGCTGTGGTTTTTAATCGCGTGAATTTGTGCCCCTAGAAAACTAATACAAGCGGCCGCACCTTGGGTACAACTTTTCATACCACAGCGGTTTAACCGTAGTGCGGCCTTAGCCTAACCAGAAAGCTAGACAGTGAAAATACTCATAGTTATTTTCCAAACAGTGGATTTTTTCTGAATTTATATTTTGATGAGTAAACAGAGCGATTCAGTAAGTAACAAAAGTAAGCGAACGCACCGTCTCGATCGCATCTCGATTATGCGAATTATTCTCCAAATTTACAGATTTGCGAATCACAGTCTAAATTAACGGTCGTCATTACGGTCGCCGCTTTCTATGAAAACGATACTTTAGACGGACACCAATAATCCACTCAGTTCTAGATCAATAATGTCTGTTCAACTCGTCGACTGTCTCTGTTGTAATTACTAGTTTGGAGTATGGTGAGTTCAATTACTGCAAATAGGTACCGACTATTGAAACCAAGGTTATGTGTTTTTTACTTAGGATTATGGTACTTGTATGTATAGTTTATGAATTTATCAAAATGGAAAATAATTAAAATAATAAACATGATTGTATTTGGAACAAAACAGGCGAATTCATTCACTAATAATATTCACAATTTAAAAAAAGAACAATCTTCGATAAGTTCCTAATATGACGTATATTCCGTCCCACTCCGTGACGTCACGGCAAGTCAGATCGATTACAGATCGTATCCTTTAAATTAGAAGAATATAGCACAGTAAGCATATAAGTTTATTTAACGATATAGGTAGCTGAACGATAACTTTGTCGGTGGTATTTCACTGATATTCTTTAAGACGTCAGTTACGATACGAATTTTTCAAGCAGCCTGCGACTTCTGTTATAAATTGCTTTTATTGCAGAACTTCCCGCCATAAAATGTTCAGTTAAAGATGTAATATGTCACGTATTTACGGCTGTTCCCTGCTTGGAGCTAGTGATGTTCTTTAGTTACGGATACGGATTCACTGACGCTACGAATTTTATCGTTGTTTAGAAGCTTGCATCGACATGGAAAACTAGTTTCTGAGTATATTCTTTGGACATAATTATCTGTATTTGTTACGGCATACCTAGATATAATAGTACTTCTGGGCCTTAATCTAACTACAAAAAAATAGTTAAACTTAAAACTATTGCTATCTCTTACCAAAGCGTAATGGCAGAGACAGCGCTAATTTTAGACATTTTTTATGGGTATATGTCCTCCTTTTATTCCCTCCGCTCTGAGAGCCAAGAACAACAAGAATGGAACATTGTCGCACAGGACCGCACTACTATGATTATAAAAAAAAACAAAATAAAATGGGGAATGTTCTTAATGACGTTTTTGCAAGTTTGATATCAATTGGTTAGATATGGCAACACAGTATGTCAGATACGGATATTGCTACAACACTACAGAATATAGAAAGCCTCAATAAGCGACTCCACAATATTCGATGCTTATGATACACCCGGTACTGCTACTTTGGCCTCTGATTTGTTAGTACTACAAAACTTTTTTATTTCCGTACTTCTATGTGGACTTATGGTATTTGTACTTAATTGTCTGAATCATATTTTTATGGACTATGGTAGAATATGTTTATGGTAATAAATATGGTATGGTATGATTTATGGTAGCCAATGAATGGAATTCCTTACCGGCGTCCGTTTTTCCGAAGACCTGTAATTTGGATGCTTTCAAGAGAAGAGTGAACCGGTACTTTCTAGGTAAACGTGCCACATCATCGAACGCATCATCACTTAACATCAGGTGAGATTGCGGTCAAACGTGTTTACCTATAAGTTGTATAAAAAAATAGAATAGGGTTTGATCTTTTGCGGCCTCTATCGGTGTTTACAATAATGTTACTTGGTTACTTCTCCATAAAGAAAAAACCCACGAAACTATCTATATTAGAAAAAAACACGCCAACTTTATCGTCTTTTGTAATCATATTTAAGTTAGTAAGGTTTAACTGTGTGTGTGTCTGTGCTTTAGCAATATCAGGCACATGAGACTTAATATTTGTATGCCGCAAGATGACGGGCGTGCATCGTCTACTTATTATCGTGCGTGATTTGCAAGGCTGCTTTTTTACAGGTGATGGTTACCACTTAATACCAGGTGGGCGATCTGCTTTTTTATCAGTACACAAATAAAATCTATAAATTTGTTATGGATTTATAAAAAGGTTGCCTTTCATTTGACAAGTTCACATTACTTGACCAGAATTTATTAGCTTTAGAATCTCAATAATATATTCTAGGCACGAGTCTCGTAGATGGAGCCTGGCCCTTCAATAAGAAGTGCAATTAGGATGGGGCCAGCGCTAAATTGGATTCAATTGGATTTAGGATCTAACACTGATATATTGATCATGAAGTAACACAGACAAGCAAACCACTTTCACTGCGGCTTAGAAGTCAAAATGTCTTCAATAACCCACACATCTGTCCTCACTGTAAAACGTTAGAAAAACAATACATTCAAATTTAGAACCTCCTCCTTTTTTTGAAGTCGTTTTAATAAACGTGTTTATAAAAAAAAAGTTTGTTGATCACACAAATGTTTGTTCTTCGTGGAGATTGAACAAAAGGAGACCAACTGTTCTGTGTTGTGAGTCTAGTTTTTTGAACTAGCGTTTAACTAAAGTATGTTGTGTAAAAAATATGTATGTTTAACTAAAAAATTACCATGGATTTGATCGTGAACTTTCTTTCACGATCAAACCCTTCGCCATATAGTTATATTTGTTATTAAACAATCTAATAAATATTGTTTTCGTTTCAGGTAAAATTATTTTCCCGCAGAGAAGCTACATGCATGTGTCCTAGAATTGAACGCCTGCTTTCTAGCTAGGTTCAAACCGATAACGTAAGTAGCAACGCCCAGGATAAAAAAAAACATGTTTTTGTATTGAAAAGTTAAATTATGTAATAAAATCAGGATTCTATCAAAACCACCACATACACTAGCTCATTCTAGCCTCTGTTTAACATCAAGAAGGTCGTTAACTGACGGTTGCCTACTAAAACGAGATAGTACCATAGAATACCTGATAGCTAATGAGCTCAGACTTGAGTACAGATAAGCCAAGCCTTTAATGTAGCCTTAATGCGTTGGTATTTTTTTAGAGGATTAAGAACGTTGGAAGGTTTCGTGGGTTTCAGCAGAATGCTGAGATAGGTAATTCAGCTAACGTGCGGTTTCTTTCTTTCTTTCTTTATATCTGAAAAAAACCAGCCAAGTGCAAGTCGCACTGACGCACGAAGGGTTCCGTAGCATTATATTAAAACGGCAAAAAAAACATGTTTTTTTTGTATGGAGCCCCTTAAATATTTTTTATTCTGTTTTTTGGTTGGTACAACTAACTAAGTTAGTTTTATGAAAAATCATGAACCAAGTTTTGTGCAATGATGCTTTATTTTCAAACACACAAGTTTACCTGATTAAAAGTCTGTAAGTACGAAAAGTAGTAGGTACTTAGGCTAGGTCCTACTGTTGTATATATGTACTCGTAATAGTTAGACGTTTCTCCCCATTATTGTATCGCACTACCACCCACTCCACATTACACAAAGGTTAACTAAAAGAAAATGCTGACTAGCATTAAGTTCGCCTTTGTACTTCCTTTTGTCATCACTTTGAACCTCTTAAAGCTATCTATGTGCTAGTTCCGCGACCAGGTATAAAAGAACAGGCTTCAAGATACATAACGACTTGGTTCGTTCTTTTTATACCTTATGTAATCTAGAAACAGAAAAGGGACCACTGCCACCAACTATTCCCAGTCAATACGAACAGCAATTTAAACTGCAACCTCAATCAATCTATTCGACATTCCTGTAAAACTAACGAACAAACAACAACGCGACTTCAAAGAGGAACCGGTATTTATTAATCTACGCTTGTTTTGTTCAACGTTTGATGCCGTTTGAAGTTTGTAATCTGTTTCGAAGTTGGTGGAACTTCAATCACCATGCTTATTTTAGAAGAGATGTAGATGATGTATGTATGTACCTACCCACTGAAGGTCACGACTCGCAATAAAGAAAGAGAAGCATTTTATTGACCAACACCGACCAATATAAACATGTAACCTATGGTATGTTAAGCCAATTACGAGTAGGTCCCTGGCTCAGTATTTCCTGCTGGGTGTGGATCACGCAACACAGTGCAACACTGGTATTCTGCCAGGTCCTAGGGCAAGAAACAGTTTAGTTTCAGTTTCTTTGCAGTGTCGATAGAAAGACATAGATAATTATTTATTTCCAGGCTCGATAGATAGACTAACCCCCGGTTTCTGAAATCTCGATCAACACTAATCGGCTGTCAAGTCACTTGCTATTTCAGTTTTTACTTCAAATTTGATAGAGATGCAAGTGACTTGACAGCCGATTAGTGTTGATCGCGCTTTCAGAAATCGGGGGTTAGACAGTCATTTATTTGCCATAAAAGCACACAAGAGATAAAAAAGACGACACGTCTTGATGTCAAGATTTTAAAGGTCACGAAAAATTTTGATTTTTTATTACTATATTCAGTTATTTTATTCTATAAAAGTATCAAAATGTTTGAGCGAGAAGCCGTTTGCAATTATTTGACGGTGGTCTGCGTCGTAACGGCTTTTAATAGGCGCATTTCACTCTCAATTACTTTCCTCTATTTAAACCGTGGAAATCGAAAGCCGTTATGAAAAAGCTATCTGAAACAAAGCTACCGAGTGGATGCTTAAAATGACGATAAAAACAACGACCGGGAGAAAATATGAAAATGATTTGAAACGCTCGCCGGCGCTATCATTAAGCGAATTTATATTTTTCGCAACAAAAGCACAGTAAAATTGCTAGCAGTGAGAAGGATTTTTGATTCAAATACTCACAAATATTTTTATAATATTTTTAGGAAACCAGGAGCGGGTTAAAGATAAAAACATAAACCGGTAACCTAATTTTAATAATGAAAAACATCAGTTTTACTACATCAAATAATAATAACCAGAATGGAACAAGACACACTTAACACGACTTTAAACACTTTTACACAGATTAACCACACCGAAAAATATAGCTCTCACGACCTAATTAAATATCCAGAACGAATCACAACGACTTTTCCTTGATGCTTACGCATCGAAAGCCAGCCAGCAAAGAGGCCAGCGCTCTGCCTGCGCTTGGTTTTATGCGCGCCACACAGCACCGCAGCGCCACCACAGCGTGGGTCACTGACAACACTCCTAACAATATTATAACGATGAAATCTGCATAGGAGTAAAAAAAAACTTGTCATTATGATCTCTTGCTTAACCCCCGGTTTCTGAACGCTCGATCAATCGGCTGTCAAGTCACTTTATATCTCTATCTAAATTAAAGTAAAAGCTGAAATAGCAAGTGACTTGACAGTCGATTAGTGTTGATCGAAATTTTAGAAACCGGGGGCTAGTCTTTTAACAACAGATTATTTAAAAGGCGTTGGATTCAAAACATTTAATAAAATTTGATGAAACAGGTATTCATGTGCTCTTCTGCGCTCGACAGGAGGGTATAGTATCCGTCAAACTTCTTGGACAAACGACCTTAAATGAAAAAGAAACAAAAAATAGGTCTCTTTGGTGGTGCGAAGAGTGCAAACCTTTCCCCTACCACCTCGCGCGATGGCCAAGAAGTTTGGCGGGTACTATAATCGTCATGCGATTATACCAGCATTTAAGTCTGGATTTGTTTATTTAAATGGCAGGCAGCACATACCTACTGCGAAACTTATGATTTTTGTGTTTGCTGTGGTTTTTCCTATAGCCTACCGTATGAGGATCTTAAAAATCGTGTTTTTATATTTTTCTGGGTCAGAAAAGCTATGATTCTACTGGTATAAAATTTCAGTTACTGCTTTCCGTAAGGCGGGCCGCTAGCTTGTTGTCTACTTTACCGTATAAAAAACACTGTTCACACTGTCTTTACTGTTTGGCAACTTACTGTGGCAGAAGAGTCATGCGATCAGAGCAAGTCGCTAAGTGCCATTAAGCGTTCTCTCAAGTCTCACATTGTTGCGATCCTAACGATTACAATTTCAAATGTGTTGGAGATACAATCCGGCCTTTTCACAAGATCCCTTTGGAGTTCGCCGTTTGTCTCAGCCTTTCAAGTCATTGTGGTCAAAAGTAATGTCGATTGCAGATAAAAAGCTAAGCTAAGTTTGTTGAGCTTAGCTCGCAAAGCTGAGGCAGCTTTTCATACTTGTATGCAGACTGCGAATTATGTAAACTAGGAGCCATAGCACACGACGTATTTTCAGATTTCGTTCGTATACACGCTTCAAATGAGATTTGAACGCAACCTAAGCAGACGGGGCGATCGTGAAACGCGCGCCATACGCACGTTATTGTATATTTTTTGTGAGTGAATATTGTAATAGAATACCATCTCATCTGAAGATGCCCACCGACCGACCGCTGTATAATATTGAAAAATCATTTAATTATAATAATTAGCGTATTTGCCTTACAAATTCAAGTTGCGCTTTCTGGAGTAAGTTAAATAGTTTTAAATTAATACAGTAATTAAATATTAATGAGCTTTCCACAAAGCACTTTCCCCCAAAAAAGGAAAGCGAAGCACTTATGGGATGAATACTTATATAATATGTATATTAATATGTATAATGTACTACCTATTTTTGTAAACATAATATAGTTAAATATATTATATTTAACTATATGTTTACAAAAATAGCCTGACCAGAGAACAAACAAGCAAGGAAATAAATTATATCATCTCTGAAAAAATAAGCATAAACAACTTTACACGGAAATTCACGTTTATTATTTTGTTCTAATACACAAAAGATGATCCCGCTGAACAAACTCCAAGATTGCGAGGCGTTATGTAAATGTATTTACAGAATAATAATTATTTCGGTGAGACCCACGCATTCATTTGAGGCTATTCAACAACTTTCAAACTCAATTTGAGTTCTCGGCAAATGTAAGATGGCGTGCGCTCATAGAGTAAGGGGGGAACGTCGCTAATAGTCCGTTCGCACCAGGCTTAGCGAGGCGAGTAGTACCTCCCACTACGGTATTTTAGTGTTATCAGCCAACTAGTGAACACAGACGCGTGGTGAGAGGCGCTACAAGCTTGGGACGATATTCACTATGACCAATCCAATAGCGTTTGCGTTTAGATCACGTTGTGACGTCACACGGTTAAGGCGAAGTATCTCCTATGTCAGAAAGGATAAAATCCAAGATCACGTTGTGACTTCACGGTTTGGGGCAAGGAATTTCCTATGTCATAGAGAATAATGCCCCTGGTGCGAACAAGGTATAAGGACGAGTCACAGTCACACGGGCTCAGATGATTTATTTAAATAAAATATTGGTCGACTTTTACACAACACTATCTAGCCCAAACAGTAGTAGTATCTCCAAACAATCAAAGCATTTAATATAGGGACCAGATAGCTGATACAGTTACTTAAATAGTAATTTTATTGGTAATACACTCAGAAAAAGAACGACTATTGTTCATCACACAAATGTTTGCTCTTTGATATCGAACCCACGGATTTATCGAATGAACTTAACTCAAAACAAAATGTGTGAATATTTGTGTGTATATTATTTTACAATTTATTTAGTACGAAATTGAAACTCGAATCGGTTTCGCCAAAGAATAGGTACCGTAGTACTTAAAAACATAGTTTTCACTTTAGTTACTCTGTAAAATCGCTTAACTTTCCTAACAAACATCAAGTTTAAAAAGGTTCTAATCTCTTGTAGTATCTTCAAAGATACATATTTCACTTAAGCAATGTATGGTAACTTGCGAGCTAAGTTCTGAAGTTAAGGACAGACGGAGAAAAGTATTCTCTTTAATTTATTGTTTGAGAAAAGAGATCTTTCCGATGTCGCAAACCTTCTCTCTCTCTTAGTTTTCTTAACTTTCAAAGGAAGCTGATTAGGTAGATAAGATGGAGTTGTGCATGAGCATACTTTTTGTTGCCTGTCTATCATATTTGACAAAGAAAAATAGAATGTGGCATGGATTCGTTTCCTGTCATCTAACGAAGCAACATAGCATTTTAATTTTTATTGTTTTTCTAGTGTTATTTTGAGTTGTGGTGTGTAATTTTGGTGGTATTTTAACAACATTACTTGTGGTCTTAGCACAAAGTGTAAGCATTTGAAATGAAAGTGTATTATGTGATATCGTGATTTGACCGAAAATGTTTCAAATGTTTTGAAGAAACCGCCACCATTTTCTTCAAAACAACTGACTGACGTGACTAGAAACTTATCTACATCTACAAAGAGTATAATCTCTGAATCACTTGACATTGGCAAGATTGTCTATGACAGGAGCCATAAAAAGAAGAAAGAAAGAAGAAGAATGTGGCATAAAAATTAAACATCCCAAATTTAACAACTTTTATTTTATTTATTCAGTTATTCTTAGATTCACCGTTTTTCTTATTGTCTATTTTAATCTATCTGGGTACCGACCGGCACCTTTTAAAACGCGTATTTTAAAATCCCGGTATTCCCACGGGGTAAAAAATAGCATATGTGCTACTCCACAGACTATAATTTATCATTCTGCCAAGTTTCATCCAGATCCGTTAACCGTTTCGGCGTGAAAGAGTAACAAACATCCATCCATCCATACTCACAAACTTTCGCGTTTGTAATATTATAGAGGAAGGTAGGATATGTCACTACTACTTTTTGTTGATTATGTTTGTTTGAGTCAATGCTGCCGTTACTGCTATTCAAACGAAATACATACGTAACTAACTACAAACTGACAAACAAAAACAGTCGTAGAAAAGTCGGCTTAACATCGTGTAGGTAAAATAGGTTGTTAAAACCCATTGAAACAGCGTCATCGTCATAGCATAAGCCCCAAAAGTTTTGTTTCATTTCCTGGCGGCGCACCGGCAGAGTACGGCTTTTCCGCTCAAATCTCATTGAGCCGCGAAACTTGCAGATTGCCTGTCTCCGCCGCGTCTAGTTCCCTCTCTATCTGCATTTTTTTACTTTAGATAGTCAACGCATATCCAAACTATGTAGAAATAATAAAGTCCTCCTAGTACATATTGCAAAATGTAAAAAACACTGGGCTTTGAAGCTTACCTACTAATACCCGAAATTACCTTTCCTTATTTCCATGACAAAACGAAACGGGATTTTTTGTGCCGAAGTTTTTCTATTCGGTTGTAGGCAATATGAACTTTAACTGCGATAAATTTTACCTGGATAGCGATATTTCACGGTATATTGTACTGACTACTGTAGCCCGAGAGTCCGGGATTGTTTTATTTCGACTTTTGAAATTGACGGCATTTTTTTGCCAGAGTTACACCACGTTTTCTGGTTGTTTGGTGAATTTTGTTGACCTTACTTAACTTTAGCACGAAAGTAACTAAAGGATGAAATCGCTGTAACGACCATTTTTCTTGAGTAATTTCGATTTGTGATAAGTGTTATAAATACTTACTAGTCACAATAGTTGCAAGTCGTTAATATCCAAGTCTCTCATCACAGGACTAAAAATTGAGAGTTCTGACATAATTTTTTATATTGTTATACGATGAATGTATAATAGTGCAATAAGTTTTTACAATTAACGCTGTGCGATGAATTTATAACACAAATAACTTTATAATTTATTTATAACTTTTTTGAAATTTCTTGCTTGTTGCGTAAGAGAAACCCCACTGGCTCTGATACTTTGTCTACCCTAGTTTTATTTGGCGGCGTCAACTTTTTAATTTCGTTCGGAGTTGCAAAATTTCGCAGTCGCAATATGCGGAGTTACAGTTGTTATGGGGTTCCTGTTGGTTTGTTCTTTTTTAACTTTGAGGTTTCAGCCAGATTTATTTTAAAGTGTATGGCAATTGTGGTGAGCCTCATAGATTAATAAATAAATAAATAATGCTGGACAATCCACACAGCATCATCTAGCCCCAAAGTAAGCTACTCAAAGCTTGTCTTATGGGTACTAGATGACTGATATATTTAATAC
The DNA here is from genome assembly GCA_963576535.1 of Plemyria rubiginata. Taxonomy (NCBI): domain Eukaryota; kingdom Metazoa; phylum Arthropoda; class Insecta; order Lepidoptera; family Geometridae; genus Plemyria; species Plemyria rubiginata. Next base: position 13,151,993 of record OY754907.1, read on the forward strand.
ATTACTTATACTTACATAGATATATTTTTTTTTATTATACATAAACACCCAGACCAACGGAACAAATTTCTGCAGATCGAACACAAATTTGTTCCGAGGCGGGAATCGAAAACGCAACCTCTTGCGTCGCAGGCGGACTCTCGCCCGCTGCGCCATTAAGGTCGTCAAATGGTGTTGAATTTCAAAGAAGTCATTTTTTATACGACTTGCAAGCAAATGGCTCACATGATATTAAGTGGTAACCATCAGGTATACAAAGAATTGCACCGCAAGTCACACACGATAGTAACGTGCCCTAAGATGCACTGCAAATTCCATCAAATTGAGTCACACATGACACCTCATGTGCCTGTAGTCAAGTCAGCGCTCACTTCTTTCTTACACTTGTCATCATTCACATAATATCCATCAAAATAGTTACCATTTATTGGAATTCCTAAAACAGCATGATTATGTAGTGGAAATGAATGATTTATGAAATGAAAATGCAGTTAAATTGGTAAGAATAATTATATGATAAAATATGTAATCTATAACAATAAGAATCAAAGTCCTGATTGACTGACTGACTGACTGATATATAGACAACGCACAGCCTAAACTACTGACGAGACTTGAAATTTGAGGAGTACATAGTTCTTACAGCGTAGACGTGTACTAAGAAGGGATTTTTCAAAATTCAACCCCTAAGGGTGTAAAAAAGGTTGAAAACGTTTGTATGTATCTTTCAACCTAGGAACTTGAAAGTTAGAGGACATATACCCTAAATTCAATAATTAAGTTTTTCATTTTTAGTTTTTAAGAACTACCCCCAATAAGGGTGCAAAGGGGTGTTGTAGTTTTTATGTGAGTTTTAAAAAGGAAAGGTTCAGTTGATTTCAAACTTGGAGTAAATATACTTCTAAATAAATAATTAAGAACGACATTTTTAGTTTTTGTAAACTACCCTTAATAAGGGTGCAAAGGGATGTCAAAGTTTGTACGAGAATTTTGTTACGCGTAGTGCGATTGACTTGAAACTAAAAGTAGATAAATAACAAAAAAATATCTCGGGTGGAATGCGCGAGTGGCATCAGAGGCGCAGCGGTGGCGGGTGAAGCGCGGGGCGGGGACTTGGACCGCTGTATCTAAGTACTTAGGCGCAAAAGTACTAAACTACGCAGGTGAAACCGCGGGGCGCAGCTAGTTTAAACAATAAATTAAATATTGTTGCAAAATTACAGCTACAGTTCAATTTTGTTAGTGGCATTTCTAGATGCTAAATACAGACAAAACGCTGCTAAGTGTAGCATGAAAACAAAACAGATAATTTCCCAAGTCCTGATCGCCAGTCCACAATAAACGCTAAAAAGCCAAGAATTTAACCTGGCTGCTTATTAATTAGCAAACTTCGGCCATTGCGCTACCAAGTGGAAGGGAATTTGGGAAGTTGCATCCGATCTGAATATTTGGAGCTTCAGAATCAAGACAATTAGCGTTCCTGCGGAGGTATGAACCGTGAGCGAATACGAATTAACATTATCTATGTTTCTGTTACCTACTTTTTGTTTTGTTTTACTATACAGATACAGACAGATAGAGATTAAGCTACACAGAACTAAAGAAAAATAACGTTTACTACATCGATAAAGTGAGGGTTTAATCACATTGCACAATATTAAATTAGTATATTATGTATATATATATATATAACTTCTATTAAATGTTTAAACAAACAGTTTCATAAATACTTAGTAACACGCCACACCATCTTTTTGCACGCCCAGGATGACTGGTAGAAAATGCTATTAGCATTAAGTCCTCCTAGCACTATATTGTTTTGTGTGAAAGTTTTAAATAAATAAATAAATAAATAAATTTCATTTTGATCAATACAATTTTTCTTTCTCAAAAGTTTGCTTTTCCAATTTTACTACCTATGCTGCCTATATACACACTATTGTGTCGCCTTCAACGACTAATTCACCATTTCTAAGTATTGCCATCCGTCAAGTAAAAATATACCAGTCGTTGTTTTTTAAAAAGCTTAAGTAGAGATGGATATATTTTTATATGACAGCATAACTGAGATGGCGAAATGCTTCAAGCGCTGAGGCCAAATCATTCGAACTTATTTGCTTACCTTGTCATTGTGCCAAGAAATGCAAGCGACTATCTGCTTTCAGTCGAAGGAGGCAAGCGTCATTTTCCTTCGAACGCATACAGCGGAGCTTAACCATAAAACATTTTTATATCCTTGACAGATTTCGTAAACTTGATCCATAACTTTTGCTCTTTATTTAAAACAACTCGCGAGTTTGCGGTAAACAAAAATTTGGGACTTGAGCGCTTATTTCGACGTTTTAACTAAGCGGAACTCGTCATGTTACGACTGTATTAAACAGGTTTCTTTCCATGGTTAATGAACTTTCAAGACCTGAATTTAATGTATTTTCAGTTTTTATTTACGTTTGCTAAAATCATGTTTTATGTCACAATAAACATAGGGACGCTTTCGATTTAAACTGATTTGGTATATAGTACCTCTAAATTTATTAATTTTATTTAATAAATACATAAATCGTTCCTAACTCAAATAAGTTTAGGACTAGATAGTTATTTGTGGAATGCCCACCAAAATTTAAAAACAACTTTTTATCCGGTAAGTACCACGCGTGATTGTTTTCACAGCTGTATGCAAGTAACTAAATATAATGGCCGTCAAAATACAGCAGCCACAGAATAAGAAAGCCGCACCTTTTCTTCCCAATACCGCACCGATGCGTATTGATCGAAGAAGGTTGACAGCCAACTTTTCCCATTAGAACTTTGCACGTGGAAATTATTTGGTTGGAGAGTTCGTATGCTTATGAGCTCGACAAAGGATTTATGGCTTGAACTCAATTCAATGTAGATTGATAAAATAAGTTTTTGTCTTTTACCTTCGGCATAGAATAGTTTCTTCTAAGTTTGACATTTGTTTCTAAATAAGTCCTTTACGTATAAGTAGAATAAGTAATAGTTTCTTCTGCGTTTAGCATTTGTTTCCTAATAAGTCATTTACGTCTAAGTGACGTTCGTAAATTAGGGTATCTCAAAATATTAAATTTGGCACATACCTACAATTGCAGTAGCTGGTATTAATTAATACATAACAGGTTGCAAGCTCATCGCCGCTACCCAAATTTCCTCGCATTGTTTTCTTCACGGATTAATGAAAATGTCATGCTACAAACAAAAGATATTTTAGTTATCTGGTTCTCCCATAGAAATCTATTTGACGCATCCATGTTTACTGCTAAACATAAGCCTCCCTAACCATTTCCAGGAAGAATGATTCTGAGTCCTAGCCATCCACCATAAAAAAATACAAATATTCTTAAATTAAATATTCTTACTAGTTTTGCCCTCGGTTTCTGAAAGCTCGGTCAACACTAATCGGCTGTCAAGTCACTTGATATCTGTATCTAATTTGAAGTAAAAGCGGAAATATCAAGTGACTTGACAGTCGATTAGTGTTGATCGGGCTTTCAGAAGCCGGGGGTAACAACAACTTACGCAAATAATAGGTAATTTATGGTAACGAGTGTAAACGCTAATGTATTTTAATAATTTATAAAGTGTTATAAATAGAATTTGCTTCAATGTAAATACAAATATGCCAGTGAAATCTCCAGTTCTAATAAATAATTCCAAGGGTTCTTCTAAGATCCGCTCTTGCATATGAATGAAGCACATTTAACCTTTTTTAACAAAATTACCGGACTAAAGACAGAAAGGAAATAAACTGAATATTTATTACTGTTAAGAGAAGTCTGGAGCAAACAGAAAAATTCTGTTGGATCACGCTATTGCTAATTCTGTTTTACTTTGTTGTATGAAAATTACAGTAGCTTGACTTTACCGTTCCATAGGCGTGTACAGCAAACAATAGAATAGAATAGTTTATTTTGACACACAATACACAGAAAACAACAACAACAGGAACAATCCCGCAATCTAAATATATATAACTCAAAGGTGACTGACTGACATAGGGATCTATCAACGCACAGCCCAAACCACTGGACGGATTGGGCTGAAATTTGGCATGTTAGGTAGATGTTATGACGTTGGCATCCGCTAAGAAAGGATTTTGATCAATTCTACCCCCAAGGGGATAAAATAGGGGATGAAAGTTTGTATGAAACTTTGAATTCCTTAGCGCGAGCAAAGCCGCGGGTTCAGCTAGTGGGATATATTATGCTTGTTTCATCAGCAAGCTATATAAAAATTAAAATAAAAAGTGGACGTTGACAATACCTTCACGCTTTCCGTTGAGTTATCCTATGATAACTTGCGCTTAATAAACTATTTATTAAAAGGCTATTAAACTAGGACGCACACGGCGGATAATTTCTCAGCTCTTCAGCTTCTCTATCTATACCAAGCGCAAGTCCAAAGTCAAAAGGCTCATAGGTTACACGTTGTTCGTGCTACACCGTAGACCGCATCATCACTTAACATCAGGTGAGATTGCGGTCAAACGTTTTACCTATAGATTGTAAAAAAAAAAATTGTATTGTATCACATACAAGGTACCGATGAATATTTGATTTCTATAGAACCAGTATATGATATTCCACTCTCTGCGCATACGTGTGTCCAGTTACTTCCACTGTCATTCGAACAAGAGTGTTCGGTGTCGGCAACTGGACACTAAAAGTGCCTTAATGATAAGCATTAATGAAAATTCCAAATATTCCGTTTGGGATATACCCACATTTTGCAGTAGTAAACAGTATTCTTAAAGATTCTTGAGTTGTACTTGGTGCTAACGGATCAATATGTTCAATATCAAATCTGTTTTGCAGCAACAAACGAGAACAACGCGTCGAATTGAGGTTTACTCCGTGAATTTTGTGCGCCATGATGGATTATTCAGTGTCGTTTCATCGTTTCTGTTCTTTTACTCTCATTTCGTTAAAAGGTTACGGAACTTAATTTACAGTGTTGAAGGCTTTTCCACCCGATAAAGTTTTTTCTAACAAAAAATGGAGTCGGAAGCAGATGGACCACTTTAGCCGTTACCATTTACTTATTTTACAGAGCACGCTAACCGGAAACGTGCCCTATGTGGTGTTGCAGAGTTATTGTGGTAATGCCCATTGAGAGAGGGTTTTACCATCTCAGAGTAACGTCAGTAAAAAAATCTGACCAAGATTGACGCGATTTTTAAAACTAGTATTTAGTGGTTTTAACTACAAACATTTTTAAATGTGTAATGAGAAATTCTTTGACGGCAGTCTGCGACTTAACATTAGGTGGATCATCTGCTTATTCCCTGAAAAATTGTATGAAGAAAAAAACAAAGTGCAAGTTTTTTTCTCTCCCTTGCTTATCTCCTTACGAAAACGCAGCACCGGTGGCTATGAATCCGCAGCTGAATTTCCCTATCCATATTCAGTCCTTAGTTAAATGAAATACGTAATGATAGCTACATGGAATTAAGCCAACTGTAAGGTCACGCTGCCGTGGGTATGTAGGACGGAAATGGATGCTGCCAACTAACGGGCACCTAACAACAGTGTCATAAGTGCTAAGTTAGGGATTACGAAACATTTTTATACCATAAAACTTGTAACGTTTTAGATAAATGAGTACATAAGGCACACAGGGCACGTTTTCAGAGGACACTCTGTCAGGTATTCTTCTTGTCGTGTCTCTTTCGATACAGTGTGGTGTGAGGCTCTAAGAGGCTCTTTTCGAGCACTTGACACTTTTAAAGAACTTTTTAGATTCTCAAACATGCCGGTTTCCTCACGATGTTTCCTGAACTATTTGCATTGTGCATTTACCATTTCCGAATAGAGATAACCGACCGAAAGGAACCCAATTGTGCTCGAACCCGTGACCAATGAAAAAACCCGCCATGTATTGGTGCCATGTATAGTATCACAAAAAAAAATAACTTTCATAATTTTATTTTGTAAAACTATCCTTTGTGTCTTAATTCAAATTATTTTCTATAATGTAACAAAATAAATCATATTATGCACAAAATCAACTCCCTATTTTTTTACAATGTTCTTATTTTTTTTATAACCTTTTTGCAATCTAGCCAAAAATGCGGCTATAGGTAATTTAACACTGTCCTAGTTTTTTAAAGTAAGCTACAACTAAGAATGTGACGTGTCCACTGGCACTTTTCTTACTGTCTCTATTTAAGATGAAATTAGTGATTGTTTAGTTTTTCACATTCACTACAAAATTTGTAAATAATTTGGGATATTAATTTGGGATATTTAATATCCCTGTACTTAAATTGATTAAAAATTAAACAAAAAACAATTAAAAAAACTATATTAAAAGGAAATGCGTTATGGGAGCTATTCCCATAACGCATACATCCGAGCAACGCAATAACGCCACGTCGACCCTTTTTATTTATTTTATGTTAAATCCATTTGTATGCTATAACAAGACTCGTTTCATCGTTATCATGGAGCAAGCTCAAAAGAGGATTCAATTAAATATTCTCTGAAACAAAGCTTGCTTACTATCTCTGTTGTGCGATTATGTTGAGATGCACTTTGTGCAAATACACGCGATTAAATGTTTTCAAGTTATCTTTCAACAATGTTCATAATAATAAAGAAACAGATTCATGGCTATTTCTGCCTCCAAGCAGCGTTGCTGTGGTTTACCTCAAGTTGAAGGACGCGGAGCAGTGCATTGTAGGGCACGTTCATATCAACTTACGAGGCAATGCTTCTAAAGATGCTTGTAAACGGGCTAGTTTTGCGGCAATTTTCTGCTGCATTTGTTTATCTGTCCTGCTTATTCTATTTGCGTGAACAAGACATATATACAGTTGCAGCTTGAAATTGCCGCAACTTCCAGCTCGTTTGTTTCAGGCTTTATTGGTGATGGTTACCACTTAACATCAGGTGGGCCATCTTCTTCGCCATCTGGTGTACATCTGCAAGTAGTGTAATAAAACAATAAAACCTTCAAAACTCATGTGTGTGATGACGACCTCAGTGGCGCTACGGGCGATAGTCCGCCTACGATGCAAGAGGTTGCGGGTTCGATTCCCGCCTCGGAACAAATTTTTGTATGATCTGTAGTCCGTTAGTCTGGGTGTTTTCTATGTGTAATAAAAAATATCAAGCTATGTAAGTACACCTATATATAATAATAATAAAGTAAAAAAGCTTTATTTACTTACACAATAAAAAATAAAAAAAAAATTACAAAAAAAATGAAAAATTCCTTAGCTCTTTTATTTTTTTAACGTAAACTATACATAAAAACAATGTTAAAGTAAATTTTACAAAAAAAGAAAATCTGTAATTATATGTAAGTACCGCCCTTGGCGGTGAAGTATACCCATGTAATGTATTAACTATATCAGTTATCTGTACCCATAACACAAGCTTCGAATAGCTTACTTTAGGGCTAGATGGTGCTGTGTGGATTGTCCAGCATTATTTATTTATTTTAATGTAAGGGAGTGTCCTGAAATGCGTCCAAGTACCCAAATTTTTCAGTAATTGGTATTCTAGACGTGACAGTTCGCAAGACCAACACTACTGTGAAGAATACTAACTGGACTCCTCACGATATCGTCATAGGATTTGAAGAAGTACCGAGTGAAGCTGCGTGTAGAAGCCTTACCTCGATCATCTTCAGACACAAGTCAGCTACATGCAAGTGACAGACGTAATTACGTAGTTATAGTATACGAAATAGGGTGTAGCGGGGTCGACGCTCGCATTAAGGGACAGCCCTTACCACCCCATATCCTTCACCTTTTACCAAATCGCAAATAAAAGCATGCAAGCATTCAGGGAATATAGACGGGAATTGTGAAACAAAAAGTCATTAAAACTGTATCACAGCTATACTATGTCGTTATTATTTATATTCCAAACTATAATCTATCTCTGTGCCAAATTTTATCCAGTTCCATTCAGCCGTTCTGGCGTTATTGAGTAACAAACATCCAAACTTTCACATTTATGATATTAGTGTGATTATCATTCAATGCCTTAGGTCATCTAAAACATTGCTACGGCTAAACTAGTACTGGCGCCATTTTTAGTGGTCAAAAGTCGTAGTTGAAAGATATATACAGCCTACAGACTTGCTCTAACAACAGTTCTTATTTTTATGTGCGTTAAAAAGCGTGCGTGAAGTCGTTGACGTGGAAGGAAAAGAAGGAAAGTTGGTGCGAAATAAATAAAAAAAAACCTGTTACAGAGATTCAAATCAAAAGTAGTCCAGAGATAACAAAAGTGTAGGGGTCTGGAATTGATATCGCAGAGTGGCTGAATGTGGGTTTATGTGGTTGACGCCAGGCGGCACTTTGTCATCTCTGAATATTATAATGGCATGTTTTGAAAACGTCTTTCTTGGGTACAGATGATACAAGGTTTATGTTAGGTTTATTATGGATGAAAAAATCCCTTCTCGTATGGAATATAAATAACAGCAGTAAGTACTGCTGCCAAGCAGCGTTGCTGTGTTTTGGTTGGAAGGGTGTGGTTGCCGGTGAAATTATAGGCATATGAAGCTTGAGATCTGTATGCCTCAAGGTGGTTGATAAAATAGTACATCATAGGGCACGTTCAAATCGTGAGAGCCTTACGCAGGCTTTTGTCAACGTAATATTTAAGTTTCGTAAGGTGAAAAAGTTCCACACGAAAAGGTGGAAACTTCTCTAGGAAGTTATAAGAAAAACTATAACAAAAACAGCTCCACGACTTTCATCCCCAGGCACGGTAGATATCCCCTCAGATTTTTTGTTCCAATTATTGAATTTGTTAATGCTAAGTTCTAACTTTAGGTATAATTATAATATATCTGGCTGACGGAGCTTTGCTTGGTTGCTTAACAACGCCTGCTGAAGTAGCTTAAAAAATAATAGGAGCCATTATTACTCACCAATAGATGGCAGGAAGCCATATCCCAACTAATATAATAAATGCGAAAGTAACTCTGTCTGTCTGTCTGTCTGTCTGTCTGTCTGTCTGTCTGTCTGTCTGTCTGTTACGCTTTCCCGCTTAAACCTCTCAACCGATTTTGATGAAATTTGGCACAGACAATCTTTAGACCCTGAGAAAGAACATAGGCTACCTTTTATTGCGAAAAAAAGAGATGAAGAGATTAAAAGTACGCAGACGAAGTCGCGGGTACCAGCTAGTTTTTCATATATTGAATTTTTTAATGCCCGAAAAAACGGATAAAACAGCGTTTTCTGAAATGAATCCTAGCTAGATCTATTTTTCGCCCCCAAGAGCCCCTGCATACTAAATTTAATGAAAATCGTTGTAAAAACACACGCGCGTAATGGAAGCCGTTACACAAAAGGGAATCCCGTTCCTAGAGTACAGGTGCACTCGAGAGTTCCACGGTTAATATTTGCATAATCATGCCGAATTGTACGAACCACGTACAAATACAATGAAAGAGCTAAACGACGCATTGTTGTCTCGAAAGTGTTATTCAAATTCAGACGCTCACGGAACTACGAAATATACAGGATGTCCCTAAAAATAGTGTCAACCGAATGTCCTGAGATAGAACAACCCTTGGAGTGTTCTATCTCTGAACTGGAGGAACTGGAGGAATTCAATTTTTTTTCATTTTATTCTTCATCATCATCAACAGCCTACAGAAGTCCACAGCTGGACATAGGCCTCCCCTATCCGCTTCCAGGAAGAACCATTCTGAGCCTGACTTTGAGCTTGGTGATGAGGCCAATAGTAAGCGACCACGTCTCAGTTCCATATGTCATCACTGGCAACACACACTGGTTGAAGACTTTCGTCTTGAGGCTCTGCGGTATGTGTGACGAGAAGATGTGGCGTAATTTCCCGAACGCTGCCCATCCGAGTTGGATTCGTCGGCTGACCTCTTTATCGAAATTGGACCTTCCTAGTTGGATCGTCTGACCCAGATACACGTAGTGGTCACAACTTCGGTGATATCGCTCCCAACATGTACAGGCACGGGTGCGACATGAGCATTAGACATGATTTTCGTCTTGCTCATGTTCATCTTAAGACCCACCTGTTGGGAGACAATATCGAGGTCTCTGAGCATCGTGCCTAGATCTTCCAGCGATGCCGCCATTATGACTATATCGTCGGCAAATCGAAGGTGAGTGATGTATTCGCCATTGACGTTGATGCCATATCTATTCCAGGACAGCAACCTGAAAACATCCTCCAATGCCGAGGTGAACAGTTTCGGAGAAATTACATCTCCCTGTCTCACCCCTTTATGCAGTTGGATAGGATCCGTGCTCTGGTCCTGGAGTCGGATAGACATAGTGGCTTTGCTGTACAAACACTTCAACACTTCTATATACCTATAGTCAATTTGACATCGCTGGAGTGAAGGTAGAACTGCCCAGGTTTCGACTGAATCAAAGGCTTTCTCGTAGTCCACAAACGCTAAACATAGCGGCTGGTTTATACTCTTCGGTTTTCTGTATAACCTGCCGAAGCGTGTGGATGTGGTCTATCTTGCTAAAGCCTTTTCGGAACCCGGCTTGTTCGGGAGGTTGGAAGTCGTCAAACCTACGAGCGAGACGATTAGTAACTAGTAACTAACTAGTATTTTATTCTTAATTTTTTCAATTATATAAGTTGTTATACATATATCTAAAAACAGAATTCTTTAAGCTGTTCAAGTCGAAATTTTTCAAAAAATCGAAAAAATCCTAAGTTGAAAACTAAAAAATGGCGGAATATACATGGGGGTGATTCGGGTACCCCAAAAGGGTATCTCTGGACTTTCGCTTGACACTATTTTTTGGGACAACCTGTATCTCTGTGTACTCAAATCTCAGGTAAATCAAAATATCTCTAGACACTAAAAACAAAGGTATTTCAGTTTTTTGGCAGTCACAGTTTTTCGAGTTCTCGTTTTTTGAGTGTACCTCGTGTATATAAAATTGTCAATGTATCTACGGTGCTACGAACAGCTACGCAGTGCTACGTTGTAACTACGATACGACGAAGTTTTCAAATGCTTAGAATTCCTCATAGTTGGCTTCGTCTGGGTTTTTAGTTGGTCTGGGCTTGGAGATCTTACAAGCTTTGCTTAGTTTGGGGGATAGTGTTGTGTGGAAAGTCTACCAATATTACTACATAGTATAAAACAAAGTCACTTCCCGCTGTCTGTCTGTCTGTATCTATGTATGCTTATCTTTAAAACTACGCGACGGATTTTGATGCGGTTCTTTTTTAGATAGAGTGATTTCAAGAGGAAGGTTTATATGTATACCTAATACTTAAGCATTGCACCCATGCGAAGCCGGGGCGGGTCGATAGTTTTATATAATTATATAGTAAGCATTGTATTTGTTTGTAGCAAGGATCTTGACTTTCTACGCAATCTACGTTGCAGGCATTGTCCTTCAACTACTTATTAAATTAAATAGCACTCCGCGCCTCAGCCTCTTATCTCACCCGGGACCATTAAAACTTAGAGCCCCCACTAGCTGTGACAACACTAATTGGTCCCACTGACTACTTTGAGATAAATTAAAAGTTATCAAACTCGCTGCCTTGACAGGGTATAGATTAGTTTGCTTACCACAATGGGCGTAGATATACGAGTACATAAATAAATGTTACATAAATAACTTAATTATGACTAGCTACTGCCTGCGGTTCTGTAGGCTAAGGGCGCAGCAGTGATTGCTTATATCAATATTTAAGACACAGGCAACATTTCTTGCCAATTTTTTTTATAATTTTGCAGATAATCTTTTTCTTTTGAAAAATTGCGGGCGACTGAGTTTAAAATAATAAAATTACAAAGATTATGCAAAAATACGATTTCTAGTTTTTTTGTAAATAATGGAGTTTTACCTAATTCAAAAATGAGGAAACATCTTGCACTAGTTGCGCTCCACGGTTTCACCCGCGTAGATTTAAATCCTGGTATTCCCACGGAATAAAATGTAGGCTATGTGTTATTCCAGACTATAATATATCTCTCTGCCAAGTTTCATTCAGATCCGTTCAGCCGTTTCGGCGTGAAAGAGTAACAAACATCCATTCATCCATCGATACTTACAAACATTCACGTTTATAATAATTATTTTTAATGAACTCGATGTTTGGATGTGCTTTTTACTACCTCCCTCGATGAGTTAATACTCATACTACATGCACTATGTTTTTTTACTGTGCCATAAGTATTTTTTCCATCTACCAAAAGTGATGCCGTGACGTCAGTACCATTTTATTTTTTGATTTTACGCCTAAAGTGGCAGTATAAAATTCTAAAATAATCCAATTTCGGGAATTCCCCGCGCGAAAAAGAACTTTCAGATGCAAATTGGACGAAATAGTTTTTATTTTACATAAAATACTGACACTGTTGGCGCGAGCGGAGTTCGCAATACTCCGAACAGCCAATTAAGGTTAATATCAGAGCAAAAACAAGTGACTGATAGCTTTTTGTACCTGGTCTGTGGTTTTAGTTTTCTTTTTGAAATAATTCTGGACAATCTACACAGCACCATCTAGCCCCAAAGTAAGCTACTCAAAGCTTGTGTTATGGGTACTATATAACTGACATATTTAATACATTATATACTTACATAGATAAATATTTTTTATTATACATTGAAAATACCCAGACCAAAGGAACACATTTCTGCAGATCCAGATTCAGAATCGTTAGTCCCTTAGTGAAGGGAACGATTCTACTTTTGTATATTGGCTCTCTGCCAAACATTATAGTTCTGTCTATGTTAATTGCTTGATTGTTAGAACATTTTACTGTGTTTTACCGCAATAAACATTTTTTTACTTAGCTTTACTTTACTCATTTGAAAACGTCCAAATTATATGCATTTGGAAAAACGGACGACGGTATGGAATACCACGTTTTGACTGTCCGCATTATTACGTTGAATTATTATTATTAATTATTATTTAATTATTTTACATTATTGTGTTTGGTGCGGGCATTAGATATGTCTACTAATTGATGAAGCTGCTTGTTTCCGAGTACTTCTATGTTTCATTTCCGTTCAGTGCGGCAGCGCGGTATTCTTTGTTATTACTCTGGGTTTGGTCAGCAGAAACAGCGTTTCAAAGCATGAATGCTAACGAGTAAATCATCTCTTGTTAAAATGGACGTCATCCATTTTTGGAAATCCGCAACATTTAAAATATTGATATTTTTAATTTATTGCAACTAAATAATTTACAGGTTAACTGTTGAAATATCTGATGGCGACGAATCGTGACAGAGTTTAATGAATATAGATAATGGAATTTGTCTTCTTGTTTCTTCCTTAGTAGCCTACGTCATAAGAGGAATATGTGTGCGAAATTTCAACTTTCTATAGCTATAAGGGTTTGGCCTGTGCGTTGTCATCAGTCAATCACTTTTTTTTACAATTTGTATGTAAAACGTTTGAACTTTATCTCATTTTAACTTTCATATAATATGTAGGTATATAGATATGTAATACATTCGTTTTACGAAATATCCGAGTGATATTTGATAATTAATAGTGTTCTTGAACCACATATTTCACAGACGTGGCATATCTCTCCGTTGGTCTGGGTGTTTATGTATAATAAAAAAATATCTATCTATGTAAAGTATATAATGTATTAAATATATCAGTTATCTAGTACCCATAACACAAGCTTTGAGTAGCTTACTTTGGGGCTAGATAGTGCTGTGTGGATTGTCCAGCATTATTTATTATTTATTTATTATTATTAAATAAAATTCATGCATCATCTATAAAACGGTACCAACATTTTAGGACACACAAGCATTAGTAAACAACTCACTACCCCGAAGACAGCTAAGTGGAATTGCCATGCGATTGTAGCATCTAATGTATTGCAATAAGAACTGCAGTAGAAATAATCTTTCATTCTCGACAACAAGCACCACGCACTGGTTGGGGCCACAAAAGTAACGTCAGGTGTTTATTGTGACTAATAAATTATTATTTGATTATCTTCAAAGTAAGAGTAGATAAAAGTTAAAAAATAGAATATATTTTAGACCATCCTGCTTCACCTTTGTCGGTTCCGTCGTCCCTTATCTTGAAGTGAATTTGCAGACAAAATATTATTATAAAAAAACCATTTGCTAGATGTATAATATAGACTGCGTGTTTATTGCCAGTCAGCCGAGCAGTCATGAATCTTTCTTCTTAATAGTACCATCCTATCCATACATTAACTTAGCCTACTTCCCATTTTAAAACTTAAAGTAAATCATGCCCTAACCGTCGGCCTGGAATGACACATATAAAGTTAAGGTGTAGGCTTGACTCCTAAAGGCTTAATAATTGGAACGGGGCATGAAATAAAATGAAACTGCCTTAAAAATATCGCTACCATACGAGCCTTAGCCACGGGTGGCTTCTAGTCAGTTTATGTATTGTTTGTAATTTTTATTTCATACGAAATGAGAAATAAGTTCTTGGTAATGAAATGATACTTGCTTGCTCTTTATGACTTTATGTTCGCTTGTAGGACAACCGCTCCTTCTGTGGCCCCAAACTGAGCCAGATAAGTAACGGCAGCGCCGGCGACCTCGCTCGTAGATTTAAGGTTTTGCTGACTGCAAATGAATCCGCGACATGGCGGGGAAGTATGTTTTGTTTCGGCAAATCCTCGGTTAAGAGAACAAAAACGTACCTTGAAGATTACCATAGTACGGGGCAGCGATTAGCTCATGGTGCTCAAACAATATTTCATTTTCCGAGTTGAAAATAAACATTTTGATTGTTTGGTACTAATATTATAAACGCAAATGTTTGTAAATGTGGATGGATGGATGTTTGTTACTCTTTATTTATTTATTTATCCCGTGGGAATACCGGGATTTAAATCTGCGCAGGTGAAACCGTGAGGCGCAACTAGTAAAGTATAGATATTATGTAGTAGTGTTATAGTATATTTTAATAATCCTTTGAATACACTGTTTCGAAAGAACTTCTAATACGAAAAGAATACTTAAAAAATATCTCCGATTGCGCGTTGCTGCTAGCCGCGTAGCTTTGAAAGACAAGCTGTCCAGATTCCAAGCTCTCAGTGGCAGTAAAAATAGAAGTCTTATTTTTCCGCAAGCTGAAAGGACAGCTGAGGTCAACTTTTTTATTTTTACTGCCATCACAAACAGACGCAGCATGATTTTTATTTTGTAGAAGAAGCGATCACTTCCGTGTTATTTTCCAAGGAATTTGAATACGAGTATATTTTCACAGCTCTGACACTTTGACGTTTAAACGAAACGTTCGATTACCAACCGACCAACCACGTAGTCCACCTGGATGGACGGTTAGTGTATTTTTTCTTAACCAATAACCTAGTTTGTCGGTTGTATATTTTATTCTTAATCGACGATCTGGTTTGTCTGTTGACATATTTTATTCTTAACCGAAAATCTGGTTTGTCGGTTGAAATATTTTCATTCTTGAGCGACAATCTGGTTTGTTGGTTGATATATTATTTTATTCTTAACCGACAATCTGGTTTGTCGGCTATTTTTTTTTCCTAGCGAACACTTAGCTGGGTTGCAGCTACAATTAAATTTTAATCACGTTTTCACTTTGAAGTCCTGAAAGAGTTAACTACTACGATTGTTCTAACAGCTAAACTGATCAACAAAATCTTTTGTGTGTGCAACAAAATCGTTTATTTCCTTCTTTAATTACTCTTCTATTGTTTCAGGTACGTACCAGACTGTCTAGCGTAAGGTTTGCTCGAAGTTTAATTAAATCCAATCATTTTATATTTTCTAACTCTCTGGAGATCATTGAATTCTTCGGTTGGCTTTTTAAATGACTATTTTTGTCTGGCACATTTAATTTCAATCGGCTGAGTAGTCACTCAGTAGTGACTGAGTCACTATAAACACGTTAACGTAAGTTAATCTCACACGTACTTGTGGCAGAACTGTTAGTTAAATTCATAGGACTTTTAAAGGTCTGTCTCCAAACATCAGTGCCGTGTCAGGGACGGGACAGGGACGTGTTTCGTTAGGAGTCTAAAAAATATCACACGGACATGTGTGATCGAGTTCATAGACAATGTATTTGTCTATGAACTCGATCACACATGTCCGTGCCCGTGCCGGTAACGAAGTTCCTGCCTCGTGCCTGACACGGCACTGATGTGTGGGGAATCCCCACTTACCACTATCCCCACTGGGGATAGACCTTAAATCAAAACTTTGGCTAGTGTGCAGCTAATCGCGCAGTGCCTTTAAACTTTCAAAGGTACCACCGGAGTTGACTTCAAAACTATGTTTACATTTTAGTGGTTGCGCAACCATAATATTACCGGTTGCATTCAATGCATTCATGCTGGTTGCATGACCAAATAGGTTTCAGCATTCAAACTAACACAGCGAGGTACCCTCCATAGAGCTGTATTACATTCTGCTGGTTGGCACGAGTGGTTGCGCAACCGTGAAATATAATAATTTTATAAAAATATTTTGTTTCTAATTTATGATAGAAATAATGTAAATTGAATTTCTATCATAAACTAGAAACAAAATATCTTCTAAACACTGTTTCAATAATTTCATCACATTCTTCCATAAAACCTGCTGATTGTCGTAAGTTCATTTGCACCCCACTCGCAGAGCATATTCCACGGGAATCACGATAACTGGCCATTTTGTATTTTTTATACCAAACCGCATGAATATGCAACGAACGTAACAGTACATTCGGACAAAGATCCCGTATACAACAGTAGCTGTACACTGTCGTATACATTGATATGTATACAGTTTATCCGGCCTGACTGCGGCCTCGTCATCGTTTTTTACATGAATTTATTTGTCGATGTCATAAGACTCGATGTTTTACGAGTCCAATGCGATTCTACGGTATTAGTACCGGCAAAGTTGAAACTTGAATCAAAATCCAAAGATTTTGAGTAAATAGTAGCGAATAAAATTATTCATCCAGTGTTCCAAATAGTGAGGAAACCAGTTAGTATTCTAACAGCGGCGATGGGCTTGCAACCTGTCACGTATGGAATACTAACTACTGCAAAATGTGGGTAACAGCGGCGATGGGCTTGCAACCTGTCACGTATGGAATACTAACTACTGCAAAATGTGGGTATGTGCCAAATGTAACGTTTGGACGTACATCTGACTACCCCCCTTAGACATCCTCCACATCCAAAGAATCTTGAAGTTAGTACTTGGTACTGAGAGATCTGAAGGGATATCTACCGTGCCTAGGGATCAAAGTCGTGAAGCTGTTTCAGTTTTTTTTGTTTTTGTTTCAAATAACCTCTTGATACCAAATAGCAAATACACATAGGTTATCTGGAAGATAATGCTTTATAGCATTAAGTTCGCCTTTGTACTGTTATTTTTATGTGCAAAAAGTATTTTCAATTAATCAATCAAATAGCCCCACTTTACCGGTACGTAAAACCGTGTTGCTACGAGATGACGTAACACTTTCGTAGCTGATCTACAAGAATACAACTGGTTATTCTGATATAATTTATTTATACGCGATCGGCTACAATATTTTCGTAATCATAGAACGTTTGAAGCGTGTACGATACTAATTTAAGGAAGATAAATGACACAAAATATAGATTCAAGGTAAGATATAAAACAAAACTGAATATTACCATTTCGAAGCACGCAAGCTGAAATTCTCCCAACCCTATTATCCCACTTAATAAATTATTTATCCAGGGCTTATAAACCAAAGCGTAACATTTACTCATAGCCAATACTTCAGGCAAGTTCGTTTGTGTGTTGGCAAACTCCACACTGGGTTAGTGGTTTTATAATGAAGAAACAGTGCGCGAACGTAGATTAAATCCAAGTTACTTGGAGTACATGCTACTGAATCATAAATTACGTTTAGCTTTCTACATATTGTGTACAGTCTGTCTCAAAACTGAGAGTTTCCGCTTTGCGACGCAGGGGCCTCTCGAAGAATGGTATATAGAATAGCATGTAAAGATTGCGTGGCGATATAAAATATCCGAATTCAAAAATAAACTGTAAACTGAAACTGAAACAGCTTCACGACTTTGATCCCCAGGCACGGTAGATATCCCTTCACTTCTCTCAGTACCAAGTACTAACTCATGATTCTTCGAGGATGTCTGAGGGGGGTAGTCAGAGGTACGTCCAAACATTACATTTTGCACATACCCACATTTTGCAGTAGATAGTATTCCATACGTGACAGGTTGCAAGCCAATCGCCGCTGTCAGAATACTAACTGGTTTCCTCACGATGTTTTCCTTCACCGTTTAAGAGCACTGGCATTGCGCACAAATTTTTCGACAGAAAAATCCATCGGTGCACGACCGGATTCTAACCTGCGACCTTACGATCGGAAGGCGGGGTCACTCCCACTAGACCACCGGTGCTCTTCAAAAATAAAGAGATTCAAATTATTCTTTTAATTTACTTTACATTTTTCCTATTCTTATAAAATAACTTCTAATTTTGTAGTGTCTGACTGTACTAACAAACTAAGTTCAAGCGATGTCTCGTTTGAACTTAGTTTGTGTCTGCGTCGGAGTCAAACTCAAAAGCTGGAATTACTGACATATTAATTAAGAATTCCGTTTTTAAAATAGGCAGATCACCACAATTTGAAACACAAATATAATTTTGACGCAAGCGAGCTTTTCTTTATTTATTGAGTACCTAATAACCCCCGCTTTCTGAAAGCTCGATCAAAGCTAATCAGTTGTCAAGCCACTTTCTATTTCAGCTTTTACTTCAAATAAGATAGAGACAGCAAGTGACTTGACAGCCGATGAGTGTTGATCGGCCTATCAGAAACCGGTGGTGACAAGCAAAATAATTTGATCTGGCTTGGTTTAAAACAATGTATGTATATCAAAATGTATTTTTAAACCTTTATTGACATTCTTTGTCAATAAAGGTTTAAAAATTATATTACAACTAATAGTTACAATTATTTACAAAATGTACAAAATACATATGAAACAGTAGAGCTATCTGCAGACCGTTGCAAACGATCTATAGATAGCTCAACTGATCCAAATCAGTGCCAGTCGGAAGCGTGCCCAAGACACTGGCTGCATTGCCACGCTGAATGGCAATGCTGATACGCTGAGCCAGATAATCACCAGCCCTCGGGTCACGCGTCGCCTCGATAAGTCGCCTGGATAAAATATTGTATAAGTATTGTGTAAAATTGTAAACACATTTTTAATCGGTATTTTATTTAATACATGCAAACAATTTAAACCAAAAAACTCTTTACACATCTCTGAAAAGGATGTTATTCAAAAGCTTATATTAAAACCGCCTATTACAACTCGGAACAACAAAAAGTCCGACCCGCGCGGTCAGACGCTGTTGAGTTTCAATTAAATTGTTTCAAACGATCGGAACGGGCGCAAACCCAAACCTGAACCGTTCCACAATGGAATACATAGCAGTGTACCGTGTGCTGACATAAAAGTCTCACTCGACAGATCCAGTCGGCATAAATTCTTTCTTTATTCTTTATTGTACACGAACTGATTTACACAAAAAATACATAATAGTCATGTACAAAGGCGAGCTTAACCCTATATAGAGTTTTCTTCCAGCAAACCTTAGAGGATAGAGAGAGCTGATTATAGTGGTGGGAAGGTGTACAACATACTTAAAAGTACGACATACTATGTACAACATACTGAAATAATAGGAGAGAAATCCTAATAAATTATAGACAGTACCTACATGCAAAATGAATATAATTATATATATATTATATACACATATATTATATACACATATATTATATACACATATAGATAAACTAGCTGAAGCCCGCGGCTTTGCTCGCGTCAGGGAATTCAAAGTTTCATACAAACTTTCATCCCCTACTTTATCCCCTTGGGGGTAGAATTGATCAAAATCATTTCTTGGCGGATGCCTACGTCATAACATCTACCTGCATGCCAAATTTCAGCCCGATCCGTCCAGTGGTTTGGGCTGTGCGTTGATAGATCACTATGTCAGTCAGTCAGTCAGTCACCTTTGAGTTATATATATTTAGATATATAAACATAAATACCTAAAATATAATAACTAGTCTTATATATATAGTAACATAAATAGACAAAAAATAAATAAATAATAAATGCTTCTCTTTTTTCTCTTTTTTTTTTCGCCTTGTCGTGCCACTAGCTTCTTTAACAGTGTCACTTAACTCCTTTCAAGCACTTGACACATGCTATAGAACTTATTAGGTTATACAACACTAGCGACCCGCCCGCGCGCCCCTGCTTCTTATACATAATGTAAACCTTCCTCTTAAATCACTCTATTAAAAAAACCGCATCAAAACCCGTTGCGTAGTTTTAAAGATTTCATATTCATATTCATTTATTCCTTGCTTCATGTTGTAGGTACAAAAGATCTTAGGGGGTAATAGGTAGATTTAAGCATACTTAGGGACAGAGAAAGCGACTTTGTTTTATACTATATGTAGTGAGGCCGGTTTCCTCATGATGTTTTCCTTCGCCGTTCGAGAGTACTGGCATAAATGTTCTTCTACGTTTGCCAAAAATTTTTGTGTCACTAATCATTTTGAGTGAGGTGAAAGTGTTTTGAGTGCACCTCAAAGAGACTCGAGTACTTGAGACAATATGATTTTGAACTTAGGTTCTACAAATATAGTTTACAGCTAGCCCCAATATGATTTTGCAGTATTTCGACGTCAAACAGCGAGCCACAGAACAAATAATAGTATAATCGGGTTAGGTGCGTGTGACACCCGCGTGATTGAGGAGGGTATTGGCACAATTTATTGCTGCTAAATGCTTGGAATTCAAATGATTTGGGAAATGTCTATAGGCATTTATTTTTCGTAAAAACAAATGTGTTATTGTATGTATTTGAACAAATATTTTATCAACCTGTCTAACAATGTAATCCACAAAATCCGTTTATATCTAGACCAAGATTATGATAATGATAACAAAATAACCGTTCACAAACAAGAAAGGAAACATGTTGCATTAAATAAGTTCGTTCAACGTGTTATTGTTTCCGTGGTGTAGCGGTTATCACATCTGCCTAACACGCAGAAGGCCCCCGGTTCGATCCCGGGCGGAAACATACTTTTTGCATTCTAACTTTTATTTCTAGTACGTAAGTAAAAAAATGGTGTACTGAAAATTGGATCCTTCTAGATTAGATAAGGCTAGGTATGAACAAAGTTTGTGGTTTCTACTAGCTTAAAAGACTTTAAACGCAAAATAGTACGTTCCGAAGAGTAAAACCTTGGAGAAAAAGCGCCTTCAATATTGATAATAGCAATGGTCGCTATCACGCGAAGGAAGCTCATAGCTCTTTTTTTATATTACACAGCAGCCGGTACCTAGTATTTGTAAAAAAACTGAAACAGCTTCACGACTTTGATCCCCAGGCACGAGATATCCCTTCAGATCTCTCAGTTTCGTATTTGTACTACGAATAAATTTAATGTATGACAAAACAGTTCGAAACTTCTTCAAACTATTTCTTAAAGCAAGCGAAGACAAACCGCTATTGTATGTCAACATTTCGACAGAATTTAGAAATTACTGATCTTTTTTTTTTTATTTGACGGGCTTGGTCGCTGGGATCTCAGATCTTATTTATAAAAAATCGTAATTGACATCGTACTCTTGTTAGTACATCTAAACGTTTTTATTTATGAACTATTGTAGGCAGTTTGCTATTTTTGCGAAATAATCAGTTCAGAATCTTTCTAATTGTTGACATGTTCGAGTGAAAAGTACTTGTCTGCCAGGTATAGTATTCTCTTACCTGTGGCCAGGTGTAGTGAGAATAGACTTGGTTTTAGTATTACAAAAACGCTCACCATCTCGCTCCTCTTCAGCGTTTTATCTCACACCAGCCACTTTCACAAACCTCAAGACTGTTGGCAAGGCTGCTCGAACTCACAAAAGGCAGAAATGGAACTATCAGCACCTGGAACTCTTTATTCCGGTTCAATTAGTCGCAGCAAATGAACTTGGTCGTCTCGATAGGTATTTTTAATTAAAGAAAAGCCGGTTGCGGTGTAAGTGAGGGGAAATTAGATTTTTGTACCAGCGAGTTCGAAAAGTGTCAAACGTGAATGAGATTAAGAAGCTTCGGTGGCTTGACAAAAAACGTAATAAAACTATTATTATTGACCTTTTTCAAGCATATATAAAAAAATAGAATTTATATTTTTTGGTTTTTGTTTTAATCAAGATGTGTTCAAAATGTGATTTAGATAAAAAAAAACCCTATAAAACTACTAAGGAAAAAAATTGGCTAAATAGAGCTATTCGAAGGCAGTTCTACAAAACAGGCTTTCGACAATCGTATTTTATAAAATTTTCGACTTTTAACTTCACTATCCCTGCATAGTATAAAACAAAGTCGCTTTCTCTGTCCCTATATCCCCATGTCCCTGTATGCTAAAATCTTTAAAACTACGCAACGGATTTTGATGCGGTTTTTTTAATAGATAGAGAGATTCAAGAGGAAGGTTTATATGTATAATATATGCAGGATATGTGCAACCGTGCGAAGCAGGGGCGCGCGGGCGGGTCGCTAGTAAATAAATAAATACTGCTGGACTTCCCACACAGCAATATCTAGCCCCAAACAAAGCTAAGTCTGTTTTTTTTTATTTCCATCGCTCTCGCTCCGCCTACCATCACGATCACAACCCAGCATTCCTACCTGTACTAATGGGATAAAGTTTTATGGGCGGAAAAACGTCCAATGAACCAGAGGATCACATGCACCGAGCTTAGCGGAAATACTTGAGTTCCAACTTTAAACTTCGCAAACAAGGTACGAGCGATGAAAGGAAAATTGATTAAATTTCTGAACTGCTTGTATGGGACCGAAGTTTTTGTTTGGGTTTCGTTGCTTCCCTGTGTGCTTTTGCTTAAATCTTTTTACACTAACGCATTTACGCTTTTTACAATGAAAATTGATAGTGCTTTTTTCTGATTTTTTCTGACTTCCAAAATGAAAGAGTTTCCATGTTCGTCTGTACTATGTGTTTTTGTGTATGTTCATCGATATTTTTTGCCGATTGTGAACCGATTTAAAAAATTCTTGTTTAGTTCCAAAGAGTTTACTCCCGTAGGTAGTGGATAGATATACTATTTAAGACTGTATTAGTGAGTAAGTAGATACTTCTAGGTAGTATCTATTAGACTTGGCTGACACCGACATCAAATAGATGAGTGGGTAGCGCTAATAATAATTATTTTCATTCTATTTTCTTTTGAGCACTCAAAACAAAAAAATAATTTTTGCTTTTGAGTGCCTATTTGCGGTTTTGAACTCAGTTAGTTTTGATATTGTGCTTGGCACGTGGCGAAAACTTTCATTTTTCACATCAGCTATTTCAGCGACCTTCATCCAGTACCTATTATTATTCTAAAAATGTTGAAATGTACGAATGTTAGTGAATGAAAACTTGTTTTACGGTTGTCAGCTTCGTAATAGGAAGTAGGATAGAAGTAGAATGTATCCAACGATTTCGTAAAGTAATCTTATTTTTATCAGCTCGTAATTTCCTACCTTATAACATTATAATTCATAACTTTTAGTTTTCGTTTGAATATATAAAATAGTGTTAATTTATTTACGCTCGCAGCAATTTAAATAAGCGAATAATCCAGTACGAATCGCAATAAAACTTTTACTTCGAATACATATCGAACTCAGCAAATTACATCCCGGAATCCGGGTTTAAAATCCCAACTTTTTTTCCTATAATTACATGCAACCGTACTGGGGATTAAAATTTTATTACGGCCCACTTGCGGTTTTATGTTTCGTATCTTTTATTTTAGACCCAAGTAAATATTTTATTACGACAAACATAATAAGGAGTTGAAATACGAGCGCATTTTATGGCTCAGTCGAAACGTGGAGCGTTGAGAGAACTCTATCCAGCTCTGGCAGTCAAGAAATGTAGCTTTCATGCGTGAAACCAAAATGACGTTTACCTAATTCGAAATACGAATCAAATCGAAGACATGCCTGTGATTGATTTAAATTCAGAACGAGAGCAGGGATTGGTACCAATGCTGCAATGACCAAGGAATTTGAATATTGATGACCGTCGAATGACGCGTCATGTCAGTCAGTAATGACGCGTCATGTCAGTCAGTCATGACGCGTCATGTGGGTAATTTTTTTAGCGTAGTTATTTTTCCTTGCTCTGCCACTTTGCTTAACATACATTTATTTTAAGGCGATGACAAGTACTGTACCTCTCGCTAGTACGTTTACTAAAGTAAAAAATCACTAAACTTTTTATTGAAGAACCGAAATCAACCAAGTTGTGTACACACAGCTTACTAAAAATATCATTTTGATCAAAACAAGTTATTCTATTAATAGGTTTGCTTTTCTAGTTTAACAAACTTACCCCCGGTTTCTGAAAGGCCGATCAACACTAATCGGCTGTCAAGTCACTTGCTATTTCAGCTTTTACTTCAAATTAGATAGAGATAGCAAGTGAGTTAACAGCCGATTAGTGTTGATCAGGCTTTCGGAAACCGGGGTTAAGCAAACTTTTAAGTTTAGGAAAACTAGTTTGGATCAAAATGATATATTATTTTTGCTGAGCTGTGGTCTATGTGATTGCCCAGAACTTGGTTGATTTAAATTTTTCACAAGTCAGTTGTGATTTTATTTATATCTTTCAATCACAATTCAATTGAACTTACTTTGACTTAGTACATAATATTTTAATCAATTTCCTTCAGTTCTGAGCTTTTAAAGTGTTACTGAGCTGTATTTCTGTATTATATAGCGTGTAACGGAAGGGGGTATCAACCCTGATGGAGGTGAATGTGCTCATGAAACTCAACAACTTTCCCCAAAGAACATAGGTCGAAATATGAAAAAAAAATTTGGCCCTCCCTTAGTAAATCAATCAGCTGGTAGTCAGTTTTGTAAGGGAGGGCAAAATTTTTTTTTCATATTTCGACCTATGTTCTTTGGGGAAAGTTGTTGAGTTTCATGAGCACATTCACCTCCTTCAGGGTTGATACCCCCCTTCCGTTACACGCTGTATAACATACTCTGTGTCGTCTGGTACGGTTCGTTCGTTTGTGAAGAATTTATTCGAACTGCGTATTCTATGAACGAGACAAAGAGGTAGAAATGGCGGCAACAGACCGTTTCACTCTTTTTATTTTATTTGTATTCCAGTTTGTCCGACTTGCTGAATATTTGACGAGTTTTTGTAAGCCACTCATATTTTGATACTTTTTAAAAAGGGTGGTTATCGTTATGATTATGCTGGTTAGTAACCAATAATAATGCATGTCTGGTGACGTCACTCTTATCAGCTACTTTACAAAAAGTATTTAACATCCATGCTTCCTTGTCGAAAAATGAAGATCAGCGTTTTAACTTTTTTTCATTACCCTTTGTCGTCCCACTGCTGGGCAAAAGCCTTTCCAACGTTTAAATGATCAAATTATTTTAGATGAAAATACAATAACTTTTTCACGTCTTTTATATTTTTGAGTCCATTTTCATTCTCTATGGTTAAAATACTGGTATATTAAGCGCACAAATAATATTTCCAGTTTTTACAAGTTGGACAAAAAGAGCCCTAATCACCCTACATTTCCCGCTCAGCACCGCAAAAACAGACCATCTTTTTGAAGTAGCGGAAAAAAATATTTACGCTTACAAAAACAAGGACAAAAGCGGGTCGTACGAAACATTGGTACATTTCCCTTTGCTTTGTGGCGTACTCGGACATTTACCGATTGGACTATATTGAATTACTACCCACAAATTTTTTACTACTATCCAGTGCCCTTAAAAAAGATTGCGTGGAAGAGACCGCTGTTAGCGAAGAGGCCTCCCTTTGTATTACTGCAAATGTTCGATTTTAAGTAACAATGTGTATCTTTATTTTGATGTGGTAATCAATTAAGAGTTACTGTATTTTTCTGTTTGTAACGAATTTAATTCATTCACCACCAAAATGCTACATTATCCCTGAGTAACATAACATGTCCCAGACTAGTGGATAGCATTCGTACTTTTTGTTCGATTGTGGTGTGGAAGAATAGCCCCCGGCTTCTGAAAGGCCGATCAACACTTTTCGGCTGTCAAGTCACTTGCTATCTCTATCTAACTTGAAGTAAAAGCTGAAATAGCAAGTGACTTAACAGCCGATTAGCGTTGATAGGCCTTTTAGAAACCGGGCGTGTGAGTAGCATTCATGTTACTTTTTATCCCAGATCCACGCCAGCAAACTTAGAGTTAGTATAGAAGGTAAATTGATAAAATCTAAATACGACTTGGGATACGGTGAGGCTCGGATTACAGCCACAGGCTGAGAGAGACGATCGGATTTAACGGGCCATCGGCGATCCGGATCGACGGCCGAGGTACACTCAAGCGGATTCTTTAAAATAGATTTAGTTCGATCACGGTCGTCGTAACTTGTTTTTGGGTCAAAGGTGAACTTCTGTCAAAGGGTCAAAGGATTTGCAAATGGACATTCGGATAGGCAGGTTCTTGTGTAAATGTTTCATCATAGACCACATAAAAACGATTCGTTGTCGCTACGTTTGAGATTTTTTATTCCCAACATCTCAACCAAAACGTTCAACCAACGTCAAGTGTAAATATTTTGGTTCATGATATATTTTTCAAATATAGCTGAATTAAATTCGATTAAATGCGTGGTAAGCATTTATCGAAATTGATTTAGCGATAAATTTAACCTAACAAACAAACATCCCCCTTTTTGGAAGTCGGCTAAAAAGAGAATCGTCGAATTCAATTTACATTTGGCAAAGAATTCCTTTAACAAGGCTAAGTATTAGAGAAACAAACATACTAAAAACAAATGCAGTCTATTCGAGAACCACCTTGAAGTTAGTTAAAAATATTATAGCCTTGGTCTTATAGATCTATGGTCTCGTAGATCGTGTCAATTTCCATGGTATTTAAAGCTGCGTTACACTAGCTTTGCAAGTTTATTGGTGAGCTAATTGTTGCTTCCAACTTCGTCGGTTAGCTGTTGAAACATAGTTGCCGCTGCTTGAGCATTCCGGATAATCGGCTTGCTAGCGAAGCCTTGTCGTGGGAGAATAACTAGTACTGGATGAAGCAACTACCCTACTTCAGACTGTGGAGAAGTTTTCTTTAGTCAGTGACTTTGGCTTCCGGCTGCTTGTTCGCTATGGATCAATTAGATCAGATTACGATCCGATGGCAAGGTCCCACAGACCACGTCTTCTTCTATTCCATAAAAGAGAAGTCTCATTGTTCTCATTACTAAAGACTCATCGTGATGAAATTAGATATCTGAGGTGGTCTAGACTAAATGCCCAATTTTATAGTATGTATATTCTGCGCCGTAGGTCGTGGGTTTGATTCCCACCGTGAGCAAACATTTGTGTGATGAACATAGATGTTTGTTCTCAGTCTGGGTGTTATATAATATTATTGGCTTCGTTTTGGGATATATAGCGTTGTGCGGAAAGCCCACCAATATTTATTCATTATTAAAATTAATAATTCAAAATACAGTACCGAAAATAATCGAAGTATTACTTAGTATACACGTACTACGTAAATGCAGTAGAAAATCGCAGTCAGCAGTGCACTGCGGCAAGAATTTCCACAATATTCGGTGCGAGTGGCACTGAGACACATATTAAAGCGACGACATGTGCAGGCCCGCTGCTGCGGTCACACAGACCCATTTCACGAAGCTGAACATTTCACGGACGTACTCATTACTCGTTTATCTTCGGCTAATAGTACGCATAGGCAAGCTTTTAGCTAGCTGTAGCTATGTGACTGAAGCTGAATTTAATATTGAGTAAGTCTCAGAATTTAAAACCCAAATTTTTTAAGTAGTTCGTATTCGAAGCCTGTTACGGTTGCAAGCCCATCGCAGCTGCTAGAAAACTAACTGGTTTCATCATAAAAACCTGTCCCCCAAACGCGATTTCGGTATTGAACTACCCTTATCGGCAGTTAGTTAAAAATGCAACAGATATACGAGGATATACGTAATACCAGGAATTCCAGTTTGCATATCACAGCAAATTTCCGCGAGCTTATCGATCGCAGTGCTCGGCGAAAAAATAACGAAATCACGTATCATATTGGAAAAGCTAGAATTATGCATCTGGAGTTTTGCATCGATTCAACGAGTTGTTCCGATATTTTTACTGCATTTGTTTCTGTGTTGACAACTCTAATCTTTGAAAAGTTCTAAACAACGTTTCAAGTTCTCGAAAGAAGCCTCTTTGAGGCGCACTTAAAATCCCTTCACCACACTGTTTCGAATGAACTAATGGATCAAGAGAATAAATTTTCCATAAGCAATAAATAAATATTGTAGAACATTTTACACAACCATGTTAAAAAACCGAAATGGCGACACAAATTTGTTCTAACAATTTTTAATTCGAGTTATTTCGAATCTGCTGTGGATTCAAAGAAACACTCGCGCCTTTAAAATAGTTCTTGCTCCCTTGGTAAACAATCTACTATTGCACATGTATGTTGGTAGGTATAATAACGTTCCATCATTACAATCCAATCAGTATTTTAAAGACACGTGTAAAAGATAATAGTACGTAACGTCAAAGAAGTAAAACGCAATTTATAAAATAATTTAAAAATAGAACTCCTCTTCACACACGCCGCACCGCTAGAAAAAAAAACAAAAATCTTCAGTTTTCCGATACTGTTTACGACGCCACCACTTGGAAACAAGTCGCGTCGCTTAGCACCTAACTGGAACGAGAGCGCTGACTTTTACATAAATCGACAAGACATAGAGAGTGTTGCCAATATCGCTGAACTTTGTTAGATGTCTCGCGTGTAAGCGCCTTCGAGTGACGCGTATTAATATTTTTCGTAGAACCTTTCAGAAAATGCCTGTACTCGTTAGTATTCTAAAGTAGATGGGCTTGCATCTTGATACTGCTGCAAAATGTAGATGTGCTTAATGCAATGTTTGAACATAGTTGTAACGAACCACATAGATTTCTTCAAAAGATCTAAAGTCCTTACTCTGTACTAAGAGATCTGAGAGTATATTTACCGAGCCTTGCGTTTCAAAAATTTGCTACTTGATTTTAATTTATTTACAAGGCATATGCAATAGAAATTTAATCGATAGATCGATTTAAACAGACACACTATTTGACTGAAAAAACGAGTTTTTTGCTATAACAATGATTAACAGAAACTATATATGAATAGACTAATTCTTTTTAAAAACCCAATTCAATTAAATCCAATGTCATTGTCAGAGAATACAACATACAATCTATTACATACACAGTACAGCAGTTGTCACAATTTTAGGTATTTGTTTTGCCCGCGGAACAGAGAAAACCCTTTGACAGCCTATGCTGGCAAAGGGTTTTCTCTGTTCCGTGTTCCGTAAAAAAAACCACGCACGTGCCTGTGTTTTATGTGTTGTCTATACAGCACATAAAACACAGGCACGTGCGTGGCTTTTTTGAGCTGCGTTCGACCTTTGCGTTGTCGTCAGGAGGTAAACGGGACCATACATCTTTCCATCACGCTGTGATGCCAATACATCAAGTCAGTGATGCGGCGTCGTATCGAATGACAAAAAGGCGCTGCCAGGAATTCTACGAGCGTCGCTTATTTGTCATCCGGAGCGTATAATTGGCCAGGAAACTGCAGCGCCCTCTATGCAGAATAATTAATTGTCCCGCAGCCGGCTGGCGTTTATTTTACGCGTTCTAAAGTGCTGGAAATTAGCTGTTTCGTGTGGAACTGACCCGTTTTCTGCATGGACGCATGTGGAAGCTGAGGCAGAATCTCTTTGTTGCTCTATCCAGGTGAACTACACTTATCAATACAAACCTAGCAACAAACTATTAAAAAACTCATCATACTAACACTACGCTCTTATTAATCATTATGTTAATGTTGAAAGAAGTTAGATGAATATACAATAGTTTTTTTTTTGATCCATTTCGAAGATAGAAAGAAAATAACACGAAACGGAACATCATGCTGAGCTGGACGCCATTTTGTGACGTTTTTTGTGACGGCATTTGAGACACCTTTTCCCCCCTAAACCGTTTCTTGGAAGATTAGTGTTATGTTTTAAATCTCTGTTTTTTACTTACTTACTGTTTCGCTCTTGTTTTGTCATGTGTCGTTAAAATAAAAACTTTTTATTTATTTATTTCTTAGAAATGACTTTGTTTCATCTGTGTTTCCTAATACTTAAGAAACTAGAATCTATACTAAAGAACATTACACGCCACTTTAAGCGCAAGTTCGGCCACATAATGCTCATCCCACCCCTAGATGGGGTGCTAAAAGACTCCACTCCTAGACTGGGCTAGCACGTGCGCCGACTCCAAGACGAGTTTGTTTGAACACTCTCACCTGATTTTCTGAGAAAGGATTTTCTAAAATAGAGGAATTGTGGTAAACGGAACTTAAATAACGAA
This sequence comes from Plemyria rubiginata, assembly GCA_963576535.1. NCBI lineage: Eukaryota > Metazoa > Arthropoda > Insecta > Lepidoptera > Geometridae > Plemyria > Plemyria rubiginata. Next base: position 13,182,469 of record OY754907.1, read on the forward strand.
TTATCTTTTTCCATACTTACTGCCGGTTTCTGAAAGCTCTATAAAGCCTAATCAGATGTTAATTAAGTCACTTACTATCTTTTTAATTTTATAGCTAAAATAGCAAGTGATTTGATCTGATTACGTTTGTTCGAGCTTCCAGAAGCCGGCCGTTAGCGGCTTATAGTTGCCAATAAATGCAATTTAATAATAATGCATCTACTACTGTCAAAAAGGTGACATTCTGAAACCCTACATATTATTTCCTTCAACAATCGTAAATAACAGCTATTCTGCGCATTACCCACAATTCGCTTGAATGATTCTTGCAAGAGTTTCAAATAGAGACATAAATGGCGTCGCGTAGGATCAGAGCCGCGTGTCAGCGCCGCCGGCGTGGGCGTCAGCTGCTCTTGATGGCACTGCGAACACCAACAAGGGATTTACACCCTTGGTGCAAGTTATGAGCGTACAACAATTACTACAATGAATATTTTAAATGGTACTGTAAAGGGTACACTCGCCTACAACGTTTTAGAAGTAAGACGAAAAGAAACAGCTTCATTACTTTGATCCCCAGGACCGGTAGATATCCCCTTTACATAGATTTTTGATGTTTTTATTGATCAATTCAGAAGTGCAGGAATCTAAGGCCCGTAATTTCATAGCCTGATAGAATTTTAATTATTGTGTCGTGTAGATGCTTTTTTTATGAGATCTACCAAAAGAAGAAGCAGATAATGTTATGTCTCCCGTGACTGGGGTAACTGCGTCCAAACCAAAACCAATTTTAAAATACATTTTATTCCAAAAGCTTTGATTTTTGTCGCACAGCACCTTAGCGGTTGGTCTAATTTGGGTTAAGCTTAAAAAACATTATGTTCAAAACAAATACCTTCTAAGCTACAATTTTTTTATTGTATTACGAGAAGGCGTGGATGGTTTTTTAAATAAATCCAAACGCATAACTCTCACCCTTTAAACCTCTAATATTCACAATTTCCGCCATAACGCCTGAAATGACTAGAAATTAACTGCAAAATTTGCCGTAAAACAGCTCTGTTTCACAGTGGCCATGAATAAAACATATCGTGGACATTTACTCATAAGTGTAGCGCAACTCTGAAATTTTCACACCAATAAATTCTAGCTTTACGCTGTGAGAAATTATCATAAAAATGTATCACCATAACTCAACTACGAAATGAAAATGGTTCTCATAAACAGGACTGATACCGGTGGGTTATGTTACCATATTATTTTGTGGGTTGATGGGAGAAATCTAAAAAGTCATGGCAACTGCTCATGGAGACTTTATGTTTTACCCATCTAATCTTTGTTATTTTATCTATCGATTCAAAGTTCATCTCGCATGCCGCATTAGGTCTCGTTCATCAATGATTTCATGGCTGCTTTATTACTGATTTCCCACTTCAGCTACAATCTCACCGGACGGTTAGCGACGTTGAAGCAGAACAGTCTAGAAGACACCTATCTATTCACCTTGGGCATACACAAATTGTAGCGATCAGGAAAAATAGACGACGGCAATGAGTTCCACTTCTTGACTGCTCACATAAGGCAAAACACTTAGTGCGAATAGTTGGTATATCTCTAGTGTTCAAAAGAAACTAGTCACACAAAAAGGAAGAGGTGGTATACATAAGTGAAGCAAACCAACGAAGCTAATGCAAGATCCTTCAAGAGGCTTATCAATTCGGTTGTCAAGGCTAGCCACTAACTCAATTGAACGTCTTTGAAACACTCTGAGATCTTGTAAAGCTCAGAATCAAACGTTCTAAAATTTATTTTTGGCAGAATAAACGACTGATTGGGATATTGAAAGCTAAGAATGTTTCCCATTTAGACTATTTGTATTGGTTTGGAGGCTTGCAATGAATAAAACATGCGGCGAGTATGTACCACACTTGGCGGAATTTTCACACCGATATATCTTATCTTTGTGTGCTGTGAATTATCATAAAATGTATCATCATAACTTTTCTGTAAACGAGAACAAAGACTTATCTTATTTGTGGTTTTCTACGGTGGAATATGTAATGCAGCTATGTAGTTTATTTAAATTAAGCGTATTACTTATTTAAAAAAATTATATATGGTATGCTTGCGAAATTATTCAGTTTCTGAAACTCCTTAGCACAATACACTATGAAGAAATGATATCCACTAAACCTAAACTTCATGATTTAAAATAATTGAATGAATGATTTTGGTTTAGAATGTGCATTGACAGTCAGAAAACCGTTTATTGTAGCTATGGTTTTATTGGATTTTCACCCAACAGATTTTTAAAATGCTTAAAGTTTTTGTGGAAAATTTCTTTCTATTTCGCACCGTGTAATTTTGACATTTATGTGGCGCTTTTTTATAGATGGGATACGATGTATTCATTCAAACATTCACTTACACTTTGATAGCTAGCGGTATTCCGGGGAAAAATCCCATCTCTCGTTGGGTGCTATTCGGACAGAATATCTGGACATATTTCATGTAGGAGTAAAATTCAACGCTTTCAGAATTGCGTCGGCTTTCCTTGCAGGTTGCAGAGAAGAGCTAGGTCACTAAAGTTTAGAGCGAGGCCGTTTCGAGTCAACTAGGTACTACCATTTATTTCTTCTGTATCTAAACGGACTCGTTTTATAGATAGCAAAAAAGAAAAAAAAAACATAATATCATGATTCAATACAAAATTACAGCCTATGTAGCTCAGTTGGTAGTAGCTCTGCCTTCTGCGCCGTAGGTCGTGGGTTCGATTCCCACCGTGAACAAACATTTGTGTGATGAACATAGATGTTTGTTCTCTGTCTGGGTGTTATTATATAATATTATAAGTATGTATTTACAAAAATAAGTATATAAGTAGTATATCAGCTATCTGGTTCCCATATTACAAGCATAAGCTTAGTTTGGGGCTAGATAGTGCTGTGTGGAAAGTCCACCAATATTTATTTATTTATTTCAAATAACTCATAACGGTTATGTTATCAAAATATTCTAACTCTTAATATCTTTGATTTTAAGAATTTAAATTTTGAGCAAGTTTGAGTCGGTCATTAAAAAGTGGTCCGCACCAACTAATTATATTCTTTTTCAAAAAAGTAACTTTCGATAACCATACCATGAGAAGGTATGGTTATTAAAAAGTAACTTCTGCAATAGCAGTTTGCAATAAGTACTCAGCTACGGAGCAAATTCATATAACGGCTATATCAAAGTGAACTTTTATATGGCATCGTTTTCGATTTTTGCCGACTGTGCTCAATAATAGCATTATAGCAGTGAGCCAGCTGTTCGATCCCGCGCTTGTATGTTTCGAAATGGCAAAGATGCACCCAATTTAAGTATATTTAAAAACAATAAGCTGCTGCCATTGTTCGCAATAGAAGCCTCAATTCTGAGAGAAATTTTAAAAAGTTTTCTTCACAAAGGCGCTTCGGACAGTGCATTTGGAATATTGGCAGATGTATATATCTATTAGTATACCTATTTAAGTTTTAATTAATGTTTTTAAATCTAAAATATATTAAAACGATGTATTTTATACGCAAGAGTCATATAAACTAATAACATAATACCTACTATCTAGTGACTAACTGTAACATAAACATAACATAAACATAATTTATTTTCTTATAAGTTGCTCACATTTTGTAACTTATAATATAGTACATAATGATAGTTACTTAAGAAGCTATATAAAACTACAAGTATATAAATTCAACTTGGTGATGGTAAGTTCAAAAGGCAGTTTTACACGGGCTATAAAATGAGTAGGTACAGTTACAAATTTCGTACCCTCCGTACTAGATTTAACTGTGTTACGGCAGGGTACTTACTTTGGCGTGTTTCATTTTGAAGTATTTAAACAAGAAAATGCATAGAAGTGGACGATAGTTAGGTAGGTACATTTGAATATTATACTAAACTATATACTATTATACTAAGGGTATAGAAAAAAAAAAGACAAAGAACAAGATATAAACGTGAGTTTAGAACTATTTGCATCCAAGTATGACTGTATTTTGTATTTTTTTTTTACCCTACACATTAAAAAATAAATACTTTTGATCTTCATCTATTTGACCACTTCTAGCTATAATAATATCAGACTTGGCTTGTTTGTTAATTTATTTTTTGTATTACAGGTATGTTATCCGGGGACAAACAAAATGTACCACATAGCGTGAGTTTTTACCAGCTAAATCATAAAATTTAATGTTCTACTCTTTTATTATTCATGGTAACATGGTACATCACAGGTCATCAGGTCTACATGGCACTACTGTGCCTGATGATGTGGTGAAAGGATTTTAAGCGGGTTGAAAAAAAGACTCTTTTCGAGCACCTGAAACATGTTTTTATGTTCTACGACTTGCTAGTGGGCTGGTTTCTGTCTGCGGTGAGTTTATTCCTTTCTCCGTCCACAATATCTATCAACGCGCAGCTGCGTCGAAAGCAATTTTGGCTTATTGGTGTTTACGGAAACATAAATCAACGTTGCTCAACCTTACTTGGGCAATTAATAAAACTTTATCGAAAATGAACCACTAAGCGGTATAGGGAGGGTTTTACCTTCTTCATGTAAAGCTATACGCCGAAAAAAAAAACAAGTAGCAACATAGTCGCTGACCGCTGTAGTCGCAACGTTAACGACATCATTATTTGTAAAATAAAAATATTATTTTTTAGGTCTCCCTACAATATAAATCGGTTTTGAGATGGCAAATACTCAACCTATAGCAGTTAGCACCTCACCAATGAACAAGAGTGTCTTCACTGGAAACAAACCTCGATCGCATCAAGCTCTAGATTATCCGAATGAGGCTAGTGACGATTGCAGATACGAAGAGATAAAAACTAATCTTGTCTTGCCAAAACCAGACTATTTATAAAAATGATTTTTTTTCTTTTAAAATAAATTGATCTCACAGCGTATCCATGATTATCCATTAAGATGTGAAAACGCAAACTAAATTCATCTTACATTTTATTTTATTATAATTTTAATTTAACTTTTTTATTTTTTTTATATAATACTAGCTGGTACCCGCGACTTCGTCTGCGTACTTTTAATTTGAATATTATGCAATAAAAGGTAGCCTATGTTCTTTCTCAGGGTCTAAAGATTGTCTGTGCCAAATTTCATCAAAATCGGTTGAGAGGTTTAAGCGGGAAAGCGTAACAGACAGACAGACAGACAGAGTTACTTTCGCATTTATAATATTAGTTTGGATATAGTTGGGATGTGTGTTATGAATTGTAATGATAATTTAATTTAAGTATGGATTGATTGTAAATCTGAAAATAAATGAAGAATAATAATTAGAAGAGACTAATCAGCAGTGGACTGACAAAGGTTTATGATGATGATGATGACACGGCTAGATCTAAACAAACAATGATTACTCGTAATCGACGTGAAAGAAGCAAAACTTCGCGACAAACAACTCGAAAACAAACGGCATTCCGTAATTGTCCCCGTTTCGTGAGAGTAGAATTCTTTTTCATTTATTCAAAAAAACTTGCGCATATTTTAAAAGTTACCGGGTTCCGTTGAAAAGCAATTTTCTCTGAAGTCCTTCCTGGACCGAAACAGGGTCTTATGGACAACGGCATAATATTGAAACAGATGCTATTGCAAGCGTCTTAGTTTTGTATAACGTTATTTACTTTTTGAAATAAAGAAAAATATGTTTTTTTTTTCAATGAGAGACTTCATACAGATTTTGAAAATTTGCAACTTTTTAGGTATGTGGTATATGTATAGTAGGTAACTAACTCTTTATTGATTACCACAGTAAAATAAAGATATACATTTTTACTCAAAAAAAACTGAAAAAATACAATAACAGCGATCTCGTGCACTGTAAACGTATTTGGACTTTAAATTTTTTTATGTGTAAGTTTGTCGGTGCAGGCAATAACAAAGCAAAATAACTGTAAAAAAAAGATAATTTCAAAGACAGCTGATGGTTTAATTTTTTACTGAGAGTTACAAGTAACGTAAACAAGAAGAAACGTGCAAGTTTATTAAGATAATACAAAGTTACGCCTGATTTATTAAAACGCATAAAATAACCAGATAACCGTAATTTATTCCCGTACTTTTTCAATGTAACTCTGATTACATCTGTACAAAATTGTTTACTGCCCCGGAGGATCCAAATTGCGTAATTCAAGGGAGAACTAAAATGAACTTGGGTCTCGCAAAAAACCTTCTCAATATTGTTTAAGGGCAGGGTCTAGATATAATAGCTGGGACATAGCGGCTCAGGTCGAGCTAAAAGCTACATACTGTCTGGTTTTATTATTTTTATATTTTGTTACAATAAATACTATTTTACTAGTACCTACCAAGCTCTCATGTTATTATAGAACAAAAATTATAAGAAGTAGGCGTTACGGAGATAAGTGGGAACAAACATACAATACATGTTTGTTCCCAGCCTACGTAGCTCAGTTGGTAGTAGCTCTGCCTTCTGCGCCGTAGGTCGTGGGTTCGATTCCCACCGAGAACTAACATTTGTGTGATGAACATAGATGTTTGTTCTCTGTCCGGGTGTTATATAATGTTATAAGTATGTATTTACAAAAAAAAAGTATATAAGTAGTATATCAGCTATCTGGTTCCCATATCACAAGCATAAGCTTAGTTTGGGGCTAGATAGTGCTGTGTGGAAAGTCCACCAATATTTATATATATATATATATATATATATTTATTTATATTTAATACACACTTAGAATCTTACGCATTTAAAATAGGTATAATTACAATGTAAATATAAATTACCTAGTTAAACAAGCTATACCTAATCATACCTACTTATTAAAACAAAAATATACACTGAGGCTCTGTTTTATAAATATTAAGATAGCTATTCTCTCTGGACTGTGATAAGGGAGAACTCCGTACAAAGTCTGTAAGTAAATTGTAGGGCGGCTCGAAGGGCGGGCACGAATTATTATTTTTATTGCCCTAATAATATGGCCTCTCGGGAAATTAATTAAGTACGCCCTATAAACTGAAACCTGCAGATAAAACGTAGATAAGAGTAAGTAGTGATTACGCACAATTATTGCAGAGTAGGATTGTTTTGAATACAGAAGTGAAAATAATACTAACCCAAATGACAGCGAATTTCACGGTGAATTTTCAATCGAATAACTTTTTAAGAAAAAGTTGTATGAAATTGATTGATTTCGATGTTTCAGTAAAAAGTTAAAGATATAAGTGATTATTATTTCAAAATGTTGAAATATGCGCGCGAGAACGACTTCGGGTGTCAGACTCATAATAATTTTAAAGCTCGAACAAGAGGTGAGTTATTAGGTAATGTGATAATGTATTCATGTAAGTCCCTCTCTAGTTAGAACTCAACTGATCTTTAGAACACATGTAAGCTAAGTTTATGTTCTAAAATCTCACTTCTTCCAATTTATGGGCATTTTCGAAACCCCTAATAATATAGTGCTTGGCTATTAAAAGCTCGATTAAAACCCCGGTTATTAAATTCTCTCTCCCCTTGGTGGGCAAACTGAGTCTAGGGTTGCCAATGTGTCTATTCCGGCTTGACTACTGGTTTTTCCGTTTTAGGATTTCATATTCCGTGATTTGGATTCCGTTTTTCTAGCGGGTTTGTATTTAGACGCGATAACAATAGTTCTCAGCACGACCATTCTACGTAAGTAAAGTTATAGACTGAACTTCGTTCAGTCGTTCTCCTGTGTGTGTTTATGTGTGTTGAATAAAAAAACCATTCATTTATTCAAATTAATAAGCATTAATATTTATAAATCACATGGTTTATGATAAAATGGTTTAATTTTCTAACATGTGTTAAAATCATTTAAATTGCAATTTTCCGGCTTTTTCATGCATTTACCATCACTAAAGGGAGCCTCCCCAATGCAAACTGTCTGATAATCCGTCTAGACAGAGCTGTATACATCGTAGTTGCACCGCTGTGCACGTGTGAAATACCGCTTAGAATAACTAAGTTTGCTTGGGACTAGACTATATTTCATTGGAGTTCCTACGTGGCAAGTACGTACGAGCTAGTGTCTTAAAGCGAAGACAAGAGCTAGTAAACCTTGCTCGCTTGATTTCATGTGTTAAAAGATGTAAAATCACTAATGTAATTTCCAAAAAATCGCAAACTACTATTTTATGTGAAAAATCATTTTGCTTTATAAAAGTTTTCCTACTTAAAAGTTTGATTTAATTGCTTTCGTACTTAAGTAAACTTTTGGATAGGAAAACTTGTATCGATTAAAATGTTTTTTTTTCTAAACTGTGCGCGATGTGACACACAAAAGTTGTTTGCGGTTTTGCGATTTTATATCTTTGAACAAGTCAAAGATGCGAGGGAGAATCACATTAGCTCTTGTGTTGGTCTTTTCACGGTTAAATCTAACATTTGTGTCGATTCTGTCACATTAACAAGACAGCGCTAAAGTTATTATTGCCCTCATTTTTCAGTTTATATGAAAAATACTGCAACATTTTTAGTACTGCCAAATTAAGCGAATAGAAAAAAAATGTTTTAGGAAGGTCATTCTGGAGTGGTATGCTAATTTTGAGCGTTCTCCATATACCAACTTTCCGCGATCTTCACAGTTATTCCATCGGGTAGGAAGGCCCACGCTTCGTTTTTCAGCTCGTGGTCTCTATTCACGAACTTATACCCCAGCGGTTGCTAGATGTACTAAACACTATCAATCTGAAATAAAAATAGGCACTTTCCCCAAAATATCGCTTAAAAAATCTACTTACGATAAAATAAAATCATCCGAAACATTACCTTTTTCCGCACAGTATTTTTACCGTTAAACCTTTCTCAATCTCGATCAGCGCCCTGATTTACAAACGCTTTAAAGTTATAACGGTGTTTAAACCGTGTTTTAACGGGCTGCCTCATACAAATTTTGCCGAAGCAATTTTTGGTTCACTAAAATTAAATAAGTATGAGCGAACTTTGGTGATAGAGGTTTAGGTCATTTCCTATTTTTCTTTCGTAGCTTGATTAGGAATAACCGTTAGATGGAAATATGACTCATACAGACACTGCACACCATGGGTTCCTGACGGACGGCGGCCCCTAGGCGACCGAGAAAGCACTGGCAGGACGATCTGGATGCATTTATTTTTTAGATCTAGAGGAAGCTTGGGATAGGGAGAACAAAAAGAAGCGCACAGCAGTGAGATGACAGTTTAAAAAAATTCAAACAAAATTCAGGAGTGTCTGCAAGTATCGAACGGAAACAAAACTTTCCGAATAATGGCTGAAATAGAATTGCTTAGCGTTTGCGAATCGAGGCTCTAGTGAGATATTTCAAAGGGTGCATAGAGTGGGGTGGTTCTCAAAGGTATCGGGTCATGCCAGCGACCCTCGCTTTGCAGTTGATATCCTTCACAGCGAAAGTAAAAGCAAAGTGTTCTGTTCAATACGGCTGACAATATTTTAAAGTATCCTATTCAATGAGCTCGAGGCTGAGCCACGTTTTCAGTTGTTACCAATATATCAACATTGTTTAAAGTGATTCTTCATCTTTTTATCGTATCACTTGTTTCTTGATGATGAATTTTTATTATTTCTGGAGATGATTGAATTTGTAGTTTGTAAGTAGGTAAATAATGAATATTGGTGTACATGCCATACAGCACTATCTAGTCCAAGCTTTGCTGGGCTTGGACTAGATTTGGCAAGTAAAAATGCCAATGTAAGTGAGGCGAAACACAAAGGTGAGTGCGGACTACTAGGGAAAACTGCGCGAATTTATTGCTTAAAGAATCGTCACTCTGGTCTGTGAGGCTGTCAATGCCACATCTACAGATAGTTCAGAATTGCCAACACCTCGTTTGTGAGACCTTCCTACAAATATAAACACCCTGTATCTATTTGATGTGCCAGTGCATGTTGACAAACGGCAAGGAGTTTACCCGCCCGCATATAACCGAGTAGAGCTGAGACAGTGCATGCGATTATCGCTTGTATTGCTTAGTGATTGGGCACAAAATTAGATGACAATCATGTTCTTGCAAACATTCATTTATGATAATTAATGCGATTATAAGATAGTGTTCAGTTTAGTAGAGGCCGTAACATGAAATCTTATTGCAATTTACTCTGAAATGCTCTCGTTTAACTAATTCAATAACTTTTATGCTGTCTGTGTTAAGGTCCATTTTTGTTAATTGTTTAGCTATTCGAAGAACTGAATATCAGTAAAATATCATACATTATTCTTCCCAGTACATTATGTGGCTCTGCTTTTGAAGATGGACCAATAACTGATAAGCTGAATTTTGATGCATAGATCCGCTATTTTCATTTGGACAAAGATATGTTTTAGAACAAATATTGTTTCATTTTTGACCTTGACTTAGAGTACTTCTAGTTCCAGATGCAATCTAGGCAATAGACAGAAATCAGACTGATAAGATGGCCATTGCCAGTTATGTCAGTATTTATAAAAAAAAGTTTCAAAATAGTTTGAAAAGCCTCGAAACACTTAAAATCACGATGATTTTGTGGTGAACCACGATGCTGAAGAAAACAATGTTTACCGATTTACTTCATGATCTTACAATTTTCGTGTAGTTATTTATTTTTTTCACCGCTCGAAAATTCTCTCCTGTCGTAACTAGTCTCAACGACGCGTAGCTATATTCGTAGCAAGTGTCTACGAGATTGTTGACAAGTAGCTTTTCGTAATATGTTCGTGATGAAAAATATGAATAAAGTAAAAAGTTAGGTTGTTTTTTGTTGATGCAAATTTAAATAGAATAGCAGTAAATATTCATGTAACATTTATGGTAACTCGGTATTGCGATATCTGCTGGGACGGGTTAACAGTCGTTTGATATTTTTAATGGAAATCTTTCTCAAGAATTCTCAAAATCAGTATATTTTTATCATGGACGAATAAACACAATTCTTTAGTATCTTACTCAAAATTTCTCAAAATCAGTATATTTCCATCATGGACAAATAAACCATTTTTATAGATTAAAAGCCTAATTTTACCAATTACTTGAACAAAGTCAAGCCCGCATAAAACCTTTCTAATTCCCCCTTCCCCGGTGCTGTTCGGCGGCATCTGTAGAAAATTGATTATCTTTGAAAAACAGGAGATTACTTGCTCAAAACAGCTAAAGATTTCTCCATAAAAAACCTGGCATCGCTCGATTGGTTTTCCATGAAATGGTGACCGTAATAAGACGAATATTGCTTTACAGGTTCATCTTTATTGTGTAGAACTCTCAGAAGTGACAACAACTGTAGTAACTTTAATCACTACATAGTATAAAACAAAGTCGCTTTCTCTGTCTCTATATCCCTATGTCCCCATGTCCCTATGTATGCTTAAATCTTTAAAACTACGCAACGGATTTTGATGCGGGTTTTTTTAATAGATAGAGTGATTCAAGAGGAAGGTTTATATGTATAATACATGCATGATATGTGCACCCGTGCGAAGCAGGGGCGCGCGGGCGGGTCGCTAGTATCATATAATTCTTGATAGACTATCAAGAACATAGATTTTTACAAGTTAGCACTTCGTCTTGTTTGCTCCTACAGACGGTCTCTGCTCTTATGTGCGCCTCAAATAGGCTCCTTTTGAACACTTGACACATGTCATGTTTTAGGACTTTTAAGATTCTAAGAAATTGCCGGTTTCATAACGATGGTTTCCTTCACCAATCCAGGTAATTATGTCCGCTAATAATAATAAGGTACCGCCTTGTAGCTTAACCTTTGTAGACTGTGCGTTAGCTCTAAATTGGAATAAAGACCTAATAATTACATTCTAGAAAACCGATTACAATTTTTGGCCTCCTTTCACCAAGAAGGGATTTACTGGCTTCGTTGTTTAAAAGTGTTTGTTAGTTGTTATAGAACCTAGCCACTGCTGATATTTTGCGCTCCATGGTTGTTCTTACAATGGTTTGTTCGGTCTTAAAGATTGTTTTCTTCCGAGCCATTGTGCGGCCGATCGCTGGAGATTGGATGGAAATGAGACTTGGGGCTGTGTTACGGAATACAAGGGATTTACTATGTATAGAAAAATGGAGACAAGATGATAAAAATCACGTAGAATGGAATTTTGTTGACTTAATTTTAATATATTATTTACTGGCTGCCACTTCGACTTCGATTGTGTAGAGTCATTGCTAATTGCTAACATGAATGTTCAAGTCATTTTCTATTTTATATATTTTTGGTGAGATTCGGGTTACCAACTATACATTTTTAGATTCATCGATTTGTCGTTCGGTTTTGTAGTCAGAGCGTAATAGAGACAGAAACATCCAAGCATCGTAATTTTTGCATTCCTAAAGGTATAAGTAAGAAGTAGGTTATGATAGCATCAGTGTAGGAACTTGGATAGACACAGTCACACAGTCTATATAATATTTTTAGGAAAACCAGGAGTGGGTCAAAGATAAAAAACATAAACCGGTAACCTAATTTTAATAATGAAAAACATCAGTTTTATTACATCAAATAATAATAACCAGAATGGAACAAGACACACTTAACACGACTTTAAACACTTTTACACAGATTAACCACACCTAAAAATATAGCTCTCACGACCTAATTAAATATCCAGAACGAATCACAACGACTTTCCCTTGATGCTTACGCATCGAAAGCCAGCCAGCAAAGAGACCAGCGCTCTGCCTGCGCTTGGTTTTATGCGCGCCACACAGCACCGCAGCGCCACCACAGCGTGCGTCACTGACAACACTCCTAACAATATAATATTATGTTTTTCTATCATCAGCAATAAACTGAAAGGTCTCTTTAAATCATTGGTGCGCCATTAAGCTAGATTATCGGCTCTTTTTGTTCGAATTTGAACATGTTTGTATTATTTTTGTACCTTATACTATTCTATCTGGCTTATACACACGGACGGATACATATCAAGCTACAAAAAGTAGGTACAAAGAAAAATTACGTTTCCTACAAGGACAAAAAACGATAGAAAACGTGTACCTATTCAACTACTGTTCTGCGTTAGAAATTCCCGGAAATATAATTATGAATCAGACTGATTTACATTTTGTCAATTATAATTTAAATTCGCAAAGCTAAATACCCGCAGCTACCAGCGTCAACCCTATTCGAATGGGCTCAGAGCCTAAGCGATGGAAATTCCAATCCAACACCAATAATTGCAGAAATTGCGTACGAATTCGGAGGGACAGCGAAAAATATTTATTCAATGACAATTCCCCAAGTTTAGTCGGCTTTTTTACTGAACGAGCTATTTTTCTTTGTTAACGAAACTGAATTCGCATTCATAGCTTTATGAAGGTTATTTTGTTTTTTATTTGGACCATCGCGTGCCCCTTTTGTTGGACTCCAGAGTAAATACTAGCTACCACAGTACCGACAAGTTACGCATTGATGCAAGTTGTCGTACTGTAAGGATCAGTGTTGGGCAATCAAAGGATGAGAGAAGATTGCACGCTCTCAAAATGCAAATCGACATGGATATGACAACGATGGATAAGTAGACCAAAAATTTCGACATGGTTCAGGACCCCTTTTCCGTTGATGTTATAAGAACCGACTAGTACGCACCAGAATACATACATATCTTATCCATTCTCGTCACACCACACATCCATCTCAACATTGTCATCTCCGCTACATGCACTCTTCTACAGCCTACGTAGCTCAGTTGGTAGAAGTTCTGCCTTCTACGCCGTAGGTCGTGGGTTCGATTCCCACCGTGAACAAACATTTGTGTGATGAACATAGGTTTGTTCTCTGTCTGGGTGTTATATAATATATACTTATAATATATAATATTATATTATATTATATTATAATATATAATATTATAAGTATGTATTTACAAAAAAAAAGTATATAAGTAGTATATTAGCTATCAGGTTCCCATATCACAAGCATAAGCTTAGTTTGGGGCTAGATAGTGCTGTGTGAAAAGTCCACCAATATTAATAATATATTTATTTATTTATTTATTTTCTACTTCATTCTATATGCTGTTTTATACCTGATATTTTCACTGGACGTTTGTAATTCATTTGCAGTTGTTTAAAGTAGCTCGCGGTACAAGCGCGGCGTTGGGGATTTGAATGGCAAGGCGTTGGGGATTTGAATGGCAAGGGGATAAAGCGATCCCCAAAAGTGTAAAAGTTGTGAAATGGTATCTTCGATTGTTGCCGCCGAACTTTGCTCGCTTCTGAAAGAGGCAGCCGCAACTCGACGTGACATTTGAGTATAGTGAACAAAGAGATGTTGCCGGCAGTTTGAAAATGTTTGACTCGTATTTATTCCTTTTGAACTTTTGTGGTATTGCGTAAGTAAAACCACGGTGAGTGTCCTGCCTAGTGGATCTGCACTCACCAGCTGCGCCTCACTCACGTTAGTATTTTCACCGAAAGAATCTTTCACGTGAGAGGCGCTTGCTAGTGATGGATATAACCAAATGCCAAATTGAAAATCACTTGGGTCAGTGTTGTAGGTTCATGGGTGACGCTTGGTTTCATAGTGAATTGCTGTCGTTTTGCTGTTTTTTAACAAATCAAATTACTTTTATGCCGATACGACTACTTTTTTCTGTTTTAATAATCCAGAGAATCGAATCGCAATGATACTCCATGCTCGGCTGCTGGAGCGATTTCACGTAGTGTATTTAGTTTTGAAGTTATAGAGTTGAAGTTTGCAAAAGGGACCAGCAAACGCAACGCGCTTGAAATTTTGTGACAAGCAAAACTACAAAAAGTAGTCACAAGGCTACTGCGTGATGCATAGGATGCTGTCAGATAAATCAACATCATCATCGTTGCAGCTTGTTAACCCAACTCTCTCGGCTTAGGGGTTTTAACACCCTGTATCATCTCGAAATAATTTTTGATGATATTTTATTATCAGCAATTGTTATTATTACATCTATTAAACTGTGTTATGGAATACGCTCAAACTGTAATTTTTTAATCTAAAAACGTTCTAGATATTTCATTTGGGCTTTTTGCACCCAAGGCTAATATTCTATGTAGATATTGCCATGGCCTAGTAAAATACTGTGAACATCTCTATGAAGCGACTAAATTAGCTCACTAACTAAAATTGTTCTCATTTGAATCCATGGTGAAGCTCCAGCATAATTAAAGGCTAGCAAAGTCAAAATAGCTTAAAATTCGTCGAGGCTTTTTGAAATGTAAATCAAACCCCAAAAGCCTTCCAATTTCTCTTTGATGTGTTAATTTTATATTCGCAAACTGTCCCGCGCAGAATCTCTTATCGGCTTTGCATTCATTAAAATATTCCGGTCATTTTACATATTTAAGAGATGCTTTGCTGTGGTACTTCTACGATGCTGTTGACTGCTCCATTTATATCAATTACTTTTTATCCGGTATGGTTTCTGCGTAACTCGGCAAACAAATTTAACTTAACAAAACATTTTTTAACATTTTTGCAGCTGTATTGATATACAGCTTCACGATTTCAATTCCCAGGCATTGTAGATATCATCCTCAGATCTTTTAGTATCAAAAACAAACTCAAGGTTCTTTGAGTATATTAATAACATAAAAAACCCCCGCAATGTATATATTATTTATTTATTTACAAAAAAATATATATCAGCTACCTGGTTCCCATAATCACAAGCTTTGGGGCTAGATATTGCTGTGTGGAATGACCACCAATATTTATAAATAAATAAATAAATATTGGTGGACTTTCCACACAGCACTATCTAGCCCCAAACTAAGCTTATGCTTGAAATATGGGAACCAGATATCTGATATACTACTTATATACTTTTTTTTTGTACATACATACTTATAATATTATATAACACCCAGACAGAGAACAAACATCTATGTTCATTACACAAATGTTTGTTCACGGTGGGAATCGAACCCACGACCTACGGCGCAGAAGGCAGAGCTACTACCAACTGAGCTACGTAGGCTGTCAACTACGTAGGTACGTAGGTTATTTATTTATATAGTGTTGCTCATTAGCAAACTAAATGTTTTTGTGAATACTATTTAGTTATTTCGTTGTTATTAAACCAACATTACTTGAGGTAGCTAAAATGTGAACAATTCGGAAGAAAAGATTAATAATAAAGAGCAACTAAATATAGTTTTCATGGTATTTTGTGCGTAAATGTAATAAAAGCAGCAATATGTTTCGGCTCATTACCTTTATTAGGTTGGCACAAAAATAAAAGGAACAAGTTAACCCACATTGCCCCATTAGCGACATAATTCTTAACACATAAATACTGTGCCCACTGCCCGAGAAAAATTACTGCCCAGACGCCATGCTCGAAAACATGCGATAAAATGTCACTAAAAAGATGACTGATAAGAGATTAATAATGCTATGTGGCGAGTTCATTTTGGTGCATACCACCGCAGAGCTAGTTATCTCTATATACAAATCAATAGTACCTACATGTATCAACGAGAATAGTAGAAATTATAAGTACTTATTATACATATCGAATAATAAAACGATTTCTAGAAGTCATTGGTCAGTGCGCAAGTTAGTTGTCAACGATAAAATAAGTTTATCGCTGACAATAATTATACGGCGTGAAAGAGTAACAAACATACCATCCATCCATCCATACCTACTTACAAACTTTCGCGTTTATAATATTAGTAGGATTTTGAACTACATCCTTTTGGTTGATATGTCGAGCGTTTTAGAGTATGGACCCAGAAGCATTACCATTGGTGTTATGGAGGTGAGGCTTTCGGTCATAGTAGAGATAAGAATATACCTAACCGTAGGGGGTCTAGAGAATCTGAAGTATCGTGGAAATGGACATTAAAATTAGTGATGTTATCCTGCTCTAGTAATGTTCAAATAGATTATTTCCGTTTCTCTCTTGACTTCTTCTTTTTCTCAATCGATAATAGCCCTTATTCATATAGGTCTTTGAGCGCGCCAATAGCTTATCAGGCCGATAAGTTTGTTGTTGTCTCTTTTCGTTGGCATGGAAGTGACAGTGACAAGAATACTCTACTGAGCCGTTATAGAATGCCAGGCATAATTAAGAGTGATAGTGTTTTAGATCGCACAGTTTCAGTTTTTAAGGAGAAAACTTCAAGAATCCTAAGTTGGTAGTTGGTATTAAAAGATTCAATATCAAAAGTTGAAAAGAGGAAATATCTACTATGCCTGGGTTCAAAATCCTGAATCTGTCTGTTGTTCTGGAAAACGTTTTATTATTTCTACGAAATACGCAATCTGGTGTTGCAGTTTCCATATCAATGGTTATTTAGTGAGCCGATCAAAATTGTTCGCCAATATTTGTTTTATTCGTTCAGGAAAACATGCCAATCTCGAGTACCGCATAGTATGTACTCTAAAATATTTGTATGAAGTTTGCTGGCGCCCACAAAGGATAGAAACAGTATAATACTACGCAGTCCGCACCACAACTTTTATTACTTCACTAAATTTCAAACTTTTGCATGAAAACTACAGTTTTTGTTTTCGTATCGACGCTGACAACCGCCAGCGTAATTTTTAGTTGTAATTCTTTTGGTTTGATTCACAATGATATTTTCGCTGAATTTTAAATTATTCCCCAAACAAATGAATTTATATGTTGGGGCTAGATGATGCTGTGTGGATTGTCCAGCATTATTTATTTTTTTATTTATTTATGTATAAAAATTTTGAAATGTGCGAACGTTTGCACATTTTTATTCGATTGGTTGTCAACGGTTAATTTTTCTTCGCGCTTAGGTGTATCACTAGTGAAGGATAAAGGCTCTCCCCCACAGGCACTTTATTGCGATTTTGCGTTATTGAGATATTGTGAATGCGTTATCTGTTTTCAGTTAAGAGTAGTAGAGCTCTTTGTGAAGGGCTCGTTCCGGGGAAGTACTACCACCACGCCTTTTTCTGCCGCCAAGCAGCAACGCTGTGTTTCGGTTTGAAGAGTGTGGTCGCCGGTGTAATTACAGGCACATGAGGCTTAACATCTGTATGCCTCAAGTTGATGGACACAGGGCAGTGCATCGTAGGGCACGTTTCTATTGTGCGTGACCTACCGGGCAATGTTTTGTTTATAGGTGGTGGTTACCACTTAACATCAGGTGGGCCATCTGCTTGTTCCATCAGCTAGTTGTATTTAAAAAAAAGTACATTTTTTATTACGTGATTTTCATTTGTGTTACACACTGCTGCAATAGTAGTGCGCGTTTGAAATTTCCCGTAGGATAATCCAAACTTGCATTATTATCGCGCCTGTGGGAGGGAGCCAATTACATGAGATCACATGATACCTAATCATCGAGCAACGATATGATACTTCACCTACTTGACAGTGTTTTGTTTTTAATACTCATCTGTCACTTATTTTTTTTTTAAACATTTAATTGATGGAAAAAGCAGATGGCCTACCTGATGTTAAGTGGTAACCATCACTTATAGCAAATCATTGCCTCTAAAGTCACGCACGATAGGAACGTTCCCTACGATGCACTGCCCTGCATCCATCAACTTGAGGACGCAGGACAGACAAGTGCCTGGAGTTACACCGGCGACCACACTCTGCAAACAGAAACACAGCGTTGCTGCTTGGCGGCAGAAAAGGTGTGGTGGTAGTACATCCCCGGACGAGCCCTTCACAAAGAGCTCTACTACTCAAAATAATAAATTGGTCCAATGTAAACAAAAGCCATCAAATAAAAGAAGAAGCAGAAATAAGTTTGCCTGTGCTATATTTCACTAGCGTTTATTTTATGTGCCACATTACTCAGCTGCATTAGGGGATGTTTTAGGACATATACAAACATTGCAAATGGAGTCGCAGCAAAGTGCTGGCTGTTGGCAAGTGTTTTCATAATTTCAATTCTCATCTTTGCGTAGCACATTTAATCACATTTGCTGAGTGCATTATGTAACTAGGTAAATATACGAGCTAAGATAAAATGTTTGACGGGCAATAATTAAATTTTCAGTATGTGCAGTGCAACTATATAGTTTCACGAAGAAATAATTTGCGCTTTGCTATACTTTTTCTTTACTGTATTTTCATTTCTTTTTCATTTCATTTCATTTCATTGGATGGGTCCTATCAACATGACCTATGTCATGTATAATAATAATAATCATAATTCGTTAAACGACTCATAAAATTTTAAGAATCATATTTCGTTTAACACTTCAAATATAATATCAGAATTTATTTATAATTTACTTATTCTATCATACGCCACTTCCACTAGAAGCTAACAGCATAGAAGTAGGTAAGTAATAACTAGATACTAACCTGAAATTGAACTCGTTTCCAAGTCTCAGACAACTAAACAGAAACGATTATGAACTTAATTAAGATCAATCTAGCTTGCCTAACAATATACTCGCGTCGTCTTCAGTCTCAACTCAAGTAACTTCAAAGTGAAGTCGAGCAGGTAATAGATATGAAACCCTGGGGCTTTAGTGGGATCAGGGCTACAGGACGAGAAAAGTCGGGGAAAATCACCAATAAAGCCGGTAAAAAAGGAAATCTGTGAGTGCCATGGTTTTTGGCAAAACTTTGAATACAAATAGCCGGTTAAAAGTGTTTACAATATTTATGTAAACATAATATTTATGTTTATGTGTGCTTTGCAATATTTATGTGCAAAACTCAAAACGAGTTTGATAACTAAAGAAAAATTGACTTTACTAGGTTTATTTTCCCATAGTCTTTAATTTCAACGGATGATCTTAACAGTGTCAAGTAATTATGAGTTTACGAAAATATAAGTTCGCCATATGCTTTGGCGTTTTTTTTTTATTTTCCTCTAATTTCCCAATTTCTTAAAACGGCAGTAAATTAAATGAATGAGAGCGATATAAAGCGTGGAATGCTCTCCTACCCGATGAACTAACAACATTGTGGGGATCGCGGAAATGTAAAGGGTGGAGAGGGCTCCGAATCGTTCTTCCTAGAAATGTTTAGAGGAGGACCATGTCCAGGTTGGCTACCTAGGTACCAACTTTGCTAAGCAGCAAAAGCTGAGTTAGGGCCTTTTTGGCATACAGTACGTACCTACGCACTACTCTGAACGGGACGGGACTGGCCGCAGACATTGTTTTTCTTTGTGTATGTTTGTATATGTGTGTTATGTTTGTTTCTTTTCTTCTATTTTAATTAATATGTTTTATTGCTACCTAATGTAGTTTCCTGTCCGTTCTTTATTTCTTCATTTCTTTTTTTTTCTGTATGTACTTATGTGTGTCAAATAAATGTATTTTCTTTCTTTCTTTCTTTCTTTCTTTCTTTCAGTAGTGGGCTTCTTCGAGCTGGTTACGATGTTGAGAACTAACGACGTAAATAAAAAACCGGAAAGCTATCTAAAAAGCCGGTAGCTGAGCATCACTAGGCACGATTAATCCAGAAGTTCAGTGTACCCTTCATAATTTCACTATTTGTTGAGATCTTGAGCTGGGTTCTTTTGACAACGGACTATGAATCCCAACCCTCAACGATGCCCTGGCTAGTATTACCTTCCCACTAGAGGAGTACCTTCCCACGATGCACACAGTTGTTTTCTTGTTCTATCAGCAAGAAATATAAAAAAAAAATGCCTAGTGTTGGCTATACAAAAATTCTTAATCGCACAGTACAAAATGTATCTGACTCGCACAACTTAATATGAGAGAGCATTCTTTTCAATTAACCCAAGTCCCCCCCCCCCCCTAGTTGTGTTTTGAAATAACAGAAATGGGTTTTTAAGAAAATATCAAACTCCTCAAGATGGGGTTTGCGCACTCCCTCAAAAACAATAGCTATTTATGCAACCACGTCGCACTCATACGTCACAAGTCACACGGTAGCGTAATGGCCCTTAAATAACACCTGAATCACACACGTTCTCTGCAAATGACTGCCATATTTTCAGCCGGTTTTAATTTAAATTTTCCCTTGTTTATGCCGAGCTAAATAACAGCTTTTTACTACCTATGTTGCAGTAAAGCTCAGTTACTGCCATTGTGCAGGTAACGAGAAATACAGTTTTTGAAATTGTAAAGCAAAAGATTGCTCCTTAAATGTTCGTACTTGTATACTTATTGTGCATGTGCAGTCTTATTCTTCTTGAGTGTCGAAGTTGATGTCTTCAAGAGACGAGTGAATAGGTATTTTCTAGGTAAGCGTGCTACACCGTAGACCGCATCGTCACTTACCATCAGGTGAGATAGCGGTCAAACGTTTTACCAATAATATGTAAAAAAAAAAAAAAAGATAGATCATTGTCGAAATATTTACATTGCCACTTTCACCACCTACATCATGCGTGGTATTTAAAAGGTTTTCCCTTGGCTAGCATAGCATGGAGGCAAATGGGGCTATTTTTGAATGGACCCGTAGTCATGTTTGTAGTCTGTATAAATAATCTCACTAATATTATAAACGTGAAAGTTTGTAAGTATGGATGGATGGATGGATGTTTGATACTCTTTCACGCCTGAACAGCTGAACGAATCTGGATGAAACTTGGCAGAGAGATGGATTATAGTCTGGAATAACACATAGGCTACTTTTTATCCCGTGGGAATACCGGGATTTACATCTGAGCGGGTGAAACCGCGGGGCGCAATTAGTTTCTAATAAATTCGAGATCCTTTTCAAGGTAATACTTATTAGATTTTTACTGAACCTCTAGAACGCAAAAACGTGAATGTATATAAAATTAACCTTTGATTCAATAAGTGTTATACAACGGTTGCCTTGAGATGGACTGGATTCGTAATAACGATAGAGATATGGTTAGAGAGACTATATGGGTTGAATAATGAACTAAAAATCACTTAAAATATTTAAGAAAAACGTCAATTGATTCTACATAATCACAAGCAAGAGCCACAAAATTCATATAAATAATACATTGAAGGAAACTGCGGGTCCTTTGAAGGCGAAGTTGGCATCAAAAGGGACGTTGTAAGTAATGGCTGAACCGTCCCAACATTTTGGTCCATTGGCGTACAGCTCGGAAGAAGATTGGCTGTTTCAATCTTATTCTAGTTTAGTGCTTGTTTAAGTGACATGGAGTGACGAGTTGGTGAGCATCTGGCTCGACGCATCAGTATCTTAATAAATAAATAAATAAAATAAATAATGCTGGACAATCCACACAGCATCATCTAGCCCCAAAGTAAGCTACTCAAAGCTTGTGTTATGGGTACTAGATGACTTATATATTTAATACATTATATACTCACATAGATAGATATTTTTTATTATACATAAACACCCAGACCAACGGAACAAATATTTGTTCCGAGGAGGGAATCGAACCCGCAATCTCTTGCGTCGCAGGCGGACTCTCGCCCGCTGCGCCACTGAGGTCGTCAAATACATATAATGACAGATAACGTCAGATAAAGTTTCAGTGCTAGAGTGATATAGCTTCTTAGAACCTTTATTAGCTATGCCAAAGGGCAGTCGGGGACACGACTCAAACTATTGTATTATTCAAATAGCGCCATATTGCAGAACCTTTCATATGTCCAAAAGAAATCTAAGTGCTTTCAGAATTGTTATTGGCGTATAGAGAGATTTTACCGGTATGTACTGAACTACTTTTATCCCTATACTTATAAACTTTACACAATATAAGCATCGTTTACCTTGTTAAGTAAAAACTAATATTAACGCTTAAAGTATTTAAGTAATGAATGGATTACGAATCTCAAATAAATTTATAATATAAAATGATCGATAAATATTGACTATACTGAAAACTATGCAAAAATGATATGAATGACTAGATTCAAACCAACACTTCTCTTCTCAGCTTACTTCCGCCGCGCCACCTGTGTAGTTTCACGATGAACTCAAACAATTACTCTGAATTAATTAACATATACGTCAGCTTGTTTGTGTGGAGCACAGGTGCGTGTTTGTTGCCGTGAGTGAGTACTGCCTTGGGAAGGGTGGTGCAAGTCGAAGGCGGTAGCCTATATCTGCCGCCAAGCAGCGTTGCTCTGTTTCGGTTTGGAGAGGTGGTCCGGTGAAATCACAGGTAGGTATGTACATGAGGCTTAACATCTGGTACCTGGTTAACAGTGCCCTACGATGCACTGCCCTGTGTCCATCAACTTGGGGCATACAGATATTAAGCCTCATGTGCCTGTAGTTACACCGGCGACCACACTCTTCAAACCGAAACCCAGCAACGCTGCTTGGCGGCACAAAAATGCGGGTGGTAGTTCTTCCCCGGACGAGCCCTTCACAAAGATCTTTTAAAAAAACCTTTCAGCAAAATGTATCACGCCTTTTTAGCTGCTCGAAAGGAGCCTCCTTGAGGCGCACTTTAAATCCTTTCACCACACTATTTCACAAGAAACTAGTGACACGCTATGAGAGAAAGAGAGAGCTGCTGATTCTAATCACATCACACTGAATTCCAGCGACCTCTATCGTACACGCCATACTTCGAAGGTATCCTTAGTTATTTAGACGACACGATGTGTGAAGGCTATTGCATTGAGAGGGTCGGTAGTCAGACACCTTGCTATTAACAAAACACTAGATACACGGTCTTTGCCTTCCAAATTCAGGCCAATCAACATAAGATTGGATGTTAGTGACACCGACTAGTTTATTCGTTTGCGCCTATTAGTTTTATAGTGATTGAAATCACAAAGATCCTATCCTACTAATGTTATTAAACGTGAAAGTTTGTAAGTATGAATGGATGTTTGTTAATCTTTCACACCGGAACGGCTGAACGGATCTGGATTAAACTTAGCACAGAGATAGATTATAGTCTGGAATAGCACATAGGCTACTATTTATCCCGTGGGGATACCGGGATTTAAATCTGCGCGGGTGAAATCGCGGGGCGCATCTATTTGTATATAATATCGCAAAAGTTATTAGGGTGGGCTTCGAACCTAAGGCCACGGTTACGTAGTACCATACTAACGTACACATAATAGTCCGATGGGGAAGGTGGTTAGCGCAGCCTCGTATCAAGGGGAAAGTCGTGGGCTCAAATCCCATTCGGATAATAACTTTTGTGACATTGTAAAATCTTTTTGGTTAAGTTGTTGAATGATGAATCTTGAAGATTCATATATTAAAAGCTGTCGACCGCGGCTGTCTTTTTGATAGTGATGGCTACCATTAATAATTAAGGCATTTTTCCTCTATCAACAACAACCCATAATATACATTTACCTTCATGGCAGATACCTATTGGTAGGCTAATATTTAGTGGAGAGATAGCTCTTTCAGGTCCTCAACGAGAGGATTACAGTCGTAAAGGACCATTTCATAAACAATAAGCCTAATAGCCCATTCAAATTCCACAATTCCTCGGCAGGTATCCTATTGAACTGGGATCCCTGCGTATCTATAAATCGTCGGCCGCAGGGGTCATTTATCGCGTAATTGCTAAGAGCAGTTCCAACCCTTAACGTCCCATACATGGGTCGCGTTCACGTAGAAATTGGATTGTCAGCGTTGGTTTTGTGAAGCCTGCTCATAACAACACTTTCTTTCGAAACAGCGTGCTGAAAGGATAATAAATAAAATATATTTCTAACAATGTTAAGTTCGTCTTGATGAGCATCAAGAAACAGGCAGGGAGCCTGTTTTCTATCTAAAACGTGGCCGTCCGTCCCTAATGGCCGGGTACAGAGGACATAAAATAAAGTAGCCCAACGGCTCTCCGATATGATGCTAAGCAATGGAGGAAGACATAAAGAAGATGTAAGTTCATGTCAGTATCGGAAATAATTGAGACTGCCTACTTTATCATGGGCAAAAAATAACGTAACATTTGTTAGTTGTCTGTGTAAATAAAGTTATTATTTTTGTTATAAATTTATTGTATTTTTGGAGTTGGTAAGGCCACTGTATCGATTGCAAATGTAAAGCAAAATTCGTAACATAAACTGGCACTAGGTTACTTAAAAAAAAAATCCTCTTATACATCTATGACGATGATAATGATTCCCTGCTCGGCGTCCATCAACTTTAGACAATAGACTGTAATTTCACCAAACCCTTCAAAACTAAATACAACAACGCATTAGAAGTTGAACTACTTCCCCCGAAGAGCGTTAAGGTAGTGCAAAAAGCGTTGATAAGCCCTAGAGATAAGAATCTGATAAAGACAACAAGTTTAGTTCTACTTCCAAAGTGCTCGCACCAACTCTGATATAACTTGAAGGTGAACTCTCGTTTCACAAGTTTCACTTGCCATGTGGGTGTTCCTAACTATTATTTTATTTAAATTCTGCCTATCGTCGCGAGGGTCGGTTAACCCATGAAAGGCATACGAAGGCATTAACTTACTACCTGTATATTTCAAGAGTAGTGCCAGCTCTTTCTGCAGGGCGTGTCCAGGGAAGTACTACCACAATGCCTATTTCTGCCGCCAAGCAGAGTTGCTGTATTTCGGACTGAAGGGTGTGGTTGTCGGTGAAATTCCAGGTACATGCTTTGCATCTGTAATATCTGTATGCCTCAAGCTGATACACAAAGCAGTGCATCGTACGTAGAAGACGTTCATATCGTGCGTGACTTTTCAGGCAATTAGGTATTTGTTATAGGTGATAGTTAGGTACTACTTAGAGCCTGTCCAGAAGGCACGTTTTACGCGCGAGTCCAATCGCGCATAACCGAGATACTAGAGCTCGCGCGTGAACGCCCCTTCTGGACAGGCTCAACTCAACTCGTTTATTTGGCAATAACAAAACAAGTGCTTCCTTCCAATTCAAAGTTTCCGCGAATGAATAAAATAATATTGTAAGGTAACGTAAAGGACACGACTATAATTTTGAGTTTGTTTCCAATCTATCTACACTTGAATATTTCATCACGCTCACCTGACAAATCTTTATACACAAAACAGTTACAAGACTTACCGACTGTTACAATCTTGTCTTTACAATTCATGTTACAAGATTACATTATTAAATAAACATTAACTTATTAAGGCGTTAAGCCTTAATAAGTTAATGTTTATTAACACCTATTGTAACCTCTCGCTCGCACGATTCTACATTTTGAGTGTTACTAGATCACTAAAATCAATTTTGAAAAATCGAAACCATTTTGTGAGCAATCCCATTGCATACAGTTTGTTAAAAATTTCATTTTGATCGATGCAAGTTTTCCTACTCAAAAGTTTGCTTATGTACTAAAACTAGTAAAGCTAACTTTTGAGTAGGTAAACTTGTATCTATCAAAATGATTTTTTTAGAAAACTGTGCGCAATGTGATTGCACACAAAATGGTTGTTTGCGATTTTTCAAAAATAGATTTATTGAATGTATATCTTATAACATGTGGAATCGTGCGAGCGAGAGTTACATTAGCTCTTGTCTTCACCTTAATGAACAAGGCCGTATTCGGCAGTGTGACGTGAGTGTGTGAGTGTGTATCGCAGACGTCCTCAGAATTGTCTGTAGAAGACAACTTTCTTTCTAAGGCCCTTATTTATATACCCTGTCATTTTATAGAATATTCTTGTCACTGTCACTTTCATGCCAACGAAAAGAGACAACGGTTGCTGTTCTGACTTATCGGTCTAATAAGCCAGTGACCAATATGCATAAGAGGGTTAGTTTTGAAGATTTTTCAACTAAGTAGAAGCATTGGGTAGGTATCGTACTATTGTAGTAAGGTGCCCACTCAGAAAAGAAATTTCCAAACTGAACTCTCGGCAACAGGCGAAGTGAGAGGTATAATATGATTAGAAAAAACACCTAGAAAGAAGACGCGTGAGATTTACTAGTAATTTATAAGACGATCCGTCGCTACAAAATATTGTCCTATTCTAAGTCCCACTGGAACATTCACAACGAGAATAGTAGGACTGAATAAACATTCATACAATATGCAAAAATATCTTGTACGTCCTTTGATTTCATAAAGAAAACACGAGTTGAAGCTTCTGAATACGAGAAAGGAAATACTGAGATGTGTATACGTTTCTTTGAAATAAATGGAATAACTGGAATGGTGGTATCATTTATTCATGACCATACATTAAAAAAAAAGAAATTACAATGTAAGACCCTTATTCATAATAGTCGCTGAGCGCACCATTAGCTTATCAGACCAATAAGTCTGGTGCTGTCTCTTTTCGTTGGCATGAAAGTGACAGTGACACAAATACTCTAGAGAGCCGCTTAGGCGCAGAGAGTTAGTTGTTTTTTTTTACTTGCACATAGAGCGTGGCTCTGCTACGGCTTTCTATTAGCTACGCTTTTGTAGTAGCACTGCTACGACTTTTCGTAGCTTCGCTTGACAATCGTTTTCTCCTTATGATCAAACCGTCAAACAACAACAACATATGTATCTACAAAAATATTGAAATAAAAGCAATAATTATAAATTGTTTCTATATAATTTACGCCTATTTTTAAACAAATTTAAAAGTTAAAAATAAGCAAAGTTATGAGCGTGAAAACATCCCGCTATTTATTATCTATAACTAGACCTTATACTTTACTTACTTACTTACTTTACTAGTGTATACCTACTAGTCACGGCATTTCTAAGAGCTTGTCAATTTGCTGAGCAAGTACAACAGCTGTGATATAACGTTAACACGGAATTACCCTTTGTTTGCAGTAATTAGATAGCATAGCAAATTATATTAAAAATTGGCTTACACAATCTAAAGCTAGTTTCACACTGCGGATAGTAAAGTTTCGATCGGTGGTTAGCTTTACGGTTACTGCCGCGTGATCACGTTATATGTTGCAATGTCTATCTATAAAACCACGCGATATACTTATAATTGGTAACTCTGCTATGTTTTGACACTGTAAATAGACAGCTCATTTCACACAAAAAACCTTTAAATAAATAAAAATAAATATAGGTGAACAATCCACAATATCAAGACCCAAACTAAGAAAAAGCTTGTGATATGGGAACCAGATAGCTGATCTACTTTTATACTTTTTTAAATAAATAATAAATAAATAAATAATCCTGGACAATCCACACAGCACTATCTAGCCCCAAAGTAAGCTATTCAAAGCTTGTCTTTTAATCGCAGATGTTGGCAGACAAGCGGGTAATTTGAAGTGGAATTGGGTAGGCCACGTCTGCCGCATGTCGGATGCGTTATGGGCTAAATCAACCACAGATTGGACGCCTAAAAACGGAAAACGACCTCGCGGCAGACCGCGGCGAAGATAGAGGGACGAAATAGACGCCTACCAACAGAACTGGTCCACAGTGGCCCAAAACAGAAGCGAGTGGAGAGAAGGAAGGGAGGCCTTTGCCCTGCAGTGGAACACTACAGGTTCCTAATAATAATACTTCCAATAAAAAATTACATCCAGACAGAGAACAAACATTTATGTTACATTACACATATATAATGTTTTGTTCTCCTTAAGGACTAAAACTACGGCCTCCATTGCTGAAGACAGACTACTATAAAACTGGAGCTGTCGAAATTGATAAACTTGTTTTTACGTTACGCGACTCAACAAAACAGCTGAAGTTTACATGATTGGCACAGCCGTCACGGATGTCGAAATTATATTGTAATCAAGCTTCTTAATTATTCTCCCTCGAAGACGTTGCAAATGGTGAGTGACTTAAAGAGAAATCAAATTAGACAGAAATCCTTAAAAATAAAACAAATAACGCTAAAAAACGCTAACGCTAAAACAAATAAGCTTTAGTAAAAGCCTTAAATTTTAAATGAAGTGGTAAAGTAAATCAATTTTCTTTCTTTTCTTCTTTCTTAAAGTGTCTAGTGTGCTGCAGGTTATTATTTTAATAAATATTATTACTTATATTACTGGTTATTACTTTAGTAAGTGAAATTATAGTTTCATCTCAAAACAGTCAGCTATTTTTTTTCTAACACAATAATTCAATAAACGCGCAAAAAAATTATTTGAACTTAAACATACATTCTAGTCGGTTTCTGTTAGTCTCTCGGTCGGATCTCTTGATCAGTCAGACCTCTCTATGAACTTATTGGAGCGTAGCGTACCTAGGTATATTATAATAGATAAAGACAATCAAATTTACATGCACAAATTACATCATCGAAACACACGATACACTTCAAAATAAAAAAATGCTAATACGAGTAACATCTAATTCGTTGTGGCGTAACTTTAAACCTTTAAAATTCGATGATAAAGACTTACCGATGATTTATCCCGATTTTTTAGCCAAATACCTCTGTGGAAATACGCTAAAAGGACGGCCATTAGCAAAAAACACTGTAATTTATCAACAAAGACAGAAATTTGGTGAATTTCTTAAATCTGGGCTTTATTATTATTCATTACAAGCAGTTGCTCGCGACTTCATCCGTGCGTAGGATTTGTTTTCAGGCTGTACACAACAATTTGAAAAACCTACTAATCTTTATTTCAGTTTTAGATTCTGTTAGGTATCTAGGCGAAGCATAGGACACCCTCCTACCTTAACTGACGATATTATGAGGAACCCGTGAAGTCAGTGAATAGAGAGGGCTTAGAATCGTTCTAGCTGGAAATGTATAGGAGAGGCCAATTTCCAGGAGTGACATATCCCGGCTAATGACGATGATGGATGTCCAAATGTTAGCTCGCAGGTAAGGTACCTGCGAGCTAACATTTGGACATCCAGCACACTCTAAGCATTAGATTATTACGCACAGTCTAAACATTAGAATACGTTATGTCAGTCAGTCAGTCAGAACTTTGATTCTTATCGTATTAGATTCGCCTGCTGGCAAGGAATTTACGTAATCTGAAGCGATTTTTTTGGCCTTAAAATGTCTCTGCTTCTTAAATATTCTGGCATAACTTGCTATCAGTATTTTTCCACTTTTGCCAAAAATGTGCTCTTTATTTTATATGAAAAACTCGTGAGTCTATTTTCGAGTACCTTTCATGTGCTACATCTTGATATAAGTTGAAATACCTACTTAGGACTTAAGGTCTATCCCCACACATCAGGGCAGGGACGTGTTTCGTCAAGAGTGTAAAAAAATATCATATATTTGTCTATGAACTCGATCACACATGTCCGTGCCCGTGCCTGGCAACGAAGGCAACGAAATTCCTGCGCTGTCCCTGACACGGCACTGATGTGTGGGATAGACCTTTAAACTTATTAAGTTGTTTTTTAGTAGTTAATTAGCGGGTAGAAATGATGAACGAATTCAAGAATGGGATATACCGTAAATGAAAATGAAAACGTGTTCAGTGTTCCGCAGTGTCATTTCTTCGCGTTAGGTGACTGAAGTGGGAGCTTAATAAGGCTTATTCTAAATAACCTGCTTGGAGCGGTGACAAACTTCACTCTTATCGTGAATTTACGAGTAGCGGTGCCACCTCTGACTAAAGATCTTAAGCCTTCGTCGCAAGTCGTGGCGGTCATTTTAAGGCACTGAAAATCACGGGTACATTAGACAAGACTTTATGGCTGCAATTTATAGGACACTAGTTGCGCCCCGCGGTTTCACCCGCGCAGATTTAAATCCTGGTATTCCCACGGGATAAAAAGTAGCCTATGTGTTATTCCAGACTATAATGTATCTCTCTGCCAAGTTTCATCCAGATCCGTTCAGCCGTTCCGGCGTGAAAGAGTAACAAACATCCATCCATCCATCCATCCAGACTTACAAACTTTCACGTTTATAATATTAGTAGGACTAGCGCCGTTATGGCTTGCGTATTAGTTTTTTTTTTTTAAACTAGCAGATGGCCCACCACCAGTGGTAACCATCACCTATAACAAAGCATTACCTCGTAAGTCACGCACGATAGGAACGTGCCCTACGAAGCACTACCCTGCGTCCATCATCTTGAGGCTACAGATGTTAAGCCTCATGTGCCTGTAATTACACCGGCGACCACACTCTTCAAACTGAAACCCAGCAAAGCTGCTTGGCGGCAGAAAAAAGCGTGGTGGTGTACCTCTCTGGATGAGCCCTTCACAAAGAGCTACTACTCTTAAAACATATTACATTTATTTATTGTAATAAAGTCTTGTTTTTATAACCTCAAAATGAAACCAGGAGGAAAATCGGGATGCTTATATCCAACAAAACAAGAACTCCCTTCGCAAAATAGGAAACCACCTTAATAAATACAAATCATTTGTAGCCGTCTCCTTGTACATGTTAATATATGTACAGAACGTGCGACCCAGTGGCTGGATAGCTCTGTTGGGATCGCACTGGAATCTTTTTATTGGCTACTAGAGGAATACCACGTGACTTCATTCGCATGGAACATTTTAAATATGGACTGACTGTTCAGTTGAATATTTTATGTTAAACTAGCTGGTACCCGCGACTTCGTCTGCGTACTTTTAATCTCTTCATCTCTTTTTTTCGCAATAAAAGGTAGCCTATGTTCTTTCTCAGGGTCTAAAGATTGTCTGTGCCAAATTTCATCAAAATCGGTTGAGAGGTTTAAGCGGGAAAGCGTAACAGACAGACAGACAGACAGATAGACAGAGTTACTTTCGCAATTATAATATTAGTTGGGATTATATTTATTCCCGACGGAACGACATGGGATTTGGCATGTTAAGTATAATATAATATTAAAAAAAACCTCATCAAAATCCGTTGCGTA
This sequence comes from Plemyria rubiginata, assembly GCA_963576535.1. Lineage (NCBI taxonomy): Eukaryota > Metazoa > Arthropoda > Insecta > Lepidoptera > Geometridae > Plemyria > Plemyria rubiginata. The sequence goes on from OY754907.1 coordinate 13,214,046, forward strand.
GTTTTAAAGAGCAAACATATCGTATATAGCCCTATGTCCCCCATGTCCCTATGTCCCATAGGGACTCTCTGTCCCTATATCCCTATGGGATATAGGGATATAGGGACAGAGAAACCGAATTTGTTTTATACTATGTAATATAATATTGGTCATATAGCTAGATGACCTGATAAACGCCGGAGAATATGGGTTCTTGAAGGGCGACCACAAACTGGCAGCGTGTGACGCCCTTCTACCCGATAGACTGAGGAGATCGAGGATCGCGGGAAGTCGGGGGGTGAAGAGGACTCAGAATCGTTCTACCTGAAAATAGGGTTTTTTTTTACTTCCAGGCTAATGATGATGATGATCGTCAAAAAATTTTCAGACACACAAAACAAAACATTTTTGTTCTATGAATAATCGTAATTTTGTCAATGCTCCATTCTAACCCAGTTCTTCCTAGAAATATGGGAGATTTATTTTTTACTTCCAGGCTGATGATGATCGTCAAAAAAACGTCAAACACACAATAAATAACATTTTTGTTCTATGAATAATCGTAACTATGTCTATGCTCCATTCTAACCAAAGTTTTATATTCAATGTCATTTGATGTTATTGATAAGATATTATCATTTATTTACAAAGAAAATTAACTATTAAAGGTAAAATTATTTACAAAATATACAATCTACTCGTTATTAATATTTTTGTCTCTTGTTTCAGGTAACGTCATGAAACCTCGACTGTGTACACAGGCTGCCAATTTGCATCAACGTAACAATAACAAGACAATATAACAGCGTAATATTAGCTCGACAATTTTTCTCCTAATCATCATCATCTTCCGGCCTTTATATATATATAGCTAAGGGGGACTGGCAAAATGTTTTTCCACTCTCCTCTATCATTCGTCATCTCTACTACTTCTTTTTTACACAATCTTCAACACAGTTCATCAATCTTTTTTTTGGCGTGCCTCTCCTTCTAATACTATCCACCTCCATATTTTACACACTTCTCGTAAATTGACTTTTTCCTTCCTCACGATATACCTATTGATATAAATAGTACGTAAAAAAGTCATCAACTTCTGATGCTGACTGTACGTCGGGTACGCCAATTACAACCTCCATTATAATTTTATATTTAAGTAGCGAAGTGTACTTTGAGCTTTTGTGCACAAAAGCCACCCTGTTGAAAGCGGATGAAAATCGCGCTTACTAATTATAAAATCAATACCCACCTATATATCTAAATATATATAACTCAAAGGTGACTGACTGACTGACTGACTGACTGACATAGTGATCTATCAACGCACAGCCCAAACCACTGGACGGATCGGGCTGAAATTTTGCATGCAGGTAGATGATATGACGTAGGCATCCGTTAAGAAAGGATTTTGATCGATTCTACCCCCAAGGGGATGAAATAGGGGATGAAAGTTTATATGAAATTTTGTCAATTGTCAATTTTAAACCGATCGGGCTGACTTTTCATGCAAATCTAATTTTTCTAATCTAAATATATATAACTCAAAGGTGGTTGGTATGAAAATTTGTATTAATCTTCTTAGATTTTCGACTGATTGAACTGAAATTAAAGATTGAAGCTACTATGATGAAGACGTCCGCTTCAATAGGATTTTGATAAATTCAACCCCCCAATTTTTTACACACGCTTAACAAAGGTAAAGCCGCAAAAACTATGCCTAATTATCATTAATACTTCTAAACGCGAGCGAAGCCGCGGGCAGAAGCTAGTCTAAATATATATAACTCAAAGGTGACTGACTGACTGACATAGTGATCTATCAACGCACAGCCCAAGCCACTGGATGGATCGGGCTGAAATTTGGCATGCAGGTAGATGTTATGACATAGGCATCCGCTAAGAAAGGATTTTGATCAATTCTACCCCCAAGGGGATAAAATAGGGGATGAAAGTTTGTATGAGATTTTCAAAGTAAACGAGCGCGAGCAAGGCCGCGGGATCAGCTAGTACTGAATAATTTCTTGAGAAATGTTAATGCTGCCTACTTAAATAATTAAGAAACAACAAACCAATATTAGACATTATTTATTTAAAGTTATGAGGAAGATCCTCATCGCCGTTTCTATCGTTTGTGACACGTGGCAAGTGTTTTGTCATCAGTAATAGTTACCACTTAACATCGGGTGGGTCATCTACTAGTTCTATCTGCAAGTAGAATAAAAAGTATTTAAAATCTGTTAGTGGTTTATAGTTACTGGATCTTTGGTTATACAAAGTTACCACCACTTAACATCTGGTGCCATCAGCATGTTCTATCAGAAAGCAGAATTAAAAAACTGGATTATATTTGATGATTTTATAGTAAAAATTTAATCATCAAAATTTATCTACAGCTCATTAAAAGGCGAAAGTGACATTATTAGGGTTTTTTAAATCAGAGTCCCAAAGTACAGAATAGCCATTTCCGATACCCTTAGCTTCAGACGGCTTTTCCAATCTCACAATTACGTGATAAAATTGAAGGATTTTTTTACTCAGTCAAATTCGTTTCACTTAAGCTCAGAATCTCTTGGGCGATGTTCGGAGCACGAGACTTCTTTTATTGTAGTCTGTGTGCTTGCTTTAATTTTCTTACGTCATGCAAGATGACCTTGTCTTACTATCTATACATTAAACTTTAGGTATTTGGATCTGCCGTTTAGCCTTTTGGGGGCATCATTTAACTGGCGTCGAAACAAGCGAGGGAACACGTTTGCACTTTAAGGCTATCACGAAAGCTTGCTTGCTAATTTGCTACACGTTTCAAAATGCGTGCTTGTCGCTATTTTTCTTTTAATATTAAAATCTCTATATTCTATCCAAGTGAGTTAACGAAGTTTGAAAGAGCTATACTTGTTTTTTTGTAATAAATCTAAATTAACACGTTGATAATTGAAACAACGGTGTAGCAACTTATGGTATGACGTTAGAAAATTATCACAAGCTCCCAAGCTATAATGCGAACCTTCTTTAATACTTATTTCTAATTCAAAGCTTTCTGTTTGTCATACGAAAGCCGAGGATAAATATTTAGGGGTTTACTTTTATTTGATCTATTGGTGAATGTATCTTTTACCAAAGTAGAACAAATTATAAACGCTTTGAAAATGGTTACACAAAAAAATATATAAAATTAAATTCAATTTTGTTAATATTGTCTAATCTCTTCTAAGAATCTAATAATATTTTCCTCTTTTAAGAAAAAAGCCGACTTCTAATTCACTGGAAAATAGACCCATACTAATATTACTAAAAAACTACTTGTCAAATCTGACTCACATTTAAACGGGACCACATGACAAGCACCAGCTTTCGAATAAAAAATGAATCATCAAAATCGGTCCACCCAGTTATGAGATTAGGTCACGCTTTGAGAACCTTACAGCATTATTTACAATTAAACCAGCTTATAACAATCTTGAAGATTTGAGATAAAGGTAAGATTTTTAAGTCGTAAGAGTTTATCTTTGAAAATAATACATTTATTATTTTCTAAATGCGTCATTACGCACACTTTGTTTAAACGTTATTTGAGTCTATTTTCATTATAATTATATTTCTCATCTTTTTGATCGTTAACTTAGGAAAGGGTAGCGTTCATTTGTTTAATGTAAATGATTTGTAGTTTTTTTTTATGTGAATTTTAAATGAGGAATAATGTAATATTGTAAGTCAATTCTATTGTTAAGTTTTCCTAATTTGACAGCACTAAAAATATCGCCGTCCCTATCTAAAAGACCGAAACGACAAGGATGGCTACAATTTTAGAGCTGTCAGTTAGTTTAGGCTAATGCAACAACAGAATCGACTCCAATGTCTATCTATTCAAAGTAAAAGTAAGTAATTATTCAAAGTTACAGTTTAAAGGTACAGACCGACTAGGGTGCTGTACACTTTTGATTTACGACTAAAAGATTGCTTCATAAATCACTAAACACCCCGGCTCTGACAAAAAACGTCGGAAAAATTATAGAAAAAGAAAGAATTCGTCAAGTGCGTGTTGGGATACGCGGTAATTTCGGTTCCTTGTGCAAATATTTACCTTAACGAAAAAAATACTTGCAAATATTTAAACCAAAAACTTGTTGCAATTAATATCGTTATTATGAGATATTTCTCAGGTATACGAGAAAACCTTATCCAGATTACGAACTTTATAAAAAAATAATGAAAGCAATGAAATGAAATGAAATACGTTTATTAACACACACACATTATAGAAACACAGAACAGGGCAATCACTCCAATGCCTGAAAGAGATCGCTACTTGCATTACGATCGCCGGTTGAAGGACAAACCCAATGTCTTATATGTGATAACGATGATAACACAAGGGTAAAAGACCAATGTCTTTTACCCTTGTGTTATCCTTATCCGTGCTTATACCTTATACTTTATCCATGTTGTTTTTTTATTATTCAGTATTAGCTACCAGTATTATTTATTCTACAGTGCGGACACTGCGTACGGAACCCTAAATATGAAGCGCACCCTAGACCAGACAGACAAGTATTTACGATGGTCGAATCCCAGCTGAGGAGAACGCGATATTAATTAATCCGTCCAATTAAAATTAATTGTTCCACGAACCAAAAACCTTTTTCTATTAACGTAAAATTGAAAAACGTTTTCTTTATCATAATTGGGGTTTTCAATGTTTTTCAATAATTCAACCCAACGATTTTGTTAGGCTATTATGAAATCTCATTATTTTATTTAGCACCTCGATCATTCTACTACTATTATAAACGCGATAGTTTGTAAGTGTGAAATTGAGCTTGTATATGAGCCCATACACCCTTACCTTTTTAAAAATGATATTTATATTTAAAAATATTTTAGCATTGTACCGATGATGAAATATTTAAATTATTTTTTCCGCCAGAATCTCTTGAGCTTCGTACGTACTCGTAATAGAATTTCATCCTTTGCAGACACTCCACGAAATTTTATTTCGCTGCTGTAATAATACGATGCTCGCATTTTATAAATTACTGTAGCCGCTTCATACCAGTGACCTAATTCATAAATGACTAGTTGGCGCCCCGCGGATTCACCCGCGCAGTTTTAAATCCCAGTATTCCCACGGGATAAAAAGTAGCCTATGTGCTATTTCAAACTATAATCTATCTCTTTGCTAAGTTTCATCCAGATTCGTTCAGCCGTTCCGGCGTGAAATTATGTAAAATATAGGTTACTTTTAATCCCACAAAATAACAAGAATGGGGTATAATATAAACGAACCCACAAGGATTAATATTGACGTTAGCAATTAATACTGCCACGCGACCGAACCTGCGGGCAGCCGCTAGTAATTTAATTAATATGAGGAAATTTAACCAATATCCGTATTGAAATGTTTACGCCAACATTGTGTTAACTGCCTGTATCTAACCAATGTATTTTTTCTGGGTTATTAAATATTTTTTCTTTCTTTCTTTCTGTTTGCTGTTGTATGAAGTGTTCATAGTAAAAAACTGTAAAATAAGTAACGGCGTCTTCGCTAACAAGTAAAGTACGAAAATCTAATAAAATTGGGCATTATTCTAAAAGCCCGACACGATACGTCTTGACCTGATTTCGGGCGTGGTGGCGGCAGAAGGTCGTTTCCCGGCGATTTGCCCTAAATGCCTCCGAACCTACTCTCTAACACCTTACGATTTCTAATTCCGCTGACAAAAAGGGAATTTTATGGTTGGTATTAATATTAATTCCATTTTATAGTGTTATTTAGAAAGAAATTAGTTAGTACTAGTTGCGCCCGCGGTTTCACCCGCGCAGATTGAAATCCCGGTGAATCCACGGGATAAGAAGTAGCCTATGTGCTATTCCAGACTATAATCTATCTCTCTGACAAGTTTCATCCAGATCCGTTCAGCCGTTCCGGCGTGAAAGAGTAACAAGCATCCATCTATCCATACTTACAAACTTTCGCGTTTATAATATTAGTAGGAAGTAGAATGGTCTCTTTACTGCCTTATTCTACCCTACTAATGTATAAATACAAAAGGAGCGATGTTTGGATGTTTGTGACTCAATCACTATATAACCACTAAAGCACTGCTGGTCTAGTGGTTGCAGCCCCGCCTTCCGATCCTAAGGTCGTGGGTTCAAAACCGGTCACGCACCAATGAGTTTGTCTTCAAAAATTTATGTGCACAATGTCAGACACTCCAGACACTCAGACGGTGAAGGAAAACATCGTGTGGAAACGAGCATGTTGTAGAACCTAATAAGCTCTATCATGTGTCAAGTGATCAAAGGAGCCTCTTGAGGCGCACTCAAAATCCTTTCACCACACTGTTTCGAAAGAAACTAGTGACACGACAAGTCTTCTTGTCAAGTGTTCTTGTTGTGGTTAATCTTCTTCTTAGAAGACTAACCGCAAAATTATTGAGAACTTAATATTAAAAAATATGTATTTAGCATAGTTCATACCCAAAGATTCTATTTTTCTTCATGTGCTCAATAAAATTATTGTAATTGTTAGAAAACATCTTTGTCTCCTATATTCTTCTTCAAGATGCAATCTTTATTTGAACCAAATATTAACCTACACATAATTTTTCTCTACCTGTCAAGGTTGGCTGGTAGAAAATGCTGTCTTTTTGTACATACTTTGTTTAGTGCAATAAAGAATTAAATAAATTAACATTAAATTTCTAAGAAAGTCTTATAATTCATTTAAAGTAATGGATAGGTTAATAAAACAATTACAAATTTCCACTCTGAAAACCATGTGGTAGTAATTTATTACGTTAATTTAATAAGCGTATAACAATAAACCATTGATCACGTGGGTTCGACAGTTCAAATGTATTTATTACCATAGCAATTTGGTGATTGCAATTAAAGTATACTTATATCAGAACAGATAAAATAGTTTTACCGTTCGGAAACCAAATCAATTGCATTACAATTGATTTGGTTAATACTCATTTTATTTAGTTGACCAATGGTAAGTTGAATTGTAAATATATTTACAATTATTTACAGTTAGTTATTTGAAAAACGAGTTTTACATTCAGGAGTATGTTTTTAAATTTCATTTAAAAACAAACTACAATATCCGTAAGCAAAGTTTAAAAAAACATCCACGTGTACATTTTAACAAAAGCATCGCTTTCCGAAGAATTCCTTCGAGGTTCGCTGACTCTTTGAAAGACGTCGGAAAAGTAGATGAAAACAATTTAATTCAACTAGCTGTCGGGACGTCAGATAGAAACTAACCGAAGATTTACAATAACAATAAACGCGTTGGACCGAGTTTGGACAGAGGCCGTTTCGCTTGGACTGGCGCCCAACACGGGGCACTTTATTTTTCTAACTCAATAAACTTATCAACTTTGGTCACCGGACCACCCAAAGTGTTGTTTGTCTCAGTTAACTAGTTTACAAGTTGTTTTTTTAGAGAATAGGCTCAAGTACAATAATCAATCGTTATATACCTATGTGTATACAGCACCCCAACATTTATTTATTTACTAGTTGCGCCCCGCGGTTTCACCCGCGCAGATTTAAATCCCGGTATCCCCACGGGATAAAAAGTAGCCTATGTGCTGTTCCAGACTATAATCTATCTCTCAGCTAAGTTTCATCCAGATCCGTTCAGCCGTTCCGGCGTGAAAGAGTAACAAACATCCATCCATCCATACTTACAAACTTGCGCATTTATAATATTAGTAGGATCTCTATAGTATTGAGTGAACTATGATTGGCGCCCATCGTGGGATTTTTATTTTTGGCGACTAATATCAAAATGAGGCTTTGTTTTTTTCATGTATAGGTATAGATTACATGAAAAAAAACAAAGCCAAATCGGGCAAACAAAGCCTAGAAATTACTTATATTTGTTGCACGCTGAATTTTTTTTTCACTTTTATCTTTCAATGGTATAGAAACTGCAAGCTTATATCGATTTACGTAGGTAAGTATGTATATAAAGACATAAGTGTAGGTACTTGGCTATTAAAATGATGACCCTATCAAAGCGCCGTTGCTCATCCCAACTACTGTCTGTCTGTCTGTCTGTCTGTTACGCTTTCCCGCTTAAACCTCTCAACCGATTTTGATGAAATTTGGCACAGACAATCTTTAGACACTGAGAAATAACATAGGCTACCTTTTATTGCGAAAAAAAGAGATGAAGAGATTAAAAGTAGGCAGACGAAGTTGCGGGTACCAGCTAGTAAGCACATAAAGGGGTATGCACATAGACATGATAGCGATAAAAGCGTTTTAAAAACGGTGTTTTAAGCTAGCACGAAGACGTTATGTTGGCTAATTGGCAAGAGAGGGCAATTATGGAGCCTAACGACCGGTAGCGCGGCGAAAACGGGAGCATTACGTATCCTGTCTAAATAGCTTCGGTTTTTGTAAGCATTTAAGTCCTTATAATACTGTGCTTGGCATTGTTTTTTTTGCTTGTACCTTACAAGCAAACTTGTTTTAATATGCTTTTTTTTTCCTACGCGTTATTTTCTCTAACCTATTGTATACAAAAAAATCATACCACCACCATAGCAGGAAAAGAAAGCCGAACGAGGTCCCATAAAACCACTACGGTTTAGACATTTCTAAAATGGGCATCGCTCAATCACACACGCTACGAAATCTATTTCAACGCCAAACTTTTCTAGGTCACTCAATAAGTTTATCTATAAAAAGGGAATTGGCAAGTGTATGAAACTTTCGGGATGACCCGAAAGTTAGTGAGTAAGGTCCCAGAGGTTGTAAGTTTGCTTCTCATTTACCGATCACAGCACTCTTGAGATGTCTCATAACTGAGCCTAGTTCACACGCCGATATATCGACAGGCTGTGTGTAGGTCAAAGGTACTTTTGTAACTATATTTTTACTAACTTTTATTTGGCTAAAGAATCAACGTCAAAACGTATTTATTCAATTAAATCACACGGATCACTTCAAAACGTCTTAAACATAGGTGTATCTAGGTGCCAGTGCCACCTTTCGCGTGAACGCCATCTAGGAGAATAGGCAACAAACTTACGGCTTTTTTCCTACTGACTGAAAAAATACTGAAAAAATTAAGAGCGTGCCGAAGAGGTCAGCGGGCCATTTTATGCAAAGGACAGAATATAATGTAATAACAAGAAGATTTATTAAAAAATAAAAAATCGACTGCCCGAACTTTTTGATAGTTAATTAAATCCATTCTTCAGTCTTGACGAGTGATAAAATGTAATGATCGCAGACAGTCGGAGGCTCGTGTACCTATGTCCTAGCAGTTTACTGACGCCACTTTGGGGTTACCAACAATCACATTTTTTTAACAAAACTCTTAATATCTTCAAAACGGCTTTATCGATTTTGATGCGGTTTTTTTTAAACGATTTGTATGACCATAGAGAAGGTTTTATGATATATTTTAGTATCACTCATGGCCTAGTTCGCTAAAGTGACTTAACGAATTTTGCGTTCTAGTTTTGCCTTTGCGGGTTTACTTTAAATAAAAAACGAATACATCATTTGAAAACACTGTATCACTCTCTTAATTTTGATATCCATATTGCTTTGATTGCGAAAAGATTTTTTTTTAATGTGAGAGAATATCGCTCTTGCTTTCCTTCCCACCATACTTTTTGGCTTTTTTTATTTTAAGGACACTTGGGAAGTTGCAACAAATCTTTTGATACCAGAATCACCGAAATCCATCCAGCCGTTTGGTTGCTACGTGGTAATAAAGGAAATATCGACGGATGGATACATACATACATGGATAGATACACGCCAAACACATAACCCTCGCGGCACTCGGGTAAAAAGAGTTATTATGATGGTAGAAAAGATGGATGGACTGTTTGAAAGATAACATGGGTAAGAAACGAGTGACAGATGATATAGAATAGTGTAGAGAAACCTCGTGGAACCGGCCCTGTCTAAAGATGTACAATACTTGATTTTATCATTACCAATGAATGAGTAACAAAAAAAGTGATGATCTATCCGCATTATGAAGACAGCCACAACCAGGGATATTCCGGTATGGGTTAATCACCGAAATGAAAAGGGTTACCCTAACCGTATCGTTTCGGTAACCGATTCAATAGGTAACCGATACGTTTCTGTATAACAACCGAATAAAATAAGGGTTTTTACTCAAAGTTCAAATTGGCTTAAAATTTAGCGAGAGCGCCGACCGCTGCCGAGTCAGGCCGAATGTAGTGTTGTGTGTGTGTGTGCGTACGTGTACTTCGGGCAATCAAAGTGAATGCAACAAAAACAAAATCGTTACGTCTTTCGTTCGCACGCGTCGCGCGTTAGGTACCTACCTACCTACTTGCTTGATCTGAAATTTTATTTATCATGTTGGGTTATGTTTTTTTTTTTATACAACTAGCTGATGGAACAAGCAGATGGCCCACCTGATGTTAAGTGGTAACCATCACCTATAAACAAAACATTGCCCCGTAGGTCACGCACAATAGGAACGTGCCCTACGATGCACTGCCCTGCGTCCATCAACTTGAGGCATACAGATGTTAAGCCTCATGTTGAATGAATATGTTGATTGCTTGGTACGTAGGTAGTAGGTAGGTAGTAGTAGGTAAATCATCATAAGGTAGGTGGTAGGTACCTACCTTATGATGATTTACCTACCTACCTGCTAGGTAGGTAAGGTAAGTAGGTAAAGCAATGCGAACGTAGCATTAATGAAAAATACATGGTAGGTACATTATGTAATTTTTTAATCTACCCGCTTTTTGGCAGATAGGTAGGTACGTTCTCTCGCCGAAGTGGGTCTCGGATGCAGGGTTATTGCGCCTGATTCCGTCCAGTTAGCGGAGTTGTCACATTCAATCACCAAAAAATCTATGTTATAAGTAAGTCTTTAGAGGTGAAACTTTTTCTTTACATAGCTTATATCCTCTATTTTCATTTAATGTAAAGTTTTAATTGTGAAGTAATCTGGGAATTTTATAAAAATATTTTAATCTCAAAACCCTGTTTTACCCAGTTTTCGTCCAGAAATTCCAGTTTTCGACCACCTGCTACCCAGTTTTCGTCCATTCATTTCTGATGGGAAAATATATCAAATAAAGGGTAAAATTGATGGGAATGAAACTAATTTAATTAATCATGTCCTATATATTTCAAGATTCATCATCATCATCATCATTTCAGCCTGTTTGCACCCACTGTTGAGTATAGGCCTCCTCTTTAGTACGCCACTCTTTCCGGTCCCTTGCGAGTCTCATCCATCCATTTCCAGCACTTGCTACCATTGTAGCAAGCGCTGGAAATGGATGGACATTTGACCAATGGGCGGGTGGTCTGCCTCTAGGTCTTTGAGCATCCCCAGTAATAATAAAATTTTCTGCATTTAAAGTTCAAAACATAGGTACTATTTGGGTATCGAAAATCATTTTTGCCAACTTCAGAAGAAATGTTTCTTTGGATTTTAGTTTGTATAGGGCGATTTCATTATCGCGGGTGCAACATTTACACGCATGTGTCAGTTTAATGTAATTAAATAAAAAGCATTTTTAATCAAATTAGTCCTTAAAAGACTACATTTTAATATTTTCTTTTTATATTAGTGCACAAAGATTTTAAAATAATATTTCAAAAGCCAGGAGGAAGGCTCAAACTGCTATCGCGGGTGCAACAAATTTGGCCCTGCCTTTCCAGATCATACACTACAAACAAATAAATCTGTTAATTGTGAATAATTCAAAATGTTATGCCGTAATATTTTGATAGGTGTTTAATTAACAAAGAACATAAAATAGAAACTCTAAACAAAACAAAAATAAACTATGAGTTATTAATTTTTTAGTAAATCACGGGTGCAACACCAAATTATCGCGGGTGCAACCAGTCTAGTTTATGTAAACTTAAACATCAATTTAACTTATTTAGGAATTATATAAGAGATCAAATCCTATTTATTAGTAATTATTTGCTTTGCTTTGAGCTATGTCGTCTACTTTAGGTCTGTCGTATAACCTCGTTTCGGATTATATCCTTCAGAGAAACTCCGAGCATAGCTCTCTTCATAGCTCGCTGAGCGAATTTCAGTTTGTGGACCGACCCTACCGTTAATGCCACGTTTTGGCAGCATAGGTCATAGTTATAACGGGTGGGACGACTAGTTCAAACTTTCGTCTTCAAGCATAAAGGGATGGGCTGAAGACCTGAATAAATTTCCCAAACGAAGAAGAACGAACCGTACCCAGAAAAGTTTTCCGGTCTTGCTATCTCTCAAAGTTGTGTCTACCCAACCGCAGGGTCTCCCGAGGTAGACATATTCCTGCACAACTTAAAGAGGCATTCCTGAATTGCATCACCCTGATTACTGTCGCCGCCATTAATCATAGTTTTATCCAAGTTCATACCCATATTGATCCGTCACGCGTCGTGAGGCAGCAGCTAGGCTGTTTAGCATCGGTTGTAATTCCTGCAACGATTCTGCCAATATGACGATGTCATGAGCAAATTCCAAGTGCAAGATGTATTCGCCTTTAATCTTAGTGCCAATTCTGGTCCAACTTAGTTCTCATAAACGAATCTTTCCAGTGCGCTTGTGAACAACTTGGGGGATATTACGTCCTCTTGTCTCAACCGGGGTGCAACTGGATAGGTTTTGACTGCTGGTTCTGGATCTGAACAGACATGGTGGCATCATTATATAAACATCTCAGCAATTCGATGTATCGCTAGATTCGCCAGTCAACCTGACATCGTTGCAAGGACTGCAGAACAGCTCAGGTTTCAACACAGTTTTCATGGTCTCAAACGCACACGGCCTGATTATACTTTTCAGATTTATACGTATAATCTGTCGGATTGTGTGAACGTGGCATATGGTATCAAAATGTGGTGCCAATATGGTGAAAAATAACACCACGACACTCCTGCTCCACACCCTTGGATTTCTCTCATGGTTAAAGAAAGGAGTTGAAAACAAGTTGGAATTCTTACAGAACATGAAAACTATCCGCCTTTAAGAGTTGTGAACACCAAGGTTCGGAACTAACCCAAGGTCCTTCTCCGCTATTTTAAGGAGTTGGACTGGCTGGGGTGAGGTTAGCAGAGGGATAATGCACAATACGCACCATTGCGGAACGTCCGTGCAGATCTTATTCCCCTACCACGTATTAGAAGTGTTCCGAAGTGATTCGTCTTCTCCTGGGGATTTTCCATAATTTTCTTCCTGTTTCAAGGCTGTTGTCAAGGCTGATCTCTGGATAATACATTATGTTACATATACATTCTGTGTAGTGCCGGGTCAGTGTGGCTCTAGCATCCTCGTCACTGGATTCTGGACATGATACCTGCGAGGCGTACAATCTCCGGCTTGGAAAGGAATAATCAATAATTTCTTAAATGGTCGAAAACTGGTCGGCTGTATCAGTTTTCGTCCACAGAAGTATTAAGAATTTTAGAGGAAATTTATATGTGAAGTAAGCAAAACCTCAAGAAAATAATAAAATAGGCATAAATACATATTATTCTATTGCTGAAAATTAAAGTTTATAGACTTTTATTCTATTTATTGCATATTAAAATCATGGTCGAAATCTGGAAGTCGTATTTACCGCATCCTGTTCTCGACCACCAGCATTTTATGAGTATCTGTATTTCTTTATCTAATCATATTAGCCCGGACGAAAACTGGCTAATCAATTTAGGAAGAGTAATAAGGCTCAATATTCTTAAAAAGCAGCAGTTAGCTTTCATACATAAAAAAATACAAGCAATCACTTTTTTGACATGATTTGCCAGTTTGCCGACCACCTGGACGAAAATGGGATTTTCTTTTAAAAGCATGGTACAGTTCTCGTCCACGTAATTTAAATAACTTATAATATAAATTTTAAGCTAAAAACATTATAAACGTATTCTTTGATCTATTATGAAGGCATACAAATCACCAATACTCTAAAAGTCATAAAAATAAGTGAATAACTTAGCCTACACTTCACTATTTTTTTGTTGTTTTTAGCCCATTCACATCGTATCACAGCAGACCACAAAATGATTATATTGTTTATAATAGTTGCGCTTGAACTAGTAAAAAAGTTAGTTTTCTCGCTTCATCCACATCCGTTCAGTCGTTTGGAAGATGAGTTATACCAAATATTATTGTGATAATAAACTTTGTTAATTCTGAGTTCGACCCTGGGACAAACGCGTTTGTCGCGCGCGAACATCGCCATCATTACCTACGAAGTTTACTAATTACCCGCTGGCAAGCGGTCGAGTCGAGGCAGTAGGTACGTATAACGAACTAAATGTTTTAACAAATAGTACCTACTCTCAAAATAATAGTAATAGGTAGTATCTTCTCTAAAAGTTTCATCTGTTGTATGTATTCAAATGTAATTACAAAAGTAAAAACCACTCACCATTATTAGGTAATCTTCTAGAAGTTTATTTACACTTTCTGGCGGAATCAAGTTCGCAAACCATCGAACGCAAGCAAATAATATGCCGAATACAACTCACCTACACATAGAATGCATCACTCTCTTTCTCTTGCTATTTCAGTCAATCAAAAATACCGATTAAAACAACCCTTTCATTTCTGTTAACCGTTTCATTCGGTATGGGTTTTTATTTCGGTTAATACCCAAACCAAACGGTTACCGTTTCAATGGGTTACCGTTTCATTCGGTAACCGTTTCAAACGGTTAACCTTTTATATGGGTTATCCGATCCCTGGCCACAACATGTCACGACCAATCCTGTTAGACACGGTACAATTTATCTAGAGAATACGACCGCTATTGTGCACAAAGCTTTACCGATCAGTACCCGCGAGATTGCCGGACATAATCGCATATGGTTATCCGAATAGTGCGGAATAGTGATATTATTACGGAATAGTGAGCTCTATGAGTGCGGAATAGCAATATTATTACGGAATACAACCTTAATACTCAAGAAAGACATTTACTCTTATTGCTTACCACCAAGGAGTAAAATCTAAACCAGCTATTGCTATCAAAACTTTGATCCCCAATCATGGAAGATATCCCCTTAGATCTCTAGTACCAAGGAGTGATGCTCACATATTTGTGATGATTTTTTTAGTTGCAGGCACGTGAGACCCTAAAAGGCTAAGGCACATTTAAGTCTCTAAGTGGACGCAATTCAATGTAATATAAGGCATGTCCTAGGTAGAAGTAGTTTATATAACACACACGGTAATGGAGTTTTTATAGGCATCTATAACATTATTGTACACGTCAATACAGATCAAGCTACATGAAAGTAAAAAAAATTACGCCTATTTAGAAAACTGAAACAGCTTCACGACTTTGATCCCCAGGCACGGTAGATATCACTTCAGATCTCCCAGTACCAAGTAGGTATTAATTCAAGATTCTTTGAGGATGTCTAAGGGGGGTAGTCAGAGGTACGTCCAAACATTACATTTGGCACATACCCACATTTTGCCACACGCCTATTTATGCTTGCTTTTATTCATACATATGCAAACCTTTAGTAAGAATACTTGATTGGATGTTTTTTTTGCTGAACTGTGTGCTATGGTTGCACACTTTGGTTGATTGCGAATTTTTATAAATCATCTTTTAAAATGTGCCACACCTTAAATTTGCATCCCAGCTATGGGGAATAAGTGCTACCGATTTTATATTTTCATTTCATCTTTATGTACCTAAGTGCACCATTGAAGCAAATAAATGATTTATGCAAAAATGTGAAGTTTTCGAGTGAGATCAGAATTAGCGATAGTCTTCGCCTTAACAAACAAATAGGTTATCCGAGTTGTCCCGGTATTCAATAACGTAACACATGTAGGTCACTTCGACTAACGAGGGACCAAATAAAATAGACCGAAAACAGTGGCGCGAATAGTGAGCTTTCGCGTTAGAAATGCTAATTGGAAGCGTTTAGTGAAAATGAATGTAGAAGATTCACTTTTGCCTGCATTTGCTGCATTTATTTTGGACACAAACTAACTGTCTCAACTTTTCAATATCCTATGAGCTAGGAGGCGTTATTTTTCTTAAATTAAGTTTAATTAAGTTTTAGCTGAAATTGTGGAAAAAGCATCTGAAATACTATTTTTCTTTTTCTAAATTCCAGTTTTTTTCTGCAAACTGTCTTGCTCGACTTTTTGATTAATAATATTATTATTTTCTTAGTGTCGAGTCGTTAACGTGCTACCGATATTTTAATACTAACTTGTTGGATAAGGCTAGATTTTAACGTATTTGTATTTATTCAATATTTGAGCCAGGACTTGTTTGGATTTTATATTTACTGGTAATTTTATATTTACTAAAGTGTGTGGCTCAGCCCCTTGATCACGTAACTTTTGTTGCATTCAAAATCCGGTTGCATATGTCATATACAAAATTGTATTATTATATATATTATATTAAAATTGTATATTGTGTTAATTGACTTGACGACCTCAGTGGCGCAGCGGGCGAGAGTCCGCCTGCGACGCAAGAGGTTGCGGGTTCGATTCCCGCCTCGGAACAAATTTGTGTACGATCTGCAGAAATTTGTTCCGTTGGTCTGGGTGTTTATGTATAATAAAAAATATCTATCTATGTAAGTATATAATGTATTAAATATATCAGTCATCTAGTACCCATAACACAAGCTTTGAGTAGCTTACTTTGGGGCTAGATGATGCTGTGTGGATTGTCCAGCATTATTTATTTATTTTATTATTTATTTATGTAATGTATAATGATATAACTACTCGTATATTTCCGTTCTCCTATCTTTTATACATATATAACCCCCTACAAATTATATGAAATGGATATTTCACAGAAAGAACCCGCATATTTTTTCTTAACCCTGCTTTTGTATCGCGAAAGACTTAAGCTTATTCCATCTACCACAGCAATGACTGCCTACATTCACGTAACTAAGTGGCTGACCCAATAGACCTACTGTTCTAACTTGACCCGCCGAGCCCCTCTCCTGCATACATAAATAGACCACAAAAGAGGCTTCTCATTCTCTGAGGTAGGTCAAGTTTCTCTGGCTGTGAACATAACTTTTAATTGCTGTTTCATATACACAAAATCGGGATATTCGGGATATCTCACTCAGGAGAGTGATTGGACTATAAATAAAAACAAACAATTAATTGAGTTTTCTGTCGAGGGTATAGTGTTGACTTTTATATTATACAAGTGTTGTTATATCAGTTTATGTCATCAACGATAATATGATATTACCTACATATTACCAAACTTTTCTCTTACTTGCACAGAACTTGTCTTTATATACGAGTACATGGTAAAAAGAACAAGTAAAACTATGTTGATTGGAAAAAAAAGGATTGAAAAAGCAGGTGCCCTAAGCCGGTCAAAAACACATAAATGAGTTAAAGTAACATTTTTATTGTTCGGTAACGCTATATTCGGAGTCGTCAAACGACCACCTTCCGTATTTAGATATTACCATTAAAAACTCTGTTTTTATAGATTCAATTTCATGGTATCTAACAAATAAAACAATTTTATTTACTTAGTTACACACAGACTGTGTGTAACTAAGTAAATAATTTTTTTTAAATTGGTTCGTGAAGCTTGATATGTATCTGATACATATCAAGCTACAAGAACCCAAAGAATGACATATATTACAAGGACAAAAGCGAGCAGTGTAGCTTAATGCTTATCCATGTGTACCCTTTATATAGAGCTATACCACTATACATCCTTTGTAAGGAAGGAACATAGCACGTCCATAATATCTTACAATATGGAAATGTATGCAAATTTACTAATATTATTAGCTTGTACTTCCGTCCCGTTTCCTTTGTATTTGGGCTAATAATCTATGAACACAACAATTAGTATGTACACGTACACGACAAATACATACCTAATCTCGAACATAATTATTCATTCTAGAGGTGCACGTACTCTACCTAATAAATAAGATATTGCTTTGGCAAATGGCGGTAACCACAAAAGGACAGTCGGAACCCAACAGGGTTCGACTTACAAGTCACCCGCCAGTTTGGTACGAATTGGTGGTATGGACTTTCAGCACACACCACTATCTGGTACCAATATAGTCAATACTACTTCCCCAGACCACGAGCTCTACTCTTCTCTGTCGTAGAGGATTGTAGCCACCTCATTACCCATAATATTCCCTTAGCTCTATGGGTAGCTATTAAACTTTGTACATTTAGAAACTTAGCACCAGTTTCTTTTATCATAACTTTCGCCTTGACTGTCTTTTAACGATTCGACTTGAATCTGTGCTTGCATATCATGTACACTCGACTACGCATTAGACTACCCTTCTTGGACTTTCTACTATTTGAAGGTGATCGCTGCAAAGCGTGCAATGTAACTGGTCTTATTTCATTGTCCATACTAACTAACGCACTGCCCGCCACCGTGCCCTACTTTCCTATCATTCACTGTATGTAGCGTATGGGTATAGCCTGATGTGTAGTTAGCAGTGCAGTAGCGTGCATTGGTTTCAATTTCATAATTATCAGTTATTTAACGTTCATTTCTGATAAATCTTTTACTTTTTCATCAAGTTTGGCAAAGCTTATTAAATTAAAACATAAATAAGTACAGCAATTAGCGTTATTATTAATTTCTAGCAACCCGCCCCGGCTTCGCATGGGCGCACAGTGTTTCTCTACTATATTATGCATGTACTAGACATATAAACCTTCCTCTGGAATCCACCCAATTTATTGAAATAATCCACAGACCAGACAGCGGAAAGGGACTTTGCTTACTAAGTAGTGATTGTCAATAGCGTCCGTCCCGGCTCACGCGTGGTACCTACCCAAATAAAAAGTAGCTCATAGGTATACGTGATTACACATGACATTATATATGTATTATAAATATATGGTTAATGTTAAATATTAGTATATGTTTCATAGTATGTAGGCATGGGTGATAGTGTATAGTGGGTACCTATAGTTTATTTTTATTATCTTCTTTTCAAATTACCTACCTTAGAAAGTTGATTTTAATTAATGTGTAAAATAAGTCGTTTTCTATTTAATATTATTTTTATTATACCTACCTACAATACCCTAATTGTATGCTGTGTTTTTGTGGCCAATAAAATACTGTCTATGTCTATGTCTATATATGTTTATCTATTTATATGTACAGTAGGATACAATAATTTAGTAGGATTACTTATTACTACTTACCAATCAAATCTTCTAAAATTTGTGCTACCCTGTCTTAAACTCGCTTCAAAATTCATCGCATCTTTAAAGGCCTTCAAAGAGCTTTGTTTAACTTCTGAAGTGGCTTAAAGGGACGCGGTCCGCATAGAAAAGCGCTTAAAGATCCCAACACACTTGACGCGACCTCCTTCCTCATATAAGGATTGATCACAGTGTACCGTACTACTGATCTGTAAAGATCAGTGGTACGGACGAATTCAATGACACCTCATAATATTATCAAAATCCATCAAACTATCTGCCTTTCGTGTATGTTACACAGGCTATTTTGTAAGAACACCAATATAGGTAAGTATCATTTTAGCTAACTGGTTACCCGTAGTAAACTTAACATCTAAATAGTGCTGTGTGGAAAGTCCAACTTGTTATTTTAAGTATTTTTCCAGGGTCACTTCATTGACGACTGGCCCTCTGTCGGAAAATAGATGTACTAAAAATAAAGCTTTTTAGACAACACTACAAATAGTAATAGAGAGCGTGAGGTTTGTTTAGTCAACAAGCAACTCATTTTACTGATACTTACAGGCACCTCAAGTTGATGGACTTACAGAGCAGTGCAGGCATGTTTTTATCGTGTGACTATTCAGCAATACTTTGCTACACGTGATGGTTACCACTCCGTTTATTCCATTAGTAAGTGGTATAAATAACGTAATTGACCCGCCGAACGCAATTAACCCTACCGGTTGTTGGGATTTTTACCCCAGTGGAAGTTCCACACGTAGTTTGGCGTTTAGTAAAACTAATTGCAAAATTATGCGACCACAGCTTTATGGAAACAAAGCATCGCTTACACACACAACCTTGTTATAACAGTAACTAGTGGTACTAATATACTGTGGGATTTCGTTGGGAGCTCATTTAAATTCCGCGAATAACAAAAGTTTAGTCGAAATTGCCGGTGACTCCACTCGTGTAGTTAATACCCAGATTAAAAATATTGAATACTAGCTGAACCCGCGGCTTTGCTCGCGCCAAGGAATTCAAAGTTTCATACAAACTTTCATACCCTATTTTATCCCTTTGGGGGTAGAACTGATCAAAATCCTTTCTTAGCGGATGCCTACGTCATAACATCTACCTGCATGCAAAATTTCAGCCCGATCCGTCCAGTGGTTTGGGCTGTGCGTAGATAAATCACTATGTCAGTCAGTCAGTCACCTTTGATAAATAATAAATAAATATTTATTTATTTATTTATTTATTTAGGATAGATAGGAGGGAAAAGGTAGTAAGACTACGTCTAAAATTTGAGATAGTGTGGTGTGGTAGATACCCAAGATTATTGATGATAGGAGGGGAAGGTCCACCACGTCTAAAATTAGGTCAAAGTCAAAGTTATATTTATTCAATAAAGTCACAAGGATCACTGTGAAACGTCTTACAGCCTGGGGCATTATTCTCTATGACAATAGGAGATTCCTTGCCCCAAACCGTGAAACGTCAAAACTTGATGTTGGGCTTTATTCTTTATGACATAGGAGATACTTTGCCCTGACCGTATGACACCGGCGGCCTTGTCTTAGCTGTGATCGCGGTGCAAATGTTCATAGTGAATAAGGCTCCAGGTGACTCTAGTCGCCAGTTCCACTCGACCATAGCCTACAAGAACATGCTTTTTTTTCAATCGAAAATGTAAGACTTTATAGAAACTCATTTCGTTAGGGCTTGGAGATAACAAACTTTACTTTTGAACCACCTCCAACCTTCCGCATTCATTTATCGTCATCTCACGATTACACGCGGTTTAGAGGGGGATGCCAAGATTCAGAGTTATGGGGCTAGATAAGGAGGGGTTCTATCGTATCGGGGTTTCCCTTTACACCCTTCATGAGCGTAGTAATGTATTCCAATATAATCATACAGGCAACGTACGTGAATACCTTATCTGGGAGTAACAGAATATTTCGAGTAAAAACCAATCACTTTCATTGCTTTTTACCGTGAGCACTCAAGTTATGGGCCACTTAAAATGAGGCAATCAAATTCGAGGCTGCGGATGCGTACTTAATGATTTTTTTTCGCAAATAATGGGCAAATCGGAAATAGGTACCCGGAACGGTATCGATATAAGGCAATATGTATTACTAGTTGCGCCCCACGGTTTCAAACGCGCAGATTTAAATCCCGGTATTCCCACGGGATAAAAAGTTACCTATAAGCTATTCCAGACTATAATCTATCTCTCTGCCAAGTTTCATCCAGATCCGTTCACCCGTTCCGACGTGAAAGAGTAACAAACACCCATCCATACTTACAAACTTTCGCGTTTATAATTGACCGAGCGAGCGAAGCGTCTCAGTTTCCACATTGGCCAAAAATGCGTTTGTCCGGATGTCTGTCTGTCTGTCTGTCTGTTCTCCTCTACAGGTCGCATTTTTCAACCGATCTGGACGAAACTTGGTACACAGGTTATATGACTTATTAGAATTTTTTGTTGTCGGGGATTTTTGATTGGAGGGGTACTTCCCCCAAAAAAAGGGCAAAAAGGGGGCTATTTGATATACTGGATATCTCCACCAAATGAGATTCGATTTCGATTATTCTTTTTTTATTTGAAAGGTAGTAACTATAAGTTGGTCTCATAAAAGTTTGGCGAAGATCTGATAAGGATCTTCAGCGTGATGAACAGGATAGCTCATCAAACAATCGATGGTTTTCAATCAAATTTGAGAGAAACACAAAGGACCTCATTCTACACAAGATGATGCAAAAAAAATCAAAAAGATCAAAAAAATCACTTAACGGAAAATGCATTTGCACATTACATTCCTCAAATAGCTCACTTTTAGTATGCTCGCGAGGTCTACAGCTCCCAGAGCCACTTGAATTTTGTAACCAGGTATAAACAATAAGAGAGCGCAGCGGTAGGAAACAAGCCGTAGTTTGTTGCGTGTTCCTCTAGGCTTTGTTCTCTAGGGTCGCTTGGATTGGCACCTCACATAAATTCACCTAGCTAAAGACGAAGACAAGAGCTAATGTGACTCTTGCTCGCACGTTTTGACTTGTTGAAAGATATAAAGACGTTTCAAAATGATCCTATTGATTCAATTAAATAAATTTATTACTTAGCTTTAGATAATAAAATATAAACATACAAAAAACTTACAATTATAAATTTAAAAGTTCACAGAACACAAGGTTTAGCAGCCCTGCTGGGTCGAGCCTGTGTTACGTTAGCTAAGATTCTTCCTGTGCTAATCTAAAGTTGTCTAGGTGTAAAAGGAGTAGTAGGTACCTACTACCTATAATATTAAACAATAAAAAACTGGATGTAAGTACCTTGGTGTATTTTTTTACTGAACACAAAAATACTTCCTTCAAAACACGTTAAAGCTGATTAATACGACCGTAATAAACATCCGCAAAGTGTGTCGGGTCAGTACCTTATCCTAGAACGATAAATAATATTTCTCATTACCCACGCCGGGATTTACGATACTCGGACTATCGCACTCGTCCGCGCCCGTTTGTTTCCATTTGCCTGTAGATACCCTGGTTAGATGTAAATTACAAGTATAGATTAACTATAATATGAATTACTACTTAATGGCCAATATACTTCAAAAGATATGTTTCCCTGCTACAAATACCTTAATTTTTTTTTACTCACACAGATTACATAGGTACATTATGTACAAAATGTACATAATCTGTGGTTACTCAACGCTTCTTTTTACCCGAGTGCCGAGGGTTATTAAATTCGTCCATGTTCTTTTTATTCAATTTTTCAACTAAAGTCAAAGCTAGCACTAAAAGATAAACTAAAGCCGGATTTATAAAAAAAAATACAAAAATGTTTGTGCTGAGGGGTTGTCATGAGTTTAGTGGCGACCGCGATCGATCGTAGATCGCAACGATCTACACCGAATTTCAAGTAAATAAAACAACGGCATCTAGCGTATTCTTTGAGAAGCTTAAGGGAAGCTTCTCAAAGAATGCGAATAATATATAATAAGAATAATGATAAAAATAATAAGAATTTATTAGCAGTATAAGAATAATATATAATATTGAATTTCCTTGAAATGCGGTGTCTATCGGTGTGATCTACGATCGATCGCGGTCGGCACCGGAACTCGTGATAGGCCCTCTGGTTTTACGAAATATTTGAACATTAAAAACAATAAATTTTTCGCAGGCTATAGGTATAATTTCAAAGTATTATAAAAATATCGATAAAAACCGAGGCTTAGGTTTGTCTAGGTTCATCATCATTAACACCAGCTTGAGCAATGGCGGCAATGCGGACTTGTTGCCTCCATATTTAACAGGTAGAGTGGTGATCGAAGGCGATGGAAAGATCCTTCAAGATCTACGAAGTACAAAAACGAATGGGCCCCGGATGAAAGTGCCATAAATATTTATGCTAGTAATTTATTATCGTCGCCATCCAACAGTCCATGACAAACCACGGGAGGCTGCTAGTGTATAAATTACCTGAAATTAGAAAATATAGGTACATAGGTAATCAATGATATTGTATCTTAAAACACAGCAGTATAATTATGTATCTCAAAGATATTACCTACATTTCAATACTTACATTCAAGCTTTTTACACAAACGGAACTTTTTTGAACTATTGTTATTCTGACACCAATGTGGATGCATTGGTGTCAGAACAATAATAGTTAACTTCTAATTTAAATTATTTAATGTAATGTACATACATCTAGTATGTACATATTATCGTCATTAATTATTTTTTTTGCATCTTCACTGCTTGGAAGTTTCAATCCCATAAAAATTTGAAATTCGAACTCTAACTTAATCGAATTTCGAATGATATCAATTTGAAAAACCTGTTTCGTAAACGTCAAATCCGACCGATCATAGCGACCGTAAATACGTTATTGACTGACGATATTTGGCTGAAATTATGATCGAATCGATGTTATCCAATTATTATATAGGGACTCACTGTAAACTACACTGCCTCTGAAAACCAGTACAAGGGCTTATCCACTTCAACGAATTATGCTGATCGTCTGCCGTAATTATTGATATTATTAATTTACCATAAACGTCAATAAACATTTTGGGCCTTACTACAAAAAAATAGGCAAACGTTAAACACTGCCTAAACTTTTGACATCTCTTGCCATTGCGTAATGGCAAACAGAGACGGTGCTAATTTTAGACATTGTTTAAAGTTAGACACCGTTTAGTAGTAAAACCCTTTATATTTTTTGTTCGGCAACTTCGGCAACCTAGTTGTATAGTAGTTACGTGACAAATAAGAGTCACATGCATATAAGTAAATTGTAGTAGGTAGTTTTGTTATCAAATAACTTATGTTGAACGGTTGCAAAATTATTTTATACTACACCTGCTTGGAAAGTACCTTGATACTTCATCAAATTTACGGTAGAAAGTACGTCATTGCATATCGAACAAATATGCGGGGAGAAAACGCATCTGAGCGGAAGAGAAAAGTGTATGAAAATCCATTTCTTACGTGGTTTTTCTTTTTTAATTTTGGGTAAGACTATGCGCCGGTAACCCAAATATCAAAAGCCAAAAAGTTTTTACAGTGAGTTTTTATCTCCAAGTTCGCAAAATGACACTAGCCACTAGCTGTGTGTTGGATGGTGTCGGGCTGGCAGTGCGACCCTGCGGCGGCAGGATAAACAATTTGAAAAAAGAACATGTGAAAATTGCAGACGCCATTGGCGCCATTTTCAATTTGTGTGTTGTTTGAGGATTCAGTTTAAGTTTTTTATTTTCCTTGGAGGTGTAGTATAAAGCACTATGTATCACTCGAGAGAAAGTGCGATTCCCGATCTCGGGTGTTTTAAAGCCCTCGCCTACGGCTCGGGCTTCAAACGACACCCTCGACGGTAATCGGTCACTTTCTCCTCTCAGTGAACATTGTACTATTGCTAGGCGTTACAAGGTACCTACCTACTCACAAAAAAGTTAGAAATTTAATAGAAAAATCCCTTTTCCTGCAATCCTTCATGTTTAAAATTAATCACCTACTCATTCCAGTAGGTAGGTATTCGTATTGTATACTAGCTGGTACCCGCGACTTCGTCTGCGTACTTTTAATCTCTTCATCTCTTTTTTTCGCAATAAAAGGTAGCCTATGTTCTTTCTCGGGTCTAAAGATTGTCTGTGCTAAATTTCATCAAAATCGGTTGAGAGGTTTAAGCGGGAAAGCGTAACAGACAGACAGACAGACAGACAGACAGACAGATAGACAGAGTTACTTTCGCATTTATAATATTAGTTGGAATTCATAAAACCTACAAAAATACAATAAAAAGCTAAAAAAAATGATACAGGTGGCGCCATCTAGCCGCATACAACCTGTACTAACCTATGTCCCTTCTCGAACCCTGTGCAAGCTCACTCGGCTGTAGGCACCACTGCTAAACCTTCCCGCAAAACCTATCCATCTGTCGGCGCTTTCGGGAACCATTCCCAACCAACCTTCTCCCCCCAGTGGGCACAGGCCCCTCCGCGGCCTATTGATCGCGCACTACAACTTACGCAAACCGGGTACAGCTCACATCAAAGCTTTTAAAATTCCACTATCTGTACAGCTCATATCAGGTGCAATCTAAACATTTGTGATAGTGCACAAACTAACTAAGCTTAATTCTTAGGTGAGTGTTCAATTCATACGTGTTGGCAGCCATTCATGCTTCACCCATTCATGATGACGTAGAAGAAAACAGATTCGGTGATTTATTGCTCCTTATCCTTATTTTTATGTATTTCCGATGGCAGTAGACCTTTGTTTTGTTGTAATTCTACCTGCTACGAACGATAAAGAAAGACCACCAGACAGTGAAAAAATTGGGTCACCGATGAAAATTTAATTCAGTGAATGAACTTTCTCGATTGTGTTGTTTGGATCGCCATGATGGGCCATTAATATTATAGTTTGTTTATAGAAGGTAAACGCCTGTAACTTGTGTCATCAATCATTGATGGGTGTAGTAATGGAAGTCGTTACAAACATTTGATGGTAAAATAGTGTTACCTCTATCCACTTTGACGTCATTCTAGTGAGCCAATTTTACACAGCAGTATTTAGCTGGGTTAAACTATAGCTACCCTGGGATGCATGTGGGGGTAGATGGCAAGTCTTTCCCTATAGTTCTTTTTTCTAGGAAATGAAAAAAAAAATTCTTCAAATTTCTTCACTTAAAAAAAAAAATAACCCTAACCTAATGAGAATTCCTTCCCTTGAGTCTTTTTGTCATAGAGATGAAATATTACTACCAATTTTCTTCATATAAAAAAAACCCTAACCTAACTAGTAACTTACCTGAAAAATTAAATTATTTTTTTTCATTTCCTAGAAAAAAGGACTCAAGGGGAAGACTTGCCCCCACTATCTACCCCCACTTGCATCTCCCCTATCCCCAACCCTCAACTCAGGTACAAGGATTGCTATAGCCAACCCTTTAGCTGAAGCTTTCAGTACCTTTCCTTGATATAGATTTTTAACGTATTTCTTTTTGGGTATGCTTCAGACAACCTGGGTCGCAAGCGTTTTTAAAGCTTGTTTACCACATTATTTGGGAAAACAGCTGTCAAACGCTGTAGCTGTTCTAGTCCATACTGAATTATATTATGTATCTCGTATTGACGACGACCTCAGTGGCGCAGCGGGCGAGAGACCGCCTGCGACGCTAGAGGTTGCGGGTTCGATTCCCACCTCGGAACAAATTTGTGTACGATCTGCAGAAATTTGTTCCGTTGGTCGGGGTGTTTTCTATGTATAATAAAAATATATCTATCTATGTAATATAATGTATTAAATATATCAGTTATCTAGTACCCATAACACAAGCTTTGAGTAGCTTACTTTGGGACTACATGGTGCTGTGTGGATTGTCCGGCAATATTTTTTTTTTTAATTTAATAATAATATTATTATATTATTATTATAGACCGACCCCATCCTGAATAGTTTGTGGTGTATAATTTGAGCTGCATATCATCAAAAATCAAAATCAAAACGGCCTTTATTTAATCAGTACAACCTCAATTATCACTTTGAAACGTCTTATCTACTAAGTGAATCTACCGCCATTTCGTTGCGACCATAAATGTAATATCTCTCGTTATTGAATTTCCTCTTTGTAAATTCCAGGAGGGCATCGACGCGACCGGCAGCTCGCCGGAGCTTGCGCTCTCGGAGCAGCACGACCAGCCGCTGGCCGGCAAGGAGCCGTACCCCGACGACGAGGATGACGGCTCGGGCGTAGAGCCCGACGAGAGCTCAGGCTCTGGCTGGGGGCCCGGCCCCGGCCCCGACGACGAGGACGGACGCGGATCAGGTGACTCCGCCAGACTACCCATCGAAATCCCGGAAGATGACGAGGACTTTGAGCCGAGACTGCAAACTTTCGTCACCACGTCATCCACCGCCGCTCCGGTTTATACTACGGAGCCAGACCGGACGGTGGCACCGGCGCTGCCTGAGGAACCGATTTGGGCTCACAACATAACCACCGAATCACCAATCCTTAGAACCAGGCAGTTCAATGTAGACCGTTGTGAGTAGTGGCTGAAGCATGCCAGTTTTTATTTGCATCTTTATTTATTTTATGGAAGACTTAAAGATGTTTCCGGTCTCTTGAAATCTGGCTTAAATGAGTAACATATGTGCCAAGATTATATAAATAACATTAACTGATTTTGTAATATAATCATAATTGACTAGCAGTATCACTTTCAGTCTTCCACTTAGAACCTACATTTTTACATACCTACATGTTCATTGTTTTTCGACTGCTTAGGCAACAGCTTATAAAACTAAATACTACAGCAACCTGTTTCGGAAAATTAAGATGTTTACTTGAAGCTGGTGTCTAGTAGTCTAGCATTACCTTTTAGAATTTAGAACCATTAATGTAGATGCAGAATTATTTGGATTATTCAGATGTCCAAAAGTTGCGCATTGTGCATCTCTATCAACGAAATTGTTTGAGAAAATCGCCCACCAAAGTTCATAGCTGTACCTAGAATAATAACAAACTTTTTAACACTAAGTATTCAATAGAGAAGTGTGGCTCTTACACAATAATAATTAACACTACCATGGCCGTGAATTAACATTTACCGAGTAGGTACTATTCTTATCCACATTGGTATGTGCTCAATAATCGCCCATCCACACGCGAGTTTCCTCTAGTCCAACAGTTGATTACCACCACTACGAAAACACACTCGTTTATTAAAACCGTTGACTATTTATTTTTAATTGTTGCTCAATCCAAGGGGGACATTGGTAAGTGTTTTGCGGTGCTTCCTCTGATTCTACATCTTGCATGACCTCGTTGTAATCATGCAATGTACAATCACTTTTAATTATTTCTTCCATTATCGTTAGCATGCGACTAGGTAATACCTATAGCCCTAGAATTTGTTTATCTTTATCTCATGAAGCCATTAGCTTACAGTTTCATTGTTTTTTGATATAAATTGAAATTGCCTACTTCATTGTATGCTTTTCATGCAAGTACATTAGATATCCCTCCTCCATCCAAACTCAACCCGTCCAAAAGTCTTCGTCATCGGGATAGCTTTTAACCTACTAGGGAATTACATTTTATTCTATTGACAAATGAAAATAACCTTCTATGTACACTTTTACCTATTTTTATTTAATGTTATAACACTTTTATACATCAAATCAAATCAATTTATTGCTAGAATACATGTTGGTATACCTAGGTGTTACAAATTTTATAGTGTCAATGTATTTTTCCATGTCAGGCGTGTAATGTTCAATTATATTTCACAATTTAAGCATGCAATTCAAAATAGAGTACCTTAAAAAACAATAGAAAATAAGCCAGTTTACACAAAAATATAATATAAGTATACCTGATGAAAATCGAACCCTGCCGTGAAGAAAACAAATTGAAATCTGACTTATAATTTAAAAACATTGTATTTTTCTTCAATTTTTTTGTATATTTGGTAGCGCATAACCAGAACCGGGGTATTACTTATTAGTCAGGTCATATTTTAAGAGTTTCATAAATAAGGAAAACAGTCGATCAACTCAGCAATAAACACAAACATTAAATAATTTCAGCGTTACTAATTTTCTAACAAAATAAATACAACTAATTTGTACGTTAAAACCACATTGTTTGTGTCTTAATGACTAATCGATGACGACATAATGTTTCAGCTAACGTCCAAAAGCCCAAAACAGAATTCGAAGAGACAAAGGAGCGGGTGGACTCGGGAGAGGAACTACCTCCGCGCCCAGAGCAGACTGACATCAGCATCTCAGGAGAGGAAGCGGCACCATCACCGGTGAGTTTACCTTTTACTATTATTGCTGCGGGCCTCATAAGGCCGGCAGTCACTCGTCAGGCGTCAATATGCGCACTACGAAACACAAATAAGAATTTCTATTTTTGGAACATATTCCTTAACTTATAATTTAGAATATAGGTTTCTTTATACAAAGATCAATACCAATATATACTAAAGTGGTGACCCCGACGTGATCTGAACTCGCAACCTTCTGATCTTAGAACACCGTTACCTCACGATTTTTCCTGTAACCCTGTATGGGTTACAGGAAAAATCTGCTGGTTCCGTTAAGGGCGTGGAGTACCCATCATTTCTGACTTATCACTACATAGTATAAATCAAAGTCGCTTTCTCTGTCCCCTAGTCCCTTTGTATGCTTAAATCTTTAAAACTACGCAACGGATTTTGATGAGGTTTTAATGGATAGAGTGATTCAAGAGGAAGTTTTATATGTATAATACATGTATGATATCTGCACCCGTGCGAGTAGGGACGCGCGGGCGGATCGCTAGTTTCACTATAAACCCTACCCTAAACTTAACCCTTTTCGAGACATTTAGGCTACTAAATTTATTTTTGTTTATTTTGTGTATCTTTTTATTATTGCATTTTTACATGTGTAATAAGATGCTTTAGGACGTCAATCATTAAAATTGTGCAGAGACCGTAGTAGACAAGTGAAAGTTAAGAAATAAAAAAAAATATTAGAAAGTTTATTTTTCTCTAAGGGATATCTAAAAAAAAATATTGAAATATTGAAATAAGTCAGAAATGATGGGTACTCCACGCCCTTAACGGATCTAGCACGATTTTTCCTGTAACCCTGTAGATACGAAAGTACAAGATGTTACGCCGAGGTGGTATTTGGTACTCTTTAAAATGATGACGCTTGTAATAGTCTAGTAAAGCTGCTTTAAATCGTTAGACAAACAGGCTCGCCTTTTTTTAGTTAGTTATGAGTTGAAAATAATTTACCCTCTAAAATAGGTCAGTAAACTGTTATGTTTTTATGAGAATAAATGCATTTAAACCTATAACAAGTTGTAAATATCGTTCACGCATGAGCAAAACTCCTGAGCTTTTCCTGTTTCATATAAATACTGAAGAATACTGACCTGATATAGTATACCTACTGAATATAGTTATTATTATTATTTAGGTACTAGAGAATGATTTTGTTCATGTAAGACATAACTTTAAAACTATACTGATTGTGAGCTGAAATTCGGGAACCTTTTACTCGTACTAAGAGCACTATGTTACAAGTGAGGTGTTTACCTACTATCTGTTTAAATAAAATTATCAAAATTTATTGTAGGACAGGATAGCCTTTATAGCTCAGTTGGTAGTAGCTCTGCCTTCTGCGCCGTAGGTCGTAGGTTCGATTCCCACCGTAAACAAACATTTGTGTGATGAACATAGATGTTTGTTCTCTGTCTGGGTGTTATATAATATTTACAAAAAAAAGTAAGTAAATAAGTAGGTAGTATATTAGCTATCTGGTTCCCTTAACACAAGCTTAGGCTTAGTTTGGGGCTGGATAGAGCTGTGTGGAATGTCCACCAATATTTGACGATTTCAGTGGCGCAGCGGGTGAGAGTCCGCCTGCGACGCAGAGGTTGGCGGGTTCGATTCCTGCCTCGGAACAAATTTGTGTACGATCTGCAGAAATTTGTACCGTTAGTCTGGGTATTTTCTATGTATGATAAAAATATCTATCTATGTAAGTATTATAATGTATTAAATATATCAGTCATCTAGTACCCATCACACAAGCTTTGAATAGCTTACTTTGGGGTTAGATGGTGCTGTGTGGATTGTCCAGCATTATTTATTTATTTATTATTATATTTATTTATTATTATATTTATTTATGTATAGGACTCCCTCATTTAGGATTATGTTTTGGTTAATGTTATACTCGCTACGTTCCAGGACCAAGACCAAGCAGGCAGCAACGTGAGCCCCGAGTCACGGCCGCCGGACAACGTCGTATTCACCATCATGAACAACAAGGTCGAGGACCGCGCCACCAGCTTCTTCGCGCAGCCGGGCATTCTTGCCGGTAAGCACTTTCCTGCCAAGAAGCATTTGAAGTGGAAACTTATTTAGTCGTTGAACGATTTTGGGAGGGGAATAACCTATGGGCTCGCGTCACATTACCTCGACGTGAACTCGAAGAGAGAAAAATTCTCTAGCCGCACGATCTGCTCATTCTTATAATATGCTATGTCTTGTGTTCTCTTGGCGTGTTGCGTCAGATTAGGGACGAAGATTTCTAAACCGTCTACTAACGTCTCTGTACAAAGAGATTGTTTAATTTAAGGCTGGTTTCTTTCTCTCTTTTTTTCTTTCTTGTTTCTTTCTAAAAACAAGCTGTTTTATATGCATAAATTTTTGCCAACCCTTGCCACAATGAGTAATGACAAACTTTGACAGTAATTCCATAACATGCGAGTTTAACTTTAAAATCAAAATATAATCAGTTATACGTAGTATTCAAATTCCTTGGTTGAAGCTATTGCCATCTCTTACTAATGGGTTGCTAACAGTTACAACTTTAGTTACGTGATAATAAGAGCTATATTTTCAAATTCCAGCTGTGATCGGCGGCGCGGTGGTCGGACTGCTATGCGCAATCCTAGTGGTGATGTTCATAGTGTACCGCATGCGCAAGAAGGATGAAGGCTCGTACGCGCTCGATGAGCCCAAGCGGAGTCCCGCGGCTGCGTCCTACGGGAAGGGACACAACAACCGCGAGTTCTACGCGTGAGACGACTCAGAACAAACCCTGCCACGAGTTTACTAGCCCCATGTACCGAAAAGCGTATACATATATCCGCAACATGTTGCAACACAGATTGAAACAAACGAACTGACGTCCAGCCAATGTTTGACACTGACAGATATGACAGACAATTGGACAAACTGACGTCTAGCCAGGGACTGACAACCATTCTTTTTTCCATAGTCTAAGTTGACAACGATAGTTGTTCCGCTAACTAATCTGCTCATTCAAGAGCGATACCGCTGCTCATCGAAAAATTGCAAAACAAAAGATAGCGAAACAGAGCGATGCGAAATGAATATTTATATGGCAGATAATATGTTAAGGAATAATTTTTTCTTACGATAGATTAAAAAAGATATTAAATAACCTTATTTTAATAACCTTTTCGGTACATATTTACCAAAAATATAAGACATCACCCTATTCCCTGGTCCATCGTATGTAGAGGTGTGGTTTGTTTCAACCTGTGTAGCTTTATGTTGGATAGGAATATGTCAACGCACCTTGAAACGGTACTGAACAACGAAGCGCAATTACACTACCGATGCGTTTCGTACGTTCAAGCGTTATACTTATAATTTTCCGAACGTGGCTAAACTTGTTCTGTGAAAAATCGAATCTAGGCTGACAATATTTATTTAAACACTTCGAATAGTACGGGTTGTACTGTTATGTGTACAAGCTGTGTTTGTGTACAACATTATTTGTCAGAACGAAGAGAAACAGAAAATGGATGTAAAATATTTACCTATCGTGTGGAGACCAACTTTTGTAACATGCATGAGATGTTGAATGAGGTTATCATTAGGTTTGAAGTCTTGAGGTTATTCACCCTCCAATTCTCTAGTTGTAGTATCATTGTTCTAGCTCACAATGATCGTAAGTTGTTTTATACCTTCTCTCAGAGATTTGGTAATCACGATATGTTTTATTACTTCATAACCTTAAAAATTTCTTTACAACGATAAGTGTGGCTGAAAATCATCTTTGTGCAGGAAACATATTATTGGTTACAAATCTCTGCTTGCTTTATAAATTATTATGCCATTTCCTTCTGTATATTACAACTCTTCGCCTCCTTAATCTCAAAGTGTATGGACACGTCCATCTGTTAATTGATTTTAGCGTAAAGTTAAAATGTGTGTAGTTGTATGTATTTAGTAAGAATGTCTATTAGGTTTAGTGTATAACTAATAGGTAATTTATATAATTACCTTACCTACTTATCAATATATATGTAATTATATCGAAACATTAATCTAATTGTAAAGTTTCAATCACGTCATAATTACATTTTACTACTGTTAAAAGGGTAGACCAATAAAATTAACTGGTTTTACCTAATTGGTCCTGATAATTAAAATTATTTAAGTTTATAAAATTAGGTACCTAATATTGCGCGTAAAAATAGGTTATTTTTACGCGTAATATTTTCAAAATATATTACATAACTATGACAGAACAGGATTTTACTATAATTTTATACTTTAAATTTATATATTTTTAATAATGTTTTACTTACCTAGATGATTTGTATTGCACATATTCTGACTAACGAATGAGCAAAATATAATCATTAATTAAATTATTTTTCTTTAATCAATTTGTTATTAACGTAACGTTAACTAGGTATCTACCTACATTTCAATAAATTTTGAATACTTGCTGTGTGCCATCTACAACGTATCAACGTAATTTTTTGTTATTTTCTATCCAGTGCTATATTTAGTTCTATTAATTTTTAATGAATTGTGTCAAATTATTTTTAATAAACTCGTATGAAAAACTGATTTATTTTATCACTTATATAAATAAATTGGTTTATTTAAGTAAGCTAAATAAGTTAGAAAAGGTCAAATCCAAGCCTAATATTATCTTTACCAACAAATGTTAAGACTCAAGTTTTATCTTATTGGTTTTTTGTGCAAATTTTTATCGTTTGACATAATTCAATGTTTATTTTGTGTATCTAATTATTAAGTTTGTGGCACTGAGCTGAGTTGTATGCAAAGAGTCTCAAATCCATTTCAATTTAGTTGGATAAGAAAATTTACAAAAGTCAGTTAGGTAGTATATAACTGTCTTTTGTAAGTATATCATTAGAACTTTTGATTACTCACATAAAAAAAACAAATCGAATACAAAGCCGTTTATCTTTCTTTCACACTTACATAGTGTGTGAGCGAGATGTCAATAGCAGCGCCATTTTAGATTCTGTTTTTTAACGAAGTAATGCCAGGTTTTTTCAGAAAGGTTAACCCCTTGATTGACTGAATTGCAGAACATTTCAAAATCCTAATTGTTAACAGATAAAAAAGCAAACAATATAAATCAGCGCATATATCTAAAAAAAACTGTATAGTAGTATAGTTTTAAGGCTTACTAATTGTCTTTTTCTGTAGTTTCTTAGTACATTCCTAAACTTTATTTTAAGAATCAAGACGAAATACGGAAACACATACATTTTTGTTAATTAAACATATATTTTGGTTGAAATTTATATTTGTATATTTATTGTAACTAATTGACATGAAAAATATCATATCTATTGAATTTCTGTTACAAATTGTATCCAAAAATATAACTACAAAAAAAATTACCTTTACACATTGATTTTTTTAACGTTATCCAGTATTTCAACGATCATTTATTATAAGTAATACCATTGCAAATAATGTTTGGAATGGCTAATGTGTTGTCGATCAATTAAAAGCCAGTCGGCCACTCGACTAGCCTAAGTGTAATTATAGAACTTTAAGAAGCATTGTTGTAATGAATCGAAACGTTTAACCAAATGTAGTATAGCTTCAAGTCACAGAACTTTTATTATTTAACTTCGTAAAATGATATTTTATATTCTGCAACGACATTTTATGTTTTTACATTCTGGTGCTTATTTTAGAAACTCCTGTAAATGAAATTAAGCACTTTGGAGATCTGCGAATAGTCCTCTCAAAATGGCAGCACATTCCCTAATTCAAGAAAATGGTTTTTAGTTTAGATTTTTAACAAGGAATTTTAGGACAAACAAGAGAAATAATATCTAAAGCCTCGTTTGCCGATGCTTTGGTCTCAAATGTTATTTTTATGTGCCTAAGCATTTTTACAAAACTACTATTTTTGTGCATCCAAAAGTAGTTTGTAGTAAATAAAGGGTTATTCTTTTGAACAATGTTTTCTGTTTATTTAGTCTAGTGTAATTTATGTCGGCAATGATTTAGGCTAAGGTAGACATAAAATATTGATGTCCACCTTGTAAATAATTCTCCTTTACACTTAGGTAAATATACAGAATAATATTACAAAAAAGCCTAGTTTTATTTCCAATCCTATCCTAAGTTTCTAAGAGTCCAGAGGGCTGACCACGACTTTGGTGTGGTTGGCGCTTGCGTATATACGATCCACAGCCATTTTACACTACGATCTACGATCTACACCAGATTTTTAGATCAGTGTGGCTGACGTCTATCGTCTTTTGCGAACCTTCGCGGCCGCGATCGTTCGCAAAAGCCGGAAGTGATATTCAAATTTGACAGATAGGATTATTTTACAAGGACTAGAGTCGTTCCTACATGGAAACCATGGTTTTCGAGTGGTTTTGACAGACTCGTGGACATAACTTAGATGTGGCATGACATTTTAATGTTAATGTTAGTGTCATGTCATTGAAAACCTGTCCAAACAAGGAAGAAAATGAATTACATTACATGAGGTCTTAGCGCAAAGTGTAAGCATTTGGAATTAAAGTGTATTTATGTTATATAGTGATTTGACCGACAAATGTTTCGACTGATTTGAAGAAAATAGACACCATTTTCTTCGAAACAAATGACGTGACTTGACTAAGGACTGACTTGATTTAAAAGTATTTAAGGCGTTGACAACACCTAATATTTCTCTCGCTCGCACGATTCGACATTTTGAAAGATATAAAATCACTAAATACAATTTTGAAAAATCGCAAACAACCATTTTGTGTGCAATCACATTGCACACAATCAAGGAATTTGAATACAAGTACAATGTCTAGTGACACATTCAAATTCCTTGATAAGAATGCACCAGTGTTGCCAATGAAAATTTTTAGGCGGCCATGTACATGAGGTAAAAAAGCCGTGTTTTTAAGGAATATTACCAACATGGGCCGTGGCACTGCCTAAAAAAAGGAAAACGTTTAAAATTACGTATTAAACATTAAAAGCCTATAAATAGCACCATTTGGGTAATGTTGGCAAACTATCTCTATTTGTTTGAACTAGCGACCCGCCCGCACGGGTGCATATATAACCAATATATACATATAAACCTTCTTGAATCACTCTATCTATTAAAAAAAACCGCATCAAAATCCGTTGCGTAGTTTTAAAGATTTAAGCATACATAGGGACAGACAAAGCGACTTTGTTTTATACTATGATAGATATTAAAAGTAATATAGTAGTAGTAGTATTATATTAAGGCTCCGGTGACAGTGGCTCGCAATTTCGAAGTGCGATTGGCTATTATTTCATTTTATTTCATTTCGGGGAGGTTGTTTGAAAAAATAACTCTAGAGAAACACGCATAAATACTGTTCGAACACAAATAATACAATAATATAAGGGAAACATGCCCGAATCAGAAATCATTTTGGTATTAGTATGTTTGGTCTTACGTTTACCTAATACCAAAATGATTTCTGACTCAAGCACATTTCCCTTATATTATTGTATTATTTGTGTTCGAACAGTATTTATGCGTGTTTCTTTAGAGTTATTATTTCAAACAACCTCCCCAAAATGAAATAAAATGAAATAATAGCCAATCGCACCTCGAAATTGCGAGCCGCTGTCACCGGACTCTTAAGAGTAGTAGAGCTCTTTGTGAAGGGCTCGTCCGGGGAAGTACTACCACCACGCCTTTTTCTGCCGCCAAGCAGCAACGCTGTGTTTTGGTTTGAAGAGTGTGGTCGCCGGTGTAATTACAGGCACATGAGGCTTAACATCTGTATGCCTCAAGTTGATGGACGCAGGGCAGTGCATCGTAGGGCACGTTCCTATTGTGCGTGACCTACGGGGCAATGTTTTGTTTATAGGTGATGGTTACCACTTAACATCAGGTGGACCATCTGCTTGTTCCATCAGCTGGTTGTATAAAAAAAAAAAAAAGATATACTGATATACTATATAGATAAAGATTTATGAATATGAATATGAATGAATATGAGTGATAAAAAAACAAATGTTTTCTTATTACCTCTTCATAAATATCAACCCGTAAATTGATTAATTACCGTAAGATTTGCAAAAAGCCGTAGAATCTGCTACGGCCTACAAGCTTAAGGCCGTAGGAATTCTTGATTCTTTGGCCTAAAAGCCGTAGAATACGGCAATTGCCGTAGCATTGGCAGCACTGGAATGCACTGAAAAGCCAGGAGTGATGCGCCAACTCGGGATAAACACCAACTCGAGTTAAATCGAGTTGAAATTGAGATAACTCGAGTAATACGACTCGAGTTTGCAGAACGAAACTAAGTATGTGGTTTTTTTTAAACCCGTTCTTCATTCTCGCGAAAACTCGATAAAAACACGATAAACGAGGTTCCACATTCTCTTTCTCGTGTTTTTCTGGTGTTCTCGCAAGAATGTGGATCGGGCGGGCTTTACAAATTAGTTTTTATTTATTTGTTTCTCCTTACAACTCTATGTTAGGACAAGTAACATTGCTAAACTTGACATTGGTGAAGCAAAAAAATGTCGATGCGATGGCGAGAGTAGGTAGGGGCAGCATACGGTCCGCAGCTATCTCGCTCGACACAACGTACAACCGTGCGCAATGTAATTGCACACAAAATGGTTGTTTGCGATTTAAAAAAAATGGATTTATTGAATTTAATCTTATATCATTTTGAATAGTTGCGAGCGAGAGTTACATTAGCTGTTGTCATCACCTTAAGTCGAATCAACTTAACTGATATCTAAGAAGATTAAACAAAACAAAAATTTGAACCCAATGAGAGCACCGGTGGTCTAGTGGAAGTGACCCCGCCTTCCGATCGTAAGGACGCAGGTTCGAATCCGGTCGTGCACCAATGGATTTTTCTATAGAAAAATTAATGTGCGCAATGCCAGTGCTCTTAAACGGTGAAGGAAAACATCGTGAGGAATTCTAACAGCGGCGATGGGCTTGCAACCTGTCACGTATGGAATACTAACTACTGCAAAATGTGGGTATGTGCCAAATGTAATGTTTGGAGGTACCTCTGACTACCCCCCTTAGACATCCTCAAAGAATCTTGAGGTTAGTACTTGGTACTTGAGAGATCTGAGAGGATAATTATCTACCGTGATTGGGGATCAAAGTAGCAAAGAAGTTTCAGTTTGAAAATTTGAACCAAGCAAGTTTTCACACGATTTAATCATGGGACTTTTTATTTTTCTAATTTCTATGTATGAAAACTTGTTTAGATCAAAATTTTACTTTATTTGAATCTTCGTAATGTCATGGACAACAATTTAATCGGATGCGATTTTACTACATTCAATGATTTTATACTTCAAAAATGCTCAATTGTGCGAGCGAGATAGCGGAGCGTGGTATGCTAGGGCGCACCTTGAACGAATCGCGATGTCGCTCTCTCGCTTGATGCGACTCGTATTAGGAATAATTTAGCTCGAGTTATGTCCAACTCGAGTAACTCGAGTTGACGAGTTGACACATCTCTAACCAGGTAGAAGAAGAAAAAAAAGTTTTGTTTACTAAATTAATTTTTATTGATTGATTCTACTCACTTTAATCAACCGGTCTATAGATACTTAGTAAACGTGCCTAAAATAATTAAATAGAGCGTAAGTACAAATTGTTCGTATATTCAGAGTAGGCATATAACCTTCTAGTTGCGTCCCGCGGTTTCACCCCCCGCAGATTGAAATCCCGGTAATCCCACGGGATAAATAGTAGCCTGTGCTATTCCAGACTTAGTATAAATCTATCTCTCTGCTAAGTTTCATCCAGATCCTACTTAGATGAACTTTTACATCCAAAACTAAATAATTGGTTTGATAGGTACATAAACCTTAGTTTCACACCACAGTGTAACCTGACCAGACGGACCATGCTTTTCTTGGTGGAAATTCTATGTATTCTACTTACTATGTATGTGTATAACTGCCTAACTTTGGTTCATTTTGTTTTAGACATGAGATCTCTCTCTGAACAAGAATTACCAAGAAGTGGCTGGAGCGGAATGTTAAATCAACGGGCCACCTCAATGTTTTTAAATTGAAGAACAATTTGATGATTGAACAATTTAATAAAGTTATACATCTGCCTAAACTTCTTGTTTTAAACACCTACAAAAATTATAAGGGTTAGGGTTAAATAGGTAGTTTATTCACATACTAATATGACTTATTAGCTAAAGTAAATATGAAATTGTAGTTTTATGATAAAATAGTGTTGATGAATCTAATATAAAATAACAGTTTTTAAATAAAAATGTGGATAGGTAAGCAGCAGAGTTTTAGTGGTGAATGATAGGTACATTGTAAATTTTCTGCTTCGATAGGAATATAATACTCAGTAGTAACCTGTAACAATGTAAAATACACAGATTAATCAAATGCATTCATATAATAAATGAATGCATAGGCTTGTATTGGACTCCAAGTGGGTGGTCTAATATAATGTCTAAAAAAGTGAAATGCCTAGCCATTATAAAGATGCTAAGAATGCATTATATACATGCAGCCGGTAACATTATGTACATATTTTAAAGCCTTAAACTTCTGGTGTAAACTTTCAATAACCAATACATTTATTGCTTTCACATTGTATATGTATACACATAGTTCTTAGGTGTAAATATCACATCCCTTCCATCATATTATTATGGTATAGCAAAATGGAAGCATGCTGAGGTTTTGTATTGCCTTATTACAAGAGTGTTGAAAATAGATATGGATGGTTTTATAACAAGTGGCAGGCCTAAGAAAAGATGGATGCATTGAGTGAAAGATGGCATGAATAAGTAGTGAGCACTGAGACGATGAATGATAGCGGAGAGTGGAAGAAGAAAACTGAGTTTTTCTAGTTTATTATCAACTGCATAAGTTCTAAACCTACCAACTTATTGCTAATTATTAAAAACTATTAACACCAAATGATCCACATCTCTCATTAACACCCCGAGTGTTTAGCGATTAAGCAAAAAATACTAACAAACATTTATAATAAAATGTTGTAATGTAGAAATAAAAAGCTATAAGTAATAAGAATATGAAGGTGTGTACCTGTTTCTTGCGGGGTCAAGAAACCCAAAATCTATTCATATTAGTGAAATTGTGCAAGCTTTATCAAGTCTGCTTCTCAATTACTACTCTGGTCCTGATATGTCTGCGGTTAAACACTCCTTGTGTGGATTCTGCATCACACATAAGTACATAAATTGATGATGCAATATGCACATCAGATGCTGGGTCATGGGTATCCAGATAAACCTGAAATCAAATAGTACAGTTTTAACCTAAAAATCACTTCCATAACATACCTAGGTAGATCTTTCTGCAGATTCTACAATAATTTAAACCTAATAGGTACATAACTCTAACTTCTGTAAAATGATGCTTACAAATATTTTTGAAAACAGCACTAAAAAGAATTTGTTTGTTTACAAATAATTATGTAGGTACTAGGTATCCTGCGTTAGGCATTATGCATGACTTGAGTACAAATGAAGGGAAAGGCAAATTTCTGTAGTCTGGAAGCAGAGAATACTTACGAGGTTGGCAGCTATCTATACCTATTTTATTGTGCTTTCATTTTTAAATAGAATGGTCAGTGATTCAAGGAGAAAAGTAACAATCGATAGCCGGCAAGCTTTTTTCATTATGACATGGCAAGCAAAAATAAACTTACCTTTAATTGTTTGGTAGTGAAACGCTGCTTTAACATAGATGCGTGACCTCTTGACAAAGGTTTCTGGCATTTCTGGAGAGCGGATAGCGCTGAATCCTCTATATTCATAGCCGAAAGATTATTCACACACAGGATCGAAAGCTCTTCGAGCTCTCAACTCTTCACTCCATCTTCAGGCGTGGTAGGTACCAAAGCAAACATACCAAAGCACTTTTTTCAGAACTCTTCGCAAAAAATTACTTGAAGACTCGTGTTGCAATTTCACGCACTCATATTTCTCATCACACGACATCGATTATCTCACAGTTAGTATAGCCACACCAAGCCACACCACGGCCACACTCCGAAATTCATGGTGTAAGCGCGCTGTCGTAAAAGCGCCGTCGTAAAGGAGCTATTTGTCACTCGTGGTCGCAATTTTCATTGTAACGGTCAAAAACCGGTGTAGACTACGATTGACAGCGCTACAAATTAGAACCTACACGACCCAGATATGAACCCACACTACATAGATATGAACCTACACTACACTCATGGTCTACACTGCACTCGTAATCGCAATTGATGCTTCTCAAAGAATACGCTAGATGCCGTTGTCTAATTTTCATAGGAAATGCGAAGCTATCGCGGCGACAGGCGATCGGCACCGGTCGGCACTGAAACTCGTGATAGGCCCTCAGGGCTAAAACAGCTCCCGTGAACCTTGGCATCTTGAATAAGGTAAGGCGGTACTTCACACCTGAACAGCTTTTTAATCTGTGCAAAGCACAAGTCCGGTCTGGTATGGAGTACTGCTGTCACCTCTGGGATGTTCCTGCCAAGCACGAGCTTGCTGCCTAGGACTCGATGGAACGTCGACCTTTCAGGCTAATAGGCGAGCAACACATGGCAGAGGCTAAGATCCAGAGTTTTGAAAATGGCCGCAAAGTTGTTTGCGTTTCGATATTCTATAGGTTGCATTTTGGTGAATGTGCTCAGGAACTGCACGACTTAATACCACCATCTCCATTCCACCACAGGACAAGTAGACGTACGGCTCAGTACCACCCGTAGCTGGGAAATATACCACCCATTCGCACTAAGCGCTTTGCGTCCACATTTAGGTTTTATGCGAACCGCCATTGAATGGAACTCATTGCCGTCGTCTGTCTTTCCATCACTACAATTTGGGCCTCTTCAAGGCAAGAGTGAAAAGGTGTCTTCTAAACCGTTCTGCTCCATCGTCTCGGCTACATCGTCGCTTACCATCAGGCGAGATCGCCGCCAAAGGACAGTCTATCAAATATAGATAAAAAAAAACATATGTTATATAAACCTAGTGTGCCTGTCACTTACAATATTACACCAGCAACCACGCTCTTGAAACCGAAACACAGCAACACTGCTTGGCGACAGTAAAAAGCGTGGTGGTAAGACTTCCCGAGACGAGCCCACAGAACAGTACTATCCTAGCGGAGACGAGCCCTTTACAAAGAGCAAGAGCTCAAAAAAGCCTTCTTACTGTTATTAGTTTATGGCTAGATGGCGCTGTATGTTATTAGATGTCCGAAAACATTACGGGTTATTTAGGGATCCATTACACACAATTATTACGTCACTTATCTGTAACCAGTAGCAGCTATGACAACAGAACATAATATCGTAGTAGCACGATTGGGACCAACCTCCAAACCTGTAAAAGAAGAGTACCTACCTACCGACATTATACCTACAGAACGTTCTTATTTGTATGTTAGCCATCCATGTTCCATATTTTTTATCATAGCGCCATCTATTTTCAAACCAGAGAAAGGAAAATTATAAAATGTTATATATTTCTATATTTAATATAGACTCGTTGTATTTATACGATAATTTTAACACATATGATGTAAGGCAGCGTGGCCGAGTGGTCTAAGGCGCTGGTTTTAGGCACCAGTCCGAAAGGGCGTGGGTTCGAATCCCACCGCTGTCAGAATATTTTTGCACGTTTCTTCTTTTTATTAATTATTTTTTCAATTAAAATAAATAACACTGCGCAGGAATGTACTTGTGTGATATTAAACTCATTAAAACCTAATTGCTATCTGTACCAATCCTACTCGTGTTCCCCAATTTAAATCGTCGCGTAATAATTATTAGCGTATTACTACGTTATTTATTACACGATGCTTTACATAATGGTGCTTTTGATGATTTACTTTACAGTAAAAATAAAAAAAGCATTTATCCTAAAAAAAACCACGTACATATTATGTACTAATTATAAAAAAAAAAATTTTTTATACAACTAGCTGATGGAACAAGCAGATGGCCCACCTGATGTTAAGTGGTAACCATCACCTATAAACAAAACATTGCCCCGTAGGTCACGCACAATAGGAACGTGCCCTACGATGCACTGCCCTGCGTCCATCAACTTGAGGCATACGGATGTTAAGCCTCATGTGCCTGTAATTACACCGGCGACCACACTC
Organism: Plemyria rubiginata; assembly: GCA_963576535.1. NCBI lineage: Eukaryota > Metazoa > Arthropoda > Insecta > Lepidoptera > Geometridae > Plemyria > Plemyria rubiginata. The sequence goes on from OY754907.1 coordinate 13,257,699, forward strand.
TTCAAACCGAAGCACAGCGTTGCTGCTTGGCGGCAGAAAAAGGCGTGGTGGTAGTACTTCCCCAGACGAGCCCTTCACAAAGAGCTCTACTACTCTTAACAACAATAATAATACAAGATAGAATACAGATCATTCAAAACCCCATTATTTAATCATTTAACATCAAATTATACATTTTATATACCCACATTTTGCATACAAGTCAGTCGCCATATGGCCTAGGCCAGAATAAAATGTAACGTAGTCAGATCAATTTATCTTCAACAAAAGATTTATGATTAGTTAAAAAAATTACAGTAACGTGCTATATCCATTAACTGTACGACTATCTCTAACTGTTGACCCAAAGAAGGAACAAAAGATAAATTGGCATGTCTCAGTCTACGATTGAGATGGATATCAGTCATCTTAGTTTTTCTACTGGGTGGTGGGTGGTCTGGGTACTCTGGGTGTTTTCTATGTATAATAAAAAAAATATCTATCTATGTAAGTATATAATGTTTTAAATATATCAGTTATCTAGTACCCATAACACAAGCTTTGAATAGCTTACTTTGGGGCTAGATGGTGCTGTGTGGATTGTCCAGCATTATTTTTTTTTTCTACGCCCACTTTACTTTTTTAATTTACTTATTAACTTAAATTTATGTGATGGTAGCAATGATAAATGACTTGATAATTAATTTAGAATATCTACCTACATCGTCCATCGTAAATTATCCTTCTGATTATCTAGCGCTTTCGGGCTACTTCCAATTTTATTGATGCCTAGTTTTTCGGTTCCATTGAAAAAATAATCCTACTATGTAACCTGGATGGATGGATGTTTGTTACTCTCACGCCGGAACAGCTGTACTGATCTGGATGAAACTTGGCAGAGAGATAGATTATAGTCTGGAATATCACATAGGCTACTTTTTGTCCCATGGGAATACCGGGATTAAAATCTGCTAATAAGTAATGTTATTTTTGCAAACCCTTCGATAAAAATTTTGTTGTTGTTGTTTTGTTGTTATTGTTTGCGATTTCTCTGACTACTTCAGAAATTAAATTAATCAATTATCTAAACCGTTCAAATACGCGATCTAGGACGTTTTTAATTAAATAAATAAATAATGCTAGACAGTCCACACAGCATCATCTAGCCCCAAAGTAAGCTACTCAAAGCTTGTGTTATGGGTACTCGATGACTGATATATTTAATACATTATATACTTACATAGATAGATATTTTTTATTATACATAAACACCCAGACCAACGGAACAAATTTCTGCAGATCGTACACAAATTGTTGTTTTCTTATTCAGAAACGCTAAAATCCAAGGCGTTATAGATTTTAGACCAAGGCGTTGGTCGTTACGTTAGGAGCTGGATAGCGCCTACTTTTTAGCTGAGGGCCTATCACGAGTTTCGGTGCCGACCGGTGCCGATCGCCTGTCGCCGCGATAGCTTCGCATTTCCTATGAAAATTAGACAACGGCATCTAGCGTATTCTTTGAGAAGCATCAATTGCGATTACGAGTGCAGTGTAGACCATGAGTGTAGTGTAGGTTCATATCTATGTAGTGTGGGTTCATATCTGGGTCGTGTAGTTTCTAATTTGTAGCGCTGTCAATCGTAGTCTACACCGGTTTTTGACCGTTACAATGAAAATTGCGACCACGAGTGACAAATAGCTCCTTTACGACGGCGCCTTTACGACAGCGCGCTTACACCATGAATTTCGGAGTGTGGCCGTGGTGTGGCTTGGTGTGGCTATACTAACTGTGAGATAATCGATGTCGTGTGATGAGAAATATGAGTGCGTGAAATTGCAACGAGTCTTCAAGTAATTTTTTGCGAAGAGATCTGAAAAAAGTGCTTTGGTATGTTTGCTTTGGTACCTACCACGCCTGAAGATGGAGTGAAGAGTTGAGAGCTCGAAGAGCTTTCGATCCTGTGTGTGAATAATCTTTCGGCTATGAATATAGAGGATTCAGCGCTATCCGCTCTCCAGAAATGCCAGAAACCTTTGTCAAGAGGTCACGCATCTATGTTAAGCAGCGTTTCACTACCAAACAATTAAAGGTAAGTTTATTTTTGCTGGCCATGTCATAATGAAAAAAGCTTGCCGGCTATCGATTGTTATTTTTCTCCTTGAATCACTGACCATTCTATTTAAAAATGAAAGCACAATAAAATAGTTATAGATAGCTGCCAACCTCGTAAGTATTCTCTGCTTCCAGACTACAGAAATTTGCCTTTCCCTTCATTTGTACTCAAGTCATGCATAATGCCTAACGCAGGATACCTAGTACCTACATAATTATTTGTAAACAAACAAATCTTTTTGGTGCTGTTTTCAAAAATATTTGTAAGCATCATTTTACAGAAGTTAGAGTTATGTACCTATTAGGTTTAAATTATTGTAGAATCTGCAGAAAGATCTACCTAGGTATGTTATGGAAGTGATTTTTAGGTTAAAACTGTACTATTTGATCTCAGGTTTATCTGGATACCCATGACCCAGCATCTGATGTGCATATTGCATCATCAATTTATGTACTTATGTGTGATGCAGAATCCACACAAGGAGTGTTCAACCGCAGACATGTCAGGACCAGAGTAGTAATTGAGAAGCAGACTTGATAAAGCTTGCACAATTTCACTAATATGAATAGATTTTGGGTTTCTTGACCCCGCAAGAAACAGGTACACACCTTCATATTCTTATTACTTATAGCTTTTTATTTCTACATTACAACATTTTATTATAAATGTTTGTTAGTATTTTTTGCTTAATCGCTAAACACTCGGGGTGTTAATGAGAGATGTGGATCATTTGGTGTTAATAGTTTTTAATAATTAGCAATAAGTTGGTAGGTTTAGTACTTATGCAGTTGATAATAAACTAGAAAAACTCAGTTTTCTTCTTCCACTCTCCGCTATCATTCATCATCTCAGTGCTCACTACTTATTCATGCCATCTTTCACTCAATGCATCCATCTTTTCTTAGGCCTGCCACTTGTTATAAAACCATCCATATCTATTTTCAACACTCTGGTAATAAGGCAATACAAAACTTCAGCATGCTTCCATTTTGCTATACCATAATAATATGACGGAAGGGATGTGATATTTACACCTAAGAACTATGTGTATACATATACAATGTGAAAGCAATAAATGTATTGGTTATTGAAAGTTTACACCAGAAGTTTAAGGCTTTAAAATACCTATGTACATAATGTTACCGGCTGCATGTCTATAATGCATTCTTAGCATCTTTAGAATGGCTAGGCATTTCACTTTTTTAAACATTATATTAGACCACCCACTTGGAGTCCAATACAAGCCTATGCATTCATTTATTATATGAATGCATTTGATTAATCTGTGTATTTACATTGTTACAGATTACTACTGAGTATTATACTCCTATCGAAGCAGAAAATTTACAATGTACCTATCATTCACCACTAAAACTCTGCTGCTTACCTATCCACATTTTTATTTAAAAACTGTTATTTTATATTAGATTCATCAACACTATTTTATCATAAAACTACAATTTCATATTTACTTTAGCTAATAAGTCATATTAGTATGTGAATAAACTACCTATTTAACCCTAACCCTTATAATTTTTGTAGGTATTTAAAACAAGAAGTTTAGGCAGATGTATAACTTTATTAAATTGTTCGATCATCAAATTGTTCCTCAATTTAAAAACATTGAGGTGGCCCGTTGATTTAACATTCCGCTCCAGCCACTTCTTGGTAATTCTTGTTCAGAGAGAGATCTCATGTCTAAAACAAAATGAACCAAAGTTAGGCAGTTATACATATACATAGTAAGTAGAATACATAGAATTTCCACCAAGAAAAGCATGGTCCGTCTGGTCAGGTTACACTGTGGTGTGAAACTAAGGTTTATGTACCTATCAAACCAATTCATTTAGTTTTGGATGTAAAAGTTCATCTAAGTAGGATCTGAATGAAACTTAGCAGAGAGATAGATTTATACTTAGTCTGGAATAGCACATAGGCTACTTTTTATCCCGTGGGATTACCGGGATTTCAATCTGCGGGGGGTTAAACCGCGGGGCGCAACTAGAAGGTTATATGCCTACTCTGAATATACGAACAATTTGTACTTACGCTCTATTTAATTATTTTAGGCACGTTTACTAAGTATCTATAGACCGGTTGATTAAAGTGAGTAGAATCAATAAAAATTAATTAAGTAAACAAAACTTTTTTTTCTTCTTCTTCTTCTACCTGGTTAGAGATGTGTCAACTCGAGTTGGACATAACTCGAGCTAAATTATTCCTAATACCTACGAGTCGCATCAAGCAAGAGAGCGACAGCGCGATTCGTTCAAGGTGCGCCCTAGCATATCACGCGCCGCTATCTCGCTCGCACAATTGAATATTTTTGAAGTATAAAATCATTGAATGTAGTAAAATCACATCCGATTAAATTGTTGTCCATGACATTACAAAGATTCAGATAAAGTAAAATTTTACGGTAGATAATTATCCTCTCAGATCTCTCAAGTACCAAGTACTAACCTCAAGATTCTTTGAGGATGTCTAAGGGGGGTAGTCAGAGGTACCTCCAAACATTACATTTGGCACATACCCACATTTTGCAGTAGTTAGTATTCCATACGTGACAGGTTGCAAGCCCATCGCCGCTGTTAGAATTCCTCACGATGTTTTCCTTCACCGTTTAAGAGCACTGGCATTGCGCACATAAATTTTTCTATAGAAAAATCCATTGGTGCACGACCGGATTCGAACCTGCGTCCTTACGATCGGAAGGCGGGGTCACTTCCACTAGACCACCGGTGCTCTCATTGGGTTCAAATTTTTGTTTTGTTTAATCTTCTTAGATATCAGTTAAGTTGATTCGACTTAAGGTGATGACAACAGCTAATGTAACTCTCGCTCGCAACTATTCAAAATGATATAAGATTAAATTCAATAAGTAAATCCATTTTTGAAAAATCGCAAACAACCATTTTGTGTGCAATTACATTGCGCACGGTTGTACGTTGTGTCGAGCGAGATAGCTGCGGACCGTATGCTGCCCCTACCTACTCTCGCCATCGCATCGACATTTTTTTGCTTCACCAATGTCAAGTTTAGCAATGTTACTTGTCCTAACATAGAGTTGTAAGGAGAAACAAATAAATAAAAACTAATTTGTAAAGCCCGCCCGCTCCACAGTCTTGCGAGAACACCAGAAAAACACGAGAAAGAGAATGTGGAACCTCGTTTATCGTGTTTTTATCGAGTTTTCGCGAGAATGAAGAACGGGTTTAAAAAAAAACCACATACTTAGTTTCGTTCTGCAAACTCGAGTCGTATTACTCGAGTTATCTCAATTTCAACTCGATTTAACTCGAGTTGGTGTTTATCCCGAGTTGGCACATCACTCCTACCTTTTCAGTGCATTCCAGTGCTGCCAATGCTACGGCAATTGCCGTATTCTACGGCTTTCAGGCCAAAGAATCAAGAATTCCTACGGCCTTAAGCTTGTAGGCCGTAGCAGATTCTACGGCTTTTTGAAAATCTTACGGTAATTAATCAATTTACGGGTTGATATTTATGAAGAGGTAATAAGAAAACATTTGTTTTTTTATCACTTCATATTATAAAACAAAGTCGCTTTGTCTGTTCCTATGTATGCTTAAATCTTTAAAACTACGCAACGCGCGCGCGCGGATTTTTTTAATAGATAGAGTGATTCAAGAAGGTTTATATGTATATATTGGTTATATATGCACCCGTGCGGGCGGGTCGCTAGTTCAAACAAATAGAGATAGTTTGCCAACATTACCCAAATGGTGCTATTTATAGGCTTTTAATGTTTAATACGTAACTTTAAACGTTTTCCTTTTTTTAGGCAGTGCCACGGCCCATGTTGGTAATATTCCTTAAAAACACGGCTTTTTTACCTCATGTACATGGCCGCCTAAAAATGTTCATTGGCAGCACTGGTGCATTCTTGTCAAGGAATTTGAATATGTCACTAGACATTGTACTTGTATTCAAATTCCTTGATTGTGTGCAATGTGATTGCACACAAAATGGTTGTTTGCGATTTTTCAAAATTGTATTTAGTGATTTTATATCTTTCAAAATGTCGAATCGTGCGAGCGAGAGAAATATTAGGTGTTGTCAACGCCTTAAATACTTTTAAATCAAGTCAGTCCTTAGTCAAGTCACGTCATTTGTTTCGAAGAAAATGGTGTCTGTTTTCTTTAAATCATTCGAAACATTTGTCGGACAAATCACTATATAACATAAATACACTTTAATTCCAAATGCTTACACTTTGCGCTAAGACTTCAAGTAATGTAATTCAACTTCTTCCTTGTTTGGACAGGTTTTCAATGACATGACACTAACATTAACATTAAAATGTCATGCCACATCTAAGTTATGTCCACGAGTCTGTCAAAACCACTCGAAAACCATGGTTTCCATGTAGGAACGACTCTAGTCCTTGTAAAATAATCCTATCTGTCAAATTTGAATATCACTTCCGGCTTTTGCGAACGATCGCGGCCGCGAAGGTTCGCAAAGGACGATAGACGTCAGCCACACTGATCTAAAAATCTGGTGTAGATCGTAGATCGTAGTGTAAAATGGCTGTGGATCGTATATACGCAAGCGCCAACCACACCAAAGTCGTGGTCAGCCCTCTGGATTACTAGTTGGTTTGTTGGGTTTTTTTAAGTATCAAATTGGTCTCCAATTATCGTACTTTACATTACCATGTCGTACAATAACCTGACTCCTTACTAAGGTGGTAAACAGAAATAAAACTTAATTATAAAGCCAAAGCCAATCGCTTCGTACGTCAAAACAAGCTTTACAATATTATAAAATAGCAATAACAATACGGCAGCAGTTAATTATGTACGGCTGCGAGGGCGGATACAAAATGACCGAACTGTTTAAAATAAATTTAATGAATATAATTAAATACTAATTAATTCTAATTAAAAGTACGTGACTAATGTCTGAAGTAAAGAACAGAAGTGAATCACTTTTAATATGTCCAAAAATTCACACGGTCCGACACCTGGTTGAAATGCAGCGTAAGCATTTCCTTTGTATCGGTCGCGGCAGGTTAATCGTTGCGAAACGCGGCGCGATTCGCGAGAAACCCAGGTGCTGTAGCTGGTTACATAACATCTCCCTCCGAAAGATCTGCATCTATTTTGAGGCTATTGCCGAGAATAGTGTAGATATTGGATGAGCTGGTTCTCTGGAAGCAGCTCCATCTTTGGTTTCTATATGGTCTGACTCATCTTCCTTCTTAGAGTAGACTTCGTTTAATTTTATTGAGTCAACTTTTAGAACTCGTGGCTTATTCAATTTTCGAAACAAGAGCACGTTGATGAAAAGTGCAGCTGCACCGAACATGGTATAGAGCGGAATCGTTGTGTGGTATAATTATGCTTTCATTGTTTTCTGAGTTCAGAGTGACTTGTTCTTGAAGAGCTATTTTATAGTTACTAGAATGTAGGTGGTTCAAATCAATCGTGTTCAGTTTTATGGTCTTCTTCACTGGTGCTTTATACGCCTCCTCTTCATTGACCGGTATATCCAAAATTTTTAACATCCGTGCGTTTACTTTGATCTTGATGGTTACTTGCAGTTAAGGTTGAAGTATGAAGTGCGCATCCTTTAGGTATGATGGCCAGATAGCTACCCTGCAGCATCCTGTATAGGTCTTGAAAACAAGTAAGTCGAACTTTCGTGAGATTAGGAAAGCTCAACACGTAGTGGTGATCATCTAACTGCTCCATGGCTTCTGAAGATAAGATAGCTGAAGTGAAATGGCAGGACTGGTGGATATGCTGTCGAAGTAAAAGTTCCTGGATGCAGGTCCGGTAGTCCCCGTTGTGGTGGCTTGAATTGTCTTCGCAAAGGTGACCGTGGTTATACTTCGGACATTCAGTCTCCATAGACAATGGATCTTTGTCGTGAATTGCCACAAATGGATAGGTAGGAGATAGGATTTTGTCATCATGATTAGGGGATAAGGATAATCTGTAAAGGATATAGTTAGTTGGACGAACGAATCGGAAACATAATAATTAAGAAATTATCATTACCTTAAATAATCCCTAAAACTAATACCTATCTAAAATTTCCTCCTTATTAAATAAAGTATCTAATCTACTTATCCTGCTTTTATAGGTATGTGTCATACCTATAAGTTCTGAATGATGAATGCTCTTACTTTTAATGAAGGCAAATCAATTTTCCAATTTGAAACTGTCCTATTTTAATGCTTTTTATAACCGAACCTAGGCCGTCTATAAGTTTGACCTTGAATGATGAAAATTGTTTAGAAATTAATGTCATCTAATTTAACTTTTAGATATTTAACGTGAGGAAAGTAAAGTGAAGACTTTTTATTATTTAAAAGTGGTGTCTTAATTGTTTTGATTAATATATTTTAGCGTTCTTATACAGTCCGTAATCTTAACTAAATGTTATCTGTATAGCCTGGACAAAGGAATGGTAATGGGAAATAACTTTGGTGGGTCCCAGTGTTAAAGGCAGGACCCCTGGTCCATCATTAAGACTCGAGTGTTATCTCGTCCGCTTGTACCAGATGGAGGCTTTGGATCAAGGTCAGGACGGTGAGGTACTCGTTTCAGACGTGACTTACGTACACGTCGCTTTCTTTTCTTTTTAGTGTAAATATGTAGGTATAGGCAATTTTTTTTTTTTCCACCGTATCCCGTGTGAAGCGGGGCGCTAATTTCTGTCTATTAGCCGTAGGGTTTCTAATCAATACCTCTTGTAGAGGAGTACAATGGCGTTCGAATTCTCGACCCTTATTAACGTTCTCAGTTATTTCAGTGCGACGTAAAACTTTTAACATACGCTTCCTATAGTGATCCTGAATGTATTCTTGCATTAGTTGAGTTACATTCATATCTACGGGATCGCGAGGATCCAGGTGACCGGTTATAATGTCAATTGGGATAACTTTATTGTAAAGCTATGAATTGAGCTCTTAACAGTGACAATAGAAAGAGCGATGCCGTGATGAGAAGAGAACTTTAATAAAGCCTGAACAACGCTTACAGCGGTAGCATCTCTCAGAGAATATGCTTGAGCATATTTCGAGAAAGCATCGAATATAGTCAGAAACTTTTGGGATACACTAAGTAAATCTTAATGTACTTGAAAGGGTTTTGTCGGTGGTGGTACAATTTGGAATCGAGGTCTTACTAGGTTACGATCGTATTCGGCTTGTCCGCATATATGATACTCGTTTTTTAATTCAATCCGATTAATCCAATTCCGGTATGTAGTAATTTCAAAGATTTATAAATTGTATCTATTTCTTCTTCTATTGATTTATCTACAATTTAGTCGAAATTAAATTAAAAAAAAATTTAATTTTAAAATTCTTTCTAGTCTAAAGAAATTTATATTACGCCTATTATCTATCCTATTATCTATTACTCTAACTCTACCAGATTTTCGTGATCGAAAAATTTAGGTTTATTTTATAAGCCTAAGTAGTACTTATGTCCAGCAAAGGACTTCTTCCCACTGATGATGATGCTATTATCTATTACTCTAACTATACTAGATTTTCGTTATCGAAAAAAAATTAGGTTTATGTTATAAGCCTAAGTAGGTATATCCAGCAAAGGACTTCTTCCCACTGATGGTGATGCTATTATCTATTACTCTAACTATACTAGATTTTCGTTATCGAAAAAAAAATAGGTTTATTTTATAAGCCTAAGTAGGTATGTCCAGCAAAGGACTTCTTCCCACTGATGATGATGTTAGTAGGTAAGGATTAAAATCTAGGAAGTGAGCAACCACTAAAAAGAATCTAGTGTACTCACGTGAACATGATTCCGGTCCCTTTGCACCCACGTATCGATGGCTGGATACTCCCAAAGCAGCACGAACTGTAGATAGATTCTGACACTCTTTGTAGCTTGATAGCCACACGGGCGGCTTTTTGCGGAAATGTTCGACACGAAACCGACCGCGAGTATCCCTTTTCGCCTGCGCCAATTATGTACGGCTGCGAGGGCGGATACAAAATGACCGAACTGTTTAAAATAAATTTAATGAATATAATTAAATACTAATTAATTCTAATTAAAAGTACGTGACTAATGTCTGAAGTAAAGAACAGAAGTGAATCACTTTTAATATGTCCAAAAATTCACACGGTCCGACACCTGGTTGAAATGCAGCGTAAGCATTTCCTTTGTATCGGTCGCGGCAGGTTAATCGTTGCGAAACGCGGCGCGATTCGCGAGAAACCCAGGTGCTGTAGCTGGTTACATAACAAGTTAATAAATAACAAAAGGATCATAATTTTTGGCGTTTTTATTGATTCGCTTTCGCGTGAGAAATATTCAACTTTGTCGGTCAACACAGACGCCTCCTTGTCTCGTGTCACAACAATACAAGTCTCCGCACATTGTCTAGTTCCACAAAGGATTCCTTATAATATTCATATTTGCAAACATTAAAATAATATATTCAAAGTAAATTTGAAATACCTGTTTAAGCTTCTTAATTCGCATGTTTCCGAAACCAATAAATATCAAGTTGCTAAGCTAGTGTATATAAATTGTGGTGAAATTATTATGATACCCTGTCATGCGGGTGTCACTTTCCCGTTTTAGATTGAGTGTGCGAATTTTGAAGTGATTCTAGAGTTACTGAATTTTAGGCAATCTGGATGATTCGCGTTGGAAAGCGGTGGCCGTTATATTAGCGGCATTGATGATGTATGAACTACACGTAGAAGGCCCATGCAATTAATTAAATCGACGACAAAGTTTTTGTTTCGATTTTATATTTTGTCTCTGATAAGTTTGAAATTGACACAAAATTCATCGTCAATTCAGTCAACTTCAAATTTACTGTCAGATACGTGGTTGTTTTTATTTTTCAGATAATGAATTTTTAATGGCCACGGGTTTAAAATGGCACATCAAAATAACAGGGATTTATTGTTTTCACGAGTAGGAAAGCAATTACCATTTTTCCTTTACCAGTTGGTTCATATAATTCAAGCATTGCTCTCCTAATCGGGATGAGACATTAAAAAAGCCATATTTAATATAACATGGATGAGCAATGTCAACCACTGTTTTTCTTTATTATATAAAATCAATTTGAAGCTGTATAAATCTGTCACATGAGGCTGCCATGTTGATTGCAACTTTTTTTAAACTAGTATTATAGCGAATGACCAAACCAATAAAATAGATCACGCAATATTTGAGTATTAATCGCTGTAATAAAATGTAGACCATACATCTTATTACTTGGTTTTAAAGGGTGTAAAACACCACTCCTGAAATCTGAAATGGCTGTATAAATTGGCCGCTCAAAGTACCTACTTTAAAAAACCTCAATATGTTTTTTTGTTTATTAATCATGGAAGTACCTAGTAGTAACATACTACCAATAACAAATTTATCTCCGATTTGTTAACGTTTCACACAGCAAAAGCCCAAAACTATGTAAATATTGTATTTTGGGAATCAGATAGCTGCTAAAGTATCAATATGCATTATTTTTTAAATTAATAATATTATTATTATTATTATAATAACAAATTTATCTCCGATTTGTTAACGTTTCACACAGCAAAAGCCCAAAACTATGTAAATATTGTATTTTGGGAATCAGATAGCTGCTAAAGTATCAATATGCATTATTTTTTAAATTCATTACAACACCCAGCAGAGAACAAACATCTTTGTTAGTCACAAAAATGTTGGTTCTTGGTGGGGATCGAATCCATGCACACTGCATAGCCTTGCCAGCAGCGCAAAGGGTAGACATGGGAACAATATGTCGACGACCTCAGTGGCGCAGCGGGCGAGAGTCCGCCTGCGACGCAAGAGGTTGCGGGTTCGATTCCCATCTCGGAACAAATTTGTGTACGATCTGCAGAAATTTCTTCCGTTGGTCTGGGTGTTTATGTATAATAAAATATATATATATATCTATGTAAGTATATAATGTATTAAATATGATGTCCTCCTCAACGTATCCGTTAACGGCGAAAAAATCAGTCATCTATAGTACCCATAACACAAGCTTTGAGTAGCTTACTTTGGGGCTAGATGATGCTGTGTGGATTGTCCAGCATTATTTATTATTTTATTTATGTTGTGAGGGCTGTCACCAACTGAACTGCGAAATGCCTTTTTACACCTTATCTTGTCTCAGCTAGGTGGCTGGCTATAATGCCCGCAGGACGTTGCCCCCTCTTTCTATGTAGACGAGATGAGTCGAATCTCTCATGGAGTTAATAAGATGATATCATAGGTAGATCAAGTTTTACCTATTTACGGCTATTATTATGCTTAATGTTTAATTTATTTTTGATATAACTGAGACCGCAAATGTTCCAGTTTTTGCAACATTATTTTATAGGTAGCTACAGTAAAAAAACCATATATTTTAAAAAGATGAAGGTATGATTCTTTTATCATACCTGCTGAGTGCTGAACTTTTTATTTTACTATGCAAATCTTCCTGACATGTATGTCTATGGTTTATACCATTTGCTTCTTCCGTAAGCTAGCTTTAAAAAAATTATGCCTCAAGTCGGGACCAGGGCCGGACAGGGCAGTGCAACGTAGAGCACGTCCCAATCGTGCGTGACCATCCGTGACTTACGAGGAAGTGTGCAGCATCATAATTATTTATTAATTTATTTGTTAAAATACATAAATATCCTATAAATATACAATATGAAGAATAGTTGATTGTTTGGGGTTACTACTATGCACGAGTAATTGTATGGCCATTCATTTAACTTGCTTGACTTAGTTTGGTACCAACTTGTTTTGAATTTGATTGATCTAGTAGGTATCCTTACACCAGTCGTTTGTCAACTTTCCCTGTCATAAAAATAATGTTTGAACATGAAATAGAAAGCTTTGGTATACGCAGAGACGTGGATGAAGGAAAGGAGTATTCTGTATTCAAAGTCTATGTGCAGAGAGCATACAACGCCTTACGGGTTCAATGTAATAATGCGTTCAGGGTCCTGTTGTTACGGCTGCCATGTTTCTGCAGCGCTTCGGGCATGTTTGCGGATTACCGAGTGGGATGGCTTTCATGCCACAATTCGTAAAAGATGCGCCGCATTTAGAATACGGGTCCGTGGCAGCCCTAACGTTATCAATAACGTATTGTCCGAGAGGTGGGACTGTCCACTCTACCATCATTTGATGCAGCTGCACACTCAGCGCTAAATTGGTATTTTATAAGAATCATCGCTAACACTATTTTTAAAGTTTTATTTGTTACTAACAGCTATGGACTAAGTCTGAAATAAATTATTATTTTTGGTCCGATCGACACAACGCCACTTTCAGGAATGTTATATTATTATGTAGGTAATCTTATCTTCCTTAGTACATACTTACTTGGTACTAGGCGATCTGAGGGGATGTCTACCATGCATTGCGATCAAATTCATTACCGTTTCTGCTTTTTAAACGACTTCAAAAAAAGGAGGATGTTCTCAATTTGACTGTTTTTTAACCAACTTCAAAAAAGGGAGGCGGTTCTCTATTCGACTGTTTTTTTTTTTGCTCGAAGTATGGTCAGATTATAATGGTCAGGTATATACTGATATCTGCTACACTCGATTTTTTCAATGATTCAATGAATGATATGTCTTGATAACACTTACGCACAAGATTCCTCACTATAATTATCTATAAATTCATTGACGTATTTTGATTTTTACTATTAATAATAATAATAGTAATAATAATAATGCTGGACAATCCACACAGCACTATCTAGCCCCAAAGTAAGCTATTCAAAGCTTGTGTTATGGGTACTAGATAACTGATACACTTAATACATTATATACTTACATTGATAGAGATTTTTATTATACATAGAAAACACCCAGACCATCGGAACAAATTTCTGCAGATCGTACACAAATTTGTTCCACGGCGGGAATCGAACCCGCAACCTCTTGCGTCGCAGGCAGGCTCTCGCCCGCTGCGCCACAGAGGTTGGTATTATTGTAGATAAAAAAATTACGGATAAAAATTATGTTTGTATATTTTGATCGAATGTTGGTACTTCTCTTGTGTTCTCTATCTAACTTGAGTCAGATCTGACGAGCAGTTTTTGCGTTATACTAGTATGAGTATATTTCCCAATGCATTAAAACTTTGAAGTACATTTTAGGTTTTCTTTATTTATGAATATATATAACTCAAAGGTAATGTTTGGACGTACCTCTGACTACCCCTCTTAGACATCCTCAAAGAATCTTGAATTAGTACCTACTTGGTACTGGGAGATCTGAAGGGATATCTACCGTGCCTGGGGATCAAAGTCGTGAAGCTGTTTCAGTTTTTTTTTGTTTTTTTCAAAGGTGACTGACTGACTGACATAGTGATCTATCAACGCACAGCCCAAACCACTGGACGGATCGGGCTGAAATTTGGCATGCAGGTAGATGTTATGACGCACGCATCCGCTAAGAAAGGATTTTAATCAATTCCACCCCCAAGGGGATGAAATAGGGGATGAAAGTTTGTATGAAACTTTGAATTCCTTGGCGCGAGCAAAGCCGCGGGTTCAGCTAGTTTATGAATATATCGGGTTCTTCAAAAAGACATATATTTCATATGCCTCATGTTATGCCAAGTTCGTTTCTAACACAACTCGTTACATGACATTATTCTTTTCGCAAATCGAATTACACGGCTATCCTTTTGCTTCTCACACACTTGGCGCTACTTTTAAACCACCTCTATTTCAAATCATACTTACTTATTCTTAAACATTTTTTATCACTCCATCATCCATCTCAACGTCCATATCTTCGCATTTACAACCATCCCTTTGGTGCCCCAAAGGGGTGAGTTCAACTCTTTGAAGAGCTCGACTAGGAAAAAAATACCATCATGCCTATTTCTGCCGCCAATCAGCGTTGGTGTGTTACTGTATGAAGGGTGAGGGTGCCGGTAAAATTAAACAAGAGGCTTATCATAATTATCCCCTAATTTATGGAGGCAGGGCAGCGCATCGAAGGGCATATACCTACATAAAAATATCAAAGTAACCCAGGTTTTACCTTCCATTTATATTAGGTACATTTTGTTACATTTTGTAAATACAGACTTGTTTCTACAGCAATTTTCTTTGTAAATAAATGGTTTTTTTGAATAAAATAAATAAAATTGGCCCTACCCGTTAGGGCATTATAGGCGGTTACGCCTGTAATAAAAACTACCAAGAATAGAACAACCAGTCACGTATGGAATACAACTGCTGCAAAGTATCGGTATGATTATTGGTAGTATTTTTTTTCTCCAATCTTAATATTTTGTAACATTTAGGCGCCTTGGCGGTAGCTGTAAGCCTATATGTATATTTTCTATAAAAAAATAAATAAATAATAATGATGGACGTACCTATGGCTAATCCCTTAGACATCCTCAAAAAATATTGTGTGGGTACAAAGATAAATACGGGAATACAAATCGTACAACAATTTTATTGATTTAGAAGAACCTTCCTATTAAAAATTACTTTACCAACCTGCTTTTTTTTAATAGTTTTTTAGTTAAATTAAAACCTGTGAAATTATCTAATGTAATGCCAAATTCATAGATTTGATTTTAACATTCACCAAAAAAATTAATTATTGCACCGAGGTCACTGCACTTTAGCATTAAACACACGGATATACTACCAGATATCCTTCTGCGCTAAACGCCAATTAGTATTAAAAAATGTACCGTAACCTAACAGTATAATTTATGAGTGTCCATCACAGGAGGTGAAGTTCACGGCTTATGGGTCAGTTTTAGAGCAGGGGCGGGGAGGGGATCGCACGTTCGCGTTCGAGGTATAAAAACTCGGAGAAATGCTCTCTCTGCATCCACTCATCCGTGTGCTCTCCTAGAATAGACAAACAGACATGGCAGCTAGATTTGTAGTTGGTCTGGCGGTGATCGCCCTATGCCACTCCAGCCCCGTCCATATAAACGGTGAGTCTTGCAATTATTATGTAATCAATCGTTTTTTGTTTGACAAATTTTATCAGCCCTTGGTATATACATCACCTACATAATATCTACTTTAAATTTTGAATCTTAAACAGGTAGCGAATATGACCGTTTGCTTCGAATTATAATTCAATTGTGTTTATTTTTCTCCAGGTATTGAAGATATCCGTGATGGACGCGCCCTGGCTCTTGCCAAAGGAATAGCGAACGGTTACGGGAACGCAAACACGGCCACCGCCAAAGTGCACGGAAACGAAGTACAGGCCAGCGGCTCCTCCAACGGTGCCAGCACAGGTCAAAGCCAAGTCATCACAGACGCCCGCTACTACGACAACGGAGAACAAGCCGGCGTCGACATCGCCCGCAACCAGGGTTTCTACCACCCGTACCACGTCGCACATCCTGCTGTTATCACCTATAACCAGAACCTTGTCCCCGCTGAGCAGTTGGTCTACCACCCCCTAGCTGTAGCTCCCGCCTCGGCTGAATCCTCCGCCAATACCAACGGAGACTCCGAGTCCTCTCTATCTTCCGCCACCAACTACGGCTCTGATGGTGTAGCTCAATCCAACGCTCAAACGTCCGGAAACTACGGGAAAACCAGCACCAACGCTAAAACCTACGGGCAATACAACAACGCCAATTCCAACGCTAAGAGCAGCCTCGGTGTCGCTTCCGTCAGCTCTAAAGCGACTAGCTCTGGTCAAGGCGTAGCCTCGTCGGATGCCCACACCAATACCAATGGTATTATTGGCGTCGCTCCCCTCATCGAACCCACCGTTATCGCCGCCAAGAACCAGGGCTTTTATAACCCTTACCTCGGGTCGGCGTCTTCCAACGCTAACGTTGCTGGACATGGCTCTGCTGACGCCTCCGCTCGTCTCAAACCGACACGCAGAAGTATCAGCTGGCGTTTCGGCACCGCTTACGACATCCCTGCTGGATACGGTGCCATTAAGTCTGCCCCAACTGTCTACCAGCCCGCTCCCATTGCGTACGAGGCCGTGCCCGCTCCCATCGCGTACGAGGCCGTGCCCGCTCCCATTGTATACGAGGCCGTGCCCGCTGGAGTGAGCCCCTACAATAACGCTAACTCATACGCCAAAACTCAGGGAGGTGGCTCCGCGCAGTCCGACGCCAAGCTGAACCCCGGCTCCGGCTTCATCAGATCCACCGCCAACTCCAACAACTTTGGCAGTTCTGACGCCAATGCTGACATCAACAACAACCAGTACAGCCTCTACAGGGCCGGTGGCTTCGGTTCCGACGCAGCTAAAACCGCCGTCAGCACTAAGGGGCTCGGTTTCGCTGACGCCAACGCTAACCAGAACAACGGTGGCAGTGTTGTCAAGTCAGTTGCCAACTCAAACGGTGGCTTCGCCAACTCTAACGCTGACATCAGTAACCGCGGATCCGGTTTCTACCGTTCGGGCGCTGAGTTCGGGCAGTGGGGCAGAACCGTCTCCAACGCAAAGACCACCGGCATCGGAAGCGCGGTCTCCACCGCGCAGAATAACCAATACGGCTGGAAGTCTGCCGACTCTGCCGCCAAGAGCAACGGTGGTTCCTCCATCGCCTACTCCCAGAGCCTGTAAGCTGATCGATCAGCTTAGTGCAATAAGCAACCACATCACGACGACTTCCTGTACAACAGAAAACTTGTCATGATGTATTTGCAGCGTGATATACGCATTTATTTAATCTAATAATTTATTTATGTTCATTATCAATTTCTTTTTATAACGCAAAGTGTTTTAAAATTTGTTGCCATAGTGAAATAAAACTTTTGAAAACTTATTATTTACTTTTTTTTAATCCATATTTTTGCCGTGCTACCTAATGTAAAGCATGAAGTTGTTTATACATAAGTCTATCAGCCTCATAAGTTCAGATATAATTCAGGATTTAGACATACATTTAGGATATGGAATGGGTGATCTTATTGCTAAAAGTGACCTCTTCCATGCAACCATTAATTCGTCATCTCCTGCGCTCATAATGCTTACTCAGGTCTTACTCTTCGGTGTCTTCTTTCATACAGACCATTCTTCTGTTCTTTGGTTCACCTATCCTACATACATTATCCATCCACATCCACATCCACATCTCTTCTCGTATATGACTTTTCCTCCGCAACCGCACCCAATGCCCAAAATATATTTTTGTAATATCGTATTGTATCTCATTACGCACTTGTGCGGTAATGTTATGTAAAACGCACGAGTAATATAATTGAAATCTTAACAAAGAGTACATATTATTGTCAGAAACGTGGTCAACATTTTATGAATAAAAATAAATTAAATGACTTTGGGAGATAAAATATAATAAATATATAATTAATTCTTTCATTTAATTAATTTTGACCATAAATTACAACCATTTATCTGATGTAACAAAACACAAAATATTAGTTTAATTTATTAGTAATACTGGCTGTTTTTGTGCCTTTGCCTCTAGCCTTAAAAAAAAAGCGCCGATGCGCGCGCATCGCTAATTTGTAAACAAGTAATAGTACATTGTTCACCGAGAGGAGAAAGTGACCGATTACCGTCGAGGGTGTCGTTTGAAGCTCGAGCCGAGGCGAGGGCTTTAAAACACCCGAGATCGAGAATCGCACTTTCGCTCGAGTGATACATAGTGCTTTATACTACACCTACGAGGAAAATAAAAAACTAAAACTGAATCCTCAAACAACACACAAATTGAAAATTGGGCCAATGGCGTCTGCAATTTTCACATTTTTTTTTTTATACAACTAGCTGATGGAACAAGCAGATGGCCCACCTGATGTTAAGTGGTAACCATCACCTATAAACAAAACACTGCCCCGTAGGTCACGCACAATAGGAACGTGCCGTACGATGCACTGCCCTGCGTCCATCAACTTGAGGCATACGGATGTTAAGCTTCATGTGCCTGTAATTACACCGGCGACCACACTCTTCAAACCGAAACACAGTGTTGCTGCTTGGCGGCAGAAAAAGGCGTGGTGGTAGTACTTCCCCGGACGAGCCCTTGTCCTTGCCCTTGTTGACGATGTTCTTTTTTCAAATTGTTTATCCTGCCGCCGCAGGGTCGCACTGCCAGCCCGACACCATCCAACACACAGCTAGTGGCCAGTGTCATTTTGCAAACTTGGAGATAAAAACTCACTGTAAAAACTTTTTGGCTTTTGATATTTAGGTTACCGGCGCATAGTCTTACCAAAAATTAAAAAAGAAAAACCACGTAAGAAATGGATTTTCATACACTTTTCGGTCCCGCTCAGATGCGTTTTCTCCCCGCATTTTTGTTCGATATGCAATGACGTACTTTCTACCATAAATTTGATAAAGTATGAAGGTACTTTCCAAGCAGGTGTAGTATAAAAATTATTCCGCGCGCTTTTTCAAATTGTTCATTCACTTCAACAAGTGACTAAAGATGAAAGTCGGAGTTTTATTTATTTCCTCGCAAATTTGTTATAAAACGTCGTATGACATACGTGCGCTTTGATAATTACAGCCTCTGCTTCTTTGTAGCGCTCTCCTACGGCTGGGGCTAGCAATATCGCCTCGGCTGTAATTTTTAACTAACCGCCTTACCTATATCATAGTGTACTATTATGTTATAGCGTGGGGCAGTTGTTTAAACGTTGGTAAATATAGGTGCCTGCCTATGCTATAAAAAAAAGTATTGTAGAAAGTAGTAAGGCAGTCACTGCCTTACTGAGTAAGTAAATGAGTCATCGCTTGTTTTTACCCGAGTGCCGAGGGTTATGTGTTTGGCGTGTATCTATCCATTTATGTATTTATGTATCCTTCCTTCGATATTTCCTTTATTACCACGTAGCAACCAAACCGCTGGATGGATTTTGATGATTCTGGTATCAAAAGATTCGTCGCAACTTCCCAAGTGAACTTAGAATAAAAAAAAACCCTAAAATTCACGTGGGAAGGAAAGCAGGAGCGATATTCTCTTACATTAAAAAAAATCTTTTCGCTATCATAGCAATATGGGTATCCAAATCAAGAGAGTGATAAAGTGTTTTCAAATAATGTATTAGTTTTTGATTTAAAGTAAACCCTCAAAGACAAAATCAGAACGCAAAATTCGTTAAGTCACTTTAGTGAAATAGGCCATGAGTGATACTAAAATATATCATAAAACCTTCCCTATGGTCATACAAATCGTTTAGAAAAAACCGCATCAAAATCGATGAAGCCGTTTCGAAGATATTAAGAGTTTTGTAATAAAAAAATGTACTTGCTGGTAACCCCAAAGTGATCAATATGAGTTATACAACCACAGGCATCAGTAAACTGCTAGGACATAGGTACGCGAGCCTCCGACTGTCTGCGATCTTTACATTTTTATCATTCGTCAAGACTGAAGAAAGGATTTCAATATTAAAAAGTACCAAACATAAAACATTATCTTAACTACATAGTTTTAGTTCGGGCACTCGGGTTTTTTTTATTTTTTAATAAATCTTCTTGTTCCGCCAAAGGGTTCTCGATTGTCGACGGCGATTTGACATTACGACAATCGATAGCGCGTCAGCACCTGACTCGACTTTGGACTGACGTGACTAGAAACATAACTACAAAGAGGATAATCTCTGAATTACTTGACATTGGCAAGATTGTCTATGACAGGAGCCATAAAAAGAAGAAAGAAGACTCTACTATAAATACTACTGAACTACAACTGAAACGAAAGCCTTAAAGCGGCTCAAACATGTTGTCACCAGACATCGCTTTTAATCATACGATATACATTTACCTACTAACAGTGGGTCATCATCATATCAGCCAGGAATCATTCACTGCAGCAGTAGATGATACAAAGGCGGCTGGCAGAAAATGAGGGATCCAGCTGCTGGGTCTATCATTTTCGACCGGCCTCCTTTGTCCTGTGCGTTTTAGGTCCAGGTGTTTCCTGCAGCCTGAAATATATGGTAGACCCATCGCGTTTTCGGTCGGCCCAGATTTAAGGGGGATTTCGACCACTAACAGGGATGCGTCGAGAGGATACAAATACCTATTTCGATTCATACAGATTCAGTGTGTTTCAACGACCACGAACTAGAAGACAAACCCCCGGTTTCTGAAAGCGTGACCAACACTAATCGGCTGTCAAGTCACTTGCTATCTTCGAAGTAAAAGCTGAAATAGCAAGTGACTTGATATGCGATTAGTGTTGATCGCGCTTTCAGAAACCGGGGGAAAGACTCCATTCCAATGGACGAACGGCATTGGGACGACAGAAGGAACGCAGGAATACGGTGGGGTATGGGATGAGGAAAGCATATAGGAGGCCTTCAAAGTGAACTTGTGATTTTATTGCGTAAATATAGTTTGACTTTGACCTTACAGTGCACTTCAATAAATAAATAAATAATAAATAAATAATGCTGGACAATCCACACAGCACTATCTAGCCCCAAAGTAAGCTATTCAAAGCTTGTGTTATGGGTACTAGATAACTGATATATTTAATACATTATATACTTACATAGATAGATATTTTTTATTATACATAGAATTCAATTTAAAATTATTCAATAGGTCGATAATGAAGATGATAATGATCTGGTATCATTAATCTAAAACGATACCTATACTATGAACGCTTGAAACACCTTCTTAGCCTTAATTTAAATCGCCTGACGGTCATCGCACTCAAAATGACTTCATAGCATCTACTACATGTTTCTACATAAAATACGTCTTAAATTATATATACATTAGAATGATAAATATGTTCTGCCTGTAAAAAAATAGAAGAGCAAATTTTTGCAATTATTTATGGCATGTATTATAATTAAATTTCTAAACAGATTCAAAATTGATGAGTTCTGGTTTTATTGGTATCATCGTCTGGATTATCGTGAGTTTTTACACCTTACGACCAAGTTCATTAAATCGAATGTCGTCAAATACCTCTTCTAGCTTCTATTGGAAATTTTATGAGATATAACTTTTGCAAGTTATTTTTTTGATTTAAAAGACATAAAAACTTGATTGATTTTGATAGCTATCTAAAATCTTCATATTCAAATCACAAAGCGGTCACCAGGACATGGCGGTTGGTTAGAAGAAATATCGAACTTTTCTCTCGCCTAACCTTTAAAGGTACTTAGGTATATATTAATATTAAATTTGAACCAAAATCCATTAAAACTTCTTCAAAAATGACGTGCCTATTGTTGCAATGCATATCTGATACATCCAATCCAAGGTCACTGCGCATTACAAATACAAATACAAATACATTTATTTGCCAAAAACAATTACATTAAAATAGTTACTGATGGTCCCCGCACAAGGACAAGCCTGTATCGCGGGAGGCCAGGGTAAAAAAGAGCGTGATTTACTTATACAACAGTTTACATACAGATAACACACAAAAACAAGGCACAAGACACGAGACTAAACACAGGAGACGGATAAACAGCTAAAGAACACGACATGATGTAAAAACACAGTTAACATAGCATAAGAATGTGGGTGTAGTGTAGGTAAATAGGAGGGCATGAAAGTAGGGGTAGTTATTTAAAATTAATAAAATAAAAATAAAACAAAATAATTATAATAAATACAATAAATTAATAAGTCAATTATAATAATTACGAGAGTCAGACCAGAATCTCCAAAATGCTTTCCGTAGCGTCATAATCAAGGGTGAGAAGCCACTTTCTTATTCTTTCTTTTACACCAAAAAGAGAGCAGTTAAGGTCACAATGCTTACAAACGCGGCGGTATATGAATGGGAAAGAAAAGTATCTGAAGCGCCTTGCAAAAGAGGTTTTAACAGCAGGCACTTTAACCTTAACTCTCCTATTGTTATCAGTAGGGGTTAGAGCGTTTTCAGTGTTGAATCCAGACCGAACGGACTTATGGTACATGAATGAAACCCGTAGCAGGTACAGCTGCCGGACACTGAGCGTTTTAGCATCTGCGTACAGGGATACAGTAGGATAACGGAAGGGTTTCCGGAACATGACCTTGAGCACTGACCTTTGTGCTCTTTCAAGACCAATCATGTGGGTTTTCGCTGTCCCGCCCCAAGCTGAGATGCAATAGCATAAGATAGACTGACAAAGAGCCGTGTATACGAGCATAAGCGTAACCGCATCTGAGCCATTTCGGAGGAGCTTCATGATATGGATAAGCTTTCTGACTCGACCAGCGAGAGCATTAACGTGATCCTTAAAAGAAAGTTTTTGGTCGAGTAGTACACCCAAGTACTTAAAACATTTTGTACGCTCTATAAGAGAACAGGTGCAGTTTGGGGATAACTTATCACATTTATGGATACGTATGGCTAGAGAGCAAGGGGGGCCGGATACTTTTGTTTTATGAAAACAAAGGTATTTGGTTTTCTGAGCATTTAGAGTTAGCAGATTCATATCAAGCCAAGACGCTACGCGGGCAAGGCCTGCTTCAGCATTTAGAGCTGCCTGTTCCCACGTGTCACCCTTAAAAAGAATGGCCGTATCATCAGCATAACAAAGAATTTGCGAGTTAACTGGGCTATTATCGAACAAGGCAATTACATCGTTGATGTAGAGTATGAACAGAGTAGGTCCCAATATGCTACCCTGAGGGACACCGAATGAAACGTCACTGATTTTACTGGAGTGACCAGCGATTGAGACAAGCTGACCTCTATTCGACAGGTAACTACGGAACCAATCCAAGGCGACACCTCTAATCCCCAAACAATCCAACTTTTTGAGGAGGATGATTGGGGAGACCGTGTCAAAGGCCTTTGCAAGGTCCAGAAAGACACCGATGCATTTTTTCCCGCTGTCAAGGACTGAAACTGCGCCGCCAAGTAACATGTGCACGGCATCCTCAGTCGACATACCACGTCTGAAGCCAAACTGACAAGGAGATATGATTTTGTTGAGCTCCAAAGTTCAGTCTTTTACCAACCAATTTTTCCAGAATTTTGGAAAATGCCGGGAGTAGTGAAATTGGGCGGTAATTGGCTACAATTGACTTAATGCCGTCTTTGTGGATAGGGGTGACTGACGCTATCTTCCAGCAATCAGGAAAAACACCAGAGGATAAACTAAGATTCATTACATGAGTCAGGGGTTCTATGAATAAATGACAATATTCTTTCAGCAAAGTGTTTGTTAAGCCGTCCTTACCTGGGGCACTATTACTTTTCAGGGATTTGATGAGGCTAAGTATTTCAAGGCAGTCTGTAGGAGTCATAAAGAAAGAGTGTGGAGAGTTACATGTAAGGTTGATATCCGCGGCTAGATCTTCCTGGTTTTTGTTTAGATTTTCCAAAATTGCACCAGCTAATTTTTGGCCAACATTTACAAAATACTCGTTACAAGAGTTCAAAGAGTCGGTAGGTGATTTACTAATTGTTAGCAAGTCAGAAGTACAATCTTTTTTGACGTTTAACTCGCATACACTCTTAATACTCTTCCACAATTTAGAAGGGTTGTCTTTGTCTCTAGCAAATCGTTCTTTATTATATGCATTTCTTACGTTTCTCATTAAAAGTTTAAAAGCGTTACGATATCTAGCATACCTTAGTTGAAGCTCTCTATTGTCAGGGGACGTTCTAGCCTCGAGATGGAGTGCGTCTCGATATCTCATCGATTTTATAAGCCCAGGGGTAATCCAGTCTTTATTGGTTTGTTTTCTACGACTTATATTTAGCTTTTTAGTGTTACACTTGACTATAGATTCCAACCTAGAAGTCAGTATGTTTGCGGCCCATGATGCATCTGTTGATGAGATGACTTCAGACCAGTCATTAGCAGCAATCTCTTTGTGTATAATTTCGTGATCGAGTAAAATCCTAAATTTCCGAGAAGTAGAGCACGGAGTTGTACTAAGACCAGCTAAAACTAGATCATGATCCGTGATACTAGTTCTGCACACTAGACCAAGTGCTTGCGATTTAATGCTTACTAGAACGTGGTCCAAGCAGGAAGCGCCTCTTGTAGGTAAACTAATAATGTTCTTGAGACCCAGTTCAGCAGTAAAACATAGATATTCATCGAGCTGTGGGTGGGGTGAGGGAGAATCAGAAGCAATGTTAATGTTTAGATCACCCGCTATGACACAGTTTTTTAGAAGAAGGCTATTTTCCCCAAAAAAGTGGTCGAGAGAGGATAGAAATGGAGTAATACAGCTAAAAGAAGGTGATCTGTAGATACCGAGGATGTGAAAAAAGTTAGGTAATTCAATTAATAGCGAATCGGCTTAAGAAATCTTCGGTTCAGTAACTTTCGCAGTCCAGTCCGAACGAACGTAAATGACTACCCCACCGGCTTGGTTATTTATTTGAGAGGTACTATAGTGGGAAAAACCGGCGAGAGATCGGACGAGCGGACAGGTCCCAAGGTGGCATTCTGTTAAAATAATTATATCTAGTTGAATAGAAAGTCTTTTTAGCAGTATAAGAAATTCATCGAAGTTCTTTTGAAGGCTTCGTATGTTAAATGTTAGCATTTTAAGATTGAATTGCTCACAGAGAATGGATTTACAAGACTCAGGAGAATCACATAAGCGACAGTCAACATTAAGGGTTTCATCAAGATCGTTAATTAATTCTATGGAGGCCATAGCTGACACTTTTTCATGGTTTTAATAGGAGCAAATAAGTTTTCAGCTGTCGCAAGACGTTTATTAACATAGTTGGAGAATGAGTCAACATACAGAAAATGCAGATTAAAATGGGATGAGGGTGAGCGATGAGTAATTAGTGTGGTGTATAAAATGGAAGTAACTAGTATAGCTATGTTCATGTAGGTGTCGTGCTCTTTAGTAAATACGAATATATACCAGATAAATAACAGTTGTATCCTGTGTGAGCAAAAAGATAAACTAAAATAATTAAGAAACATTCTGAACGAACTGCTAAACTTGTGACGACGAATGAGTGTCTGTAGTAGAAGCGAGACGATGTTCCAAGTCCAGCACGTTGCGGATGGGTATTGCTGGGCTACCTTCGCGCCTGCGCACGTAGATGACGCCGTTTGTGGTCCAGCAGAATTTATAGCCTGCGTTTGCAGCACGGTTTCTACTTTCACGAAATAAAAGACGATTTTCGCGTGTCAGTCTTTCATTGAGATATATTCTCTTCGGGGTTTCATCAATGCCAAGATCTTTAGTTGTAATCGACTTGCGGGACTTTACGCTCTTTAAAATTTCATCGCGTTTCGATCGTCTCAGAAGACGCATGACAACCGGCCGCGAGAAGTTAGATGTAGAGTCGGACGCAGAAGAGGCAGGGGACCTTTTAAAGCCGGCTCGTAGGACCCAGTCGATGTCGTTTTCTTGAATGTCAGCACCTACTTTTTTCGCTGCTAGGAGAGCTAAGTGGTGCAAGTTTTCATTCTGCGACTCTGGAATACCTATGATCTCCAATTCATTTCGAAGATATGCCTGAGCTTGAGTATTCAATTGATCTTCTAGTTTCTGGACTTGACTCTTTAAGAGTGCCGTTTCAGAAGCATATCGTACCTCCAGTTCCGCGACTCTATCATCCGATATAGCAACGGTTGCAACTAGGTGATTCATTTGCTCATAAAGTGAAGACATAGCGGATGAGACGTTATCTAATTTTGATTTAAAAGTAGAAACTTCCTCTCGCAGGAATCTTATTTCACTAGTTAGCGCCTGCAAGTCTGGTGTAGGCAGATTCATTTTAGGTACCTGTTCTTTTTCTGTCTTCTTTTTCTGTTTTCTGTCTTCCAAAGTCTCATCGAACTAAAATTTCCAAAACAAAATCAAAGGTCTCCTGATTTTTTTTTGGATTCTGATTAAGACCTCTGAATTTTTCGCAAGTTTTCATAACGTAATGAACAGTATGGTTTCATATTTTCAAAAATAATTATATAAAAAAAGAAGCGCGAAGACGTTGGCACATTATCTAAATTGAAAGAGTGTAGCTAAATATTTTGACGGCGTTCAAAGGCATTATGATGACCTTTAGATATTCATCCCCAACATACTATTATCTCTTTCATAATCGTATGGGAAATCTAATAAATATAAAGCCGGCGCTAGACAAGACAGACAGGTGTTTTTCTTTACGACCTCTGTCATAACAGCGCCTCTTTCGTGTAGAGGGTAATTCGTTCGTCCATCATTAGGTCCATCAATAGCTGTTGATTGACAGACACGAAATCATAAATCAAAATAAAAACATTAGTAACCTTGTGAGGTCTTTGATACAGTTAACTCGATACGAGGTCAATAATCTGGAGGACCACAAAAAATCATAATCTATTGCTTATCGTATTGCTGATCTTGTTGGTCGATTTAGGTGTAAAACAGGCAGGATTATCTACCAGCGCCGGTTCCGCCGGTATCTCTTCATCACAGTAGATTGTGAGAAGCGAGTTGTTGTGAAATCGGCATGCTTCATAAAAGCATGACAGTGCAATCTTATGAAGAACAATTATTACATGCCTAAATAATTATATATTATTATTTGAAGGTTGTCCGCTTTAGTTAGTTTACTAGTTTATCAGATTTTAATGAATTTTACAACGTAGCATTTAAACAATATAGCGCCTTTAGGTTTTAGACCCACGAATAAAAGCTTTTATTGTGCATTTTTTTTTAATAACTAGTACCGTACGCAGGCCAATTTACACTAACTTATCATAAGAAAATTATAACAATTTGATAGATTAGCAATAATCGCTTAAACTCGCAGAGCAACAGAAAATTACTGATTAATATCCGATAATTGCATGTTTACTATGTAAATAAGTCGAAATCTAAGATAAACAGGTTCCGTTCAGTTCAACATGAACCGATAGTGAGCGTTTGACTCAATTTATAGATAAACCAGATCGCAAAAACTGGTAGAGAAAGTATTATGTTTCAGTTTTAGTGGCTGAGGTTTAGTTTGGAAACTCATCGCTTTTGAAACCTGAGCAAGAATCATTAATTAACATTTTATGTAATTAACTTGCAAATTATATCAAAACTAATGAAAAAGTTGGTATATCGGGAAGATGGTGGTAAATTACCAATTAATTAAAAATGTTTAGATCTACGACATTCCTATTTCTGTCACCAAGGAGTGTTGCTCTGCTGCATTCAAGGGTGCGTGCCAATGTAGAATGACTGACATAGGTGCCTATTCTATTGTTTAGTTTTCCTAACCTAACCTAATTTGACAGCACTAAAATTATTGCCCTCCCTTTCTAAAAGACCGAAACAACAGTGACGGCTATAATTTTAGAGCTGTCAGATTAGGTTAGTTTAGGATAATGCAACAACCGAATCGGCACCAGATTGTTGAGGTTTTTGCCAAAAAACAAAAAAAAATCACTAAGTAAAAACTCAAATGAGTTTTTTTGGCAAAAACGTGAATAAAAAAAACAAAACATGTATTGTGTACGAGGCACATGTGACTCAACACCTTAAAGTCACAAAGCCAGGACGCAATTCTCATAGGAACCTTCGCGGAGGACATAATGCAGCCATATTTTTTTTTAAATATAAAAATGCTTTACATGTTGAGGTCTAAAGACTTCAACGCGCTACGATCGCAATGGAAAAATAATGTTAGTAGAGCTTTGTGAAGGGCTCGTCCGGGGAAGTATCATATCATGCCTTCTTCTGCCGTCAAGCAGCGTAGCTGTGATTCGGTCTGAAGGGTAGGTGCTGGTGAAATTACAGGTTCACTAGGCCTAACAGATTTTATGTCTTTATCTTTCTTCAAGTTGAAGGACGCATCACTGCATCTTGGGCTCGATCACACCATGCGTGGCTTGCGAGAGAGAGAGAGGAACATCACCTTATTTAATAAAGCAATGCGCTTTGTAATATTAGGATGATTACCACTTAACAGGTAATCCTTAATACATTTTCTCTAACAAGTTGCTAAAATGTTCATAGGTGGCACTGACATCAGACTGTCCCGCTGTACATTAACGGGCTTCATTTATCTCCTCATCTGTACCAAATACTATAACCAACAAACTAAACGAACATAGATGCTTTTTTTACTTAACTGTACTTGCGCAAATAAATCGATGTACTGTATTTTTATCTTTTGATCTGTGTTCCTATTCGTAGGCATTGCATTGTTTTAATAAATTTACCGAAAGTTTATGTCACGATTTTTTTATGAAATGAATCGAAGGTACATAATTTACCCTATACTGTGAAGTCAGTCTAAATAGTGAGGCGTTTTCCTATTTTCTGTTAAATTGAAAGTCGATCGATCGATTTTTGTCCCTATCCCCATTCCCTAAGATTTTTATCCCTAGCCATATTATTATATCTCCTCAGATCCTGTATTACCAAATAACCACTTCCTCGGTTTTCTCTAACGCTGCCCTTAGTCTCGGTCTCAGCCTTAGGACGCAATCTTTTTTTGCTTAATCCTTGAAATCCAAAGGTTTGCAATTATTCATAACTTCATTCAGTGATTTATTCTTTGAAAAAAATTAAATTAGCAGTTATTTGACGGTCGTCAGCCTCTTAATACATGTGGCAGTACTGTACCCACCGCAGAAATAAACACTGTATGTTGACTTCGACTACCTATAACTCTTCTCAGGTCATCGGTCGAACTTATATTAACGTCAGTGTTGATCTACTAGTTTTTTTTACGAAAATTGGTTCGATAGAATGTAAATGAACTCAATTAATAAATTATTGGTTTTGGCTTGGTAGCTTATTAAATCCATTTTTTATTATAATCGAGCAGTATCTGTACAAACAAAATAAATCTCTATTTTTCAATGTTCTGATGACGTCATCAAAGATATATGATTTATAGGTTGTTCATGATTACGGCCAGGCAATAAAAAAAAATTTAATGTGTAGATACATTTTATGATGTACCGAAGACGTGCCATGTGTCACTGCGTCACCAGACAGAGAACAAAGAACTATGTTCATCATCACACAAAAGTTTGTTCTCGGTGGGAATCAAACCCACGGCCTACAGCGCAGAAGGCAGAAATACTACCAACTAGTTTAGATGGTAGTCAGTACTACGCATAAAAAAAACTGAAACAACTTTACGACTTTGATCCCCAGGCACGGTAGATATCCCTCAGATCTCTTAGTACCAAGTCCTAGCTCCTGATTCTTTAAGGATGTCTAAGGGGTAGTCAGAGGTACATCCAAACAACACATTTAACACATTTTGCATTGGCATTCCATAAGTGACAGGTTGCACGGCCATCGCCGCTGTTAGAATATTTTATTTTATTTAGCAAACTTTTGAATAGGAAATCTTGTATTCTTTTCCTATTCAAAAGTTTGATTAGGAAAACTAGTATCGATCAAAATGAAATTTTTACTAAACTGTGCGCAATGTGATTGCACCCAAAATGGAGATTTGCTATTTTTCAAAAATGATTTTATACCAAAGTCAAAGTCAAAATATGTTTATTCAATAAAATCACAAGGACCATCTTGAACCGTCTTAAAACTAGGTGACTCTAGTATATATCTTTCAACATTTATCTACACGTGCCAGAAAGAGCGAGCATTACCCTTACCATTCACCTTAGAGCTGAGTATTATTCGTGTGCATGTCTCCAGCTTCCTCATATTGAAAATGTAATTTCTATAAATGCCAATATTTAAAGCACAATTAGTGCACTCATAGATTTGAATCATAATTTAGCTGCCAAATAAACAACGATGCTATAAGCTTATAATAGTGTGTAAGCTGGAGTAACATGTCTCCAGCTGCCTCAGTCAGTGTGGGCAAACGGCTAATGATAGAGATATATAGTAAACGCAAGGATTTAGTACCTATTTAGTGCACCTGGTACCAAAAATTTCAGGTCTGTAGCTAGGAAACTCTTCGAGTTATAAGACTTCATTAACGTGTAAGCTGGAGTAACGGTACGTGAAAAAGCATATGCTCGTTCTCTGGAATGGCTGGAGCTAGCAGGTTGCTTTAAGTCTCCAGATTTAGTACCAAACGAATTAGCGAGGTACCAAATATTTGAAGTGTCTCTGTTCAAAACTCTATGAGTTACAAGCTTTTCCAGCTTTTTTTGTTTGTCCAGCTTGCACATGTTGGATCTCAGCAACCACAATAGGTACAGACTCGGTTGATGTCTCTGAACCGAGCTATGAATTAGTGCACTCGGTACCAAAAATTTGGAATCTCTAGGACAAGCAGTTCTGTTGTAATCAGCAAAATAACATTTAACCGCCAAAAATTCAAAGCATTTCGACGCGACCATAAAAATGATGCGTTGCCGCTCTGAAGGTGATATTACGCTCTGCGGATTTGAACGTATTTTACCCGCGATAAGAGTCTTTTTTTATGTACTCAGTCCTTTAAATTTCTGAAGGCATAATTATTATACCCTTCTCTTTCCGATGTGCGTTGAAGAGCGGGGCGTTGTATGTTGCCATATCTCATCAATTAAATAGTTTGGTATGGTTTGACATTTTATATTTTTTTTTTGATAAAATATACCAATTATATTGCAGAATTTGCAGGCAAGGCAGGGAGCGAGCAGCACGTCCGTCCGTCCGTATTTTGACAGTTTGACAGCCAATCTAATCTTGCTAGTGTCATGTCAAGTGAATCGTCATCAAACTAAGTCAAGTCATTCGAATTTGAGAGGTTAAAATATACCAATTATATATATTGCAGAATTTGCAGGCAAGGCAGGGAGCGAGAAGCATGTCCGTCCGTCCGTATTTTGACAGTTTGACAGCCAATCTAATCTTGCTAGTGTCATGTCAAGTGAATCGTCATCAGACCTAAGTCAAGTCATTCAAATTTGAGAGGTTTTCGATTTGCAAAAACGAATCCTTCCTACCTATATAAACCAGTATTATGGTAGGTAGCAGTTAAATAAATAATTAGGTAAATTTAGATTTACGTAGGTACCTAATCATTTATTAGTTTTACTACTTAACTTCTCCTATGGGTACTGTGGTAGGTGTTAAAGAACTGGCGCTTTGAGTAGGTACCTATGTAGATACAGATACAACTCCGTTATTTTAATACTGCCAAAAAGGTAAAAAGAGGGGCTACCTACCAGTAAAAACGCACCTCTTGTATCTATGTATGTTTCTTCCGCATCGATTTGGACATCCGCATCGCACCAATAATGCGGATGTTCATGCGGATGTGACAAAAACAAAAAATAAAATAGACGCAACCAGTGACTGGCGCGTAGTATCACCTTCAGAGCGGCAACGCATCATTTTTGTGGTCTCGTCGAAATGCTTTGAATTTTTAGCGGTAAAATGTTATTTTGCTGATTACAACAGAACTGCTTGTCCTAGAGATTCCAAATTTTTGGTACCGAGTGCACTAATTCATAGCTCGGTTCAGAGACATCAACCGAGTCTGTACCTATTGTGGTTGCTGAGATCCAACATGTGCAAGCTGGACAAACAAAAAAAGCTGGAAAAGCTTGTAACTCATAGAGTTTTGAACAGAGACACTTCAAATATTTGGTACCTCGCTAATTCGTTTGGTACTAAATCTGGAGACTTAAAGCAACCTGCTAGCTCCAGCCATTCCAGAGAACGAGCATATGCTTTTTCACGTACCGTTACTCCAGCTTACACGTTAATGAAGTCTTATAACTCGAAGAGTTTCCTAGCTACAGACCTGAAATTTTTGGTACCAGGTGCACTAAATAGGTACTAAATCCTTGCGTTTACTATATATCTCTATCATTAGCCGTTTGCCCACACTGACTGAGGCAGCTGGAGACATGTTACTCCAGCTTACACACTATTATAAGCTTATAGCATCGTTGTTTATTTGGCAGCTAAATTATGATTCAAATCTATGAGTGCACTAATTATGCTTTAAATATTGGCATTTATAGAAATTACATTTTCAATATGAGGAAGCTGGAGACATGCACACTATTATTCGCCTATACAAGTGATAGGTACCTACGCAAGTTTTTGTGATAATTTTAAAGAATAGGTTAGTTGATTACTTAGTTGTAATACTTGTAATGTGTGGTTAACCACTCATCGTTATGCTGGGATTTTAGCCACAATAGAACATTTATATAAAGCGTTATGTAGGAAACCAAGCTTCGTTAAACAAGCAGTGAAATATAATGTTGGTAGGCGGAAAATTCTCATAACATTTGGTAGCAGTCAACACAATATAGGTATATAATTTTGTTAAAATATAAGTGAAATAAATTGAATTTTTTTATCAGAGGAATGTAGTCATGAAAAATCGCAGCCAATCATGTTTATTTTAATTTAGTTTTAATACAACTGGCTGGGGAAACAAGCAGATGGCTCACTTGATGTAAAGTGGTGACCATCACCTTTAACAAAGCATTGCCTCGTGATTCACGCACATAAGAAGGTGCCTTATATGCACTGCCCTGGTATTAATACCAGCTCATCATGTGTTGGGGTAGTGGGGAGTACATTTTGGCAATTCGAACACTCGACCTTACGATAAGACGACTGTGTCACTCCCACTAGGCCACTGATGCTGTTCTCAAAACCATGCTGTTTATTAGCTACTACTAATACCACCGAATAAATAATTAAAAATAACGGTAGTTACTTCCATGTTAATTTATAATATTTACTAGTTGCGCCCCGCGGTTTCACCCGCGCAGATTTAAATCCTGGTATTCCCACGGGATAAAAAGTAGCTTATGTGTTATTCCAGACTGTAATGTATCTCTCTGCCAAGTTTCATTCAAATCCGTTCAGCCGTTTTGGCGTGAAAGAGTAACAAACATCCATCCATCCATACATACTTACAAACTTTCACGTTAATTTATAATATTAGTAGGAACTTATCGCGAACAGGAGATGTATCAGAGCAATAAAATTTGATAAAACCAGTGTCGCTCTCAGCCATAATGGCCCAGCACCATATAGGTGTTAATGCGCTAAGTTTATTCATGGATAAAAGGATTTCTAGTTTTATAATCACGGATTTTATGGTCTGCTATAAATGTACCCGTTAGTGTTAGAATCTGTTCAATCTTGGAATTTTTCATAAATCTTAAATTATTTATTTGCTTCAATGGAAAATGGATACTTAAAGATTATCCTAATATTATAAACGAATACTAATATTATAAACGCGAACTAACTAAAATGAGTTTATACTTGTTCTGTGTTGTTTAGCGAAAGCGCTGGAGACAAGCAGTCCACTCCAGTAGGTACAGGAAAGACATAAAGATGTCTTCAATTCATGACTGAAGATCGTGGTCACTCAAAGGAGTGACCACGATCTTCAGTCATGAAGTGCCGACCACAGAGTGTTGTTTAGACTCACAACCGCACCTTTTGTTTTTTATTTGAAATCCTGAGTGCTACGCTGGGAACCGCCCTTTTTCTTAGATTAAATACCATATGTGACACATTATATAAATTAAATAAAAATAAAATAAAAAATAAAAAAGCTTTATTTACTTACACAATAAAATAACAAAAAAAGTAAAATGAAAAATTCATTAGCCTATTATTTTTTTAACTTTAACTATAAATAAAAAACGTTGAAGTGAACTTTACAAAAAAGTAACCTAGAAAATCTGTAATGTAAGTACCGCCCTTGGCGGTGAAAGCCTCCAAACGGCCAAGCCTGAAATGTGACACATTACATGTGTGTTAAACTTTAAAGTTTCCCCTGCATGAATGGTTTCAGATACTTGTGATAGCTCCGGTTGACCGGCTCCGCATTGAGCGGACTCTTCATCGCTTCCTCCATGAGACGCTCGTACACGCGGCCGTCGTATGCGCCGAGCGTAGAGTTCAGGATCTGAAAGAGTAAGACACTATAGATCTGTGGGTTAAGAGAACAATTGTTGAAATTCATTATGATGGAAAATACATCATCATCAATCAATCATCGCACAGGCCAAACCACTGGACGGATCGGGCTGAAATTTGGCATGCAGGTAGATGTTATGACGTAGGCATCCGCTAAGAAAGGATTTTGATCAATTCTACCCCCAAGGGGATAAAATAGGGGATGAAAGTTTGTATGAGCTTTTCAAAGTAAACGAGCGCGAGCAAAGCCGCGGGATCACCTAGTGTGACATAAAAAGCCTTATATTATTTCCATTCCATTTATTCCATTAGGTGTTTATAAAGTTGTGTATTTATACCTCGTCTCTGTAGTCGAAGGCATCGACCAGCCCCACAGCATTAGGCCTGATCTTCTCCAGCAAGGCTTCGTAAGCGTGCCTTAGTTCCGTCACATCATGCTCTGTTATCGGAGTGTACTGAAAAGATTGCGGTCAAACGTTTTACCTAGAGATTGTAAAAAAAACACACCAAAGTCGTAAAGGCTGTTTCACACCCTTTCTTATACTCTATGGATGATGTGTACCACACGCAGCCCACATTATTCATACAACATCATTCTTATTGGTCCTGACCAATCCTACTACTATTATAAACGAGAAAGTTTGTAAGTAAGGATGGATGGATGGATGTTTGTTACTCTTTCACGCCGGAACGGCTGAACGGATCTGGATGAAACTTGGCAGAGAGATAGATTATAGTCTGGAATAGCGAAAAGGTTGCTTTTTATCCCGTGAGAATACCTGGATTTAAATCTGCGCGGGTGAAACCGCGGGGCGCAACTAGTAAGAAATATATAAGATGCGTGCCCCGCAGGTCACTTTAGGAACTAGCTTCCACAACTTGAGGCATACTGGCACTAAACCTTGTGTGCCTGTAATTTCACCAACGTCCATCCAAAGGTTGTCTGGAAGATATCGCTCTCAGCGATAATACCGCCCATTAAACTTTACTGAAACTTTTGAACTTTATTTTTTAACATGATAAATGTCATTGTGGTGTGCAATATAAAGTTTATCTCTCTCTCTATACTAATTGTGGCATTGCTTATTAATTTACTACAGTTTCAATATATTCTCTCTCAATATACTCTTCTATATATATTATATTATAGAGCTATTGAGCTTACGCTTGTTCCAACAGCAAGTGGTATGAAAAAACTTTTGTATATTTGCCTGTATAAAGATGCAAAAGTTTCGGCCTGTTTGCCATAATTTGATCTTTATTTGTCCTCTGACAAAAGATCTAATTATTGCAAACAACAGGCAAATGCAAAAAAACAAGCCTTTTCCATCTATAAAAGATATGATAAGATAAGAAAATTCTTTATTGCACATAAATGAATTACATCGGCGAACTTAATGCTACTTAGCATTTTCTTCCAGCTAACCTTTGTGAAAGATGGTTTGAGCCGTCTTTTATCGAGGTGCGGCTAGAAAATAGCTGGTAAGGCCGCTACGGGAGCGACAGCTACGAAGTCTCATCATAAAAATACACACCAGAAGCAAGTCGGCGAGTCGTTCCAGGGTCCAATAGATAGCGTATAGTTCCACCAGCTGGTGCAGTACTGCTTTCAGAGGAGCTGACAGGGACGCTGCCTTTCTTCTGATTTCCGCGTGGTACGTGGATAGAATGAAAGAGCGACAATGTGCCTGAAATTGCAGGAAATGTTTTTGGTAATTCTCCATCAGAAATAACAAAACAGAAATAAAAAAGCATTATTTTCAATTTCTGATTAGTTCTTATCCTTCCAAGGTTGCCTGGAAGAGATCGCTCTCAGCGATAAGGTCGCCCATTGTTTTACCTTAAATGTATGCTTTTACTCTGTACTATGTTTCTGTGTGGTGAACAATAAAGAGTTATCTATCTATCTATCTATCTATTTTTCCTAACTTTCCGACTAGCATAATATTAAGAATGTTATGAGAGTGAATGAAGCGAAAGAGGTATGTCAGGATCGTAGCAAGTGGAAATCCGTGGTCTCTGCCTACCCCTATGGGCAATAGGCGTAATTTTGTGTGTGTGTATTTTTCCTATACTTTATTTCGGTTATCCTACAAAAAAACCATGACTAGATAAAAAATATATCTTCTTGGTATTCAACCTAAACATGTCTACTTTACTAAGCTATCAGGAGGTACGAGGTTTTAAACATAAAGCGGCAACAAAAAGCCAAATAGACTTTAGATAAAATTTCCTCATATATTTTAGTAAAAGAATTTTAATTGCATTTTTATGCTAAAACCAAGAGTATTTTTTCCAAATTAATCTTGGTATTCAACTTAATATATCAGAATGTATTTTTTATTTCAAAATTAATTTTAAATAGCTACCTCTGAAGCCGCCACTAGCTGTACGGATGATTTGTTCCACGCAGCCTCTGCAGACAGCCCAGATTTAATGTACTTCCTCATACTGGACACAGCACTCGAGAGCTTACTATGAAGTTTTAAAAAACAATCAACACAAAGTTATTGTTAAATTGACGTTGAGACCGATCAGTAAAAATGTGTTCATATCAAAGTTTTTAACATTTTATGAAAAGCTACATAACTTGTTTATTCTAAGCTAGACAAACATGTATTTATTTTTAAGAGGTTACTATGTATTTTTACTGGCAGTCTCGTTAAGTTTAAAGCTGATTATTTCCTGTATTATTATTTTATCTATTTGGTCCACAGTGACCCAAAGTAGAAGCGAATGGAGAGAAGGAAGGGAACCCTTTGCCTGCAGTGGGACACTACAGGCTCCTAATAATTTCCTTTAGGATAGGTTAGCTATATAACTTAGTCAGTGAAAATTGGGCGTCTTCAGGGCAGGCTTTTGGACCACTTTTTGAGTAAGACGAAAAGACCAAGAAAAAAAATAACTTACCCAACCGAGACTCGTTGGAAACTCTGAATAATTCCTTCAACGGAGCTGTCCCATTTATTGTTTGGGCTCTTGTCCGATAGGTAAGCCATCGTGGGACTCAAGGGTTTGCCTTGTTCGGCTTGCTCCCAAGCTTTTACTAGAGACCTGAAAGCAAAGTTGCTTGCCATAAGTTATCAGGCATTTTGCATCTAGAAACTTTTGATGATTTATACATCGGCATTGAGATCTTTTCCACTTTTAAGGATGTTGCGGAATGCCTGGGACAGGGTTTGAGAAAAAGCCCGGCATCAATACAATCCCCTCAACTTAGTCGGCATAATAAGAAGGCCAACCGCGATCTCTTGAAGCATTCTTATTTCAATATTACTTTACTTTTTGGTCGTAAAGCTGACTCTGCAGTTGATATAAGACATTGACATAAATATTGCTTCAAGAGATCGCGGTTGGCCCTATGGGAAATATGTATAATTACGTGTGAAGCCGACAAAGCCACGGGCTTCCTCACAATGTTATCCTTTGTAGCATTGCGCTCATCAATTTTTCATAGACTTGTGGCCTGGAATAACAATTAAGTAGCTTTGCATCCCAAAAAACATTTTTTTTATTGTTTTTTTTTAATTGTTTCATAGCTAGACGTTTGAATTTCAAAAAAATTAAAAAAATAAAAATTTGGAACAACGTAGAAATAACGAGAAACAGATATTTCGTCGGAAAGCGCCTTAAATATGGTCTTTGCAATTTCTTCTTTGTGTGCTTGTTGTTATTAGTTCTTAGCCAGGCATGTGTCACGCCTTACCTAGCAGTTTGCAGCATCATCACAGTATTCTCCCCCTCATAAGTGCACGCGGCGGTGACGAGTCCATAGATCTGCGGCAGGTTCGACGATAGCATATAGCCGTGTCCTCCACAAGACATACGGCATCGTTCCACTAGGCCGGCAGTGTCGGAGGTTGTCACCGCTTTAAGGCAACATGCTAAAGCGTGCAGCTGTAAACAAGATAAAGACACTCTTGGCTCAGTAGAACTTCCTTCATATTTCCTTTGGTCGGAAGGGGTTCTCATGTTATTCTACTTCTTAATCCCCACTAACCATTCGAGAACCTTTATTCGTCAGAGATTATGGGATGCGATCTTTATAGCATACTCATCGCCACTTCAACTTGCTAATTCCTAGGTCCCCGTTAGAGGACCAATTGAAAAAAGGGTTTATAATTTTTCACCATGCTAGCTCGATAGAGACTAATACTATAATGATTTATTATTTAAAACAACAACTGTTTATTAATAACAAATGAAACTGTTTTGTATTATTACTATAAACAACTATGTTACTGTATAGCTTAGTATAGGGTATCCTGTACACTGCTCTAATGTTTTGTATGTGAAATAAACTTTTACATAACACAGTAATAACTGTGGCGAGATTAACCCTGAAAAGAAGCTTCGTGGAGCAAGAATTGCGCTTCTCACCTCCGGTAGGTCGTTGGTGTTTCCACTCTCCAGCTCTACGCTGACCTTGGAGTATAGGTCCCACAGCCAGGTCGCAGTCAGCGAGAACGCTTGACTGGTTGCTATGGCAATGAACAACTTGTGCTGCTGAGTGACGTAGTCCAGGATCTGAGGCTCTGGTTCACTGAAAATAGATGTACGGGACGTAAAAGACTACTCCTGAAAACATAAACCAAACCTTTATGCCACAGAAAAAGAAATAAATACTTTTTAATAAGTCCTGTCCTGAATAAAAGTATTCCATCTAGATTCTGGGATCAACCATCATAACTTCCTCGGTAAGCATATCCTGATCTTGAATCTACTCCTCTGTCGGATCCATTTCGAAACTACCATGACTTGGATTTTCTTAGAGACCATTTTAT
The DNA here is from genome assembly GCA_963576535.1 of Plemyria rubiginata. Classification (NCBI taxonomy): domain Eukaryota; kingdom Metazoa; phylum Arthropoda; class Insecta; order Lepidoptera; family Geometridae; genus Plemyria; species Plemyria rubiginata. The sequence continues at coordinate 13,297,289 of OY754907.1, forward strand.
CTCGACATAGGGTATTCTATAAAGTAGAGATGCACCATTCACCGCTACTTTCCCAAAAATATGTCTTCTGTACGGGAGTCAGTACCTATACCATAAAATGATATAGATAAGGTTGAATTTAGAACGTACTTTGGCTTTAGTTGCGACTGCCTCCTCACAGCTGCATATCTGACGGCGACTGTGGCTGCCAACGCCAGTAGGTTGGCCATGTTGTTGACGATCACCACTCTGACGTACACCATAGTACCGTATGTCAGCTTGTTGTTCGGAGAAGATTTGAATGTACCATCCTGGAAAACGGAAAAGATGCTCAGCACTCAGTACTCAGTTAAATTTATTGCTTACACATGGTTTAGTTTAGGTGGTATAGCACATATTCTCTCATCTTTGGTTTAGGTGAGATGGGGGTTCCTGAGACGAGAAAGTTTGAGTTCGATTTAAACAATCTTTAGCCTGAAGAAGTCTGCTGGATAATATAGGTATCTCCATACTTTTCCCGCGGAAGAGCGATTGGGATGATTCGCCAATCGCCTTCCACCAAACACATTCTGTCTTTCTGACGAATGAAAATCTGATTACGTTTTTGTTTCTAGTTCACTTGAATGGTGGCTTGAATTTGTGTTATAATATTGCATAATACAAGAAAGTCAAAATTTGAATTTGAGTAATGGTCTTTAGATCATTAGCAAAGCAAACTGTGGTTTTAAGTTACTTGTCAAAAAGTCATTAGATGCTGTTTTTGATATCTACATGATATGACTTTCACCCTCGTACTACAAAACTGTGCCTAACTTTAAACAATGTCGAAAATTAGCGCTGTCTCTGTTTTCCATTACGCAATGGTAAGCGATGGCAAAAGTTTAAGCATAGTTTATCGTTTGCCTATTTTTTTGTAGTAAGGCACTCACCTTTAAAACCTGGGCATTCTTCATCAGCATTCGATCTCTAGGTATCCTATGCTTATCAAAGCCAAGGAAACCGTTATTGACTGTGTTGAAGCCTAGTTTAGCCCCTATCTCTCCCACTTTGATCCCGCGAAGAGGCATGTGGGTCTTTTCGTCTCGGATCTGCACTATGAAGGGTTGGATCCCGCACGCTTTACCTTTGACGGACAGCTGAGCCATCACTACGCAGTAGTTGGCCGTGTGCGCCACTGGAAACATTTGAGACTTTTAGGGCAGGCTCGAACTCTCGAACATACCAGAGTTATGCGTCAGATATCTTCGTCTTTGACAAGTCTAAATTAAAGATTATTTAATACCAAGTATTTGGACGATTCCATCCTTAAATAACTATGTTAGGTTACCTAATAGGAATCGAAGGTACAATAGTCTAAGTAACCACCCTGAACTGTGGTTATTCTTAACTGGATACTCACAAGAGCCGGGCCACCATTTGTAAGAGCTGACAGTTGGGCTGTGAAGGATGAACTGCTCTGTAGCAGGGTCATAGGTAGCAGTCGTTTCCAGGCCTCGGATAAAGGTGCCATGTCCTAGCTCAGTCTGAAATAAAACTTTTTTTAGACCGAGATCGTTTGCCGTAGCCACCAAGCAGGTGGATTGGTGACCGCAGTGTTAATGTTTAAGTTCTTAGAAAATTCTGCTATTAATTCTCTAACGTCATTCACAAGAGGTGATGATGATATGTCTGGACCACCACGAGCCATCGCGGGAAGTCGGATAGAGAGGGCTCAAAATAGTTATTCCTGTAAATATATAGGGCGGAGGAATTTTTCAGGCTGGTCAATTATGAATTTGTAATTGAACATCACATCTATTATGGTTTTATTATGGTAGATTAATTTAACGTATCGCGCCGAACCCAAACAAAAAATTACGAAAACTGTAAGAAGGGACTACCATCTCTTTCTTTTCCTAAACGAATGAAAGAGACCGTATCTCGTTGTCATGATAGCCACCTGTGCATAAGTGCCAATGATTTCCATGTTTCTGGCTCTCTTCAACCAGTATTTCTTCTGTTCTTCCGTCCCCTGTCCCAGGAGTGCTGGTATGAACATTACAAAGTGGAGCGAGAACGGAGTGTTGTCTTTGAATACCGCTGTGGTTAGCATGCTGCGATAGTGGGCCCTGAAAATATTATTGAATTAATTGGAATTAATCATTTGAATAAAAAAGTTTCTTAATTGAAGTAATAAATAAGACAAGAGACATGTCCTAAACAAAGAACTAGCTATTAATTGAATGACTACGACTTTGGCCACCCGCCATCTTAAAATTCTTTATACCTATACACAATATAGATAAACCGCATAGGATCTTGAGTATCTAGGTAGGTAAGTACCTCTTAAGAGCCCGGTGACAGCAGCTCGCAATTTCAAAATGCGATTGGCTATTATTTCATTTCAGGGAAATCATTTGAAAAAACAACTATCCAGTGACACACATAAATACCACTCGAACACAAATAACACAATAATATAAGGGAAACATGCCCGAATCAGAAATCATTTTGGTATTAGTATGTTTGGCCTTACGTTTACCTAATACCAAAATGATTTCTGACTCAAGCACATTTCCCTTATATTATTGTATTATTTGTATTCGAACAGTATTTATGCGTGTCACTGGATAGTTATTCTTTCAAACAACCTCCCCGAAATGAAATAATAGCCAATCGCACCTCGAAACTGCGAGCCGCTGTCACCGGGCTCTTAATAAGGGTCTGTCTGAGGGTGTCTATCGTACCGGGTAATTATAGTTACGACCAATTTTACTTATATTGTCATTTTTTTATTATGTTTATTACTTATTTTTTTTATTCATAATTTTATTCTGCTCAGTTTCAAAAGATGCTATGTGCTTGTGATACGTTAAACGATTAAAGTTGAAAACTAACGGACCTTTTCATTCCGTTACTGGAGCCTTATTCACTATGACAATAGGAGATTCCAAGGAGATTCCTTGCCCCAAACCGTGAAACGTCAAAACTTGATATTGGGCTTTATTCTTTATGACATAGGAGATACTTTGCCCTGACCGTATCACACCGCCTGCCTTGTCTTAGCCGAGCTCGCGCTGCAAATGGTCATAGTGCATAAGGCTTCTGTACATTCCGTCACTGTAGCTTAGGCCACAGATCATATATTACCTGTGCCTTAGGCCTAGCCCTAGCAAAAGGAATCTGTATTCCTTGCCCTAGCCCAGCTATATTTGTCTACTTTACCTCAATCTCTCCATCTCGTTCTTGCTCGGGTCGTGCAGCTTGGCCACCGTCCTTGTGTAGAGCACGGCTTTGCGGATAGCGTTCTCATACTTGTCTTTGTGGCTCAGGTACTCTTCAGGGACTTCGTCTCGAAGTCCTTTCACACTGAGCGTTTTTGCCTCTGAAATGTAAATAATAATAATAAAAAAATATTTTTGGACTTTCCACATAGCACTATCTAGCCCCAAACTAAGCTAAGGCTTATGGTATGGGAACCAGATAGCTGATATATTAATTATATACTTTTTTTTTATAAATACATACCTAAATATTATATAGCACCCAGACAGAGAACAAACATTTATGTTCATCACACAAATGTTTGTTCACGGCGGGAATCGAACCCACGACCTACGGCACAGAAGGCAGAGCTACTACCAACTAGCTGTGAATGTAGAGATGTATTTACACTATTGACTAGAAAAAGAGAAAACAGGGTACAATTTTTTTTTTAAATAGTGTTATCAACTACGAAATTTCCGGTTTCGTGGTTGGTAACACTACTGTTCAGATAATTGAGACTTAGAGAAGAAAATTTACAGAAAAAAACTAACTCATGATTGAGGCTCGGAAGACATCCTCAAAAAAAGTACGTAAATTGCAAGTATTGGCATACTCGTAGCATCAATAAACGGTAGGTTGGTAATAAAACAAAAAAAACTCACCCATATTCCTTCTACTTTGCGTCAAATTACCACCGCCATCGAGGAAATTCGTCAGCTCCTCAACATCGAAACTGCAATTTTTCCTTTCCTTCTTCAAATCTTCATTCACAGCTGTAGCCATATTTACAAACAAGTCTTGCAATGAAACACCCAACCACTTAACAGGTCGAACAGTATGATTGTAAACAGAATTATTACGATAGCATTATCATTGTTTTATTAGTAAACTAGAATAAAATTGCTTGAGGACTTTGTATCTGATAAGATAGCTGTATGAAACTACTAAATTACTGTCGGATTCGCGGACCGCCAGGCAAGGTAAGACTTGTGTAACAACTGCCGGTTAATACATAATACTGTTTACCTCGTAGGTATTTATTATGTAAGTAAGAATACTGATTCATGTAGGTATCACAGATTCTCGTATTCGTATTGAATAGTAGTTAAAGGAAAAAGCGAAGTCATTCTGACTTTTTTGTCGAATACAAATCGTGAACTTTGATCGATCAATTCAACTTGTTTTATTGATCAAATATCAAAAAGGTAATACCTAGACACCCGATGAACGACAACTCTAGAATCGACAAGTGGGTGTAGTTTATTGGTTTTTGGGATATCAAAAATAAAACACATAAATTAAAAATAAATCATACCTACTCATTATTCTGAAGAATTTTTCAATATACCTAGGTATATTGAATATTAATAATAACTACTTATCTGTAATCTAAAATTGTATAGACATTTGATACTCTTTATGAAGCAAACATAGTTTTGTGTTTTATGTATTTAATTATAGTAGGTAGGTATTAATTTATGTTCAAAGTTTTCCCTGCATCAGAGGTTTCAGATACTTGTGATAGCTCCGGTTGACCGGCTCCGCATTGAGCGGACTCTTCATCGCTTCCTCCATGAGACGCTCGTACACGCGGCCGTCGTATGCGCCGAGCGTCGAGTTCAGGATCTAGAAACGGTAAAAATAAAAGACCTGAATAACAAGACATGAGCTAATGTATCTTTCTCTCGCATGTTTCGACATGTTGAAAGATATAAACGCACAAAAATCATTTTGGAATAATCGCAATCAACCAATTTGTGTTAAGTAAAAAAAAATATTTTAATTGTTCCATAAAAATTAATAAAAAAATTGGCCTTATTCTAATTATCAATTGGCGATCTATATCAAATACATATTTGATCAAAATTTGTTTGGATAGGTATCCTAAAAATGCATTTTCTATTGCGTTGCAGATACGAGTGAGTTATTATCTTAACCACCGATAAAGTAAGGAATTTAGATAAAATGCCTTATCTCTGTGATAATTTTACCAACACAAAGTATGCACTTTGGCTTTACTAAACAATGACCAAAGTTCAACAGGCTAAACTAATAAAGACGAATAAAGCAACGTCAAAACAAAATATACCTACATAAGATAAAATACCAAAAAAAAAGTATCGATCCATTTTCATGTATAGATCATAGGACTCACTTGATTCACTGATTCACTTCATTGAGTGATTGACTTGACTGATTGATTGATTGACTAAGAAGTGGCAGAAATCACCAAAAACTTTCCCCGCATACATTTTGTACTGTATTTAATTGACACGCATTGTAATTGACAAGGATCACTGGTGAATCAAGGTGCCAATTCCCACAGACCAAAACATCCAACAAGCTTACGAAAGAATTATGTGACGTGGTTTCTGCCTATACCTATGGGAACCAGGCATGATACCTTGCGATTTCCTATGAGATGTTTTATGCCCTTCATTATAGCCTTACCTCGTCTCGAAGTTCGAAAGCGTCAACCAGTCCTACCGCGTTTGGCCTGATCAGCGTGAGGAGTTCTTCGTAGCGCGCCTGTAGGGACAAGAGGTCCGCTTCTGATATCGATGAATACTGAAAGAATATAGGTAACTATGTAAATAAAAAAGTTGTTGCCTTTGAGCTAAATCCGAACGAGTAAACAGAGGACTGCTCTCATACATTTTTTCTTTACTCTACTTGTTATTTGTCTCGCGCACTGTTTAATTTGTTGAGCTCTAAAGTACATTCAAAGAAAAACTTTCGCCATTAAAAGTGTTGTTAGCTTCTTTAATTCTTTCGTGCACACAATACAATACACAGGAAAAATACAGAAATAGTGTAAGCAAGGCGAGCCCCTAGGAAGAATTTTGTTCCAGTAAACCTTAGAAAGAAAGAAAGAAAGAAAATACATTTATTTTGGACACACACGATACATACACTTATAATAATTAAAACAAGAAAATACAATAAAAACATTAACAGAAGCACGACAGAAAAGTAAACACGAGAAGACAAAGAAGAACAATTTCAGGATAAAAACAGTAAGTAGAATAAACAGGAAAAGTAGAAATAAAAACAGAGAAGGACGTATGTACGTACGTATACGTATGTATGTAGAGGCTTCGTAAGTAAGCAATGTAATATTACAAAGATATTAGACGCGCATTTATGAATTTTAAACACCGTTTCAAATGTATACAGTAAAAATAACAAGTCAACTTAAATATAAATAATGTACAAAGGCGAGCTAACCCTAAAAAGAGTAAGACTAGAGAGAATTGACAGAAATATGAGCAAAAAACCTGTATTACCCTTAATAAGTCGCCGGTTTTTTCCAAAGCATAGTACATCAGATAGAGATTCGTGAGCTGTTCCATCACAGTCTTCACATTCGCACTGGAGGCTGCAGTCAATCTATGTGTTTCATGTTTGTATGTTTTGCAAATCACTGACCTGCAGTGCGCCTGCAAAAATAAACATCTCGTAATTTTTTCTAAGACAAAAATCCTTTGTTTCTAACCATTCGAACCCCGAATCTTACGATCAGCTGGCTATTAAAAAGTTTCGGATATCAGGCGTTTATTTGTTTTAAATAGCTTTACAGAATTTTCTTTCTCATTATTCTCACTATCCCTGCAGTGTAGAGTTATGAATGCTCCTTAGAACAAAACATTGACAGGTTAGTAGGTACAAGGTACCTATGTGAATAACTTAAAGGGCAGCACACGGTGCGGTGCACCGCTATCTGGCACAATCGAACATTTTTGAATACAAAAAATCTCTGAGTTTAGTTATGTAAAATCGCAATCGTTTAAGTTGTTGTCAATGGCAAACTGAAAAGTTGAGAGTACTGAGGGTAATACAGCTGAATGAAATAAAAAAAAAAGTTTTGAAAAACAACGGAAAGGGATATGCTATCTCTCATAATAAAGCTTTCAATGAGCGTACAGTACTATTAATAAAACATTTTCGTTTTCTTCTTTACCTCAGCTGCTGCTACGAGTTGTACTGTGGTCAGCTCCCAGGCGTCTTCGAAGGTCATGCCACTCCTCACGCGATTTCTAATGCTGGTTGCGCAAGCTGATATTTTCCTGTCGGAGCATATTTTGTTAACCGACTTCAAAAAAGGAGGTTCTCAAGTGCGGTTTTTTATAACTTTTTACTGGGTGGACCGATTTTGATGATTTATTCTTGTGGTCCCAGCTTGAGTTAGATTAGATAAGTTGTTGTTGAGTAGGTATTAGTAGTAACTATGAGTGTTTCTAGTGTATTTGAAGTCGGATTTTTCTTGTTATGTTGTGAAAGAGTTATGTTTTATTACACAGGTGGTACTATATTATTTTGGCTTACCACAATGACAACCCTCACAGCTTAGCTGGCAGATGCCTTCTACGTTGTAGGCCGTGGGTTCGATCTCCAACGGGAACGAATATTTAGGCAATGAACATAGATGATTTTTCACTGTCAGCAAACTAAATCTGGTGGAATACAATCAATCTCCATTTCACTCTCTGAACCGTTGGAACTCATTTTAATTTAATGTAAATATTAAATATGTACATATCAAAACAACTTGAGGAATTTTCAGCTTTGCCGCCATTTTTTTTTATATTCCATTTATCATCTGTGCCGAAAGGCAAACGCATTTATGGCTATACAGCCACGTGAACGCAATTAGTCACTGATCTGTATTAAACGAGTACCAATTTTTACAGAAACCTAAGAACAAAACAAACTTAATTTCTTGGCAGAAACTTACATACTTTGGTAAATAAAGAATGTTATAAGATATCCAGTCAACGAGTATCTAATAACCCCAGCACACCGTTTCTCATACAACATTAGATTTTTATTTTTAGATTTTATTTTTTATTTTTTATTTATTTATTTATTTCTCTCACATAAGCTTACAAGATCTTAGATAATCTAGTTAAATCTATATTAAATCTAGAACACGATTTTTTTGTTAAACTCATATGAGAGCTGGTGCCCAATAAGGTTTTAAATTAAAACCTGTTAACAGGTCACCAGGCCCACCTTTCGGCCCATGTGTTATAATGTACGGGTAGGTTGGTGGTGTTTGATTGAACCCATATTATGTAAACACGCTTTTCTCTGCAGAGTCTTCACCTCGGTACCTAAACTAAGCAAAGGCCTGTAATGATAGCATACCGAACTGTAGACCACTACGAAGGAAATTATGATTATGTCGAAATAGTAGGTACAAGCCATACATTATAACAATTGCGCTAAACTATAAACTATGAACTAATTATGCTATGAACAAAATATTCAAATACATAGGAGATAAAGTTACATAAATTGGTAGATATACTAAAATAATTGCATTGTGGAGGCTGCTTGCGTATGTGATAGTGAATACTGTGTGTTTGAGTGTATGTGAATGCATGTGTGTTTAAGTGTGTGTGTGTGTGTGTGTGGCTGTGTGACCATAAGTGTTAGGTTTTTTGGCAAATATTTTAACTTTCAATAGACAGTAACTTTTCAGTTTTCTCATAATCCATTTGTAGGAGGAACTTGGTAAATTTACTTTTACATTCCCTAATGTTAAGATCGTCGATGGGTATTTGTTTTAAAAGTTTTTTATATAGATGGTTACTTAGAAAATTGGCGTGTTTGTGCGCAAATGCAGTTTTACAGGCAATGCTGGCCAATCCCGCAGTTCGCCTTCCTATTTTTTTTGTAACGGAAGTAATGTCAGATGAACTTTTTTTATCTAATAAAATTTGCCTTATAAAAAGTTGTCTAACTGTTAAGACGTCACATTCCATGTATAGCTGGTGGGTCGAATATCGATACGGGCGCGAATACGCAACCTTGAGAATAGCTCTCTGAGCTCGTTCAAGTGCTAACATGTGCGTTTTATATGAGCCTCCCCAAGCCGCAATGCAATAACTTATAAGAGATTGACATAGGGCGTAGTATATTGACTTAATAAGTTCTTTTGTGGCAGCATGACGGATGTTTTTGAATACTGCTATAAGTTTCCTTATTTTAGAAGTAAGACTGCTGATATGATTAATATAGCTCATTCGCGAGTCTATGGTTTGCTGGGCTTTGCTGGCACATTGCTGGAGCGTTGTAATGTTCCAAATTCAAAAAACGCTTCTGCAATGGATTTAATTTTCTTTGTCCGCAAATTCGATACCTAAACGTACTTCGCGTGTTCTTTTTTCGAAAATGATGACAATAATTCCATGCATGTTTGAGAAAAAAAATTGGGCGTTTTCCTCTCGTCAGAGTATATAATTATATTCCTTGGCCTTTTCGAACCACCGGCTTCCCGCGATCTATACAATGTTATCGGGCAATCAATTGGAGGGCGTTCCACACTTTATTTCGAAAGACGAAATATGGGACTCCCTCAAGCAAGTTCAAAAGGAACGCACCGTTCCACGTATCAAAGTTCGTGGTAGCCTTTCCGACCTTTTCTCTTCCAATTGCGTTGCCAACTGTAAAACAATTACCCTGCAGCAACAGCCTGAAATGATGTGATGATTCCTTCAGGGCTTCCATCCCAAAGCACCTTCTTCCGTTTCACTGCATCCGAGAAGTACGATACTATCGGTGTAACGGTATTGCCAGCTTCCGCCTGCTCCCATGCTTTAAGGAGAAACCTGGGGAAAAGTAATAAAGGCTGTACATTTTTATTTAGAAGATTGTAGTCCGAAAACCATTCACCGATAAAGCCAGTGTATTCGTAATTTAACTGTAACCATTGAGTCCCGAAAAATGGGATAGGCCTAGAAAAATAAATGCCTTTTTTTTTAATGTACAGCTGTTCTGTCAGCTGTCAAAGAGTATACAATAACTACCAGCTGTCGTGTGTAGTGTGTATAAATCAAGTAATTTGGATACTAAGTACAGTATAAATAAATGTCTTTTGTTTCATTCACATTTCCATGATTTTAAGCTTTGTTTTGTCCCTATGCCGTCCTGCGATACTGTATTTCTGAAAAATTTAAACCAAATCCCTTCACGACTTACGAACTCCCGGCTTATTTATGAATATCAAAGTATAGATACCTAGCAGTCTGCAGCAGCAGCACAGTATAATCTCCCTCGTAGGTCCTGGTAGCGGTCACGAACGAGTACAGGAAGGGAAGGTTGGAGGACAGCATGTACCCGTGTCCGCCGCACGCCAGCCGGCACTGCTCGATGAAGGCGGCCGAGTCCGATGTACTGATGGCTTTCAGACAGCTGGATAGCGCGTGTAGCTGTACATAACATTGATTACGCATGTAACTGGGGTACATGTGATAAGATAGAACGATATAAAACTCTTAATACCTAACACCTTTAAGACACGTTTAAGAGTAGTAGAATAGGTATGTATGAAATCATACTCTGCTGTATGAAATCACACAAATTTCATAAAAGATAATAACGCCAGAACGGCTGAACGGATTTCACTGAAATTTGGCACAGAGATAGAGTATAGTATGAAATAGGATATATAGGCTACTTTTATCACACACCGGGATTAAAAAATACGCGAGTGTAACCGCGGGGCGCACCTAGTAATAAATAAAAATGTTGTATATTCTTCGATATTTATAAGTAAGGTCAGTAGACTAATGTAGGTCCAGTATTTGGCAACTTATGCTTACCTCTGGTAAACTTTCAGTGTGTCCTTCACGTAGATCTTTGAGGACGGCTGTGAAAGTCCGCCACAGCCAATCGCTGGTGAGCTGCAGCGCATGCGCAGTCGCTATGCAGATGAATAACTTGTGCTGCTGCGTCATGTAGTCTATGATTTGAGGCTCAGGTTGCCTGAAAAAAATGTGAAATATTACGATTAAGATAAAAGCGATGCGGATTCGATTAGGGCCGGTACGCACTAGCGTAGCGATTGGCAATCGCTACACACTAAACCCTACATTCTTCCGTCTACGTTTCGACCGTTCTAATAAAATACAATGAAGTACTAATATATGTTTTTATACAATGAGATATTTACCATGATTCGCGAGATATTAAAGCTCCTCGCCTCCTAGCTTCAAAATGTATACTAAATCTGTTGTTTTGATTTCTATAGGTACACGGTAGAGTACTCGACATACAGAGTCATCACGCCTTCTAGCAGCTTTGCAGTAGATACAGATAATACATCACTCACCCAGGTCTCGGCTCAGACTGCCTCCGCACAGCTGAGTACCGCACTGCTATAGTAGCCGCCTTGGCCAGGTTGAAGGCTGCTTCGCTGACAAGTACCACCCTAACGAACACCATGGTTCCATAGGTCAGTTTGCCGTGTCTCGCTACTTTCACGTAAGTGCCATCCTGGGAAATTAAATAAAGCCTATACTCCCACAATATTTGGTACCAAATAATATTTGCCAGATCATGCAAGATAATTTTATCCGCGATATTTTGTTTCGCTGTTCGTTTGCCTGTACATTTGCATATTTCCATTGGGCCGTATGGGTCCCGGTCGTTCATCTCAATCCATGCATCCTTACTCACTTGATAACAGCAGACGAGCTGTTATCGGTTAATTGGCAGCAAGTATAAAGGGTCCTGATGTATTGAAACTAGACAACATATAGGTACGAAGCAAACAGCTGTTGTGTTTCGGTCTTGCTCTAGTAATCCTGATTGCTTATGACAATTATGTATAGAGTTTTGGTATAACATACCTTCAATACTTCAGCATTTTTCATCATCAAATGTTCCCTCGGTATCCTGTGCTTGTTGAATCCTAGGAATCCATTATCAGCCGTGTTGAACCCCATCTTAGGTCCGATATCTCCCACTTTGATGCCCGGTAACGGGTTGTGGGTATCTTCCTCTCGGATTTGCACTATGAATGGGTGAACTCCGTGGCATTCTCCTTTACTATACAGCTGTGCTACTACTATGCAGTGGTTTACTGTCTTGCCCACTGAAAATAAAGGTATCCATCACGAGACAGTTTGGAGACCTCTTCTTACTCTTGTAGAGTTAGTTGCTTTAAAAAATAAAAAATAATACCTCCTACATGTCAAATACGAACACAGCTAGTATATAGTAGAACTCTTAATGAAGGGATCTTTCGGGGAAGTACAGTCAAACAGGAAACGCGTGGGTGATGTTTTTTTATATAGGTTACCACTAAACAACATGTGGGCCACCAGCTACCTAGTAATAAAAAACATGGAAGCTGGACAGACGATCGAGGGTTTGCACTACTTGGTAATCAGTGCTAGATAGGTCCCTTAGGTATAGAAATTTAGAACTTACATCCACCAGCCCACCACTTGTAAGATGTGAGAGTAGGGCTGTGCAGCACAAACTCTTCGGTGTCAGGGTCGTACGTGGCTGTAGTCTCCAGGCCACGGATAAAGGTGCCGTGACCGAGCTCTGTCTAAAAGAAATTATTTAGAACTATTTGAACCAGTATAATAAATGAATCTAGCCAAAATAATTTGCCGTGATTTTTATGACCCAAAATGTCGTTCGTTCGTTTGGATTGAACGGTTGACTGTTTTTGCCCTTTGCTCAAAAATTTCCCTCCCCAATTGAATTACCTACCTACCGAGCATAAATTTTTTCGAATGATTCATAGCATCATACAACTAAATCCACTTCACTCAGTCAGGTACTGAAAAATAACGTTTCAATACACTAAGTTCATATCAAACTAGAAACTAATAGTTTCAGTGTTATTTCAGCTATCTGGTTCCCATAGGATAAGTTTTGCATAGTTTGGGTCTAGATAGCGCAGTTTGAAATTTCCACCAATATTGGTAATATATATTTATTTAATACGAAACTTAACATTTCACCCATGTTCTACAAAAAACATAAATTAACCCATAAATTAGTTACCGTAAGCAATTTCTAATTAGAGAAACAATGAACCCACCTGGGCATAGGTCCCGATGATTTGCATGTCCAAGGCGCGGGGTAACCAGTAGGCCTGCTGCTCCGGGGTGCATTGACCCATGATGGTGGGGACAAACATTCCCAGGTGGAGGAGGAACGGCGATATGTCTTTGAAGAAGGCGTCAGCGGTTCGGCGTAACACTGGAGAGTTTAAACTGAAAATTGTTTAATTATTTAGGTATGATATGACAAGGCATCAATATTATAAAAATCTAAAATAAAAAGGCATGAGTCAATCATAGCAGTCTTGGCAATTACGCTAAGTTACAAGTTATTATTATATAGTTACGCTATATCTAAAAATAATGTTTTATTCGACCAAATTACCTCACAGTACAAATTGGAATACGCCAAAAGCTTTTCAGGTAACATCACTGATAATGAAAGATCATAGTGAAGACGTGATAATTACCAGACTTTAGGTAGAGGTACTTTTACGATGTCCCAATAAAAATCAAATAAGTTACCACTCACATCCTTTTTTCTCTTCCACCCTCTCGAAGTATCGAATCACCCCTATAGCAAGTATCACTTTTTTCGTATGTTGAAATAGCACTATTAGCGCCTGTATTAAAACTAGCACTTAAAACTAAGTTAAATCTTATGTTATGTTTAGTTACCCAAGTGCTTCCAATCCAGTGAACTCTAGCAGTTCTTCCTTGACGATCTTACTGTAAAGAACTGATTTCCTCACAGCATTCTCGTACTTCTCTGTCGGGCTCAAGCATTCCTCTGGTATCTTGTCCAACGATGCTCCTCCATTCAATGCAATGTTCTCTGTACATTTTAGATTACAAGGTGAAAATGAGGCACTGAATGAAGTTCCTAAACATTTGTGCCAAATTTTAATAAAATTGGTAGAGCAGTAAAGAAAGGGGACGGTCAAAGCAAAAATCTTTACGTACATGTACGTATGATTTTTACTTGGACCTTTGTATGTTTGAATGGCATTTCAGGTGCAAGTCTCAGTTTAAAGCGTGGTTGTAGGAAGGTTGTGGGTCCAATTCCCATTGAGCAAGTAACAGAATATCACACAAACTTTTGTATGGACCATGTTACTTGTATTATGACGCGGTGTGAAATTCCCGCCAATATTTGAAGTAAGTGATCTAGGTAACAATATTTATTTGAATGTAAACAGAAAGGTTATAAGTAAGAATGTGATCTAACATAATATATTATACTAGCTTTTGCTCGCGGCTTCGCTCGCGTTAAAAAGTATTATTATTATTAGAATTGACAGTTTCATACAAACTTTCATCCCCTATTTCATCCCCTTGGGGGTGGAATTGATCAAAATCCTTTCTTAGCGGATGCCTACGTCATATCATCTACCTGCATGCCAAATTTCAGCCCGATCCGTCCAGTGGTTTGGGCTGTGCGTTGATAGATTACTATGTCAGTCAGTCAGTCAGTCACCTTTGAGTTATATATATTTAGATTAAAAACTTGCTCTAATAATAAATTCCAGCTGACGTAAACCTATAGAACAATTTAAGAATTTAAGACAGCCAGCGTTTAGAATTGTTTCGTTTATAAATACCTAAAGGTTTTTTAAAGTAGTGTGAAATATTGCGCATACGCACTAGGCTAGTTTAGACTACACACTGAAAAGTAAGTAACGTGAAAGAAAGAGCTTGAAATAGTGTTACTTAATTTTTTCATGTGTTACCTATCTTCCTCCTTGCAATAGTGTTTTTCTCGCCACCGTCTATTATATACGTCACTTCTTGTAAATTAAAATTGCTCAATTTTCTCTCTCTTGCCAAATCTTCATTCACTTCCAATTTGTTTTTAACTTCACTCATTTTAGAAGCTCCAAATAAACTCCTCACACCTTAAGGCTAAACTTTTTAATATGAAATGTAGGATTCAAGTTTCGAGTGGCGACTGATTGTTTAAGTGGCTGTATGAAGCGTGTTGTACATAACTTAAATGGACACTTAGGTAGTAATGTGTGCGACAATTTATGCACTTCGTCAGACCTTTTGATTCATTCTTGATCGCCTAAAGGTCAGTAGCCAACGTAGCCGTGTGTATTAACATTTAAATGCCTGGCAGGCCTATTTTACTTGGTAAACTAGGAATCGGTTATTAACATTTAATTTTCCTCTTATCATATTTGAGCATTCGGAAACATTAGCACATGTCATTTTGTAATCCTAAATGTTTTTGGAATTGATTTTGATTTTTCAATTTAAAATGGGCTATTTTGTTGATGGCTAGATGATTTTGAAAGAGCTAATGTTTTTAAACAACAGTTTATTGTTTTGTTTAGGTAATATCTTACATATTTCACCAAATTTCTCCTAGTTCGTTTTCGGTCTAGATGAAGTCGGATATGTACACCCTGTATAACTTACCTACTCGTCTTTCACTCAATGTTACGAGGCTAAAACAGTAAGTAGGTATAAAAACAGGTCAAAAGTCATGGGCAGTGTGTACCTAACTGTGTATCAAAACTTAGCTTTATACGTAGGTGGGTGAATCAACTTTTAAGGCACTCCTTTTGTGTCCCTGTCATGCAAAGAGCATAAAAATCCTAATTTCCTTATAAAATATGTTTGTTTTGATGTTAACGTAAACTTAGATCCTTTCCTAACATGCTAGTTTCATAGTATTTTATAGTTAATAGGAAAATTTTTGACTTTATTATGGTAACTCAGCAGAACATAAGCACTATCCATACAAAAAACATGTGTCCCCAGAGGCCTAGATGACGATACAATTTAGGACGTATCTTAAAAAAAAGGTATGAATGCACAGCCTTTTTACCCAATATTATGATTCAGAAAAAGATAAACTTACGTTTAAAGTTAACATTTATAAAAGTTTGACAAATATTTTATATTTTTCGTGCATCCAAACTTTTGTCCCAAACTTTGATCAAAACATCAGTTCTACAGAGTTACCGATAAAAATTCATGACCGTTATCAAGAGATGACGCCTACCTTGGTGTCATCTAAGGCGATTATTGTCTAATATTTAGTTGGTATGATCAAAAAATCTCTACCTAGCTTTACCGCCCCCCCAGCCTAAATTAAGTTCTCAGCTGGTGCGCGTAGGTTTATTGTCGCTCTACAGCGTTGCAATGGATATTTATGAGGCACCCTCGTCACTTTTTCTAAAAAAACTCGTTAATATTAGCTTAGATGTCGTGCCCCACTGCAAAACCTAAAAATAGATATATTTTACAGTATATTTTCATAATATTTCGATGATTTATTTTTTATTGTTAGTTGTTCATAATGTTGTCAAAGGAGTGTCTTAAAAGTTGATTCACCCAGGTATATACAAATAACGTATAAAATAAGTATTATTTTACACCTGTTTATGTAAATACGTTCTAACGCATACCTATTATTCAAACTTTCGTACAAAACTTATTTCTTTTTAAAGGGGGCAATGAAGAAAAAAAAAAGAAACAATAACTACATACTCTTTATTTAATCTATTATAAATGTACAAATCATCCAAAAATATTTATTTCAGTCATATAATAGTATAATTTTTGCTATTTTCGTCACCTTTACGCAACTTCGATCGCCTGACATTCTTAGCTTGAAAAAGTGGGGCTACATGAACACTATTTTATGGTTTGTTTGAAGATGAGTAAAGTACTAAGCTCTAACTCAACATAAAGCATGTCTACAAAAATGTACAAATAAAAAAAGGGGTCCTAGTAGCCCTTTTTTCGGCACATATAAAAACTGCTGGGCCTTGTGTTGATGTCAGAGAAATACAGACTAAAATGACCATTACGTCATATAAATTAATAAAAATTCAAACTTTTTATACCATTTAAAAACAGGAATATCAAATCAAACGAACCCATTTTACAAACAACGCTCAAGCATACAAAATTATTATATTAAGTAGGTATAATAATATTATACCTTTGCTTTGTTTACCTACCATAGCCATAAACATTTATATACAAAAATATTAACAATATAAAAATGTTTTCTTAGAATTAAATAAAATTCAACGAAATAAATTTTAGTAAGAGAATAAAAACAAATGATTTCAATCTCTTCCAGTTGAAGCACAAGAATCACTCTGAAATGTCGTAAACCTAGATGCCAGTACCACGCGACCAAGCCATCAAACTTACCTTCACGACTGGTTCCTACCATCCTTTTGTATGATAATTGTTACAATATAACATACGCAGGGCAATATATCACATGCACCATTTTGGTACACAGTACACAGAATTTTTCTATCACTATAGAATTTATCACAGTTTTGACTCCATCATCAGAGGTTTCAGATACTTGTGATAGCTCCGGTTGACCGGCTCCGCATTGAGCGGACTCTTCATCGCTTCCTCCATGAGACGCTCGTACACGCGACCGTCGTACGCGCCGAGGGTCGAGTTCAGGATCTGAAATACAGTGTAAACTATACTCTGTTCTTCTATCTAGGCAAAGAAACACAAACAAACATCCTTCTAGGGCTCCAATATTAACAAAACAGATACACAAATTTTGTTGTCTTTTGCGTTTTTTTAATTTGCGCGTGCAGTGCAGTGCGAAATCATTACATTCGCATGTTTTTAATTAGATTTTTTCTAAACACAAGTAAAACAAGACAAGTAGGAGTACAAACCTTAAGTAACACATTTTATTTACGATAATATTTTCGAAGATTGGCTAGGAAACTTTTTTTTTGGCGTCGTACATTTGATAGTTTGCCATTTTGCATGTTTTTTTAAAACAAAAATTAGGGAGACATGGATTAAATTTATACGGAAGAACTTTAATTCAGTTCGATTCGATTCAAATCATTTATTTCAGATCATGTTATTCCAATTTGTTAATACACACACAAATAAAAACTTAAAAACGAATGTTAGTAACAGCAAAACACGAGACAAAAACATTTATTTTAATCCCTGTATCCCTAATTTTTGTTTAAAAAAACATGCAAAATGGCAAATGACCCTGCCAAGTGAACGACGCCGAAAAAAGTGACTTGACAGCCGATTAGAGTTGATCGAGCTTTCAAAACCGGGGGTGAAGGGCTTTTTGCTGGCCATTTTAACATTTTTTAAACATTCACACAAAGTATATGGGTAGAAGACGTACCTCATCTCTAATATCGAATCCGTCGACAATCGCGACAGCATTCGGTCGGATCAGAGCGAGGAGTTCTTCGTATCTGTTCTGCAACGTCGTTAGGTCATCCTTCGATATTGTCGAGTACTAGACACACATACATAAACGTTACACATTTTATTCATATTGTGGCGTTTTGATTTTTGTTTCCTATCTTGTATCATAACGCTACAAAACGAGATTAAAATGAAAAAAATAGGTAAGTTAGTGATTTTTGGTTATCTAGCGTGTAAGTCAGACAATTAAAATCCAAAAATATTTTTTAAAATAAAAAAAAATACTAACACAATACATGTAAAAAAAATATGAGATCTTCGTAATGCGATTTTTCTGCAATAGGCTGGAATACATGGGATTGCCCAGCCTATTGCAGAAACACAGTTACACTGTATTTGTATTTTTTTTATTCTAGTATTTCGCACTTGATTAATAACTTTTGGGATTTATTATTTCATTTCAGATTACAGACAGCCTTCATAGCTTTGTTGGTAGTAGCTCTGCCTTCTGCACCGTTGGCCGTGGGTTCGATCCTCACCGAGAAAAACATTTATGTGATGAACATAGACGTTTGTTCTCTATATGGGTATTAGTGTAATGTATTTACAAAAAAAAATCCTGTTTGGGTGTAAGTATGCATTTACGAAAAAATCGGCTATATAAATAAATAATAATAAATAAATAAATAATGCTGGACAATCCACACAGCACTATCTAGCCCCAAAGTAAGCTATTCAAAGCTTGTGTTATGGGTACTAGATAACTGATATATTTAATACATTATATACTTACATAGATAGATATTTTTTATTATACATAGAAAACACCAACACACAAAAAATATATAGTATCCATATATCAAGTTTTGGCTTATGGTGCTAGATAGTACTGTGGAAAGTCCAACAATATTTATTTATTTATTAAAAATCTTTGTTTTTTGTAACATCGGTATACTCACAACTAGAAGGTCGCCTCTCTTCTCGAGCGCCCAGAAGACAAGGTACAGCTCCGCTAACTGCTTCAACACCAGCGCCAAGCTATGTGACACGGAGCTGGATAGACGTTGGATTTCAACCCATGCCACCTCGCACAGAATGGCTCTGCAATGGGCCTGCAAATACATTCAGGCAATCCAATTCAATTTGTCTGGAAGAGATCGCTTTTAGCTGTAGGTCCGCCCATTGTACTACTTTTTTATTTATATTTATGTATATATTGGTTTCTAATTTCTTTGTATTTTGTATGTATATTCACAATTTCTTTTTATTTATCTCCACGCACACAAGGACCCCTACTAAATTTCTTGAGTCAATTTCATCCGACGGTTGTCTGGTAGAGATCGCTTCTTAGCGATAAGGCCGCCCATTGTACTTTTAGTTTTAAGTTTGTTTTTTATTGTATCCTTAAGTTGTGTGCAATAAAGTATTCTCTATCTATCTACTTTTTCTTGTGTTTTATGTTTTTTGTTAATTTTGGTGTACAATAAATAATTATTCATACATTCAATTTATTTCCAACTAGCGGCCTGTACCCGCATATTAAATCTTGTGTTACATTATTGAAGTTTTAGTAGGGATCTCAAATTTTTTCTATAGTAATAAGTATAGCCTATACTAGTTGCGCCCCGTGGTTTCACCCGAGCAGATTTAAATCCCGGTATTCCCACGGGATAAAAAGTTGCCTATGTGCTATTCCAGACTATTATCTACCGCTCTCTGCCAAGTTTTATCCAGATCTGAATAGATCTGGATAAAACGGCTGAATAGCCGTTCCGGCGTGAAAGAGTAACAAACAACCATCCATCCATACTTTGACGTTTTGGTACCCTTCAGTATGATTTATGTTCAGTGTATTTGAAGTCTTTTTTTTCATAAAAGTTATAACTTTTCGTAGCCCGAGCTTACCTCGCTAGCATTGACAAGTTGTACAGAAGCCATGTTCCACGCGTCTTCAGGCTCCATCCCGGTCCTCTCGTGTGCTTGTAGGGCATCGCACGCAGCTTTCGTTTTACTGTAAATGAGTATTTCATGGTTTTTTAGTTGAATTTGTGTATTTTCCTCCATAACGCCCCGCGTCCCGCATACCAGCGGGAGGGTAGAGTTTAAGGCGGTCGAGCTATAGTCCTACTATCACTACATAGTATAAAACAAAGACGTTTTCTCTGTCCCTATGTTCTGCATGCTTAAATCTTTAAAACTACGCAACGGATTTTGATGCAGTTTTTTTAATAGATGGAGTGATTCAAGAGGAAGTTTTATATGTATAATACATGCATGATATGTGCACCCGTGCGAAGCAGGGGCGCGCGGGGGGGGGGTCGCTAGTAATATTATAAACGCGAAAGTTTGTAAGTATGGATGGATGTTTGTTACTTTTTCACACCGCAACAGCTGAACGGTTCTGGATGAAACTTGGCATAGAGATAGATTATAGTCTGGAATAGCACATATGCTACTTTTTTACCGTGCATGGGAATACCGGGATTTAAATCTGCGCGGGTGAAATCGCGGGGCGCAACTAGTATTCCATTCAAATTCAAAATTCAAATTCAAATTCAATTTATTAATATCAGCACAACATTACAGACCACGTCCAATGCGTTATACTAGTTAAAATAAAACTATTTACAAACATTAAAATATTGAGATCAAAATTAGAGGTACCTGCTAAAAATAGATAAAAATAACTCCATAAAAGAGAAACATTGTAACAGAAAGAAACACTTAGTTACACAATAACACTAATAAACTTCAAAATATCAATCAAATTACAATCCATACATGACAGATGGCATCGCCGCTAATACTTTTAGTCACAAGTGAAGTGATGAAATGCACTTACCCCGCCGCTACCGCTTGGAGCCCCTTGATGATTCCCTCAGGATGGTTCGCCCACCGATGGCTTTTCTTCTGGAAGAAGTCAACGAGATAGGACACTGTCGGTGTCATCGCAGTACCTCCTTTTGCTTGCTTCCATGCTTTAACTAGGAACCTGGCACAAAGTGATTTAGTTATAAATATACACACATATTTGTCTTATCCAATGATGTAGGTATAACCCGCGAGTACTGATGCGTGTGGGGTTGTATGTATGTGCCAAACAAGTCCGTGCGTGCGCGCCGTCACAAGCTCTTGGCAGTCCCAAAACCCAGGACCAACCTATTGAACGAAGCTCCCATGACAAAGGCTCTTTATAGTCTCTTTATAGTTTGTACAGAGGAAGATTTTGACCTTTTTGTGGTTTCTCACACACATAGAGCATTCATAGATAGAGCTGTAATGTCTCTTAATAGATAAGTTAGGTATAGGTCGTTTATATTGTTTTAAATATCGATTCAGTTTTTACTGTTAGGGCATAGAAAAAAGAAAGAAAAAAAATAAATAAAATATGTAGATTTAGTTTTATTAAAATCGGGACGCCTTTGAGTATACTTTTCGACATTCCTCATAGTGTGATGCACACCCACTTTAAAAGTTCACCGTATAGCATGATCTCAGTTACCTAGCAGTCTGCAGCATAAGCACAGTGTATTCTCCCTCGTAGGTGATGGTGGCGGTGACTACGCCGC
Organism: Plemyria rubiginata; assembly: GCA_963576535.1. Taxonomy (NCBI): domain Eukaryota; kingdom Metazoa; phylum Arthropoda; class Insecta; order Lepidoptera; family Geometridae; genus Plemyria; species Plemyria rubiginata. Next base: position 13,319,064 of record OY754907.1, read on the forward strand.
TGATGATGGGCAGGTTCGATGACGTCATGAAGCCGTGCCCGCCGCACGCTAGGCGGCATTCCTCGACGCGCGCCGTCGCATCGCGAGAGCACACTGCTTTTAGGCAGCAAGCCAATGCGTGGAGCTTTAAACGAATTACAATTTTTATTTGTTTCATACCCTCGTATTCATAGTCCCTACCATTTTATAGCAGATTTATAGTATTCTTGTCGCTGTCACTTTCATGCCAACGAAAAAAGCCATTAGCTTATCAGACTTATCAGTTTGATGAGCTAATGGCGCGCTCTAAAACCATTTAGAATAGGGGCAATTATGAAAAGCCATTATGAAAATAATTTTTAACAGATTTTTTTATTATAATAAATCTTTGAGGATTACCTACAATTGCTTTAAAAAAGCCAGCTTCACCGTTTGAGAGAGATAACGTGCACATATTTTTTAATAGACAAACTCATTGGTCTACCGCTTTTGAACCCACGACCTTATCGGAAGGCAGGGCCGCTACCACTAATCCACTAGTGATGTCTATCTAATAAACTAAATTTTTTTACTGACAATGTCTGAACTGAATTTTACTGCATTTTAGTGAAGTTCACTGAAATTAACTGAATTTTACTGATTATAAAAGAATTCATACAAACGTAAATACCTCAGGCAGCTGATCCATGTTCCCCTTCCCGATGTCCTTGATGACCTTGGAGTAGCTGTCCCAGAGCCACATACCAGCTATCCTGAACACGTGGCTGGTGGCGATACCTATGAACAACTTGTGCTGCTGAGTCACGTAGTCTATTATCTGAGGCTCCGGCTGACTGGAATAGAAAAAAAATATAAGATTACAGCAGATTAACTGTAATCTGAAAATGCAAAGGCAGCATCATCTAATTTATTCATATTGGCAACTTTTAATTCAGTATGATAGTTGTCAGATAAATTTACTTGCCCAAAAAACAAAATAAATAAATATGAATAAATAAAATAAATATTTTTTTTTTTATACTACTAGCTGATGGAACAAGCAGATGGTCCACCTGATGTTAAATGGTAACCATCACCTATAAACAAAACATTGCCCCGTAGGTCACGCACAATAGGAACGTGCCCTACGATGCACTGCCCTGCGTCCATCAACTTGAGGCATACAGATGTTAAGCCTCATGTGCCTGTAATTACACCGGCGACCACACTCTTCAAACCGAAACACAGCGTTGCTGCTTGGCGGCAGAAAATGGCGTGGTGGTAGTACTTCCCCGGACGAGCCCTTCACAAAGAGCTCTACTACTCTTATAATGCTGGACAATCCACACAGCACCATCTAGCCCCAAAGTAAGCTACTCAAAGCTTGTGTTATGGGTACTAGATGACTGATATATTTAATACATTATATACTTACGTAGATAGATATTTTTTATTATACATATAAAACACCCAGACCAACGGAACAAATTTCTGCAGATCGTACACTTTGTTCCGAGGCGGGAATCGAACCCGCAACCCCTTGCGTCGCAGGCGGACTCTCGCCCGCTGCGCCACTGAGGCAGTCATAAAAAAAATAGTATCAAATCCAGCATAATACTACACAAAACGAGTGAAATTAAAAGAGAGCTCTTTGTGAAGGGCTCGACCGGGGAAGTACCACGCCTTTTTCTGCCGCCAAGCAGCGACGCTGTGTTTTGGTTTGAAGAGTGTGGTCGCCGGTGTAATTGCAGACACATGAGGCTTAACATAATATGTATGCATCTATCATGCAGGGCAGTGCATCGTAGGGCACTTTCGTATTGAGCGTGACTTACGATGCAATACTTTAATAAAGGTGATGTGCTTATCAGGTTGGCCATCGGCTTGATCCAGCTAGTTTACAAAAGTGACTCACCCCGGCTTTGGTTGCGACTGGTGCCTCACAGCAGAGTACCGAACTGCGACGGTGACAGCGCGCGAAACCTCGTACGCCAGATCTGTTACTATAGTCACTCGCACGAACACCATGGTTCCGTATGTTAACTTATCGTTCTTGGACTTAACGTATGTACCATCCTGTAAACACAAAACACACTTATACATTGATTTGAGTCCGATGGCGCAGCTTTAGCGCGGCCTCGTATCAAAGGGAAGGTGGTGGATTCGAATCCCACTCGTATAAATTAATTTTGGAATTTAAGGACCATATAAAAAACTTGATGTTTTCTGATGTTATCATCATTGACCTGTTACATGTATTGAAGATGATTTAAGCAGCGTCTGTTATCGAGGTGCGGCACTTACGGAAATGGCTGGTTAGGCCGATACGGGAGTTATATCTGATGTTATACACAGTGATGAAAGGAACAAATGGATCTGATATCGAAGACTTGGTACTGTTTATACTTAAAAGTATGTTTATAAATTCTATAAAGTTTTTTAAGAACAAACTCATCACTCGTTTTTTTTATATCGGCCTTGTTTGATCCAGGTACGATGTTTTGCTCAGTATTAGTCAGCATGAGTCCTTCAAAATTAATCAGCTCACCTCCAAAACCTGAGCATTCTTCATCAGCATATGCTTCCTCGGTATCCTGAACTGTTCGAACCCTAGGAAGCCGTTGTTAGCCGTCTGGAAGCCTAGCTTGGGTCCGATCTCTCCCACTTTGACTCCAGGGAGGGGCATATGGGTATCTGTGTCCCGGATCTGGACGAAAAACGGGTGGACGCCGTGGCATTGACCTTTTGTATACAGTTGCGCTACCACGATGCAGTGGTTTGCTGTGTGTGCCACTGAAAATTAAAACAAACAAGTGAAAATCAAATAAATGGAGACAGCCATTTAAGAAGGCAATAGCGATTGAAGAAGATAAACGTGACCTAAGTCGAGAAAACCCTTGAGAATGCGGTCGTGGCGCAGACAACACTGGCCTTAAGCTGCATTTTGTAAATTAGAAGAGTTATGAAACTTACATCCTCCTGGCCACCATTTATAAGAAGTCAAGGTCGGACTGTTTAGTATAAACTCTTCGGTTCTGGGATCGTATGTAGCTGTGGTCTCCAACCCTCTCAGGAACGTTCCATGTCCAAGCTCAGTCTGAAAGTTTAAACCCTTTACAATAAACACCATTTTTTATAAATTCCTCTAGATTGAAACACGGAATCTAATACAATTGATGTTTTATTTTATTTCGGTGTTGGTTACTCCTCCAAGATTGAGAAGCTCCTAGGATGTTTCGTGTTTTTGGAAGGAGCTATTAGGCTGATTTCGTGATTCTTTCTTAGGAAATATCTGGCATTAAAATGTCAGATTTCCTAAAAAATAATCCGTCTATATGTGGACGGGAATCCACTAAAACCTAAGGGTTGTCGATATTGTCAGGAGATTTTGTAATACCTACTAAAATACCACTTCTAAACACAAGCTTCGAAGGTTTTGGTGCCTAGTTTCAAGGTATGAAGCTCACCTGTGCGTATGTTCCAATAATCTGCATACTCCATGCTTTCGGCAGCCATTTTGCAAGCTGTTCCTCCGAAGATTGGTTCAGTAGCGTCGGCACGAACATTCCCATGTGCAACATGAATGGAGAGACGTCTTTGACTACACCCAATTGGACCTTGTATTTGTAGGTCGGACTGGAGGATAAACATGGACTTGAGATAAACAAAAAATTGGAGAGGAGCTCTAATGAAAGTGTCATCTGTGGTAGAAGTGGTAGAACTACTGTCATACATCATGCTGCGTGCCTATGATTATGATGAGTGCCTATAGTCATATGCATGGCTATAGGCACTCATCATCAGATGGACCTTGTTCCATTACTTTTTTTACAATCTATAGGTAAAACGTTTCACCGCAATCTCACCTGATGCTATCTAGGGTGTAGCACGTTTACCTACAAGAAACCTATTCACTTGTCTCTTGTCGTTTTTATGAAATAGTTTATATTTATCTTATTTATAAGATTACGTTTTTCATAAAAAGCAATGGAGAGACGTTGTTATGCATTGGAATGCGAGAATACGATTGATAGAGAGAGCCAATTTCGTTCTTCCTGGAAATGTGAAGAGAGGAAATGTAGAGGGTTGAAGAAGCCAACTGCTGGATAAAACCAGTAGTTGACTTCTCCAGGCGGATCATGGATGATGACTCTGACACTCACCTGAAAACATCGAGACTCAAATCGTTAAGAACGTGCTCTTTCAGCACTTTAACAAGCAGACACGCCTTTCTGATAGAGTTCTCGTATCGCTCTTTGTGGCTGAGGTACTCCTCTGGAACTGAATCCTTCAGCTCTTTTACGCTAAGTACCAGCTCCTCTGAAAAAAATCTTCAGTAAATTCATATGATTATTATTATTACTTAGTGGTAAAATTTAGAGAAGGGGTTTTCACATCACCTGAAAGAATTTTGGCAGGGAAATATTCAAACGTAACTAGGGAACCCATCCTGACGGTTTTCTTGTCGTGTCACTAGTTTCTTTCTAAACAGTGTGGTGAAAGGATTTTAAGTGCGCCCCAAAGAGAGCTCTTTCCAGCATTTATGCAGCAAATATGTTTAGAAGTTTTTATGTCTACGACATGTCGGTTTCCTCACGATGATGTTTCGATCTTGAATGTTTTATTTATTTAATCGTTGCTACTGTCAACGTATAAAAAAAAAATATAAAATGTTCTAAACCTAATTGGTTGTTTAACTAATTGGTGTAGATGATGATGGTGACCGCATTATGTTGCTATCAGGTTAGTATTTAGCAAGTTTCTTCAGTTATAACAAAACTATGATACTCTACAATGCTAAAAAACATGTTAGATAGACACATTTCCATTTTTTATTCCATCATTTGTAATAAAAAAAATACGGCAGAGCAATGGCCAGATCCTAGCTTCTACCTCAGGTAAATGATTTGCATCTACGTAAGTAATATCTTAATTACCTTATCCTTCATAGTTGTATAATTAAACCATGAATGGAATAATTTATAGAGGTTATGCTACTAATTATTAACGACTTGATTGTTATGCAGACTTAGTGCAACCTTTCTTGCCGGTTATTACTATTATACTCGTAAGTGACCTACTTGGCGTCTAGTTCTAGTTATAATTCATGGTGGGGGAGGTTTTGAATGCTCTAAGTGGGGGAGTAAGATCTGCACTGACGTCTCGCTGCACAATAAGCAGGAACACAATAAAATAAAATGGAGGTGTGAGGTTAGTACCCCTGCTAACCTCACACCTCATCCCAGCCAGCCCAGCCAGCCCAGCGGCCCGATTACGCTAATGTCTGGCTATCGAGATGGCTTTCAGTTTGACATTTGATTCCCATCCATCCAAGGAATTTAGCATCCATCCCAAGGAATTTAGATACTAGATTCATCCATATGTTGCTGTTACACTATGGAAGTCAAATGCTCTCGTCAGAGAGTATTATATTTCTTAATCAAATGTCAAACTAAAAACCATCTCGATAGCCAGACATTAGCGTAATCGGGCCGCAGCTCCCTAAAGTAACGGAGCAGAACTTAACCCAAGTTCAAGTGTAGCAGCAATGTTCTTAGCATCGTCGATGATGATGATGTGGATGCAGGGGAGCAAGACTCGATCAGCTCCTGGAGCCCCGTTTTAGATCTGGCTTCGCTTGTGGCAGAGCAATGCAGTACTCATGCTCTACTCTCTACAGCACTTGCTAAATGTTGTAAAATCAAGTACTTACTAGGTATTTATAAAACAAAATTACAATACTTAGATATGCTGCTGTAATAAAATATTAGGTATGATAGATAATTACTTCAGTAGAATTATTACATCTCATCATTATTTTTGGAATGCCTTCGAAAATCGTGTTAATTTTGTAACACTTGAAATTTCCGCTTTTATTTAAAATAAGAAAGAGAGAGAGAGCAAGAGACTTGACATCCGATAAGTTTTGATCGTACTTTCAGAAACCGGATGTCAGTGTTAATGTACCTACAATACATATCTTCAAAATTATTGAAATATCTGTGTTAGTGGAAGTTTTAAGAGTTAGCTGTTTCGGTTCGAAGAGTGTGGTCGCCGGTGTAATTACAGGCACACTGTATGCCTCAAGTTGATGGACGCAGGGCAGTGCATCGTAGGGCACGTTCCTATCGTGCGTGTCTTACGAGGCAATGCTTTGTTGTAGATGATGGTTACCACTTATCAGGTGGGTGGTTACTTGTGCCATCAGCTCGTCGTATCAAAAAAAGCTGCTTGACGGTGTCTCCTGAAAGGCACTAGCAGACATCCATCAAATCAAAGCCGTGTAAAACATTTCTTGGTCTAACCAACACGCCTTGAGCTTATTCATACTGCAGCTGCATTAGTCAGGTCAAAAAACACTTACCAATCTTCTTCCTCTCCTTGGTATTCTTCTCGCCATAGTCGATCAGATGTATCAGCTCCTGAACATTGAAAGTGCACTTCTGCCTCTCCCTCACCAGATCCTCGTTTATTTTATTAATCGTCATCATACACGTCTATTCAACATCGAGGTTCAATCTGGAATGATGTCAAACAGAATAAATGCGATGTTTTTACTTTTATGTACCTACCTACCTAATCTGAAGATATCGGTTAAATCAGAAGTCCTACTATGAGATAAGTAGTAGGTACGTACCCTGTACCTAGTTCCAAAGTTCGTGCCTAGAAGATAATACCACAAATACCTACTCACTTAAGTATATACTTGCTAAAAAACTAAACGGCTTGGCTTTTTTTTTACTTAGTTGAGATATAGTATCGTACTAATTGGTAACGCTTCACCTAAAATTCAGCTATTTATGTATTTGCTATTGTAGGTATACCAATGCATCTATTGTATAGATTTTGCTAAAATTAACTGTTAATGATTATTGAGTAGAGTACCCGAGGAAAGAGCCATCATAAAAACAGTTGATAATAGAAGAGGAAAGATTATTGTCTGTCTTGTAAGACAAGACAGCTTTATCCTACTAATAGGTACTATACTACTGATGGATGGATGGATGTTTGTTACTCTTTCACGCCGGAACGGCTAAACGGATCTGGATGAAACTTGGCAGAGAGATAGATTATAGTCTGCAATAGCACATAGGCTTTTTATCCCGTGGGAATACTGGGATTTAAATCTGCGCGGGTGAAACCGCGAGGCGCAACTAGTAAGAAAAATAAAGGAAAGAGAGGTAGGGGAAGACCTAGGATAAACTTCATGAGCCAAATAAAGCGAAGTTTGCCGTCATGTCTCATGTCTTTTAAGGAGGTCAAGGAGGTTGCCCTAAAGAGAAACACCTGGAGAGATTGGCATTAATTACTCCGCCAAGAGCATTGCTCTTAAATTAGAAGAAGTTAATTTTAAGGGCATAAGCAGATAGGTAGATACCAAATTATTCAATTCATTTATTCGATAACAATTTTCATACAGATCGTGTTTAAATCCTATCCTAACATGCAACGAAATAAAAATAATCAATATACCTAATGTTATTCTTATCATGACATTTTTACAATTATTATATAGATTATACTGTTTTTTTTGTTGTTTTGTGCGAGTTTTATTACAGCATGTAAGGCATGTAAAGTCAAAACTATACATTGTTATTATTAAAAAAATAGAATACGTAATACCTTTAAATTTATAACGATCAGATAGAACTTGAACCCACGACCTTTCATGCGGGGTTGCATATACAACGAGTCGTTGCGAGACTTGCTAGTCTTTGCTTAGTAAAGCCGGGACCTCTACCACCACAGCGTCATCTAATCTATCAACGAACTACGCAACTCTATAGACTTCTTCTTATCGTGTCACTAGCTTCTTTCGAAACAGTGTGGTGAATGGATTTTAAGTGCGCCTCAAGAGGCTACTTTCGAGCACTAGTTTCTAAAATCCCGATCTTATTCATTACTGGTGTCGATTCTGTTGTTGCATTATTCTAAACTAACCTAATCTGACAGCTCTAAAATTATAGCCGTCCTTGTTGCTTCGGTATTTTAGAAAGGGATGGCAATATTTTTAGTGCTGTCAAATTAGGTTAAGCTAGGAAAATTAAACAACAGAATTGCGCCCTGGCCACTCACTTCCTACCACACAATGTAAACAAACAACGTTCACGGAGCCACAGTACCTACCTACGCATAACTTTCGTATTATCTGTACCGATAAGGTGGCAATTCTTTTGCTTGAACCACTGATAATCTACTTTAAAAAATACATTTCAATAGCTTATTTTATCCATACAAGAAAGGAATACGTACCTCTAGGTATATACACTAAAACAATTTACACAAACGACGTAATGCCTTGTAAAGTGACTGACGGCGAGGAGAGTCGCATGCATACTACTGAGGGAAATTATGTTCTGTGCTACTGAGTACCGCACTACCTACTCTACTAGACGCACGTCTCGTCTCCACAATTTCCACCACAGTGCAACAATACCTAGCAGTGATTCATGTAGCTAAACTAATGACATACTGCACATTAACTTAAATTTTCAAACAATTGAAATACGAAGGTCAACGTTCAACATACTATGCACTAACCTGTAATAGACCATACTTCATCCAAGCAATAGACACACTACAAATATTTCAAGTAAATAAGTAATAACTACCTATGTAACATTTGTATAATTTAGTCACACATTACTCCAAAAAGTCACTCTGTAAGGTAGCGTAGCGAGATAACATCTCGACCCACGAACGCAGGCTCAGATTATTAAAATAGGTATATAGGTTACTAATTTATGTTGATAATAATCTTTAAGCAGTCATCAGCAATCGTCTAACTGACCTTTAATCTCTGCGCAAACAGTTAAAATACACACAATACTTGTTCCGTATTTTTGTTCACAATTATTAATGGTTCACCATTCGCCACGATACCCCGGCTACAGCGACTGTGTAGGTAAACTGTTATTATATTTCTTGCGCTCTGATGATGACCATCCCAATTGTATTGTTTTAAACGAGCACCTTGGGGCATCCCTGTGACGTGATTGTAAGTAATGGGCACTGGAGTCTACCCTTCAACTCATCTCGCTTCATAACGAGCTCTAAACGACGCTCGGTTTCAAAGAAAAAAAAATTTTTTTCAAAGGAACGGTCATTCAACAACCAAACTGAAAATATACATGATTGCGATACTATAAATGTTACTACGCTGTCTAGTAGGAAGTTATTACTTAATAGGCACAGAATATACATATAGTATTGGCGTACTAATAGTAGATGAGCAATTTGCAACTTCAGTTATGGCGATGATGCTGCCGGGTTATGTAACATGGACATAAACTGGATTAACTGACTCCGGAATCAGGTGCGTGTTGCCTGTTCTTCTAGGCTTCGTCGCGTGGAACTAACACCTAATTGTTAACTAGTTGCGCCGCGCGGTTTCACCCGCGCAGATTTAAGTCCCGGTATTCCCGCGGGATAAAAAGTAGCCTATGTGTTATTCCAAACTATAACCAATCTCTCTGCCAAGTTTCATCCGGATCCGCTCAGCCGTTCCGGCGTGAAAGAGTAACAAACATCCATCCATCCATCCATACTTACAAACTTTCGCGTTTATAATATTAGTAGGATTGAATTAAGGTATACTTTGATTTTGGCGGAGAAGGTAGCATGTAGATTGCGTTTTATCAAATAGTTCATATGCCGTATTTTTGGAACCTCTTTCTGTCAACATTGTTATATAACACGCTAAGACATATTCGGCCTTACTACAAAAAAATAGGTAAACGTTAAACGCTGCCTAAACTTTTGACATCTCTTGCCATTGCGTAATGGCAAACAGAGACAGCGCTAATTTTAGACACTGTTTAAAGTTAGATACCGTTTTGTAGTAAGGCCTATTATCTTTAATATTAAATAAACTAGGTACTAACGCATGAATGATGAGTCAAGTTTTTTTTTTAATTTTACTTGCTGATTGAACAAGCAAATGGCCTTCGCCACATACAAACATTGAAGACATCTTTACATCATTTCACTTAAAGCGCGTCACAGACGGCGAAGATACTATAATATTTCATGTTACGATATCGTAACATAAAATATTATAGTAACTTAAGGTATCACACACGGTTAAGATACGCTAATATATATTAAGGTCTCATTCTGTTGAAAAACGCCGAAGGTGTCAAAAAGGTATTGAGTATTTCAGCGGTTTCCAACGTTCAACCTCTAAGAGCGTAATCCTACTAATATTATAAACGCGAAAGTTTGTAAGTATGGATGGATGGATGTTTGTTACTCTTTCGGCTGAACGGATCTGGATGAAACTTGGTAGAGGGATAGATTATAGTCTTGAATAGCACTAAGGTACTTTTTATCCCGTGGGAATACCGGGATTTAAATCTGCGCGGGTGAAACCGCGGGGCGCAACAAGTCTAATATAAAAGGCAAAAGTGAGCGGCCCGCCGACTATGTAGAGATTATTTAATAAAGGCTCCTATATAGAAAGGTTAAGAAATCAAAGAGAACGTGCGCGAGCAAAGCCACGGTTTCAGCTAGTATTTTCATATAAATTGTTTTCATGTTTCCAACCAAACTGCACACCCTGTATGTGCGATATGAGTCGCCCTATCGGTCGGTATCTTAGGATACTGTAATATGTTAATATATATCAAAAATCCAGAGTCTTGAACACCGTCGAAAAGTCGCTTGCTTATCGATCTTCTATAGGCTACATTTCGGTGAATGTGTTCAGGAACTACATGACCTCATTCCACCATCTCCATTCCACTACAGGACAAATAGACGTACGGCTCAATACCATCCATTCCTAGTTAGCATACCACCAATTCGCACGAAGCGCTTCGCTTCAACCTTCATTATGCGAACCGCTAAGGAGTGGAAATCGTTACCGTCGTCTGTCTTTCCTGACCATTATAACATGAGTCTCTTCAAGGCAAGAGTGAATAGGTGTCTTCTAGACCGTTCTGCTCCACCGTGGGCTACATCGTCGCTTGACATCAGGTGAGATTGTAGTCAAAGGACGGTCTATTCAGTTTAAAAAAAAAAAATATTAACATAACCGTCTGTGATGGCTCATAGTAATTGTATAGGGAGCGATATTTTAGCTTTAAGATGACATATTATACCTAGTATCTTCGCCGTCTGTGATGCGTTTTAAACACAAGGTGAAGGAATCTAGGAATAGATGATTGATAAGTGCTAAAAATCTCAATAAATTGTTGGATCAATGGAGTGGTTAGTGTAACTTTTTGCTATTGACAGTTAAATTTTCAAAAATAATTTCAGTCTGTAAAAAATTTACTTTATTATCACCCATGCATTCATTAACATCTACGAACACTTATACTTAAATCACTTTTCTGAAATTTCTTGTCAAAATCATCATCATCATCTAGCTCAAGCTCTAGATTCACCTTTTAGAGCACTTGAATAAAGGCGTTCTAAATATTAATTTTCATAATTTGAAACATGATATTTTTGTCATTTTCATTTGGTGCGTTGATATTAAAATCGATTACCTCAATGATCGGTTGATTTTTGGTGCGTCACACTATCGCATGTCACTATTTATTAACAAACACAGCCATTATATGGCTAACTACCATTATTTCTTCCGTGCTAGTAGTTTTTTACATTGATAAATCACATGTTGATTAAATTTTAATTTATCATAATTTATTGGCACACAAAGTATGACTAGCCGTTAGTATCACAGTTTCCCCTGCATGAATGGTTTCAGATACTTGTGATAGCTCTGGTTGACCGGCTCCGCATTGAGCGGACTCTTCATCGCTTCCTCCATGAGACGCTCGTACACGCGACCGTCGTACGCGCCGAGCGTCGACTGAAGCAACTGTAAAATGAAAGTAAATAGGACTTTACATTTTATTCCTGAATAGCGGTCTTAGCCCAAATACCATTAGATGTGCGGAAAACCTAGCCAGTTAATCCCCACATAGGTCAGCCGATTATTTAAATACTTAGCTAAAATAATTATTGATAGAACAAAACAAAAAAAATGCACATAACAGGGCAAATGGCTATGATAAAATATTAGACATGCTAAGAAGAATTCTCATCAGTTAAGGACACAATTTTTCAGTCTGCATTGTTCTATTGCAGGGCAAAACCTATACAAGGACAAGGAAAGGAAGGGTCCCCTTTCCTTGTCCTTGTTTTCCTTGTCCCATGCTATGGACGACCAATCTTTCATAACTGAATGAAGGTGGTCTCGCCATTTCAAATGTAGTTTTGGAAAATACTGGAAACTGCACTGGAAACTTTTGGGAGAGTTTTGGAAAGTTTCGGACACTATGTATTTTTGTAAAATTTCAAGAGAGACCTACTTATGTGTTTAAAATGTTTCCCTGTGTTTTCTTATTCTTATCGTGTCAATGCTTAGGTTAATAATAATTAAAATAATAATTATTAAAATAATAATAATTAAACGAATAATAATTGGAAGGTACACTCACTTCATCCATAACATCAAAGGAATCCACCAATCCGACTGCGTTTGGTCTTATCTTAGTGAGCAGGTCTTCGTACCAGGATTGAAGATAGTCCACATCTTGTTTTGATATTGTTGTAAACTGAAAAATATGGTAGCAGTTAAAATATTCTTTAGAAACTAACATGGTTTTTTTCCCATTTACAAAACCCTAAATCTTAATATCCCCTCATCCCAATTTACTTTTGTTTTATACAACTAGCTGATGGACCTAATGTTAAGTGGTAACCATCACCTATAACAAAGCATTGCCTCGTAAGTCACGCACGATAGAAACGTGCCCTACGATACACTGCCCTGCGCCCATCAACTTGAGGCATACTGATGTTAAGCCTCATGTGCCTGTAGTTACACCGGCGACCACCTCTTAAAACCGAAACACAGCGTTGCTGCTTGGCGGCAGAAAAGGGCGTGATGGTAGTAGGTGCTTCACAAAAAAATCAATTAAAAAAGCTAATTTCTTCTTCTTTTCTTACCCGTAACAGATCATTGAGTTTCTCCAAAGCCCAGTAGAGAGTATACAGCTCGACGAGTTGTTTCAGCACCGCTTTGACTGGCGCCGAGGAGTTGGCAGTTCTTCTGGAGACCACCTCGTGGAATGTTGAGATTATGATGACGCGGCAATGTGTCTACAACATTATGAAAAAAATATAAGTTGGTATTTCAAAATATTGGTACACACAACACTATAGTGCCGCTAGAGCTAGATAGCATCTAAAAATGTTAAAATTGTAATATTGACATTCACAACATGTATGTAAGTCTTACCTATAAAATATACAATTAAATTCACGATCAATCTCGCTTTAGGCTCTAAACAAAATGCCTCTGCATTTTCTGTTTTAGAAGAATTCGTTAGGTTTCAGAAAGAAACTTACTTCTGCTGCTGATACCAATTGCACAGAAACCTTGTTCCAGGCATCTTCTGGTGATATCCCAGTTTCTATTCTTTTCCGCATGTTTTCAACGCATGAAGATACCTTTCTGAAACAATTTTTTATTATAATATGGGCAGCACGGCGCTTAGCGCTCCATTAGCATAACAGACCGATAAGTCTGATGCTGTCTCATTTCTTTGGCATTGAAAGTGACTATGACAAGCATACTAAATGGCGGGGAATATGACTAAGGGCCTTAGAACACGAACATCCTGTATAATCTCTATCGCCTTTAAGCATGTTATTTCCTCTAACATATAGACGTGTAAAATGCACAGCATTAGCCCACCTTTTGTTCACATATACATTTTTTTATTATCACTACATACTCATAGGTTTGTATAAAACAAACTCGCTTCCTGCTGTCTGTCTGTCCGTCCCTATATGTATGCTTAGATCTTTAAAACTACGCAACGGATTTTGGTGCTGTTTTTTTAATAGATAGTAATTCAAGAGGGAGGTTTATTTATTACTAGCTGGTGCCCGCGACTTCGTCTGCGTACTTTTCGCAATAAAAGGTAGCCTATGTCCTTTCTCAGGGTCTAAAGATTGTCTGTGCCAAATTTCATCAAAATCGGTTGAGAGGTTTAAGCGGGAAAGCGTAACAGACAGACAGACAGACAGACAGAGTTACTTTCGCATTTATAATATTAGTAGGGATTGTATACCCGTGTCCGAAGCGGGAGCGGGTCGCTAGTTGTGTAATAAAGCGTTAAATAAATAAATAATTAGAGGAAAGATGTTCGTTCATACCTCATAGCAACAATTTGGAATCCGCGGATAATCCCGTCCACCGAACTCTCCCATGTTTTGGGGAAGCCTTCCGATATGGTAGCCTTCAGGTAAGCTACTGTTGGAGTCATGACTTGCGTATTGATTTGTTGCCAGGTTTTTACCAAAAATCTAGAAAAAACATTACAAAGTTAGTCAATAAATTGGGATGCATAATCTTGCATCCATATCCAGTATGTAGACGCCAAGTTTAAATAACTTAGGTACAGTCGATTGCAATAAGATTCAATTTGTAACTTTCAAAAATGTTTTTTTTTATAAACATAAACATGAGGGGAAAGGGGGAAAATGGAACAGAACTGACTTTGATTTTAGCTGAATGATATGAAGTTCACGATCTTTTGGAAAATGATTAAATGTTTAAATCTTAGTGACCCTACTTTTTTATTTCTTTCATCATTTGTATTTGTGATTCAAAGTCAAAGTCAAAATATATTTATTCAATAAAATCACAAGGACCATCTTGAACCATATTAAAACTCTAGTGCCAGTTCCACGCGACCAACACCGAGAAGAACAGGCAACAAACTCGGTTTTGGCTCACATCAGACTTTATATTCACCATGATTAAGGTCTATAATCACCTGGCAGTCTGCAAAAGCAGCACAGTGTTATCGCCCTCGTAAGTACACGAGGCAGTGACCAGTGAGTAGGTAAGGGGGAGGTTGGACGAGTGCATATACCCGTGGCCTCCGCAGGCGAGACGACACTTCTCTACGAAGGCTGCGGTGTCGTATGTACTCACGGCTTTCAGGCAGCATGCTAAGGCGTGTAACTGGAATGAGAGACAGGCTAAGAATCTACAAGAACAAATATATAAATAAACTAGCTGGCGCCCGTGGGTAGCTTTTTTTATGCAAAAGCTGGCAGACGAGCATACGTGCCACCTGATGGAAAGTGGTCACCGTCGCCCATAGAGACCTGCAACACCAGAGGCGTTGCTGATGCGCTGCCGGCCTTTAGTAGCTCGCGTATTCATACTTAAAATCCTTCATCACACTGTTTCGAGAGAAACTAGTCACACGATAAGAAGACAGCCAAGTGCGAGTCGACCACTATCGATAAAAAACGGCAAAAAATCACGTTTTTTGTATGGGAGCCTCTTAAAGTCCGGTTCATGAGATACAGCCTGGTGACAGACGGACAGAGAGACAAACAGACAGACGGACGGATATCGAAGTCTTAGTAATAGAGTCCCGTTTTACCTTCGGATACGGAACAACAAACCGTAGGGTATACCTCTGGTAACCGCTCCAGGTTGCCGCCAGTGAGCTGTTCGTTGACATCGTTGAAGGTATCCCAGAGCATGTTAGCTGTGTCCCGTTTTACCTTCGGATACGGAACACCAAACCGTAGGGTATACCTCTGGTAACCGCTCCAGGTTGCCGCCAGTGAGCTGTTCGTTGACATCGTTGAAGGTATCCCAGAGCATATTAGCTGTGAGCTTGATGGCGTGGCAGGCAGCGATGCCCACCAATATCTTGTGCTGTTGGACCACGAAGTCGAGGATCTGGCATTCCGGCTCGCTGGGAACAAGGGCAGAGGCATCCTTCTATTAAAAGATCTTTTTAGCACCATACTTTTCATCATCAACAGCCTAAAGAAGTCCACTGCTGAACATAGGCCTCTCATTTATCCCTACTTAATAATATTTTGATGAAATTTGGCACAGACAATCTTTAGACCCTGAGAAAGGACATAGGCTACCTTTTATTGCGAAAAGTACGCAGACGAAGTCGCGGGTACCAGCTAGTTCAATATAATTAGAACGGCTTACTTGCTTGAGCTAAAGTAAAGTAAAAAGTAAAAAGTAAAAAAATATTTATTGCAGCAAAACAGTAAAATATACTTAAAATTAAACATTGGAAAAGTTTTATGTTTTGCAGAGAGCCAATATACAAAAGTAGGATCGTTAGTCCCCTCACTAGGCAGAGCCTGTATCGAGGAGACCAGTGTACCAGAACAGAATACATGAATGAATAGCGCTCGGCAGACAAGAAAGTAGATAAACAAATATAATTGTTTGCTAAAAGAACTGTTTGATAACAAATGAAATAATAATAATACAATATATAAAGTAAAAGTTATAAAAACTAGATTTACATTAAAAATTAGCAGAACTATATGATAACATGCAATAATTCCTCTGTTTTATCGTAAGACAATGAAGCAAGCCACTTATATAATGTATGTTTTGCTTCAGTTATCGATTTGTTTCTGATATTACAAAATTTCACAACTTTATTATAAACAAATATTCTGTTAGAGTGGCCAAGTCGTTGTGCAAACCTAGTATTTAAGGAAGGTGTAACAAGTCTATAACATCTACGATTAGAAACCATCTCAAAATCACAGGAAGAAATTACAGATCTGTGAACTACAAGAGAAGTTCTGAGGATAAAAAGTTGGCGCACACTGAGTACTCCAGCATCCGCATACAAACTCAACGTACAGTATCTATACGGCTTACGAAGCATAACCTTTAAAACTGAACGTTGTGCTCTCTCAACCTGGATTATATGGGTCTTAGCAGCATTACCCCAGCACGTGATACAGTAAACTATCAGGGACTGACATAGTGCATAGTAAACCGATTTGAGGGTGTCTTGGCTCGCGGCGTGTCTCAAATTACGCATGACGTTTATAACCTTTCTTACGCGAGCTGAAAGGGCTTCAATGTGTGATTTGAACGTCAATTTTTCGTCTAAATATACTCCAAGGTACTTCAAGGTTTTAGTACGGCATAAAACATCACAGGAGCAGTCAATTCCACAGCAATTTTTGTCGTGAATCTTAATTCCGAAATTCCTTTCTGGCGCAGATGCCGAAGTTTTATGAAAGCATAGATACATAGTTTTTTTTGTATTAAGGGTGAGAATATTGTTCTGTAGCCATTGTGAAATCATAGCCATACCACGTTCCGCAGACTCACACACATAGGACCATGATGAGCCATGAACAATGATTGCGGTGTCATCTGCATAGCAAAGAATTTCAGCGTTAGGAATTGACAGTTCAAGAATATCATTTATATATAACAGAAATAATGTCGGCCCTAGAATGCTGCCCTGGGGCACCCCGAAACTAATAGATTGGGAGTTACTAATTAGTTGCCCGATCTTTACACACTGTCTCCGGTCCGTTAAATAACTTCTAAACCAACTTAGGGTAACACCTCGTATCCCAAGACCTTCAAGTTTCTTGAGAAGTATGGTGACGGAGACAGTGTCAAAGGCCTTTGCTAAATCCAAAAATATACCAGCACAACACTCCCCCTTATCCAGGTATGATGAAACCCAAGTTGTCAGCTGTGAAACTGCATCTTCGGTACGTTTCCCCTTGCGAAATCCAAATTGTTTTGACGAGATTAAATTATGTGATTCAAGAAAGTGAATCAATCGGTTATTTACTAGGCGTTCCAGTAGCTTAGAAAAGGTTCCCAGAAGTGAAATAGGTCTGTAATTGTCAGTAGAGTTCCTAGTGCCTCCCTTGAATATTGGTGAAACTTGCGCGGTTTTCCAATTATCTGGAAATATGCCCTGTGATATACTTAAATTTAAAATATACGTAAGCGGAACAACTATATAATCTTTTATACACTTAATGAGAGAATTATCCCATCCATCAATTCCGGGGGCCTTACCATTTTGAAGATTTGTTATTAATTTTTCGACCTCATTTAAGTCGGTGGGATTCATGAAGATGGAGTCTCCAGGAGAGTTTGTGACTGTAACTGCACTTGCAAGTAGTTCTTCAGTAGTGTTTAGATTAGAAAGTACTTTATCCGCAAGCCGCTGCCCTATTGTTGAGAAGTGATTATTGACTAGGTTAATAGATTGATTTGTATCTATGGTTCCTTGAATCGTTAGCAGTTCATTTGGTTCTTTATTATGAAAGGCCAGATTACATATATTTCTAATGGTGGTCCAGAGTTTTTTTGGGTTATTTTTGTGTGCTATTAGTTCTCTATCCTCAAACTCGGTTTTCAATTTTCGCAATGTGTTAACAAAGAAGTTATGGTAACGGGAGTATGTTAGTCGTAGGATTTTATTCTCTGGGTCATTTCTAGCACGTAAATGTAAGCGGTCACGATTTCTCATACATCTCATTAACCCTGGGGTGATCCAGGGCTTTAAGGTGTATCTTGACCGAGCTATCTTAACTTCCAGAGAGTGTTTGCTTATAATATCCGATAGAGTGTCCACAAAGGTTTTGCACGCAATATTTACATCATCACAAGTAGTAACGATGGACCAATCGATATCTGCAAGGTCTTCCTTAATCTCATTGTAATTTCTTTTAATTACCAGACGATTTGGCCGGATTGATTTAGGTTTAGATATGTTCATGCCAAGCATTACTGGAAAGTGGTCGGTTATAACAAGTTTACCAACTATACCGACAGCAGATTTGTAGTGATTAAAAGATTTAACATAAATGTGATCCAGGCAGGAAGAATCCCTAGTTGGTTTATTTATTGCCGGAAATAGACCATGCTCTGCCATAAAGCATTGATATTCCAGGCTCTGCAGACAAACACTAGTATTCAATATATTTACATTAATATCGCCTGCGACAATACATGGTAGCCCATTCATTTCATTTAAGAGTATTTCTAAGGAAGTAAGAAAACCTGCCAGGCTTCTAACAGATGGGGACCGATAAATACCAATAATATTGATGACCTTTGGGATACAAACTTTTAAAACATCTGCATCAAGTATGTCAGATTCCGAGACCGTAGCATTCCAGATTTCTCTGACATATACTACCACTCCACTATTTTGATTCTGATGTTTAGTGGTATTAAAAGAATTATAACCAGAAATTTGAGGGACGGTTATTGAGTCATGTAACCAGCACTCAGTCAAGATAATAATGTCAATAGGTATATCCAGACGCTTAAGGGCTACCAAAAAAGTGTCAAAGTTTTTCTGTATACTCCTAATATTTAAAGAAAGCAGTTTAAAGTTATGCTTGGGTGTTAAGATTTGCTTACAGTGCTCCCAAACACTTACAACTTCACAGTTAATGTTCATAGCGTCTAGGTCTGAACTTAAAACGTCGGTGAACATCATTATTGTGTACAGGTTATATCCAGTAACCAGGTTAGGCCGACGTTCACGATTCTTATGAAGGTCGCTGACAGTTTACACATCATAGGCTTTAAGTGCTTGAAGACAGTTATAGATGATTGAAGGTGGAACAAAACTTGGCCCGTACCATAAGATACACTAATACATGTTGATAAAAGATAGAACACACAAGTACATCCAAAGTCACAATTAATAAGTGTATAGTTCATGTTACCCGCAGAGTTAATAATACACGAGAATAGGAAGTGAGAGCACGCAATCACTGTTAATAACGAAGGTGCAGAACATAAACAGAAAAGAACAAAAAAGTTCACAATATAACCATCAAACTTAAACAGCACTTGATTAATCAAGTCAAACGGATTATGAGTTAAGTACTTAGGAGCTGCTCGCCGGGAGCAGAGGGGGCAGTAAGCGATCCAGGCCACTTGATGAAGGAATGAGTAGAGCTGCGCTTCCTTCCCGCTGTCTAACATAGATAGACCCCTGGTTACACCAACAGAAGGCGTATCCATTCTCCCTGGCTCGGAGTCGGGTGTCACGAAATAAAACTCTGTTTTCCTTCGTGAGTCTCTCGTTGAAGTAGACTTTCCTGGGTAAGCCGGCTACTTGAAGATCGGCACTAGTGATGTTTTTTCGCGCCTTAGCTGCTTTGAGTAATTGGTCACGTTTTGACCGACGTAGAAGTCGGACTACAACTGGACGCGGCATTCTGGCTCCATCTTCTGGCAGAGCAGTGGTCACTGGAGGCCTGCGTGGCCCGACACGAGTGACCCAGTCTAAGTCCCTATCCTCCAACTCAACTCCCATTTTGTTGGCAGCCACCAGCACTGTGTGGTAAAGATTCTCTGAGGTGTTTTCCGGTATTCCCACAACTTCTATTTCATTCCTGAGATTCATTTGTGCCTGTGCCCTTAATTCTCCTTGAAGCTGAAGCACAGTTACTCGCAAAGCCTCAGCCTCGTTGTCCCGTTTTTCCAGGTACTTCAGGCGCTCATCAGTGGCAGTCATCTTCACCATTATTTCGCCCATCTTCTAGTTGGTGAAAGAAAGAGATTGAGTCAGGTCGTCCAACTTGGATTTTACGTAGGAAAACTCAGCGGTTAGGAGACGCAACTGTTCAGTAAGCTGCTTTGTTTCAGAACCCACAGTCTCAGTCTTTTTACGAGTTGTGACATTTTCAGAGCCACTTAGAACAGGCGCACGAGTTTTTTCCCCTACTCTTTTCATCAGAGCACAACAGTCGGGGCACTTCCAGACCTGCTTTTGTTCCGCAGAGAGATGAGTCACAGTTACGCACAGCGTACAAAAAATTTTGCTGAGAATGAAATGAAAAAAATGAAGATTCTAACACCGTCAAATGCTCTTACAATGAGTGCATTGTAAGAGCATTTGACGGTGTTAGAATCTTTAATGGCTTTCATGCAAACTTCACACTTCATTTTGTTAATTGTAAAATTAATTGAAAGTTTAATTTGCCTCACTGAATATATTATGTGGTTGGTCTGTGGTGCTGGCTTACTCTTTGCCTGTTACGTAGAGTGGTCCGCTTTTCGTTGTTGTTTCGCAGAGCACGCAATTTTCACCCTTAAGTACAGTACGTAACCGTGAAGATGCCATGCACTATATAGCAAATATAGCAATGACAAAGTACCCACACGCGTGGATTAAAAAACTTTAACAATTTGCTTATCACTTTAAACGTTAATATTAGTGGATTTATGCACTGTTTTGTTTTAATTATATCAGTTTTATATGGGTACTATTTAGTTTATCGGATCTAGTCCCTCAAACTCACAAACAGGTCACTATTTTACTATTAATTCCAAATTATTAGTACGAGGTTTCTTCGCACAAAGTTAACTGAGCTATTTAAGAATTTATTATTTATGAATGAAATGCTTGGCTTGAGGAGTCATAGGTTAGCGTGGTATGGGCATGTCATGATGAGGGAAGAAAGTCATATTACGAGAAGAATGTCAGACATGGATGTGATTGGTTTTAGAAAGAGAGGTAGGCCAAAGATGGATGGACTGTGTGAGGGATGACATGAGTAAGAAAGGAGTGAGCACCGAGATGACGAATGATAGAGGAGAGTGGAGGAGTAGAACCTGTTGTGCCGACCCCATGCAGTGTGGGATAAGGACAGGAAGATGCAAAACGCATGCATTAATTCTGAATTTTCTACCTTTCTCGTATTTGCGACTGCCTCCGCACAGCCGAGTAGCGAGTGGCGATAGTTACAGCTTTAGATAGATAGTTGACGGTGTCATACACTATCACCACCCGCACGAAAACCATTCCTCCATACCCGAGCTTGCTGTTACGGGACTTCACGTAGGTTCCGTCCTGGAATAACATAACCATACAACCATAAGTCACAATCCGCAGCGCGTTCGAGGGAGGTATGTTGAAACCAACGACAACGAAACGTAGTGGTCAGCAGCATTTCGCTGAGACCTGACCTGTGTCGCATTCGGCATAACGAGGACTACTCTGCATCATAGGCACCTTCTTTTTTTACCTTTTATTTGTCTTGAGTTTCACCATTAGTTATTCTTATAAATTTTTGGTCTTCATATGTGTGTGTGACAAATATAAAACAATTTTCTTTCTTACTTTCTTTACTTTGACAATGTTGTTTCGAGTGTGCGATACGAACGACTGATTTTTATGATAGGACAAACATGTTACTTATTTTTTTATTGGTGTTAAGTATTTCTTCTCTCTTTCTTTCTTCTTTCTTTATCTTTAGTTCAGTTTTATGAGATGCACAATAAAGATGTCTTTACCTCCAAAACCTGCGCATGTTTCATGAGCATATGCCTCCTCGGTATCCTGACATGGTCAAAGCCTAGGAAGCCGTTATTCACCGAGTTGAGTCCCATCCGAGCCCCGATCTCTCCAATCTTGATGCCTTTGAGCGGCACGTGTGTTTCCTCATCCCTCACTTGCACTATGAAAGGATGGATGCCGTGGCATTGGCCTTTAGTGTAGACTTGCGCTATCACTATCACGTAGTTGGCTGTGTGACCCACTGGAAATTATTTATTTTTAAGTAGGGGAATAAAGTTCTCGAATGGCGACCACGAACAGGAAAGTGAAGTGTGGGACGACCTACTACCCGATGGACTGACGACATTGTTAGGATCGCGGGTAGTCGGTGGATGGAAAGGGCTCCGAATCGTTCTTCCTGGAAGCGGCTATCCGCTTCCAGGAAGAACGATGGACCTCCTCTCTGGCCTCCCCTATGGGAGGCTTATGTCCAGCCTATGGACTTGTGTAGGCTGATGATGATGATGATGATGGCTTAACATCTGTATGTCTCAAGTTGATGGACGCAGTACATCGAAAGGCACGTTCCTCTCGCGCATGACTTACCAATGCCAATGTTCGTGTGTGTGTGTAAAGAAAATAGCTGCCTTACATGATCCAGCCCACCACTTGTAAGCAGTTAACTTGGGGCTGTGTAGCACAAACTCCTTGGTGTCAGGGTCGTATGTTGCTGTCGTCTCCAAACCTCGGATAAAAGTGCCATGTCCTAATTCTGTCTGAAACATGTATGTAACAACAAATCATTAATGTTACTCATTGTCACATACGTCGCTCTCCTTAGCATTACTTCACGGCCCTGGCAGAAGATCAGCGTTAATTACCTACTAGCCAACTGATTTCATGTTAAGTCATGCCGTTTTGCAGCTCTTAGCATCTTATTCTTTTTTGTATCTCGCTTAGTTATAAATAAACTAGCGACCCGCCGGCGCGCCCCTGCTTCGCACGGGTGCACATTGTTTTTCTACTATATCATGCATGTATTATACATAAATATAAATTAACTTGAACAAAGCAATATGTAGTACTAATCCGCTGATCACTGAACGTGTTACCTCGTCACGCTGGTAACACGTTCAGTGCACAGCGAGTCAATTTCCTGAAGATGCTTCGTAGAGAGGTGAAACACGTGTCGAAGTCTAAGTTTATTCCAGCTTAAGGAGATTAGATCAGCGGATTAGTACTACATATTGCTTTGTTCAAGTTAATTTATATTTAACAATGGACTTCCGCAAAGTCACGCCTGAGTCAATTAACTATGTATCATACATATAAACCTTCCTCTTGAATCACTCTATTATAAAACCGCATCAGAATCCATTGCGTAGTTTTAAAGATTTAAGCATACATAGGGATATACGAACAGATAAAGCGACTTTGTTTTATACTATGTAGTGATAGTGATGTTCATTAGACTTAATTATGCAAGTGGGTATGTATAAAGTAATCCCTTTATTAAAACTACGTAATATATGCCGAGATTCTCCCTCTCTCCCACATGACATCGGTCGAGGCTTGGCTCGACCCCCTAACCCCTAAACGTCAAGGCTACTTTTATTACATACTAGTTGCGCCCGCGGTTTCACCCGCGCAGATTCAAATCCCGGTATTCCAACGGGATACAAAGAAGCCTATGTGTTATTCCAGACTATAATCCATCTCTCTGCCAAGTTTCATCCAGATCCGTTCTGCCTTTACGGCGTGAAAGAGTAACTAACACCCACCCATCCATCCATCCATCCATCCATCCATACTTACAAACTTTCGCGTTCATAATATTAGTAGGATGGAAAAATGTATTACAATAAATAAATCCCAACTAATATCCCAACTATCCCAACTATCCCAACTAATATTATAAATGCGAAAGTAACTCTGTCTGTCTGTCTGTCTGTCTCTCTGTCTGTCTGTTACGCTTTCCCGCTTAAACCTCTCAATCGATTTTCATGAAATTTGGCACAGACAATCTTTAGACTCTGAGAAAGAACATAGGCTACCTTTTATTGCATAATATTCAAATTATCCCAACTAATATTATAAATGCGAAAGTAACTCTGTCTGTCTGTCTGTCTGTCTCTCTGTCTGTCTGTTACGCTTTCCCGCTTAAACCTCTCAATCGATTTTCATGAAATTTGGCACAGACAATCTTTAGACTCTGAGAAAGAACATAGGCTACCTTTTATTGCATAATATTCAAATTAAAAGTACGCAGACGAAGTCGCGGGTACCAGCTAGTATGATATATTTTAAGAGTGTAGTAGCTCTTTGTGAAGGGCTCATCCAGAGAGGTACACCACCACGCTTTTTTCTGCCGCCAAGCAGCTTTGCTGGGTTTCAGTTTGAAGAGTGTGGTCGCCGGTGTAATTACAGGCACATGAGGCTTAACATCTGTAGCCTCAAGATGATGGACGCAGGGTAGTGCATCGTAGGGCACGTTCCTATCGTGCGTGACTTACGAGGTAATGCTTTGTTATAGGTGATGGTTACCACTGGTGGTGGGCCATCTGCTTGTTCCATCTGCTAGTTTTATAAAAAAAAACGAATAGCGCAAGCCATAACGGCGCTAGTCCTACTAATATTATAAACTTGAAAGTTTGTAAGTCTGGATGGATGGATGGATGGATGTTTGTTACTCTTTCACGCGGGAAAGGAGAACTGATCTAGATGAAACTTGGCAGAGAGATGGATTATAGTCTGGAATAACACATAGGCTTCTTTGTATCCCGTTGGAATACCGGGATCTATGCGCGGGTGAAACCGCGGGGCGCGACAGTCTATCCATACTTACAAACTTTCGCGTTTGTAATAGTAGGATATAATTATTATGTCCACACCTGCGCATAGCTCCCGATGATGTTGCACTGCCAAGCGCGCGGCAGCCAATACCCTCGCTGGTCGTCGTCGCCCTGACTCATCAGCACCGGCATGAACATGATGTAGTGCAGCCCTAGCGGCGTGCCGTCGTGCGACACCGACGAACTGAGCAAGCTGCTCATTAGCTCCCTAGTAATAATAATAATAATAAAGCCTTTTATTAAGGGCCCGGCGACAGCGGCTCGCAGTTTCGAGGTGCGATTGGCTATTATTTCATTTTATTTCATTTCGGGGAGGTTGTTTGAGAGATCCAGTGACACGCATAAATACTGTTCGAACACAAATAACACAATAATATAAGGGAAACATGCCCGAATCAGAAATTTTGGTATTAGTATGTTTGGCCTTACGTTTACCTAATTCCAAAATGATTTCTGACTCAAGCACATTTCCCTTATATTATTGTATTATTTGTATTCGAACAGTATTTATGCGTGTCACTTTCATAGTTATTCTTTCAAATAACCTCCCCGAAATGAAATAAAATGAAATAATAGCCAATTGCACCTCGAAACTGCGAGCCGCTGTCGCCGGGCCCTTAAGACTTATTACACGCACCTACTTAATATATGATAAGTTCTATTTATTATATGCTAAGCAATGTTTGACCTCGCTTTGTTTGCCTTGATGTAAAGGTACAAAGTCTATAAGAATCATCGGTTTTTGACCTCAAAAGTCACCAAGGTGCCTAAATAGATAAAGTATGTTAGGTACTTTTTCTATAAAACTATATTACTTTACTTAGTAGGTACTTAACGAAAGTAAGGTAGCCTTTTTAATCTAGTATTTTAGTACGTGCCTATGGGGACCAAAGTCGTGAAGCTGTTTCAGTTAAATATAAATACAGTGAATATGTAAAAGAAACCAAACTAAATTATAAAATCTCACGCAATCGGTAAATCAAATCTCTACCAGAAGCATTCATCCGTGCATATTCTGACGATCTAGCAAGCTTTCTTAGCTCTACGAACGATTTTTTTTTTATACAATTTGCCCACACAACAAGCAGATGGTCCACCTGATAAATAAATTTATTTCTATTGTATTGTTACGTTAATACTGTTGACTGTCTCTTTTTTCCTTTGTCTTTTCATTTTAATGTAAACAAAAATATTGCACGCCTAGTTTTAAGTAGAATACATTGGACATTATTTGATTTTTTTTGACATCTTCTGATAACATGTATTTATGCAATAAATATACATTGACTTTGATGTAAAGTGGTAACCATCACCTATAACAAAGCATTGCCTCGAAAGTTACGCATGATAGGAACAGGGGCCATCTGCTTGTTTCATCAGTTTTTTCATTTTCAAATTCAAATTCTTTATTAAAAAATAGAATTGTCTATTAGGTTATTCTATTTTTAATTAAGAATTTGAATTTGAATCAGCTGAATTTATAAAAAAAAAACTTGAAGCAACCTCATGTTTCTGTAATTACACCGGCGACCACACTCTTCAAACCTGATGATCAAGCTGATTGGTGGCAGAAAAAGGCTTGGGCTAGGTACTTCCACGGACGAACCATTCACAAAGAGCTCTTGTGGCTCTACCATGGCTCTACTATTACTACTCTTAGGGTGAATATAAGGAGGATGGAAACCCACCATAAACTTGTGGCTAATGCTCACTCTCGCTCTCACGCTTTGACGTCATGTTAAAAGTCAAATAACTAATACCTTCGAATAAGGACTGAGCTATTAATTATTCGTAGACTAAAAACATTTTCTAAAAATCGCAAGCGTTTAAGTTGAAATATAAATTACCTGTAGTCAGTAAGGTTGCCGTTCCCCTCGTTCTGCATTCGCCTGAGGAGGGTAAAGAGAGCCACCGCTTTCTTCACCGCTGCCTCGTATTTTTCTTTATGACTCAGATACGCATCCGGTATGCCTCCAAATAGTTCATCTTTCATAGACAGAAGGGCTTTCTCTGTAAATAATATTAAGTACCTAATTAAATATTACGTGGCGTGAGATGGCCTCCTACCTGATGGGCTGACAACATTGTAAAGATGGCGGGAAGCGGGAAGTAGGACCTCTATGCAGCAGTGGACTTCTTCAGGCTGATAATGATGATGAAGAAATTAAATAATAATTGTACGTTTCTCTCGTGACTTGCATTTCAAGACAATTGAGGTGAGGCACTAGATTCACGGTTTAAATAAGAAGTTTCAAATTGATCCTACTTAGCACAGAAAAAGCTAACATTTAAATAAAAACTTTTTTTTATTACTTATTTTCTTTTTGTTTAGCTTTCTTTGTATGTTTTTATGTGTTTTGTATATTGTGCGTCTAATAATCTGTTGAGGTAGCCTACTAACCTCTTTCTTTCCGTTCTTTAGTCTTATCGGGTCCTCCGTCTATGAACTCCGTCATCTCTTGGATGCTAAAGCTACAGTTGTCTCTCTCCCTCTGCAGGTCTTCATTTACGGCGCCCATTATTGAGAAACACGACCGCTAGACGATGTAGGTATCTAGTAAATTAGATAAGTGTATAAAGCGGTCTCATCACTTATCTATGGGTCAAAATATAAAGGCAAAATTAACTTAGATACATATATTACCTACATAATCCCATTCTACCAATATTACCTATTTTAATGGGATATTTTAGAATTTGTTGATCTCAATCACTCGATAATGGTTGGACCAATTTTTAAAACTTTATCTTTTTTAAATAAAAATAAATAAATAATGACAATCCACACAGCACCATCTAGCCCCAAAGTAAGCTACTAGCTTGTGTTAAGGGTAGGTACTAGATGACCTAATACATTATATACTTACATCTTACATAGATAGATATTTTTTTATTATACATAGAAAACACCCAGAGGAAACACCCAGTAGAGGAAAATAGCCATGCTACTTTTTATTCCGAAAATGTTTTCCTTTTACGGGGTAGAATAAAAACGAGGATAGGTAACTATAAGTATTCTCATAGCAGCTGTGAACGCTGTGGTAGGTAGTTATCTACTGAAAAGTATGTAGGAACCTACCGCTACCACGCGAACGAAGCCTCGGGCAGCAGCTAGTTCATTAAACAACCAACTATGTTAAAAGACAGACCAAAGGAAGATATTTGAGTACCTATCTTTTTTGGAATATAACTTTCACAAATACTAACATATCTGGGTCAGTTGGTCAATGACCACAACCAAACACTTGCAGCGGCCAGCTGGGCTTGACAGTTTGATGTGGTAGGTACATCTACAATTTGTAACATCCGCAGCAAAAACTCAAAGATCATGAAATCAGTTGATAATTCAAAATTCAAATTCCAACATTACAGACCACGTCCAATGCGTTATACTAGTTAAAATAAAAATATTTGTTACTGTTTGAGAAATTAACCAAATTGCAAAAACATTGTAGTGTAGCCACTGTACATTATATAGGTGAAAAATATTTAATAAGATTTATTTATGTGTAGCTAAAAATAATAATGCGCCTTTGTATGTTATGATATGTTTAAAAAATATTATGGAACCTACCTGATCTGAAGATAAATACCTAACTGGGATTCTAGGACACCTAGATAGCACTTGAATTAGTATTTTACAGCAAAAAACATGAAACTTATTACTTTTTATGCATAAGCACAACACGTCTGGCCTAGCTTCGGAATTATACTGAGCAATCGGACCGGACCGGAGGACGAAACGTGAGCGATAACCGGTGCGTGCGTGCGACGACTGAACCAGTCTTCGTTCGTATTTCGTAGTCAGGCAATTTTACTCCCTCTCATACTACCTACAAACTTTGTTGTTTTTTGGTTTAAAGCTAGATCACAAAACATAATATGAGCTAGATGGTGCTTCCGATAATATCATCCATCTCGCTATATCTATACTTTGTGTCCTTGACACAAAGTTTGTAGCGAATCTAAGCAACAACCTCTGTACTTTATGGAATCAACACGTTAATTTGCCTATCAACGATTTTTTAAGTTAAGATTTATCATTATTGTAATTTTGAGCATATGATTTTATAATAATTTTAGAGATCAGTTTCAAAACAAAAAAATCACTTAGTCGCTCCTAGACAGTGGGGATTGGGGAGAACGAAACAATCAGATCGACCCAAAGCATTTATTGGACCATTTTAGTATTACAGGATAAAGCTATCACTTCTTAGCAGTAACGGCGGCCTCGTCTTCTCTCGCGAAGGTCTGATGAAGCTCCTCTTTCTTGGCGGCGATGCGCTCTTCGCGGCGCTTACGGGCCTCCTTCACCTTGTTACGGCGAGCCTCAGCTTGGTCACTGGAAAGAGGATGATATTAGCCAATGACAGTTTATGCTACCCATAAAAAACAATAAAAAGAAGATGAAGAGAAAGAAATTTGAAAAGGTGTTGTTTCACCTGATTTAGTAGTTCTAGGGACTTTGATGCATTTAAATTCATGAGGGAATAATTTTTTCCAGTACTGATTCTTCAATTTCGCACATTTTCTGGAATAGCACACAAAGAAACACAACATAACAAAAAAACGAGGTTCGTCTGAAAAAGTTCTGTAGTTAACATTTTACAAAAAACTGGTTTCCAATTAAATAATAAATAGATATCGGTGGACATTCCTCACAGCACCATCTAGCCCCAAACTAAGCTAAAGCTTGTGTTATGGGAACCAGATAGCTGATACCAGGTACTTATATACTTTTTTTTGTAAATATAAATCCCAGACAGAGAACAAACATCTATGTTCATCACACAAATGTTTGTTCTTGAAGGAAATCGAACCCAAGGCCTATGGCACAAGGCAGAGCTACTACCAACTGAGCTGTGAAGGCTGTCAATCAGATGAATTAATGGTTAAACTAGTGGGGCCATCTATAAAGTAGTGAGCAACAGCGCGATAATGCATAGCATGTTTACACAAATTTCAACACTGCCAGATCTGGGCATCTTTCTTAGATCAATTAATGCACAGTCCCATGCCGTTTTACCATGACGCATACTACATTTACCTGAGCATCTTCGTCCTAGCCTTCTCTGCCTTCTTCCTGTGGATGTACTCCATAAGGACGCGCTTGTTCTTGAACACGTTTCCCTTCGCCTTCATGTAAAGGGCGTGGTATAGATGCCTGTCGATCTTCTTAGCGGTTCTGTATTTAAGGAGCAGTTTTCGGAGGACTCTTTGTCTTTGTACCCAGAGTTCCTAAAACAAAGGTAAAGGGTAAGTCTTCCGTTGTAGTTTACGTGCAGATTTTCACTATATATTTTTATTAAATGGAAAATAAGTTAAAAATTCAAAATAATGTTCACCATATTGCATGTGGAATGTGAAATTGTAAGGGGAAATATATATTTAAATAAAACAGCAATGAATGCAACTTGTTAATTGAATCAAATTGTTGGCAATGGTTTCGCCATTAGCATTTAAACATTTTTTAAACATTTCAATATGTAGTTGTATATTTTTGAAGTCTAAATACTTATGAATTATGTTTACATTATGCATATTACTGTGCCACTAGCCTAAGATCTACTTTATGTTATACCTTTAACTCATTTAAGTGAACTGTATCTGTTCTTATGAGAATAAAACTCTTTAAACCAAATGAAATCTGGGATACAGCTACATAGCTCAAGGCAATTACTACATAGTATAAAATAAAGTTGCTTTCTCTGTCCCTATATCCCCATGTCCCTATGTATGCTTAAATCTTTAAAACTACGCAACGGATTTTGATGGGTTTTTTTTTAAATAGATAGAGTGATTCAAGAGGAAGGTTTATATTATGTATAATACATGCATGATATGTGCACCCGTGCGAAGCAGGGGTGTGTGGGCGGATCGCTAGTAATAAACGTAATACTATAGGTTATTTGTTCACTTTACTGATGAGTTAAAATATTATTTGAAAGATAAACAAAACCACTTGGGATTTATTGACAGTTTGCAATTTAAATACTAGGTAATACACTGGTGTCATTTCTGTTGTTGACTTTTCATAATTTAACCTAGTACGACAGCACTAATAAAATTGTGTGTGACTTATGAGGCAAAGCTTTATTATAGATGATGGTTACCACTTATCATCAGGTGGGCCATCTGCTTGTTCCATCAGCTAGTTGTATAAAAAAATTGCCTACCCTTTATAAGACAGAAACAATATGAACAGCTATGATTTTAGATCTGTCAGATTAATTTAGTTTAGGATAATGCAAAAACAGAATTGACATCAGTATCAATATTCTTATTTTGTTCTTACCTTTTGTGGCATTCTGGCATTTGCTGTACCTTTTCTTTTACCAAAGCCACAGTGACGTCCCTTTCTGCGGGCTTCTGTGTTCTTGCGGACGCGTGCACGAGAGTGCACCGCTACAGGCTTCTTGATCACCAGACCATCCTTGATCATCTTCCGGATGTTCTGGCCTAAAATGTAATTTCAATTTAGTCACACTCCAGCCAGTGTACCGATGGCCTAGTGGGAATGGCGCATTCTTCTGATCGTAAGGTTGTGTTTAAATCCACCAAAGGAATATTTCTTTTTGAAAAATTTTAGTGCACAATGCCATCGAATGGTGAAGGAAAAAGTCGAGAGGAAACCAGTTAATGTTATAATAGCGCGGAATTGCACCTACAAAATGTTGATACATAAGGCGCGGACGGCCCAGCTAGCATGTAAATACCAGAGGTTACTCACGGGAGTTTGTGTTGGCGATTTCATTGATCTCGTTGGGATCAAGCCATACTTTCTTTTTACCACATCTCATCACCGAGGCGGCAAGCCTCTTCTGCAGCTTGAGGGAACTGAAATGCAAACAATAAACTGGTAAAACACATTGACCACATGGCTTTCCGACACCGATGTGAAAATTTGAAAAACACGCTGGGACCGCGACAAAATCATTGACACATCACGGTATAAGAATAAGATCACTAAATAATTACTTCTAAATCACGAAACATCACGGAAAACTTATTTATTCACAAAAACTAACCTCATCGTGGATCGGTGAGCTCCAACGCATACAAGAAAGAAATATGGCCGCCGTTTTTAGTGACGTCTCGATAGAGTTCCAACAACTAAATGATATTGGTTTTAGTCGATTTTCTATAGTTTTGAAGGTGATCGATCGATTTTTTTTTTCTCTCTTTCTCACTCTTCCATTCTAACAGTACGCATGCGTTTGCTTGCTGTCCCATCCTAACTTTACCGGTTGAGTGCCCTCCACGTTCGCTATTGCTCGGTAGCGGTCTAATTATTCTCTCTTATTTTGATTAGATTGCTTGTAATTAACATAATTATTGACTATTATTTGTGTTTAATTGGAGACGGTACCGGCTCCTGAAATATTGTTTCTTAACTACTTCAAGAGCTTAGAGTTTAAAAATAAAATATTGTTAAACCTAACTAGGTATGTCAATAAAATAAAACACATTTTAAGTTTACTATACATCATCATCATCAATATCATTATCATATACGCGCAACTATTGCGCTATATATATATTAGTATACAATAAAATCCCAGATAAAATGAAGAACGAAGTTGAAAACATAACATTTAAAAGAAAACTTACGAAGCTCCTCATAAATAAATGCTATTATAACTTGTCAGAATTTATGGAAGATGAAATATAGGTGGGTATAATACATAGGTACCTAGTCATTAACCAACTTATGTAAATTAGTTTTAAATAGGTATTAAAATTATAACTTCAGATAAATCTATAGGTACCTACATTGTTGGGCTTTAGGTACCTGAGCGCCTATACTTGTATAAAAATATGTCGGTAGGAGCCTATGCATCATCTGTCTTCCCTATCATGTTAGCCTAAAGGCCATTGTAATGCCCCAGCGGGGCTCATGTTCTGAACTTATACCTATTACCCCCTAAGATCTTTTGTACCTACAACATGAAGCAATGAATAAATGAATATGAGTATGAATAAATAACTGGAACAGATAATGTACCTACAGTTTTGCATGAAATACTAATCAGCTACTTTTTAAAGGATGAAGACAAAGAAGAAATCTAAGAAATCTTGGAAGCATTTGGTCCCTACGACAAAAAAATCTTCAAACCTAAACACAACAATATTGCTTTGGCAGAATTATTTATGTTATATTATAGTACTTCCTCCGATAATTTATAATAATTTAGTCGATTCAATTGGTTACTTATTTATATACCTATTTCAAGAAGATGAGCTATTGAGCTAAATAGTACAACTCTATTTTTCTTTCTTGCCACTATAAAAAATGTTAAGTTTCCGGTTTCTGAGTGTATGTTAGCATAAATTAGTCAGTACTGTCAAAGTCAGTGACATTGGACGGTCACGGTGGTTGATTGATTGATTAAGAAAAAAATAAAAAAATGAAGTTGGTTGTTGTTTGTTTTGTCTACGTATATTTTTATTTCAGCCTTCTGTTTTTTAGGAAAATTAAAACAATGGGCTGCGGGTTTTTCTGACAATGTATAAAACATAACATTTTACTATCTGTGAGGTATATATTGGTACGAGTTGGTACGCAAAAGCAAAGTAAGAAAAAAGTTATCACGGAACCAATCGGTGCAATCACTCGTGTGCTCAATCATTACAAAACATGTTTTTTGTACGTAATATAGTGAGAAAGAAATAGAACAGCTCTTCTGTCTTCAGCTTGATCTGTTTGTCGTCACGTCTCGCTCGTCAGTGGAACCGTCGCCTCCAATAGAGAAGGTCGCGCTGTGTGGTTTTACCAGTAATTTCACAACAATGAAGGACTCGAAAGTTAACGCCGATTTACGAAATGAAAGGGCAAAGTGTTCTTTCAACATCACGGAATTAACAAATTTAATCGATGGAGGTGCTGTTATGACCGATGAGAGAAAAAAAAGAGGTGAGTGGCACTACAAAATATTATATGTAGACGTTCCCACAGTCCAAATAGAAAGGATAGTAGGTAATAACTGAAGGTCCTACTTATCTAGGTAAGACATTGACATGTAAATAATAGGCTCCTCTTACCTATACAATTTTAATCTTACATTATGTACTTTCCTACCTACATAGGTATATGCCTATACCAATTTTTACATAGTTAGGTACTTTCTAATACTTAGGTAAACATGATTAGAAAGTCAAAAATAATATGTATCTCTACTTTTACAAAGTTTATATCACAATATTTATATTAGGTACCTACCTACCCTATTATAAACACCAGATTTTAATTCACTGGTACCTCCTTAAAAATTACACTACGAAAACAAAGACATATTTCATTGTTCTACTGACAAGACAATCAGTTATAGTTGAGAACAACATTGTTTGTGATGAGGTAGGTACCTATAAGATCATAGTTCAAGACAAGTTATCTTATCACTCATAGTAGATTTTCTATTTTAATAGCACACACATTTACAGATCAAGGTGCACAAAGCTTAAGAATAATTACACTTCAAGGATTCTAAGGATAATGGCATTATTGAGCCACAAACATCCTATCTTACAAACATTGATCTCTTACATATTTTCTTCTCTTCATGACTTTACTAGGTATTTGCATCATGACATAAATATATATCTATAGCTAAGCTTGCAAATATAATATGCCCTAGCATGTATAAGTCTCCCTATCTCATTCTAGGTCCTCATCTTTGCATTGAACTTAAAAAACATTTTCAGAGGATATGGTCCTCAAAGAAGGCATCCACCATGAGGATGTCCCATCTGAGTACCTGAGCCACAAAGAGAAGTATGAATTGGCTGTGAAGAAAGCTTGCCTGCTGTTCAAACTCATCAGAAGGTTACAGGAAGAAGAAAACACTGGGATGGAAAACTTTAGGTTTGTAGTTTATTATAGAAATAGAAAATATTTATTTTACGATACAAAAACAGATACAATCCATAAAAAAGGCTTCCACTCAGCATTTGCCATATGAGCCTAGTGGCGCTGGTTTTCAGTGACACAGAAAGTATGTGGTGCAGTGTCTGCGACACTGCATTTATTTATGACTGTTTCTAGGTTTTCACATACTGAAATAACTGTCCTCAAGTTTTGACTTGTTGAAAGATATAAAATCACTAAACCCGTTTTCGAAAAATCGCAAACAACTATTTTGTGTGCAATCACATGGCACACATTTTAGTAAAAAAATCATTTTGATCGATACAAGTTTTCCTACAAAGTTTCCCTACAAGTTTTCTTATAAAGGGTTAAAAGTTTGCTATCCTAGTTTTCATACTCAAGCAAACTTTTGAGTAGGAAAACTTGCATCAATCAAAATGAAATTTTTACCTAACTATGTGCAATGTGATTGCACACAAAAGGGTTGTTTGCGATTTTTCAAAATTGGAATTTTTGATTTTATATCTTTCAAAATGACGAATCGTGCGAGCGAGAGAAATGTTAGGTGTTGTCAACGCCTTAAGTAGAGGCCACAAAGGGGGTGGGAAGAGGCTCATACAATCTTTATAATTTTGAACCCAAGTTTATGGAAAGCTCTTTAAATAAAACAGAATATAGTGGTGTTACTCATATAACATTATGATAAGACAATTTATTGTATTCTCATAGGGCGGTGCTAGGTGGCTCCCTTGGATCGGCCATTTTGCAAGATGGCTCACCCCTGACACTTCATTACGTCATGTTCATTCCCACCCTGATGGGACAGGCCTCTGTGGAACAGCAGGCCTACTGGATCGGCAGGGCTTTCAACCTTGACATCATTGGCACTTATGCTCAGGTAAACACTTATACACATCATCATATCCTGCCCTTATCCCATTCTAACTGGGGTTGGCACAAGAAGTTTTCCTTAATTAACCTTGTTTAAGTAATGCAGGTGAGGTGGTATAGTATAACTTATTGTAGGAAGATGGCTCAGCTGTTGTTATATTTGTTTATTATAGACGGAACTGGGCCACGGTACTTTCGTGCGAGGGCTG
The DNA here is from genome assembly GCA_963576535.1 of Plemyria rubiginata. Classification (NCBI taxonomy): domain Eukaryota; kingdom Metazoa; phylum Arthropoda; class Insecta; order Lepidoptera; family Geometridae; genus Plemyria; species Plemyria rubiginata. The sequence goes on from OY754907.1 coordinate 13,354,927, forward strand.
GAGACCACGGCTACTTACGATCCGAAGACCAAGGAGTTTGTTTTACACAGTCCGACACTCACCGCTTACAAGTGGTGGCCTGGAGGATGTAAGTATATTTTTTACACTAATGTTAACTAGCGGCTCGTCTTGACTTCGTACAGATGTTACTCAGGGGGTGGGCGAGATGAGCGGACGACATCACAAAAATAGCAGGTCGGAAATGGGTTAGACTGGCACAGGATTGTGGTAGATGGCACAAACAAACACGGGCCGTAGATATGATGATGAGTTTTTGAGTTTATTAGTTACATACATACATATCTTTCATCTTTATCATATTAGTGTAGAAGACATACAAACTGGCTTACAGTCCACCTCATGGAAAGTGGTCACCATTGCCATACTAATAAGATAGCAATTGTACGAACACTAGTAGGTAAAGTAAACTGCATTCGCAGCGCAGCGCCGCCAGCGCAATTGGCATAGTAGTTATTTTGTTTTGTAGTTACTTTTATTGTGCTATGAGTTCAGTCTTGTTTATGTAATTGTTGATATTAAAAACTATGATATTGGTGTCGATTCTGTTGTTGCATTATCCTAAACTAACCTAATCTGAGAGCTCTAAAATTATAGCCGTCCTTGTTGTTTCGGTATTTTAGAAAGGGATGGCAATATTTTTAGTGCTGTCAAATTAGGATAAGTTAGGAAAATTAAACAACAGAATTGAGCCCATTATTGGATATAACTAATTTGCATTACTTAAACAAAGTTAATCCATTTATCTTTAAATGATAACCATAAAATAATAAAGTCCAATCACTATCTGAAAATTTAGTGATAGGTACCTACCTATTAATAATAATTAGTAAATTTGTAATAACGATTACGAACATAATCCCTTGACTCCGACTATTCGTGACCAAATTTGATGAGTACATCATAGCCTATTACTAGGTACTAGTTAAGGTAACTACAAAGAACTCTCAATTAAAATATTTGACACTAATTATCTTTGACAATTTTTCACAAATTGCTTTTAAGTTAAAACACGAGTGAAAACACGATTATTACAAAAACTTCGATTTGAAAAAACATAAAAATTATTTGAAATGTGTATGAATTGCCAAAACAAAGTAAAATTAAAACTTTGGGTAAGTACAAGAATGTGTGCAATGTCAATGAATTTTGGAGATGGTACTTGATAAGTAGACATACGAGTACATCCAAACAAACCGGCAAAAACGTTAGGTATATAATAGATAATAGGTACTTTATATAGGCACCTCCGTATATAGTACCTACCTAAATACAACAACCATGTATACAATGCTGCCTGAGTTGTCCATGTCAGTGCAAAGTCCAGCACAGCGAGATGTTACATCATGCGTCGCTCAAAGTTTGCAACATACGACTATTCCTACACTTATTATCAAGGCCCCTGTTGTACTACTGGCTATTTCATTTCATGGTTGTCATTAAGGGCTCCATTATGCTATTTTATAATTATTTGAAGTTAATTACTTAATTTAATTGGTTTACGAAATGTGTCAAGCGCAAGCTCTCTGAACTTACAAACCGAATCTTAAAAAATTTTGATCGTATGAGCCAACTTTTTTGTAATAATCTTTGATGGAAAAAGCTAGGTCCGTGGACTTAGCTTGTTCCATCAAAACCTATCCACCAAATAATATCGTGGGGTATTATTTGGTAATCAATAACTCCTTTAACAAAATATTGCCTCGCAATTCACTCTCGATGAGATGGTTCTCATCCTGCCTGGTCTGCCACCAAAGAGTAGAGAGTGAATCTCATCGGCTTCACAATCCATACTTTGCAAGGTTTTATATTCTACCAGTAAATACGAAAATAGGTTAATGTTCAGTTCACTCTTATCTTCGCATAAGGTTACTGACATGATCATTGCTCTCAAAATAGCAGAGCATAACTCTTTAGTATAAACAACTATTTTACCACATACATGTCCTATATCGTAATTAATATTAAATACACAATGGTCACAATGCATAAATTCCAGAGCTGTGATGATGTTTAGCATTTTGTGTTTCGATTGGAGTTAACAAATAGCTAGTAACCTGGATGATCCTAAAGTCTACTTTTCATCCCGCAAAAACACCGTGAACATGGTAGAAAATATACGATCCGAATAAAGGAAAACATTAATGATTGCTTGCAATCACTTCTTATTAATATGCTAGGGAAGTTGCGAGCGGCAGCTAGTTTCACAAAAAAATACGTCTTACTTACTATATTTTTACCCTTAGTAAGTAAGTTGACCGAATATATAACATACCGAACCTTAGTAGTCAGTATACAATATCATTGAATAAACTAATCACGTATCTGACCACACATTATTAATATTTCTATCATAAACCAATTATCTTAATTCATTTTAGGCGACTAATTTATCATTAGTATAACAAAATCTAGATAATAGTTTTATTGATTTAATTTATTAATTTATTATTTACTAGTTGCGCCCCACGGTTTCACCCGCGCATATTTAAATCCCGGTATTTCCACGGGATAAAAAGTAGCCTATGTGTTATTCCAGATTATAATCTATCCCTCTGCCGAGTTTCATACAGATCCGTTCACCCGTTCTGGCGTGAAAGAGTAACATCCATCCATCCATCCATCCATCCATCCATCCATCCATCCATCCATCCATCCATTCATCCATCCATCCATACTTACAAACTTTCGCATTTATAATATTAGTATGATTTCAGGCAACATCGTAAAAAGATCTTAAAAATACAGGGCCCATAGCATAAATACCTTACAAACTAAAATATATACATAATTATATGACTTATTTAACTAACACGTTTTTACTTTACCAAGCAACAGTTTCAAATTCTACTACTTTTTTGATAATGCAAATAAAACAGGAGCAGGACCAACTCGTAAACTTACCGGTCGGAAACTCTTCTAAACTATTCAGTGGGCTGATCACGAAAGAAGTATTCGACCTCATTCTGCTGTAGTTAGGGAAACGATACATTTACCCGATTAACGTCAAATTCGATCGTGATCCAGTCTTCATTACCGATCGCGGTACTGCCCAACATTCTGGCAACTCTGTCCCTCTAGTCTCTCGTCCACCAGCCTCTTAATACTTAAAAAGGAAGCAAATATTAACAAAAATAAAATGCTTTCTCCAGTGGCCCACACAGCCAACTACTGGTCCACCAGCCTCTTAAATAATACTTAAAAAGAAGCAAATATTAACAAATAAAATGCTTTCTCCAGTGGCCCACACAGCCAACTACTGCATAGTGATGGCCCAACTGTACACCAACGGGAAATGCCACGGCATCCACTCCTTCATCGTCCAGCTGAGAGACGAAGACACTCACATGCCCCTCAGAGGCATCAAAGTTGGCGAAATCGGCGCTAAGCTGGGAATGAACGGAACGAACAACGGATTCCTAGGCTTCGACCAAGTCAGGATACCGAGAGAGCACATGCTTATGAAGAACTCTAAAGTGTTAGAGGTAAGGTTTAGATTTGCTTGTGTTTGAAGGTACTGACACACGTGCTTATTTTCGAGCTAAAATCATGCTTTTTTTGAACCTTGCTCAATAAAAGCACGTGTGAACAGGTTGTGCTAGTAAATAAGCATGCTTATTTGGTCGTACGTCGGTTGATTTTTGAGCACGTGTGTCTGTACCTTTAACGTTATTGAGTCGGTGATATACCTACGAGTAGGTGCCAGAAAAAGGCGTTGTGGTAGGTAGGTAGGTACTTTCCTGGACAAGTCCTTCACAAAGAGCTCTACTACTCTCAGAATCAATTATTCACAAAGATTAAACACATAACAATAATATTGCTATGGATAATAAAACTTTGGCTTGTCAGGTACAATTTAACAAAAAAAATTATAATAACAAGGTACCTAACTACTTACATGTACTCTTAAACTATACTGTCATTCGGTAGAGTACTGTTTCTTGGGCCACAATTAACGCTTTCCCAGGAGACAGAGCCTCACACTTCAATGTTGATTTCATTAAGAGCCCGGTGACAGCGGCTCGCAGTTTCGAGGTGCGATTGGCTATTAATTCATTTCGGGGAGGTTGTTTGAAAGAATAACTATCCAGTGACACACATAAATACTGTTCGAATACAAATAATACAATAATATAATGGAAATGTGCTTGAGTCAGAAATCATTTTGGTATTAGGTAAACGTAAGGCCAAACATACTAATAACAAAATGATTTCTGATTCGGGCACGTTTCCCTTATATTATTGTATTATTTGTATTCGAACAGTATTTATGCATGTCACTGGATAGTTATTCTTTCAAACAACCTCCCCGAAATGAAATAATAGCCAATCGCACCTCGAAACTGCTAGCCGCTGTCACCGGGCTCTTAATACCATAAAACATTTTCTCGTTTTACTTGTCAGGATGGTACATACGTGAACTCTCCCAGCTCGAAACTCACGTACGGGACCATGATGTTCGTGCGAGTGGTGCTTGTCAACGATATGTGCAACTACATGGCTAAGGCGGTAACCATCGCGACGCGCTATTCCGCCGTCAGGCATCAGTCGCAACCGAAACCTGAGTAAGTTGTTCAATAAAAAAACTTCTTTGTCCCCTTTGTTTCTAGTACCATGTTTTTTTGTGTGATATGAGTGATAGAATGAGAAATAACATAACTATTATACTGAAATTATATAACTATTATACTATAATACTTATTATACTACTTATTCATAACTGGGTGAATCAACTTTTAAGACACTCCTTTGACAACATTATGAACAACTAACAATAAAAAATAAATCATCGAAATATTATGAAAATATACTGTAAAATATATCTATTTTTAGGTTTTGCAGTGGGGCACGACATCTAAGCTAATATTAACGAGTTTTTTTAGAAAAAGTGACGAGGGTGCCTCATAAATATCCATTGCAACGCTGTAGAGCGACAATAAACCTACGCGCACCAGCTGAGAACTTAATTTAGGCTGGGGGGGCGGTAAAGCTAGGTAGAGATTTTTTGATCATACCAACTAAATATTAGACAATAATCGCCTTAGATGACACCAAGGTAGGCGTCATCTCTTGATAACGGTCATGAATTTTTATCGGTAACTCTGTAGAACTGATGTTTTGATCAAAGTTTGGGACAAAAGTTTGGATGCACGAAAAATATAAAATATTTGTCAAACTTTTATAAATGTTAACTTTAAACGTAAGTTTATCTTTTTCTGAATCATAATATTGGGTAAAAAGGCTGTGCATTCATACCTTTTTTTTAAGATACGTCCTAAATTGTATCGTCATCTAGGCCTGGGGACACATGTTTTTTGTATGGATAGTGCTTATGTTCTGCTGAGTTACCATAATAAAGTCAAAAATTTTCCTATTAACTATAAAATACTATGAAACTAGCATGTTAGGAAAGGATCTAAGTTTACGTTAACATCAAAACAAACATATTTTATAAGGAAATTAGGATTTTTATGCTCTTTGCATGACAGGGACACAAAAGGAGTGCCTTAAAAGTTGATTCACCCAACTACTTATTATTCTACTTAACCATGATTTGATCAATTATTCACCTTTATTTTATGGTCTATTAAAGTCAATATTTCTCTAATTATCATAAGTTGTTTTTAATACAAGTATCACATATCTACTTATGATAACATTTTACTTGATATTTATTTATTAGTTTACGTACATTATTATGAACTTCTATTTTTAAATTGTGTTCGTGAAGCCGCTTTCGGGTCTCGTCTGAAAACCAGCGCTGCTTATCATCTATGGATGGTCAGCGGCATTTCGCTGAGGCGGGACCTGTTTGTCGCACTGCACTCGGCATAAGGAGGACTCTGTACCATAGCATCTTTTTATATAAGGCACATGAGGCTTAACATCTGTATGCCTCAAGTTGATGGACGCAGGGCAGTGCATCGTAGGGCACGTTTTTATTGTGCGTGACCTACGGGGCAATGTTTTGTTTATAGGTGATGGTTACCACTTAACATCAGGTGGGCCATCTGCTTGTTTCATCAGCGAGTTGTATAAAAAAAACATTTTAATTTTATCTATTACTTAGTTACTACCTTGTAAATTTTTGATCCTCATATGTTTGTGGCAAATAAATTAATTTTCTTTCTTTCTTTCTTTCTAAATAGTGTGGTTAGAGACAACTAATAAATTGAAGTGCAATATGTATGTTATGATGTTTTGGACATGTAGAGAGGATAGATGAAAGAAGATTGACGAAAGAGGTGCATCAGGCGAGTGTGAATGGGACTGTTGGGAGGGGAAGACCTCGGCGGACGTACCTAGATGGGAAATAGGCGTGATTTTATGTATGTATTTAGTACCAAGTTCCGACTTAAAATTCTTTGGGATGTGTAAGGCGTGTGACGTGTCGTCTAAATATGTCTACAACATGACTTGTTTATTTTATAATAATCCCCAAATATCTACCATGAAAAAACATTATGTTCTTCAAGTGACTGAACAGATTTTCTTAAGAAGCTTTCATAGCGCAAGAGCAATCTCAATCCAGACAAAGAATCTAAATAGATTCATCCATTTGGAGCAACGATGCCACAGACATAACAATACGGCGTTTACAGTCGTAAATCTATTAAATGTTTGTTTTCTTTCCCCAGTGAGCCAGAGCCGCAGATTCTAGATTACGTGACACAGCAACACAAGCTGTTCATTGGCATAGCCACGGTACACGCGTTCAAGCTGAGCGCTGATTGGCTGTGGAACATGTACAATAATGTCACCGCCGAGTTAGAAGCCGGTGACTTGGACAGACTTCCAGAGGTATTTTTATTATGCAAAAGAAATGAATCAAGTTTGTTGCCTGTTCAGCCTAGACGGCTTGGTCGCTTGGAACTCGCGCCAAGATTTACCTAGCATCCTTCTGATTTAACAAAATAAATGCGTTTTGACTTTGGATAAAGATTCTATGTCAGTTTTCGTAAAAGAAAAGTACAGTCATACAAATCCATTTTCAAATTGTATTATTCTATATCTCTGAAAGCGCGATCAACACTAGTCGGCTGTCAAGTTACTTGCTATTTCAGCTTTTACTTCAAATTAGATATAGCAAGTGACTTGACTGCCGATTAGTTGATCGAGCGATGATTTAAAGGCAATTTTCATGCGGATTTTTCTGACTTTTTGATACAGCATTTTCAATCAAGTTCACCCTTTTGTCTATACGATTAATGAGTTCCAAATATTCCGAATATTGACATACTAAATGAGATCCCGGAAGCTACACGTGGGCTACCAATTAAACAGTTTAAGCTGGTTTTAGAGTCACGCTGACAGCACGCTGACCGGTCGGCACTGACAGCCGGCCCCCTTATCACGTATCTTGCAAAAGCAAAGCAATAGCAAAAATCGTGCGATTTATGCTTCTCAATCGCTAATTCGTATTATGTAACAGCGATAATGAAGCCATTGCAAACTATCGACAGTGCTGCCTCTACAGGATAATCCGTAACACAAATTTGCATTCAACTGTAAATTTGTTTGAAGTTTTCGTATCACGTATCTTTTTTTAAAGCAATGCGAGAGCAACTGGGAAGCAATTTGAACTGTCAAACTGCGACAATCTTTTTGTTGTCGCGATAAGTGCATTAAAAATATCAACGAGCGATTAGCAATCGGTCTCGTACGTAATACCATTTCTTTTTACGTCCAACAATCAATCGCGCGTTGTCTGCGCGATAATTGTGCAATTATTGCTGATCGCAAATTTTAGCTAATACGGGGGCCGAACGTATGAACTTCTAGGAAGCGTTTTAGAATAACGCGCAACTATCAGCTCGTGCAGTTCTTATGTTTCGTGTCTCTAAAACTAGCCTTAAAGCTTAACTTCACATGTATCTTAACATTTATTTGTCCTCAGTTACACGCGCTATCGTGCTGCCTGAAGGCAGTGACGACAGCGGACGCGGCCACTTGCGTCGAGCGTTGTCGGCTGGCGTGCGGCGGCCACGGCTATATGCTGGCCAGTAACCTGCCTCTCACGTACGGACTCGTGACCGCAGCCTCCACCTATGAGGGCGAGAACACTGTGCTACTGCTGCAAACTGCAAGGTATGTATGTACTCCACATATGTCGGAAGGCATTAGGTTCTTTGAACGAAGGGTGTCGTCTATGCCTAATTATAGGACGCGTCAACCAAAAAGAACGCTGAAAACAGTGGAGGGAATGTGTTTGCGCATACAAACACTTCTAAATTGTCTATAATCTATAGTATTACCTATTAATTCGCTCTATTAGTATAATCCACTATTATAAACGCGAATGTTTGTAAGTATGGATGGATGTTTGTTACTCTTTCACGCCGGAACGGCTGAATGGATCTGGATGAAACTTGGCAGAGAGATAGATTATAGTCTGGAATAGCACTTAGGCTACTTTTTATCTCGTGGGAATGCCGGGATTTGAATCTACGCGAGTGAAACCGAATGGCGCTACTAGTTAATCATAGCTCCTATACTTTTTACAGCAGGCTGATCGCGTAACTTTTGTTGCATTCAAAATCCGGTTGCCTATGTCAATTTTGGCAGTTTTTCGTACGCAAAACTGCCAAAATTTACATAGGCAACCGAATTTTGAATGCAACAAAAGTTACGTGATCAGCCTGCAGAAAGCAGTTACCGTTGTAAGTAACATAGATTGTATTCCCCAGATACCTAGTGAAAGCGTGGCAGCAATCAGTCGGCGGGAACAGTCTAACTCCAACCGTAGCGTACCTGAACACAGTGGGCGCCGGTCGCCGCTCTCCACCTTGGGACAACACTATCGAGGGCATCATCTACGGCTTCCAACGCGTCGCCGCCAAGTATGTACCGAGTTGTTATCACTAATGTTGCATCGTCCCACTGCAGGGCAAAGGCCTGCCTAACCATCTTACAATTCTGCAAAATATGGGCAAATGCAAAAATACTTTTTTAATACAGTTGCTCAAAAAGTGGCGTATTGCAGGGGCCGTGATTTTTTTTTACCTTTCCCGAACTCGTGCGTTCTCTTTCCTAACTGTCAAAAGAATGTCTATTAAAAAGAAAAACCAACCATGAAGTTTTTACTAAAAAAAATAATAGAAGTTTTTATGATTCATGCAAATACGTATATTTCTAAAAAGAAACTACTAATTTGATTGAATGAGTTAGGTTAGGTTTCAGTTCATTTCATCTCATTATATTTCATTTCATATCAATAAAAACTTCTACTGAAGACGGCTGTATGGGCATAGTTCCTTTTGCCTACCAGAATGGGTGAAGAAAAAAATATCTCTGTAAAAAAATGTCTCGCTTATATTCTACGGTTGGCGCCATTTCTCAGAAAATTATTAGTTAGTTGAGTTTATTGTGTTTTTATTATTTTATTGAATTGCTTCATTTTTTCGCAACTGTGCGGAACCGTCATTGTAACTTGTTCCGACTGTCAACCCTCGCCTTCGGCTGCGCCTCGGCTCGGGTAGACATTTGTCGGAACTCTTTGCAATGACAGCCTTTCCGCACTTGTAATGAAATATACTATTTTGAGGTATCTTAGACTCCTTACACATCCTCAAAAAGTATCTGGAGTTCGTACTTGGAGTATCGTATCTGAGGAGAAATTTCAAAACCTAAAGAAAAGGCTGTTTTAGCTTAGCTTACATTGAATAAATAAATGTCGTTATTATAGACCTTGTGTTACTAATAACTATAAGTCCGGCGTGTATTTACATTGAATAAATAAACGATTGTCGTTTTTATAGACCTTGTATTACTAATAAGTGTAAGTCCGGTGTAAGTAATACAAGGGAGTGCTTTAGATCAGTATTCGAGCGAGCGTGTCACGTTACTTGATTTTTTCTCCGACTATTCGTTGGAGGTTGTAAAAGTTTGTACGCGCTGAAGCGGGCCCGTCATTGGTGCTTTAATCGTCGCATGTCGCTAAGGACTATTCTCCGGAGATTGTAGAAAGCGTTACAATAATGCGTCAGCTATTGTACTGAACTAATAAGTGAACACCAAATCACCGAATAAATGATAGTAAGTCCAAAGTTCTGAGATAAGTGTATTATTGTTTACAGTAAAATCGGTCTATGCGTCGCCAACATCGAGAAGAGACAGAAGGGCGGCATGTCGTATGAGGATGCTTGGAACATGACGTCGACGCAGCTCACTTCCGCTTCAGAGGTAAACAGTCGGACCGATTTTGATGAATTTTTTTTAAACAAAAGCTGTTGCTTGTCATGATGTGGTCCCATTTTAATTTGAGTCAGATCTGACGAGGTTTTTGAGTTATAGTTGAGTGTATTGTCGGAGTGTATTTTCCAGTGTGTGAAGACGGTTTTTTTCTTGAATGAACTATTTAATGTCTCTTCGACAAAACACTTCTCGATCTCTCATTTTAAAATTTGAATAGTTTTAATTAGTAGGTTTGATTAAATATGCAATTTTTTTGATAGTAAGTTTTGTTTTTAATCTAACCGATATTTTTATCAGTGTTGCTTGTATGGCGCCTTGTAAGCCTTTTTTTCGTCAAAAATGTTAAATTTAAATATCTGTATAGTGATGTCATGTTTTATGTCGTAAGATATAGATTATTATTATACTTTATTCCAGTCTCACTGCCGCGCAATCCTCCTATCAACGTACTACACAGAAACGGAGGAGCTGATCAAAAACTCTTCGCCGGCATTGAAGGAGGTTCTTCACCAGTTGGTGGACTTGTATTGCGTCTATTGGGCGCTGGAGCGCGTCGGCGATTTACTGAGAGTAAGTACGGCGTTTTTTTTTTAATTTTTTTATTTACTAGCGACCCGCCCGCGCGCCCTTGCTTCGCACGGGTGCACATATCATGCATGTATTGTACATATAAACCTTCCTCTTGAATCACTCTATCTATTAAAAAGACCGCATCAAAATCCGTTGCGTAGTTTTAAAGATTTAAGCATACAAAGGGATATAGGGACAGAGAAAGCGACTTTGTTTTATACTATGTAGTGATAGTGATTTACTTACATCTAGTTCTAACTTTACAGACAGGTACTTAACTAATACGTTAAAACTAGAAATCTAACATTTACATAAAAATTAACAAAAAATAAAAACAACAACAAAATATAGACACTGCAAGACAAAAATAATAAACATTAAAAACAGTATAATACAGGTACAAACCCTCTGGTTCAAAAACCTAGAAATAAAGAAGATTTCTGAAATAACAACTGAAGGAGGCCTTTACCCGTGAGGTGTCCTCACTTAGAAATAAGTAAATAAAAAAAAAGCTACACAAATACGCTATAAAATAAACAGATAAATAATAAATAGCTATTAAAAAATAATGATTAAATTTATCAAATTAAATAAAAATTTTATTATGTAAGTAATAAGTAATGTATAAAATAAAAATTATAAAATATGTTGTAAAAGTGCATGCATTGAAACTGTAAGTTAAAATAATTATGTGATTAAATTAATTAAATTAAGTATGTACATACCTACCTATGTCTAAAATAAATATTAGAAAATAATTATGCATGCATGATAATGATTGAAACAATGAATTGTTTGTTAAAGTGATGGAATAAACAGGCTTTTTTATTTTTATTTTATTTATAATACAGGTAAAAAATAACAATTAGAATATTAAAATCAACTTCTTTCTCATATAATGTCAGACATATTTTTTCAACTATCTTCCAATAACAAAAAGTTGTTGAATAAGTCGCTCTTTATAAAAATGTACTGAAATGTACCTCATGGGTAGTGCAGTCGGCTACAGTGCCGTCGAACCCAGAATGTTGTTACACTCAAATAAATATCGGTATTTTGTAAAGGAAGGCGGCTACAGTGCAGTGTTGAATACCCAGCATGTTGTTAAGGTTATTTTCCTTAAGACGAAGACAAGAGCTAATGTGACTCTCGCTCGCACGTTTTGACTTGTTGAAGGATATAAAATCACTGAACCCACTTTCGAAAAATCCCAAACAACCATTTTGTGTTCAATCACATTGCGCACAGTTAAGTAAAAATTTCATTTTGATCGATACAAGTTTTCCTACTTTTAAGTTTGTTTTTCTAGTTTTCGTACTTAAGCAAACTTTTGAGTAGGAAAACATGCATCGATCTAAATGAAATTTTTACCAAACTGTGTGCAATGTGATTGCACACAAAATGGCTGTTTGCGATTTAGCGAAATTGGGATTAGTGATTTTATATCTTTCAAAATGTCGAATCGTGTGAGCGAGAGAAAAATTAGGTGTTGTCAACGCCTTAAACTTGAATGGAAGTAGGTACTATATAATAATAATAATAATTTATTTATTTGGCACAAGAAGGTTACACAAAAAAAAATAGACTAAAAAGTTAAATAATAACTAACCTAACTTATCTAAGCTTATACTTAAGTAAGAGGTAGGTAGGTACATGAGTTGGTGCAAATAACATTAGGTTTGTAATGTAGTTAGGTACTACATTACATTTGTATACAATTAATAATCGTTTTTTAAGTTGGTGGTTATGAACATTAAACAATAAAAAATAATAGTGAATGGGATTTGTTTCTGCACTGATCCCCACCCTAGGAATATATCCTGTGTTGTGGGGGTCAGTTCTCTTTCGTGTTTGATACAATATGATGTATGTTGTGTGTATGTGGGGGAGAAGGCTGTGTTTTGTGCGTAAGAATGTTGTGTTCTGTGAAACGAGAGTGTTTTTTGTGTTGAAACGATGCGTGTATTTGTAAGCGTGATGTATGATGTGTAGGGGTGTGTGCTAGAGTGATGCAAAGGTGTGTGTATTGTTAACGTAAACGTGATATTAGGTATGTTTTGTAAATAGATAAAGTTAAAGGTGTGTCACTCTATCTATTAAAAAAATCGCATCAAAATCCGTTGCGTAGTTTTAAAGATATAAGCATACATAGGGACATGGGGAGAGAGAAAGCGACTTTGTTTTATACTATGTAGTTATGCGATAAAATAATACGAGTGCGGGGATGCTTTTAGTCTATCGATGCCTCACTAATCTCATCTCATGATAAACAGATTTTTTTTCTGGTTTCACAGTTCACATCAATATCAGAGCGCGATATTGAGAAACTACAACACTGGTACGAGGAATTACTGATAAAACTGAGACCTAACGCGGTCGGTTTGGTCGACTCCTTCGATATCAGAGATGAGGTAAGTCAACTAGAGAGTTGGTCAGTAAAATGCTTTCTTTCATCTGAAGGAAAACGCAATCGTAAAACAACTTTTCTTCTCTAGAACGATATGATCCATCAGCAAATATTAAAAAACCAAGTGCGAGTCGGACTCGCCCACGAAGGGTTTCGTGCCATCTATAAAAACGGCAAAAAAACACTTGTATAGGAGCCCCCTTAGATATTAATTTTAATTTAATTTAATTAATACATCATCTTTGAAAATTTCAACTGTCTAGCAATCACGGTTCGTAAGATACAGCCTAGTGAAAGAGGACAGACAGACAAACAGACGTATGGACAGCCTTAGTATTAGGGTTATCGTTTTACCCTTTGGGTACAGAACTCTAAAAAGGAAAACAAAAATAACTTCTTCAGGCTGATGATAATGATGAGTTCTAGAACATGAGCTTAAATAAATTACGCTTAATTCCTTCTGCTCACAGATTCTACATTCAGTTGATAATGATGAGATCTATAACATGAGTCAGCCTAAATGAAATACGCTTAATTCCTTCTGCCCACAGATTCTACATTCAGCTTTGGGCGCGTACGACGGTCGTGTCTACGAGCGGCTAATGGAAGATGCTTTGAAGAGTCCACTGAACGCAGAGCCGGTCAATAAGAGCTTCCACCAATATCTGAAGCCGCTGATGCAGGGGAAACTGTGATACAACACAAATATCTGCTAAAATAACGCGAGGCCGAAATCAGTACCACGCCTTTTTCTGCCGCCAAGCAGCAATGCTGTGTTTCGGTTTGAAGAGTGTGGTCGCCGGTGTAATTACAGGCACATGAGGCTTAACATCTGTATGCCTCAAGTTGATGGACGCAGGGCAGTGCATCGTAGGGCACGTTCCTATTGTGCGTGACCTACGGGGCAATGTTTTGTTTATAGGTGATGGTTACCACTTAACATCAGGTGGGCCATCTGCTTGTTCCATCAGCTAGTTGTACAAAAAAAAAAAAAAACTTTCACGCCGGAACGGCTGAACGGATCTGGATGAAACTTGGCAGAGAGTTAGATTATAGTCTGTAATAACACATATGCTACTTTATCCGGTGGGAATACCGGGATTTAAATCTGCGCGGGTGAAACCGTGGGGCGCAACTAGTATGGCCATAAATTATTTGCATGATGTGTTCTAATGACCACTGGCTACTACTTCGTGTTGGTGCTATGTAAATTGTAGATAGAAGTTTATTACAATATAGATCATTATATTGTGATTTTTAAGATATCAATCATAATATGAATATCATGTAAAGAATTATTTTAGTAAATAAGATGGTGAGGTGGTGGATACATTCCTTAAAATCAAAAGAGATTGTTGATTGAGATTTATTGGTATGAAATATATTTTATATTTTATTAAAATTTTGTATTATTTTGCATGATCCTTGACATAGTATTAGAAAAACAGAAAAAGCTTCACGACTTTCAACCCTTTTTTGAACCTTACCCCGGCGCCAGATATGTATGAACTTATGTGACCACTGAGGCACGAGTAAAACTTCACTGTCTCGTGCCTCACTAACGCCCGGTTTCTGAAACGCCGATCAACGCTAATCGGCTGTTAAGTCACTTGCTATTTCAGCTTTTACTTCAAGTTAGATAGAGATAGCAAGTGACTTGACAGCCGATTAGTGTTGATCGACGTTTCAGAAACCGGAGGTAAGCGTGCGGCTCACATCTATATCTATATATATATAAATGAATTGCTGTTCGTTAGTCTCACTAAAACTCGATTTTATTCATGTTTGTCCGACGACAACTTGAGAACCGTTTATCCGATCTGCATGAAAGGTAAGATGATAGCTTGCGCTTGAGAAATTTACTGGTAAATATAGGTACATAAGTAAAATCGGATGAGGGGTTTTTCTAAAGATTCTAGAAATATATCATTACTAGTTGCTCGCCGCGGTTTCACCCGCGTATATTTTGGTTTTTATTTAATTCCGATCATTTTCATATTTATTCACCTTTTAAACCTTCCCTGGACTTCCACAAATAATTCAAGACCAAAATTAGCCAAATCGGATCAGCCGTTCTTGAGTTGTTAGGCCCGTATGCAGAAACAGTGCTTGAGTTTGAGTCGAGCCTCAAGCATAGACATCCGTAAGGATATATGTCATAGTGTTCTGTGATAGACATAAGCAGAGATTTGATTCTAGAACGCTGCTTGAGGCTCGATTCTTTGATTGGAGTTCACGTGAGTTTTGCATATTCTAAAACGTCACTCAGGCCGAATCGTTGCTTGAGCATCTGTCACTTTTCAAAGAAAAACGAGACCGATGCTCAAGTAGGGTCGCGACCACGCTCGAGTATGACATTTGCCTTGGTTGTTGCTTGGATACGAGTAAACAATGGATATGTTTGAAGAATTGAACATTTTTGATATCACTAAAGAATCGGCTTTCCGTTAGGTAGGTCTGTACGATATTTTGAAGATATCCCAGTGACCCTTTTGGTAGGTATAAATGTACAGTTGATAAAAGATAAGATGTACGTACATGGTCTATGGACCTATCGGTTTTCGCAAGATGTAGTAAAAAATTTAATTTTGCCTATAGGCAGTGAAAATGACGAGCATTCAGAAAGCGAGGCTGTCCAATTCCTCTGGAGTAGCAAATTTTAGCATTATGTTTGCGTTTTCACGCTACCGCATCATACCTGCACACCAAATTTTTGACGACCTCAGTGGCGCAGCGGGCGAGAGTCCGCCTGCGACGCAGAGGTTGCGGGTTCGATTCCCGCCTCGGAACAAATTTGTGTACGATCTGCAGAAATTTGTTCATTGGTCTGGGCGTTTTCTATGTATAATAAAAAATATCTATCTATGTAAGTATATAATGTATTAAATATATCAGTTATCTAGTACCCATAACACAAGCTTTAGTAGCTTACTTTGGGGCTAGATAGTGCTGTGTTTTAAAAAAAAAAAAAAAAAAAAAAAAAAAAAAAAAAAAAAAAAATATTCGCCCTTCATGAGGCGAGGCAGGCTAAAGTCAATAGCGGTTATTCTACTTCTCTACCTTGACATGAAAGTAAACACGTTCCGTTGCACGTAATTTATTGTAAAGTCATCCATTACAGTAGTGTAATGGATTAAAAAAAATACAATTAGCGTGTCAAAGCTAAGAATTTTTTGTAATAATACAAAGTGGTTAGAGACTAGGAACAATAACTACAAGTTAAACTCGTACAGCCTTATTATAAACAAATCAAACCTGGGTTTAAACCTAGCTCAAGTCACGTTTTCTTATTATAAACAACTTAAACCTGGTTTATCTCATAAATTTAGGATCATCTCAGGTTTATCATTTTCGTATTACAAAAGACACTTTAGTCGAAGACTACATAGTACCTGAGATAGTCCATGATTCATCATCACAGAACATAATCATTCAACAAATATCCACAGACTATAACAAATTATGGCAATCAATCGTTCATTCATTTTGGAATCACCAACTTATCTGAGCCGGTCTGAAGTTAGCCGCTTGTGCATAAATGGCCAATAGTGAATCGAGAATTCTCTAAACAGCTAACTTCAGACCGGCTTAGATAAGTTGGTATAACTGTACTCTCTTGCCGCAGGCTAAAGTCATATGCGCATACTACCTCGTCTTTCGTTTTAACGAATCAATTTTTAGTTTCTCTTCTTGACTCAGATCTCCGCCTTTTTGTTTTAAATCTCGTTATCAACTTGATATTGACAAATTCGTGACAACCCATGCGTTTTGACATTTCAAATTTAGATCGGAGTCTAGAGTTTGAAATGTATGTTGGATAATGCAGTAGTAATGGGTAACTCGTCTATTTTATTTGAGGATGAGGGAGGCCCTCAATTCTCCTCGCGAGTCGCTTCACGAGGACACCTCAATTGAGGTGAGGAGAACAGGTATTGAAATAGCGATCGAGGTTTGGTAGGTTGAGGCGATACCGCTCTTCTTCGTTTTTTATAGTACATCTAGCGGATGGAACAAGCAGATGGCCCACCTGATGATAAGTGGTAATCATCACTTTTAACAAAGCATTGCTTCGTAAGTCACGCCCGATAGGAACGTGCCCTACAATGCACTACCATGCGTCCATCAACTTGAGGCATACAGATGTTAAGCCTCATGTGCCTGTAATTACACCCGCTATTATTATATAAAACTTTTTATGAAATAAAACTATGTTTTAATTTATTTTATTACATGACAACTTAACACGTGTAAATCAGCCTTTATTCACACTTCGAATTTTCATTCGTTTCATTAAGTTCAATAACCCGCTCAATCACATAAATCTGGACAACACCTCATATTTCATTTCGTTCGATCCTTCCTGGCAAATTGAGGAGTCACACCTCAATTCGCAGACCTCCTCACCTCATTATTAGTCCTCGCCTCATTCATTCAATCCTATCGCAGAACTCGATCGCTCACATGTGAGCGAGTGAGCCGAGCTGCCCATCGCAGCCCGTCCCGCTCACTCATCTCATTACACGCGGCGCGCGTCCTGCTTGCGCTTGTGCGTCAGTGAGTGAGGAATTTAATGAGGTGGTTCAAAGCTGAAAAACGAGTAACTCCCTCGTTTTGCTTTTTGAGGAACTCACGAGTGAGGGACCCAACACTATAATGCAGTGCTACAAGTTGTTTTATTGAATAAACTTATGTGGGAGACCAAATAAAATTTGGCAAAATGAGATTTTTATTAGTTAGACCATACTTAAACTAGGGGTCGTTCGGGTTTATCTTTAAACCGTGGTTTAGGGGATAAACTCCGTTTTATAATAACGTCTGGTCTAAGTCTTTGATTTTTCTATAGAGCAGGGACCAACTTCGGTATCAAAGTTAGACCACGGACCAGTTAGTCCTGGCTTAAGCCTAGTCTAACTCACATTTTTATAATAAGACCGTCTTATTATAAAACTGTGAGTTAGACTAGGCTTGCTATTATATTATGTATTATATAGATATCTTAGAGCATTTAGAACAGGAGTTGCCAAGCACTACTTTTAGTAGGTACCTTACTAAAATCTTTCTGCCGGATTTCGCTGGAGGCGAGGTAGTACGGTACAGAACACATTTACATAATCACGCATACTAACTAATGCAGAAAAATTAAGCGTCCCTATAAACGCACACGCAAGTAAAAGCTGTACACCAACACAAAAACAATAACAAAATTAAAGAATTACTGTTGTTACACTTTTGTTTAGTTACACACTAACACAAAAAGTAGTGATGGGTTGTAAAAAGACCGACAAAATGAATGATTTCATATAAATGAAATCAGGGTGGTTCAAAATCATATACTTTTCCTTTTTTTTAACCGACTCCAAAAAAAAGGAGGAGGTTATCAAGTCGGCTGTTTTTTTTAAGTTCGTTACCGCATAACTCCGTCATTTATGAACCGATTTGAAAACTATTTTTTTTGTCTGAGAGGGTATAGTTTCGACGACCTCAGTGGCGCAGCGGCGAGAGTCCGCCTGCAACGCAAGAGGTTGCGGGTTCGATTCCCGCCTCGGAACAAATTTGTGTACGATCTGCAGAAATTTGTTCCGTTGGTCTGGGTGTTTATGTATAATAAAAAATATCTATCTATGTAAATATATAATGTATTAAATATATCAGTCATCTAGTACCCATAACACAAACTTTGAGTAGCTTACTTTGGGGCTAGATGGCGCTGTGTGGATTGTCCAGCATTATTTATTTATGATTTATTATTTAGTTTCAGATTGGTCCCATAGAAATTTCACCAAAATCGGTTGAGTAGTTTGGCTTTTAAAATTAAATTTCGTATTTTTTACAAGCTTTTATCTAACTTGCAATGTACTACGTCGGCAATGTATTTCGTTAGTTCGGAGAACCACTTCCTCTATCCTACGGAGTTGAATTTTTGCAATGACGATGATAATGCATTTTATGGTAAGTATGCATAACCACAACGGACATCCAGGATTGGCTCCAGATAAAGGAACTCTTCAACGGTCAACAGGACAGGCACGAAATTTTGTGTACGCATTCTATTAGGATAGCCGGTTAGAAGATCCACTATGACAGGCTGCTGCACTCAAGAATGGCTTCTAATGATAGAACTCTTCAACGGTCAACATCAAAGGCATGCAATTTTGTGTACCTACGCATTTGATAGGCGCTCGTGGATCAAACTAAAACGGTGGCCATGTTGCTCTTCCGTTTCATTGGAAAGGCGATCGCGAATTAGATTGAGACGGTGGGCACGTCTTTCGATGTTTTCATTGTTTAGTACTTTTTTACTGTAAGCCCGCATTTGCGAAAGCTTCATTTCACGCAATTCACTACCCTCTTTTAAAAGAGCCTTGGATCTAGACGTCCTACTTTGAGATAGGCGTTTTTCCCGTCCTTCTCTCGTCTCATTTAAACGGCGCTGTCTCAAAAGGGCAGCGCGTTTAGGTCTTCCCATATTATTTCTCGTTCCAATTTTTTTCCAGTATACTTCTCTCTTCTTTATTTATTAAAGACTTACTCAAGTTATTTAAAAGTTCTTGTAAATCATTTACTTTCTTCTTTAAATACCTTGTTTTTGATTGTAATTGCTTAATCTTTTTACTTTTGAATTTCAGTTGTTTTTTAAGTTTTATCATGCGAGGTGTATCAGCCTGTGAAAAAAAAACGTTATTAAGCAAAACATTTATTATTATTTTACTATTTCATTAAGAATATAGGTACCAGCATTGCTGTCTACCTACAAGAAAATATAAGGATATTTCAGTGACACATAATTAGTTACGGGTTAAATCTAAGACTAGTTTTGACTAGTCTTTTATGCAATAAAGTGACGAAACAAGTCGTTAAAGTTTTGTATGATTTGTAAATATGACAAAAGAATATTAAAATGGAACTAACAATTTGGAACTGCGATGCTGACGGTGACGACGGCACTGGTGGTGAAAACGGCATCAGTTCTAGCGACGGCAAAGGATTGGATACAGTTGATAATTGTTGTTGACCATCTGCAGTGTGTAATTGTGATTCCGAAGGTACCAAGCTTGGTGATTGTGTAATGCCGCCACTTGAGAGGGGATTTAATTCAACATTCTAAAAAAATAAAACATTTTTTGCATTATTTGCTATTTATAGGTACATCGTTCATACGTCAAAAACGCAGTACAATAACTATGCTCACCTTAATTAATATAGTTGGCTTGGCATTTTCGTTCAATATTCTTCTATTATTTTTGGGTAATGATTGGAAACTTAGAGGGTCAAAATGATCTGAGCAAATAGCACTTGTCCTTGTAGGAACCCAATCATTGCTTCTCTGGCAAAAAGTAACCCATTGTTTTCGCAAAAGAGAGTCCTTCGGAAATCTAAAATCAGATAATTTATTTTAATATTAAGTTGAAGTGACAAATGATAAATGTGTTATTATAAGCATTAGGAGTATCTTTGTATTATACATCTAATATAATATTTAATTATAATCTACTTGTACTGTATTGATTTTTCGATTCACAGTCTATTTATAAAGAACTAGCAGTTTCATCTAAATGGTGATTAAAAATAGTGGCGACGATAAAAAAGTAGCCCATGTCCCTCTCCAGCTAACATACTACAGCTATACAAAAATCACGTTTATACGATTCTGCGTTAAAAAAATACAAAGCAAATAGCAATAAACCAACGACACAGCACAACTAAAATTTTAAGGGAGCTCCATAAACCGACGTATTGAAGGCAGAATGACAGAGACAGTTTTTGTAGAGTCCAATACTGAACCTCCTTTTTTTAAATCGGTTAAATATGGGTACAAAAAACATCGCATTTTATTCTAATTTTACGTTCATTCCATCATTCATTCAATCGATTTCGCTCAACTAGTCCCCACACAACAGCTTCTACCAAGGAAAAGGAATATAAATTCACCGACACCTCCTAACTCCTACCACCTACCTACGCTACGCGCTTTCGTTTGCTTGCGGGCTCCACAGCAAAAAATCATTTTAGTTTCCTTTGGTTTCATATGTAAATACTTTATTAGATGTAAGTAAAAACAAATGTTGTATTCTATGGTGTAAATTGTTTGTTGTTTATTGTTATAATTACTATGTATGTACCTACTGTTTGCTAAAATATATTCTGTGTTTTTACTTTTACTTGTCTACCGGTCGCATCCAGGCCAGGCCACATCTGAAAACCAGCGTTGCACTATACCTACTGTACCTAGGTACTACTACTTACTAGGTTTAGACGTGACCTTTTTGCCCCGCACAACGGTAGGTAGGTCCTTTATTAGTGTAGGTTATAATTTTATTTTCTGTTAGTTTTAAGTAAGTACCTACTTGTTTTGTGGGACGAAATAAATATGTTTTCTTTCTTTCTTTCTTTCTTTTCTTTTTTCTACCAAGACGTTGGCGTCGTATTAAATCTGTCTTAACTGGTATTCCATTAAATATAAATTAAACGTAATTACAAAAACAATTGCCTAAAATATCACTTACTTGTGATAGGAAATACCGTGTTCCCTAAAGTTTGATGTCTCTGATCTCCTTTTACACCGAAATACCGCACAATTCACCATTTTTACTGAGCACAACTTCGCGACACGAAACGACACACACAACTAATGGCCGCGCGCGCGGTGTGTGTGTTTTTTTTTTTTTTTTTTTCTTTTTAATTTTGTGCTGGCTTGGATACAAAGTCCTTTCGCCAATGTGATGAGTGAAGTAGTTTTATATAACGTGCATGGCCAAGTCGCGTCTTATGGCCGGCAGAGGGGTACGCCTTGCGTTAATATCTCCAGTTCTAATCTAAATGCTCTAAGATAGTTAAAGATTCTGAATAACTAAGTTGGTGTGTGAATGAGAGAGAAACATATAACTAATACTAGTAAAAGGGAGATAGCAGATATCTGAACATGCCGCCAACCAACCAAACCAAACGTTTGTGTGGTTTGTTTGTTTTGTTGTTTGTTTGTTGTCATCAAACAAAACAAAACTAGAATCAAAAGAATGGAAAATGAAAAAATAACTTGATGTAGATAACTATGAACTAGAATGGCAAATAAGATGAATTTATGCCGTGCGTGTCTTACTACTAAGGAGTCATTCATTTATGTTCTGAGTGATAATGTATCTGCTGATGTCTACTGTTTCTGCACTTCGGTAGAGGTAAAAACTTTAATTCGTATTAAAATTTGTAACGATAGGTACTATCCTTCCATCACACTTTTTATGTTTGTAATCTTCACTTCTCATAAAACTACGATTCAGAACTTCAGCAAATTACCTACCTCAGACCAATCAATTGAGTAAATATATATTCAATTAGACCTTAAACTAAAAACCTTAAAAAATATAATAACTAAAATATATTATTAAAAGGAGTCCCTTTGGGCAAGGATCCGAAGATACTGGCAGCATTCCCCCTTTGAATAGCTAAACTAATTCTTTGTCCGAGATAGCTGCCAGCTCTTCGGTCTCCTGTGATGTTGACTAACCTTTTTGAAATTTCTTTAAAAAGCCTTATTGCGCTAGGACCCCACGGACCAAGGGTCTCGACACCGAGTGGGACAAAATCATATTCGGAGCCTAGACCCCTGTATTTGCATGCTTTAGCTTTTTCGGCCGCTTCACAAGCCGCACCAGCTCTGTTGTTGGTTCCATGTAGATGGGAAGGGGCCAGCATGTCTGAACAGGTTGCATCCCATACCAGCACCCGGCCCATCTTCCATGGAATCAAATTCATACCGTCCGGTCTCTTGCAATACCAGTCGGCTCGAGTAGACTTGGCACGTTGACGGTGGCAAGGGACTGGCGTATGATATCGTTAAGTGTGGCATGTCTCGAAAAGCGGCCTGCACTTTTTTGGCATGACAGTCTGTGATGTCCTAGCTTGTCGACATCACTGCCACAGGGACATTTATGTGAAGTGCAGACCGGGACCCCAAGCCGTAGACAGGTTGCAATTCGGAGCGTGTCAGGCTCAAGGAATGTTCCTGTATTTGACGAAGGGTACGCGTGAAGCCAGTAGCCGGCCTCATGCGCACCGGCAGCCAAAAGCCTAGCACGCGCCGAACCTGTACTACAACTCAAAAGATTTTTAAAAGTCAATTTGCAGTTTATGTCATCCCAGCTCCTCTGTGAATTTGGAGTAACTGGAAAATTTTGACCTGGGCATGCAATTAAGAAAGCGTTTCTAGCTTCTTCCAAGCCAGCAATCTCAGAGTTTGAAGGGGATGCCCTTAAAATTTTACTTATGAGATTTGCTGAACTATGGACAGAAGATAGGAAGGCTGGTAAAGCGACACTGGAAATTTTGCGGATCCCTAAACCACCATAACGGATGGGTAGAGATGCTTGGGTCCAAGATTGCTCATTCAGCTGCATGTTAATAATAGTTTCTAAGTTAATTTTGATTAATTCGTCTACTTACGTCAAAAGATCTGGGTGATTCCAAAAGGAGCAGCAACGGAGCACATACGTAAATTTTGGGACGAAAAGACAGTATTTTAATATGCAAAGTGCATAATGTGGACTCATTTGAGTAAATTACATGTTCAGTAAATTACAAGCCTGCTATGTATCAAATTACTAGTTCATCGATCTCGTTTTCAGGTTACCGAAAAAGAAGATTTACCTAAAACCTTATGTAACAATTGCTTTGAGTTGTTGGAAAGATACACAGACTTTAAGAAAACCTGTATCCGGTCCCAAAACACCTTGGTTGAACTTCAAAATAGCCTTAAGCCTGAGAGTAAAGAAAAAGAACCTGATGCATTCTTCAATGAAGTTGTAGATTATGCCCCTGTTAAAATAGAAGAAGAAAACAAAGATTTCCATAGTGGTAAGTGTAGTTTAAAAAGTGAAGGCCCCCATAGCCATAGAAGTGAAGTTCATTGAGCGAAGTTTGGTCAAGAATTCTTAATTGTCAACATATTAACTATCCCACAATACCTGGACAGATACTAACAGAGGAGGAGGTGTAATAGGTACATAAGAGTGGGAAACACTGGGACTAAGATTATGAGAATAAAGACTATTATCCTATATATACTATGCAGATTTAATTAAAAAGAGTAGGTAGGACATACATACATATTATGCCTCCCTGATGAATTTTGTTTATGATTTCAGATTACTTGGCCGCTGGGGATTTTTATGATGAAACAGAACCAATTTTAAAACTTAAAAGTACACGAAAGAAGTCAAAAAGGTATGATAATTTAAACATTTATCTTACCAAGAATATTGTTTTGTTGATATACCTACCTAATCCTAGATTGTGCCTTGTGTGTAAAATATCAATAAATAATGCTATATTTAACCCTTGTGCCTAAGCAAAGCTTGGTATTATATTGTCCTCAAAGCTAGCAAGGTTAAGGTTAATTTTCATCAGTAAAATCTAGGGTGCAACAAACATTGCTTCTAAACCCACTTCAAATATTTCAGAAAAGTAAAACTTAAGGGTCATGTAAAAACGAAAATGATAGTCAGGGAGCACTTTAAATTTACATGTGATGTATGCAACAAGAAGTTTAAATATGAAGAAAGGTTTGAGGCCCATAAACTATTCCATCAAGGTAAAACCGTGAGTACACTTTCCTTTATCATGTTTGTACTAAGACTATCATGTTTGGTAATCACTACTTATAACCTCATCTGCCTAAACAAGTCCTGGATGAGACACAAAAGGGAATAATCTTATTTATTTCTCCCGGATTTAAGTATGAGGCTCATACCAATATGACCTCTAGCAAACCCTGATGCATAGCAGAATTTCACTAACCTTCTCTTATTATTATTTCTTTAGAGTACTTACCTATTTAATATTTTCATTGTTGTGCAAAAGTTCAACATACTTAACTATTTCAGGCCAAAATAAACTGTACAAAATGCAGCAAAACCTTCATGACGTGGAGTGGGCTCCAAAGACACACTGATAGTGAACACACGCAAGTCAAGCTTGATACCCTCAAATGTCTGAAGTGTGGCAAAATATTCAAGAACCGGCAAACGCTGAAGATACATGAAAAACTTCATGTAGACGGAGACAGAAATCTTTATGTTTGTGATATTTGTGGGAAGAATTTTTCTACTCCATTTACATTAAAAGTAAGTAACATTCAAAAATAACTATTTGGACTAATTTATAATTCGAAACATTTAAAAAACCTTTGGATTAAATTTAACGGTCTGTCGCTTGTGATCTTTAAGTGAACAATGAATTTCATTCAGTGCACACATTTTAATAAAGTGACTCATAACGCCATTTGCCACTGACCGTTTTTGTGCCTCGGAAGGCATATTAAGCGGTTTTAACACCAAAATTTACTTCCCGCTGATTAATTTGCGTTCGTTGTTTATTTTATGCATTGAACAATAAGAGTGCGTCATGCAAATTATACCTACCCATTTTCAGGGACACCTAGAAATCCACAACGAGAATCGAGAGCGCAGTTACTCCTGCGAACACTGCGGCAAGAAATTCTTCACCAATGGGATGCTAATGACGCACGTTGCTCGCCTCCATACAGGCAAGCGTTACATATGCCAGATATGCAGCTACCCATTTACAGACAAGTACAACTTGTCTAAGCATCTGTTGATACATCAGGTAAGTCGACTGGCCTCACCGCTTGTATGTGTACCTTTTACTTTGTAGCTTACGGACTAGCACAAACATTTGCGCGATGATGATAACGGTCAATTTTGTATTGTGTTTGGGTGTTGTAATGTAAGAAACATTTGTATGATTGATGAATGAATAGTCTAGTAGATTCTGCTCTGTTTGGCTTTAGCAAGTAGGTAGGTACACATATGTTTCAGTGATCTGCTTTTAAAAGTACCTACAACTTTTGCTTTGTTTGGGGTTAGATAGCGCTGTGTGAAATATCTATTGATAAAAAACCAATGTATGTAATTATCTGCTTATGACTAACATACTTAGGTAGGCACCTACAAAACGTATCTACCTATAGGTTATTATGCAACTAATAAAACGGGCACATTCAAGAATTCAAATGCGGAAGTTGTGGGTTTGCGTTTTTGTGTGTTATCATTTATCAGTTTTTGTAAGAGATGCGCATGCAATTAATGCTATTGCTTTTACTAAATCTTTTTTGGTGAACTTGTGATAAAAGTGGCAGAGGAGATGCTAGCTTGGAAATGTTGGTTTGTTTCTTTTTTCGCTTTTATTTATTTCTGTCGATCTATGCACTATTTTTCGGTTCGATTAACGATTTTTCTCATGATTTACTTATACATTATAAACTAATGTCTTATAATATTAATTTCTTAATTTCAGGGAGTGAAGAACTTCAAATGCGATATCTGCGAAAAATTGTTCGGCACGCATTCAACTCTAGTCATACACAAGCGTATTCACTCCGGCGAAAGGCCCTTCAGTTGCAGCTACTGTCCCAAAGCATTTATATCCAAGAACAGACTAGTCGACCACCATAGGATACATACAGGAGAGCGTCCGTTCCGATGCAATGTTTGTAGCCAAGCTTTCACGCAGCATGGGTCCTTGAGGCGGCATATGAAGGTTCATAGTAAAGTGCCTTTGATAGGAATGTAGAAATGTTCTTTTAATATAATGGTACATAGTCCTTACGTAGGCGGAATGATGTGGTCATTGCTGAGTCTAGTCTTTGTCAAAGGTTCGTTTCAGAATCCTCACTAGTGGCGACGAGCTTTCATTACTGGGGGCTGGGACCTTTCTAACTAATTTATTTTTGTAGAGGTTAGTTTCATAACTAAAGGCAGAAATTAATCCCCATTGGTGGGAAATGGGAATTATTGAAAAAAAATGACATGATAGTTACATAGTAGATACTATGCCATTTAGTTGATTAGCACAGATGGGCTATTGCATGAAAAATATCAATGTGAATTACTTTCATGTTCTGTGTAATATCACTGTATTATTGTAATTATTGCATAAATATAATTTGAAATAGAAATGACTATTCTTTAAAATATATATCCATTTACTCAGACTTTAGACAGAACGCGCTAAAATGTAGGTAAATAAAACATTAATCAAATCAAAAAATAACTACTTTTTAACAATGTCGTAGTACCAACAATTTATTTTTAATTCAATTATAGTATGTAGGTACCTACTATTTAATCAGTTTTAATCGACCCAGATAAAGCTACCTAAATTCTTATAACGTAAATATCACAAATTATGTCAACTTCAACATCTTCATAACATTAGATTTTTTTAATTGACCTTATGATTACATAATAAAGAATAAAGACGTAGGTAGCTCAGGTAGCGCAGGTGCTCTTTGTGAAGGGCTCGTCCGGGGAAGTACTACCACCACGCCTTTTTCTGCCGCCAAGCAGCAACGCTGTGTTTCGGTTTGAATAGTGTGGTCGCCGATGTAATTACAGGGAGGCTTAACATCTGTATGCCTTAAGTTGATGGACGCAGGGCAGTGCATCGTAGGGCACGTTCCTATTGTGCGTGACCTACGGGGCAATGTTTTGTTTATAGGTGATGGTTACCACTTAACATCAGGTGGGCCATCTGCTTGTTCCACAGCTAGTTGTATAAAAAAAAAAGGTAGTTTCAGTTTTTATAGGGTTTTGTAACAAATCCAGTTTTCACTATTCCCACTCAACAAAGATACTGACCGACTGTGTCAGTACAGTATCTCACTAGGTAGAGACAAACCATTCTAAAAATGCAGGCTACCTGCCTTCACCCACAAAAGCAAAGCAAAGGCAGGTAGAGGGGCGTGCATTTTTAGAATGGTTTATCTCTACCTAGTAGGTTAATTCGGTACAATACAAGTCTCTACAACGGCACTTATGACTATTTTACTCCATTTTCGTGCAGGCGTTAGCTGGAGGTCATCGTGTCAAGATTTGGCGCATATTCACATTCTCTTTCATTGAGTGAAGAATCATTAGGTAGGTAGGTAGGCTTCACTTGTCGCTCAATTCAAACAGACCTACAAATCCACGACGTGATTTTTGTACATGTACTGAGTGCAATTTCGTCTATCTAGGATCAACCCAGGACCGTGTATCACGTATTCCAATCTGCGTAAGCGACACTCATAGTCACAGGTTGTTGCGGTTCATCGTTTTTGTGACTTTTCATGTGCCTGTTTAGAGCACACTTTTGTATGAAAGCTTGTGAGCAGAGCCGGCATTTATGGGGTTTTTCCCCTGTGTGGATCATGCGATGGTTTCTCATGTCTTTGTGGGCCATGAAGCGCTTCGGGCATATGTCACATGCATAGGGTCGTTCACCTATAAATCATACTCATAATGTTAAGGTCAAATAAACAATTCTAATTTGAAAAGATAAGCAGAGATAGGAATGTTGAAGTTAGAAGTGTACTCCTGATTCAGTAAAAAATAAGAAGTGGGATAAGTTTCCCTCTAGCTTTCCTAGCTTCCAGGTAAACCATTGTTCTTAAGAAATTTGATAGCGGTTTTAAAACATTACCTGTATGAGATCTTAAGTGCACTATTTTAAAGCTCTTCGTTTTGAACGATTTATCACAGTATTCACAGGCGAATGGCTTATCGTTAGAATGTGAGCGCATATGCTTGAATAGGTCACTCTGAAACAAAATAAGCCTGGTGAAAGAGAAAACCTTCAAGAAATAGATAACAACACCCCTGGGATTGATTGCACAATTCAACCCCCTAAAGTTGAGTTTCACAGCATACTGTGAAAAACCCGCAGAATATTGCTACACTGCAACACCATAGTGTTGCAGTGTAGCAATATTCTGCGGGTACATTGAGATTTACCTTATAAAATTAAAAGAGCCTTACAGTATACCATAATATTCCAAAGTAGACTTTATTACCTTGATATAAAACCTCATATCACAGAGAGTGCAGGCTTGGCTCTTGATTCCTGTGTGTCGAATTAGATGCGTCTTCAGATTGCCAGCCTGCGCGAATTTTTTACCGCATTGAGCGCAGTTGTAGTTTTTTTCTTTATTGTGCGTTTGCAAATGTGTCTGTAAAGTAAAAACATCATAGTTTTATTATCATATAACGTTATGGCAATGAATTTATACAGTGATAGCAAATCGCTTAACCATGCTTATTTCTGTTTCCAAGCAACGTTGCTGTTTCGGTTTGAAGGCCGCCGGTTAGATTACTGACACACGAGCTTTAACATCAAGTTGATAAACGTAGTGCAGTGCATGCATCGTAGGACCCGTTCATAGTTTATTTATTTACGACCTCAGTGGCGCAGCGGCAATCCACCTGCGATGCAAGAGGTTGCGGGTTCGATTCCCGCCTCGGAACAAATTTGTGTACGATCTGCAGAAATTTGTTCCGTTGGTCTGGATGTTTTCTATGTGTAATAAAAAATATATATCTATGTAAGTATTATAAAGTATTAAATATATCAGTCATCTGCACCCATAACACAAGCTAGGAGCTTACTTTGGGCCTAGATGGTGCTGTTTGGATTGTCCAGAATTATTTATTTATGTTTATTTATTAATTTATTTATTTATAATAAATAAATAAATAAATAACAGATAATATGCTTATCATGCGTGCGACAACGGATTATCATGCGTGCATTGCGAGGCAATACTTTTTATGATGATGGTTATCACTAAACCTTAGATGGAACATATGCTTTTTATATCAACGAGTAGTCTAATAGACTAGGTAGATAGACTAGGTAGGTAGGCTAGATAGTAGACTAGGTACTTGTTGATAGTAAAAGTCAGTGAATTCGTAAGTAATTACCTTT
Source organism: Plemyria rubiginata (assembly GCA_963576535.1). NCBI lineage: Eukaryota > Metazoa > Arthropoda > Insecta > Lepidoptera > Geometridae > Plemyria > Plemyria rubiginata. Next base: position 13,384,871 of record OY754907.1, read on the forward strand.
AGATTGTACCTTTGTACGAACTTAGCGTCGCATATGTGGCAGGCGTGGTCCTTTATACCACTATGTATTAGCTCATGTGTCTTTAACACGTTCAAGTAAGCAAAGCTTTTGCCGCATGTCCGACACTGGTACTTGCGTACGCCTGTGTGTGTGCGCGAATGGCTGTGCAGGTTGCGTAGTGTGCGAAAAGTCTTGTCACATGTATCACACTTTATGTCTGGCTGAGAACGATTAAGATGTTAGGCATTAGAAACTGAAATAACTTTACAACTTTGATCTCCCTCCAATCAAGATATACCCTCAAATCTCTTAGTACCAAGTACTAGCCAACCAAAATCTTTGAGGATGTCCAAGTGGATAGTTATAGATACCTATCTAATGGCAAATGTCCTAATGGCAAAAACAAATATCTTAAATTCCAAGTAAGATGTGGAAATAAAAAGCTATGTTAATAGCAATAAAGTAGATAGAAGTATGTTGCCTATTCTTCTTGGCTTGGTTGTGCGTAACTAGCATCTAGATTCACTTGCTTTAAGATGTTTAAGTTGGGTATTTATTCAATTGAATTCGTGTTGGACCTTTTGAGTTTGTCTTTTATTGGTTGAACTCGACACATGACATGAACTCGGCAAATTCATGGCAACCCCCATATCAATCACTGAAAAGCCAAAAATGAAAGAAGATTATACCTTTTTACCAAAATGACTCCTCAAATGGGCTTCAAAATTGTCATACTTCTGGAATGATCTATCACACTTTGGGCATTGCATTCTTGTTCTTTTTTTCAATGGCATTGGGTCCCCTTTTCGTCTTCTTCTTCTTACTCTGAAATCACAAACATACCTAAATTGTTTTTTTAGACATCTCGAAATGTCACTCGCCTACTTAAAATTTACCTGTTTCCATGATTTTGCAACATAAGTAAATCTTTTCTAGCTAATTCCTTTCATTTCTTATCTTTATACATACCTATATCTTAAAATGATATTCCTTACATTTTTATCTGTGTTTATATAAATCATTCATAAATAAATAATAAATAAATTCTAATACTTAATTGCAGGTATACTAGGTATGTACTACATTGTTGTATTTACTCAACTGCCCATGATTTGCATCTAAAAAAGCAAGTTAGTTGGTTAGTTTTAATAATAACTTTGTTCAAACATACGGCAAAGGTATTTCAGCTTGTTGCTCGGAGTCCTCATCACTCGATGATGATGGCTCACGGACATCATTGCTATTTGCCGATGCTTCATCAACGCTGTAGTTATCAACTTGCTGGAATTCTATTTTCACTGACTAAATCAAATAAAAAAGATGCTAGAATTAAGAAAACTAACAAGGAGTGTAGGTATATATTTTATAACTAGTTGCGCCCTGCGGTTTCACCCGCGCAGATTTAAATCATGGTACTCCCACGGGATAAAAAGTAGCCTATGAACTATTCCAGACTATAATCTACCTCTGCCAAGTTTCATCCAGATCCGTTCAGCCGTTCCGGTGTGAAAGGGTAACAAACATCCATCCATTCATCCATACTTACAAACTTTCGCGTTTTTAATTTATATAAGATTTTATAATTTAATAGCGACCTGTCCCGGAGGCTTATTCACTATGACAATAAGAGATTCCAAGGAGATTCCTTGCCCCAAACCGTGAAACGTCAAAACTTGAATTTGGGCTTTATTCTTTATGACATAGGAGATACTTTGCCCTGACCGTATGACACCGGCTGCCTTGTCTTAGCCGTGATCGCGCTGCAAATGGTCATAGTGCATAAGGCTCCCGGTTTCACACTGGTGGACATTGACCCCCTCGAAAACCACATTCTATCATGAATCCTTTTCGCTGCGCAGCTGATCTAAGGATTTTTAAAGCATTTTTTATACCTTGGGTTACATTATTTTAGTTTTAGTAAAAATCCCTATTTTTTTTTTTAATATAATATAGCCTATGTCCACCAGGGATAGTGTACCTTCCCAAGGGTGAATAATTTTTCAAATTGTTAGTAGTTTCGGAGCCCATTCAATACAAACAAGCAATCCAATCTTTCCTCTTTATAATATTAATATAGAATAGAAGATTATACTTTGTTCAAAATATGTATTCACAATTTTTTTTACAACCTTCATCTTATCAAAACTTATAGGTTCCTTTTTTATGTTTTTTGTTCTGTAACTATGCCAGCAAATTTAATTTTAAACTTACCTGACTATTTAAATGCTGTTTCAGTATAACATTTGACTTCAAAGACATCTTTTTGAAGCTGTATAGCGTCTTCAGCAACTCCGCACATGTCTCACACATTTGTTTGGGTAACTTATCACTGTCAGAAACCTGAAATAAAAATTTTTACTAGTCAAGAGAAGCTACGTAGTAACTGATGCTGGTGTCTTGTGAACTGGAGATAAACTTTTCAAATTCTTTCTTTGATCAATACATTTTTAATTAAAAGGTACTCTGTCTAATCCCTTTCAAATCAGTACCTTTGCACTAAGTTGTATGTACCTACTCTTTGGCGCAGGAGCGCCAGGCATAGTTCTGATTAGTACCTATCATTATTACCTACCTATTCTTTGATTCTAGCCACTAATAGGAGAATTTTCTTGCTTCTCTAAAACAATATGTAGTGACACTTGCTGATTGCATTCAATCAAAGCCAGGCACGCTGTACTAAGTTTAAACTTACCTCAACTGAAGTACAATATTTGAATATTTCAGAGTATAGTAGCGATTCTCGCGTAGAAGGTGAAAACAAACTTGTAAAAGGACCAGTGTCAACAAGACATGCACGACACATTCTTTGGACATCTATAATTTCTGCCATTATTCCGTAAGTTCTATGACTTAATAAAATATGCTTAGTATTACTATGATGAGTTTGGTGTAGAATTGGTCTGTTTCTTTTTAATATATATTTATTTCATAATTCACATGAGAAAAACTACAAAGGAAGGTAAACAAAACATTTGGTTCAAAATCAAAATGAAAAAGTCATGAATGAATAGAAAGAAACAGAACAAATTTGACATGCGGGTATTTCGCATAGGTGCGAGCAAGACCGCATGTGAGTGAGCGTCGAAAATGTATGAAATGTGGCGCCCCTATTATTTACTCCTCTTCGGTCAAGCTGTAGGTATGCAATCAGTGCTGCCAACCCCAAGAAACTAAAATATAACAGCTTATAAAAAAACAAGAGAAAACAGTATAACAAAGCAGATTTCATACTTTCCTCATAAAAGTAATCACCTACTTTTATTATGTAGCTACCGGGTCGCACACATTGATATATTATAATATTGATCACAACATAGGTACATCAAAAATCTAAGTAAAATTGTTTTATACTACACCTGCTTGGAAAGTACCTTGATACTTTATCAAATTTACGGTAGAAAGTACGTCATTGCATATCGAACAAATATGCGGGGAGAAAACGCATCTGAGCGGGAGAGAAAAGTGTATGAAAATCCATTTCTTACGTGGTTTTTCTTTTTTAATTTTGGGTAAGACTATGCGCCGGTAACCTAAATATCAAAAGCCAAAAAGTTTTTACAGTGAGTTTTTATCTCCAAGTTCGCAAAATGACACTGGCCACTAGCTGTGTGTTGGATGGTGTCTGGCTGGCAGTGCGACCGTGCGGCGGCAGGATAAACAATTTAAAAAAAAGAACATGTGAAAATTGCAGACGCCATTGGCGCCATTTTCAATTTGTGTGTTGTTTGAGGATTCAGTTTTAGTTTTTTATTTTCTCGACCTCGTGGTCGGCCGAGAAAGCGCTGGCGGGACGACCTAGATGCCTTTGAAGGTAGTTGGTGGGAGGAGGCTCAGGATAGGGAGAACTGGAAGTCCTTGGGGGAGGCCTTTGCCCAGCAGTGGGACGGAATAGGCTGAGGAAAAAAAAAATTTTTTTTCTTCGTAGGTGTAGTATAAAGCACTATGTATCACTCGAGAGAAAGTGCGATTCCCGATCTCGGGTGTTTAAAACGACACCCTCGACGGTAATCGGTCACTTTCTCCTCTCGGTGAACAATGTACTATTCCACTTTCACCCTCAATTGCCTCATCGTCGGTATTTTCACTCATTTCCCTTTTTAAAATCATAGGTATGTTTTTTTTATATCTGCAATCAGTCTGTAGTATGTACAAATTAGGTTTTTTGTGCCTTCAAATAAATAGCAAGCGGTTATTTCGGAATGTGTACGTACCTACCCTAGGTGCTCCTTTTTAGGTTGTGTTGTAGTCGATGAATAAATATTTGCATAGTGTTCTTATTAGGTGGCGCTGAAAGCTAATTTGAAAAACAATAAAAATTAGGATCTAAACAGAAAACAGGGGGGCAACAATGAAAATCGTGAAAACAGCGAATCTTCTGTTAAGGGCCCGGCGACAGCGGCTCGCAATTTCGAGGTGCGATTGGCTATTATTTCATTTCGGGGAGGTTGTTTGAAAGAATAACTATCCAGTGACACGCATAAATACTGTTCGAATACAAATAATACAATAATATAAGGGAAATGTGCTTGAGTCAGAAATCATTTTGGTATTAGGTAAACGTAAGGCCAAACATACTAATACTAACGATTTCTGATTCGGGCATGTTTCCCTTATATTATTGTGTTATTTGTGTTCGAACAGTATTTATGCGGTCACGGGTTAGTTATTCTTTCAAACAACCTCCCCGAAATGAAATAATAGCCAATCGCATCTCGAAACTGCGAACCGCTGTCGCCGGGCGCTTAAAACAGTACTTGTGTTGTGTGCAATGCATAACTATTAACTACTCTACTCACTACTCGACCCTCCTCTGGTGGTAGGTCGTACGTAGGTATAAATATACGGGACGCGGGGCGGGGTGGGTGAGCACGGCTACACACGGTATTGCGCCGCAGCGAGATATCTCTAGACACAGATAGAAGAATACTATACTAATACAGATACCCACGCCATACATTGAAACGGTCCCGTCCTAAGTCGGGCTATTCTTCGGGCTATATAGTTTTGCCCGCAAATCTAAGCAAAATACACAGCACAGCACAACATACAGGCACAGCCACTAGATGTCGCTAAGTTGCGTTGCGAGCAAGCGGCGCCGGCATCTTATATAATGCTCTTGCAACCAATTTATGTATTTTTTTTATTAAAATATGAAATATTACATACATTATTGAAATGCCTGAATGAAACGCAAAAAAATAAATCGTTTACAGCAAGTAGCGCCATCCATCAATACACAAAACAAACTTTTGGAAGCAAACAACAACGTAGTACAAATTACAGCCACCACAAAAAATTTAGATCAATATTGAAAATAAAACATTTTCAAAAACATAATGAATTTGATAAAAGCATAATTCCTCATCTTCCCGTGCTTAGGGGAGATTTTTTCACGGTATAACTCAGGCTATTCATGACCATAATTCTTCTTAATTGGACTAAAACAAAAACCTATATATTTCAATCGAAACCTGTATCGCCATCTATTGAAGTCTATTTGGAACTAAAAAACTGTTCCTAGAGATGGGTGCTCATGCTCTAGATAAATATTCGTGTTAAAAGTAGGTGATATGATAATATAATATATAATATTATTATAAAAACGCTATTGTAGGAAATATAATAATAGGCTTCGATTCCAAATTAAGTTTTATTTAGTAAATAATTATGAAGGTCATTCTTCGGAATCTTCTTGTTTTATTTTTAGCTTTTCAGTGGTCGATTCATCGGAATCATTTTCAGATTCTGAGTTCGACGAAGATTCAGATGACGTATCTTCCGATAAATTTAATAAGAACGGTTGGTACATTCCATCGTAATTACTATCGGTTAACCGGTCTATATGTAGGTAATCGTTTTCAATTTTTAATACGTGATCCACACATTTTTTCCATTGATCCGTGGAATATTCCGCAAATATTTGTTTTAGTTCATCAGACTTTTTATTTAAATTAGTACTTATATCTGATTTACCCAACCTGTTAATTACATATCCCCATACCAATTCTATTGGGTTTAAATCCGCGTGGTATGGCGGCAAACGCAAAACTTCGTGCCCATGACTTTTTAGTATCTCATCGAACACAATTTTTTTTTCAATGTGTACTGACTGAATGAGTTCGTATAATTGTGAACGCAACATAGTTGCACTGCAAGGCATATTATGATTTTGCAACCAAGTTAGCATTGTTTGCTTTAACGCGGATTTTGTTGGTTTTTTATCTATTTCCACATTGTGGTACGCAGCGTTATCAATCACAACTGTAGAATTTGGCAGCAAATTCGGTAATAATTTATTTTCTGTCCATTTTTTAAAGTTTTCGTGATTCATGTCATCATGGTAGTGTCCTGATTTACTTTTAGATTTAAAAATCAGAAGACTATCATTGACAAATCCCTGGGCTCCTCCTGCATGAACAACGACCAATCGTGATCCGGCTCCGATCTCTTTTAGAAGTCCTCGCTGTTTATATTTCTTTGACTGCCAGCATTTATAAGGTGTATGTGAAGAATTGACATACGTTTCATCTACATACACAATATTTCTACCTTCTTCTCTATGTTTCTTCACCTTTAACAAATAATGGTGTCTTTTGTATACAATGTCAGCATTTTCCACTAGAAGACATCGCTTTCTCTGTAATTTCTTCCATTGAAACCCAATTTTGTGAAGATATTTCCTTATAAACTCTCGTCCGCTGTTCAAAATACCATCATCTTTTAATTCCTGCAGAATATTCTTTAATGTTGGCAACTCTTTTTTGTGTGTGTAATACATATTAATTTTCCTTCTTATGACACCTGTAAATTTAACAAAAAAATAGTTAGTATCAATATTTTAAACACCGTGTAACAACCTAGTTTTCTAATTTGTTAACATGCCTTCTGTAAACTGGTCGATCTCAATTTTTGGATTGTGTTTTCTCTTTTTACTCGGGGACTTGATAGCCTCTTCCGGAGTCTCGGAATGACTTTGGGCTAAAATTTTCTTGACAGTCGTCATTGACACGCCAGTAGCCTCTGCAATTGTCTTATTTACATTCATGTCTTCTCCTAAAAAAACATATATTTATGTATTTTATGTAATAAAATATTAATATCTAGTATTCAATTTCAATTCAAGTACAGAAACACAATTAAAAACTTTAAAAGTGTGATTAACATCATCTACATAGGTACATATAATTATTAGAAAACGAAATAATAGTCACCTGACGAAGACGCCAATTCCAGTTTCTTCCTTCGAAAAAATCTCGCTACATTTAAGAGCATTATTTTTGCTTGACTTTTTAATTTCTTATTACGCAGACTCGGCAATTCCATATTGAATTTTGTGGATCCGACTAAAATTACCTCATGACGTGTAGCGGAGAATGCTACGACCGCGCGAGCTCTGTTGCGTACGTCATTCGATGTCGGCAGCCGCCACCGGTCTGATTGATTGATTGTGATTGGTCGAGCGCACCCTGCCCGTCCCTGCATCCCGCTTACCATCATCGGGAAGCTCGACTTCTGCTATCGTAGATGGGCGAAGCAGTGCTGCCAACAACACTGTGTAACACAGGTCCTGCCTGACTGATGCCACTATTTTTCACAACTTTGCCCAATATTTTTGTCATTGCTCTATGCTTTGTAGATTAATTTTTTATTAAAAGCCGAAGTTAGTTTCAATTCAATCACATGAATCTTATAGCAGTGTCAGTTCCACGTGATAAAGCCGCTAAAAACCTAGGAAGTAATGTTATTTATATAGTTCTTAACCAAGTGACCTACCTCACCATTCACCGTTTTACCTTTCTGTGAATATCAGAAAAGTGTATTTAGTCAACATACTTCACTAAAAAACAATTGCTAAAAACATCGCATGACATTAAAATCATTTTGAAGTTTTGTGATTCGTATTACCTTGTCCCTGATTGAGAAAGCTTAATATGTAGGTATCAACTAGCTTTCTATCTACTAGCCGTCCAAATATAAATTATCAAGGCGGATTCTCGCCGCCGATAACGAAATGGCAAATTATCGCCTATTATGTTGGCAGCACCTTGGCAGCACGACCACGACCTACTAACAATAGTTTTGTTCGTTCCTGCACCTTTGTTCCAGTCAAGCAAGGGTTCCACTTTCCATTCCACTTGGTTGGATGGAAGAAAATTCAAAATACGTACTTAGGTACCTACAGAATGGGCAGGTATTACACCCAACCTAACTATAAAGGATAGGTACCCTACTAGGTACAATAAAGTATTTCCTACTAACTAGGTCGAGTGTTAACTTTATCAAAACACTCAACATGAGATACAACATTGACTGAGACTTCAAACAAATAAACTGCTAAATACCAAACTACTAAACTGGTTCATGTTTACAGCAGGCTGATCTCCGATGATTTTTTCACATTTGTTGCGTTATCGTTTCCTGGTTATAGGTATTCGACCTTATTCTGTTGCAGCTAGGGATACGTTATTATACGCGACAAACGTCAATTTTTTTCGTGATTAAGCCTCTTCATGAATAATTTAAAAAGCTAATGTTAACTGTCTGGTCTTGGGAGAAAACCGTTCGATCCATCTGCGTATTAGTTTAGAACAGTTTGACAGAATTTCATCAGTCTAGAACTGAGGACTATCTAGCGTGAATGTTTATTGCAATGATGGTAAAGATGTATTGTAGGTACCTATTAACATTCAGATTTCCAGTCGAGTTAATTGTGCGTGTGTGTTAAAGTGTGTTGTCAACAAACACGAGTGTTTGTTATCAATTTAGTACCTACCTAGTAGGTATTATTCTGTATATGCCAGTCAATGAGTGCTTGCTTTGGAGGAGCGTCGACGTGTCAATTTTTATCGTATCTTTCTGTTCCCGAAACGGGCTCCAAAATGGAAGGTGCAGGTGCAGCCAAAGTTCCTACAAGAAAAGTCCCCAAGGATGAAAGGATTATTTTTATGAAAGATATTTACCATCATGAGTTCAGAAATTCACCGGACTTTTTTGTTAAAGTGCCGGGGCGTGTCAACTTGATTGGAGAGCATATTGATTATTGTGGCTTTCCAGTGTTGCCAATGGCATTGGAGCAAGATATTTTAATTGCAGCTGGTACGATTGGACAAAAACATATAACGATAAGAAATGTAAGTGACCGTTATCCCGGATATTCCGTGGCATTGACTAACTTTGAACAACTCGTTATTATACCGGACATGGATGGAAAGCCTTTTTGGTACAATTACATTTTGTGTGGCGTCAAAGGGGCTTTGGAGTATTTAGACAATAAGTTTGATCGAGGATTGAACATATTGGTGGATGGCAATATTCCTGCTGCTTCAGGTCTTTCCAGCTCTTCGGCTTTAGTAAGCGCAGCATGTCTTACATTTCTTCATGCTCAAAAAGTCAACATTACAAAGAACGATATTGCCTCGTTATGCGCTGCAAGTGAGAGATATATCGGTACACAGGGAGGTGGAATGGATCAAGCAATAGCATTTCTTGGAGAAAAAAACAGCGCACAGTATATAACATTTCTACCATTAAAAGCCACTCCAGTTTATTTACCGGATAATGCTACATTTGTTATTGCTAATAGTATGGCAGAAGCGAATAAAGCTGCGAACAATGACTTTAATACTCGTGTTGTTGAATGCAGATTAGCAGCAAAAATCATAGCCACTCTTGAAGAGATTGAATCTGGTGCAAAACTGGTTACTCTGAGCCAATTACAGGAATGTCAAGATAGCACTCTTGAAGATATGATAGCACTCGTTTTCAAAAATCTACCTCAAGATAGCTACACAAAGCTGGATATATGCGATATATTGAGGATCACTGAAAATGAACTGGATAATTTGTATTTAACGCCAGATACCGAGAATTTGAAAACATTTAAGCTGAAGCAACGAGCTTTGCACGTATATGAAGAAGCAAAAAGAGTCGAAAACTTCCGAGAATTATGTACAGAATCAAACATTGCTAATGATAATATAATTAGCACCTTGGGAAATTTAATGTCTGAAAGCCATGAGAGTCTCAAAAATCAGTACGAATGCTCGCACGAGAGATTAGATTTACTTGTAGAGTTATCTAAAAAGTTTGGTGTTAGTGCTCGTCTTACAGGAGCTGGATGGGGTGGTTGTATAGTTGCTATATGTCGCGAGGAAGAAGTTAATGCCTACATAGATTACTTAACTGATGAATTTTATGTAAAACATTGCAATATTAGTAGAGAGAACGCATGTTCACGTATATTTGCGACGGCTCCAAATGATGGTGCTGTAATATATCACAAATAGGTAATTAATACTTGTTGTTCAAAATAAAAATTTGGTTTTGTTGAAAATTTCGCCTCTAAAAAATGACTTGCTGACTAAGTACGAACACTTAGACATCATTTATTTTGTTTAATTAAATAATATTTATAAACAAACTACGCACCTACCTACCTTAACCTAACTTACTTTAGTAAACTTCTATGGGCTCCAGATCTTGGACCATGAAAATAAAAAATAAATAAATAAATAATGCTGGACAATCCACACAGCACTATCTAGCCCCAAAGTAAGCTATTCAAAGCTTGTGTTACGGGTACTAAATAACTGATATATTTAATACATTATATACTTACATAGATAGATATTTTTTTAAATACATAGAAAACACCCAGACCATTGGAACAAATTTCTGCAGATCGTACACAAATTTGTTCCACGGCGGAAATCGAACCCGCAACCTCTTGCGTCACAGGCAGGCTCTCGCCCGCTGCGCCACAGAGGTCGTCATGAAAGTACCAAAAATAATTTATTGCTGTAGCTTGTTTATCTGGTACTAATTACATAGTTTTATATTAATTACTGCAATATCATTGATAAAATTTCTTTAACGGTGACTGTTGTTTTGTATTATTTCGGTCGGTACCCCCTTAAGCGCCTAACATTTATTGCTGTAGCTTGTTTACTAGCAGCGAGGTAGGATATGCCCTAGAACTTTTTATAATGATCATTATCCTACTGGATAAATGGATGGATGGAAGTTTGTTACTCTAACTCCATAACGGCTGAACGGATCTTGGTGAAAATTGGCAAAGAGATATATTATGGTCTGGAATAACACATAGGCTACTTTTTATTCCGTTAGAATACCGGGATTTAAAACTACGCAGTTGAAACCGCGGGGCGCTACTAGTTAGAAATAAAATAACTATCAGAAAGAGCATTTTAATTTCTAAACTTACATTATACCTAGGTACATACAAGAACATATTAACCGGTTTTCCTATAATTGACATGGCAGCACCGGTAACTTTACCTCGTAGCTAGTACACCTACCTACTTAACGATGATGATGATGATGACGAACACAACCTTTATTATTCAACGCAACGAACATTACTTATTATTTAATAGGTGCCTTGTTGGCAGATATGGAAGTCATAATGATGTAAAAAAAACTCTTTTACATACCTACATACAACTTACAGTACCTAAAGAACATGCCTACGTACTTCTACATAAATTCTCCAGTAATGCGGGCAAATTTTTGATCCGAGATAGAAATCCCTGTGCGCGTAGATTAAAAATCTACAATGGCCCAGTCCGTCCCGTCCATAGCCCTGTCGTCGGTTGGTCTTCTTCATCATATTTATTTGTAAGGCCTTGCTTCATAGAATAATATCATCATCCTAGCCTTGCTTTCTTTGCAGTGCAGCTACTGACCTCAACAGGTGTAATTTATTGAGGTCAGTAAGTGCAGCAGTGTAGCCCGCAGACGAAAATATTTTGACTGACGACGTTGACACTTGACGATGATTGATGGGTGATTGATTGCCTGATTGAAGGTGAACAATACAACTGACAGCAGAATGAAATGAAAGAAAAGAAAATCAAAACGAAATCAGAAACGAGGATTATTGGAATGATGAAATAGAATTTTAATAATTTCAGTAAATCGAAGGATTAATTTTAATTTCGTGTGCTTTGTTAAAATGTAAATCCTATGTTTCGCTAAGAACTACAGTTACGGTAAGTCTTGGATTGTGTACATTTTAAGAGTAGCAGACTTATTCTCATTTCATTTAATCTTACCTACCTACCAAAAATTGGTCAATTATTACCTACTTTAGTAGCATTCACTATTTCATAACCGGCAATATTTAATAATTCTATAATTTGGGGTTATGTTATACTGTACATAAATGTAGGTGAAAAAATATTATTTTCACCAGTTGCAAAAATATTATTTTCACCAGTTGCAAAACTGCTGACTGTGCCATTATGTCCACCTCTGCTATGCCAAATCTACCATCTGGGATGAAGCACTTTTCTCTGAACTTTTGGTTTGTTTTCATTATATTACTTCAGAATTTGTATTGTTTCATCATATGCATCTGGCTAGTTTTTAGTTTATTAATTTGTAAATGATAGGTGTATATGCAATTGGTTATGATAGCATTGTCAAGTATTTTTTTACTAGCTTGCTGTATGCCTACAATTTTTTTTACTAATTGGCAAACCTTCACTTAGTTCCTATCACTTTATCACAAAGCTTTCAAAGGATTAAGTAAAATGGTAAGTGTTTTGTACTTTTGCAATTGATAATAGGCTGTACCACATTTGAAAACATCCACATACTCAGGCATCATTGTTTGCTTTATAGATTGTTCAACTGAAGAGTAGTAGGTACTTAATATTGTGGGTTGGCTATAGCAATCCTTGTACCTGAGTTGAGGGTTGGGGATAGGGAGGATGCAAGTGGGGGTAGATGGCAAGTCTTCCCCTTGAGTCCTTTTTTCTAGGAAATGAAAAAAAATACTTTAATTTTTCAGGTAAGTTACTAGTTAGGTTAGGGGTTTTTTGTATATGAAGATAATTGGTAGTAATATTTCATCTCTATGACAAAAGAACTCAAGGGAAGGAATTCTCATTAGGTTAGGGTTATTTTTTTTTTTTTTAAAGTTAAGAAATTTGAAGTAATATTTTTTTCATTTCCTAGAAAAAAGGACTTAAAGGGAAGACTTGCCATCTACCCCCACTTTCATCCCCCCTATCCCCAACCCTCAACTCAGGTACAAGGGTAGCTATAGTTTAACCAATATTATCTGTTTTCTCTTGAAGAAATCATTGAATAAAGAATACTGCTTTACCCATCACATTTTCAATAGCAATAATCATCCCCCACTACCATGTATATTCTTTTGAGTCATAGAAGTGCAGTGTAGTAGTCATTAGAACTTTTATTTTGTATTTCTGCAAGAGCACAAACAATAATGTCTGTGATAGAGCAGTATTTTATGTATAATTTACATTAAATAAATAATTTTGACTCTTATCACTTATAGGTACCGGCACACAAAAGAAGACATAAAAAAGAGAGAAGCCACCAATCATACAAACATTTATTAGAGAAACAAAAGTTGTTGGCAGAGAAAGCTCAAGCAGAATTACCCCAACCTCAATCATCTTCAACAGAAGTTCAAACTTCAACCAATGAAGACAAAGCTTGTCCACTCAGCAAGAAAGTTTCAGCCTATGTACTTAAAAAAACTCTAGATAAAAAAGGCAAAAGAGTCAAGATGTCCTCTAAAGAAAACAAGTCTAGAGATGAAGTAGTGGCTGCAAGGGAAGCTAAGAAATTAGCAAAACAGAAAGGTAAAAACAAAGAACCTGGTCTTACAGTAGACATGGTTAAATCTATAATAAAAGAAAGAAAAAAGAGCACATCTGAAACATCTAATAAAGATGACAAACCATCTAAGGAGAGGACAAAGAGTCAGTCAGAAGCAGCTGAACAGAAGAGCAAAGATGAAGTTGATAAAGCTGCAGTCGCATCAGTAGACATCAAAGCAATGGAGACTGTGGAAGTAAAAACTGAACCAGTTGAGAAAGATAAGGAGAACATCCTAGCTGATAGAGCCCTAAAGAAAGCAGCAAAACAAGCCCAGAAAAAAGGCAAAGCTGGGAATGCCTCTTTATCTACCTCTGAAGGAAAAGATATGACTGTTAAGGATGTGGTTGAAGCACTGAGGGATATCAAAGAAGTTGCTATTGGGGTCAAGGAAATAACTGCTGAAGTTAAAGCGCTTGATTTGAAAGGGAAGAAGGATTCTGATGAGAAGCAGGTATGTATTTTTTTAAATTATTCCTTTGCCTTTTTATAGCTGCTGAATAAATAATCGTCGTTCAGTGTTTGATGCCACTATGAAAAATGGGCAATGAAACATTGTGGATCACCACATTTCGAAGGTGTAAATTTTTGTTCATCTAATTTGAGTGAGACTAACTACCTATAACAATTGAATTACCTGTTAGAGTATGTCATCCGCTGATAAAGTGCCTTAACTGGAATTAAACAAAGACCAATCATTCAGAGACATAATGTAGAGGTGTTATGGAATGGTTAATTTTTTTTTACAAGCATAAGCTTAGTTTGGGGCTAGATAGTGCTGTGTGAAAAGTCCACCAATATTTATTTATTTTGTTTATTTATTTATTTTTTTCCGAGTTTTATCTGCGATCAGTTGTACAACTATGAGCAAGTGTTTTGTAGGTCTTTTTGTCGGGCAGAGTACACTCCTGTTTATTGTCTTCTCAGTAGGTACACTTCATTATTGGTCATTCAAGAGCATGACATCTTTTCTCTTGAGTCTCCTTATGTAAGTGGGATTGGTAAGTCTCTGTGCTAGTTGGTTAGGGTGGTTTTCCAGTTTGTCTTGGTAGACTTGCAGTACTTTTGATCTCTTCAGACACTGTTTTGACCTTGAGGATGTCATGCAACTCTGTATTTCTTATGAACCAAGGGGCATTCGATAAACTTTTCAAGACGCCATTTTGAAAGCGTTGAATGATGTTAATATTTGAGGTGCAGGCGGTACCCCATAGTTGGATGCCATAGGTCCAAATCGGCTTCAGTACTGTTTTATAGATAAGTAGCTTATTATCTACTGACAGTTTAGAGTTACGGCCGAGTAGCCAGTGTAGTCCTCTGTACTTCAGGCCTAGTTGGTCTCTTTTCGTTTGAAGGTGTTTCTTCCACGTGATGCGGCGATCCAGGTGCATGCCCAGATATTTCACTGCTCCACTGTGTGGGAGTGGGTGGTTTCCCAGGGTGACGGGTGGGCAATTACCCTTTCGCAGTGTGAAGGTTATGTGTACCGACTTAGAGGCGCTTGCTTTAATTCTCCACATTTTCAGCCAACCAGCAATCATGGAATGGTTAATAATATAATAATAATTATCAACTTTAGTTGAAACTTCACTGCATCATATTAAGAAATCCAATCATAAAACTAACAAAAGAAATATATACCACTAACCAAGGCCCTTATAATTGAAAGCAGTTAGAAAATTTTTAAACAAATGTTATACAATTTGCAGCAAGAACCGGAGAAGACCAAAGCTGCGCTAAAATCTGAAAGACGCGCGAAGCAAGAGGCACAAAGAGCTGCCAAGTTAGCTGCTACTGTGGCTGCCAAGCCAAAGGAACCGACTGCAA
This sequence comes from Plemyria rubiginata, assembly GCA_963576535.1. Lineage (NCBI taxonomy): Eukaryota > Metazoa > Arthropoda > Insecta > Lepidoptera > Geometridae > Plemyria > Plemyria rubiginata. Next base: position 13,400,351 of record OY754907.1, read on the forward strand.
AACCAAAGGAAGCTTCAATCGCTACAAAGCTAGTTGCTGATGCTAAAACCACTAGCAAGGTTAATCACCTCATTAAAGAATATTAGGTTAAAGAAACAATCCCATAAGGCGTTGAGAACACTCGCTCACACGATTCGACATTTTGAAAGATATAAAATCACTAATCTCTATTTTGAAAAATCTCAATCAATCATTTCTCCAACAGTTCCTCAACTCCAATTATCCAAATAATACCTAGTTCGGTATCTATTATTCAAATAATAGTACCAATGGAAGATTTACTATTAAATAAAACTATGTATGCAATGCCAGGTATTTTTTAAGCCCTGATGACACAGCTAAATACTGGTGTAAATTCTGTTGTTTAGTTTTCCTACTTAAACCTAATTTGACAGCTCTAAAAATATTGCCGTCCCTTTCTAAAAGACCGAAACGAGAAGGATGGCTATAATTTTAGAGCTGTCAGATTAAGTTAGTTCAGGTTAATGCAACAACAGAATCGACACCATTGATCTTGTTCAACAGGCCATGTCGCCCAAGCCGAAGGTGCCTAAGAAAATGATCCAGCAGAATCGACACCGAGTGAGCTGGTTCGGCCAGGAGTACAATGACAATGTCCGGAGCTTGAAGAATATGCCAGTCAACACTCAGTAAGTTGTTACTAAAGACAAACTTTGGATCAACTGAAACATATTAGTTACTAGCGACCCGCCCCAGCTTTACACAGGTGCAATGCTTATGTATTATACATAAATCTTCCTCTTGAATCACTAGTAGTTTGCAAGAGGAAGGTTTATAGATCTTAGATCTAAATATATATAACTCAAAGGTGACTGACTGGGCTGAAATTTGGCATGCAGGTAGATGTTATGACGTAGGCATCCGCTAAGAAAGGATTTTGATCAATTCTACCCCCAAGGGGATAAAATAGGGGATGAAAGTTTGTATGAGATTTTCAAAGTAAACGAGCGCGAGCAAAGCCGCGGGATCAGCTAGTCTTTACATGAAAAAAATGAAAAATATTTATTTGCAATAACAATCTACATTACATAGTTTTAAAGTTCTAAGCATACACAGGGACAGACAGACAGACAGCAGGAAGCTACTTTGTTTTATACTATGTAGTGATAAATTATAACTAGGCTCTTCAAATTCAACCTAGTGTTTCTTCTTAAATTGAAAAGCTTGGCTCATGTTTGGGATCTGATGCAGTTTCCTCCAACCTAGTGTTTAGTATAATGTAAAAAACTGTCTCTTAGTCATTATATAAATAATGAACCAACCTGATATTGCTGCAGGATTTCCTATTCAAAAATGTATGGCGTGCTAATCTGTAAATGTATTTTCAGTATACACCCCGCATTCATAAAACTGGGTGTTCAGCTCTCAACCAGAGAGGTGTCAGGCTCCAATGCGCGATGCATCGCTCTACTCGACGCTCTGAAAAAGGTAAATATCACCAAACTAGTTGCGCCCCGCGGTTTCACCCGCGCGGATTTAAATCCCGGTATACCTACCGGATAAAAAGTAGCCTATGTGCTATTCCACACTATAATCTCTCTGCCAAGTTTCATCCAGATCCGTCCAGCCGTTCCGGCGTGAAAGAGTAACAAACATACATCCATCCATCCACACTTATAAACTTTCGCATTTATAATAAAAAATAAAAAAAATATTAGTAGGATTTTTATTACTTTGCCAACGTCAAGTCTTGTTTTGAGTTCCGATACTTTGAATCATAGCATCATTAACTATTTATGCAAGTCTTCTGGTTTCAACTGTATTCAAAATTCAAATGTAACCATAACTCCACAGATGACGAAAGACTACATGCTGCCAGCCAAGACAGAGTTTAGCCGCGGGCTCGACGCACTCTTGACGGAAACTGTGGACTTCTTGGCGTCTATGCGCCAGAGCACAGCATCTGAGAAGAACGCTGTCAAGTTCTACCGCCACCTTTTGATGCAGCTGCCCAATAATGTGAATGAGTTTGAGGTGAGTCGGACTGTATTTTTTGCAGGGTAGGTATTTGCCTGCAGTGGGACAATGCAGGCTGAAAAAACAATGAAAACAATATTTTTTGTTTTTTATTTTTTGCTTTAAATTAAGATAAGTTTCTATGGAATGCATCGTGCATTCCACTGAGTGCCAGATCAATAGACAAAAATAAATTTGAAACTTTACAACACCTCTTAAAATGGATAAGATAGAGACTTACGCTTTTGAGTAATAAACATAAAAGTAAAAAACTTAGATTGATCTACGACCTATGACGCAGAAGGGCTGTCAAATATCTATCTTTGAATGACAATAATATCTCCCAAACATAGTCTGTAATAACGTTATTTATTCGGCAGGCGAAGAAAACTCTTCAAGATGAGATCGACCGTTACATTCGCGAGCAAATCGACGTGGCAGGCGAGGCCATTTCTGCTGATGTCCGGAAGAAAATCTCACCCGGTGACGTCATCCTCACGTATGGATAGTGAGTACACATGTTATTTTTAATCATACATTCTTAATTTGCTTTATATGGTATAGTAGTGCAGTAGTCGTATTGGTAGGACGTCAAGAGAGGTCAGAGGTGCGTCCAAATATAAGGTAACATTTTGGCACATAGGTACCCAAGTTTTGCAGTATTTGTTACTAAGAGATCTGAGGGGATATTATCTACCGAGTCTCGGGATCAATGGTAGTGAAGCTGTTTTTTTTATAATGTTTAATAGGACACAATTAGATCACCTAATCAGTTCCCACACGTTGGTTGCAAAAATAGAGCACTGGTGCAAAGGTTGCAGGTTCGAAACCGGTCGTGCACCAATGGATTTTTCCTAATGATAAATTTATGTGCGCCATGCCAGTGATCTTAAACGGTGAAGTAAAACATCGTGAGGAAACTGGCATGTCATAGAACCTAAAAAGTTCTATAACATGTGGCAAGTGCTCGAAAGGAGCCTCTACGAGGCGCACTTAAAATCCTTAAAATCCTCACCACACTGTTTCACAAGAAATTAGTGACACGATAAGAAGAAGGTTGTAAAAATTATTAATTTACGTTCTCTGGTATTATTAAATACTGCCATCCATAATAGAGTCATGTGTATATTGTATTTCGTCGCATCATTCTTCAGATACAGTTAACATAGGTAGTGCCTTTAGCCTACACGAGGAATTTCGCACGTTTAGAGAATCGATTTTCAATCGAATTCATTTTTTTTTTTTTTTTTTTTTTACTACCCGCCCGTCTGTCCGACCCGATGACGGGGCGACAGCCGCCGGCGGCCATCATTCCTTTCTTGTGCGAGGCAGCGTTCGCACGTGCCTTACCAATAAAAAGTGTAAAATACTTAATTTACGTTAATTTTCGTCGTTATGACGAAACGCAAGGACGAATAAAAAATCAAGCGGTACTAACGCAAGATTCGACGAATGGAACAGGAGCAGCGGAAATTCAGACAAATTAATTAGTCGTCTTCGTCGGAGGACTCTGATAATTATTCAGGTTAGTAAAGTGTTTATTCCGTTGTATCCGCACCGTAACTAAGTCTCGATATTACGCCTGGAGGTTGACCGTGTGTCATCACGAAGGTATTGCCTGGAGGTTAACCGTGGGTTAACACGATGGTATTTTGCATTCGTACAATACGAATACGCATCAAAATTCGAGAACAAAATCGCCTGGAGGTGGATCGTGTATCCTCACGAAGGCAATTTATGATTTTGTACCAAATCAAATTACATTTTGATTTTAGTTACTAGGCAAAAATAAAATAAGTACCTACTTATCACCACGTGTGATAATTTTCATTTTGTTTTTGCTAGCGTGTTCAGGTTATTAACGTGTCTATTCCGTTGTATCTACTGTAACCAAGTCTCGATTATTACGCCTGGAGGTTGACCGTGTGTCATCACGATGGTAGTTTATTGCCTGGAGGTTAACCGTGGTTTAACACAATGGTATTTTGTATTCGTACAAAAACGATTACGTATCACAATTCGAGAATAAAATCGCCTGGAGGTGGATCGAGTATCCTCACAAAGGCAATCTATGATTTTATACCAAACCAATTTACATTTGATTTTAACTAAAATCTAGGCAAAATAAAATACTTTATCACCGCGTGCGATAAATTTAATTTTATTTGCTAGCGCGGTTTTATTTTCTGAAGTACCCTCAATCAGTAACAATAGTTTGCAAAATTGCTTTGACAAAATGAAAACTGCGACAACGCTGATCCAGAGTCCTTGGGTGCAGCCGCTGTCGAACAAACCTGTTAGAAATATCGAGGAAGGCAAAGATGATTGCAACCAAGCTCCGTTTCGACCGGCTCCAGTGCCGGACCTGGGCCTCGATATTCTCATCGCTTTGAGTGAGACCGGAGAAGAAGTGCCGATGTTCGGCCCAAAAATTCACCTCTGCTATGGTTACCCATTCTTTGAAAAGGAATGACCAAGGAGGCGAAAGAGAAACTCGTTAAAGAGTATCCTTTGCCAAAAAATTGGCCACTGTTACAAGCGCCATAAACTCAATCTTGAGTTGTCTGCCGCTGTATCTGAGGGTGCCCGGACCCAGAACAAAAGAGTAGAAGCCGTGCAGCAGCAATTGGGACAGGGAATATCTGCCCTCAATAAAGGCTTGGAACTCCTTCTGGATGACGGCGACGGCAAAGACAGACTACAAGCTATCAAATCTCAGTGACAGCAGCAGTAGACTCCTGTGCGATCTGCACTCTATGGAGACGGAGGCCAAAAAGAACATTATTTCCCCTGGATTGTATAAATCCTTCTTGAACATAATGCATGACGTCGACCGAGATGAATTTGTTTTTTGGAAGCATAAGCTATCAAAAAGGAAACGCCACAAAAGTAATCGAGAAGCATAGATTACAAATAAAGAAACCGGCTCCAACCCCTAAGACGCCTTCTACGTCATACCAACCGACGACAAACCGTTCAGGACTCCCTGGGAAACTGGACGGGCCCTTCTCGCTTCTCGTCGAACAGGGGGGGGGGGCGGTAAGGGTCAGAGGAAGAATGGTCCAACGGGCCGGAGACCTCCGGCCGGCATGCTGCTCAGCTGAATCAGCCGAAGTCATCGGCGCAGAACAGGCAGCGCGCACCATTTCAATCACAATAGAGGTTACATGAAGGCAGAATCCATTACTTTTATAATTGCTGGCTAAAAATTACAAAAATACTCAAATATAAAAATGGCTTTCAAACGGGTATTCTATACCGTTCTGTAAGAAAGTAAGACAGCTCTCGACACCCGCAACTCGGTTTCAAGTAGCGAGCTGCCTGATTATGTTTCAATGCATTGACAAATTTTTAAATCCATGGTGCTATTTCTCCATGTCATAGTTCTAATAATTATTTTATATCCAGCTTATTTTTTAGCCCCAAAGCCCAACGGGCCTATAATATTTATTTTAAATCTAAAGGTTGTTAATAAATTTATTTCGACCTCTCATATAATTTTCAAAATAGAGGACCACAGGACTGTGGCCAGACTCATACATAGAGCTGGTTTTATGGCAAATATAGATCTTAGAGGTTTTTTGTTTAGATCCTATAAAAAAAAAAAAAATTGTTTTGAATTCAGTGCCCTACCTGTGGTATGTCGTGGCTCTCTGGGTCTTCACAGAATTAATGAAAGATGTCATTAACTATCTTAAGTCAACAGGGCTATAAGCATTCTTCAGTAATATATCTTGATGATATCTTAAGTACCTACTGGGGACATTTACGATGAATGCCAAAAAAAAAAAAAAAAAAAACAACATTGTTATTACATTGTTTAGGTTTTGTCATAAATTTTGAGAAAGGTAACCTCGAACCTAAACAGGTAAGTCGATTGCTAGGTTTCCTATTTAATACTGTCGATATGTCACTAGGCTTGCCAGATGAAAAACGACAGGGGCATCATAAAGTTTACTAAGAAGATTTCACAAATTCTAAGATGCTCCATTAGGGAGTTATCACAACTAATTGGGATACTTACTGCAGCATGCCCCGCAGCTACATAAGATTGGTTTGGTTGTAAACCAAAACCCTGGAACGTCAAAAATATTAAGCCCTTCCAAAAGTATAACGATTTTGAAGCCAAAATAAGGCTAACACCTAAAATCTTAGCCGACCTAAAATGGCGGTAACAGAAAATAATAGTGACTTACAATATAATATGTTACGATCAGACAAAATATTTGATTTATAAATATTTACTGACGCGTCCAGAACAGACTGGGGCGCTTTTGCGAAGGAAAACGAGCGGGTGCTGGATGAAGAGAGGATGAACCTATCCCATCACATTGATAAACTTGAACTATTAGCTGTATTCCTTGGTCTTAGAAGTTTTGCTAACACGTATTATATAACTGCTCTATATTGCTTCGAGTAGACAACACAACTGTGGACAATTTTACGGTTAATTGGAACTCCGAACTTCCGATACTCAAATGATTGCGCAAAATTATTTATAACAAAGCAACTGATATTCTAGTCTTCCCATATTGGCCATGTCAAGCATAGTTCCCGTTGCAAAATATATATATAATTGTTAAGTAATAATTGTTAAATATGTCAGATATTATCTTCTTCGAACATTAAGTGTAACATTTTGCGCTCTCGTTTAGTACCAAACAATACTCGGTTACATACAAATTGTGGTGGCAGTATTGTCTCGATAATAGTATAAGTACCTTCGAAGCCCCATTACCATCCGTAATAGCCTTCATAGTTGATCATTTCTATGAGCAACATATGGGCCTAATAATATTCATCGTTCTGCCCTAACATTACTCCTTAATAGTATTATATGAACGAATAAAACGTATATTAAAGGGTATTTACAGACGAAAAACATCGCGCCCCAAATATACTGAGACCAGTTTTTGAGTCCCATCTCAAAAACTGGTTCTAGATTCCTATTTCGAATGGTACCCAAATTGTAGGTAAATTGACCTTTGAGAATAACATAACTAACCAGTAACGTCTGCACCATTAATGGGGCAAATCAATGGTGCAAACGTTACCGTGAAAATTTAAATGTTTTATTTAGCTTTGTGTACGTCACATCGCGTCCAGACGTTCTCTTATAAAAAACCAAAAACATCTACAGGTCTCCATTTGCAATAAAGATATTTATAAGTGACATAATTATAAAACCTTAGGCGCCAAATTGAGAGCAGCCAGTATTATTCTTACCTTTCTTTGTGAGCAATTCAAGCATATGCCCAGCAAAAACTCGAGGACTATATTTCAGTAACATTAGCTTTTCGGCCTGAAAGAATAGATAACCTCCTATTATCTCACAAAAAACCTCATACGAGAGCATCGGCTCAATCAATAAGTAGGTAGGTAGATCAAGCAGACTCTGGCAGAGAGCGGCGTCCACGTAACAGTGTTCAGTGCACGCACACGCCACGTCTCCACCTCGGCGGTGGTTGCGGCGGCCTCGGCCGGAGTCTGCATCCAAACTATAAGAAAGACCGCGGGCTGGTCCGCCTCTTCGATAACGTTTGCGAAATTCTATAACCGCCCAGTGGAATGGACGGACTTTTGCTGATGGAATCTTTGCTCGTTATGTCTGTGAGATTGTTTAAATTTGTAGATAAATAATAATTGTCAACTAATTAGTTACCTAGTTTAGACATTTGTCTGTTTTGTTTAATATAAGATTGGATTTGACTCAATCTTACAATGTTTATCATTATAAGAAGTACCTATAATATTATTAGTTTTTGTTCTAATAAAATAAAAAGTTTTCTACGAGATTCATTAAAATGATTCTTTTGGCAAGCCCATTTTGCTCATGATGCAGAAAGTCTCTAAACATCTACCTATGTTAACTGTATCTGAAGAATGATGCGACGAAATACAATATGAGATCAAACGAACTTCTTGAAGTGAAGTTCGATCATTATTGTATGAGTCGCATCATTCGAAGATACAGGGTTCCCACCCACCCAAAACCCCACGTAGAAAACAGAAGTCTCTGAACATGAATGATGGCCGCCGGCGGCTGTCGCCCCGTCATCGGGTCGGACAGACGGGCGGGTAGTAAAAAAAAAAAAAAAAAAAAAAAAAATGAATTCGATTGAAAATCGATTCTCTAAACGTGCGAAATTCCTCGTGTAGGCTAAAGGCACTACCTATGTTAACTGTATCTTCGAATGATGCGACTCATACAATAATGATCGAACTTCACTTCAAGAAGTTCGTTTGATCTCATATATTTTGTACATTTTAAATATATACATATTGATCGCAATTTCCTTTGTAAATACTTTTAACATCTAGTTCATCCATCGTGGAGCGTTGCCTGGTAGACGCTCACTCGGCCGGCATTCCGTTCCGTTGCCTCGTGTGCGGGTCACGTGGGTCGGGCAGCGACCGCGGCGCGCGCGAGCTCACGCGGCGCCTGCGCGCGCGCAGCCTGCCAGTCGACGTCGTCGACATCACCGCGCTCGGCAACGTTATGCTCTCTGTAAGTAAATAAAATAAATAAATAAATAATGCTGGACAATCCACACAGCATCATCTAGCCCCAAAGTAAGCTACTCAAAGCTTGTGTTATGGGTACTAGATGACTGATATATTTAATACATTATATACCTACATAGATAGATATTTTTTATTATACATAAACACCCAGACCAACGGAACAAATTTCTGCAGATCGTACACAAATTTGTTCCGAGGCGGGAATCGAACCCGCAACCTCTTGCGACGCAGGCGGACTCTCGCCCGCTGCGCCACTGAGGTCGTCCAAAGTGGACACTGTATCCTGACGGCTGCGCCATATATTTCTTGGATAATTTTATGTTTAGTCTGTCCGTTGGCTTAGTGGATATCACTATACTCGGCACTGTAATGCATACTGAGAATGAAGCTTGTGGACAGCTATATCTTAACGGCGGCACCTTAAATATTTCTTGTATAATTTTTATTTATAGTTTTTGTGTGGTGAGTCATAGACATCACCCGATGTAGATATCACGATCTTTAGAAGAAAAAAAATCTTTCATATCACGCGACTACTTTTGAAACATAATAACATAATAGAAACAACCCGATGTTTCGATTATGATATGTTTCAAATTAGGTAATGCGCGCTGATAACCAATATAAAATGTATTATAATAGTTCGTGCTATTTGCTGTATCCTACCGGCTGCGTCAATTTCCTGCGATTGTGAAATTGAACTTCTTAATAAAGTAGCTAAGTAGAGAGTAGTAGAACAATAGATTGTTTGTTAAGCGATTAAGAACGGTTTCATAGATGAACAAGTTCCTATGTTGAAATGTGCGAGAGGGCTTTGACGGGACATCCTCCAGTAAATGTAATTTGATAGTTGTCAAGCGAATATGTACTTTGTGTACAGGTGAATGAGGTGCCGCAAGGCGCGAGGCCGATGCTGGTATAGATAGGATAGTTGTCAAGCGAATATGTACTTTGTGTCCAGGTGAAGAAGGTGCTGTGGGGCGCGAGGCCGATGCTGGTATAGATTGGATAGTTGTCAAGCGAATATGTACTTTGTGTTCAGGTGAAGAAGGTGCTGCTAGGCGCGAGGCCGATGCTAGCATAGATAGGATAGTTGTCAAGCGAATATGTACTTTGTGTCCAGGTGAAGAAGGTGCTCCTGGGCGCGAGCGCGATGCTGGCGGACGGCGCGGTGCTGGGCGCGGCGGGCACGGCGCTGGTGGCGCGGCAGGCGCGCATGCGCAACGTGCCTGTGCTCGTCGCCTGCGAGACGCACAAGTTCAGCGAGCGAGTGCACACCGACTCCTTCGTATACAACGAACTGGGTATGTTGTTATAACGTAACATAATCCCATCCTACTACTATTATAAAAGTTTGCAAGTATGGATGGATGAATGTATGGATGTTTGTTACAAAATAACGCTAGAACGGCTAAACGAATCTTGATGACATTTGGCATAGAGATAGATTATAGTCTGGAATAGCATATAGGCTCCTTTTTGTTCCGTGGGAATACCGGGATTTAAATCTGCGCGGGTGAAACCGCGGGGCGCAACTAGTCCTACTAATATTATAAATGCGAAAGTTTGTAAGTATGAATAGATTGATGGATAGATGGATGGATCTTTGTTACTCTAGAACGGCTGAACGGATCATGATGAAAATTGGCACAGAGATGTATTATTGTCTGGAATAACACATAGGCTACTTTTTCATCACGTGGGAATACCGGGATTTGAATCTGCGCGGGTGAAACCGCGGGGCGCAACTATTGTTGCTATAACGTAACGCTAGCTGCGCCCCGCGGTTTCAGCTGCATAGTTTTAAGTCCCGGTGTTCGAAAAGTAGCCGATATGCTATTCCTGACTATCATCTATCTGCGTGCAAAATTTCATCCAGATCCGTTCAGCCGTTCTGGTGTTATTGAGTAACAAACATCTTAACTTTCACATTGATGATATTAGTGTGCCAATAATAACTTAAAAATATAAAAGGTGGCCAGAACAGTGACGTGCAATAAAAAATAAAATTAAGGTCCCTCGTATCCGATTCGTTAATTTTTTTTTAATTTTAGTTAACTTTCGATAAGTTATGAACTAAATTTTATAACTTGCGTCACACTCGCACAGATGCAATGACCGCCGTCCTGCGAGTGTGCCGCATTATGTTTACGCGGAAGTGAAAGACATTCTCTCTGCTCCGCGACTGGACTTTGATTGGAATCTGTTTCTCTACATACTTGCAACTAGCTTGCAACTTATCTAGTAAGGGAGGGGGGGGCATAACGGGAACGCTAAGGGAAATAAATAATAAGACAATAAAGATAAAATATTTTTCAATCAAAACTAATGACAACTCTTTGGTTACTTAATAATTAATCATTTGGCACCGAATTTGGTGAAGTAAGAAATCAAATAATATTTTTAAATTTAATTTCACAAGACTCATGAAAACTCCATCGTGCCCCGGGGTAGGGGCAGTATGGGGTACCCAGTGCAGGGCAGTATTTTATTTGTCACAGATCAAGCAGATGTGGATTTCTTCTAAATCAGCGTCATCAACTTCTGCACAGGCGGTATGTGCCCACTACCGGTGCTACTAGGTACTACTAGGTGAAACCGCGGGGCGCAACTAGTAGAAAATAATCTCAATGACTCCTTGACTCTATGGATGTAATAGTAGTTCTTGAGTTAACAATCGATCGATGGTTTTTAAAACTATCGATAGTATCGATAGCCATCTACTATCGATACTATCGATAGTCTATCGATGTTTAACGTACACTAGGGTGGCCCCGTCGTGCCCCGCGTCCCCGTTATGCCCCCCCTTCCCCTAATTTGTTTTACTAGATAGCGCTTTGTGCAATATACATATTTGTTATTATTAACCACATGCCTGTCATGTTGTCTCATACTGTGTGTTGGCTAATATATACTGTGTTCAGTCAATTAGAATGTCATTAACTTTAAGGCCACCAATATTGAATTCTAGATCTCATCCGATAACTCTCCCACAGGTGACCCCGACGATCTGAATGAGGTCGGCAACGACAACTGGCCCCTCAAGGACTGGCGCTCCATGCCCCTCGCTATCCTCAACTTGGCCTATGACGTCACACCGCCCAGTCTCGTGACCGCTGTCGTCACCGAGCTTGCCATTCTTCCTTGCACCAGCGCGCCTGTCGTCTTGAGATTCAGAGGCACCGCGTACGGCATTTAAAACAACTGAAATGTCAACTTACTCTTTATTTTTAATGTTGCTCGCACAATTCTAGTATTTTATACTTAAAAAGACTAACTTGTGCAAGCCTGATAGTCAAAAACGACTGTTATTATATAGTGTAACTAATGGATGAGTAAACCTATCACATGGAGTTGGAAAGGCTATATTTTGAAGAAAAACCTCTAGATATTCTCCCACGAATCGCTCGCAATTAGAATGACGTTTATAATGAAATTATACAATGAACTATGACGTAAGTGAGGCAAACAGATTTTATGTCTGTTGGTTCACTGGCAACCACACCCATTAAACCGAAACAGCAACACTGAACGGCGGCAGAAATAGGCATAGTGATATCCACGAACGAGCCCTTCACAAAGTTCTACTACTCATAGCTTTGTGAGTTACGAAGCTTGAGCAAGAAAAAGAAGGAAAGAATAGAAACAATTTTACTGTACCTACATCCAGGAAGATTTATTGTGGCTACTGTATTACGATGAAAACATAATAGATAGAGGAACTGAACGAACGTCCTACCTTGTCGATAAAGTTTATAAACTATTTTATAGTCTACCAACTGCTTTGCATATAAATGCAGCACACACTTAATATTAACTGGATCTTATGACAGGGTAGGGTCATGGTCTGAATACAGTAAGATAGTGTTAAATTAAATATGGAGGGGCCTATTTCTCTTTAAGGGGTACTTGTACTTCTTTAAGTACGTTCGTAGATCGTAAACCATATCAATGTTATCCAGCTACAATTGTATTTCGTCGCATCATTCTTCAGATACAGTTAACATAGGTAGTGCCTTTAGCCTACACGAGGAATTTCGCACGTTTAGAGAATCGATTTTCAATCGAATTCATTTTTTTTTTTTTTTTTTTTTTTTACTACCCGCCCGTCTGTCCGACCCGATGACGGGGCGACAGCCGCCGGCGGCCATCATTCCTTTCTTGTGCGAGGCAGCGTTCGCACGTGCCTTACCAATAAAAAGTGTAAAATACTTAATTTACGTTAATTTTCGTCGTTATGACGAAACGCAAGGACGAATAAAAAATCAAGCGGTACTAACGCAAGATTCGACGAATGGAACAGGAGCAGCGGAAATTCAGACAAATTAATTAGTCGTCTTCGTCGGAGGACTCTGATAATTATTCAGGTTAGTAAAGTGTTTATTCCGTTGTATCCGCACCGTAACTAAGTCTCGATATTACGCCTGGAGGTTGACCGTGTGTCATCACGAAGGTATTGCCTGGAGGTTAACCGTGGGTTAACACGATGGTATTTTGCATTCGTACAATACGAATACGCATCAAAATTCGAGAACAAAATCGCCTGGAGGTGGATCGTGTATCCTCACGAAGGCAATTTATGATTTTGTACCAAATCAAATTACATTTTGATTTTAGTTACTAGGCAAAAATAAAATAAGTACCTACTTATCACCACGTGTGATAATTTTCATTTTGTTTTTGCTAGCGTGTTCAGGTTATTAACGTGTCTATTCCGTTGTATCTACTGTAACCAAGTCTCGATTATTACGCCTGGAGGTTGACCGTGTGTCATCACGATGGTAGTTTATTGCCTGGAGGTTAACCGTGGTTTAACACAATGGTATTTTGTATTCGTACAAAAACGATTACGTATCACAATTCGAGAATAAAATCGCCTGGAGGTGGATCGAGTATCCTCACAAAGGCAATCTATGATTTTATACCAAACCAATTTACATTTGATTTTAACTAAAATCTAGGCAAAATAAAATACTTTATCACCGCGTGCGATAAATTTAATTTTATTTGCTAGCGCGGTTTTATTTTCTGAAGTACCCTCAATCAGTAACAATAGTTTGCAAAATTGCTTTGACAAAATGAAAACTGCGACAACGCTGATCCAGAGTCCTTGGGTGCAGCCGCTGTCGAACAAACCTGTTAGAAATATCGAGGAAGGCAAAGATGATTGCAACCAAGCTCCGTTTCGACCGGCTCCAGTGCCGGACCTGGGCCTCGATATTCTCATCGCTTTGAGTGAGACCGGAGAAGAAGTGCCGATGTTCGGCCCAAAAATTCACCTCTGCTATGGTTACCCATTCTTTGAAAAGGAATGACCAAGGAGGCGAAAGAGAAACTCGTTAAAGAGTATCCTTTGCCAAAAAATTGGCCACTGTTACAAGCGCCATAAACTCAATCTTGAGTTGTCTGCCGCTGTATCTGAGGGTGCCCGGACCCAGAACAAAAGAGTAGAAGCCGTGCAGCAGCAATTGGGACAGGGAATATCTGCCCTCAATAAAGGCTTGGAACTCCTTCTGGATGACGGCGACGGCAAAGACAGACTACAAGCTATCAAATCTCAGTGACAGCAGCAGTAGACTCCTGTGCGATCTGCACTCTATGGAGACGGAGGCCAAAAAGAACATTATTTCCCCTGGATTGTATAAATCCTTCTTGAACATAATGCATGACGTCGACCGAGATGAATTTGTTTTTTGGAAGCATAAGCTATCAAAAAGGAAACGCCACAAAAGTAATCGAGAAGCATAGATTACAAATAAAGAAACCGGCTCCAACCCCTAAGACGCCTTCTACGTCATACCAACCGACGACAAACCGTTCAGGACTCCCTGGGAAACTGGACGGGCCCTTCTCGCTTCTCGTCGAACAGGGGGGGGGGGCGGTAAGGGTCAGAGGAAGAATGGTCCAACGGGCCGGAGACCTCCGGCCGGCATGCTGCTCAGCTGAATCAGCCGAAGTCATCGGCGCAGAACAGGCAGCGCGCACCATTTCAATCACAATAGAGGTTACATGAAGGCAGAATCCATTACTTTTATAATTGCTGGCTAAAAATTACAAAAATACTCAAATATAAAAATGGCTTTCAAACGGGTATTCTATACCGTTCTGTAAGAAAGTAAGACAGCTCTCGACACCCGCAACTCGGTTTCAAGTAGCGAGCTGCCTGATTATGTTTCAATGCATTGACAAATTTTTAAATCCATGGTGCTATTTCTCCATGTCATAGTTCTAATAATTATTTTATATCCAGCTTATTTTTTAGCCCCAAAGCCCAACGGGCCTATAATATTTATTTTAAATCTAAAGGTTGTTAATAAATTTATTTCGACCTCTCATATAATTTTCAAAATAGAGGACCACAGGACTGTGGCCAGACTCATACATAGAGCTGGTTTTATGGCAAATATAGATCTTAGAGGTTTTTTGTTTAGATCCTATAAAAAAAAAAAAAATTGTTTTGAATTCAGTGCCCTACCTGTGGTATGTCGTGGCTCTCTGGGTCTTCACAGAATTAATGAAAGATGTCATTAACTATCTTAAGTCAACAGGGCTATAAGCATTCTTCAGTAATATATCTTGATGATATCTTAAGTACCTACTGGGGACATTTACGATGAATGCCAAAAAAAAAAAAAAAAAAAAAAAAAAAGTAATATAAAAAAAAAAAAAAAAAAACAACATTGTTATTACATTGTTTAGGTTTTGTCATAAATTTTGAGAAAGGTAACCTCGAACCTAAACAGGTAAGTCGATTGCTAGGTTTCCTATTTAATACTGTCGATATGTCACTAGGCTTGCCAGATGAAAAACGACAGGGGCATCATAAAGTTTACTAAGAAGATTTCACAAATTCTAAGATGCTCCATTAGGGAGTTATCACAACTAATTGGGATACTTACTGCAGCATGCCCCGCAGCTACATAAGATTGGTTTGGTTGTAAACCAAAACCCTGGAACGTCAAAAATATTAAGCCCTTCCAAAAGTATAACGATTTTGAAGCCAAAATAAGGCTAACACCTAAAATCTTAGCCGACCTAAAATGGCGGTAACAGAAAATAATAGTGACTTACAATATAATATGTTACGATCAGACAAAATATTTGATTTATAAATATTTACTGACGCGTCCAGAACAGACTGGGGCGCTTTTGCGAAGGAAAACGAGCGGGTGCTGGATGAAGAGAGGATGAACCTATCCCATCACATTGATAAACTTGAACTATTAGCTGTATTCCTTGGTCTTAGAAGTTTTGCTAACACGTATTATATAACTGCTCTATATTGCTTCGAGTAGACAACACAACTGTGGACAATTTTACGGTTAATTGGAACTCCGAACTTCCGATACTCAAATGATTGCGCAAAATTATTTATAACAAAGCAACTGATATTCTAGTCTTCCCATATTGGCCATGTCAAGCATAGTTCCCGTTGCAAAATATATATATAATTGTTAAGTAATAATTGTTAAATATGTCAGATATTATCTTCTTCGAACATTAAGTGTAACATTTTGCGCTCTCGTTTAGTACCAAACAATACTCGGTTACATACAAATTGTGGTGGCAGTATTGTCTCGATAATAGTATAAGTACCTTCGAAGCCCCATTACCATCCGTAATAGCCTTCATAGTTGATCATTTCTATGAGCAACATATGGGCCTAATAATATTCATCGTTCTGCCCTAACATTACTCCTTAATAGTATTATATGAACGAATAAAACGTATATTAAAGGGTATTTACAGACGAAAAACATCGCGCCCCAAATATACTGAGACCAGTTTTTGAGTCCCATCTCAAAAACTGGTTCTAGATTCCTATTTCGAATGGTACCCAAATTGTAGGTAAATTGACCTTTGAGAATAACATAACTAACCAGTAACGTCTGCACCATTAATGGGGCAAATCAATGGTGCAAACGTTACCGTGAAAATTTAAATGTTTTATTTAGCTTTGTGTACGTCACATCGCGTCCAGACGTTCTCTTATAAAAAACCAAAAACATCTACAGGTCTCCATTTGCAATAAAGATATTTATAAGTGACATAATTATAAAACCTTAGGCGCCAAATTGAGAGCAGCCAGTATTATTCTTACCTTTCTTTGTGAGCAATTCAAGCATATGCCCAGCAAAAACTCGAGGACTATATTTCAGTAACATTAGCTTTTCGGCCTGAAAGAATAGATAACCTCCTATTATCTCACAAAAAACCTCATACGAGAGCATCGGCTCAATCAATAAGTAGGTAGGTAGATCAAGCAGACTCTGGCAGAGAGCGGCGTCCACGTAACAGTGTTCAGTGCACGCACACGCCACGTCTCCACCTCGGCGGTGGTTGCGGCGGCCTCGGCCGGAGTCTGCATCCAAACTATAAGAAAGACCGCGGGCTGGTCCGCCTCTTCGATAACGTTTGCGAAATTCTATAACCGCCCAGTGGAATGGACGGACTTTTGCTGATGGAATCTTTGCTCGTTATGTCTGTGAGATTGTTTAAATTTGTAGATAAATAATAATTGTCAACTAATTAGTTACCTAGTTTAGACATTTGTCTGTTTTGTTTAATATAAGATTGGATTTGACTCAATCTTACAATGTTTATCATTATAAGAAGTACCTATAATATTATTAGTTTTTGTTCTAATAAAATAAAAAGTTTTCTACGAGATTCATTAAAATGATTCTTTTGGCAAGCCCATTTTGCTCATGATGCAGAAAGTCTCTAAACATCTACCTATGTTAACTGTATCTGAAGAATGATGCGACGAAATACAATATGAGATCAAACGAACTTCTTGAAGTGAAGTTCGATCATTATTGTATGAGTCGCATCATTCGAAGATACAGGGTTCCCACCCACCCAAAACCCCACGTAGAAAACAGAAGTCTCTGAACATGAATGATGGCCGCCGGCGGCTGTCGCCCCGTCATCGGGTCGGACAGACGGGCGGGTAGTAAAAAAAAAAAAAAAAAAAAAAAAATGAATTCGATTGAAAATCGATTCTCTAAACGTGCGAAATTCCTCGTGTAGGCTAAAGGCACTACCTATGTTAACTGTATCTTCGAATGATGCGACTCATACAATAATGATCGAACTTCACTTCAAGAAGTTCGTTTGATCTCATATTATGATTAGGCAGTATATTCTTTGATGTGCATGTATTTTGGAAAATACGTTCCATACATTAACTGATATTTTAATGAATTAACCAATCAATGTAGGTTTCTAAATGCTGTGTCTAATTATTGTAGGTGTAATATTGTCCTTTGGTGTTTAAAATTCGGTATATTCTTTTATTATAAAATTAATATCACATTATGTACTGTCCTGTAGTAAAGATATAATTTGAAGCGCTCGAGGCGTAGCTTGCTTTGTTATTTTTTATCGATTGACTAGTTAAGCATCGTTAAGCATGGTTACTTTTTTAAAAGATGACCACTAGTCACATTCCATCGGTAAGCTTACATGTTTCTTCAGTCCCGGCCTAGAACGGGCGCGTTGAGGCGGCCTGATAACTCCGCTACATAAGAGTTTTCGATTTATTCACCGATTTTAAAGTTTGCTTCATAAATTCAGATATTATATATAGATTACATACTTTTAAGATTTACGGTACTCGTAAAATATAAAAGCCCAAGGCTCATTAGGACCTAGGTTAAGAACCCTCAACTGTGTTAAAATGAGGATGTGATTTTAATCATTTATAATATCTGTCCCATAATGTGTAGGTACTATTGATGTTCTAAACAAGAGCTCAAAACTTTTCTATGTGTATAAATAAATGTTTTTTTTTTCTGAATAAATGTCTTTTAGAAAACGGTCTTCTGTATCTATTCGTATGTAATTAATCCTTTGCTAGGGCATGTGTTGTAGAATACGATTCTATTCTCTAGAGAATAGAATCGTATCTGCAATTCGTAATTGCCTAGGCAATTAATTATACTGCTACTACTAAGCTCTATAGGTGAAATTTTTTTCTATGCACCTATACACCAGCACGACAGCGAAGCGGCCGGGAAGGTGATTTTTAACTTTATCATCATTACTATAATGCATAGTACTAGTTGAGAAACTTGGAGTCACGCAAGCATTTAACATCAGGTGGGTGGGCCATCTGCTAGCTGTATAAAAAAAACACTCCGGAGCACAAGCAATACCATGCCGCATTATGGATAACATTAGGCATAACTGTTTGATTGAGCCTTATCATACTACCCCGTCATCAGGCCATAGACAGATATACCAATTTCCTAATTGTTTAGAAAAAGAGAAAATAAAACTAGAAAACCATGTTAAATTAAAACACTTTATTACTGCAAATGCACATACATCACTTTTTAAATGCATAGAACTAGAAAGTGTTGCATTACAAGCAAAACACAAACATACAGCATTCATAAAATTATTCTTTATGATGTTCAGACTTATGAATAGAGAAATCTAATCTTACATAAACAATCACCAATAAGAACAATGCATATAAGAAGCCTACAACTAGCAATGGTTCTTGGAACATAAGCAGGCGAGGGAATGAGTAGCGAAGCTGGAAGTCTTGGATGTGGTTCTCTACAACATTTTTCTTAATAAACTTGATGACTGGACGGCCCTTGGTATCCAAGTATGTGAAGTGTAGACTATCCGGCAACCTTGTCACTGAATAAGGAATGTTCAACTTGCTTCCCACTGATCCTTCAGGTAAAATAATCTTAGTGACTACTTCATCAACTTGCATGTCATCAAAAATGTGGTCAACAACCCTCATCTTTAGCAGGTAATCATTGCCAGAATGGTACAAGTATTCATAGCTAGGGACATTGTACCCAAGAGTGTAATGGGTTCTCCAGCCACCAAAGAGAGGGTATCTTGGTCTGAGATCCAACTCCACAGAGTCCTTCTTCATTTTCATGTTTGATGTGGAAATGTTGCCGTTGGTGTCACGATAGTAGACATCGGCAGCGGAAGCAGGAAGAAGTGTTTTATAGGATCTGACACTGGCCGGGCCACTTTGGTGATCTTGTTGATAGTCATAGCGAGAGAATGCTCCCTTCAGTTTAGCTCCAGTGTGTTCAATTTCAATGACTTCTTCAATGGCAATATTGCCCCAATGGGACACTTCAATAAGTCTCTCAATGCGTGTTACAGTCAGGAATGGAGAGTTATTCTTGTAGTGTAGACTCAATTCTTTTTCAGTGAATGGTCCTGTGTTTGGATATGGGCCATAAATTATAGAACCATCCTGTTGAGAGAATGGCTTCACTTTGGTGAACGCCTCTACACTTTTTGTATTCATATTGACCACTGTTTTCTGTGACGTGACATAGTACGGCGTGTAAGCGTACAAGTTTCCGATGTATTTGACTAGCTGATCCTCCTGCTGAGTGATCTCCGTTGGATAAGGCTGGAGAGCCTTCGTGAACACCGCTTCTGTAACTACGTACACTGTCGACCCGGCATTAAGTGATTCCCTCAGTTCAACACGCCAGAATTTTACGTAGTCATAACCTTTCACAGTGGTCTCTGCAATGCGAAGATCTTTGCCGTTGCTGTCCTTGGCACCTATAAATGCTATGGTGTCCTTCGCAGGAGCTTCAACAGCTACCAAGAAGTTCTTAACCGGCGATTTCCCTGTATTTTCCAAGGTGATTTTCGAGACAATTTTGACGAGCTGCGATGAGACATCGATCGTTCTGTCTACGTTTTTAATCTTTACCTCACTTGCAATATTGTCAACATTGACGCTGCTACTAGTTATTGCAAAATATAATACAAAGAAAACACAAAAATGGAATTTCGCCATTGCCGGTTTCTGGAATACAATTTCTCAATTTTTTGACATTTGCTTACATTTGCAACTGGTTGGTTGGAGGAATATTTTCGTTTTGACTTATGTTCGTCGTTTGACAACGCGTAGCCGGAAGTACACGCCATCATCACATCAAACGTCGAATCCAGTGTTACCAGCCTATACCAAAAAGTTTTCCCAAGCGTTTTTCTGAATTTCCCTAAAATTCCCGAAATAGAATTATAAATGTACCTTCCAGTGCGTACCTTCGACAAATTTGCGACATTCAGCCACATGCGGTCTTGCTCGCACCTAGGTGAAACACCCGCATGTCAAAATTAGTTCCGTTTCTACTCTTTTGTGTCACACTATACACTGTAAAATAAGTACACTTATTTTACATAACACCTAGCTAAACAAAAGACAAAACAAAACAATAAAGAATCTTAATCAATCTTGCTAAGTGAGGTGAGTGAGTTACAATAATGAATGAATGCGCCGCCGCGCAGTTTACTCCTTTCATATCATGCGTTCCTTTCAACCGACAAAACTTAAAACACATTCTTTGATTTCGATTTTGCAAGTTTTGTTTGAAATCCCTAAAAAAATTCCCAAAACATTCCAGTCCCTAAAAATGTCCCCTAAAACACTTTAACCCCTAAATTTTGGGACAAAATCCCTAAGTTGGTGTACCGGACCGGGACCCGGGACGGTAAGCGGGGAGGGGCGAGCCTCTGGAGTGTGGACTGTATCTTCGAAAAACGGCTGTCGCTCAAGCCGCCTCCCGCTTAATGGCCCCTAAGATCTGGTACTTGTTGTGCTGGGATTCTATCGGGTGTAAAATAACAACGCGTGCGCTTCGTGGTTTCAACTGACTGATCACGCGATGGTTGGGAGCAGCATCCGGGGAATTAGGTTCGATCCGAGCATGTACCGGCAACCGCCTTGGAGAAAGTTTCCTCTATCAAACTGTTTACTATTAATCTTCGGGTAAAAATACTGACTCGGTTTTTTCCTAATTTTTTCACTATACTTGTACACGCTCAGACCGTTCGTCTAGTGCTAGTCCCAACGAGCGCGCAGTCTCATTTATTCAAATCAAAAGTTTACAATATTGTCTATTTCTGTTTATACTATTGCTATCCTGTACTATTTTTGACATTTGACCTTGAACAGGTTCAGACTTGTCCAAATCCTGACACGTGTAAGGCAAGGACCTGATTTTGCTTGTACAAAAGCTATTCTATTTCTATTAATCTATGGATCTATTTCTATTACAGGTACCTTCCTTGAGGATCTATTGTGCGGATTTGAACTTCTATATTCTATAATTATTATTCCGTATGATATTAGACATATATATACGGTTCTCTATATGCCCTACTATGTAACCTACTTAGGTTTACATAGCGACTATACTGTTCTATGACTATGATCTGTATTACATGTATCGGCGTGCATATACAGTTCTGCACGCCACCTAATCTAAATTTTTATACATAGCGCGTGTGCATGCTCGCGCGTGCACATCGCCCATGTCTTTGCATGATATTACGGGTGTGCATATGCAGTTCTGCGCACCCGGACCTATACCTAATGTTTTTTATACATGGCGCGTACCACGCTCGTGCGTACGTATCGCCCATGTCATTGCATTATATTACGGGTGTGCATATGCAGTTCTGCACACCCGGGCTGAGAGCCCTATTTACTTAGCCTATTCATAGCGCGTGCGCATGCCTATGCGCATCGCCTATGGTCTGTATTATATTAAGAGCGTACACATACAGTTCTCTGTACGCCCGGGTACTTAGGTACCCTAGGTGACCTGGACGCAGACAGGGTGCTACGCCAGGCCTCTATTTACCTCCGATTACCTTTAGCGAAACCTTACCGGTGAAGTGATGCTATGTTATTCCTAAGCTCTGTTATATTTCAATGGTATTGGCAGAGGTGCCAAGCCGAATTACTATTAGTACCTACCTATTTCTATTTCCCTCGTCCCCCGCGGGGGGTGTAAGTGTAGAGTACTGTGTCCCTACAATTAAAAGACGTTACCTTTCGGGATTTTTAATAAAGGATAAAATATAAGGATTTCCTACCTATTCCTTATGTGCTATTAATATTATTTTAACTAAGACGTTCTATTTTACAACTTTATAACTATCAGTCTATCGCGATGTCGAGTCGTCCGGAACATCCTCCCGCCGTCCAGTGACTCCCGACGCTGGGACTCCCGCCGTGGAGGAAGACTCGCTCGTTGGCAGGACTATCAGCTTCTTGGTCGGTCTTCTTAGTACACCTCCCTTGGTGCGGACGTCCACAGCGCGTACGATGTCATCTGGCCCCGGATACGTAGCGATGATGACCCCCTTGGGCCATACGTTGCGGGGCAGGTTGGGATCCGCTATGAGGACCACGTTCCCCAACCTGAGTGCTGGACCGCTGCCGTGTGGATTGCGGCGGTTCTGGAGATCGGGAAGGTATTCTCTGAGCCACCTGGCCCAGAAAATGTCGGCGAGGCGCTGCGCGGCACGCCAGTGCGTGCGCCCGATGAGGTCCCCGTCGGTGAAAGGCCCGAAGTGCGGCGTTCGAGCAGGTCCCAGGAGCAGGAAGTGGTTCGGTGTAAGAGCCTCGGGGTCGGCCGGGTCGACCGACACATGGGTCAACGGCCGGCTGTTGATGGTGAACTCTGCCTCGGCAAGCAGAGTTAGCAGGACTTCTTCCCTCGGCTGGCGCTCGTGGAGGGTTGCCGCCAAAGCGGCCTTGGCGCTTCGCACGAGGCGCTCCCATGCGCCTCCCATGAATGGTGCGCCCGGGGGGATAAAACGCCAGGTTATCCCCCGAGCGGTCGCCTCGTCTGTGGTGGCTCGATCAAGGGCGGCGCGGAGCTCCTTGTCCGCGCCGCGGAGGTTGCTCCCGTTGTCCGACCATATCTCGGTGGGACAGCCGCGGCGCGCTATCATGCGCCGCAGGGCCATCACTGCGGCACCGGTGGATAGATCGGATGCGAGCTCGAGGTGGATCGCCCGGGTGGTCAGGCAGGTGAAGAGGGCGACGTACCGCTTGGGAGTGGTACGCCCGACGGTGACTACTATGGGGCCGAAGTAGTCCACTCCCGTGTAGGAGAATGGACGGCAGTGATGAGCCAGCCGAGCGAGCGGGTGGTTGCCCGTCGGCGGTTCCGGTGCCGACGCCTTTCGAATGCGACAGGTCAGGCATCGGTGTATGGCCATGCGGGCCACGGCTCGCAGTCTCAGGATCCAGTAGTGCTGGCGGCACTCGTTGATGGTGGTTTCAACGCCAGCATGATGGAGCTTTCTGTGAATACTATCTATAAAGAGATTAGCGAGCCTACTGCCCCCACCAAGTATGGGCGGCGATTTTACTGTTGCTGTTATACCTTCTGCGGCGTCTATTCTAGAATTGATTATTATGATATCATTTACTAGTTCTATCTTCAAGGCACGGAGTCTGCTTGCCTTGGAAATGCTGTCTCCCGCGCGCAGCGCGGTCAGCTCGTCTCTGAAGTCGCTCTCTTGGCTTGCTCGAACCAGGAGTGTCTCAGCCCGCCTTAGGGTATCTGTTGTCAGTATCTGGAACTTATCGTAAGTTTTATTATTATCCCTAGGCTTGGGGGCGTTGACCTGTTTGCGCTTTCTATGCCAGTCCTCGTCCTGTAGCGCGTTCCGCTGTGTCCTTTTGTACTGTACTCGTTCTCGGTTCTTGAGAATGTCTATAAACTGTAGTACTCTAGCCGCTGATCTAACTAGCCTCTCGAACTTTGAGAATCTCTCCGGATCTGGCAAAGCTGCACATATACTAGGTTTTACCTTGTCTACGGTCACGTTTGTGCGCTCTTCGCCCGTGACTTCGGTCGGTGAAGGTATGTCGGTGGGCCAGCCTGCTGGGTCTTGTAGCAGGAAGTCTGGTCCGCTGTACCACCTGTGCTGTCGAGTCATGTCCACCGGGACATTGCGCGTCGCGTCGTCCGCCACGTTCAGCTTGGTTGGCACCCATCGCCACTCCTTGAGGCTACTGCAGTCTTCTATGGCGGCTATTCTATGTGCAACGAAAGGTTTGTAAGATCTGGCTCCTGTCTTGAGCCAGGTGAGGACCGTCTTGCTGTCGGTCCAGAAGTACCTCTGATCGGGCTTCCGATCATGCTCCTCGACGACGGCCTCTGCCATGCGGCTTCCCATGACTGCTGCCTGAAGTTCTAAACGTGGTATTGACAAAATCTTCAACGGCGCTACACGTGCTTTGGCTGTTATAAGTGATAATCTTACTTCATGATCAGGGCTGACGACGCGCCAGTAGAGGACTGAAGCGTACGCAGCTTCGGATGCGTCGACGAAGGTGTGAAGCTCCACCCGTGACGCGTTACTGTAGCTATTATAACATCTTGGTATAGCTATGTTTTTTAGGTTCTCAAGGTGGCCTAGCCATTCTAGCCACTGCGGGGCTAAATCTGTCGGTATGGGCTCGTCCCATCCCGTTCCGCGCCGCCACGTCTCTTGTAGGATCTGTTTGGCACGTGTGGTTATCGGTGACGCGAAACCTAAGGGATCAAACAATGACATTACTACCTTGAGCATCTCCCGCTTCGTCGGGTTTCCCTTCTTCAAGATGTTATCTGGGAGCCTTGCCATCTCCAGGTTGAAGGCAAGCTCGTCTGTGTTTGGCCTCCACATGAGGCCTAAGGTGCGCTCGGCCTTTGTGCCGTCGTCAAGCTGGCGCGGCGTCTGCTGTGTCTGCCCAGGCTCGAGCGCTTCTATGATGCTGCTGTCATTTGAAGTCCATTGACGGAGTTCAAAGTTTGCATTTCTATGGATTAACCTTACTTGGTTTGCTATATCTATTGCCTGTTCTGTTGACTGGAAACTCTGGAGGTAATCATCCATGTAATGATTCTTGACTATTGCTGTTGCTCCATCAGGGTACTGTTGACTGTACTTACTTGCGTTCAGATTCTTAACGAATATGGCGGTCGCGGGTGACGACGTCGCTCCGAAGATGAGCGAGGTCATTCTATATTCTGTCGGTGGTGTTTCGCCGCGTTGTTTGCCTCGCCACAGATAACGCAGCGCGTCTCTATCTGCAGGCTTTATCTGTATTCGCATAAACATTTCCGCTATATCCGCGGAGACAGCCTTCTGATGCTGCCTGAAACGCATCAGTACCCCTGGCAAGGACTGAAGAAGATCTGGACCTGTTAAAAGACAGCTGTTGAGCGATGTACCTTTTGTTACTGCGGCGGCGTCGTGTACCACCCGAAGCTTATCGGGTTTCATCGGATTGATGACTGCGAAGTGTGGTAAATACCAGGTCCTGTTACCTGATGATGCCGGCGCTTCTTCCGCGTAACCTTTTTCTATCAAATTTGCCATTTGTGATTCATACTTTGCCTTGATGTCTGGATTTTTGTCTATCTTCTTTTCTGTACTGGTAAGCCTCTTCAAAGCATTGGCTCTATTGTCGGGCATTTCGATCTTCTCGTTCCTCCATAATAACGCAGTCTCATAAAATCCGTCCTTTCTCTGACTAGTTTCTCTGTCTAAGATCTTTAAAGCTTGTGTATCAGGATCGTTATCTGGACGTTTAGGCGTTATCATTAGGGATTCGATCGCGAAGTGACGACGCAGCTCCTCATCCATACCTTGTTCGGCTTCTGGGTAGCTGACGTAGTTTACTCTTTGGCCGAGTGATCGTGACCGCGACCCGTGGAGAACCCATCCGAGGGGAGTGAGGGACGCCACTGGCTGTGAGGCCCCTCCCGTCCTCATCTCGTTCGCCACGAGTAGATGCCAATTGTCCTGGCCTATTAAAATCCTTGGCTTTGCATTTGTATGAACTAGGTACTTCTCTAAATCTTTCAGGTGTCGACTTCCCTGTACGTCATCGTGCGTCACCGTTTGTGGCGAAAGCTTCAGCCCTTGGATGGTTCTTGCTTGAATCTCATGAGTCTCCATTCCACGGAGCGTCAGAGTGATCCTCCTTGACCTTACCTCTTGAACTGTGGTGTTTGCAATCGCTTCAATGCGGAGGGGGTCGTGGGGTCCCTGAGCCCCTATCACGGTGGCGACATCTTCGTCCACCAATGTTACTGTTGATCCGTCGTCAAGAAGTGCGTATGTCTTTACCTCCCCCTCAGGACCCGATGCTGTTACTGGGATGATCTTGAGGAATGTTCTATTGTTGTTACCTGTGTTCGTTGAGGTGATTGACTCTATCACTGTCTCGGTTACCTCTTGGCGACGGAAGTGTAGCAATTTGTGGTGGGTGTACTGGCATCCATCTTGCTCGCACTTTACTATTTTGCAGGAGTGATTTCTTGATCGCTTGTGAAGACATTTGAAGCATAAGTTATGCTTCTTCGCCTGATCCCACCTGTCATGTGAGGATGCCTTCGCAAATTTCCTGCAGGTCGATGTTGTGTGCCCGGAGCTGTCGCAGATCGGGCACACCTTGGCTATTGGCTTCTCTCCTTCGCTGACCGCGAATGTTCTATTCTTACTATTTTTTACACCAGAGGATGTCGCCGCATCAGACTCCGGCTGCGCGTACGGACTGCATCTCGCCGCCTCTCTATCCAGGAATCGGGCCAGTCGGATTAGATCTGGCTCGTTCGAGGTCGACTGGTCCGCCGCGAAATCGTACCATCTATACCTCATGGCCGACGAAAGCTTCTCTATAGTAACTTTGGCTATTTCTGGATTATACAAATAATATACCCTTTCAAGTGCTTGGAGCGTCGCAACGATGTTTGCCACTCTGCTGGCGAACACACATATCTCCCGCGGGCTGTCGGTCGGTCGTGGCAGGGCTTTCAATCTCTCCAGCTCCGCCAGGGCTATTGTATCGGGCCGACCGAAGCGGGACTCCAGCGTTCGCATTATCGTTCGCGACTCGACGTTAAAGATAAGCAGGGACTCTACGGCTTCTCTAGCCTTACCTTTTAAGCACCTTCTTAAGCGCGCCACATTTTCTATCTCGGTATATGCGGTCGCCGTTTCTGAATATGCAGCCTGGAACGCCAGCCACTCCTGGTGGGATCCGCTATAGGCGGGGAGCTCTGTATACCGGCGAGGAGCAGCCTGGGTGCCGGCCCGAATCGCCTCCGCCAAGGCTACTGCCAGGTCCGACACCTCAGACCTCTGCGTCACGGCTCCCGCCGGTGCCTGGACAACCGGAACTGTTGGGGGGGTAGTAAATTGTCCCTCATACCTGGTTTGTCCTTTTTGCACTCCGCCTGTATGGCGTCCATAATCACTGCATCCAAATCCGTTATGTTGGGGGTGTTCCTCAACAAACACACTGTTCACATTTTTATTGTCACTGTTATTGACTCTATTTTTATAACCACTATTATTGGCACTATTGTTCCTATTGCCACTGTTATTGGCACTCTCATTTTGATGCAGGCCCACGCCGGGGGTTCTATTGGGGGGGGTTAGCGTTATTCCGTTCCTCTCCGACGCCCCCGCCGCCTCCCTCGCTATTGGTCCAGGGAAAGGCAACGGGACCGATAAGTTGAACAGCGCAGGTTGGCCACCCGACGATTCTGGCTGCATCTCCGCCGGCAGTTCTTCCCGCTGCGCGGCGGATTCTGTATGAGGTTCATTCGCGATGGCCAGGATGGTCGTATCCTGGACCCACTCGCTGACCCTGAGGGTGTCCTCGGGGCCATCTATGACGGTTTCGGCGTCGCTATCCTCGGAGTCGGCCTCCTCCCGGAGCTTGGCCAACTCGGCTGCTGCGATCCGTTCCTTGACCCGCAGCAGTTCTATTTCAGCGGCGAGGATCTTGCTCTGCCTTTTCTTCTTTGCGCTCCTTGACGCAGCAGATGTAGCGGACCTCGTGGTGGTCCGCTCTGTCGTGGTCGGCGTCGGCGTCGGCGTCGGCGTGTTCGATGTTAACGAAGTACTTGATGTAGGCGCACTTCCGATCTCGATGGGATTCGACTTCCCTTCCGTTTCGAGAGACACGAGCGGAGGCGACTTGCCTTTTGACGCGGGGCCCTGTGCCTGTTGCTGATCTACCGGCGGCGTAGATAGCTCTATCGGTGGCACGGGCATAGAGGACGCGGACGCGGACGCGGCCGGGGCGGCGGTCGCCATGTCTGGATCGAGCGCGCCCGGACGCCTGCTGCCCGAACCGTTTCGCGATCTCGTCAGCACCATCACGCACGGTTGTTAAATTACGTGATCCGGCTCGAAGGACCAAAATGTACCGGACCGGGACCCGGGACGGTAAGCGGGGAGGGGCGAGCCTCTGGAGTGTGGACTGTATCTTCGAAAAACGGCTGTCGCTCAAGCCGCCTCCCGCTTAATGGCCCCTAAGATCTGGTACTTGTTGTGCTGGGATTCTATCGGGTGTAAAATAACAACGCGTGCGCTTCGTGGTTTCAACTGACTGATCACGCGATGGTTGGGAGCAGCATCCGGGGAATTAGGTTCGATCCGAGCATGTACCGGCAACCGCCTTGGAGAAAGTTTCCTCTATCAAACTGTTTACTATTAATCTTCGGGTAAAAATACTGACTCGGTTTTTTCCTAATTTTTTCACTATACTTGTACACGCTCAGACCGTTCGTCTAGTGCTAGTCCCAACGAGCGCGCAGTCTCATTTATTCAAATCAAAAGTTTACAATATTGTCTATTTCTGTTTATACTATTGCTATCCTGTACTATTTTTGACATTTGACCTTGAACAGGTTCAGACTTGTCCAAATCCTGACACGTGTAAGGCAAGGACCTGATTTTGCTTGTACAAAAGCTATTCTATTTCTATTAATCTATGGATCTATTTCTATTACAGGTACCTTCCTTGAGGATCTATTGTGCGGATTTGAACTTCTATATTCTATAATTATTATTCCGTATGATATTAGACATATATATACGGTTCTCTATATGCCCTACTATGTAACCTACTTAGGTTTACATAGCGACTATACTGTTCTATGACTATGATCTGTATTACATGTATCGGCGTGCATATACAGTTCTGCACGCCACCTAATCTAAATTTTTATACATAGCGCGTGTGCATGCTCGCGCGTGCACATCGCCCATGTCTTTGCATGATATTACGGGTGTGCATATGCAGTTCTGCGCACCCGGACCTATACCTAATGTTTTTTATACATGGCGCGTACCACGCTCGTGCGTACGTATCGCCCATGTCATTGCATTATATTACGGGTGTGCATATGCAGTTCTGCACACCCGGGCTGAGAGCCCTATTTACTTAGCCTATTCATAGCGCGTGCGCATGCCTATGCGCATCGCCTATGGTCTGTATTATATTAAGAGCGTACACATACAGTTCTCTGTACGCCCGGGTACTTAGGTACCCTAGGTGACCTGGACGCAGACAGGGTGCTACGCCAGGCCTCTATTTACCTCCGATTACCTTTAGCGAAACCTTACCGGTGAAGTGATGCTATGTTATTCCTAAGCTCTGTTATATTTCAATGGTATTGGCAGAGGTGCCAAGCCGAATTACTATTAGTACCTACCTATTTCTATTTCCCTCGTCCCCCGCGGGGGGTGTAAGTGTAGAGTACTGTGTCCCTACAATTAAAAGACGTTACCTTTCGGGATTTTTAATAAAGGATAAAATATAAGGATTTCCTACCTATTCCTTATGTGCTATTAATATTATTTTAACTAAGACGTTCTATTTTACAACTTTATAACTATCAGTCTATCGCGATGTCGAGTCGTCCGGAACAGTTGGGAACCGTGGTCGAATCAAACAGGAAAAGACTTTGTCTATGGCGATGTTCGGATTCTGTTGTCTATCTCCTAGCTATAATTTGGTTGGATATCCCTACTACGTACGCGTACTTGTTTAACCCGTAACTCGGCGCTGTACAGGTCAGTGCCCTACTACAATATCGGAGCGACTCTGCCAAGTGTATTCAAATTCCTTGGACTCTGCTTATCGCATTTTGACGTGACATGATATTGTGACCAAGGAATTTGATGTACTTGTATTCAAATTCCTTGATTGTGACACAGAACCATAGATATTATAATACATCATCCAAGCAGACGCATGACAGCCTACGTAGCTCAGTTGGTAGTAGCTATGCCTTCTGCGCCGTAGGTCGTGGGTTCGATTCCCACCGTGAACAAACATTTGTGTGGTGAACATAAATGTTTGTTCTCAGTCTGGGTGTTATATAATATTATAAGTATGTATTTACAAAAAAAAAGTATTATAAGTAGTATATCAGCTATCTGGTTCCCATATTACAAGCATAAGCTTAGTTTGGGAATAGATAGTGCTGTGTGGAAAGTCCACCAATATTTTATTTATTTTATATTTAAGCAGATCCAAGCACAGAGCAGTAACACTGTCAAGGAATTTAGGTTGGGTTGTATGTATCATGAAGTTTCTACAACTTCATGGGTTGTATTGTATCCTTAGAGCATTTATAACGGCATTTATAAGCAGTTATAAATGCTCTAAGATTGTATCCAAATTCCGTACTGTGATTATGAATGAATGATAGACATAATTTGATGTCGAATGAATTAAAATAAAAATATATTCATTCAATCAATTCATTCAATAAGTTGTTTTCGTGGGGGACGGACGCTTTAGCTTTGCTTCGTTTATAAAGTTATCTTACGAGTACTAACTTCTACGGTATTTTTCTGTAACTCGATTCCCATCAAAAGATAACGTTTCCATCTAAAAAGACAAAATTGTTGAATAAAACAATTGCAAATCACCGCTGTACTTGACCGAGTTACCAGAGGACCCTGCAGGAAGTTCCGTTCATCAGAATGTTTCGCGCAACTATTCGCCTGGCACTGGTTTTAATATGTAAGCCGCACACATTCTCTCTAAGCTTTACTAATCAAACCACGCATTTGGTTTAATAACTTAACTATTCCGGTTTCAGTTATAAACCAATTCCTGACACCCTGCTGGGCACTTCGGTCTAGTGCGAAAGGTTACGGAAAGGACAAAAGCAGCAATAACCCAAAGACATTGGCAGGAACATCTTCCGGTCTTCCCTCTCAGAATTCTACCCGCAGAGGCCTAGGTATATCTGCCTGGGGAATTGTCATACTAGTTGTGAGCATAATTGTAGCTGGAATGGCCCTATATTACTTCTCTGTGTGTTATCCTATGTGTCAGGGGTACAGCACGAGCAACAGATATGATAAAATTCCTAAAATGGGGCTGCCTACCATGGCATGATAATTCAAATTTAGTATAGGTATCAAGAACATATCCCTAGAGAACTTCGGCTGAAGATGGTGGTTGTGATTTTATTGTAGCCTTATGAAAGTGAGAACCTTTTCTAAATTTAAAATAAGTAATAGTTTTATAAGGCTACTATTATAGCTGGAAAATTTAAGCCTGCTTTGGACCAAACTCTTGGGAGCACCTCAGTTGTGTTCATTTTAATTAGGTATAAGAATTAATTTAAAGAATTCGCTATCAAAATACCTACCTTGGATAACTGCCATAACAAATCATCTTTTTCATCTGTTGTGTACTGAGACTACCCTACCTTTAAATCTAAACATAACCTTAACATCTGCTTAAATGCTCCTTTTTTATCTTCAAATTGTGTGTAAGTATGTGTCATACCACCCTATACAACCCCAATATAAGTTGAGCAATGTTTTGTTTGAGATAGTGTAATTTTAACACTAAAATGACTAGTTTTATACCTACTATACCTGGGTACTTGGAAATTGTATAATGTTCACCAAAGCTATGCAAACACATTATTTTGGAATAGATAAGATACTGACTGATACTCTAGGATGCATCATAAAACCAAATTTAAAAATTATGAAAGATATTTAAGTAAGATCATTTTGAGTTTAGTTTTATCCAGGAGAAAGATTACCACATCATTACAATATCCTTGAGCTATATATCTCAGGTACCTACCTACCTATATTGTTTTTAGTTCTCATGCCTTACTATAAGAAATAATGTTACTTTATTTGTCAGTTAAACAAGACTAATGCAAACCAGAGGAGCACAATAAATATCGAATGTTATCCTATTTGATGAACAAAATAAAACATATAGTCACATTGATACTAGGAAGTATAGTTTGCTTTGTTTACTATCTCGAATAAGAATAGTGTAATTAACTTGCAATTTATGTTAGGTCGACATTAAAATAAGTATTAATTATTTGTATTAGGACAAAAGTACTACTCTGTCCAACAACATTCGTCCAAGGAACCGCGGAGTTTTGAAAATCGCATTTTGTATGGGCCCTTTTCCTGTCATGCGTGTTTTCGCCTATGTGCGGAAACGGGCTGCCCGCACCATACCTATCATTTCATATGTTTTTCTATCATGTGGATAGCTAGCACGCGTGCGGCTAGGAGCTGGTATCGCTAGCACGCGGGCGAAAACACGCAAGACAAGAAAAAGGCCCTAACATATTTAACTATCACTGGCCACACGTGTGTTTTTCCGGTGAGTGAGGCGAAGCTCGTAATGTTGTTAGTGGAATAGCACTGCAATGTTCTCTTTAGTTTTATGGTGTTTACCGGCGTACACTAAATCACAAAGATTTTTTAATGTCCCATGTACCTACCAAGCGGAATCACTTTTGGGACAATAAAAAATATTGTACCTAGCACAGTATTATTTTCACTACGCATGAAATCACTTTGTAATTTTGATTAGATTTTAGATTAAAATGATTTTTACAATCTTTGTAAATGCTCAAAATATAATATAATGCGCTTTACTGAAATAATACTTTTACTAAAAACAAAAAACAACTTAGCTGAGGTATGTACCTTGTCAAGTCACAGTTTAAAGGAATCCAAAAAAACAAATAATTAAGTTAATTAAAAATTTATTTGCCATTTTTATTACTAAATGCAACCACTTTTGTAGGTATTTAAAAATTACTGGAAGAATATAGCTAGTTTCAGATTAGGACTACAATTTTACACCTAATACAATAAATGCATTCGGCAATTATAACTACGTAAATTGATGAAAAATTGTGATGGTCTTAAAACATTAAAAATAATTTGAGAATCACTGGTTCCTCTCACTGCTCTAAATAAATGTGGTGTGTATTTAGGAATGGCCTGGCCTAATTGTTATAAAACTAGTCAAATCATTGTTAGTCAATTGCCATCAGCCACATCTATGTAAAAAACAGATTGTCTCCTAAGCTCACATAGATTACTTTTATTGCAGAATTAAAACTGGCAATGACACATTCAGTTATAAAAAAAACACTTAAAATCACACCACAGAAATGTATAAAACATACTATGGTTTTCTATGAAGCAATGGCCTCTAAATATTGCTGCCACTGACCTCCACTGCATGTAAGCAATGAACAGAATTTCGTACCTACCAAAGAAATAATTCACAGTTTAATGCCAACTAGGGTGACCATCCATAGGCACCGGACACTATCATAATTCATCCGACAAGCACCAGCAACAGAACTTCTGGTAGGTTAAGTACAAAATGTTAAAGCAGTGCCTTCTAGCGGTTTTTCGTATTCTGATAATGTACGGTCAGCCTAAAACTTATGCCGCGCTTCTAGGAAACCAGAGCTTCAAAAAGAACTTGGTGGATAAAGTGGTTATAGCTCGTCTTTCTCGAGGTCCACGTCTGACAGGTCAATGTCCTCTTCCACTGGCAACTCGCCGTCTTTGCCGTCCCAGGGATCAGAGGAGACTGCTTTAGGCATCTCGGCGCCTCTCACTGGCACAGTCTGTCCGCGACCGAACGACAGGTCCCTGGAACACATTTTAAAATTAATAAATATCAATAGGCAATTAGAGCGCTTGTTCACTGCAAGGAATTTACCGACCGGCAGCCCGATTTTGTGACCCGTCCTTCTCTTACTCGTCCTCTTTACCGTTGTTTACTAAAAATGATAGGACGACGAGTAAGAGAAGGACGGTTTACAAAATCGGACTGCCGGACAGTAAAATTACTTGTAGTGCACAAACACCCGGCATAAACGGAACGGAGAAATTGTAAATTGATGGAAAGGGCTCAAATATCGTTCTTCCTGGAAATTTATAGAAGAGGCCTATGTCAAGTGGACAATGTTGAACTCCTTCAGGCTACTTTCTGATGGAACAAAAAGATGGCCCACCTGATGTTAAGTGTAAAATTTCACCTATAACAAAGCATTGCCTCGTAAGTCACGCACGATCTGAACCTACCCCGCATCCAACAATGAGGCAGGCCAATGTTAGGCCTTAAGGGCCCGGCGACAGCGGCTCGCAGTTTCGAGGTGCGATTGGCTATTATTTCATTTTATTTCATTTCGAGGAGGTTGTTTGAAAGAATAACTATCCAGTGACACGCATAAATACTGTGCGAACACAAATAACACAATAATATGCCCGAATCAGAAATCATTTTGGTATTAGTATGTTTGGCCTTACGTTTACCTAATACCAAAATGATTTGTGACTCAAGCACATTTCCCTTATATTATTGTATTATTTGTATTCGAACAGTATAATCAGGTCTCAGACAGATACTATGGTAACTGGTATTCAACAAGACCGCCAAACTAAAACATAATTTATTTTCCGCTTCGTTGCGTTAAGGAACCTTCATTTTTTTACTTTTACGTTACGATTCTAATAACGGTTTCGGTTCATGAACAGCAGAACATGACAACCTTGTAAACACAAGGCGAACCGAAACCGAAGGGAATGTATTCGAACTAGTGATGGAAGGATTTAGTGTAACTGCTAGGAGACGAAGTTCATGATCATTAACAGTCTGAATCCATAGTTCACTGTTAGATAGATATTTTATTTATTTTATTTTAGACTAGTAGCGCCCTGCGGTTTCACCCGCGTAAAACCCGGTATTCCCACGAGATAAAAAGTAGCCTATGTGTTATTCCAGACAGACATTATATCTGTGACAATTTTCACCAAGATCCGTTCAGCCATTCTGGAGTTATAGAGTAACAAACACCCATCCATCCATCCATATTTGAAAACTTTCGCATTTACAATGTCAGTGGGATATAGACCTCCCATAATTTGACAGATTGATCACTACAATATTCATGTGTGAGGTGTTCCTTAGTCGAATTCCTAACAATATCCACGGGAGTTGATGGATAGGTCGTGGATACGTCCGTCTCTAGCGCCTCTACTAATAGTATTACCATTGTCAGATTTCATTTTTAGCTTGACCTTAGATAGTGATGTCATCACACATTCTCTTTGGTGACAAAAAATAGTACCTACCTACATATTCTTTTCCTGCTGATATTGTTACATAGCGCGTGCTTAGAATGAATAATCTGTTCGGACTCTGAGCTCTGTCAAGAAAGTACCGGGAAACGATCCAATACACAAAATTTTAGTTAATCATCCAAAATGTTATCGGCTTCAAAGTATGCTCCTTCAGAAACGATACATTTATGGCAACGAATACTTCAATAAAAAAATAAAGCTTTTTCTGGAAATGAGTTCAGTTCTCGCCGCGAATTCTCCTTTATGTCTTCTTCCGCACAAAATACAAGGGAAAAATCTGCCTCCGACGACGCTACGGTGTATAAATCTATTAGATTAAGGGTCCGGTGACAGCGGCACGCAATTTCGAGGTGCGATTGGCTATTATTTCATTTTTTTTCATTTCGGGGAGGTTGTTTAAAAGAATAACTCTATAGAAACACGCATAAATACTGTTCGAACACAAATAATACAATAATCAAAGGGAAATGTGCTTGAGTCAGAAATCATTTTGGTATTAGGTAAACGTAAGACCAAACAAACTAATACCAAAATGATTTCTGATTCGGGCATGTTTCCCTTATATTATTGTATTATTTGTGTTCGAACAGTATTTATGCGTGTTTCTCTAGAGTTATTCTTTCAAACAACCTCCCCGAAATGAAATAAAATGAAATAATAGCCAATCGCACCTCGAAATTGCGAGCCGCTGTCACCGGAGCCTTAAACGAAATATTTTTTTACAGTGCTACAAAAGTACCGTGTGACGTCTATATTTCTACATGTCTTTGTCTGTATGAGCTTGAAACTAACTCTAGTGACGAAGATTCAAGGTAACTAGGTAATAAGTGTCCTATAAACTTTTTTCTGTGCAAGCTACAAACTATAGTGACGAAGATCTTATTCCCCCACCACGAATTAGTATTAGAGGTCACCGCCATGTCTTGGCATGTAAATGTTACCTGAGGAACTCGTTGATGCCGGTCTCGGAGAAGGATCCCCGGAGCGTGGAGAACTTGAGTTTCTTCGCGTTGACGACCGCCATGGCCGGGTAACCGAAGCCGCCCAACTCTAAGGACTCTTCTAGTGCGGCTTGCGCGCCCGCCTCCGACCACACCCAGCTACAAGGCGGAATACGGATTAAATAATAAATAAATAATGCTGGACAATCCACACAGCCCCATCTAGCCTCAAAGTAAGCTACTTAAAGCTTGTGATAAGGGTACTAGATAATTGATATATTTAATACATTACATACTAAGATAGATATTTTTTATTATACATAGAAAACACCCAGGCCAACGGAACAAGTTTCTGCAGATCGTACACAAATTTTATTCCGAGGCGGGAATCGAACCCGCAACCTCTTGCGTCGCAGGTGGACTCTCACCCGCTGCGCCACTAAGAAGTCATTCACGATCGTCAGGAGGATTATTGAGGGTTATTTCCGTTGAGTAACACCTGTCAGTCACACTGTGACACAATGGGACGAAAACTTCCCGTTGAGTAACCCCTGTTACACATTGCAACTATTATTTTCCCGTTCGGTCACTGTTGCTGAACGAAAAAAAAAAAAGTTACAATGCGTAACAGGGGTTACTCAACGGTACTGAAAACCAAATGTTATTAAAACTAAACCTCTGTAGCGAATGCTGAATAAACCTTTTTTTGGTCGTCAACACTGCATAGTATCAAACAAAGTCGCTTTCTCTGTCTCTATGTCCTCATGTCCCTTTGTACGCTTAAATCTTTAAAACTACGCAACGGATTTTGATTCGTTTTTTTTAATAGATAGTGATTCAAGAGGAAGGTTTATATGTATAATACATGCATGATATGTGCACCCGTGCGAAGCAGGGGCGCGCGGGCGGGTCGCTATTATTATTCATATTAGCCTCGTGTTTCTTACGCCTTATTAATAGGTACTCACCCCCACATCTTGTTCTTATACTTGTCTCCCAGTTTAGCTAGCACGGAAAGGTAGCCGTTGCGACACGCCGCATTGCAGTCTAGGATGTGAGGTAGGATGGACACCACGCAAAGAGGCTTCTCACTGCACGCTGAGAGCGTGTCTTGGCTAACAACCTGAAACGATAGAGTTCACATAAAAAATGAAAATAAGTATGTTATTGTGTAACTTAAATAAGGCTCTAGAATTAAGTAGAAAACGATAATGTTTCACAAAAACGGTAGCTCTTCACATCGCTATTCACGTTCGTATTTTCTTTTAGGTACATAGTGAAAAAAAATATTTAAATCGTGAAAAATAACTTGGCCCCTTGACAAATATAGGCGGTATTTCACTACACCTCGTGTAACATCGCCATACGATAGCGGTATGTATGTTGTGTTGTACACACTTGCAAGGGCTTGTGTCTCGATTTAAATATAAAATAGACGAATGTGAGCACCTAGATAGACAAACCTGCAAAGGTTTATTGGTGCAACATCCCAATAAACATCAATAATTTTACTGTTTAAATAAATATAAATAAACTAGCTGATCCCGCGGCTTTGCTCGCGCTTGTTTACTTTGAAAATCTCATACAAACTTTCATCCCCTATTTTATCCCCTTGGGGGTAGAATTGATCAAAACCCTTTCTTAGCGGATGCCTACGTCATAACATCTACCTGCATGCCAAATTTCAGCCCGATCCATCCAGTGGTTTGGGCTGTGCGTTGATAGATCACTATGTCAGTCAGTCAGTCACCTTTCAGTTATATATATTTAGATTATACCGTCAGATTAGAGTCTAAATAACAAAACAGGTAGATTAGTTATACTAATTTTGCAATAGAAGTCTAGCGTTGGTTTGTGTTGTATATTAGGTGAATGTTTGTGTAAGGGTGGTGTGAATTTGAGAGTTATTCTGCTTACACTAGGTCTCATGAGTGTTTTTTTAGTAGAGTATCACAGTCTAAATTAATTAATGCATTCTGTACTTGTGTCATTAAATACAGGATTGGTGTTCAGAGCGTAGTCTTAACATGTTATTTAAACATAAAAAGGTAGTCAAAATATTATAAAACAATGCGCAAGTTTACATAGCCGAAACAAAACACACGCTTCAATAAACTTAACGACTTAACAAGATTGATTCCAAAACATGGATTCGTCGCGCTTGGTGCAATTTCACGGGTTTCATTTTATCAGAAACTCTGTGTGAAGTATAAGTGCTTGAAGAAATGTGAAGTAAGATGTAATTAATCGATTTAATTAATGAAATGACTTTACTTGATAAATTTTTTTTGGTACTTAGTAAAACTGATTTGGATCAAAATTATATTTTGGTTAAAAAATTATTGTTTCATTCAGTAATTAATAAACATAATAAACAGCTTCAAGGCCCTGGCTGGCATAATATGCATAATAAACTTGGCGCTGCTCAAGCGCGCGACTGTAAAAAAACGCAACGTACTATCCCATACATCTCCGAACGCGCGCGCTCCGACGGCGCTGCCGAAACGCGTGACTGTAAAACCAGCCTAAGACGTTTCATAGTGATCCTTGTGATTCATGAATCTTTCTTCTTGACTTTGGTCTCGACGAACTAGAGGTAGATCGATCACCTAGTATATTATAAGACGTTTCAATTGATTGTACTTACTTGATTGTACAGAATAGTCCGTTTTGATTTTGTATTTCTTCAAATGAAAGCCTTTTGATTTTGTGGAACAGACCTGAATGATTTCCGGGGCCGGCACGTTCTCTGCCAATTTTTCGAGGGCCCAAGACACGATGTCGCTCGAAGTTCTGCCTCCGTTGTAGTCTTCCACACTGTCGCTCGTCTTCTTGCCAGATGTGAACATCTTGATGGTCGGATAGCCTTGGACCTGGTATCGGCCGGCCATCATCGTGTGGATGGTCGCATCTAGGGCTCCCAATTTCACCTGAACATGACAATTAAATAATTATTAGAATTTTATTGATAAAAGCAATGGTTTTAGAAAACTAATGTTGGAGCAGTTATTTCTATCCGGAAACGCATTCGTACACTCGACAGGTTTCACCTCAAATGCCTCCGAGACATCATGAATATCAGATGGTCGGATCATGTCAGAAATACAAACGTACTGAAGCGTGCGACCATCAGTGGTATTGAGGTGTACCTAATGAGGCGACAGCTATGGTGGTGTGGCCATGTTTCTCGTATGTCGGAGAGTAGAGTGGCGAAACGCATCTTCTTTTCAGAACTCCAGTACGGTAAGCGAAAACGCGACGGCCAGTACCTGCGATACGAGGATGTTCTGAAAAGACATATGAAGAGATGCGATGTAGAACCTTCTCAATGGGAGATTAAAGCATCACAGCGCACTGAATGGAGACGGCTCATTCATCAACAAGTGAACGCTTTTGAAACCGAGCGTCTTGATGAACTCGATAGGAAGCGAGACGAGCTGAAGGCTAGACCACCTATGGCCATTACTTATAATTACGTCAGGGGGATATTGACATGCCCCAAGTGCGCTCGTACTTTTGTCAATAAAATCGGGTACGTAAGTCATCTGAGAGCGCATGAAAGGACTGATCAACTGTGTCCTAATTGATTAAAAGTTATCATTCATCCAGTTTAAATAGTCGCCGTAGCCGAAATCGGCCAGGACGTCATCATCATCATCACAAGTTACACGTAACAATTTGAAATAATAAAGTTTTTTTTAGTAGGTATATTTGACGCGTGGAACTGGCACCAAACTTTAAGACGTTTCAAAGTGGTCATTTTCATTCTATTATGCAAAGACTAACTAACTAGAAAATATGATGCTCTTCAAATAACCGTTCATATTTACTTGAAACATAGATAGAACACCCAATCAGTAAACTTTCAATAAAAAAAAATTAAATCTTTTCATTCGTTTATGCCACAGACAGTTATAACAAACAACTTTAGTTAGCATAAACACACGGTAAAGTTATGAACCCATTTGCATGAATATTTTAGAACATTCGGAAACATTAGTTTGTCTTTTTCGTTTACAAGCAAACAAAACAAGAGCGAGAAGACATTCCGACGTTTCGTATTGGAAACCTTTCCAAATGTTTTAAAATAACCCAGCTTTTTGAGCAAGGGGAAATGCATCCTTTTTGTTGAAAATTACTGGTAAAAAAAATTTGTATAAAAAATATTTTCAAAAATCTAGTTGGCTTTACATTGTACTTTCAATGAATATTAATGTTACTATCGATTTGTAACAATAATGTTTTTGGTCACCACTACTTATTCCGTCAGCCTGTTTTTCAAAATGTTTAGTCTAGAAATATTTTTACTCACAAAAAATATTGCGTAGGTTAACATACCTTTCCTTTCAGCTCACTGGCAGCTTTAGCCCAGTGCGGCTCCAGATTCTTGCAGTGTCCGCACCATGGCGCGTAGAACTCCACCAGCCAAAGGTCTTCGCTGTCCAACACCAGCTCCTTGAAGTTACTGTCTGTGAGGGTGACCACGTCCGACTGAAGATAACAAGAATATGTTTATGTTTATAACAATTAAACATGGAGTTAGCTAGTTTTAAGAGTTGTGCTCTGTGAAGGCATAGTCCGGGGAGGTACCTACCATTCCCATTATACTATACTAGTTACGCCCCGCGGTTTCACCCGCGCAGATTTAAATCCCTATATTCCCATCCCACAGGATAAAAAGTAGCCTATGTGCTATTCCAGACTATAATCTATAATCTGCCAAGTTTCATCCAGATCCGTTCAGCCGTTCCAGCGTGAAAGAGTAACAAACATCCATCCATCCATCCAACCATCCATACTTACTCTCAGCATGCCGGATAGAGACGTTTATTAATCTTTTTACAAAAAAGGCCTGACGTTACGAAAAACTAAATAGGTAAGTATGGTAAACCACTCAGACTAGGGGCAAAGAAGTCATTTTTCTTCTTGTCTTGTGTCACTAGTTTCTTTCGAAACAGTGTGGCGAATGGATTTTAAGTGCCCTAAAAGGCTCTTTTCGAGCTTATGGAGTCATTTAGATACCTACTATATACAATTGATTACGTATTCTGTGGCACAATGTGTGTCAGCCATTTTTTTTATCTCGATTGATAGCAGAATACCTAATAAGTAAAGGCCAATGACATGACGTGACGTGGCCCAATAGTCGATTGAGTAGACGCGTAGGATGTGGTACACATGTGGGCAGCAACATTAAGAAATGTTAAAATGTACACCTACTCTGTAGAAAGTTCTAGTGCAAAAGGACCTATACTTCATAAAAATGAAAAAAAATCCTATAATCCCTAATGCCTAATGTTAAAAATATATAACAAATGCGTTATCTTGTAGGTATTTGTCTGTATTTCGTCATTTTCCACCCACTGCATTTCGTAATTTTCCACTGCATTTCTAAGGTGTACCTATCTGATTTCAACTGCCTTTAATTAGGTATACAAAATAAAACCTGTTTATAGTGCGCTTCACGCAAAAAGAACGCCGGAAGAGGAGGGGGTGTGATGGCGCGTGTATTTTGTATGCGCAAACACATCCACTGTTTTCCACCGTTCTTTTTGGTTGACGCGCACTATACTTATAGTTAGTTGACTTCAATTGATAGATTGATGTGTTTTATCTTTACTGATTAAAGTTACTGAAATATCCGTTAGTTTCTCACTAACACATTTCATTTGAAGATGTACCTAAATGACGTGGTAAACAATTTATATGCTTCATTTTGTATCATTGCCCTTTGTTTGTATGTTCGATAATATACCTACATAGTAGCATAGTTATTTGTGCATAGCTCCTAAGGGCTCTCTTTATAGATCCTCAGACATAAACAAACTGACACACGTGCTTATTTTCGAGCCAAAAATCATGCTTTTTTCAAGCCTTGCTCAATAAAAGCATGTGTGAACAGGTCGTGCTAGTAATTAAGCATGCTTATTTGGTCGTATGTCAGTTGATTTTTAAGCATGCTCAAAATAAGCATGCTTATTTTTGTTGCGTCAGTACCTTCAGGGATAACTACAATAACTAGGGATCTGATTCATTTAACATGCAGATGGACTAAAAATATGCCTACCTATTTTTATAGAATTATTCTTCGATCAAGGATTACCGAAGGGGTAATT
The DNA here is from genome assembly GCA_963576535.1 of Plemyria rubiginata. Classification (NCBI taxonomy): domain Eukaryota; kingdom Metazoa; phylum Arthropoda; class Insecta; order Lepidoptera; family Geometridae; genus Plemyria; species Plemyria rubiginata. The sequence continues at coordinate 13,442,955 of OY754907.1, forward strand.
CTTGATCAAAGCTAGTATTGCTTGTTAATCTTTACATTTGATATTAAGTTAGGTAGCCATGCAATAAAAAATCTATTCTCAAATTCATTTTCATGCTTTTATTATTTTTTGATGATATTATAAATTTTAGGGCTTCTTTCTTCTATTATTTCTTCTTTTAAAAAATTGTTTGGATTTAATTATTTGAGGAACATAGTCATTAGTCATTCTTCTACGGAACAAATGTGATTGTAGGAACTGTAGCTTTTTACTGTTACTTTGTGTTGTAACAAGGTATGGATGACTTCGGACTTGTTTCACTGGTTTTGTTTTTAGCTTTTTCCAGGGTATGTTATGACCATAGGTGTTCTTATGCAGCAGCTAACAGTAAAGTGGATACTATACTTACTAATAAATGTATCAGAATAAATAGTCTCAAATGTATGTCTTAGGTATGTAGATCATTCATTTACTGTTTCATAAATAAAATACAGTTAATAAGGAGTTTAATTGAACTTACTATTTCTTATGAGATAACTGTAAGTACCTACCTCCTCAATATTTTTACTAACCTACCGTAAAACGGGGTGGATAGAATTCAAGGGGTGAATGAAAATGACCCCAAAAAAGCAGTTTGTTAATAATTGCTTTTTTGGGGTCATTTTCATTCACCCCTGGAATTCTATCCACCCTGTTTTACCCCTATTATTTACAGCTTTGATTTAAAATCTTCCAAAATACTATGTAAAGACTTCAAAAACTTAGCCTTCTTATTATTGGGAGCAATACTTGAAGCTGTATGCATAAGACTAGTGTTCTCATAACCATTATCAGACAAAGAACTGTTATTCTGGTTCAAGGTTTGAGTTTTTTGAACCGGCTTATATGTTCTTGGGTAATTTAAATATTTTAAGGAATTTACCTTGTCTGATGATGAACTAGCCTTCTTGCCGAGGTTGTCATACGCCTTTTCTTTGGCAGCCTTCAAAGCAGCATCAACAAATGCTTCTGCATTTCTTTGTCCCTGGTAGGGGGTATGTTTGCTACCCGTGAAGATTTTGATTGTAGGGAATCCAGTAACTCCGTATTTCTGTGTGAAGCTTTTATGCTCGTCAGCATCAACTGCACCTACTTTGGCAATGCCCTGTGAAAGTGATACATGTTTTGGAGTTTTAATACACATAATGATTGCTAGCATTGAATTTGGAGTTATTATACACATACTTATTTATTGCTAGCATTGAAGTATTAGTTATCTAGAGAATCAGCCCTAGATTACCTTTAGTGCTTTGGCAGCTTTTTTGTATTCAGGAACGAGATTTTTACAGTGACCGCACCATGGAGCAAAAAACTCAACAATCCACACTTCATCTGAATTTGTGATCAGTCGATCGAAATTACTAGGTGTGAGCACCACTACGTCTGAAGATGAATCGTACAGGCCGTACGATCCCACTGTACACAGTAAAATACCTGAAAAAACAGGAGATGATAAAAAAAACACCGGCACAGTACCCACTCCCAGCACATTAAAATGTTCACGGTCCTAACGTTTGATAAACATACTTATGAAAATTGATTGCAGCATTTTGTTTGATTTAACGCTATTTTTCACAATAATCGCTACGTTCCGCTCGCCCGTTGTATTTAGAGCAAATCAAAATCAGCAAAGCAAGCGACGCAGCAGCAGCTGCACGCAGGCAAAATTGAAGTAAAAGTAGGTACCTACCTAATTAGTAAAGTACACGTCAGTCAGCCAGCAGTAAACCACAGAGCATCCTTACATATGGAAGTCGGAAGGTAAAGATGATTTTTTAGTGTAGTGTTTTTTCTGTTACAATGTTTCTCTTTAAATAAAGTTATTTTCTATCTATTTTTAGCAGGTACCTCTAATTTTGATCTCATTATTTTAATATAGTTTTATTTTAACTAGTATAACGCATTGGACCTGGTCTGTAATGTTGTACTGATTTTTTTTTCGCTTATTCTTTGCAATGCTATTGGCCACAACTTAACCGATTGCAATTTTACTTAGCTACATTCAGTGTTTTTATGTTCCGTTGGTCTGGGTGTTATAAAATATGATAAAAATATATCTATATATGTTTAGTGTATTAAAAATTTAAGTTAGGTATCTAGTACCCATAATATGTAATATATTAGATAAAATTATGTAATATTTACGAGAAAAAGACGTGAATGGATATATTATATGTACCTATAGAAATAGACTTCGTAGTTCGTCCTTTCCGTTCAACAGCGATCGTGCAATTCAGTGTGGCAGGCTACGCAAACATCCCAACTAACCGTGGGTAGTATGAGTGAGATGCATGCATATGCAGCACGTCACACCGTCGTGTGTGCTTCATTATCAGCTCTACCCCATTCGCAGCGGCTCAAAAACCAGGTCTGACTCATTTTATTAGGACATGCCAGTCTAATATATATATTAACCCAGTACAAATAGGGTCTATTTCAGAAAAAAGCCATTCGCATCATTTTTTTTGCTAAAAGAATTTAAACTCTTACCACTAAGAAATAAGGTCTAATTTGCAATGCAGAAATTTTTCCACTCAAGAGTGGTTGAGCTGTACCAGCTCAAAACACAAAATGATGAACACAACTCAAACGGTTCAGAGAGTGGTTTCATTGTAAAACAGAACCTTGAACCGTTTGAGTTACTTATACGTTTTGTGTAATTGAGTGGTTTAATACACATACGGACAATTTGTCGGTTGAATCATTTGAAGTAATATCTGCGCTAGATGGTGGAGTAGGAATGATTTGTAAGTAATACGGTTCATTTTAGAAAAGCATGTTTTGTTGTTGGGTGGGTACGGCGGTAAATAGTTTGCATCAAGATTTTCTGTTGCATCAGTTGGTGAATAAGGTTCTTTTTATAAAGTTGAGGATTTCTTAGGCTACCGGTGGCTTCACTCACGCGTTAGGTAGCCATGATTTGCTATCATTATTTTTGAAGGATTTTTCCCGTTTAGGAACGCTAAACAATAGTAAAATATGATACCTATTTAATAAAAAAAGTAGACATAAGAAATTAGGTATATTTATGTCTAAATTTATTTTGTAGTTATCATTCTACTCTAACTTCGGAAACTCCCACGAAAGTCTTCTTAAAAAGTTAGTAGGTTTGCATGCTAGGTAACTTAACTAACATAATTTGTTAGAATAAAATAAACTGGAATTTATTATTTATAATTAGTAGTATATCTACTCTACCTATATACAAAAGTGAAAACTTAAAACACACATGTACCAACAACTTATTTTGGAATAAACAGGCTTTTTATTTTATTTATTTATAATTATTCCCTATCTATTACAAGGTTTAGTCACTAAATATGAACATCTTTCGCATTTATAACTAAGTAAATTAGCTAGGATAGGATAGTTGTTTGAATTTAGTAAAATTGACCATGCCTACTAAAAATATGACACATACAGAAGATGGCCCACCTGATGTTGAGTGGTTCAAAATAAAATTCTTTATTTTACAAAGACTGGTAAGGTTAGTGTGACTTTCAATTACCCCTCAAATGATGGATAATGAGGTCAAAGGTTAATTCTAGCCAAAGTCATATCTTCATGCTTGTTTGAAGTTTTTGAAGTTTCCCTGCAATTTTGAGCTGTCTGAGCCGCGGTTCAGCTCCAGCTCGAGACTATAAATGAGCTGATGCGCTGCAGATCATGATTTTTGAGTGAGTTACCCATGGTTAATCCCAACACGTTCAACCATAGAGCAACACGGAACTCCGGTCCGCCGGCGGCCCGTGTTGCTCTATGCGTTCAACAGTGAAAGCTTTGATGTTAGCTATAAACCGATACCGCATGGTAAGCGCACTTCAGTGCACGAACATCGAAGAACTCTTCACTGTCTCGTGCCTCACTATTAGTGAGTCACTAAGTGTGCGGCTAAGTGATCAGTGATCACCTAAGATTATTTTACACAGTTCGCCAAAGAGTATACAATAACTACGTATGTAGTTATTGTATACTCTTTGCTACGTATTAGAATATATTCAAAGACTTTGTACTTATAACTAGACTGTGCACCAAAAAATTTTGTTTAGCTAAAATGAGATTTATTGTCTTATGTGTAGGGTAGCTATCTCCATAAAAGCTGTAGCGAGCAGAAAACGGTCCTGGTGAGAGGGCTCCTGCTGGGAGTGTGTCCTTGTCTGACGTCTTGCCAGCTCAACTAACTATTGGGTTTGGTAGAAATGGTACAATAAAGTACATACGTTTTGCTTTTTTATGAATTACCAAAACGAACGTTTATAATCTTTGAAACTTTATTAAATATTTCTAGTTCTTAAGTAGGTATAATTAATCATCAATTCGTTGTATTTCATAAATAATCCTTCAACACTGAGTATGTTAGAGTAGTAATTAAATGTTTGGGTCTGGTAATACTAAATGCAGATGGCGGTTTGCTCATATGGTTGTTTGGATGATTCTCGTGCTTCGATTTGTGATAGTCTAAATTTTCATAAAACCTGTTAATTTTAATGAAAAATGGTGAATTCTTGTTGTTTGACAGGGTGCAAAAATGAGTATTATCCCGTTAGCCGCTTTTCTTTCCATGGGTAAGTAAAAACAACAATTATGTTCTAAGGGTAACCATGAGTTTTGTTGATCAAAGATTTTTTTACAATCTCGTACTAGTAGTAGGTAGGTCGATACGTCTCGACTGTCATAAATTGGAGATTTTGGTGAAAAAAAAGTTGTTCTTAACGCGTTCTTTGACTTTGAGACGATGACGTTTGTTGTTAATAACTAATTCTTGTATTGTAGATTTCCAAAGAATGAAAACTAGAAATTAAAGTTGGAAAATGAAGTACCTGGAAAAAACTCAGTCGTCTGTTGTTTGCAGTACGCATTTTAAATGTGACGACTTTATTCCTGGGTATACTAGTAAAATGCTGAAACCTGATGTTGTCCCATCAATATTTCCTAAGGTAAGAATAAATCATTCGAGTGTGTCCGCGCTTTAACAATAACCTTGAAAATTCAAATTTTGCGATGCCTTTTTCACATAGTTTTACTGAGCCGAACGTGGTAAGAGTTAATATTTTTAGTTTTGTTTTGTTTGAATTTTTGAGGTAATATTTAATTCAATGTTAAGTAGGTATGTACTAGTTTCATACTGTTTTAAATTTTGTTTCGCCTATTATTTATATTCGTTTATGTTGTAATATTTATACGTTTATATATGTAAATAGAAGCTCCCATCTGCACTACTCTGCTCCAGTCTACTCTTGTCTACCTAACTACTGTGTCCCATTAACTTCAAATATCTTTACAGGTCGTGCCCTACAAAATAAGAGTGCATGTTGTAAGCAATGTATGTACCTATAGAAGAGGTAGGACCAGCACCAAAAAAGGCAAAACTACAAGAAAGTGCCATTTAGGAGATTACCATTACGGAGTGTTTGTACACAAACAGAATCCCCTGCAACTACTGACACGCCACGTAAAAAGAAATTACGTCAAGATGTGAAAGTGTTACAACAACGCCTGAAAGTGTGTTGTTCAAAAATTCTTAAATTTAATACTTAGAAGCTACGGGAAGTCTCTAACCCTCAAGCATGTAGTACATAAGGCTACATTAAAACAAAAATTGCGTAAAACAGTATCCAGCAATGTATAAAACCAATTCAATAAAACAAATATTCCAGAATATTGCATCAGGTGTTTATATTTTGACCTCCTCTATTTTACTGGTTTAATAATAATAAATATGATATTATGGTGATATCTCACATTTGACAAACCTAGCTTTTTTTAACTACCTCTATAAGGAGCGAATATTGTTAGGTTTTTTTTCAAATTAACGGTAGATGATACTTACCTAGTATAAAGGGAAGAAAAAAGTATTTCCGACCCTTAACCCACGTGTAAGGAAAGTAATGTAGATTCTAAAAAATATACACACGCGATGTTTTGGTATTTTTTTTTACTTATATAAATATGGTAGCGTAAATAGGTCATCAATATGTTAGGATACGCAATCGTACAAGCAATTTGTCCCGTGTTCTGTTTGGTTTTTCATGGTCACCTCATCAGAAAGGGACACACTCCCACCAGGAGCCCTCTCACGCGGACCGGTTCTTGCGCCTTGGTGCACAGTCTAGTTATAAGTACAAAGTCTTTGAATATATTATAAACAAAGACTTTGTACCAAAGTCTTTGATAATATATATCATAGCCAGATTAGCCAAAGAGTATACAATAACTACGTAACGTAAGAGATTAGCCAGAGGCAGAGAGAGACTGGCTTTTTTTATCTTTCTTTGCCCGACCGAGTACCGAATACTTTTGTTTGATACGTTTTTTACAAAATTGTATGAATAAAACCATATCTTATCTTTTTATCATGATTTTTGTAATACAATGTACCACGGGCAAAAATAAATAGAAAGGTTTTAAGTTTGTTTGTGTTTTTCATATTGACAGATTGACAGGTTATGTTCGCGCGTTTTATTTACGTTGTTGGGTCATTTTCGGCGGGAAATCGTTGTAAAAGTGCAGGCAGAAAATTAATAGTGACTAAACGGTATCTATCAAGTGGTCGATTCAACTACAAAATGTGCTCCAACATCACAAAACCGTTCACTGTTTTTGTCGAGGGAAATATTGGCAGCGGTAAAACAACATTTCTAGAACATTTCCGCCAATTTGAAGACATTACCCTGTTGACGGAGCCAGTTGAAGAATGGCGTGATCTCAAAGGATATAATCTACTGGTGAGGACTCATCGTACTATTTTTTAACTAATAATCGGTTTACTCCGTTGTACTTAGGAATTCAACTCCTTTCAGATTCAACAGTCTAGCTAGTTGCATTGCTTTATATACCTACAACCTACAATCCTTTTGTTCCAGTTCCGGTACCAATAATACTATCCTAATCCTAATCCTAACTTCCTAACTAATATTATAAATGCGAAAGTAACTCTGTCTGTCTGTCTGTCTGTCTGTCTGTTACGCTTTCCCGCTTAAACCTCTCAACCGATTTTGATGAAATTTGGCACAGACAATCTTTAGACCCTGAGAAAGGACATAGGCTACCTTTTTGCGAAAAGTACGCAGACGAAGTCGCGGGTACCAGCTAGTTTCCTATAAATAGTTAGCAATCATTTTCGTTTTGTTTTCAGGATCTAATGTACAAAGATACTGCTAAATGGGCAATGACATTCCAATCCTATGTAGCTCTGACCATGCTGGACATGCATCGGAGACCAACCCCTACCCCTGTGAAATTGATGGAGAGATCCCTTTTCAGTGCAAGGTACTGCTTTGTGGAACACATGAAGAGAAGTGGGACAATCCATCCAGCTGAATTTGCAGTTCTAGATGAGTGGTTCAGATTTATTCAGCATCAGATACCAATTGAGGCTGATCTAATTGGTAAGCTAAACTTTCTGTTAAGTTCATGCATTTCCCCAGCTAGAACTAGACAGCATATTTTAATCTTACATCAGATAATATGTGTGGATGGCTCATTGTTCTTAATCTTATTTTACTCTATATTAATACTCTTGAGGCTTTTAAAACTTTCATCTACAGGCACAGTAGATATTCCTATACTAAAAAATAATAATTTTGTATAATAATGTAAACTTTTTTGTGTTTTTACAGTATATCTCAAAGCAACCCCTTCCTGTGTATATGAAAGGATAAAAAAGAGAGCCCGTTCTGAAGAACAGTGTGTTCCACTATCCTACATTGAAGAGTTACATACTTTACATGAAGACTGGCTAATCAATAGAACACTAGGGGAATGTCCAGCACCGGTAAGAAAATTTTGACAATCTTAAATACCTAACATCAATTGCTTTAAAAACTGCGCTGCCAACTCCGCTATTTGCAAGGAGCGGGTCAAGTGCGAGGAGCGGGGATAAAACCCTGCAAATTAGTGCAGTCTTCTTCTTGTTGAGTCACTAGTTTCTTTAGAAACAGTGTGGTGAAAGATTTGAAGTCCACCTTAAGAAGCTTCTTTCAAGCACTTTGACACATGTTATAGAACTTGTGAGGAACTCTTGTATAGAGCAGTAGCAACGCTGTTTGTATGTGTATAAAAAAATTTGATTTTCTCAATCCACCTTTAAAATCAGGTTGGCTGCGAAGTTGTTAAATAGGATCTTATTATAAAGATTTTTTCATATCTTCAATCTTTGTACAATTATTAAATAATGAATCTTTCTTATTAAAAAAAACCTAAATCTTTACAGGTTCTAGTGCTAGATGCAGACTTAGATCTCTCTCAAATCACAGAAGAATACAAGAAAAGTGAGCACCAGATATTGAGGAAAGCTGTTGATGTGGTCATGAGATCTCCTGCCAAACATAGTCCAAAGAAACCAATCTCAACTACTCCTATCAAAATTGTTCCTCAAATGAGGATTTTATAATACATTATGTTCTGCTGGGCTCAAAGTACTTTTCCCTACCTTGACGATTTTGGCGTCAAATTCTGATGCTATGTAATGATTAGGCTAATTTTAATGCTATCTCAAAAATCTAGACTATTCTAGAGAGCACTGGATGCTTTTATTTGTTTGGTTAAATTATTTTAATTTAGAGCTTAGATTTTAATATTTTGACTGTCTTTCAAAGAATTATTTTTTCTTTTTGTTAGTTTTATACCTATGCTGTCTATTAATCAGCCAATGTATTGTGGATGTGTAAAAATTACAAGTAACTCGAAATAAGCAGAATGGTAAAGTTTTGCATTGACAATTTGCCACAGTGTGCAATGTGAACAACACAACCACATGCTCATTGGTAAGTAGTAGTTCATGGAACAGAGTAGTTGCCCTGCACTGTGTGCAGTGAAACAAAATATGACAGTAAAATATATTTTGCTGTTTGGCAGAGTAGACTTGTTACTTTCTGAAGCAATAATAAAGGTAAATAATAATATATATTATAGTGAGTAAATATATGTAACAAAATTAGTTTGACTGACACTACAACTTAGTGCAATAGGCATTACCTAGTTGTACTGTTTATTACTGTCATAAATTCGTTTTTAGGTGACTTGGTTTGTAAGTTATGTAATAGAAAATTTTAAATGTATTTCTTTCTTTAGACATTATTAGTGTACCTACCTGTGAAGGACTAAAGCATTTATTTTATGGCTATCCCAAAAACGCTTTCATGGCATCATGTTTTCATTAACAATTATATTCCATTTCTTTTCTATTTTATAAGAACTATATAAAATTCTTTTTAGTTTTCCACAAATTCAGATGTATGTAGCTACTTATGCTATTAAAATTATGATAAAAGTATAAACAAATATATGAATACTAATATTTATAAATGCATTTAAGACAGCATGTGGATGTGTCTTTAAATTGTGGTAATTTTTAGTAAGCACTTACCTGCTTTTGGTAAAAATGTGAATGAATATTACATTTTGAAAATAAGAATTGGTGTTCCTTTTTTAACTCCCTTTGATTTTTTTTGTGTTTTTGTTAGGCACGCAGACTACGTAAACTCATTTTAGGCAAGTCATTGAACTAGAAAGACCATTTTGTAGGTACTTTACCGTGGGCCTACCCCTTAGCATAAGGTTACCTACCGTACAAGTATGTAATGATAATAACTAGTAGTTCGCCCCGAACTGAGATTTCGTGAAGCGACGCGAACGCTCCGAAAATATAAGCCAGAGACAAGTCCAAACGCAATGTTTGGACTTGCCTCTGACTACCACCTACTAAGTATGGTAACCAAGTTTCAACTGAATCGGCCTATTTATTGAAGAGTTCCTTTGAACATCTCTTGGCTCCATCATCAGAACAGAACAGGTGGCTATTACCATTTAATGAGAACCAAGTATGTATGTACCTTCAGGTGTGTTGGATGATTCATGAACATTGAAGTTTGTTCTGTGTGTTATTATTATGTAGGTGTACCTATTGTTAGGATCGCGGGTAGTCGCTGGATGGAATGGGCTCAGAATCGTTTGAATTTGAATTTTTCTTCCTGGAAACGGATAGAGGAGGCCTATGTCCAGCAGTGGACTTCTGTAGGTGATGATGATGATGATTACATAAGTAAAAGCTTTGCTTAGTTTAGGGCTAGACATTGCTGTGTTTTAGTATATGTATATACGTATTTAAATTCCTTGGTACGAGTTTAATAGCAGTTTTTTCATCAATTCGTTCGTTTTGAGAAATCGATACGAAACATTTTAGGTACCTACTTAATACGCCGCGCCGCCGGCGGCGCGCGGCGCTGCCCGCGTGCCGCCCGCCGCCGCCGGACCACACCCTGCATGTGTATGTCATTGTCACTAATGTCAGTCATGTCTGTCTGCTGTCAGTACAGTCAGTCAGGTGAAGTGAAGGTGTTTACATTTTCGTAAATGCCGAGTGTTTTTTGAAATCTAGGTCAATTTTATAGAGAAATAATTAATTTACATGCGTTTTGTGCATTTATTTAATTAAATATTCAGTATTTATATAATAATTTTGTGATGAGTTCTTGTTGCGGTAATGAGTTACTATTTAATTCCGTGGTAAATGAAATTGCGTCGAGTAATTGGGAATTATTTTCGTATTTTACTAATGTTGCGTGTGATTATTGGAGCTACTTGGGTGTCTCAATTATTGGAATAGTGGTTTTGGCTGTTACTCGTAGAATTGGCGTTAGATGCTAGTGGCCACCGTGCTATCTCAACTAGCTTTTGAAAGTAAAAGTACATAGTGTTAGGATTGGCTGTAATCCAGTGAGGCTGTTACACTGAAAGGTATGTACCTACAAATTTAATGTCTTAAGCTTGGTTAAACTATAGCTACATATATTTTTTTCATTTCCTAGAAAAAAGGACTCAAGGGGAAGACTTGCCATTTACCCCCACTTGCATCCCCCCTATCCCCAACCCTCAACTCAGGTACAAGGATTGCTATAGCCAACCCTTAAGCTTCATTAATTAAATAAGTATGAAATAAAAATAATTATGCTTACAGCATAATTAGTTGATGGGTTGAGAGATCCACACACAAATAAAAACAAAAAATACAGAAATGATCGTTGTGCATAGGCATGCACATCCTTAAGCAGAGAAGATTTTCCATGTCCCCATGGTAATACATAATATGTTTAGGACATGATGTAGGTCTTTGTCGTTGTTATTATTTGGGCTAAAAAAGTAGGTAAGCTATAAAAATTTATATAAAGTTTATAGTAAGAATTAGTGACTTGCAAAATTAAACCTGGTATCTAGGTATTTGTATTAATGTTTTTTAAGGGTTGCCATTTTTTTTTATCATCTTCCACCCATAAGGGCAGGAAGATGATTCCCTATCTTATTTACCTAACTTAAACATGCTTTTTATAATAATTTTATGTGACAAACCAACAAAATACAATATGCAAAACATTTAATATTTTACTTATTAAGCAATATTACTTACTTATTCTTTCCATGCCTCTTTCATTGAGCCCTAGTCACCAAAGTTTGATCAACTGTTAATTTGATAAAGAATACGTAAAAAATTTTGAAGTGTTGGCCTCCGGTTGGGTAGGATAGTTTTTTTATAATTTACCCTTAGCTACAGTACTGTCCTGCTAAACAGTTTAGTCCATTTTCAAGTTGCTTATTTTACCTTTTTTAACTAAGTAAGTACCTGACCCAAAGACATTGAGTTGACCCAGAAATATTTTCCAAGATAGGTAGGTACTTGAGTTATCAAACAATTTATAGGTAATCTTATCATTGAAATATTATTTGTAGATTATGAAATTCTTACAATTAGGGCTTTACATAGGTACTGTAAGATTTAAACCCTCCATAAAATCTCTAGGATATATGTCCAAGAAATCTCTACCATCCACTGGATGGTGTTGCCAAAGTCATTGTATGTTATGTATATCAGTCAGAATATTAATTCTTATAGGATTTAAAAGATAGGTTACTCGTATCTTACCCGCGATACGCGAGTGCGTCTGTACTGTGCCACACCTCCATCATGCCTGCTACATGTTTAGTTAGAATCCGCGACTTAGGAGGCCGCTCGTACACTAGGCTACACAAGTCTTTGATACCCGACAACTGGAGTATCTTGGCGACAGTCGTAGACAAAATGTCGTTTAAGGAGTGTACTAAACGAACCCCCGCAAACATGCATTGCAATAATCGCCTACTCAATACGGATGATAATATAGTCGAGTATCGGAGACTTGAGTAGCCCTTTGTGTGATACGGGCACTAAACAGTCTTAAGGCCCAGCAGCCCGATTACGCTAATGTCTGGCTATCGAGATGGCTTTCAGTTTTTGACATTTGATTCCCATAGTGTAATAGCAATTGTATAGGACGTAATAGGAATCAAATGTCAAACTGAAAGCCATCTCGATAGCCAGACATTAGCGTAATCGGGCCGCTGATCGACAAACGAAGCGAGTCTTAGGGCTCGTCGGTAAAGCTCCGTCCGTCTCGTCGCCATAAGACCGCGGTTTCACTCGCCCGTCGATCAGGCCCTTTATAATATACCAAACAAACAAGGATGAAAGCAAGCAAGGATGCTCGTCCAGTCTCGTTCGTAATCTCTCGTTTGCTCCATCTCGTCTAGTATATAGCCTTCTTTTGCATACGCGTTCGCTTGTAGTTGTATAAAAACGTGCCTTAAAGACTCCTATATAGCTTTTTAATAATGCTCGAAAAATCTTTTTCAGCTAGGTTAATTCTATAAATGTCTATCAGATGTTCGTTCTTACAAACGGCAGAGGACACGTCTTCTTCGACATGGCCTAAAGGAGTTCGTCAGCCAACTGAATGTACTGAATACCGATCAAGCTCACAAGTCACAAAGTTAAAGAAAAATTACCCTTTTTACAAGGACATTAGTCGTGCAGTGTATAGTCTGATGCGTATCCGTGTGTACCTACTGGTACCTCCGTACCGTACGGAGGTACTCTTGTACGAAGACTAACCATTTACCCATCGAAATGACTTTCATTGCAATACTCAATTTCCAATTCATTGTCAACGCACAGAGCCCTACCAGACAGGTTCCATCCAATGAAAGTGAGCGCCTGCCATGCGATGCCAGGTCTCTAGTTTATCGCACTAATATTACCTCATTTGACTCGCCCACTTTTTCACTTTCCTCTTGTACTTACTTACGACCAGAAAGCGTGAAGCCGTGAAGTCTTGTCACAATAGAAATATTAGAAGTTTATACTATGTGATTTGCGTTGATTTTATCGACATGCGTGTTTTATCAAGGTATTTTCGGCAGATAATTTTAATAGAAAATGTGTTCATTGTAGATAAAACTTACCTCCTTACATAGAAGATAAGTAGAGTAGAGAATTTAGGGAGTTTTGATTTGAAATTTGAAACAACGCTCCCAGGGAGCTTCTTATCATAAACATAATTTTATATTAACGTTTTTCTTATAATCTTAAATCTCCCTACTGTATACTTAAATAAAGTATAGGTACTTGTCATTGTCACTTTCATGTCAACAAAAAAAAACCGACAACAGACTTACCGCCGGTTTCTGAAAGCTCGATCAAAGCTAATCTTTCAGATTTTAATTCAAATTAGATAGAGGTAGCAAGTGACTTGATAGCCGATTAGCATTCAGAAACCGACGGTTAATCAGTAATTTTAAATAGTGGAGCCCTCAGTGACCAATATGACTAAAATCATAAATACATCTATTTATGTAGAACATGTAACCAGCGTCATTTTAGAAAACTTATGTGCTGGTCAGCGTAGCAGTAATCATAAAGTAAAGCTGCCTTTCCGGCGCAATTACGTCGAGAAGAAGGAAAATACTGAGAGAAAATCTGATCAAACGGTACCTACCATAGGTATCGTTGTTCAAACAGCAGGTAAGTACATAAATAAAATAAAGCAATCTCGAATGTTTTGCTGCGATATTTAAACCTGAAGAGTTTTAACAGCATAAATACTCTCCCCGCGATTAAATGAATAATATTTGAATACAAAGCCCTATAATTTATGAACCAGTAAAATCTTCTTGCCATTTCTGTAGTGTAGAAGAAGAAGAAGTTACGTATTTACACGTGGAGAATCATCAATGAGAGCATTCACTTATCTGGTGCTAATGATTGTAAATTGCCCTCTAAATCAACGAAGTCTGCAACAGAGCCACTTCTATCAATCAGCTCCAAATGGTTTCAATATAAATGGCTGGGACTTTTTTCCAAAGAAAGGACTGTATCAATTCGTCATTTGCAATTTGCGGAATGTCAATACGTCTGTCCGGCCGCCCGTAGAGGACATATGGGTAAGAATTTGCTTTGGAGATCAGGTCTGCGTGTCACCAGTACTTTTCCACTGGTATAGGCTATGTTGCGGTATGGTAATGTGACCGAGAAAAAAGGTGCTGAAAGATGCGTACATATTATGACCATCAATATGTGAAATCAAATAATATCTACTCAATATACTGCGAACTATTAATTATACATTACGCTGGTGAATTTGAAGACACAAGTATTGGTTTGAGCAACGTTGCGGTTTAAAAAAAGAATTATTTCATTATACCTACTGTCCTTACTAATATAAATTCCTTGGATATCCTAATATTCTTATGAATCTAAATAAAAAAAAGGAAACACAAGAAAATAAAAAAAATCTTATTAATGTCAATCAGTGCCTATTTTTTTTTATATCTTGCTGATTGAACAAACGATAGCTCTCTAGATCTTAAAGGTATCTTACCATATAACAAAGCATTGCCTCGCAACTCACACATGATAGGATGTAGAACCGTTAGTAAACACCTGTCCCTTAGCTCTACATGCAAATTGATTTGATTAAAACGCCATCATGTCGATTGCTCTTCTATTTTCAAGTGGCTCAGGTCAAGTTCAAAGCCGAAAAGTGATCGGAGAATTCATACGTTTTTATTGGGTCTATTAGAATCGTGCCTTCGTGTGCCACATCGAAGAAATAGAATTCACGAATGTACCTACCTTCTCTGTGGAGGCGACGGCTTGAGGAAAAACCACAAATAAATGAACCTTTTAAATCTAGGACGAGCGAGCTTGTTTATTAGCACCAAATAATGTTTGCGCAATTGGTAGTAAGTCAATAACAAAACAGTCTCGACTTTTTTACGGTATTTTGTACGTTTTGTATATTCTTGTAATCCCAACTAATCCCAACTAATATTATAAATGCGAAAGTAACTCTGTCTGTCTGTCTGTCTGTCTGTTACGCTTTCCCGCTTAAACCTCTCAACCAATTTTGATGAAATTTGGCACAGACAATCTTTAGACCCTGAGAAAGAACATAGGCTACCTTTTATTGCGAAAAAAAGAGATGAAGAGATTAAATGTACGCAGACGAAGTCGCGGGTACCAGCTAGTTTTCTATAATAGGTCAATAAAGTTACTACTTACTAAGCTATTATTAAGTAACATTTTTCATAATAATTGCAAAAGTAATACATTCTTAATATACTTAATTAAACAAGAGAAATTAATAAAAAACGTTAAATCTTGAAGACTTTATCATTAAGGTTAAATAGCTCGCCAGTTTATGTCGTGTAATTTTTGGCATGTAAACATCTCTCTCTAGCCTGGACACTGGTCAGCCCTGTGCTCCATGTCTGTATTTTGTTAGACTTAAACTAATTTTGTGTGCGATCACATTGCGCACATTTTAGTAAAAATTTCATTTTGAGCCATGCAATACATGTTTTCCTACTTAAAACTTAACTTCTTTAGTTTTCGTACTTGAGCAAACTTTTGAGTAGGAAAACTTGCATCGATCAATTATTTATTTATTTATTAAAATGAATTTTTTACCAAACAGTGTGCAATGTGATTGCACGCAAAATGGATGTATGCGATTTTTAAAAATTGGACTTAGCGATTTTATATCTTTCAAAATGTCGAATCGTGCGAGCGAGAGGTACATTAGGTGTTGTCAACGCCTTAACGTGGCTGGTTACGCAGTAGGTAACTGAGTCTGTCTAAAATGTGTAATTTAGGCAAATAGGTAGGTAGGTACATTTAGGATTGTTGCTAAACAAAAACGTTTGATAGAGATCTTGATTACTACCAACGGGTAGATACGGTATGTAGGTCGCTGCCTAAATAAGCAGGTAGATAAAGTCAGCTTCAGAGATCATAGTCGAAGGTTGGCATTTTGAGTTACATTGCGCGGCAACGTGGTAGCCGCAAGATAGTAGAGCTCTTTATGAAGGATTACTGAGGAAGTAATACGTACCACCATGCCTATACCTCTAAGTAGCGTTTTTTTTTTTTTTTTTTTATACAACTAGCTGATGGAACAAGCAGATGGCCCACCTGATGTTAAGTAGTAACCATCACCTATAAACAAAACATTGCCCCGTAGGTCACGCACAATAGGAACGTGCCCTACGATGCACTGCCCTGCGTCCATCAACTTGAGGCATACAGATGTTAAGCCTCATGTGCCTGTAATTACACTGAAAGAAAGAAAGAAAGAAAATACATTTATTCAACTACACAGACACATTACATAATGATAGACACTGGCGACCACACTCTTCAAACCGAAACACAGCGTTGCTGCTTGGCGGCAGAAAAAGGCGTGGTGGTAGTACTTCCCCGGACGAGCCCTTCACAAAGAGCTCTACTACTCTTAAGCGTTGCAGTGTTCCGGCTTGATGAGTGTGGTTGTCGGTGAAATTACAGGCACATAAGGCTTACTTAAAATCTGCGTGCACCTCAAGTTGTAGGCCGCAGGGCAGTGCATCGTAGAGCATGTTCATATAGTGAAAGAAAAAAAAATTTATCAGGTACATGTATGATGAGGCTGTTCCATTACCAAGAAGTGTAAAAAACCTTTGTAGATACAAAGGTTTTTTTTTAAATGATTTTTAGAGTTGTGCTCAATATTTGCAATCCCGTTTTTCTAGTAGATTCTGTATGGAGTCACCGTAAGAGCCCGGCTTAGAGAGCGTGTTGAGAACTCTCGTGAAGAAAATGGTCTTGCAACCGCAAGCGTAACTAAGAATGGACACCGAGTTGTCACAGCCGCTCATCCCACGCAGTGTAACTCAAAATGTTAAAACGAAGTACGAACCTTAATTTATCATTTCGTACTGTAGATCGATTCTGAACTAGGATAGTGGTCAGTGGTCGTAAACGTCGAAATTATGTGTCGCGGGATAAGCTAACAAGATAATTCATGTCTTGAAATTAGCATAAGGTAGACCGGGGCAAAAGCATACGATAACCACTAAAACAAACTTTTAGTTAAGAAATCTTATTCGTATCAAAAAAGCTAAACTGTGTGCACTGTTGTATTGCACAAAACTTGGTTGACAACGTTTTTTCATAAATCAGTTCAGTGATTTTAAATCTTACAAAATGTTGAAATGCCGCTGTTTTGGTTACACACTGTAAAAAAAATGCAGTTGTTCTTATTTTTTTTAGTGAGGGTGTTATGATATATTGCGTAATATGTCAGGACTTTATAGCCATGAGTTTTGTTATTCATTACTGAGCCTGAAAGCAGTTGAATAGGGGTTGTATATTCAACACCCATAAAGATGTGACAGTGACGAGAGACCGATAAACTGTTGTGACTACTTTATATTCGCCATTAATATTAAAACGAACCATTTGCGTCATAAACATGAAACATGGATAGGTTTCAACACGGCTTTGTTCATGTGATTTCGAGATGAGACTCGAATCCTGGGGCATTATTCACTATGACAATAAGAGATTCCTTGCCCCAAACCGTGAAACGTCAAAACTTGATGTTGGGCTTTATTCTTTAGGGCATAGGCACTTTGCCCTGACCGTATGACACCGGTGCCTTGTCTTAGCCTTGATCGCGGTGCAAATGGTCATAGTGAATAAGGCTCCTGCGAGCACTGTGCAGCTCGAAATTTTCCACTTTGCGTCGATAATATTGGAAAAATTTTATGGTTCGCGTTAAATTCATCAGTTTTAAGTATATTTCACCTATTTGTGCATAGTGCCTTGTGCCTCTAATTATTATTAATAGTTGTAGTAAGGTGTTTGTAGAAACTGTTTTTAGCAACTAGTCGTAAGTAGGTAGGTAGTTTGAGTTAGTTATAATAAAACAACTGTATTGTATTACCAGTGGAAGAGCAAAGCCGAAAATATATTGCAATCATAACATGAGGTCACAAAAACCACAAAACGCAACGATAGCGCGAACTAGGATCGTGCACTTTTTAGGGGCGCCATTTAGTTCCAAAGTTGGTAAACTTAATATTAATGGACAGTGTTAGAGAATTGTTGAGACAAAAGAAGATTTCTCCGTTGATGGAACCTAGATAACTGAAGTCTCCAACGATGCATCGTTGGAGACTTGGGGTGGTGGTTTTCCAGTTTTTCTAAAAATCCCTTCGGGCTACGTCGTAGCATGCTACGGTGTAGCAGTGAGGCTTTCTTCTATCATGGAATAGACTTCAAACTTTTTTGAGCACGAGGCTTGTCATAGATTAAGCGTTAAACATACATTACACTTACGGCTATCCCTATTCATAAAGTGACGGTACAAGTAAATATCCCATTGTCGAGTAATGTCCTCAGAAGGAATGGAAATTGACGATTACCGACGTATTTTATATCGTTCTCATCCAATCGGCCGTGTCGACAACCAGTCAGTCACCGCAGCTTTTTATAACGTACTAGTAGCGCCCTGCGGTTTCACCCGCGCAGTTTTTAATCCCGGTATTCCCACGGGATAAAAAGTAGCCTATGTGTTATTCCAGACTTTAATCAATCTCTCTGCCAAGTTTCATCCAGATCCGTTCTGCTGTTCCGGCGTGAAAGAGTAACAAACATCTATCCATCCATACTTACAAACATTCGCATTTATAATATTAGTAGGATAAAATCACCATGGCACCATCAAATGGTTCATTTATTCAGTTTTAAAATTCATCGTGCTCATGGACTTTGTTTTTTTTTAAATGAAATGCAAAATTTCAACACCTCAGGTGTAGATTATGGGTCAGATATATATGGAATTAAATGTTGCGTAGCTCCTCTACGCCAAACCGTAGCAGTTATCGACTGCCAAAAATTGCCTAGTATTGAGATGATAATGTCCAGTCTGTGGGGAAACTTGGTTTCTATTTCTTTTACAAATATATTAAAAAAATATATGTATGTTTTGAAAGCTGCAGTTTCGTTGTCCTAATCCACCGACATTATTATTGATTAATTAGTGGTTGAAATCCCGCCTTCCGTTTCGTTGAATTCATACTAAGATGTTAGGTATTTATTTTATATCTGTAAGTAGTATGCCTATGAGTTATTAAATTTGAATAATCTTTTTGGTGATGGTTACCACTTTACATCAGGTGGGCCATCTGCTTGTCCCATCAACATGATTAATAAAAATACAACATTCACGGTACCTCCTGAAATCTATTAGCAATTAAGATCTAGTTTCAATATCTTATTACATCTAAGATGCAACTCTATCCTTAACCAGAAAAACACGCACGACACGAGGAAAAAAACTAAAATAAAAATGTTCAACCTCGCATCGCGCCTACGTGAGCTACAATACTCTATGAACGGCTTGTTAGTGCATAACAAAAAAGTTTTTAAACAGGCATAGCGTGTGAAATGGCTTTTAAAATTGGGTGTGGCAGGAAAGATAAAAATTGCCAGCCTGAATTGTACGCAGTGGAATTAAATTTTTTGTCGATCGCGCATTGCCTTTACGAGCTTAATTAATGCCTATTGGACTACATACTATAGAATCAAGACCGCCTATAAATATAACCTGAAGCTACGTTGTGATACATTTGGGTCCTCCGTCACCCCAATTCGATCAGCCCGTAATATGATTATTCTCGTGTTTACATAATAATATACCAAACGGTCACTTGGCAGCTTTTTTACTACTGTTTTTATATACATTTGTTTGCCATAATGTTTGTATTAAAAACAATGGTTATGTTAATCGCTGGTTGATGTCTTGGTGAGCTCTAGGTATTTAAGAACAAGCTATCACGCAACCATGTTGTAGAGTGCTTAGGCTCGTAAAATACATTCTTACTGAAATTACGATCGCTCTAAATAATTCTATGTTCAATTGAATCGAAATTACAAACCAGTTTACTTTTCAACGACCCAAATTTTGAGTTCTGTTGAAGATTTTACATGTGCAAAATAGGTACATGGGCCTTATTATGAATTATTATTTCTATGGAATTACTAATTTCATGTCAAAATTAATTAGTATTTTATGAGTGTTTAGTATTTTTATAGTTGTGTCTGGATGCGTTCTTTCTTAAGCTTATAGTTTCCCTGCCTGTTTAAAAGTAACGAAATATTTCTCAATTAGAATTCCTAATCAGTCAAATGTATATATACATATATATGGTATTGCCGGCAACAGTAGCAGATGTCGGAAGCCATCACAAGCTCACCGGTGGAACACTAGAGTAGTGAGTGACGTAAGTGAGCGGTGGGTGACTATTCGACCAGGCTTTTCGGCGGGGCCCCCACCAAAACGTTTTGTTTACAGAGAGACGCCTTCGCGCGCCGGCATCGGCACTTCGCGGCCGGACACCACGCGGCGCACGCACAGATTCTACATCACAAATAACTTCTCGATTTAGTGACACCTCGGTACGCAGCCCTCACGTTACACAGCCGGCTCTAACACAGTAAAAACTGCACCCTTTGATCACTTTCACGAATACCCAAAACAAATTAGGCGCGCGATCTTACCGTGCATCCAGTGAGTGCCAAGGATCCGCTGCCAATCTCCGAAATTTTCTTGTAAGTAAATAATGTTTTTACAAGTTTGTCTCCAAACTAGTTTTTAGAATATATTGCGTAAGTCGTTATGAAATAATGCTAATGTTCGTTTCAAAACTGTAGCGCAGTAATGTCTGCTGCTGTTTTCGTCTAGCATTGGTTCGGATCGGCTTATGTTTTCGTCGGCTTGGCTGCTAGTTTTCGGCGTAGTTTGACGTTGTGTCTTGTGCCGTACCTGAAGGTCGGTAATTTTGTGTCACTTACGCTCCTTTTCGAAATAAAAACCGGTTCGGATTTAAGCTGGTGTCATAAAATTAACATATCGGTGGCAAAGATCGGTGCACGTGTGCCTGTGTGTGTAAGTACGGGAATGGTATTTTGGGGCACTCGAGGAGATGCAGCATTTTATTTTACCATTGTCAATTTTCACATTTACATTTCGTTTTATAATTGAAGCTTGCATTAAGGTTAATAATGCTAATATAATCGATAGAACAGGCTGAAAATTCAGGCCATGATCACCCGCATCATTAGCGTGATCATTTTACTGATTAATTTATTTTGAAACGTACGGAATAGGTACGTTTCTTTCTCATGCTCATTGTCAAAATATCCTTGATGTTCATTTCGAGTCCAAAAATTCCCTTTTTGTCGCTTCATTGCGAGCTCGTTATCTGTTAGATAAGGATATATCAGGTCAAGCCTCTGTACTATTTGAGAAAATCAAATAGTACTTCTTATCCGAGCCATTCACACTACAATTCATTTAGTCAATTTGGCTGCTTTAAATTTTTTGTTGGTTACTGATAAATGCACTTAAGCCTATTTTTATTTCATCAAACCACTTGCGTAGAAAGAAAGGATTTTTCTATGTGTTCTTCCACATTACATGTTGTTTTGTATGGAGAGTATTCTGTATTGATTTGTCTTGTCTTAAAAACAAGATATTACTTACTATGCAACTTTCGATGCTTATGTCGCTAGTTTTAGTTACAGTATCTACGTGAAACAGTAAAAACGAGTATCAGTATCAGTATCAGAGTAATATATTGTGTAAAATATTGGCGGGCGTATTGCGAGTAATGAAGGATTCTCTTTTAGAGTCTGCACCACTTTAGGTACTCGTCTTAACTCCACTATGTGAACATTATTTCGTCTTTACCAATAAAGTCGAAAATGCAAACTCCTTTACTCGATGTAGGTAACTCCGAAACAGTAATTTATAGGTTGTCAATTTTATTAATTCGATGAATATTTAAAACATGGCTTCTATTCTGTATAGAATTAATTCATTTCAAATACATATATAAATAATTTAAATTTTTATCTCAATTTGAATGTTATTCTTAAAATGTACAAACCCTTACCAAGTTTGGAAAAACAAAACAAATAAATAAATATTGGTGGACTTCCCACACAGCACCATTTAGCCCCAAACTAAGCTAAAGCTTGTAATATGGATAATAGCTGATATGATACATATTGATTTTGATATAAATTAGTTTTGTTTAAATATATTATTACGTGTGTTCTTTTACTACGGGATCCGATCCAAAATTTTCTCTCTGGTAAATTTCCTTTTGTATGATAATACGTTCACAATAAACATGCTAGGATGTAATAGAATAATGCCCTTTCTTACCGACCTCTAGACATTTGACCTTCGTTCGCCCGAAACTCGCTTCTTGCCTACCAAATTGTTACTCGTCGACTGTACCTATATCGATTAAGGGAAAGCTATTGAAATTATATATAAGTTCGCATTGATTGTTAAGGTTTGCTTTGTTGTGTTTATATTGTTCTAAGTTAATATACTGGTATATTCTGATTGTATGTTTGTCTCAGAATAATGTTAACAAATGGTTGACAGAAAGCCAAAAAAGAATTCAAGAATTTCGCCATATGGGTGTTGTTGCTCAACTTTTTGAATATGGATTCAAATGCTTAAGTTTTTGGCTTTATTCCAAGAGGCTGGGGAAATTTTGGAATTTGCATTCCAATTCTGTGCGTAAATGCAAATCTGTTACTAAATCGTGCCATGTAGAGTGGCCTGATTGAAAGGAGCGGCTGTCTCTAGCGTAGAACAGTTCTAAAACTCCTCAAACACTGTCTGTTAGTGCAAGATAAGGAAAATGCCTAAAACATTGATTAGTTATTTAAAAACAATCCTTGAAACGAGTGAGCGTTGAGATAACTCACCGGTCGCGTTATCGGCCGTTCACCGCGTGTTCTGTTCACGTAACTTGATTGCAATTATTTGAAAATCGTGGGAATATCGTTGCATTGATATGATCATTGGCACGAAAAATACGTCTTAAATCCCGCGTTGTAAGGTCCAAATCAATGAGATTCGTTTAATCGTTGATTGATAAGTCGTCAAGCCAGTTGTAGGCAGCATAGAATTGCTCAATAAGGGACAGGCCTTCTCAGCTAGTTCTTACGAGAATAAGTTGACATGAAAAGAAGTTGGCAGGTTGTTGACCTGTAGTTGAGTACTTCTTGTCGACTGTTTCAACACAAATAGTGCGAAACATGGTTGTATCACATTTACTGTAGGAAGGCTATTTAGTAGTCTCTTTAAATTCATAACACATGAGATGAATAATACTACAATTTCTAAAGGTAAATTCAATTAGATAGTCGCGCTTACTTTCAGTAGGTGCTTACTTAGCAACAAGCGGCCACTCAATATCTGGGTCGATGAGATCCACTTTATCCAATTCAGGGCAGATGAAAGTAATTATGTGATTTCGTTTTCAATCGACCAGTTGGATCTTTAAAGTTTTGGCATGGTTTTAAATCGTATAGATATTTACATGCTTTCTTACTTATTGCAAATTTTGGACTTGTATTTCATTTATGTAAATGTTTCAAATATATGATTTAGGTGTCATAAAGAAAATATTTAAAGTATCTGAAACTAGCAGTCGCAACTAAAATTCTAATATGTGCATATTAGGATTTAAAACATGAACTACCTAGTCCGTACTAAATTAATTGTATATTTTTACATTTATTAACCAAATATATGTATTTACATATTATTATTATATTAGATACTTTATATATTTTCAGATTTTCTATAAATTTTCCAATCTACAAACTCCCTAGTAGATATTTTCTTACCGAAAGTAAAAGTTCACTTTCGGCATCTCGTGCAAATGAAAGTAATCTCGCTGACTAGTTTGTATTAGTTTCGCTCTCGACCACTTCTACTGCCATTCTCAGCGTTTGCTAAAGCAACTCCGTGATCAGTTCAACCTTAAACCTTCGGTAGTAATACTGTTGCTTGTGCAGACTTTATTCTTAGGTTTCTAGTGATTTTGTAGCATGTATGTGTTTAAATTCTGTCCACGTGTATATTTTGCCATACCTATAGTGGATGTGCAAAAAAGCGAAATTCAGGCGTGATTGCGTAGGTTTGAGAGAAAGTTACTGTAGTATCGCCCGCGCGTGCTCTCGCAAATTTACGTATTGATGACGTGCAAGTTGCGAAAACTATTCAGAAAAAAGTACAGCTGATAATATGTATATTTTTAGGTAAGTATTGTCATGCTCACGTTTTTCCAATAAAGATAGCAAGGATGACGTCAACAGTTTGAATTAGCTTGCATTTCCGCCCATCGGTGATATAGTGTGGATGTAATATGATACTTTCACCCAATTTGTTATAATTATCTGAATCATGCCATATTCTGTATGAATTTATTGATCGTTAATTTTGGTTTAGCGTTTTCGAATTACATTTCTATGTATAATAAAAAATATCTATCTATGTAAGTATATAATAAATAATAATAAATAAATAAAATAAAAAAGCTTTATTTTCTATACACTAATTTTACACTATTTTACATATTTACCGCTAAAAAGTACAATTACATTATTGTTATTATTTTTATGCTTAAATTAAAAATACCTTGAAACTAAATAACTTATTTGCTAAACTATGAATAAAACTTGTATATGCACTTAATAAATAAAATTAATAATTTGCGTATAGACCGCCAGTGGCGGTAAAAGCCTCCTCCAAAATTTTCCACGTCTCTCTGTCCCTTGCTGTCCTAGACCATATTTTTCCGGCGACTCGGACTAAGTAAGTAAGACTAACTAAGTAAGTAAATGTAAGTATATATAATGTATTAAATATATCAGTTATCTAGTACCCATAAAACAAGCTTTGAGTAGCTTACTTTGGGGCTAGATAGTGCTGTGTGGATTGTCCAGCATTATTTATTTATTTTATTTTATTTATTTACATTGATCGCGCCCATATCAAGTTACAGATTGTCTCCAACTGATCGCTTCCTTCAGTTTCGAGGTCATGGAAGCTGCCAAAGTTAAGCTCTCGCACTCATTCATTGAAAGAGAAATTGGTGTCATCGCTGAATCCGTACACTGCATGCGCTGGACCGTACGCCCTGTGTCGAAGTAAAAGTGTTCCGAAAAATTTACGTTGCGAAATTACATTGCGATTTCGCCGTAACGAGGTTGCTGATGTGGGTCAAGTAACAGCTATCTCGTAGATTTACTGGTTTTTATGATTTGTAGCATTGGGTGGGTGTCAATCAATAGAACCTAGTTCACGGCCATTGAAATTTTCGGCGTCGTTAGCAATTGTTATTGATGTAATATCGTTCTACGTGTTGGCGCGAGCGTGATTCACTAATTCATTAATTTCATGGTTTAGTTAGACCTTGAAATCTCATGCGTTAGATGTATCTGCGTTTTTTGTCTTGATAACATTACTGTTTTGATCCGCTCTAAAGCTCATGCGAAATAGATTCAAGGTTGATCTTTTTATTTTTATCAAAATTAACAACCTATGCTATTATTCCAAAATGGGATTCATAGAAAAGTGTTTATTTATTCATTTATTAGGATCACCAAGACATAATACACAAAAAATTACTAGACACAAACAAAATAAACATCCTACCCCGTGCGTATCCACCAAAGGCAACCACAACTAACAAGGTATTTCTATTTGTTTTTTCTTTAATGTAAGTAAATATTATAATATTTGACGACCTCTGTGGCGCAGCGGGCGAGAGTCCGCCTGCGACGCTAGAGGTTGCGGGTTCGATTCCCGCCTCGGAACAAATTTGTGTACGATCTGCAGAAATTTGTTCCGTTGGTCTGGGTGTTTTCTATGTATATAATAAAAAATATCTATCTATGTAAGTATATAATGTATTAAATATATCAGTCATCTAGTACCCATAACACAAGCATTGAGTAGCTTACTTTGGGGCTAGATGGTGCTGTGTGGATTGTCCAGCATTATTTATTATTTATTTATTTTATTTATTTATTATTAGCGAACATTTCATGAAATAATTTAGAAGCATGTAGGTTCAAACTATCGAAAAACTTTACAAAAATATTCAGTTACCGCATGCTGTGCTCGCTCATTTCATGAAATGTTTTCCTATCAGGAATAAATTAGGTGCGTGGCTACAGTGGCATTACTGGTAATAAATGCTGTTTTTCTTCTAGGGTTATCGATTAGACATAATAAATTTAAAACGCTTATCTCTATTGGCAAGATAATAAACTGTTGAACTTGGTGCTTGCATTAAAACTACTAGTTTTCAGTCAGGTCAGAAGTAAAGATAACCTAGAATGTAATATTTTTGAAAGTCAACTTTTGACCTTTCTTTATTGAATTTTATGATAACCCTCAACATAAACATAAGCATTTGAATAATATTGACGTCGAAAATTGTGTATACTGGTCGTGTTACAGTCGTGTTACAGATAGAGTTGTTGGTATTACAAAACGAAAGTCAATGATATTTAAAAAAAAAACTGGTTTTTATCGAATGTAGTTTTCAATTGTTCGAATATTTTTCTACGAATCAGCCGAACAAAAATAACAATACAACAAAAACGTTGTATACAACGATGCGGAAATAAACTACGAACTATTATAAAGTTTAACAGAACCAACAATTGTAGATTGTAGTATATATGTGAATATTTTTATTTGAACCGCCCGCGCCCGTGTTATATATTTTTTGTAGTTTTTGGCCCCGTATGTAACATTTTTTTTAAATATGTTTCAAAAGATCGAAATGGAAGACATTTCAAGATAACTAAGAGTTGCTAGGTAGGCCATGCTAGAGAATGAAATGCATTATATTTAGGTAGTACCTACTGTAGTTTATACATATAAATATGAATTGATAGCAGAAGCTGTTTGATTATATATGGTTTTCACCGGTTAAAAGCTTCAAATATCAACGAATGATGTTCCTCAGATATGTATAAATAAACCACAATATAAAATAAGCTCCATAAGAATCCATAGAAGTTCAATTATACAAAAATAGATTTCTTATGGCATGAACATGAGCTATAATCATCGTGCATAGTTTAAAATTGTTTCTTTCCAAGAAAATCCTGCAGGTATACAAACCATAAACGTGATGGGCCGCTTAAGTGAATTTGTTTTTCTTCTAAAGGTGTTTTAGTCGGAAGGGTTCGTTGAGTTGTTTGACAAGGACACGGTCTGAAGGATTTACACCTGACTAATGTTTGTACGCTTCTAGTGCTTCAGCGTTAAACCGCGACTTGTTTGTTTTTCGGTGTTGCTAGATGAACCACACTTTGCGGTTTTATATCTTTTTTCGTCTTGGAATGATGTGGCCATCGATTTATTGTCCTTGAAATCTCATCCACATCTGGAAAAGCAAAGTAGAGCATGTAGAAAGTCAAACGGATGGTAATTTCCATTCTATTACACACTGTTATAAACTTGCTGCTATCTCTTGACGCACTTCAAGCTCTCATTATGAATCGTAAAAATAAAGTTTGCTGATTCCCGACATCGGTAGGCCGGATCGAAGGTACCTATTGATAACAGCTGTCTATTAGTTGGGTATCTTCTTAACGTTTATTGATTTAGTAAGATTTCTCTGGTTGTATGCAAATCGTAGATTTAACGCAATCTGTGCCAGGCTTTTAATTAAGTGAAACGATTTTGGGTGACATTTTTATCACCTGAAACTAACCCACAAATCACTTTCACTCGTAGCCACAGGATTTTATATGTGAATAAGAAATATTATATTGTGTCCTCCTCCAATGCGTCACTTCTGTACGTCGGTCTGTGTACTCGAGTAATTACAGGCAGTACTAAGTATATTGAACAAACTTATCAGCTAGCAGAATCAAGATTTAACTTATATGTTGCAAATTGTAATAGTTGAAGCAGCAGTTTCGGCTTGACATCTAGTACCATCAATATTTGAATTGATATTACCTTCAACCTAATATCTGGTTCGAGTTGAACTCGTGATTCCTGTTAAACGATTACAGGGTATTGTTTCATTTCTTCATTTACACGTTCCACTTTGGCCAATATGTGAGGTGAATAGTGTTAAATTGGTGGCACTACCACTACTGATTCACTCGCGACCTTGCCCGGTTTAAACCTAATAGCTCCTAACTACAGCGTTTTGGCTTCTTTCCTCAACGATGTCTCAAAAATACTTATTTTTTTTAGCAAAAGAGAGCTGAGAAGATGCGGTTCAATATCTACATTTGATACAAGACCGTGGGCCATAAAACTATATTTTTTGTGCACTCTATCTTAGGCGAAACTTTAGTATTTAAGAATAAGAATAAGTTCATTGATCAAAACTTTAAACAATCTTTTAACAAATGCAACTTAAAAAGTAAGTAGGTCAAAAATGTACCTAGGAATACCCTAAGAATATTTATCCTTATTGCATCAATATTCAGCACAGGGGTCCTGACCGGTGTACTACCGGCGATGGCTTTGGCACCGAGCTCCAAGTATGAGATCAACAATGTCAAGGCTTTAGCTAAGTCAGTATTGCGCAACATTCTTACTTCTCGCTACATCTAACTGGTCTGTTTCACGGTCATACATCATGTATTATTGTTTTTTAAAGTAAAATTATTACGCTGGAAATTTAACATTTTTCTATTAAAAGATGGTCAACCATGTAGAACTCTATAACTTAGATGTGTAGCGTCCTGAGTAGAGTTCTTGCGCTGTATTTGAATTACTGCTAATAAATCCTCCACCCGTTGGATAACTTTAGCGTTAACTTATTCTTGTGTTATATTGAATTTATTTAACATCTAGTCTATTTGTAAATTATTTACTCCATTTCGAAATTATATTGTTGTAATTTTTAAATTTATTTCTGTTGTAAAGAGCATATGCCAGCGTGTTTCTCCATATGGTGGTCTTACAATGTGTCCTAGGACAATAAGTTAGGATATCTGGACAGCAGGCCAGCGCTCCGGGGCGCCTGCTGTCAGAGCTTGGTTTATGCTGGCACACCTACCTACTCTGAAGATTACCTTCGTACGACTGTCAACTTCGCTGAGTTATTAGCTTTAATATGACTTGTTTTATTTAAACCTTTTAGGGTTTCGGTTACAGTTCATTACATGATGTTTTTTATTCGTTTCGTTCAATGTTCAAAATGATTTGTGCCTGCAGAAATTTATGGTTGGCAAGTGGTATCAATTACTCGGCTGTGAATTGTCGTTGAACTTTTAATATATCATAATGCAATTCTCGCATTGCCTTCGAATGATAATTAACGACGGTGTAGGTACTTATCTGTTCGTATAAATCATTTGTCTGCTGCTGTTTGGAATTAATACACGCGTTATGCAGAATTTGGTTTGCAAATGTGGGGTGCCCACTAGTCGGTCACGCAAGTGGGTCCGCTGTTTTATAAATATTATTGGATCCGCAATAAGGACTGAGCTCAATTAAAATAACTGGATCTGGCTCCTACGAATCTGCACCGGCCGAATCGATTTTAAATTTAAATGCTAATGTATTCTTTATAAAACATGCTCTAGCTGAGCAAGATGATTTACTAGTTAAATTATGCTATGACTATCTATAAATAAGTAACTCATATAAACATCATTCGAAATTGTGTATTGGTACAAAAACACTGTGTCTATAGCTAGCTATTTAAAAAAGTATTGTGAAAAATGGATTAATCGCTGCGCGAAAACAGGTTTATTTAATTAAAGGTTGATCGAGAATCAAGATTAATTAAACAATAAATTTATTATAAAATTTCTGTAGTCACTTTCAATATCACTTTGGTTATAGGGTTACGCGGGTTGGTAAGGTACTCTACTAATAAGGCCTACTCCTAATTAACGACACCACGGAACAAAAAATACCTTGACACCCTAATTTTTGAATGTTAGGTCGCCGTAGTGAGTTTCCCATAATTTTTATTTTATTTTATTAGAAAACCAACATTTTATAATTACTCGTAGTAGATTAAGTGCCACATAAACATAATTTATTTTCTTTTTAAGTTGCTCGTATACTATAAGTTGTATATTTTTCTTTAGATTGTTTATTTTTTATTGGCCAGATATTACCCCACGATGATCAGAAGACCACTAATTCCTCCTGCATGAGTTACCTAAATGCGCATAAATATGGCTAGTTCAACTTTTTTTTTTTTTTTATACAACTAGCTGATGGAACAAGCAGATGGCCCACCTGATGTTAAGTGGTAACCATCACCTATAAACAAAACATTGCCCCGTAGGTCACGCACAATAGGAACGTGCCCTACGATGCACTGCCCTGCGTCCATCAACTTGAGGCATACAGATGTTAAGCCTCATGTGCCTGTAATTACACCGGCGACCACACTCTTCAAACCGAAACACAGCGCTGCTGCTTGGCGGCAGAAAAAGGCGTCCGTCCTTTTTGTTATTTTAATAAGTATGCTTAGTTTAACAGGCTTTATTTCGTTGATACGACATGATCTACAACAGTACAATTAAATACCGATGATAATTGGAGTCAAATAGCACTGCTTTATTTTTTTCATCTATCAAAGACAGTATTTTTTTTAAGGCGAGGACAAGAGCTAATGTGACTCTCGCTCGCACGTTTTGACTTGTTTAAAGATATAAAATCACTAAACCCATTTTCGAAAAATCGCCAACAACCGTTTTGTGTGCAATCCCATTGCGCACATTTTAGTAAAAATTTCATTTCGATCGATACAAGTTTTCCTATTCAAAAGTTTGCTTATGTACGAAAACTAGAAAAGCAAACTTTTAGGTAGGAAAACTTGCATCTATCCTCCTTGTTCCCTACCTTATCAGTTATCATTTTAATGTAATTTTGTATTTTTTTTTTGCCGTGGCATACTCGTTCAACCTACCGTCGACATTTAGACTAGGTCTAGGCTCTTGCGCTGATTTACAATAATGTTTCTGGCGGTGCTCCAGAGTGAACATTATACAAAGCGAGCCATTGTAATCTGAGCCTTATAGCGTCAAGTCTGTTTTGAACTGAAGATTAATGTCGAGTGCACAGTGTCATCGGCAACAGGTATCTGCTCACTTACCTTGACCGCGCACGTTGTCCTCTCACTTATACTAGAATTCTATGATCACAGACGTCTTCGATGCATGCGACGTTAACGAACGTCACGTTCTATCTATGACTTATGTTCTTTCATCACGAATAGAACTT
Source organism: Plemyria rubiginata (assembly GCA_963576535.1). Classification (NCBI taxonomy): domain Eukaryota; kingdom Metazoa; phylum Arthropoda; class Insecta; order Lepidoptera; family Geometridae; genus Plemyria; species Plemyria rubiginata. Next base: position 13,474,205 of record OY754907.1, read on the forward strand.
GATTTGATAATGTTTACTCTTTGACATGATTATTTTATATTTTGGTTGGCAACATTTTTTATTTATTTTTGACTATTGTTATAATTTTAATATTTTTAATTACTTATAATCTATAATAGGTAAGATTAACAATAATGTTAATCTTACCTATTATAGATTGATAAACTATGAAAATAAAACTGTACTTATATGACTTATAAGAACATTGTAAATACATATGTCAAAAGATTAATAAATGAAAGAAATGAAAAGTGCGGATTTTTGCCCCATTCAGCCTTATTATAAACAAATCAAACCTAGCTCAAGTCACGTTTTCTTATTATAAACAACTTAAACCTGGTTTATCTCATAAATTTAGGATCATCTAAGGTTTATCATTTTCGTATTACAAAAGACACTTTAATCGAAGACTACATAGTACCTGAGATAGTCCATGATTCATCATCACAGAACATAATCATTCAACAAATATCCACAGACTATAACAAATTATGGCAATCAATCGTTCATTCATTTTGGAATCACCAACTTATCTGAGCCGGTCTGAAGTTAGCCGCTTGTGCATAAATGGCCAATAGTGAATCGAGAATTCTCTAAACAGCTAACTTCAGACCGGCTTAGATAAGTTGGTATAACTGTACTCTCTTGCCGCAGGCTAAAGTCATATGCGCATACTACCTCGCCTTTCGTTTTAACGAATCAATTTTTAGTTTCTCTTCTTGACTCAGATCTCCGCCTTTTTGTTTTAAATCTCGTTATCAACTTGATATTGACAAATTCGTGGCAACCCATGCGTTTTGACATTTCAAATTTAGATCGGAGTCTAGAGTTTGAAATGTATGTTGGATAATGCAGTGCTACAAGTTGTTTTATTGAATAAACTTATGTGGGAGACCAAATAAAATTTGGCAAAATGAGATTTTTATTAGTTAGACCATACTTAAACTAGGGGTCGTTCGGGTTTATCTTTAAACCGTGGTTTAGGGGATAAACTCCGTTTTATAATAACGTCTGATCTAAGTCTTTGATTTTTCTATAGAGCAGGGACCAACTTCGGTATCAAAGTTAGACCACGGACCAGTTAGTCCTGGCTTAAGCCTAGTCTAACTCACATTTTTATAATAAGATGGATTATGTTATTTAAAAGAATTTAGGTACTTGAACCGAACGGATCCGACGCTGCTCTTCAATGTAGAAGACTAGTAGAATCTTATTATGTTTCGACTTTATATATTCACCGGAATATGAAATATTCATACCTTTTTTCCGTAAGCATCATGAAATTCAAAACATATGCGTGACTTCCCGAAAACAAGAGTTTTCGTCTTTTTGTAATGTATTTTCATTATGAGACGAAGATGAATTTTGATGTGGGTTGACGTTATTCTCTTTCATTTTTGATACCTAATTTAATCACATGGGTTGAGCAATTTTTTATTCCATGGTTGATAGGTAGTCTATATGTATACCAACTTGAGTTATTCTGTCTTGGTCGGTTGATTTGAATAAATCGTTGTTTTATTGGTTGCTGTGTTCAGTTTGTTTTTAAGGTTCCGTACCCAAGGATGATGAATAGAACCCACATGACAACACGCGTAGGACTAATAAGATCAGCTGTTAGTATGGCTTCCAGAGCTCTTTCTTATTAAAATGTACTAACTTTTTTGTGGTAGGTATAACTACCACAAAAAAGTTAGTACTTGTACAACTTACAACTTTTTTGTGGTAGGTATACCTACCACAAAAAAGTTAGTACATTTTATTACTAAGTACATTTTATTTTTATTACTAAGACTCCAACACCATTTACCTATAGGTATATATATATATATAGGAGTCTTAGTAATAAGGCTGCACTAGTAATAATAATTTATTATCACTTTGTCATTGTGTCAGTCTTATTTAACGAAAAAATCCGTAACATTAAATACCTAATTAGGTAAATTTTAAGCAGTTTACAGAAACTTTTGATATTATGTCCTACGAATAAATAATAAGTCATGTATCTCTTTATTTACCGATAGGCGTTACAGTACCCTTATGCACGAGTTCGACTTAATATTGGTTGTTTTTTTATTCAATTTATGCAAATAGATGTTGGAGAGGCGAATTATTATGATTCATTGGCAGTTGCGGTAACAGATTTAATAAATCGGGTCTGGTCGTCAGTCCCGTCGTTGATCGCCCGAAGCACTAGACTTTCATACTGAACTGGTATTCCGGGCGGGTGATTTTCATACAGTATTACCGTCACTTACGCTTCGCTCCTAACCGAAGATTTCTGTAAACACAACGCAGAAATAAACATTATGTGTCTTAATACACGATTTTAGCAAAGTTTTGTCAAAATCCGTGCAGGCATATCAAATCACAAACTTCAAAACTAATAGTTATAAATATTTTGGTAGTCACCTAGAGAATTTCTATCTATATCCAATCTCCACAAAACACGAAAACTAATCTGTTTATGGCCAAGCGTATTTAAAAACGCGATACTGACTACATACTTCAGCGTAAACTAAATAAGTTGCTGAGCTGAGTATAAAAGAAAGTAGCATATTTCTGAGAACGTTTTAATTTTGGGGAGAGAAATACACGCACAGTTCAATTGAGCTTGGCGACTTGACATTTGCAATAAATATGGCGTTGTGAGGAGCTGGGGCTCCGGGCTCAGGTCCGGGGAACAGTAACCTGCTTCATGAGTAGTCTATATGCCGCGTCCCGTTATCACAGGAGCGATAGCGCGCGGCTCGATGATAACTCGACCATTGCACAAGTCGCCGCTTATCTCGGAATGCAGTTCACAATGCGCTTCTCATATCGTCAGTCGTGAAAACATAGCCGATTATCTCAACCACGAAACGCTCGGAAATTTTTAAAGCAACCATCACTAGTTCCTCCAGGAATCGGCCAGTGTATAGAGCACAGTCGGCTGTCGCGTCGCCGGTGTCGCCAGTGGTCATCGGCCCCCATCGGTGAGTTTCGCAAGTCCAGTTAACCGTATGAGTCGATCACATTAATATTCTGCAGTAGCTGTTATTGCAAACCTAGCGTTTGTGTCTTCTTCGGCACGTACTTAGGTGGGTATTAAGATTGCGATCGCGCGATAAGCATTTCACTCGAGGAAAGGTTAACGTGACACTTCTGCGCGTGAGGTTATAAATAGGAGCTTCGAACTCAAAAAGGTCTTAGAAAAGACAAAAGACATTCCTCAGCGTCGAGACGAGAGGGAATCTTCGGTGAAGGGCGGCGCGCAGTCGCCTTTCAACGTGTGTAAATGCGTGCCGCACAAAAAATGGATAGACGACCAATAAAAACCTCGTGTGGGGAGTTGCCGAGGGGCGGGTGACGCGGGTGCACTGCGTCTGCAACGAGTAATTGCACATGCAGTCAGTCTCCGCCGCGCTGGGTGCGCGCACGCAGCCTCCTCATCCCGTCGTAGCCTCTCTGCACGGCTATCGAAGAATGCGCACGAGTTGCCACCGCCATTACATCTCTCTCGTTTTCGCGGTCGTCGATCACTAGCTCGGTTCCGTTACCCGGAAGCTTCGGCGACGTAGAGCTCGCGTGCGTTTCGTTTCCGCTCGGCCGGTCACCGCGTATTAGGGGTTGAGACTAGCACCTACTCGTAGTTGCGTTGTCAGTCAGTAGCGATCGGATCATGACGTGAGTCACCTACACGCATCAAACATTTACCTGTATAAGTCGGAGACCAATGATTAATAATGATTTTTCTGTTGTCCTAGGGCCAACGCAGAAGCGAAGGTACCGGCAGCGGGCGGGGAGGCGGGGGCCCCTGGCCCGGAGGACGCCATGAAGGGAGTGGAGGCCACGGCCGAGGAGCAGGAGCGGCTCGCGACCGGCAACAACAATGGCTCGCTGGACTGCAAGCTGCCGCGCGAACAGCAGCAGCGGCGGGGCGCGTTCCATTCCACACACGTTTTCATGCTGGTTTTCCTCTCCGGATGGGTTCTTCAGGGCATGTTTCTGACGTACTTCGTGAGCGTCACCACTACAGTCGAAAAGCTGTACCATGTTGAATCGAAGACGACGGGTACATTGTTAGCCGCGACCGAGATCGGCCAGATCTGCACGGCGCTGTTTCTGACTTACTTAGCGGGCAGGGGGCACCGGCCGCGGTGGATCGCTTGTATGATGCTGGTGTTGGCTGTCGGTGTCATCGGCTGCGTGCTGCCTCACCTGATGTACGGGATGACGTTGCTGGACTCGCACGTTGAGAACCACGCGCCTGGCGCCGCACCTACTTGCTACACCTACTTGAACAATTCCACGGTGTGTGACGAGGCTCAGTTCAAGAAGAACGAGAAGATGTCGGAGATTACCGCCATCGTCATCCCGTGGCTGTTCTTCTGCCTGCTCGTAGTCGGAGTGGGACAGACTGGGATCGCCACGCTTGGCATACCATACGTGGACGACAACGTCGGCAGCAGGCAGTCGCCTCTATACATGGGTGAGTAATAGTAATTATATCTTATAGTTTTTCAATATCTATTAGCTCTCCCCGAAGTTGTATCATCCTGATATTATTAATGTAAACTATACTCCGAAGAAAAACTCATACGACGATAATCAAATTGGCCCTTAGACGTTATATGACTGTTATTTCCACGCCACTTATACATTTCAAACCATAACCGAGTCATTTAACTTGCCTGTAGTTAAAGTAATCAGCAGTTCCCAGACGGTATTAAAAATGTCTATTGATTTTTAATGGAGCTTTAAAGTTGTGAATCAATCCGCCCACGCCCACTGCCCGCCCACGGAGCAGCTCTGCCGCCCTGCGTGCCTTGCTTAATTAACGAACGGGTATGGAATTAATTGCACTGAGTCGAGTGTACGTAATAAGGCCTTTTCTGCAGTGAGTTAGGAAACGCTAATGGCAGTGTTTTTATTCCGTTACTAGCTGGTACCCGCGACTTCGTCTGCGTACTTTTAATTTGAATATTATGCAATAAAAGGTAGCCTATGTTCTTTCTCAGGGTCTAAAGATTGTCTGTGCCAAATTTCATCAAAATCGGTTAAGAGGTTTAAGCGGGAAAGCGTAACAGACAGACAGACAGACAGACAGACAGACAGACAGACATACTTTCGCAATTATAATATTAGTTGGGAAGTTGGGATAAGGCCTTGTTTAATTAATGGATAGCAACTGGCTAGCGTCTAACTGGGTCTTCACAAGAAAACGAAGCCACGTATTACTAAAAAAAAACAAGTTTTATTCATTTGTTTTATAGTTTTATCATTGTTTTTCTTATGATTTATTTTTATAAGGCGAAGGAGTAAACGTCGTATTTAAACGTACTTCTAGTATCCTCTTTGAATTTGGTACTGAGATATCTGGAGCCTTATGCACTATGACCATTTGCAGCGCGAGCTCGGCTAAGACAAGGCAGCCGGTGTCATACGGTCAGGGCAAAGTATCTCCTATGTCGTAAAGAATAAAGCCCAATATCAAGTTTTGACGTTTCACGGTTTGGGGCAAGGAATCTCCTTGGAATCTCCTATTGTCATAGTGTATTCACTCCTGAGGGGATATATCTGCCGTGGCCTGGGGATCAATGTTTCGCGCCGTCATCGCATTTTCATACGCTAACCCATCGCTATAGACAAGGCTTTAGATACCAGTACCACTGTACTTTAACAGACGTTGTAAGTCTTAACTTAAACGAAGAACGCCCTGCAATTAACTGATTACGTATCTGAGCTCGCCCAAACAGGATTGGTGCAAAAAGGAAACTGCTGGTTTGACTTCCCCCATTACCGACTTTTTAACCGTTGTTTGACCTAACCGATTATTTTTTAAATAATATATTTACAGGAGCTTTCACAGTGAGTAATAGTTTATTAATTGGCCTAATAAAACAAATATTGAAGAGAATTGGGATACACACTGCCAGCTAGCATAACAATGATAAAAATCGTAATGAAAATCCATACAATTCTTTTTATACAAAGTATCCTTACGAAGTCTTATTGCAGATCGCGATTTCGAAGTTTTATATTCCAAACTTATACTTAACGTATCATATTATAATAGAAATCGGCGGTTTCTGCTCTGGGTGACTGCGGTCTTAATCATATAGGTAGTATAGTATAATATTATAGTGTTGTTGTAAATAACACGTATCGAACGAACGAGCAAAAATACAATTGTTGTTTTGGCTGTGCCGCGTTGTACAGTTATGCGCAAAAGCAGTTGGACAAGTTAAGCTTCTTAAACTGCATGTAAATTACCTATTGATGTTGGACCATACACCAAAAACTCAATACTAATGGCATAAATGACATTATGAAAATGTTTGTTTTAGTTTTGTTTCTGACAAACGCGCGTTTGCATTGCATCTAAAAACGTAGCCTGAAACTGTTCTTAGCTCTTCATATATTAGATTTGGATATTATTCTCTTTCGTGTAATTTTTCACACACCCTGCTTGTAAACGCCAATAAAGTCAGAATCTGTTGTCGATTGTACTTACCAGTAAGCCTGCAGCAAAAAATATGGTAGAGTTACTAACGTATTGTTATGTCTGGATTCGTGCGTCGATATCGTATCTAATGCGTTCGCTGCACAATAACTTTGATATAAGCTTGATTTAAAGCCAGTACGTCGCTCACTTACCATCATCATTTTTGGAGGTGGATTTCCAGCCAAAAAACAAAATCAAACGGTCTTTATTCAGTACAATGACAGGGTTCACTTTGAAACGTCTTATATACAAGGTGAATCTACCGCCAGTTCGTCGTACTTCTGCTGGGAGTATGCTTCCCTCCTCCTTGCGGCTCTCTTCCGCTTCTAGTAGGCTTCTAGGCGACTTCTTTTCCAAGTAGTTGGAAGAGGCGCTAGCGATTTTCTGCGATTGTTCTGCTCTGATGGCCGTCAGTTCTTCGAGCTATGCCCCGCCCACCCCCACTTGAACACTACCCACCCCCACCCCCACTTTTAATATAGAGAATGACTCTATTTTGATTTCGGATCACGGCTCCTCATCCTTGATAATCTTGAGAAACGCTATTAAGCATCCCGTCATAGCTCGTTGAGCGACCTTGAGTTTTCTCATGAGATTAAGTAGCTCTCCTTGTCGTCACTAGTTTCTTTCTAAACATTGTGGTGCAAGGATTTTAAGTGCACCTCCAGACGCTCCTTTCGACCACTTGACACATGTTTTATAGAAATTTTTGGATGCCGGTTGCCGACATGCCGGTGAAGGAAAACATCGTGAGAATTTAGTAGTTAAAATGTGTTATCATTCATACGAATTATTTGTGTTATTTATTTCGTAGATCAAAGTATTTGATTTGGTCAAACGCTCGCGTTCATTTACTTAAACAACTTTGTTGTTTTGTGTATTTGATATTTTATTATCCTGTCGTTTTGTTTATTTTATCGTGCACTTTTTCTTTTGTTTTAGTAAAGATAATCCTATGGTTCTTAGCCTTATCTACCTGTGGGCCGCGGCCTTGTACTGATGTATATAAAGCCGAGAATAGGATGGCTATTTTAGTCCCAAGCATTTCGCCATTCGGAGAATCTACCTGATTTTCCGATTCTATGTGTTTCTTTACAATAAAATTCTTGAAATTCTTATTCCATGGATATTAACTTCTAATCGTCAAAGTTCTGTTTAGAACACTTTTGATTGTTGCTACTAAAAAGTAAAACTAAATGTACCTATAGCACATATATAGACTATCGATGATAGACACTTATGTATTTCATTCATCTCTATAATATAATCCAATGACTTGCTAATTGCCATAATCTGTTGCCTCTTTTATTTTGACAACGCTCAATATTTTTCCTGTTTATAAAATGAATACTTATCCTATTAATCATACTTTTAGAACTAAGTTTTATCCACTGTATTATGTTTACAGATTTATTTTCCCAATACGCTTAAAATATTCTAGAGTTTTCAATTTGCTGTATAATGTATAAATAAATAAATAGGCCAAGATTTTTGGTAGTATATATTGTTCTTTTTGTCGCGTCACAAGTTTTTCAGTGTGGTGTAAGTATTTTAAGTGCGCCTCAAAGAGCTCCGTTCGAGCACTTGACACATGTCCGTTGTAGAACTTTGTGGGTTCTACGACATGTCGTACGTGTTCTATGATTTTCTTAATTTGTCACCAGGATTTGTCCTTTATAATTACAACGATCAATGACCGCAGACCGATACTCATATCGCTGTGTTGTTTGTCTTTTTAGCCTTTGAATGTACTATCAACGAATACTTATTCTAAAAGTAGGTCATTCGTTTAGTCATTGATATAACTTTGGTATCAGTTCTAGACTTCGTGGTTAGACATTTATGTAATTATTTTATGTAGTAAGGTTCGAATCCGGTCGTGCACCAATGGATTTTTCTATCGAAAAATTTATGTGCGCAATGCCAGTGCTCTTAAACGGTGAAGGAAAACATCGTGAGGAAACCAGTTAGTATTCTAACAGCGGCGATGGGCTTGCAACCTGTCACGTATGGAATACTAACTACTGCAAAATGTGGGTATGTGCCAAATGTTATGTTTGGACGTACCTCTGACTACCCCCCCTTAGACATCCTCAAAGAATCTTGAGTTAGTACTTGGTACTGAGAGATCTGAGGGGATATCTACCGTGACTGGGGATCAAAGTCGTGAAGCTGTTTAATTTTTTTTTTTAAATCAAAGTGTCTACAATAATGCTTGTAGACTCTTTTTTACTGGACTAGTAAATAACTCTAATAAAGACGTATCCTACTAATATTATACTGCGAAAGTTTGTGAGTATGGATGGATGTTTGTTACTCTTTCACGCCGGAACGGCTGAACGGATCTGGATGAAACTTGGCAGCGAGTTTGATTATAGCCTGGAATAACACATGCTAATTTTTATCCCGTGGGAATACCGGGAATTAAATCTGCGCGGGTGAAACCGCGGGACGCAACTAGGGACATATAAATGTAGAACATATTATTATGCAACGTTGTGTCTTATTAGTATGCATCTGACTTATTAATTGCAACAATGTTTGCACAAAAGGATATTCCAATTATCGTCTAAATTTGGGTCACCGAGGTTACAAACATAATAATTGTAATAAAGATAATATAAACTAATAAAAAAAAATTCGATCAAACAAATTTTTTTTTTACAATCTATAGGTAAAACGTTTGACCGCAATCTCACCTGATGTTAAGTGATGATGCGGTCTACGGTGTAGCACGCTTACCTAGAAGAAACCTATTCACTCGTCTCTTGAAAACATCCAAATTGTACGCATCAATTGATTTTTGTTTGACGACGAAGTTTTAATAATTTGAGTTGCATGTCTCTGATGTCTCTGAGATGCATTGCTATTTCTGTCTCCAAGTGTGTCAGTGGGGCGGGCTGTCTCGACGACAATTTGAACCATTTCAGTTAGTTGCCTCATCTTCACCGTCGCTCCTTGCATCTTTATTGCCCTAATTTCGGCTTCTCGCTGTCCGTCACGCGATCATCGAGGATGCTTCAATTGTTTGACTCTTGTTCCAAGAGAAACACCATCTTTAAAAGTTATACTCTTAGAACTCACTTACGTTCGTTATGTTATTTTATGACTGTCACTTTTAAAATTGTCCTCGTGAGCCTGCAACCAATCTTCCATATACTTTAACAATCCTCTCCTGCCAAAGGTTGTTTGGGACAGATCGCTTTCCGCGGTAAGACTGACTTTTTATTGTAGTTTTGTTTGGTGTATAGTAAAGTATTTTTAATTCATTTAAGTAGTATTTTTTTGGTATATATTTGACCAGCCCTTTTGGTATTCTACTTAATTAGTATTAAATTATGCCGTCTCTTTAGTCTTGTCAAAAATAATAACAGACATATTTTAATCTGTCGGATAGAATTATTCTGCGACGGTAAAATACCGCCCTCATTAATTCCAAAGCTAAATAAAGTTATCCCAAAATATTTGTATATTCTTTATATTATTTTTTAATTCAATCTGAATGAGATATGGAGGGTTTTCCTTTGAAATTTTCGTTAACTTGATGCTTGACTTGCTTGATTTAGTTTCTATTTGTATAACTCTAGATCTATCAATCATGATTATTTTACGAACGTATATAATATTCAAATGTCTGGAGCTGAGCCAAGTTTTATTTGACCTAGTCAATCATGTAGGTAGATAATTTTAGATAAAAGTACTTTTATGGAGATTTGAGTTTGTTAATATATCAATTAATGAACCTTTATAATATCTCCTTACTTTTTACGGGATTGTTTTTTGGAACGTATTTTAAATTGTATATAGAAAGATAGTTTGCACATCTACTTTCTTTACTCTACTCGTAGTACCGAACCGAACATAAAATACGCACATAAATACGTTGTGTTCTTAAATTCTTTGTTGTACAAGATAATGTCAAAATAATAGTTTAGTGGATAAGATAAAGCATGAGTTTGTTAGAGGCAGTTAGAGAGTGGCGCCAGTGACTGAGAAAATGAGGGGTAATAGGTTAGCGTGGTATAGGCATTTAATGCGAAGGGAAGAATGCCATCTAACAAAAAGATTGTTAGGTATAAATGTGGATGGATATAACAGTAGAGGAAGGCCAAGGAAAAAATGGATGGATTGTGTGAAAGATGACATGGGTAAGAAAGGAGTGACTGCAGAGATGACGGATGATAGTCCCCTATCATCCGTCATCTCTGCAGTTGAGAGTGGAGAGAAAAAACCTGTTGTGCCGACCCCACATGCATGATAAGGGCAGGAAGAATGAGTGAAACATTTACATATACCTAGTGATAACAAAAACATCAAAGACATGTACCTACAAAGGCGAGCTTAACCCTAAAAAGAAGAGTTTTCTCAGAACAAACCTTGATCGTTAAAATAGAGTGGATTGTAAGTTTGCAATACCTACCAACTTCTACAAATGCGGTGAATTGCGTTCCGCTACCAACATGCAGTGATGAAACCTTTAACTATAGAGCTATCATATTCCCTGTAGCGTAACCGCGTGATGGTTGTCATAGGTCAGTTCATTTGCAATCATGCGAGATTAGATTACAAATGAAAGCGAGATTAGATACCCGTGTTTATTGATAATGAAGCTATCAATTTCACTTTCATTCATTTACGTTGTATTTGCAATTTCTTCAGTTTTAGCACCGATATAATCTGCTTCCACCAGTTAGAAATTGTAAATACATTTCGTCTTTTAAATTGTCTCTAAAAATCCTGTTACATTCTCAGGCAGTATCTCACCCGGGAAGTCGTTCTGGACGTTTGGCTTAATTTAGTATAAGTATTTAATCTTTATGAATTTATGTATTGTTTTGTAGCGTAATTTAATCTGTATCTATGATTTTGGGCTTTGATCTGTGTGAAAAATAATGGTGCTGTGCACCGCAGACGCTGCCTCTGCACTCCGGCTTCACGGAAGACCAGCGTTGTAGTAGTAGCACTATTAGAGCATAAAGCTGAGTGACGACCGATTTTGCAGTCATGACCATTTATTGTTCCCTCCTTGTATTTCTCCTATGTTTTTGTGACACAATATAAACGTTTTGATTTGATTAGATATAGTTGCGTTATGAAGTAGTTTAATATCTATCTGTATATTCTTTGCTATATGGAATTAACTTAGCACTAAAACCGTCTCTGGGTCACCATCACCACCATCACTTGAAGCATTCTTATTTCCATATTACTTTTATGTCAGTGTCTTATAACAACTGCATAGATTCAGCTTTGTGATCAAAAAGTAAAGTAATATTGAAATAAGAATGCTTCAAGAGATGGTGGTACGGGCCCAGGTACCTAATTTCTATTCCTATTTCTGATTACCGACTTCTTTTGAACTTTGAATACATGATGATAAGGTTTCGCCGAAGCGACGTGTGTCGTCTATTCCTATTCATAGTTTCCGTATAGAATTAGTCATACCTATACTGATTAAACATGCAGCGACTGAATGGGGGCATTGACCACATAGACAAGGCTTGTTACCGCGTCCTAACATTATTTGACTATTTGCGTTTATACGAATTTAAGAGAATTTTAAGGAAACTTTGAGTTTGTTTTGCCTGATTTTACATGATGGTATGTCCACGCGTTTTTTTGAGCTCACAGTGTCATGTTATGTCCCAATTTTGAGGATTGATATTTTGAGTGACTATGAGATAGGTGTATCTCTAAAAATTGCCATGTCGTTGTGACAAAGCCATCATGTGTACAAATCAATATCTACAAGTTATTTAAGTACTCTATCTCTCATACCTAGGAGAGAGTTGATTATTCGTGTATATTAGTGTATCAATAGTGATTGTAGTTTCCAGATGACTTTATTTACTGCACTGGACATGCAAGGTTATCTCTTCGGACCCTACTTGCCTTTCATATCGCTATTTATTTGTTTTTATTCTTCGTTTGCATAATAATTTATTTATTACCTCACATACTGAATTTTCTCTCCAGTAGGAAAACTCGTAACACTTCAGAACGCTAATGTTTAGAACGGAAACCTGAAGCAGTTAAAGTGATGAGCAGGTATAATTACAATCTTATTAACGTAACCTGCCTGGTAATATTTCATGATGCAGTTTTTTGAGCATAACTTCGAGAGAGCACTGAACGATGTTCATGCATCGGAACCGGTAAGGCGAGCAGCGAATATGATAAAAACTTGCATCCAGGCCCGGCCACTGGCCGTTTTGAAAAACGATCCTGACGAGGCCATTATTCATCACAAAGCGCATTATGATATTTATTTTCCGCTGCACAAGAAGCACGCGAATTGAAAGCAACACGGTTTTTTGGCAAGCAATGCGGTTTGTTTCTGCGAAGCTTACATTCGGGCCCTAAGTTGTAGATTGTTTTTCGGTCAGTAACCCCTGAAGCTTCTTTGTTATTTATAACAGGTTGTTTAATATCGATAACTGGGACAGTGTTTCTGACTTGCATCTCTCGGAGTCACTGGCGGGGCGTGCAACGGCTCTGCTCATTGTAAAGAACCGCTGTGGTTTTATAAGTATTTTTTTGGATGTGTCTGTATTCAAATTATTAAACCCTTGTCATTCGTTTTTGACTCAGAGTGAAGATGCATCTTTCAATATAGAGACAATAAATTGCCAATTGAGCTTCACATTTGCAACATGAATTAGCGATCGTCGCACAAGCAATTGCTGACAGGCGCAATTCTTCATGCAAGTTTGTTTGTTTCGGTTCGTCGACCCTCAATTACCCCTTAGCCCTAGCCCTATTGAGATAAACGACTGTGGTCCGTCTCAATCAGCATTATGACCATCTCCGTCTCTGTGATTACGACCATCAATATTTACGTCATTACGTCATTAGCGGAGTTAATATTTCCCCGGATTAAAATTTCTTTTACATAGCTTTTAAGAGGCAGCTCAATCTCTTCAATGACAAAGAGATTGAGGTACAACTATAATTTGATGAGTGAATTGATAGAACAGTAAATCGGTTGTTTTATTTGACACGAATTAAAGCTGTAAGATCATCTATCTCCTAAAATTCGTTTGTTACTTAATCAAGTCGCAAAGATCGGACCTATTTCAATGAGAAATGTTATAAATATACCTAAATTGTTATCTGGAAAAGCATATTGACTACTTTTTAACCGGGCTACGTAAGCGAAATCGGGGGCACTTATAGATCTGAGGGAATTTCTAAACGCAGCAGGATGATGAAGCTTGTAGTCGTGAATCCCTACTAGTCTGTGGCAGAGACTAAAAAAGAAATGATTGAGCTGTCCTGTCTTCGTTTAGCATCTGCAGTTTGCATTCCGTGCAGTTTCAGCCGTGCGTGCAATAGAAAATAAATGCGGCTGGTGAGCACGTTACAGAACCTGTTCAGATAACGTAATATTATTTAACGTTGCGTGAGTTGCGAGACAGCTACAATGTCAATTTTATTTGATATCTTGGAAAGTATCACTGACGACTCATTTTAAGAGCAGTTTTACTTTCTGTTCTCGATTTTTTAAACCGTCTTTTACAAAACGTTTCGAATGCATTCTTTTGATTCGATACTTTTTTGAGATTGAAGTTGTTGGTTTTTTTTTTTTTTTTTTTTATACAACTAGCTGATGGAACAAGCAGATGGCCCACCTGATGTTAAGTGGTAACCATCACCTATAAACAAAACATTGCCCCGTAGGTCACGCACAATAGGAACGTGCCCTACGGTGCACTGCCCTGCGTCCATCAACTTGAGGCATGATGTTAAGCCTCATGTGCCTGTAATTACACCGGCGACCACACTCTTCAAACCGAAACACAGCGTTGCTGCTTGGCGGCAGAAAAAGGCGTGGTGGTAGTACTTCCCCGGACGAGCCCTTCACAAAGAGCTCTACTACTCTTTCTTGGTGCAGAACTTTCTTGCAATTATAATATGGAAGACAACTACAGCAGTTAATATCGTCAAAAACTGTGTATGTGTGCCCCAATTCTTATAAAGACTTAAATTCTGATTTCGCTCCGAATGTTCGAATATATTTACCCCAATTCAAAATAGATGTTTCTTTTCTCCAGCTATCACCATCGGCATCAGAGTCATCGGACCAGCTCTCGGTTTCCTTCTTGGAGCCCTCTGCACCAGGGTCTACGTGAATCCTCTCATCAATCCTGACTACGACTCGAGCGACCCAAGATGGGTCGGCGCTTGGTGGCTTGGTAAGTGTATTTGCAATATTTATCACATCGTTTTTTATACCGATTGGGGTCATTCCTGATATTTCATTAATTTTTATTTTCATTAATTTTTCCTACTGTAGCTTTCACGAATAATTCCTGATAATATGCTAGAATGTCAAGTATTTTCACATATTTTAAGTAAGTGTTGCTTATTGTTTGTTATTATTGGTTATTGTTTATTTCTTGAGATGTTCCTCTTAAAGACAGACTTAATTTCAATTTCTCACAATCCTTCAAGGTTTGCTGGAAGAGAACTCTTTGTAGGGTTAAGCTCGCCTTTGTACAAGTTTTTTATTTAAGTTTTGCTGTATGTTCTAATTGTGTGCAATAAAGAATAAAGACAGACCTAGACTGGGCACATTATACTTCCAAATCGACGTAACACATCAACTCAATTTGCTCTAACTGGTCGTTCGAGTAACAAGTTGTAACAATGTCTCATTAGATTCGGTTTATGGTAACATAAAGTGCATTATGCATATTTAGAATCAACCTGTCCGCCTAACCTAAGGCCGTTTCTATGCACAAGTAGAACTTAGTGTAAAGTAGGTACCTAAACTACGTATTAAATAATGTTACATTGTATGAAATCTCGGCGTACGTATCTCCATCAGATAACTGACGTTTAAGAGAAAGGCCGGTCAAGAGTACACTAACCACGACCAATACAGAATTAAGAATTTTGCAGAGTGAATGAAACGAAAGGCGTAGCTCTAGATTACGATCCAGAAAGAATTAAGAATTTTGCAGAGTGAATGAAACGAAAGGCGTAGCTCTAGATTACGATCCAGACATACCTCTTTCGATTCGAGGTACTTAGTGCCGATACTACTACTATATGCGCTATATACTAATGCGCCTCTACTTTACTTACCCCTTTGGGAAAAGGTGATTTTATGTTATTATTACTTTTACTTACGTGTCATGGGAGCTACTAGGTAAAGCTACTTAACTATACACTCAATACTTAGCTTCACGCAAACCCATTAATTGCCGCGCTCAGAATATCTAACGCACGACTTAGGAATAATTTAATGCAATATGCAACCAACAGTACGGGGTTTTTACTTCTCGAATCAGCAAGTTGATGGTAAATTTGCAACTTTGTAACACATACGTGAACCACAGAATATAAATAGTCGTGGTAAGTCAGATTTTGTATAGGTAATTGATTTTATTTAATTCATTTAATTTTGTAATATTTTCTTCTAAATTTTGTGAAGAAAACAGTTAGTATTCATACGCGATATAAACTGGCAACGTGTTGTATGGAATATAAACTACTGCAAAATGTGGGTATGTGATAAATGTACCTAATATTTGGATTTACCTCTGATTACCCGTCTTAGATCCTCTGTGAATCTTGAGTTAGTACTTGCACTAGGGTTATCTGTATCCGTAACTGGGATCATAGTTGTGATACTGTTTCTGTATTTATATGGTTTTCACTTTAAGTGTGCCATCATTACTTCAAAGTCAAAGTCAAAAAGTAATTTGTTTAATAAAATTATATGAATCGTCTTCAAGCTAGATGGCTAGAGTCCCATGGCACTTACACTTTGGCATGGTGCCAGTTCCAAGCGACCAAAGCCTAGAAAAACAGGCAGCAAACTCGGCTCGGTTCCTACCGCTCAATGCAGTGCAAACCGCAAAGCATAATAATACAAGAAAAAGCCTTCTATTCTATCAGCACAGATTACTTATTTATACTTCAAAATTAAAATACCACAGTATACACAGTATCGCAGTTAAAATCGTTTAAAATAACAGGATTATGATTCTATGACGAGGGTCTATCGGCTAGTGGTCAAATTACGTGAGTGGGTGTCTTCCCGATTCCGGCATTCCTCCATAACCACCAGATACCGTTATCGGCGCGGGTGGATTCGCGCGTGAAAACAGCGAAGAAAGCACGCGCGTGACTCTACTGCTGAACTGAATGAACTTCACTCATTTATATTTATAAACTAGCGACCCGCCCGCGCGTCCCTGCTTTGCACGGGTGCACATATCATGCATGTATTATACAGATAAACCTTCCTCTTGAATCACTCTGTCTATAAAAAAACCGCATCAAAATCCGTATTTAAGCATACATAGGGACATAGGGATATAGGGACAGAGAAAACGACTTTGTTTTATACTATGTAGTGAAGACGTGATTGACTGACTGAGCTATACCCAAGAATTGTAAGACAGAACAATAAAAAATAATATTGGCGCTAATATCAGTATCCAGCCGTAAACTATAGTCAAAGGGCATTTATTCAATTTAACAAGGGTCCCTTTGAGTTCGGTAAACCTATAGGTGCTATTATAGTTCCACGAGACCAAGCATGGAAAAACAGGCAACAAAATCAATAAGCCTGTACTTAGGAATCAGATATCCTTTTTTTTGTAAATAAATTCTCATCATTTTGCTACACCCAAACAGAAAACAAACATTTATGAAAAATGCCTAATTGTCTTCATTTCTAATACACATGCACTACAGACTGAGCAGTTTGGCCAAATTATGCTTCTTCATTCTACAAAGTTAAAAGAAAATCACTTTGCTGAAACTTCAACTTGCTGCAAGGTTTCAGAATGTAAGAAATAAATACGCGAACAAAATCGCAGCTATTTTAGTCAATATAAAACTGAGTTCCCTACTATCCTAGCAATAAGGATCAAAATCGTGCAGATGAAAGTACCGGGAAGTAACAACTGCTGTCTGTCTGTTTAGAAAACTGCTACAATCGTGCCTCGATTGCCAAAGCAAATTCGCGAATACGCATTCAGATAATTCTGCGTATTTCCTCATTGTTACGCAGGCTCATGAATGAAGCTTTGAATTTTAATAAGACAATAAACATTTTAAACGTATTTTATTCGTATAACTATTTATAAACCGAAATTATATACGTTTTATTGTCGCGGTAAGTTTTAGCTTTGAACGAAAATGATTTTCATTTTAACTGTTTAGTTGATGGGAAGAACAAGTTATTGTAAATTGTATTGAAATGTGTTTAAATCGACGTGACATTTGGCGTCTTGTATCGAAATAACAGAATTTCTTAACGCGTAATGAGCTGGTGATCGGCGTGTGGCAACATGTTAATCATCGTCGGCTTCCCTCATTCGGTTTCAATAGCACAATTGCGCTGTAATTGTTTCTTCGAAGAGGTGTGCTGCCAATGTTGGCATTACCGACAACTCAGCCGGATTTATTACTATAATTACTTTTGGTTTTTTCGTTTTTGAGAATGTTTATCGGCTCGAACCGCGGCGTGAGCGGGCTTGTGGCTCGCTGTCCGTTGCACGTTGCAGTTTCCATTGCTTTCGCTTTTCTCGATAGTCGGGGTGTATCGTCACGCTGCGTGGCAAGCTTGTTGTTATACAACGCTTACATCAGATCGCGTCACGGCTAAAATAAGCGCTCTATCCACGGCGGTCACGGCCAAGGCTGCGCGCCTTGTTGCCGACAATTATTCCGTCGTCGGTGTTCGTAATGAGGATTTAGTGGGTGGACACGCGACCGTGCTCACTTTTACTTTTAAACCGGTTCGCACTGGCTTGACCTTCGCCTCTCTCGTCTCCGCACCGTGGAGTTCATAGTTTAATACTACCCTGTTATTACAGTCAGTCTGGTGAAGTTGACTGTAAACAATGTCTATATGTTGTATGTCCGTACTTACACCGTCTAGCGAACGCCCTTGACTGAGCGCATGACTGGGCGACCTTGTATTCGTGCAAATGTTTTGATCTCAGAATCAGTTTTGATGTAATCCTCAGAGATAGTCACTACTCGCTACCGTATACAAACAAAATCTGAATGTTTTGATTAATATCCTGAAATTGTTGTATTTATGGGTTCCCTAGAAAAACAAAAACAACTAGGCGCTATTTCCGCGCACTTGTGTTTACCTTTATCCAATAGTTCATTCAGAATTGTCAGTTGAATTGTGTTATGTGTGTTGTGTTGTTAATTATACATTTTGTAAAGCCTTGACCGTGACATTCAAATTAATAATCTCACGTTCAATAAAAGTCTATGGTTTGTGGTCATCGCTGCCGATATTCATAATCTCACGTTCAATAATAGTCTATGGTTTGTGGTCCTCGCCGCCGATATTTAGTACCTTTGACTCGATAATAGAATATAATTAGAATATTCCTTATGAGGTGTTACTAATACCATACTGATACATTGTCTAAATATTCTCTACATAACTTTGTTTGTTCTGTGGCGATTTTTTGCTCGGTTTTATTTCCACTGCATGTTTTGTTTGGCCAAATAATACGACTGTTTGGCGTAGTCGTTAGCATAAAGCGAGCCAGACCGAATAAATGTTTGCGAACAGAACAACGCTTGTTGATACTGGCATTAGTTTTCATGTCTGTTTGGATTTACTGTTCATTATGACGAGTTGCTAGGTCTATACCTAGGAACTCGTCATAATGAACGCACTTTAAAGGACGTTTTACGTTTTTTGACGTTTTACGATGACCTACGTTTTTTTTATAAATTTTAAATGTAAGATGGCAAACATAACCAATAAGAAAGCATTGACTAGCAAGTCACGCTCCATAGAAACGTGCCCTACGATGCTCTGCTTGTATGTATGTTAGGCTCTCATGTACCTGTAAGTTCTCCAGCATACCCTTCGAACCGAAACACAGCAACGCTGCTTGGGGTCAGAAAAAGGCTTGGTGGTAGTAATTGCGAGGACGAGCCCTTCACAAAATGTTTGGTAATGTTGTACTTACTACTCTACTGCCTAGTACGCTATACTCGTGTAGAAAGTTTTGAACTATAGCTTAATGTAAATAAAATAAATAAATAAATATTGGTGGACTTTCCACACAGCACTATCTAGCCCCAAACTAAGCTTATGCTTGTGATATGGGAACCAGATAGCTGATATACTACTTATGAACTTTTTTTTTGTAAATACATACTTATAATATTATATAACACCCAGACAGAGAACAAACATCTGTGTTCATCACACAAATGTTTGTTCACGGTGGGAATCGAACCCACGACCTACGGCGCAGAAGGCAGAGCTACTACCAACTGAGCTACGTAGGCTGTCCGAATGTATCTAAAAACTTTTCGTATTATTCAGTACCTCATAGAGATCGCTCACAGCGATAAGACTGCCTATTATATCACCTATTTTTCTCAACTATTACCCCTATTTCCTGTATAGTGGTGAACAATAAAGAGTTATCTATCCATCCATCGCTAACAACTATTAGAATAATAGCTAAATCATTTTATTTTAAAGTGCTCACGTCAGCCTATTACATACAACATTACGAGTATTTCAACCAAAAACCATAACCATAGAGAAATAAAATCTAACTGAATATGGGGACAGTGTTGCGACCGGTAAAAGTTATCACAATACTTCTGAAAGCTGAGACAGCTTCACGACTTTGATCCCCAGGCACGGTTGATACTACTGCGAATAATTACTAGAGGGGGGGGGGTTGCCTCCAACATTATAGATAGGTAGATAAAAAATTCTTTATTGCACAAAAACACAATGCACATAGGCGAGCTTAATGCTGGATTTAATTATCTACCAGCTAACCTTTGGGTAATGAGAAAACATTTCCAACTTTCTACCAACCGCTGCCTTACCCCCCTAACGCTGACTACCCTTAGACATCCTGTTAGTTCTAGGACATCCATCGTATCTGAGGGTCAGAGTCTTAAACTGAACCACTTTCAGTTAAAGGCAAACTTTCCATCCTACTTTAAATCCTACTAATATTATAAACCTGAAAGTTTTAAGTATGTATGGATGTTTGTTACTCTTTCACGCCGGAACGCCTGAACGGATCTGGATGAAACTTGGCAGAGAGATAGATTATAGTCTGGAACAGCACATAGGCTACTTTTTATCCCGTGGAAATACCGGGATTTAAATCTGCACGGGTGAAACCGCGGGGCGCAACTAGTAATGTATTATAATACGTCATAGTGTCTGTCTTCACATAACGTCCGTATCAGCTTGATGAAATGTGTTGTCTCTTGTCTTCAGGCATGGTGTTCATAGCGAGTTTCATCGTCCTTCTCTCAACCCTGATGTTCTGCTTCCCGAAGCAGATCAAACCGGAAGTGATGCCGCTACCAAAGAAAATTAAGGAGAAGCGAGATCCTTTCTTTAAAGGTGAGGTGGTAAACTGTTGTTTTTGTCACCCGTGGTCCGAGTTGAAGTTTTGTTTTACGTATTTCGTTACGTCAGGGGCATTATTCTTTATGACATAGGAGATTCCTTGCCCCAAACCGTGTAACGTTAAAACGTGATAATGGGCTTTATTTTTTGTGACATAGGAGATACTTTACCATAACCGTGTCACGTCAAAACGCGATCTAAACGCAAACGCGATTGAATTGGTCATAATGAGGGCCAGGCCTTTTGATGATAAGTTTGGTTTTTAGCCCATAGCCGCTTTTTAGCATAGTGTGGGCATAAGCGTAAGATCAACGAAACATTTTCATTGATTTCTTACGCACTTAACACTTGTTTGCAAATCGTAATGGAAACGAATAAGTATGTTCATTTGGTTTCTCTTTACTCAGTTCAACAAAATATGCACTTTTCTTGTCGTGTTACTACTTTTTTCGAAACAGTGTGGTGAAAGTATTTTAAATGTGCATTTCAAAGCAGTAAATTGCGTGACGCGTCACAGCGTCGACAATTAGTTTGGTGTGAACGCGACCTAAGTTCTTATTTTATGTATTTAAAATTAGAATTTACATAAACTTATTTTTACTTTTTTTATAATTTCTTTTATTTTCTGTGACTGCAGATTTTTTCAAGACTAAATCAATGTCTCTCTAGTTATTCATTATTAATGTTTGTTTGAGTGTAATGTTTTGATACGTAGTTTCTTTGTGACTCACACAGCTCATAGTTTTTTCTTGTCTCGGTTTAGATTTATTTAAATCACACACGTCTAGAGTACCTAATTTTAGTCACAGTATATATCAAGCAGTACTAACACTAGGATGAGTGTTAATAAGTAAAAATTTAATGAGAACTTTCGGCGTGATGGGATTCAGCTAGAAAGGCTTCTGTTATTTTTACATTTTACATTGGATTTAAATTGTTAGTAAAATTTTCTTAAATTACTGTTAGTTCTTTATAATGTTACGTGTTTTATATTATCTGTAAGAATACTATCCTATCCTTAATTTCTCCTTTACTCTTCGCACGTAAATGTAAGCCTTGATCGAGTGATGGCAAACGTCAAAGAAGTCCGAAACACTATGTTGGGTCGACGATATAGTTAAGGTCGAAGGAAACAGCTGGACCAAAGACGCTTAGGATGAAGGAGGCTGGTAAAACATGAGGTAGGCCTAAACCCGGCAGTGAGTGATACCAGGCTGAGATGATGATGATCACAGTAATACCATAAATGTGAAAGTTTGGATGTATGTATGGATGTTTGTTACACAATAACGCCAGAAGGGGTGAACGGATCTGGATGAAATTTGGCACAGAGCTAGATTATAGTCTGGAATAGCACATAGGCTTTTATCCCGTGGGAATACCAGGATTTAAATCTGCGCGGGTGAAACCGCGGGGCGCATCTAGTGACATAATATTTCTTTAGTTTTTGGGCAACGCTAAATCTCTGCTGTTTTTTTTAAACTTAATTAATAAAAAAAAACTATATACCTATTTGAAATGTTGAATAAAGAAATCTTGATCACGTCCACTGGTAGTCTAGTTGGGTCTCGCTACGCCCACCTACATTCAGTGAGTAAAGGTACTGCTTGGTATTTTATTGTGCACCTGTCTGAGCATTTTAAAATTGTTTTCATGTTCGATGCTATCTAGCTCGTTTATCTCCTGTATCGTGTGGTCTCTTTAACGCTTCCTCTGCGTACGTTTTCATCCGTAAATTTTAATAGATTTTTCTGGGCAATTTGCTGAAGATGTTAATCATACATTATTAAATAAATTTTATTTTGACTTCACATTTCACAATGCCAATTGTGTTGAAATGTTGTTGTTAAAATGTTTTGTTTTTTAAATATGATATGCCTCATAGATCATTTGTGTTATGAACATCATCTACGTTTTTCTGTCTGGGTATTATTATAACGTATTTTATCTGTATACTAGCGACGCGCCCGCGCGCCCCTGCTTCGCACGGGTGCACATTGTTTTTCTACTATATCATGCATGTATTATACATATAAACCTTCCTTTTGAATCACTCTATCTATTAAAAAAACCGCATCAAAATCCGTTGCGTAGTTTTAAAGATTTAAGCATACATAGGGACATTGGGACAGGGATATAGGGACAGAGAAAGTGACTTTGTTTTATACTATGTAGTGGTTGAAAAATGAATCCCTATTTCCCTTGGTCACGGCAGCAGGGGCGAACGTTGATCCGATTGCGCTATTTCTTTTTTTGTTTTGTTTGCTGTTGTCAGAAGAAGGTTCTTATGAATGAAAAAAATAAGATATAGTTATAGAGATATGCACAAAAAATAAAATAAAAGATGAAACATTTTTCCATACAAAATTGTTGCTGATGTCGTATCTGTCAAACATCTTACGTACATTGACTATATTTAGGCGGTACGATGTTTGCGGGGTCAACTAGTATATTAGAGTATATTATAAAATGTATAATAATACTAGTTGACCCCGTTGTTGTACATATTTAATTATAAATATGTACCTGTTTACAAAAAGAGTATAAGTATTATATCAGCATCCACAGAAGCTTTGTTTGGTTAGTGAGTTCGATAGCATTATTTGAAACTAGCTGCACCCCGCGGTTTCAGCCGCGTAGTTTTAAATCCCGATATTCCCACGGGATAAAAAGTAGCCTAGACTATAATCTATCTCTGTGCCAAATTTCATCCAAATCGTTTCAACCGTTCGCGCGTGAAAGAGTAACAAACATCCATCCATTCATCCATACAAACTTTCGCGTTTATAAAATTAGTAGGATGTCCAATATTAATGTCGTTTTATTAACTTACTCTCAATAAAAATTGCAGACTTCTTTGCGACAATAAAGCGTCAGCTCACAAACGACATCCTGATGTGGCGTACAGCGAGCTCCGTCCTCCACCTGATGCCGATCAGTGGCGTGTACAGCTTCCTGCCCAAATACCTGGAGAAGCAGTTCCGACTGCCCACACATGACGCCAACCTTGTCTCGGGTGAGGTACTACAATAAACATGCATTTTGTTTCAGTACACGACGTAACCGAGTACTGACCTAATCTGACAGCTCTAAAATTATAGCCGTCCTTGTTGATTCAGTCTTAGAAAGGGATGGTGATAAATTATGAGTAGTGGAGCTCTTTGTGAGGGGCTCGTCCGGGGAAGTACTACCAACATGCCTTTTCAGCAGCGTTGCTGTGTTTCGAATTGAAGAGTGCGGTCGCCGGTGTAATTACAGGCATATGAGGCTTAACATCTGTATGCCTCAGGTTGGTGGATACAGGGCAGTGCATCCTATCGTGCGTCACTTACGAGGACATGCTCTGTTATAAGTGATGGTTACCACTTAACATCGGGTGGGCCATTTGCTTGATCCATCAGCTAGTTAAACAAAAAATATAAAAGATGTGCATATCATGTGACCTCAAATAATATTATAGACTTCGTTATCTGGGTGGGTCAGACGAGTGGAGCCGCCGGCGGATGCTAGTAATATTGTGTAGTATATTTTCAAATAGTACAGGTATATTCCAAAGATTTTTAAGGACTTATCCTCTTATTCATATTCACAGCCATTTTATAGCGACTCAATAGAGTATTCTTGTCACTGTCACTTTCATGCCAACGAAAAGAGACAGCAACAGACTTATCGGTCTGAGCTATTGGCCCATTATGAATAAGGGCCTTACCCCGGTCCAATGGCTTGAATTTTAAGCCAACGTAGCTTATACCTCCGGATTTATTGAACGCATACAGGGTGTTCCAAATCGTACTCAACTACAGTATGTATGTAACGCGCAGGTCTGGGCGGTATCCTGGTGATGGGTCTGGGCATCATCACGGCTGGAGTGGTCATCCTGAAGCTGGTGCCGACAGCGCGCCAGGTCGCCGCTTGGACTGCTGCCACGGCCGCTATATACAGCGCGGGTATGTATGCTTCCGTCATTTACTTAGCCTTATATTACTTATATATATACCCACCCACATTATAATATTTAACTAAAAGTTGTTGACGACCTCAGTAGCGCAGCGGGCGAGAGTCCGCCTGCGACGCAAGAGGTCGCGGGTTCGATTCCCGCCTCGGAACAAATTTGTGTACGATCTGCAGAAATTTGTTCTCTATTTGTAATGTATAATAAAAAAATATCTATCTATGTAAGTATATAATGTATTAAATATATCAGTTATCGGGTACCCATAACACAAGCTTTGAGTAGAGTACTTTGGGGCTAGATGATGCTGTGTGGATTATCCAGCATTATTTATTTATTTACTTAGCCTTATGAAAAGAAAGAAGCTAAATAAAATTTTGAATTTAAAATGAAGGGAAAAAATATTTGTTTATTAAAATTATAGGACATAGACAATAACTTATTTCCAACTTAGTACACAACATACAAAACATGCTTATGGAATATGCATATAGGGATATCATAACACAAAAGAAAAACAAAAGAAAAATCATGTTAAATAATCAACCTTGTTAAAATATGAGTATAAATGCGTAAGGCTGTAACCTAATATTTAGGCTGTACATTGGTTATAAGCAGGTATATTTTATTAAGTTTTTTATTTTTATACCTTCCCACTTTTGGGCAAAGGTCCTACCACCTTTGCCCAAAAGTGGAAAGGTATAAATGCACTTCCATTATATTATAATATCTTAAGTATAAGTAGGCTCACAAAAATAGCATGATATTTTTACGCTGTATTCTACCCCCAGGAATGGTTATCCTAATGTTCGTGAGCTGCCCGGAGGAGAAGTACCGGCTGCTCGGCGCTGGCAACATCGGCGCTCAGTTGGAGTGCAGTGACAGCTGTCTGTGTGACAACGCGCCGTTCACTCCCGTTTGTGGACAGGTAAGAACGTTTGAACCGGTAAAAATCTTGTACACATCATACCCTCCTCTAAATTTATTAGTCTCTCTCCTTCAAGGTTTGCTGGAAGAGAACTCTTTTTAGGGGCTCGCCTTTGTACATATTTTATTACTAGCTGGTACCCGCGACTTCGTCTGCGTACTTTTAATCTCTTCATCTCTTTTTTTCGCAATAAAAGGTAGCCTATGTTCTTTCTCAGGGTCTAAAGATTGTCTGTGCCAAATTTCATTAAAATTGGTTGAGAGGTTTAAGCGGGAAAGCGTAACAGACAGACAGACAGACAGACAGACAGAGTTACTTTCGCATTTATAATATTAGTTGGGATTTAAGTTTACCAATGTTGTTTCTGTGTGCAATAAAGAATAAAAAAATCACGTTTCTTTTTTCGCTAAATCTTTGTAATGCCGTTGACACATAAACGAATAAACCCATTGACAACAACCGATTGCGATTTTACTTAACTTTATACAGTGATTTGAGTAGTTCCCGGATGGTACCATCGTCGAATGTCCGAATGCGGCCCTAGCTCTACTTAATATTTAATATTATTTTCGGTTGCGGATGGTATCAGAAATATTTGTATAACTTGTAATATTTGTGCAAAAAGTTTTGTCTCTGATTATACCTGAATACATTTACATTGTAATGTGGTACCATCCACAATCGAAAATAATATTAATTTAAAAGTAGCGCTAGGGCCGCATTCGGACATTCGACGATGGTACCATCCGGGAACTACTCAAAGATTTTAATCTTCAAAAGTGTTCAATATGATATGAGTGTTGACGACCTCTGTGGCGCAGCGGGCGAGAGTCCGCCTGCGACGCTAGAGGTTGCGGGTTCGATACCCGCCTCGGAACAAATTTTTGTACGATCTGCAGAAATTTGTTCCGTTGGTCTGGGTGTTTTCTATGTATATAATTAAAAATATCTATCTATGTAAGTAATGTGTATAATGTGTTAAATATATCAGTCATCTAGTACCCATAACACAAGCTTTGAGTAGCTTACTTTGGGGCTAGATGGTGCTGTGTGGATTGTCCAGCATTATTTATTTATTTATTTAATATTGCGAGCGAGATGCGGCGCTCTTTATGATGCCCCTAAGAAACTGATCAATGAGCCAAATTCTAATTATTAATGTATGTATTCCAGGATGCGTTCACGTACCTCTCTCCGTGCCAAGCCGGCTGTCTCGACTATGAGAAGCTAGACAACAACACCTGGCTCTACTACAACTGCTCCTGTATAGACAACAACGCGAGAGGCGAGCGCGCTAAGAACACGTAAGTACTTCAGATTTAGAAGGGCTCGTCCGGGGAAGTACTAGTACATTGTATAGACAGGGAAAGCGACTTTTTTTTATACTATGTAGTGATAGTGATATGACTGGTACTGGTTGTATTTCCAATATCGCTCGCCTCCTCTTTTAATAAATATTAAAAGAATGCTGGACAATCCACACAGCACTATCTAGCCCCAAAGTAAGCTACTCAAAACTTGTGTTATGGGTACTAGATGACTGATATATTTAACACATTATATACTTACATAGATAGATATTTTTTTATTATACATTACAAATAGGCCAGGTCAAGAGTACCCTAAACCGACGAGCATGTATGAAGAATGTTATGAGAGTGAATGAAGCGAAAGAGGTATGTCAGGATCGTAGCAAGTGGAAATCCGTGGTCTCTGCCTATCCCTATGGGAAATAGGCATGATTTTATGTATGTATGTAGAGAACAAATTTCTGCAGATCGTACACAAATTTGTTCCGAGGCGGGAATCGAACCCGCAACCTCTTGCGTCGCAGGCGGACTCTCGCCCGCTGCGCCACTGAGGTCGTCTGGTAATGTATCTCTTTCTACATTGGTTATTTCCAGCATCGAGCGGTACGGCCTGTACAACTCGAGCATTCTGTCGGACGGGTTTGCGGTGAGCGGCGAGTGCGGCGGCTCCTGCCGTCAGATATACGTGTTCATCGCGATATTCGCGGCCGTCATGTTTGTGCACTCGAGCGGAGAAGTGGGCGCCGTGCTGCTCATTATACGGTGCACAGACAAACATGGTGAGCGTGCTTAACCAACTTAAGACGAAGACCAACTGCCCGCACCAAGCGCTTTGCTTCTTCATTCATCATGCGCACAGCCAATGAATGGAATTCCTTACCGGCTTTCCGTCTTTCCGATGACCTATAATTTGGTTACTTTCAAGAGAAGAGTGAACAGGTATTTTCTAGGTGAACGTGCCACATCGTCGACCGCATCATCACTTAACATCAGGTGAGATTGCGGTCAAACGTTTTTACCTATAAGTTGTAAAAAAAAGATAAGAGCTAATGTGACTCTCGCTCGCACGCTTTGACTTGTTGAAAGATATAAAATCACCAAACCTATTTTCGAAAAATCGCAAACAACCATTTTGTGTGCAATCACATTGCGCACAGTTTAGTGAAAAAAACATTTTTATCGATACAAGTTTTCCTACTTAAAAGTTTGCTTTTCTAGTTTTCGTACTCAAGCAAACTTTTGAGTAGGAAAACTTGCATCAATCAATATGAAATTTTCACCAAACTATGCGCAATGTGATTGCGCACAAAATGGTTATATGCGATTTTTCAAAATTGGAATTTGTGATTTTATATCTTTCAAAATGTCGAATCGTGCGAGCGAGAGAAATATTAGGTGTTGTCAACGCCTTAATAAAAAGGAGATTCTCAATTCGTCGGTATATTTTTTGTTCAAAATCAGATAATGTGTAATGATAAGAAATGAAAGGAATTAGCTACAATAAGCTATAACGGTGCATAGCAACAGGGGCGTTATTCTCTATGACCAATCCAATCGCGTTTGCGTTTAAATCATGTCGTGACACGGTTAGGGCAAAGTATCTCCTATGTGTAAAGAATAAAGCCTTGTGTGTGAGTTGTGAGAGTGTGTGTTGTGTGTGAACGGTTTGGAGCAAGGAATCTCCTGTCATAGATAATAATGCCCCAGGTAAATTTTTTAAGTTACTGGCATTTCGAGATGACAAATAAAAAAAAGACCCTGGTCTATTATCCATACGATGCGTTAGCATCCCTACTAGTCTGTGATCCATACGTCATCTAACAGTTGTATTTATTGTCAGATAAAGCGATGGCGATGGGCGTGATTCAGTTCGCGATCGGCGTATTCGGCAACGTGCCGTGTCCCATCGTGTTCGGCGCGGCCGTAGACGCGGCGTGTCGCCTGCGGGACGCGGCGTGCGGCGCGCTCGGCGCCTGCGTGTCATACGATAGCGACACCTTCAGGCATCTCTATCTGGGTACGTATTCGGCAACGTGCCGTGTCCCATCGTGTTCGGCGCGGCCGTGGATGCGGCGTGTCGCCTGCGGGACGCGGCGTGCGGCGCGCTCGGCGCCTGCGTGTCATACGATAGCGACACCTTCAGGCATCTCTATCTGGGTACGTATTCGGCAACGTGCCGTGTCCCATCGTGTTCGGCGCGGCCGTGGATGCGGCGTGTCGCCTGCGGGACGCGGCGTGCGGCGCGCTCGGCGCCTGCGTGTCATACGATAGCGACACCTTCAGGCATCTCTATCTGGGTACGTATTCGGCAACGTGCCGTGTCCCATCGTGTTCGGCGCGGCCGTGGATGCGGCGTGTCGCCTGCGGGACGCGGCGTGCGGCGCGCTCGGCGCCTGCGTGTCATACGATAGCGACACCTTCAGGCATCTCTATCTGGGTACGTATTCGGCAACGTGCCGTGTCCCATCGTGTTCGGCGCGGCCGTGGATGCGGCGTGTCGCCTGCGGGACGCGGCGTGCGGCGCGCTCGGCGCCTGCGTGTCATACGATAGCGACACCTTCAGGCATCTCTATCTGGGTACGTATTCGGCAACGTGCCGTGTCCCATCGTGTTCGGCGCGGCCGTGGACGCGGCGTGTCGCCTGCGGGACGCGGCGTGCGGCGCGCTCGGCGCCTGCGTGTCATACGATAGCGACACCTTCAGGCATCTCTATCTGGGTACGTATTCGGCAACGTGCCGTGTCCCATCGTGTTCGGCGCGGCCGTGGACGCGGCGTGTCGCCTGCGGGACGCGGCGTGCGGCGCGCTCGGCGCCTGCGTGTCATACGATAGCGACACCTTCAGGCATCTCTATCTGGGTACGTATTCGGCAACGTGCCGTGTCCCATCGTGTTCGGCGCGGCCGTGGACGCGGCGTGTCGCCTGCGGGACGCGGCGTGCGGCGCGCTCGGCGCCTGCGTGTCATACGATAGCGACACCTTCAGGCATCTCTATCTGGGTACGTATTCGGCAACGTGCCGTGTCCCATCGTGTTCGGCGCGGCCGTGGACGCGGCGTGTCGCCTGCGGGACGCGGCGTGCGGCGCGCTCGGCGCCTGCGTGTCATACGATAGCGACACCTTCAGGCATCTCTATCTGGGTACGTATTCGGCAACGTGCCGTGTCCCATCGTGTTCGGCGCGGCCGTGGACGCGGCGTGTCGCCTGCGGGACGCGGCGTGCGGCGCGCTCGGCGCCTGCGTGTCATACGATAGCGACACCTTCAGGCATCTCTATCTGGGTACGTATTCGGCAACGTGCCGTGTCCCATCGTGTTCGGCGCGGCCGTGGACGCGGCGTGTCGCCTGCGGGACGCGGCGTGCGGCGCGCTCGGCGCCTGCGTCTCATACGATAGCGACACCTTCAGGCATCTCTATCTGGGTACGTATTCGGCAACGTGCCGTGTCCCATCGTGTTCGGCGCGCCAACCTAACTTTTTTTAGCTAAAGCTCCCTTCAACATGCGTCCCGAATCTCAATTTACAGATTCAACATAAATAAATAAACTTAGCTACAGCATCTTATCCCCACTTCTCCTTCCAGGTCTATCAGCTGGTCTGATGTTCCTCGCCTTTATAATGGATATGCTGGTTTGGAGCAAAGCGGGCCGCATCGACATGAACCCCGGCGACGCGCCGCAAGACTCCGCGCGACTCGCGCCGCTCACTCCGCTAGCTTCCCCCGACACGCAACTCTGACGAGCCATTCGCTACGAGTCGCATTTTTAAACGACTGGTAATACCTTCCTTCTCTCGAGGAAATTCAGAACTAAGTGCAGTCAAGGTGGACGAATACACGAAATGCCCGATATTGTTGGGCTTGTGTTGGATCTTAGCGGTGAAGTGGTGTCCGGCTCGCTTCTCGTTGCACCTTACCCGGCACTATATTGACGAACCAAACGCCACTCGCAAATTTACAGAACCTTCGAAAGTTCTGTAAATCGCTTGCGAATTTAAGAACTCTACCTATATGCTCATTTGTTTCTCAAATGTTGGAACAAGAAAAAGTGCTAAACAGAAAACTAAAAATAAGTTGCTTGTGACTTGTTTTAATAGCTTCAAGGCTACTTTTTGTATGATACAACCGACCGAGCCACGTAAAGCTAGTGTTCTAGATTTCGTGAACCTAAATTTGCTTTTATTTTATTGATGAAAAATGAGGCATATAAAAACAAACACGGGAATCTCCATAATTTGTCAAAATTGAACTGTCAATGCAGGAACTTTTATCTGTGATTTATCTTTCTACTGAAAACATTTCCCTAACAATTCGACGTAGTGGAGATTGCCACGTTTGATTTTATATGACTCAAATTATAATCTAAACAAAATGTCTCATGACCAAAATGTCAAATTAAAATGCATTTTTTTGCATGCAATCGACACTATTATGATATATATAATGAGATAATTGTATCTGAATCATGTCCATCAAATCGGATTCTAAATATTAATTATACAATTATAAACGGATTATGAAATTGGAATGCATGCATATATTTTACAAATGATCTAGCGTTTTCTTATAAAAGAACATTTACATTTATTTTTATGTAATTTGTGTACGGACGGAATAATGTGCAATCGAATTTTTATTACTGCATTTTTTATTATACTAAAAAGTGCATTTTATACATAACATAACCAATTATTGCGTGCTCAATTTTAAAACTTTATTTCTTTAAAAAAATCCACCATCTGTTTAGTTTTATACACGTTTTAGGATTGGTTTAATGGCGCTTGAAATCGCGGAAATCGTGTTGTCCCGCTTACGCATATAGCTCGTAAGTGAGACAGATATTTAGATGGCGTTAGAAATAGTGGCGATTGTGCTGTCTCGCTTGCGCATAAACATTTGCAGCAAGAAATTGATCAAATAAAATCAATGACTGTTATTTAAATAATACATCACTAAACAAATCACGTTAATTTAAGCTTCACACATACTTACAACCTTTATTATAGTTCTGACTTTAATGTATGCTGGTAGACGTTACAATCAAGGAACTTATGTTATGATGGTAGTTGATTAAAACATGGTCCACTGATCCCTCCGTCTCTTTCTGATTATTCTAATTGTTTATATATCGTTCTCTCTCTCCATCTGTTATAAGCAGGTATGCATGCAAGAAAAGGACGGACTTACTTTCGGTATTTCTCTTCATGAACTAAGGCTAGTTTGGCGCTTACGTCAGATAAAATCGTTACTTTGTTTCTGACAAGTCTATAGTAAAGAAGGAATTACTGAAAGAAATTCTTAACTTGGTTCAATCGATTATCATAAATATGATCACGTTTCAGTGTAGCTATAAGTTCCTCGATTCCAAATCGAGACCAAATCTAAAATAAATATTTCATTAAATATTATTATTGTATTTTGTAACAATAAGTTATACACAATGTCGGGTTATGCATCTAGGGAAATATATATAGCTTTATTTGTAGCAGTCACAGCGTTACATACTTTTGCGAATTACATGGCTAGTGATTAGAAGATTATTCTTTAGATTAATTATTAAAAATTTACATTCGTAAACACTGTAAATAAACAGGAATAAAATAATTACATTATGGTAATATAATTTTATACAAGTTAGTACGATGTTCTGTTGTTTTATGCTAATATAATTATAGTTATATATTTCTAAATGAACTGTTAATAATACGAATAAAATAAATAAATTGTATGCGGTAGTTGAGCTCTTTGAAGCTAGCCACCGGTGTCAGCGAAATAATTGTGTCAAGCTGTGCAGATTTACTTGCGGCTAGCTTCACATAGTTTATGACAGTCACAAAAATTTTATTGAGTGATATAAAAATACAAATAGTTGTTTGTGGTTATTTTTAAAACAAAAACGATTGAATATTTTCTTATGTATCATTATTATTTATTGTATTCTTGTTGGAAAGGCTGGGCCAAGTGTTTTAAAATTAGTTGAGAACTTATTGTAATTTGGTTGGTTAAAGCACACTTTTGTGCATAGAAATGAAATATTGCATTATACAAGATCTGTGATGATATTTTCAATTATACATTGCGATGTTTGCAAATGATTTTTTGAATCAATCAATGATTTTTTAAATCACCAAATTAATATTTGGTGTAGACTATTTTTTAAAGTGCAATACTATTCAAGTAATATACAGTTTTGAATATTATTTTTTCAAGTGCAATACTATTCAAGTAATATACAATTTTGAATATTATTTTTTCAAGTGCAATACTATTCAAGTAATATACAATTTTGGATAGCCAGCTAGTATCCTAGCCAGTTTTTTTACAGCAACTTGATTATTTTTTATGCCTCATTAAATATTATAGGCTGACTGTATCCACATCACAGTTATAATTTTTATACAGTTTTAAACATCACGTTGTAGGAATCACAAGTAAAAGCATAATATTATACATTTTAAATTATAAATTAACATCGAATATTTTGAACATAATATAAATTAATTTGTTCCTTTGTAAAGAAGTGCATTATAATTGTGCAATTTTTTAATTATATTAAATTAAATGTTATTTTTATGCAATACTATCTAGTTATATTTAATTATTAAAAATGTTATCATCGATATTTCTTTTGTAGGTGTAAAAGTACATCACAATTATAAAATAATAATAATTCTGTTAATGTGGAATTTATACTATAAATATTTAAAATTATATAGTTTTTACCTGCCTATCTAGCATAATATACTTAGATAATTGAGATACGTGAATTTTCTATGGTAGCTGTTAGAAAAAATATTATAATTATCTTTGTTTATGAGTTATAATAATTATAAATATAAAATAATGTTTTGGCGTAGTTTTCAATCAACTAGTCTGCGTTAGGCTGTATTTACGTAGAAACGGTACTGAACCTGTTTCCTGTGTAAATTAAGCCTTATAGTTTAATAAAAATACCTCTGGAGTTAGAAATAAAATGGAATTATTGTGATATCTGCCATTGAAATGTGTTATGGCTTGTTCACACAGTCAGCTCATATAATAATATGGCGTAGTGTAACCACTTATTTATACTCTATACATAACCATTCTATTTTCAAAATTATGGGACCTTGCGCGTCTTAATAACTATGGCAATATAATCCGAAATATAACATCACATTTTTGTACACTCCAACAAAATTTTCTAGGCCGTCCTGTAGTAATGCCCAGCTAATGTGATTGGAGTCTAAGGACTACGCCTACAGTATACGACACATTTAAGCATGCACTGGCATTTTTGCTAAGTGATGTGAACGAATGACTGAATCATCTAAAATGTACCATCATTATTTCTATAAATAAAATTTAGTACGTAAATACATTTTATACAATAAAATAGCGTCACAATCGTTAGAGTTCTTATTTGAATTCGAGTAAGTTAAGACACAAACTGTTGTACATAGTAAATAGCTAAATAAATACTGTAATGAACTGCCAGTGAATGAAATAATCCAAAAATACACATTAATTGAATTTTTATGTTTAACATTTTAGTAAAGTACCTTTGGATTTAGATGGGACAGCATGTATACATTTTTATGTACCAAAGTACGTGATAGTGCATTTGTGTACATTCATGTTAAACATTCAAACAACACGTAAGACCATAGACTTGTGAATGTGAATTAACTATAAAAGTATGAAAATTTATATAGACAAAATATTTATCTAATGAGGGTAGATAGACCTCTAGCCGTTTTTATGCGTGTGTTTGTGGTGCTTATATTTTGGCTCTGATTTTCCTACATAATTGTTACAGCTGTCTTACTAACGTAATAAAGTGGATAATTAGGTGCAGTTTAGATTTGTTATTGTGACGTTGGGTCGCACTTTTTTAATTATTTGTAAATAAAATTATTGATAAATAATGGTGATTTATTTACTTACCTACTTCCTAGTTAACATAGGTACCTACCTACTCGATATACCTACAAACAAATATGTTGGTGGACATTTTTCAAAAAGCCATTTACTTAGGTTCAAACTAAGCTAAATAATACACTGTACTTGTATTCAAATTCCTTGCAATACACTTACCTAACACACACATTGAACAAACATCCTATGTCCATCACACAAATGTTTGCCTTTTTGATGGGTATCGAACCCATAAACCGCAGCGCAGAAGGCGGAGCAACTGAAAACTTGTTTGGATCAAAATTATATTGTTTATAGGTATTACCTACACATATTATTATAAGTGTATGTATCGTGTGTGTCCAAAATAAATGTATTTTCTTTCTTTCTTTCTTTCTTTCTTTATATTATAATTTGCTTTTTGTAATGTAATTCTCCGAAATTTTCTTGTTTACGATTTTTCATAACTAAGTAGGTATATAGCTTGTAGGTTCATAGGTAGGTTCCTTCATTAAAAAATATTCTTGCCTAAAATACTAACCTGAAAAACTAAAAAGTAGGTTCGACTATCGACAATCATACTGTTTGGTAGGCTGTAGGTAGGTATAAGTGTACCTACCTCTTTCAAATTCAAAGAAAATAATAAGGAAGCAGAAACATTACCTACATTTTAAAATAGACGTTGTTAGCTTGCTATGTGGTTTAAATTCCATAAGACAGGATGCATAGTTTTTACCTAGGTAGGTAAGGTAGGTACCATTTTTTTTTGCTGCTCACAAAAAGCTCTTATTTTATTCAATCTATTTCTTGGGGATTCAATGGATTGAGTGACCATTGATCTTCTCGAGTTGTATTAAGTAACAATTACCTAAGTACCTACGTACCTATAGCGAAGGAAAACATCGTTCAGAGTCACCTAGGTATAGTGGATAAAATATACCTACTAGGTACCTATGTAAAAGTGGTAAGAGAGGGAAGAAATACCATACCAACCAATATACCTATCAATGCTCTTTGTGAAGGGCTTGTCCGGGGAAGTACTACCCCACGCCCTCTACTGTCGCTGTCCTTTGACCTGTCTTCGGTTTGGCGAGTGTGGTCGCCGGTTTAATTCCAGGCAGTATGCCTCAAGTTAATGGACACAGGGCAGTGCATCGTAGGGCACGTTCCTATCGTGCGTGACTTACGAGGCAATGCTATGTTATAGGTGATGGTTACCACTTAACATCAGGTGTACCTACCATCTGCTTGGTCCATCAGCTATTGTATAAAAAAACTATCTATAAAATAATCAGAAATAACCTAAGGATTTTCCTCAATGTTGTTATGGTTTTGGTTAAAAGGCACAACGCACAAAAACTATCCGGCCATTGTGAACCTACCTACCACCATCGAAGATCGCGTTACGGTTGAGCATATCCATGAAAAAATGAACCACAAGAAATGGGCACGATTTGCCGGAAATTCTGAATCTAGATAGATTCAGAATTCCGTACCCACATATATCAACATTGCACCCAAACGTTAATTGAAAAAAAAGTGGCGTTATTGCAGTTTTGAGGGAAAATTATCAATATAATTTTCTGTGTGGACAGAACCCAAAATATTCAAATATAATGGGACTTAATTGTAGAGCAACGAAAATACTACGGGCTCCCGTAGAGACGTAGTATCTGAATTCCTTGCAGAATCCTAACACAGGGTGACGGATGACAATCCAATTTTTCGAATTCGCGTAAATAATCTCAATGATTGGGCATGACTCGGGAGGGATATAAAACCTTGTTTCATGTCGCAGCAGCCACATTTCCAGTAGCCAAGAACCAGCAAACATGGTGAGGATCGTATTCCTGTTGGCAGTGTTAATCATCTCCTGCTTGGCAGCTCCAGGTAAGTTCATTTGTCCACTAATATAACTAAGTATAGTTCATAACTTGACACTATGATCACGGGTCGAACTAACCCGTGATCATGGTGCATGCAACTGTGCCGAAATATCGGGAAACAATCAGATCATGGTAAATATCCCGTTGTAAATCAAAGTTATGTTCGTAACCATGATAGTTTCAAAAATTATAAGTAGTTCATACTTTTGAGTACCTAGGTATATCTTACATGGCCTGGAGCCTTATTCACTATGAAAATAGGAGATTCCAAGGAGATTCCTTGCCCCAAACCGTGAAACGTCAAAACTTAAGAGTAGTAGAGCTCTTTGTGAAGGGCTCGTCCGGGGAAGTACTACCACCACGCCTTTTTCTGCCGCCAAGCAGCAACGCTGTGTTTCGGTTTGAAGAGTGTGGTCGCCGGTGTAATTACAGGCACATGAGGCTTAACATCCGTATGCCTCAAGTTGATGGACGCAGGGCAGTGCATCGTAGGGCACGTTCCTATTGTGCGTGACCTACGGGGCAATGTTTTGTTTATAGGTGATGGTTACCACTTAACATCAGGTGGGCCATCTGCTTGTTCCATCAGCTAGTTGTATAAAAAAAAAAAAAAAACTTGATATTGGGCTTTATTCTTTATGATTTAGGAGATACTTTGCCCTGACCGTATTACACCGCCTGCCTTGTCTTAGCCGAGCTCGCGCTGCAAATGGTCATAGTGCATAAGGCTCCTGGAAATAACTTTTGCTCAAACGGGTTTGGATCGGCAGTAGCAATCCATTATGATCATTGTAAAAGATTGATCATCCCCGTGCGCACTAGAGACGCGAGACGCGGCATCTATTTGCAACACCAACGAAGTTGTCAATCAAACAAAGCGTTTTAGGCAAGGCATTTGAATATCTATATTCCTTGGTTTTGTCCTGGGTAATTATTACTTTCTTTAGATTACTTTCTTTATTTTTAGATGTAGGGTTCTGGTAACCCCAAATGCTAGAGTTGTTTTGTCGAGGTAATTCATCAATAAGAAACGAATCTATGTAAAAAATAAACCGAAATAAACTGGACTTGGAAATTACGAATGAGATGACTGAGCTGAGAGCATTTTCATTATTATCATTTCACTTCTTTACTAAAAAAATTACATTATTGGTTCAGGTGAACGGATAAGAAGATACTACCACGATATCGGGCTAGGTGGATTCGGCTTGGGTGGAGGATATGGGGGCTATGGCCATCATGGAGGCGGCGGTGGTGGCTACGGCGGACACGGCGTGTCTATACCGGTGGCGTCGCAATCCTACTCTAAATCATCGGCTAGCTCTAGTTCTGTGTCCACTGGAGGTGGCTTCGTTGCATGAGGTTAGTAAAAATACGTATTTTTATTAATAAGTAAAATAAGTATGATAGCGTCAGTGTTAGCCCTAGTGATTTAGCCTTTCAATTTCAATACCTTCAATAAATAAATAAATAAATAAATAATGCTGGACAATCCACACATCATATCTAGCCCCAAAGTAAAAAAAATAAAATATAAATAAACCTTCGGTATTTGACTTGTCGTGGGCCCCAAACCATTACTGCCAGGTATTCATGTCACGGCCTTAGCAGGCAGAGACACAGGCATCGAACCCACGCCCTCATAATGGTCTACTGCTTTGCTAGACTAGGATAGGACATTTAGGTAGTAGAGGTTACATCTGTATAGGAGGAAACACGTGACATTACCATTTTTTCTGATAGTAAAAGTAAAGAGTGTTTGAACCACGGAACAGAGAAAGTTTGAACCTAGGTGACATAGTTTTCTGTCCACACCCTTGCCTCCGTCATGGCAGCAAATGAAGGGAAGCACTCAAATGATAATACCAATAGCGTATTCCCATAAAAACGGTATTCGCACAGACACATGACCAACACTATTTTGATCGATTTGGTAGATATTGAGAAATAGCGACCAAGAAGTATGTATTACAATGTAAACTGAAGTATACAACAAAAGATTTAATATTATAAGTGTTTGTTTCAGATGGACATCTTCAACTATTGGCTGATCATTATTATACTTAAGCTATTGGAAGACGAAACGATGATATAAATATACGAAATAATGATAACGTTGTCTTGACAGTTCGTTTTGGTCCTACAATGAGTGAAGTTATTTATTACTTCATCTCTCTCACTAGCCTAGAATAGTCCGCTGCTTTATATCTTTGTGTTTCGTTGTTTATCAAGTAAGTGTGCATCTTTTTTATAACGTATGAACAAGCTGGTCTCTTTCTGGGTACCTTTTATCGGGCGACAGATGGATGACGAAAGTCGCCATTAATTCGACTGAATTTCATACTCCGGATGGACATTACAAATTCAAACATATGCCATTCGGAATAGCTAAAATAAAACAACGCTTTGTTTGATTTTGTGATTACATTTACTTTGTAAGGGCATTTAATGCAGATGCTGTAGAAGGCACCCATTACGATTTTATTGGGCCAACGTGGATCAGAATACAGGTTTAGCAAGACATATTCATCATACTTCGCCCACTTTTCAATGGGTATAAATAAGTACCTAATTTGAAGAATTTTGATTATTTGTGATGAAGTTTCTGACATTTTGAATAAAATATATGGCTGGCTTCTTAGCTAGCTAAGAATTTGGTTATATATAAGGTAGTGGTAGGTAATATTGTTTGTCATCTTTATCTTTATATATATAAAATTGGAGGTGTGTGTCCCGATATCTCACTCTGCAGCCAAAACTACGCATCGCAGACGAATAGTATTGTATTGTATTGTATGTGGCAATAGGTACAAGGCTCCCATCGTGCACTATGGTGGTTGCAAGTCGATAATTATAAGGGTGTAAAAGATATGGGTGTTGAAACATGTTAACTTTAAAAATGTGAGACTATCATTGGTCTTAAATTATCTGGATTCTTCTAGAAATTTCTGGAATGATCTGGAAAGTTCTAAAATGTATACCTAGCTTCTGATCGAATGAGAACATTCTAGAAAATTCTAGAGTGATCCAGAAATTTCTATGAATTGTATTATTTGAATGATCTGGAAAGTACTAAAAACTACCTTTAGATTCTGATCAAATGAGGATGTTCTAGAATGATCCAGAAATTTCTAGGATGATCTGAGTATTTCTAAAATCTACGTATAGATTCTGATCGAATGAGAATGATCTTACGAAGTGCGGGAGTCAAGTTCATCCTAAAATGTTGAAAAAAATATGTCTACCCATGCGAAGCTGGGACAGGCCGCTAGTTAATTAATAAATATCACCGGCTAGAGAATCACACAAAATAACTAAGTATAGATAGATAATCATATACCTACTTTAAGTTTATTTATTAATCTATAATAAAAACGTTCATGATATTTTCATTGTTTTAATAAACTTCTAAGCTTACACCTGATGACATTCTTCAAAAGATAGGTACGTGTTCAAGGTGCGTGGTCCGAGCTATAAGAGGTAGCGGCTATCGAAAAGTCTAGTCGTCTAATGGGAGCGGTTGCCATGGCGTCTTTCGTTTGAATTGTAGTCATCTCTACCGAATAACTCCCGATTTCCATAACTGAAATAAAATGCCATTTTATTATTTGTCCTCAGAGCTTTGGATATATTTTTATAACCGATCCAAAGCGCGAGGATAAAATTTTGCCAGGTTTTCATTGAGATAAAAGCAAAAACAGAAACAGCCTTAATCTTAAAAATCTTTAGGCCCAGGCTATCATTTTAAGAGTCTTCGATAAATTCTGAAGGGGTAGTTAGCGGTACGTCTAAATGTTACATTTGGCGCACACCAGCATTTGGCAGTAGGTATTCCAAACGCGGCATGTTGCAAGTACATCGCAGCTGCTGAAAAATAACTGTTTCACAATGTTTTTCTCCTTTGAAATAGAGCACTGCCAATTTGCACTTAATTTTTCAAGTAGAAAAACCTTTTGTTGTGCTTTGGGATTTGATCAGAAGGCGAGGTCACTTCCACTAGACCAGATTAATTGATATATTTTAATTGTAAAAAAATGATACGAGCCTAGCTTAAAAACTTCTTGATGTCTAAGCTTTTGGATACAGGTCTAACTGCACCACCCAGAGACGGGGCAAGGACAAAAAAAAAAAAAAAAAAATGACGCGACATCTAGACGAGACTAGAGACCTACGAGTATTAGATTTCTGTAGCGGAATCTAATACTAAGGAGTGGCTATAGTGTGATATTTCTCAGAATGGTATCTATTTAATCTGTCTAACTTGTCTTCTTCTTAAATGGTATCTTTCTAACTTTTGTCCACCTTTTGTTCCCCGCTCCACTGGTTGTACCCGCCTCTGCCTTCACCACCGCGCTCTCTGCCATAGCCGTGGCTGTTGAAGCCACGCCTTGCTCTATTTCCTGAAGATTATTTATAATTTATATGCGAAAGAACCGCAGATTCTTATATGCGAACAAATTAAGAACAGAACTCAGATTCTTTAATGATGACTAAAGGAGGTATTCAGGGGTAATTTATAAGGTATTCAGTTAAATTACAAGGATTATAATAATCGTTTATTGTTCAGATTAAGGTTACCTACATGAAGACTTAATAGTAGGTAGATCTAATATTAGATGTTACAAGCTTTTATAATATGGTGCTCTGAGCTTCGGGCAAGAAAATCTGTTTCCCGAATCTCAGCGCCCACTCCTCGTAAAAAATGGTAGGTAACAATATGATGTATGTACTAAATATGAAGTATGACCTAAGACGAAGGATTACTTTGAATAAATCCAGGTATCCAACCCTATACTAAAAAGAAATCATTAGGCATGGAAAAAAGGCTCCTTTAGTGCCTCTTTTAAAGTAGACGAAGTACATAGGCACCTGAACATTATGTATAACATTTTCTTAGACGAAGTACCTAGGCCTAGGCTGAACCTAATGTATAAACATTTTTTTGTGATTGGTCTCCCAAGAATCTTCAGTCATTTAAATCATGTCAGAAGAAGAAAAAACCCTAGCTAAACTTATTGGTAACAGTTTTAGCTTACCTGGCATGCCGTAGACACCGAAAATACATACCGCAAGAAAAACTATGGCAACAGTTCGCACCATTCCAAACCTATTTTTATTTTACAGCAAATATTATCTTATTTATGTGTTATACTGCTTATAGTTCTTGTACTCTGTATGCTCTACATTATTATTGGGCACAGTATTTTATACCCTATAACAGGATGGCACGCATTAAACCTACATTGGCATCGTCACGGCCAGTCTGCCTGAATGTCAGTTTGTGATATGATGGAAGGACAAGG
Organism: Plemyria rubiginata; assembly: GCA_963576535.1. Taxonomy (NCBI): domain Eukaryota; kingdom Metazoa; phylum Arthropoda; class Insecta; order Lepidoptera; family Geometridae; genus Plemyria; species Plemyria rubiginata. The sequence goes on from OY754907.1 coordinate 13,516,346, forward strand.
AAATCCGTGACAAGTTTATTGCTATATTTCGAGGGTACGCAGTAATTGGAAAAATTACTGTATATGTTTTTTAATGATACCATTTTTATATACATCTAGCTGATGGAACAAGCAGATGGCCCAGCAGCAAAAACGTATTGACAATCATTGTTATTTTTAAAAACTAAATCAAAACTCAAAGTTCTATAAAACGTAGAGTTTTGTCTAAAACAATGATTAATAAACAAATTATATTTTAGGTTAAAAATAACTACAAAACAATAAATAATTTGGATTATGGTAATACTTTTCGCTCGCACATTTCAACATTTCTTCTTATATAAAAAATCTTAATAAACAAATTTCAAAAAAATACCATTTCGGTCCAAACAGCATATATATTTTTAAAATTGTTGGAATTTGCGAGATAGAAGTAACTAACTTTAATGGGCATTTATATAGATTTTACAAGATTCCAGATTTCATAGCAGTTGGTGCTTCGATGAAGTTGTCTGTATATATCACCACTTACCGCCCTTACCACCTCCCTTGCCTCCTTTTCCACCTTTACCAGTCTTTCCACCATTGCTCTCATCGCTCTCATAGCTCTCGCTGGAGCTATCGTCTCCTCCTTTCCCATCATCTTTCTCTCCACTATCTCCTCCCTTTCCTCCATGATTCCAACCACTTTTGCCATCGTCCTTACCACCTTTGTCCTTATTATCACCTAAACATAATTTTCCAGGATTATTTTCATAAACAATTTATTTTATGATTCTAAGTAAAATTACGAATAATAATTTTCAGTAGGTATATAGTTGAAAAATATTAAAAAACATAACTCACCAGGTCTTCCGTAGACGCAGACAACCAATAATACTAAAGCCAACGCAAATATTGTCAATGTCTTCATGTTTAAGTACTTATTTGTTGCAAGTAAAGTGTGGTAGAGATGAAGGTTATTTTGTTCTGTACTGAAACTATTGAATCAAAGCCTTTAAATACTCAGTCACTTTCAAATCAATTGCAACCTTAGGTAGGCTAATCAATAAACATCTGTTTAATTTTAATTTAAATCAGCCAGTAAAAGGAACGACAAAAAGCATCCTAAAAACTTCGTGTTAGTAGCTATGTAAGTAAGTACTTACCGACCTTCTTAGATTCTGCAGTCAACACAAATTGAAAACCATAAATTATAGCGGACATTTTAAGCCCCAAACTAAGCAAAACTCTTACATGGGAACCAGAGCTTATATAGGTAGGTACCTAAGTAGGTATAACTACTTGTAGCCTTGTAGGTTTACTTCTACTTGTAAATTTTTTTTTTGTTTTCTTGCTTATACTAAAATTAAATAATTAACGTCTAGTAATCTTAACTAATTTTCATCCAGATATTTGGGGGCTGCCTAATTTTTGTCCTAATGTTTCAATCATTCATAAATAAGTAACAACTGTTTGGTAAACAAAATGCTGTTTTAATTTTACAGAATTATGGCATTGTCCATCGCATATCGTCGTCGTCAGACTAATCTAATTATCACATTCAGCTTTTTGTATTTTTCTACATCATATACGCCGGCCGTCTATGAGGTTAACGTCTGAAACAAAACAAAAAAAAACATAAGTACCTACATTGAAGACAATTCAAACATTACTAGTTGCACATAATAGCTATGGTCATTGCAAACTGCAAAATCCATGGGTGCACGATCGGATTCGAATCTACGTCCTTACGATCAGAAAGTCATCATCATCAGCCTAAAGAAGCCCACCGCTGGACATAGGATCAGAAGGTATGAGTGAGGTATGGTATGTACCTACATGTAGTTCGCCTGAAAAACTCCGTCATGGTCGAACGACTTTTATACCTGCGCGATGGTAAATTAACGTGCCTTACGAAGCATGCTAGCGATCAGATGTGAATACCAAGGATCAGTCTAGGTACTCATCCATCCCAATGATGACCGTTGAGATGATTGAACATAAGTGGCTAGGCAAGCTGCATGCGACTACGTGACAATCACATTTCAATATATACATTCTGGACAAGGCATGTAATTTAGAGCTATTCGATACGAACAAAGTGATAACAAGTCGGTTCGATTCTCGGCAGGACACATAATTAGTGATATCAATCTGTATATTTAATGCGTTCCACGCCTTAACCATCAGGCTTTGGTTTTTTATTTTTAATAAGGAGGTAACCTAGCTCGAATAGGTATTGTATGGCAACTTTGCGGATATCTGCGAGGGCAGGGAGTCAAAGTAACTATGTTGAGACCTTCTAAGAGTATTCAAATGACATACCCGTATCCGCCGCCGTGGCCACCGCCGCCGCCACCGCCGCCTCCGTAGCCGCCACCGCCGTTGCTGTGACCGCCTCCATGACCACCGCTGCTACTGCTGCCGCCACCGCTTCCACCGCCGAATCCGCTGCCACCGCCGCCACCGCCTCCACTTCCGTGACCGCCTCCATTTCCACCGCCGCCATAACCACCACTGATACCGCTGCCTCCACCTTTTCCGCCGCCGAATCCACCGCCACCGCCGTTGCCTCCGCCTATACCGCCTCCGTGGCCACCGCTGCTGCCTCCGCCAATTCCACCTCCGTGGCCACCGCCACTGCCTCCGCCAATTCCACCTCCGTGGCCACCGCTGCTGCCTCCGCCAATTCCACCTCCGTGGCCACCGCCGCTGCCTCCGCCAATTCCACCTCCGTGGCCACCGCCGCTGCCTCCGCCTAGACCACCGCCACCTCCGTGGCCGCCTCCACCTCCGCCGCCACCTCCACCTCCGCTGCCACCTCCGTTAGAGCTTCCACCATATCCTGAAAATACATATTATACCTAATTAGATACTCGATTAAGAGAAAGTTGTAACATTATTCTCCTTTATGTTTATGCACTTTTGGTTGATTAAGCTCATCTAATAGTGGATTTGACCAAACCATTATAATTATGTATCTACAATTAGAAATGTTTTATTATGTAAATATATTAGAAAAGATATTTGTTTATTAACCTACATAAGTAGGTACTTCTTCTAAAAAAGGTTTTATATTTTCTTAATATATTTACCTGGTGCTGCGTGTACGCAGACCACGAGAGCTAAGGCCACCGCGGCTAGTGCAAGGCGAGCCATGTTTGTTAGACTGTAAGGACCACACCGTCGCCCAGCTTTTATACAACGAGTGATATGACTTCATCGACGTGCAAATGTTTCGGCCTCTTCACTTTTTGCAGCAACAAAAAATGTTTACTATTGGTTTTGGAGTTCCCTTGCTCATAAACAAACCTCCGATGCTTGACTGGTAATTTATCGCCTATTTTTTAACGATGGCATAGTAATTGTAAGAAGACCTGATTTATGACGTCATGGTAAAGCTGTCGGTGGAGCAGGACGCACGGTCTGAAGACACTCTTGCCTTCTAAGATCCATTGTTAAAACAAAAAAAATCTAAGTATATATAACTCAAAGGTGACTGACTGACATAGTGATCTATCAACACACAGCCCAAACCACTGGACGTATCGGGCTGAAATTTGGCATGCAGGTAAATGTTGTGACGTAGGCATCCGCTAAGAAAGGATTTTGATCAATCTACCCCCAAGGTGATAAAATAGGGGATGAATGTTTGTATGAAACTTTGAATTCCTTGGCGCGAGCAAAGCCGCGGGTTCAGCTAGTATATAATATAAACATTAATTATTTTAGGTAAAGCACTGCTGCCTAGCTAGACTTCTTCTTCTTGTCACGTCGTCACTAGTTTCTTTCGAAACAGTGCGGTGAAAGGATTTACACTGCGCCTCGAAGAGGCTCCCGTCGAGCACTTGACACATGTCATAGAACGGTTTTCTCACGATGTTTTCCTTCACCGTTTGAGAGTACAGGCATTGTGCACGTAATTTTTTTAACAGAAAAACTCATTGCTTCACGACCGGTTTTGATCCCACGACCTTAGGATCGGAAGGCGCGGCTGCTACCACTAGGCCACCAGTGCTTAGCTAGACTATCCTACTAATATTATAAATGCGAATGTTTGTAAGTATTTTTCGTCGCCGTCTATACCGTCAATTATTGGTGTACTAGTTGCGCCCCGCGGTTTCACCCCCGGTAAATCCCGGTATTTCCACGGGATAAAAAGTAGCCTATGTGCTATTCCAGACTAAAATCTATCTCTCTGCCAAGTTTCATACAGATCCGTTCAGCCGCTCCGGCGTGAAAGAGTAACAAACATCCATTTATCCATACTTACAAACTTTCGCGTTAATAATATTAGTAGGATTTATATAGGACTGCGGAACCCATCCATGATGGCTTATATTATATTTTTTCTCCGACTTTTTTCTGGTAGTCGATAATATTTTAAATACATAGTAGGTTGTACTGACATGATGTTTGATCGATAACAAAAACATTACCTAGAAATAATAAATTGCATAATATTTGATTTCATACAACATTTCAACTTGTTTGACATCCCCCAAATACATGTTTTCCTTCTAAAACGCTGAACGCTTGATGAGCTCTGCGCTGGTTTGAGCAACTTCATTAATTATTTAAACATACTCATATAATCATTATTTTTTCCTTTCTTTTCTTTTACTCATTATTGGTTTTTCGTTTTAACAAGTACCTAACATCTTTTTCGTTTCACTATACGAAAACGTTATAATGGCCAATAGCTAAATACATTATGTCAAACTAGTTGCACCCCGCGGTTTCACCCGCGCAGATTTAAATCCCGGTATTCCCACGAGATAAAAAGTAGCCTGTGTTATTCCAGACTATAAATTTCTCCAGACTACAATCTATCTCGCTGCCAAATTTCATCCACATCCGTTCAGACGTTCCGGCGTGAAAGAGTAACAAACATCCATCCATACTTACAAACTTTCGCGTTTATAACAGTAGTAGGATAAAAATCTACCTGGTACGTCATACATTCTACTTAGATGCCTACCCAAAGTACTCGTGCGCTATTTTTATTTAATAGTATCCTTGTAGGTACTCGGAATTATTGAATACCTAAGTACCTACCTGCAATATCTAAGTATACAGTGTGTGAAGTGCGATTCTAGGTACCTAATAGGAAATGTTTACAAGGTTAGTATCGATAAACAATCTGTAAGCTTTGTCAGTACCTATATTTCCTGACAGCTTTCAAGTTTGTTATTAGCCATTTATCCTACTTTATTATTATATACGCGAAAGTTTGTAAGTACCTATGGATGTTTGTTACTCTTTCACGCCGGAACGACTGAACGGATCTGGATGAAACTTGGCAGAGAGATACATTATTGTCTAGAATAGCACATATGCACTTTTTATCCCGTGAGAATACCGGGATTTAAATCTGCGTGGGTGAAACCGTGGGGCGCAACTAGTCTGCAAATAAATAAATCTTTTGTGGACTTTCCTTCCACACAGCACTATCTAGCTCCAAACAAACTAAAGCTTGTAAAATGGGAACCTGAGAGCTTATATATTATATAATACTATATGTACCTATATTTAATACTATCTTATAAGTAAATTATTACACCTATAGACAGAGATCAAACATCTATAAATAAAAATAAATAAATAATGCTGGACAATCCACACAGGACAATCTAGCCCCAAAGTAAGCTACTCAAAGCTTGTGTTATGGGTACTAGATAACTGATATATTTAATACAATATACTTAAATAGATTGATATTTTTTTATTATATACATAGAAAACACCAACGGAACAAATTTTTTCGTAGACCTTTCGTAGCCAGGGTTGTAGCTTACATTTTGGTATAGTATTTTTAGTCCTCGTATTTCGTGGAACCCTGCTAATTATAGTAATACGTATTATGTGGTTTGGCACTATATTCATGGTCTTATATTCTATTTCACATCATACTACTTTTTTTGTACTCGTGACTTCGCTCAAATTAAAGATATTTTTCCAAAAAAATAATTGTCATTTCTTCTTCTTGTCGTACCACTAGTTTCTTTCGAAACAGTGTGGTGAAAGGATTTAAAGTGCGCCTCTAAAAGGTCCTTTCGAGCACTTGACACTTGACTACTATTATGGAAATTGTTAGGTTCTACAACATGCAGGTTTCCTCACGATGTTTTCCTTCACCGTTTGAGAAAAGTACTGGCATTGTACATTTATGAACAGAAAAGCTCATTGGTGCCTCACCGGCTCATTGGTGCCGACCTAGTTTGAAGCGTGTGTTCTTTTATGAATCTGTTTACTTTTCATTTTTCTGTTAGATTACTTAATGTATTATATAGCTTCAATAGTGTAGGTATTTTATTACATTGTAACGAGGATCATACAAAAGAGCGATAGATACCAAGCCGAGTTTGTTGCCTGTTCTTCTCGGTGTTGGTCGCGTGGAACTGGCACTAGAGTCACCTATAGTTTTAAGACGGTTCAAGATGGTCCTTGTGATTTTATTAAATAAACATACATATTTTGACTTTGACTTTGACCGGTATTGAACCCACTACCTTGGGATCGTTAGGCGGGGTCGCTGCCACTAAGACCACCAGTGCTCTCATATTGCTCCACTGACATATTTATTTATTTATTACTATCGTCTGTTTTAGATAATATGGTAGTTAATTGAAATTATGATGTTCTATATAATACTATTTGCGCCCCGTGGTTTCACCCGCGGTATAAAAAGTATCCTATGTGTTATTCCAGACTATAACCAATCTCTCTGCCAAGTTTCATCCAGATCCGTTCCGGCTGAGCGGATTCCGGCGTGAAAGAGTAACAAACATCCATCCATCCATACTTACAAACTTTCGGATTTATAATATTAGTAGCATTCATGTAGGTTCCTACCTTTTGATAGAGATACAGCGACAGCATACAATTACGGTGTTCTCATAATAAAATCAACCAGTTTTTTTTAAAAGTACTCAAGCGCAGGTCAAAGATAACGTAGGTACCTACCTAAGCAATCATCAGACTTGTAAATTGAAGGAAGGTATAAAAACCACGATGAGCATTTAACATAAATTATTTTAATGACTATAAAAACCATAATTCTATACTAAGCCAACATCTATAACATAACATAATATTTTATACAAGTACAGCATGGCTATTTTTAAGAGTATCACATTTCAAAGTCTGCAAGTCTAATAATCTATTGTCTAGCTAGAACATATATTTCAAGTCTAGAATCGGGAAAAGTATCACAAATCGTTAATCACTAATGTGGTTTTAACTGCGTTAGGCATTAAAGTTCGCATTAAAGTTTGAAGAGGTACTAAGTATGAGTAGCTGTGACGAGAGCTTATCCGTAGCTGCTCACGCTGGCGGAAGCTTTGGCACTGGCTGATGCTGATGCTGACGAACTGGAATGGCTGTAACCACTGCTGCCACCATTGCTGCCCCCGCAGCCTGAGTTACAACCACTGCCTCCTCCGTTGCCACCATGGCTACCAGAACCACCTAGACCTCCGCCATAACCACCGCCTGAGCCTCCATTGCCTCCGTGACCGTGACCTCCACTCCCACCGTTGCTTCCCCCTGCGCCCCCTCCTAGCCCCCCGCCGTATCCACCGCCTCCTCCGCCACCTCCGCCGAGGCCTCCTCCTCCACCTAAGCTGCCTTGCCCGCTCAATCCGCCGAATCCAAAGCTACCACTAAGTCCACCGCTGGATCCGTGGCCTCCTGATCCTGAACTGCCATGGTGACCACCCGCTCCTCCACCTAGACCACCGCCGGAGCCTCCCCCTAGACCTCCGCCTAGGCCTCCACCAAATCCACCGCCTAGCCCACCACTGTATCCACCTCCCGAACCACCGTTGCCGCCTAAACTGCTTCCTGAGTTTCCATGTCCCGCCAGTCCACCACTGCCGCCGGCACCACCGCCCAGTCCACCACCGTAGCCACCTCCATTACCACCACCGCCTCCGTTGCCTCCAGACCCGCCGAATCCACCGCCTCCAGTGCCGATATTCTCAGAGCCACCGCCTCCGCCTAATCCATTACCATGTCCGGCACCTCCGCCTCCACCTCCCCCGTAACCACCGCCGAAGCCACCACTCCCAGATTGTATTCCACCATTTCCTCCGTAGTTTTTACCGCCGCCGATGCCAGCACCTCCTCCGTAGCCGCCACCGTTGCCATTCCCGAGGCCACCTCCAGCGCCTCCGCCGTGAACACCACCACCGCTGCCTCCTTGGCCGTTTCCACCTCCATTTCCTCCTCCGTATCCTCCACCAGATCCACCTCCAAAACCAGTTCCTCCGCCGTTGCCGCCGCCACTGTATCCGCCGCCGCCACCGTAGCCTCCCTTCCCGCCGCCAAGTGAGCCAGTAAACGCGAATCCTCCAGATTTTCCGTCAGCAGATTGTGTGCTGATAGACTTGTGGTCTCCTGCACTTCCCCCAGCACTGATGGAGCCTCGCGCTAAGCCGCCGAAGCCTTGCGATACTTTTCCGATAATGTCAGTGAAGCCCTTGTGAATGCCGTCGAGTCCGAATCCACCGCCGCCGCCACCGAAACTTCCTCCGAATCCACCTCCTCCTCCCCCGCCTCCCCCGCCCCCACCGCCCCCACCGCCGCCTCCCCCGCCGAATCCCCCGCCGTATCCACCGCCATATCCGCCGCCGTATCCTCCGCCGGCGCCTTCGCTAGGCCCGTAGCCTCGCCGTATTCTTACTGAAAATAAAATGAATTTTAAGTTCAAGTACTAAGGTAGATTTCCTACTCTAGTGTTATATTGGTTCAAGTCAAGTAGGTAGTTTATTTTATTAAGGTGAAGACTAGTGTGACTCTCGCTCGCACGATTCGATTTGTTGAAGGATATTAAATCACAGAGCCCGGTTTTCGAAAAATCGCAAACAATCATTTTTTGTGCAATCACATTGCGCACAGTTTAGTAAAAAAAATATTTTGATCGATACAAGTTTTCCTACTTATAAGTTTACTTTTCTAGTTTTCGTACATAAGCAAACTTTTGAGTAAACTTGCATCGATCGAAATGAAATTTTTACCAAACTGTGTGCAATGCAAAAGCGAGAGGTAAATTAGGTCTTGTCATTGCCTTAAAAAGATTTGTATCTGCATCTAGTTGGCTTTTTTTGCAATTATTGTAATAAATAAACGCCGCGATGACGTTAGTCCATTAGCATAAAAACGACGCTCCACCACTTCCACCTACCTGACGCATGTCCAAAGCTTGCAGCGAGGAACAGCACAAGACAAGCTCGCGTCGTCTGACCCATCTCTGCCGACACAATTAACTGACGTCCAACCACACATTTAACATCCTTTTATATCGTTATTATAAACCAGTTGTAATAACTAAGTTTATGCGAACATAAAGTAAGACTTACCTACGTAGCTACTGAGAAACAATAATTACTTTTTATGCGGCTGATATTCGCGCAGCAGTATTTCCCACAAGAAAATCGTGAGGTTTTTGTTGATCGCTGATTAGTCCGAAGTGCCAATGCCGAATTGAAAGATACCTAATCATGATATGCTTAGTTCAGACAATGGATGATCACTGTAGTTTAAATCGAACAGCGATTCTGGGAATCCCACCTGAACAGCTCAGTTCCAAGATTGAGTGCTCGATATTCAAAAACAATAAATCTGAATGTGACTGATCGTGCGAAATGTGTAAAGTCGGTTATAAAGCGTAAAAATGAGTTTCTGGGAAAGGTATCAGTTGAAGTGTCTCCCGAAAGATTATTGATTGATTGATTGATTGAAAATACTTTATTGCACATAATATTAACAGTACAAAGGCGAACTTAATGCTATAAAGCATTATCTTCCAGATAACCTTTGTGTATTGTGGACATAAGATGTGTCAGTAGTGCACATGAAAGGAAAACGTAGAGATAGGTACATTAAACCTAATACATTTAAAAAGTTGTAAAAATTACATACAAAATCTAAATATGTATAATAAAATAAATAAAACAAACTAAATAGTACAAACATACATACATTGTCATACATTACAAACATACATATATTGTCGATACATATAGGTATATATAATATATATAATATAATATATTATGATAGGAATATGATAATGTCAATTCAAAATTGCTCATTCGTTCAGTTTGCCAAAGAGATGATCATGGATTTTAGCCTTGAACACCTCAACTGAAGTAGCTACGCGATTTGTAAGAGGAGTGTGGTTCCAGAGACGAGTAGCAGTAATTTAGCAGATTAGGTTGAAAGTCTTGAAAGGATATCTACTAGCTTGTTTAAACAAAAATGATGTTATCTGAAAGACCTCAAAAAATTGCAGTGCCATTCATGGAAAAATAATTTGGATAAGTTTAGCTAAGTTACCAATCTCGCTAACACGGGCTTTTTTTAATATTTTCTTAAATTAAACTTAATATTTTGTTTAATTCTTTGCTTAATATTATTATTTTTATGACCTTACTACATTGCATAATTAATCAATAGATTACTTGGAATCACTTTATATCCAAGAGTAAGCGCACGAATCATATATCATCACAGGTATGTTATAGACCGGTCATTATCCATCGAGCGATATCAATAAATCACAGTCTCGGTTTTCATTGGTTTCATTTATTTTGTGCATTTGTTTACATTATGCTGTTATTGGCGTCACACTTGTCACGATTATGCTGCAATCAAACTATGAATGCAAACTATTTGTAGACAAAAAATGCTTTGCCTGATTGACCGAGTGATCCCGGGAGAAGTCCCATTACTCTGGTAAGATCACTCTGACTCTGGAATGGGTCTGATAAAATAATCAGCGGATGAAAAGCATCTAAAATAGCATTTTTAATCATAATATAACTTTTTTGATAAGGTACCATTTATAACCAAGCAAGGATCTCGTTATTTATGTTCTCGTTATATATGATGATAGTATCGCTGCGACCGCACTAAAGCGGCGAGCGTAAATTATATTCCTTTTGCGTGTTGAGGCACACACCAATTTACGTAACTATAGGCATAGCGCCATATTTCTTTGGCTTTGTTTGACATGAACTGTATCCTGTATCCGAACTGTAATGTTTATTACAGATCAGTGATCCGCGTGCATCTACAACAAAAAAGTATGACTGCGTGTTTGTTGTAACGGCTACTGTTTCTTCGAAAGATTACCTCATAAGAAAACTGATTTTCCACGGGCGATATCATGGTACAATTAAATTCCATTGCATGCTAATAGGTAATATACAAATGTCATCACACGGATGTATCGGGTACCAGTTGCGCCCCGCGGTTTTACCCGCGCAGATTTGAATCCCGGGATTCCCACGGGATAAAAAGTAGCCTAAGTGTTATTCCAGACTTTAATGTATATCTCTGCCAAGTTTCATCCAGATCCGTTCAGCCGTTCCGGCGTGAAAGAGTAACAAACATCCATCCATCCATCCATCCATCCATCCAACCATCCATCCAACCATCCATCCATCCATCCATCCATCCATACTTACAAACTTTCACGTTTATAATATTAGTAGGATATGAATGAGTCACCTGTTAACAAATAAATAGTAACTGAGTATTAACTATTACAAAGTCATAATAAAATGTAAACCCATCTGTCATGAAAGTTATTAGACATAATATTAATTATTAACGTTCATAAAGGTAACAAGTATCTTTTTATAACAATCGAGCATGTTTTTAAAGATATACTCTTTAAAAACATAAGATAAAATTAACAAAAAGTTTTGTCATTCTAAAGGGTCGTTTTCAATTAGGTACATTCTAGTGGTAATAGTGGTATTGGTGTTAGAAATGGATGTGGATGGTTTAGAAGGAGAGGTAAGCCAAAGAAAATATGGATGGTGTGAAATATGACATGAGTAAGAAAAGAGTGATAACGAATAATAGAGGAAGAAGAAAACTGTCAATGAGTAAGCTGCAGCGCTTTAACTACGATCCTGCAGCATAATGCACAACATGGCTTCTAACCGCATCCGGGTGCTCACCAATTAACCGATTACCATAGCTTGCGCTTTAATCGACAAATCTTTGAATATGCCGTCATTGTATGTTTTTTTACTATTCTTGCTATTTGGATTTAATACTAAACAAATATTGGTGGACATTCTACAAAGCACTATCTTTTTTGTGATAATATACTTTGGGTTGGCTATAGCCATCCTTGTACGTGAGTTGAGGGTTGGGGATAGGGGGGATGCAAGTGGGGGTAGATGGCAAGTCTTCCCCTTGAGTCCTTTTTTCTAGGAAATGAAAAAAATACTTTAATTTTTCAGGTAAGTTACTAGTTAGGTTAGGGTTTTTTTTTATATGAAGAAAATTTATAGTAATATTTCATCTCTATGACAAAAAGACTCAAGGGAAGGAATTCTCATTAGGTTAGGGTTATTTTTTTTTTTTTTAAGTTAAGAAATTTTAAGCAATATTTTTTCATTTCCTAGAAAAAAGGACTCAAGGGGAAGACTTGCCATCTACCCCCACTTGCATCCCCCCTATCCCCAACCCTCAACTCAGGTACAAGGGTAGCTATAGTTTAACCTATACTTTTAATATTAAATGCATAACACCCAGACAGAGAACAAACATTCATCTCACAAATGTTTGTTCTCTTTGGGGATTGAACCAACATTAGACCAACTCAGCTGTAAAAGCTGTCAAAAGCTATGGCTTTTTAGGTGGTTTGTGTTGTTTTTATTTTATTAATATGAGCCCTCCGGGTCCCATTGCTGGGCTTACACATGCATGAGCCTCTCTCATTCCTTCCATAGATTGCGATCCTGGGCTATGTTTGCCCAGTCTGTCAGGAAAACATCAAGCTCGTCCCGCCACCTCCGTTTTGGTCGGTGTCGCCTTCTCGCTGGGTCAGGATGCCAATCAGTGGCTATCTTGCCCACAGCTCACCTGGTATAATGCCGACATGACCAGCATATTAATTATTTCGTAATTAATCAAATAAGCTATAATGGCTTGCTTTTAAAGCCGGAGTCAAAGGGTCAAAGATTCAATAAAATGCACAAGGATCATTTTGAAACGTCCTAAAGCTAAGATGAATCAAGGTACCAGTTCCACGGGACCCAAGCCTAGAATAACGAGACTCCAACTACCCTACCCCGATGGTGAGCTGATCTTCCGATAATGTTCTGTGTATGCAGTAGACCACAGCAGAAAAACCCCGTCCAATTAGTTCCTAATTATTTTTTCCACTAATCAGCGGTCTTTAATTATGTTGATTATTACACTAACCTTCGTCTGTCCGTCTGTCATAGATTATTTTTTGCCGTAATTTGCACGTAGCCAGCAGATTTTTTCACAAAGTTCCCTTGGTCTTTATGATAGATACATATATAAATAAAATATGAACAAGCGTGTGTTTATTTTATATTTATTTATTACGATCGCCAAGAGATAATACACAAAACTTAATACTAGGCACAAACAAAATAAACATCCTGACCCGTGCTTATCCACCAAAGGCAACCACAACTAGCAAGTAGCTAGCTAGCTAGTGTTGGACCATGAACAGGCCTAGGGACCCTTTATTTATTGTGTGTTCCTCCTAGGGGTTCTATACGATGATGAAGACAGATCCCGTAAGATTCAGATCGGGTGTAACATTATAGCAAATCGAATTACATTTTTTGTTAAAAAAGGATCCAAAGTTAAATAATTTAATACCTCTGCTCTGGTAAAAAAATATCTCATTCAAAACAAAGTTACCTAGCACAATTATATTCTAATTAACTGCGCCCCGCAGTTTCACTCGCGGTTATGTATGTTTCATTAACCAGTCGCATCATTTCGCGTCCTTTCGCCTCCTTTCGCGTCCTCTCGCGTCCTCTCGCGTCCTTTCTAAAACTGTCACTTTCTGTCGTCGTTAGAAATGATGTATATTGTTTGCTGTAAGTTGTTGAAACCCTTACCCCCGATTTCTGAAGGCTCGATCAATACTAATCGGCTGTCAAGCCACTTTCCATTTCTATCTAATTTTAAGTAAAAGCTGAATAGCAAGTGACTTGACAGCCGATTAGTTTTGATCGAGCTTACAGAAACCGGCCGTTAGCGTAACTGTAGGTTAGTCTACGCATATGTATGTGTTTAATATAAGAATTAGGCAGGACTTTGTACCCACTAACCTGCCATTAACAAAGGGCTACCCTTTGTTAATTAAATATAATTTTGCACATAAGTACCTATGTAAATATTAGACTTTTTGTCCATTAACTGAGATAATGTTGGAAGTTTTTTAAATAATATAACTTAATTATAAGTATTGTGTACACAAGAATTAGGTTTTTGCTCAGCCGATGATTCATTTAACCTTTGTAGGTAGTGTGTACTGTTTTATGTTGTTATAAAAATTTATTATCTTGTGCGCAATGATCTTAAAAAAAAGCATGCTGTCACGTCCCCATTATACATTAAAGAAGAAGAAAAGAATAGAAGCACATAAAAAAAACTATGAAAACCAAATGTCTGATGTTACGTATTTTATCTACAGCTGCAAATATTGATAGGAATTGATACAGTCAACTCAGGGCCTCACGTCACCTCGTCAGTAATAATTACCCTCACAGTGATTACCTACTAATAATCAGTAGGATCTGATTAGTTGTTAGTCGCAATTTAAAAGTACGAGTAAATATATTTTTACTATTGTGATCAAAGTCTTGGCTTGCAACTGGCAATCCAATGTTTTATTGATTATGATGCTTATCACTTGATGGTACCTTTATTTAGAAATATTTTTTAATCGAAAACAGCTAAGAAAAATGTCTTCTCTACAACCTGTTATGTAGTGGATCACATAAACAAGAAAAGTAGTATTATTTTGTTTTTTGTATGGGTAATAAATTACTGTGCCTATACTTTTGGTTCAAGGTTGTAAATGGGAATCAATCACTTGTCAAGAAAAGAAAACCTGTTTGAGGCAAACGATTTATTTGTAACAACGCCATCTCATGACTAAACGCGAGACGTGGTAACATTATGATCTACGAAAATGACTTACAGATCCTACATCTTCAAATAGTAAAGTACTATTGCGTGTAACGATTCACCGCTAGATGGCATAAACATTTCTATAACAAGTTGATAGTAAACTACGAAAAATGCTATGAGTAATTTACAATAAGCAACCTTAGTCTAATGGCTTCTATATCTTTCCTGCTCTTGCCTGGGCGCGCCGTATGCCGTGGCATGGCTGGTGGCAACCCCGCCGCGACCGGTGCTGTACGCGTTAGCTATGGCGGTGGGGCCTCCCGGACCACCTGACGACTTGCCACCGTAGAAGAACATCGGGAAGAAAGCACTAGGGGGGACCTTAGGAGCATATCTATCATCATCATCGTCTTCGTCATCGACTACTGGTCTTTTCACCTGCTTCTTCCTAGACACCGCCTTCTTCGGCTTCGGGGCTGGCTCTTCAACCTCCTCTACTTCAGGTTCCGTCTCAGACAGCTCAGGAACTGCCGTTTTCAGAGTAGTGCTGAAAACTTCAGTTTTCTCGGTCGGGTCAGCGATTTCAGTGGCTTCGGTAGGGCTGAGAGGGTTTATTTCTGGTTGCTGGGGGTAGTATTCGTTCTGTTGCGGAGGGAAGCCCACGCTTTGTTGGGGGATGACTTCATTCTGCTGGGGTGGTACGTAGGTGTCGATGGTGGTTTGGCGCCGGCGATCGGGGTAGTAGTACTGTCCAGATTGGGGGACCGCGGCTGGTTCTTCAGGTCTGTACATGAAGGCAGCCATACCTCCGCTGGCCGTACGAGGGTTGTAGTATGGGTTATAATAGCGGCTCATCACCATTCCTCCTCGGGACTTGTCGTTAGAGCCATAGGACACTGTGGAAAAAAAAAGTTTAATAAATGGGCATACTAGGTTGAGGTATGTGTCAACTTACCGAGCCAAATTCTATGATATAGTTTTAATTCAGTTTAAAATTAAATTATTTAAAAAAAATATTCTACATTGGAGGTACTACAAAGCTTAAAACCCTTGTCGAATGGGCTATGTAATCAAAGTTTAAGACCGCAGTTAAAACCCGCACTACTTACAAGTATCCATATTTCCGTAAGCCGGATAGTACGTGTAGGGATATCCAGTCGCCTCCCACAGGGCACAGCTCAGCAGCACGAGAACCGGCACGTAATTCATTTCGGACACTAGGATTGCCTGGACACCGGGACTCGTTAGAGGGGTGTGGTGTGGGTTACTGCTGATAAGTTTATGTGGAATGACCGGTGGTGTCGCGTTTTATAGTCCAGTCTGGCTGGACTCATTGTAATGCAGCTCACGTGTCACGGGTCTACTCGGAGTTTGCATAGCGGCCTTCGTTTGCACCATTCGATCGACAGATGCCAACGGTTACGGGATCCTGAAGATCTGCTGAATGCTCAACACGTAGCGATCGTAGGTGAGCCGTTGAACTTTTTTTGTTTTGCTGACTTGAAAGTGACTCATTTCCTAGTTTTGTGGATGGTAATAAACACGCTATCCCTAATATTTATAATATTTATCCCAATTGATTCAATGCATAAGTGAATAGTTTGTTTTGTAATTAAATTGTAAATCTGTATTAGATATGTTTAAAATTTTTTTGGTTGTTTAAGAATCCATTGAATTTTTTGGAATTGAGTCTTCTTCCATTCTCAACCAATAGTTTTCCTTATACTATCAGTTGGTCTTCACACTGGTTGTATATTTAAATAGAGGTATCGTATAATCGTGTGATTTTTGAACACAAAGTGCTATAAATAAGGGAATCTGTGTGTGGCATTATGCAGGCCGCAAGCCCTGCGTGTCTACGTGGCATGACAAGCAGGCACCAGTCGTTCATTCATGACGATTTATAACTCAGTCTGCAGATGGTTAACTGGTTCGTGGAACGGGGTCCCGGATAGTTGTGGCTTGCAGGTGTCGAGTAGATACACTTCAATTCAATTTATTTATAAGTAAAAAAGGTTTGTTAAGTTTGAAAGCCAAGGTTTATGCATGACAAATGATTCTCATTCAAAAGATAAAGTTATACAGGATGTCTCAGAACTCAACGTCAAGCCGAAACGGGACGACAGCATTGATTGTAAACATCATGAGAAAAATCAGAAGAAAAATCTGTCCCATGCAGTTTGAAAATTATGGGCATTTAAAAACCTAAAAATTTGGTAAATCTGTAACCGTTTTTCGGTTATTGTGGTTAATTTTATTATTTTTGTTCATTTAAACTTTGGAACCGTAACCCTAAATAATATTTCTAAGAATCACAGTCAAAAATAATGTTTTTTTTTTTATTTCAATTTTTTCTCATGATGCTTACAATCAATCCTGTCACCCCGTATCGGCTTGACGTTGAGTTCTGGGACACCCTGTATATAAACGGTACGGTAGATATTCCGTCAAACCTCTTCGTACAAACTTTACATTATTTGTGATGCCTTACCTAAATGGAGTACTTTATAAATTTCAATCAAAGTTATCCATAGGCCTAAACTAAATAAATACTTACCGTTTGGATTTCGGTAGTCAGAAGTTTATCCAAATCTCAAAACTAGGTTTAATTTATGAGAGCTTCTTCGAAGCGCCATGCTTACATGAAAAGCTTTACAATAATAATGTATCCTAAAGAACTCATTAAACTCATTTAAAAAAAACTATAACTGTGTCTAACAATTTGTTTCTGTGTCCAACTATTAACCTGTCAAAAAGCTATCAAAATAAAAATTTTAAAGCACGCACATACTTCTTAATTTTTTTTACTTTTTAGTTTTAAGACCGAGATCAATAAAACAAAGAGCTTTTGCCCTTAGCCCTGGGATGATTGAGCTATGAAAATGTGTGCATGAAAATGTCTCTCTCTTAATCAAAATGTGAAAGTTACCATGTTTGAATGTTTGTGGTTCCATCTCACAAAATTACCGGTAACTGGGGTAGAAGATAGGAAGGGGAATAAACAATGCTAGTTCTCCTGCCTCTTTGAGGTGCGCTAAATACTTTTCAGTGCACTGTTTCGAAAGAACTACGAGTAGTTATGAAACAGAATCTAGACAAAACGCGAGCGTGGGCTGCAGGTGAATAACAAAAAAGGGCTTAAGTCCATTCCAAGCGTTGAGCCAATATCACAATTAATCTCTTGTATCTACCAAATAATCATCGAAATAATGCACACGTCTCGCATATCTTGCGTTTAGTATAAGCACGTGATTGGAGTCCCGATGATCCGCGATATGATCGGCTGTCGGCGCATCTGTGCTGATACCATCTGCGCCCACGGTTACATGGCTAAACGGTACTTAATGTCTCAATAAACCAGCCATTCAAGTTTACCTTCGTTGCTGGTCTGTAAAAAAGATTCTGAACACAAGGTGCATACCTAACCTACTATAAAACTACGGGAAAAGTTGTGAAACATGTTCTGGTGAGAAACATGTAGTACTGCATTGCTCTGCAACGAAGAACCTAGGTATGAAACGGGGCTGCAGGCGGTGACCTGGTTTTGCTCCTCTGCATCCACACCACCATCGGGGATGCTAGAACATGGTTGCCATCAACCAAAAGTCCTTCTCCGCTATTTTAAGGAGTTGGCTGGCGGGTGAGAACAGCAGAGGGATAATGCACTAATGAAAATGAAACAACACTTGCAGGACGCTAGTTCAGATCTCATTCTCCCACTTTGAACAATAAGAAGGCGAATGAATGGCCTGACCATAGGCCTCCCCTAAACATTTCCAAGAAAAACGATTCTCAGTCCTCACCATCCACAGAATTCCCGCAATCCTCACGACGTTACCGGCTCTCGTTGGTGGACCCTTCGTCTTCCAGCTAGATAATATACTTATAGATATAGACCGCCTAAGTAGCTCAGTTGGTAGTAGCTATGCCTTCTGCGCCGTAGGTCGTGGGTTCGATTCCCACCGTGAACAAACATTTGTGTGGTGAACATAAATGTTTGTTCTCTGTCTGGGTGTTATATAATATTATAAGTATGTATTTACAAAAAAAAAAGTATTATAAGTAGTATATCAGCTATCTGGTTACCATATTACAAGCATAAGCTTAGTTTGGGGCTAGATAGTGCTGTGTGGAAAGTCCACCAATATTTATTTATTTATATTTTATAGACTTCGGATTAGTGATGACACGTCATGTTTTAGTTTAAGTTTTTGAAACTGTCTATAAACGAATATGTATGAGTGTGAATATATGCGGAAACCGTGTGTCATCATGGTATGAGCGGCGTGCGCAGGCGGAATAATTCAACATCTGTTGACCAGTGGACCGGCGGCGCGTTATCAAGGATAATGGGATTTTTGTGAAAAAACTGCTAATAGCAAGACTATTTTACATTCGTTAATTGTGGAGGTTTATTTGGTCGCTTAATCTAAAACGAAATTATAGTGCATACCCAGAAAGATAAGAAAATTCTGCGTTCGGACAAAATCAGCGGAAATAGAACACCATCAAACCGGTCCAATTACCAGCAGCGTCATGAAGGAATTTCTCAAATTTTCCACCTAAAAAAACCAAACGGCATTTTGTCAGTACAACCACCAGGATCACTTTGAAACGTTTTAGATACAAGTTGAATATACCACCAGTTCCTCACAACCATAAAAAACTTGCAGAACATAATTTTACATTTCATTTTGGTTTAAGGTATTTCTACCCAAAAGGTTATGCAATACGGGTGCTCCAAAATTTGCGTTTCAAGTGTTCTGTGAAAGCAGACGATATTCCTTCCGCGATCCGTCTGTCAATGCGATATCGATACGCTGCTTGCAGATCCTACGCCTGATATATCTGCTAAAGAGTCAGGGTCAATGACCTTCAAAACGTGTGAAGAGGATATTTTACACAGAACAGCAATTCATCATCATCATTTCAGCCCGGTGTCACCCACTGCTGGGTATAGGCCTCCTTCATTATCTGCCAGCCTCTTCTGTTCTGTGCGTCTCGTGTCCAGCGGCCCGATTACGCTAATGTCTGACTATCGAGATGGCTTCCAGTTTGACATTTGATCAAGGAATATCTCTGACGAGAGCATTTGATCCCCATAGTGTAATAGAAACATATGGATGGATCTAGTATCTAAACTCCTTGGGATGCATGCTAAATTCCTTGGAGGGATGGGAATCAAATGTCAAACTGAAAGCCATCTCGATAGCCAGATCTTAGCCTAATCGGGCCGCAGGTATTTCCTGCGACCTTAACGATGTCGTCAACCCATCTCGTAATAATTAATATAAAAAAAGCTAATTAGCACATAATGTTATGTAGAAACTCGTCCATTACAAATGCTCGTACATTAAGCAACCTTTGTTTGCACAAAAGTCGTACTAAAAGTTCATCGTTTTGTTCTTCATACTCTACCTTACAAAATAGCTCCTATTTTAAGACTTTATTAGCTAAAAAATGGCCGATTTTGATGGTTCTTTTTTTAAACTAAAGCTGGTGCTTGTCATAAAAGAAAAAGAAAGCAAATACATTTATTCAACTACACAGACACATTACATAAAGATATACATCAATTTTAGTTAAAAAGATACTATAACTAAACATAAATACAAGTAAAATCAAAACTGGGAGTTAGGGAATTGTGGTCTGGATTTTGTCTAAAGCTGAAAAGCCAAGACTCAGCTTGTCATTGTCATGTGGTCCCATTGAAATTTGAGTCAGAACTTGTAACGCTGTCGGCAATCTACATACGATTATACTCGAAATTATATTCGAAAAAAAAACAGATCTGATGAGTAGTTTTTGAGTTTGTATGAACGTATTTTCCAGTGTATTCAAGTTGTTTTTTTTTATAGAGTTATTTTTTCTCGGCACTTCAAAGCTTGTTCACGAACTGGCACACCTGTATTCACCTATAGAAGACGCATCAAAGTGACCCGTGTGTATGTATGTATGTGTGTGTGTGTGTTTGTATATGGAATACGGACTTTGCTAGAGGTCGCCTAGACCCTTCATTGGTCACCTGAAGCAGAGCTCTATAAATCACTTTGACGAATTAGGTATAATAGCGATCTCGCGGGCACCTTTATCAGTTTGGTTTCAATGCAAATTATTGTTTTGCATTCAATTGCTGTTAAAAGTGCGATTGAGGCCTGACATTATGACGGTGCGCTATTGCGCACCGTCATAACGTCATAACGAAAAAAAAAAGTTTCAAAAAATTTTATTTAGAACCTTCTCCTTTTTCTGAAGTCTGTTAAAAATTCACTTCATTAAGTGTTGTAATTTTTAACAGACTTCAAAAAAAAGGAGAAGGTTCTAAATAAAATTTTTTGAAACTTTTTTTTTTTCGTTTGTTAACGATACATTATTCCGCCAATCGTGAATTGGTTTTGTTTCTTTTTCTTTTGTTAGGTCGGATAAAATATTCTCTGAGTTTCGCATAAATTTTTATAGAACCTGTAAAAATTTAATCAAATCTGATTGAGTGCTTTTGAAAAGATCGACAAATAACAACCTCTTCTTTCTTTCTTTCTATTTGAAGTCATTTTTTTTGTACAATAAAATATTTTATGAGCTGTAAAAGGAATTTTGAAAGTCTTTGGTGTTTGAGGCAGAGTCTGGAGACGAACAGCTGATCGCTTCCAAGCCTGATATTGCCGTTAATATTGCCAGTAACAACCGGGGTGACTACGAATATTGTCGGTAATCTTTTCATCTAGCTACCTGCTAAAAATATCTCCCGCGTCTACGATCCATCATGTACATTATATGAGGATTCCAGTCACGAGCGCTTTTTGTGTTCGTGAATTCAGCAAGTAGATACACGAAAACAGTAGCTGGCAGTAGTGTGCGTGATTTGCTAGAGATAGCCCACCGATTCAGAGAACAAGGTTATTACGAACTGCGAATTTGTGAGCGAAAGGTATCCCTAGTGGGTACGCTGAATTTTGGAACGATTTATATATTACTGACACAGATTTTATGTTAAAATACTGTTTTAACTACTCAATCCTACTAATATTATAAACGCGAAAGTTTATATGAATGGATGAATGAATGGATGGATGTTTGTTACTCTCACGTCGGAACGGCTGAACGGATCTGGATGAAACTTAGCAGGGAGATAGATTATAGTTTGGAATAGCACATAGGCTACTTTTTATCCCGATGGAATACCGGGATTTAAATCTGCGCGGGTGAAACCGCAGGCCGCAACTAGTATAAAATAACTTAAGGTGAGATGTAGACGTTCAATAGTTTGCTCTAACACTTTATATCATTGGAAAACAATAAAATTAACGAGCCATAACAGAAAACATCCCAACTGGAATATGCAAAAGCATAGGATGTGCAGCAGCGCCGATGCCAAGTGTACCTAATACTTACTGTGCAACAATTAATATCTAAATATATATAACTCAAAGGTGACTGACTGACATAGTGATCTATCAACGCACAGCCCAAACCACTGGACGGATCGGGCTGAAATTTGGCATGCAGGTAGATGCTATGACGTAGGCATCCGCTAAGAAAGGATCAATTCTACCCCCAAGGGGATAAAATAGGGGATGAAAGTTTGTATGAGATTTTCAAAGTAAACGAGCGCGAACAAAGCCGCGGGAACAGCTAGTACACTTATATTAGTTTATTCTGTTTTTCTGTTCCCTTATACGCAATCATTTGTACACTAGTTGCGCCCTGCGGTTTCACCCGCGCAGATTTAAATCCCGGTATTCCCACGGGATAAAAAGTAGTCTATACTATAATCTATCCCTCTGCCAAGTTTCATACAGATCCGTTCACCCGTTCCGGCGTGGAAGAGTAACCATCCATACTTACAAACTTACGCGTTTATAATAATTATCATTTGTACATACATAAAGCTGGTATGCAAAGTTTGTGTTACAAAAGCCATTGTACAAAGCGTCGTCGCCAAAATTCTTTTACTTGAATGTAGATTGAGAACTAATTTATTTTATACGTCATTACCCTGTTCAAATCAGAAACTGGCATCGAGTGAGCCATTGAATTCATATCATGCGTGTCTTCTTGACGTGTCTTCTAGAGCACCGGTGGTCTAGTGGGAGTGACCCCGCCTTCCGATCGTAAGGTCGCAGGTTCGAATCCGGTCGTGCACCAATGGATTTTTCTATCGAAAAATTTATGTGCGCAATGCCAGTGCTCTTAAACGGTGAAGGAAAACATCGTGAGGAAACCAGTTAGTATTCTAACAGCGGCGATGGGCTTGCAACCTGTCACGTATGGAATACTAACTACTGCAAAATGTGGGTATGTGCCAAATGTAATGTTTGGACGTACCTCTGACTACCCCCCTTAGACATCTTCAAAGAATCTTGAATTAGTACCTACTTGGTACTGGGAGATCTGAAGGGATATCTACCGTACCTGGGGATCAAAGTCGTGAAGCTGTTTCTGTTTTTTTTTTCTTCTTGACGTCAAAAGCTCATGAGCACAGTACCAAGTGTGTTTAGTGGCGTAGCTAGTTTTCCGTAATATCAGGGTATGGAGACTCGAGAGTCCTCAGAACGTCCGATAGAGGTGCTATCACTACATAGTATAAAACAAAGTCGTTTTCTCTGTCCGTATGTCCCTATATCCCTATGACCCTATGTATGCTTAAATCTTTAAAACTACGCAACGGATTTTGATGCGGTTTTTTTAATAGATAGAGTGATTCAGGAGGAAGGTTTAGATGTATAATACATGCATGATATGTGCACCCGTGCGAAGCTGGGACGCGCGGGCGGGTCGCTAGTAAACAATAACTCTTTTCTCTTTCAAGAAAAACCCGACTTCAAATACACTGGAAAATACACGAACTCACAAACTAATCGTCATATCTTACTCATTTTTAAGGGATCACATGGGAAGCACTAGCTTTCACACCAAAAAGAATAAATATAAATTATCTAAATCGGTTCACCCCGTCAAAAGTTTTGACATAACAAACCATAAAAAAACAGTCGAATTGAGAACTTCCTCCTTTTTGAAGTCGGTTACAAAACAAAACTAAGACTTGGGTTAGGATATTTTCCTGCTCTTTGTCCCGATCTAGGCATTAGCATGAGAACTAGCGTACGTGAGCTCGCGATCGATTTTGATTTATTGATGTGGTTCAATGCTTGCGCTGAATAAAGTATTTTTATCCTCGTGTTTATAGAAATAAATTATTTATAGTGTGTCGGTCTACCCGACACAGGTCTACCTCGCGCTAATGTTAAATTAGTTGCAAGCCACTGTTTGTACTGTTTAAGAAAATAATTGTACTCCCAGTCTAAACTTTGATTTCGGGTCCACAATAAAAAGTATAGTAGTAAATAATAAAACCTACAGAAAAAATCATAAAAAAAATTACCGGATTATCATTAAAGAATTTTCTCAATTAAGTAATTAAAAATATTTCGCATCTTATCTCGCTATCGATCACAAAATTATTAAAAAAATATAGTTTCGACTGAAATATTGCACATAAAAAAACACATCTGAATCCATTTATCCTACTAAAGAAACGAAGAAAACATCAGCGTAAATGCTCTCAGAAGAAAAAATGACAGCAAAATCCCAGACAGCCCGATTTGGGAGCGGTTGCGTGCACTGACGCAAGCACTATTGTGATCGACATTGTGTCTACACTCGATAAATATCATCGATGGCTTAGTCATCATCACTGATGGGTTTTTTTATAGACTGGGTGATGGAACAAGCAATGTTTACTAACCATCGAATATAGGTAAGGAACAAAGTATTGCGTTGCATGTTATCCACGATACGAACGTGCCCTACGATGCATTGCACTGCGTCAACCTTGTTAAACCTGGTTGCCTGTAAGAAATCGCGCTCAGCGATAAGTTCGCCCATTGTTTTACCTGTTTTATGTATGCCCGTACCCGTACTATGTTTCTGTGTGGTTAACAATAAAGAGTTATCTATCTATCTAAACCTCCACCATGTGCCGTCCGACCAGAGTTCAACTTTCGTTAGAGTATAGTAGAGCTCTGTGTATTACTCGGCTGAGGAAGTACTACCATCATAAATAAATAAATAAATATTGGTGGACTTTCCACACAGCACTATCTAGCCCCAAACTAAGCTTATGCTTGTAATATGGGAACCAGATAGCTGATATACTACTCATAATACTTTTTTTTTGTAAATACATACTTATAATATTACTACTTATATATCATGCCCACTATTGCCCACTCCCCACCATTACTGCCGCTAAGCAGCGTTACCTACTGTGTTTCGGTTTGCAGGGTGTGGTTGCGGGTGAAATGACAGACACAGGAGGGTAACATCTGTGTTCCTCAAGTTGATGGACAAGACAGGTGCGTGTCATGTATGAGTTACAAAGCAATGCTTTATGTCATGGTTACTACTTAACATCAGGTGGGCCGCCTGCTTGTTTTGATTTTGATTATAGTCATCCTTTTGTTAAGTAGCGAACCAAGGCTAAGCTAAGTGTGTCATCTTTTAATTTATCACAAAATCTAATCAACATGCACAGTGCATCCGTTTTTATCGTTTTTTAACTATAAAAATTAATCCCAGCCAGATGCGAAGCTCAATAAATCCCTACTTGTGTTCTTTGTTTTATGTAGCTCATAAATTGTCTCAAACAATAGATGTACGTAATAATGAATATTTCAACATTTTTTTACAGCAACTATTCGAGGAATAACAAAACTACTGTGCGTTTCTCGGACGAGGACTGATGTATTTTTGTATAATTTTATTCGTCGATTATCGACAAGTAGATTTTTTGTCGAACTAGTGCATTTCAATATGTAGGTAGGTTTCATTCTAATTAGAAGCTTCGTATTTAAGCAAAAGGTTCAATTTTCAATGTTCAAGAACACGATCCAATAGGATTGCGGAGCGGAACGATAGACTGCATGGTTCTCTGAACGAAATTGCGAAGGCCAGTAATCCTACTAATCCTACTAATGGATGGATGTTTGTTACTCTCCAGAACGGCTCCAGAACGGCTGGACTCCAGAACGGCTGGAGTTATAGTCTGGAATAACACATAGGCTACTTTTTATCCCGTGGAAATACCGGGATTTAAAACTACGCGGGTGACACCGCGGGATGCTACTAGTATAGTATTATATGTGATGGTTTGGTTAGATAATTAAGAATAAGATTTACTTTATGATTTAGAATTACTCTATCCATTGTAAAAAAAACTTGATCACGCAAAAAAAAGTAACGACTTTTCAATTCAAACTTATCCTGGTGATTCTACTGAAAAAATAACTTTTTAATTTGATATCTCAACTTTCTCAACCAAACCTCTTCATTAGTATCATGCCTAGAAACAAAGTCCCAATATATTTCCAAAAAGTACGAGCTCATTCTATCTCGAGATTACCTACATTGTTTATTGGGAGCATCAGTAGTTTAGTAGGAGTTTGTAGGGTTCGAATCCGCACGTGCACCAATGGGTTTTTCGAAAAACGTACGTGTACATGAGCACACTCACTCAGAGCTCTCAATCGATCAAAGAAAACTTCTTCACGAGTAGTATATTCATTATATTATTAGTACCTAGTGTAGTAGTATTCTACCAGTAGCAATGGACTTATAACCTCACGCAAGTGTAATATTTGGACATACCTTTGTCTTCCCCCCTTAGACATGTTTAAACCCTTGGTGATGATAAGATGTGTTGGTATTCATGTTGGTATTTAATTATGCTTAATAATCTAAAGGGATATCTACGGCACCTCAGGATCAAAACCGACAAGCAATTTTTTCTTTCCAATTCGTGGGTGGAGAAACAGCCTAACGGAAACATTCCAAAAACTACAAACCTAGCTTAGCTTTTCTAGTTTTTGATTGGACACACCGTTATCTCATTGTCCTCTTTGGAGTTCAACTGGTGTCACCAACAGATCCGCCTTTCGCTGATGGCGCCGCAATAAAAGAATTGCCACAAATCATGGGCGAAGTTATCGCATCGAAATGGTCCGAGATATTTCTGAGAAGTTGTTAATGTTGTGTACAGTCGCCTGCGGTTAAATGGTTACGAACTTATGATTTTTATAAAAAAAACAGCATCACTACTTTGATCCCCACGCACGGTAGATTATACCTTCAGATCTCTCAGTACTTAGTACTAACTCAAGATTCTTTGAGGATGTCTAAGGGGGTAGTCAGAGGTACGTCCAAACATTACATTTGGCACATACCCACATTTTGCAGTAGTTAGTATTCCATACGTGACAGGTTGCAAGCCCATCGCCGCTGCAATAATACTAACTGGTTTCCTCACGATGTTTTCCTTCACCGTTTAAGAGCTCTGGCATTGCGCACATAAATTTTCGATAGAAAAATCCATTGGTGCACGACCGGATTCGAACCTGCGACCTTACGATCGGAAGGCGCGGTAACTCCCACTAGACCACCGGTGCTCTATTTTTATTTTATTTAAATTAATAGCGACCCGCCCGCGCGCCCCTGCTCCGCAAGGGTGCACATATCATGCATGTATTATACATATAAACCTTCCTCTTGAATCACTCTATTTATTAAAAAAACCGCATCAAAATCCGTTGCGTAGTTTTAAAGATTTAAAGCATACAAAGGGACATGGGGACAGAGAAAGCGACTTTGTTTTATACTATGTAGTGATTTATTTTTATTTTATTTAATGACAATAACAACTACTTATATTATGTAAAAAATTGCATCTAAAAATCACTGAGGTTTTTATATGCAATTTAGGTAAATCTGTAAAATAAATTGAAAATGATATGTATATTTAATTTATTTTAACTTTATTGCATAACTAGCTGAACCCGCGACTTTGCTCACGCCAAGGAATTCAAAGTTTCATACAAACTTTCATCCCCTATTTCATCCCCTTGGGGGTAGAATTGATCAAAATCCTTTCTTAGCGGATGCCTACGTCATAACATCTACCTGCATGCAAAATTTCAGCCCGATCCGTCCAGTGGTTTGGGCTGTGCGTTGATAGATCACTATGTCAGCCAGTCAGTCACCTTTGAGTTATATATATCTAGATAATAAAAATATGTGGCGAGCATAACGCTATGAGCATTTTCTAACAGATAATGTGATCGAATTCAACGATGAATACCAATTACTAAGTACCTACCTCTGACTACCCCTTTGCGTCCTCTAAGAATCTGGAGTTAGTACTTACTCGGTACTAAGATATCTGAGGGGATATTCACCGTGTCTTGAGATCTAAGTCGTGAAGGTGTTTTGGTTTATCAAATTTGAGGACAAATTGAAAAAAAAATGAAACAGCTGGATATCGAACACTGTCATAACTGCACAAAAGGCAGAGCTGAGCTGCGAACTTATAAACCATCTGCACTGCAGCTCAGTTGGTGCGGGCTGGCATTTAGGATCATTACTTTTATATTTATATTCATACTTTTATATTCTTTTATTTTATATTTCTGCTCTGTTGTTTTTAAATACTGTTAAGCCGTCCTATGTTTTATTTTATGTGCAATATTACCCTACTTTTTTATTACTATTAATTGTTTCCATAATACTAGAAGTAACGCATTGGATTATTTGTATGTATATAATGTTATAATCTATCGTAAATAAATAAAAAATAATAATAAATAATAATTACTGTTACGAAGCGTAGACTGTACCTTCCACTCTCATGCCTCAGTGTGGGCACTTACACTTGCGTACGTAATTATGGTATAGCTCAGTAGAATAGCTCTATCTTCTGCTCTGTAGGCCGTGAGTTCGATTACCACGCAGAACAAACATTTGTATGATCGATGTTTTGTTTGAAACATTGTCGGTCTGAATTATAAGTACCAATTTAAATTTTTATAGCTTTGCATTTTTTTTGGCTCCTGTCCGTACAGCAGACAATCTTGCCAGAGTCAAGTGATATGATAAAATAGTATCTAGTCAAGTCAGTCTATAGTCAAGTCAGCAGTCATTTATTTTGATGAAAATGGTGGCGGTTTCTTCAAAACATTCGTAACATTTTCGGTCAAATCACGATATCATTAAATTCCAAATGCTTACACTTTGTGCTAAGACCTCAAGTGATGTTGTTTAAAATATCATCGAAATGACACATCTAAAATAAAACTTGAAAAACAAATAAAATGAAATTGCTATGTTGCTTCGGATGTCAGATAACAAACCCTAGCTTTGTTTTGGTTAGGGCTGTAAATGCTGTTTGGCAGCAGGACACCTTCAACCTTCATCTGTTTTTTACCCGAGTGCCGCGAGGGTTATGTGTTTGGCGTGTATCTATCCATGTATGTATCCATCCGTCGATATTTTCTTTATTACTACGTAGCAACCAAACGGCTGGATGGATTTTGATGATTCTGGTATCAAACGATTCGTTGCAACTTCCCAACTAACCTCAGAATGCAAAAAAATCCAAAAAGTAAGGTGGGAAGGAAAGCAGGTGCGATATTTTTTCACATTAAAAAAAAATCTTTTCGCAATCAAAGCAATGTGGATATCAAAATCAAGAGAGTGATACAGTGTTTTCAAATAATGTATTCGTTTTTGATTTAAAATAAACCCTCAAAGGCAAAACTAGAACGCAAAATTCGTTAAGTCGCTTTAGCGAACTAGGCCATGAGTGATACTAAAATATATCATAAAACCTTCTCTATGGTCATACAAATCGTTTAAAAAAAACCGCATCAAAATCGATGAAGCCGTTTTGAAGATATAAGAGTTTTGTTAAAAAAAAATGTGATTGTTGGTAGCCCCAGTGATCAAAATGAGTTAAACAACGACAGGCGTCAGCAAACTGCTAGGACATAGGTCACGAGCCTCCGACTGCCTGCGATCATTACATTTTATCATTCGTCAAGACTGAAGAATGGATTCAACTTTATAACAATATTTGCTTACGATAATGACTACACTACCTGTAACTTCAAACTTACCTAATTATGTAACATTCTGCGCCTCTCTACGCACGTAAAACATTATTCGTAGCGCGTGCGCAGCTCATCGCTATGCGCGCGGGCGCAGGCGTCTATGAATAACATTACTTTGGACTAAGCTTTTCGTACATCACCGACTGACGTGGCATTGGACATGTAGATTATTATTTTATGAAATAAATTAAAATTAATTATTTTTTAAGGCTTGGTAGGTGTTTTTGTTTGTTACCTTACATCTTCAATTATATACGTAGTATATCAGCTATCTGATTCCCATATCACAAGCATAAGCTTAGTTTGGGGGCTAGATAGTGCTGTGTGGAAAGACCACCAATATTTATTTATTTATTTTATTTATATCTAATTCATAGTATACCTAAGGGAGCTTTTATTGATAATTAAAAAATATAAAAACAGTCAGCCAAGCAAGTAGATTTTTTTTTTATACATGGCTGATGAAACAAGCTTATGACCTACCTGATGTCAAGTGGTAAGTAACTATCCACTATAACAAAGCATTAGGTACCTCGTAAATCAGTCACGATAGGAACGTGTCTCATGAATCTTCAAGGAAGATTTTAAATTTTTATAGCAAAATTAAACGGAACACTCACACTAAGTAGGTACTCGTAGTTATAGTAGATACATAGATAGATACATAAATATTGCGTTAATGTGTCGACCTAAGGCGCAGGCGCCATCCGCGACACTAATCTACGAAATAAATTTATTTGTTTGAATAATTTTACCATACTTTGCTTAGAAAAGACATTTCGAGGCATTCGATTTCTTTATGAGACAGTCCTACATTTATCTGCCAAACCACAGAGAATACTATATTATAGTCAAATGTATCCAACCCATCGCACGCGCACTCAAAGAAAACTGCCTCAGGCTAGATGGCGTTACCGTTGTGAGTAATTTTTAGCTAATAAACTAGTACTAGAAATTGCGGGAATTTATTACTGCAATTGTATAGCTGACCTGCTTACGATCTATTTACGTGATATATCAGATACACAGTTGCAGCTTGAAATTGTCGCAATTTATAGCCCGTTTATTAGACGCTTACTCGATGTTAAGCGATTACTCCGCAAATGAATTGATTTTACCAATACCAATGGATTTTTCTATCGAAAAATTTATATGCGCAATGCCAGTGCTCTTAAACGGTGAAGGAAAACATCGTGAGGAAACCAGTTAGTATTCTAACAGCGGCGATGGGCTTGCAACCTGTCACGTAGGGAATACTAACTACTGCAAAATGTGGGTATGTGCCAAATGTAATGTTTGGACGTACCTCTGACTACCCCCCTTAGACATCCTCATAGAATCTTGAATTAGTACTACTTGGTACTGGGAGATCTGAAGGGATATCTACCGTGACTGGGAATCAAAGTCGTGAAGCTGTTTCAGTTTTCAGTTTTTTGAATTGATTTTGATGATTTTTTTTCTGTTTATTTGGTATTAGTTTAGAGGCCGTTTCATATGTATTTTCGAAATTAATAAGGACATTTTGTAAATATCAACAAATATTAAAAATAAAAACCAACGACATTAAAATTCGAAATTAGATATAGGAATTTTGAAAAAATCAACTAATAATGTATCTACAAAAATATGAACAAATGACATTATAAATAAATAAATAATGCTGGACAATCCACACAGCACTATCTAGCCCCAAAGTAAGCTATTCAAAGCTTGTGTTATGGGTACTAGATAACTGATATATTTAATACATTATATACTTACATAGATAGATATTTTTTATTATACATAGAAAACACCCAGACCATGGTTTATGGTTTGTAGTTTCCTTCAGCAAAAGTTTTATGTTATTATTATTATTAATTCATTTATTTCAGATATAACAATCCATAAAATATCAAATACACAAAAACTTACAACTATACATGCACCTTATAAATAAATATTTTTATTATAATGAAATGTCACAGAAAATTTGAAATTAGAATTGAAAATTTGATAAAATAGAAATAAAATAGCTGTGGAAATTATGAAACTTTATTACATAAATTAAAGTTTTGATCAGATGGAGCCCATAACTATCTCCATCCACCTGTATTGTATCGGACAGTCAGTCCTCGCTATTATCATCTTCCGGATGCCATTGCTGCTGCCTCGCGCACGCTGAAGTGAGGAGGCGACTTACTTGCGAATAACCGCGTGAAAGCCGTCCGTGCGCGCCTCGGCGAACATCCCTGATGCGCTGCAAAAACGAGGCAGCCGCATCAACATCCTGAAGATATTTTTATATTGTACGCGCAGAGAGCTGGCAGCCCGCCGGGTGTGGTTTATCCAGAGGCTGCTCGAGTAGAAGGACTGGCGGTTAGCTTTGAACAGAGTGATTTTCACTTTCCTCGAGCAGCGAGCGAACCTGCGTGTAAGCATATTACCCCGGACCGCCAACGCTCTGCGCTCCCTTTCAATGTCTTCGTCATCTTTCAAATCTTCTGTAACAACGTGCCCCAGATATTTAAAACTCCTAACCACTTGTAGAGCCGCACCATTGATCATAATTGGCGGAACATGAACTGGTCGATCTCTACCACTCTTAAACACGAGGACCTCGCTCTTTTTAGAGTTATACCCTAGACCCTGTTCAGCCGCATATGTCTCACATATTTTCACCAGGTGGCGAATAGATCCCACCGACGGTCCCAGCAACACCATGTCGTCGGCGTAACTCAGGTTATTTACCGCTACTCCGTCCACAAAACACCCGGTTATGTTATGTTTTCCAGTGTTTTTTTATGCATAAAGTTTATATGTTTGCCGATATATTTCAGCATTATTGTTTGCACCTATTATATCGTTCGTCTTTTCATCACAGTTTATTTATCGTGAGACGCATGAAAAATAACAATCTCGTTTCGGGCGGTGATAATTTTTGTAGTATTTTGTTTGATGTCTGTCTTCAAGGCATTTCTTGGAACGTTTGAGACGTGAGGCCATATAAATAAAATCACCAGCGCCTTTCAAAAACGAGGAGCATACGTTGTATTGATACTGACGTTATAGTTGTGTCAGGATAGAAACAATATTGGACGACATTCCACACAACACATTAGCCCGAAACATAAAAAAATTACCCACGGCACAACCAGTTGAGCATAGCAGTTGTGCCATGGGTCCGAAACGATAAGAAAAGCTTATACTTTAGCAGATAGCTGATATACACTATACTTTTTTTCTAAACATATTAACACTCAGAGAGAACAAACATTACTATTTTATTCTGTATCCATAAATTCTCATGTATAGCCTTTATGTACGCAATGCCAAGTGCTCTCTCACAGTATTCAATTAGCAATTGGCTTGCATTGCAACTAACTACTGAAGTTAGTACCTAAACATGCATTCTATGTAGTTTTTGGACGTGCCTCCGCTTACCCCAGCCTATTTATTTTTACCCCTTAGAAGTTTAGATAACTCAGAACGAAAATGCGTTTTCAAATGAAGCGCGTTTATGTCTTTTGTAAGAATCTTTGTAGTAAAGGAAACAAGTTTCAATTTTATTTTTATTAATGTTGAATTTATTAATCAAAGCTATAGTAGTATAAAGTCTTAATAGTTATATGGTTATTAAAATTAAAACAATAAACAATCTAGGTATGATTTATCTTGTTAAGACAACATTTTAATTATGGTTGACCCCGATAACATGTTAATCTTATTAAATATTTTACAAAACGATATCCCGCAGAGTTACTACCTAAAAACAAGTAGTAAATTGGGATAGTAACTTAAATTGCTTGCTGATTTTTACTAATCTCTCCCTATTGCCATCGCTGTCAAAAAGCTAAGAGGCTCAGAAAATTTACTAAAATATTTGTAGTTCAACGTAACATGTTCAACATACATACGGTTTGTCGACAGTATTTTTTTTTATCAACAAGCAAACACTCATTTTACAGTAACTGCTATTGCTACTACTTGTTTTAGGTAATACCTCTACCGCTCTCTGATTACATAATTATATCATGTCAGGTCTGCGACATGTAAATCTTTAATGGTCGCTGAGCTGAGCGCGCCATTGGAGAATAAACATTAACAGAATATAACATCAAGAAGAGCTGCCTAAATGTTCTTGGTCTCTGTGATCCTGGTGCCGTCCTGCAGGTTGGTTCGGGCATTGGTTCTGGCTTGACGACTCGAAGGACTCCTCACTTGCAACTGCGTCTCCACCACCACTTCTTCTACAAAAGGAGTTTCGTTGTCTGAAAGAAGAAAACAATGATTTTAAATAGACCTGTTTCATTTCATTTACTTAGTAATCTTAACACATAATAGGTGAATATTTTTAGATAGTCGATAGATTTGTTTCATTTGTTTTGCTTATTAATTTTAACACATATTACATGCAGGTACGTCGAGAACGTACAATGAAAGTATGAACTAATCATAATACAATTTCAGATAAAACTTTTCTTAAAACTAGCGAATTTAATAAATGTCATTACAATATAATATGTTATTAAATTAATTATATTATTTATTAGCCAAGGCCTCGTCCATGCTAACTATGATTTAGTAAATGTTTTTTTAGATATCTAATCTATAACGCTGCTTGGCGGCAGAAATGGGAAAATTATCAAGCATTACTTTATTAGCAGTACGAGTAAATGCAGGTGAAAGTTTCGATCCTACCTAATGTATCTTCAGCAGTCAATTAAAATGACGAACCCACGCATTCCATAAATCCTTTTGCAGGCATGAGTTTTACCATAAAATTGAGGATACGGATACGGCATTTACGGCATAAATTCACATTTTATGACACTCATTTAAAATATAATACTTTCATTTAAAAAATACATTTTTAGTTTAAAAAAATCTCTCTATCATGGTAGAAAACATACTGCTATATTCAAAAATGTTTGAGATCTAGGTTATGTTAACAATTTTGCAAATAAACGAGGCATTATTACGATGATATCGTATTAATAGTACTTTCGCAGATTGGGGTTTGTTTCTCTACAAAAAATAAAGTAAGTAAATATAGCTGAGCAGGATTCGTCAAAGTAGAAAAGTTAAAATATAAAAGATTAAAAAGTATATAAGTAGACGGAGTAGAGTTCGTCTAGAGAAGTACTACTACAATGCATATTTTTAACGTCAACCAGCGTTGCTTTATTTCGCTTTGAAGAGTGTATCCGGTGAAATTTTCATTTCATTTATTCAGTCATAATTGTTTTAAAAATTATATATTATTATGAATGTTACTAACATTTAAAAAACACAATATTATAATTAATTTAATTCATAGCGATAACAATACCTAAAAAAAAAGAAGTAGGGCACCTTGCGAGGCATCTCTTTTCTATGTGGACTATTTTCTATTTTCATCAGCAAGCAGATTGCCTAACCAATGTAAAATTTGTAGACGTACTAACTTCCACCTTATCTTTGCTTTGCCCGCACCTATAAAATGGGTATGCTAATCTAATCATTGCATCTCAGTCATAAATTATTTGCTGACACCTTTCACTCGAACACGAGATGTGTCAGTCACCCACTGTGGATGCCGTGTAACGTCAATTATACTGTCATGGTGTTTAAACGTATCCTAAAACTCAATCACTTATAAAACAGCTTAACGCAATAGTACATAATTTAACTACATTTTTTTCTGGTTTACTTCATTCTTAATATCCCCTACCTGTGTCACAATGGCCCAACTATTTTCATCAAAAGTTGTAAAATATTTATGTCAATGCTTGTCAAAAGAAAAGACGTAACGAAACCGCAGATAGCGTTAGGCAGAAACTGTTATAACTTAGTTCTTAGACTTCTAAGTAGGTTAGGTAAGTAAGCTACAACAGATCGCGAAATATACCTATGGTAAGTTATACCTACAACATTATTTACAGTTAATAGTTTTACAAGAGACAAAACATGCAATGAAAATCACAGGGAATCTATAAAACCTAAGTAACTGCGTTTATGAGAACATGGCGCATTAGAGTACAAAGTCAGCGCCTATTTCAACATGTCTAACCTCACATAAGCTGTGGTAACGTTATCGTATGAAAATATCTCCGTCTCTATTTTTGCCTCGACATAAACAAAGGCAGAAATATTTTCATCTGACGAATAGCTCCCCAGGTGAATCAGACGATAAAAACTAAAAGCAAAGAGCACGTACCTCTAGTCCCAGTTTCCAGAGCGTTCCTGGCTGGGGCCGCCACTATGGCCGCCACACTCACAGCTAGTATAAGGTAAAACAGTGCACGCATCGTGGCAGTTGTCAACTGTATGCTTTGCATCAGACTGTGTCTGCCCCACTGCGTAACGATCACGTAACCGAGGCGAGGTGGCTGTTATTTAAGTTGATAAGTTTAGCTTTGTTGTGTTTAAATGAAATTTAAATTATCACTTATCGCTAAATACCTGCATCGAAAACGTTATTATTTTAATATATTATTACAAATACAAATTAACTTGACTGACAGTTTTTAGGAACAAAAGTTAATTTACCTTTCTTTCTTAAGATTTTTTTAAAAATTTGCGTAATCTGCATCATTTTTTGGGTCCTAGACGCGAAGGAAAATCTGATTCTGATGGGTGGTCCCATCAGAATCATAACATAGGCTTGTTTATTACAAAGTAGACTGTTTTTGTCATAATCATGATCATAAAATATTGAAATTGACATGACTAAATCTGCTTCGATTTTATCTTTCAATTGACTGTCA
Source organism: Plemyria rubiginata (assembly GCA_963576535.1). Lineage (NCBI taxonomy): Eukaryota > Metazoa > Arthropoda > Insecta > Lepidoptera > Geometridae > Plemyria > Plemyria rubiginata. Next base: position 13,552,899 of record OY754907.1, read on the forward strand.
TTTGTCTTATCTATATTCCTTGGTCATTATAATATGTGAATTGTCACGCGTGTACCCCATTTAATACAAAAAATGTAATTGAAGATGTGAATTGTTAGTAGTATTCTCTTAACTGCGCTATACCTATGTTTTTTAAATTTTAGATCTGCCTTGTCTGGGACTTCGTTAAGTAGTAATTAATCGCAATAAAACATGATCAAATAAATTAACAATTTATTATCAAACTACATTACATAACATAAAAATTACAATCACATCACTTACACACTAATAAATGCATCAATTTTAAGATAAATTCATATCAAGGTCGGTGTATCAGCGACTAAGGTGTAAAGAATATTTCTGGTTTGTATAGTTCAAATTATATACCCTAAACCAGCTTATTTTCGACTAAAAGTTTGAACTTTATTTATTCATCCGTCTTTACCCATACTTATTTGCAAGCCGAAAATGCCACATCTTTGCTAAATCCAGATATTAAATTGTTACTGAATTTTCTTTTATCGCTGAAATTATTTATGTAATCAAAATAGTTACTCAACCAATCTATCTTCTCCAAAAGTTAAAAAGAGGGCTGATGTTCGAATAAGACCAGCTTGGTCTCATCGAGTTGAAATTCTGATAGCTTGGCTGTCGGAACATGAATGAATTTGGAAACCAGGGGTCCAGACTCCTCGAATTAAAAGCCGAGAAAGGATCCTGATACATCATATCTCTTGTGTTGAACTGACTTGTCATAAACTGGTTTGGCATGAACATGTTTTGATACGACTTAGCACTAACAGATTTAGATTTGGAGTCGGGGTAACCAGATCTTGCTACTGATGTAACTGATACGGATCCAGGTCCATATTTTATTTGTCCAGCTGTGAATTTTCCGTCTTCTTCCTTCTCGAATGATATGGGTTCCGGTATTGGTATCCTCTCTCCAGACCTGTCCCGGAAGTAGAAGGGGTTCGTCCCTGAGGGGAAGAAGTTGACCCCACTGATGGATGATACTCTCCCGTTTCTGGATGTAACACCAGCGACGCTGGCGACACCGAACCCGTTGTTCGTCTTAAATGTCTTGGTTATATGAGTGCCTTGGTCTTCTGTAAATATAAATTAAAATCATAAGTCATTTATTGTTCGTGAATACATTTGTGCAAACAATTTTTAAGATTGAATGTTGAGTCATTGATCTTGATATCTCGATTCGTTGAGTATCTACGGCAAATAGTCTATTAAATAATAGTAAAAGTTGACAAGACATACATTTGCTATCGGAAATCTCTTTGATCAATTTATTATTCGAGCACTCCTATAAGAATGTAAAACAGGTTACCTACCTGCCAAAGCAGTGGCTACCACCGACCACGCTACAACCACGCTGAGGAGCCTTGCCATTGTGACAGCACAATAACAAATGCAAGCCAAACACGAAATTCTCACCTTATATCCACTGTAGGATTACAAGTTCTCGCCTTGTTTATGGTATTCAAAACCGTTCATAATAAAATTAAATATTGATAGAGATCGGCGACACATCAATTTTCATACAGTAATTTCTCTATTATTAAAAAGTTAATAACTGTTGCGATAAATAAGAACTTTGATTAATTCTCGTCGTGCTAATGTGGCGGTTCGCTGTCGTATCGTTTTTGCAGAGAGGAATCGAACTAACAGTAATTTTATTGCCCGAAACGATGTTAGAATCTCCGCTTTGTTTATGGTTATGATAATTAATTGCTGTTTGTTATTGATGTATAGTGTAGTCATATTTAAAACAAATAGTTTAGTATGAACACTTGTCAATTTAAAATGTGGACTCCTTCAGAGCAACAAACAACTTCCTTTCCTTTCTTGTGGGTGGGAGGTATAAGTACAAGTTGGAGCATACCAATGTGACAGGCGGCCCTCACTGCTCATAATAAAAGAAAGGAATATAGAGCTAGGTATCTCTCTTTTTTTTGTACAACAAAGTAGACAAACAGGCTTAGGCGGCCCGTCTAATGGAAAGCCTTAATAATAGTGGAATCACGAACGTTGCCATTTTTAAATTGACAGCTTTTAAATTGTAAAACACCATTTGGGAACACCATGACTGTATAGAAAAACTCAGGAAGTTTATCGGAAACTAAATGGTATACGATACCCAGGTTCCCAGATTCTGCACTGTAGTTTGTTAGTTCAATTCCCCCCGAACGCAAATATTAGTGGGCCCTGCGTGTACACTTTCTGCAATTTAAGGCACATAGAAGCCTCATATCACTACATATGTAGTATAAAACAAAGTCGCTTTCTCTGTCCCTATATCCATATGTCCCTTTGTCCTTATGTATGCTTAAATCTTTAAAACTACGCAACGGATTCTGACGCGATTTTTTTAATAGATAGAGTGATTCAAGAGGAATACATGCATGATATGTGCATCCGTGCGAAGCAGGGGCACGCGGGCGGGTCGCTAGTATGTATATATATTTTGCCTGTAATATTACATCCTCGCTGCTTGGCGGCAGATATGGGTATGGTAGTAGGTACTTAGGTAGTACTTTCCCGGACGAGCCGTTCACAAAGAGGTCTCTCTCTTTCTTACTGAAACTTCTTACTTTGTTTCCCTTGTATCTAAAACTGATTTTCTATGTTATCGCTTACAAATACAAAATACATTTGCCAAAAACAATTACATTAAAATAGTTACTGATGGTCCCCGCACAAGGACAAGCCTGTATCGCGGGAGGCCAGGGTAAAAAAGAGCGTGATTTACTTATACAACAGTTTACATACAGATAACACAAAAAAAAAACGACGAATTTTAATTTTGGAGTAGGACACTAGAGTTGGTTTATAGCTCGTCGTTTGTCAAGACAAGTCAGTTTACAGCTATTCGCTATCCTTCTAAATGCTTTTTAATTTATGACGCAAAACCTCCTATAATGATTAAACCTAATCCAAATTGTCTCAATTTAGCATTTTTAATTGCTGAAATTGATCTCTAATAATTAGTATTTAGTCATAAATATTATGCAGTCAGTAGAGCAGCATGATTTAGCTTCTCATGGCTCAGGTTTACTTCATTACAATGTTGTCCTAAATGTATGTTCTCTATTTTGAATGTATGTATTCAAAAAAGGCCTCCAACAAGAAGCATTCTTACGTATATGTATGGGATGTTTTTTCTGGACTGTAGGCCTACCCAAGATGTATGGAAGACAATGGGCCCAATTCTGTAGTTTAATTTTCCTAACTTTACCTAATTTCACAGCACTAAAATATTGCCATCTCTTTCTAAAAGACCGAAACAACAAGGACGGCTATAATTTTAGAGCTGTCAGATTAGGTTAGTTTAAGATAATGCAACAACAGAATCGACACCAATATCTTTGAGACATAAACAGTTAGATTATTAAAACAATGCAACACTTTTTATAAATTCTGCTATATAAGTGTGAGGTGTGGCAAAGTAGCTTTTTGTTGATACACTGGTATTCAATCAAACGAGTGGAAGTGTGTGCTCATTTTGAGATTTGACTCTACTCGCTTGACAGACGGGAGCCAATAAAAGAAGAAGTGAGTGAATACTAAGGAATATAAATACTACGGTAAATACCTAATACCCAAGGAATTTATAGATAGAGAGGAAAGTAGAGATCTCGTATTTTTTTTAGAGTCTAGTAGGCAAGAAGAGCTTATTTTTAAATATTTTTTCTATGGAACTTATTTTTAACCAACCAGCACGTTCACCTTGCTGTGTTCCAATTTAAAGGATAGAGCATCCCTCAATCAATTATACTTCTTCTTCATCAGGCTTTTATCGGGTGGCCCTTTATTTATCAACTACGATCAAATTAGGCATAAACTTAAAACTGCATATGCATATAAAAATACAAAAAAACAAAATGATTGTTTATAGCTGCCTTCATTTTTCAAAATGAAAACATTATTTTACCAAAGCTTCTATGAGCAATCAAAATAATTATGAATTATAATTAATTATTACTTAAATACAAGCTTCGAATCCAATCAACAAGCCATCCACCTCATTAAAAAAGTTGAAAGCTAAGTAGATAGATTCACTTAATTTATTTAAAGTCTATTAATCTTTCAAGTCGAGCTTGGATCTCATCAGATAAATCTACAGGTCGATGACCTGCCGTTGCTCCTAGTGGTTACATTCATCACTTACTCTTAGGAGATTATTGCTAGTATATAAACCACGGGTCAAGGATTATGGCTTCATTTCAAAAGATATTAGTTCAGGAGTTACTCCTTTAAAAGTTATAATGGCAGGCATGTTATCTGTTGCATTTGTTGTTCTAACTTTGCATTATGTGTCTTCGGTACCAATTGTTTTAAAAGGTAGCATTTTGGTTTAGACATTAATTTCCATCTTCATTTGGTTCTCCGTGTTAGTGTGCGTTATGTCCCTTGCTTTTTTTATTTAACGTATTTTTACCATAGCAACAGTGTATACTATGTTACACTTCCAGTGTTATCTCTTTGTTTCCAGAATCTACACCAAACGGGGAATCCATCATCGCAATCTCATCGACCAACCCTGAGCTTGAGAAGTACTTGTTGAACAGTTATACTTCACAGCGAGCTAACCCTGAGAGCAGTCTTTTGAGATCAAACTTCTATTACCCTGAAGTGGAAAGCTACAGTAAGCCTAGCGTGAAAAATAATATCGCCACTCCTGAGAATTCCTTTGCCGGATCTGGCCGAAACTTCGGAGAGTCGAGGCAATTCAACCCATTTTTTGTGCCGTTTTTATTACCACCCAATCTAGACGGATTTCAATTGAATAACTGGTTTAGGAACATCGAAAATCTTTATGAGAATCCTAGCTTTGCCGGTGATGGACAAGTCAATGTTGCGACAGCTGTAAACGATGACAGTCAAGTCTACGGGAAAGATAAGAGTAGTCGTTATGATAATAAGAGATCATAAATTAAGGTTGAACTTGATAAACACTCCTAAAAAATGTATTACCTAAGTGAAGTAAGTAGCTTGTGCTAAAAAAAGAAAATTAAAACAATGCGGTAAATTAATTGCAGTCTTTTATTGACACCACACGACAATCACACTCGTTCAACTGAGGTTAAACCTCTAGAAAGATGTGGAAACAAGCGCTTTGCAGTCGTTTCCATATCATTTTGGTAAAATTATTCTAGCTTAAAATTTAATAGTAGGAGTCAGCGCCTGTGTTAAACGCATGTGACTGAGACCCCTGGATGCCGGGGCCATTGATGGCAGTTGCTCCACTGTGTCGGGCCTCTGCACCGTTCTGCTGCACGGTTTGCGCGGAGCTGACGCCCACTCCGTTCTCCAAGCTGGACACGGCCGTGTTGTAGCCTCCTTGCTCATCACGGGTCTGAGCTAAAGAAGTTGCCGTTCCAGAACCGTTTGAAAACGAAGCCGCGGTTGCGCCGTAGCCAGTGCTTAATGCGGAGGCGACAGCACCACCTTCGAACCCAGGATTTCTGAAGCTATGACGGGATTGGTAAGGGCTGAAGTTCGCTGCGGACGCAACGGATCCGTAAGGTTCGTTCTGACTCTGCGCGATAGCGGTGCTGAAGGGGCCAGCATTCTGAGCGGCAGCGATGGCGTTTCCATAGCTGTTGCGATACTGTGGGGGACCGAAGTGATTGTAGCCAAGATTGTACGGGTAGGAGTAGGCAGGACTTGCGTAGGAAGGACTTGCGTATGGAGTGGAATATACCGGGTAAGCGGTACGGTAGGTGTCGGGGTTGGCTTGTGCGTGGCCGATCCCGCTTGAGAAGACGTTGCCGTCGGTAGATGCGGTGCCGGTGCCGGAAGCCTCTGCGTTGCCGCTCTGGAACGAGGCGCCGATGCTGTTGGAGTGCTTGATGCCGCCGACGTCGATGGCGAGCCCGCTGCCGAAGCCGTACGCGATGCTGGGTGACCGACCCGCTCGGAGAATCATCACTTGTCCCGGAACAGCTGTAAAAGTTATTTTGTCAGAAACAAAGTAATTATGCGGCAATTTGAGACGATAGAAAACGAACAATAGAAAGCGCCCTATAGATATGGTAATTTTTAAACTTGCGTGGGTGGCTGTTACCGTTCGTTCAACCAATTTAGGCTTTTATTTTAATGTTACTCATCGCTTAAAACCATCTGTATAAAACGGTATATTCCAGTTTAGCCTGTGACCTCATGGCCGTGAAAATATCGATATGCGAACGTATTCATTGTATTTGTAAACAATAGGACCTTCTCTCACACTCACCAGAATAGTAGAAAGGCTTCGCACAGCAGGCGGCGACCACCGCGGCTAGTACTATCAACTTAGCTGGCATTTTTTAGATTTAGCTCCTTCACAGGATGCTTATGCCTTTCTCCAATGTTTATGAATATTGTTGATTCATTTCTCTAAGCTTATATACCAGTATCATCTTTCCCCCCACCACCAGGCACTGGGTCAGACCCGAGCACCCGAAGGCATTGACACTCATAAATAAAATTTATCTAACAAGTTACCGTACACCGTTTTCGATAGGTGATCCTGATACCATAAATTTTATAGACACCGTGTCATCTAAATTGTCCGTATTGAGATGGAATGAGATAACTTAATTGGCATATTGATTTGTGTGCTTTATGTACGTTTAGGTCCCTAAGCGAGGACCTGTTTTGTAATGATGGTTATAAAACTAAGAAATGACCGGTATCTTGTATATTAAAAAAAACGAAGGCTTGCATCTAATAAGTAATAGTACCTAACAAATAAAATATCGTTAACCAAAGAGTCGGCCGGCCTAGAATTTTTTCATGAATGAACATAGTTTGGCCAATGGTATCTTTTTGTTATGTAAATCAAGCCCTTGACAAAACCCTTTTAGGGTTCAGTCTGCTCCATGCTTGTGGCTTACTGTACTAGCCAAAACTTCGTTCAAGTAATATTACAATCTACAATTCTACAATCTTTGTTGAACGCATAGTAATGCGTCGTAGGGCTTTCGTGCGTTCCTAGTGAATTATTACTCTTTTGGAGCTGATTGGGACTACTTACCTATAGCCACTTAATGGGTGGGATCTGCGTGTTCTAAGTAGGTATTTAATAAGTATTAAAAAAACACCGGATTCTTGTTTAATTTGATTTTGATTCTTCTTTATTGCTTTACAGTCATAACTTAGTCAAACTTAGGTCAAGAACCCCATCTAAACATGTAAATGAATACAAAATTCCTAATAGTCTACAGGAAATGAAAGATTTGTCATCGATATTTTGGTTAAATATATCAGTTTTATTTTAAGTCGGAGCATTTACCTACCTATTATTTACCTTTCCATCGCTGTTTTATGGCAAGCAATATTATGTATTCAATCAAATTCCATATTAAGGGGGTTGTAAATGTTGATACGTAGTCATTCACTTCTTCTAGATCTTTTCTCCGCTACTTAAATTAAATTAGTCTATGCGTCATGGGGTATTTTTTAGTAAAACATAAGTAGGTGTTGTAAAAAAATATAATTTATGAATTATTTTCTAGTAAACATGTTTCTTCATAGTCTTCCTTTCAGTCTGGTTGAATAACCAGGGATATTTACACAAACAAGCAAACCTCCAACTAAAGGAATTATTGCCCAAATTAATGTTAAACTACTGTACAATTTGTTGACTAAGCTTTACTTCCTGATACTGCTAAAGACCGAGCAAAGCCGAATCCTTCACCATCTTCATGACTATCATCTTCATCAGAGAACGGTCCAAAAGGCCTTTGGAACCCGTACCCTCCTTGCTGTCCGCCATAGTAGTTCCCGTTAAACTGGTTATTGTACGACCCTTGGCCATTGCCATGGTAACCTTGTCTGTTGGGTTGGTGACCTCCATACCCTTGGTTATAATGTCCTCCGTGATTTGGGTAGTTTCCGTACCCTTGGCCTCCATATCCGTGGTTTTGATAGCCCCCGTACCCTTGGTTATACCCACCGTGCGGATACCCTCCATTGTATTGATGGTTGTTTGGATAATACCCGTTTGCGTGACCACCGTCCGCTCCATTGGATGAGGACTGGGACTGACTGATGGCAATGTTTATTGGAACTCCTTGGTACCCTCCTTGGTGACCTTGATAGCCGCCTTGGTAACCTCCTTGGTAGCCACCTTCGTGACCGCATATTCCAAGCTTATAGCACAATTTTTTCTTAATAGTTCTGGGTTCCCTCACACTCGTCCCTGTTTCAGATGTTTCTGTAAAATTAAGCAACAGCTGTCATTATAGTACTAATGATTAAGATAGTAAAGACCAAAATTATGTATCAAATTTGTTGTTTACCTTGGCCCAGGGCGCAGCCGATGATGAGTGTAAAAAATAAAAGTCTCAAACAAACCATGTTGTTGTATTCAGGTTATTGTGTCGGACAAGCGGGTCAAGAAGACTTTATAGGTCGAGCAGACGAGGCCACCCCCCACTACCGAATATATTCGCAAAAATCCCACGGAAGTTGTAAAAATGAATACAATGAAACATTTGGAGTGGCTAAAAAGACCCGGTATCGGACTATATATTTCCTGTCTCAATAGTCCCATAATAGTTAGTAGCATTTCTTATTCTAGTCTCTATCTAGTCTTTTTAGTCTAGCCAAAGGTAATGCAAGCAAAATACGACACTCTGTTTATACTATATTTTTTGTGCTGTTGGTTTCTTTCTTCAATAAAATAAAATAAAATAAAATTGAAACGGGCTTACCTAGTTTTTTATTTATTTATTTTGTTTATACTACTGCTAATTTATTTTATATCTAATGGTGTTCCATTATGCAGATGCCCACCTTGTGTTAAGTGGTAACCACTACCTATAACAAGCATTGCCTCAAAGGTCTTACACAATACCGACGTGCCCTACGATGCACTGCCCTACGTCCATCAACTTGAGGAATATAAATGTTAGGCCTCACTTATCTGCAATTTCATCGGCAACCACACTCTTCAACCGAATCACAACAAAGCTGCTTGGAAATAATAGACATGGTATGTAAAAAGCACTTCCCCATACGAGCCCTTCGCTAAGAGCTCTACTACTCTTAAATGCAATGCCAGTGCTCTTAAACGGTGAAGGAAAACATCGTGAGGAAACCAGTTAGTATTCTAACAGCGGCGATGGGCTTGCAACCTATCACGTATGGAATACTAACTACTGCAAAATGTGGGTATGTGCCAAATGTAATGTTTGGACGTACCTCTGACTACCCCCCTTAGACATCCTCAAAGAATCTTGAGTTAGTACTTGGTACTTGAGAGATCTGAGGGGATATCTACCGTGCGTGACTGGGGATCAAAGTCTTAAATCTACTAGTTAATATATAGCTAAACAACTGTTGTCTTTGCAAACGTCCACAGGCTACGGATAACCGTTTTTCATCAGGTGGGCCGTACGCTTTTTTACTTACTTGGTAGTTAAAAAAAACTCACAGAAACTATGACGAAAGCATCGGTTAGGGCGTAATAATAACATCAAGTGAAATAACGTTTCAGAAAATCTGCAAAAAATCATTCCAGACTTTTTGTAAGGTTCTTTTAGCAGTCAATGAACTCATCATAACTTCAATGAAACGCAATTTTGTACTTACGACCTATCTTCATCAATCTTAATTGTTTTTTTTGTCTTCTATTGTAGAGATCAGAGTTCACTGCCGTCAAATTTAAGAGCCCTGCAGACTACAGACTTTCTATAGTTTGGTCGAGTTGTGTTTTTTCTTGACGGGTCACTAGTTTTTTCACAACAGTGAAGTGAAAGAATTTTAAGCACACCTCATAAAAGCTCTTTTTAAGAATGTGTTACATGTTTTAGATCTTATAGGACATGCGGCGGTTTCCTAATAATGTTGTCCTTCACAGTTTGAGAGCCTTGAGAGCCCTGTGCACGATATTTTTTTGAACTGAAAAACTCTTGGGTGCACGACTGGCTTTGAACCCGCGATCTTCGGAAGGCAGGGCCACTAATAAACCCACTACAAGGGCTAAGTGCATATTGCGGCCGATAGTGAACCGTTTTGTAGTAGAGTAAGAGTAGTAGAGCTCTTTGTGAAGGGCTCGTCCGGGGAAGTACTACCACCACGCCATTTTCTGCCGCCAAGCAGCAACGCTGTGTTTCGGTTTGAAGAGTGTGGTCGCCGGTGTAATTACAGGCACATGAGGCTTAACATCTGTATGCCTCAAGTTGATGGACGCAGGGCAGTGCATCGTAGGGCACGTTCCTATTGTGCGTGACCTACGGGGCAATGTTTTGTTTATAGGTGATGGTTACCACTTAACATCAGGTGGACCATCTGCTTGCTCCATCAGCTAGTAGTATAAAAAAAAAAAAAATGACCTGACTGATAAACTGCCTTTATCTCTAGTCTGACCAAACTATCGGACCATAGAATTCTGTAGTCTGCAGGGGCTCTCTAATTTAGCTATTTAATTTACCGTGATCTTTTTTACTAAAATAGTTAAAGGAATTGTAAGATAACTTTCGTCTTCAAGCTGTTTCAACCATGTCGATGGACAAGTAATGTTCTAAGACTTTAGTTAATTTAGTGATTTTTATTGAACCAAAATTAAATGTGCAACAAACTTACGGCAGACGTGAACCCAAACGACATTTACCTTGAGATCAAGCTCAAAGTTCAATAAACAGCAGTGTTTAGGGATGTGACCTAAAATACTCAGAGCAAACTTTGCTGAACATTTCTTGTTTCTGAAAGGCCGATCAACGCTAATCGGTTGCTAAGTCACTTGCTATTTCAGATTTTACTTCAAGTTAGATAGAGATATCTACTGACTCAAAATTCTTAGAACATTATTGGTTTATAAATACATAAATCTTTATTTCTCATACAGAATTTATATTTATATATTATTGTTGTTTCCGTTGTCTCGAATCAGTCCATCAAGATAACAGCTAGTAAAGAGACACCCTGTACATGTATAGTACTTAGTTAAGTTTATGTGTGTACCTATATCATTATCATAATTTTGCGATGCTAATTTATGATGCGGAAGAACTCTATTTCCTCAGTTTTCTAAGGATTTTGCACGATTTAGCCCAAAACAGAATGAAGGTTTTGCGTGGGTGTAAGCGAATTAACAATTTATATTAAAGTTCTCCGAATCTCTTCCGTTCCAAAATGTTACAGATAATATGAGCTCTATGACCTCCCTCTGATTGGTATATACAACTTCTTGGTGGCATGTTGGTATATTTACAACTTCTTAGTGGCACAAGTAGACGGCCCACCTGTCGATAAGTGGTAACCATCATCTTTAACATTTTTTTTATTACATATAGGCAAAACGTTTGACCGCAATCTCACCTGATGGTAAGTGATGATGCAGTCTACGATGTGGCACGTTTACCTAGAAAATACCTGTTCACTCTTCTCTTGAAAGCACCCAAATTATAGGTATTCGGAAAAACGGACGCCGGCAAGGAGTTCCATTCTTTGGCCGTACCTACGCATTAAGAAAGTTGAAGCAAAGCGCTTGGTGCGGGCAGTTGGTAAGTCAACCATGAACGGATGTCTTCCTTCCGTACCTACGTCGGGTAGTCCGATGGTAGAAAGGAGATGAGGGGATCAAGTTGTGGAGTTCCGTCGCACACTCCCCGAAATTAATCCTGCATAGTATATTGAACATAGTATTGCATCGTAAGCCATGCTCGATAGGAACGTATATTTATATTGTCAATAACGATGTATTGACAAAAAAATAACGATGTACCTATCGAAATACATTTCTTTTCATTTCGATATTGGCTCGACGCTTTTCAGTTTCCATTCTTTTCTATAGTCAAAAAAAAGCAGAGCTCTCTGGAAGTATAGGTAATAATACTTCTAGTTACATTATGCGAACTGCTAAAGAGTGGAATCATCGTCGCGTACCATCAGGTGAAATTGTAGTCAAAGGAGAGTTCTGAGGCCGTACATACACCAAGTCTATAGGTACACGAAGTAGTAATACCTACCTGTAGCTACATAATTTGGTACCACGCTCCTTGGACTTCGCCTTGAGTACTAGTATTTATTCTGTGCCTTGGGTCGTGCGAACTTGATTTCTGATTTCTAGTCATAAAATTATCGTCGACCAAGTCTGATTGGGACCGTAATTTTATCACCGAGTGCGATTTTTATGTGTCACTCAGAGTATTCTATTGAATAGAAATGTTATAAAAATACAAGGATTATTTTTGAATGTTTATACTCGTATAGAAAACTAGGTGCCAGCTTTGCTACCAAAATTAAAAGAAAAGAAACTTACGGCTTGGTTCTCATCATTTTTTACGACAATTTAAAAATTTTAATTCTTATGCTTAATGTAGAGAGAGATTTATTTTTCATATTGTTTTCAAATTATTAACTAATTAAGTATATTTTACACGTCTCAGAAGGTAGTATGATTGATTATAGACAAGGCGGAAAGGATAGAGTAGTGAGTGATACAAAATGTTTTACACGTAAGTAAATAAAACAAAATGGGAATTAATAAAATAATCACTTACTTAGCTATTTTATTTTAGCAAATATTATTTCTATACATAACCTATTACATTTATTCGTTTGTCCATTTTTTTCGAGGATAAACCTGGTATGCCAACCCCCATAAACTGGAATGTGGGCAGGAAGGTATAATGATTCATTTGTTATTTTTCATTCCGGCACAGTATAGACCGTGATTCAGGTACCTACCTAATTAATGCTTAATTTATTTATTTAAGTAGTAGCCACAGGCGGTGGTCAATGGCTCAAAGTCAATGTTGTGTCAAAGTTAAGACAGAGATTGGTATTCACAATCCATTCAAAAGTTATGAAACAAATACCTACTCGTACCTACCTCATGATATTTCGGTTGTGACCATCCTCCATCCATGACTCGTGTTGTGTTATGATATCTAGTAAACTCATCGCAACTCATGATATTTTATAAAAAATCATTGTGGTTTTTTTATGAAACATCGTAGGTAATGTAACATTGACGTTTTATAAAATTTATTATTTCTTGACTATTTAACACCACCGGTTAACACCATAGTGATACTGAAACTGAAGATTTTTTACTGTATTTGCTATCCCGTGTTGTTCATTTGTTTTGTTGGTACAACTGTGTTTGCCGTGGGTTTATTTGTGTCAGAAACTACATCTCGAGATATCAGTTAATTGACGCTCGCTCTAGCGACAGCCACCGCAACCGCTTGTCCTGATTCACTCTTAGCGTTGCTGACTGCACTGCTTCCATGTCCGCCACAGGTACTACAAGGCTGTGGCCCTTCAGTGCCACCAGCAACTGCGCTTCCGCCAGCGCCGGCCACACCGCCATTCGCATTACTCTTAGCGAAGGCGTCGCTCTCAGCGCTCGTGTACTCCTGGTATTGAGGCGGTGGCTGCTGATGGTGTTTCCAGTATGGTGGCGGTGGATGTCCCCAGTACGGCCGCGGTGGCGGTGGCGGCCAGAACGGTGGCGGTGGCGGCGGCGGCGGTGGCGGTGGAGGACCAGGCGGTCCGCAGTCGTAGTATTGTGGGGAGCGTTTGAATCGTTGCGCTAACTCATGTTTTACACCAACTGGAAACAGAGATAAGAGTTTTAGGACGCTTTGTTTTGGTTTTCATAGTGTGGTAGTGGAGCGTTGCGCGTTTATAAATGAAACTGACAGAAAATCACGTCGGGTTCATCAATTTAGAGGTGTTTCTTTACATACTGTTATAAAATTATCTTATCTTCTTCAACATGAGATCATGTCGGTCCCCGATGTCATGAAGTTGAAACATGAATGCAAACGCTATTGAACAATTTTTTTTTTAAACTTACACAGATATTACACGCAATATCAAATTATTGTTATTATTTACGAATAATCAAAAGGTAAGTAGGAACATCAATTGAAATTTTCAGACTTATTTTTTTTTATTTGGATGGAAGAAAAAAATATGGATTAATGACTAGGGCAGGAAGAGTACCTAAGGCTTTGAATTAAAATCTAGATTATTAGCATCTTTTGATACAGGAAGGCAACATGAGAATTTGGAATTATACTCTTATAGTAGGCCGAGAGAAGGGACCTATTATTTAATAATACTCACATTTAACGTCTGCTGAAGTTATTTCAAAAAGAACAGCAATAACTATGACACCAATCCTCCACATGTTGATGTTTAGTAGTAAGACGACATTATGTGACTTATTTCATTTATACCATCAAAGTATTGCTAGCTAGTTCTGTTTTTTAAAAAACGGTGATCGTAATAGAGACGCCGGCGCCGGCGCCGTGTCTGCATTCACCACGCTTGGCAAGTCTTGGCTTCAGCTCCCTTTCTTGCAATATCAAATAGTGGCCGTGGTAGTCTTTGTCTGAATAAGGACCAGAAGGAGGGGTCCATCTGCAGGCAAGTACCGTTCTTATCGATCGCCTAATTAACATTTAGAATCGTCAAAAATTGGTTAGAAATGGTTTCAACAATGAATAAAACCATTTTTAACGAATTTTGACGATTCTCAATGTCAAATTAAGCAATCGATAAGAACGGTACTTGCACTGCAGGTATACAAAATAATATAATGCATTTAATATAATGCATATAATGCATTTCCTGTTTGAATCCAACAAATACAGCGACTCCCTACCGCCTTCTGGGATGCCTGATCGTATCTGTGCTTGTTATAAGCACAGTACGCTTAGTAATATAAGCTTAGTGCTAATAGTATTTTTTATTTTCACATCTATGATCTACGACGTAATGTGACGTACCATGTGCCGTAATATGAATGTGGCCGCATTTCAAAAACCAATCAAAACAAACAAGCCAGGTACTGAAAATTCGCAGATTTCGGCGTGAAATGCTAATGAATTGGTCAAATATAGACAAATGCTCAATCAAATAATGCTAGGTGAATCCCTGTGCCCGAGTTTTTTCATAATTAAAAAAATTGTATCTTACCTAGATCTTATTATAGTAGGTCTTTTATATAGGTGTGTTATGTATCTAAGATGTACATAATATACAGGGTGCATGTGAAATACCTATTACTTATTTTGTAGGTAAACAGATATATATTATAATCTGGAATAACACTTATGCTACTTTTTATCCCGTGGGAATTCCGGGATTTAGAATTACGCGGGTGAAACCGCAGGGCACTACTAGTTATGAATAAATTTAGGACATCCTGGGAACTTTCCACGAACAACGTAAGGCCTATACATGTCCCAATACGTTTTTTTGGAAAAGTATAGGGGACTGATAGGGTTGATACATTTCCCGGAAGGAAATATAGATAAATGTATAGGCCGTATACGTTCTTCCTGGAGATGTATCGAGTAGGCATAGGCCTGGACATAGGTGAAGCA
Source organism: Plemyria rubiginata (assembly GCA_963576535.1). Taxonomy (NCBI): domain Eukaryota; kingdom Metazoa; phylum Arthropoda; class Insecta; order Lepidoptera; family Geometridae; genus Plemyria; species Plemyria rubiginata. The sequence goes on from OY754907.1 coordinate 13,568,228, forward strand.
GTAGATTTTTTAGGCTGATGATTTTGTCCCGGTTTCCCGGAAAAACTTTTTTAAGCCTTCGCCGTCCTCCGCTCCGACTTGCCGCAATCTTAAAATTTCGTCGGTTCTACTTGCTAATTCCGAGAGCTACTTTATTATATTTTTTTATCTCTGGATAAGAACTATCCTCATTATGCTCTTCCATTTCGTTGGTTTTCCTGTTTTTTCTTTTATGCTATTACCTGCTAATAATTGTTAAGTCGTATAGTATTAGCCTGGTTCTTTAATTTTCCATATTAGATAACCATAGAAGCTAAACTGTAACATGCGTATTTCAGCTTTCTCTATTCTGTGGTTTTCGATTCAGCGTTGATATTTCAGTCAGTCAGTCAGTAAAAAGCTGTGATATTAAATGTGCATTTAAGGAACGAACACCTTTGCTTCTACAACTGCAACATCTTCCTTGAGTCATACGTGTTACTGATGCATCATACCTTTTTTATGTCATTGGTGTATTTGCATGCAAAATAAACTGAACGAAATCTACGAGATGCTATACCTATGATCTATGTGCTATGTACATAACTAGTTGACGCTAGTTGGATCGGAATATGCCATTCTTGGAAGTTTGTTATCACGTCGCCCTGGCTCTTATAAAGGTGCGATCTTTTTGGGTTTTGGCATCAGACGAATCCCAACCGCTCAATATGGACAGGTCTATAGTAGTTTTCTTGGCTTTTTCAATTTGCTTGGCGCAATGTGCCTCGTTTAAAGGCAAAGGTACGTAATTTGAACGATTGTAAAATATCTTGGCTAGTATTAAACTTATTAAATGTGTTCTGTTCAAATTCACTTACTTCGGTAAATATTGATGTTTTTCAGATCATCCCCATGAGCCCACCCACAAACGAGGAAAGCGCTCCTGCCATGTTTGTGACGACGATAACGGGCCTCCTAACAGGCCATTTGGTCCACATCATCCCCCTCCACCCCCACCTCCACCCTTCTTCAAAGCTTTCCAGTACAGTGGTCTAGCGAGGGATAGTAATGGTGTACCACAGGGCATCTACAGCGGTGCTGCAGCGTCTGGATTGAGCAACCAAGCGGATGCGCAAACCGTCTCCTTAGCCTTAGCTAATACTGGACGAGGTGATGGTGGCCAATCGAGCTTTGATAATGGTCAGTCACAACAATCGGCGGGATATGGTGGTCAATCGTCAGGTAGCGGAGGGCAGTACTCCGCAAACTCAGCAGCAGGGTTCGCTTCTTCCAACTCAGTTGGTGCTTCCCAAACATCACAAGGACCTGCAGGCAATGCTGGACATGGTATAGCTCCCAATACTGGAAGAGGTGATGGTGGCCAATCAGGATTCCACGCTGGTGGTCAGTCACAACGATCGAGCTATGGCGGCCAATCATCAGGTTATGGAGGGCAGTCCGCGAATTTAGCGTCTGAAGGTTACAGTAGCCAGTCATCAGCTAATTCAGCAGTTGGAGGTTCCGGTGGGAGCTATGGGAAGACTGGTGGATACGGTCAAGAGAAATTAAGTGGATCCGGAGATTTTAAAGAGTCTCACTACTCCTACCAAAGCAAAAATTCTGGAGGAAGTGGATTTGGAAGCCAATCATCTGGATCGGCTCATGCGTCTGGTGGCGGTGGAAACGAGCAACAGCAGGAGCAACAAGGGTTCGGCCATGGCGCTTCCAAATACGAAGTAGAATCAATACATGGAGAAGCTCAATCTGGAAATGGGCAACAAGGATCTAATGGAGTTGGCTCGTCGGGATCAGGTTATCAAAAGTCCGGGACTGTCCAGTCCACTTTGGGAGGTGCCTTGAACTTGGCCAACCAGGGCCTGGCTGCACAGTCTGGCCAGCCTCGCTGCAGCACCTGTGGATCAGGCAGTTACGCCCTCAGTAATGCTAACAGTAAGAGTGGAGATGCTGTCGCTGTGTCCGTGAGCGGTTAACTTGAACCTGAAATACCTATTTATGACAATTAATGTGCTCCATGATGAACTCTATTGAAAATGTTTAGTTGTTTTTAATACCATCTAGGTAGGTATACTGTTCGACTTTGTTATAACAATTAAATTTTGTTGATTACTGTTTATTTTTTCTTTCCAACAACGCAATGTTTATATTTCTATCCTCATTTGGTACTGAGTAGCAAGGAATATGAACTTTGAGATAGACAATCCTTTGACTTTTGACTGACGAACCACACCTGATAGAGTAGAACCTATACACTCTAGTTTTGACAAATTCGCCGAGAACCTTGAAACATAGATTGTTCATTCTAATTATTTTCAACTGTAAAATTTATGTCAACAAAGTTAACAAAATAATTTTATTAAAATCAGCAAATATGTCGGTTTTTCTACATGACAATTGACAACAAAAATTTTTTCAAATAAATTATAAACTAAAACATAAAAAAAATCGATGGGTTTTTTTGATGTTTTACTTCATAATTTATTAACGTACGTACTTCGTTGGTTAGAGCATAAAGATAATGAAATCATGATTGGCATCCATTTCTAAATTAGAAAACCAGGCATTATCTTTCTATGCTGACTTTACATAGGTAATCTTTATTAATGTTAGTGTGAAAAATCTTAATCTAGGTAGGTAGTCTGTACAAAAAAAAAACCTAAATACGTAGGTACCTACCTAACTCTCCGTTGGGCAATATCGCGCAATACAAATATTTGGACAAACTAAATGTGACGTCAGGTTATTTCCCGAACAAAAACCACAAAAACAAACATTTGTGCCATTTTAAACTATGAAGCTTCAATGAAGTCCTAAATTGACAATCACCTTTAGCTCGATAACTATAAGGATCATGAGGTGTTATTGATTCCGGTCGCCGGTAGCTGGGTAGGTAAGTCATGTGCTAGAGTAAATAGAGCTTTGAGTCAAAATACTCAGAAGATAGTACAGTCAGCTTCCAAAGTAGACAAGCACTCCTTGTTTATATACTTCGTAAAAACAACCAAAATAGAAGTTACATTTCTTTTGTAAATCTAATTGCATCTTGGGTGTAAATAAAAATATCTTTTTGTTAAGTGATGGATGATTGATGATGAAGCAAGGATGGCCCTCGAGCGAAATAGGGCGTTGGCTAACCAAAATTAACCATCAAGTTTTGACGCTGACTGTACCTAAGGCTAAATTAACTGAGTTCAATGAATATAAAGAGGTGTTTATGACGGAGATTTCAGTGTTCTGGTTTGTCGGCGAGATGACTCCGTTAAGTGCAATTTGTGTTGGCTTTGCCGTTCTGATCGTCATTGGAAATGAAGCTAATGCAGGTAATTAATTGTCAAATCTCTTCTTCTTCCTGCCCTTATCCCACTTCAAGATGAGTCAGCACAACAGGTTTATTCTCTCCACTTCCCCCTATCATCCGTCATCTCTGCAGTCACTCCTTTCTTACTTACCCATGACATCTTTCACACAATCCATCCATATTTTCTTTGGCCTTTCTCTACAATTACCTACATCCATCCACATTCATACATAACACTTTTTTCGTTACTTGACATTCTTCCCTCCGCATTACATACCCATCTTTACTTCTGAAAAACCGGTCGTGCAAAATAAGTTTTTCTGTTTATGTATTAGCTATTTATCTATCTCTATCTCTTTCTTGTATAATGTAAACTGAATCTTGAAAAAGGCTCCAACGATTTTCATGTAAATTATTATGCAGGCGGTTTTGGGGGGGATTTCGATGTATCTAGGATTCTTTTTAAGAAAATGTCGTTTATTCGTATTTTTTCAGGCAATGAAATACTCAACATGAAAATATGACTTCTTGTCATCTATTGGAGAGTAATAATGCTATTATTTTTAAGCCACTTCAGCGAGCGAAGCTCGGTTAGCTAGATATTTCTTTTTAAAAAGATAGTATACACTTTATTGTACAAAAATAAAAAATAAGTGTAGGTACAAATGGGGGGCCTACGCTACGACTACCAGCATTTTATACCTGCCAAAACTGTAGTGATCGTACGTGTGATGTAACGTAGTAGTAGTACTACCTAATCTCAAACATTGAAGGAAAGCATTGTGACGAATCTGACACGGAATGGCGTTTTTTTATTGACTTCCATACCTCTTAATAATGTTCCATTGTTTTTCTTATCAGCTCGAGTAGTGAGGTCGCCACAGTTCGGTGGTGGTGGCTTTGGCGGCGGTGGTGGATTTGGCGGCGGTGGCGGCGGTGGCGGCTTTGGCGGCGGTGGCGGCTTCGGCGGTGGTTATGGTGGCGGATTCGGTGGCGGCGGGTTTGGGCGGCCACGACCTTATGGCGGATTTGGAGGTGGCTTCGGACGACACCGAGGCTTCGGAGGGTTCAGGCCGGCCATCAGCTACTCCAAGAGTGTTAGCATTGGAGTGGGTGGAGGCGGAGCTTTGTCCAGCGCTCAGTCTTCTGCGTTTGGAAGATAGTTAATTAGTGACTGAATAAAATATTTTTCAAGGTTTTAGACTAATTATGTAATTATATTAATTATTACTGTATCTGTATATAATACCTATTATAACTTTTGTAAAATGAATATTAAATAGAGGAAGGAGATAAATTGTTTCCATGATTTTTATAGATGTTTTCTAAAAGCATGATAGATAGAGCCCAGGCATGAACTTACTGCCCATGGCTATGTGAGCTTTAACCTAGGGGAGTGTAATTTCTACATTTATTTAGACGACGTCTGTGGCGCAGCGGGCGAGAGTCCGCCTGCGACGCAAGAGGTTGCGGGTTCGATTCCCGCCTCGGAACAAATTTGTGTATGATCTGCAGAAATTTGTTCCGTAGGTCTGGGTGTTTCTATGTATAATAAAAAAAATATCTATCTGTGTAAGTATATAATGTATTAAATATATCAGTCATCTAGTATCCATAACACAAGCTTTGAAGCTTACTTTGGGGCTAGATGATGCTGTGTGGATTGTCCAGCATTATTTATTTATTTATTTATTTCTACATTTCTATGGACTAATAGGTAGTATTAGTTATACTTGTACGTGTTGATTGACTTTAGTATCTGAAATAAAAGATTTTGGTACCTAAGTATCCACAACCTTTTTTTAGAAAGACTGTAGTTTTTGATATAAATTAACATTCTGTGGTAAATAGGAACCTAAAGGAGAAAATTTTTAGACAAAGCCCTTTATATAAAATAAAAAAGAACATTTTTGACATTGAGGTTTCAATAAATTATGTCAAAATTGGCTGAAATCTTGAAATTTAATTTTTCCAATTTATCTGATGGAAAATATTTAGGTAGTTTTATCTTTCTGTCTTGAGGAATATAGTAGGTTGGTAGATGAGGTACCTACCACAACTACCTAAATACCTCAGAAAGCGATGACTGCTGAAGAAGTTAAAAAATCAGTGCGAAGTAGATTTCAAAGACACATTTACATCCTGGTATGGAAATCGTATCTACAAAGACAGTAAATATCTATATGCTTTTTTCTTTTACTTTACTTTTCGACTGACCTCTCAACTCAGTGTTAGCTCTGTTAAGGTAATCCCCACCGAAGAGAAATCACATCCATCCATTGCAGCATTGTTCATTTGAGTCATGAATGAACATTATTTATTATTATTTTATTAATGGATCAACATAGGTACCTATACCTACTGTGGAATGGATCAACATTATTGTTCTTTATCAGGGCTCCAAAAATTGTTTTTTATTCAACCAGCTAATGGAACTAGTAGATAGCCCACTTGTTGTTAAGTGGTAACCATCACTATAACAAAGTATTGCCTCGTAAGTCACGCACGATAGGAACGTGTCCTACGACGCACCGCCCTGCTTCCATCAACATACTACATAATATGTGCCTATTATTACACCGGCGACCACACTCTTCAAAGCAAAGCACAGCAACGCTGCTTGGCGGCAGAAAAAGGCGTGGTACTATATAGTACATCGTGCGAGTCTTGCAAGGCAAAGCTTTGATGAAGGTGTGGGTGGACCACATTCTAATATAAAAAAACCGGCCAAGTGCAAGTCGGACTCGCGCACCGAGGGTTCCCTACAAACACGTGACGTCCACGGAATAAATACCTACAGCTATATTATGATCCTGTTTTTGTGACGACAACGTTGTAGATAATTTTAAACTTTTCAGACGCAGATGGCGCGTTTTGGTTGTGGAAACACTGCTCGCCGGTATTTGCTTCCTGACTGCTGTGTTCATAGCTAAGCCTGTGTTCCTGACGCCATTGCAGGCCGAGCCTGAGCCGCCGTTGTCGACCCCTGACCTTCTGAACTCCTTGAACACGAAGAACATAGTTGGGTTCGCGCCAAATGTATATCCTTACGTGTCGATCATGAGACGAGCGGCAGACTTGCTGAAACACGGTAAATAATGAAACCATACCTATCAATTAATGAATTTAAAAACATATAAAACTTTTATAGTTGATGGAACAAGCAGATGGTCCACCTGATGTTAAGTGGTAACCTATAACAAAGCATTGCTTCGTAAGTCACGCACGATAGGAACGTGCCCTACGATGCACTGCCCTGCGTCCACCCAACAGATATTAATAACTAGATGGCATACAGATGTTTATTATACTCATGTGCCTGTACCTCATTCATTTCATTTCATTTCATTTATTCAGCAAAACTTAAATAACAGTTTTAATAATACAACATCGTGAAACCTAGCAAGGTTTGTGTCGATGTTGGCACTGACTCGAGCTGTTGCAAAACATAAACATAAAATTAATATTTATAGTAGGTACATAGTATATATAAGTAGGTAAATACACTTATGCTAATAATTATGAATGTATAAGTCACGTCACGCAAAAAAGAACGTCGGAAAATAGTGGAGGATTCCCTCGCGATTGCGCATGCACAACACTAGCGGCATCACACCCACCTCCCCTCCCCCCGGCGCCGGCGCTCCTCCCGCGTGACGCGACTTGAACCTACTGCATTCGTATTAGTTACTAAATAACCTACACTGGCATCATCTGGCATCCATCCACAATCCACACTTTTCAAACCGAAATAGAGCAACGCGACGGGGCGCGGCGCGCCGCCCGGCGCGCCGCGCCTTTGGGCAATCTGGTGGGTGCGCTGAAATTTCGGGCGTATAAGTATCTCTGTCATGGTTTTGAGAAACTAAAGGTACCTAGGTCCAAAGATTGGAACTACCTTGAAAGCGTTGGTTTGGCCGGTTTGGACTCCAAACCGACCAAACCAACCAACCAACGCGTTCGGCTTTCGTCCACGGTGGCGATGCGCGTGCGCATGTTGTTTTCTTATTACTACTAGATGTATCATATAACGCATTGGATTATTTGTATCTTTAATGTTATATTCTATCGTAAATAAATAAGTAAAGTTGACAATATAAATAAAGTTGTGCATAATCTTCGTCGCGCGTCGCGTTTGTTCAGCAGGCGTTCATGAGGCTGGAGTTACATCACTAGTAGTCTAGTCGCTAGCTCATTCATAGCACTACAATGCTGTCTACAATAAAGCTGTGTGCAGGCACCCCCGCGTGCGGGGACACATCGATGCAAAGAATGTTACTCTCTATCGATTGAACACGACACGTTCGCGTCGCGTCGGTCGCTACAAACTAGTTAGTAGTTTGTAGCGACCGACGCGACGCGACGGTACTAGAGCATGTAATAGGTACCTACCGTACCTACCTATACAAGTGGGAGAACATAATATCAACATCCTGCCTGGTGTTATTATGACTCGCAAACAAACAATACCATAACATTCTTCATGGTAAATGGTAATTGATTGAGTGAGCAGCAGCGTCGCGTCCTTGGATGAAGTGTCGCGCGCGACTCGCGCGCGTCGTATCGGATCGGTCGACGGTCGAACAGTCGTCGAGTCGAACAATCAAATCAAACCGGGAATCCCGCAAAAATAATAAGCGTACGCTTAGTGCTGCCATAGTCAAAAAACATATAGGTATGGGTACTTGCTTGCGAGGGTTGTTCCGTGCCGAAAATTAAAAATCCACTTGAATTATTTAAAATTCCATATTTTAAATATGTACCTAAGGATTTTTAACTAAGTATCTATACCTATTAATAGGCTTGTGTACTGATCTAATTAGTTTGGCGGTATTCTCGATTATTCTATTTTATTACATAATATCGCTATGGACCTGTACGTAGGTACCTACAGAATGAGCAATATTATATAGTTTATTTTTTGACTTGGTTTGGACGAAGGCCAAAACTGAACTATTTATGTCTAAACGTAAATTGCGGGACCTACAAAATAATACCCAACTTTTTTTCAAATGATTGGAATTCATTTTGTAACTGTAAATCGTCTCGCATTAATTTAAAAAGAAACTACTTTGTGGTCAAAGAATGTTGATTCCTGGCAATGGCAACATTACTCATCGATTCATCCAAGGATTCCTTCCATCCACGAGCGATTGTTTTGTTTTTTGTTTTGTTTGTTCTTCTGTTAAGTTCTGTTGCAGAGCGTTTTGTGCGTGGTGTTTTCTTTTCTTCTTCAAATCTTCAGATTCTTTAGTTATTCAGTGAGTGCGATCTAGCCTGCTACCTAAGTAGTTTTGTGTTTATGTCAGTAATGCTAAGTAAAACTAGTTAGTGATTAGTTAGGTAGGTACCTACCTACCTATACTATGTACTAAATGCTAAATTGAAATAAATTTTAGATCAATTATAATGTAGGTACTCTGTGATTTAGATTCACCTGTGGCCTCAACTGTTATAAATTCCATTTTGTTTAAATTTTACTCCATGTTCCATTTTATACTATGAACCTACCTACTTCATGGTAGGTATACCCGGCACAAATTTCTATGAAAATGCCCGGAGTTCTATTCTGTGCCTAACCTAAACAACCTACCTACATACCTAATAACCTAGTAAGTAGGTACGTACCGCGTAGGTACCTACCTAACTAACTACCTATTCCATCAGGTAGGTAGGTACTACATGATTACACTAAATTAAGCTAGCTAAGTAGTATATTAGTGCACCGTTGTGTTTCAGTTGGCTCGTACGTACGTACTTATCTAATCTAGCTGCATAGCTGCTAGAAAATGTGCTCTAATACTAAAATAAAAAAATCGTTTACTGTTACTGTTGAGGGAAATATTGGCAGTGGCAAAACAACATTTCTGGAACATTTCCGCCAATTTGAAGACATTTCACTGTTTACGGAGCCAGTTGATGAATGGCGTGATCTCAAAGGATTTAATTTGCTGGTGAGGACTTGCTTTATTCACACGTGTTAGGTATACCTACCTAAGTACCTTAAATCGATCTTAAATACCTTTATATCTCTACTTATGTACTCCATGCCTTACTATGTCAATGAAAACACCTTTTCAATAGGTAGTCCTTTATCCAGTAAAGAAAAGATGGATGGATTGTGTGAAAAATGACATGGGTAAGAAAGTTGTGACTACATAGATGATGGATGATAGAGGCCAGTGGAGAGAAAGTTGTGTTGTCCCGAACCCCACATGATATAGATAGGAGTGGGATAGGGGCAGGAAGAAGAATTCTTTATCCGGTATGTAGGTAGGTACTTACCTACTTAAAGCTGTTCTTCTGATAAGTACCATGGATGAAGGAAAGGATAAGTACCTACAAGAATATTCACCAAGGTAGCTAGGTACCTATTATATAACATGGGTACAACCTAGGTACTTACTACTTACCTAGTTACCTACCAATTTTTCCTTTTGGTTTCAGGATCTAATGTGGAAAGACACATCTAAATGGGCTATGACATTCCAGACATATGTGGCCCTGACCATGCTCAACATGCATGTGAAACCTGCACCGACCCCTGTGAAGTTGATGGAGAGATCCCTGTTCAGTGCAAGGTACTGCTTCGTGGACCACATGAAGAGGAAAGGGACTATCAACCCGGTTGAGTTTGAAGTTTTAGAAGAGTGGTTCAGTTTTATGCAGCGTGAGATGCCAATTGAAGCAGATCTTATAGGTAAGCTAAACAGCATTCTCTTATCTGTGGCTAAGCAAAGAAAGGTCTTAGAATTAGGTAGGTAGGTATCTATCAATAAATCTATGAGAAAGACAGGAATTTATTAGCTTACCTACCGATATTCCATTACAATAGGTATTACAGTACAGATAGGGTAGGTAGGTACCTACCCAGGTCAAAACTACAAAAACGAAGGCAGGTGCTAAACATTGGACCTTGGCTCTGCAACTGAATAAAAAAACAAAACGCAAAAAAAACAGGTGGTTTTTATGTATGCATGTAGGTACCTACCATTTATGACTGTTTCTCTGAAATTACCAATGAATATTTTGCAGTATACCTCAGAACATCACCATCCTGTGTCTATGAGAGGGTAAAAAGGAGGGGTCGTCCTGAAGAACAGCAAGTTCCACTATCCTACATGGAAGAGATACACAACATTCATGAAGACTGGCTAGTACATAGAACACAAGGGGACTGTCCAGCTCCTGTAAGTACATTATAACTTGGGAACGTTTATGCCAAGCAAGAGTGAATAAGTGTATTATACCTAGCTAAGCGTGCTCCACCTTAGACTGCGTCTTCACTTTACATCAGGTGAGTTGGCAGTCAAACATCTAGCTATTATACAATAAAAAAATATATTGCAGCTATAGAAGTTGATAATCAGTTTGTGTATTTTATATTAACACTCTCTCTCACAGCTCTCTGTGTTAGAAGGTAGTACATTCTTCGTAGGTACTTGGTGAGCAGGCTGGTTTCCACTACCTCTGGTTGGGCTGTTGTCTCCTGACATGGTAGATTTCCCCTCAGATCGAAGTACCAACTCAAAATTAGTAAATTACTGTCTATTCTGCATAATACAGGGTGTCCGGAAAGTAGATGCAAAGCCATGAGGGGGGGGGGGGGGGGGGTAGGTCACCTCGTTACGCATCTATTCAGGCATAGGCATAGATTACCTCGGCTTCGCATCGACTTTCAGGACACCCTGTATATTGACATCTTCTAAAGGTAAAATCAATGTTTCGACCTCGGATCCTCTCATTTTTCGGTCCCAGACCTCAAATCATGTTATTGTTATCTTTGCAGGTTCTAGTCCTGAATGGGGACTTGGACCTCTCTCAAATCACAGAAGAATACAAAAAAAGTGAGCACCAGATACTGAGGAAGGCTGTTGATGTTGGCTATCATGAGATCCCCTGCCAAACATAGTCCAAAGAAACCAAACTGAAATATACCTGCCCATCATGACTTCACACATCAGTGCCATAAGAAGGATCAAACAAAAAAAAATAACGAAAGAAACTGATGGCGTCTAGATTTAACTAGCTTATGAGGCGAGACATTTCAATTTGATCCTTGTGATTACACCCACATAAACCGTTTTGATTTGAAAGTTCTCAAATGAGGACTATGATTTATTTGATTTTTTAGTAAGAGTAGTAGAGCTCTTTGTGAAGGGCTCGTCCGGGGAAGTACTACCACCACGCCTTTTTCTGCCGCCAAGCAGCAACGCTGTGTTTCTGTTTGAAGAGTGTGGTCGCCGGTGTAATTACAGGCACATGAGGCTTAACATCTGTATGCCTCAAGTTGATGGACGCAGGGCAGTGCATCGTAGGGCTCGTTCCTATTGTGCGTGACCTACGGGGCAATGTTTTGTTTATAGGTGATGGTTACCACTTAACATCAGGTGGGCCATCTGCTTGTTCCATCAGCTAGTTGTATAAAAAAAAGAAAAAAAAAACTAACAGAGTGAGCTTAGTTTTTTTGCCCTAGCTTTTTACTTTTTTAGACAGCATTGAATGCTTATTTTATTTTAGTAGCTTGGCTACCACCTAAGTAATACTTTTTTGTTTGGTCTGAGCCACCTCTTATCTATGAGTAATTATGTAAGTAAGTCTACCTAATTTTATTTTAAAATTTATTTTATTGAGATAGTAAGCTTGCAGTTCCTACCTACCTACCTAGTGATTATTGTTTTTTTTAAGTTTGTTCAAGGTTATATACTTACCTAGTTATTAGGAAGCTGACAACCGTCATTCAACACCTGACCAGCTCGCACAAACAAATTGTTCTCTCTTTCAAAAGGGTCTAAATGAGCGATTCGGAAGTGGTTTGACGACTGTCTGCGTTCTATGAATATAATTCATAATAACCTTCCTAATTGTTATTTTAGTAATTTAAGTAAGTACTTAATTATTTTTAAATCTCTGGCTATGGCTAAGAGTAAGATAGGTCCTAAGTACTAATATTTTAAATAGGTACTTTAAATATTTTATTTTAAATATTTTAGTACGAATGTATTAAAAATAATATTTGAGATTACCTAGAGGTAACCCTAATCCTCCTTGGCTAGTTAAGAGATCTACGTAAAACTTAAGTGTATTGTAATTTCAGACGCAACTGCTTCTAAAATTGTGGTAGGCAGGCACTTACCTATTTATATGTAATCACTTAATCAGTTTTTCAATAAATAGTGTACCTACATATATACATATTATTAATGTAGGCATGTAATGTACACTATTTATTAAAACGGAGACTATAATATTATTACTTATTACTGTCATCATAGACAAAGTAAAATACTTAACTTTATTATTACTTTGTCTATGCTGTCATGATTAGGTACCTACTCAAATATTTGCACCGTTTAAATATGTACGAGTAGGTAGGTAATACCTTACCGTGTACTTACGTAATTTTATGAATGCTATACTTACTATAATTATTTAGAAAATAAACGCTCTTCTTTATTTCCCTAAGATTATTTTACTGAACTAGTATTACCTACTTGACTCTTAATTTAGAAAAAATATCTAAGTCGGTTCTTTTATTATTACACTTTTTATAGTACATGAGTACTTAGTTACATTTTCTCGGATATTTGTAGGCAAGGAAAGTGTATTTCCTTTTTTAAAGAAAAATTTGGTTTATTTTCATTATCATAATTACCTACTTCTCTTTCCTACATGAATAAAATATTACTTTTTTCACGATTCTTTATAGTAGCGCGTCGCCCTACTTCCTTACCTTCTTTATTTGTTTATAGGAACTTAGTAAAAATTATACCTGCATTACATACAAAGCATAGCTTATTTTCTGCTGTAACCTGTAACCAACTGAAATTAGAAATTTCTGTCTGCGCCGCGCGGCTTCACCGGCGTAGTTTTAAATCCAGCATTCCCACGGGATAAAAATGTAGCCTCTGTGCTATTACAGACTATAATCTATCTGTACCAAATTTCATCAAGATCCGTCCAGGCGTTCGGGCGTGATTGAGTAACAAATATCCAAACTTTAACATTTTTATAATGGAATCGGTTATTTAAGAAAGAGAACATGTCAGTGAACCCAAATTTTTCAAGAGACTCAAAAACTAAATAACATTCAGTTTAATGGCGTTTTATGGTTTTTTTACACATATAATGTTAAATTATGGTAATAAAAGTATTTTCGGACATATTATCATTTTATAAGTATTTTTATTCACAGAGACTACGAACCCGTCAAAATCGCTATTTTCAAAAAAACCTGACTTGTTCGCTTTCTAAAATAACCGATTCATGTTAGTGGGGTTAGTCTTAATGAGCCTAAGACGTCCACTGCTGGTTAAAGGACTCCCTTGTTCATTCCAGGAAGTTTCCTGGAAGAACAATTATAAGCCCTTTCCATTTACCGTCTTCCACGATCTTTACCATGTCTTTAGTTCTTCGGGTAAGGGTCTCGTATGCTTCGACTTTCAGTCCATAACTATATCACATAAACATGTATTGTTTTGCAGAAATCGTAGGTGCTTCAACAGAAGACGAGTTGAATAACAATCTGTACCAGCAGTCGCAGGGGAAAGCCATCTCTGGGCCTGTGATATGGATCATTTGGAAACCAACGGTCAGTACCACGAGATTTGGTGTATTTTTGTATAGTGGTAGAATTATGCAAAGGTAATTAATTCTATAGAATCACGAGGATGGTAACTCTGACTTACGTTTTCGTCAAAATCAAAGAGGTGATTAAGGGTGTACCTATAGGATCTCATTTTTCAAATCATATAGGGTTATGATTTTTACTAAACAGCAAGCAATACTAATGTTAGTTCGTCAACCTGTCAAATGTGCTGACTGCCACCCATCGGGCATGTCGTAGTCAATGTACAGTACGGCCGGCGGATCTAGACCGCGTTAAGGGTCCGGCGACAGCGGCTCGCAATTTCGAGGTGCGATTGGCTATTATTTCATTTTATTTCATTTTGGGGAGGTTGTTTGAAATAATAACTCTTAAAGAAACACGCATAAATACTGTTCGAACACAAATAATACAATAATATAAGGGAAATGTGCTTGAGTCAGAAATCATTTTGGTATTAGGTAAACGTTAGACCAAACATACTAATACCAAAATGATTTCTGATTCGGGCATGTTTCCCTTATATTATTGTATTATTTGTGTTCGAACAGTATTTATGCGTGTTTCTTTAGAGTTATTTTTTCAAACAATCTCCCCGAAATGAAATAAAATGAAATAATAGCCAATCGCACTTCGAAATTGCGAGCCGCTGTCACCGGAGCCTTAAGTTCGTTCGGAACGCTGCGCAGTAGTCACTTAGGGTCGAATAGGTGGTAAGACGCGGGGTGCGCGGGGTGTCACTTTGAGATAGGTATGTGGTAGATTTTAGACTATTTTTCAAATGTTTAAACTATTTTTGTCTCGCCAGTACCTGCGCACAATTTCCGAAAGCGCAACTTCAGACCGGTCTAGATCCGCCGGCCGTACTGTACCTAAGCTACTTGGCAAACATGGGCTTAGACTCTTGATGATGACTTTGAAATTTGAATGAGTAAACAACCATGCCTTTTCCTGCCGCCAAGCAGCGTTGCTGTTTCAGCATGAAAAGTATGGCTGGTGAAATTACGGGCACATGAGGCTTAACATCTGTATGCCTCAAGTTGATGGACGCAGGGCAGTAAGTCTTCTTCGTATATGGCACGTGCGTGACTTACGACGCAATGCTTTTATAGGTGATGTTCAACTTGTTATGTCAGCGTGGTATAAAAAAGGGAAAAGCAAATCCTACACGACTTGGTATGCCAATGACGCAATCTTTACAGGACGATGATATGTGGAGGTTCAGCATTCGCAGCACAGAACGCGCTCGGTACGAGACGAGCACGGAGATGACGTCATATCCCAACCCTCATCTCCGCGCCGGGTTCTTAGCGGTGCAGCTAGCCATCAGCCAGGCTATCGTGGAGCATGCTGCTTCGGAAACTCCGAAGTATGAGGTGAGTTTTTGATGCTGACACCAGCTAGCTACTGCAAATTATCCAGTCCGGACCTTTTTATCTATCTCTCTGGTAATCGGCACAGATGATGGAATATGTAGTACAGAAAGTTTGATCCTCATAGTAATGAGCTTCAAGTTAAACAATAAGCCCCCAGTAAAGACTCCTGAAAAAACTCATTAAATAAGAGTCTGTATCCGTTTGGGAGCTACGATAACGAAGAACGTAAAGTGAGGCGTTGTTAAGTAGGTACCTAGGTACCTAGTCCTTTGATTAGCACCACGCATGATGCTGCAAAAAAATATATATATTGGGTATGTAGGTAGTTTATTAATTACCTTGTAAATGAAATTAGCGTAGAGTTACGCCTCTACTTATGTAAAAACGTAAACAAAACAATAAAAATCTCTTATCAAAGCCATACGACGCAAAGATGGTTATAGAGGTGAGATTAGTAGGTAAGGTATAAAGATTATGTAGGTAGTAATAATGATGTAAGCCGCCTTAGGTTTACATTTATTTACAACGAAATAACAATTAAGGCGGCACGTGACTAGTGCTAGCGTACTAGCGCTGTATGAAAAAAAAATATTTTTCATTATTATTAATCTCTGAGAAGAAAATCTAACGAAATCTAGCTGTTCACTCAACAAATCGAATCCTACAAGGCCAAAGAAATCTAAATATAAATTTATCAATCACAGACTTCTGGGATCCAAAAGTTCGGTGTTTCTTTTTGCAAAAAGACTTGCCGAAACCAGGGATCGAACCAGGGACCTTTAGATCTTCAGTCTAACGCTCTCCCAACTGAGCTATTTCGGCCGTGTGGTTAATTGCGAAATTATCTGTCTAACTAAAGATGTGTTAACGTTGAGACGTATGGACCTAACATAATAGGTAAGGATTAGATAAGGTTCTTGTCAAGGTCATGATAAATCTTTGACATTGATAGTGTTGAAATGCTTGTTGATAACATTATAAAAACAATTTGCATCGAAGTAAATTACATAAAATGTGATTAAAATGGATATGCATTGATTACATTCACTGATAAGTAGGTAGGATACCCACCTAGGTATAAGTAGGTATAGGATAAGATTGCTATGGATTGTTTTATTAGGAACTGATATTTTTTACAAGAACTGATTAAATTGCATCAATGCTTGTAAAAAGGACTTTAATGTTTTGCAGATAAGTCTAGTATCAATGCCGGTGTCACCGCTGATGCGAGAGTCGCGAGTGAGACAGACTCTGTCTAGCATCCTGCTCTGTTTCACCCTGGCCCTTATACCCCCCGTGTTAGAAACCGTTGCGCTCGTCGTGCATGAAACGCTGAGTAGATACAAGGTTTGAAGAATCGATAGTAGGTAGGTACGTTCGGTAGCGCTCTAAGGATCGTTCGGCGATCAACAGCATTTGTCCATTCGGAAAAAAAAATTGTAGGTACGAACAACAAAACTGAACGTTTAAACTGAACAGTTTTAACTGTTCAATAACAACTGACATCCCTATGTGTATATCTAGGTATAGTGTCACCAACTTATCTGAACCGCGGCCCGATTACGCTAAATTCTGGCTATCGAGATGGCTTTCAGTTTGATATTTGATTCCCATAGTGTCTATCTATTCAGCCTGAATTCACTGCTGGGTATACATCTCCTCTTTTAAAAGCCCATAGTGTAATAGCAATTAAATTAATTGGATGGGAATCAAATGTCAAACTGAAAACCATCTCGATAGCCAGATGTTAGCGTAATACAGCCGCCGGTCTGAGGTTAGCAGTTTGTGCATTAAATGGCCAATAGCGAATGGAAGATGCCCCGAACGGCTAACTTCAGACCGGCCCCCGTATCAGCTAAAATTTGCGATCAGCAATAATTGCACAATTATCGCGCAGACAACGCGCGATTGATTGTTGGACGTAAAAAGTAATGGTATTACGTACGAGACCGATTGCCAATCGCTCGTTGATATTTTTAATGCACTTATCGCGACAACAAAAAGATTGTCGCAGTTTGACAGTTCAAATTTCTTCCCAGTTGCTCTCGCATTGCTTTAAAAAAAGATACGTGATACGAAAACTTCAAACAAATTTACAGTTGAATGCAAATTTGTGTTACGGATTGTCCTGTAGAGGCAGCACTGTCGATAGTTTGCAATGGCTTCATTATGGCTGTTACATAATACGAATTTGCGATTAAGAAGCATAAATCGCACGATTTTTGCTATTGCTTTGCTTTTGCAAGATACGTGATAAGGGGGCGGTTTAGATAAGTTGGTGGCTCTGCACCAGTGCTCAGTAGATGCACATGCACGTTGTTTCTGTGTGCGTTAGCTAGGGAGCCTTCAGTATCGTTCGTTGGAGCTGTCATAAACGTACAACACACATACATACGTAATACACATCACAACTACAAGTAGTGCTCACCCACCTTCGTGAGAGAGATAGAACAACTACCTATGACACTCTGTTTCGAAAGAAACGACTAGATAGAAGTAGGTATATTTTGTGTTGTTTTCAGAGGGCATTACGTATCCGTGGAGTGGAGTACTCCAGTATGTACGTCGGGTGGTTAGTGTACGCGTATCTGAGTGCTCTCCCTATCTGCCTACTCGCCTCCGTCACTCTCATCTTCATATTCCGCTGGATCCATCTGGTGTTTGCGCTGGTGCTGATGCTGGGTTATATGTCGGTGATGATTACGCTGGCGTTTATAATGGCTATGTTTCAAAGCAAAGGTATCTACGAATAAAGGTATAATTTTAATTAGGTACAGCAAGTAGTAATACTAACAAGCAGAAATTATCGTTCAAGTAGGTAATAGCGTACAAAACGATTTGAACAGTAGTTTTCTGTGCTAGTTCATCTTGAGACAAATTTAATTCATGATAACGTGAGTAAAAGTGCTATCTCTCTCTCTCTCGCTCAAACAGCATTTAGAGCGCACTAGCTTGGTGGTGGTCGTGTATTAGCACTAATACACGACCACCACCAAGCAGCACTGACTGTTTTGGTATTTGAATTTAGAACAACTACACGCATCCATCCTCAATCAATACACGCTCTCCATCTCAATGCTTCAACCTCCTTGCGCAAATAAATCCTATCCTACTAATATTATAAATGCGAAAGCTTGTAATTATGGATGGATGGATGGATGGATAGATGGATGTTTGTTTCTCTTTTACGCCGAAACGGCTGAACGGAACCGAATGAAACTTGGCAGAGAGATACATTATAGTCTGGAATAACACTTAAGCTACTTTTTATCCCGTGGGAATACCGAGATTTAAATCTGCGCGGGTGAAACCGCGGGACGCAACTAGTATTAAATATATCCTCGAGATTTGATTGGTAAACACTAGACTAAAAACAGTTTTGTGTTATGTTTCAGTTACTTAATTTAATGTTCCTTTTTATTCGTTAAATGTTTATTATCGCCTAAATCTCGCTTTTTCTCGAAGCATAAAGTATATTGCTAGTGATCTATGTCCCTCGATTTAAATCCGTTCTTTATTCACTAATTAGTAATTACATAATAGAAATAAGTAGAGATGAACCATTCTAAAAATGCACGCCCCTCTAGCTGCCTTCACCCACACAAGCAAATGAGGTGTATAGATGCAATACATGCCACCAAGCAATTTCTTTCGTCATTCAGTTTCCCGCCAGACATGAAAGTGTCACTTTTACGTTCGGCGGGAAACTGAATGACGAATAAAATTATCAGGTGTCATGTATTGCGTCTATACACTTTAGACTTTACACTTTTTTAGAATGGTTCATCTCTACCTACTATTTCTAGTTTTCATATTTTAGCTAAACTTGGTAGGTTGCGATCTTTATATAAATAAAGCTCTTTATATATATATTTCGAAATGTTTAAAGTAATGTATTTAAATTATGTTCCAGCGTGGATAGCGTGCGTATGGACGGTCCTGTTCACGCTCCTGCAAACATACCTCGCCGAGCTGGTCGCGCACCACCGCTACGACTCGGAGCACGAGGCGTACACATTCGTGCTGCAGGTGCTGCTGCCGCCGCTGGGGCTGGTGCATGCGTTCAATAAGTTCGCTTTGCTGCAGACTGGGCGTGAGTTATTACTCCTTCTTTTTTATTATATACTAGCGATCCGCCCGCGCGCCCCTACTTCGCACGGGCGCACATATCATGCATGTATTATACATATAAACCTTCCTCTTGAATCACTCTATCTATTAAAAAAACGCATCAAAATCCGTTGCGTAGTTTTAAAGATTTAAGCATACATAGGGATATAGGGACAGAGAAAGTGACTTTGTTTTATACTACGAGTAGGTATGTAGTGATTCTTAAAAATAGGATAAGCCAAGGATACATATTTACACTGCGACATCGACACTACCTGTTTGCCCTTTTTTGGCAAAGCCCTACTCCAAGCTCTTCCACTTTTCTCTATCTCTCGCTATTCTTGTCCATGTTTTCCCTGCAGTAGGTATGTTCTGTTTCATCCTCCCTTCTTTCTTCCTGTCTCTCCCTCTTTCTTTTGTTGTATGTCGGGTGTAATTGTGAATCTCTTCCTTTTTAGTCGGTTAAAAAAGGAGGTTCTCAATTTGACAGTATTTTTTTAAATGTATAATTGTTACCTCATTATTTTTTTTATTCTAAAGCTGGTGCTTGTCATGGAGGGTTATTTTGATTCATTCGGTACCTACGGAATAAAATTTTTAATTTTATTCGATGGATGGACGTTAGTAGGCGGTAGTCAGAAGCAAGTCCAAATATTATATTGTTTAGGACTTTCCTCTGATATCCACCTATTTTAATTTTCGGAGAATTCGGTTCACATTACGAGATTTCAGTTCGGGGCGAACCGCTACAATATGCATGTATGTGTCGTGTAGAAAAGCCCAAGGGCACACAAACGACTGTATTCGCACCCGCGCGCGATCAGATACCATACGAACCTTGCCGAGTAGAACCCCCGGTCATTATTATCTTCATTAGTCTAAAGAAGTCCTCTGCTGTAGGTATATGGCCATCTTTATTAGTTTAAGAAGTCCTCTGATGTTTATGGCCTTCTTTATTAGTTTAAGAAGTCCTCTGATGTATATGGCCTTCTCTATTAGTTTAAGAAGTCCTCTGATGTAGGTATATGGCCTTCTTTATTATTTTGAGAAGTCCTCTGATGTATATGGCCTTCTTTATTAGTTTAAGAAGTCCTCTGATGTATTATGGCCTTCTTTATTAGTTTAAGTAGTCCTCTGATGTATATGGCCTTCTTTATTAGTAACAAAAAAGGCAGTCAACTACTAGTCTACCGGTTCTCTTCATCAGTGTAGACGTGTTACAGGTGAAAAACCTGAAGATACAGAATTCCATTCGTTGTTCTACACCCTGGGGTCGTGGAGTGTTCTGCTGCTGCTGTATTTCCTGATACTGATGCTCCTACAGCGGACCATAGGGCAGGAGCGTGCTATCGGCGGACAAGTGGCTTGGAAGTCCATTATATTCAAGACTGCTGCAGTAAGCAACGTGTTTTGTTATAATTTACATTAGACGTGCGGACGCGGTGGACGCACACGTTAACTGGTATTCTCACGATATTTTCTTTCTATAAAACAGGATTCAAATAGACTGCAAAGTATCGAAACTCCGTCGGGCAAGGAACGGGAACCGTTGCAAGAGGTCGATGAGCTGGTAGCTAAAGCCATCAGCTTCCGTAATGTGTCCAAGGTACGTAGAAATCGGAAACGTTAGATTTTTTTTAATAATGCTGGACACAGCACCATCTAGCCCCAAAGTAAGCTACTAGCTTGTGTTATGGGTACTAGATGACTGATATATTTAATACATAATATACTTGCATAGATAGATATTTTTTATTACCTATACATAGAAAACACCCAGACTAACGAAACAAATTTCTGCTGGGAATCGAATCCGCAACCTCTAGCGTCGCAGGCGGACTCTCGCCCGCTGCGCCACTGAAGTCGAATTAATCTCTCTCTTAGGAAGACAATTCTTTATTTTGTCTCATAAGAGCTACTGTGATGTAACTCTTTCAAGACAAAACCGACTTCAAATGCACTGGGAAATACTCGTCAGATCTGATTCAAACTTAAATGAGACCACATGACTATGTATAATAAAAAATATCTATCTATGTAAGTATATAATGTATTAAATATATCAGTTATCTAGTACCCATAACACAAGCTTTGAATAGCTTACTTTGGGGCTAGATAGTGCTGTGTGGATTGTCCAGCATTATTTATTTATTTATTATTTATTTATGACAAGCACCAGCTTTCGATAAAAAAAAGAATCATCAAAATCGGACCAAAGTTATGAGGTAACAAACATAAAAAACATGGTCGAATTGAAAACCTCTTTTTGAAGTCGGCTAAAAGCAAAAAAAGCATGCTTCCGATCGGAAACTTTCTGAATGTTTTAAGATAGGTATCCCTACAGAGCTTTGTAGGGACCACTTCTTAATTTTCTGACATTTCTGCGTTTTACACAGAGTATCATGGGAGTCAAAATCCTAAATGATGTTACTCTAGACATCTACCGAGGAGAATTCACAATGCTGTTCGCGGAACGAATTCAGGAGAAAATGATAATCACCATTGAAGACTTACTCACAGGTTTTTGAGTTCACAACATTTTATTACACCGTGAATATTTCCAATACCTGCAAATACGTCGCGTAGTCGAAACGCTTCCGATACAGCTGTACCTAATTTAAGCCAACGATAGAAGACAGCATCAATAATCGCTACATGGGCCCGCTAGCTCATTTTAATAAATAATGTAAGTATAGATAATTCGGTTTTCTGTGGTCAGTACCTACCTTACCCGAAGGACCATATTTATAAACAAACGGCATACCTACCATGCCCTGGCCGAAACACAGCAACACTGCTTGGTGGCAGAAATGGGTATGCTGGTATATTAACCTGCCTAATTACGTGTCTAGGTGATCGCAGAATCAATCTGATTCCAGCATAATACAGCGTTTACACTCAGCTCATTCTCTTTCTCTCTCTCTCTTGCGTTACCGCACGCTTTGCTTTTCGCGCATTGCCCATGTCCCAACACATTTGAGCTAAGTGTAAACGGGTATTAGCATTGACATACACTTTTGCTGAGACCACAACCGGATAGCGGACACCTGTGTTTTCCCCGGACAAGCCAGACAGAGATAGCGCTACTAGGTACTCTAACTAGTCTTGCCTTCATTTAAACAGGTTTAACATACGCAGACAAGGGTTCGATAAACGTCCTAGGACACGTGTTGAGGCCGAATCGGAACTACATGTCAGTTCCGCACAAGATGGGGTACTGCCATCGCTCCGTATTCCTCGTGGACGACCTCACTGTCCAGGAACACTTTACTTTGTTCTTAGATGTAAGCTATTTAATATTTCTCACACTTCTGGAGCTATCCTGAACATTACCTGAGTCAAAATTGATACAGTTTCATGTGCACACTTCTTGGAACAATGAAATGTGCACTCATTCGACGAAACCTGCCAGACTTGTAGGCTGTCGCAGCTGCTACATGAATGTAGATACTTTCTCTCACCCCGGCGCCTGATAACAGTTTCAACCATGTGCACACTTCTTGGAACAATGAAATGTGCACTCATTCGACGAAACCTGCCAGACCTGTAGGCTGTCGCAGCTGCTACATGAATGTAGATACTTTCTCTCACCCCGGCGCCTGATAACAGTTTCAACCATGTGCACACTTCTTGGAACAATGATTCGATGTAATGTAGTAACCTGCCAGACCTGATTCCGAATTTTAACAACTTGCTACTCGAACAAACCAATCGAGGTGATCACCTCGCAAAATGTCACGCCCCAATGCACACGAAAACCTATAACTGGCTAGTGTTTTTAATTTTTTTTAAATAATACCTACTCGTACTTACCTATGTTCGATCAGTGCTAGTATTTTAAACGAAGAATGAGAGAAATGTTTGAATGACGCTCGCCAACTCAATAGTGTGTGCAGTCACACAGTGTTATTTTTTTCAGATCTGCCTGTGGTCAGAGTCCAGGCAATACATCTCGGAGTACGGCGACATCCGCGCCAGGCGCTTGGTTGCAGAATGCGATCTGGATGCGGTGAGATACGAGCGCGTGCGAGACCTGGACGTTTACTATAGAGCTCAACTGTGCTGGGCCATTGCGATTCTTTTGGAGCCAAAGGTAAATCTATCTATCTATACAGCCTGTATACACTCACGGGTGGGTAGGTAAAGTATAGGCCTCCTGGGCCCGTACCACCATCTCTTAAAGCATTCTTATTTCAATATTACTTTTAACAGCTTCACGACTTTGATCCCCGGGCACGGTAGATATCCCTTCAGATCTCCCAGTACCAAGTAGGTACTAATTCAAGATTCTTTGAGGATGTCTAAGGGGGATAGTCAGAGGTACGTCCAAACATTACATTTGGCACATACCCACATTTTGCAGTAGTTAGTATTCCATACGTGACAGGTTGCAAGCCCATCGCCGCTGTTAGAATGCTAACTGGTTTCCTCACGATGTTTTCCTTCACCGTTTAAGAGCACTGGCATTGCGCACATAAATTTTTCGATAGAAAAATCCATTGGTGCACGACCGGATTCGAACCTGCGACCTTACGATCGGAAGGCCAGGTCACTCCCACTAGACCACCGGTGCTTCTACTACTACTTCTACTTCTACTTTTATGTCAATGTCTTATATCAACTGCATAGAGAGAGTCAGCTTTAAGATCAAAAAATAAAGTAATATTGAAATATGAAGGCCGCCTCATTGTCTTCACCATACAAAAGAAAGAAGAAGAATAACAAAAACATTCAGTTTAATTCATTTTCTTAGATGTTTTTTTATATTTTTACAGGTGGTTATTATGCCAAATTTTGCGGACGCACATGGCTACGTATCCGTGATCAAAGACAAGATTATGGTATGCCTTTCTCCATCTTTTTGTAATTGAAAACATACACTTTAAACTCTCAACTGCCTACGTCGCGCCGTCCGTCGTCGCCGTCAAATGTGGGTAATTAGTAAAACGTCCGATGAACGGACTAGTCTTGTGGCAATTTATTGCTGCAATTGTATTCTGTCCTGCTTATGATATTTGCGTGAACACGACAGAGATACAGTTGCAGCTCGAAATTGCCGCAATTTCTAACCCGTTTACAGGCCTCGTAAAATATGGACGTACCCCTGACTATCCTGTTAGACATCCTCGAAAAAACCTGCTTTGGTACTAAGATATAGGAGGGAATATACCTGCTACCGTGGCTGGGGATCAAAGTAGTAAAGCTGTTTATTTTTTTTTCATCGCATCTATTCCAAAAGAACGACTTGGTTCGCCTTAATGTGCAGCCAAAGGTGGTGTTTTCTATAAGAAACAATAAGTGCGCGGGAAAGTTAATTCCGGCGCACTTATTTAAATAAGTGCGACGGAATTAACTTTCCCGCGCACTTTTTGAATTTGGAACATCTTCAGTGTTCAGCACCAAAGAAATCGAACGCAAATATTGTTTGAATAAAGACTGGCTGGTACGACGGCCCATAGACCGCCATGCCGGCTTAGCAAAAAAAAAAGAAATCATGGTTTTGTTTTGAAAAATCAGTTCTTCAAGTGACAGTGGAAGTATAGAATTAACTCCTGAAAGTATTAGAACTGACGCAAGAAATGTGATGGATAATATATTACCTGCAAAGTCCCGGGAGAAATATATGAAAGCCTATGGTAATTTTATTGAATGGAGAAATGCAAGAGGCGCCAATAATTTTTCAGAATCTGTGTTTTTGGCCTCCTTCTAGTACTTAGCCAAAACGAATAAAATATGAGGTGCCTGTTATTCTACTCATAGTGGGTGATGAAAAGTAGAGTGTACCACTCGGGAGCAAAATATATTTTTGGCTCGGGCGACATACTTTGAATCACTCGCTACGTTCAGGATTTTACTAAAGAATCCCTCGCTAAGCTCGGGATTCTACTCTAGAATCCTTCACTTCACTCTGGATTCAAAAAAGCGTCCTCGCCGTAAAAATATGATTTCGCTCCCTTATAATACAATCTATTATGACGCTGCGTATCTACTTACCTATTGGTCTGCAATGTTGTTAGTGAATTAAGGACAGGTAATATTGCCTTTCAGCAATACAAAAAGTACCTAACAATAGTGAAGATGTGCTTCTCGAGCATACAGCTGGAGTATGCCGACAGAGTATTCTTGTTCGACACCAGAATACTCACGTTTGGAGGAACACCTGCATACATGTTCTTCAAATATGGTGAGCTTTTCGTTATAACTCGTGGTTCGACCCGAACTGACATCCAGTAAGGTCCGTAAGTATACGTCTTATTGATGAACACAATGTTACTACTTACGGAAACCAAGTTTTTGAAGTTCCGTTGAACGGATCTTGGCCCCATCACACCAGCTCGCACCATTTTATGTTTACCTACTAAGCTTAGCTCCATTGGCATATGTTGAAGAGTTCCATTAAACCTACGATAGCACCGCTGCTCTTTAAAGTAGTATTTAATGCAATAGTAAGAGCCCCAAAACTAATTAAAAAAAAAAAAACTAGTAGGTATGTACCTAACTATAATCACTACATAGTATAAAACAGTCGCTTTCTCTGTCCCTATATCCCCATGTCCCTATGTATGCTTAAATCTTTAAAACTACGCAACGGATTTTTATGCGGTTTTTTTAATAGATAGATATTCAAGAGGAAGGTTTATATATATAATACATGCATGATATAGTAGAAAAACAATTTGCACCCGTGCGAAGCAGGGGCGCGCGGGCGGGTCGCTAGTTGTTTAATAAAAAACAAAATAGCTCCACGTTTTAAGGTCGTGAATACCGAGTTCGCATGACTCTCCGCTCGGACGGGACCCTCGATGACGAAATGACAGCAGAACTCCTCATTCGAGCGACAGAAGCCGGTGCTACTATTCGCGCCCATCTCGGTTCCCTACTTATTCTGCGCTTACCTGCTAGCCCAACTGATAATGTGGCCAACCTCATCGCGGATCTAACGAAGAATGCCAGTAAATATGGTATGACGTCTCTAAACATCAGTGTGCCAGATTCCGAGGAAGTTTGTAAAAGGTACGAGTAATTTGAGCTAGAAGTTTAAAGCGAAAGTAGATTAACAATTACAGTTAGTCAACTACTATTTTCTTTTAGCAAAATGGCAATAAATGGTTCAAGGTGGATTTTAAAATGTAGTTCGAAAAACTTAAAGCCATAATAATTTTAATTTACTATTTACTTTTGTTGCTGACCGTAGCACAAGTAGCATTATTGACGATCAGGTTGGTAGGTAGAGATCGCGTCATTTAAAAAGAACACTGGAATAAAGTAGAGGATGTGATTGCGCATACCAAACACTCGCGCCATCCCACTCCTTCCAGCGTTCTTATTACTGCACGTGACCTATAGGTACGTGATCTGAAGATCGCTTCTCTCATTTAGGGCCATGACCGAAGCAAGGGCAACATCATATGAAACCCCTGCTTTAAATCAGCTTAGTAAGGATGCCTTGAAGCGTATAGCAGGTAAGCTATAGACGCTCGAAAAATATGTTTATTCACACCTAACTCTAGTTAATTCAACAAATCAGAAATTTAAGAGCTTGTGATATTTGTGATTGCAGAGCCATGTCCATGGAAAAGAAAACAGACATTTTTTAGCAACATCACACAACTGAGAAACATTGGCTGGAAATATTTCTCTTTTTATGTTCACTATAGATTTTTCTTCGTGATAACACTGGCCTCCTCTTTAGCTGCCGGATTAATGATAGGATTGTCTTTCTCATTCATGCTCGCTAATTCAGAACGAGACAATGCTGCTAAGAAGCTACTCCATGGAGAGGTGTTGACTGTGGAAAACGCTGATCAAAAGACGACGCTAGTGATACGACTGGACAACTCAAGCGCGGCGGTTTCTTTAGCCAATGCGTATGTTCTTTCAGAGCCCAATGCAACAGCTAAACAGGTAGCCAAGATAGTGTACACAGCTATAGCTCCAACGGAGAGTCTGACGGAGTATCTGGTGACGCGCGCCATTGATTCCCCACAATTGTATGTTTACATGTACGCGTATGGTTTAGACGTATACACAAATGCAAATGGAACTTTGGTCGTGCAAGCGCTATATTCTCCTCTTCATTATGACAATGGGGCCGCAGCTAGATCTATGGCAAGGTCGTACACGGCGTTACTGCGCCATTACTCCGGGAATTACGAAGCCAGTATACAGCTCACAGATGACCCATTAGCGTTGGACCTCACTCCTTGGATGAGATATGCGACCAAACCACCGCTACTGATCCAATTTCTGCTTATACTGTCCATATGTCATATCACACTACTACCTTCTAAAGAGTATGGTCTGATTCGACACTTGCAGAGTCACGCAACGAACTTCTCTCCAGCTCGGTACTGGATCACGCTCTACTTTTGTGACATCATCTTGTACTGGATGTTGGTGATGATAATGACGTCGGTAATGATGCTGATAATGTTCATAGTGGCCCCAGCCAATCACTTTGATTATAAAGACCTTTTGGTCATTCCATTTCTGCTGATAGTCTACGGCATCGGATGTATACCGCAGGCGTACCTCTTCAGTTTAGGACCACGTGTTGCCCTCAACTCTATGACATTTGTTATTGTCAATATTGTTTTTGGTAAGTATGAGATAGTGTCGCAACGTCTTACCTGCTACAGATGAATGGGAGAATTTTTTTTATTATTGCAGACGGTTTTCTTTTACAGGTGAAACCACAATCATAGCGAAGATTTTATATGGACACACACTCGACTTCGCACTACTGTTTATGAGCCTTTCACCACAATTCAACATGGCGTATGCTCTAGTGAAGATCAAGGAAGTTTTCCTTTACAATAGTGAATGCCTCATTTTCCAATCACAGAATCTTTGCTCAGCCAAAACTCTGCACAAATGTTGTCGTAAGTACCTAAGTACTTGGATCTAAGATTGGACGATATTGAGATAAACTAACTCTTTAGAAGTTTTTTCTGAATCTCACTTATTCTAACCGATTTGAATTTTGCCTGATTTAGCTTTAGGTTCCCATAATCCTGTTGTTTAAATTGCAGCTAAATGTGGTGTTCTTCAAAAATGCTTTTACAAAAAGAACTACTTGTCTCGTATCCGCCACGAAGTGATTGCTTTGTCGACGACATCTGCTGTGTTCATGGTGATACTTCTACTGATAGAGTACAAGGTCATACAAAGGACATGGAAAGTATTAGCTTCTAGGTGGATGGTTTTACAAGAGCCGGACTCTGGGACATTAAAACCAGGAGCTGCAAGGGAGAAAAGAGATGTTCTCGATAAGAGACAGCAGATCAAGACAAAGCGAAGTATTTAGTACCTACCTACTTCTTCTTGTCGAGTCACTAGTTTCTTTCGAGATAGTGTGGTGAAATGATTTTAAATGCGTCTCAAGAGGCTTCTTTCGAGCACTTGACACATGTTATAGATCTTGTTACGTTCTATAACATGCCGGTTTCCTCTAGATGTTTTCCGTCACCGTGTGAGTACTGGCATTGCACACATAAATTTTTTGAACAGAACGACTTATTGGTGCATGACCGGTTTTGAACCTATTTCCTTAGGATCGGAAGGCAGGGCCGCTACAACTAAACCACCAGTGCTGTCACCTACCTACTAAAATACAATAAATAAATACCAAGCTCAAAAAACAAGAGCTAAAACGCATACTTTTTCAGCTGAAAAAATTGATACATTCGGAGAATACCTTCTAGTAGAAAACCTGGCGATGAAGGAAATGGGCGTTTATACAGTGCATAGTGTTTATTTAGGCCTGGGTAAGGGGGAGGCAATGGCTCTTTCAGGCTTGAAGAGGCATGGGCGACTACAGCTCTGCGAAATGCTCGCAGGGTATCATGTGGCCAGTGAAGGGCATGCGTGGTGCATGTCTAAATGGATGCAGGCTACGCAACCTCATATGGTAAACATAACTCCTAAGTCCTTACGGAGCATTGATAGATAAACGTGTTAACAGGAAAGACCCGGCAGATGCTTGTTGGTTACAATAAAATTTTCTTTTATCAGTACGCACGACAAATATCATTCAGTTGTGAACGGCAGCCGCTACCGTCGTGGATGACGGTGTACGACGCACTAGAGTTGATTGCTTTGCTGCGAGGAGTGCCTAAAAAGCACGTAAAGATAGAACTCAGGAACTATATCGAGGCATTGGGTGAGTTGGCAGAGATGATGACGAAATAGAAAAAAAAAACAAATAGAAACAGTAGAATAGAAACTTCTGTTTTTTTCAGAGCTCCAAGACAACGCTGATACCTTGATATGTCGCATGTCGCAATACGACCGCACACGTCTTCACTTCGCAGCCGCATTGGTAGGGGCGCCGCCTGTGATTGTGTTGGACGAGTGCACGGCTTACCAGAAGTTTGCAGTGAGGAGAGCTATGTACTACATACTGTACCATATGAGGAAGCGGGGACATGCCGTGTTCATGAGTTCTAGCAGGTGTGAAAAGCACTCCGTTTGCACCGAAAGTAAATTATGTTCAGTAAACACGCATTGTCTTTTTATGATCCTCTGCTAAGACCTCCAATTGCCTGTTGGTCAAGTGTTCTAGCTATGAACAGCAAAGGTTACTTCACCAGTGACGGATACTGAGAAGACGGGATTTTGTTACGTTTTTCAGCAGGTTGCTGCCCTGTCTTTTCTAGCGTGGAAAGCCACATGCCAGTGACTAACCGACTCGCCATTATCATGGACGGTTGCATCTACGACGTTGACACGGTGGACAACATCGTGGGTCGGTACAGCAACAAGGGCTATACAGTTGTGCTGCATCTTAAAGACGAGGTCAATGTCAGCGACATGTTTGCGCGGCACTTCAAGAAGTTCATCATCAATGACACAACAGAGGTAACCTTTTTTGTCTTCGAGCATCTTGTATGGGTACATAAGTTAACTGGAACAAAGTGGGTACCTACTGAGATACCTATACATATACCTATACCTATACATATACCTATATACCTTTATATAAAGGTATCTTGTGCCTACCTACCTACTATAAGTCCTTACCTATGTGCTGTACACTACACTTTGCAAAGGAAAAATAAATACAATTTTGATTTTGATACTTAGGTACAAACTCGTCACTTATTTGAGAATAGGCAAACGAAGCTGCAAGAGGAAAATTTTCATTGAAGTATGTACTTACCTGAGTTTTTATTTCTTATTAATTTTGGCGTGTCACTTGTTCTGTGCGAAATGTTATTTTGACGTACTTGAGTGGGTCCTTGGTACCAAGGAGAACTGATAGGATAACCACTATGGCTGGACATTTTAGTCATCTGGTATATGTTCACTCATCTGAGTTATTAGGAGTACCAACAGCTTAGCCCATCCTAACTATAACTTTTTACATAGGGCCGGCTTAATTTATTTATTTTCCATTACAGGTGCTGGTAAACGTCCAAGTATTAGACGCAGACCTGTCCTGGGCGGCCGTCTTTGAGAAGATGGAAGCTCTCAAAGCACAAAACCAACAAGTGTACTCGTATATCGTCACGGTTATTGCCATAGATTATATTTACAACTCAATTCTCCTTAACGAAAGCAGAAAGAAAACGTCCGGAGATTTCGTCTCTGGGATCATTACAAAGACCCATAGAGTTAAATTCAAGCCAAGCAAAGAGAAGCTGGCTCAACTAATTCCTTTTGAGCAGAAGTATGATATTACTAAGTTGAAAGAACTGCCTTGGTCGGTTATTTTTCACAGGTGAAGATAAGAAGTTACTTTGTTAAGTTCATGTGCTATTTAGTAAGCTCCAACTAATTTATTTCCAGTGAAATAGAAGATATACCTACAAATCTATGTTGTTTGACATTACAAAGAGTACTTTTTATTCTAGGTATCTCTATTCTTAGGTAGGTACCTAGATGAAGCCATATTAGTTTATAAACAGGATTGAAATCTTCCACAGGTGCTTAAGCCTTAATTAATAAAAGTTTGTGTGATTAAACCTTCACCGTTTAATGTGCCTTAACATGACTAGCAAGTACACCTAATAATACTGAATAGCAAACATTTACAAGAGGTAGATACAACCTACTGATTTATTTTTTAATCACCTAATAGAGGGACTTGTTTCACAAAATAGAATTGATAAAAACTCACTATTGTTAATTTTCAAAGCACAAACAAAGTAATTTCATTTTTTTTTTTTATACAACTAGCTGATGGAACAAGCAGATGGCCCACCTGATGTTAAGTGGTAACCATCACCTATAAACAAAACATTGCCCCGTAGGTCACGCACAATAGGAACGTGCCCTACGATGCACTGCCCTGCGTCCATCAACTTGAGGCATACAGATGTTAAGCCTCATGTGCCTGTAATTACACTGGCGACCACACTCTTCAAACCGAAACACAGCATTGCTGCTTGGCGGCAGATCACACCTAGGCCATAGGCAGGCCTAGGCCAGATATTATCACACCTAGGCCAAAAACTAGGGGTGGTTTTTTTTTTGTTTAGGTCTAAGGTCATAGCCCTGACAATGAGGCATATGCCTTAAGGTCTGAAAGACAGGGAAACTAATGTCTATGTTTTTTGTCTGCTGAACTAGGTGTGCAAGCATCCTAAGACCAGGGTTAGGTGATCAAAAAATAAATCCCAAGACACCAAGCTTAAGAAAGCTATGATAAACCTTAAATAGCTCTTAGATTCGAGATAGATGAGGAACTTCAATAATTCCAGGTTGCACAAGCACTATTGTAACAAATTTGGCAAATACTGTTGATTCTGAATGCTTTGCAATCTTACCCAATGAGAAAGTACTTCACAGTATGAGTAGTTAGTATCACAAAGTTGGACTTACCCAGATAAACAGTGCTATGCAACTTTGAAGATATTGATTGATCTCAACATGTGACGGACATAGGTGGAACATGATTTATGTCTTACTCATGTTCATTTTAAGACCCACCTGCTGGGGTATAATATTGAGGTCTCTTAACATTGTGCTACTAATCAACTGATTAGTATATTTACATACAAATGTGCCACAATATTTTAAGCAATGTGAAAAGTGAGATCTAGCTTCACAGCATGATATGCCCATAGCATGTTCCATCAGTGGGTAGTCTTAATGAAGTGTGGTATGAGATCGATGCAACTCATTCGATGAGCCCCTAGCCTGCGCCATGATATTCTCGATCCTATTAGTTGTCTCTCGGACCATGGAGAACTCGGACAGATCGGGCAAGTCCAACACAATATGAGCAGAGAGACGTTTGTAAACAGAATTAGTATCCTTTTTATTACGCCTAGTTTCTTCATATTTTAGCTGTTGTTTCAAAAATATAGATTGCTTGAGCATTTCTTGAATATTTTTGAAGCTGGTTGCTGCTCCATCCATGGATTTAACAGCACTGAAAAACAAAACCATACCATGTAATAGTCACATTCAAAAGGTGTGATATTAATTGCATGACTTGTCTTGATTGACTGATTAGATCATCAACATTTTAGTTTTAGTTGGAAAATGCCATTATGTTTATAAAAGTGCCTACTCTGCAGTTCTTAAAAATAATGTCTATCACAAATTATTCTGTTACGATGATGATAGGTATTATGCTTTTGGCCTTCAAACTTAATGCAGAGAATTGAAAATATAAAATGTTTGAGCATTAAATTGTTTTTATAAAAACTACCACCAGTATGAGCTATCTAGTTCCATAGTTTGTTGTTGCTTAGTTTGGGATGTCTAATAAATAGCCTTTTCGAACCAGACTTGTAGTAAGGTGAGTAGCACCCCCACCATGGTATTTTGGTGTTATCAGCCAATCAATGAACAGATGCATGCTACTTGTCTCGCTACATGCCTGGTGCGAACAAAGTATATGGGATGACAATGTTAAGTGCAAATAAACATTTATTTAGGTACTTACCTAAGAGCATATTCCACATCGTAACATCTGCCTTGTAGTTCGTGTTGGAGTTTAGTGACCTCGACTCGGCGCTCCACCATTGGAGGCAGGGCTTTTCTCACGTGCTCCTGTAGTCGGTATAGCGCGAGTGATGGCTCATTGGCCACTATGTGCATGTTCTCCGATATCCGCTCAGCAGCTGGAATAGGATAAACCTAACGTAATAATTTATTTAGAAAATATAAAACAGAGGAGGCAAAGCGAATAGAACAACGAAGACTGCATAGATAAAACTTGGTTCGTAGTAGGTAGGTACCGTGTCCCTAGTTTTCACAACTTATAAAACAGGTACCTGGCCTACCTTTTTTTGCTTTGGACTCAAGTTCTTGGTCCCCCTGATACACAAACGCCATAACTAGTAAATTAGTGTCCACTACAAATTAGGTTTAGCTATTGTTTACTTCACACTGTACCTACAACAGAAATAAAATCCATAGCTTTGCTTTATACAAATTATAAACCCTTTTTACCCTACAATAGAAACATTAATATCGCGAATATTTGAATTGAAGTGAGTGAAGAATCAAGTAAGCAAAACAAAAACAAGCAAAACTTCTTTCTTCTTTTTATCACCCTGACGCAACAAGGAACGTCAAAAATTTTGTATGGAATTAGCATGTCAAATAATGGATGATTGACTGATTTGACATGATTGTTGCTTGAATTGCTTGATTGACACTGATTGAATGGAACGATCATTCGTTCCATTCAATCAGTGTTCTCTCGTTCTTTCACAACTCACTCTCTTCTTCGTCTGTCTGCTTTGTTTACTTGTAGCTTCCACTCGTATTTTGTTTGTTTTTGTAAATTTCTAGCAGATTTATCAATAATTACGTCTATAAGTGTGAAATTGATCGTTATTGTTCAGTGAACGTAATATTTTACGGCGATACCTCCAAAAAACGATTCATAACGTGCAAAATTGTGGAGATCAAGCGAGCCGTAAAATTATAGAAAAAGGAAGTCTAGTTTCTTTGGATGAGGCTCGGTAAACATTGAATTAGATATTTTAGTGAATACAATCAACGAACAAACAACACGCATCGTATTGAAAAGAGATTTTATGGATTTACTAGAGGTTAATACTGAATATTCGTGTTATAGTGATGTACCTAATGTAATTATCGATAACTGTGTCGGACAGTTCTTTCTATGCTAATATCCCATTATAACATGCACATCTAGGAGGCTACATACACAGTCTTACAAAATGGGCTTTCCGCGGTGGCTAATAGTAATCAAGTATTTGTTTCTTTGAAATTTAAAATTTTTCCTTACTAAATGCACAAATTCATGATTATCAGGTTATATTATTAAACATTGCAGATACTACCAGTGAAAAATCTATGCTAAAGATGAAAATATTAGTACCCACTACCGATATTAGTGAGCCCTCGGTCACATACCTACTTTGGTAACAGTTACGGCTTTGATGACATACCTAATAAGAACTGCCACTGTGAAAGTAAGTTGATTTTTATATTATGTCCTTCCGCCGTTATTCGAGGCCTTTTAAACATATTTTGAGAGATTTGTCCTTCCGTTTTCGGCCGTATTTATAATAATTCGTCGTTGTAGTTCCGTTTTAGTAGTATAGGGGGCGCTTCTTCCGTCCGTAAGTTCACCAGTTTGTGCGAGCGCATTTCTCATCATTGGCGTCCTGATTTTCGTGCCGTGAAGACGTGCGTGACGCAGTTCGCGTACGGTCACACAAAAAGCTTATTTTGTCGTCTTTATTCGTTAAAATAAACTAAAACGCTGTTAGCGTTCGATAAAAACTTTAAAGTTTTAAAAGTATAAGTAGTTCCAAATTATAATGTCAGATAGTACTAGTGATGAGCGTGATCGGGTTTGTAACTCATCTTCGTCGACAAGTGAGGATGGTGATAATGGCGGTAATGGGGTGGATAAACGCAAAAGGCGCAATCGTACGTGCGAAGCGGACACACACCACACAAAAAGATCACGCAAGGAAGGTAAGGTTTTAGAAAACCTTACCAAACAAGTAAGTGAAATTCAAAATTTTTTGTCGTGGAATGCCTACCCTCCGCCTCCTGGCTATTGGCACCCCACCGAATTTACAGTGCAAAACGAGACTCCCGTCGAGCCGAGCTTACCGGAAGAAAATTTAGAATCTACCCTCAAGTTTGACTTTGAGTTAGCTACAAATTTGAAAGTACCAACTGTTCCAAAAGCTTCTTCTGAACATTTGGAATTGCTGAGTTCGCTGCAACATTTTAAAACCGAAAATTGGACAAATGTCCGTTATGCCGAGATTCAAAAATCTTACAATGCACGGCCGGGGTTTGTTGATTTGGAGGTAAACGATGAACTAAAACAATTTGAAAAGCCGAGTAGTCTTGCTGCTACTGATAAATCTCTGGGTGCTATTACCCGCGCGGTTATTATGCAAAGTGATGCGTTGAAAAAAGGGGTGTCCGATTTACTTCAATGGACCCAAGAAGTAGATAGTTTAGATAATGAGTCTTTGGTCTCTAAAATCAAGGAAATATTTTCTGGGGATTTTCAAAAAGTATCCCTTGATTGCTTGCAGTTAATATGCGGTCGCAGGGCCGATATTGTTGAACAAAGACGCGACGCATTCATTAATTTGGTAAAAGACAAGTTTTTAAAGGTTAGTTTAAAAAAGATACCACCTTCGTGCGAGTTTTTATTTGAGAAAGAAACATTCGTAGAATTTCTAAAAAATAATGGGGGAGTTAATAAAATCTTTTCTATCCCGAAAACCTCCTTCTCTGCGCAAGAGAAGCGAGTTGCATCTGGGTCCCAGGCTGCGCAACCTGGACCTAGTGGTTACAATCAAGCCGGTCGCTCCATGGCACCGCTTCATACGAATAGGTATCCGCCACCGCAAGGAGTGCGGCCTTTCTACTCATACAGCTACAATTATGAATTCCCTGGTTATGGTAATAATGAGCGGTTCTTTCGGCCACAGTTTAGGCCCCAGACATATGCCCCACGTCAGCAGACTCCGGCAAACACTAGAAAATCATTCGGCCGACAGGGGCCATATACACAACAAAGTGCCACGCGTGGCAAAGGTAAAGGGGATAACAAGTATTGACTCTCTGCGGGCGTTTCGGGGGGGCAGGCTAGAGTATTTTCTCGATGCCTGGAAAAAGAGAGGAGCACCAAGCTCACT
Source organism: Plemyria rubiginata (assembly GCA_963576535.1). NCBI lineage: Eukaryota > Metazoa > Arthropoda > Insecta > Lepidoptera > Geometridae > Plemyria > Plemyria rubiginata. Next base: position 13,604,693 of record OY754907.1, read on the forward strand.
GATTCAAGTAATATCGGGTTACAAAATTCCTTTCCAAGCCAAACCACCGCTGGTTTTACCTCAGCTCTTAGGTTCTCGTTACCAAACTGCTCCATCTCCGCGAATGGACCAAATTATAAACAATATGGTAGAGGAAAGTATTTTGGAATGTGCCCCCAATACGCCCAGTTTTCTGTCAACCCTATTCTTAACCCCCAAGAGCGATGGCTCCATGCGTCCAATATTCAATCTAAAAAGATTAAATCATTTTGTAAAAATAACCAAATTCAGATTGATCTCTGTCCATCGTATCCCGGAATTCCTACAACCGAACGATTGGATGGTGAAAATAGATTTAACCCAAGCTTACTACCATGTACCAGTCTCTCAGAGTCACCGTTGCTTCCTAAGACTCTTGTATCGAAGCCAGCTACTACAGATGACCTGTTTGCCATTTGGTCTTGCAACAGCCCCCAAAATGTTTGCATCCCTTTCGAACTGGACCGCAGAAATCTTCCGAGAGCAAGGTATACGAATAGTAGTTTTTCTAGACGATTTTTTGATTGTTTGCCAGGACAGGTCGAAACTAGTAGATCAGACGAAAACGGTCCTCCTAACCATGCAAGAATTAGGTTGGAAGGTAAATACAGAAAAGTCAATTCTAGTCCCACAAAAAACGTTAGAGTATTTAGGTCTAGTGTGGGACACATGGCAGAACAAAAAATTTCTTCCAGAGAAGAAAATTCTTGGTCTGCAGGGGACCATATCAAAACTATTAAAACGAAAAAAGGCTACCCTCAGAGAAATGCAGAGTATAGTAGGGAGTTTAAACTTTGCCAGACTGGCCGTTCCGCAGGGTCGTCTAAATTTTCGTTACTTGCTAGCTCATTGCAACAGTCTCCTCCAGAAACAGCCGGAGATACTTTGGCCTCTTCCTCTTCCAGCTATTGCAGAGCTAACGTGGTGGATGACAAACTGTCGAACACCATCCAGAGTCCATCCTCCATCAAATACACATTTCCTGACGACGGATGCCGCAGACTCCGGCTGGGGAGCAGAGTTGAACGGGATGCAAATGGTGGGCGACTGGTTAGACGAAGAGGGGTCGTTTCATTCGAATCACAAAGAGATGTTGACTGTTCTAAAATGTTTGTCCCAGTTCGCTCGTTTTCTGAGCCATTCGTCACTGCTGTTACAGTGCGACAACAGATCGGTCGTTGCGTATCTGAGGAACGAGGGAGGAAGTCGATCGGTCATTCTGATGAATCTGACTTATCAAATTTTCGAAATATTAGACCGTTGGGACATTCATTTAGTAGCACATCACATTCCAGGAAGATACAACAGTGTAGCCGATCGCCTTTCTCGAAAATCTATAATCCCAGAGTGGCACTTAGTTCCGTCGTTGACAAAAGTAGTGTTCGCAAAATGGGGTATTCCAGAAATAGATCTGTTCGCGTCAGCTCGAGCCCATGTGGTTCAAAGGTATGTCTCCCTAGATCAGCGAGATCAAGCAGCATGGAGACACAATGCATTCGCTTGGGAATGGGAGTTCGAACTAGCTTGGGTGTTCCCACCTCCAAATCTAATGCCAAGAGTTCTCATGCATCTCAACCGAGCGAAAGGTACGTATCTTGTGGTAGCTCCAAAGTGGCCTCAGGCGTTTTGGAGAGCAGACCTCAAAGCACGAGCGACAGCATCACCGTTCACAGTACATCGGTTAGAAAAAGTTCTAGTAGATCTGTCAACGGGCCAGCCTCCACCGAAGGTTCAGAACCTGACGTTAGAGGTTTGGAGATGTGGGGGTGGTCTCGGGCTGTAGAATCTTGGTCAAATCAACAAAAAGCGTTATTACGAGCGGGGTGGCGAAAATCCACCATCAATACCTATAAACCGGCTTGGGAGCGATGGGTTAGATGGTGTAGATGTTTTTCAGTTCAGGTCAATAACCCTTCGGGCTCCGAATTAGCAAGGTTTTTAGCTGACCTTCATCTAAAAGAGGGTTTAGCCTATAGAACAATATTAGTTCATAAATCGGTTGTGTCAACATTGTGTGGAGCAGAGGATAGCTCACGTCTTAGTTCAAACGTGTTGGTTAAACAAATTTTACGATCAATTTCAACAAATAACTCTAGAAAACGTCCTAACCAGAGTGTATGGGACACCACGATTTTAATTTCCTGGTTGTCAAGTAATTGTGTGAATTCTGAAAGTTTATATGAAGTTTCGCGACGCTGCGCCATCCTCTTGCTGCTATGTTCGGGGCGTAGAGTTCACGATTTAACACTCTTAAGTATTTCAAAAGATTCGTTTGTAATCAATGACGCGGATAACACTGTGACGCTTTGGCCCATATATGGATCTAAAACGGATTCGGATTCATTTATTCAGTCTGGTTGGAAATTGTTCCCAAATTTAGATAATCCTAATCTGAATCCAGTTTTGTGGGTCAAAACGTTACTCTCTCTTGGTAAGACTAGAAGAGAAGAAGCTAACATAGAAAATTTGTTTGTGACTGCCCGTGGTATAGCAAGACCTGCTTCCCGAACTATTATTGCGGGATGGGTTAAATCTGTTTTGAGAGAGGCTGGTGTTGATGCAACCCCTGGAAGTGTCAGGTCCGCTGTAGCTTCAAGGAGTTGGATCGACAAAGAGCCACTAGATAAGATCTTAGCGAGAGCTAACTGGCGATCTGCAAATACTTTTATAAAATTTTATAAAAAGGAAATACAATCTAAGCCCAACACTTCCATCAACACCTCACTGGGGGTTCTCTTTGAACCAGTAAAATAGAAATTATAATTAGTATCATGCATGCATGCGGATTGAAAATTTGTAAACTAATAAAATTGTAGTAAATTTAAGTTTGATAATGTAAAAAAAATAAAATAAAAATATAATATAATAATAGTAATAAAAAATAATAATAGTAATAAATAATTAGATATCACATTGGCGTCCGTTCACCAGGCGAGAACAAACACAGTCTCAAAATATGTTTAAAAGGCCTCGAATAACGGCGGAAGGACATAATAGCAGAGTTTTACCTACCATTAAAACTCTTATTATGTCCGGAGCCTTATTCGAGGCCTTACAGTCAGTTCTGCCTGGTGTTAGTAGTTCATAAAAATGTAGTCTAATAGTAGTACATAGAGTTAAGTTATTTTGAGACCCACAATGATGAGAAATGCGCTCGCACAAACTGGTGAACTTACGGACGGAAGAAGCGCCCCCTATACTACTAAAACGGAACTACAACGACGAATTATTATAAATACGGCCGGAAACGGAAGGACAAATCTCTCAAAATATGTTTAAAAGGCCTCGAATAAGGCTCCGGACATAATAAGAGTTTTAATGGTAGGTAAAACTCTGCTATTTTGCCCTCATATTAGGTACCCACTTATTCAGAAACAAAAATTCGATGCTAAAGATGACAGTAACTGGGAGTTGCAAATAGCTTAATAAGTTTGTACTGTTAAAATTATTATAACCTTTTCAAGAATATGACGTGAATTAGTCTATTAAACTTATGCTCTAGGTATAATACTTATTAAAAAACTACTGGAAATTAATAAAAAATACCTTGTTACAGAACATGTCAAGCTCACCGTGTCTGTCCTGCTCATACTTAACATTATAATAAATAAAAAAACAAATTCATAAAATGAATAGGTTTAGGTACAAAAATTATATGTACTAATGCAAAAAGTTTTTTATTTCATATCAGATCCATATTTAAGTCCAACCTAGGACTTCGGGACCTAGGTTGTACTTAAACGTGGGTTCAGTCAATAAATGGATTACAAAAAAACCTCGATTTCGATCTCGCATATTTTATCGATATCGATATAAAAGCGAGTGCCATCGCGCAACACTATATAGGCTGATAGGTTGGTAAAACTGTTGTTGTTTGACGTACATATTCGTTGTGTTGGTATTGAAGTGCCATGTAAAAGGATCCCATTGGCTCTCATTGGCTCTTTACTAAGTCCCGCCTCTTCTCGTAGTTTACATTCTCTTTGCTTTTTATGGCTCCTGTCATAGACAATCTTGCCAATGGAACAACCTGACATTGACAAACAGAAACAGCAGACAGAAATGGATATTTAATTAATAATTACATAATTAGTGTATGTAGTCGTAAATAGAATACACAACGGAACATGTATTTTCTTTCTATAATGATGATTAATTTATCTACAAACTCTACAAAGAATTCGAAACTGAAAGAATTTGAAAAAACTGACTGCTTATCTGACATGACAATCATGACAACCAATCGGCGTCTCCTAGAAACAGTAAAACTATGCCTTTAAAGTAATACTAGCCTTAAAAATAAAAATCTACCAAAGCTGTCAAAATTATACCTACCAAAAATTACCATTCTCTGCCCAACCGACCGAACCCATTCAGCAAAGAATATACAATGTATACATTACATTAGCTACGCCCGCCTTTCAGGGGCACAGCAGTACACATTTTATGTTTTGTTTTGATTTCAATGTACTTATATTGTTTTATTTACACCGTGCCTTTGTTTTAAATCACAGGAATAACAATTAGGTAGGTTGTTACTTGTAATCGTGAAAATATTTTACTGCCTTACTGCATTTACAAACGTTTCATTTGTGATACTCAGCGATCCTATTCGTTTATCCTTATCGTTAATCGTTATCTCTAAAAGTAATTATCTTCTTATTTTACCGTACATAAATAACTTGTTTAATGTATTTAGGCAAGAGTTCAATGCCAATAGGTTTAACTTAACTTAATAAACTTAAATAATTAAATGGTACCTACTTCATACAAAACTTATTTTGACGAACTATGACACACACATTATTGGTTATTAAAATACCTACCTTCATAATTATTCTAATCATTGTACCTAATGTTGTTATGATTTCCTAAAAAAAAGCATTGTTAAATTTACCTATTTTGATGTATTTCAGGACTCCAAGGCTATGAATACGTTTTTGAGTGCAATTTTGAACATTATGTTCCCAATAAAAATGTTGCTGCGTTTATATTCATTCTGCATTTTGATGATTGACATTTCGTGGGTAATGATTAATGCAGTGTGCACAGTGTTTCAAGCTGGTTATGAAGTTTGTAGACCACCGCCGATGAAGTCAGTGAGAAAGGAAACTGCTTTGGTAAGATATTTTTCATCAATATATATCTAACACCTTGTTACTTTTTCTTCTATACAACTTGCTTGTAGAATATGCAAATGACCCACTTGATGTTAAGTGGTAACCTGACAAAGCATCGCTTCGTAAGTCACGCATGATAGGAAAGTACCTTAGGATGCGCTGCCATGCATCCATCCTGACATGTTAAGTAATGTGCATGTTTCTTTTGGTGTTTTTATTATTCTTATCTCAATAGAGTAATCAACATTAGTTTAGTTTGAAGAAAAGTCGCAGTAGTACTACTTCTCTTCAAACGAAACTAATTTTAGTTACTATTGAGCATAATAATAAAATAAATAAAAAACAGAACATTGAAGACTTAGGTAGTACCCTCTGTTTCTGAAAGTGCGATCAACACTAATCATCTTTTAAGTCACTTGCTATCTCTATCTAATTTGAAGTAAAAGCTGCAATAGCAAGTGGCTTGACAGCTGATTAGTGTTGATCGAGCTTTCAGAAACCGGGGGTAAGGTAATGAAAATGAAATAACCTGTATTGAACTACAACTTTTTTTTGATGGCTTTAGGTTATCGGTTCCGGTCGTGGAGTCGGCAGGGAAATAGCCATTCAGCTAGCAGATCTAGGTGCAGTCGTACTATGTGTTGATCAAAACAAAGTGAATAACGAAGACACAGTAGATTGTATTAAACGCCGCGGAGGCAAAGCGGCGGTATACACTTGTGACATAACAAAGAAAGAAAATGTCCAAATACTTGCTGCCCAAGTTAAAAAAGATGTGGGATTCGTGAGCATGTTGTTTTACTGCTGTGGAATTCCTAGTCCTAGGTCATTGTTAACACAACCAACTCAGGATATACATGTTACACTGGATCTTACATTGACGTCGTACTTTTGGGTAAAGCCTACTATATTATTCCTATTTTACGTTTGTACGATTTTCAGCGACAAGAAAAGAGAAAGCATTTTTCCGCGTATAACGGTATAACTTTAGTTATAAAATAGTTATGGTTTAAGGTGTAAATAATATATTTATATATTTAAATAATTAGTCCGGTACGCAGACCACTTACACTAACTAGTAAATATAATTCACATAATACCTTTAAAACTCATAAATAACGTTTTTAAAATTAGACATTTTCGCACTATTTTTGTCGCTGACTGTTCATTGATTTATCCTTCTTAAATATGACATTCAGCATGAACCATAAACAAATGGTCTATGACTATAATTTGTTATGCTAGTATTAGGCAAACAAGCTTTCAGCCTAGGTACCTGATGAGATGGAGAGCACTTACTATGAATGATTAACATTTGCAACACAAACAGTAGGTTTTATCGATTCTGAAGAAATCAGTTCTCGTAATTCTTAAAACTACATTCGTACCTTTTAAAACTAGCTATTATGTTCCCATCATAAATTAATGCTTACAAGTAGGCAGGTAAATACCTATTCTGTTAGTGACGTGTAGGTAACAAAGCTATGCGTAGCAACACTCATTACTATTGATAAGCTCCTATCTCAGAATTACGTCTGGTAGTTGATTATTATTTATTGACCCAAGACAGGTACGTAATTTAATTTTATTGCTCATTGCAGCTGATCGATCACTTTTTGCCTGACATGAAAGTCAATAACCATGGTCATGTGGTAGCCCTCACTTCTGTGGCTGGACTGAGTTACATAAAGGATCAAATGCCACTTAGCGTAGCACAGTTTGCAGTCCAAGGTCTGGCTGAGAGCCTAATGGAAGATCTTAGGGTCAACAAAATAGATGGAGTGCATGTGACCCTCACTCACATTTACCCGTTTATTGTTAGTGATGAGATGCCAGATCTAGTGAGACTAAGGTTTGTTTCACATTATTTAAAAAAAAAGGTTGATTTCGTCGACCCTAAGTCACTAATATTTAATGATGCAATGCATTTGCAAGGAAACAAGGAAAATAACGTCATTCATATCAAATAACAACATAGCTATGGAATCACTGAATCCCATTATTCTTGTATTATTTTGACAGTGACGGTCATGGCATACAATAATAAGACCACTCCATCACCTCCCATGAATGTCCTAAAATTTAGTTAAGCGAATGTACCTATTCGGTGACATACAACAGCGAAAGACACCGATCTGCTTTTCAAATGTTGTGATTATGGAAAACTCCCCGCAAAAAGGCAGGCGTATTTTCCAGAAGAGCTTATTTAGCTCACTATCTGGTGATAGTGAGAATTATTCTCAACTAGCTATTGTTTCCAGGATCCCAAGTTATTTTGGCACAATAACTCCAGTGGAGGCAGCACGGTCTATACTTGAAAGCGTCCGGCGAAATTTCCCTGAAGCTTCGGTCCCTAAACATATGCTTTGCCTAGGGCACCTGCTCAGAGTTTTACCACGGAAGGCCACTATGTTAATCCGAGATTTACTGGACACTGGTGTTGATTTTGCGTAGAACAAAATTAACACACTTACAAGGCAATCTTTCCGTAATAGCTAAAGCGTACCAGTAAAGTATTTTGAAAATAAGTTTTAATAGGTATTACCAAGTTAATTAAATATTTTTTAGATGGTACCCAAAGACTGAATTTTAATACAAAAATAAATAATTTTGCTTGACAAATTTTTTATTTATAAAACTGGGTGTAAATGAAGAAATACATATTCGTAGGAATACATATTCATCGCATAGTACCTACATCTTTTACGCAGATCTACAGACCTAAAATAGACGTCTGTGCTTATTGTTCTGATGTTTGAGAAAATGAACCAAACCAAACGATGCGATGTTGGTAGAAACAGCAGAATGTTTTATGCACACACAACTCATTGATAGATTGCTCTTGGATTGCTTGCTCTATACAGGAATATTTTTTAAGCAGTGCGCAAAAAAGTTTTGGTGGTTCAGTATCAGTAATAGAACACATTTCCATTGTTTTTTAATTTTTTTTTTGTTTTTATTTTTACGACTCTAAATTCTCAAACTATTTGAAACTATGGACACTATTCGTTATAATGTCAATGACCACGCGCGCCGTGCACCGCATTGGGGTAAAACCCGGCAGGGGCCTAGCCAGATGTCGTCGGCCGGGGCCGCAGGGCGACGTCACTCATCGCATGCGCTGCTGTCGTGACGTGTCGCGTCCAATCGCTTTCCCGCGCAACTCCCGCGCCACACGTGTGTCGTACTAGTACAGGTCACGATGTCGGACTTTAGTAACCGCGAGTTCTATGAGATGGTGCGAGTGTATTTACTAAGTGGTGAAAATTTACGAGCAGCTCGTAGGATGTATGCGACAGAGAGCATACGACGAATGCGAGCCCACGGTATCCATAACCCAACGGTCCCTAATGAAAGGACCATTTTAGCAGCCACTCAGAGACTGCTTGATCACGGTCAGTTCAGGACCCCAAATCACGCACAAGGATCTGGCAGTCGAAATAGAAGAAGCCATTTTCGATTTCTTCGAGCGAGATCCAAGAGCAAGTACCAACGATGCGGCACGTCGCTTTGGTGTGAGCCAGGACGCGGTATGGAAGCTGCTAAATTCAGCCGGACTCCATCCATACCACTTTCAGCCCGTACAGCAGCTCCATGACCCAGACCCAGCACCACGTCGTGCCTTATGCGAGTGGCTTCTAAATCACCGCGAAGCTAACATCTTGTGGACGGATGAAGCATCGTTCACTCGTGTGGGACTGTACAATGTACATAATGAACATTGGTGGTCATTTAATAATCCCCATTTGGTGCGAGAGACGCATCACCAAGTGCGTTTTAGCGCCAATGTATGGGCAGGGGTTATTAAAAATAAAATAATAGGGCCCATTTTTATTGACGGCGCCTTGACCGGGTCAAGGTATTTAGAAATGCTGGAAACAACTATCGAAGATTTGATGGACGAAGTTCCGCTGAGCTACCATAGTGACTTTTACTATAAGCACGATGGCTCCACCTCATTACGCCATACAGGTACGGAACTACCTGAATGAAAAATTCGGGCAAAATTGGATCGGACGTGGCGGACCCATACCGTGGCCTGCTAGGTCCCCTGATCTTACTCCCTGCGATTTTTTTCTTTGGGGAGAAGTAAAACGCCGGGTGTATGTTGAGGAGGCCCAAAACCTAGACGATTTAAAGTTTAAAATAATTAACGCTTTTGATGAAGTGAAAAGTGACATTAGTGTTCTCAACAGACTAAATGACAATTTATTTAAACGTGCACGTTTATGCCTAGAAAGAGGAGGACTTCATTTTGAACAATTATTGAAATACAGTGATTAGTGACATGTCGGATAAACAATTATTTTTAATTAACAATTTTAGTGAATAGGTTGATTGAACATTAATGTAAATACGTAGTTGATTCCAAATGTTTAATTAAATACGCCATAATGCAGAACTACCTATGCATTAAGTAAGTAATGTCAATAATTTTATTATGTTTTTTAAAGTGCCATAGGTGTTTTCATTGATTTTATTGCTTTATTTTCTGCATTTTGATGGTCATGAAAGTATGAAGGAAAAATTGGAATTATCTAATCTTCAAATAACTTCACGACCTAATCCTAAAAGTCTGGTTCGACGTTCGAATCTGAAAAATCAGCGATCAAGTACATTGCAACCCACGTAAATACTACCTACGCCTGGGAACAAAGGCGCGGCGCTCGTTCCTTGCGGCGGCGGCGTGGGGTAGCCATAAAATCAGTTTTAAAGCCTACATCTTTCGTTAACGATAACTTTATTTTTTTGTACTAAGACTTATCAAAATAAAAAATACGTGTTTAATAAAACTCATTTAAGTTTAATTTGTCAAAGTTTGCGCACTACTTAAAAAATATTCCTGTATAGCTTGCAGCACTGACAGCTAAATGTCATGTTTCTACCATCGAATGTAGCCTAACCTTAGAACAAGAATACAATAATAGCACATCACTCACTCACTACAGGGGGCCAATTCTAGCCCAAAGACTTTAATGTTATAGAAGATATATTTCACGGTAACTGTCAAAATTCAATAGGAAACTGACAGTTACATATCTACCACCGTGACAAAAAAGTCACTGGGCTGGAAAACTGGAATCACCCCCCAGAAAACGTAAACGAATCGAATGAATGAATGAATACAAAATACCTACTACTACCTATCATTGTTGAATTTGATTTGATTCGTCGCGTTTTCGATACTAATTTCATTTCTAGTTTGTTGCAAAATTTTGTCCATAAACTTCACAAGTGATAAATGTTATAAATCGTGAAATAAACAGGAGATTATCGTCACCAAGCATTGGCGTTCCTGTCTTTTGTAAGTACTCACTTTTGTGATTTTTAGACAAGTTAAATACTAGGAGCACCTACAAAGCCGATCGATATCGTGTAAAATATTCTACTTTATTCGTATTTTCATAAATATGATCAGTTTGAAACAAGTTAAACAAATGGTTTTCGAATTAAATTTTACCAATTGCTAATACTGTAGGTGTACATCAATTATTTGGGTTATTATCTTGGCACGAAACTTTCACCATAAAGCTCTTCTTTGGTTTAGCCCGCATCTCACTATGGTGAACACTGGCCTACATTATGTAGGCTTGGGCTGGTACATGCCCAATCCTCTGAATAAATATTGTAGTTAGGTAAATGTGAATTATTATTTATAGGCTGAACGGTTTGGTGCGCTAGTATTTCGTTGTACCATGCTCTTTTATATTTTCCCAACATTAAAGTACTTGTTTACCTACCCTATTATTATCTCCAGAATGGAAGATAACTCTGTACCAAATTGCACTGTTATGAAAATTTGACAGTTGTGCATATTTTTACAAATAAATACAATACCTACATTCTTTCATTTACGTGCGCAATGCCAGTGCTCTTAAACGGTGAAGGAAAACATCGTGAGGAAACCAGTAAGTATTCTAGCAGCAGTGATGGGCTTGCAACCTGTCACATAGGTATGAAATACTAACTACTGCAAAATGTGGGTATGTGCCAAGTATAATGTTTGGACGTACCTGTGACTACCATAACCGGAGGTCAAAGTCGTGAAGCTGTTTCAGTTTCAGTTTTCATTCTTTATAATAAAGATATTTACTTAAAGAAACTGACAGAGCTTTAGAAGTTAGGTAATGGCTGTGTACTTACTAAGTTCCACCATAAGATTTCCAAAACTAAACTCGCTAGCCTCTAGTAATAAATATGTGGTATGAAATCACATAATTCATACATATTTTGTAGTGCAGTCTAGCAAGTATTGTTTGAGAAAATGCATGTAGAATCCAGATTACATTTTGTTTTCAGTGTCATCTAATCCATCCCACAACGAATCCTGACCCAATTCCTGAGATGATATCACGACTAGCTAGTCAGTGTCTCAATGAGTTTTACTTTTACTTGCAGTTTTAAGAGACAACCTGCGTAACAAAAAAATGGAGCACATATAAATTTTAGCATTTCATTTGATAATAAATTATAGATTTCAATTAAGTAAGTTATTCAATTGAGTTTACTTATTTTAGTTTACAACTGCAATCCTAGGTATGTTAGCAAAAAGAATGGTCATGGTCCATTCAATATTTACCAAGGCGCGGCGCAAACAAAACATAGGCATCTCAGTTTTTTTGTTATTTTATGTACATTGAAAAACAGTAAATTTTTGTAGTTGCTTTCTTCTCAAATTTTTTTTACTGATTTTGAATTTACATGAAATAACTAAAAAACTGAGATATTTCTTCGTTTGTGCCAGGCCTGGGTCACTAATTACTTTACGTACTTCTTTCTTACTAAATTATTATTACACGGTATTTATCGCGTTTTACCTTTAATAAATTATTTCTTACTGTTTAAAGAGTTTTGAAGCAAGTCATCCACATTACCTAGGTACCTACTTCTATTTTTAAACATCAAATGAGAGACCAAACAGCATTCTAGCAATAAACAACCATGAAGTACTTATCTGTCCAGGGAAGTACCAGCATGCCTTCTACTGCCAAACAGCATTGCTGTGTTTCAGTATGAAGAGTATAGAGCAGGGATGCACAGACCACGGCCCGCAGGCCGCGGGCGGATTGAGATTGTAAGCACTATGCAGTGCCACACTTCAAATTAATAAATTCTTTTTCAATTTTAATACATTACTATCAATTCTTTATTGTTTTTAATTACCTATACTTCTGGCGGCCCGCCATCAGTTCATAATTTGCCCAAGTGGCCCCTAGTCTTAATCGGCCTTATTATATAAATGTGAGATAGACAAGGCTTAAGCCAAGACTGACTGGTCCGCGGTATCAAAGTTGGTCCCTGCTCTATAGAAAAATCAAAGACTTAGGCCAAACATTATTATAAAACGAAGTTAACTCCGAACGAACTCCTGAACCACTGCTTAAAGATAATCCCGAGTGACCCCTAGTTTGAGCATGGTCTATGTAGTCAAAATTTCATTTAGTCACATTTTATTTGATAACTCATCTAAGATTATCTAATAAATAAATAAATAATGCTGGACAATCCACACAGCATCATCTAGCCCCAAAGTAAGCTACTCAAAGCTTGTGTTATGGGTACTAGATAACTGATATATTTAATACATATATACTTACATAGATAGATATTTTTTATTATATATAGAAAACACCCAGACCAACGGAACAAATATCTGCAGATCGTGCACAAATTTGTTCCGAGGCGGGAATCGAACCCGGAACCTCTGCGTTGCAGGCGTACTCTCGCCCGCTGCGCCACCGAGGTCGTCTAATAAAACAACTTGAAGCATTGTAATAATAAAATAATAATCATCTGATTTTTATATTAACTAATAACCACAGAATAAAAATAAAATGCAATGAATCGTCCATTCACTCTAGTACAGCGCCACCAACTTATCTGAACCGGTATGAAACTAGCCCTAAGGGGAATCCTCTATTCGCTATTGGCCATTTATGCACAAAACGGCTAACTTCAGACCGGTTCAGAAATACGGTGCAAACTATTTTTTTACGCTCCTCTTGCCGCAAGCTAGTCATGATGATATACATACTACCTCGTCTTTCGTTGGACATATTTTTTCTTGAGTAGGTATGTACTTATGATAAGTTAAAGCACAAAATCCCGATGCTACATTTTCTTTACTTTAGATGATATATTATAAAAAAAAAAAGTATGTAGAAGTAAATATCAAGACGACAGCCAGCTTGTTTCACTTGTTTATTTGTTTGTGTCGTTGCAGTTTGCGTAATTTATTTGATTCAAAGCTTCGATAATCACAGCGAAGTTATCTGCTGTCAGATTCTTTTTGAGTAATTCGAGCCACGAGTAAGCGAGAGGACCTTGGTTGCCGGGGTTCTCGTAAAGATTTCTCTGTCTGTCGTGTGTTGCATTTTCTAAGGAATTTGCTTGCGATAAATAAGGTGTAGGTACAGTGAAAAGTGTAGGACAGTAGAAACTAGAAAAGAATAATCTTTTTTTCTTCTGTCTTTAGGGCACGTCATGTATAGGTATGTCAAGTTTGGCACCTGTCCTAGGATCAATTATTATTTTATTTATGCCTGGATATAAGCAAAGCACTGTCTGTCCGTCATTCGATAGACTTTTTTCTTAAAACTACAACCCATCCCAGTGCCCATCCACCCCACTTAGACTCGACCCCGAAGAATAATACCAGGTTATTTCTGTTTTGATAGGCGTAAAAACGTCGATTTATAGTTAGACAGAAGAGTGTTAAGTAATTTAACTCTCGCACCAGAGAATGTAATAGGTTCCTACTTCTTTTTAGTCGCCAATATTCTTGAATTGCGTTATTGTATTTCAACCCTACCTCCCCAAATTACCATTTGCAAAAATACTGAAATGTATTGATTTTATCATTTGTGTGAATGTCTCATTTTTGGAGCCCGCCCAGTTTATGATTAATTACTCCATAATGACACAAGGCATTAGCAGGCCGCAATTTATTGTAAATTTGATGGGGATGCTTTGCTGATTTGAGCTTATTTATCCAGGATTATAATCGTCGGATGGAAATTCTGATAATAGGTACAGCTACCTACTCATTCCTTTTTTGTATGTACCTACTTCGGCATTTAAAATTAATGCTTTTATCATTTATACGCTGACTGAAGAAAAGCTATAATATTAATTGTGTGTGTTGTACCATTTTGAAATGGAATGAGTTTTATTTCATGCTCTGTAGCAAAATTTAGGAAAGTTGGTAGGTTTTGCTACGCCACTAACGGCCGGTTTCTGAAAGCTTGATCAACACTTTTCGGCTGTTAAGTCAACTTGCTATTTCTATTTTACTTCAAATTGGATAGAGATAGCAAGTGACTTGACAGTCGATTAGTGTTGATCGAGCTTTCAGAAACCGGTAATAAAGGTATTTAAATGAAAGAAAACTTCAATTTGTGGGTGCAAAAGGTATTTTAGTCCCGAACATCTAATAAATCAAAATAAATATTCAGCTGTTTTACGACTGACGAGCTACATTTCGGGAACTGCTCTCAGAATAATATTAAAATTCTTTCAGGCGGGTCCGTAAGTCAAGTTTTACCTATGTAGAAAGCCGGTTTCTGACACAATGGGTGGTCAAGCTGCGAGCTTTTTATCATAGCACGTTTCAGCATCGCATTAAGATGAGATAAGATAAGAAAATTCTTTATTGCACATAAATAAAGTACATAGGCGAACTTAATGCTATTTAGCATTATCTTCCAGTTAACCTTTGGGTTTTGTGGAGTAGGTTTGGATCTTTGGACAATAGAAGAGAACATTGAGAACGCATTGATAGTAGCCGGCCAATACCGCTTTATTTGAGGCAATTTTTAACAACTTACCTCTATTCTTATGTATGAGTCAAATCACAGCATAAAATTGAGGCGTACAGTTCTCAACAGAACTTTATGTGACGCAATTAAGTAAATGTAGTAAGGAGTCGGCGCCGGATACCTGTTTTCTAAGTGAATGAGTCTTATCACCCCAGGATAAGCCCGGCGTTTCACGGGTACCCTCCAATTCGACATTTTACAACCGCATGACGTAACTAATATAAATTCTCCTCTAATTTAGAACAGGTGCTGCCAACTCTACGCATCTTTACCTAAAATACAAATTACGTGAGGGAAATAACCCCTTACCTACTCTATTTAGGTGTACATTAACCTCTAGTAGGTGATCCGTAAGTAGGTTCAATATGAAGTTCACATTAGAGAAAGGGATTTACGAGTTGACGAAAGAGGTGAGACTGGCTGTTCTAGTAACAGTCAGTCTTAAGCCGGGTCCGCAGCGCCAATTTTCTAACAAAACATGTTACATAACATGTTAAGCAGAACATGTTTTTAAAACAGCCCGTCTGGTGTGTTCTGTTTTGTTTATTGTTTTTGTTTTTTTCGACGACCTCTGTGGCGCAGCGGGCGAGAGCCTGCCTGCGACGCAAGAGGTTGCGGGTTCGATTCCCGCCTTGGAACAAATTTGTGTACGATCTGCAGAAATTTGTTCCGATGGTCTGGGTGTTCTCTATGTATAATAAAAAATATCTATCTATGTAAGTATATAATGTATTAAATATATCAGTTATCTAGTACCCATAACACAAGCTTTGAATAGCTTACTTTGGGGCTAGATTGTGCTGTGTGGATTCAAATTCAAATCAAATTCAAATGTCCAGCATTATTTATTTATTTTATTTATTTATTCCAATTCATTTCAAAAATTAGTTCCGACGAAGAGGACGTAGAAGCTGTAATAGCTATAGTGGATTTAGTTCTACAAAGACGTAACCGAAATAGATTCCGGGTCCGACCCTACCTGCTACCTCGTTCCTTCAATATTTATCAAGAACTGAAAATCGATGATAGATTCGGAATACAAAACAACTTATCACATACTAAAAGATTTAAATACTCAAAATTATTCAAAACATAACCTCAACGAGTGAACGAACGAATGACGTCTTGCTTCAATGAGCGCGAACATAAAATGCGACGCTTCCCCTCCCCGCAGGCGAACGCGGGTGATGTTATCCATTTGTCTCGGCAAACATGTTTTTGTGTTTTTGCTAACAAAACTGTTAATCCACGCCCCTATTCTGTTTTGTAAACATGTTATGATGTTAGAAAACATGAAAACACGGCACTGCGGACCCGGCTTTATAGGTTCATATGCCTATAATATGTATGTGAGCGGATTTATCAATTTATTTAGGGCCTCCACTAATACTCTTTTTAACATAATCCTTACTAATATTATAAATGCGAAAGTAACTCTGTCTGTCTGTCTGTTACGCTTTCCCGCTTAAACCTCTCAACCGATTTTGATGAAATTTGGCACAGACAACCTTTAGACCCTGAGAAAGGACATAGGCTACCTTTTATTGCGAAAAACGCAGACGAAGTCGCGGGCACCAGCTAGTGTATTAAATATATCAGTCATCTAGTACTCATAACACATGCTTTGAGTAGCTTACTTTGGGGCTAGATGGTGCTGTGTGGATTGTCCTGCATTATTTATTTATTTTTATTTTTATCCTGGTAGTCGACCAAGTGAAAGCCTTGTGTGGTATAGATTAAAGTAGGTACCTGTGCTATCTCTCTTCTCTTCCTCTACAGGGTGTCCGGAAGGTTGATGCAAAGCTGTGAGGGAGGGGGGGGGGGAGTAGGTCACCTCGTTACGCATCTATTCAGGATAGATTAAAAATAGAACAATTTAAAAAAGAAGAACTATTTTAAAAAGTAATTTTAATTTTTGAATAATGTTTCATTATTAAACACCTCCCATTTAGTCAGTTATGTGGATACAGATGATTGTTTTGGTGTTTATCGATTGAATACACATCATGCTAGGACACAAACAAATTGTTACGTACTAGTAACTGTCTGTTTGAACACTATGAACGAATAAGCATATGATTTTGGTAAATTTTTCAAAAATCATGGATATTATGATAACTCGGAATTCGACGACATTGGACTAAGTAGCCTGAATAGATGCGTAACGAGGTGACCTACCCCCCCTCAGGGCTTTGCATCGACCTTCCAGACACCCTGTATAGGTTTTGCCTTTCGTTTCTATCTCAGGGCTTTGCATCGACCTTCCAGACACCCTGTATAGGTTTTGCCTTTCGTTTCTATATGATATCAGAAGAACTATTTCACAATAGTCAAATACGATATCGCAAAAACATCAGCGACCCATGCTTGGATCTAGCATTTTTGTATTCAAATGGTGCACTGCACACCACCTGTACGTAGGTAGATACTGTACCAGATATTAGGCAATCGTAGCTAGTGTACCCGACATTAAAATGTGCCACGTCGCAGGTGTTCTGTTTAGATGGTTTTCCAAACAATGCGACTGTTCTGTTGAATTTGAATAAACCATTATTTCCTCCCTACCTATTAAAACGTATCTATGGTAAATTGAAGCCGCTAAATTCTCATTCGGTATTGAGTTTCTGTTTATGTGTGTCTTGCTACTTTATTATTAAAGTTTCTTATCCTTATTGACGGTTTGAGGGATTCAATTTGGTACATTACCAATGTACTTATCTACTTTCCGTGCGTTTTCGACTGGAGACGTAGCTGGAGACATATTTTTTATTCGGTCTACTCGATATTAGGTTTATTTTACAGTGAAATAGCATCCTTTTACTAGAGCATTACCCTAATTGTATGCTGTGTGTTCTTGTGGCTAATAAGTTACTGTACCTATATGTCTATGCCTAGGTATGTCTAGCAGTATTATTGAAGAATATGCCTACTTTCGTCCAATGATCATTATATCATCACGGAACGTAAGGTAATTTTTACACTCGCACGTTGATGAATTTTCACATATCCCAATACCTAGGTATTTATTAGGCTGTAAAAAATTTGGCACCCTTATCTCTACAATTTTATGAGTTCCTAGATCAGTTCAGTTCCGAAATTCTTTCACCACACTGGCACTGTTTCGGAAGAAACTCTACAAAAAGAAGAAGAATTTCGTAGATGATTTGGACTTTCAAAGGTAGCTAAAAAACTTTCCACCTTCCTTATCGACACACCGCAAATAGCTCAAATGGCAACTAAACCTGAATATCAGAATAAATAATTGTACCTAGTAACTTCTACGTGATACTCGAGACTTTTTTTTTAAACTAAGTTGATTAATTTCAAATCGTGCGAGCGAGAGGTACATTAGGTGAACGCCTTAATTTTACTTTTCGATGATTTCACAGTACTACACCTACCTAGGCATGCTACGTGTTGCAAGTATGTTGGGTGTTTAGGCAGTACCTACCCACCTAATAGTTTATAAACTTAACTTTTGAGATGATAAATATAAGTAAAGTAGGTAAGTATCTAGATATATCTAGATATCTACTTTAGCTACTACCTATAGGTAGCAAGTAGGGTAGCACCGGTGGTCTAGTGGGAGTGACCCCGCCTTCCGATCGTAAGGTCGCAGGTTCGAATCCTATCGTGCACCAATGGATTTTTCTATCGCAAAATTTATGTGCGCAATGCCAGTGCTCTTAAACGGTGAAGGAAAACATCGTGAGGAAACCAGTTAGTATTCTAACAGCGGCGATGGGCTTGCAACCTGTCACGTATGGAATACTAACTAATGCAAAATGTGGGTATGTGCCAAATGTAATGTTTGGACGTACCTCTGACTACCCCCCTTAGACATCCTCAAAAAACCTTGAATTAGTACCTACTTGGTACTGGGAGATCTGAAGGGATATCTACCGTGCCTGGGGATCAAAGTCTTGAAGCTGTTTCAGTTTTTCAGTTTCTATAGGTAGATATCTTTCGTTAAAAGAGCGAACATTATTTCTTCACAAACAGCTGTACTCGTAACTAGACTATTACTATATTTTATTTTTTTAATCTGCATTAATTTAAGTTGTTGTACCGCAACCGTTTTAATTAAGCTCTAAATAACTATCGGCATCCGAGCTTAGGATACCTGCAGTGTGGGTTGAGTTCTAGAATATTGTCACACGGGAAATTAAAATAAGAAAGTTATCGCCACGACCACATCAGGCAACTTTTATAAACTACGTAACTTCTTAGAAACCTATGCCAATATGGGTACCTAAATAATAACTTACCTACTGGCACTAGAGTCACCTAGTTTTAAGACGGTTCAAGATGGTCCTTGTGACTTTATTGAATAAACATATTTTGACTTTGACCTAAAAATGTAGACAGGGAAGACATTGATTTAATTAGACACCGATACGATCCTAGACACTTCGTTAATTTCATTTTTTTAGTTTTTTGGGAATTAATTTAAAAGAATTGATTAAAAAAAAACTTTGTTTGATCTTTAGCTACGGTTGACATTCCCTCAGATTATTTTCTCTCTCGAATCACTCGTACCTTTTTATAAAAAAATCCTTGCATTATGCAATTATATTGCAGTTATCGTGGCAATTCACATCGCTATTAGCTATTTGCACGTGTATTTGCTTTTATGTGTTGTTCTTGAAAATAGGCAAATTATAGGCGAATAGGGTTACCACACATTTATTTGGGAAAATGAATTGCGATGCTAAGTGCCACCATAAGAGGTACAAGGGTTTTTTTTTTAAACTTCGAACATGCAACATTTTGCTATAGAAGTTGCCCGTGTAGCCTGCCTACGTTACCTGAATCACGCTTTTTACTTTAGCAGAGTCCAAGTTTGTAATGAAAGTAGACCTGCGGTCACAGTTCTCTCGTCACTCGGCGATGAATTGCTCTAGAAATTGCCCGTGTACCATTAGGCCTAAGGTGACCTGAATCACGCTGTTTTATCTCAACTGCGTCCAGGCTCGTAATTAAAGCGAGTCTGCGGTTGCGTCATCATCTGAGTAAATAGGTACCTAGTGTACCTACGTAGTTTGCAGCCTTTTTTATGTTAAGCTAAGCTTAGGGTTATTCAGAATCACTACATAGTATAAAACAAAGTCGCTTTTTCTGTCCCTATGTCCCTTTGTATGCTTAAATCTTTAAAACTACGCAACGGATTTTGATGCGGTTTTTTTAATAGATAGAGTAATTCAAGAGGAAGGTTTATATGTATAATACATGCATGATATGTGCACCCGTGCGAAGCAGGGGCGCGCGGGCGGGTCGCTAGTCATCAATAAAAGGTACCAAAATGGTAGGTAAGTATATGAAATTCATTATCGTAGGAGCGCCGAAACACAAAGTGATGAATGAATCAGCATTGACACGGTCTACCTACACAAAGATACAATATCAAGACAGTTGAAATGAGATATCAATTTCTCCTTTCATCTAATCATTTTTATCATCAGAATGTTAATATTTCAATACATCCTAATATTTAACACGAATTTTAGTTGAAAATGTAGAGCGCGAACGAATCATACTAATTTTGACTCTATAATATACCTAAGTCAAAAGGCCCTAAATGCACTAAACTCGTGGGTGACATACGAGGCAAGCTATACTTAGGTGATGGTTACCACTTAACATCAGGTGGGCCATCTGCTTGTTCCATCAGCTAGCTAATATAATAAAAAAACTTTAAGTGCATCTTTTAAATCCATTATAGCTGCAAATTTTACTTTTCTTTGTTGTGTCGAACTGGGACTTATTCGGATCCATAATATGGAAGATTGCGCGTCTGATTAACACTGAGACTGAGAGGTCTTACACAAACGACTCTTTAGTTTCTATTTTCCTGACTCGAGTATAATTTGATTCTGCTGGGTCGTTCGTAGCTCTTTCATCCTCTCCGTGTAGTTATATGTTTTTGTCTCTTCTATCTAAGTTTTTGTGGGGATCAATTTGATTCCTCATAGATCTTCTTCTTCTTTCTTCTTTTTATGGCTCCTGTCATAGACATTGTCAAGTGATACAGAGATTATACTCTTTGTAGATAGGTAAGTTTCTAGTCACGTCAGTCCAAAGTCGAGTCAGTCAATTGTTTTGAAGAAAATGGTGGCGGTTTCTTCAAAACATTTGAAACATTTTCGGTCAAATCACGATATCACATAATACACTTTCATTCCAAATGCTTACACATTGTGCTAAGACCACAAGTAATGTTGGTTAAAATACCACCAAAATTACACAACACAACTCAAAATAACACTAGAAAAACAATTAAAATGAAAATGCTATGTTGCTTCGTTAGATGACCCTCATAGATCTTATTCTTTTGCGCTCCACTTATCATCGCACCTGTTGCGCGTCCGTCATTTTGACAGACAGTCTTGTCAGTGTCAAGTGGAATAATTTACAAGTTTTTAATCAAAATGAAAGTGTAATATCGTGATTTGACCGAAAATGTTTTGAAGAAACCGCCACCATTTTCTTCAAAACAATTGACTGACAAGACTTTGGACTGACGTGACTAGAACCAAGGAATTTGAATACTATCTATATTCCTTGCTAGAAACTTTTATCTCTGAATCACTTGACTGGCAAGATTGTCTATAGACAGGAGCCATTATATAGCAAGGAATATGATCAAATTCCTTGAGCCATAGTATCCAAATTCCTTGAGCCATAAAAAAGAAAAGAAAATAATTAAGTTCACAGTAGGTCATGTCGGGATGTCACGTTATGAAGCCTACCTATCTAAATGGTGGCGGCTTTTTCAAAACCTACTTGAAAATTTTTCGATCAAATTTTGGTATCATAGAGATAGCGCAGTTGGTAGCGCAGCCCCGTATCAAGGGGAAGGTCGCGGGTTCAAATCCCGCTCGGAGAATAACTTTTGGGACATTATAAAATCTTTGTAATTTCCTTAAGTGTAGTAAACAATATAAATCTAATAATAAAAAAAATGATCATAGAGATAGCTCTATGAAACATATTATGGACATCATGAAATACCTAACGGAACGCAAGTTTACTTAAAAAAAATATTCCCCTTGCCCTGATCATTTTGCCACCCCAAAGCATACCCGCCATTCGACTAGTCAGTACGTGTATAGGTAGGTATGCTCCAATATCTCTTTTCATCGTTTCGGTCAATTAGGTACACCGTGGGTAATCTCGTACCTACTCGTAAATTAATTAGACTTGCTTTTAATATCGCGTAATACGGCTACCATGGCTTCAAGTATAAGGTATATTTGCAATTTTAAATTGAGCTTTTTTGCATAAATTCTGTGGTTTGCTCGCAGTTGTTGTTTTTATATTACCAACAATGGCTGTTTTTAAAAGAATAAAGATCTAAAGATAGATATACATATAACCCAAATTAGACAGGTGTCTAAGTATAAGTGAAGTGTTTTAAAAACTTTTTTTATACTGTGGTAATAGGGGTACTTAATACCTACCAGTTGTCTGTACTTAAAGTAGGTAGGTTTGCATGAGTCCGATTTTTTATAATTAAATAAGATTTATTTCAAAATATCAAATTTATTTTTAAGCGGTAATCTAATGTAGGTAACATTACGGTTGTCTGTGCCATAATTTTATTAGACACTAGGTGCAACCAACAACGATCTTTAGTGCTTCGTTTTGCAGAGGAATTACCCAGGTTTTGCTGGTTTGTTCCATTCGAGAACCTTATAAACGAGGGCAATGCCGCGTCAGACCAAATAGGCACGTAATTCCAGGCACGTGCCTATCAGCTGACCTACCGGGAAACCGTCTTTGCGCCAAGGAAACGAACTACTCTAAGGAATATGCTTTTATCTAAGGAAAAGTAACGAAGAATAAGGCGAGCCGATCGTGCTATTCTGCGTTTTACACTTATAAACAAGTATTACTTGCTGATTTAATAAGGATATGGGTCACCTGCTTTTAAATAGTTGACAAAAATTGCCTTGTAAGTCACGCATTACACTCGTAGGAACGTGCCAAAATCAAAACGGTCTTTATTCAGTGCAATCACAGGGATCATTTTGAAACGTCTTATATCATCATCATCATCTTCCTGCCCTTATCCCACACTGCATGGGGTCGGCACAACATGTTCTACTCCTCCACTCTCCTCTATCATTTGTCATCTCGGTGCTCACTCCTGTCTTACTCATATCATCCTTCACACAGTCCATCCATCTTTTCTTTGGCCTACCTCTCTTTCTAAAACCAATCACATCCATGTCTAACATTCTTCTCGTAATATGACTTTCTTCCCTCCTCATGACATGCCCATACCACGCTAACCTATTACTCCTCAACTTATCCGTCACAGGCGCAACTTTCAAACTTCCTCTAATATATTCATTCTTTGTTTTATCCATCCTTGTCACTCCGCACATCCATCTCAACATTCGCATTTCTACTGCTGCAGTGGCACTGCTATTCATAGGGTTGAGTGACGGACCGGAGGTGCCGGCAGAATAACAGCGCTGACCCGTTTTCGGACGGTGAAGCTTAATGCTGAGCCGAGACCTTTTTGCTGCTGTAGCACACAACATTGTTATTAGTTATTGGCTTATGTTTAATACTTAGCGTCTGTATCATGTTATTTTTTTGTTTTTATCTAGCCATATTTAAATAATGCTCGTTAATGTTATTATTATTTGTAAAAAACTCTTACCTATATGTCTAATCTCTGTTCTCTTTTGATATGTATGATACCTGTTTTCTAGTTATTCCAAGCCTAATTGTATATGTTGTGTGTTCTTTGTGGCAAATAAATAAATGTCTATGTCTATGTCTACTGCATGCACTCTTCTTTCATCCGTCCCTTTGGTTGCCCAACACTCTTGAAACGTCTTATATACAAGGTGAATTTACCGCCGGTTCGTCGCGAGCGACCAAAGCCTAGAACTGTCAAGAACTAGCGTTTAAAAGTGCCCTGTGATGCATTGCCCTGCGTCCATCCATTTATTTATTAGAGCTCTGTGAAGGGCTCCTCCGGGGCTGTATACCACCATGAACCGCTAAGCAGCATACCTAGCTGCGTTTCGGTTTGAAGGGTGGATGGCGGTGAAATTACAGATATGTCATGCCGCCACATGTACTGAACCGATTGGGATGAAAATAACAAATATTTAGGCATCAGCATAGGCCACTCTTTATCCTGTAAAATTGAACTGGGTTAGAATAACGAACTCATTCGGGAATACGCCTTAAATATGAATGTTCGCAACTACTTACGCGCGAGTTCGTTTGTTGGATATAAGTGTAATGTGGTTCTAAGCTTAGCTGGTTTAGCTCACAACTTAAATTACACGCATGACTTGCCGAAACAATTCTCTTCAGGGTAGGACCTCGAAGTTCCTCACATTTCGCCTCGCTGTCCGTCCACAAGCCTTCACCCTTTGTGTAACCTACCAATACCTACATACTACTTTAATATATGATTATTTGTTAACATCACAGTCCTTAGCAATGTATAAAAGCGAAAGTTTGTAAGTATGGATGGATAGATGGATGGATGTTTGTTAGTCTTTCACGCCGGAACGGCTGAACGGATCTGGATGAAACTTGCAGAGAGATAGATTATAGTCTGGAATAGCACATAGGCTACTTTTTATCCCGTGGGAATACCGGGATTTAAATCTGCGCGGGTGAAACCGCGGGGCGCAACTAGTATGTAAGTAATAAATACTGATACAATTAGACAAAAGCAAAGAAAATGACGCTTATCACAAGGACATAAAAGCGAACAGTGTATAACCTGATGCATATCCGTGTGTTCTTACATTGGTAGTGCGTGAATCGCCTACTAATTGAAGAAGCTACCCAAAAACTCACCCATCTAGGATGACCGTCAGTTTTCGTTTAATTTCCGCGAACTTACCGTAGCTTTCACTTAGCAGACGGCCTGAGCTTCACATCTATTAATCTTAGTGATGCCTCCCCGAAACAATTTATTACGTGAAGCGGCCGCGGCCCGCACTCTGGGATGTAAAGATTAGGCAGAACAATAACACGGGAGGTCCGCCGTCATGTTTCTTGACAGAACTATAAAAATATTAATTAATCGTTTTAAAATACCTCAACAATCATGTAATTTTTTCGTATTCCTGTTTTAGCCAACACAATGGTGTCGATTCTGTTGTTGCATTATTCTAAACTAACCTAATCTGACTGCTCTACAATTATAGCCGTCCTTGTTGTTTCGGTCTTTTAGAAAGGGATGGCAATATTTTAGTATTGTCAAATTAGATGTTAGGAAAATTAAACAACAGAATTGGCACCAGTATGTCTGAAAAATATCTAAATGCAGTTACAGTTCTTAGCTTACCATTACAAATGAAAGAAGAAGACATAAAAAAGTATTTTGTAAAGTACCTACGTACAAACAATATTCTAAATTTGTATACATAGGTATACCTAAGTAGGTAGTAATGGTTCCACCCAGACATCGTTGTGTGGGGCGAATAGGTAGGTAGATCTTCGTCTCAGCTTGAGGAAGAAATCTTGAGATGGAAATAGTTTCAGCATTATTTATATTTCGACAGATTCTTCTTGTATGTAGGCAATTTGATTTATTATCTTGAGAATTGAATTGGGGTTCCAAATCTTCCTCCACTTCGCATTACTATGCACAGAGTAAGTAAGTAGGTACCTGCTAGCTTTATTAGCATAGACGTGAAATATAGGTAGGTAAATAATAATAAGCCGTAAATCAGCCAAAACGTATAAACCTGTCACGGAGTACCAAATAACACCCTCCCAAGATGGCCGAATCTCCCGCTTATAAAGAACGCTTACAGTAGGTAGTTCTATTCTGACAATAACACTCGCCCAAGTGACAACGGAATCCGCAGTTTCCACTTGGCATTCTGAAAAACATTTCACCATTTACTAACGGCACTGTGTTTTGGCGGTGAAAATCCCAACTTGAGTGAGGCGAAGTCCTGAGGGCCAACCGCGATCTCTTGAAGCATTCCTAATTCAATATTACTTTTATGTTAATGTCTTATTACAACTGCATAGTTTTATGCTGCGGCTTTTATATGCGGCTTTATGATCAAAAAGTAAAGTAAAATTGAAATAAGAATGCTTCAAGAGATCGCGGTTGGCCCTCTGATCGAAGCGAGTGGGGGCCACTTGGTGATACTCCCCGTGATTTTGCTATTTACGGAATAATACTACAGAGCGTTGGTATTATTTAAATTCATAGCGAGACAATTCAGTAATTCATAATTTGTTTTTGTAATTTAGTCGGCATTTGTTTTAGACAAACAGCCTGCGAGCATTGCGAAAACGCCCGGTTTCAGGATTAGCTGGGCTGCGAGGATTGGTAGAATAACGCGCCCAAAAGGATTACCTAGCCTCTTTATTCCGCGTTCAAATGGACGGAGTAACGAATTTTGCTTTGACAGGGCGCTTAATCTATGACTTTGTGTGGGGACTTTCCGACGAGAATAATGTTTTTATTCGTTGATTTACAATAACAGCTTCCGAAGCTTGTTGAGTAATAATAATTAGGTAGTACTCTGTTCTTCGGTAGCTAGTTTTCAACGGTGAAGGCAAAAATTGCGAGGCTGCTAGTACTAAGGTACTAGCAGCAGCGATGGGCTTGCAACCTGTCACGTTTCGTGTCTATGAAATAAATAAGGAAAAAACAATTACTATAGGTATAGGTACTAATACACATCAGCTTTAAGATAATTTGAGGAAAATTAATCTATATTATAATGACTTATTATTTTATTCTCATTCAACTGATGATGACTTATGAAGACAATCTTGTTAGTGTCAAGTGATGTAGTTTAAATCAACCTCGGCACTCTTCTGATAAAACCCGGTAAAACTACAGATATTACATGATGGATGGGCATTAAAATAAACACGTTTTCACCCTCCGGGCTACCGCAAGGCTGGATACTTTCACTCGTATTAATCATTCTTTCTTGAGTGCCAAACCCTGTACCGAGTTAATACCGTAGGTAATATCTCGACATCTATTACAGCGATAGTGGAGCGAAGTGTTTGGTTCGATTTACCTAATTTCAACTTTGTTTGCTGAGAGCTTTCTCTTCGTACGTTCTTTCGTATGCCCTGTTTCCGCTTCTCATAAGATCGTTTACTTTATAGTTTCATCTTGAACGTTCCAAAAGGTATACATAGTATAAAGCGAAGCCGCTTCCCGCTGTCTGTCTGGCCTTCTCTATGTATGCTTAGATCTATAAAACTACGCAACGGAGTTTTATGCGGTTTTTTTAATAAATTATTCAAAGGGAAGGTTTATAAGTATAATACTTAAGTATTGCACCCGTGCAAAGCCGGGGCGGGTCGTTAGTTATTCAATAAAATCACTAGGATTACTTTGAAACGTCTGTGACTCTAGTAGGTGCAACGTCTACAAAAACATCCATTAGGTATTATCATCTGACCCACTAAATACACCTTGCTCGCTGAATTTGCTTACTCCACTTACTGAAACGATAAAGATAAAAAATATTTATTGCATAAGTCTTATACACTAATAACATATAAGTAAGGTTTATCTACTTGAGTTTCTTATGTCGTAGGTAAAGACCTTAGGGTAGACAATAAGTTGAGTTCCTCGCTCTAACTAAGCATGAGCTTGTATGTAGAAGCGAGGGCTCTTCTTTTGGCAACAACTAGTTTTAATGACATGTAGATTGTAGGTAGGTTCAATACAAATACAACGAACAGAGGTTTGGTAAATGCCAACAGAAAGCAATGAACATCGAACGTAGAATGTGGAAACGTGCTGTGCAGTTGACAACACGCATTGAGAGAGGATTTATAAGGGCTGGGTATTGTGTTTTGAATTGTCGATTTTGAGATTCGTACCCATTTTTCCAGATATTTTGTTGATTTCAATATATAAGACACCAAATATGTACATAAAGACTTTTCTATTTTATTCTATTTCAGGTAGGTAATTACTAACTAGGTATTTTTTAGGTTAAGTGAGTACCTAGATAGTTAAGCGTTTTGCTGCCATCACGGTGAAGTCACGAGACAACATGTGAAAGAAAGGAAAACAATGTATTAACCCAATATAACAAAAAAAAACAACAACATGTGCGTCAAGTTTATAGACGCAGGATAGTGCATCGTAGGGGATGGTCCAGCGTGCGTAACTTTCGAGGTAACGCTTTGATTATAGGTGATGATTACCACTTACCATTATGTAGGCAATCTGCTAGTTCCATCAGCAAGATGTATGGAATTAAATGCAACATTCAATCTAGATCTGAGAGAGAATATGCATAGTGATTGAATTCAATCAAATTCTATCCTACCCAACCCATCAGCAGCCCTAATTACATCGGTTTTGCAACGAATTGTAGAAACTTATCGATAATTTAACGCGTAGCGAAGCATTCGATGTTGATTAATTACCTGCCATTTTGAATGTTGGCAGCGCAGGCCGACCCAATTGGCGTTTGGGACTAGCAGCGGTAACGACTTTTTGATTGCTCGACCAAGTTTCCTGCAAAAATGATACGTTTGTGAACGTATTGCGGATAAATTTAATTATATTATTGTCATGAGTTAGAGAGGCGTATGCCTAACAGTGGGCTAAAGTTCTTCTCTTCCCACCTAACCGCTATGTTATTCAAATTAAATCAATTTATTGCTAGAATACATGTTGTTATAGGTGTTTCAAATTTTTATAGTATCAATGTATTTTGCCATGCTAGGCGTGCAATGTTCAATAATATTTCACACTAGTTGCACCCGCGGTTTCACCCGCGCACATTTAAAACCCGGCATTCCCACGGGATAAAAAGTAGCCTAATGTGTTATTCCAGACTATAATCTATCTCTCTGCCAAGTTTCATCCAGATCCGTGTAGCCGTTCCGGCGTGAAAGAGTAACAAACATCGATCCATACTTACAAACTTTCGCGTTTATTATAGTAGTAGGATGAGTCGCAAATTAAAATAGACTAGAATTTAAGGCAGTGTGGTGAAAGGATTTTGAGTGCGCCTCAAGGAGGCTCCTTTCGTGAATTTGACACATGTCATGTCATGCTTTTTAGCTTTTAGGTTCTACGAAATACAGTAATAGTTTTCTGATTCTGATATGCTAGGTTCTAGCATAATTATCAGACTTATAGCGGTTAGTAATTATCAGAATTGTAACGGTGAGGATATAAAACAGAAAAAGAGCATTCTACCCAATTTGCCTGCCAAGCTACCGTTCAGATACAATTTGTCAAGATGCACCCCAACGATGTGCCCTCGCGATTAGTTTCCGCTAAGACGATATTTCCTTAGCGATTGCCTGTCGCGAACTCCCTGCAAGGTTCGGTTACCGATATTTACGATAAATCTCAGTTTTTTGCCAAGAAATAAAGTAACTATCTGATAAAGAAAGCTTACTAAACCATAGATGATACCATTCATGATAAGAGTGCGTGGCCCGATGTCCCGGTCGCTCTGCCCATCGACGGCTAACATATCTGCAATGTCTTTACTATTATGTTATTTTATATTTTATTTTTTATTGTTGTTTGACTTACTACACTTCTTACTTATGCATTAGTATTATTAGTTTGAAGCGTGTGTTCTTTTATGAATCTGTTTAATTTTCCTTTTTCTGTTAGATTACTTAAGGCTCCGGTGACAATGGCTCGCAATTTCGAAGTGCGATTGGCTGTTATTTCATTTTATTTCATTTCGGGGAGGTTGTTTGAAAAAATAACTCTAGAGAAACACGCATAAATACTGTTCGAACACAAATAATACAATAATATAAGGGAAACATGCCCGAATCAGAAATCATTTTGGTATTAGTATGTTTGGTCTTACGTTTACCTAATACCAAAATGATTTCTGACTCAAGCACATTTCCCTTATATTATTGTATTATTTGTGTTCGAACAGTATTTATGCGTGTTTCTTTAGAGTTATTATTTCAAACAACCTCCCCAAAATGAAATAAAATGAAATAATAGCCAATCGCACCTCGAAATTGCGAGCCGCTGTCACCGGACTCTTAATGTATTATATAGCTTCAATAGTAGTAGGTATTTTATTAAATTGTAACGAGGATCATACAAAAGAGCGATAGATACCAAGCCGAGTTTTTTGCCTGTTCTTCTCGGTGTTGGTCGCGTGGAACTGGCACTAGAGTCACCTAGTTTTAAGACGGTTCAAGATGGTCCTTGTGATTTTATTGAATAAACATTATTTGACTTTGACTTTGACTTTGAACGGTTATAAGCTGGTAGTTTAGTGTAGTGTATACTGCTTTAACGACTCTTGGCTACTTGTTTTATCATTCAAGTTATTTTTCATTGGTCTCTTCGATACAGGCTCTGCCTAGTGAGGGGCCTCTACTTTAGTATATTGGCTCTCTGCAAAACATATTGTCTGTCTGATGTTAATTTTTAATTTTTAAGTATGTTTTACTGTGTTTTGCTGCAATAAATATTTTTTACTTTTACAATTTATTAATATCTGTATGACCGAGCTTTGCTCGGTTGCTTAACAAATATATATACAAGAATTGCTTAATCTACTACCTACGTAGCATAATATTAATGTGTTAAATGTTTATTCTTTCAAGTTGGTATAATGTGTACTATCGTGCAGGATCAGAACCGCTATTACGGAACTCGCGATAGTTATGCGACAGTTTATGTATAATAAGGATCCCTCATATCTTGTGTTTTCAGCCAGTTTATGGCTATAATTTTCATTTCATTTTAAAAGTTCTTTCATTTCAAGTCTTGAATGTAAGTTGCTAAGATATGTTTAATTAACTGCAAAATAAAAAATCGTCCATTTTAAAAAGGAACAAGTTCAAGTACTTACGTTGGTAATTTTCTTTTATCGTTATTACCAGCAATAACGGGATTTAAGGCGATTCCACTCAACACGATGCGAAGTTGCAATTATGAAGAAACGTAAATTATGTCTTTCATGCAAGCTTTCAGATTAGAAAAACAAATTTTCATGCTAATAAAAAATTCCGTAAGCGTGCCTTGCGCCTACCAAGCATAATAACTCTTCAGTTAAGTTAACATTTTCCTGTACAAAAATGACCTAGCTCCGGTTAATTATACGAACATTAGGAGCGCTGGTTGATGCAAGAGGGGATTTAGAACCAATTTCAGAAAAGCTTAGCGCGCGTTATTTTTCTTCGAACCGGCAATTCTAGCTTCTAGGAAATTTTGATGTGTCATGAACGCGATTTTATTACGCTGAAAAATCCTACAACTATTATAAACGCGAAAGTTTGTAAGTATGGATGGATGGATGTTTGTTAATCTTTCACGCCGGAACGGCTGAACGGACCTAGATGAAACTTGGCAGAGAGATGGATTATAGTCTGAAATACCACATTAGGCTACTTTTTATCCCGTGGGAATGCTGGGATTTAAATCTGCGCGGGTGAAACTACAAAAACAACTAGAACGAAGAATAGAACTAGAAACAATAACAAAAAAAACAACTAGTGATCAATATGTTTGTTTGTTAGGTTTATAGGTAGGTACCATAGGCAGCTTTCGCTCGTGGCTCTGCCCAGATATAAAGTAGCTTATACAGGGTGGCCAGAAAGTCGTGGATCAAACGCAACTAGGGGTTAGATGGGATCATCAGCTGCAAAAAATTGCGCTACTTAAAAAATTGGGTACGCTTCCGATCGCCACAGATTTGTATCAGTTGAGATCTTTACATTTTTTTTGTTTCATTTCATATTGTTTCAGACATTAGTGTCCATTCTGTTGTTGCATTATCCTAAACTAACTTTATCTGACAGCTCTAAAGTTATAGCCGTCCTTGTTGTTTCGGTCATTTAGAATGGGATGGCAATAGTATAATAGACGACCTCAGTGGCGCAGCGGGCGAGAGTCCGCCTGCGACGCTAGAGGTTGCGAGTTCGATTTCCGCCTCGGAACAAATTTGTGTACGATCTGCAGAAATTTGTTCCGTTGGTCTGGGTGTTTGTATGTATAATAAAAAATATCTATCTATGTAAGTATATAATGTATTAAATATATCAGTCATCTAGTACCCATAACAAGCTTTGAGTAGCTTACTTTGGGGCTAGATGATGCTGTGTGGATTGTCCAGCATTATTTATTAATAGTGCTTTCAAACTAGGATCATCATTTTCCTGCCCTTATCCCACTTCATGTGGGGTCGGCACAACAGGTTTTTGCTCTCCACTCTCCTCTATCAGCCGTCATTTGCTGTCAAACTAGGATAAGTTTTAAAAATGAAACAACAGAATTGGCACCATTATTAGGGCGACACGCCGTCGCCGGTTTCTTTATGATTTCCTTCACCGTTTGAGAGTTCTGGCACTGGCATTGTACACATAAATTGTAAAAACGAAAGTTTCATGAAGGAGCTCTAGTAAGGTTGGTTGCAGTCACAAGAACAGATGGAGATTTATTAGATTATTGTACGTTAAGTTGTGCAGAACTAGAAACTAGCGCGGCAAGGTGTTTGTTCCGAGTTCATCGTCTCTGTCTTTGTTTATTCGGTTAGCAGCGAGCTCAGCTTAGCTTGGAGTCTCAACTTTTCACCTCGTGCTGTGAATGCTGTGTAATATAGTCAATATATCTTGTGTTACACAGATACTTGTATTACAGGTTTCCACTCTCACTCCAGTCCTTTGCTTTGTACCTGTAAATGCATATTTACCTGTAAATGAATCGGAATTTGAATAGTCAGGAAATAGAAAACGCACGAGTCAGAAAAAGATCACACTCATTTTCAACTTTCAAAAAACGATCGTATCGGCTTATATTTTTTTATGCTATATTTTACTAGTATCCGCGTGTAAACAGTTGCTTGCAATTCTTGAAGGTCATTAATGCGCTTGATTTTGCATTCAATTATTGCTCTTGTACGTACAAGAAAATGGCATCATGTAAATGGGCCTTTAAATATCGTGTAGTATCGACCAAATACTTAAACTTTTGTGCTACAGAAAACGTTCGTTGCAAAGATCAAAGGAAATGTAATTGTTCGGCATTTCGACAGCTAAATAATATCGACAATTTCTTTTGAAATTCCAACAAGCGTAT
Organism: Plemyria rubiginata; assembly: GCA_963576535.1. Taxonomy (NCBI): domain Eukaryota; kingdom Metazoa; phylum Arthropoda; class Insecta; order Lepidoptera; family Geometridae; genus Plemyria; species Plemyria rubiginata. Next base: position 13,637,704 of record OY754907.1, read on the forward strand.
TGGATCGCTCCCTGATCGGTCAAACTTCGGCACGTGACTTTAATGCTTTATGAAAATCAACTTTGGGGCTTATTTTTAAGAGTAGTAGAGCTCTTTGTGAAGGGTTCCTCCGGAACTACCACCATGCCTTTTTGCAAGCAGCGTTGCTAGAAAATTTACTTATTTAACCCACAACAAAAACAGTTACAATAAAAGTGGGTTGGTAGGTACTAAGCATAGAAAGTACACACGTATAAAGATAAAACTACCCACATGAACCTACAGAGAGAACTTCATAACATTACAAATTTTCCCTGTGCCTCCTACTGTCCTAAATTATTAAACCGAGCGAGCGAAGCGTCTCAGTTTCCACATTGGCCAAAAATGCGTTTGTCCGGATGTCTGTCTGTCTGTCTGTTCTCCTCTACAGGTCGCATTTTTCAACCGATCTGGACGAAACTTGGTACACAGGTTATATGACTTATTAGATTTTTTTTGTCGGGGATTTTTGATTGGAGGGGTACTTCCCCCAAAAAAGGGCAAAAAGGGGGGCTATTTGATATACTGGATATCTCCACCAAATGAGATTCGATTTCGATTATTCTTTTTTTATTTGAAAGGTAGTAACTATAAGTTGGTCTCATAAAAGTTTGGCGAAGATCTGATAAGGATCTTCAGCATGATGAACAGGATAGCTCATCAAACAATCGATGGTTTTCAATCAAATTTGAGAGAAACACAAAGGACCTCATTCTACACAAGATGATGCAAAAAAAATCTAAAAGATCAAAAAAATCACAAAACGGAATATGCACTTGCACATTACATTCCTCAAATAGCTCACTTTTAGTATGCTCGCGAGGTCTACAGCTCCCAGAGCTATTATTATTATTATTATTTTATTTATTATTAGAGTATTAGTAGGACTAGTAGGATTAGTAGGATTAATATCTAGGCTAAAGTATTCGAACAGAACCATTAGAACAGTGGACCTACTAGTACTTGGCCATCTTTTGTTAAAGCTGGAAGTGAGATTGTAAACTCATCAACTGGGAACAAAGGATAGGTGTTGGGTGGGACGCTGTTTGTTTGCGGTTTCCTGTCTCATCAACGCGCGAATTGTTTCGGGGTAGGATTTAAAAACAATTTCGCTTTAATTTGTGACAGGATACCATTAAATTCGGTTTTTTGCGCAGGCCTGTCTCTAAGTTTCCATCCCATGTTTTCTTTCACCGTGTCACACGCTATTCCCACAACTAGGCTCACTAAAGTAAGCAAATCGTTTGCAGGACGATGTGTGCGCTTCTATAACAAAGTCCCAAGCGATATACATCAGTTGTCAATTAGCAAATTCAAAAGCCTAATAAAAAGAAACTCTTAACAAATTAAAAATATCTGTTTATGTAGATGACAAAAAAAGCTTGGAACTGAACTATGTTCCAACTCATTACAAAATCTATATTATTATGTATAGATAATCCTGCTAATATTATAAACGCGAAAGTTTGTAAGTATGTATGGATGGATGGATGTTTGTTACTCTTTCACGCCGGAACGGCTGAACGGATCCGGATGAAACTTGGCAGGGATATTGATTATAGTCTGGAATAACACATAGGCTACTTTTTATCTTGTGGGAATACCGGGTATTGGCAGATATTTAGCATTTTACCGTATTTAGCTGATACATTTTTAGTTCCTAAATAATTACTAGATGTCGCCACAGGAAAGATTAGCACGCGCCATCGTTGCGTTTCGAACAATGAGTGATATCAGCAATCGTAGGTATAAATGTTTTCCGATCACCAAGATTTAAATCTGCGCGGGTGAAACCGCGGGGCGCAACTAGTCATACAAAAAAACGCTAAGAACCAAGCTTAGTTTCTTGCCAGTTCTTCTAGGCTTTGGTCGCGACGATCTGATATAAAGGTTTCAAAGTGATCTCTTGTGATTGTACTGATTATAAACCATTTAGATTTTTTGATTCGTTTGAGTGTGATATACAGTAGTAGTAGTGTGTGTAGATTAGTAAAAGTTTGGTTGGAGAAAAATGAAAGCGACGTTATTAAGGCTTCGGTGACAGCGGCTCGCAATTTCGAGGTGCGATTGGCTATTATTTCATTTTATTTCATTTCGGGGAGGTTGTTTGAAAAAATAACTCTAAAGAAACACGCATAAATACTGTTCGAACACAAATAATACAATAATATAAGGGAAACATGCCCGAATCAGAAATCATTTTGGTATTAGTATGTTTGGTCTTACATTTACCTAATACCAAAATGATTTCTGACTCAAGCACATTTCCCTTATATTATTGTATTATTTGTGTTCGAACAGTATTTATGCGTGTTTCTTTAGAGTTATTTTTTCAAACAACCTCCCCGAAATGAAATAAAATGAAATAATAGCCAATCGCACCTCGAAATTGCGAGCCGCTGTCACCGGACTCTTAAAGTAAAATAAAATACGTTTGTTTTATTTAGTTAAAAATTATCGTCAAGCGACTAGATAAACATTTCAGAAGCAACTTTTTCTCTGGAAAATTTTCCTTATTTTTACAAATGTTAAACTGTTGTTGGAAAATGTTATCTTTACTGCGTAGGCATCCGGACCGTCTGGCCTGAGCTGCGCCACGTCCGGCGTGATAACGACTCTGTTTCTCTAAATGAATACTTATGTCTCTCTTATAGATCCGACCTATTTTTCCGTGACCGAACGCCTTTTTGAGCATCAAGGAATTCGAATACAAGTTAAGCATGCACCAAAATGTGAATAATTATGCCAGTTTTTGACGTTGTTTTTCCATGTCATGTTTTTGAAGGAGTTTTTTTTTTCATTTCTTTTTCTTTCAAATGCTGGTCACGAGCTGTTCATGTGTCGTGACCATCTTTGTCTTTTGGGTGGTTCTTTTTAATCAAATCAAATAACGATTATCTCAGCATTCACACGGAGGATATTTCAGCCATAAATACTTAAAACTAGATTTAAAATTGGATAATTTCTGTCACTGGTAAAATATTATAAGGTTTTATAAAGGAATTTGAATACAAGTTAAGCATGCACCAAAATGTGAAAAATTATGTCAGTTTTTGACGTTGTTTTTTCCATGTCATGTTTTTGAAGGAGTTTTTTTTTTCATTTTTTTTTCTTTCAAATGCTGGTCACGAGCTGTTCATGTGTCGGGACCATCTTTGTCTTTTGGGTGGTTCTTTTTAATCAAATCAAATAACGTTTATTTCAGCATTCACACGGAGGATATTTCAGCCATAAATACTTAAAACTAGATTTAAAGTTGGATAATTTTTGTCATTGGTAAAATATTATGAGGTTTTATAAATCACATAACTGAATGCAATATCATCTCAAGGCCTACCTATAAAGTTATATCTATTATGTAGTTTTTTTTTATACAACTAGCTGATGGAACAAGCAGATAGCCCACCTGATGTTAAGTGGTGACCATAACCTATAAACAAAACATTGCCCCGTAGGTCACGCACGATAGGAACGTGCCCTATGATGCACTGCCCTGCGTCCATCAACGTGAGGCATACTCTTAATATTTAATTATTCAATACATGTTTTCGTTGCTTCAGATTTTCGGCGTTGCTACCCAATATTCATTTCGGATGGTGAGTTTTTATCTTATAGCAAAAATATGCCTATTTTTAGCAACCGTTTGCAAAATACGGTGGGAATATTCCTTGTTGCTTATTCCGACCGTGAGTCTGGAAGGCTATTAGCCCGAGTCCTGCTCTCTGCGAAAATTACACTCTTCAGGACCTTATCCGAAGAGGTGTCGTTTTATCACGACTTGAGGAAAAAATGTAACACTATTTCACCATTCATCCTAATCATTTCATGTTTAAATTTGATAGGCTGGATGGGTCTGGTACTAATTACCAATTTTTATAATTTCGTTTTTTCCAATTGCTGGTCACGAACCGTACATGTGACGTGACGTGACCATCTTTCTCTTTAAATTCAATTCCTTTTGTGTGTTCCACCAATAAAAAAACATTTAATTTAATTTCGAAATTAGGAATTCAGTTTTTTAGATAAGTTTGATTCGTATAAGAATATAATCAAGTATATTTTGCGCAAAGTTAATTCATTTCGCACTATCGTAAACCCAAAAGAAATCTGGGTGATGGAAGTACGACCATTAAACTTAACCAAGTTTTTGACGGCCGTCAAAGCTACATTAAAACAAAAATTCTCGCTTCGTCTCACAATCAAAAATGTAATTTAACAAACTAAAAAAGCTTTTCTACGCCTTAATCGAAAAAGATTTCTTCCACCCTGCCTTTCCCACAAAAGGGACGAAAATGACGATTCCCTTCATTATGGCAGCTTAGCGATTTTAAAGACACCTTTTAGGAGCACTTCAATTTCGGCCTATTTTCGGTATAATTGCGATCGGTAGCTCCTTCCATTGTAGAGAGCTGTTCTGTGGTGTGCCGTTACTGGGGTTGCGGGAGAAAGAATCTTATAAGTCGTACGCAAGGGGTCATTAACAAGGGGCATGCGAATGTTTGACAGCCCTCATAGCTCAGTTACCCCCGATTTCTGAAAGCCCGACCAAAGCTAAGGCTAAGGCTGTCAAGTCACTTGCTGTTTCAGTATCTACTTCAAATTAGATATAGAGAAAGCGAGTGATTTGACCGCCGATTAGCATTAATCGGGCATTCAGAAATTGGGGGTTAGTGTAATGGTGAGTTCGATCCTCACACACAACAAACATTTGTTTGTTCCATAACTATTTCTCATTAAAAAAGGCTACGACAGAAATCCTCAGTTTTAACCAATCGCTCGGACCCTTTTTTTAGGCGGCTCTATAGACGACAGCCCTCTCTCAGGCCTACTCCAGAATGGCGACTACAAAATAACCATAGACATGTAAATAGAAACAGAAAATGTAAATAAATTTAATAGTAATAAATAAATGATGTGCATAAATAAATAATAAAATATACTAAATGAGATCTAATAATAATAAAAAAAATTATTGTACTATTTATAAACTAATCTGATTTTGTATTTATGCATGAATATGGAAAATGTTTTAAATTTTGTTTTTGTATAATAAATGGCTTTTTACTTTTACTAGTCGACAGACGCCGAAAAGTAACAAAACAAGGTATTACGTCAACTGGCCCCGTATGGCCATACCCTTGTTCCCTAGACTTTGTTGAGTAGTGTATTTAAATTCTCGGACCTTTTTAACAACACTGTACTAAAATAGGCATCATGATATTTCCAAAACGATTTAAAAAAATAAATGGCAAGTTGCTACAAAACAGTAAAAAATTCAAAAAGTAGGCGTGGTGCGATTAATTATACAGAGGTTTCATTATGTTGGCGATATGCAACCAATTGTATGAAAATTTGTAAAAGTCGGCTAAGCTCTATAGTAGGCATCTCGCTACTAAATCGTCTTTTCCGGGGCCAGTCTGTTTTGAAAGAAACTAGTCGACAAGAAGAAGAGCCAATCGTTTTAATTAGAAGGACTCGTACGATCATCACCATTAATGCATATTGATCGGAAAAACGGTTGGAAAGTCGGATATTTTCTTATACTAAACTATGTTCCGAACATTTCCGAAGGTGTTACCGCTCTTTGTCACAGGTGAGACCTTTCTGATGCTTTCGTAGCCTCGCATGATTTACGACGTCACCGTTCATTCGTTCTTTTATTGACTATCTCATGTCTCCCCGGTGGCATTTTTGGTTTATGACCGTCTGAGTTTTAATGCTTTTACTTTAAAAATCCGTGAAAAATGCCAATGTCGCATTTTTTCAATCGTGAGGACCGGCATGTTGTAGAACCTAAAAAGTCCAAAAACATGTGTCCAGTCTCGTGAGGATCTTTGAGGCCCACTTAAAATCCTTTCACCACACTGTTTCGGACGCTACAATCCCCAAGAACGGTAGACAGAAAATCTCAAAAGGCATTTGTTCAATAAAACCACAAAGATCACTGTAATAAGCCTTCAAGCTAAGATTAACCTAGGCGTCAGATATACGCGACCATTCAGAATACATTCTTTGAGACTACTTAGATTAGAAAATTAGCGGTTACGAATTTTTTTTATATAAATATATAGCTGAGACCTTGCGTCAACTCATTCTTGGTCTGGGTGTTTATGTATAATAAATATCTATCTATGTAAGCATATAATGTATTAAATATATCATTCATCTAGCGCAAGCTTCGAGTAGCTTACTTTGGTGCTAGATGATGCTGTGTGGATTGTCCAGCATTATTTATTTATTTATTCATTTTTCAATTCAGCATAATCTGTTTCATTCATTGTTGTGTTGCAATAACTGGACGTAACAAGTACCTTCACTTTCATATAAACTCAAGCACCCTTCACCGAATGGTCAAATAAAATATATGATACACAGTCCGCCACTTCCCGAACGTGTATTCAGCCAGCTGTAGGGGAAGTGAGTCATCGTTCCCCGCGTAGGTAGGGTTTCTTTGGATTTAATACGAGGGTTCTTTGCTATTTTATAGTAAATTATTCATTTGCCGAGCTCAAATAGAATCATAATATGATAAATATAGTGCGTGCGTAGGGTGAGAATATAAAGGAATTTGAAAAGTAATTAGATTTTTTATACTCTTACTGTTACAAGAATTCCCGGTTTCTGAAAGCTCGATGCTAATATTTCAGATTTTACTTCAAATTAGATAAGAGATAGCAAGTGACTTGACAGCCGATTAGCTTTGATCGAGCTTTCAGAAATCAGGGGAAAACTTACAGAACAATCAGATGGCTGACCTGATGTGAAGTGGTATCCGTCACCAACAAAGCATTGTAAGTCACGCACGACATGAACGTGCACTGCGTGCGATGCTTGCCCTGCGTAAATCAACTTGAGACATGCAAATGCTAAGCTATAGATGTGTAGTTGTAACTACACCCATCAAGCCGGAACTCAAAAACGCTTACTGACTGCAGAAAAAGTATGGTGGTATACTTCGCGGATCAGCCTTCATAAGTTCTACTCGGTAAATCCGTTTGGGAAGAAAATTCGAAGCTAGCAAGAAAGTCATTAAACAAAACCTCGCTATATATATGACACAGACAATGTGGGACACAACTTCAATATACGACAGAAAGTTGTAGGTACGTCATTTACCCGCGCAGTTTATGAGTAGGTACATATCTCAGACCCTGAGCCCTAAGGACAAACGCTGCCCAAAATTAACTTGACCTTTGAAATTCTGGACAAATTAATTTATCCATGTGGAATAATCAGCTCCATTTAACAAGATTAGAGATTTCTTGAATGAGAGGATTAGAACAAGATTAGAGATTTCTTCCTCAGATTTGAAAAAGATGAAGAAAGTGTCGTAGATAATGTTATTTTGTTTCAAGTTACTAAAATACCTCCTTTACCGTCTAAGAGCACTGACTTTGCCCACATCCTACTTCCTACTTATATTATAAATGCGAAAGTTTGTAAGTATGGATGGATGGATGGATGGATGGATGGACGGATAGATGTTTGTTACTCTATAACTCCAGAACGGCTGAACGGATCTTGGTGAAAATTGGCACAGAGATATATTATAGTCTGGAATCACACATAGGCTACTTTTTATCCCGTGGGAATACCGGGATTTGAAACTACGCGGGTGAAACCGCGGGGCGCTACTAGTTAACTATAAATATCGAGTTGCCGAGCTTTGATCGGTTGCTTAACAACGCCATCTACTGAAGTAGCTTGAAAAATAATAGTATTATTACTCGCCAATAGATGTCAGAAAGCTTTGAACGCAAAATGAGTACCTACCTAGTATTTTATTGTAATTATACCAAAGAATATTTTAAAACAATGACGAAACACGCTAGTTATAACGATTAAAATTCCTTGTACCCCGTTAGTTTGACAATGTTTGCAAACTTTGTATCAACGCAAAAAGCGTTGAAAAACTCTGCCTCGCGGAAAACTGCAGTTATTTTTAAGCTGGAGTACTCTGGAAAAGTCGTCGGAAAAAAGGTTAGTAAGTGAACGTATTTTTCCCACTTTTATACTTTTTTCGAGTGTTCATAATGCAGAAACTTTTCAACTCTTTGTGGAGTGCTAGCTACCTGAACACTTTGAATAGTTTTGTTTTACCAGGCAGCAAAACTATTTTGTTTCGTGTTTATAGTAATATAGCCTATATTATATTCTAGACTAGCCTAACCGGGAAACCAAAATAATAATAAAAATTTTGTTTTGTTTACAAATGATAAATAAAAATGAATGAATTGAATTGGTGAGCTTTCTACACAGCACTATCTAGCCCTAAACTAAGCCAAAGCTTATAATATGAGAACCAGATAGCTGATATATAATACATAATGTAATTCTTTACACCCAGACAAAGAACAAACATCTATGTTCAATAGGCACCAACTGAGCTATGAAGGCTGCCGAGTGCCGATTCTAGATTAGTCTTAGCGCAGTATTAAGATCCTTTAAAACTAAACTAGGATATATAGTTTTATATTCATAGTTTTAGTTAGGACTTATAAAGCTATAAAACTTCTAGATACTGCTGCTATATTGCAAAAGATATTATCAAAGCTTAGATTCCCAGATAAACCTTGACCTAAAACCAGTATTTATTTATGCAAATTTCGAATTCTCTCTGTATGGGCGGTTTGCTTGGGTATCTGACTATTTTACATTCCAGTGCGTCTAAGGCAGCGAAGCGAATAGACGATTAAATGTAACTCGTGCACGTGGTTTAAATGCAGGTAAATGCAAAACTGAAATAAGTAACTGACTGCAAAATTCAGTTAGTTTTTGGAATATACTTATCTAAGTACATGTGACATGTCAAAAGATCTATAAAGATTATGAATTATAGTGATTTTCTCTGAATTATTACGGTTTTTGTTTGCTTCTAGATAACATAATATTTACCTAAAGGGTTTGATATTGGGACTCAATTTAAGAGGCATAACCGTCAAGCATCATTTCGCATTTTTTTAAATATTATATCACTAAATAGGGTTATAAAATATCGAAGGAACCAAGTTTCCAAATAAAGTAAATTTTAATACAAATGGGTTTTCATAAAACAAACGGCGTATATTAAACGCTCAGACGACGCGCGTGAATGCACGTTTTCTGCGCCTTAGATGCCGATATTTGCGTTCATGATCCGCAATCATGCTTTAAACGCGCGCGCGTACAACGCGATACAAGCGTAAGTGAAACGCGTAAGGTCTCGCTAAAAAAGAGATTTAACATACGAAAATTCTAAAAGGAATGCACCTGATATTGCCCTTCTCTCATTACCATCGTCGGCGTTCAATTTGTAGCAAAAATTGAATTCAATAAGGTAGCAGCTGCGGCAGAGCCAATGCAGAATTCATTTATCTAGAAGCTATCATGCTAAAATGGTGCCATTCGCGCCGCTAATGGACTGGCTACAGAAACCTCTGGAAGAACTTTTCTTGACATAAATGAGGTATCTTTAGTCATGAATCTTTTGTGTCGTCGCCTTTACGCAAGCTCTGTTAGACTTGAGACCGAGTGCCTAACTTAACTGATAATTTTAATACCAACCTAACTGATAACTTTAATACCTATCCTGTAACTCAGAAAGGCACAATCAATTTCTTAAGGCTAATACAAGAGCTAATGTGACTCTCGCTCGCACGTTTTGACATGTTGAAAGGTATAAATTCACTACCTCCATTTTCGAAAAATCGCAAACAACCATTTTTTATGCAATCACATTGCACGCAAAATGTGATGTTTTCCCAAAGATTATACAGTATGGGGCTCTTCAAAAAGGTCGTTATGAAATTTTGTTATTCCTCTGGTATTGCATGCGTTCATAGGCTATGGTAACCGCTTCCCATCAAGCGGGCCGTAAGCTTGTTTGTCTACTTTGTTTTATAAAAAAGTGTAGTACAAGAAATGCTCATTTAAAAGTTTTTAGATTTACTGCTGAGATAATCAAAATAACCATGTTTTGCGTAAAGATGACAATCTCTGATCTAAGACTGGGTATTTAAATTCTGGTATTTTAAAGCCGTGGAGTTGTAATTTTTTTTATATGGCTCCTGTCTCACTGACCTCAATAAATGACACATTGAGGTCAGTGTCCTGTCTACAGACAATCTTACCACTGTCAAGTGATATCAGACATAAAATTTTCTAGTCACCAAGGAATTTGAATACAAGTACATCAAATTCCATGCTAGTCAAGTCAGTTCAAAGTCTAGTCAGTCAATTGTTTTGAAGAAAAACAAAATGACTTTAACACAAAGTACGACAGGAAAGAAGAAGAAGAGCTTAGTCCAACCAAAGAGCCAAAGGTTCACGATCGATAAACGTCGTATCTCGCCCTAATAAAAACCGGATCAGACTTCATTTTGTGTCGCGACAAGGAACGCTAGCGGTGTATAGCTTTCGAATCTAATTTTCTTCTCGTATAGGAACTTCTCGCTTTTATTTTCCGTTTATCGCACACTGAGTGAATACGAGACTCGGGCGTCTATTAAATGAGAAATAAAACAAAAATAACTCAGGCGTTCACAAAAAAGTGGAATTAGAAGTCCTGCAGCAAGAAAGCACGAGTTAATATCTTCGTTCGATTATGTGGGACGAGAGGGATACGATCAGATACGATTTTGGTCCTATTTCGAATCGAAAGTTTGTAAGTATGGATGGATGGATGTTTGTTACTCTTTCGCGCCGGAAGGGCTGAACGGATCTGGATTAAATTTGGCAGAGGGCTAGATTATAATCTGGAATAGCACATAGGCTTTTTTTTATCCCGTGGGAATACCGGGATTTAAATCTGCGCGGGTAAAACCGCGGGGCGCAACTAGTGGTAGAATAATCCAAATTAGGTATAGCTAAGTAATATCAAATCCGGATATACAGACATACAGCTGATAATATGGTAATAATGTATAATAATATTCACTAAAAAAAAATTACCTATAGAAATTAAATGTGCCAATGTACCTTGTAAACTGTTTTACCATTAAATAATTGCCTGAAAACACTTGAGTTGGTACTTGGTTGGTACTAAGAGATATCCTAGGACATCTACCGTTCCTGGTTATCAAAGTCGTGAAGCTGTTAAAGTTTTGTTTGCAGACAATGGTCTTTCTCTCGCGTATTGATTTTAAAATGAAAGGAATTCCTTTCAACTGCTTTATCTCTAAGGAAACACTTTCCAAAAGCTAATTGTGCAAACTAAATTAAGTTTGGAAAGCTGACCGGCCGCCGCGCCGCCTTCGAGTTTGTCATTTATCTCAAGGGCCCTTGCCTCCCCTTTTCGCCTGTTCGCATAAATACTGTTTTAATTTAAAATCTCAATCGTATTTCCAAGTTGTCAGAGTTGAAATTGTTTTGATTGGGACAACGAGCGGATCGGGCGTTGGGCGAAAGCAAAGCATTGTAAGCACTCTTATTTTACTCTCCGCCGTGCTTCTCTAATCTCTTTATTTTGTTTTATGTAATTGGGTTTTTTTTTTAAGGTTTTAATCAGTCATTTCGAACTTCTTCGTTCTTGGTTTTGGGATTACCTCCTTGGCTCCTACTACTATTATAAACGAAAGTTTGTAAGTATGGATGCATGGATGGATGTTCCTTTTCACCCCGGAATGGCTGAACGGATCTGGATGAAACTTGGCAGACCGTTAGATTATAGTCTGGAAGACCACATAGGCTACTTTTTATCCCGTGGGAATACCGTGATTTAAATCTGCGCGGGTGAAATATCAAACATAATTAACAAAATAAAAAACCTGTAATTGGCTATATTACTATAACTTAATAAGTTTTAAACTAATTTTATCATAACTACTGTGTTGGTTTTCTAATAAAAAAAAATTATGCAGGTAGATGATAGATCCAAAAAAACTGAAACAGCTTCACGACTTTGATCCCCAGGTACGGTAGATATCCCTTCAGATCTCCCAGTACCAAGTAGGTACTAATTCAAGATTCTTTGAGGATGTCTAAGGGGGGTAGTCAGAGGTACGTCCAAACATTACATTTGGCACATACCCACATTTTGCAGTAGTTAGTATTCCATACGTGACAGGTTGCGAGCCCATCGCCGCTGTTAGAATACTAACTGGTTTCCTCACGATGTTTTCCTTCACCGTTTAAGAGCGCTGGCATTGCGCACATAAATTTTTCGATAGAAAAATCCATTGGTGCACGACCGGATTCGAACCTGCGACCTTACGATCGGAAGGCGGGGTCACTCCCAATAGACCACCGGTGCTCAATAGATCCAACCTATCTAATAATCAATATTAGACGTATTATATTTATTACGGTTTAAGTTACTATGCGTGACAAGTCAGTTACACTTAGAGAGAAAGAGATGATATTGATACGTTTCTTACATTACGCTTCTATGAAATTCATCTATGAAATTACGGAAAAATTAGTTGATAATTTTAAAACACCGTAATTCTCGAGGCATATCCATACTAACTTATTATTTAAGGTCATTGATCCTATGTCATTCTACCTACTCCGATCTCTGCATTACGTATTATAGTAGTCTGCATGACTGCGCCTTAATTTATCTGGTTCGGGATATGACCGCCTGCTTAAACTTCGTTCTTTATTGCAGCCGAACTTGTTAACAATAACTTCTTATGTTCACTAATAATGCAAGTCCCTGCAGTGTTGCCTTGTTCTGAATTTATTCAAATAGAAAACTACTGCATATTAAAGTCAATGCACCCATTATTTGCCGTTTTGCTGCATTTACTTGGTTATCGAAATATACCTTCGTTTATGGTCTAATTTCGCGTGGCAATAATAAGGTTCTTCAACTCTTCTTTTTATACCACACGACATTATATTAACTATATGTGTATATAAAGATAATTTTTACAACGCGTGTCTGTAACAAAATATCGAGACAAAAAATTGAGAAAGTACATTCGATCACATAATTGGCTAATAACTAATCGAGTGATTTTGAAAGTTTCTGCCATCTTTGCATCAGTTAAATCGAGGTGTATCTCAAAGAAACATATTATAAAATGTTGGTAGGGAAGTAGTTACGTATTAGTAAGTATTCTAAAGTCTGAATCAGCAAAAAAATATTGGTTTTATTAAAAAAGGATGAAAAGAATGTCGGGCGAAAACGGTTTGTAGTTTAAGCTTCAATGCACCATAAGTATTCCGTTTAAAATAGGTTACTAACAAAGCCAGCTAGATATGTACTAGAAAGTCTGCAATATCTAGCTAGACGCTTACTTATGCAAGCTTTTGCGCTTGATAATCGCTGCGTGCTGGTTATCACGTACACAAGCGTATTTACTAGAAACAAACAGAAAAAACTGCTTCACGATTCTCAATACATTTATTGTTTTCACATGGTTGAGGTCATATTTAGTTGCTATGGTAGCACTTTACATCGCTATAATACTTTGTTCGTGTATTCTTATATTCCCAAATACGACGACGTTTAGTGACTTTGTTGACATAAATTTGCCTATTTTTACGAACAACACCAATTCAAATTCCTTGAACAACACCACGGAATAGAGAAAACCCTACAACACGAATGCTCGAATACATGTATACCGGTGACGTGCGTGTTCGAGTTAATCGGGATTCAATATAATAAACCGAATATAAGCAAAAAAATGAATATTTCGAATATCAATGAAATGCTTCAATTGCCAATTTTTTTTGTGTTACGGCGGAGATCGAGTCAAATATCAAGATTTTGCTTCAGTTTTAACTCTTGATTACGATTACCTATACCAACAAAATATGGTTGCTCAACCAAATTTTGGCAGAAATCGTAGCACTTATACGATTTCTTTATATTATTACAAAAGTTTCGCACTTGTGCCCTCAACTGTACCCTTCTCGGAAGGCACCCATTCGATATGTTCAGCTAAACCGGTTACTCGTATTGATTGCAGCTAACTGTACGGCATGGTTAGTTGGTCGCGAAAACGACATTTGCGAGTTTCGGTACAGCAGGCTTGTACCTCCAGCTCGTTATAGGATTCTAGAACTTCTCGTTAGCTTTTTGGGAACTAGATAGTAACTTTTTATTTATCAAGTGTTTAGAAAGGATAGGGTCGTTCGGTCGTGAACGGGTCTTGTGAGTAAAGCTGAAATAGCGTGGTGAAAAAAATTGGTGCGTGCGGGGCTAAAATTGTGTGAAATCTATAAGAAGTTTAGTGCCGAGTGAATGTGTGGATCGAGCTAACAACTGTTACAAGACCTAGTCAGAGTCAGTCTGAGATTCTCGCAATACCTACGAGGTAAGTAAAAGTTTGTTTTGTATCCGTGACAGATGCCTAGCAGTATTGCTGGCATGACATTCATTAGGTAGAAACTCTACTACTAATGACAGGGTTGGGGGGAATCATGATTCGATACTGGAAAGAAAAAAAATTACAAAATCGGGGTGTTTAGACAAGAATCAAAATTTTATAAAAATGACATTAACATGACAGATGCTACCGCCAAGCTAATGTCATTTCCATACTACTTTATTTCCGCGTGCGTTAATGCAAACAGACACAGACAGTGGATCTTGTCAGACCCTCAGTTACGACATCCGTGCTCGTGCAAACTGGTTATTGAAACGGCAGCTGTTTGTTGCAGAACATTTGTGGGCACTTATCTTATAAAATCCATAGCAGTTATGTACATTAGGTATATACAGGGTGAATCTATCAAGTGGGCGTGCATGTCGGCACAAACCTGCTTTGTCTACCAAGATGACGTAACAAAGCGACGGTGTGTAACGTGTGGAATGTTGACAACTGTGCATGGTATAGGACTAATAGTGTTTGCTTTGACGACGCACAATTTACAAGACGGGCCCTTACCACAATCTCTTGAAATATTCTTATTTCAATATTACTTTACTTTTTGATCATAAAGCGGACTCTATGCAGTTGACATAAGACATTGACATAAAAGGAATATTGAAATAAGAATGCTTCGAGAGATGGTGGTACGAGCCCTGCACCAATTTGTAAACCAATCAAATAAAAATTTTGTAGTAGTTTGTAGTAAGTAATGATTCAACATTATCAACAACATATCACTCAACATTAAAAACACAAACCAGGAATAAAGGTTTTCCTTATCCTTGTCTCAAATAGTAGTTAATTCAACCGAATTCGATTTTCAAGGAATTCCACTCCAACAATTACTTCCACTCATCCTTCCGTGCTATCTTGTCAGATATTGACGGATCCATAACTGCTACAACTGACGTGTCGGAAAATCGACTTACACATCTGAGGGAGAGCGATAGCATAAATCCTATTTTTGCTTACACATTGTCTGGCGCTAGAGTGCTCGGCGCTCAGATATCAGAGGGCTGGGATTTAGAAAGGATTATTTGGCTTTCAAAGGATGACCTACATTTTCGATGCATTTAATTGTTAGCTTGTAAAAGAATAGGAAAGTAGTGTTCTGCCCTGAGTAGTCATGCTCTAATGGCACCACTCGAGGTACTTTCCATATTGCTAGTATTTTGTTGATAGCCCCACTGGGTTGCCTGAGTGGTCTCAGTGAAATATGAGTCTTATGAAAGTAACAAGCTCTTACAAACAATGTAATTCACTGTCAGTTTGGCGGAACTTTACTAAAAAAAGCTTGAGTACCGTTTTGCAATTTTTCGTCGCTCAAAGATTCACAATCGGAACTCTTGGGAACGTTTCTGAATGCAGTTAATTTGCAAAGCGTGCAATGGTTGTGCATAATCAACCAATTTTAACTCTCTTTATAGAATAGTGTCGTGTCGGGCATAGATTTAATAAATACTAGCGACCCGCCCGCGTGCCCCTGCTTCGCACGGGTGCACATATCATGGATGTATTATACCTTCCTTTGACGACCTCTGTGGCGCAGCGGGCGAGAGCCTGCCTGCGACGCAAGAGGTTGCGGGTTCGATTCCCGCCGTGGAACAAATTTGTGTACGATCTGCAGAAATTTGTTCCGATGGTCTGGGTGTTTTCTATGTATAATAAAAAATATCTATCTATGTAAGTATATAATGTATTAAATATATCAATTATCTAGTACCCATAACACAAGCTTTGAATAGCTTACTTTGGGGCTAGATAGTGCTGTGTGGATTGTCCAGCATTATTTATTTATTTATTTTATTCCTCTTGAATCGCTCTATCTATTAAAAAAACCGCATCAAAATCCGTTGCGTAGTTTTAAAGATTTAAGCGTACAAAGGGACATAGGGACAGAAAAAGCGACTTTGTTTTATACTATGTAGTGATATATATTAGTGGATATTTACACAGCACTATCTGGCCCTAAGCTAAGCAACGCCTGAACTAACTATGGAAGCAGATTTCTAGCTGATTATAGTAAAGTAAAAAGTAGTTTATCATCTAGATTAGTACAGCAGTATGATTTATTTTATTTATTTATTTATTTACTTACAGCTAGTTCCTAACTTTACAGACATGTACTTATCTAATACGTTAAAACTAGAAATGTAACATTTATATAAAAACTAACAATAAATAGAAATAAAACAACAAAATATAGACACTTCGACGTCTGAAGAATATGAGTCGACTAGTTTATGCGAGCAATACACGGGGTTTAAAGAACCCTGAATTCGGAAGTTGCAATACATCCACGGGAACTTTTAGACCCCGAATCCAGAAGACGTATGTACCAGTCGGGTTTATGTACTAAATCCGGTATAGGAATAAAATACGCGTCCTCGTAAAACGTCATGAATGTACCTGCGTGATTTACCTTATTGCTATTGAATTATTTATGTGTGGATATTATTGGTAGTATTTGTTCCTCATGTTCTGCATTAAATAGGGTACGGCGGATTTAGATGGGATGGAGATGGCATGGCTATCAGGGTTTACTTCATCTTGTCGTATTACTAGTACTCTCTAAATAGTGTGGTGGAAGGGTTTTAAGTGTGAAAAAAAAGGCTCCCTTGTAACACTTGAAACATGGTTTAGAAGTTCTAATTTCTATGACATGCCGGTTTCCTCACGATGTTTTCTTTCACCGTTTGTGAGTACCTACTGGCATTGAAGATTCAATATCATGTGAAGATGATGTGAAGGTTCACTATCATGTATTGATACATGATAGTGAATCTTACTATTGACTTAAGGTTAGGTTTGATGAAAATATTTTCAAATCAGACAGGGAGGTTTATTTTGATCTTAGGATAGATCTTAAGGTCTAAGGCTTGACTCCAGCTAAACCGGTGTTTTGTCTTTCGTCCTCCTTTCGGTTAAGTACAACCGAAATACCCTCCGGAGTATAGGCACTGTAACGAGCAAGGCCGCTCGTGAAGCTCCGATTTAATTCCCTGCAAATTCTCGACATTCAACGAAACAGGCATATTTTATAATCCTCTTATCTGTCACATTACAATTCATCAAGGGAAGTTAGGTCGTCAGTCGGGAGCGTTCGGGAACATTCGAATTTTCGCGTACACGTACGTAGTTGGTAGTTTATCTGTCAGACCGGCTGATTTATTGTCTGTGGAGTGACACTGACAAGTGACAGACTGAAGCGACAATGGAGTAAAAACATGGGTATGGAATTTTTCCCAAGGCTCGTGTCCTCCCTGTTAACTTTTATCTATAACTATAAGAATCAAAGTCCTGACTGACTGACTGACATATAGACAACGCACAGCCTAAACCGCTGGTCGTAGAGACTTGAAATTTGAGGAGTACATAGTTCTTACAGCGTAGACGTGTGCTAAGAAGGAATTTTTCAAAATTCAACCCCTAAGGGTGTAAAAAGGGTTGAAAACGTTTGTATGAAAAATCGTATTCCTTCAACCTAGGAACTTGAAACTTAGAGGACATATACCCCAAAGTCAATAATTAAGTTTGTCATTTTTAGTTTTTAAGAACTACCCCCAATAAGGGTGCAAAAGGGTGTTGTAGTTTGTATGGGAGTTTTTTAACGAGTGGTTCAATTGATTTCAAACTTGGAGTAAATTTACTTCTAAATAAATAATTAAGAACGACATTTTTAGTTTTTGTAAACTACCCTTAATAAGGGTGCAAAGGGATGTCAAACTTTGTACGAGAATTTTGTTACGCGTAGTGCGATTGACTTGAAACTAAAAGTAGATAAATAACAAAAAAATATACTAATTTAGGGTTTTATCTCGGGTGGAATGCGCGAGTGGCATCAGAGGCGCAGCGGTGGCGGGCGAAGCGCGGGGCGGGGCCCTTAGCGGGCCTAGCTGGGACTTGGACCGCTGTATCTAAGTAGTTATGCGCAAAAGTACTAAACTACGCGGGTGAAACCGCGGGGCGCAGCTAGTAAATACATATACTCCGGGACAATAAACTGACCACGTTTTTGAACGCCAGTCGTATATGTGTGGGATGTTGTTGATTTATTTTGAAGTTACCTTTTCGAAGTTACCTCAATCTACTAGTTTCTGTGTTGTGGTGACCAAACTTCGAAAGTACCTACTTAAGGCATCTAAATTATAATCGAAAAGGCATAGCGGTCTATCGTCAGCGTAATTCGATATGAACAGGTTTTCAGGCATCGAAAATTTAGTTTTACAAAACTATTATAGCTTATCAATGTAATAACTAAGAACTTGATTATTTTATAAATTCACATAGATGTGATGTGTGTTCTTGGTTTTTGCCACAGTTTCGCACGTGAAAAACCTTTGTACATACATCTCAGACTAGTTGACATACATTAAGGGTGACAAGTAATCATTTCGCAAAACTATACCACGGTTCACTACCGCTATCTAGGATGCCTTATCGAAACAAAATTTGTTTTGACAATACCTGACTGCAAAGAAGAAAAATTCAAAAATCGAACGTAAATAACGATTCCCCAATCCCTATGATTTTCCTTGCGATCTATTTCCATCTCACAAGGTTTTTTCTGTCAGTCATACTTAGTTTACCTCCTTCCATGGTCTATCCACATGCAGAGCATAGCTCGTAACTTGCACCGACGAGGCTATGCTTGGCGTCGCATACTTATGAATTTAATAAGACACGAACAAATTACCAAGAGCCGGAACTATCCGAGGCGGCATGTTCATTAAGAACTACTCTATGTAGTGACAACTGTGGAGTTCTATGTTACATGGCTTACATCGACGATATTCGTTCTAAAATATACAAGCCTGGTTTTGGTCAAACCAAGGCATTCACCATAATGATTGCTGAAACTGATAAAAAAGTATTGGTAAGTGTTTCAAAAGGCAGGCTGTACTTACCAACTTTGACTTCGATATTTACAATGTCCTCGGCCCATCTAGAGGCGTCGCCCGTTTCTTCTCCCGGTTCGTATTCGACATGAGTAGGTATCAGTAAAGGGAAAAAAAGTAATGCTACGCCATCATGCCCAAAAGGTCATTTATGAGCTTATCTGTAACGAAGTCCGAACTGAAAGCCTTGTGGAGTATTCTAACTCCCAAAAAAATTCAAAGCCAAAAACAAATGCCGAATACACACAGTATATTTGTCATGTAATCCAGTTAACCGGTTTAGCGCGTATCCGCCAAGTGACGCCTGCCCGTGACAGCTATCATAATGGCGGCCGATATTTCAGGACATAAAGAAAATGGCGCGTATGCAAATTCAAATGGCATTGCGCAAACTGATTGGTTTTGTTTTGAAAGTGTAATGCGAATAGATTGTTCATAACATAACACAATGCGAAGTTATCAACGTTAAGTCGTTTATTTCTATAATCATAACTTGTATGAGCTCTACCGCTTTGTGAAGGGCTCGTCCGGGGAAGTACTACCACCATGCCCATTTCTGCCGCCAAGCAAGCAGCGTCGCTTCGTTTCGTTTTGAAGTTTATTTATTTTTATTTATTTATAAAAAACACATTAAGACTAAGTTGTGGGCTTTGTCGTATATTTATCATGAGTACGTCACCAACGGCCACCACACTTGAAGGAAAATAAATGAGCGATGAGATTTGTTCAACAAACAATGAATTACTGCTATTGCTGTTGCTAGGGCTTGTTTCTAGATAATTGTACGTCCGGACGGCCAGACGACCGACTAACATTCATTTTACGAGTATGCCCGACTGTAAGCTCTTCATGACAGATGCGTCGGCTGCACTCACAGTCGTAGCTAGAGTATTATGAATATACATTGTACGTGCTTTCAACGATGCGTATTTGCAGATAAAAGTGCCATGATCTGGGATTTAAGCTTAAACGTTTTGACTGTGTTGTGTTACCTAAAAGTCAGTTTTGTAAATATTAAAATAGAAACACCTTCAAATACTCGAGGTGACTAAGGTACAGAATACAGATGTACTTCCAAACATATCATTTAGCAGTAGTTGCAATCGCCGCTGTTTGAAAACTAATTCGTGACATCACGATCGGTTCCTTCACATTTTGTTTCTAAGACTTACATGATTTCGAACAAGCGGGAACCTTAAAAAAATACTTCCTTCAGAAAATCTTACAGGTAATTTACTTTAAACCATCATCTTGCTCTTATTCAGCAAATTTTCCTCTTCCGTTCTGCCATCCCAAAGGTGCCTTAATTTTCTCGCGAATGTCAGTAATCAGTATCCAAATAAGTAAGCAAATGACACGGAAAATGAATTTTTCCTGACACAATTTTGAATGATCCCATCCACTTAGCGAAAAAACCTCACGAACTCTACGTTCCCATCCGTGTCAAAGAGTTTTTCTGCATTATTTGTTGGCGCTTCACACGTTAAAATGAGGATGAAAGAGGTTTTGGGTGACGGCATGCAATTTCCCGGTATAATAACAAGATAGGAGTGAGTGCATTATTCTTGCCAGTATTTCGGCTGAGATGAACACAACCCGGTACACTCTGCTTTGATCATGAGAGAAAGCATCCTTACCTTTTTAGTCTACATGCTTAACCTACCTTATTCGAGACGTAAGGACTGAGTCTATTCCTTATAGAGTACGTACCTATTATTTATTCAAAGAAAATCAAAAGCGATACAAACAATTTTACTAAGTTTTAAATTCATTACTAAGACCAGTTGGTTTTCACTTCAGATATGAAAGATATTTTTTGACGACCTCTGTGGCGCAGCGGGCGAGAGCCTGCCTGCGACGCAAGAGGTTGCGGGTTCGATTCCCGCCGTGGAACAAATTTGTGTACGATCTGCAGAAATTTGTTCCGATGGTCTGGGTTTTTTCTATGTATCATAAAAAAAAATATCTATCTATGTAAGTATATAATGTATTAAATATATCAGTTATCTAGTATCCATAACACAAGCTTTGAATAGCTTACTTTGGGGCTAGATAGTGCTGTGTGGATTGTCCAGCATTATTTATTTATTATATTTTTACTTGATAGCGTTTGTTTTGTCGTTGTCGTGTTATTTTCTCGATTCTTCAGCCCGATATTGCACCGCTATAGAAGCCAGTGTTTGGTCAGACATTTCAGAATTCCATCGCCAAATATTAATTTAACTTCGTTCCTAAGGCAACTGAGGCGTTCCATAAATTAGTTCAAATACGAGATTTACAAGATCGCAAGCTGCACTTCGAAACTCCACTATTACAGAATTAGGCCACGGAGATATTCCGATAATATTCGCTACAGAAGTTACTACCCGATGTCAATTTGTATATTCACGTTTATAGGGAGAGTTACAGATGTCTGATTTGGTATGGCCTACAAGTTACAAGAACTATCTGCCAGCTTAAACACAATTATCTTTTAACGCAATATCTCTTGATCTTGCAACACTGTGTTTCGGTTTGAAAAATGTGTGGTCGCGGGTGTAATTACAGGCACATGAGGCTTAACATCTGTATGCCTCAAGTTGATGGACGCAGGGCAGTGCATCGTAGGGCACGTTTTTATTGTGCGTGACCTACGGGGCAATGTTCTGTTTATAGGGTGATGGTTACCACTTAACATCAGGTGGGCCATCTGCTTGTTCCATCAGCGAGTTGTATAAAAAAAAAATCCTGATTCCACTCGTTGATATAGGCATCGTACAGAAGCACTATACAAGTAAAAGTATGAAAAGCTGAACAGCTTACGTAGGTATCTCTCGCGACATTCCCGCTCCGTACGTCGATAAATTGTATTGGGCTATAAATCGAGCAAGCCAATACTGCTGGGACACCGCCACGGCCCACGAGCTAATGAAATCCGAAATTACTGCGCAGATGAAGGTGTCGGGTATAAAATGTGTAATTAAACACAGGAAAGGTCAAGGAACCCATAAACATCCGAATGCCCTATGGTCACTTGTTTTACTCTCACTATATTATTATATACTGTTCAGACAGATCTATTGGTCTCACTCTTGTTGGTTTTGCTCTTTCTATGTACCTATATTATTTTTACCGAACTACGTACAATTTTGAGCAGTGTCACTAGACTCCGTAATTTAAATTTATATCAACGTTTGCAACGATAAATGAGTAGATATCTAAAAATAACTTTCAATACTTTCTTGAGTTTCTTGTCTATTATTTGTATAGGTATCGTAATGAGGTAGTATTAGTACCGGTAGTAGGTATAGGTTAGGTCCTTTACTCTTCATTCTCATTACCAAAACCCAGCAAGTATTAATCTCGATAAGATATTCAATATCCCAGATTAGATACAGTCGACAAAAACGTCGAGTATCAGACGCCGGGAGCAAATAACCTGGGTGCGTCACCTCAAGAGACCCTGTACAAACACTCCGCCAGAAAAAACGACCCGCCACCGAGAGCTAAACAAACGCGCCGTGGTTTGTAATAAAATGTGTCAAAATATTGGCTTCGAACGTGAAGCCCGTTTCTTGCTTGGACGACCTGCTTGGAAGAGACTGGCACTAGTACTTGATGGCGCAAACTGATGGCCCACCGCGATCTCTCGAAGCATTCTTATTTCAATGTTACTTTACTTTTTTAACATAAAGCTGACTATGCTGTTGATATAAGACATTGACTTAAAAGTAATATTGAAATAACAATGCTCCTAGAGATCGCGGTTGGCTCTCTGATATTCAGTGGTAACCATCACCAATTGTCTCGCCATACCTTGCTTGGAGTAGCTACTGCCACTATTACTGGCTGATGGCCACCAATGACCCACCTGGTGTTGAGTGGTAACCATCACCAATTGTCCTGCAAAAGTTTAAATAAGAAAGGCCAGCGACTTATCTAATCAAATTTAGAATTTAATTCCCCTGCGAAATCGGATCTTTTTATATTAATTCGATACAAATAAACATTTTAGACTCCATGAATAATAATGAAAATTTTTCTTATTGTCTGGGGACTTATTTGTCATCATGAATTCATTCTTATAAAATAAGAAAAATATTTGGATATTTGAAAAGCAAACAACAACGTTAATATAGATTCCAACCTTTTTGAGATATTATAAAGTTAGTCAACCATAAAAATGGATGGATGATCAATTCTTCACAACTCTCTATCATATTATGCATTCAAATCCTCTGAAATAAGTGAACTAATGTTAACCAATTCCAATGTTACTTTATATGCATAAATATAAAGATCGTCATCATTATAGTTGGCTATATAAATAGAAACATTACATACGTAGTAAGATTTTTTCATCCCACCATCTCGGAAAGAGTATTTTTGCTGTTCAATATCTGAGTGCAAAAGCCGTTTTTATTCTCTAGAGGATAAAGTAAATTGAATTTAGAACATCGTGTGCACTAAGTTTGTGAATTAAAAAAACATTAAACCTATTTACTGCTACCTCTATGGTGCCGAATATATCATACAACTTTTTTGTTAATTCTAATTAAAAAACTCAGACTCGGAACCTTCTTGGTGTTATTTTTTCAATTTGCTTTGTACGCGGTTCTTTACGCGGCATTTTTTCACGTCATTGTTAAACCTTATATTAAAAACAAGAAACTTGAAAACAAGTGAAAAAACTTTACCTGTCATAATGTAGTAGTTAATACCTAAACTGAAATAAAAGTACCTATCTTGTGATTGTAAACGTTTTTTTTTGCATTTAGTCATTTCCTCGCTGAGGTGGAATGAAAAGTTACGTGTTGCACTCGAGTGCAAAGATTTTTCACCTCGTGCTCTTTTGATTCCCTCGCTAACGCTAAGGACTAATTTTGAATCACTCGCTGCGCTCGTGATTAAATTTTTTGGAATCCTTCGCTTGCTCGGTCATCAAAATTTAACACGCGGTTAAAAAGCAACTTTGCACTCTTGTATCACAAATAACTATTATTGTTTTGATTTTAAATGAACTTACAGTTATAAAAATCAAAGTGCTTGCTGCATCTGATTTCTGAAAGCGATCACTTCCAGGCAACTTTTGCATGACACACTTTGACGATCTGCCTTCTTAAAGGTCCAGCGTTGTAAAGTATCGATGAATTACAATCATGAATCTACTACTATTTTAAACGCGAAAGTTTGTAAATATAGATGGATGGATGGATGTTTGTTACTCTTTCACGCCGGAACGGCTAAACGGATCTGGATGAAACTTGGCAGAGAGATAGATAATAGTCTGGAATAGCACATAGGCTACTTTGTATCCCGTGGGAATACCGGGATTTAAAACTGCGCGAGTTAACCCGCAGGGCGCAACTGGTATCCAATAAAAACACGGATCTTGTCATGTCTACCAGATCCTGGCCAAATGAGGTGTAACGTACAAATCGAATTGCCAGCTGCAGATGTGTCGCTGGCTGTGACAGATATCTGCGCGGGAATTTAGGTCGTACGTAATGGATGCTGTGCTTCTCAAATAGGTCGCGCACTCAGGCTTGTGTGCCAATCGGGACATTAAAATTGTTTTAGTACATACTAGCGACCCGCCCGCGCGCCCCTGCTTTGCACGGGTGCACATATCATGCATGTATTTATACATATAAACCTTCCTCTTGAATCACACCATCTATTAAAAAAAACCGCATCAAAATCCGTTGCGTAGTTTTAAAGATTTAAGCATACATAGGGATATAGGGATCTGTCCCTATATCCCTAGGGACAGATAGTGATAGTGAAGCTTTTCGTTTAATTACATTCACTGGGGATTGACAACAGCATGCGAAGGTTAGGTTGCCAAAATTTATAAAAACTGGGTGTATGAATCTAAACTTGGATTTCAAAACGACAGTTAACTAGGCGAATGCACAAAAGAGTAAGAGTAGTAAGTAGTAGTAGTTTTAAGAGTAGTAGAGCTCTTTGTGAAGGGCTCGTCCGGGGAAGTACTACCACCACGCCTTTTTCTGCCGCCAAGCAGCAACGCTGTGTTTCGGTTTGAAGAGTGTGGTCGCCGGTGTAATTACAGGCACATGAGGCTTAACATCTGTATGCCTCAATTTGATGGACGCAGGGCAGTGCATCGTAGGGCACGTTCCTATTGTGCGTGACCTACGGGGCAGGTGGGCCATCTGCTTGTTCCATCAGCTAGTTGTATATAAAAAAAAAAACAAAACCATGCAGATTCTAAAGATTTGTATGTACCCTTTTTATATGGATTAGTTTATTCTTTACTAAGTAAAAGTACCTACATCTATACGGCCTTTTATACTCTAAGGACTAATCAACTGTGTCCTATTTAATTAAGTTATCATTAATCCAGTTTAAATAGTCGCCGTAGCTGATATCGGCCAGGACGTCATCATCATCACCTTGTAGGTGTGTATGTGCGTCAAATATACGTATTTTCTTTTATCCGTGTTGTTGACTAAATAGATTTCAAATTACATCATTTGGCTGACTAAATTTTGATTTAGTCAGCCAAATGATGAAAAAAATGTAGAAGCGAAATGAAATCATTTTGCCAAAGCAAAATGATTTCATTTCGCTTCTACATTTTTTTGTTCGAGTATTATATCCTAGTCTATTCAGTCCGATACTCCACATCATCCAGGGTTCTCTCATTTGTATTCAAACGGCAGCCTTATTGTGCACGTCACTTTATGACTGCACGCTTGTCATACGGCACGCACGACGTCTCTTTCACTCCATCCAGGATACATTTTTTTTGCATCTAGAAATGCCACTAACTAAATTAAACTGTCGCTATAATTTTGCAACAACATTAAATAAATCATTTAAAAAAAAACGACTGCGCTACCGATCGAGCATGTGATGGGGTTTTCAAGGACTTCGGAATCATTAGATTTATTTAATGCCAACATGTGCGTCAGCTTAGGTCTAAAGCAGCTATGTTATGTAGCGTTGATGTTTCGTTTTAAAGAGAAATAGGGCTTTAAAATCACAGGCACGTGAGGCTAAAGTAAGGGTGTCATCCAGATATTTCAATAGTTTTTTTAACCGTTTTTATTACATTAAATAAATAAATAAATACATACCTATTCGTATTCCAGTTTAGCGAACCACAGAGTTCCCACCTAAAAAATAAAAAGGAACTGTTTCGCGACTTTGATCCCCAGGCACGGTAGATATCCTTTCAGATTTAAAATGTCTAAAAGTAGTCAAAGTATAAGTACCAACTAAAACAAACACTATCTTGTCCGAAATCAGTGCAAGAATACTGAAGCGGTATAGTCAAGCGCAGTCTGCGAGTGTATAATTAATGGAGTTGAATCTGCATATTATCACTCGCTCAATTTCGCCGAGTAATGATATGTATTGAAATGAAGCTGAGTTAATTTAAATACAAAGCAATTATAGCGGAATACACGAATCCAGTTTTTATTAAATGCTCAAATTACTCAGCTGTTATTGACTGTAAGTTGTGTTAAAAAAAAGAGTTCTGTTTTTCCAATAGTATAATTTGAAAAAATCTGACAACTGACAATCACATTTCGGTCGCTTATTTAAAAATTTTTGAAGATATAAAATGACGCTCATTAAGGGGAAGGTCGTGGGTTCAAATCACACTCGAATACTTTTTGGATATTCTAAAAATCTTTACTGAAGGTAGTTATGAAAAATCGTAAACAACTCAGAAACTCTGCGTTGAATACGAGGAAATTTCTCTTAGTAAATAAACCGAAAAATAAGGCATTTAGAAAAAAAACCCTTGCGGCCTCAGCGAGTTCTTCAACCAGAAAAGTCATTTAAGACCCGGGAAGTTTTCTTCAAAAAGCATTTTCCACCCCATTGGGCTCTCCTGCGAAGGCTCACAAGTCAACTATATACGCCTAAACTAGCTACACGTGAGTCTTTCTACTTTGTCAAAGTCTCGCTTTATTTGTACCATTCGTTTGGTGTATTAGAAATGTTTTTTCATCACGCGTTGCTGGCCACTAGCTCAATAGAAGCACTGGTGGGAATAATCACTGGTTTAGTGGGAATGATCCTCTCTTCTAATCGAGGTCGCGGCCCGATTACGCTAATGTCTGGCTATCGAGATGGCTTTCATTTTGACAATTGCTATTACACTATGGGAATCAGATGTCAAACTGAAAGCCATCTCGATAGGCTTTAGCGTAATAGCGAAATCGAGCAGCCGGTCTTGGAAAAGACCTTGGACTTTTTAGATAATGTATGAGCTCTTTTTGTATTCAGCAGCGGCGACGGGCTTGAAATCTGCACGTACGGTATACCAACAACTGCAAAATGTAGTACCTGTGTGTCAAATGTTGATGAACACACCACTGGCATGTTGGTACTTCATACTGCTTTGTATTTTTTTATTTACTTAATTACTAACGGTTAGGATACCAATTACAGTAAAGACAACTGAGTAATAATATTACAAACTAAGAAGATTAAGAAGCTTTTAAGGTGCCTGGGGATCTAAGTCAAGTCGCATTGTCGGTTTCGTTTGGTGTATTAGAAATGTTTTTTCATTACACGTTGCTAGGCACCGCGGCGTTTTCCTAGGCAACATTCAGAAGCGTACTGTCTCTGAATGTTGCCAGCCATAATGCTGCGGGCATTATGGCTGAGTTAATATTTTGTTCGCCCACCTCGTTTCCAGCAGAATAAATACTGGGAACAATAAAATGTAGCGGTAAATAACAATTTGCGGGATTGCGTCAAGGTTCAAGATCTCCATCTGCGCCCGGTAGCCAGTGCCTTCAATACATTTTCGTTAGCGAGTCGAGTGTCTGGCCCGCTCTACTTTATTGCAACTCGCTAATGCGAAATTTAATAAGAGTTAAAATGTAGCGTCTGTTATTCTGACCTTGTGGTTTTTGATAATTCTACTTTTGCAGGCTGATGATAATGAGCTGATTTTGTTCTACGTCAAAAACTATGTCGCTAACTTTTATTATCCTGTTTTGTTAATCTTGAAATCATTATCATTTTTCGTTTGCCTATTTTTGCAATAAGGGATTGCAAGCTCACTGCTGGAAAATATCAAATGGTTGACACGATATCCACCAACAAAACTGAAATGTATTATAATCTCTGTGTTACTTACCTTTGAGGTTTCGTGCTAGCGTTGCCAGGAATCCCGTATAGCTTTTAGATTGGATAGCGATAGTCCGTGGAGAGTTCGATTCATAAATAAATATGGGGAGCGGCCATCTTGGCGCAGCCTGCCATGCTGCGTGAACGGCATGATAACACACTGAATACTTGAATTACTGCTTGAATAGTCACGTGTAACGTGTCACCATGAGTCAGCCTGCCCAGCCATGCCAGGCTTCAAGCCAGAAGCCTCGCCAAGCCAGGCTTCAAGCCAGAAGCCTCGCCAAGCCAGGCTTCTAGCCAGAAGCCACGCCAAGCCGGGTATCAAGCCTGATACCGCGCCAAGCCACGCCAAGCAAACCATCGACAACAGAGCCGCTTCTGATTGGTCGGACATAATTAGTCATTGGTGGGAATGTTACCTCCCCAACGTCGGGTGGGGTTTTGCTATATATAGGCGGAGAGCCCATTTTGTGATCCTTTTCAATTGTACACCTACTCTTGGCAGTCTGAATTATATTCTTTGTTCGAGACCTGACTTTTATATTCCCTGGCGTTTTAATCAGAAAGTGGGATGAAGCGTCATCGTCCTGAAGGATCTGGACAAAGGGTTCGCCCACCAGGCTGGGGTTCCTTGGAACAAAACGACAGCGATGAAGATAGTGACTCCTCAACTCCTCCTGCCAGGAAATTACTCAAATCCTTGCTAGAAAACGAAGTCAACAGGGCGATACGCGACCTCGACCAAGATACCACATCGCTTGGCGGCATCAAAAATCACCGAGCTGCATCACTTATCCCAGAGTTCGACCCGGAGGGAGAAGATTGCACTGTATCAGCGTGGTTGAAGAAAATTGATCAACTTGGGGACATACATAATTGGAATGACAAAATAAAAGCATTCCACCTACAAGATAAACTGCGCGGTCAAGCCCGTAAATGGTACAACCGACTTGAAGAATACGATTATTCCTGGGACGAATGGAAGCAAATGCTACTTCGTGCTTTCCCGAAACATCGTGACTACAGCGCACTTTTGGACGAAATGATGCAGAGAAGAAAGTTACCCAACGAAACAATGACGAAATATTATCAAGATAAAGTCTCCATGTGCTTCCGTTGTAAGCTAAGCGACAGCGCCGGTGTCTCGTGCATTATTAGAGGCCTACCCTCCTCACTACAACCAAACGCACGTGCATTTCAATGTAAGCGACCTGATGAACTTTATGAAGCTTTTCTTTGTGCTCTCGATGATTATAGAGGGTCGATTCCAGAAGTTCGTGCAACTTTCAAGGACACAAGACAGCCACAGGTACCCGAAAAAAGGTCGATCAACCCAGACACCGATCCTTGTCCGCGTTGCAAGAAGACAGGGCACATGCTGCGTAACTGTGCACTGCCTGACCAACGGGTCTGTTTTAAATGTGGGGCACAGGGCCACATTGCTACGCGGTGCCCAGGTTCGAGCACACAGTCGAAAGTTCCAGCATCCGTTGAAGCGAGAAGTAATATCAAAGATATCAAAGTACTGCAAAATTACAGTAGTGCCTACAAGAAAGTCGCCAAGATCAATGGAGTTTACGTCAAGGCGTATATTGATTCGGGGAGTCAAGTCAATGTCATTAACAGTCAAATTTCTAGACTTTTGTCACTTGGCGTAGTACCAACAAGCACAATACTAAAAGGATTCTCTGGTGGAATGATTACGAGCCGAGGAAAAGTTAATTTTAATCTAGAAGTTGACGAAATCCAAATCGAATGTAAAGCACATGTAACGGACCTGGAAATGGATGGAATTAATTTACTGATCGGCCAGCCCGTGATCAACGACAAAAACATGTCGTTAATTGTAAGAAACGGCACGGCCACGTTAATACGAGAGCCAGAAACCAAGCAATTTGATGTGGCAGTAGATCTCCAAAAATTCAAGGTAGTCACAGCAAGCCATGAAACTCTGCCACCTGGTACATCAATCATTAAAGTCCAAGTCCTGGGAAACCGCGAGGACAACGACGTCTGCACTACACCGCGTCACTTCGAGTTTGAAGGAGTTTCTTACTCCCTGCCAGCTACACTGCTACGCGGTGGAGAGGGACACATCAAAGTAATCAACTCCGGTGACCAGAACGTCGTATGGAAAGCCGGCCAGACCCTTGCGCGAGCAGAGAGCTGTGAGGAGCCAGCGACAATTAATCAGGTTAGCCAAGCCATGCCATTACTAGCTATTTTGCCTAAGCCTAATCTGCCTTGTGCCATTAACTCTGATAGCTCCACGAACTCATCTAGTATCTTAGTCATGAGTCAAGCTACTGACTGTAGCATTGGTGGTGTTCCACTAGCCAATATTAAAATAAGAAAATTAAATCAAAACGAGCATAGTAAATTAATAGATTTATTATTACACTATAAAGACAGTTTTGCAAGTAGTACCAAAGATCTTGGATGCACAAATTTGGTACAAATGAAAATAAAGCTTACCACTGACCAACCTATTTATCGCCAGCCTTATAGACTCTCACACTCGGAGCAGGAAATAGTCAAGTCCAAAATAACTGAGTTGTTAGATGCGGGTATAATAAAAGAATCCGAATCCAACTACGCCTCTCCTGTAATTTTAGTCAAGAAAAAAAATGGTGATAGTAGATTATGTGTAGATTATCGTGCGCTTAACGCTATAACAGTGAAAGATAGGTACCCTTTGCCTAATATTGAAGACCACATTTCTAAGTTGGCTGGTAAAAAATATTTCACTTGTCTCGACATGGCCCAAGGTTATCACCAATTACAATTATTGCCCGAGGATACCCACAAAAGCGCATTTATTTGTCAGCAAGGTCAATTTGAGTATGTACGGGTCCCATTCGGGTTAGCTAATTCACCCTCTGTTTTTATGCGGCTCATTAACAAAATTGTTAGTTCAATTCAAAACAGTCAGTCTGAAAGCGACAGTTCTACTCATGAAATTCTCGCTTTTCTAGATGATCTTTTGCTACCCTCTGTAGACGTTGAAACTGGTATAAAAATATTAAATACTGTGTTGCAAAAATTTCAATCAGAAAACCTTAAACTCAATATGAAAAAGTGTTCATTTTTACAAAGTCAAGTGACGTATTTAGGACATGACATTTCGCAAGATGGCATACAACCTGCCGAGTCAAAATTGACAGCTGTTTCACAATTTCCGGTGCCAAAAAATGTACATGAGGTTCGGCAATTTATAGGTCTGTGTAGTTACTTTCGTAAATTCATTTACAAATTCGCACAAATAGCTCGTCCTCTTACTGATTTGACAAAGAAAAATGTTCCATGGGTTTGGGATTGTGATCAAATAACTAGTTTTGAAGAACTGAAAAAGTGTTTGTGCTCCAAACCAGTGTTAGCATTGTACGATCCTGTATTGAGAGTAGAAATACATACAGACGCATGTAAGTTGGGTATTGCCGGCATATTATTGCAACAACAAGCGGATGGGACTTTGCGACCGGTTATGTATTTTAGTCGGGTCACTTCTAAGCAGGAAAGTGTGTATCATAGTTATGAGCTGGAGACGTTAGCAGTAGTAGAATCTTTGCGTAAATTTCGTATCTACGTTGTAGGAAAACATGTTAAAATCATCACAGATTGCACAGCGGTGCGCGCTACTCTAACAAAGCGTGATATTATTCCTCGTATTGCTAGATGGTGGCTATTAATACAAGACTATGATATCAGTGTTGATTATAGACCAGGTGAGCGGATGAGGCATGTAGATGCGTTAAGTAGGAACCCAATTGATGTTATGAACATAAATCGTCTTGAAGTTGCTGATTGGTTTTATACTGTTCAATCTCAGGATGATAAATTAAAATATATAATCGACCAGTTAAAAAGTGGTTCAGCCGAACTTGATATTACGAAAAATTATGCGTTTTTAGATGATAGGTTATATCGAAAAACCCTCAACGGAAATCGTCTTGTAGTTCCCAGACCCGCTAGATGGAAAATTGTCCAGATGCACCATGATGAAATAGGGCACGTAGGGCTAAAACGCTGTATGGAATTAATTAAAAATGACTATTGGTTCTCTAAAATGACTAGGTTCATTCGAAAATATGTAGCTGCTTGTTTGCATTGTGCGTACGGAAAAGGTGAACATGGAAAAAAAGAAGGAAAGTTGCATCCAATCCCTAAGCCTACTGAACCTTTTCGAATGATCCATGTTGATCATTTGGGCCCTTTTTGCAGGACCAAGAAGGGTCACGAGTATATGTTGGTCATAACTGATGCATTTTCAAAGTTTGTCATTGCGGAGCCAACTCGAACAGTAAATTCAGTAGAAACTATTAGAGTTCTTAAGAGGATTTTTGGCTTGTTTGGATATCCAGATAGAATAGTAACAGATCATGGGAAGGCCTTCACTAGTAGGTATTTTAGGAAGTTTGCCACAGATAAACAGTTTAAACATACGCTGAATGCCATTGCATGTCCGAGGGCAAACGGTCAAGTAGAGCGGACAAATCGAACCATTCTCAATGCTTTACGAGCAACTGACCCTAGCGAGGCAGCTAACAACTGGGCTAACTGTCTTCCAGATGTAGTTTGGGGCATAAATAATACACTAAATGACACAACTGGTCTGAAGCCATATGATTTAATGTTCTCTCGTAGTGGTAGGTCAGTGTGTGATGTATCAATGCCAGGGTGTGTTGCGGAGTCAACCCAGTCTAAGCGAGCCAAGGCTAGTGAGCGTATAGAAAAAGCTAGTGCTAAAATGAAGCATAATTTTGACAAACGCCGCAAAGATTGTAAAATTTATAGGAAGGGTGATTTAGTACTATGGAGGCAGGCACCAACAAGTAGTGCTTCTAGGGTTAACACTAAATTAGATGACATCTATTCAGGGCCTTACATTATAACCAAGGTTGTTGGTAATGACAGATACAGGATAAGAAGTATTAAGGGGTTAAGGGGATATAAAAGTTTCATGGGGTTAGTTTCAGCAGACTCTTTGCGACCTTATCGAAGTATAGCTCCTGTATCTGACAGTGCCAGCAGCTCTGATGAACAGTTAGAGACCGATGACCTTATTGATTTACTAGAGAGCTAATTTGGTTCTGTGTTCCCATTGCGGGAGCAATTGTTGCAGAATGGCCGATTGTAACGTGTCACCATGAGTCAGCCTGCCCAGCCATGCCAGGCTTCAAGCCAGAAGCCTCGCCAAGCCAGGCTTCAAGCCAGAAGCCTCGCCAAGCCAGGCTTCTAGCCAGAAGCCACGCCAAGCCGGGTATCAAGCCTGATACCGCGCCAAGCCACGCCAAGCAAACCATCGACAACAGAGCCGCTTCTGATTGGTCGGACATAATTAGTCATTGGTGGGAATGTTACCTCCCCAACGTCGGGTGGGGTTTTGCTATATATAGGCGGAGAGCCCATTTTGTGATCCTTTTCAATTGTACACCTACTCTTGGCAGTCTGAATTATATTCTTTGTTCGAGACCTGACTTTTATATTCCCTGGCGTTTTACACGTGTTATTAATACGAAATTGACGGGTAAAGTTCTTTCATCATATTCTCTTAGCATATTATGTTCATCAGTCTGCACAAATTGACATGTAGGTTATAATAATATGGCTTTAAATAAAAATATATATTGGACACAGTGCTATTTATTTCCAAACTAAGTAACGCTGGTACTTTGGGAACCAGACAGCTGATATAAAACCTAATTTTAAGCAATATTGAAAATGCAACATGGTACATAAGTCTTAACTGAAAACTTGTTCATTACCGTATTGCAAACTAGCTCGGCGGAGTTTGCCAAATTAAATGATTCCCCTGTAAACGATAGTGCAGTGTAGCCTTCGCCCATGTTTCCGTACGCAACCTTCTTTAGTGGCTGTCATGCTTGACGAACTCGGTAGGTAGCGGGCGACTGTCAGCTGTCTGTCAGTCTGTCGCCTGCCTGTCTGTCTGTCACTGTCAGCCGTTATTGACAGACTTGGTTAAACTAAAAACGCCTAAAAAATAAAAAAAGAACTCTATGTAAAAATTGACTTTGTGATTGTTGGGCGATAATAATTTTATGAATATGGCGACTAGAGTTTTCAATGCATCCATTACATTACTAGATCTTACGAAATAGTGTGTACCGCACACACTAGAAGGAAGGATTGTAAATGCGGTCCAAAGTGCCTCCTTTCGAGCACTTATCACATGTTGTAGAACTTTAATATTCTACATGTTCGTTTCCTCCCGATGTTTTACTGATAAATGACGGCAATAGCTATAAGCGTACCTATTGTTTTTTTGGCTGATTTTTATGAGAAAAACCATAAGCTCGGATGGGTATGGCATAGTGAGGGCTGAGCCAGAAGCAGTAATTGCGTTGGCGTGGCCGGCGACTGATTCAGATGTTGATAAAGAGCGACGAGAGAGACTGATTGGATTCAGCAAAAGATGCCGGACCGTTATGTACAGATGCGGCTTGAATGTGTTTACTTTCATATAAGTAATCTAATCTGTTCTTGTAGACTTGGTCGCGTGGAATTAGCAACTAGATTCATATAGTCGTAAATCGTTTCAAAGTGATCCCTGGGGCATTATTCTCTATGACATAGGGAGATTCCTTGGCCCAAACCATGTGACGTCACCACCCGATCTAAACGCAAACGCGATTGAATTGGTCACAGTGAATGACACTCCTGTTTGATTTAATCTAATAGACCTACAATAAAGACTTGACATCTAAAATAAAGACTTCTGTATTTAAAATTTCCTGTCACTCCGCTGGTGTACGGTGGCCGAAAACCTAGTTGTCTTTTCCGTAACGGTCGCTGCGTTTAACGGAGCCAAAGCGAAAAAGAGGTTTCAGCGCGATTGAGCGGGACGTCTGCCAAGCCATGATTTCCCGCGGGCACAACGCGCAAATAACCGACGTCACGAATTCCGTACCTACTTTAAAATAGCAATATGATGTAGCTGCGGTCTTGATTACGTATATCTACGTATCCCACCACTTGTCGAGTTTCGAAGCACATTTGCTGCCATATTTGACATTTTCTGTCATATTTGACGTTTGAGACTAAAATAACTATCTCGGATATCAGTACTCAGTAAAATATAAGGACTACCCCAACACTAGTAACTACCTCACCGCAGGTGCTCTGCAAGGAATAAGATCGGTGCTCTAAAATTCGGTATTCAGGAATACCGCTGGTGAAGGGATTTAAAGTGTGACTTGAAGAGGCTACTTTCGAGCACTTATTGACAAAACTGATCTGAGTTATACGTGAACTGTCCTATCATTACAAGTACATGTCTATTTATGTTCGCAAGCACGGAGCACGCAGGGCAGTACATCGTTCGGTACATTCCTATTTTGCGTGAATTACGAGGCAATGCTGGTGATGGTTACCACTAAGCATCAGATGGGTATAAGCAGCAAGTAGGATAAAAAGTACAATACCCATAGATTGTCATTTTTATATTATGTTTATTTTTATGTCATTTGCAAATTGTATTGTATTATTTTAAATATACCCACTGACAGTACGTCACAATTAAAGTAAGTAACCTATCAAATCGAAGGAAGGATCAAAATCCACAACACAGGTTTTCTAACCTAGCGTGGCTATTGATTATACCTACAAAATGTTGCCCATAATTTACCTATGTATTATGTATACATCGTAAAAAATTATAAGCCTTATAAGTACTAAGTTTGTAACAGATGTTTGGTATTCAATAAATTTCATTTCATTTCATTCTCTATAGCTATTCCCTTTTGTGCTCGCTTTTATGTCCTTGTATTTTTCTTTAGCATTGTGCCGGGTTCAAAAACTAAGAACTAGAATAAAACATCTTATCTTAAGTCCTTAATCAAAACTAATCAGCTGTCATGTCAATTGCTATTTCAGCTTTTACTTGAAATTAGATAGAATTAGCAAGTGCCTGACAGCCGATTAGTGTAATTCTACGAATAAGGATTCGAGCCTTTCAAAAACCGGTGGTAAGTCATTCTATGTGCAATGTACACATGTCTTGTCAATATTGGATTATGTGGGATAGTAAGTTAAGGTTAGAAACGCAATCAATGGAAATTAAACCCGACTGTCAAAATATAAAAAATACAAAAGATCGCATAGATTTCACCAATTTCGGTGTCTAATTTAAAATAAATAAATAAAATAAAAATCGTTTATTTCAGACCACTAAGTCCATAGAAGTAGTACATACTATTAAACACAAAAATATATAACTAACTAAAATTAAATAATTTATGCCGTTGTGAAGCACTGAGGACGATCAACAAAACGATTTAAAATGTCAAAGTTTCAGACGTTTTGGCCCGAAATGGCTGTGAAAAGTTTCGTCCCCTCCGGTTGTTTTTACATTCTACAGTCGTTTCGACTTGTACGTGGGGGATAGTGATGGGCGCATTTTGTTGTATCTATTGGGGCTAATAAATGAGGTCTACTGTGTCACACTTAAAAAAAACACCTAAACATTTTGGCGACTGAGCCCCAGGCACGTTAGATACCTACTACTTATGGCACCAATTACTACCTAACTCCAAATGCTTTGAGGACGTCAGGGTACTCAGAGAATCTAAGTACAATAGGGGGTGGGGGGGGTAATCAGAGGTAGGTACGTTCAACTACTGTATTTGACACATACCCACATTTTGCAGTAGTTGGGTTTTCAACCTGTCACGTTGAAAACCCATAACCGCTGTTATTGTTAAATAGAATTTAAAATTTCCTCCCGTTTCCTCACGATGTTTTCGGTTATGAGCACAGACATTACACACAACTTTTTCGAGCAGACAAACCAATTTTCACCCAGGCAGTAACAAACATAGTCAAATGTTTCTTCTCGTTTGAGATTTCAAGCCCACGGCTATAAGTAAACCGAGAAGATAGAATACCTTCAGACATTTGAGAGCAGTTCTACCACACCGCATTACATTCATATTTTATCGTTATTCATTCTTCCATCGCAAACTCTGTCACAAACCAGCAGTTTCATTTCCTCTTTGTCACGTGACACTACTATCTTCCATCTCTAGGGTCGCGTTAGGTCGCGTTAGTTTCTGAAGCAAAATAAAGTTTTTATTGCATTTTGAACGCGTTTATGCAGCAAAAGTGGCTTTAGCCCGACTCCTGTGACGTATAAAAATGTACACAATATAATTTAATAGAATCCTACTAATATTAGAAATGCGAAAGTTTGTAAGTATGGATGGATGGATGGATGTTTGTTACTCTATAACTCCAGAACGGCTGAACGGATCTTGGTGAAAATTGGCACAGAGATATATTATAGTCTGGAATAACACATAGGCTACTTTTTATCCCGTGGGAATACCGGGATTTAAAACTACGCGGGTGAAACCGCGGGACGCTACTAGTAGCATATAAATTTATTTGACAACAAACACACGGAAGTATACAACGAGAAAGAAAATTAGATTTTAAGCAAGTTATACATTAAACAGTTAAAACAAAAAATTGTAATAATAGTAAAACAGAAAACTTACAATACACAAAAAACTTTTAAGAGTAGTAGAGCTCTTTGTGAAGGGCTCGTCCGGGGAAGTACTACCACCACGCCATTTTCTGCCGCCAAGCAGCAACGCTGTGTTTCGGTTTGA
This sequence comes from Plemyria rubiginata, assembly GCA_963576535.1. Classification (NCBI taxonomy): domain Eukaryota; kingdom Metazoa; phylum Arthropoda; class Insecta; order Lepidoptera; family Geometridae; genus Plemyria; species Plemyria rubiginata. The sequence goes on from OY754907.1 coordinate 13,675,651, forward strand.
AGAGTGTGGTCGCCGGTGTAATTACAGGCACATGAGGCTTAACATCTGTACGCCTCAAGTTGATGGACGCAGGGCAGTGCACGTAGGGCACGTTCCTATTGTGCGTGACCTACGGGGCAATGTTTTGTTTATAGGTGATGGTTACCACTTAACATCAGGTGGGCCATCTGCTTGTTCCATCAGCTATTGTATAAAAAAAAAACAAACATACTCTAATGTAGATGTTGTTTTGTATTCTCTTAGGATTTGTTGAGTGGATCTAACGTCTGCTATTTACCTATGATTGTGTTTTTAGTAAAACAACGAGTTTAAAAGAAGAAAAACAATTTTTGATATAGGTACACTTGCAGATAACATTCAGATGACCCGAAGTTAAGTGGTTGCCACATCATCAGGTGGATCATCTGCACAAATCAGCTCTCTTTCTTGAGTTCTATAATTACTGAGAGTAAGAAAGAACCAGTTTTTCTTCTTATTTTTGTCGTTTAGTTTACTTCGAGACAGTGCCAGTGAGGTGAAAGGATTTTAAAGAACGACCAGAGACTGCGAGTGGTATTTCGATCTAGACATTTAACTGACGGTCCACTCACCCTTAAAAATTTAATGAGAAAGTTTTAAACAATTTTTTTAATGTGGGTCCTTCGTGCCCATTTTACAGAGAGCAGTTTCTGTTCCAGTCGTTGAATTTGTAATCCATGTAAAACGCAAAGAAAAAGAAAACTTTGAAAACTCTGTGCTGAAATTAATTAAGTTTCGTTGTTTTATGCTTACTTAACCAGCTCTACAATATTATCCATTTCAACCGTTTTACAACGGGACTTGGAAGGAATACACGTCTTTTTTTATATACAACCAGCTGATGAAACAAGCAGATGGCCTGATGTTAAGTGGTAACCATCACCAATAACAAAGCATTGCCTCGTAAGTCACGCACGATACGAGTAGGAACGCGCCCTACGATGCACTGCCCTGCGTCCATCAACTTGAGGCATACTGATGTTAAGCCTCATGTGCCTGTAATTACACCGGCGACCACACTCTTCAAACCGAAACACAGCGTTGCTGTTTGGCGGCAGAAAAAGGCGTGGAGGTAGTACTTACCCGGACGAGCGCTTCACAAAGAGCTCTACTGCTCTTGTCTTGTGTTTAATACCTATTTACAGAAAATATTATCTTTAGTTAGCTATTACAGGTTAATATAGCGTAGTGTAAGGTTTCATGTATACTTACTTATATTTGGTGACTGGCTGAAAGACAGAAAGAAAACATATTAATTTCATTTATAATATTTAGTAGGATTTTATCTAAATTTATAGACTGTTATTATTTAAACCCACAAATTAGAACAGAAACATACTGTCGCAAACTACAACAATACAGTTCTAGGATTTATAGCTAGAATAACGCGCCGCCGTCACACGAATGTGCCGAAACAATTTCATAAGGCTGCCCCAACGGCTTACAAAAGTCGCATTTACCTGTAAACCAGGTTCCTTCTTCATTTGCCTGCCAAATTTGTCTTTTGTTCATCCTACTAATATTATAAACGCGAAAGTTTGTAAGTATATGGATGGATGGATGGATGTTTGTCACTCTTTCAAGCCGGAACGGCGGAAAGGATCTGGATGAAACTTGGCAGAGAGATAGTCTGGCGAAAGTTTGTAAGTACATATATGGATGGATGGATGGATGTTTGTTACTCTTTCACGCCGGAACGGCTAAAAGGATTTGGATGAAACTTGGCAGAGAGGAGACTTGGAGAGTCTAGACACTGGCTACTTTTTATCCCGTGAGAATACCGGGATTTAAATCTGCGTGGGTGAAATCGCGGGGTGCAACTAGTAAAGCAAATAAAGTAGGGTAAGATTAGGCCCACCCCATTGCGGGATGTCCATGCATATTATTTCCCCACAACGAATCAGAACTAGACTTATACAGCTCTTTGTAAAGGGCTAGTAAGGCAGAAGCCGTCAAGCAGCCGTTGGTGGAATTAGGCCCAAGGGTCAACATATCATGTATGCACCGCAGGGCACGTTGACGTCGTGCGTTACTTGCAAAGCGATGCTTTATTGTTGATGGTTACAACTTAGCTGGGCCATGTGCTTGTTTGGTTCTGCGTGTAAAAAAATGCACTTAAATTTCAGAACTTGTGTTCGCAAACGTCAATTTTCAGTCAACCTTATTTGCAAAACAGAATTACTTAAAATGATTTTACACAGTTCTGTAAAAATAATTTTCAGCGAACTTCGCTAACCAGTAGGTATGAAAACGGACTCCAGTTTACATTTGTCTGTTACGCGGAGGTTCAGTTATAGTTTCCGAGGGGTTTCGCAGGCTTCGAGGAGTTACTTAGGGACGGGAAAGATTTATTCGCCATGTTGCTGCACTCTCACATTCATGGACTACAGAGTATTTACTTCCTTTGAATGAATGAATGGTTTTTTATTAGCACTTAGGTACAAACATTTTTTCTTTCGATTTGAACATATCTGCAGAGGAGCTGTTCTCGCCTAGTTTAAGGCTACTACCACTAACAGAATAATAGCAGTTTAATAGATAGAAAGTACCCACACGTCGTAAGGAAAGTATTCAAGCAGCGGCGATGGGCTTGCAACCTGTCACGTTTGGAATACCAAGTATAAATAATTGGACGTACGCACACAGTCAAAACTTTTCATTTAATAACAGCGATCACTCTGAAACGTCACAAAAGGGTCCACAACCACCTCTGACTTTCCCACTTAGATTCTTGAGTGGGTAGTTTGTACTATCTTTGTTTGTTTCTATCGTATCTGGGGTTGATCCCCATGAAGCTGTTGGGAGTCAAGCGCCGGAGCCCGGTACGATGTGCGCTGGTTCCACTATGAAAAGAGCCATAAGTAGCTTTCCGTGCCTATAAAAGTAAATCTCCAACTTAATCGGTCAGGTCGTCGAACACTTAATGAAGTGGGGTTCTGCTTTATGCGTTTGACTTGGTGCTAGAGCGAGAGGGAAGACGGCCTTAACGACCTACTAGCCAGCTAAGGGTTAAATCTAAACCTTATGTCTCAGTCTTGAGGTAGGTTTTGCTGTGAAGTTCTTAATTATGTATGTTATGAAATGTGTCAAGTAACTTGAAAAGGTTTTCACTGATTTAACATTCAGTTTATGGTTATGTAGTTTGTTTGGTCTTTTGTTTGATTCGTGTTTATGTAATGGTGTCGCTTCACATCGCTATTAGTTATATTGTATCAAATACAACGATGTATGACCCTATCCTACTAATTTTATAAATGCGAAAGTTTGTAAGTATGGATGGATGGATGTTTGTTACTCTATAACTCCAGAATGGCTGAACGGATCTTGGTGGAAATTGGCACAGAGATATATTATAGTCTGGAATAACACATAGGCTATAGGTACATTTTATCCCTTGGGAATACCGGGATTTAAAACTACGCGGATGAAACCGCAGGGCGCTGCTAGTTAGCCTATATTTGCCCATTTGTCACAAGCTAGACGAATGCGAATACACAAGAACACGAATACTAAATAGACATGTGAGTGAATAGCGGTGTGGTCAGTGTGGGAGACTCAGAGACTAGACTAGACTCTCCCTAGACTAGACTTTCCCTAGACTAGACTTTCCCTAGACAAAACTTTCCCTAGACTAGACTTTCCCTAGGCTAGATAGGATTCATAAAGATTCGTTCCCATTTGTAGATGCCAGTTGATGCCAGGCTCACTTCAGACGTTATGACTCAGACTACCGCTTATGTACTTCTCACTCGCACATCTCACCATTTCTGACTCAAAAAAAATTGGCCCAAAAAATTACTAAACGTATTTTTTTATACAGCTCATTGAATAAGCAGATGTCCCAAATGATGTTAAGTGGTAACCATCACCTATAACAAAGTATTGCCTCGTAAGTCATGCACGATATGAACGTGCCCTACGATGCACTGCCCTGCGTCCATCAACTTGAGGCATACCGACGTTAAGCCTCATGTGTCTGTAGTGTAGTTACGCCGGCGACCACACTCTTCAAACCGAAACACAGCGTTACTGCTTGGCGGCACAAAAAAGCGTGATGGTAGTACTTCCCCGGACGAGCCCCACACAACGAGCTCTACTACTCATAACTTAGTAATTAGAGAACATCACGTAAACGTCGCAGTTACGGCACGGTTACGTTACGTCACTCATCAGTCAAGTCAGAACTGAGTTTAATCGATTATCGTCATACTGAACTGGGTTCCGTGTGGTAGTTTAGTAACTTTGGAATCGAACTTTAGCCGGGAAGCTCTTCTTATCAAACGATGTTCAACTCTATTTCAATATCTATAAGGTCGAGATTTATGACATTGATAGTGTCCACCGCTAACGATGTCGTGCGACCACAGATATATATTTGTACATTATATACTTCTCGCGGCTTCGCTCGCGTTGAAATGGTGAGCCGTGATTGAGCAAACACTACAATATTAGTAGGATTTTAAATACCTACGTAAGAATGATATACTTATGATAAATTAATAAATAATGCTGGACAATCCACACAGCACCATCTAGCCCCAAAGTAAGCTACTAAAGCTTGTGTTATGGGTACTAGATAACTGATATATTTAAATACATTATAAACTTACATAGATAGATATTTTTTTATACATAGACAAACAAACACCCAAACCAACGGAACAAATTTCTGCAGATCGTACACAAATTTGTTCCGAGACGGGAATCGAACCCGCAACCTCTTGCGTCGCAGGGGCGCAACGGGCGCAGCGGGCGCTGTGCTACTGAGGTCGCCATGATAAACAACAGCTTCACGACTTTGATCCCCAGGCACGGTAGATACCCTATTTGTACTCAAGATTCCTGTTCTTAGAATGTCTTTTACAAACATTGACGCCTCGTTTACTATTCAAGGCTAGAGTCTTCTAGACCGTTCTGTCCAACGTCGGCTACATCGTCGCTTACCATCAGGTGAGATTGTAGTCAAAGGACGGTCTATTCTTTATAAAAAAAAAACTTTTTTACTCGAGTGCAACGAAAAAGGGTATCGTTATGGGTTGTTTTCGAAAACTAGAACTGTCTTGTTAAGCATCCACAAAACACATTTATCGCAACCGCACTACGCATTTAAAATCTTTAATAGGTTACCACTTTACATCCCACCTGATGTTAAGTGGTAACCTAGGGCTGTTCCATCTGCAATAAGTATAAAAATCATTTTGACTTGCGTTGATCATAAGCAAGCTCGAGCGAGCACTGCAATTTACACTTTAAGATGGCTTTAAGCTTTACTTTTCATTAGCGAGATGTGACGGTTGAACTTTCTTCAACTGTTGTTATGAAAAGATGTGAATTTTTAATACCTACTTGAATGAATAGCTAATTTTCTACCGAATGAAAACTGCTTCGGTGTTGATTTTTATTATAAAAACATTAAATTGCTATCTAATTTAGTTCAGTTCAATTTGAAAACAACTGTTAGATAATATTCGTAAATAATACTTTTAATAAATAAATAAACAATGCTGGACAATCCACACAGCATCATCTAGCCCCAAAGTAAGCTACTCAACCCTTGTGTTATGGGTATTAGGTAACCTATATAATTAAGACATTTTATACTTACATAGATAAATATTTTTATTATAAATAAAAAACTCCCAGACTAACGGAACAAATTTCTGCAGATCGTACACAATTTATTTTCCGAGGCAGGAATCCAACCCGCCAGCGTCGCAGGCGGACTCTCGTGCGTTGTGCCACTGAGGTCGTCAAAGTATGTACTTAGATGATATTTTCTGAAAGCGCGTAAAGTAAGTTTACAGACGAAGTCGCGGGCAAAATAAATATTGGGTAATGTTGTAAAAGAATTTATAAAAGTAGTATGTTTTAAAAGCAATATAATAACGAAACGCCGGTGCCGTAGCTAAATAAATAAAATATAAGTTTTAAACATTTTAAATTCGAACCATTTGCCGTGGTTAGGGAGGATCGAACTGTCTGGTATAACCGATGAGGGATGAACTTATGTAGCGGGCGTTCGGCTAAATGTGTTTATGAACTGAAAACCATTCGAAAAAGAATCGTACTTAAACTGTGAAAAAATGATAACGATTAAATTATTGCCAACTAGTTGCGCTCCGCGGTTTCACCCGCGCAGATTTGAATCCCGGCATTCCCACACCTATATGCTATTCCAGACTATAATTTATCTCTCTGCCAAGTTTCATCCAGATCCGTTCAGCCGTGTCGGCGTGAAAGAGTAACAAACATCCATCCATACTTACAAACTTTCGCGTTTATAGTATTAGTAGGATGTTAAACTATGGACAAACAATGACGGGGTTGATAATATACGACTTTTAACCCCCTCTCTATCTAATTTGAAGTAAAAGCTGAAATAGCAAGTGACAGCCGATTAGTGTTGATCGCGCTTTCAGAAACTGGGTGTTAATCTTTTAGTTTTTTGAATTTTCCCGTTCCTCTTTTTGCCATCCATAAACGTCTTTAAATAATTTTAAGTTGGTATATTTGATACTAAGTGATTTGAGGGGAGGACCTTCCGCGGCTGGAAACCAGTCCAGAAGACCAGCCTTGAAGCTTCGGTTTTTTAATAAAAGCGAAGCTTTAAGCCAAAATAACACTACTTAGGTGCAGTAAGTAAAGTAAAAAATTATCAATTGCAATGTGCACCATTCTTATGGTTTTTTTCTTTTCTTTATAAGTTTTGAAACAAAGCGACTTAATGTGGCATTTCAAAATTAATTTAAAAAAATAGTTTGATAAAGGCTCTTTGTTTCCCTTTTACAGCAAATGTTTATCTTTGGCCACCTTTTGCACAGTCAATATCTTACGATCCGTTTGATCCAGGGTGCCTTATCCTCAGTCTCCAGAGAAATGAATTTGAAAGTGAATCATTCCTTTAAATATCCAGTAAGTAGTTGGGATACAAACCTCTCACCTCCAGAACTATGCGATAACCCCTTCAGGTGAAGAGAAGAGCTAATGTGACTCTCGCTCGCACGTTTTGACCTGTTGAAGGATATAAAATCACTGAACCCATTTTCGAAAAATCCCATACAACCATTTTGTGTGCAATCACATTGCACACAGTTTAGTAAAAATGACATTTTGATCGTTAGATACATGTTTTCCTACTTAAAAGTTTACTTTTGTAGTTTATGTACATAAGCAAACTTTTAAATAGGAAAACTTGCATCAATCAAAATGAAATTTTTACCAAACTGTGTGCAATGATTGCACACAAAATGGTTATTTGCGATTTTTCAAAATTGTGTTTAGTGATTTTGTATCTTTTAAAATGTCGAATCGTGTGAGCGAGAGGTAAATGAGGTGTTGTCAACGCCTTAAATATCTAGTAAGTAGTTAGGATACAAACCTTTCAGCTCCAGAACTATGCGATAACCCCTTAAGCCCTGGCGGCCCTAACCGGAATCGATGGCGCCGTCGGCCGTCGACCGCGCGGCCCCGCACCGGCCTTTGCACAGCTTACTTACATACAGTAGTGCAACTCAGCAGGTCTAGCACTTGTTCTAGTGGTAGCGGACATACAGTAGTGCAACTCAGCAGGTCTAGCACTTGTTCTAGTGGTAGCGGACATACAGTAGTGCAACTCAGCAGGTCTAGCACTTGTTCTAGTGGTAGCGACCCCGCCTTCATATCATTTATTAAAAAAAAATCACACAAAGCAATGTAGTGCTAGGACTTAATGCTAATAGCATTGTCTACCAGTCTTCCTGGCGTGCAAAAAGATGGTGTGGCGTGTTACTATACTAAGAAACCATTTGGTTACACATTAATAGAATTTATACATAATAATATATACCTATTTATACGTAATAAGGAGGTAATGGGTTCGAAACCCGTCGTGCGAGTTTTTCTGTTCAAAATTTAATTACGATACTTACGATATACGATACAATAGAATTTATTGCCGAATGTTCTCTACAGTATACTTTAAAAAAGCTTTGCTAGTCTACCATAACCCAAAATGATATTAATCGTTATCTTTTATCATGGTTGAGTAGCTCCGAACTCGTAATGTCTGCGACCTATGTAGCTCATATAAAATGCTATAAATACGAAGTCACTGTACCTATACAGACGTGAGTTCAGGTAAGAATACTTTTTCAAATGTTACTGACTTCGTCGTATCTCATATTATATCTCTCATTCACCAAGTTCGCGTGTCCGAATTGAAGCACGGTTGATCACAGAGAAGCGAACTCGCAATCAACTGTACAATATGCTGCTAATATGGCTGCGTCCTCCGGCTGACGTCCAACTAAAATACACTTTAAATTTCAGTTCGAGACGAACTTAGTTCGTACACTTTCTAAATCCCAACTAATATTATAAATGCGAAAGTAACTCTTGTTGTCTGTCTGTCTGTTACGCTTTCCCGCTTAAACCTCGCAACCGATTTTGATGAAATTTGGCACAGACAATCTTTAGACCCTGAGAAAGAACATAGGCTACCTTTTATTGCATAATATTCAAATTAAAAGTACGCAGACGAAGTCGCGGGTACCAGCTAGTACCTTATAAAATATTCACAAATCACTACATGGTATATAACAAAGTCGCTTTCTCTGTCCCTATATCCCCATGTCCCTATGTATGCTTAAATCTTTAAAACTACGCAACGGATTTTGATGCGGTTTTTTTAATAGCTAGAGTGATTCAAGAGGAAGGTTTATATGTATAATACATGCATAATATAGTAGAAAAACAATGTGCACCCGTGAGAAGCAGAAGCGCGCGGGCGGGTCGCTAGTCAATAATAAATAACAATACCTACCACAAGTCCGAGTTTGGTTTTGTATGGAGACTTGTGAGTTCTTATCAACTCAGTCTCCATAAAAAATGGCCTATAATGATACGTAAACCGAAAAACGAAACTGCATTGTGGTGCAGTTATCAAGGAACTTGCGCTACTGGTTTGCGTGTACACCGTTCGCAGTCCCCGCAGCGATGTCGATGGTATCGCCTGGCTCGATTGCTACCTGCTTTGTGTATGAATGAATTACCAACTGTTCTCTAAATGACCGCCTGGTCTGCTGGACGCTTTGTTTGTTGCTCGTGGCCATTGCACTTGGGGTTCCTTTGCTATCTATATGATAAAACATGCGCAGTGCCTTTTATATGGGACGTACTTTTTTGGATGGATTTTTTACTAAACTTTCAGACTTGCTCAACCGAAGAAAACAAAAGAAGTTGATCAAAATATCGATGCTATTAAATAGGTTTTGGCATTTCGTCCCTCGCAATTTTGAAGTGTCATTTGTTGGGAGAAATTCGTCCCTTTTTAGTATTATTATATATTCTGTGGTCATGACGCTGAAAAAGAAGCAGAGGCTAATTTTTTTGAACTAGTTAAACTGTAACAAGTTTAATGAGTCAAGTTTTTTTATTAATATACTTCCTAACTCTTTTAGACTGTTTTAGAATAGAATAGAATAGAAAATTGTTTATTTTATCTCATAATTTTTTAAAACACTTTTACAATTTGTTTGATGACAAAAAAGGCGACCACTCAGCATTTGCTGTATGAGCTCAAGCCCATACAGCGCTGGTTTTCAGTGTTTTAGGAGCTTATGTAGTATAAGGCACGATACTCTCACCTATACCGATCTGGGGCCCGATCACGCTAATGTCTGCGGCTATCTAGATAACTTTCAGTTTGACATTTGATTCCCCTAGTGTAATAGCAATTGTATGGGATGGATGGGATTGGGAATCAAAATATATCAAATTGAAAGCCATCTCGATAGCCAGGCATTAGCGTAATCGGGCCTTAGTACTCATAGGCTGATGATGACGATGACTAGTATAGTGCGGTGGGCGCAACTCCCCGAGGCGAAGCGATGCGATGGTATCTATAGAGTTCAGTATTCAGTATATTTATTGCATTATTATGTATGTATGTATGTAGATTTTACATTGTCAGGCCTTATGACTAAATAATGTTAGATCAATACATAATGTACCCCGTTAGGGTGTTGCAATAGAGAGAGTTCGAACGCCCCTGTTTTGTATTGAATGAATAACTGCTGTCGGGTTCAAACCGCTATCTATAACGTTGTATATACTTCCTATAGGTCCAGAAAAACAGTATTGGTATATATTGGTGGACTTTTCACACAGCACTATCTAGCCCCAAACTAAGCTTATGCTTGTGATATGGGAACCAGATAGCTGATATACTACTTATATACTTTTTTTTTTGTAAATACATACTTATAATATTATATAACACCCAGACAGAGAACAAACATCTATGTTCATCACACAAATGTTTGTTCACGGTGGGAATCGAACCCACGACCTACGGCGCAGAAGGCAGAGCTACTACCAACGGAGCTACGTAGGCTGTCCAAAAAAAACAGTGTCCAAACAGTGTCGGAATTCTTTACCTCTTTAACGTAGAGAGGACTCTTTTAAAGCTTGAATCGAGCTGTTAGTACCTTTTCGGTTCTTCTAAGCTTGGTCACGTAAAACTGGTAGTCACCTATATTTAAGATGTTTCAAATTTATTCTTCACTATTACTCCATAGTATAAAACAAAGTCGCTTCCCGCTGTCTGTCTGTCCGTCTCTATGTTTGCTTAGATCTTTAAGACTACGCGACGTATTTTGATGCGATTTTTTTATAGATAGAGTGATTCAAAATGAAGGTCTATAAATAAAATAAGTAAATATTGGTGGACATTCCACACAGCACTATCTGGCCCCTAAGCCAAAGCTTGTAATATGTGATGTGAACCAGATAACTGATATTATACTAGGTACTTATATACTTTTTTTTTTGTAAATACATACTCGACGACATTGACGACCTCTGTGGCGCAGCGGGCGAGAGCCTGCCTGCGACGCAAGAGGTTGCGGGTTCGATTCCCGCCTTGGAACAAATTTGTGTACGATCTGCAGAAATTTGTTCCGATGGTCTGAGTGTTTTCTATGTATAATAAAAAATATCTATCTATGTAAGTATATAATATATTAAATATATCAGTTATCTTAGTACCCATAACACAAGCTTTGAATAACTTACTTTGGGGCTAGATAGTGCTGTGTGGATTGTCCAGCATTATTTATTATTTATTTATACTTATAATGGTATATAGAATACCCAAACAGAGAACAAACATCTATGTTCATCTCTTATATGTTTGTTCTCGGTGGACTTTCAACTGAGCAATTGCACCCGTGCGTAGCCTAGCCGGGGCGGGTATCTAGCATGTTTATAAATGCGTTTTGTCTCGTAACTGGTAAGAACAAACAAATAATTTCAATTTCAATTTCAAAAGCCTTTATTTAACAACCTAATTGGTACTACTCGTATAACTAATCTGAATATTATTATTATATGACAACGGTAGTGTTGAGGTTTTTTCGCTTATCAGCATAGACCTCCCCGAGGCTCTTCCAAAGTTCGCGATCGCGAGATTTCCTTCTACATTCACAAACGAATAAAACAAGCGATAAATCATTAAAAAAATGTTTGAAGTCAAATATTCATGCACGTCAATAAAAAAGCAATAGCCGATTTTATGCTTCAAAAAAGATATACGATATTAAAGATAACTCAAAAAGCAATAAAAGAACCATTTCAAGTATTAAATAAATATAATGTTTTATCTGACTCGCATACTAATCGTTACATACATTCGCGAGGTCGCAATCATTTTCCATAGCAATTTCCTATTGGAAAGGAAACGGGATGAATTGAGGATGTTCCATCATTCTAGTTGCAGCTATTCACTGAAATTTTCACTGAAAACCAGCGCTGCAAGGACATTTGTTAAAGGGGTACATTAGAATGTACCCCTGTAGCAAATGCCGTAACGTTTTTTTTAATTTGCTATTTATAAATGTTAATATTTCATATCCTTCTTCTTCTTGTTGTCACGTCTGTAGTTTCTTTCGAAACAGTGTGGTGAAAGAAATGTAAGTGCGCCTCAAAGAGGCTCATTTCGACCACTGTCATGTTCATGTCCTTAATAATAACAATAATAATATTATAATAATTAATTAGGGGCTAATATATCCTACTAATATTATAAACGCAAAAGTCTGTAAGTATGTATGGATGGATGGATGGATGTTTGTTACTATTTCACGCCGGAACGGCTGAACGGATCTGGATGAAACTTGGCAAAGAGATATATTATAGTCTGGAATAGCACATGGGCTACTTTTTATTCCGTGGGAATACCGGGATTTAACTCTGCGCGGGTGATACCGCGGGGCGCAACTAGTTTAATAATATTCGCGTTACTGTCATTTTTTACTGTGTGTAGGTCAATAAAAACCGACCTATCGGCAAATTAAATAGAGCTTTCAGTGGACAATAAGAATAAATGCACTAACTTTGAAAAATCAATAAAATTCAGAAGGGTCACTTCAAAGTGGCCCTATAGTCAACTATCAAAATAAAATTTCTCAGAAGAAAACATATTTATTTGACCCACAACAAAAATAATAACAGTGGGTACTTAGGACGGTGCCAAAGACGTTAAGTAATTTTAAAATGAACCGTCTTGAAAATTGTAAAAGAAATGCTAGAAGGAATAAACCATTTTTTGCTTCAAGGGAAAGTAAATAAATTATGAAGCCAGCGTAAATCTTTATTACAATTTATGGGAGGGTTGTCAGGAAGGCGAATTTGGTTTCTCGCCTAATTTTTTACGTTTTGTATGCTACTGAGTATGCTGACGAGCATACGGCCCACCTGATGGAGAAAGGTAACCCGAGACTATGCACAACTGCAACTCCAAGTTGTCTTCGAGTCATAGCCATAGAATAAGTAAATATCGAAGTAATCCGACACGGTAGTCATTCCTGTAGCAGCTCCAAGAATTGAAGTCGTCAGTCATATGCATTTGAAACATACTTTATGCAGTAGTTTGTATTTCATACATGGCAGGATGCAAGCCTAATACCGCCTGCCTTAAAGATTCTTGAGTTTACTTGAGGGGAAAAGTTGGCATTTTGTGAGCCCATCCTACAATAATAAAAAAAAGTTTTGTTAATTTTGTAAGTATGTATGGATGTCTCTCCATCTTCGCCGCGTTCTGCCGTGAGGTCGTTTCCCGTTTTTAGGCGTCCAATCTGTGGTGGACTTAGCGTATAACGCATCCGACATGCGGCAGAAGTGGCCTGCCCAATCCCACTTCAATTTACCCGCGTGCCTGCCGACATCTGCGATTTGTGTCTTGGAGCGCAGTAAGCTGTTGCGCACGCGGTCTGTGGTCTTGACTCCCAGAATACTGCGCTCCATGGCTCGCTGGCAAACCCCGAGCTTAGACTTCTGATCCTCAGTTAAAGCCCAGGGGCATTATTCTCTATGACAAAAGGAGATTCCTTGCCCCAAACCGTGAAACGTCAAAACTTGATGTTGGGCTTTATTCTTTATGGCATAGGAGATACTTTGCCCTGACCGTATGACACCGGCTGCCTTGTCTTAGCTGTGATCGCGGTGCAAATGGTCATAGTGAATAAGGCTCCAGGTCTGTGCGCCGTGGGTGAGAATGGGGAGAATACATACTTCCATGAGCCTCTTTAAGCATAGAGCTATTAAATACACTACTTAATCTAAACTATATCGCAACTGCCCTAGTTCATAAAATAAAATGTAGTACAAAAATGGAAATCCTCGTTTAATTCAATTCAATTTATTTATTTCAGATGTCAATCCATAATTTGTTAGTAAACTTAATTAGACATGTCAAATGTGTTAGTACAATATTGAGTAACCTATTAATAAAATTCCTTTTTTTTTTTTTTTGATAGCTAGACGTTTGACTGCCATCTCACCTGATGTAAAGTGAAGATGCAGTCTAAGGTGGAGCACGCTTAGCTATAATCCACTTATTCACTCTTGTCTTAAAAATTCCTAAGTTGTATCGTTCCGGAAATACCGACGACGGTAAAGTGTTCCACTCCTTGGCAGTTTGCACCAGGAAAGTGGAAGCAAAGCGCTTTGTGCGATAATGAGGGATTTCTACCATATAGGGGTGGCACTTATGCGTGCGTCTAGTAGTCCGGAGGTGGAAGGGTGACGGGAGAATGAGATCGTGCAGCTCCTGCGCACACTCGCCGAAATGTATTCGGTAGAAGACCGATAAGCACGCAATTCGTCTCCTGTGTTCGAGGCTATAGAGCCTGGAGTCGAACAGTCGATCGCTACTAAAATTAAAATCTATTATGTATTTTTATTTTGTGTCTTTCACTGAGTCCCGGTCAAATAGACTCGTAGGTAGTCTATCCAACCAGAACTCGAATGAAGGATTTAAAAATAGGTGAGTGGTACCTGTCCGCCATGACGTTCAGGATGGTGTTGGTGCTGCCCCGCACTCTGCTGAGCAGTGAGGCAGTCTTTTTGCGGACGGACTTTTTGCGGACTTTAATATCGTGCCATTTAAATTCTCCAACGACGAGATGGAAAAAGCTTTTTAATAGAGATATGAAACGTTACAAAGACTATTCTTTATTATGGAATAGACGGTCGGAATGCCAACAAAAGAACATTGTAGAGAGTGCAGCGAATTGCGGCCGGGAAATGCAGGCTGTTGAACTTTTTGTAAAGATGGAAACAGTGCCTGTGGAAGACATTAATAGCTACTTAAAGATAAAGATAAAGATAAAAAATATTTATTGCATAAGTCTTATACACTAATAACATATAAGTAAGGTTTATCTACTTGAGTTTCTTATGTCGTAGGTAAAGACCTTAGGGTAGACAATAAGTTGAGTTCCTCGCTCTAACTAAGCATGACTTCGTGTAACGATTTCAAGATTTCATACAGAGCTAAAAAAGACGCTCTCTAAAAAAGACGCCTCTAAAAAAGAGAAAATGGTCCGACTAAGAAACTATAAAATGTATCTAAAATACTCCATCCGTTATGCTGTACTTGAAACAAATATGTACACTTCCTAATAAACAAATATTTTTAAGTACCGTAGAAATGAAACGGGAAGAAACTTTTTGACAACTATGAGAAAGAAAACGCTGAATAGAAAAAAATCTGTAAGTACCTATACGAATCCCAACCAGGGGCATTATTCTCTATGACATAGGAGATTCCTTGCCCCAAATCGTGAAACGTCAAAACTTGATGTTGGGCTTTATTCTTTATCATAGGAGATACTTTGCCCTGACCGTGTGACTTCACAACGTGATCTAAACGCAAACCGCGATTGGTTTGGTCATAGTGAATAACGCCCCAGTTCTCCACATTGACTTCCGAGTTGAGTTGCAGATCGTGTAATTACCAGCCCCACCGCAGATGTCATTGACCCCATCAATACACCCTCGATCGTTCGCTTGGCTCACGCCAAACAGTTGCAACGTCTATTGAGGGACTGGCTTTGGGAAATTGGAGCGAAGCGAAATAGTATTAAATTTCGTATCACAGTTTCTAACATACAGTGATGAGGGTTTGAAACGTTACATTATTACCATCAAGAGCTAAATGTAAGAGAAGCGCATCTGAAGAAACCACGACTTTTTTATATAATTAGCTGATGGAACCAGCAGATAGCCCATCTGATGTTAAGTCGTAACCATCACATATAATAAATCATTACCTCGTAAGTCACGCACGATTAGAACATGCCCTACGATGCACTGCCCTGCGTCCATCAACTTGAGGGATACAGATGCTGAGCCTCATGTGCCTGTCAAAGCCTATATATGAGAACTAGATGGCTATAGATGAGAACCAGGTGAAGCACGCGCGTTGCTGATATTATAATATCAGCAACGCGCGTGCTTCACCTCTGGTTTTGAAAACGTCCATAGGCTACGGTAACCGCTTCACATCGTGTGGGCCGTACGCTCGTTTGCTTATTGGTAGTAGAAAAAAAACGGAATCATTACGCTACGTTGTCTTCGTGTACTGACAACCGCTGGGGAATAACCTGGAATTATAGACCACGTGACATTTCAATAGCTTGCGATCCATTTTCTAGGGCATAATCACGAATGTGTTCTAAAGAGGTGTAAACTTTTCGTAGTGGTAAACACGGGTGCAATCAGTATTGCACCCGTATTCGAGGTACTAACCCTAAAAGTCATTTTGCAAGGTCGAATTCTCGATTCAAAAATACGAATAGTAGAGTTGTAACAATTCGGAATAAGCCTATTAGAAACTTTCAGTCGCTATAGGAAGAAACATCACTATTACTATCACTGCATAGTATAAAACAAAGTCGCTTTCTCTGTCCCTATGTCCTTATGTATGCTTAAATCTTTAAAACTACGCAACGGATTTTGATGCGGTTTTTTTAATGGATAGAGTGATTCAAGAGGAAGGTTTGTATGTATAATACATGCATATGTGCATGTATTATCCGTGCGAAGCAGGGGCGCGCGGGCGGGTCGCTTGTATTTGAACAAATATCATCGAACAAAAGATTAAAATTTCCGACATGTTTAATCCACCTAACTATGTCCCAGCAATAATATAATGTTACCTATCGGAAAAGCGGTGGGTATGTTGTTACCGCTAGACTGCCCGCTGGGCGCATGCGCGGCCTCCGCCAGCGACGCAGTCCAACGTCGCACCTCGCTCGTAGCGCCCGCTACGCCGTAGCACGTAGCACTGCAGTGTCGTAGCCACAAGTTACAGTGAATTTGGTAGAACAGTGATTTTTTAGACATTAAATAGTGAATTTATTGACGCTACGATATTTTCGCATTCGGAGTGAGTTTTCGGTGACTGTTTGAGTGAATCGACACTAAATGCTGTTGCTGTGCTGTTTGTGATGTAAGTTTTCTTAGCGGTTTGCGTGACTCACCGAGTTCAGTCTGCGAGTATCTTTACTTTATCATTGTATGTTTTAGATAGTCTTTGAATGAGGAATTCAGTTCCTAAACCAACTAATGTTCCCTTAAGAGTCCGGTGACAGCGGCTCGCAATTTCGAGGTGCGATTGGCTATTATTTCATTTTATTTCATTTTGGGGAGGTTGTTTGAAATAATAACTCTAAAGAAACACGCATAAATACTGTTCGAACACAAATAATACAATAATATAAGGGAAATGTGCTTGAGTCAGAAATCATTTTGGTATTAGGTAAACGTAAGACCAAACATACTAATACCAAAATGATTTCTGATTCGGGCATGTTTCCCTTATATTATTGTATTATTTGTGTTCGAACAGTATTTATGCGTGTTTCTCTAGAGTTATTTTTTCAAACAACCTCCCCGAAATGAAATAAAATGAAATAATAGCCAATCGCACTTCGAAATTGCGAGCCACTGTCACCGGAGCCTTAATTGATTCGTCGAATTAATTCCGTTCTCGAGTCTTTGTTTGAACAAACATAATCACTTGAGTTGATTACAAAATCCCCTTTAATGAAGACGATTGGTTCTCGAGGGTAATAGCGGTATGCTTCTATGCACATAGGCGGCACCTAGATTCACTTAGCTTTAAGACGTTTATAAGTGATCTTTCAACCCACCCGCGCGCCCCTGCTTCGCACGGGTGCACATTGTTTTTCTACTATATGCATACTTTAAGAGTAGTAGAACTCTTTGTGAAGGGCTCGTCCGGGGAAGTACTACCACCACGCCTTTTTCTGCCGCCAAGCAGCAACGCTGTGTTTCGGTTTGAAGAGTGTGGTCGCTGGTGTAATTACAGGCACATGAGGCTTAACATCTGTATGCCTCGAGTTGATGGACGCAGGGCAGTGCATCGTAGGGCACGTTCCTATTGTGCGTGACCTACGGGGCAATGTTTTGTTTATAGGTGATGGTTACCACTTAACATCAGGTGGACCATCTGTTTGTTCCATCAGCTAGTTGTATAAAAAAAAATGTATTGCACATATAAACCTTCCTCTTGAATCACTTCTATCTATTAAAAAAACCGCATCAGAATCCGTTGCGTAGTTTTAAAGATTTAAGCATACATGGGACATAGGGATATAGGGACAGAGAAAGCGACTTTGTTTTATACTATGTAGTGATAGTGATATAAAAGATATGCATACCACACACGGCAGCTTAAAACGTAAAAAGACGAGTATCCCTAAAACGAGTTTTTTTTTCGCACAAACATATGAAGTTAGCAGCTTGTGATGTTTTCGGACTAAACTTCAATCGTAAGTAAGCGCAAAACAGTACGAAACCTTGAAATTCGTTACTCAACACCAAGAATTTCATATGACAAGCGGGAAAGCATTCTAGTGTGAAGGCGTCGAGCGACGGTATGTGTGAGTGGTATTTTTAGAGGCACCAAAGCGACTAGGCAACAGACGCAGCAGCCTACCGCTATTGTTGAAATACGCGACAGACGAACAATCGCACTGTTGCAGGTCATGGGAAAAGAGAGGCTTTCACACACCTTCATCCCGCCATCAGACTAAAGAAAACAGAAACAGCTTCATGACTTTCATCCCCAGGCACGGTAGATATCCCTTCAGATCTCTCAGTACCTACCAAGTACTAACTTAAGAATTTTTGAAGATTTCTAATGGAGGTAGTCAGAGGTACGTCCAAACATTACATTTGGTACAAAATGTTTTACAGCAGTTAGTATTCCACACCGCACCGGTGGTCTAGTGGGAGTGACCCCGCCTTTCGATCGTAAGGTCGCAGGTTCGAATCCGGTCGTGCACCAATGGATTTTTCTATCGAAAAATTTATGTGCGCAATGCCAGTGCTCTTAAACGGTGAAGGAAAACATCGTGAGGAAACCAGTTAGTATTCTAACAGCGGCGATGGGCTTGCAACCTGTCACGTATGGAATACTAACTACTGCAAAATGTGGGTATGTGCCAAATGTAATGTTTGGACGTACCTCTGACTACCCCCCTTAGACATCCTCAAAGAATCTTGAATTAGTACCTAATTGGTACTGGAAGATCTGAAGGGATATCTACCGTAACTGGGGATCAAAGTCATGAAGCTGTTTCAGTTTCAGTATTCCATACGTGACAGGTTGCAAGCCCATCGCCGCTGTTAGAATACTAACTGGTTTTCTCACGATGTTTCCCTCCGCCATTTAAGAGCACTGGGCGACTATAAAGGGTTTGCGACTATCCGTTTTGAGAATCCGACGTTTTGGGGTTACGTTACGGTCTAAACTTTTTTATAGAATTTAGTTTTGAGGCCTTATTTAGTAAATGTATAAAATCAAGTGTGTTTACAATCGACGAAGGAATACATAGAATACTTAGCAGTGGTGATGCGTTTGCATTCTGCCTCGTATAGTATATTAATTATTGCAAATTGTGCTTGCGTAATTTTTGGACGTTCCGCTAACTACTCCCATTAGATAACCTCAAATAGTTTTGACTGGGTATTAATACAGGGGGAGTAAGGAGAGACAGAGGGAATATCGACCGTGCCTGTGGCCCAAAGTCGTGAAGTTATTTCCTTTCTTTTTCCGAATACGTCTTTATACACACAGATCCGCGTTTGTGCGTTCTGTGTTTGTTTATTCTTATAAGCTGTCGATTCTGGTTCTAGCAGTGGCTAAGTCATGACGAAGCTATACAAGCCAACTTATGTTGTAGGAACCTACAGCTTAAAACTAGAAGATGCACTATACTGTCTTACTTCTAAAAATTTAAAGCACTTCATACATTGATAACTCTCAACACACGCACACTCCTTGCTCTCGCTGCCGCCGTCTCAAAACTTTCTACAAAAGAATGGAAGAAAAGTATCCCCATCGCCACACATCACCGAAATAATAGTGAATTCTCAAACCATGATTCAGCAGGAACGAATCCAATTTTATTACAAGGGATGAATCACCCCTACGCAGGGGACAGCTCGATAATTAGTTAAATAACCCACCCCACACGAAACGAAAGATCATGAATGGAATAACAAGAAGTAAATTGCATTTGGGGAAATAGAGCGAGACGATTGCCGGAGGGAAAGAGGAAGAGAGTTAATCGAATATGCTATGTTGTAATTCTGTTTTGCTCAGTTTTCATTTCAGTTATTTGTATGCAAATAGGCGCTGAAGACTGCTTTGAATGTTTTCAGCGTAGTACATTCGATTCTAATCGATTTTTATTATGTCAATAGTTAAAGAGGATGAAGTGTCCGGGCACCGACTTCAGTAAGTTTTTTTAAACAACCATTACTTAAAATCTATTAGAAAGATTGAAACATACCAAAACACACACCAATAAAAGTTTCCTCAATTTAAAAATTATTTACATTAATAATTCACCGAGCGAGCGAAGCGTCTCAGTTTCCACATTGGCCAAAAATGCGTTTGTCCGGATGTCTGTCTGTTCTCCTCTACAGGTCGCATTTTTCAACCGATCTGGACGAAACTTGGTACACAGGTTATATGACTTATTAGATTTTTTTTGTCGTCGGGGATTTTCGATTGGAGGGGTACTTCCCTCAAAAAGGGGCAAAAAAGGGGGCTATTTCATATACTGAATATCTCCACCAAATGAGATCCGTTTTCGATTGTTCTTTTTTTATTTGAAAGATAGTAACTATAAGTTGGTCTCATAAAAGTTTGGTGAAGATCTGATGAGGATCTTTAGCATGATGAACGGGATAGCTCATCAAAAAATCGACGGGTTTCAATCAAATTTGAGAGAAACACTAAGGACCTCATTTTACACAAGATGATTAAAAAAAAACAATAAAAATCAAAAGAATCAAAAATCGGAATAATTATATCTACCTACCGCTAAGCCAGTGAATTGCTCACTTTTAGTGTGCTCGCGAGGTCTACCAGCTCACAGAGCCACTAGTTATGTAAACAGGAATAGGTGCCCAAATTTAATTTAAAATAAATACAGTATTAGAACGTTTTATTATAGTATATTAGTAAGTAAAGCGAGGTTGATAAAACGTTTCATAGTGATCCTTGTGATATTATTGCTTTCAATCGTACCGGCACATAAAAGTTGCTAAATCAATAGCTCATACAATAGAGTCATGCTCTATGTAAATGCTCTTATTAATTTATTTCACTTTTCTATTTCATAACCATTGTGATTTTGGTAACCTCGCGTCACAATATCATGACGACGCCTCATTTTCCGAATTCCAAAAATAGCTTCAATCTAAGTCAAGGTCGTCTATTTGTCGGCTTTGTTTAAATATTTACAAGTGTGTGTGTAATATCACCGGGTTGCTTGTGTGCGTGGGTCTCGACACAAAGGGGGGCTTATAAATTAATTACTACGTACTCTGGCGCCACAGGGGAACAGCTGATGTCTGGTACACTGTAATCAGGATATACTCTGCCTTCTGCACCGAAGGCAAACATTTGCGTGAAGTATATAAGTTATCTGGCTCCTATAGCACATAGCTTATAGCTTTGTTTGGAACTAGATGGCGTTGTTGACAAGTATTATATATTAAGGCGTTGACAACACCTAATATTTTTCTCGCTCGCACGATTCGACATTTTGAAAGATATAAAAATCACTAAGTACAATTTTGAAAAATCGCAAACAACCATTTTGTGTGCAATCACATTGCACACAGTTTAGTAAAAATTTGACTTTGATTGATGCAAGTTTTCCTACTCAAAAGTTTGCTTATGTACGAAAACTAGAAAAGCAAACTTTTAAGTAGGAAAACTTGTACCGATCAAAATGATTTTTTTACTAAACTGTGCGCAATGTGATCGCACACAAAATGGTTGTGTGCATTGGTTTAGTGATTTTAAATCCTTCAACAAGTCAAAACGTGCGAGCGAGAGTCACATTAGCTCTTGTCTTCACCTTAAGCGATGGCGGTAAAAAAATCGTATAATGGCATAATAAGATTTTTTTCACAAAAATCCGATCACTGATTAGATTCAACTTTTTATTTCATTTATAGTGTTTACTACACTTAAGGAAATCACAAAGACATTTAGGGACATTATAAAATCTTTGTTACTAATTAGTTTACCTTGAATTTTCGAAACAACAAATAGAAAGAAACCAATTCGAGACTGATTGTGGAAATATATGATCGTTTTCGTAGATTCATGCTCCAGCTATCCATATATCCACTTCCCCGTATTCTGATAATGCAATTTGACCCTTATCACCATACACAACGATGCGAGGAATACGTAATTAGTCCGCCGGCGGCTATGCTCCATGTGTATGTATTTATTAAAAAAGATTTGAAGGTCGACTGCCAAAGAGTTCGGGCCAACGAGTTCGATATTACCACAGAGTGTATAACAGTAACTATGAAATAGCACAACAC
Source organism: Plemyria rubiginata (assembly GCA_963576535.1). NCBI lineage: Eukaryota > Metazoa > Arthropoda > Insecta > Lepidoptera > Geometridae > Plemyria > Plemyria rubiginata. Next base: position 13,697,872 of record OY754907.1, read on the forward strand.
ACAGAACAATATATTATCGCCACAGAATAAGTAATAGCTTTTATTGATACTGCGTGCGGAACTATCGGGGTTAGCACTCCACTTGTCAAATACAAAGGATTTTCGGCGTATATAGATATGGTATCATGCTCGAGTGGAAAAGCCAATATTAGCGGCTCCAAACCAAAGTTTTGCTTGTAGAATTTGACAGATAAAATATTAATCTCTACACGCACATTTACAGCTCTACTGTAATTTTTCTAATGCTGTGTGGATTGTCCAGCATTATTTTTAACGAAAATACTTTTTGATGGTGTATAAACGTGGCAGTTGCTTCATAACAGATGTCTTGCCTTTGTATTTCCTCTGCATATCCCCTTTAGAAACCATTAAAAATATTCAGTACCTACTAAGCACTAAGAGACCTGGGGCATTATTCTCTATGACATAGATTCTTTGTCCCAAACCGTGTAACGTCAAAACTTGATCTTAGGCGATATTCTTTAGGACCAACTCCTAACCGTGTGACGTCACGACTTGATCTTAACGCAATCGCGATCGTTTGGTCATAGTGAATAACGCCCCTCAAGGGACATATACTGTGCCTGGGGAAGCTACTTTTTCGTTTTTACAGAACTGTAGCTATCATTATATCTAAGCCGGGTTTTCAGTGTAATATTGTGCAAATGAACACATAAGCCTCGAGGCTGACTGTCTGTTGTGTTTATTGTGCGCTCAGCGCGTGCTGTGGACTTAGCATGGTGATTGCATGCAGTCTATTGTTGCTACACCGTAATGTTGCGTTGGTTACAAAAAACAGTACAAGTAACACTAGAGTCACCTAGTTTTTAAGACGTTTCAAGATGATCCTTGTGATTTTATTGAATAAACATAGTTTGAATTTGAAGTATAAGCAGGGATTTTTTAAATATTCTCAATCTAAACAAGCCAACTCACAAACTGTCAGTCTCACAAACTTGTAAGACTAAATAAATATTTTTTATTTAGTCTTACAAGTTTGTGTATAGGTGTCGATTCTGTTGTTGCATTATCCAAAACTAACCTTATCTGACAGCTCTAAATTTATAGCCGTCCTTGTTGTTTCGGTCTTTTAGAAAGGGATGGCAATATTATTAGTGCTGTCATATTAGGTTGAGTTAGGAAAATTAAACAACAGAATTGGTACCATTGTTGTGTTATTGAAGAATAGTCAAAAATGTTTAATGTTGTCTAAAAATTTGTACCTATATTTTCAGTTAAATAAAAATTTCAGTATAGATACGGCCTATGGGTATATTATCTTATAAAAATCTACTATACTCTTTACATGACATGTCCGTGCTTACCAAGAAGTTACTTCGCATGCATGTTGCTGTCCGTGATTTTAAAACCCCGTTGGTGTTGCACAGTAAAGTTGTGCCGTAGCGAGTTAAAATACAAACGTATAGAAGTTAAACTCATTTCCAATCAGAGCAAAGTATATAACTCTTTTAGTCGCTTTCTGTCACCTGTTCACCACACGGTTTACTAAAAAATCTAGTGACACGACATGAAGAAGACGAAATATTGAACAAAATTAAAATAAAATGCTCTGACAATATTATAGCACTAAGACGTAGTGCTAGAATATTGTCAAAGCATTTTTTTTTTCGTTCTATTCGGTTAATTCTTCTTCTTTTTGTCGTGTCACTAGTTTCTTCTGAAACTGTGTGGTGAAAGTATTTTAACTGCGCCTCAACAGGCTCCAACAACTTCAACAACAACTCAACTTTTCTCAACAAGTTCACAAGTTGATGGACGCAGGGCAGTGCATCGTAGGGCACGTTCCTATTGTGCGTGACCTACGGGGCAATGTTTTGTTTATAGGTGATGGTTACCACTTAACATCAGGTAGGCCATCTGCATGTTCCATCAGCTAGTTGTATAAAAAAAAAAACAACCACTTCAACAACAACTTAACTTTTGACAGAAAGTTATGTGGTCTAGAAAAATAAGATTTTTTTTTATAAGAAAAATAAGAACAATTATTAATAGCTTACAGATTGATAGGTATGTTATGTGGGAGTCTCACATCTATCAGACTAGTATGTTATACTTGCGATCGTTAACAGGGCCATTGACTCCTGTGGGCTGTGGGGCATGGGGGAGTGAACCTACTTTACCACTTCTGCATAAACATGCACAGCCATTAACCACTATGACTCGCTACTTGCTTGTTAACTAATGGACTGAACGTCACTTAAACTGGTATGGAAGGATGTTGAAGGTACTTATCCATCGATTTGTAATGGATTTCATTTACTTGTTTGCTAGTTTCTGCTTTAGTCACTCCTTGAGAAATCTGTCAAGCAGCATAAAAAAAATCGCTCTTTATTCAGTACAATCACAGGGGTTATGCTAGGTGAATCTACCGCCAGTTTGTCGCGACCAAGACAAGCGTTGCTGTTTTTCGGTTTAAGGGTTCCGGTGAAACACCAGCATAGCATGTGTATAAAATGAAATTAATGTATGACATGTTTTCTTGTTAAAAGAAAGAAAATACATTTATTTGACACACATAAGTACATACAGAAAAAAAAGAAATGAAGAAATACAGAACGGACAGGAAACTACATTAGGTACGTATAAAACATATTAATTACAATAGAAGAGAAAAAAAAAACAAACATAACACACATACAGAAAGAAAAACAATGTCTGCGGCCAGTCCCGTCCCGTTCAGAGTAGTGCGTAGGTACGTACTGTATGCCAAAAAGGCCCTAACTCAGCTTTTGCTGCTTAGCAAAGTTGGTACCTAGGTAGCCAACCTTGCCAAGCCGCGCTGGTTTTCAGTCAGAGCCTTGGATAGGGTGACGTCACTACTATGTTGGTATACTTGTTGTGTAACTGTTATTTATTTTATTATTCCAGGTAAGTTTCCTGAGTTTTCCACTCCGCGAATCTACGAACTACGAAAGGTATTTGTTTAATCGGTTCTTTTATAATCGATAATCGATCATTACTTATTATACTATACTAAGTCTTCACACGTGTCTCGATTAATGGAGCATCGATCGGTGTAGTAATTCATTTGGAACAGAGAACGAACCGCAGACATGACAGTGTGATTCGTTGGGCCTCTCTTTTCCATAGAACAACCCTGTTACTCGCTGCCATTTATTACTTTCAAATGGTTGATAGGTGTAAAACGATACCTACATACCTCATGGACCCTGCCCACTTTCCTTGTCAGGTTTTTTTCAACGTGACACTTCGGGATTGTGTTGGATGTGATTTTTTGGGATCCCATTGAATAAATTGAATCAACTAAAGAATGTCTATTTAACACACATATGAAAAAACGATTGCTCTTCCACTTCTTCTCTTATCAGCTTCTTCTTCTTGTCGTGTCATTAGTTTGTTTTCAAAACAATGTGATGCAAGAATTTCATGTTCGCCTCAATGAGGCTCCTTTCGTGCACAGCTCTTAAAGCTCTATGCAAAGACTAAGCATGATTATTTATTTATTTATTTATGACTATAAACACGACCATAATTCAAACAATCGAAATACAAAATTTTATTTAGTAGTATTATTACTGATGTACCGTGCTTGCAGATTGCAATAGCGTCACTAGACATTATTATGTCTGTGCTATACAGAGAAAACAAAGAAAAACCTTGTCTGATGTCGCTTTCGCAATTTTGTTCAGCTCCTACTTAGAACGAAGGGATGGTATGAGGATACCCTCTTTTCGTTTCTCGTATTGTACTCAGAATTGGGTCCCTTATATGTGTATTGGGGTTCTTTGTGATCAGAATTATGCCGTTATTTCCAGTTATGCGCGGATAACGTGTTTTCGAAAATAAAAAACAGAACTTAAGTTTTGTGGTTTCCCTTTGTTGCGCAAAATAATCCCCCGACTTTGTATTCGGAAGTGTTTATGTTCAGGAAACCCAATTTTATACAAAAATAAACAATCAATACACAATTATAAGTTACCCGGATACCGAGGCCTATATTTCTTGTTTATCTGTGGGTCAGCTTTCCTGTTTATCTGTGGCCTGGTCGCGCTCTTTTCGTGTAATTTTCCGATGGTTTTAGAATACCTATCTTCACAAACGAACAAATATATATATTAAAATGGAATATTAATTTGTAGGTACATCATGCAAGTTACCGTTCGGATGTTTTGTTTGTTACCTAATCGGCGGCCGATTACGCTAATGTCTGGCTATCGAGATGGCTTTCAGTTTGACATTTGATTTATGGGAATCAATTGTCAAACTGAAAGCCATCTCGATAGCCAGACAATAGCGTAATCGAGCCGCGGGTCTTAGAACTGAACTTAGACATAAATGATTACAGTCGTACCTACCGAGCTAGCGACTACAAATAATATAAAGAGGGCAATTGTTATAACTGAATCATCGTAAAATCACTGTCGACATGGATGAATATGAGGAGGTATTCAGGATCGCTATGCTCAAAGAACCGAAACGGACTAATTCACAACCTAATAACATCAACGCAGCTGATTCAAAAGTCGAAAACAAATCGATCTTTATTCAGTACCTACAAGGATCAAGAAACGTAAACTAAGTGAATATGCCAGTTCTCGCGACCAAAGCTAATGTGTCTCTTGCTTATATTTGACGTTTTTCGCACATTTTTCGTAACTGGATAAAAATAATAAATAATGAGTGATAAAGCCTGTGCAGAAGGTTCCGATGGCCGAGGATAAAATGAGCTCAAAGGCTTGTACGTTTACATGGAGTTATTAGAGTTTGTGGCGTCCTTTTCCGATGAAAGGTTTTTATCGCTGAGCTGTTCGGATTTTGATGGAAAATCTAGAATTTTAATTTAATAAGATGTATATTTACATGTTTCTTGGATATAATGTTGTTTAATAAAATTTCTGAACTACACATTAAGTTTACGCTTTTTATGTTCTTCCTTTTGTTCAAGATTAGTAATTTCAAATTGTAAATTTAACAATTCTAAAATAATTAATTGGCATCTTTTTCGTAGATACATGCAAAACAGTTCATAGAGGGTTAGAAAAAATTATGAAAAATTGCAGAAACAAAGCGCGATAATAAGACTTTGCGATTGTATCGATTTTCTTTGAATTCGAATGAAACCTTTCAATTGATTGAAAAGGCACAAGTACAGCACTAATTTATTCAGCCTATTTGCATAGACCTTCGGAATTCTTCGCGGATGCTATACTTACAGTTCAATCTGAAGGCTTTGTTTGCTTGCCAAAACTAAGCTTATATAAGCATGTTAGGTAGCGTTTTCTCGGTATTTTCAGTGCTGTTTTCGTGTTTATGACGTCATCGGCGAACAAAGGTTTTATTTGTGAAATGTTGCAAGTGTTCATGTTTCAGTGTTGCAATTTTCAAACATTTTCGATCTTCGAACATTTATTGCGAATTTCATTTGGTCGGTTCGCTATTTGCCCCCACTTAGAGTTTGCACACAAATTCCAAATTACTACAAATCGTAAATATTTGCCTCTTTTCGAAATCTTTTACAATTTATTAGTACTTTACCCGCTTTCGTTGTTGAAACCATTTACTGAAAGAATCTTCGTAAATTCGTGTTTCGTAAAACAGTACCATACAAAGTAAATATACTTATTGTAGTATATTTGAAAAAAAAAATACTTAACTGATGAGATCTGGCACTATATAAACCATTATAACTGATAGACTGTACTTACTACTTTATTTATTATTTATTTATTTAATATCTTAGATCACTGTAAAATTCATTTTAAGCTAATTGGGTCTGCGCGCCAATCGCTTCGCCAGTTCCTCGCGACCAAAACCGAGAGACGAAAAGATCGTACGGTTCGGCTCTTGATACCTATCTGTGACGGAGGCCAATTCGCAATTATAGCTAAGCTCGTGCTTAACGAAAATAAACAGCAGAAGTTGTCCACAAAAAGGGTAAGTGCTAATAGAGCCGTGGTTTTGTCCCGTGTTTTGTGCTCTGAAGTTTTATGCAAATTACTTGGGGATTCTGACGCTCTTTGATGGTTTTTTCTTCCTAATTTGACTCGTCCCTTATACGAAAAATGTTACCATCTCAGTTCAGTAAAAAATGTTTCTGTCTCCACTTGTCAAAAACAATGGCGGTAGAAGGTACGTACATATTTATATCTGGGAATACCTGTATAATAGACAAACAGAAAAAAGTCCTCTTCAATAGTCGTTACGTAAGTTTCAAAACACTACGCAGGGTTTGCCGAAGTCGGATCAAAATGATTCGACATCAACAAACAAGCATTATGTAACGACACAACTTTTTCAATACCCTTTCTATTTAGTTTAGGTGTACTGTATAGGGAGTTTCAACAAAACGACAAACACAGGGACATAATTTATTTTTAGTTTGGAAGAAGAAGCTGTTAGTGGTAATAAAGCATAGCCCGTTAAGAGTCCGGTGACAGCGGCTCGCAATTTCGAGGTGCGATTGGCTATTATTTCATTTTATTTCATTTTGGGGAGGTTGTTTGAAATAATAACTCTAAAGAAACACGCATAAATACTATTCGAACACAAATAATACAATAATATAAGGGAAATGTGCTTGAGTCAGAAATCATTTTGGTATTAGGTAAACGTAAGACCAAACATACTAATACCAAAATGATTTCTGATTCGGGCATGTTTCCCTTATATTATTGTATTATTTGTGTTCGAACAGTATTTATGCGTGTTTCTCTAGAGTTATTTTTTTAAACAACCTCCCCGAAATGAAATAAAATGAAATAATAGCCAACCGCACTTCGAAATTGCGAGCCACTGTCACCGGAGCCTTAAGTCAGTCACACACGATAGGAAAGTGCCCTTTTTTTTTTTTTTTTTTTTTACGATGGAAAAATGCTTTACGCATCCCCTCCATCTCGGGGAGAGTTGGAGGGGTATGTCGGGCTCTCCGCCAGCTACTAATGCTAATGAGACAGTAGCAACTAGCGGCATACCGACTAAACAACCATCGATGTTCCCTCTATCACCTCAATGCTAGTGCATCCTCAAACAATTCATCATCTGACGAATCATTCGACGCTGCACCAGCACTTGACAGGGTCACGGGTTCCCGGTCGGATTCGACCGCGGCCCTGTCGGTGATAGTCCGCCTTAAGCAGACCAGTCTGGTGCCCTTCGATGACCGCAGAACACAGAAACGCAGAAATAGGCATTGATTGTAGTACTTTTCTGGACGCGCATTTCAATGCGAGCTTTTGTACTACTAAAAAAAAAAGCTAAAACAATTTTATTGTGTATAAGTATGTGTTATTATTTAAGTTATTAGTTATGAATGGATCATGGACATCTGAATAAAACGAATTTAAATTTAATTTAAAACAAAAACAAAGGTTTTTGGACTTTGAAAATCAACAGCACGACAGGTAGCGGTGGTTTGTTTATTCAAAAAGCAACGACTCATTCTACTGCTCTGCTGTCTCTATTGTTTGTCCTTTCTTGAGATGCCGTCTACGTTGGTAGCAATTTCTAACTTTTTGGTATTACATTTGGTATGTATTTGCTATTATACTCCGAGGTCATTTCCGCTCAGTAGAGCTCCAAATGATTAATGACTTCAGTGGCGCAGCGGGCGAGAGTCCGCCTGTGACGTAAGAGGTTGCGGGTTCGATTCCCGCCTCGGAACAAACTTGTGTACGATCGGCAGAAATTCGTTCCGTTGGTCTGGGTGTTTATGTTAAATAAAAAATAACTATCTATGTAAGTATTTATTTATTTATTTATTCAGGTCTACCAACAGCTGTTACAACAATACAATTTAATAAACTAAACTTACATCTACGTACGTATGTACTACTAGCTGAACCCGCGGCTTTGCTCGCGCCAAGGAATTTAAAGTTTTATACAAACTTTCATCCCCTATTTTATCCCCTTGGGGGTAGAATTGATCAAAATCCTTTCTTAGCGGATGCCTACGTCATAACATCTACCTGCATGCCAAATTTCAGCCCGATCCGTCCAGTGGTTTGGGCTGTGCGTTGATAGATCACTATGTCAGTCAGTCACCTTTGTGTTATATTATATATATTTAGATTTAGTGCTAATTGCACAACTAATTATATAGGTAAACACTAAGCGAAAGTTTGTAAGTATAGATGGATGGATGGATGTTTGTTACTCTTTCACGCCGGAACGGCTAAACGGATCTGGATGAAACTTAGCAGAGAGATTGATTAGTCTGAAATAACACATAGGCTACTTTTTGTCCCGTGGGAATACCGGGATTTAAATCTGCGCGGGTGAAACCGCGGGGCGCAACTAGTAACAAAATAATGCTTGGTATGATCCCGGTGCCCCCGAGTCGACTCATTCACGAACTGTCCAACTTTCAACGTAAATCAATTTACCTCTCTTCCCGAGTAACGGGGGGGAGGGGGGTAAATGAGAAAAAAACTGAGCATCCCTTGTAATACTTTACGGGACCGATGACTTTTATTTGAGTCCGGAAAGTGAATAACTATCGCGCGAAAATGTCAAAAAATATGGCGTGCGTGTTTTTTTATTGTTATACTCTCAAGTACTCCTGACACTAAAATAGGGAATTGACGTCGTCGTTAGGGATCACAAGAGGAAAAGTCATAGTTTTGCGACGTTTACCTCCAATATCGCGAATTCGAAACCAAGATACCTATCTAAGATAAAAATGAAAACTATTAAGTGTATGATCCATTGAGTGTAAGGGGAGCGAATTTACAAGTATGCTTTAATAAATTTCGCCGTATATTTCGCCTTTACACGTCGTCATCGTCCTTTATATAACCGGCTAAGAATAAATCATAACCGGCTTATCCTTTGCCATCTTTATTGCTGTAAATTAACCCAGCTATCAGATAAGACAATATTATACTTGACTACTATGTACTACTCACTAAAGCCCTCAAACTCAAATGGCAATGGGCTGGACACATCTCACGCAACACCGACAGGTGGACCAAACGTACCACTCAGTGGAAAGGGCCAGCAGGCAAAAGAAAAGTTGGTAGACCGTATAGCCGGTGGGCTGATGATATTATCCAAATTGCTGGTAAGGACTGGATGTCCGCAGGAACAGACAGAGAGCTGTGGAAAAGGATGGAGGAGGCCTTTACCCAAAAAGGGGTTCAAATCTCATAGACAATAAGAAAACTAACACTATCACTAATAACTAGGTTATAAAACTAACACTAACACTTAACTAATTTTTTTTTAAACTTGTAATACCTATTTTTAAGAGATGGAAATAAAAAGGCTAGATTATTATTATTATTATTACTATGTACTACTTGCAAAATTCAATTAATCTACATTTAATTTTATCTTCAATCCGGAAGAATAAATTTAGAACGCCTAGACTGAATTTCAAGGCTCCTAGAACCGGTCTAAAACCAACGGAACGAAAACATACGAACGCAAACATACGAACGCAAATAAACGAACGCAAACAAACGAATGCAATGCCTAAATAATTCGAATTTCGAATGTTGCTTGCTAGTCTGAATATCCACTCGTTAGAATTGCAAAAGGGAGATGCCTGCACCGTATATTTCTGCCGCTTAGCAATAATGATCGCATTGCTGTATTCTAAAGAGAATGGATGCCAGAGTGATGGACGCAGTGAAATGTCACATAAGATACGTTCTCCCTCAACGCGCAACGGCGAGGTAATGCAATTGTTTTGCAAATGCAAAGTACAAGATTTGATTAAGTTTGGGGCGAGATAGTGCGTTGTCTGGAATGTCGACCAATATTATATTTTTATTATCTATGCGACACATCCTAAAAACAATACATAAATGTTTTGTGTGTGGGTTTGTTTTTGTATGTATTCGTATGTTTTTTTATATTGAAATTTTGCGCTTGTCCTGGCTCATTTCGTGCAATAAATAATAAATAACTGAATGAATGAATAAATAAATAAGATAATAATGTATAATTTGCGATATCCTTAGTCTGTACCGGAAAAATTGTGCTAAATTATAGCGTCCTACCTACGTTTTGGAATAAACGTAAAAGTAAGAGATAACTTTCACAAACTTCTCCTTGTGAGCGGCGGATATTTGTGGAGTTACGCGTTTAAGGAATTTCATGATATCCTTTGATATATAATGCCGGTTAAACGATATAGGGTAGCATTATTTACCATGTTTATCGAAGTATGAAGTTGGATGGTCCTGGAATGGAATAGGACACATCTACATCACCTCAGATGTCGTAAGAGGCGACTAACACACAATTTTTTGCAACTAGCTGATGGAACAGGCAGATGGCCCATCGGATGTTAAGTGGTAACCATCAGGAGATGATGATGATCAGACAAAGCATTGTCTCGTAAGTCCCGCACGATAGGAACGTGCGCTACGGTGCAGTGCCCTGCGTCCAACAATTTGAGGCATACATGTTAAGCCACATATGTGCCTGTAATTTCTGCTCTGCCTTCTGCGCCGTAAGACGTGGGTTCGGTCCGTTCAAGATCATACATTTATGTTATGAACATTTGTTTTTTTTTCACAGTTTGTTTTTTCACTGGTGTTATATTATAATTAACATCATCATCTTCCTGTCCTTATCCCACTTTACGTGAGGTTGGCACACCAGGTTTACTCTCCCCACTTCTTCTATCATCTGTCATCTCAGTATATTGAAAAAGCAGATGGACCACTTGATGTTTAGTGGTAACCATCACCTATATATAACGAAGCATTGCCTAATTACACCAATGTATTTACAATAAAATAATTGAAATTTGTAAAACCATTTTCTCTATGACTCCAATAAATAAACTTTTACTTTGACATTTTTTGATCATGATTCTTATTTTCATGTTGTATATCAACAATGATTATTATTCCCACTCAACAACATGTTCCAGCTTCCCATAAAACAATTTTGATAGCCGAAAGCTTCAACAATGTTTACTGGTCGTAAATAATCCAATACACGAAATGAGAGAATTCCATTTGTAATTAAACTTATCATAGCTCATAATCAATGTTCGACTGGATATTATGAGTCCTTTCACACTGTTAAATATTATCGAGTGGAATGAGGTACGTTTCAATGACGCTGTAAAGCTTATCAAATGAAACGACGAGCGGCATGTTGATGGAGCTTCTGTTGAATATTGCATTGTATTTCAAATAGCTTGACTTTTCGCTGCTTTACTAAAAGTAGCCTAATGTGCTATTCCAGACTATATTCCATCGCTATGCCAAATTTCATCAAGATCCGTTCACCCGTTCTGGCGTTATTGAGTAACAAACATTCATCCGTCCATCCATACTTACAAACTTTCGCGTTTAAAATAGTATAGGATTTGTAAGTATTCTTTGTGTGATTTGTGTATTTCAAAAAATTAAATTATCATATAGTTTTATGGCTAGCAGGCCTACGTATATTGCATTTGTCACGCATATTATTAACCGAATAGAATGAAAATTATGACTAAGAATAAAGAACATTCCAATTACGGATTATAAAAAAATACACCACTCAATAAGTTTTGGGGTGTCTCAAGGCTACACTTTAGGACTTCTCTTTTTTATTGCATTCGTAAATGTTATAACTCATCAAAAGTTCCGCAACGCTCTTATCATTGTTAATTTAGACTCACTTTTACCGGATGGTCACTTCGGGGAGCTATTCCAGCATCCAGCAATCGTTGTCAACGAGTTAATAAAGCATTTTAATAGTCAGTGCGCGGGACGGACGTACTGAATATGTGACGTTAAATTAGTTTCACATTTCACTGTGTTGAGTTTAATTCGTTTACTACCCTTTTGGGCTGAAATATTCATACATCTAGCCTGCCGCTATGAAAAACATTACAGACATAATCTGCTGCCTCGTTTGGGCTTATAAATACTGTATGAAGGGATGGTATAATTAGTTACTCACTTTTCGCTTAACTATAATGCCATTTTTTTTAAATAGGTTGAATAAGTAAGGAGACACTGAAGGAATCTTTTATTATTTAATGGTAGGCGAGGTATCGATAAAAAAATAGCTCACAATCTCGATGGTTGGATGATATCGTATAGGCAATAAGAGACTGGATTCTGAAGACAAGCGTTATACTATCACATGCTACTATTATGTATTCATGCTGATTGGCAGAACTTTATGTCACTTTTCGTGTCCATTCTTTGTATTCTTATTTTGTTTATCTGCAGTATAAGTGATTTTGTATTGTATTGATTTAATTGGCTTACTGATAAACTGAATAAAATATAATCTGATGAAAATCAGTGGGAACAGGCTGTTTAGATTGATAGAGGTCGCATTGCCTCCAGGGGCATTATGCACTATGACAATAGGAGATTCCTTGCCCCAAACCGTGAAACGTCAAAACTTGATGTTGGGCTTTATTCATAAGACATAGGAGATACTTTGCCCTGACCGTATGACACCGGTTCTTGTCTTAGCTGTGATCGCGGTGCAAACGGTCATAGTGAAGAAGGCTCCAGTACAAAACAGATTGATAGAATAATCAATGCTACTTAATTCTAATCGTCTAATTTTCATGGTCGCCCTCAGGACCCACACGGTCATCTGAACAGTCGTTAGTCGGACGTTTGCACTATTTATGCGAATTACCACAGCAAATTCACCCTTAAAATTAAGCTACCAAGTACCAATGTTTTGCTTTCGAGTTCAGAGAGCAAATACATTATAATGAGCAGCTTTATTGATGTGGCAAACGTTACTGGACTTGTATAAATCACAAAGTTACAACTGTTATTATTTTGTGTGAGTATTTCTCTCGGTATTAGTTTATATATTTAAAGCCTTTTTTTTTCAATGATATCTAATACAGAGAGTATAACCCTCTAATACCATCCCTTACCACATAAGGGAATGTGGTAAGGTTAGCAAATTTTTTTTATAGAAATCTGCTTGCGCTGCGCCACTGAGGTCGTCTATAGTACCTAAGGTAGTACCTTAGGTAAATGTCCTCTCATAAATTAGTAATGAATACCCCAGTAGGACGGGAGCACTCAGAGAACTATTAATAAGTATATTCCAGCTGCTAGTGAAATCCAACTGGCCCGAGGTGATGTATTCGCAGATTAAACAATGGCTGAGCTCGTAAGCCTGAGAGCTGCTCTTGCATTGATTTATGCACTTGATTTCGAGTTCTGAACTAGTAATAGATAGATAGATAAAATATAAAATCTTTATTGTACACAAAGCAAAAAGAAAACATATACAGAAAATTGAAAAATTAATAGGTACAATGGGCGGCCTTATCGCTAAAAGCGATCTCTTCCAGACAACCTTTGGATGGAAAGGATATGAAAAAATCAGAGGCGGCGGTGTACAATAATAACTACAAAGATGGTGGTGTACAATAACTATTATAGCTATTCCTAAAGTTAAGTAAAATAATAAAAATAAAATATAATACATATACAATAATTAAGCATTCCTAATAATAATACACATACATATATTATATACGAAAATCATCAGTTCGGTCTCGTAACTTTATCTACTACTATTATTTACAAAGAAAATTACAATGAGTCGAAACAGTTGAGCTGTCACAATCCTACTAATATTATAAACGCGAAAGTTTGTAAGTATGGGAGGATGGATGTTTGTTACTCTTTCACGCCGGAACGGCTGAACGGATCTGGATGAAACTTGGCAGAGAGATAGGTTATAGTCTGGAATAGCACATAGGCTACTTTTTATCCCGTGGGAATACCGGGATTTAAATCTGCGCGGGTGAAACCGCGGGGCGCAACTAGTTTATAATATTAGTTAGATAATTCACTGAAACATTATTTTCTATTGTAGATAGATAGATAGATCGAAAATTCTTTATTGCACAAAAATACAGTGTACATAGGCGACCTTAATGCTGGATAGCATTATCTACCAGCTAACCTTTGGGTAATGGGAAAACATTTTGGGTAGTGCACATTTGACAAGGACAAAGATAGCAAATAAAGAAACAAAGCAAAGAAAAGAAATTACATAACAAAGTAGAAAACTAAGAGTAAAATAAACAAACTAAATTTAGGTCTTAACTAAACATGAAAATTATATTAAAAGGTAATATAACATAGCTTACATATAGCAACAGGGAAAAAAGGAAACCTAAAAAAAAAGAAACTATTGATTGGTATAAGATCCCAACATATTGTAGGTACCTATTGCTATTAAAAAATGAATTTACACTATATAGATATACATTAGAAAACAGCGCAGCAGCAGCAGGTCAAGTGCCGTCTGTGTCAAGGACCGGAGAGCCGCATCGCGCTAAATATCTCATCCACCTTCCGTTTGCCTCTTCAACTAATATAGGCAGCTTTATGCTGATGTGCCCCGCCCTACTTGATTATAATACGAGTAAGTTAAGAGTGCGCTTGTTTGGATGGGGAATATAGTTAACTAGTTCATACTCCTTTTATCCATGTTTATTCATTAGGAATAAAAAATAATACAGAAACAGTTTTGTGACTTTGATGTTCAAGAATGGTATATATCCCCTCAGAAATCTTAGTATCAAGTATATCAGACAAATGTTATATACAAAGCTGTTTATTTTATTTTATTTGTAATCATTCCATCATCCATCATTGTTGTTAGGCGTGCCGCTCACACAGTCGAGGCGGCCGGCGTCGGGGCACAGGCGCATAAGTGGCGCGCCGCTTCTGTTTTCTTAAAAAATGAATGGGGGCGCTCACATATTAGAGTCGAGGCACGGGCGAGGCGCAGGCGGCGCGGGGTCGAAGCGGAGACGCAGCGGGGTCGCTGTGCCGGCCCGCGTCTCGTCTCTGCCGCCATTTTGTCATTCAGTTTCGTTTTTTTCGTTCCAAAATGTGCAAAGGAACCTGCGCCTCGACTCTACATAGAGCCATAACGCCTCGACCGCGCCTCGACTCGACGCCGCCTGCGCCTCACCCCCCTGCCTCGACTTACCAGTCAGCGACGCGCCTTAGAGCTCCTTAAAAAAGGGCACGTTTAAAAAGTTGTCCTAAATATTATTTTATCTAAGCTAACTCGTTTTTAAGCTACATTCGGACCATTTATTAACGCTTGCTAATATTGAATCCATCTTAGCACTTGAAAGATAATTTTTAAATAAAATAATATTATGAGTAAAATTTCTAGATTGCTTTTGTTCTAATAAATCTAGAAAATGTAGACAGCAAATTGAGCAGCATTTCTCCCCGTAGCACCATTAAAATTTGTGCCGCATTTATTTATTCGCACGAATCGCTTTAAGAATAGCTTAAAGTAAATTCCGTCGACCAACATTGCAATTAAGAGCATCTGAACTGCAGGCTGCCACAGAATACTAGTAGTTGGATCAATACAGGTCCTGGGGCATTACTTAAGAACAAGCAATAGCGATAGCACTCGCAGATTAAATAATATGAATATCGTTGTACTCTAAAGCTTTTTTGACAACACGGCAATCTACTCGCTATAGATAGACAGAATAGCGATAGCAGGATTAGTTTTTTTATAACAAGTTTGGGGCTGACAATCCGTATTAATTAATTAGTTTCATAGGACCAGAATTATTTCCAAATTCTAGGATTTCTGAAATAAAGTGAAAATTGCTATTAATCTTTAATCTCCTCACGACAATAGCACTTATTTGCTACTATTGTTTCATCGTAATAACCCAGCGGAAAGCGGGAATCTACCTTCTGTGAGGAAATGTAGTTTTGATAACAATAAAGTTAATCTTCAATATTGTATGCATCATCGAAGACTGCTCGGTCGACCAGTTTAAGTAGACCTTTGTAATGGTTTTTTACAAAATGTTTTTTCATTGAAACTGAATGGTATTAGGTTCACTGACCCGAGAATGAAGATCTTGGTGAGTTGCTGTTACGGAGTAGGGAGTTAAGTCAGTTTAAATGGTATTAAAAGTACGAAGAAACTTTGTTTAACACCGGTACCTATGCCGCAGGCGTGGCTACCATTCTTCCTCTATTATTCAAAGTGCACTTTAAGCCTTTAGGGATTAAAGTCCTAAATTGCTTAAAGTGTCGTCTTCCTAGTGAAGTTTAAGCTCGTTGCGTTGGATGCTGGCAAAGTTAGCACAAATCACTATGAGGCAGCTTGCGATGCAAAAATAAGTTTTTTGTCACGCGGATTTAAGGCTTAATATTGCGATTACTAGCATTATACACGGTTTGGGGCAAGGAATCTCCTGTGTCATAGAGAATAAAGCCCCTGAAACACGCATAATGGACCACCTTAGAGTCTAAATGCGGATACAGGAGTCCAACACAAGTAACAAGTAAGCCCCTGAAAAAGTTGTAAAAGTGGTATGTTGTGTTTTCTATGTATAATAAAAAATATCTATCGATGTAAGTATACATTATGAAAAGAGTAAGTAAAAGTATTAAATATATCAGTTATCAAGTACCCATAATACAAGCTTTGAATAGCTTACTTTGGGGCTATAAAGTGATGTGTGGATTGTCCAGCATTATTTATTTATTTGAGAACTGGTGATCTGAGAATGAACCCCGCCTATAAGGTCTATAAGTTCAAATCTGATCGTAAACTAATGGATTTTTCTACACGAAAAATTTACATGCATAATTCTAGTGATCTCAGGCGGTGAAGCAAAACATCGGGAATTTAGTCGAGACAATTCAATTTCATTTTTTAACGAATCAAGGGTTACAGATATTATGTGCGTATCTCTCTTCTCTCTTCTTGTACGTTGCACTCTTGACAGAGTGGTCGTGGTCGTCATATCGGGGCAGTGGCTCGCTTGACGATTCTTCGCCACTCCTCTCACCGCCGCGCTGCTCTCCTGGCGCATTCGTTGTGTGTGTATAGGGTCGTCAAAATAGTTCGACGCCAGAGACTGTCAAAGAGTAGTATGTTATTGGAGTGAGACTGAAGGTCACTTTAGAAGTACTTAGTGTTACATGTTCTGTGGCTAGAGTACTGAGTGGGCGTTGTATAATGTCCCAAAAGTTATTCTGAAGTTATTAAACGTTTGGATTCGTATTCAAACTGACAGCTTTTCCATTTACCTACCTACCATTGTCTTAGGAAACTCACTCGGTTTCTTTTCTTATTGGTACGTACACGTTTTCATAGTTTAAAACCTCTTGCGTATAAAAACACTTTTTTTAGCAGGCTTTTGGAGTAATGTGTCATCTTTGAATATTTTAAACGCGAAGTTCTTGCTAAAAGTTGTAGCTATAAAATATATTAGCTTAGAAGTTTTGTCTCTAAATTGTTTCGTCTGTACCGAGCTCCTCAGGGTGTGACTGAGTGAAAATTAGAAAATTTTATTGCATCAGTAAATTACAACTTAACAAGTGAAATTAAAATCAAAAGGGTAATAATACTATTATTTTTTAAGCTACTTCATAGATTGCGTTGTTAAGTAACCATCCAGATATTTAAGTATTAACAGGTAGGTACGTGTAGGGGCCACTAACGCCCGGTTTCTGAAAGCGCGATCAACACTTATCGGCTGTCAAGTCACTTGCCATCTCTATCTAATTTGAAATAGCAAGTGACTTGACAGCCGATTAGTGTTGATCGAGCTATCAGAAACCGGGGCTTAGCACCGGGTTTCCTAACACTGTTTTAATCACCGATTGAGAAAAACTTTTTATTATTTATTAAAATAAAAGCATATTTAGTCCTTTGTTCTGCGTAATTGTATTTCAAACAAAATGCCTTCAGTGATTTCTTCACAAGAAAACAAAGTAAACACTCGTATTTTATTAATAAAGTGGATGTTCAAAGTGGGCGAGAGGGCGTGTCTCGCATATCGCGAACAAACATCTTCAAATAAATAGGACAAACACGCTTCACATATTTACGTATAAATATTTATCTGGTACGTTTAATGTAGATGTTCTGTCGACGCGAGAGGTGTTTCATCGATCGAGATTTTCGCACTTGCCCCATCTAAACCAGCGTCGCTTCATCTCACTATTGCGGTGTGGACTTACTTGGTTGTTTTTGGTAGAACAAGTAGATGGCCTGATGTTATGTGGCAACCATAACCTATTTACAGTATTAGCTCGCAAGTCACGCGTGATATGAAGGTGTCCTACGATTTTCTGACCAGAGTCCATCAATACATCATTGAGTACAGATTAGATACATTATATTAGGCCTCAAGCCCCTGAGGGATTTTTGGAGATTGACAAAAAACAACCTTTTTCTTTCTAATGTGGGCGAAAGTCTGTAAAAGCTTAGCATTTTTATAGTTGTTTTTATGCAAAGTCCACGCTATTGCCTATTTTTATTTCCAACTGGATTGAACACAATGGAGCTTAACACAGCGTGTCAATAAATCTGCGCAGTTTAAATTCGAACACAGCGAAGCGATTCCCCCTTCACTTACAAACTTCAGAAAGAAATTCACGTTAGGTTTAATTTTTTTTTCTTTTTTGTAGTTGCAACAATCTGTGGTGAAGTTAATACACGGTCGATACAATCAAGTAAATTAGTGTGCCAATGTAATGTTTGGTCGTGCCTGTGACAACCCCCACTATAAATTGTGTAGGTCGTAGACAAGATATCTTAAAATCCGAGATTAGTTATAGTTATAGTTATAGTTGTCCTAGGACAACTAGAGATCTCGGAGGAAGTTTACAGTGCATGTGGGTTTCGAGATTATGACTTTTTTATTTATCTTGGAGGGGGTAAATTGAGTACTGAAGATTATATGGAAAATAAAAAAGATACCCTACAGCCTCATACTCAGGTAAAACAAAATAACGGATTCGGGGTTTCGGGATTTTTTTAACATACCCTTTAAATTTAGTCCCATGAAAACCCCCCTCATAAACCCCAGGGTAATAGAAAAAAATTAACTCGACCCGTCATCATCTCCGGAACAAAAATGTTGGTAGTATAAGTCTAGGTAGGAACGATACGTTTACACACAAGCTAAATCCTGTTAGGTCTATGTTTATAGCTGACTAGTTGCGCCCAGCGGTTTCACCCGCGCACATTTAAATCGTGGTATTCCCATGGGATAAAAAGCAGCCTGTGCTATTCCAGACTATAATATATCTCTCTGCCAAGTTTCATCCAGATCCGTTCAGCCGTTCCGGCGTGAAATAGTAACAAACATCCATCCATACTCACAAACTTTCGCATTTATAATATTAGTAGGGTAAGTATATCTAAGTGTTTTGGTCAAGAGAAGACCACAGTGCGCTCATAATCCAAGTTATAAAATCCTAATTCAGAAAAAAGTAACGATGAGCTATTCGCCGTTCTCGGGTTCCTCCTCGGCTTATATTTACAATTTGCAGCGTCCGTATATGCAGGGTTTTCGCAGGTAACGAACACTTTTTTATTCGTTTTGCGACTGCCAATCAGCCTGTGTGCCTGCCTTGTGGACTTGTCGGCGTTCATAGCGCTGTCAGTCCTTAACAAAGGGGTTACAGGTAACGTTTTTAGCGCTGATGTACAAAGCCATCAGCGCTTACGTTTTGGAATACGCTGTGATGTTCAGCTGTTTGTTTAAAGCTGAATTAATAGGGGCTTCGAATGAATAAATAAATTTAAATAAAATAAATAATGACGTATGATGTAGGTATGTTTTATTGTGTAATAAGGCCTGAAGACGAATACCGATATATTATTTATGTAATAAAATAATACCTGTGGGCCGCGTGTTATTATTGCGTGATAAATATTTGATGGACAACGTTCAGTTGTTCAATGCTTATTAATCGTGAAAGGATAAAAAAATACGGTCCATTTACTAAATACATAGGTAATATTTTATTTATTTAGCTTTGGTTAATTTAAAGGTTGACCAGTCTAGATAATACCTTTTTGCTATAATATTGTCCTAAATAAATCCAGATTTTTATTTTATCAATAATTTGTAAAGGTTTCGCTTTGTTTGCTCTGATGTCTGACTTACAAATTCTTACGCGAGACCTTGAGACCGGAGCTACCTAATTGAAACCTTCGTGACGTGAATGCTAATCACATAATAATTGCGTAATTAGCTAACGTTTATGATCGCTTTGTCTGCGAGCACGTTCGATAAGAATTATTTACAGTTTATCAACAGTCTAGACTCTAGCTAACTACCTAATAAGTATAGATTTTTTTGGAAGAACATATTATTGCAGCAGTGCAAGTACCGTTCATAACGATCGCTTAATTTGACATTTAGAATCGTCAAAATCCGTTAAAAACGGTTTTATCCATTGTTGAAACCATTTTTAACGAGTTTTTGACGATTCTAAATGTCAATTAAGCGATCTATAAGAACGGTACTTGCACTTCAGGTTTGAAACGAATAGCATTGAAATTGAAGCTTTTGTTTGGGAGATACGAACTCAACGTTATCTTGAGTCTAGATAATAGAGTCTGTCTGCTTAGTCTAGATTCTAGAAAAGTTGACATTCTGATGTGGGGTGTTAACCATCCTACTACTATTATAAACGCGAAAGTTTGTAAGTAAGGATGGATGGCTAGATTGATGGATGGATGGATGTTTGTTTGTTACTCTTTCACGCCGGAACGCCTGAACAGATCTGGATGAAACTTGGCAGAGAGAGATTATAGTCTGTAATAGCACATAGGCTACTTTTTATCCCGTGGGAATACTGGGATTTAAATCTGCGCGGGTGAAACCACGGGGCGCAACTAGTATAATATAAAATGGCGCCGCTGATACCGCACACTATTGTTAACACTTACAAACAGATTTTCCATAACTTTGATACCGCTTTTGGCTTCTGACGGCAGTACTCAGCCTTATTATTTTTGGCAGCCTACATAGCTCAATTGGCCAGCTCTGCCTTTTGCGCCGTAGGTCGTGGGTTTGATTCCCACAGTGAACAAACATTTGTGTGATGAACATAGATGTCTGTTCTCTGTCTGGGTGTTATATAATATTATAAGTGTGTATTTACAAAAAAGCACTAGTAGTATATCAGCTATCTGGTTCCCATACCACAAGCTTTGGTTTAGCTTGTGACTAGATAGTGCTGTGTGGATAGTCCACCAATATTATGGTTTATGGACGATTACGAGATATTTATCACAGTGTGTTCTAGTACCTTTTAGAGCAAATTGAGTGACTTACCGCTGACCATGTGTGATAATCAGAATTCTGAATTGAGCAGTAAAGTAAAGGTAATATCATAATTAAGCCTCGCCGAGCCCTGTTTGTTCGCAAACACCTATATAGGCGCCGACACAGCCCGCCATATTATGAGGCCGTAATTAACTTCTCTACGCGCGTGTACTGAACTTTTATGATAAAGCGTGATTTTTAAGCTGTAACAGTTTTTTAATCAACGCCAAGTGAGACGATAATCCTGGTTTCTGCAGTTGTTATCATCGGTTTAAGCTTATGCGCAGACTCGTCAGCTTCTTCTTGTGTCAGTAGATTCTCTCGAAACAATGTGAATAAGATTTTAAGTGCTCTCCAAAGAGGCTTCTATCAAGCACTTGGCACATGTTTTAGTACTGTTCAGGTACGACATGTCTGTTTCCTCACGATGTTTTCCTTCACCGGAATCAGAAGCAGTTGCTTAACACCTTGGACAGTACTATGTTGACCCCGTAATATGCAAAATTTCGGCTCATTGTTCATACGCTACCAAGGACTCCATTTTTTACTAATTGTTTATCCCTACTAATTCCCTACTAATCCCAACTGTCTGTCTGTTACGCTTTCCCGCTTAAACCTCTCAACCGATTTTAATGAAATTTGGCACAGACAATCTTTAGACCCTGAGAAAGAACATGGGCTACCTTTTATTGCGAAAAAAAGAGATGAAGAGATTAGAAGTACGCAGACGAAGTTGCGGGTACCAGCTAGTATATATATATCCCAACTATTATTATAAATGCGAAAGTAACTCTGTCTGTCTGTCTATCTGTCTGTCTGTCTGTTACGCTTTCCCGCTTAAACCTCTCAACCAATTTTGATGAAATTTGGCACAGACAATCTTTAGACCCTGAGAAAGAACATAGGCTACCTTTTATTGCGAAAAAAAAAGATGAAGAGATTAAAAGTACGCAGACGAAGTCGCGGGTACCAGCTAGTATATATATATATAATATTATAAATGCGAAAGTAACTCTGTCTGTCTGTCTGTCTGTCTGTTACGCTTTCCCGCTTAAACCTTTCAACCGATTTTGATGAAATTTGGCACAGACAATCTTTAGACCCTGAGAAAGGACATAGGCTACCTTTTATTGCGGAAAAAAGGGATGAAGAGGTTGAAATAGAGGTTGAAAGTTTGTATGGGATTTCTTAATTTTAAAAGGTAAAACCATGAAAGTTTAATCAAATTAAAAGTACGCAGACGAAGTCGCGGGTACCAGCTAGTTGTATAATAAGTTGTCCTTAACATGTGTTAACCTGATGTTAAGTGTTATCCATCACCTATAACAAAGCACTGCCTCGTAAGTCACGCACGATGAGAACGTGCCCTTCGATGCACTGCCCTGCGTTCATAAGTAAATAAAAAAATACTCGAGATGACCTCAATATATAGCTACGAACATTAATTTACCATTTTTTTAAGTTGGTTAGGATGTTTTCAGACTGACAACGATTAGTTACGTTTCATGAATATTTCAGTACGTTCAGTATTCATGGAAAACGACACGTAAACGTTTGGCTTATAACAATTTAAGAGCGATACAGAATGTTTCATACGCATGAAGGCATAAAGTAAATAACAATTTCAATTATTCAAAGAAATATGTTTGTACCGTGTGTTTTGTATTCTCTTGGATAAATCTGTTGTAGCAAGGTTACGCTTTCTTTTTTTTTAATGAGCAAAAATTTTTTACATCCTTTCATCATTACGACGAGGAGGACCATTGCAAGGCATAAACCTCCCACATTTCCATGACTTGGGATTTTGAACCCTCTCCCGTAGATCTCCTGAGACCTTCTCCGATATCTTAGTACTTACTTAGTTTAGGACTTTCAAAGTCAAAGTCAAGAGCTATTTATTTAGTTTGAACACAAGGATCACTTTGATACGCACTTTTTATTACGTGGCACACCCTTCTTCTTCTTTTTCTTGTGTCACTACTTTATTTTCAAACAGTGCGTTGAAAGGATTTTTAGTGTAAAGATGCTACTGTCTCAAAGTGTGTGTGTGATGAATTAATATTAGATAATTTTTAGTACGTCTCTTATAAACATTGAAACATATTTTATAGCCTAAACATCCGATAAGATAAAGATAAATTAATATATAATGTATAACACTGCAGTCTTTCATATTCTATACATGACCGGTGGCAGCCCATCGAGCCCTGGTCAACTTTCAGCACTATTTTCATGAGAAACTTATCGCTTGAAGTGTAAATAATTTACTAGTTAATTTCCAGCTATTTTTATTAAAGTAATTGCCGTAGTTCAGGTGGTATCGATCCTGTCGTGGTTATTTCATTAGTTCAACTACCGAAGCCGACATTTTGTGACTCAGTAGCCCAGGGTGTCTAAACAGAGGGGTCTAGACTGTAACGCTTCAGTCTGGTTATCTAGGTATCTATTTAGACAATACCCAGTTGCTGTTTGCGGAAAAACCTTTAGAAAAATTAATGTTGTAAAAATAATAGGTAACGCTCACGTCAAACCTAAGAACAAAAATTAAACATTATATTCCTTGCGCCAAACAGTGTGTGTTGCGACTTTGCAAAGTCAAATTGTATGCAAATGATATTAGCGTGACGACCTTAGTGGCGCAGCGGGCGAGAGTCCGCCTGCGACGCTAGAGGTTGCGGGTTCTTGGAACAAGTTTGTGTACGAGTACGATCTGCAGAAATTTGTTCCGATGGTCTGGGTGTTTTCTAGTATAATAAAAAAATATCTATCTATGTAAGTATATAATGTATTAAATATATCAGTTATCCAGTCCCACAAGCTTTGAGTAGCTTACTTTGGGGCTAGATGGTGCTTTGTGGATTGACCAGCATGGTTTATTATTAAAACTAGCGACCCGCCCGCGCGCCCCTGCTTCGCACGGGTGCACATATCATGCATGTATTATACATATAAACCTTCCTCATGAATCACCATCTATTAAAAAACCGCATCAAAATCCGTTGCGTAGTTCTAAAGATTTAAGCATACATAGGTACATAGGGATATAGGGACAGAGAAAGCGACTTTGTTTTATACTATATAGTGAAACGTCACCGGTACAGCGATGTATGACGGTAATAGCTTCGTAGAAGATTATTGTCTGGGCCTGACCTTGCTTGCTTAAGGTATTAGTGATTAGGTACAATCAATGTTTGATGAAGTGGAATCTGATTGGGACGACGTGTATTGATCGACGGTTTGTTTGTACCTAGTACGCAGACAACCCGGGTTCAGCAGAAATATAGGTTTTTGTTGAACCTAACCTAATGTTATGATGCGAAATTTTCTTCTTTGCGTTCGTTCCTACATTCAGGGATTTCATATCATAATAAATAAAAATAAATAAAATAAATAATGCTGGACTATCCACACAGCACTATCTAGCCCCAAAGTAAGCTATTCAAAGCTTGTGTTATGGGTACTAGATAGCTGATATATTTAATACATTATATACTTACATAGATAGATATTTTTTTATTATACATAGAAAACACCCAGACCATCGGAACAAATTTCTGCAGATCGTACACAAATTTGTTCCAAGGCGGGAATCGAACCCGCAACCTCTTGCGTCGCAGGCAGGCTCTCGCCCGCTGCGCCACAGAGGTCGTCAAGAGGTATAAGGGTGGAAAATTATTTAATTATGTAAAGCATTCTTTAAAATCGTCTATTCTACCAGATTCTACGGACGATATAGTTCAAGAATTTGGGCGGCAATGGCAAAGACTAGCACTGTACCGGAGAGAGTGGTGTTTAAAGAGGAGGTCTATGCCCAGCAGTGGGTGCATACGGGCTGAATAGATAGATATATAGATTCTACCAGATAACCTTTGGGTAATGAGTAGACATTTTATCGGAGTAGAATTTCGTGAGCGGAGCCGCAGGCGAATACTAGTTTTCAGTAAGTTATTTTATGTGTGTGACTACGATGTTGTTATAATAGTCTGCGGCGAGCGATCGGCAGCCGGTGGTAGCCGCAGATATCCCTCGGTTGACCGGACATCGCTACAGGCATGTCACTCCTGGCTAGGTTGCAATGGAAAATGAGCCTTATGTAGCTAGTTTTGAATTTAATATTACTTTTGTTGTGGTGCGTAAGCTGTGATAAAAGTAGATGAGCATTTCTGGCTTGTTAAGTTCAAATTCTGCATACTGTCACGCTATTGTTCGAAGTTATAAATCTTATCTGATCCGTCTTTAAACATAAATAACTATCCGCAGGTCGATGTTGCCATTACATTGCTAAAGGTTTATGGCAAAAATTTATGTGGACAATGCCAGTACTCTCAAACGATGAAGGAAAACATCGTGTGGAAACCGGCATGTTGTAGAACCTAAAATGCTCTATAACTATATGTCAAGTGCTCGAAAGGAGCCTCTGAGGCGCAAAAATCATTTCACTCACATTAAAATCCTGTCACCACGCTGTTTCGAAAGAATCTAGTGGCACGATAAAAAGAAGAAGAAGAATTGCTAAAGGTACTTTGAAAATTTCTGATTCTAATCGCCTAAATCGGGTTTGAGCGAATGTATTTTTATATGCCGTGCCAGGATTAAAGTCTTCACGGCTTTGATGCGGTCTTGTTTTTATTTCTAATAAATACGTCGTAGCATGTTGTAGTATATATTCTGTGGGCGCCTGCCATACGGCACGGACGCCATCCCTTGTGCCCAGATAACGTTGCAGTATTTTAATATGGAAAGGTTAGGTTGTGTTGTGTTGGGATCCACCCCCGCGCTGTAAAATAAAAACTAAGGTCAAAATGTTACTGCGATATATAAAAACTATAGACTAGTCGGATAAAAAACAACTGTCGAAAAAAAAACAAAAACTTTTACTACTTAGAGGAAGACGGGGAATGCCGATCACCTGAGAGAAAAATGCTCTATTTATTTTTTCATTTGTCTTATGTTAGTTTTGAGGTTTAGATACTCTGCCTGCGTTTGCGTCACAATCACTGCGCTGTAGCGTGCTCGCTGTGTTATAAGGCACCGTAATTAATAAGTTATTGGAGAGAGCGATATTACCCGACACGATCGCCATTACCCCTGCTTCCCCTACTGGTGCTTTCGATTTGGCCGTTATTAGAAATAGACAGACATTTATTTGCTAAAAAGTAAAGGAAACGGATAAATGTATGTAATACATACATTACACTAGTGTAATATATGTATTACATATATTATATGTATGTGTAGTGCGCAACTAGTTGCGCCCCCCGGTTTCACCCGCGCATATTTAAATCCCGGTATTCCCGCGAGATAAAAGTATCCTATGTGTTCTTCCAGACTATAACCAATCTCTCTGCCAAGTTTCATCTAGATCCGTTCAGCCGTTCCGGCGTGAAAGAGTAACAAACATTCATCCATCCATCCATCCATACTAACAAACTTTCCCGTTTATAATATTAGTATACTAATATAACCTCCAACCCTATAGGGTTGGAGGTTGCGTGTAACTCATCGTATGCCTAACCGCTTTTTTAGTAGGTTCTGTTATTCTGGTGTGAGTTATATAAGATAGGATTCAAGTACTTATGTTGAAAATAAACAGTTCATACAAATAAATTATATAACAATCGTGCATATACTTACATCATACAATAATAAATGAGTGTGTTTTTTGAATAGGCTTCCATTACGTAACAAACAAACTCATTTTAGCATGAATAAATTCGTATGAATATGCTTTGAACCTATTTGTCCTCGTACGTGTCCGGTTTTTAGGGTTCCGCACTCAAATAGTAAAACGGGACCCTATTACTTAGGCTCCGCTGTCCGCTAAATAATTAAATTAAAATAAAACTAATAATAAGGGGGGCTTCCATGCAAGAACCGTGTTTTTTTTGCCGTTTTTATTGACAATGGTACGTTGTGTGTACGGTGGTATGGTGGTAGTAGTCCGACTCACACTTGGCTGGTTTTCTGTTGCTCTCTTTTCGTGATTAGGTATATTCATCTCTAATGATAATAATCCGGGCCGGGTATACTACGAACGAATTCGCAGCCTTTGATTCCTGAAGCTATGATTGGCTCAATTTGCTGTGACATTTCTAGGAAAGTGTGACAGAATGAGTTTTATTAGTGATCGTCAGCGATAGCCTTCTCCTTCAATTTTCAGCAGCCGTCTCTGTGTTTCTCATGTCCTGGTGTTTTCTGTGACCCTTACGAGTTCCTCTTCTTTACTGAAAGTCAAATGGTATTTACTCAATCGTATCCTTGTGTCAGCGCTGCTTGGCAAGGTAGGCTACTTACTTTGTTAAGCAACAAAAGCTGAGTCAGGGCCTTTTTGGGTACTGTTTCTTCTTTCGTTTGTCTGTCTGTTTATGACTGTAATTATGTATAAATACTTAAGTACCGGTCCGTTCTATATGTATTTCTTTTCTTGTTGTTGTATGTCAAATAAATGTATTTTCTTTATTTTGTGATACGGTTGAATTTCGATTGATCGCTTCGAATCTAGGTGCCAGTTCGTGACCAAACCTAGAAGAACTCCCTGAGATGAGCGCCTATGTTCGAAGTCACGGTGTCTCGCCAGACGCCCTCAAGCGTCTGTAAACGACACCTTTTAGACAAATCAATGCATCCATAATGTTCAAAAGACGAAATAATTAACGCACGACCGGATTTGAACCTACGACCTTACGATCGGAAGGCGGGGTCACTCCCACTAGACCACCGGTGCTCGTTATTAATAAAATTAATAAAATATCGCAATCGTTGCTGTCAAACCCAACATTTTCTGCAATTTTATTATGCGTAGTATGTGACTCGCGACTAGTCTCAAGTTCGTAATAACGCTGATTTTCCATCTCGGTCGCGCGTTCCCGAACGGCACCCCTGGGCTGTATCAAAAGCATGTGTTCTATTCCCTCACCAAAGCTTTGATGACACATTATAAGTATTATAACACGTTATTAAATACACACGGCCCTTTGAAGCTAACGTCTAGCTTCACGCCGTCTTTTTTCCGCATTTTTATATAATTATAATAACCCCACAGCTTAGTTGTGGAAGTTACTCTAACATAAGTATAAGTATAACATAGTCACCTTTAATATTGTATTTTTGACATTATTGTAATGTTTCACCTATTATTTTTATCCAATTTATTATTTTAATGTATTTATAAAGTGTTTCCTAGCATTTGGGCGTTTTGGCTACAGCTGTTTACAAATTATTATAAAATTAATAAAAAAAAATATTAAAAATTATTACAAATTACAAATGTAAAACCACCCTCAATGAATGGTTATTGACACTGAATTACGAGGAAGTTGAGACACTTTTAGGTATTTGTTCTTAGTAAGTAGGTACGTAGAATATTCATTTTATTATTTATTTCACATTACACACACGTTACTCCTTACACACATCTCACACAATCACACACCATGCTTAGACTCGAGACTGGCGTAAAGTAATCCATCCACAAATAAAAAACAAACGCTCACGACCATTACTGCACATACACCTGCCACACACGCACACACACATACTCACTTATACCCAATTTTAAAAGAATAGTTAATTTTGTACTTTAAGATAAGACCTAAATCTTTTATCATTTACCTATTTTAAATTTAGGATAAACATTATCATAACTTAGCAGTAGGTACTTAGTCTTTAATATAATTATTACGGAAGAGCGGGATCTCCTAACACAGTTATACATTTACTTAAAAGGAGATCCCAAACCCTTATAATGTAAACATAGATTAAGTTACTGAAATAAACTATTTGAATTTGAATTTGAGCTGCTAGCCCTATTGTATTTCATAAATAAACTCTACGCTGTAGTTTGTAGGTTCGATCTCGATACCCCCTGATAAAAAAAAATATTGAAAATATCAATACTTTCAAGAGCTTAAAAAAATCACAAAACTCAATTAATTTAAAAGTATTTCTTAAACTTCCTCCTAAAACTTTAATTCTATCACTATGTCGGATAGGTATGTTTGGCTCGGCACTGGCTATGTGCACGTGACCTTTGGTCCCAGGACTCCGATGTCCTATCGATTGCTGTCTGTCTCTCGTTTAGTCGCACTCCCTAAAGTGTTATGTGGACCTTTTCCCGGAATGAAAAATAAGAAAAGCGCGTGTTGGGCCACGCACTGCTCATTTAAAGTGAGGACTAAAATAACCATGGTAACAATCAATATTCTGTAGTTCAGAAATTTGTGCCAGAAGCTAGTCAAGTGCCTAAACACAACAAGTAGCTTCGACTCGACAAACTTTTAATCCTACTTTTTTTCTAGTTTCACAATGTGAAAACGTTTAAATGGCCAATAGTTTACTTTATAAATTACCACTTATTTATGTATTTTCCTAAGAAATCAAATATCTTTAATCGACAACATATGTACCACAGACTACTAGGATGCTGACGCAATATGTACGTACATATTGGACTTTTCTAAAAATGAGGTTAGTGAATGAATTCGTACATTTCCAACCACAGACAGTCTGCAGACAACATAGCTAGTCAGCAGAACGGCAACAATACGAACAGCTAGGCGCCCCGTAATAACCCAATACTGTACCCAGCGCGAGTGGGGTAATAATAGCGACCGCACGCGAGGCCTCGCAAAATTAAACCAACTCGGACTAAAAGCCTTATTAAATTGTGTAGAGTCCACACGGCACTGCCTAACTTTCTGATCGGTTAATTTGTTGAGAGTTCAGCACAGCCTAAGTTGACATAATCTTGGTCGAATATGGAGGGTTTTATATCAATACTCGTGTACCCACAGTCACAGTCAGATAAATATTTAAGAGAATTCCACACAAAGCCAGAAACAGAAATCATCCAAGTGTGTTTGCAAACGAATGTCTAGATACCATTGTTGGCGCAAACTGCAACCTCAAGTTTTTCCTTTATTTGCAAGAATTGCAAACGCATCCTGTCTTTTGGTTTTTTATTTTTTCCGGCGCTGTGCTGGCGTCTCGTCCTTCTGCCATGTCTTCTTCTCTTGCAAACTATCGCTAATGGAATAGCAACTACGAAATATAGGTATGTGCCAAATGTCAATAGACGTAACACGCATTTTCATTTGAATTGTTTTTCTTGTGTTATTTTGAGTTCTGTTGTGTAATTTTGGTGGTGTTTTAACCAATATTACTTGTGGTCTTAGCACAAAGGAAATTTTTTTTTGGAATGGAAGTGTATTATGTGATATCGTGATTTGACCGAAAATGATTCAAATGTTTTGAAGAAACCGCCACCATTTTCTTCAAAACAATTGACTAACTCGACTTTGGACTGACGTGACTAGAAACTTATCTCCAAAGAGTATAATCTCTGAATCACTTGACACTGGCAAAATTGTCTATACCTAGACAGGAGCCATAAAAAGAAGAAAGAAAGAAAGAAGTCTCTTATTAACCAAATCTGATTTGTTATTTATGAGAAGTGTAGGCTGTGTGTGTATGTTTGTATACAGAAAGCAAGTTATATCGACGCCAAATTTCCTCGCGAGCGTGTAAAACAAACTTATGCAGAACTGAGGAGCAGTAAAGTTGTTCTTGTTAAATAAAGTTTTGTGTAGTAAAACCAGCAATAGCAATGCAATTAAAAGCGTGCGAAAACTAATAAATTTTCTCTATTAACTGCAATACTGAAACAAGCAAAGTCACTGAAAAGTTAGTTACTTAAGAAGTTGTTAAATTTATGACTATATGCAACTACCTACGTAGTAATTGCCAAATCTTTACGTTTGATTTATTAACTGTTGTGGAGCTCCTAAGACTTCACATGTTTTTTTAACATAGATTCACCCGGTTGTTAGTCCCCACCACTTGCCAAATCTCCCTATTATTGTCCTCATAAAGTTTAATCAAAACATTACTATCTTTTACCAATCGGCGATAATAGTGATAAACAAATTTTAAGCATTGTTTAAGTTTCATTAAATTTTAAATTAAATTAGTTTATTAACGGTTATATAAGAACGCTTGTAAACAGTGGAGAGATTGTGAGCTTATCTTTCCTGGAGCCTTATGCACTATGACCATTTGCAGCGCGATCACGGCTAAGACAAGGCAGCCGGTGTCATACGGTCAGTGCAAAGTATCTCCTATGTCATAAAGAATAAAGCCCAAATTCAAGTTTTGACGTTTCACGGTTTGGGGCAAGGAATCTCCTTGGAATCTCTTATTGTCATAGTGAATAAGGCTCCTGTGGATTAGGCTGACTAAGCTTGAGGATCGTTAGGTGCAAGCTTGCTCTATCTAACTGTGCGTACCGAAAATAAGGGCAGTTCTAAAACTTTGAAACATCGTGGAGCTACGTGAATCCAGGTGCCATATCCATGCGACCAACTTATGGCTTGAAATGAAGTCCAAGTCAAAATATGTATATTGAATAAAGTCACAAGGATCATCATCTCATCAAACGTATTAAAACTAGGTGACTCTAGTGCCAATGGAATATGGTTCTATGGCTTACGTGGAACAAACTTATCGCTTGGTTCCTACCGTTATTTTGCCCCGGATGCTGTATAATCGTCAACTAACCAAAATATGGCATAGCAGGTAAGTATTACGGAAAACAATTAGGCCCTATTTGGCATACCTACTATTAAAAAGAGACCGATTGGGGTCCTATGTACCTTAAAATAAATGTATTTTCTTTCTTTAAAACAAAGTAAATGAACCGTAAAAGTAATATCATATTATTTTTCCTGTAACTTCAGTAGAAATCGGTGGCCTGTGAAGCAGGAGTTACATACTACATACTTATGTAAACTTTAATATCCGTTTGGGTTTGCTTATCGAGTGGGTCCCATTAGGCACGGTTTCTTGGAGGTACTTTGACCGTTCTTGGATGTCAGGGAAACAAGCCGTGCGTACAGTCGGATTCAAGATTTTCTGCCTTAAGATTTTTTTTAATAAATATCAATTTAAATATCCAGATAAATATCCAGTTATTAATTAGTTTTTGGCTTAAAATATACTTTTCTTACCACTTAGCAAAATACATATGCAATTCATTCATTTCTAAATGGTGACACCATTATATTTACAGGGCAAATATAAAAAAAATGTTAATCCATCAACTGATTTCACGATTTTTTGTTTTTGGTGTGTAAGAGTTTATTTTTATGCCGTCGACTAACTTGAAGGTTTTGAAATGTGTAACATCTTATTGCAGCCGACTGTACCTACATGTTCTACTTTAATTGCTTCACTGAAAATATTCGGGAAAGGCTGGCCATTCGTTTAGGTCAGTGCTTTCACTTTACTGTGAAATGTTATATCAAAAATCTAATTTACCTCGATGTAATAGAGATTTATTAAAAAAAGTCACATTTATTAAAAAATAATTTGAACAAGTTACTACTTCTGACATTGAGCTACCGCCTCTGTCTATACTCGTAACTACTGCATGAACGTGCTCTATGATGATAGCTAGATATAGGGTAGAGCACGTTCATGAAGTATGTGCGTAGAATATGATAGGAAGTATGACTGAATAGGATATGCCGAATTCGAACCTACTATAGTCGACGTAGTCAGAAAACAGGGGTCAACAAAAAGCAATCTACCGACTGTCTTCTAGTTCTCTGCTACGACCGTGCCTAAAGCGCTTTTCATCGCTTTTAAGATCCACTCCGCACGAATTTGCATCTTTACTTAAAGCGCTGCTCTCGCTTTGTGGTAGAATTGCACTTAGCAAGTGAACCGACATTTTGAGGGTCATGAATATGAAGGTTAAAAATGATGTCTCAAGTTGGTTTTGAGGTATTTTAAGCTTCCACCTGTGGATTAGTGTAGTGCAGGGAAAGAGCCTCTTAAGGCGCACTTAAAATCCTTTCACCACACTGTTTCGAAAGAAACTATTGGCACGACAAGAAGAAGACATTTGCTCGTGTGATACATATAAAGAGGAAGCATTATAGTTATCCTAATGATAATGTAGGTAGATACAATATATTCGCGGATGTTTTCATGCAACGCGCGCCATTAGTCTACGGCGTAGACGTCTACAGATCGTCAATGCCCGTAGATGAGCTACGAATATATATTTTGTACGGAACCTACGTGTGCTTGATTCAAATTTTGATAATATACTTTTATTATTATTATTATTATTATTACTCAGCCGCTACGGTCCCACTGCAGGGCAAAGGCCTCCCATCCTTCTTTCCACTCTTCGCGATTCAACGCATCCACGGGCCACGAGCCTTGGTGGCAGTCAAGCTCGTCTCTCCATCTCATTCTGGGCCTTCCACGTCGCCGTCTTGCATTTTGTGGGATCCAGCCGGTGGTCCTCTGTGCCCACAATGTGTCGGGCATGCGGCAGACGTGTCCAGCCCAGTTCCATTTCAGGCTGGCGGCTTTTTGACCAACGTCAACCGTTGGTCAAATATACTTTAGGATAGTATAAATTATTTATAGCGGAACCTATGTAAAAAATGGGTTTGGTTCAAATTTGGATAATAACTTTTAGGATATTATAAATAGAATCCGTCTCCTGTGTTTAGTCTCGTGTCTTGTGCCTTGTATGTAAACTGTTGTATAAGTAAATCACGCTCTTTTTTACCCTGGCCTCCCGCGATACAGACTTGTCCTTGTGCGGGGACCATCAGTAACTATTATAATGTAATTGTTTTTGGCAAATAAATGAATTTGTATTTGTATTTAGAAATCTTTGGAACTTATGCAAGCGTTCGTTAAAAAGCATTCAAAGATAGATTTTATTTTCTAAACTAATAGCTCTCCATCTGATTTTTGCAGTTTTAAGACATCGCTAATTCAAATAAAAATTTGATTTGATGGTGTTTCTTCCATTCTGTTTGCTTAATGTTCTAACCATAAATTATATTATTACAGGTACAACGCTGACGACATGTTGAGAAAAGGTTAGTATATCAAAAAGTAAGTAAGTCATAAGGTTAGTATATCAAAAAGTAAGTAAGTCATGAGGTTAGTATTTTAACTTTTGCTTTTTACCCGACGAAAACAAAAACTAAGGAGGTTCTCAATTAGAGACGTTTATTTTTTTATGGTCATACATAAAAACAAACGTGTCGAATAACTGATCTGTAATGACTGTTACCAATAAATTGATTATTCTGATTAACTTTCTACAGAGTAGACCGATTTAATAATTCTTTTTTATTAGATACCTCTAAGTTGGTTAGGTATATTTAAATTAGTTTAAGAACTTACTTATCAAGGTTAAGTAAAAAAGGTTTATTATTTTTTGCTTTTCAGTTTTTTCGCTGGTTTAATTTTTTGTTAAAAGGTTTTATAAAATACTAGCTGATCCCGCGGCTTTGCTCGCGCTCGTTTACTTTGAAAATCTCATACAAACTTTCATCCCCTATTTTATCCCCTTGGAGGTAGAATTGATCAAAATCCTGTCTTAGCGGATGCCTACGTCATAACATCTAACTGCATGCCAAATTTCAGCCCGATCCGTCCAGTGGTTTGGGCTGTGCGTTGATAGATCACTATGTCAGTCAGTCAGTCACCTTTGAGTTATATATATTTAGATTAGGAGGCAGGATCTTGGATACCGAGTCACGAGAAACATTGATTTTACAAACTGTTATAACTTGTATTACAATTTCGTTCATCAAGATTTTGAAACAAACATTTTAAAGATCATATTATTCAAGGGGACATCTCCAATTCGACTTTTAACTTTATGTCCCTGTAACTCCGTATCTCTGCTAATTTATCTTTTGATCCATTTCGTACACAAATTGAATCTAAAATATCTTTATTCATTTACACTCCTTCTTGAAAGTAATTTGATTAGGTTTTCCTTAATAAGTACTCCCTTGTCTGAACTTTATGTACTGGCGTTTATTCTGTGGTCTGGTTTACATTTAAATAGAAGTTTTAAAAGGGTTCTGGCCGCAGTTTGTGGTCCGAGATTTTTTGTACAACTTAAGAGGTTGGCAATCGAAACTGTCGAACATCTCACTCGCACGTATCAGTTTTTTTTTAGTTTTTGTACTATCTAACTTTTTAATAACATTTTTAGATCCAAATAATATTTTCTGTAACTTTCATTTGTATTTTATTTTGTAATTCTATTTTCCAAAAGATCGCAACGTTGTTTGACGGTAGTCTGCGTCTTAAAGCGTCCTCTGACAGATGTATGTTTTTAGGAATTGGAGATTTATTTGAGCATTCTCCATCTATGACTCCCGCGGTCAGTTTTTGGATTAGCTTAGATAAGGAATATAAAGACACGAGTTTGATCGGGGGAGTGGACCACCGTGCTTATTTCTGCTGTCAAGCAGATTTCTACCTTATTTGCTACACTAAGAAGGCCTGTGCCGGGAATAAAAACATCGGCCCAATAACTAAGTCACATAATTATCCCCAAAATGTCAAGGTTCCCGCCCACAGGGGATCATAATGGGCTTCGAGTGAAAGGTATCTAATTGAGAAGCCACAATGGGTCCTTAATCTCAATAAATGCGGAAGGCTCAGGCAGAATTGCTTCTCCAAATGAAGGAAGCAATTGGAAGATAATTGATAACTATGTGATATGAACTCGTGTCCGCACACTAGCTCGTGTGAGCTTTGTCAATTGACCACTAGAATAGTTATTTGTTATACAAGAGTGCAAAGTTGTTTTTTAACCGCGTGTTCAATTTTGATGACCGAGCAAGCGAAGGATTCTAAAATTTAATCACGAGCGCAGCGAGTGATTCAAAATTAGAATCCTGAGCGTTAGCGAGGGAATCAAAAGAGCACGAGGTGAAAAATCTTTGCACTCGAGTGCAACACGTAACTTTTCATTCCACCTCAGCGAGGAAATGACTAAATGCAAAAAAAAAAACGTTTACAATCACATGTTGGCGACAAACAAACTTCCTCGTCGCTAATCACTCATTTTAGTTTTTTCACTTGTTTTCAAGTTTCTTGTTTTTAATATAAGGTTTAACAATGACGTGAAAAAATGCCGTGTAAAGAACCGCGTACAAAGCAAATTGAAAAAAGAACACCAAGAAGGTGTCGAGTCTGAGTTTATAACAAATTAAAAAAAAGTTGTATGATATATTGGCAACATAGAGGTAGCAGTAAATAGGTTTAATGTTTTTTTTATTCACAAACTTAGTGCACACGATGTTCTAAATTCAATTTACTTTATCCTCTAGAGAATAAAAACGGCTTTTGCACTCAGATATTGAGGAGCAAAAATACTCTTTCCGAGATGGTGGGATGAAAAGTTAGTTAATTGACTCAGGCGTGACTTTACGGAAGTCCATTGTTAAATATAAATTAACTTGATTTTAATTTATATTTCACTAGAAAGTTACCTTTGAAGTTATGAGGCTTCACTATGTATGCTTCAAGTTGATGGACGCAAGGCCCGTTCACATAGTCTTCCTGCTCTTAGGATAATGCACGATAATCGTGCACTTTTGTTGAATTGTGAATTTGTCATGTCATTTTACTGGTTATCTGTAACTTAGTAAGAATTGATCATCACAGTAAACTTAATGTCAATAGTTTCTAGATTCCACGAGATTGTTACTGAGCGATAAGGCCACCTTTTTCATGTTACAACTGTCTTTCCATTTCTGTCCTGTTCGTGTACAATGTAGTGATTTTCATTCTGTTTCATTCGTCTGTGCCGCAATGTACGAATTGTATAAAATCATGAGGCATTACTTGACTACTAAAAGGAAAGTAGTGCCCTTTCCAGCGCCATTCCGCTCCAACTTGTTTCCTGAGGTATATAGCCTGCAACACGCTGCAAGTGGGAGCAAAGTAGTAGTTTGGAATGCTGTAAAACTTAAACGAGCTCTCTCCCGTCTGTTTTGTGGTTATGGCACCCTGGTCCGACATTTCACGTGCGCAGTACCCTCACTCTTTTTTAAGTGTTTCACTGAAACTGAAACTGAAACAGCTTCACGACTTTGATCCCCAGGTACGGTAGATATCCCTTCAGATCTCCCAGTACCAAGTAAGTACTAAATTCAAGATTCTTTGAGGATGTCTAAGGGGGGTAGTCAGAGGTACGTCCAATCATTACATTTGGCACATACCCACATTTTGCTGTAGTTAGTATTCCATACGTGACAGGTTGCAAGCCCATCGCCGCTGTTAGAATACTAACTGGTTTCCTCACGATGTTTTCCTTCACCGTTTAAGAGCACTGGCATTGCGCACATAAATTTTTCGATAGAAAAATCCATTGGTGCACGACCGGATTCGAACCTGCGACCTTACGATCGGAAGGCGGGGTCACTCCCACTAGACCACCGGTGCTCAGTGTTTCATTTGTGTAGATTTCATCTATAAGCTAACTGCGCAACGACGGTGATAAAATTGGCTCTCTCTCAGTAACTTGAAGGTTTTTATGAGCAAAGACACCCAATAAACACACACATTCACATACACACGCACACTCATTCAAACACAATTACACAAGAGAGTTCTCCTGTGAAATCCTGGCTCTTAAAAGACTTGTGTAATCAGGAGAACTCTCTTACATACACACTCACACACCCAAACATATCCAATACACACACTAACCTTTTTTTTTAGATTTTAATATTTCTGTATTAATATTAGGTACCTATATAAAAATAAACTAATTGTAACTATATTTTCATAGTATCTTGGGCCACAGCTAACTCTATTCCAGGAGTATCACACTTACTGTTGATTTTGTTAATTATTGTCAATAAACATTTATTAATT
Source organism: Plemyria rubiginata (assembly GCA_963576535.1). Classification (NCBI taxonomy): domain Eukaryota; kingdom Metazoa; phylum Arthropoda; class Insecta; order Lepidoptera; family Geometridae; genus Plemyria; species Plemyria rubiginata. Next base: position 13,735,634 of record OY754907.1, read on the forward strand.
TTTTTTTTTCATTCTTCTGCTGCAGACTGCTAACAGAAACCTTTCGCGAGACCGATGCACGTAAAATGTCGAACCCGAACTCTGAGTTTACGTTTGCTGTATGGTCAGGCCGAAAATTGCTCATTTAATGTTCTTCCATGCTTCTTTACGACTGACGCTCTGTAACGTATGTCACAGGATTACAGAAAACCAAATACGAAAAAAAGAAAAACACAACCCGGACTTGAGGTACTGAGATGAGTCAGCTTTGAATTAGATTGTGTATGACGCAAGTACGTTGTCTCTGGGTTAGGGGTAAAAGCCTCCTCTTATTTCTACTTTGATCGATTTGCGTACACTCGAGTGCATGGGAGGGGTCACTCAACTTCACGCCATGTAAGTTAAAGCTTGTTACATACATCATTCAAAGTTCAAGTCAAATTTTTTTTTCAGTTCAATCTCAAGGGTCACTTTGAAACGTCTTAAAAATAGGTTACTCTGGGGGCCAGTTCCACAGACAACAAACTTACGGTTTTGTTCTTTTGTATGATTGGATTGTAGATGTATTTTAGTAATGTTTGTAGTAAACCAGATAGCTGAATATATTATTTTTATTAAATACTCGTACATACTCAAAACTACATAGGTACCTACTATGTTTCACAGTTTTGTCTTCATAATGTTTTTCTGTTCTATCTGTTTTTATACAACACCCAGACGCAGAGCAAACATCTGTGTTCATCACACAAAAGTTCGTTCTCTTCGAAGATCGAAAACCTAGCGCAGATGCTCTTTTTGCGATATGTTACGTGGGCGCGGGTTTTATACTGACACAAAACATCTGATATTTCCACACTTATCGAGAGTGTCACATAATTGTGCCCACTACCTCGCACGACTGAGCTTAGCGTACTACTCAGTGAAATGTACTCACTTGATGTATAATAGAGTTACGCAGAGCGAGCAGCTTGCGCTATCTAGTTCAATAGGTCTATGTTGTCTATGTTTTATCCATAAGTGTCGATAAGTCTGTTGTCTATGTTTAATTCAAAATTGTGCAATAAAGTATTTTCATCTCTATCTATGTTTGTGGATGTGCAAGATATACGATTTTAATTATTTATTATCTAGAAATAAGTGTTACCTATGTTGTTATTAATTCATACCCGTAGTATTTTCTGAAGTATATTGGGTACATAAAGTATTTTTTGACAGCCAACTACAAGTATATGTATAATGTAGGTATTATGTGGTTCAATATGTTATGTCTGATGTCTGTGAATGGTCAGTTTTATATACAAGCACCCTGAATACAATACATAGTAATACATCTGCAAAATGTGGGTATGTGCCAAATGTAATGTTTGGACGTACCTCTGACTACCCCCCTTAGACATCCTCAAAAAATCTTGAGTTACTACTTGGAACTGAGAGATCTGAAGGGATATCTACCGTGCCTGGGGATCAAAGTCGTGAAGCTGTTTCAGTTTCAGTAATACATAGTATTTGTAACTGACAACCTTCAACATGATATTTTCTACCAATACTTTCAGCTGGAGCACCAATAAAAACCAAATAGCTACTTCTCTTTAACTCCCCTACAGACCTTGCGAAAAGAATTAAACCCAGGGCATTAACCTATGGCCATTTTGTCGGTCCATTTCCTCCATAAAGTTGCGAATTACCTACAGGCAGGTACAATACTTAAAACAGACAAGTGGGAGTCGACTGTGGCAGCGAAGTGAGACGTGAATAACGTGAAGACGTCGTATGAATCATTCATTTATTTTAACCTTCATAAGTTCTACAGCTCTTTTATGCTTCGTTCGTACTGAATTTTCTTTTGGGATAGTAATAAAAATGTTAACAAAATAGTGTTATTTATTTTTAATTTTGTTGGTAATGGAGCGTTGGTTAGAGTGTGAGTAATAAATTTTTAAAGCTCGTGTCATAAAATAACTTCCTATATAAAACTCTCGTCAAATAAATGCATCTCAAATACAGAATACGTCTTTAAAAAAATAACATGTCACCATGAGTTATGCGCTGAATCAGACGGATCCAATGGCGCAGTTGGTTACATCTGTTGTTCTCGATGGGGATCGAACCCACGGTTTACAGGCAGAGCAGAATGAGGCAGTAAGGCAAATGCGGCAGAAACTAAGTTAAAGACGTACTCACGTCAAACTCGGTAAGCACCATCAAATGTTAGTACGTCTGCCTTTCAGAATCGTTGACCTTTGGCTTTCAGCTTAAATGCCGCATGCCGGCCCCGCTGAGCGCTCTCGATATTTTGTTAATAAATAACAAAAACGGCTTTCAGGAACGAGTCGTGGAAAACAAGACGAGATAACTGTTGTTTGCTTATAATTTATAAGTAGTACCTAAGTCAGCTTTATTCCGAGAACCTCTAGAAACTTTAGAGATCGATGGAGTTCATTTTAATATCTTCATTACAAGAGTTATAAAACACTAGTAGCGCCCTGCGGTTTCACCCGCGTAGTTTCCGGTCCCGGTAATCCCGGTATTCCCACGGGATAAAATGTAGCCTATGTGTTATTACAAACATCCATTCATCCATCCATCCAAACTTACAAACTTTCGCATTTATAATTGACCGAGCGAGCGAAGCGAGCGAAGCGTCTCAGTTTCCACATTGGCCAAAAATGCGTTTGTCCGGATGTCTGTCTGTCTGTCTGTGTTCTCCTCTACAGGTCGCATTTTTCAACCGATCTGGACGAAACTTGGTACACAGGTTATATGACTTATTAGAATTTTCTTGTCGTCGGGGATTTTTGATTGGAGGGGTACTTCCCCCAAAAAAAGGGCAAAAAGGGGGCTATTTGATATACTGGATATCTCCACCAAATGAGATCCGATTTCGATTATTCTTTTTTTATTTGAAAGGTAGTAACTATAAGTTGGTCTCATAAAAGTTTGGCGAAGATCTGATAAGGATCTTCAGCATGATGAACAGGATAGCTCATCAAACAATCGATGGTTTTCAATCAAATTTGAGAGAAACACAAAGGACCTCATTCTACACAAGATGATGCAAAAAAAACCAAAAAGATCAAAAAAATCACAAAACTGAAAATGCACTTGCACATTACATTCCTCAAATAGCTCACTTTTAGTATGCTCGCGAGGTCTACAGCTCCCAGAGCCACTAGTATTAGTAGGATTAATAAAATAATGTTGGGAAGTGAATGAAGCGAAAGGAGATCATCAATATACGATCCTGATATTGCAAAAGCAAAGAAAAGCAAGAAGAAATTCATTCACATATATACAATAGTTAGTAGGTCGCGCCAACCAAAAAGAACGCTAGTAAACAGTGTTTGCGCAAAAAATACTCGCGCATCACACCCCCTCTCCCTTCCAGCATTATTTTTGCGTGACGCGCACTATGCAGCTTTTTGTGAGGGCTCGTCCACGCGGAAGTACGACCACCGTGCCTATGTCTAAGGATAATCAGCGTTGCTGTGGTTCGGTTTTGAAGGGTGTGGTACTTTTGTACCTGCCTCTGAAATTACAGATTACACATGGGGCTTAACATCTGTAGCCTTCAAGTTTATGGACGTATCGTTGTAATTATCGGGGTAAATACTTGTTTTAAGGTTTGCGCAAAAAAGAATTCAAAAACAAAACAATTCAAAAATAGCAGTCGTTTTTATAAAAATATAATTTCACGTAAATATACATAAATATGGAGGAAAGCTCTAAATGAAGATGTTTTTAACGAAATGAGATTATCCTAGCTTATTTAATAATTTCGTAACTTATTCAATTAGCCCCGAAGTAACTTTTTTCATTGTAGTCAAAATGTTGAATCGTGTAATATTCTTACTCCGACAAAAACAACTTATTTAATTAATAGTCGTAACTTTCGTGTTACGAAACATTTTTTTTATCTGCTTCGGTACTGATTGCGTGTTCGGCTTATAATAATTTATTTTAGTGTAAAATTTTAACTAAGGAGCACTGGTGGTTTAATAGAATAGAATAGAATAGAATAGAATAGAATAGAATAGAATAGAATAGAATAGAATAGAATAGAATAGAATAGAATAGAATAGAATAGAATAGAATAGAATAGAATAGAATAGAATAGAATAGAATAGAATAGAATAGAATAGAATAGAATAGAATAGAATGGAATGGAATGGAATGGAATGGAATGGAATGGAATGGAATGGAATGGAATGGAATGGAATGGAATGGAATGGAATGGAATGGAATGGAATGGAATGGAATGGAATGGAATGGAATGGAATGGAATGGAATGGAATGGAATGGAATGGAATGGAATGGAATGGAATGGAATGGAATGGAATGGAATGGAATGGAATGGAATGGAATGGAATGGAATGGAATGGAATGGAATGGAATGGAATGGAATGGAATGGAATGGAATGGAATGGAATGGAATGGAATGGAATGGAATGGAATGGAATGGAATGGAATGGAATGGAATGGAATGGAATAGAATAGAATAGAATACTTCTTTATTTAGCATACGTAAAAAGGTACAGTGAAAAGCACAAGCCTGTAAAAATAAACTAAAAAGGGGGTAACATTAATAATTTTCATTAATGGGAGTGACCCCGCCTTCCGATACTAAGGTCGTGAATTCAAGCCAATGAGTTTTTCTATAAAAAAACTGTGCACTGCACATATAGTGAAACGGTGAAGGAAAACATCGTAAGGAATTTCTAAGACCCTTAAAAGTTGTAAAACATATTTCAAGTACTCGAAGTGAGCCTATTTGAGGCGCACCGTATAAGCCTTTCACCACACTGTTTAAAAAACCAGTGACACTCCAAGAAGATCAGACCTAAAATTCTTTGGAAAATGGAAGCTACATTATATCAAAAGTTATCCAAATAGAGATCACAGTTCACATAAATAACGATGACAATCGTTACCAGCGACAACGCTAAACCCTACGCTATGAATTGGCTGAATGTTGGTTAATCTATTGCAACTGAAGAGGCATTGCTCTATGTATAATAAAAAATATCTATCTATGTAAGTATATAATGTATTAAATATATCAGTTATCTAGTACCCATAACACAAGCTTTGAATAGCTTACTTTGGGGCTAGATAGTGCTGTGTGGATTGTCCAGCTTTATTTATTTATTTATTTATTTTTTATTTAAGAGTTGTAGACAGAGTATTTCAGGAGAGTCTTTGAATCCTTTCAATGACTCTTTCAAAGATTGTTACAATTTTACACATAAGGTAGGTCATCTGTCTGTTTCATTAAATATACAGTCACAGTACATTAAAAGTTGATGGCTTTTTTTTCAATTTCCAATTTGAAAATAATTTACTAAAACTGAGAAAACGCACTATATTGTTCATTTTACAAAGCAGTCTTGAACCTGATGACTGTAAATTGTCCACTGAAAATTATTAATTGTGCTCTCAGAAGTAGAGACCTTTTCCACAAATGGAGTTTTAATTACTCGAAGAGGGCACATTCTTCGCCAATTCGTGAATAGCTGTAGTTTTACTTTTAAATGGGGAGTTGTAGTGCTATGGGGACAGCAATCACGGGGAGTTTCACCTAGTGAATCCACGCTCACTTCGAACACGAGCTTTGCTTGACTCATGGTGGTATTTCCTTTGGCAAAACACTCACACGTTAGTGATGGATGAATAACAGAATGCTGAGAACTCACTGTGGATAAATACACACACTTAATAAATAATAAATATTGGTGGACTTTCCACACAGCACTATCTAGCCCCAAACTAAGCCTAAACTTGTGGTATGGGAACCAGATAGCTGCTGTTCATCACACAAATGTTTTTTTTTATACAGCTAGCTGATGGAACAAGCAGATGGCCCACCTGATGTTAAGTGGTAACCATCACCTATAAACAAAACATTGCCCCGTAGGTCACGCACAATAAGAACGTGCCCTACGATGCACTGCCCTGCGTCCATCAACTTGAGGCATACGGATGTTAAGCCTCATGTGCCTGTAATTACATGTAATTACATAATTACATGTTTGTTCACGGTGGGAATCGAACCCACTAGCTACGGCGCAGAAGGACAGTTACGTATTGAGCTATGTAGGCTGTCACTTGAGTGTGTTGTTGACTGAATAGCACTGCTGTAGTGGTGACATTTACCGAAAAGGCGTGTCATCCTACCTTTTACCAATTAGTACAAGTTAAACGAAATTACACCTTGTCGCGTGCAATTTAAATTTTCATCTCAAACGAACGAATTGAATTAGGTAGGCCCTATAGACGGCGTTGAGAAGGGTATAAGTTCCAATTGTGAATTTCGTTCCATAATGACTTTTCGGATTTTGATCTTGATTTCTATTGGTCCATTGTTGTCTGGATTGCCTGTAGAGTCTTTGACCTAAATTTCTTTGAAATAATTGAGAAACGTGCCTCTGACTACACATTTAGGCATACTATACAGATCATGAGTAGTACCAACCGAAAGGTTCTACCTACTCGAGTTCTTTGACGCCTGAAAATTCGACGTTCGCAGTTTTGTTGTTTCCCTTTGAAAACTGTTACGTTGTAGTCTTTTGAAACGTAAAATGTTACTTAAAAGTTAGGAAAAAGTTCTGTTGTATTGTTTCTTTCTTTCCTTTACGTACCGAATGAACAAGGGTAATACACAAAAAAACTCTTGATAATGAATTCGAAATTCATTATTCTTGAAAGTGGGGGTAGACTCCACTTAGACATCAGTATAGGTCGCGTCACGCAAAAGGAACGCCGGAAGGAGGGGGAGAGGGTGTGATGGTGCGAGTGTTTTGTATGCGCAACACTCCACTGTTTTCCAGGGTTCTTTTTGGTTGACGGGTACTATACCATACATGGGATAGCAGTTAGGTAAAGTACGTGTGGCAGGTTTTTTTTCTTTCGTACAATATAATTTCGTACAATATGTTTTTATAAGTGTAGTATCGTTTGTGTCCGAAATAAATTTATTTTCTTCCTTTCTTTCTTTCTCACTCCCATTTTTTTTATACAACTAGCTGATGGAACAAGCAGATGGCCCACCTGATGTTAAGTGGTAACCATCACCTATAAACAAAACATTGCCCCGTAGGTCACGCACAATAGGAACGTGCCCTACGATGCACTGCCCTGCGTCCATCAACTTGAGGCATACAGATGTTAAGCCTCATTTGAAAGTATGCAAAAGTGCCAGCATATTTTACAATAATTTATTCCTGAAACACAGGAGTTGCAATACGCCGGACGTGTTGGAATGTAATGTACATTGCACCGTCCAGGCAGACACGTAGCAATAAACCCTTAGCATAAATCCACCCTGAAGAAGCAGAGCGACGCCTCCCAGCCTTGCGTGCCAATGCTTTGCTGTAGGGCTGTTACATTCGCGGTTTTGAAATTAATATTAAAAAATGCGGTGAGTTATTTTCAGTCAAGAGCACCGGTGGTCTAGTGGGAGTGACCCCGCCTTCCGATCGTAAGATCGCAGGTTCGAATCCGGTCGTGCACCAATGGATTTTTCTATCGAAAAATTTATGTGCGCAATGCCAGTGCTCTTAAACGGTGAAGGAAAACATCGTGAGGAAACCAGTTAGTATTCTAACAGCGGCGATGGGCTTGCAACCTGTCACGTATGGAATACTAACTACTGCAAAATGTGGGTATGTGCCAAATGTAATGTTTGGACGTACCTCTGACTACCCCCCTTAGACATCCTCAAAGAATCTTGAATTAGTACCTACTTGGTACTGGGAGATCTGAAGGGATATCTACCGTGCCTGGGGATCAAAGTCGTGAAGCTGTTTCAGTTTCAGTTTTTTCAGTGAGTCATTTTGATATCTAACATTCCAATCTTTTATGATATCCTCAAATTTAAAGTTGAAACATTTCTAACCCAAATTTCCTGATTAGCTAATTTTTATTTTATTTTACCCTATGTAAAACGTTTGACCGCAATCTCACCGGATGTTAGGTGACGATGCGTCTACGGCACGTTTACCTAGAAGAAACCTATTCACTCGTCTCTTGAAAACGTCCGAATTGTCTTCTTGGTCGTTGCACTCTTGACAGAGTGGTCGTGGTCGTCATATCGGGGCAGTGGCTCGCTTGGCGATTCTTCGCCACTCCTCGCACCGCTGCTCTCCTGGCGCATTCGTTGAGAGGCACATCAATGGCTGCCTTTATTTGGTCCGTCCATCTCATGGGTGACCTGCCGCGTGATCTGCTTTCAAACTTCCCCTGTACCACTAGGCGCTCAATGGAGACCTCTCCACGACGCGTCACGTGCCCAAAGAACGTGAGAATGGAAGACAAAAGGAATTCCACTCTTTACTTTCATTAACAGCTCGTTTATCATGTTAAAAAACAATTTAAGCATTGTTCACAAATCAGTTATCTGGAAAGAGCAAATCGTTTGTGTAACCAGCCGCGCTGTTCCTGGCCTCGGCTGATGCGGCATCGATCCGGTAGTTTGGCACCGGTTACACTGGGTGCCATGCGAAACACGTCGTTGAGCCCGCGGCCCCGATTCTTGAACTAGCTGAGAAATATTATATATTTCTCAGCTAGTTCAAGAATCATATAGTTTATATTTCTAAATCTAATCTGTTGGCATGTACCTATGGATCTACCGTGTCTGGGAATGAAAGTTCTGTGTTTTTTTCTACCGTGTCTAGAAGAGATCGCAACATGCGATATGACCGCCGATTATAGGACAATAACAATGTACTCTTATTGTGTACTGTCGATGTTGTCCTCAATAAAGTTCTTATTTATTATTATTATTTTTCTGAATGTAATCAGCCCCTTGATCACGTAACTTTTGTTGCATTCAAAATCCGGTTGCATATGTCAATTTTGGCTGTTTTGTCATCGCAAATCTTATTGAGGACAACGCGACGTGATCCCCTAAAATCTCTTCGATGTATCGGTTCGCCGTCAATCCTCCCACTCGAACACCAGTTTCAATAAAAACCAACTCGGTTTTTGCCTCCATTGAAATGCCCGCCCACACCATCCAGGAACCTCCTCCAAAAGCCACATTTTCTTTGATGCAGCACTGCGCGAATCTTTCTTCAGATCTTCTGTAGACTCGTCCTCTTCTATCGCTACCATGCAAGCACACTCTGCTTTCGTCTGAGAAGAGGACGGAGCTCCATTGTTCGTCAGTCCAATCAACGTGTTCTCTGGCAAATCGTAGGCGGGCTGCTCGGTGGGCTGGGGTTAATTTGGGGCCAGTAGCTGGCCTTTTTGGCTCAAGGCCAGCAGCCTTAAGTCGTCTTCTGACTGTCCAGCCACTATCAGCCACTCCTCGCGTTTCTCTGAGCTCTTGTTGGACTTGAACGCCAGGGAGGGCCCGATTTCTCAGCGATGTACTGACAATGAGACGGTCATCTCTCTCCGATGTGCACCTTTTTCTTCCGGAACCGCGTCTTCGATTAAAGTTACCAGTCTCTTGGTAACGACGGTAAACTCTGGAAACAGCAGACTGGCTCATGTCAACGCACGTGCCACTTCACGCTGACTCTGGCCTTGTCGCAATAGGGTGACCGCTTGAGCAGCTTCATCACTTGTTGTGTCCATTTTCAGGTAGAATTCTTGTTTGTTGATAACGGAGATGTGTATCGGTTGACGTTTGACGGCTAACTGATAAGGGTGGGCCAGGTAGATAACCTTTTATATGGGTAAGTAACCCTTAATTAGCACTATTGTAAACAAGCCCAAAAAGGGTGGTTGCTGATCACAACATGTTGTTGGGTTGTGTGAGCAAGAAACATTACAATATTTTATATCATTTTGAAGCTAATAATAGCAGCTTTATGATTTTACTATGAAAAAAATATTAACACGATCAGTTTTTTTGCCAGTGACTTGCGACTGCAGGTGTGTCGCCTGAGTCGATTTTTTTGCTGACGAGTGTACATGCATGATACGAGTATAGTAGAAAAACAATGTGCACCCGTGCGAAGCAGGGGCGCAGGGTCGCTAGTTTTTCTATAAATGAAAGTTCTGTGTTTGCTTTTCTAATCTGGTGGCATTTATTGCCGGTAGAGGCGGCGGCGGCGGCGGCGGCGTGACGGCGGGCGACGCGTCATGAGCGCGTGCGCGCTGCGGCCCGACGCGGGCGACTCTACGCCCGCCTCCGACGTCACCGAGCGCATCACGCGACTCTTCCCCAAGTGCCGGCCGAAGAACATGCAGCATCATCACGACAGGTAAGCTTCTCTACCTTGTCAGTCACGCACGATAAGAACCTACGCTGCACTGCCTTAAATAAAATAAATATTGGTGGACTTTCCACACAGCACTATCTAGCCCCAAACTTGACGAAATTTGACGACCTCAGTGGCGCAGCGGGCGAGAGTTCGCCTGCGACGCAAGAGGTTGCGGGTTCGATTCCCGCCTAGGAACAAATTTGTGTAAGATCTGCAGAAATTTGTTCCGTTGGTCTGGGTGTTTATGTATAATAAAAAATATCGATCTATGTAAGTATATAGTGTATTAAATAATCAGTCGTCTAGTACCCATAACACAAGCTTTGAGCAGCTTACTTTGGGGCTAGATGATGCGGTGTGGATTGTCCAGCATTATTTATTTATTTATTATTATTTATTAAACTAAGCCAAAGCAAAGATATGGGAACCAGATAGCTGATATACTACTTTTACTTACTATACTTTTTTGTAAATACATACTTATAATATTATATAACACTCAGACCCTTGCTCTTATCTGCTTGAGGTATCAGATGTTTAGCCTTGTGCCTGTAATTTCACCGGCACGCAATGTGGAACAATGAGCGAACAAGAGCGACGATGCTTGGCGTTCGCTCGTTTTCCTGGTAGAGTACTACCACAATGCCATGGTCTTTGTCAAGGGCTTGTCCAGAGAAGTATCCCCAGACAAGCAAAGGTAGGGTGGGTAGGGTAGCCTGAGGGGTAATTTAAGTAAGTCCCTTTAAATCTCACCATCTTATTCTGCATGTCTTATAACAAGTTTCTTTCGAAACAGCAGTGCAAGTACCGTTCTTATCGATCGCTTAATCTGACATTTAGAATCATCAAAACTCGTTAAAAATGGTTCAACAATGGATAAAACCATTTTTAACGAATTTTGTCGAGTCTAAATGTCAAATTAAGCGATCGATAAGAACGGTACTTGCACTGCAGTGTCGCGAGGCTCCTTTCGAGTACTTGATACATGAAGAATATCTATATATTCTGCGTGTTCCAGACTTACCTCCGCCCTGGAGGGGCGCGACACAAACAATGTGAACAACGTGTCCTCTGATGAGGAGCACAATGAAGGGCAGCTCGTCATCCTCAATGCCAAGGGAGGCACCTACAAGCTGAGGGATTCAAGGTAAGGTGCGGCCCGATGGGCGATTCTTGCTAATGGGGTTATGAACCAAATAATATGAATAAGATTCAGATTAATTTATTGCCAACATCAGTTTATATAGCTACTAGTAGCGTCCCACGGTTTCACCCGCGTAGTTTTAAATCCCGGTATTCTCACGGGATAAAAAGTAGCCTATGTGTTATTCCAGACTACAATATATCTCTGTGCCGATTTTCACCAAGATCCGTTCAGCCGTTCTGGAGTTATAGAGTAACAAACATCCATCCATCCATCCTTACTTACAAACTTTCGCATTTATAATAGTAGGATTCAGATTAAATTTATTGCCAACAAGAGTATATTATATAGCTACTAGCTGGTACCCGCGACTTCGTTTGCGTACTTTTAATCTCTTCATCTCTTTTTTTCGCAATAAAAGGTAGCCTATGTTCTTTCTCAGGGTCTAAAGATTGTCTGTGCCAAATTTCATCAAAATCGGTTGAGAGGTTTAAGCGGGAAAGCGTAACAGACAGACAGACAGAGAGACAGACAGAGTTACTTTCGCAGTAACTCTGTCTGTAGTAGTTGGGATTAGTTGGGATTAGGTGAGTACCTACTCGTAAGTAGGTGTCAACGGGTGATTTGTATAATTAAGTCTGCTAATTTTTTCACATTTACTGGACCATTCGCTTTTACGGCATCCACGGGAAGTAAAGATAGTATTTTTATTCTATTCCATGCAGAACCCACCATGATAAAATACAAAATAAACGATACAAAAGCTGTTGATGTTAACTTGGGTGTTTTTCCTATGTTTGGTAATATTTAAGCCGATATAAAGCCATATCCCACGTCCAAAACCAGCAAAATTCTGACTAAACAGACACTGTCCAAAGTTTTCGGAATATCCGACCGATGAACATGAATTCCCCGAATGAACTAAAGCGAACTGAGTTAGATCGAGTTTGTGCCGACCGATTGATTCTAATCTGATCAAAATACAAGGTGTTCCGGAAAATTTATGTTTAAACGAAAGAGGGTAATGCTGAATGGAAAATTTGGTTCAAAAAAGGTCGTGCACCAATAGTTTTTCTGTTCAAAAATTTATGTGCACAAAGCCAGTCCTCTCAAACGGTGAAGGAAAACATCGTGAGGAAACCGGCATGTTGTAATACCTAAAAGTTCTATAACATATGTCAAGTACTCGAAAGGAGCCTCTTAAGGCGCACTTAAAATCCTTTCACCACACTGTTTCGAAAGAATTATCACGAAAAGAAAAAGAAGAATGGAAAATTCCCTAATATACATTTGGTTCTTATGGAATCTCGACTCCGACAAACGGACTGCTCACTTTGTTGAGTATGTGTCGCTTAAGACTATTTTTCACATGAAGAATTAGAATAATGACATTTAGAAATGTAAAATACTTCAACTAAACTTGTAATACAACCACAACTAAAGTTCCAGAAAAAAAAAGCTTTCAATTCAATGCATTTAAAAAGAATTGTGTGGAAATGCCAATAATGAAAAACGTTTAAGGTGTTTCCAGGAGTCTCACAAATTTTGAAGCCTTTGTCACATATTGAGGAATTTCCACTTTCAACTCTATAGGTAAAGTCCTTGAGATGTTTGTTGGAAAAAATGGTCAAAACTTGAAAGGGTCTTTACCGATTTCGTAGTCGCGTACGGAATTTATCCTTGGAAGTTTTAGGGGTTAAGAAATTTGGTGTAAGTATGTACGGAATCCTCAGAGCGTGAGTCAAGGCTCTCTCTGGAGCGGAGGAGACTACTGGAGAAACTCGACTGGGATCCTCTGTGCCTGCCTGACATTTGTGGTTCTGCGTATCGATTCGTGACTTTTTCTAACCTTCTCACTGGTACTTAGAGATCTGAGAGGATATATACCATGCCTGAGGGTAAAAGTCGTGAAGCTTATGTCCTTAGTCTGAACTTAGGAGACTTTCTTGTCGACCTGCGGTCACGTTCAATGTTCTTGTTCACTTTTCTATGGAACCAAAGACGCTTCAAACATTCAAAGCGAATCTCAATAACGCTATGCGCCTTGAAGTTGTGGCTAACCCGAGGGAGTTACACAAACTTGGAGTTTAAGACTGGAGGGATTCGGCTAAAACTTCAGAGAATTTGTGTGTTACGAGTATAGGTAGAATAAACTTAATACAATTGTAGGACCTATATACCGACACGCGAGATTCAAGGCGATTTGAATCATAATGTTAACTTGGCATGATAGGATTTTCCTGCAAAAGTATGTACCTACTTTTTGAGCCTACTTTATATTGTTGTAACTTGTAAGTGTATTCATACTTCCTTTTTCCACACTTCTTTCTAACCACCATACTTTTTCGTCAAAAAATATTTGATGATAACCAAGTTTTCTACACTGACACGCTTGAACCACAGCCGAATTGATGATTGAAGCAATGGATACCTTCACAATAACAATCACTGACATGACAATAACTTAGTAATGTCCTAACGACTAGTAACTGCTTGTTGTCTCAATATCGTCCAATTATACCGTTATATCTAATGGCATGCCATTACGCCTCAATGGAGCACATTCGCCATAATTATCTAATACTGAAACACGATATCATCATTTTGGTTGTTAGCTTTGGATATTGGACATTATCTAAAGCCACGAACGAAGTTTTTTGTCAATACAACGTATGGTTTTAGTAGGATAGATTAATTTAAATAAACCCATGTTATAGGTACTATTTAAATGCGGAAGTTTGTACATTTGAGATTAAGTTATAATGAAAACGGTATTTTATCATTAGAATAAAAAAAAAATAGGAATAAGAAATTAAGGATCATATTTTATTTATGTTTAGGATATAATGATATAATTATGATATTTCTAAAGGGAATTTCTTAAATCGCAGCCTTTAGATGTACTTAAAAATGTGCAAGTTTCATAAGAATATGACTAAAAGCGAATATGATAATTTGTTACCAGGATCATAGAAATAGCAGGAGGTCGGGAGCTGTACTCGCAGAGTCGAACAAAGGCGGTCCGCAAGCTACGGCACACCAACACACACAAACACAACATTAGAAACAAAGTGCGGCCGCTGACCAAGGATACTGTGGACTACGCAGCTGATAATAACATCAATAATGAGGTAAGGTCCTAGCGATCGTATTGTACGGATTCGCATCATACTAAACAGTTTGGTATCAAAACTGTTTGAAGTTGAACGCTGCGAATCGTGCGAGAGGGTACGATATGTTGTTGTTATTTCGTTCGCCCTACTTCGGCAAGATTCCAATTCCTTGCACTTTGGGCCCTAAGTAGTATTCGAATTCCTTGAAAGGGCCACAGACAATCGCGCCTTCCCTTTCCTACAATTTTCTGTATAGTATGTAGCGTAGTTATGGTTTAAGGTATGTGTGATAATATGTAGCCAACTGTTACATATCAAAAATATTGCATATACTTATATATTTTATATTATACAGAACCCTATTAAACCTCCTATAAAAGTAAACTGGAAAATCTGAAAATATAGCTATTATTTCGGTTATAAGGAAGTAAAGTAGCACCTATACTTACTTGGTGCCAGAAAATGTAGATCACAAGCCTATGTTAATGTTATTCACAAAAAGGCCGTCGTTTCGGCTTTGTGTTTCTGGTTGAATACGAATGAGCCTTCTTGCTCCAGCAAGGCATAAAATAAAGAAAACGCAAAATATTAGCTTCGTTCTACGTACATTCTTGTAGCTGGTTAAAAAAAAGAATTTTTCTTATAAAAAGAAAAGAGGTTCAACATATTTTGTGTTTACGTTCCAGATTCAAATACACAGAATAGCGACTGAACCGAAAAATATGATTTCCCGCCACACGTCACCGTCCTACACGAACGGCGACCGCGAGCCAATCAGAATCGAGAGGGAGCGAGACATACTCGTAGACCCGAATAGCATGGGGATTCCCAAGAACAGTTCTCCAATCCTGGACCCGCATAAGACGACTGATGTTAGCACTAAGAGCAGCCCCATCGCTGTCGTCGCTGACGGGGAAGTGATGGTGTTTGATGATAATGATGATTGGAAAGGTAAGTGTTCTTTTTTTATAATCAACTTTTAGCAATATTCATTACGTTACCTCTCCCGTGAATCAGTCAGCCTCGATTTGTCTGGAGGTTTTGTCTCATTTTATTTGACCATGGTTGCAAAGACATTGAAAAACACCAGTAGATAAGGGAGGATTATTTAGAAAAAATTACACTATTGTTTTTTCTTTGATTTCAATAAAATTAAATACAATTATTGTCTCCAGGGTTGAGGACGGACCCAGACGCCAGTGACGACGAGTTAGACACGAGTGCGAAAAGAACTTTAGATAATATGAAGAACGGTGATTGTGATATTAAAGATAGTGAGGGGAGCGAATCCTCGCGGGAGCAAAGCGGCAGTCCCGATGAGGAGAAGCGGGTCGCGAGGATCATTGGGGAGCTGCCGATAGCGGAGTACGAGGGCTCGCCGAGGAGATACGGCACGCACAAGTCTGCTAGGTCGCCGCGCCCTGGGTTTCCGCAGGTACGAAATCCTATCCTACTTCATCAGACTAATATAAATAAATAATAAATAAATAATGCTGGACAATCCACACAGCACTATCTAGCCCCAAAGTAAGCTATTCAAAGCTTGTGTTATGGGTACTAGATAACCGATATATTTAATACATTATATTCTTACATAGATAGATAGATATTTTTTTATTATACATAAAAAACACCCAGACCATCGGAACAAATTTCTGCAGATCGTACACAAATTTGTTCCAAGGCGGGAATCGAACCCGCAACCTCTTGCGTCGCAGGCAGGCTCTCGCCCGCTGCGCCACAGAGGTCGTCAAGTATTTATATATTAGAAAGTTTTAAGGCTTTGATTTTTGTCGCATAGTCTCGCCCTAATTATCTCAGATTACCGTGTAGGCGTATAGCTGGATTTGCGGATAAGCTACTCTTCGTCCCAAAAATGAGGTACCTGAATGGAACAAATTAGAAAACATGAAATAAGCCAGATAGGGAAAATAGGGGTCTAGTAATTTTTTATGAGATTTTTTCTGAAATTCCAAAATCTGCGAGGCGCGCGGTTCGTGGCGGGCGATAATTTGGCTACCCCGTGTTTCAAATTCATCATTCAGTGGGGTGAGACACGGAATAGAGAAAACCCTGGGTGAGAGGATAATACGCGAGTAAAGCCGATGGCGGCAGCTAGTTTTTTGTCACATTGCAGCTGTCCTTGTCTTTCCAGAGGATAATGGCAGAGAGCCGCGACCGGATAGTGGCAGACAGGATGCCTGACAGCGATCCCGAGTCGCCGACCGCTGGCTCGGCGGCGTTTGACTATCTGTACGAGTTCTCCGAGACGAGGAAGGTTCTCGAAGAGTTCTTCAAAGGACCGGTAGAGGGCAGGGCGGACACGGACGAGATTGTCAACTTTCAGGTAATGGCATGGTCAAACACGAAATAAAGAAAAAGTATAAGGAGAAAATTGTGCTAATGCGGGCGGAAAATGATCCTTGTTATTAGAATTCAGAAAAGTCATATTTTTTTATAGATTGAATTTTTAAATTGAACTTCCTAACTTTTTTGTATTTGGGAAACAGACGGAACAATAACACTTAAAAAAACTATAGCTGATGCTTAATCTAATAAAGTTTCCGCTATAAAGTAGAACGTACACGTAGAAAATCAATAATATAATATAATAATATATAATATAATATATATAATATTGGTGGACATTTCACACAGCACTATCTAGCCCCAAATTAAGCCAAAGCTTGTACTATGGTGACCAGTAGCTGATATAATACTTATAATACTTTTTTTTTGTAAATACATACTTATAATATCATATAACACCCAGACACAGAACAAACATCTATGTTCATCACACAAATGTTTGTCCTCGGTGGGAATCGAACCCACGGCCTACGGCGCAGAAGGAAGAGCTACTACCAACTGAGCTGTGAAGGCTGTCAATGTAGGTACTTACCTTATAATTTCGTGCCTCATCCCACTTCTCACTCTCCTCGATTAGCCGCCATCTCAGCAGTCACTTCTTTCAATATCTTTCACACAGTCCATCCATCTTTTCTTTGGCCTACCTCTACTTCTAATAAATAATACAAAATAAATATTGTGTTTTCGTTAATTTCCAAAAATGTCATGTTTTCATCCACATACTTATTGTGCCTTCCATCTTTGTATTACAGGATTTGGACTACGAACTGAGACGCCAGACGCAAGAATGCCCTTCGGAAAACGGGATGGACGGCAGCGAGATAGAGTGGCCGCTTCACAACTTGGACGTACGCAGCGCCTTGTCGCCACATCTCCCGACCAATCACACTTCACACAGCTTTCTTGGATTGCCTCTCACAGTAAGTACACTTTGATTAACTTTAATTTGTCAATCAAATAATTAACTTTAGGTGTAGTGTAAAAGAGGAAGTTGAAGGCGATGGGCAGATCACACAGCTCATATAGCTCGAAGAATGACAACCGCTGGGGAATAAAGGTTCTCAAATGTCGACCACGCACAGAAAAACGAAGCGTGGGACGCCCTCTTAACCGATGGACTGACGACATTGTTAAACCGCGGGAAGACGGATGATGGAAAGGGCTCAGAATCTTTCTTCCTGAAAACGTATGAGGCCTATGTCCAGCAGTGGACTTCTGTAGGCTGATGATGATGAAAAGAAGAAGAAAAATTTTAGCCTTTTGTTTTGTATTTTACCCATGTTTAATTAACTTTACTTGCTGTAAGTCTTCTTAAATCCTAAATGTCAACGTAGTCAACATTTTAATTTTTTTATACAACCAGCTGATGGAACAAGCAGATGGCCCACCTGATGTTAAGTGTAACCATCACCCAAACAACCAAACGTGCCCTACGTTGCACTGCCCTGCGTCCATCAACTTGAGGCATACAGATGTTAAGCCATGTGCCTGGCCTGTAATTACACCGGCGACCACACTCTTCAAACCGTAGTTGTATAAAAAAGAGGTTTCTCCATTCATGTTAATTTCAGGAGTATTTGTTATATTTGCAGGCAAGTTTAGTGAACTGCGAGGGTGGCGGCCGCGTCGGCTGGAGCGGGCCCGCGTCGCCGCGGCGGTGCGACGAGCGCGCGCCGTTCCCCGTCTCCAGCGACACTAGCGACACCGCCAGCGATATGTCGCTGGTGCACATGGAGAGCGATGTCGCTGACGTGCACAAAGGTAACACATAGGTGTTGGCATCCCAACATAGATATCATCACTATCACTACATAGTATAAAACAAAGTCGCTTTCTCTGTCCCTATCTCCCCATGTCCCTATGTATGCTTAAATCTTTAAAACTACGCAACGGATTTTGATGCGGTTTTTTTTTATAGAAAGAGTGATTCAAGAGGAAGGTTTATACGTATAATACATGCATGATATAGTAGAAAAACAATGTGGACCCGTGCGAAGCAGGGGCGCGCGGGCGGGTCGCTAGTAATATATAATCTACTAGCGACCTGCCCGCGCGCCCCTCCTTAGTCCACTGCTGGACATATCCCTCCCATACGTTTCCATGAAGAACGATTCTGAGCCCTTTCCATCCACCGACTTCCCTCGGTTTTAAGTAGAAAAACAATGTGAACACGTGCGAAGCAGGGGCGCGCGGGCGGGTCGCCAGCAATATATAATCTACTAGCGACCTGCCCGCGCGCCCCTCCTTAGTCCACTGCTGGACATATCCCTCCCATACGTTTCCATGAAGAACGATTCTGAGCCCTTTCCATTCACCAACTTCCCGCGGTTTTAACAATGTCGTCAGTCCATCGGGTGGGGGGCATCTCACGCTTCGTTTTCCTGTTCTTGCATAAAAAAACATAAACCAATAATTAATAACATCATCATCATCATCTCAGCCCGGTGTCGCCCACTGCTGGGTATAGGCCTCCTTCATTTTCTGCCAGCCTCCTCTGTTCTTTGCGTCTCGGGTCCAGGTGTTTCCAGCGACCCTTACGATGTCGTCGACCCATCGCGCTTTCGGTCGGCCTAGATTTCGTCGGCCTGATTTCGGCCAGCATTCGGTCAAGGCTTTACTCCGCCGGCCATCACCACGTCTGGCAAGGTGTCCTGCCCAACTCCACTTGAGGTTTATCGCCCTGTCACCGACGTCGAAGATTTTCGTACGACGCCGGATCTCAGTGTTGCGTACTCGGTCTAGAAGTGTTATGCCGAGCATGGCTTGATAATTAATAACATAGTAAAAAAAAATTGTACCTGTGTAAAATTAGTACTTTAGTAATTTTAATTAGTAATTTCAGTTCCGCTGGACATAACTCGATTGCCGGACGCTTGCCGCATGCCGGTCACCAAGATGCCCGTCGTAGCCGATGCCATCTCGCTCGACGGGTCCGACGGAGACAACAATAATCAGGTTAGTAATTAAGGCGAGGATATCCCAGAACCTCCATAGGCGGCACGGGACGGTTTTTGAACAGCTGTAAATCCACTAAAATGTAAAAAAATACATGAAAAAAACCGAAACCTTTAAAAATTTAACATGTACTCGAGCGCTGTGTAAAGATAGAAACGTAAATAATGATAATTTTCTCGATAAAAAAACCCATAAATGATGATGACACTAAATCGATATTTCAAACATCCATTACTAAGAGAGATTTTCTTGAAATCATGTCAAAGTTGTAACATTGACATGATTTCAAGAAAAACTCAAAAGATAGGGATTAATATTTACTAGCGCTGAGTAACAAAAAAAAAAAATTGCATTACGATTAATCTCTGAGTAGAAAGTCTAACGAAATCTACCTGTTCAAGTGCTCGCGCCGAGCAGCCAGTACCCCTGAGGCGTCTTGGAGGTTGGAGGTTCTGCGATATCCTCGCCTTAAATCATTAAACGTGGCCTGTTATCTATATTTTTCTCGACTCGACACGACAAGAACATAAGTTTACCAGTAACAGGTTAGACGCTACTCCCTTACTTGTAAACTTATAACACAGGAGTTACAACACAAACGCTGTGTTTCGGTTTGAAGAGTGTGGTCGCCGGTGTAATTACAGGCACATGAGGCCTAACATCAATACGCCTCAAGTTGATATGGACTTGGACGCTGGGCAGTGTATCGTAGGGCACGTTCCTATCGTGCGTGACTTACGAGGCAATGCTTTGTTGTAGGTGATTGTTACCACTTAACAGCAGGTAGACCATCTGCTTGTTCCATTAGCAGGTTGTAATAAAAAAAACATTTTAAATAGCAATAATATCATAATGTTTGTCCACAGAATCATTCGTCTACGGTGACAGTGAAGGAGATAGTTGAAAATGGGACCACAATAGAACCGCACTTACTGTCCGACGCCGATCTACACTCGCTAGATCCACTGAGCTTAGGTGAGTCAAAACCACAATAACGGAAAAAGAATTTCAAATTATAAAATAATTATAAATAATTGTTTTTTTTTACACAACACTATCTAGTCCCAAAGTAAGCTACTCAAAGCTTGTGTTATACTGAAGATAGCTGATATATTTAATACATTATATACTTACATAGATAGATATTTTTTTATTATATACATAGAAAACACCCAGACCAATGGAACAAATTTCTGCAGTACACAAATTTGCTCCGAGGCGGGAATCGAACCCGCAACCTCTTGCGTCGCAGGCGTACTCTCGCCCGCTGCCCCACTGAGGGTTGCTCCAAGAATACTCTTGTTAGGGCATATTCGGCATATTTTAACAAGCTTTATTTGTCTCACTGTATTACATCGTGTGCAATAAAGAACTAAGAAGAAGAATAACAGACAGTGTTCCATTCTCGCAGTAGCATGCGGGTCGTCCGCGCCGCCGCCGCCCGCGCCGGCGCCGCACCGGCCGTCGTCCCCTCCCTCCCCCGCGTCGCGCCCCTCCCCCGCCACGCCCCCCTCCCCCGCGTCCCCCGCGCCCGCCCCGCTAGCCGTGCTGCCGCCGCGCGTCTCCACGCCGCATCATCATCACACTGACGTCTACCCGCCCAGGTAACTATCTAACAAACATCTATTTATTTTTTTGGATCGCCAAGAGATAATACACAAAACTTAATATTAGACACAAACAATATAAACATTCTGATCCGTGCTTATCCACTAAAGGCAACCACAGCTAACCATCTGGTTAATGTAAAGATTCTCGACCAACGGCCCGATTACGCTAATGTCTGGCTATCGAGATGGCTTTCAGTTGACATTTGATTCCCATAGTGGCACTATGGCATAGTGTAATAGCAATTGTATAGGATGGATGGAAATCAAATGTCAATCTGAAAGCCATCTCGATAGCCAGACATTAGCGTAATCGGGCCGCCGTGTGGATTGTGGGATCTTTTTCTGACCATTTGTCCGCCTGACCGGACTGCGGGTTCTTTTTCTGAGCCTTTGGCTACTTGGGTGGAAAATGGACACCTTTTCTGACCCGTAGCCCGCCTGGGTGAACTACGGGCTCCTGTTCTGTGCCTTTTTCCACTTGGGTGGAAAATGGACACTTTTTCTGTGTTTTCGCCCGCCTGGGTGGACTATGGGCACTTGAAAGAAAGAAAGAAAGAAACATTTCGGAACTTGCGTTCCGAGCCTTTGTCCACTTGGGTGCAAAATGGACGCAAGGTTTTAAAGTTAAGACTGTATAATTTTTTTTATTTTTTTCATTACAAAAAACATCCTAACTAGGCCAAAATTAAAATCTATCTGGTCCAGCGCTTCTACCTTCTTGTTATTTTTTGTCTATGGATTCCATAAACTTTTTTTTTTCAGGAAAAGGCCCTCTTCAGCCAATAGCACGGATTCGGTAGAAATTAAACCCACAAGCGGTGATGAAGGTACAACCACATTTTTGAACCTAATTTTTAGTGTTCCGTATACGCAAAGGGTAAAACGGGATCCTATTACGACTCCGCTGTCAGTCCGTCTGTCACTCTCATGAACCGTGATGGTATCCTACTACTATTATAAAAAAAAATTGATGGATGGATGTTTGTTACTCTTTCACTCCGGAACAGCTGGACGGATTTGGATGAAACTTGGCAGAGAGATAGATTATAGTCTGGAATAGCACATAGGCTACATTTTATCCCGTGGAAACAACGGGATTTAAACCTGCGCGGGTTAAACCGCGGGGCGCAACTAGCGATCTGATATATTGTCAATGTTTCAGACGAAGCGGACACGGATCTTGAGACTGACCGGCTGCTGGGACAGCAGAGAACTGACGACCAAGGGTTCTTTGATGACAAGGTAAAACCCACGAACTACTCTGACATAAATTAAGTAGAAAAAAAACTTTAAATAATAAAAAAAACAGAAACATAGTACATGGGGATGCTTGAGCATTGCTGCTAGTGCTGCAACCAACCCAAGGTCCTTCTCCGCTATTTTAAGGAGTTGTGCTGGCTGGGGTGAGGTTAACAGGGGGATAATGCACAATACACCCCATTGCGGGACGTCCGTGCAGATCATATTACCCTACCACGAATTAGAATTACAACATAGTACAGGGTAAGAGCATACATTTAAATAAAACAATGGGCGACCTTAGCGCTGAGAGCGATCTCTTCCAGGCAAAATTGGAAGGATAAAAACTAATCAGAAACTGACGGCTGTGTAGATACTTACGGAATATGAGTGATTAAATGTATGTATCTGTGTTGAAAATAAGGACGCAACGTATAGTGCCTATCTGCTCATTCGTAACTCTCTCTTGCTCAGTATTATGTAATCGATGTTGTCACTAAACGGTACTTATTACAAATGACTTATAATAATGTACTTATAACATCCTACTATCCTACTCCTACTAATATTATAAACGCGAAAGTTTGTGAGTATGGATGGATGTTTGTTCCTCTTTCACGCCGAACGGGCTGAACGGATCTGGATGAAACTTGGCAGATATATATATTATAGTCTGCAATAGCACATAGGCTACTTTTTATCCCGTGGGAATACCGGAATTTTAATCTGCGCGGGTGAAACCGCGGGGCGCAACTAAGTAGTAGTATCGTATATCAATTCTGAAAAATATTTTAGAATTACATTTTGTTCAGCTGTAGTCGATAAAAAACAGCATTTAGCAAGTTAAATTAGTTTCATCGTGCCATTTTTTAGTGTTGCGTAAAAAACAAGTTTTCTATTGTATTCATAACTGAAACATCATTCTATTTTGGTCGCTGACTGTACAACGCCATATTAAACTATGCTTTAGGAGTTTATTATGCATGATTCAGAGAGTGACGTAATCATCAGCTGTGTATGAATGCTTAATCTTTGACCCGACTGGCCGGCCTTGCTCTCGTATTAATGTTGGTCAAAGAGAAGTTTAAATTGTTATTGGCACAATACAGTCGCATTGTCTTTGCAAGTTTTAAGACAACCTACTACCTACCGACTACCTATTTAATAACTATATTTACTGTTACTCGGAAACCACTAGTAAACTTTTAATAGCCACATTATTCGCATTACTACGGATTATACAGATAATTCTGAAAGTTTTTTTTTAACCTTGATCGAAACTAAAGTACCTACACTTACAACCATAAAATAATGTCCTATATAAAATGGCATACTAATAGGCATTGGTCGTAAAAATATAAAGTTAATATACCATTTCCTACTTAACATTTTAACATTTTACAAAAAGCCTTATTATTAAATAAGCACATTTCAAAATAGAACACGTTTAAAATAACTGAAACAGCAGGTACTATTACGCAAGCACTATCTACTGACGCTACTCTTTGACCTCCACATGTTTACATAGTATAATCGTTCAAACCGGTGTAGAGTCGTTGCGCGTGAGACGTCTACGCCTTGTATTTACTTAGCGTTATCGCTATCCTAATGACCCAATGTAACCTAACTGATAGTGTGGCAATACCGGGCTGAATACGTTTTTGAGTGCAGCTTTTTAAAACAAAATATTGAGTTGCGTTTATGTGTTGTTTTAATTTCATGTTTGATGCATTTGGTTGTGTATTGGTAATGTAATGTGTAATGTAACGCAGTACAAATTCAGAAACGATAAATATAAAAAAATGAAAGTTACAGCACGATTGTCTTATAAAAATAAAGAATGTTTACATAATAAACGGTGGCGCAAGCAATGTGGCATGTAAACAATAAACAGTGAAAATGAGTGAAGACGAAAAAGAACCTTGTCTTGTTGATGATAGAACTGAAGATTGTGAATTAAAAAACTGTGAAGGTGAAAGACAACCTTGCCTTGTCAATAAACATAGTAGTAATGAGGTATTGGATTCAGTGAAAAGTGATGACGAAATTGAATCTTTTGGCAAGGGAAATAAGAACGATGATTTTATATCGGATTCTGTGAATATTAGTGATGGTGAAACTGATTCTTGTTGCTATGACAATAAAGGCGATGTTAGTGACGAATCTCTGAAGAAGAGTGTGGATTTAGACGATACAGCACAGGATGTAGAGAAACTGTGTTGTGAGTCAAGTCCTGAGTCTAATCATCGAGATGATAGAAGTGAATCAAACGATGAGGTAAACGTGCAGGAAAAATGCGACAAGAAAAAGGTTAGATTTCCTGCTGAATTAATCAATAAATAAAATATTAATGGGTATTCTACGCAGCACTATCTAGCATCTAAGCAAAGCTATACAACAGATTGAGATGGATTGTAATAATAGATGTAATAAAAAAAAAGATCTAAATACCTAGCCTACCTAGCTAATCTAGAGAAAGGCCAGGTCAAGAGTACCCTAAACCGACGAGCATGTATGAAGCATGTTATGAGAGTGAATGAAGCGAAAGAGGTATGTCAGGATCTTCGCAAGTGGAAATCCGTGGTCTCTGCCTACCCCTATGGGAAATTATAAATAAATAATAAATAAATAATGCTGGACAATCCACTATCTAGCCCCAAAGTAAGCTACTCAAAGCTTGCGTTATGGGTACTAGATGACTGATATATTTAATACATCATAATATACTTAAATAGATAGATATTTTTTTATTAAACATATAGAAAACACCCAGACCAACGGAACAAATTTCTGCAGATCGTACACAAATTTGTTCCGAGGCGGGAATCGAACCCGCAACCTCTGCGTCGCAGGAGGACTCTCGCCCGCTGCGCCACTGAGGTCGTCAAATAAATAAAAATAGGCGTGATTGTATGTATGTATGTATGTTTTAGGGATGGCGCAAGCCGAAGTCTCGCACCGTGATGCCGGCGGGCAGCGCGACCGGCTCGGCGCGCTCGCCGCCCCACGCGCACGACTCTCTCGACATACAGGACGACGCGCTACTCAATGGAAAGGTAACTTTTAAACAACAACAAACATGGCCCGCCTTATGTTAAGTGGTGACCATCACTGAGATCATTATAGATATACCATCACTAGCTGGTACCCGCGACTTCGTCTGCGTACTTTTAATCTCTTCATCTCTTTTTTTCGCAATAAAAGGTAGCCTATGTTCTTTCTCAGGGTCTAAAGATTGTCTGTGCCAAATTTCATCAAAATCGGTTGAGAGGTTTAAGCGGGAAAGCGTAACAGACAGACAGACAGACAGAGTTACTTTCGCATTTATAATATTAGTTGGGATTTAACGTCCGGTTTCTGAATGCTCGATTAACACTAATCGGCTGGCAAGTCACTTGCTATTTCAGCTTTTACTTCGAACTAGATAGAGATAGCATCTTTGTGAAGGGCTCGTCCGGGGAAGTACTACCACCACGCCTTTTACTGCCGCCAAGCAGCAATGCTGTGTTTCGGTATGAAGAGTGTGGTCGCCGGTGTAATTGAAGGCACATGAGGCTTAACATCTGTAATCTGTATGCCTCAAGTTGACGGACGCAGGGCAGTGCATCGTGCGTGACTTACGACGCAATGATTTGATTTAGATAAGTATAGATGTAGTATGAGGGTAAACGTCAGTGGCTTGTGAGTATGAGTTTGTATTGTTGATACATTGTATTAAAGAAAGATTTTCTTTTGTTTCAGGACAAAGACGCAAAGAAAAAGAATAAAAACAAGGAAGGTGAGTAAATCTTTCAACTTTTTTACCAAATCTTCATACGATTCCTTCCTTTCGGAGCAAGTTAGAGCGTATTTCAAATCAAATAAGAAAACATTATTGTATTTATACATGGAGTTAGAACACGCTCAGCTCCAGTGTATCCTTTACGATACCTGCTGGTGTCTACCAGGCCACGTAGATCTTTAGTGAAAGGAAACGGAGGAACAAAAAGATGGTGTTACATTAAGACTAGTAGAACTTATCTTTGCAATTAAAAAAACTGTTCACATCAAATCCAAGACTGAAACCTGTAAAACCTGTTGCCGCTGAGCTAGTTAAATCTAACCTTAAAAAAAAGTAGGGACTTTTATGTTTTAGTAAATTTAATAATATTATTATATTTTAAAATCCGAATCCTCACGCTCCGATAGGTGTGAATCGTACCTACGTTTTAATGTTATTCAAATATTTCAAAATAATATTTTTCCACGCTTCTTTCGGACGCGCCCCGTTGTGGTAAGTGCTGTCATTCACCCAAATAGGTATAGGTACGGCTTTACCCTATACCAATCATTACTCATTCATTTTTATCTTTCTCTCATTTACCAATCTATCATAACATTTTATACTTTTCGTCTCTTAATGTTCTTCGCAAACTGGAGTTTTAAAATCTTATTTATGTTAAAGTTTTATCGTAGTTATCTAGTACCCGAATTATATTATTTTATATTGTTTAGTAAACTATTAAATAAATAGAGCTTGTTTGCTTTTATTGTGCCTCAATCTACAGAACGCTTTAGTTAATAATTATGTTTTTATTTTATTAGATT
The DNA here is from genome assembly GCA_963576535.1 of Plemyria rubiginata. Taxonomy (NCBI): domain Eukaryota; kingdom Metazoa; phylum Arthropoda; class Insecta; order Lepidoptera; family Geometridae; genus Plemyria; species Plemyria rubiginata. Next base: position 13,762,842 of record OY754907.1, read on the forward strand.
GCATGACACCTACATTAATATATCCATGTGTATGGCAATAAAACAATCAATATCCTGCATTATTTATCTTTAACTTAAATCTCTTCATTTTTCAAACACGAAGAGCCTGCCCTCTGACTTTTATCACATCACTCCATACAGCGCCATCTATTGCCTCCGTCTGAAACTCCAATCTCCTTACATTACAGACGTTGCCCGTTCAGTGCTCATAGAGGGCGTGTTATTCCGAGCGCGCTATCTCGGCTCCACGCAACTCGCGTGCGAGGGTCAGCCCACAAAGGCAACACGGATGCTGCAAGCAGAAGAAGCCGTGTCAAGGATTAAGGTAACGGTTGAGTCGGTAATACCTATGAGTGGTATAATGTCAAAAAAAAACTCAAAATCGATAAATGATTCTGGGAGACATGACGTCATCATCATCATAATAATCAGAACTAGAAAATCTTTATTCTTTAAACCATCCGATTTAAGGATATTGCGTAGCTGTTTGAGACTACAAGATCTACATTCCATTTTCGGAAAACGCCTCCTTAAAGATAAAATTTATGAGAAAAGCATTAGATTTGTTCTCAGTAAAAAAAAACAGTTAGTTACTGAACTAGTTACAAACTCATCCATTAATGAATTAGTTTACCACATAGGGTAACAAAACGTATTCATTTCAGTTACTTACCTATATCAATGGATCAATTTTAATGGATGTCTGTAGCATTCAAGTTGCACGTCACGTACTTAGTCCTATCTCGCTCAAGCTCTTGATAACAATACACGCGGAAGCGAGATGCATATACTTACCGACTCCCAGAAACTGCAAAGCTACATGCATCTATTAAAACTTGTACCTCATATGTATGAAACCACGTTAATTAAACAGAAAATTAAACGCATTCTCATGATAATGACACAGTTCAATAATCGCAGAATACCAACTAGCCCGTGTGAATCGGTGTAAATGTTTGTTTTAGATGTTTTATGAGTGAGAGCATGAAATTACTTTTGTCTCTGTCTATCCTTCACTATCTTCTATCAATTGGCAAACTACTTTACACAACACCTTTTTCATTGGCCAAATCACCGGGCACAATGGTTGCTTTACACAATCTTATATCCACATAGTGTTACAAATACAAAAGAGTTTGTCTATCTGATTATTATTACTATTCGTATTATTATTGCATTCTGGAGACTGACATTGGACACATATACCTACCTACCGTTCGTAGAAAAATATCAAAAAGTCGCGAGGCACACAAAAATAACCAAACTTGCAGCTGACTGACACAAGAAATTGATATAAAAAATTAGCACCCTCTATTTTTCTGTTTCTTGCACGAAATCCCTTCAGCCAAAATAATTAACTGTCTTATCATTTCCATCGTCATCTGTACATAATGTAATTTCATGCTCATCTAGGATTAGTGTACTGAGAATGCTAGTCAATTATCCTTTTTGTATCCTATAAATATATACAAATTAGTATCCTAGTGACTGAATACTGCGTCAGATTTACCCCGTGAATGTGTATCGGTAAGTCACTCACGAAACCTGCCCGCCAAACCGTTAAAGCTCTTATTGACATGGCACTAGAGTATTTTTTTCAGTGTGTTCCTCACCCCTCGACCCGACCCAAGAAGAATGTCGGCGCTCGCATTGGCCGGCTAGCCTCCTCTGAAACTTTGTGCTTGTTCGCTTGATGCTATGCTTTGTACCATTTACAAATCTTAATTGGTTGACGGTAAGTTTTGATTGAGTTTGCGATCATATTGTGCTGTGCTCGAATCCTACGCATGTTCCAGAACGGAAGAGGTCGATGTAGGTTTACTGAGTATGTTTATTCTGTGACTCCGTTGGGTCGTTTACAGAGAACGCTTACCGAAGCACTCTCTGTAAATGTAACTTGTTACTAACCAAAAGACAGCGAATATAATGAACAAAAAAGCTTTGAAATCCACGCACTTTTTCATAATTTCGCACAGTATTAAGCATGAGACATACCCGATTCACACCGGCTCAGGTGGCATTTTCCGACACGAAGGGACCGCACAGACATTGCGTACTAGCTTTACAACCGCCTAAGCACGAAAACCGACCCTATTCTAACATAATCAAGGTTAATTTTCCGTTAGGTCTGCTTTCATAACAACGGAAGAATCGCTCGCTTCTCACGTATCATTGTGTGTTTTGTGTTCGAGTTGTTTTGCTTGCTTTTTGCCGCTGACAACGTCGGGGAGCTCTCGATTTGTATTGGTTCCATTTGGCTTTTAAACAACGATATAATATGTGGTCACCATACAGTCACCATCACAAAGCAAGCCACAAAAGTTAAATGGCTGATCAAGAGTAAAGGCTTCCGAACAGACTAAGGAGTTTGAGACATCAGGCATAATCTATTCAGTGAATGTTTTTATGCAAAAGATCTAACTTTCTTTATGTTTATTGTAAACAAAACTACTCGAAAACAAAGTTAGTTTCAAGAAAGGCGAAAATACAATAAAGGCGTCATATATGACACATAGATGCAACACGCAACGTGTCATGGTATGGTTACATGTTACACGTGACATAGTATGTATATGAGCGGGTCGTGCTGCCCAAGTCACGTAACATGATTTATCACACATTTATTTACCATAAATTCTGTATTTATTTATAAATACAGATTTTTTCGTAAATAAATGTATTTGTTAAACGCGTGCTACCTAAACGAATTAAATAATAAAATTGCTTGTAGTTCATGCCACATGTGTCATAATACATGCCACAAGTATCATGATACATGCCACACGTGCCATGATGCAAGCCACAAGTGTCATGAATGGTACATGCCACAAGTGTCATGAATGATACATGCCACACGTGCCATGATACATGCCACAAGTGTCATAAATTATACATGCCACTAGTGTCATAAATTATACATGCCACAAGTGTCATGATACATGCCACAAGTGTCATGATGCCACAAGTGTCATGATACATGCCACCCTGCCATGATACATGCCACCAGTGACATTTTGCAACACTATGTTGTCGATGCGTTGTATATGCCACAACGATACGTGAGAGCGATTCGCGAGGAGGTTAGCCTGCCTACAGTGGGGATGCGACAGCCCGTATTCCGGCGTCTATGCGGCCCCGGCGGCGGTCTTCCGACTGACATTCCTTGGCTCGGTCGAGGTGGACGAAGACGGGCGCAGGCGCAAGAAGCGACTCAAAAAGAACATGGTCGAAGAAGCCGTCACAAAGATTAAGGTGGTTTGGCTGGCAGTGTGTGTTGGGTTTAGAATGATCATTTCGCGGAGCGTGTTGCGTTGTTTCCTATTAAATTTTAAAATAAAATTTTGTCTGATTTAGACTATAATTGATGGTTCCCGAGGACCCCTACATAGAAAATTGACGACAAACTAGTCTGACTAACGTGACTACGGTGCGCAGAGCGCATTTCTCTTTTGAATATAATATATACCTACGTTTTGCGCAGCTCTCGTGGTCCGTCATTTAGCGGACAACTGTATTGATTGTGACTGAAACGAACGCTACACGCTCCGCTACACGAAACGCTCGATTAGGAGCACTCGGGATGTAGCCTCTAATACAAAAAATACAAAATGTTTTTGTATACGCACACGATTCTCGACAGTTACTGTCTAATTATGACCAATTTGTGACTGCGGTACGGTATTTATTAGTGGTCACAAAAATGATTTTTATAATAGGGAATTAGAATAATAAGCAATTAATTGATTTTGTTTGAACGCGTTTCGTTGTTGTTGTTTTTGTGTTTATAAAATAAAAATCTGAATACTTCTTCGATCTGCTGTGTGTACATCTTTAAGTATGTTACACGCAGCTTCCTTGCAATAATATTCTGTTTTTTTTTACAATTTCGGTCGCAAGCAGAAGCAGGATGCATAATATTATACTACTGTATTCTATGGTCGCTTGTCTTTATAAGCAAATAGGTTCATACACACATATACATAATATATATGCTTAGATATCTTTCGAATTAGATACATAAATATACAAATTCATAGATTACTCCTTAATAAACATCTTAGATGCCTTTTTGAATACATTAATACTGTTATGAAAGGTTACATAATACTGCCTCCTAGTAATAGTTTCAAGTACCTAACTAGTTTACATAATGATTTTAGACCTAGATTAAAATGACTCGATAGTCAGAAATATATCTTAGGAGAAGTTAGCGATTGCAATATTAATATATTACTCTGTTTCCCTACCCGCTCGCTCCATTGGATAATCAGGCATTGGTAAGTCGAAATTCCAAATTCATCCGCCATCACTCTGTCCAAACCGTAAAATAACCTCACTTTCCTTCCAGGCCCCTGAGGGAGAGAACCAGCCGAGCACAGAAGTAGACCTCTTCATATCAACAGAGAAAATCATGGTTCTGAACACAGAGTTGAAGGAAATCATGATGGACCATGCTCTCAGGACAATATCGTACATAGCCGATATCGGCGATCTGGTGGTGCTTATGGCAAGGAGACGGTTTGTACCGCATGAGACGGACTCTGACCAACCGAAATTGAACCGTACCCCTAAGATGATATGCCATGTATTTGAGAGCGAAGAGGTGAGTGTACGTATTCAACTTTGTTATTATAACTGTGTAGTTGTTCTATCCCTGTCTTCCTCTATTCGATGTTTCGTTTCTCTTTACTGCGCTGAAAACGCTATGTATAGGTGATTAGATACTTTCCTAATTTTAAATAAGTTGAACAGTTTGGATTATATTTCACAAAAACAAAGATCTGAATGACTTTTACTTGAATGCTGGACAATCTATTGGTTCATTTGAGAAATTAAATGGCACGGATGTATGTCACCTGCTCATTAATAGGCACTTATAATACTAATAATACGTATCTACCGGAAATTCAAGAAACAGTACAACTAAAATAAAACTTGAAATTTAAATAGTAATACCACTGCATTCACCATTAATTTTTTGTCATGCAAAGTTTAAAACAGGTAGGAACTTACTGACTTATCTAAAATAGAATAGGCAATGAAAGTGTTTAAATCAAAGTACATAATTCGTTAGGTTATAGAATCATAACATCTCTGTCTGTGTCTGTGATGATAAATAATAGGTAGGATAGTTGAAGATTTGAAATATAATTTTGTAAAATGATTATCAGTAAAAAAATGACTGGAGTTCAAGGTAATGGATTTTCAAGGTATTTTTTAGTTTGAATTTCGTGAAATTGCAATTAAAGTATGAAATAATAATTGCCATTGTTTTAACTTTGGCAAATTTCTGGACATTTAAAATATAAAATATGGAAGATTTTCTTTTATATATATTTATTGGAACATTACATTTTAATTACCCAATAAATAGATTTTTATTTTATTGATTACTGGTGCCATCGACATTATGCTCATTTTTTACGGTTTTGCAGGTAAAAGAAAATTAAGTTTCAGAAATCAGAAATAATTTATTGTATGTAGTACAAAAAGATCTTATTCCTATGGTTATGTACAGTTTTAACAGTTTGTCCGTTCTGGACGTACCTACAACAAAAATTTATCTCTACATAATTATAATACGTATATACCTTATTGGTTGTTAGATACAAAATTGAAAAGCCTTATTAAGTAGGTAATTTAATATACGATTTTTTGTGCTACGAGTATGTTTACATAGGTTTTGTTGGATTCAGCATTGATCCTAAACCCACAAACTAAATGAACAGATAACAAAAAATCTGTTGACTCACTATTTTAGTTCATTCTTTATCTTCTATGTTGACTGTCCTACATTTTCCACCTTCCATCTTTTCATCCTACATTTAAACATAATAATACTTAACGAAATCTTTGCAGGCACAATTTATTGCCCAGTCCATAGGGCAAGCGTTCCAAGTGGCTTACATGGAGTTCCTGAAAGCAAATGGGATTGAGGACCACAGCTTTGTGAAGGAGATGGATTACCAGGAAGTTCTGAACAGCCAGGAGATATTCGGAGATGAGCTGCAGATGTTCGCTAAGAAGGAACTTCAGAAAGAGGTTGGTAGACTAACCCTCGGTTTCTGAAAGCGCGATCAACACTAATCGGCTGTCAAGTCACTTGCTATCTCTATCTAATTTGAAGTAAAAGGTGAAATAGCAAGTGGCTTGACAGCCGATTAGTGTTGATCGCGCTTTCAAAAACCGGGAGTAAATCTTTTTTTTTATAAGTAACTTGCTGATAGTACAATCAGATGGCAGTGGTAACCAAACCATCACCTAGGTGCAGAGCATTGCCTCGTAAGTCACGCACGATGAGAACGTGCCCTACCGCGTGTGCCTCAAGTTGATGGACGCTGTGCAGTGCATTAACTTGAGGCATAAGGCATACTTAAGAGCACCGGTGGTCTAGTGGTAGTGACCCCGCCTTCCCATCGTAAGGTCGCAGGTTCGAATCCGGTCGTGCACCAATGGATTTATCTATCGAAAAATTTATGTGCGCAATGCCAGTGCTCTTAAACGGTGAAGGAAAACATCGTGAGGAAACCAGTTAGTACTCAACAGCGGCGATGGGCTTGCAACCTGTCACGTATGGAATACTAACTACTGCAAAATGTGGGTATGTGCCAAATGTAATGTTTGGACGTACCTCTGACTACCCCCCTTAGACATCCTCAAAAGAATCTTGAATTAGTACCTACTTGGTACTGGGAGATCTGAAGGGATATCTACCGTGCCTGGGGATCAAAGTCGTGAAGCTGTTTCAGTTTCAGTTTCATACTTTGAGTCTCATGTTTCTGTAAAATGTTCGCATATTTCAGAAGTTTTACACGGTTGTCTGCGTTATACAAAAAGTAGAGAAACGCTATGCACTGCAAGCCGAATCCTACTTCCTATCCTGCTAATATTTTAGACGCGAATGTTTGTAAGTATGTATGGATGTTTGTTACTCTTTCACGCTGGAACGGCTGAACGGATCTGGATGAAACTTGGCAGAGAGATAGATTATAGTAATTTTTACTTTATATTCTTAATATTTAAATTAATAATTTTTATGTTATGTAATTCTAATTTCTTTAATTAATGTAATTGGTTGTCACCGTTTTGATTAAAGTTAATAATAAATAAAGAAATAGTCTGGAATAGCACATAGGCTATTTTTTATCCCGTGGTAATACCGGGATTTAGCTAAATCTGCGCGGGTAAAAACCGCGGGGCGCTAGTCAATAATAAAACACTTTCTTACCTCAGGTGGTGGTGCCGAAGACGAAAGGCGAGATACTGGGCGTTGTGGTGGTGGAGTCGGGCTGGGGGTCAATGCTCCCCACCGTCGTGATCGCGAACTTAGCGCCGGCCGGCGCCGCGGCGCGCTGCGGACAACTCAATATTGGTTAGATTTTGATGTGATTGATGATAATTCACATTTAATTTTATTGTATAATAATATAGGCCTTTGCCCAGCAGTGGGACGAAATAGGCTGGATAAAAAATTATAAAAAAAAATTACTAAAAAAATTTAAGTTCTTGGCAACAAGGGGTACAAAAAAATTTTGCTGACTGTACTTCTGAACTGCATTCAACACATAAGCTTTGAGCAGCTTACTTTGGGGCTAGATGGTGCTGTGTGGATAGTCCAGCATTATTTATTTATTTATTCACAGATTTTCTCCAAAATCTGTAAATATAATAATAATATATCTCAGAAAGTTATGGGTATCAGTCTCTTGGGAACGTTTTCTTGTAACTATAAGGTTTTTAGGTATTCCTGTATAACTATTTGATGCTTTTTTATTAGTATTGACAAAACACCACTAATCCATAATATCACCATTCCAGGAGATCAAATAATAGCAATCAACGGCGTCAGTCTCGTCGGTCTGCCGCTGTCCACCTGCCAGACTTACATCAAGAACTCCAAGAACCAGACTGTAGTGAAACTCACCGTGGTGCCGTGCGCGCCCGTCGTGGAGGTCAAGATAAAACGGCCAGACACCAAGTACCAGCTAGGGTTCAGCGTACAGAATGGAGTGGTGAGTGAGACTTAGGTATTGTCACAGGAACTAGGTTTGGTATGAACCAGAATGTGGTGAAACTCACCGCGGTGCAGTGTTCGTCCGTCGTAGAGGTCAAAATAAAATGGCGTTTTGTTAAATTGAGATTGATATAGCTTTATGCCTGTCATTTCGCAACCACACCTTTTAAGGTGAAGACAAGAGCTAATGTGACTCGCTCGCACGTTTTGACTTGTTGAGGCATATATAATCACTGAACCCATTTTCGAAAAACCGCAAACAACCATTTTGTGTGCAATCACATTGCGCACAGTTTAGTGAAAAACTCATTTTGATCAATACATGTTTTCCTACTTAAAAGTTTACTTTTCTAGTTTTCGTACACGATTGCAAACTTTTGAGTAGGAAAACTTGCATCGATCAAAATAAAATTTTTACCAAACTGTGAGCAATGTGATTGCACACAAAATGGTTGTTTCCAATTTTTCAAAATTGGGCTTAGTGATTATATATCTTACGAAATGTCGAATCGTGCGAGCGAGAGGTATTTTAGGTGTTGTCAACGCCTTAAGCAGAAACATAGCATCGCTGCTTGGCGGCAGAAATAGGCATGATGGTAGTAACTTCCCCGGACGAGCCACACAGAAAGAGCTATACTACTCTATAATAAGATCTCGATATAAGATTACAATGTATCAACTGTTTGTTATTCCTAATAAAGTAAAATAAAAATAAATACAATACTCTTACTTACCAAGGCACTACCGCGCACTTTAAGGTTGTGGAATACTGTAGCTGCAGATTTTCTTCCTACACTTTAACATGCCAATTCTCAGGTCATCTTCGGATTCCCTCATTTCTGATTCCATCACGTATAAATATGCATTATATTACTAAAGATGCATTTTCCCGCGCACTTTAATGATGTGAAAGAAAGAAATAAAATATATTTATTTTAATTTATCATTATTATTTATTGTGGAATACTGTCGCTGCAGATTTTCTTGCTACACTTCAACATGCCAATTCTGCTTAGGTTCACCATAGTGTAAAATCAGAAATGAGGGAATCCGAAGATGCATCTTCGGTATCCTCATTTCTGATTCTACACTGGTGAAATTTCTGATTCTATCACGTATAAATAGCTTGTTAAAGCTGCATTTTGAATGGCAGATATGCAGTTTGCTGCGCGGCGGCATAGCGGAGAGAGGCGGCGTGCGCGTCGGCCATCGCATCATAGAGATCAACTCTCAAAGCGTGGTCGCGGTGCCGCACGAACGGATTGTGAATCTGCTCGCGACTTCTGTGGGAGAGGTTATTAAATAAAATAATAAACAAATAAATATTGGTAGACATTCCACACATCACTATCTAGCCCCAAACTAAGCCTTGGCTTGTGGTATGGGAACCCAGATAGCTGATATACTACTTATATACTTTTTTTTGTAAATACATACTTATAATATTATATAACACCCAGACAGAGAACAAACATCTATGTTCATCACACAAATGTTTGTTAGAAGGCAGAGCTAACTACCAACTGAGCTATGTAGGCTGTCAAATATACTTTATTATTAATATTTATTATTTCAGGGTACCGGTGGTTTAGTTAACTATAAGTTATAAAACAATTGCCGATGGAACAAGCAGATAATCCAACAATGGTAACTGTAATTACAAGCACATGAGTCATTTGTATGCCTCAAGTTGATGGACGCAGGGCAGTGCATCGTAGGGCACGTTCCTATGGTGCGTGACTTACGAGGCAATGCAATGTTACAGGTGGTGGTTACCATTTAACATCAGGTGGGTCATCGTCTTGTTCCATCAGCCAGCTGTATAAAAAAACTGGTAAACATCACCTATAAATAAATAGTGGCCTCGTATGTCACGCACGATATGGCCTATTACGGACGTGTCCTACGATGCACTGTCCTGCGTCCATGAACCTGAGACATTACTTGCTTGTAATTTCACCTGCTGTGTGGATTGTCAATATACGTATTGAAAAAATTACAAGTACATAAAATGGAAGCAAAAAAATTTTTTTATCCAAATCCTTTCAGATCAGCTGATTTTAATCATCATAGTACTGAACCAAATGTATAAGTTTGAATAAAGAGTTAATTTTTTACATATTCCAGATCCTAATGAAGACAATGCCGACCTCAATGTTCCGGCTGCTTACCGGCCAAGAAAACCCGGTGTTCATATAACGCGACCGACACAAGTGCCTGCTTACGGTGGCGCTGCGAAGCGCACCTCGGAAACGCTTCTTTATCAGTGGTGCATAAAGTTCAAAATCGCTAACCCATGCTTAAGGGAAAACCGATCTTGATCTCAAGTTATCAGGCTCGTATTTGAAGCGAAAAGTCAGGGGGTCTAGGTAAAGTGGTTCTGCTAAGGATTTTTATAGAACAGTGAACATTGTGAACTGCGTGAACAAATGACAATCGGAACTATGTTTACTAGACCTCGGGAAGCTTTCATTTCAGACAACTCATGCCGGTTAAGTACAGACGTAACGAATGTGCAAGCGAAGGCGTCGGATAGCTCTTTCTCACTCGCACTTACACCATGAAGACGTCTGTCTCGTTCAAGTTCGCACTCGTGCACTTTCGTCTTGAGAAAGATAACGGCATCGGATTTTGCACTCAACGCAGTGCTAATATGGTTCAAAATCAAACTATTCTCTCGTAATTCTTTGTTCTGTACCGGCAGAAAAGTGCGTTATAAATACCGCATTGTGATTGGTCGATCTTGTCCTCGCCAGTTTTAGTCACACTTGATATTAAAAAAAGTTCAAAAAACACCATTATTTAAGAAAACTTTGTAAACAAACATTATCATGATGCTTTCAACACGAGGACGGGTCTCTAGCTTAAGCTAACATTAATACTCAGAGAAACTTAAATATAATGTGATGTGTGATTTTCAGAATGCTATAAGCTTAAGTGGCTAATAAATTAGGTTAGGATTGTATCTCTCTTAAAAACCGAATGCGTTTGACATACGTACTAAAAATCAATAAAAAAAATGCTTTCTTTCACGCGCTATGGCAAACGCAATTCGATGACCGTATTCAAAAACCTTAGTTAGCTATTGCTGTCCCTTTCACTGCCTAAACAAATACAAGAGAAAGCTGAAAGGTATAGCTTTGTAGGGTTCTTGAAAACGGCATAAATGTATCATGACAGTGAAAATATTGGTATGATTGTATTTCTATGTTATTATCGTATATCGAACCCACTCATATCTGCTTAGATATAATTGTTATACTAAACATTACAACAAATAAATTCATTTTATGGAGCCGAGATGGACAGCCAACGCAAGATATACCTACTCAAGGTAATCGAAATTGTCGTTATAATAAAATCATAAAGATCACTTTGAAACGGGTTTTAAAATAAATCTAGGCGCCAGTTCCACGTGACCAATACTAGACAACAGACAACTCTCTACGCGCGATAAAACGCGCATTAAGGTGAAGACAAGAGCTAATGTGACTCTCGCTCGCACGTTTTGACTTGATGAAGAATATAAAAACACTGAAGCCATTTTCGAAAAATCGCAAACAACCATTTTGTGTGCAATCACATTGCGCACAATTTAGTTAAGAATTCATTTTGTTCAGGTTTTCCTACTTAAAAGTTTATTTTTCTGGTTTTTGTACTTATGCAAACTTTTGAGTAGGAAAACATGCATCGATCATAATTAATTTTTTACTAAACTGTGCGCAATGTGATTGCACACAAAATGGTTGTTTGCGATTTTTCAAAATTGGCCTTAGTGATTTTATATCTTTCAAAATGTCTAATAGTGCGAGCGAGAGGTATATTTGGTGTTGTCAACGCCTTAAGAACGCGCGTTTGGACCTGCATCCAAACGCGCGTTATTATCGCAGCAGTGTGTAACTTCGTGCACTTAATACAAAAACACATTTCACAAAAGTACATTTTCTAACTTAATGCAATATTTGGACGCCTGACTACCCGCATTAGACATCTTCAACAATTTACGGTTTGTAACGAAGAGATCCGAGGTGATATCTACCGTGCCTGGGAATCTAAGTCAGGAATCTGTTTCCTAGATTTGAGTATTTACGTCAAGTACACTTAATACTGTTGTAGTTTTTGGTAGCTTAATATTTAGTTTCACGATTTTAAGGAGTACTTACCTAAGTAATAAGTCAGGACATAGAAGTGCACCATAGTTCAAACATGACTTTTAATTGTACAGCTTAAGTATATTTTTGGTTGTCGCGTACTATATTACCAGCTCTGTTTTTAAAACATACTACAACTCTATATTAAGTACAGCATACCTTCAGATTTTCAGTGATCAAATAAAAATAATGAATTGATTAGAGGATTTTAATGTTAGGCATTATTTCGAGTAGCGTTCGAAAAATATATCATATTTTGTAAATTTTATAGTGTCGCTATTAGCTATCCCCGATTAAAGACCGCACGGTTAGGCTCACTGACGTGTAGGTCAGCCTAGTCGAGAGATCTCTAATCGGGAGACTGTAACCTATGATATTTTATGTATGTCCTGTGTTCTTAGCTAAGCTTAGCGCTCCGAGATCGGGTTATTTTAAATAATGTAAGGATATTAATATATTGAATGTGAAACACCTTTCCGTAATAAAACGTGTGGTCTTAAGATTTCTTGGTAACGCTTTTTTTCTACCATGAGGTAGACTACGTTTTGTATTTGAACGCCTTAAGAGGCTGACAACCATCAGACAACATCACGCTCGCAGATCTATTTTTTTTTTAATTTTTAATAGCAGAGTATCATTAGAAAAATCGCAAGCAACCAAGTTTTTTCGTACCTTTGGTACCTTTACGTATGAAGTACATAGTTTTTTTAAGTTATTATCTTTAAAAAATTTAAATGTGCTTGCGAGAAGTTGTTTGGCGGTGGTCAGCCTACTAAGATTACCCCACTTCTGCTAAGTTCATAATCTTCCTAAGCTCCGGTTTTGATTACCAACTGTTTGTAGACAATTACTCGATCGTTTTGACTATGTACAGCCAACACGTGAATACATCGTATGTATATTTCAGTGTACCCACTAAACAGTGTCTTACCTACCACAAAAATTCGTCAAGTTCATAGGCACAGCTAATATGTACAGTCCAACATAAAAAAAGAAGATTATGATCACCGTACGATTCAAAGCACTGTGAAACCATTACTTAAATAACTAGTGCTGCTGTCAGTAGGTACCTATAAAGCTTATACATTCACTAACCGGAGCTAAATGTATGCTATCTTTCTATTCTACCCTTCGATCAATGATTACTTCATCAATATAATAATAACAAACAGCGCCCCGCGGTTTCACTCGCGTAGTTTTAAATCCCGGTATTCCCACGGGATAAAAAGTAGCCTATGTGTTATTCCAGACTATAATATATCTCTCTGCCAAGTTTCATCCAGATCCGTTCAGCCGTTTCGGCGTGAAAGAGTAACAAACATCCATCCATCCATACTTACAAACTTTCGCGTTTATTATTAGTAGGATCATTATCATTGATAATTATCATGGATTACCATTGATCGAAGATTCTACCCACAGACTAGTAGAGATTCTACCCTACGTATTAAGGTGACAAACAAGATGTCCGCTGACTAACCACGTAGGCTGCGCAGAACGAAATATGAAACGCGTTCTGCGCAGCTCAGTCACGTTGTCCGGCAGAGGTTTTGTTTATCACCAAAGATCGCGTCATTTAAAAAGAACGCTGGAAAACAGTGGGACGGATGTTTTTGCGCATAAAAAACACTCGCGCAATCACACCCCTCGCCCCTCCTTCCAGCGTTCTTTTTACGGCGCGACCTATACCTGTATTCTTTACTAACTGGTCAGTTCTCCTATTCCCTGTTTCCACTCGTCTAGAATCCTTTCGTTTGAACACTGGCCAGAAAACATTACAAATACATAGCAGCTTGCACTGCCATGCAGAAGAAGCGTATTTTGTATGAGATCTCTTAGTTTCTGAGACTCGCTTTAACATTTCATACAAAATACTCTTTCCCTGTGCCATAAAATGTAGTTAGACTGTAATATTCATCATAAGTATAGGTATACAGTCTGATATAAAGTTTTATATTGCTAGCTGGTGTGGATAAAATTTGTTTATATTGTGAAACACAGATAATAAAATAGCCTTTATTGTGAAGCTGTATGTAGGTACACTAACATGAAATAATTATTGTTGTTCTCATTTCTAAGAGTATTATTCTAGTCTGCATTAAAATTAAGAATAATTGAACAAACTTAACCTGTTGTTTTCATTCTATCCTAACTACTGTGTGTGTTTCGTAACACATGGTGATCGCCTATCGAAAAAAGTTGGCCACTGCAGTGTCGAAAAAGAAATAATTTAGGTATATACTTATCTAGGCACCCACGCTATACCTACAAGCGAGAGAATTCACTTTTTAAACTGAGAAGTACCTACATACCATTTACCAAAATGTCGTAGTGTGTGAAAAAACTGAAAAGTTCTTGCACGTAAGCGACATCTACCGACAGACAATGTACGTAGTTTTTAAAGTGAGCGTACTGTAGGTACAAGTGAAATCCTGTAAGAGATAGCGCAAAATTAAATGATTTTTTTTGGATAAAAATTACAGAAATTCCTAAGCCTTGTGATATACCTATTATCTTACTATTCGAAACCAAGCTGAAGATTCAAACTTCATAACTTATTTATTCTAAGTAGAAGTGTGGGTTTGATTCTGCAGACTTGACAGGATTGGCTATTCCCTAAAGCCCAAAATACACATGCCCGTAGCTGGCACACTGTCATGCCAGTACGACGAGTGAATTTGCAAATGTATCCACAATGTGCCTGTAACTTGCATGCCCGCTACCGTCCCATTTTACTGGCATGTGTATTTTTAGTGAAAATTTATCAATCAAAATCAAAAAGTTGTACTACAGGTTTATGGCTAGTAGATATGTAGGTACCTATTTCAGATTTTTACTATAGCAGCAGACTAATGTTACTACATTCGAATGGCGACCACGAACAGGAAAGCGAAATGTAGGAGCCATTTCATCCGTGGTAGGAGCCCTCCTACACGGTGGACTGACGACATTGTTAGGATCGCGGGTAGTCGGTGGATGGAAAGGGCTCAAAATCGTTCTTCCTGGAAACGGATAGGGGAGGCCTATGTCCAGCAGTGAACTTCTGAAGGCTGCTGATGATGATGATGATGAATGTAGTAGCACAGAAGAAATAAATTTGTAGGTTCCACGGAACGCACCCTACTTACTAGTATGTGCACGAAACAGAATCTACTTTGAAAAAATTGTCTTGAAAAGATAGGGGCGCCACTTTCCATACATTTTCGACGATTACTTCATGCGGTCTTGCTCGCACTTAAGCGAAACACCTAAATGTCAAGTGTTCCTAGACTTTATTTTTTGTCTAGCTGACGTTTTTTTAAACAACTAGGTAGCTGATGGAACAAGCAAACAAATGGTTCACCTAATGTTAAGTGGTAACCATCACCGTTAAGCCTCATGTGCCTGTAATTATTATACCATACTGTGTAACATCACATTTCTGCTTGTTACAGGGTTAGAACCTTGTTTCGAATTTTAGGTTATTTCTTTGTTTTGGTTTACGGTTTTGACAGCTTTGAGGTTGACAGCTGAGACGCTTGGACGTATTTTGACGTTCGCTCGAAGCCCGGATGACATTTGTCTGACGGATTGACAGCTTGATTGAGTCAATAAACGTTCGGTTGTGGGGTGCATTCTTGTACCTGAGCCCATCTCTATTTTGTACCAAAGGTACAGAGGGGCTTCCCTAATTTGAGTAGGAACAAGAGGTGTCACTTTTCTCCCTGCCAGCAACAAAGATGGTCTAAGTCTTTGATTTTTAATTAATCAAACCCCATCAGGGGCTAGTATTTGTTTTAATAACCTTTTGATTAGCTAATTCGTGCTAATAATGCCTCTTTAGGCTGTGGCCGATGATATTTTGATAATTTGGTAAGTTTCGATACGATTGCGTTATTTTTTGTCAATGTGGCCGTGGGAATTTTCTTTGACCAAATTTTTGGTTTGATTTCTTACAGTTTTGGACATGGAGCGCGTGCTAATTATGCACTATTTTGGATCCATGCCTTTTGTTCATTAAAAAGCGGTGAGTGACTTGGCAATTAGAAGCTACCAATTAGATTTTTTACATGATTCCAGATAATCAATGGACATTTTCTTTTGTTACAGCGAAAGCGCTTTTTTACCCTACTTTTTAATTTTCTATCCAATCTTTTTAACTTTTTATCTACCTTTTTAACTTACCTATTTTTTATACTACCTAAATTTTTTACTATACTTTTCATTCAAGACAAATTTTGATAACCATTAAATTCTGTTATTGATCCCCCCCCAATTTGGATGGATGGGACCCCCTACTTTTGGTGAAGACCACCTGGCTGGAGCCGCCCGCCGCCAGGAGTAATTTTAAAAGGGTTTGCATTTGTGCAACAGGTATTTAGATGACCTAATTGTTATTAATTTAATTGTTCTTTGATGCAGTAACAACAGGATAGGTGTTACATTTATTCAAAATTCCCATTCTACAAAATTAAACTTATACTATTATTAGGACATATCCACCCATTAGGCAGTAGAGTCATTTCCCATAGGATGCCATGGAGTAGCAACTTGAAATAAATATCTTTCCGTATTAAAACTTTAGTTTATCTTATAGCTCCCCCGTCCTTAGATTAAAGGTCCAATGATGCGCCTGAGTTCCCGGTAATTTGTTAGTTTTTATTGTGTTTCCCCTTTTTATTTTAGTGCTCTGTCTGGCGCCCGAATTAAGAATTTTATTTGACAGTGTACTCCCCTTTTACTTTTTATTAAATTCAGCTTATTTCTCTTTTAAAATTTAGTTTGTTGGCCTTCTTGGTGTACGGAGTTTTATTATTCGTTACATTATTAAAGAATTGGCGCCTAGCGATCAGGGACTGATTTGGCATTTTAGGTTTACTGTTTGTTACTGCATCTGACTTTGGTCATTTTTTATGACAATTGTTTTGAATTTTGTGTTATTTTTACAACATTTAGATGTTATTTAGTACTATTTGGTACAATTTTTAGTGCGATTATTATTGCTATTTAGCAACATTGTTTTGTACTTTGTGTTTTTTCCACACAATGTTTATTTTACTTTGACAAAACAAACATAACACATGTTATCTGTGCGTTGACAAATACTTTTCTACAGTGTTAATTTAAGTGAACATATTTTTAAGTGAAACCTTTTTGTGACAAACCATGGCATTCTTTTAAAAAGCATATTCAACATTTTACATGTTCGTTGCTTTATGTTAAGACTTTGACAACAATTGTTGTACTGAACTTTTGATAGGAAACAATACTATAGGCAGAACATTTCAAGGTTATTGACCCCAACATTGTAAGTGGTTATTGCATCTTTTGAACAACTTGATTTTCATTATAGTTTAACTTTGATAACATAACTTTAACTATTCAACTTATACAACTTAAACTTAGAAAATTTACCCTCTCAATTTAACATTAAAACTTAACTTTGACAATTTAAAATATTTAAAAAACTTAACTTTATTTTTAAATTAGTTCTTTCTTATTGATTTGATTTGGAAGTTTTTACTGTGTTTTAACATGGATAAGGCGGTACAGTTTCCACCCGTTTCTGTGGAAAACCATACTACCTTGGGTTCTATTGATAATCCACCGGCTACAACTGAGTTGTCGGATACCATAAATCAAGGAGGAATTAATATGGCTGGGTTTACAGATCCTTTCTTGAATAATGATATGCCCGCTCACAGTTCTACTGCTGCCCAAACTTTACCATCATTCAATAAAATGAATGAATTTGTTAGAAAAAACTTGCCCTCCTCGAGTGTTAAGTTACCGGACTTGAAGAAGAGTAGGATTGTTTTTGAAGGAAAGACTTGTGTTCGTGAGTTTATTATACAAGTTGAGGAGTATTTCTTATACAAGAATTTTGACGAATCGTTGTTGGTTGGTTCATTTTCGGATTTACTGTCTGGTTCTGCTGCCAAGTGGTTCCGTACCATTCGTTTCCAAATAGCTTCATGGACTGAACTTAAAGTCGCATTGCTCAAGCGTTTTGACAAGCTTGAATTTGACTACTTTTTAGAATACGAGCTTCGCACTCGAAAGCAAAAGTCTAGTGAGTCACTTCCAGATTTCATAACTGAATTGATGGACATGGCTAGCCGTCTCGTTGCTCCCATTTCCGAGTCAGTGATTATAACCATTATTAAACACAACATGTTACCCATCTATACCCCTTTTGTGGTAGGTAAGCACATTTCTTCTTTGGAGAGCTTCATCGTTCTAGGAAAGGAGTTGGAGACTTTCGTGGAAAGAAAACTCCCTAAGGAATTAAGCCGTGCAGGAATTAAAACCAGTGTTGTTAAGGCTGATGGATTGATTTGTTTGAAGTGTAAGGCTGCTGGTCATACTTACAGAGATTGCACTGCCATTCCGGGCATGATTTGTTTTCAGTGTCAAAAATTAGGTGTAACCACAAAATTCTGTGATGTGTGCAATTTGGCGAAGAAAAACTCAACTGAGTCAAAAAACTGATTAGGTCACTTCGAGCACCGGTTTCTTTAAAAACTAGAGTTGACTCGAAGAAGGAAATTGTTAGACACAAATTTAAACCTGATGACACTATAGTTAAAAATGAATTTTCGGATTGGTTAAAATATTTAAAAACTTTCTTTGGCGTTTATAAGGCTTCACCTGTTCTCTTTGTTAAAAATCATGATAAAAGACCATTTTTACAGTTTTTAATTGGTAAAAAGAAATTTTCCGGATTATTAGATAGTGGTGCGAATAAATGCGTTCTTGGTTTGAACAGCCACCTACAGTTTTTGGAATTAGGTTATGAAATGAAACCAGTACCTGTTTCTGTTCATGATTCTGCTTATACTGCGGATGGATCTGCTCAGAAGATTATAGGAACTATGGACCTTCCGATTACTTGTGATAACGTTACCAAAATTGTTACATTTGTAGTTATACCTTTGTTTGATTATAAGTTTATTTTGGGATTGGACTTTTGGATGAAATTTGACCTTGCTAAAGATTTATGGAAAAATGTAATTTATGTTAATAACATTGAAAGATTTCAATGTTCAGTTACTTCAGCTGCTGATTTGTCTCCTTCTGAGAAACAGCAACTTGACAAAACAATTTCTCTTTTTGAAGACATTTCCTATGAAAGGAAAGGTTTAGGACTTACTCATCTTGTTCAACATAAAATTAATGTAACTGGGGAACCATTTAAACAAAGATACTGGCCATTAAGTCCAGCTAAGCAAAAGGAACTTTTTGATGAAGTGGAAGTTTTATTGAAGGAAAATATTATTCAACCTTCTAAATCTCCTTGGAGTTCACCTGTTTTAGCTGTTGATAAAAAAGACGGTAGCACACGTTTATGTTTAGATTCACGCCGTTTGAATTCAATTACAATTAGAGATTCTTATCCTCTTCCGTATCCTTCTAAGATACTTGATAGTTTGAGAGGAGCTCGATTCATTACAACCATTGATCTTTCTAAAGCTTTTCTTCAGATAGCTCTTGAAGAATCTTCACGCGAGAAGACTGCATTTGTAGTCCCAGGCAAAGGATTATTTGAGTTTATTAGAATGCCCTTCGGCCTAACAAACGCACCGGCTGAATTACAGCGCTTAGTAGACAGATTATTTGGATTTGAATTTGAGAGCGTTTTGTTTTGTTACTTAGATGACTTAATTTTGATAAATGATAATTTTAAAGATCACATAGAGTATTTGAATAAAATTTATAAAACCCTTAAGGATGCTGGTTTAACGGTCAATTTAAAGAAATGTGAATTCTGCAAAGATAAGCTTCGTTATCTTGGTTATATTGTGGACAGTAAAGGTTTACATACTGATCCATCTAAATTAGATACCATTGAGAATTTTCCACGCCCTGGAATTGTTAAAGAACTTAGAAGTTTTCTTGGTTTATGTTCATATTACCGTAGATTCATTGATAGATTTGCTGATATTGCTGCGCCTCTTACTAAATTGACGGCTGGTAGTAAAAATTCTAAAAAACCTCTTGTTTGGAATGATGACGCTGAATTAGCTTTTAATAGTTTAAAACAGGCTTTAGTTACTTCACCTGTTTTGCAATGTCCTAATTTTGAAAAACCATTTTTCTTACATTGTGATGCTAGTTCTGTTGGAATTGGTAGTGTTTTGAGTCAAGAAGATGATAATGGAGAACAACACCCCATCGCTTTTTACTCCCGATCATTAAACAAATGTGAACGCAATTACAGTACTACAGAACGAGAATTATTAGCAATTTTAGATTCGATAGAACATTTCAGACCGTATGTTGAGGGAATGGAGTTTACAGTAGTTACAGATCATGCAAGTTTACAGTGGTTATTAAAATTGAATAATCCAAGTGGACGTTTAGCGCGTTGGGCTGCTAGAATTTCTCAATTTACATTTCATGTTGTCCATAAAAAAGGTTCTTTACATTTAGTACCTGATGCATTGTCGAGAATTGAAATTACAGCTTCATTAGTTACACCTGTTCAGATAGTTTCTCCTGACGAAGATATAGAGGATCCTTGGTTTAGAAAAGTGTTCATTAATTGTCAAAAGTTTCCTGCTAGATATAAAAACTTTAGAGTTGAAAGTAATGTTTTATATAAATTTTGTAAAAGTAAATTTAACCCTGATAGTCGTTTGAATTGGAAAATAGTTATTCCTAAGGAAAATATATTAGATACTATTAGATCAAATCATGATGACATTAATTCTGGTCATCTTGGAATTCATAAAACCTTAAAGAAATTAAAACAACACTATTTTTGGAACGGAATGTTTAATGATGTTCAAAATTATATTAGATCTTGCGATATTTGTAAAGCTTATAAACATAGTACTTCACCCCCTTTTGGAATTATGGTTAATCCTAAAAAAGTAGATAGACCCATGGTCATGCTTTCTGCAGACATAATAGGAATTTTACCTAAAAGTTATTCGGGTCATAAATATATTCTTTCAGTAGTTGATGTTTTTACTAAATTTTGCTGGATTTTTCCTTTGGCTAAAGCTACGACCTTATCAATTTGTAGATTATTTGAAAAAGAGATATTTCTTAAATTTGGTTGTCCTAAAATCTTAGTTTGTGATAATGGAACTCAATTTACTTCTAGATATTTTAAAGAATTTATGAAAAGTTACAACATTATTAAAATCTTTTATAACACTTATTACACACCTCAGAATAATCCTGTAGAACGGTATAATAAAACAATAGAAACTTGCATCTCATGTTTTGTTAAAGATGATCAACGCACTTGGTCAAAACTTTTACCTCATGTTCAATTAGCTTTAAATAACAGTGTTAGTCTTGCCACTGATTATACACCTAATTTTCTCATGTTTGGAAGAGAACTAATTTTTGATGCTTCTTTACATCGTTTTAGTAATTCATTAGAAACTTTGTCACAAGTTGAGATGGGAGATAGGAATTCTTTTGCTTATTCTCTTAAATCACTTGGTGATGTTTTTGTTAAAGTTCAAGCTCATTTATTAAAAGCTTATAAGCGTAATGCTCATTATTATAATTTAGGGAGGAAAGTCATTTCGTTTTCTGTTGGTGATATTGTTTGGAGAAGGAGTTTTATTCAGTCTAGTGCACCGGCATATTTTTCGGCTAAGTTAGCACCTAAGTTTGTTAAATGTGAAATTATTGAAAAAGTTTCAGATAACGTCTATGTTTTGAAAGATTTAAGTAAAAATACTTCAGGCCGTTACCATGTTAAAGATATTATAAAATACTAATTTTTGGCTTTATACTTTGAACTTGAGTTTGATAACCGTTGGGAGTTTGGTTTCATGAGAGAGAGGAATGAGATTTGATGTATGAAAGGAGTATGAGAGATTAACCTTGAAAGATGAAGTAGTGTTAGGTTGACTTCTTAACAACATTAAATTTTGAGATTTTGAAGTTCTAAATTAAAACTTAGGTCATTTTATTTCACAAATTAATTTTTCCAACAGAAAAAGATCTCATGTAAATTATTTTGTAAATTTGTTTGTTTAGAGGAAGTTTTTTGTGTCCTCGACATT
Source organism: Plemyria rubiginata (assembly GCA_963576535.1). Taxonomy (NCBI): domain Eukaryota; kingdom Metazoa; phylum Arthropoda; class Insecta; order Lepidoptera; family Geometridae; genus Plemyria; species Plemyria rubiginata. The sequence goes on from OY754907.1 coordinate 13,785,017, forward strand.
TGTTTAGGGTTGTTTGCACAACTTCATTATTTGTTTGTTTTACTTATTAGTGTTGCCTTCGCAACAATATTTGTTTGTTTGGTTTGTTTGTGTTGTTCGTAGTTTAGTTTCACGGATATGACAACAAATTTTTGGTACCACCCTGATTTGACATTCACATACTGGGATTTTTCTCTGCCTTTTAGTGTAGACCCCAGGTGACATTATTGGATTTGATAAATAGTTCTCGATTTTTCCATCGGTTCTATATTTGTTAAATAGTTCTCGGCTTTTCCTCCGGTTCTATGTTTGTTTTTGTATTATTGTGCCTGGTAAGTTGGTGGAGTTATGCCAATCACGATATACAAATTTTGTTTTGGTTATCGGTTTTTCCCCCGTTTCCATATTTTTTGAGGATGTCTGTGCCCGGAATTTTTGGTGGGGTTGTGCCGATCACAGTACATTTCTTGTTTTTTTCCCCCACGTTTTACGGTGGTAGGATTTTTGCACTTGCACAACTTTAGTTGTGAGGGTCTTTTCACTTTTTGGTGAATTAAGTTTCCGAGCGGTTAAAACTCGATAAATAAGCCAAAGATTTGAGTCGGTGACGAGGGTGTCCAACCGTACTTTGTGAGAAGTTTAGGAGAGTTTTAGAGTCGGTGACGTTAGAGTCCAACCGCACTTTTTGAGTAGTTTTGAAGGAGTCTTTTTTTGAGTCGGCGACGTTTGTGTCTAACCGCACTTTAATTTAGTTTAGTTTTTTTTGTGATTTTATGAGACGGAGTTGTTACCCGTACTCTTTTGGTATTTGGTTTTTATTGTTTATTTGCCTTGTTGTTTGAATGATTGCTAGGATCTTAAGATTCTAGTCGGATTTCTTCAACAAGATTTTGTACTTTGTTTGCTTTTTGTTTGACAACATAAAATTATATTTGGTTAGAGTTTTATAGAGTTTTTTATAGAGTCTTTTATAGAGTCTTTTGTAGAGTCTTTGTTAGAGTTTTATAGAGTTTTTTGTAGAGTTTTTTATAGAGTTTTATAGAGTTTTTTGTAGAGTTTTTTATAGAGTTTTGTAGAGTTTTTTGTAGAGTTTTTGGTAGAGTTTTATAAAGTTTTGTAGAGTTTTGTAGAGTTTTTGGTAGAGTTTTATAGAGTTTTTGTTAGGATTTTGTTACCTTTTTGCTAAGTTTTGGCATAAAAGAAAGTACTCTTTCTTTTATTTTTTTCGGGAAGGTATGTAATGTAACATCACATTTCTGCTTGTTACAGGGTTAGAACCTTGTTTCGAATTTTAGGTTATTTCTTTGTTTTGGTTTACGGTTTTGACAGCTTTGAGGTTGACAGCTGAGACGCTTGGACGTATTTTGACGTTCGCTCGAAGCCCGGATGACATTTGTCTGACGGATTGACAGCTTGATTGAGTCAATAAACGTTCGGTTGTGGGGTGCATTCTTGTACCTGAGCCCATCTCTATTTTGTACCAAAGGTACAGAGGGGCTTCCCTAATTTGAGTAGGAACAAGAGGTGTCACTTTTCTCCCTGCCAGCAACAAAGATGGTCTAAGTCTTTGATTTTTAATTAATCAAACCCCATCAGGGGCTAGTATTTGTTTTAATAACCTTTTGATTAGCTAATTCGTGCTAATAATGCCTCTTTAGGCTGTGGCCGATGATATTTTGATAATTTGGTAAGTTTCGATACGATTGCGTTATTTTTTGTCAATGTGGCCGTGGGAATTTTCTTTGACCAAATTTTTGGTTTGATTTCTTACAGTTTTGGACATGGAGCGCGTGCTAATTATGCACTATTTTGGATCCATGCCTTTTGTTCATTAAAAAGCGGTGAGTGACTTGGCAATTAGAAGCTACCAATTAGATTTTTTACATGATTCCAGATAATCAATGGACATTTTCTTTTGTTACAGCGAAAGCGCTTTTTTACCCTACTTTTTAATTTTCTATCCAATCTTTTTAACTTTTTATCTACCTTTTTAACTTACCTATTTTTTATACTACCTAAATTTTTTACTATACTTTTCATTCAAGACAAATTTTGATAACCATTAAATTCTGTTATTGATCCCCCCCCAATTTGGATGGATGGGACCCCCTACTTTTGGTGAAGACCACCTGGCTGGAGCCGCCCGCCGCCAGGAGTAATTTTAAAAGGGTTTGCATTTGTGCAACAGGTATTTAGATGACCTAATTGTTATTAATTTAATTGTTCTTTGATGCAGTAACAACAGGATAGGTGTTACATTTATTCAAAATTCCCATTCTACAAAATTAAACTTATACTATTATTAGGACATATCCACCCATTAGGCAGTAGAGTCATTTCCCATAGGATGCCATGGAGTAGCAACTTGAAATAAATATCTTTCCGTATTAAAACTTTAGTTTATCTTATAGCTCCCCCGTCCTTAGATTAAAGGTCCAATGATGCGCCTGAGTTCCCGGTAATTTGTTAGTTTTTATTGTGTTTCCCCTTTTTATTTTAGTGCTCTGTCTGGCGCCCGAATTAAGAATTTTATTTGACAGTGTACTCCCCTTTTACTTTTTATTAAATTCAGCTTATTTCTCTTTTAAAATTTAGTTTGTTGGCCTTCTTGGTGTACGGAGTTTTATTATTCGTTACAACTGTCATTCACACTTTCAAACCGAAACACGGCGGCAAAGGCGTAATTTGGATGTTTGTCACTCTTTCACGCCAGAACGGCTGACCAGATCTGGATGAAACTTGGCAGAGATAGATTATAGCCTGGAATACCTAGCACATTTACTTTTTATCCCGTGCGAATACCGGGATTTAAATCTGCCCGGGTGAAACAGCGGGGCGCAACTAGTTACATAAACAGGTAATGATGTGTATCTTTAGAATCTATAGACCTACAAGATAAGAGGTCAATATCACCGTTTTCTGATAAGCCATTGATAAAACGGATGAATGAAATAGTAGAACAAAGAAAATCAACTCTGTCAATGACCAACAATAGGTATCATAGATCAAGCAAGAACAAAAAAATATTAGGAAGATATAGGTACCTACGTTAGTACTTATGTTTTTTTACCTTAAAGGCTGTTTTTAAACGACGACGACCTCTGTGGCGCAGCGGGCGAGAGCCTGCCTGCGACGCAAGAGGTTGCGGGTTCGATTCCCGCCTTAGAACAAATTTGTGTACGATCTGCAGAAATTTGTTCCGATGGTCTGGGTGTTTTCTATGTATAATAAAAATATCTATCTATGTAGGTAAATATATAATGTATTATATATATCAGTTATCTAGTACCCATAACACAAGCTTTGAATAGCTTACTTTGGGGCTAGATAGTGCTGTGTGGATTGTCCAGCATTATTTATTTATTATTTATTTATTTAAAGAGCATGATTTGATTGCAATGTAGTCTGCGCTGCATAGGTAGCTAGGTATTATAAACAGACAAATCTGAGGAAGTACTATACTATGTAGGTATTAGAGTGGTAATAGGTAGTTTAATTGTTAAATCAATGCTAAATGCAGTATACATAAAGATCAGTTAACTAACAATGGCAGATATAACTTTTTGCTTTCGAACATATACCATTTCAGTAAAAGAAGCCCCATCAAAGCTAGGTTACATGCATAGTGTGAATGACTGGATTCAAAGTGGGTAGACTACCCACTTTGAATCCAGTCATTCACACTTTTCTGTTTATTCAAATGAAATGGACAACATAAATTGAAATATGTACATTATTCTACTATTGGTCCATATTTATTATGCCAATGCCACTTGGAACTTCCAATATTATAATATCTCTTGATAGATTCATAAAACTACTAGGTTAACTTTAATGCAATAAAAAGTAATGAAGCAATGTACATATAAGTAATGTAGTATGTTGTGTTCTAATCACAATATACCTAGGTAACCTACCTACAAGGAAAAACATTAGGTGCATAAGCAGTAAATGAAAAATTGGTTCAGCTTTTGTATATTTTATGTATTTTGAAGTATTTTCACAAAGCCAAATTAAATTTACATAAATACAATTTATTGATAACTTTAATACAAGTACTAGATCATTGTGGAGTAGCTTGTACAGTGAAACCAAATTTATCTAGGTAGCTTTCACTTTGCTAAAACATGATAAAAAATAAGTATAAAGTTCAGTATCGCTAGAGATCAGAACGGATTGCTTCCACTCAGGACATGGTGACAGATAACAGCTTACAAAGACATACAACTTTGCAATTGCAACAACAAACAATTACATATCTTTCCTACAAAATTAATCGAATCTGCAACCATGAAATATATACAATTAAGGTTTAAAGTGTTCCATTTAATTGCTATCATGATAGTAAAAAAATATGCATACCTAATATTGTAACGAAGCTACATGTGAATGAGAGAATGATCTGGGGGACCAGCAGATCACTCCGAGACAAGGGCAACTTGAGGGCGGCTGGAGCGCTCCATCTATTAAATTTATCCAGTGTCTCTTCACAAGTTACTCGGTCTAGGGTGTATAACATAACTTGCACTCTTATAATGATATATCTGTTAGTTTGGTCGTCGTGTCGCACGCGGTCGGCGGCTCCGCGGGACCAGCGGCGCGCTCAGTTCTCCATGGCGTATCTCCGCGTCCACTCCTTGGCGTTCCGGATAGCTTCGATCTCGTTCACTTTCCACAGCTCGGCGACGTCGTTGGCGAGCGGATCGTCAGGGTTCGGCGCCGAAAGCAGCGCCTGGATCGACAACAGAACGGTGCGGATCTGCAGCGCGGGGCTCCACTTGTCCTTCAGTATGTCAAGGCATATGCGACCGAGCCGGTCTATATTAGGATGGTATATTTTGGTTATAAACCTAACCTTAGGTGCTGACATGGGATAGTCTTCTGGCAAAAATAGCTCGAGTTTGAACAGTCCTCCTTCGAATGGCGAGTCTTCCGGGCCGGTGACGATTACGTGAAAGTAGCGAGCGTTGTTTTCGCTTGGCACCGCGCTGATTCCCGGCACCGGCTCCTGCATCAGTCGCTGTGTCTCTTTGATTATTCTACGTGGTAGGGCTGCCATTTTCTATATGCGGTCTAGCGCAATTTGTCAAATGAGAGCGAGTAACCATATAATTGTAAAAATATCTAATCTTGTTCACTTTTCGTGTTTTTTATAGATTCCTGAGGCACGTTTCATGAATTAACGAACTATAATAGCATTTTTACCATGATATTGCTAAAAACGCGACTACAAAAGCGCAATGTACCAATTTTGTACCATAGACAAAATAGAATTTGATTGACGGCCATGACAGCCATAGAGAACACGTGCAATATAGAACAAGGTGCGTTCTCATCAGTGACAAATATTTTGTTTCGCGTAGCGGCTAGCAAGCAATAATAGTAGTAGTAGTACATAACTTGAATAAGTATCCTATTGCTTAAAAAAATAGTACATACCTCTAGATTTTCGAATAATATTCTGAAATTAGAATTGGATTGCAATTTGAAATATTTTAATAAACATGGAGAGCAAAGTTATGTACCTACCTAGTGGTTATGTACCTACAAAAAAAATGAAAATACATGATTGTGTATTCCGTTAGATATTTCTTTCCTTCCTGTACAATGTTAGATACATACATACCTACATACATATTTTCTTTGTTAGTTTCTAAATACATACCTTTCACACAAAAAGTTCAGCTACTCAACCATAGATGACACTGCTGTAGTGGCAATCGAACTATTTTTGCTCTGTGCCCCGTCCAATTACGACTGTACCTACTACAAAGTTGGTACAATAATTAGTAGCGCGGGGCGCAGTGCAGAATTCGTAATGGAGGTATAGGTGTATCTGTGTATCTACTTACTTACTTTTAGATAATATCTAAAAGTAAGTATATTTTTTATTATATTATAATAAAAAATATACAAGTACCTATGTAAGTATGATCTATAGCTACCTCTTACCTACCTATTTATTCTGTCGGTATCTAATTACCGACTAGATACTAATAATAACTGTCGGTGTTGGAAGCATACAGGTAATACACCTACCAATCACTTACCTATGTAGGTAAGTAGGCCATCATTGAGTAGGTACCTAAGGTCATTAATCTCTGATCGACCATATTGATGAGAGTGAGAGCCTCATTAATAATAATCGAATTCTTATCAAAATAATCATATCATAATCCCTCGGGGTGAAGTTTGCTTGTTCATTTCCAACTGACTTTGTCATCAGCTCAGCACTCGTCGATTTTCGCTTAAAATCCTTGCACCACACTTTCTAAAGAAACTAGTGACCAAGAAGAAAAGAAAGATATATCGTGGTTCCAGTAGATTCATTTGTTTTCTGTCAGCTAACTACAATGCAGAATCGGACTAAAAACATGGCCACAAAATTAAATCAAAATTCATTAAAAAATACAAAGCACTTTATTTGAATCAAACACGGATATGAAAAGTTGACAGGAAGTCTGGCGCTCTGACAACGACATGCTCGAAGTCCATGAATGACAGGCGGCCGTCGCCGTCCACGTCAGCCTCGTCCAGCACGCTGGCCACTATCTCGTCCCGCTCTTGAGGGTGTAACTCGCCTTTCGATAGCAGCTGTGTAGCTTCTAGCAAGTCCTCGCGGCCAATGTACATGTCATCGTCGAGATCGTATATTCTGAAGGCGTACCTGGAGAACAAATTATTTATTTTAAAAAGGGGCTAAATTAAACAAATTATTATTTTTCGCTTTGAATATGTATGTATGCTTAAATTTTTAAAACTACGCAACGGATTTTGATGCGGTTTTTTTTAATAGATAGAGTGATTCAAGAGGAAGTTTTATATGTATAATACATGCATGATATAGTAGAAAAACAATGTGCACCCGTGCGAAGCAGGGGGCGCGCGGGCGGGTCGCTAGTACAAAAAAAAGTATATAATTAGTATAGGTATGCTTTGTTATAGGTGATGGTTACCACTTAACATCAAGTGGGCCATCTGCTTGTTCCATTAGATACTTGTATTAAAAAAAACCTACTACTTACTCTAAAACTGTACTCTACTATAGTACAGTTTGAGAGTAACATTATTCTTCTCTACCTACTTATACATCGTACCTACCTCTTATACTTGGTAGTTGATTTTACTATCATCGTTATTCTTGTACCTACTTCTATAGTTGATTCTACTATTAGATTCTTCATTATACAAAACAAATTACCAAGCTTTGATGTCTCTGGGCGCTGATTCACTGAATACAGACATCATGTCGAGGAAGTCTTCGAAGGTGAGGTTCCCGGAGCCATCGTGGGAGAATACTTGGCAGATGCGACGCTTGAAAGGGTTTTCCTGAAAAAATATAAAAACTGGTCACCAACATTATTGATGATATTGAGTGGTTGAGATTGGTGTAGAGGTGGGAAAATAATTCGGTTTTTGTAATGATTAGTTGCTTTAATAAATTTTGGTCCCGAACTATTTAAATAATAAAACAATAGTGTAGGTATTTTATTACATTGTAACGAGGATCATACAAAAGAGCGATAGACACCAAGCCGAGTTTGTTGCCTGTTCTTCTCGGTGTTGGTCGCGTGGAACTGGCACTAGAGTCACCTAGTTTTAAGACGGTTCAAGATGGTCCTTGTGATTTTATTGAATAAACATATTTTGACTTTGACTTTGACTTTAAATCTGTTTTTCAGGAGCCGTTTCAGGCCAAAATGTCTAAAATCAAACATTATTATAACTCAATATTGTACTAACACATTTGACATGTCTAATTAAGTTCTACTAACAAATTATGGATTGACATCTGAAATAAATAAATTGAATTGAATAACAAGGAAGTACATATACCTAAAAATAATATATTTACAATTTTTTTAAACTTCCGCGATCATGTCACAGATTTGTAGCTTCAATAAATATTTGCTCTAACACACAAATAATTTATCATAGTTCAATTAATTATCAACGGTTGCTGCAGCACGTCGCGAGATGTGTAATGAACTTTTCAAAGAGCTATTTATGGATATTGCTATTGGTAGGACTATTGGTTTGAAAATTCAATTTAATAATAATAGTGACTACAGATTTTTTCATCGTTTATAATTTCAATCACTATTGGATTCAATATTGACCAAAAACATCATCTACGAGTGATGAATAATTGAGCAAGAATTGGTTTAAAGTTAAATAGACGTCTTGGGACACGACCTACTTATTATTCAGGCTAAGACTCTTTAACTAAAGTTACTAAAAACCTATTTTACATATTTAGTAACCGTAGTTAGAGTTTATAGCGTGTTTATTAATCGATCGAATGAAATGAGCTCATTTCACAGAAAGCCATTCAATTATAGCTAACTAGGATGGATGGGTGTTTGTTACTCTTTCACGCCAGAATGGCTGAACGGATCTGGATGAAACTTGGCAGAGATATTATAGTCTGGAATAGCACATAGGCTACTGTTTATCCCGTGGGAATACCGGGATTTAAATCTGCGCGGGTAAAACCGCGGGGCGCAACTAGTCCTGAAGGATATGAATATCTTTTTTAGCGATTGTCAGTTCTTCGAGCTATGTGACTTTTGACGCTTCAACTAGCTGTAATGAAATAACTAACTTTAAGTTCAGGTAATTTCTCGATTTCTTCCACAGGCACGGCTATCGTATGCGCCTGGTTCTCTGTCATCCGTTTCGGAACCAGATCTGGATTCACTTCTCGAAATCTTTTGAATACCCTGGAAATAGATTACCACTGTGAATCCTTCTACGTGGCTCTACGAGGGTCTACGAGGCTCTACGACTTCGTAGACTCCCGTAGAACTTACTACGCACAATTAATTATGAAATGAACTTATTATCAGATTTTATTTTGTTACCCTGCAAGTGATTTGCACAATTCTGCGTCACTATCATAAACATTACGAACTGTATACATTCTAGTTTAGCCGACTGTACACAACCAGAAAACATAGTCTTTATGACAAATGTTCAGTTTCGTAAATCGTTCATCTCTCCTATCTCAGTCAAGACTACACTATCCCTATTATGTAAGTCTGTGTAATAAATATTAATGGTTTCAATGTTGGAGCGTCTCCAAAGGCCATTACTGTGATATACTTTATATTACTACAACATAATGTTGCTACTGCCTATAGTTATAGCTTATAAGTACACTCTGACCCTAACAACACCTATTCACCTACAAGTATTATGCCACCCTAATGACGTTAGAAGTCACGTGACTTGCCGGGTGGCGATAGCACAGTTCATTCAACAGTTACTATCAGGGGGTACCATGAAGACTTATTACGATTCCAGCTCTTTGAATCGCTGTCATTAGATGAATACAATAACTCTTATGCCGTTGTGATACGGTCTATTTTGTTATTTTGTTTTAGCAATTTAGAAAAACGTACTTTCTAGCCACAGATGAGTGAGTAGTTAGTAGGGAACGGTCGATAGAAGCGCGTCACAGTATAATCGGATTTGATTAGCATTAGCACTGTCCGAATGAAATGTGATCTATTCTGTATCGATTTTACGGCTTCTTAGTTAATTAATTATAGTGACAATAGTATAGGAAGATAAGTTAAAGCCTTCGCATATTTGTAAATTTTTTGATACCCTACATTACACGTGCATCGTAGGGCACGTTCCTATTGTGCGTCACTTACGAGGCAATGCTTTGTTATAGGTGATGGCTACCACTTAACATCAGGTGGGGCATCTGCTTGTTCCATCAGCTAGATTTATATAAGAAAATTGCCTACGCCGCACAGGCTCGACGAATCTTCACAAACACCATGTGTTTGGGAAGATCCTGCATCCATCGACTTGAGGCATACACATATGATAGTCTTCATAGTACTACAACTTCACTATACTATATTACACTATATAACTATATATACACACTATATACTAAAACACTGTACTTTTTTTTTTTTTTTTTTTATACAACTAGCTGATGGAACAAGCAGATGGTCCACCTGATGTTAAGTGGTAACCATCACCTATAAACAAAACATTGCCCCGTAGGTCACGGGGCAATGTACTACTAGTACTTCATAGATAAATAGCTTGAGATTAAAACTATTCATTGCCTCTCTTAGGTAGGCCTCAACTTAGGTTAACTAGCCTTATATTTATATTCATTGGGACTTTTATACATTATAGTTCTTAAATTAAGTTGACATTCGCTTATGCTATGCAATAAAATATAGGTGAGTACAGTCGGCTATAAAATAAAGAGCGCATTTCTGGTTTGTAAACTCAAACAGTTTTAGAAGCAGCATCTTGAGGTCTAAGATTTAAGCTGAGTTTTATGACTATTATCACTCAAAGCCACCTCCAAACTGAAACTTTCTAAATTCAGCCTCTTCTTTCCTTTTTTTTAGGCGAAACCATTGAGTAGGTACCAAATACCAATCCTAAAGTAATTGCGATTATGTGCGTAAAAAATTTCATACAAAATAGAGCGTTACCTCAATATTTCTTTCCTTGTAAAAAATGTACAGTCCTGTTCAATCACAGTACGAATTATTAACTACAAAAACATTTATGTACAAAGTTATAATAACAAAACAATGTTGAACAAGAGCTGACGTATAAATTAATCCGCATAAATTTGTTTGTCAAATCGAGAATCAACTTTACAAAAAGAACGACTCACCTGATAATCCTCCAACTGTTGTTCCGTGAACGTCACAACTTTGTTCCCCATTTCTGTCCGGCCAGTTTTTTTTTTAATTACAAAAGCAGGCTAAAGCAGCCTGTTGCCGCGGCACACACTAAACACTGGACTGAATGTGATGGCCTAACTTCACCCAACTTGGATTATGGGGCGCGTCGACGCAGACCAATAAAAATGCAGAGACATCGTGTCAAGGCCAACACTATTTGTAAGCATTTGGTATGCTGAAGCCGTTTCGTTTCAGCGTGGAAGTTTTATGGCGTGTTTCGAGGAGTCGAAACGGATATTAGGTGACATGACTGTCCCTTTGTGTAAGTATTTTACATAGGTCATAAGTTAAGTATCTAAAATATTGGGACTATCTTTTCTCATCAATATCAAAAATTATTTGTTAATCTGAGAAAAAACTTCATGTACCTTCATGTAGGTGACAGCACAGTCAGAGCTTTACCTTCGGCGCTGTCGCACAAATGACGGTAGGTTGCGGGTTTGATTCGTAAATATTTGATTGAATCTCTGGTTTTATAGGTTACCTATTACCTATCATTATCAAATAAAGTAGATCAGTATAGTATAAGTATAAGAGTAGATAAACTATGGCACTTATCTCTTTCTGATAGTACTCAATCTATTCTAAACTATTGTATTCCAGTTTGGGGTGGTGCTACAAAAAGCAAGTTTTTAGATTTGGAAATAGCACAAAGGTCATTACTAAAAGTAATGTACTTTAAGCCATACAGATACTCCACCGTTATGCTATATTCAAACTCGTGTCTATTAACAGTTAGGAAACTATATATACTACATTCCGTTTTAAAATTACACAGGTCTCTTGAATATGACCCTAATAAACTAAATACAAGAAGAAAAGATAAGGTAACACCTAAAATAACTGCTCGTAGTAAATTTGCCTCACGACAATACATAACGCAATCAACACATATTTACAATAAATTAAATAAGAATTTAAACATTTATTCTATGAACAATTACAAATGTAAAACCACTCTCAATGAATGGTTATTGACACTGAATTACGAGGAAGTTGAGACACTTTTAGGTATTTGTTCTTAGTAAGTAGGTACGTAGAATATTTTATTTTTATTTATTTCACATTACACACAAACACACACACACACGTTACTCCTTACACACATCTCACACAATCACACACCATGCTTAGACTCGAGACTGGCGTAAAGTAATCCATCCACAAATAAAAAACAAACACTCACGACCATTACTGCACATACACCTGCCACACACGCACACACACATACTTACTTATACCCAATTTTAAAAGAATAGTTAATTTTGTACTTTAAGATAAATAAGACCTATTTCTTTTATTATTTACCTATTTTAAATTTAGGATAAACATTATCATAACTTAGCAGTAGGTACTTAGTCTTTAATATAATTATTACGGAAGAGCGGGATCTCCTAACACAGGTATACATTTACTTAAAAGGAGATCTCAAACCCTTATAATGTAAACATAGATTAAGTTACTCAAATAAACAATTTGAATTTGAATTTGAATTTGAATTTTACATAGGTCATAAGTTAAGTATCTAAAATATTGGGACTATCTTTTCTCATCAATATCAAAAATTATTTGTTAATCTGAGAAAAAACTTCATGTACCTTCATGTAGGTGACAGCACAGTCAGAGCTTTACCTTCGGCGCTGTCGCACAAATGACGGTAGGTTGCGGGTTTGATTCGTAAATATTTGATTGAATCTCTGGTTTTATAGGTTACCTATTACCTATCATTATCAAATAAAGTAGATCAGTATAGTATAAGTATAAGAGTAGATAAACTATGGCACTTATCTCTTTCTGATAGTACTCAGGTTGGGCTTAAATGCTTTGTTATAGGTGATGGTTACCACTTCATATCAGGTTTCTCGATCCATCAGCAAGTACTAATATAAAATATCCACCAATATTAATAATTCTCTGAAACTATGAGCTCTACCATCATCATCTAACACAGTAGTTTGGCCATTAGTCGCGCCCTGCCCCGGCGCGGCGTAGGTATGCGTTCTATTTCTTATTTATCTACAAGAAAAACGTTACTAAAATAATGGATTTGGGTGAATAGTTTACAGCGAGAGCTTTTTATTATTGAAATAAGTAATTGGTGGATTTAGGTACTACACAGGGTACCGACCGGGACCTCTTTTAACAGACTTGAAATGTCAATTTCGTACCGGCAACTATTAAATCAAGGAATACTTGTGTTGTATTCAAATTCCTTGTATTAAATATTGCACGTCATCAAGTTTGTTCAACACTTCTTCTACTTCTTCCTGATTTAACTACAACCAGATAAAAGAATAGCTAATAAGTTTTTTCGTACTAGGTGACGTTTCGTTTTGCCGTGATGGCTTCATATTTTGATTAACCTGATATCAAATTTTGAAATTGGAACAGATCAGAAATACGCATGGTGCGTATATTGTGTGCGTTCTTGGAAAAGCTGACTGACAGATATTCGTTGGAATCCTCGTTTTTTAATATTTCGTATTTGAATATTTGTTTGAAAGATATTTAAGGCAGGCCGGTTATTGAAAGCGGGCATGTTCAACACATTTATACGTTGCGCTTGTGAAAATAATATTTAATATTATTTTGAAAACATTCAAAGCACATGATTGCGATGTTTTGAGTTTGGTATCGTAAAATTGCGATTGAGGTACTATAGACCATGTCGAAATATTTGAGTTCTTGGAAGTGGACGCCCAAGAGACACTATTACTCGTTAGAATTATAGCCGAAAGAGCTGGTTCATCAGCTTTGTGAGGAATTGCGGCCATACATGGTTACAATTGGCCGCAAAACCCTAGCTAACCAAATCAACCTATTTGTGTGTGAAAGTAAAGGTCAGTATAATAAGAAACCCACTACATATTATATTAAGTCTATTTTTTTGTATAATTTTTTTATTTCTTTGTCTGTTTAAACGGTGACTGAGTTTAGCTCGGTAGCTTAACAAAAAAAATACTTTTTTTAACAATGAATCCCATCAGCTAGATCGATTTATCGCCCACGAAACTCCCTGCCTAATCAATTTCATGAAAATCGTTGAAGCCGTTTCAGATTATAAAAACTGAAACAGCTTCACGACTTTGATCCCCAGGTACGGTAGATATCCCTTCAGATCTCCCAGTACCAAGTAGGTACTAATTCAAGATTCTTTGAGGATGTCTAAGGGGGTTAGTCAGAGGTACGTCCAAACATTACATTTGGCACATACCCACATTTTGCAGTAGTTAGTATTCCATACGTGACAGGTTGCAAGCCCATGGCCGCTGTTAGAATACTAACTGGTTTCCTCACGATGTTTTCCTTCACCGTTTAAGAGCACTGGCATTGCGCACATAAATTTTTCGATAGAAAAATCCATTGGTGCACGACCGGATTCGAACCTGCGACCTTACGATCGGAAGGCGGGGTCACCCCCACTAGACCACCGGTGAAGACTATAAATAAATTAATATAAAATTATTGCTCGTTTAGTTTAAGAATATACATAAAGTTTGTTTGTCTGTGCATTAATTAGTCAACACACACATTAATAATCCAGGCAATTAGCTGGTCATATACTGTCATATACTTGAGGGTTGATAATTGACTTCTCTGATAACCTATATTACTTAGAACTTAAGTTTTGTTAAGCTGTTAATCAAATTGGTCAAAAAAAATGTGCAAAAAATGTTCGTAATTGTACTTCCATACAAAAAAAATACATTTGTATTACGTTTGTCTACTACTTTTATCTATTTTAATGCAGCAAATTATATTAAACTAGCTGATCCCGCGGCTTTGCTCGCGCTCGTTTACCTTGAAAATCTCATACAAACTTTCATCCCCTATTTTATCTCCTTAGGGGTAGAATTGATCAAAATCCTTTCTTAGCGGATGCCTACGTCATAACATCTACCTGCATGCCAAATTTCAGCCCGTTACGTCCAGTGGTTTGGGCTGTGCGTTGATAGATCACTATGTCAGTCAGTCAGTCAGTCACCTTTGAGTTATATATATTTAGATTAAATTACAGGTTCTACTGCACCAAGCGAATACCCCGTGTGCTTGGGTGCATTGATGGCATTCATGTGAATCAAATCAAATCAAATAATGTTTATTTGCAACTATTAACACAAACTATTAACAAAAGTAACAATCATTTATTCAATTTTACACGAAGACCGATGTTGCAATGAAGCATTACCACTCGCTAAATGTTCAACTGGTCTTCATTTTATTATCTCTCTGCCTTACTATATTTAATTTAAGGGGTACAGGGCTTACAATTGTTGTGTAAATAAGAAAAAACAGAATAAACTTAAAAAAAACTTTAAATTGTTTAACATGAAAAAATCTTACACTAAACTACAGTTACATGAGTACGCCACAAAGTTACACAAAAGCAAAACTTTTAAAGAAAAGTTATAAACATGTAGTTAGTAATTATTAATATGATTTTTTAAGACTTGTAATGCCGACATGGATATAATCAGTGTGGACGCTAGCTAAGGAGGTAGCTCACATGATTTATTCATATATGCAATTAGGGAGGAAATCGTCGCAGCGAGGCTATTTGGTCTGTATCGTAATATTTTGTGTTCAATACAAGGCTCCCTGATTAAAAACATCTGTTATCCTAATATTTTTTCTACTTTACTGTTTTTGGTACCTACTACTATGAGATTAATACCCTAATGAAAACTCGACATAAAATTACTACACCTACCAACAATAATATCTAATGTTGGTTGTCGACAGTTATGCTGAAACAAACAAGCGTAAATATAATGCTTGTTGTGCCTGACTGATATATACATTACTATACATTTACTATACACTATATATTTACTTTAATACCTATTGAGGTAAGTTTTGACAAAGCTTAGGCCCATCCTCCACAGCCGTCTAAGCAATGCTTCTCACTGGGAAAGTTGTTAGTGACAGTCGGTACTGGCACAACAGGACAGTAGCTCGCCCATCGGACCTCGAAACAAGTCTTTGTGTACCAGTTGTAAACGTACCTGCAGTATAAAAATAAGTTATAATTTGATTTCTTATTGCTTGTGCAATATTCTATTGCACTTAAGTTTTAAAGAGGCACGGGGGGCTGAACATCTATATACCTCTAGTTGATGGACGTAGTAGTGCATCGTAGGGCACGTTCCTATCGCGTGTGCAATCTAGTTCGATAATGGTGTCGATTCTGTTGTTGCCTAAACTAACCTTATCTGACAGCTCTAAAATTATAGCCATCCTTGTCGTTTCAGTCTTTTAGAAAGGGACAGCAATATTTTTTTGCTGTCAAATTAGGTTATATTATGAGAACTAAACAAAAGAATTGACACCAATACCATTTTAGCTGAAAGTAATACATCCACGGCTCCACAGCGACATACTAATAGTTGACTTCGTATACACTCAACCCAGAGATATACAACACTCCACATTGTAGTTATATTGTAAATTTAAACTGAGTATGAACAAGGTACCTACCATAAACTAAAACACAGCCATAAAAACTCCTTTTGTAAGTTTTTGTAACTACTAATTTGATCGATAGATATACTTACGTAATCTTATTCTTTTTAGTTAATTAAATAGCAGAGCTAATACTCATAGGTTTAGGAGGTGGGCGTTGAGACTGCACCACAGTTTTTAACTATTGCAGTCTCATCGTTATTTTGTAACTTGTGCACTGTACATACTGTTCTGAATAAATATTATTATTAATATTAGTTACTCATTTCTTTTACTACCCAATTGGCCTAGATGTGCCCGTTTCGATGTACTTACCGTATCCTATGAGGCCAACGGTACCGGACGCTGTATTCTATAAGACAGTGCTTCTCTTGGGGTGTCCTCTGGCACTGGCCTGGTTCTACTGAGAAAGGTAACATAAATAAATAAAATACTAAAGTCAAAAGGCTTCTGTTTTTCCTTGTGATTCAGCTGAGTCACATGGCTAACTTTGAAGCGTCATAACGATAAGTGAATCTGGATGCCAGTTCTACTTAACCAAGCCTAGAAGAACAAACATGGCTGTTTTGTGGAATCTTTCAATGAAAATAGGTTACCACGTATTTAACGCGTATTTAACAGTCGCTTTATAGTCGTGAGTTGAACACAGTATCAGTTTGAAGGGAGTGTGTGAGTTGGTGAAGGATTAAACAATAATAAGAGAATTTTAATTATTTTTATGTGCACAACGCAGCGTAGGAATAGTTCGTGCATGACTTACGAAGCAATAATCCTTTGATATATTTGTTTGATGGTTACCACTTAGCATCGGATGGGCCAAAAGCTTAGTTTCTTCCGTAAACACACATAACCTACATAATATAGGTACACTAGATTATTAAGCTGAATAAATTAATTTCAATTTAAATCAGCAAGTAGGTAGCACGTATTCTATATTATAGATAGACAATATTAATAAAGAAAGGGAGGTACCCTTCACTTACAAGAAGCAGACTGTAGAATTAGCACACACAAAACAAGCAACGAAAATCTCGACATGACTTTTATCATAAAGTCACTGTAATACAATATAAAGGTTATCTTGTTATGTACTGCATTGGACTTGTGGATAACCTACTCTAGATAGGAGAGACGCTTGCTGTGTATATATTGTAAGCCGTATTGAGTATAGATCTCATACAGTTTAGTACAATGTTGAAGCGAGCCTCAATAAGGTAAGGTTTTATAGGTAAGAAAAAATGCCATTTATTTTTGTTACTTAGAATAGCGGTGTCACAGTAGGTCACATAGGTCATAGGACACATCAGTGTAAAACAAAGTCGCTTCCCGCTGTCGGTCTGTCCGTCGTCAAGTATCAACATAGATCACCATGTCTGGGTGTTAAAGCGGCTTAAGCCGCTCATTATTTTTAATTCATTAGCTCATTAAACAGGCTCACTAAATAATTGTTTCATGTCATTATGCAACAGTAACTTGGACAGAGTTTGTAGTGCACGTGATTCGTAACAGACGTCGTCTCACAGTTTAAACCGTTCTCTAAGATACGGTGGCCGTTAAATCACGCCCGTTTTGAGCGCGTGCAATAATCAAACTGTCATAGGCTAGAATTAACTCCCTTTTAGAGTTTTGTAACCTTAGCCTTGCTGGTTTTAGGCCTTGTAGGCTGGTATATTTTGTGATATGAATGAGTGTTCTTAATAAATAACTAGCGACCCGCCCGCGCGCTCCTGCTTCACACGGGTGCACATATCATGCATATCAATGCATGTACATATAAACCTTCCTCTTGAATCACTCTATCTAAAAAAAACCGCATTAAAATCCGTTGCGTAGTTTTAAAGATTTAAGCATACAAAGGGACAAGGGGACATAGGGACAGAGAAAGCGACTTTGTTTTATAGGTACTATGTAGTGATGATGATACATTTTTACTTTTAGATATTAATAGAGTTTCTAACTCCGTAATCTAATAAGTATATACAATCTAGCCCCAATAGTGGGCTGATAATCGTGGGGTTTAACCCCCGGTTTCTGAAAGCCCGATTAAAGTCAATCGGCTGTCAAGTCACTTGCTGTTTCAGCTTTTACTTCAAATAAGATAGAGATAGCAAGTGACTTGACAGCCGATTAGCATTGATCGGGCTTTCAGGAAGCGGGGGCTAGTCTAAGAATGTGCCCATTATCATTTTTCTTAACGTATCTATCTCCCATTACTTCCGAATGCCACTGATTTTTATCAGTAGATTGATAGATAGATAGATAGAAAACTCTTTATTGCACATAAACAAAATGTATCGTACACAGGCGAACTTAACGCTAGAGAGCATTCTCTTCCAGTTAACCTTTGTGTAGTTTTGAAAAAACCGAAAGGGCAGTGCACACACATTGGTTTTGGTTTTGGTTGGATGGGAGTTTTTTTTTTAATAATAACTAAACAAAAATAGTTATTAAATATTTGATATAGGATTGTATATTAAAAGAAGTATACATACATAATAAATATTAAACATTGTTTTATTATTATTACCATTATTATATTTATTTTTAGTTTTATTATTATTACCTATTTAGTACTATTTTGTAAATACTACCATTGCATAGTTGTAATATATATTTTTTATTATTTATACTCTTCTTACCAAATAAATTTTCTCTTACACATTGTGACACAGTAACTTACGGTCGCCGTCTTTCAGGCTGGATCAGTTGATTGAACTAGTAGTGCTTCGTTTGTAAGTTTAGATTGGAGTTCAAGTACTTGCGTAAATGGATGGAACTTGATGGAAGTTAGGCCGTTAGCAGAGGTAGGACAAATTATAGAATTACCTAAACTTGTTTAATGGAATTTGTACTTACAAAGAAACAACCTGGGATTTTATTTACAACTTTTTTTTTTTTTTTTTATACAACTAGCTGATGGAACAAGCAGATGGCCCACCTGATGTTAAGTGGTAACCATCACCTATAAACAAAACATTGCCCCGTAGGTCACGCACAATAGGAACGTGCCCTACGATGCACTGCCCTGCGTCCATCAACTTGAGGCATACAGATGTTAAGCCTCATGTGCCTGTAATTACACCGACGACCACACTCTTCAAACCGAAACACAGCGTTGCTGCTTGGCGGCAGAAAAAGGCGTGGCGGTAGTACTTCCCCGGACGAGCCCTTCACAAAGAGCTCTACTAAAAACTACTACTACTACTTCCGACGAATCAAGGAAAAGTAGCTTTTGTTGCAACCACCACAGAGTACTACATACATAGTAGCTACATAGGGGAATGATCACTCGAGGAGCTAAACCAGGCAACAGGAAGAGGTATATAGGTCGTCTCCTACTCACGTCATATAATGTTTGTTAGCCATTGAATCGAAAGAAGAAGGGGCAACCACGCATCGCTCACGTTTAGTAGTGATTGCCGACATGTTTTTTTAAACAAGGTTGCAGTACCCTGCGTCCATCAACTAACCCCCGGTTTCTGAAAGCGCGATCAACACTAATCGGCTATCAAGTCACTTGCTATCTCTATCTAATTTGAAGTAAAAGCTGAAATAACAAGTGACTTGACAGCCGATTAGTTTTGATCGAGCTTTAATTTGGTTCGTACCTGCTGTGTGTTTTTAGAATAGAATAGAAGAGAGAGAATAGAATAATAATAATATAGAAGTATTTATATTATTACCTGTAGGTAAAAACTCACTCACTGCGTAAGATGTAAGATTTTTAACAGAAAATTTAAACAATTTTCCTCGGAAACCCTACCTAATAAAAGAAATAAAAACTTTACACAAACCCACCAACGAGACCACCCTACCTTGTTTTGTTTGCTTCTCTTAAGAAGCCTTTAAAAGAACGGAAGCTAATAAAACTTCCACCAAAAATTAAGCTCCGCCGCGACAGTTTACACTGCCGTGACCAGGATTCGAACCTGGGTTACTACGGCCACAACGTAGGGTCCTAACCACTAGACGATCACGGCTATTGGAGCACTGATAAGACCGACGAAATAAGCAAACGTAAAACACCTTTCTCAATGAATGTTATTCTACCCTCGCAAAAAGCCCCGAGCGAAAGAGTAACCGGTAAAAATAAAGGTATATTACACTTAGCAGTATTAATAAGGTTATGAAAGAAGTGGAGCACTTTCACTGGCGGTGTGGTTGCAGATAACGCTTGTAATAATTGAGTTCGCAATAAAGGTGTGTTTGGGGGGAGACAGTAGTGAGGTCAGCTATACTTGCATGCTAGATAGCAAGTGCTAATGCGATGTTAATTTAAAAGTTTCAAGGTATGTACGTGACTCATTGGTCCCTTGTGATTGTCACAGTAGTTGTAAGGATTAGAATGAATACAGGACGAAAGAAAGTATTCAAGTTATAAAGATTTTATAATGTCCCAAAAGTTATTCTCCGAGCGGGATTTGAACCCGCGACCTTCCCCTTGATACGGGGCTGCGCTACCAACTGCGCCACCGGAGCTCTAATCACACTCGACGATTTATCGAGTAGTATAAGTCAAACCTGTCAGATGGAGACACGGTCGCATAAGTACCGTAGTAACATGTCCTAGAGTTATTCGTCGAGTGAGATTAGAGCTCCGGGGGCGCAGTTGGTAGCGAGGCCCCGTATCAAGAAGAAGGTCGCGGTTTCAAATCCCGCTCGGAGAATAACGTTTGGGACATTATAAAATCTTTGTGATTTCCTTAAGTGTAGTAAGCGCTATAAAAACTAATAAATATTCAAGTTATTAATTTTATAATCTAAAAACGTATAACCCTGACTCGCAAGTGATGCCGGGACGGGCTGGACGCCTACACGAGAAGGACTTTTTTTATACAACTAGCTGATGGAACAGGCAGATGACCCACCTGATGTTAAGTGGTAACCATCACCTATAACAAAGCATTGCTTCGTAAGTCACGCACGAAAGGAACGTGTCCTACGATTCACTGCCCTGCGTCCATCAACTTGAGATATAGGTACAGATGTTAAGCCTCAATGCCTGTAACTTCAACAGCAACCACACCCAAAGTCAAAGTCAAAATATATTTATTCAATAACATCACAAGAACCATCTTGAACCGTCTTAAAACTAGGTGACTCTAGTGCCAGTTCCACGCGACCAACAAACCACGCGGGCAGCAACCCTTCAAAGCAAAACATAGCAACGCTGCTTGGCGGCAGATGTTGTCTTAGGTATGGTGGTATTATTTCCCCGGACGGACTTTTCAAAATAAAATTTTACCTTTTATCGCGGAATAAATACTATAAACTTGTTTTATTTTTTATTACATAAACAAGAAACAATCGAATTTAATCTTTAAAATCTAGGCTGTGAGGAGGTTTAAAAAGCCTGCTCCATCTAGATATTATATTGTGCATAAGAGCGCCCCATGTTCGGGTAAAATAAGCAGGTACCCTACATAGTGATTTGATGCCACCACATTTGATGTTACCACTTAACATCAGGCAAACCATCTGCCTATCAATCATTAGGTAGTATAAAAAAATAACTGAGTTTGATATAGACGCGTTAAAATGTTGAAAAACTTCAAATAAAAATATGCTCCGTCGCGACAGTTTTCACTGCCGTGACCAGGATTCGAACCTGGGTTACTACGGCCACAACGTAGGGTCCTAACCACTAGACGATCACGGCTATCGGAGCTGTTGAGTGGCCACTCGAAAACCATTAAAAACTCAGTCAAAATTGACGAAGTAAGAGCACTTTCACAATCTTTCGCGGTCCATTGCACAAAGTTTAAAGTAAGTACCTACTCGAGATTTATCTTGCTTGCGGTTATTTTATAAGCAAAATTTTGTGTTCTGCTAAAAAGCATTTGACAAACTGACAATCTTCTAAGTTTTACCTCCAACTAATGACTAATTTACTTCGAGACAGATGGTGTTATTAAAATCATTTTAAAATAAAACAAAATCTTTTAAAACAAAGTCTTTATGCCACGAGCTATATTTTGACGTTTCAAAGTGATCCATTGAATAGACACTTTTTGACTACATAACAGCGTCGCATATAATAATGTATGTATCAGTTTTAGTACGATATGTGATTTATAACAAGTGTAATTTATATACAATAACTTTATTATGACGTCATCCTGTAGAATCCTTTATTGAGGGTGGTACATAAATGCATCATAATAAATAAATAAATAAATAATGCTGGACAATCCACACCATCTAGCCCCAAAGTAAGCTACTCAAAGCTTGTGTTATGGGTACTAGATAACTGATATATTTAATACATTGTATACTTACATAGATAGATATTTTTTATTATACATATAAAACACCCAGACCACGGAAAAAATTTCTGCAGATCGTACACAAATTTTTTCCGAGGCGGGAATCGAACCCGCAACCTCTGCGTCGCAGGCGGACTCTCGCCCGCTGCGCCACTGAGGTCGTCAATGTGAGACTGCATCATGTGAGACTGCAGTCCTTTTATAGCTAGAAACTATAGATAAGAATCCATTAAAGCTGGTTTACGATTGAGCCTTGTTAGGAAACATGGAACGCTATATATCTAACTACATAATGTGCAAGTTACCAACTACAGATTACAGAACATGCTTGGAATTCTCCTTCTCGCGTCGTATTTCTCATTAAGATAGTAAGGTTTTAAGGTAAGGTAATTGGTTTTAAGGGTAGTGATTCTCCCGACGAGCGACGTTGAGCAAGTAATAAGCCAGTATAATATTTTTTTTGCCTGTAATGAGGTATACCGTGATTATTTTGACTTTTAATTTTCGCATTGATATATTTCTATTCTTTGGAAATTTTATTTCCGCAGTTGTTTTTGACGCGCGCTCGTTATATTGTTGTTAATTATTGTGCAATCGTTTTCATGAAATGTGTAAATAAATAATTTTAATAATAAATTAAAACAAATTGTTTTGGCGATGGTCCGCCACCCATGCATGTCTTTGGTATCATTATCATATTTCGGAAAGCAACATAGCTTTTTCATTTTAATTACCTATTTTCATCAATTCTTGCAAAGCCGAAAAAGAACAAGGACAATGAAGAACATAATAAGTGGTCTCGATAGGTAGACTTCACATCAGAATTATTTTCCTAATTAGCTACGTAATTACACGAGATTACGAGAACCTACAATTTAGCCAGAATAATGTGGCGTCTTCAATAAGCTTTTACTCAGAATTAATATCCCAATAAAAAACTCGAATTATTCAGATTTTTAAGCAACTACTGGTGGCGATTCTGTTGTTGCATTATCCTAAACTCACCTAATCTGACAGCTCTAAAATTATAGACGTCCTTGTTGTTTCGGTCTTTTAGAAAGGGATGGCAATATTTCTAGTGCTGTTAAAATTAAACAACAGAATTGGCACCTATGTCAGTGACTGTCTTCGACTTGACTCTGGTCTATGGTTACAACTTTGAAATCAAAGACACCGATTAGATCATGTTACTTCTCAAAGCTGCCTTTACAATCCTTGAAAAGGCTCGTCTAATTTCAGGCAAATTGTTGAGATTCCCAAGTTTCATTCAATACAAAGCCTATTTTAAATCAGGCCTAGCCTGCGGGCCTAACTAAGTATGAGCCAGTACAGTCAGCATGAGAAGTTGAAACTTTTACACAATTTATTGGCTATATAATAATAATGGTTATTTTTAATACTTAAAAACTTAACTGTGAAATGAGCTACCTTCACAGGTTTCTCGTTGAGAGTCAACAGGAACAGCTACAACATTTTTATACAACATATTTTACTTAATTTTAATGCCCTATACGGGCACCGGTGACGGCTTACCATCAAGTGGGCTGTAACCCCGTTTGTCTGTTTCTGTGCCGTTTTTCATAAAAAAATACGCATAAGACCAGTTTTTTTTGAGACACTTGGATGTCCGGTTTACATTTTAATAATATCGTGGCATGCATGAAAAAGTTGTATAAACCTTCGGGAGCATGGTGACGATTCTATTAACATTTTTGTTTATAAAATATTACCTGGATTAGCTTCCTGCCTATTATTCCAAAAAGTAGATGGAATATTACCTTTGTAGGGAAGTTGTTTATTAAACAAAACAGTTTGCACTACCTAAGGATGTGCCTGCTTACAGTTCAACGTCAACCCTTTTCATCCCTTTTCATTTTCGACCGTGTAGCATTCGGTGCGTGTAAAATGTAAAAAACCTTTTTTTATGTGAAGCTGCGAATATTTAGATGTTTAAACATCAAAATTTATATGATTGATTACGTAACCTAGTGATACCAATAAGTAGCTATCAATGTAGGTTAACAAAAACTGTTTTTTAAACCGTATAATCGTAACCGTATCGTTTTTTTTTTACTTGAAGTGACAGTCAGAGAATTAAAACACGGAACCTACAAATCCCAACTACCCCAACTAATATTATAAATGCGAAAGTAACTCTGTCTGTCTGTCTGTCTGTTACGCTTTCCCGCTTAAACCTCTCAACCGATTTTGATGAAATTTGACACAGACAATCTTTAGACCCTGAGAAAGAACATAGGCTACCTTTTATTGCGAAAAAAAGAGATGAAGAGATTAAAAGTACGCAGACGAAGTCGCGGGTACCAGCTAGTAAATAATAAATCAGAGAAATGACAGAAACGTCCCTACATAATACAGGTACGAGTATGTGTGTTTTTGTATTTATATATAATAAGGATTTCTTATTTATAAAATAACTAGCTGACCCGGCAAACGTTGTTTTGCCATATAAATTAAATTACTAAAATGGCTATTAAAAAATAAGGGTTGATCGTAGAAGGGTGAAAATTGAGGATTGTATGTATTTTTGTATTTTGTATCATAAAAAAATAGAAATTAAAAATTTTGTCTAAAAAATAAAAATTTAGGGGTGGAATACCCCTAACATTTAGGGGGATAAAAAATAGATGTTGGCCGATTCTCATAGATACCGGATAAGCACAAAAAATTTCATCAAAATCGGTCAAGCCGTTTCGGAGGAGTATGGCAACGAAAACTGTGACACGAGAATTTTATATATTAGATAAGGCTCCTGGCCTTATCTAATATATAAAATTCGAAACTTAACATTCTACACTTACATAATAAATATAAAATAAGTATGCATGTCTCCGGCGTACGTTGATTAACCTAAATTCACCTAACAAGCTTATTAGTAACTTCGCTAACACGCAAAATTTAAACCACGCATAATAATTCATGCTAATTTACAAAATGCGCGAGATGGTAGGTAAGTAACTGAGAGCTGGATTAAATTATGTTGTAATACAAATCTTTCTTCATCAGCATTTAGGCTCCAAAGTACATAAGGTATAATAATATATGTTACATCGACAGCTCGATTGGTAGTAGTAATAGTACTACCATTTATTGCTTTTGTGGTAACTAGTAGCTTCTTCTTCGCTGAAGGCCGTGGGTTCGATCCACACCGAGAACAAACGTGATGAAACTGGATGTTTGTTCTCTGTCTAAAATATATAAGAAGATTCCCATATTATTATAAAATATACATTATATTTTATTTTAGATTTACGGAAAGTCCAACAATATTTATTTATTTATATACTCAGTCACTCCTTAGTAGGCATAGAAAAATAAAATGAAAAAAAAAATTCATAGGCAATTTTTTGCTGTTAAAGTATACCTAATAGTGAATACTCAATAGGTATGAAACTTACAATAATCTAATCTATCCCTATACCTATGTAAAGGAAATTCTCTGTTTCTTTACCCCAAAATCCTTACCTATATACAACGCTAATAGGGGATGGCCCGCCATGAAACCATTAAAAAGTTTAGACGGAGGAGTTTGTATTTCATAACGAATGAGTTTGCATTTGAATCAAGTTTGTTAACAACAGGCTGCTCATAGAGATCGGTGAAAACATCGCGCTCGGAGGGATAATTCCCTCCGGGCACGATGTTTAAACGGTCAATTGGGAGAAGAATTTATTCTATAGAAAAATAAGAATTCATAGGCACCTGATACGGACGGCATCAATAGTTTGCTAGCTAATTTGTTAAAAACTTGTTAAATCTAACTCTTTAGGTACTTGCCATTTTTAAGACGTAAAATAAAGACTGAAATTGAAATGAAAAAAGATCATTATCTCTAAGATTATAAACTCGCTTTATAAATTAAACGCCTACCTAATGAAGAATGAATACAAAAATTATGAAGAAACACTACATAGAAGTATCAGGCACCTTTATTTCCTTTCATTGTTTGGTCGGTAACCTCTTCGTCAGGATGTTTAGATAGTATAGTAAAAAATAAAAACAATAAATAAACAATAAAACTGAATCCACCAATAAATCTCCGAGATAAAATCCCAGTCATAATCCATCTACAACAATAAAACTCTCGTAAGTGTTTCATACACTTTATTGCTTTACGGATATTATTCTCCATAAATTCTCAAACAACCACGTTTATAACGATGAAACGAGCGGCTCCCGAGCAGGGGCCAAGAGGCACTGAGAGACAGGAATCACAGATCGACAGAGCTTAGAAGATAGGCCTTACGGTCACTTGGATACGCACGGAGTCTAGCACGGTTGCAGTGCCAGTTAGGACAGTTTTGTGGCACGCACCACAGTAGCCGAGCACATAGTAGGCGGACATCAGTACAGAAAGCTAGAGGGGGGAGGGCGAGGAGAGGGCGCGGGGCGAGCCAGGCGCGGGTGGAAGGCACCTAGAGCTGCCTCGTTAGTGGACGACGGTCTCTCTTCCCTCACGCGGAGCTGAGGCAGCCTCCAAGCAGCACACGCCGACGTCAGCGAGTGCCGGTTCAGCACCCAATACGCAACCGCATTTATCGCCGAATGTGCATATCCCAGCAACAACGAGTAGTGCACGATTATCACCGGCGCGTGCAGTCCAAACGCGCTGGACACCACTAAAGCGGCATGCGGACACCAGCATATCGCGAATATCGCCGCTATTCCCATTAAGACATTGCCCAGTCGACGTCGCGAGCGAAGCGTCGACGTCTGCGGCTGAGGACCTAGAAGACTAGGCTGGAGTTTTTTTTTTCTGATATCTCCCACATCGACTGCATCTCTTCGTTCTCTAGGTCCGACGCCCGCGACGATGATGACATGCGTAGGTCGTCTCATTAGTGGCACTGGCAAGGGGAGCTCTCCGTGAGCCGCGCGGGCTGTCAGGGATAGCGCAGTGAGCTTGACACGAACTGACCAGTGACACCTGGCTACTGCTACAACTGGGAAGCAGTATGTGAAGGCAGCGTGGACTGCTGCGAGTGGCGGGCAGTATATACAAGAGGCTGTGACTGCTGCTGCACCTGTAACGATCAAAATTAAACTTCAGTATTTGAACTTCTTCTTCTTCTTTTCGTGTCACTAGTTTCTTTCGAAACAGTGTGGTGAAAGGATTTTAAGTGCACCTCAAGAGGCTCCTTTCGAAGTATTTGAACTAGTTTACACAGATAATTAGAAAGGCAGAGAGCTACGATAGCCAAAGTCGGAACAGCAAGCTGATATTCAATATCACTTATACTTATAGGATGATTAGAATGAGACCTACTCAACAGAAAAGCCATGGTCCAGACTATAACGACGGCTATCAACGGCCGTGCACAGAGGGAAGTCCCGCCACGGCGCACCGCCCCGCAACGGTCGGCTGCTATTGCCACTAGCGACAGCGTGCTTGCGGCTACTGGAAACGACTGAAACAATTTTAAGAAGGAAGAAATTAGCTTGAGTGTAATGGATATGGGCTTTCGGTTTGAAGATTCTTGCTTTCACAGAATTGTTAGTTTTTGTTGACTTTGAGCTAAGTACATTTTCATGATTATCATGTCAGTCCGTTTGAACCCACAGCTGAGCATAGGCCTCCATTTTAAAACACAGCTCTTCCCAGACCCTTGTCACATTCACTAATTTAACCAAAACGGGCAGATGGTATAAAAAAAAGTAAAAAGTTTATTTATTGAGGCAAAAACCTTCTACAAAAAGTTTACAAGATTTGATTTAATTTTGCACGAACACTAACTCCCACCATAGGAATATCCTGTGTTGTGGGTATTATAATATCATAAGTGGTGTCCTCTACGTCTTTCAAGCGTCTCTTGGTCATTCTTGACGACCTCTGTGGCGCAGCGGGCGAGAGCCTGCCTGCGACGCAAGAGGTTGCGGGTTCGATTCCCGCCGTGGAACAAATTTGTGTACGATCTGCAGAAATCTGATCCAATGGTCCGGGTGTTTTCTATGTATAATAAAAAATATCTATCTAAGTATATAATGTATTAAATATATCAGTTATCTAGTACCCATAACACAAGCTTTGAATAGCTTACTTTGGGGCTAGATAGTGCTCTGTAGTTTAAAAAAAAAAAAAAAAATCTGTAGCGGTCTTCGTCCATCTCCCGCCGTCCCTTGTGTATGAATTTAGGCATTCTGACCTCTATATAGTAAGTGACGTGGCACGGCAGATGGTAGATCCTGGCTGCGCGGGTGGCGGCGAGTGGCGCACTCGCTGCGCACACGAGGAGATCTGCCGCGCATGCGCTTAGCATCTGCGGCGTGCGGAGCCTGGCAGCACCACCTGATCCTAGAGCTGCCATGAGACTGATGTTCCCTGAAAAAAATACATAATGTACCACAGCTTGTTTTTAAGACGAGGACAAGAGCTAATGTGACTCTCGCTCGCACGTTTTGACTTGTTGAAAGATATAAAATCACTAAACCCATTTTCGAAAAATCGCAAACAACCATCTTGTGTACAATCACATTGCGCACAGTTTAGTAAAAAAATCATTTTCTTGCGACCCTATTAAGGTAAAATAAGGTTGAGAAAAAAATTACGTACGCCTAAAGAAAATAAAAGTACCCGAGTTCGTGTGAATAAGTAGCCATCTGCTACAGTTTTAGACCTTTTTATTTCATTTCTTGTTTCACCAACAACATTAACCTATACTACCTACATAAACTTTAACGTTTAATATCAGTAGCTTTAGACAAACATACCAAGGCTTTTTATAAAAATAAATAAAACTAGTAGTTCGCCCCGAACTGAGATTTCGTAAAGCGACGCGAACGCTACGAAAATATAAGTGGTAGTCAGAGGCAAGTCCAAACATTGTCTTTGTACTTGTCTCTGGTTGTACCTACTAACTAAATATGGTAACCAAGTTTCAAGTGAATCGGCCTATTTATTGAAGAGTTCCGTTGAACAGCCCTTGGCTCCATCATCAGAACAGGTCGCTATCACCATTTAATGAGAACCAAGTACCTTATTAATTTATTTTCAAAAAAAAATATTTGAAAAAGCAAAGGAACTGACCGACCAGTAGAAAAACCTTGATGACCAACGAACCAATGAACCAACGAAACTCTTAGAAATGAGAGCTCTTGGGTCGTTGGTTATCTTAATTTAACTTTTTTGTTGTATCTCTAAACTAAAACTGGTCTACCTAGAAAAAAAATTAAAATTTTAGAATGTCCAAACCAAGCCCTTTCATATAAAAGTAAAAAGTAAAAATGTGTTTTATTGACATAAGACAAGCACAGTTATAATTTGAATCCATAGGCTCCCGAACTAGTTAATAAACTGTATTTCAGGAGCCATGACATATAACTTTATTTTTTGTGTAACTTTTTTAATTTTCGCCCCCTTAAAAACCCCCATATTTTAGTAAACCCTTACCCGATTTTACTCATATACTTACCAGTAAATATCTCAAGTACGACGAAGTATCGACTTACCAAATTTCATGCAGATCGGATAAACGGTTCTCAAGTTATCGTCGGACAAACATACATACACACATAAAATGCCAAATCGCCCAAGTTGTTTGTAAGATTTTCGTTCGCTTCGTTCACTCAATCAATTACCTTTATATTTTGTTTAGTTTGAGAGCACCGGTGGTCTAGTGGAAGTGACCCGCCTTCCGATCGTAAGGACGCTGGTTTGAATCCGGTCGTGCACCAATGGATTTTTCTATCGAAAAATTTATGTACGCAATGCCAGTGCTCTTAAACGGTGAAGGAAAACATCGTGAGGAAACCAGTTAGTATTCTAACAGCGGCGATGGGCTTGCAACCTGTCAGGTATGGAATACTAACTACTGCTGTGGGTATGCGCTAAATGTAATGTTTGGACGTACCTCTGACTACCCCCCTTAGACATCCACAAAGAATCTTGAGTTAGTACTTGGTACTAAGAGATCTGAAGGGATATCTACCGTGCCTAGGGATCAAAGTCGTGAAGCTGTTTCAGTTTCAGTTTTATTATTTTGTTATAGTTTCCGCAGATATTATTTTGTACTGCAAGTTAGAAGAGCCTTGAGAATACTGAGCTGAAGGAAGCTGAAGGAGTTAATAAAGTCTTAGAACCAGAACGCGAACACCCGTGGAATCTAATATCATTTGTATGAAAAGATTTGCAATTTTGAGTCTTATCGCGCTTCCCAGCTTACTTTATAAAAGTCTTACTTGCGGCAAGAATCTGAATGAGGTGATATCTTTTCTATAAAAATTCTTTACAAGTTTCACATAAAAAAATCTTGTCTTTACCAAAACATGCGAGAAAAGTTACCGACTCACGTTGTTGTCAGAATATGGCGGTTATTGATATTTTTTTAAACGGTGTGACAGGTTTAGTATAAATTCAATTTATTAAATATTGACATAAATTGACGACCTCTGTGGCGCAGCGGGCGAGAGCCTGCCTGCGACGCAAGAGGTTGCGGGTTCGATTCCCGCCTTGGAACAAATTTGTGTACGATCTGCAGAAATTTGTTCCGATGGTCTGGGTGTTTTCTATGTATAATAAAAAATATCTATCTATGTAAGTATATAATGTATTAAATATATCAGTTATCTAGTACCCATAACACAAGCTTTGAATAGCTTACTTTGGGGCTAGATAGTGCTGTGTGGATTGTCCAGCATTATTTATTTATTTATTATGATATGATGCAAATGCATGCACAGTTTAGTAAGAGGCCTTTCCCACCCCGTCGTGCAACCAATGGATTTTACACTATATAAAGCATAGGGAAGAAAAGCATCTTCAAGCAGCGGCGATGCGTTTGCATCAGCCCAACTACTGTAAACACCAGCCGCCGGATGCGCGACAGCTCCAACACCATTCAGAGCGTGCTCGCTAGTAGTTTGACTGTCATTACATGAACCATTGCGAATTGCGAATGAACCATTCGTGTAATGATAAACAAAATACACTCAGTAGGTCTGGGGCTCTCTTAATTTTTTTTATTTCTATATTTATTGATTAATATTATAATACTTACAATAGACGTTAGTTGTGCTAACAAAAGGATCCACTATTAATTGAAATAAATAAATTATATATGACGGCCAAAAAGGTCGTAACTGAGCAATTGCTCTTTAAGAGTAGTAGAGCTCTTTGTGAAGGGCTCGTCCGGGGAAATACTACCGCCACGCCTTTTTCTGCCGCCAAGCAGCAACGCTGTGTTTCTGTTTGAAGAGTGTGGTCGCCGGTGTTATTACAGGCACATGAGGCTTAACATCTGTACGCCTCAAGTTGATGGACGCAGGGCAGTGCATCGTAGGGCACGTTCCTATTGTGCGTGACCTACGGGGCAATCTTAACATCAGGTGGGCCATCTGCTTGTTCCATCAGCAAGTTGTATAAAAAAAAAATAGCTCAGTTACGACCTTTTTGTCTCCAGCAGTTCTGTTCTGTTCTAGCAGTAGTGGCACTAACAATACTTACCAACGATACCAATGACAGCGACGAGCACGTAGAGAGCGACGAGTGCGACTAGCGCATGCGTGTGGGTGTCGTCGCCCGCAGCTGCGCCCGCGTCGCTCGCGTTACCATACATCGCGACTCATCCTCGGACCCTGGAACAACGTAACCACTAATCAAAAATGATCTTTATCAGTACATTCATAAGGATCACTTTGTAACGTCATGTCTAGGCGAATCTACGCCAGTTTCTCGCGACCAAAGCCGAAGAAGAGGTGGCAAGAGAGGAAGGGCTTGATTTCTAACGTTCTTTCATGTATGCCTTTAGTTGATGGACGCAGGGCACTGCATCGTAGGGCACGTTCTTATCTATACGTGCGTGTCTTGAGCATGATTTGTTTATGTTACCTATTTAATTTTATTTGGTGGTTACAACTCTTCTGCTTGTTCCTGAAGACAGTATAAGCTATATAAAAAACATAGGTACGGAAAACATACTGATGAACATAGATGTTTGTTCGCTGTCTTGGTGTATAATTTTCTGACCGCAAACGGTCGTTTGCTAGAAATTTTAGATTGTTCATTACTTGGTACATTCTAATGGATAAATTATTACATCAAATCCATGATGCCGACCTAGTGAAAATTAAAACCATTTCATCAGCAGGCTGAAGAGATGAACTTCAGGGTATGTCTTCAGATACTTTACAAGAAGAATAACGTTGAAACCATTCCATCCATCGACCTTCTTACTTCCTTCAACATGGTAAAATAACGCGTTTTTTTTATATAAAAATAATAATTTATTTAGCAAATAAAAAAGCACATAGATAATGGTACATACAATTTTGGTGCAAACAAACTTAAGGGATCAAGAATTAACATGGTTGGTAGATGAATATAGATTCAAGGTCCTACACTAAGTCGTTGCAGACTTATGCTGTTGGTGTCCCTTCCGATGACGTAACTACGGCTACATTTGTGCTAAATTAAATGCATGCGAACATATTCTTATCAGCATTTCAAACTTCGCGACTCACGGAGCGACATGATTAATTACCAAACTTTGGAGATAGGTGTCGTAAATAAGCTCAGTTTTCAAACGTGTGACACATTCCTAAGCTGTTTGAATTTAAAAGCAAACACACAAACAATGTTCAAAAATATTTCTACAAAATCATGTAGAAGTAGGTATAATAAAATCATAATACATTGAAATTTAGTTTAGATTTGGGTATAAAAATATTTATATATTGAGATATTAACATTATCACGGCCACATAATTATAAGCTCAAAGGCAAAATAATATTTATATAAAATTTTATCAATATGAATCTCAATATCTACTCGTATATCATTAAATAGTCCCATATAATTTACTGGAATAATCAGACCAACTAAAAAATAATTAACAAGACTCGTTAAAAAATATTATTCTTTTGAATTATGATCAAACACGTTAATTATAAATGAGCTATAAAACTACCCGAGAATAAAAATAAAAAATTTCTTTGAACTGAGAAAATATAAAACAAAAACGTAAAGCTAAGACCGTTTAACATCTCAATAGACTGTTCGTAGGATAACGATTGAAAAGAAGATAAAATGCCAGTGCAATTACTGAGTCTTGGCGGCTGCTAGCAAGCTGATAGTAAAATGAACATAAAAGGGACCTAATGCCTAGAATACACGAAGGCGTTGCTAGATGGCAATGCTTGGTTTTTTTACCCGAGTGCCGAGGGTTATGTGATTGGCGTGTATCTATCCATGTATGTATGTATCCTTCCTTCGATATTTCCTTTATTACCACGTAGCAACTAAACGGCTGGATGGATTTTGATGATTCTAGCATCAAAAGATTCGTCGTAACTTCCCAAGTGTCTTTAGAATAAAAAAAATCGAAAAGTTACGTGGGAAGGAAAGCAGGAGCGATATTCTCTCACATTAAAAAAAATCTTTTCGCAATCATGGCAATATGGGTATCAAAATCAAGAGAGTGATAGAGTGTTTTCAAATAATGTATTAGTTTTTGATTTAAAGTAAACCCTCAAAGACAAAACCAGACCGCCACTTTAGCGAACTAGGCCATGAGTGATACTAAAATATATCATAAAACCTTCTCTAAAGTCATACAAATTGTTTAGAAAAAACCGCATCAAAATCGATGAAGCCGTTTCGAAGATATTAAGAGTTTTGTTTTAAAAAAATGTGATTGTTGGTAACCCCAAAGTGATCAAAATGAGTTAAACAACCTCAGGCGTCAGTAAAACTGCTAGGACATAGGTACACGAGCCTCCGACTGCCTGCGATCATTACATTTTATCATTCGTCAAGACTGATGAATGGATTTAACTCTCAAAAAGAACCAAATTTAAAGCATTATCTAATTTACCTACATAGGTACTTTTAGTTAGGGCAGTCGGGTTTTTTTAATTTTTTAATAAATCTTCTTGTTAATAGAGAGAGTGATTCAAGAGGAAGGTTTATATGTATGACGACTCCATGCGGTTACTGGATGCACTGTCAGGTGGCTTAATACTTGATGAAATTCATTAAGACTCACGATATAGTTCACACATTTTTTAAGCGATTACAATTATTTTTCTCCAAAAATAAACAATGATTGCACCGATAATTCAGGATTAAACTCATCAAACTATGGAAACTATCCAGTGGGCTTTGCGACCTTATAACTCAAGTAACAGAAAACAGAACAAATAATCTCCCTCGCATGTCTTATATGACCACAACTGCTTCAATAATCCTTGATCAAACTACTTCTTCTTCTTTTATTCAGCCCAAAAGATATCAACATCATCCAAGTGTTTGACAGTGACACTTGACGTTTCCATACTGATTCGATAGATGGCGCTTGACTATTTTATGAAGACTATAATAGCTTCTCGCATGGCATACGCTCCGACATGTTTATTACATGCATGATATGTGCACTCGAGCGAAGCAGGGGCTCGCGGGCGGGGCGCTAGTTCTATATAATTGTGAAATCTTTTTCAGCTTTTCTCGATAAGTAGACGATGTTCGTGTACTCCGGCCATTATTGACGCGGTTCTTAGTGAGCGGTTTGCAATGTCCGCTGTCTAGACGTAGAAATGACTTGCACTTTTGTCTTATTTCTCAAAATTTTCCGAGGAAATTGAGACAACGGCGTTTTGTTGTTTGTAGTTATCATTCGGATGAGCGAGCGTTATTGTTTTTCAACAAACGCTTAGTCTAGAGAGCGATTTTGGCTGTAATATTTATTCTTTTCTATAATATACCTGTGGCAGCTGATCACACAAAATCTACAAGGTTTGGTTCTCGTAGCAGGACACGTTTTTTGCATGATCTGCCATTTTTTGGTTTAGCTACGACACAAGAAAGCAAACTTGTTTTTTATAATATGGCCCCAATTAAGTGGTGACCATCTCCATGCTACTAAAACTAAGCAGTGCTTCGTAAATCACGCGGCGGACGACATGACCGTGCATTGTGCATGAGCCTGTAATTTCAAATCGAAACACAGCAACACTGTTTCAAGACGAAAATAGGTATGGAATGGTAGTACCTACTTCCCCGGACACGCCCTTTTTATATTATTTATTTATTTATCAATTTAGCTTTTACGGAGATGAATAGAGACAAACATAAACTCACAAATTTTCGCATGCGATATGATATACTCGTATATTTTTGAGATTTTTTTGAACAAACCATTTTGCTTTCAGTTCATGAAGAATTCACGCTAGATGTATAATAGTGAGCTACAATATCTCAAACACAAGAAAAGTCTCTATTCAATTTTATGGCTTTTTCTCCACGTTTATTATCAACGGAACAAAAGATGAAGGTTTTAGGAAGGTGCCAACCCGGGGATATTGGAAACTACCGCAATTTTTTTGCTGAAAATAGATAAATCAAGGTGAAAAATGGACCGGCGTCTATTTACACTTCATTAAAATGTTCCCTCTGGATAAATTACTAGCAAGGCTCTTTTTTGTTTAATAAAACTGCTCATTTATCAGGCCAAAATTACCTGAACTCTTGTTACTTATAAATTAAGTTTGTTTTTTCAGCGAAGTAATTTATCAGTTTATTATTAGGAGTAGGCTAGTGATAATAAATATCATTAAATTTTTTTTTTAAAGCTTATAGGTAAGTAGGTCATTCAATTAAAACTGCCTTGTAGCTAGCGCAGAGCGGTTTTTTTTCTCTTATATGGGTACCAAATAAACATACCAGAATGTGCATTCACACATGGATCCAAAATATTTTCTATTGTGCCTAAAACTATTAATATTTAGATTACATTACCTACATTATGAAATAAAAATTTTCAAAAAAAAATATGCTCCTCCGCGACAGTTTTCACTGCCGTGACCAGGATTCGAACCTGGGTTACTACGGCCACAACGTAGGGTCCTAACCACTAGACGATCACGGCTATCGGAGCTGATGCTGAGACTCTTGAAATGCTCTGTTGCGCTGCATAGTACAAGGGCACTGAATTGGGGAGTTCCAAGATAGCAGTGTGTCTCAAGTAAATTTGTACATTTTAGTTTATGTCGGCTTTGCATGAAACTGGAGTACTTTCACTCAACGATTGGGCGTAGAGATAGGTTCGTTGGCCGGCAGTCGGCCTTGTTGAAGATAGAGTGACGGACACACGGGTGACGGTACTTCTAAATAGGAACAAAAAAATGGGTCATTCATAGCTGGCCATGGCTTATAACGAGCCAGAAAGATACAGATTTAAAGTGGAAAAAAGTTACTGGAACAAAAGACCACGAAATGAAAATAAAAAATGTATTTAATCTCTCTTCACAATAGGTCTCTTTACAAACTAGGTCTAGGTATTCATTTAGTAGTACAAACAAGATATATTAAAAGGGGCATTTAATCATATCCAGATAGCCAGCCTTTTGGGGACGCTTCCGATCGGCACTAATTTGGATTAGTTAAACTATCCCTAGATTAATCGCAACGGTCTGCAGGTAGATCAACTGTTTCGTGTAAATATAGCGCATTTTCTGAATAGTTGTAGTTTGTATCTTTGTAATTAATAAAATCATTCGAGTATATCTAAAGCTTTTCAATATCTTCGGAACATAGGGTGGGTGACGTTACGTTTCGCCTTCCGTATGCATGGTTATTTTGAGGACCTTCGTTCATGAGAGGCTACTTGATCCATGGTTTAAAATAATAATTTCACCGCTAAATTACGGCCATATACAAATGCCGCTATTTTGTAGACCGTAGCTAAATAATTAATCTATCGATATTGCAAACCACCAATAGAAAATAATTAATTAGAAGGTATATTATTGCCAGCAAGTACCTACTCACATTCATTATACCAATCACTCTCACGTCCAACATTTAATTAATTTTGTGAAATAGACAAGCAAGATGATATTAATTTGCAATTTAAAAGAGTAACGTATCGAAAATTCTGTTCATTTCATACAACCTCATAATGGAAATTTTTGTTTATTTAGATCCTATGCCCGCCTGTAGTATCTTTGATATATAAATATTTTTATCTTATATCATTGCCACTTTGTTTGCCAATAATGAAATTATTTTGAGAAGTTTTGTTTCTATGAAAATTAATATTCCAAAGACGAAAATTAATATTCCAAAGCGAATAGCAATTAGTTAATTTCATTACGAACTCCATTTTGTCTCTCGTTCCGTAGAGGAATTTGATTGTGAACTCATTTACACTTCAGCGTGATTTGGTTGTCCATGAAACAGATTTCTAGTACACACGGATCTGCATTAGGCTAACACTGCTCGCTTTTATGTCCTTGTGATAAGCGTCATTTTTCGTTGGCTGGTAACTTGATCTGCCGTGCACAAAAACTTGAGAAAACAATTTATTGTCAGGAAAACTTGTATGGATCATTATGATATTTTTCTGAACCATTTCATTCTCCGAAACATGGCTGTTAGCGGTGTTTCAAAACTACAATCAATGATTTATGTATGTGTACATACATACCTATGGCAGAAAGCTGACATAAAACTTATACTTTTTGCACGCCCAGGAAGACTGGTAGAAAATGCTATTAGCATTAAGTCCTCCTAGCACTATATTGTTTTGTGTGAAAGTTTTTAAATAAATACTTTTGATTGTGTAGGTTTATGAATTTCTATGTATAAATGACTACAAGTATAAAACAAAGTCGCTATCTCCGTCCCTATGTCCCTATGTATGCTTGAATCTTTAAAACTACGCAATGGATTTTGATGCGGTTTTTTTAATAGATAGAGTGATTCAAGAGGAAGGTTTATATGTATAATACATACATGATATGTGCACCCGTGCGAAGCAGGGCCGCGCGGGCGGGTCGCTAGTTATCTTATAAAAGGCATAAAACATCACACAAATATTTTATAATCGGATCAAGTTCATCCCACTCGGTCCGCTTAAACTCGTACGATAAAACTTTTAATGTCCATTTGTTGTTTCACGTTGTTTGACACAAAGCTTTTTCATTCATTTAAAACCTATTTAAAAACAAACCGAAACTCGAGTTCGGAGTTTAAAGGTAGACGTGAATGTCGGTACCCTCCATTGAGGGTGGACGCTGCAATTGAAAGCTTTTATAAACATAACAAAAAACTATAACTACAAACTACTTCTTCTTTAAATTTTTTTATTAGATTTATAGTGTTTACTACACTTAAGGAAATTACAAAGATTTTATAATGTCCCAAAAGTTATTACTTTAACTAAAGTTACTAAAGTTATAACTTTTGGGATATTATAAAATATTTGGTACTTCTTCTTTGTGCGGTGTAATTTAATATTATATTATATGTACGCTAGTTTTAAGGTATATATTTAAATATCAATTTTTATTAGATTTATAGTGTTTTCACATATAGTGTAAAATTTATATTATTATTAAACTACAACCATAGTTTCCAGAAAAGCCTGACAGCACATCACGGGAGCTTATTTGGCATTTGGCTCTATCCACTTCTTTAGCAACAGAGTGGTTTCTTCTTTCTTTCTTCTTTTTATGGCTCCTGTCATAGACAATCTTGCCAATGTCAAGTGATTCAGAGATTATACTCTTTGTAGTTATGTTTCTAGTCACGTCAGTCCAAAGTCGAGTCAGTCAATTGTTTTGAAGAAAATGGTGGCGGTTTCTTCAAAACATTTGAAACATTTTCGGTCAAATCACGATATCACATAATACACTTTCATTTCAAATGCTTAAACTATCTATCTAGATAGTTTTTATTATGCATAGATATGTTAGTATATAATGTATTAAATATATCAGTTATCTAGTACCCATAACACAAGCTTTGAGTAGCATTGCTTCACTTGGGGCTAGATGGTGTTGTGTGGATTGTCCAGCATTATTTATTGACCGAGCGAGCGAAGCGAGCGAAGCGTCTCAGTTTCCACATTGGGCAAAAATGCGTTTGTCCGGATGTCTGTCTGTCTGTTCTCCTCTACAGGTCGCATTTTTCAACCGATCTGGACGAAACTTGGTACACAGGTTATATTAGAATTTTTTTGTCGTCGGGGATTTTTGATTGGAGGGGTACTTCCCCCAAAAAAAGGGCAAAAAGGGGGCTATTTGATATACTGGATATCTCCACCAAATGAGATCCGATTTCGATTATTCTTTTTTTATTTGAAAGGTAGTAACTATAAGTTGGTCTCATAAAAGTTTGGCGAAGATCTGATAAGGATCTTCAGCATGATGAACAGGATAGCTCATGAAACAATCGATGGTTTACAATCAAATTTGAGAGAAACACAAAGGACCTCATTCTACACAAGATGATGCAAAAAAAATCTAAAAGATCAAAAAAATCACAAAACGGAAAATGCACTTGCACATTACATTCCTCAAACAGCTCACTTTTAGTATGCTCGCGAGGTCTACAGCTCCCAGAGCCACTAGTTTATTGTATCATACATAACGACAATTCCAACATTGCGATACACCAGCGACAGCTGCTCGTCTAATAAATAAAATAAGTCATGGACGCTACGAGTTGTCTACGATATTCTCACTTTTCAAGCCCTGAACGATTTCCGTTTCGTAACTTCGTTTTATAAATCGAAGAGCAATCTGACATCAGCCTTTCATGCGGTGTTCCTTTTTTGAAAATCGTAAATTTAACGGGAATCGAAAAGGAACGGGTAGAATGTATTACATACCCGCGCCAACAAACAAATGAATCTAAAATGGCGGGCGGCATTAATTTAAACCCAGTGAAGAAACCAGTAAGTATTCTAGCAGCGGTGATGGGCTTGCATAATATAGAATACCAACTACTGTTAAATGCGGGTTCTTGAAATTATTGAAAGTACCTCATTTCAGAATACTAACTACTGCAAAATGTGGGTATGTGCCAAATGTAATGTTTGGACGTACCTCTGACTAACCCCCCCTTAGACATCCTCATAGAATCTTGAGTTAGTACTTGGTACTGAGAGACCTGAGAGATATTTTCCGTGACTGGGGATCAAAGTCGTGAAGCTGTTTCAGTTTCAGTTTTTACCTCATTTCAGACTGAGTCACGAATAAAATAACGAATTTGGAATAGCTGAATGGTTAACACTAATTTGGTTTGGTCTCGCACTCTTGCGATGCGAGGCTGCTACTCTTGGCAGCTTTACGACTATTATCTGTAGGTAGCTACAGTAGATTATCCCCTCAGCAGGCCTATTGGCTATCTCGGTGGATATCTCCTAGTGAAGATCACTCGTCAAAGTGTTTTGATATTGACGAATCGTCAACGTCAGTCACCGACCCCAATTTGTTAGTCACCGTAACACTATTTTGACTAGAGATTGCGATTGTCTACGCATAGTGGACAACAAATTGATGACATTACCTATTCGTCAAAGACACTACTCCGAGGCAGTGTTTAATGAATATTATTGATAGGCACCGAAGCCGTTATAGGTATTCTAATTAGTAAAAGTGGTGACTGTTGTTGAGATTTGTGTTTGTTGTTAAGTAGGTAGGTATGGCACGTCTTATTTTGTTGGGATATGCTGAAGACGAGCGAAAACGACGTGCTCTTATTATTTAGAGAAACCGCCTGCGCTAGTTTTATAGGTACATAGGTACCTAATAATTGAATAGAATTCATATTCTACTTTATATTTTATAAAAAAAAATATTTTGGCTTAAAGTTTATCTATGTACCTACCTACCTACTATTTGAATGTTATTATGTCTGTGTCTTTGTTGGGTATTTTTGGAACAAATTGAGAATGTAAAAAAAAACAAAAAACATGCATGTAATAAGTAAAATATTATATATTTATTTATTTTGTTCTATAAAATCTAATATTATAATATTTTATTTACTTATACTTATGATGCCTAACTAAGTATATCTTTGTCTTTGTGACCTCTGCCTTCGAGCTAGAAGAGTGGAGCGCTGACCTTAGTCTTAAAGTAAAATACTTTTTCTTTTCAACAAAAAGTCCCGTGTCATGACCACTTGAGTATTTGTAAGCTCATCAAGGGAATGTCTCAAGTGCAGCTTGCTTATAAATATCCTACATAAGTGCTTGGCGACAGATTTTCAACTTGTGTCGTATCCAACAACTTACATTCTTGGTGGCATCTATAAAGAGATATTCTACGTAAGCTGACAAAGTATTTTAATAATGTGGACATTTACATTTTTAAAATAAACTAATAAGATCTAAAACTTTGCTAAGTACCATATTCACACTAAAAACAAATCTTTATCGTTTTACCGGGAGTCTACGAAGTTACTTACGCTAGTTGTACTTGCCTTTAATTGTAGATTTAAGTAGCAATATTTTTACACAAACGAACTTGATAAACACAATTCACAAAGAAGTAATAGGTACACTCGCTCGATACACTCGAAATAAAATGAATTTGAATTTACCGCCAAACCTTAGGTACCTACGTCAGTATAAATAAACCGCCTAAAACAAAAATATCCTAAAATATAGTACTGTAATAATCAAAAAGTATTACTAAACTTAGCCGTATAATATTCGATGACATCGTCGTGAATGAATGAATGAAAGTTCGGTGTACAACCGAAGCCAGTTAGTCACGGTCACTGTAAAAGATAGCCAATAGGCCTGCAGATCTTTCTAATGCTACGGCTACATTAGCGGACGAAGATTCGTATCGTGTTGGCGAGACAAAAACATCGTGTTCGGGTATAGGCGATGTTCTTGTCTACATTAAGGCGGGCGAAGATTCGTGTCGAGTTGACGCGACGCATCGTGCCGGATTGTGTTGTTCAGTTTGTTGTGCGGCCGAGACGTGGGCGGTAATTTAAAAATGGAGAAAATAGTGGCTTTGCATTATATGTCAGTAAATTATGAATAAAAATAAAAATTGAATGAATTCTAACACTTTTTCGTTACTCCACTCCATAGTGTAAAAAATTAAATGCACGTCCGTCTCGCTTCAAAGTCTGGACGACACTGAAATGAATGACGTAGATGTAGCCACCTAAGCGAATATTGGCGCGACAAATCCCTTTGATTCGCGCCAGTTTACCGACAGCTCCCCGATACTACATCGTCTTCGCCCGAATACTACGCGATGACACGATGAACCCGGCCACATTTATCGCGTTAACACGAATATTCGCCATAGCCTGCCAATGTAGCCGAAGCATAACTGGTACATAATGTCGCAACTTTTATAATAGCGCTTTTCCATTATTAGTAAAAACACATAGTAACTAAATTTCCAAAAATAAGATACGACAAACTAAAGTTATCGTTGTGAGAATACTAATGGTAAAACGATCAGCACTTTCCTACTATGTCCTGCTTGGAAAATAATTATAATACTTCCGATTGACTGATCGTCAGCGAGTTCGATTTTTGCGGAAGAATAAAAGCTTGGTCTGTAAATATCTGACCCAGATGCGTATTCTTCGGAAAACTCAGGATTCGGTTCATTTAATCGGACGATTTCCCATCCTAATTTAGGTATGTCAGACACAAGGCTTCGTCACAACGCAGGCAGGCATGTAATTACAGTATATACTGTTAATTTGTGGTAAGGTATGCAATTCGGGGTTAGTGGCACTGTGACTTGATATCCTGAAGCGATTCGACAAGCATCAGAAGAAATAAGTAGTTAGTTTTTTTAGCTTTTTATTATTTATTATATTTTTTATTTATTTATTTTGGGAGTAGTAGCTCAGTGTGATTGTGCTGACAACCGATGGGGAATAAAGGTTCTTGAATGGCGACCACGAACAGGAAAGCGAAGTGTGGGACGCCCTCCTACCCGATGGACTGACGACATTGTTAGGATCGCGGGTAGTCGGTGGATGGAAAGGGCTCAGAATCGTTCTTCCTGGAAGCGGGTAGGGGAAGCCTATGTCCAGCAGTGGACTTCTGTGGGCTGTTGATGATGATGTGAGCTCATTGTGAAGGGCTCGTCCGGGAATACTACCACCATGCCTTTTTCTGCCGCCAATCAGTATCTGTGCTTGCTCTGTTTTGGTTTAAAAAATATGGTTGCAAGTGAAATAACAGGCATATGAGGCTTAACATCTGTATGCATCACGTTGATAGACGCAGTGGCTGTGCATCGTAGGACACGTTCCTGTCGTGCGTGACTTGTAAGCTTGGTGATTATGAGTAAGAAAAAATCTTATTTATTGAAAACTTGTTAAAATTGTAAAGTAAGATCTTTTTATAATATTCACCCGACAAGGCGGACGTCCCAATGAATATCATACATATTGAAAATATCGGTTTCTCTACCAGTCGTAGTCGGAAGGTTATTTTCTAGGAATCATCCTATTTTACTTACAATATGTTACGGTGTGAAATGGAATTTCAAGCTTTACTCGTTTATTTTTTTTCATTTGTTATTCCGTTTATTTTTTTTTCATAGACCGGGAATCGGGCCACGCACTTTTATCATTAATAAAGCTATCTATAGTATAGAGTAAGCTTTCCTTAGGAGATAATTCTTAATGTACACTCTAAATTTTTTAATAGGAAGCCCAGTGACACTTTCTGGAAGCTTATTAAAGCTTATTATAGCTTAGATAATGTGTGATCAAAAGTCCTTGAGCCAAATAAATTGTTCGCAACGTAGCTTTACGTAATTACAGGCA
The DNA here is from genome assembly GCA_963576535.1 of Plemyria rubiginata. Taxonomy (NCBI): domain Eukaryota; kingdom Metazoa; phylum Arthropoda; class Insecta; order Lepidoptera; family Geometridae; genus Plemyria; species Plemyria rubiginata. The sequence goes on from OY754907.1 coordinate 13,829,009, forward strand.
CATGAGGCTTAACATCTGTATGCCTCAAGTTGATGGACGCAGGGCAGTGCATCGTAGGGCACGTTCCTATTGTGCGTGACCTACGGGGCAATGTTTTGTTTATAGGTGATGGTTACCACTTAACATCAGGTGGGCCATCTGCTTGTTCCATCAGCTAGTTGTATAAAAAAAAAAAAAAGATTTGGCGCCACATTTAAAGCAAATCAAATCGTGTCTGAATTGTCCGTGGTTTCGGCGAATTGTTCCTTTCGCAGCACAATCTGTCCCCGGTGACAGAATATAACACGCTTTGTAGAATTGTGTCAGGGGCATTATTCTCTATGACATAGGAAATTCCTTGCCCCGAACCGTGTGAAGTTAAAACATGATCTTGGACTTTATTCTTTGTGACATAGGAGATACTTTGTCCTAACCGTGTGACGTTAAAACGTAATCTAATGCTTATTTCCACGTCGATTTTGATTCTCTGGTTATTTTTTTTATTTAGCAATTTGTTGTTAAATTCGTTTTAAATGGCGTGGATCATATGATCTTACTGAAAAAACTGACTTTAATTACACTGGAAGATACTGTCATAGTCATACTTACTCTAACTCAAAACTTCGAAACACCCAGCAAAAAGTTCCGAGGTAACAAACATTAAAAAACAGTCGAATTGAGAACCTCCCCGTTTTTTTGAAGTCGGTTAAAAACAGTCTATTATATACTGATGCAGAAAACGAAAAACAAAACCTACTTACTAGTAAACCTACCTAGTGAAAAATCGTTGATGACGTTAATATACCCGGTTTACGTCATAGTCTTTCAGTTAACTGTTTACCAGCCAGGTAGAATAGCCCGCAGCGAAACATTCCCAAGCTGATGTCAGGTCTGCTCGAGACAGCTTTTGACTCAAGCAGTAAAACATTTATGGAATGTAACGGAGGAGAACATGGTTACTTCCAGGAGAGATAATGAAAACAAATTAAATAAATAAATAAATAAATAATGCTGAACAATCCACACAGCACTATCTAGCCCCAAAGTAAGCTACTAAAGCTTGTGTTATGGGTACTAGATAACTGATATATTTAATACATTATATAATTACATAGATATATATTTTTTTATTATACATAGAAAACACCCAGACCAATGAACAAATTTCTGCAGATCGTACACAAATTTGTTCCGAGGCGGGACTCGAACCCGCAACCTCTGCGTCGCAGGCGGACTCTCGCCCGCTGCGCCACTGAGGTCGTCAAATGAGACGTTGTTGTAGCTACTCGTACAATGAAACGTAGAATGCGTGCGATACATGTAATTAATTACTATTAGGAGTTTTCAAAACTATTCTTTTGATAGGAATTTACTTTATAGCTACAATTGAACATTTTACTGCTTTTTTATACAAGTAGCTGATGGAACAAGTAGATGGCCCACCTGATATTAAGTGGTAGCCATCGCTTTTAACAAAGATTGCCTCGTACTCATTCATGAAGTAAGTATCATCAAACAAAATATTAATTTGATTTTGTTAATTATTCAGATTAAGGTATTTCTGCTAACCTACTGTTTAAAGCGAAATAATATGTAATAAAGATTATTATTACATATTATCTGGCTAGTGAAAAAGATTAGTTGGTTTGAGCACCCTTCACAATCAGTTCCTTTGTTAATTATCAAATCAGCGATATCTATTGCCATTTTTCTTTGCTCGCCTCAGATTTGTAAGAAGGCCTCAAATCAGTTTGGCGGATAAATTTTTTTGCAAGTACTTCCGTTCATGCGAATTCTCGTCCAAATGTAAGTCGTTTGAAGTGGTGATCAAAATGAAACTCACGATATTATTAGAAGTAATTCTGATAACATCAAATAGACTCATTATAATTTGATCCGTATAAAAATATAATAACTTAAACTATTTGTGAATTGCAGTATCTTTAAATATTTGCTTCATACATTGGCCTGTGCACCTTATTCAATTAAATATCTTTATTTCAGATCACAGTTACATAGCTACTTAGGTCCATAAAATAAAATTAAATAAAAACACAAGTAAAACAACATAACATAAAATACACTTAACATAAAAACACTTAACATAAAAACACTTAACTGTATGTACCCACAAACCTGGTTTATGAGAACCGCATATGCGCTCTCGTCCAGTACTCCATAAAGAGGCACGCGGTGTCTAGCCTCTCTGCAATGAGGTTTAGGTAACTGTTGGAGCTATCGCGCACCCGCCGCATCAGGGACGCCAATGACCATGATATAAAAATGTAATCCAAAAACTTTATTACTTAAGTATGATATAAAACTTGAAATTACCTGACGTAATTCTTGATTGGGACAATGTCTCAATTTTGTTGTCTTCAATTCTTCAATAAAGATGATAATATCTCGCGAACGTGTTTGAGGGGCGTTACCAAAATCTTGCTGTTTCTTAAATAAATTATTTTATAAGGTTTCTCATAGGTAGGTTAGATTATTGGAGTTCGGCCAGATCCCCTAACCTGATCCCCCAGGAGATCTCTGTGAACTCATCGGTTCACCAGAATCCCCTTGAAATAAAACTGAGTTGATGTTACACTGTTACTAGTGATCTGTTAGAAGCGGCCTCGCCCTCCCATTCTAAGGTCATGGGTTCAAAACCGGACGTGCAGCAATGAGTTTTTCTTTTTAAAATGTATGAGCACCGTGCCAGTACTCTTAAGGCGTTAACAACACCTAATATTTCTCTTGCTCGCACGATTCGACATTTTGAAAGATATAAAATCACAAATTCCAATTTTGAAAAATCGCAAACAACCATTTTGTGTGCAATCATATTGCGCATAGTTTGGTAAAAATTTCATTTTGATTGATGCAAGTTTTCCTACTTAAAAGTTTGCTTGAGTACGAAAACTAGAAAAGCAAACTTTTAAGGAGGAAAACTTGTACTTACCGATCAAAATGATTTTTTTACTAAACTGTGCGCAATGTGATTGCACACAAAATGGTTGTTTGCGATTTTTCGAAAATGGGTTTAGTGATTTTATATCTTTCAACAAGTCAAAACGTGCGAGCGAGAGTCACATTAGCTCTTGTCTTCGTCTTAAACGGTAAAGGAAAACATCGTGTGGAAACCGGCATATCGTATACGATATGCCGGTTTCCACACGATGTTTTCCTTTACCGTATACGATATGCCGGTTTCCACACGATGTTTTCCTTTACCGTATACGATATGCCGGTTTCCACACGATGTTTTCCTTTACCGTTTAAGACGAAGACAAGAGCTAATGTGACTCTCGCTCGCACGTTCCTCCTCTCGAGAACATGACACATGGTTTAGAACTTTTTAGGCTCTATAGAGCCTAAAAAGTTCTAAACCATGTGTCATGTTCTCGAGAGGAGGCCTCTTCGTGACTAGCACAAATCCTTTCAGCACACTATTTCGAAAGAACGGAAAAGAGAAGAAGAATGTTATCTGATCAGTAAGTTTGTGTTGTTATAGGCTTTCATGGTTATTATACGTTAACTATTTTTATAATTGGAACAAACGCCCACCCACCTAGTGTTTTTTATAAAGACTGTATTATAATACAACAATTTACCAAAAACGTTGATTTAAAGAAACTTCGTAGACAACATTTAAAAGTTGTAGCATGAACGCCTCAAGCTACTTTAAAAAAGTACTAAAATGAATTCGCTAAGAAGTTTTATGGAAGAAATTCTGATTTTATGAAAAATACAAACTTCAGAGTTAAAAGATTAATGAAGTATTCAATTCAAAGACTTGTATATATTATTTTTCATACGCAGGTACACAGTTTTTATCATTTTGAAGAACTTATTAGGAAATAACTAAAACTGTGTAGCTAACAAACTTTTATAAAACATATTATGTACCTACAAAGGCGAGAGCCCGAAACATATATTCCAGCAAACTCAATGGATCGTTAAAAGTGAAATGATAATTTTTGACTAATCATTTTAAACTATACATTTTAGACTACTTTCTGATATAAGCGCATGGCCCAACTAATGCTTCATTTTTCTTTAAGACGAAGACAAGAGCTAATGTGACTCTCGCTCGCACGTTTTGACTTGTTGAAAGATATAAAATCACTAAACCCATTTTCGAAAAATCGCAAACAACCATTTTGTGTGCAATCACATTGCGCACAGTTTAGTAAAAAAAACATTTTGATCGGTAAGTACAAGTTTTCCTACTTAAAAGTTTGCTTTTCTAGTTTTCGTACTCAAGCAAACTTTTAAGTAGGAAAACTTGCATAATCAAAATGAAATTTTTACCAAACTATGCGCAATGTGATTGCACACAAAATAGTTGTTTGCGATTTTTCAAAATTGGAATTTGTGATTTTATATCTTTCAAAATGTCAAATCGTGCGAGCGAGAGAAATATTAGGTGTTGACAACGCCTTAATATAAATTTTTTATTAATGTTTTTTACAAGTATGTCATTTTTTATTAAGACATAACTATGGTTATGATTATATACCTCAGTTGGTCCAACTCTTCAATTCTAACTCGACTAAGTGTATGTCGTATCTTTCTTTCTCTAACTTCGTTGTGACTTGTACAAACGCTGAGACGTAGACGTACAATTCGCTTCGTTTGTATCCTCACCACGTTCGCACAGAGCGCTTTAATATTTGAGAAGTTCCTAATGATGTGGGATGATTATCTTCAGCATGTACAGAATATTACATTTCCAGCGCTTTCTGACAACTTTGCTCCCAAATTACTCTTAAAGACTCGCAGCTTGAATGTAAAAATTGTTGTGTAACTTTCTCTTAAAAGAGAAAGTTACACACACACACAACGTTAACGTTACGTAGGTATATATATATAGGATTGTTTAATACTTGCGGCCTTGATAATTTAGGTAAATGTATGAAAATCAGAGCTGTACAGATAATAAAGACGTCACACGTAGCATTTTTGCTGAGTTTACCCCATTGCTCGGACTGTATATATAAATAAATAATTATGCTTTATATAATATATACCTATTGTACCAATTTAAGTTTATTGCAAGTATTTTTTTTCTCTTGGTTAGACACACTCCTTCGAAACATAGCAAAGCTGCTTGGTGGCAGATAACTATATGGTAGTAGTTCCCCGGACGAACCCCTCACATTCTACTACTCTTATAGCACTATGTCTAAGCAAAAATCTTATTAAAAGGCGTACGTGATAAAAGTGACGTCACCGCATTTATTACTCTTGAATTAGTCGCAAGTTTTTCGTCTCGTCACCGCAAAAGCAATTTGGTTCAGGGAAAACAGGCGCGAACTTACATAGATGATGGATTATTCGGGGGAAACTCATGTTAAATTTTATTTCTCATGTGGGTGTATATGGCTCAGGTGACACAACCATGAATAGGTGTACTATATACAGTTTTGTTTTGAGACATCCATTCCATTAGCAAATAGTATAAAAGTTTTGTTACGTCACATAAATAAATAAATTGTAGAAAAAGGTTTTTTTTGCAAAAATAATTTTGGTTTTATTTATTAACATATATTTTATATGAAATATACTATGTATTTATGTAAGAATTTATGACGACTTACTTGCAAAAAATTTTTTTTTTGTTTTTCTCTAACATCGGGTCACCTACCTCTTACTTACTCTACCACCCTACGTCTTATAAAGGGTCTATACTTCAAAAAATTATTGCTATGCCAAAATGAAAATAATAATTTCTACTTAGATGGATTGACCTTATTGTGTAAAATAAAAAGTAAAAACAAATACCATGTATTAAACGTACAGTCGGTTAATTTATTGCGACATGCTTTTAGATAGTACATTAATATTTATGAAAGTTAGTGTTCAACCATCAGTAATTCAGTTCTGTAGCGGTAGCGGACCTACAAAGTTATTTCAGATGTCTTTAGCAGACATCCAAATAATAAATTACGAGAAAAAATAAAAAACATAAAAATACGCTCCGCCGCGACAGTTTTCACTGCCGTGACCAGGATTCGAACCTGGGTTACTACGGCCACAACGTAGGGTCCTAACCACTAGACGATCACGGCTATCGGAGCTCTGATTCGTTCGCTGAAATTACAGTTCTGTATAAAAGTGAAGGGATATTTTTTGCATCGTTGGAACGCTGGAGTGCATTTATACGAGCCGTTTCAAAACTTTATTGAGGACCAAATATCCGAGACACTTTAGCACTAATACGTAATAGGAAAAAGAAAACCGAATATTTTAAAATTATTGCAAAAATCGATGAAAATAGGCCGGTTTTGCATAAAAACACAATATCAAAACTATCATATTTGACCCAAGTAACTTACATAGCTCTGTCCCCCACACTTTAGGTCTCTGACGAGTCTATTGATGAGTGACAGATAACTTTTTATATTGAATCCTTCAAATTGTTTCAGCTTATCCAAAGTAAGGATAGCATATTATATTCAGAGGTCAACGTTTTTAACAATGACCGCTGAAATCAAATACATCAATTTCAGAATAACTTATCAGTTTGAGCATTAAGGATAGTTCTGTGAAAGGAAGGGATATTGAATGATTCCAAATATTGGTATAACGTATCCATCACTCAACCTCACCCTTGCCACATTCCTGGAAAAATATACAAGTCATACCTATTGAATAGCAATAGTTACATTACAATGCATTTTTCTGCCGCCAGCAGCGTTGCTGTGTTTCGGTTTGAAGAGTGTGGTTGCCGGTGCCTCACGTCATTTTTTTTATGCCAAAGCAGGCAGACGAGCATACGGGCCACCTGATGGGAAGTGGTCACCGTCGCCCATGGACACCTGCAACACCAGATGCGTTGCTGAGGCCTTTTAAGAAGTGATAAGCCCGCCTTTTGAAGGTCCCCATGACTCCATTAATGGACGCAGGGCATTGTATCGTGGGGCAGGTTCCTCATAGCGTGATTTACGAGGCAATGCTTAATTATATAGGTAACTGGTTGCGCCCCGTGGTTTCACCCGCGCAGATTTAAATCCCGGTATTCCCACGGTATAAAAAGTTGCCTATGTGTTATTCCTGACTATAATGTATCTCTCTGCCAAGTTTCATTCAGATCCGTTCAGCCGTTTCGGCGTGAAAGAGTAAGAAACATCCATCCATCCATCCATCCATCCACCCATTCACCCATCCATCCATCCATCCATACTTACAAACGTCTTCACGTTTATAATATTAGTAGGATGGTTACTACTTGTCTTTATCAAACCTAAAAAAAAAATACTATACAGTTATAAATTGGTGGTTTTTTGTATCCTTATAATTGCTATTAGACTATGGGAATCTAATGCCAAACTGAAAGCCATCTCGATAGCCAGACATTAGGGTAATAGGTCCGCTGATTAGGAACGAATAAACGTGCAAAACTTCATTATAATGGCCTCTCAAGAACAATAACAATTTTGAGATTCACTGGAAGTCTTGGGCCACAAAATCAACATACCGACGACTGAAGGTTATTATTATGACCCTAAGGTAAAAAATCTAAATTATTTACATAAGGAAATCCACTTCTGGATATACACACCAACGAACCTAAATCATGCAAATACAGCCCAACGAATGTAAAATACATTTATTCAACTACACAGACACATTTCATAATGATAGATATGCAGAAATTTAGTTACAATTTTACTTAAAATATACTACAATGAAACACAAATACATAATAAAAAACAAAAAAACTGGAGAAGTGAAATATTATAGGAAAGAAAGAATGAAACATATTTATTTATTTATTATTAAATATAAACCAATGGATTTAGGGGATAGTGGTCTGGACTTTGTCTGTATAGTTAAAAAGCCAAGACTCGGCTTTTTGCCTAGTCTGGAGACCAGGCGCTGTTTTTCAGTCTACAGTTCTACTACACGTTAGTATTCAAATGAAATTACACTAAACGTCGTACCAAGCTTAGTCTTACGAAGGTCCAGAACTGCAGGTGAAGTGGAACCGGGGAGACCTTGCCTTGGGCTTAGACAACATGTTTAGCCTTATCTGCGATCCTCATTATCATGCGAAAGGCATCGCCCAGTTGAAATATCTTAAGCATCAAATTGGTTCAACTCTATAGAGCTAAATGAAAGTGACCTATTAAAGATCTATTGCTAACAGACTTTAAAAAGAGGTTTTTAATTTGACTTCCTAAATTTCCTTTTAATTTTAAATTTCCTTCCTTTTTTTATGTCTCCTAATTTTGAACTAATTTTAATTATTCTTTTTTTGATGCAAACACGCTGATGGAACAAGCAGATGGGCCACCTGCTTGTTCCATCTAATTTAAAGTGGTAGCAATCACCTATAACAAGGCATTGCATTGTAAGTCACGCTCAAAAGGAACGTGCTCAACGATGCACTGTCCTGCGTCCATCAACTTGCCAAACTCAAAATTTTGCCGGCAACCAAACTCTTTTCATAACCGAATCACAGAAATGCTGCTTGGTGGCAGAAATAGACATGATGCTTCCCCAAATGAGCCACACACAAAGAGCTCTACTTCTCTTAAATCTATGTATATCTTTTTCAGATAAGCTAAAATCAGATCACAATACATCATACTTCAAATGCTACAAAAGCCGTGAAACAAGTGGCGCCCCTACCATTGTCCGGGAAAATGCTCTAAGGCTGAAACAAAGGAACTCCTCAAGAACAATGAAAAAATAGTTATTCTCGACCTAGCTACATTCCCCAGAGAACATGATTAAACATCGTTGTAGGTAAAAGCTTAATGAACCATGTTTTAAATGTGAGTATTATAAATAAATACATGGTGGAGTAATTTATTATATTAGGTACTCATTTTTATGTACAAACATTGCGGTTCGAAAACAGGGGCATTATTCTCTATGACATATGAGATTCCTTGCCCCAAACCGTGTGAAGTCACAACGTGATGTTGGGCATTATTCTTTATGACACAGGAGATACATTGCCCTATCCGTATGGCGTAACAACGTGATCTAAACGCAAACGCGATGGGATTGGTCATAGTGAATAACGCCGCAGAGTGGCCCAGTTGTTCCAATATATATGCATAAACAGATGTGCATTCTTTTTTGTTCAATAGAATTTGGATGTTTTTGCGCGACATGTACCTATCTAGTTTTCTTTTCATATTATATGAGTCCTGTTGATCATATAACTGACACTATGGCTAGGCCAATGTCAAGTGATAACGATGCCCCAAATGCAATCAAATCAGTCGGGCACAAGTCGGCTGGGCTGGTCTGGTCTGGGAGAAATTGTTGGTATTTTTTATACAAATCTCTTATATCAGGGTTAACAATTTCTTCGTTTTGTTAACCCTGACACAAAAGATTAAAAAAAAACTTTTACAAAAACAAATTTTGCAATAAGCTCACGTCATTAATACTGTGTAGTCCAAGGAATATAGAATCTTTTATTCGTAGCATTTGAATGTTTTATTATCTTTACTTTTGTATAGACGGGAATGCACGATTTGAGGCAAACGATTGTCACAGCTTTCATGAAATATCTTTGTGTTTCATGGATCTTATATTATTAGTAATTGTTATTCTACTGACCGTAATCTCAATGGCTAGGCTCTCAGTGTTTATTTTTATTTCGCTACAGTAAAATAACGTAAGTGAAGCCCTGACTTTACTAACTAGGCTAGTTTGCTTTAGCTAAAACAAACAAGGTCTCATCCTAGCATAATCAGCTTATCGATACTCTGTTTGACTTTCTCGTGAACAATGAAATGGGAATCAGGAAGTGGAGCTTTACCATGGAGTCTTATTGCGATTTAATTCTCGCAATAGACATAGACGTTGTAACGTCGTTCTGAATGTTTTTTTTATAAAATAAATAGCTAAACGAGATCGTGATGAAATGATTTCGTTCAGCTTCTGAAAAAATCAGTATCATCGAGTAGGTACTTGAGTTAAAAAAAGGCCTGAAAACTGCGGCTAAGACGATATAGGTACTAGGTATAGTTTATAACTTTATAACATCGGAAGAGGTATCTTATGAAGGTTCTCGGATGTAGCCGAGAATATTCAAGGAAATTGTCGATGGCACTCAGTGAAAGCCTTGTCGTAAGTGAGTATTTCTCAAAGAAAATGTACGTAACGAAAAAGTATTTGTTACGAAATTTTACTAATTCGTAACCTAACTCTAGGAACTTAAGGAAGGAAAAGTTACGAATTAGTGAAATTTCGTAACAAAAACTTTTTCGTTACGTACACTTTGTTTGAGAAATACTCAAGTGTCTATACTTATAGAATTAATGTCTAAACTATTTCCGGTACATAGAAAAATATTATAACCATCTTTTCCCTTTATCCAATTTTCAGAAATTCATATACTGAAGAATAAATATATTTTTGTATTATTCATGTAGCTATTAAGTACTTTACATCGCCTTAAAATGAGTGGTGAACTGTCAAACAAAAGAAATGATGTTTACTGTAATTATTTTAATAAATTAGATTGTTTTGCAAACGGCAGTTTATAACTGGCCACTTTTAGTTTTTTTATACAACCTGCTGATGGAACAAGCTGATGGCCCACCTGATGTTAAGTAGTAATCATCACATTTGCCGCGTAAGAGCCTTTTCAGAAGGTGCGTTTTACGCGCGAGTGGGGTCGCGCGTAATTTACGCGAGTGGCCTCGTAATCGAGATACTAGTAGCTACATAAATCTCGTCCAGAGCTCTCGCGCGTTTCCGAGCCTACGCGCGTAGCCGAGGTACTAGAGCTAACATACATCCCATCCACAAGCTCGCGTGAAACGCGAGCTTTGGGCAGGCTCTAAGTCACGCACGATAGGAACGTGCCTTACGGCGTTGACAACACCTAAATGTACCTCTCGCTCGCACGATTCTACATTTTCAAAGATATAGGGCCTTACTACAAAACGGTGTCTAACTTTAAACAGTGTCTAAAATTAGCGCTGTCTCTGTTTGCCATTAATAACCGATGGATCGATTGATCTCGAGTTGGTAGTAGTTCTGCCCACTGCGCTGTAGGATGTGGGTTAGATCCTCACAGAAAACAAACATTTGTGTAATGATACATGTTTATTCTGCGTCTATTATCGCCGAATTCTGAAAGCTCTATTAAAGCTGTCAATTAAGTCACCTGCTATGTCTATCTAATTTGAAGTAAAAGTTGAAGTAGCAAGTGATTTGAAAGCCGATTATCTTTGATCGAGCTTTCAGACAAGGAATTTGAATACAAGAAATTCCTTGCTTTCAGAACCCGGCGGTTTACCACATACCTAGTTTACTATCGTTCTGCGCTTGTGACGAACTTTCCAGCTTTTATGAAGACGACCTTGGCATTCATACGTTTTGATAACCGAGTTGTCACATAATCACCAGGCAGATCGGTGGCTGCAGTGGTACTGGTTTCATATCTACTTGTGTCAGAATCAGAATCTTAAACATTTCAATTACTCTGATTCTGAATAATACAGCCAAGATTATTTCGCGACGTTGTTAAGCCATAATAAAGTGAAACGGCTTTTTTAATTGGTTTGTTTTTATCTGCTCCGTAAAAACGCCAATCAGAAATAGTCACTGTTTTTCTCTTCAGCAATATTATGCGCTGGGCATTTAAATATAATGCATAATACCTTTTTATCTAGCTGCTACACACCTATGTTACCATTTTTAAGGTTAGAAATGTTATATGGTATTATTATGTTCATTCCATATGTTCATTTCTTTGTGCTTTTCTTTTAATTTATATGTGTTTATTTCTAGTTAGACCAAAAAATAAATGATCTATCAAGATTTAAATGAATCTGATGACATGAAGAGATGGCCAAAGGACAAACAGGGCATAAAAGGCTGGCAAATAAATGAAAAAGGCCTATACCCAGCAGTGGGTGACACCGAGCTAAGTGATGACATTTAGATACATGACTCGAAATAACATGATGGCACCGCCAAGCACTGTTATTCCGTATTTCGGTTTGAAAGGTGTAGTTGCCGATAAAATTACAGGCACATGAAGTCTGTAAGCCTCAAGTTGACAGACAAAAGGTGATGGCTACACAAAAAAAACAGTTATTCTATCGTTCCAATTTCAGACGTCTTAAGTTTCAAAACTGTATTTTTAAAACAAAGATTACCTACCGTTTGTTTTTTCTGGGGTTCGTACTTGGTACTAAGAGATTCGAAGGGTATATAATTATGTGGGGATCAAAGTCGTTTCAGTTGCTTCTTTTAGTTTCGTTGTTTGTTTGAAGCGTCATGTTGAAAAGATTTCCAGCCTAAGAAAGGTATGCCAACCTGTTCCTCAAGAACGCTTCACGCATCCCATTTATTTTGTACTAATTAAAATAAAAAAAAAAAGTGGCTCGCTAAGCTAAAATACCACCGTGAAATGAAAAAGTTTGCTTATTCTGAACAACTTAATTAGACACGATGAAGTCACTAAGCTATGTAAACAGTTAATGCCCAGCCTCCCCACTATCTTGTACCGAGGTCCAAGGAGGCACCCGAGGTCAAAGAGAGAAGTGTTAAAAATAAAAAATATTTCCTGACTGCACGTGACACAAATTGAGGATTACCTCAACGCAGACTTGGTAGTCAGCAAACCACTGCTCGATCACACAATTTTTTTTTCAATGGTTCTGTCCAAAAAAAGTTTTAGAGTTCTGTTGTGTAATTTTGGTGTTATTTCAACTAACAATAACTGGATGGTCACCCAGTAGGCGAGCTTTGCTTGGTTGCTTAGCAAAAAATGTTCTCTAAAAATGAATCCTAGCTAGATCGATTTATCGCCCCCGAAACCCCGGCATACCAAATATAAGGCGTTGACAACACCTAATGTAGCTCTCGCTCGCACGATTCAACGTTTTGAATCTTTCATTTTTAATCTTTCAAAAAGCCGAATCGTGCGAGTGAGGGGCACATTAAGTGTTGTCAACGTCTTAATGAGAATCGTTGGAGCCGTTTCTGAGATTGAAGAAGAACCACGGACGCCGCCACTCGAACGCTTTGGTCCTGACTTCACTTTAGCTTTAGGAGAACGTGGTAGGCATAATAAAGCTGGGTCAATTGCCATTAGGCTGTGGGGAACAGTGATGGCAACTGGGAAATACCCCTTAACGACTAATTTGCTCTCGGGATTAGATTAACCCTATTGAGGTTCAACCACATATGGTTGAACCTCAATCTTGTTCAGTTACGGTCATCTTAGAATAACCTAACCACAGTGTTCGCCGACGATCCTGTTGTCTGATAGTAGTACAAGTAGCTTGTAATATAGTCTGATAGTGTAGATGTTGTCTTAGGGGAGTTCTGCTTCACCAACGGCTGCACCGTCGCTTACCAGCAGGTGAGATTTTAGTCAAAGGATCAAATGGTCAACGCATTGTAAAAAAAGGGACTAGTATCATCAGGAGGAGACTCACACAGCTTACAACACGCACATTCACTCATGACCTATTGACTATCTGTAATCAAATATTAACAACCAGTTGCGCCCCGCGGTTTCACCCACGCAGATTTAAATCCCCGTTTTCCCACGGGATAAAAAGTAGCCTTTGTGCTATTCCAGACTTATCTCTCCGGCGTGAAAGAGTAACAAACATCCATCCATCCTCTCCATACTTACAAACTTTCGCGTTTATAATATTAGTTGGATTTTCATAATTTTTTTTAAAGCATAATCCATTTAAATCGTCTGAACTCCATAAAAGAGTACCTGTAACTTCACGGCAATTAATTACTTATTTCGTACAACCTCATAGATAGCTCTATGGGCTTTAACTACTGCAATAAAAAAGCTAGGCTTTCACGTTTTCAACGAACTGAAAATTCCAGCCTAATTTTTGAATAAAATATTTAAAATGCATTTTTTATGGTGTACGAATATTTATAAGCATTGTCCAAAGGTTTCAATTGAATTGACTCACCAAATAGAGTTATCTTAAAATAACATTGAGTAGTAAAGGGCTCGTCCGGGGAAAAACTATGCAGGTACCGCCTATATGTATAATTATGCCATTTATTGCCGCCAAGCAGCGTCCCTGTGTTTCGGGTTGATGAGTTTGGTTGCATTTACACATGAGGCTTAACATTGTATGCCTCAAGTTGATGGACGTCGGGCAGTGTATCGTAGGTGCGTTTTTATCGTGCGTGACTTGCTTTGTGATAGGTGATAGTTAATCGGCTTGTTGTATCAGCAGGTTTAGTATAAATAACAAAACGAATTAACATCCAATCTTGTTTAAATGCTCAGAATGAGGCAGACAATGAGCTCCAAATGAACGACTCAAGTTTGTTAGGTTCTAGTTAATAATTAACAACGTCTCGACATTTGCAGATTCGCTGAGATCTGCATTGAGTTGAGTCAGAGATAATGAAGAAAGGTTCTATGACAAACACAGAGAAATAAAAACAGTCACATAATCCTCACCTACCTTAATTAATCGCATTAGTTGATGGTAAAGGTAAATTAAAAAAGTAAGCAGGCACCTACACACATCAACAGGGCCGCGATGTTTAGAATTTTGTTGATCTTTGAAAAACTATAATTAATTTCTTCAGAAAATTAGCTAAATGAAAAGAATTCCTCTGTTACGCAGTTGTATACAACTATGTGTTAGTGTTTTTTTATAATAGTTTTATTACGAGTGCACTCACGCACTACATAAAACTTGTTCATTATATGCTACAATATAAATAATCAGACAAAGCTCTTGAAACAACTGTGAATTTTGATTTTATATTCTCGTAGAACAGCTCTTATCTCTTGTACTTAATCCTAAAAAATACATTGTACTAGAACAAAGCGGAGCTTCTTCGAGATACTCCTTGAAATATTGTAGACTGTGTTTTGTAGATGCGCTGCGCACTCTCAGCACTTAGCATGTGAAGTTTGTGAACTTCACATGCTTCAACTCGGAGTAACTTGATAAATCATGGAATGCCGTTGTCTGTTAGCATTGTTTTCGGTCGGGGCTGAGTTCGCAACGTTTTGCCGACGACGCGCGACGGCCGAGTAAAAATCGGCCGAAAACGGTTTTGTATTTCAGCCGTTAGAAAAGAATATGGTCTTTACGATGTTTTTCCTTCATCGTTTGAGAGCTTTTGCATTGCGCATATTCATTTTCAAAGGAAACGATCCTTGGATGCACGACCTGATTCGATCCCACCACCTAAACAATCACAAAGCGAGGTCTCTCCCATTAGAACATTTCTCGGCTAAAAAATCCTTTATACATACCTCTTAGTTCTTCTTTCTTTCGAAACAGTGTGGTGAAAGGATTTTAAGTGCGCCTCAAGAGGCTCCTTTCGAGCACTTCACACATGTTATAGAACTTGTTAGGTTTCTACAACATGCCTGTTTCCACACGAGTTATCCTTCAAAATCCTTCAGAGAGAGAGAGTATTGGCATTGTGCACATACATTTTTGAACAGAAAAACTCATTGGTGCACGATCGGTTTTGAACCCACGACCTTTAGGATCGTAAGGCGAGGCTGCTACCACTAGACCACCAGTGCTCTCAGTAAAAGTACCTCTAGTAGTACCTCTTAGTAAAAGTGCTGAACTAATAGATAGGTAGATAGAATATAAAATATATTGTATTAAATAATGTATTGCACTTAGTAAAGCTGCATTGTTTTCATATCAAGCGCAGCGTAGTGTTGCTGTCGTCTCAAGGCGTCGAGCAAAGCGAATGCCTCCGCCAGTATCTATGAGCTTTACATTATTCAGGTTATATTAACATATATCTTTCCATTGTTTACTGCTTTTATTTCATTTTTTAAATTGTTTTGATTTGAAACTTTTTTGAGCACCATCTCTCAATTGAGTTTTGCAAAAATTCATGTTCTAGATTTAATTTGATTACCCTGTTTTGTAAGCATTACCCCCGGATTCTGTAAGCTCGATCAACACTAATCGGCTGTCAACTTAGAACTCCAGATTCTTTGAAGATGTCTGAGGGTTTTTTAAAACATAAACAACCAAATATTATGCAAGTTTCTGGTATTTTATGTAGAGACCAAAAACTCTGGAGTGGAGCTCTGGTAGTTTATGTATATGTATGTATATATTATGTATATATATATATTTTTTAAACGCTACAAAGTTTAAAAATTGTTTTACAAAAATATCCAGCAACAACACGACTGTTTTATAATAAAAAACAATGAAAAAGGCAATGAAACGCTAAACTGAAACTCTGCCCGTTATTTCCTTAGCTTTATGAAGCTGTAGCCGAAAAGTTTCAACCGCGCTGAACTATGGAATTTGAACTTCGGTATACCTACATGGCATACAATGTTCAAAAACCCGTTACGTATACAAGCAAATGATTTTGATTATAAAACATCCATCGCAATTCAATTCATTTATTTTTCAGACCAAAATAATCCAATTTTGTTAGTAGGTTTTTTTTGGATGGGAAACTTGTATTATTTCTTTATGAAAAACTAGTTGCGCCCCGCGGTTTCACCCGCGCAGATTTAAATCCCGGTATTCGCACGGAATAAAAAGTAGCCTATGTGTTATTGTAGTATAATCTATCTCTCCGCCAAGTTTCATCCAGATCCGTTCAGCCGTTCTGGCGTGAAAGAGTAACAAACATCCATCCATCCTTCCATCCATACTTACAAACGTTCGCGTTTATAATATTAGTAGGATTGAAAGATTTCACAATCTTCAACTTCTGATTCATAATTTTGTCGAAACCACGATCTTAGGAGGACCTTAGTCGATCCCACTAGAACTGTAAAGAAGCATAACAAATATATACCTAGCTATATCAACATAAGTACCAACTGCTGACAGTGTGCAGGTGCAAAACTGATATCGACAATTAGTTTGCTTACTCAGTGTACGCTTTTAATTTAGCTGAAAGCTTTTTACAAGTTTTTAATCAATTTCTTCGCTGTTAGTCTCTAGGGATAGATGATAGATGAGCCAACTCGGTGGCAGCGCACAACTCATTTACCACGTCTGTGAGTGTTCAATTATTTGAAGAAACTCTAGCTAGTAGACGAATAGCAAAAGTTATTATTTAGTTCGGATATTCAACGGACTCATAGTTGGTTTAGCTTTGGTATTGCTTATGTTGCTTATGTTCTTGTAAATAGATTCTAGATATAGTAATTGCTTTTTATCATTATTGAAAAGTTTACTGCAGCTCACGCAGTATTTTTTTTTCTAGCGACAATATTAGAGAACATTTTCACGAAAGGCGATACAACTATTTACGAGTGTGAACATTTTACTCTGAGCTCTTTCCTCTTGGCTCCGTCATACACTTTGAAAGGATCTGGGTCGCGACGGGGTATGGGAATCAGTGAATAACTTTATTTTCTCGTCTATTCAATGGTAAGAATTCGCTTTCAGAAACTGGTAAATGGATATTGACGTTACAAGTTGTTAGGTCTTTGAAGTATTGAGGACGGTTCTTAACCCAATGCTTGACTGACAAGCGGCTATATTGACTTGCGAGGGAAAGTTTGTTAACGGTGATTTACCATATTAACACTACATGGATTTTCCAGCATGGTGGTAGTACTTCCCCTGACGAGCCACACACAAAGAGCTTTACAACTCTTTTTGATATGGATGTGAATGGTTTTGAAAGAAGAGGCAGGCCAAAGAAAATATGGATGCACTTTGAGAATAAAGACTTGAGTATGAAAACTAAGCACCGAGAATACGAATGATAAAGAGAGTGGAAGAAGAAAACCTGTAGTACCGACCCCACTAAAGTATAGGATAAGCACAGGAAGATGATGACTTATCCAAAGCCTATTCGGTACCGAATAGTTTCAAAATCATCGTCATATGAAAAGAAACTGCGCTGCTTATAAGTCATTTCACTATTGCACTGTATTTTATGAATAGAGCGTGCTGAAGCATGCGATGAATGTTTTTGACTTTTAAACGCGCACTCTCATCATTTTTCAATGTCAATCCGTTTTCGCAAAGATTTTGATCATCTTATATGATCAAGACTTGTTAGATGTGATTATATGGGATTGATACGAAAGCAGTTTTAAACTTGCTTAGAATGAAGATTTTAGATTATTCGATTTTTATCAAATAACTTATGATATCGTAAAATCGTATAGTATCATATCATGTAGTAGTAGGGCTTATTCTGTTTTTACAAAGGGCACAGAAAGTTCGTCTGAGGAAATTCTACCTACAGTGTTTGTTTTTTTGTTCTAATTGAATAGGTAGTTAGTTTGACTTTCAGAGAGTTATGTGGACGTGCTCTGTCAGGTAATTCAATTGTTATAGTCAAAGGTAAGATCAGGTCGCGTGGATCTGACACCTAGAGTCACCTAGTTTTAAGATGTTTCAAGGTTCGACTTTCGACTGACGTGACTAGAAACATAACAAAGAGCATATAATCTCTATCACTTGACACTGGCAAGATTGTCTATAGACAGGAGCCATATAAAAAAAAAAAAAAGGTAATCCTTGTGATTTTATTGAAGAAACATATTTTAACTTTTACTTTGACAGGTAGCACACTAGCTCGTTCCCTGACTTTAAAAATCATAACGTTTCAAATTCAAGATACTTTTTCCACCTGTAGGTAAGTATTATACTTTCAAAGCTTCTCCAACGGAGTGAGATGTGGTGGTAAAATTAAATTTTTCAATTTCAGTTTGCAGTTTTTTCATTATCTGGTTTTCTCTTTATAATTTAGAAGTCCGTGTGCAACTGAGATTCCAAGCAGGTACTAGGTGTGTTTTATTTAAATTCTTATACGAGGTATATTAAAAAAAACATTTAAACCGTTAGGGAATTAAGACAGACAAGACCGAGCGTCCAACACCCGATGTACATTTTTAAAAAAGTGGAAAGTCAATGGCTGGCACAGAAATGTTTATCTGTGGTGGATGGAGAAAGTTCAACATTTTTTGTTTATTGGGTACTGAAAAAATATTTTTATTTTTAAATGGATGAAGTTGCCAACAGATTACAGACACACTGTGAAGATTATTTATTAGGGCATCGATCACGATGGAAAATAATTGCGATGCTTTACCCCTCTCATTGAATAATGAATGAGTCGTCTTGTTCGTTTGATGTACGAGTTTTGATAATCTGTGTATCTTGCACTCAGTCATGATAATAAATAAATAAATATTGCTGGACAATCCACACAGCACCATCTAGCCCCAAAGTATTAAGCTACTCAAAGCTGGTTTTGCGTCACAGGTGGACTCTCGCCCGCTGCGCCACTGAGGTCGTCGATACAGGGGACACAGAAAGCAATAAAATGGCAAGAAGTTGTTAGTTGTCAGTTTGCTCCAATTTTTGAACATTCGAACCTCGAGGAGTCGATTCTAGCGCTTGCATATTTTATACGACTTTTGTAAACTAAAGTTTAGTAACGTGCATTCTGTATGAATCATAATCTTAGTATACGGTTTATAAATAATATGAATCATCATTCATTCACGTTGAATGTACGTTACTTTTGCGTGTGCAAGACAATGTATTTGAAAGAAGAGTATAGAACTATTTGTGTGAGGCTAATCCAGGGAAGTACTACTACCATGCTTATTTCTGCCGTTAAGTAAGAAGTCATGGTGTTTCGGTTTGAAAGGTGTGGTTACCTGTGAAATTACAGGCACATGAGGTTTTATGTCTATATTATCTATGTCTCATGCTGATAGATGCAAAGCAGCGCAGTTTTAGGTGATGGTAACCGCTTAACAACAGGTGGGCCATCACCTTGTTAGCTAGTAATTCAAGATTATTGGAAGATGTCTGAGAGAGGTAGTCGGAGGTACACCTTGGCACATACCCATTGAATCTATAATTGAATTGAATCTACCTTTCCCCAAATTTACAAATGAGGGTTAAGTTAACTGCCACCAAAATCCGGGGTTAAATTATGGAATTGCTTAAAGGCGACCTTGAAGGAGCTTTCGCCAATTTATCAAGAGCGGTAGTCAAACAATCCTAATTTGAGTTCTAAATAAACTGACAAGGCAATAACGCTTGGTGAACGATCAAATGCACACTTTTGACGCGTGCTATGCACAAACGCATTTTAAAATGAACATTTTAAAAATGTATTTGTAACTAAAATGTTAGAGCATAAAATTATTACTAAAAAACAAAAAAAAACAGTTAGTAAACTGAAGCTGAGCCGAATCATGTTACTAACAATCTATTTTCGACTATTATCGACCTCTGTGGCGCAGCGGGTGAGAGCCCGCTTGCGAGGCAAGAGGTTGTGGGTTCGATTCCCGCCTCGGAACAAATTTGTGGACGATCTGCACAAATTTTTTCTGCTGGTCTGCGCCTTTTCTATGTATCTATAATAAAAAATATCTTTCTATGGTAGGTTAGCACTTATATAATGTATTAAATTATCAGTATCAGTTATCTAGACCCATAACACAAGCTTTGACTAGCTTACTTAGGGGGTTGATGGTGCTGTGATTGCCCAGCATTATTCATTTATTTTGACGGGCGAACGGAACTTGCTGGATGTTACTGTTCAATTTCAGTATTTGAATCAACTTCTATGTTCATCACACAAAATTAAATGTTTGTTCTCAGTGGGGCTTCGATCAATGATTACCCATCATCAATGGTGTAATCGTTGATCGAAGCAGTGGGGAATGTACCTACCCACGGACTAGAGCACGGAAGGTAGAACTAGTGAGCTGTGAGCATTATGTGCGATGAGTTGATTAGAACATGGATTTCGCTAGGTTCAGTTTTCACTAGGTACACTACCATGTTTCTTTCAACATCACGCCTTATCCTGCCGCCAAGCAGCAACGCTGTGTCTCTGTTTTAAGAGTGTGGTTGCCGGTGTAATTACAGGCACATGAGGCTTAATATGCCTCAAGTTGATGGACGCAGCAGTGCACGCTCCTAGCGTGCGTGACTTACGAGGCATGGTGATGATGGTTACCACGTGGGCCATCTGCTTGATCCATTAGCTTGTTGCATATAAAATGTGTTTTTCATTTTTACAATTCCGGGACGAAATACATACAAATCGTATTAGGTATAGAAACCTCATTGCGTATCACATCTTCCTGAATTTGGGTTAAGAACTCCTCATTTTACGAGCCGTGGTACTATTATCCTGTGACGCAATAAAACGTGACAATCACACGAACTTTCGATGATAGCAGTCTATTTATGTATTCAATCTAAAGTTTCAGGTTCATTGTTCTTGCTAACCCAAAAAAGCAAGTTATAATATCGCATATAGATCGTATTACAGAAAAGTATACAGAAATTTATTAATTCCATAATTTTCCAATAGTCCGGGTGGGATTTGGTTGTGTTTGATTGATTAATACTTTATTTATTGCACACTAGCAGCGCCCCGCGGTTTCACCGATTAATACTTTATTTATTGCACACTAGCAGCGCCCCGCGGTTTCACCCGCGTAAGTTTAAGTCCTGGTATTCCCACGGGATAAAAAGTTACCTATGTGCTAACTATAATCTATCTCTGTGCCTAATTTCATCAAGATCCGTTCAGCCGTTCTGGCGTTATTGACTAACAAACATCCATACATTCATGCATTCAATACATACATACATCCAAACAGCACAAAGGCGAACTTCATGCTATGAAGTATTTATTATTTTCCTGATAACCTTCGAGTATTGTGCCAAGGGTGGATGCTATTCGCTATTCATATGCTCAGTTAATATAATATTGTACCGGGTTCGCAATTACTATAAGCAAAGGTTACTGCTCAACACTAGGTGAGTATTCAGTCGTCTGCCAGTTTCATCACTTTCGTCGCAGAAAATGATTCGATCAAAACGTAGACCAGATAGAAAATACGTAGTTTGTCCCTGGACTAATGTACTCGTAAACATTCATTTTATGGATAGCAACACAATTCAAGCCCAGAGCATAGAACAAGTTAATAGTATGTACCTGGGTAAATATTGGCGGTACTCTTGCTCTCAATTTTCCTCACTTTTACCTTCGTTTTTCACTTTATAGTCAGTTTTGTGATTTATTTAACAAATAATAAACCGAAACACAGCTTAGCCGACAATATGCTAAATTATCTTTCACATAGAAAAATATTTAGAGAGAGCACAGTAATAATAAACAGAGCAAAAGAAATGTCCTTCATAGAGAGTCAAGCGCGAGCATTTGACTTACACTTGGGTCGCCCCTTCCCACCAGATGGTACAGTCGGCTACGCAAGTGTATCAATTCAGCCGGAATGTATACTATTAGTTATGTTCATGGTATTGTTACAGCTTTGCACGGGAAGATTTATTTACAAAGTTAATTACAATGAATACCTTTAAAGTTAAAAAATTTGATACCTATAATAATATATTTTGCCAGAGGGCCATGGAACGCAGCATTCTCGGTTTCAAGCGCATTGACCGAGTGCGGAACACCATGTTGCGTTCCTTGACTGGCATAAGCGATGTGAGGGATAAAGCTGCCAGGCTCAAATGGGGTTGGGCGGGCCACATCAGCCAGATGCCTCCCGAAAGGTGGGCGAGGATCTGTACACCATGGGTTCCTTACGGACGTTGACCTCGTGGTCGGCCGAGGAAGCGATGGCGGGACGACCTAGATGCCTTTGAAGGTTAGGTAAGGTAAGTTGGTGGGAGGAGGCTCGGGATAGGGTGAACTGGAAGTCCTTGGGGGAGGCCTTTGCCCAGCAGTGGGACGGAATAGGCTAGGAAAAAATCTAATAATAATATATTTTATCTATATTTGGGGCAGACCGCGACCATTGCGAATGCTCTAGAGATAGTTTCCACTGCAACATTTCCTTAAAATTTACAGATTGCATACATTCTAGTGCAGCTGAATGTACGCATATGAGAACAATAAACGACATCTGTGATGAGTTTTCGACGTTTCTTTTAACGCTTTGCTGGTTATTTCTTGCTTTGTGGTACTAAAATTATGATACGTTTTATGTCATAGATAGTACATAAACCAGGTCACTAGTCAAGCCCAACAATACATATACAGACGGAAATAACTTTATGACTTCACCCTCCAATACGGTAGATAAACTCCCTCAGGTACTTTATGACCTAATACCAAATCAAGAGTCTGAAGTCAGAGATTTAGATATTGAGAGACGGCGGCGACGGGCTTGCAACCTGTCACGTATGGAATACCAACTACTGTAAAATGTGGGCATGTGCCAAATATTTCAACGTACCTCTGACTACCCTTTTAGACATCCCCAGAATAATTTAGAGTTAGTACTTTGTCCCAAAGAGATCCAGGGGGATATCTACCGTGCCTGGAGATTAAAATCGTGAAGCGGTTTCAGTTTTTTGTAAGAGTATGATATCCTAAAAAAAAAAACAATTTTGAAATTCTTTTTGGGAAAGGAATAATCCGTGTACGACCGTATGGTCACTCCCTAGACCACCGATGCATTTATTAGACTCTTCTCCTCTTACTAGCCCCCCGGTTTCTGAGAGCTCATCAACACTAATCGGCTGGCAAATCACTTGCTATTTCAGCTTTTACTTCAAATTAGATAGAGACAGCAAGGACTTGACAGCCGATTAGTCAAGCGATTGGTGTTCGAAAACTAGGGGCACAGATAAGAGAATACTATACTAGTACTAGCTAGGGGCAAGCCTAAGCCACACAATACTTATTGCGAATAGAAAATATATGAACTCATACGTTATATTCTACGAGTATGTCCTTGTGTAACACCCCCCATTATTTCTCACGTTTCAAGACATTATCTCTGCGACTAATCCGAAACATTCACGTAATCCGCACAAATGGGCATACAGATATAGCTAGTATACCTACTTACCTTCGTACAATTTACTAAGTGATACCTATCAGTACCCAGTCTTGCTTGTATGCTTACTTTGTTTTGATAGATAGCATAACTGCATTATTATTGAAAATAAACTTTAGAAGGGAGCGTGTATTTTATTATAATACTAGTTGGGCCCCGCGGTTTCACCCGCACAGATTTAAATCCCGTTATTTATACGGTATAAAAAGTATGTGCTATTCCAGACTACAATCTATTTATCTGCCAAGATTCATCCAAACAAACATCCATCCATCCATCCAAACTTTCACGTTTATAATATTAATAAACAAACAAGCATAGGTACGGCTCTCTTAATGGATAGCAGTTACCGTAGCCTAATGGAGACATCTCACAAGGCATAAGAAAGAAAGAAAATACATTTATTTTGGACACACACGATACATACACTTATAATAATTAAAACAAGAAAATACAATAAAAAAAAACATTAACAGAAGCACGACAAAAAAGCAAACACGAGAAGACAAAGAAGAACAATTTCAGGATAAAAACAGTCAGTAGAATAAACAGGTAAAGTAGAAATAAAAACAGAGAAGGACGTGTGTAGATAGGTGGAAGGTGCAAATCAGCTCGTGCCAAGTGCATGTGCGTGCAATCCAAAACAGGCCCCATCTCAGCTTATTGCCGCTCCACAAGTGAAGCGGCGCTGGTTTTCAGATGGGACCTAGGCGATTGAAACGTATGATTGATATAATATGCTCAGTAGGTACTAGGCGACTTCACGGCCGTCAAGGTAACAGATGACAGGGTAGGTACTTTTCTGAGCATAACATCTGTAAGCCTAAAGTTGATGGACCCAGGGCAGTGGTTCGTAGAGCACGTGAAGCAATCGTGAAGCAATTCTCTGCTATAGGTGATGGTTACCACTTAACACCATGTGAGCAACAGCTTTTACTATCAGCTAGTTTAAAGATTAAAAAAGACAAGTACCTAAGTACTTTAAAATAAAACAAGTACACAGTTTTCTCAATGAGCAAGTATTCCTCTGTCCTCAGTAATACAAAGGATTTCCCAAGTACACACTTCTGAACGGAAAATGTGCCGCGTTTGTCAAAGAAAAGTTTCATTATTATCGACTTATTTTGTGTCAGAAGATAAAGTCCCGTCTCAGACGACGTAATATCATCGTTTTATATCCCTTTTATGATCGTTCATACATTATTACACCAAAGTAAACTTACACCTACAAAAACCACGTATTTTCACATGGCAAAATCCAGATTTTTGTCTTTTACTTGGAGTAAAAGGAGAAACAGAAGAGGGAAAAAAGAGGCAAGATTGTATTTAAATTAGGAACAAATTCAAATTTCGAACAGTTTGTTATCAAGGCAGTGTAATTTTGTTTCATTAGTTTTACGAGTTTTTTGTCTAAATGAAATGCCAACGTTTAAAAGTCTAATAAAAATTTTATTACGAGTAAAGGAGCTAAGATGTTGACAGAGAAGTTCTACGCAATTTACGACTACTTCACTCGTTCTTTCAAGCCTAATTTTGTAAACCTTTATAGGTCTCCTGCGATTCATATGTGGCGCCCATTAATTTGTTTATTTCACTGTTAGATGTATTTTTTTAACAAGTGTTAGTTTGTAAGCCTATACCTACTAAATTTTAGAAATTGTAATAGAAAACAAACAAATCTTACCACTAAGAAAATTAAAATCCACCTCAATCTGTCTCCGACCCGCTTTTCTGCTTCAAAAACACTATATTGCTGTCATTGTTTATCAACCATAGACACAGAAAATTGTCCTCATTTTTCAATTCCACGAGTTTTGTTTGTTTATTTCAAATTTAGATTTCGAACGTCACATTTCAAAAAGTTTTCATGCGAGTTTCGACACTGGCTGAACATAACATTCCAGTCTTTGAATCGCACAGTTGTTGTTTATACCAAGATATAAACAAAATGTTATAGTTTTCAGTGGAGATTACGCGGGATGTTTCAGTTGGATGTACCGCAGGGAACACGTTCCATCGGCGCAGGAATCGCGTCTCGACTGAACCTGAAACCGCCGAAAGATACAAAGCTTTTGGGATCAGGGACGAACGAACCTATGAAAGTAATGTTGAAGATATTTCAATAACGAAATGTTTCTGTTTGAGAATTCTTTGTGGCTTGCGATGTTTATTAAATTTTTCAGACAGGTTTTACGGAACAAAACATCCTTTTTTACTTCTATTACTTTTCTTGTATGTGCTTCCATTCTATTAATGTAAAAATGCGAAAGACACGATGTTTGAATTTTTGTGGCACTATCACGCCCTAACCACTAATCCAATTGTGGTCAAACTTAGATTATTATTTAAAAAAAGTCTAGTGAAAGCTGTGTGAAATGATTTTTTTTTATGTTATTAACTATTTATTTAAAAGGACAAGAAAAAGAAGATGAAACTTAGATTATTATTTAAAAAAACGTCTAGTGAAAGCTGTGTGAAATGCAATTTTTTTAAATATTTTTAACTATTTATTTAAAAGGACAAAAAGAAGAAGACAATGACATTTGTACCCTTAAACTTAATTACATAAAATGGATACAAGTATTAACCAAAATTTTCAAATGATACATAAAAACATTGAATTATCGGCAGACCGTTTGAACGATCTAGAGAACGATTTATCTCTAACTAGATGCGCCCCGCGGTTTCACCCGCGCAGATATATCAGATTTAATTCGGTATTCCCACGGGATAAAAAATAGCTTATGTGTTATTCCAGACTATAATGTACTATATCTCTGTGCCAACTTTCATTCAGATCCGTTCAGCCGTTTCGGCGTGAAAGAGTAACAAACATCCATCCATCCATCCATCCATAGTTACAAACTTTCACGTTTATAATATTAGTAGGACTCTTAATTTCAAATTGTTTATTCATTAAAACTCTCTTACAAATCGTGCCTGAATCATAACCTAACATACAACAAAATAAAAAGCTGATGCCTTATATTTCACTAAAATATTAATTAAAATAAATGATAATAATTTCTGCGTATATTTTCATAATTAAAGTTTTCGGATTATAATAAGTGATTAGTATAATTAGGTTTGAAACTCATGTAGCGGCTGTAGGTACAGTAGGCTGCACTAAAATGTGTACAAGTAGTCAATTTTTTGATGACCTCTGTGGCGCAGAGGGCGCCTGCGACGCAAGAGGTTGCGGGTTCGATTCCCGCCTCAGAATAAAATTGTGTACGATCTGCAGAAATTTGTTCCGTGGTCTGGGTGTTTTCTATGTATAATAAAAAATATATATCTGGTAAGTACATAATTTATTAAATATATCTGTTGAACACAGCGCTATCTGTGATTCAACTGCTTTACTAATTCAATAAGCAATCTTTTTCTTTGATAATTTATCCTACCTATAAATCGCACACGAGCTTACTACTTAGTTTTGACTGCTGCCGCTTCGGGGCGCTGTTCCTACGAGTAGCAAATACGCACCGCGTATATAAGCACCGCGTGCGCAAGACTCGCTCTCTTTTCCGGCAACCGACTTGTACAGCCACAATACCTAATTTTAATAATATATACGCTTTGTTATAGCTGGCCTGGTTTTCTTCCTCCTGCATCTGACAATATCAGTTATCTATTAGTACCCATAACACAAGCTTTAGTAGCTTACTTTGGGGCTAGATGGTGCTGTGTGGATTGTCCAGCATTATTTATTTATTATTATTACATAATACAAAATAACAAAAACATTGATTAACAAGCTACGCACTACGCTAATTTCAGTAGTTATTTTCATACATTTCTTGCATTGCTGTATACTTTTGAACAATGCTTAATTTTTTGAAATCCGAAAATTCTAGAGTTTTTTATGCCAAAGCAGGCAGACGAGCATACGGGCCACCTGATGGGAAGTGGTCACCGTCGCCCATTAACCACCTGCAACACCAAAGCCGTTGCTGATGCGCTGCCGGCCTTTTAAGAGGTGACAAGCCCGCCTTTTGAAGGACCCCATGTCGTAACTCCGAGGAAAAACCGCAGGGGGAAGTTCGTTCCACAACTAGAGTAGAGAAAAAAAAGAAAGAAAGAAAGATATTAAAAAAATGTCTTTCGGAACCTGCACTACGAAATATTGTTTGGTCGTCTTAATCCATTTTGGACTTTAGCATCCATCGATAAAACTTATATTTGAGTAGCAGATCTACATTTTCTCTCTGAATTGTTGTTTTAGCTTTGAACACAATTTTGTATATCTACGGTAAACTTCGTGATCTGAGGAAGGTTCTTACAGACATTTTGTTTAATATATTCGTTGGTATGATAGGCTTCAGTCCTGCCCTTAGGATTCTGCTCATAGGAGCTAGTGATCGGTGTGAATTAGATACTGTTCTAATGAATTGGTGAGCATTGCATACAGTTTTTCGTTCTGCATTATATACCTATAGATAGACATTAATTGCTATAGATTGTAGCCTATAGATTGACGACCTCAGTGGCGCAGCGAGCGAGAGTCCGCCTGCAAGCAAGAGGTTGCGGGTTTCATTTCCGCATCGGAAAAAATTTGTGTACGATCTGCAGAAATTTGTTCTGTTGGGCTGGGTGTTTTCTATGTATAATAAAAAATATATATCTATGTAAGTATATAATGTATTATGTATATCAATTATCTAGCACCCATAACACAAGCTTTGAATAGCTTACTTTGGGGCTAGATGGTGCTGTGTAGATTGTCCATTAACAAGGTTCACTTTGAAACGTCTAATACTAGGTAAATATATACCACCAGTTCATCGCGACCAAGCGATATGTGCTTTTCTATGACAACAACACTATCGCCACCCACGTGATTGTTTCGGTGGTACGTTAGAATGTCTACATTCTAACGTAAGGTGATCGAACTAATTTCGGTATCTACTAGGTGATACTCTCAGTGATTTTGTTGTTAATCTGTAGAATAGCACACAGATCGGTAACATTTTACCTACATTAATAAAAATCTATACGTAAGCTATGTATCAAAGGCAGGGCAGTGTTTTCATTGTAAATTGATTGATACGAGGTATGATGGGACAATTTTCCGGTTGGTGTGGTAAACTTTGCGGTCGCAATCCTTTCCGCCGATGCACACGTGACCCATATCGGCATAACTGGTTATGGGCCACGTAACGAGCTTTCGATACAATAATGATTGCGTAGATTGCTCTGTTATGTAACATATATTATTTCATGGCACCAAGGCAACAGGGAATTATTTTGACTTAAAATAAGACTGTGGAAATAAACTAAATGAACATGGTGGCGCTAAGGTATATGTGTAAAGTTTTCAATATGTCACACAATGAAGTAAAAAATTAAGTACTTACACAGTTTTAAAATACGTTAAATCTAAGTTATGTGTGCCACAAACCACTCAACTGTGGGAGGTTTCTCATGATAATTTCGATTAGATGATTATTTTTTTAACATCCTACTAATATTATAAATGCGAAAGTATGTAAGTATGGATGGATGGATTTTGTTACTCTATAACTCCAGAAGGCTGAACGGATCTTGGTGAAAATCGGCACAGAGATATATTATAGTCTGGAATACATAGGCTACTTTTTTCCCGTGGGAATACCGGGATTTAAATCTGCGCGGGTGAAACCGCGGGGCGCAACTAGTACATTATAGTGTCTTGAAGGGTAAGAATATGTTAGCATAAATTTTAGCCCGAAATTGATGGATAGATTAGGTAAATCGATTAGGCCTTGGCTTTACGAAAAGTGTTTTAGGTAGGTACGTGATTTTATTTCTATGGCAAGGAAGAATATTTTCATGGTTGGCGAACATAAGAAATAGGCAAAGCTTGTGAGAGTTTGTTAAAACGGCAGAAAATTTCAATTTTATTAAGCTTCTGGTGATCCAATACCATCACCGAAGTAAAATGGAAGGGTAGTAAAAAGGAAGGTACAAGGTACAAAGGAAGTGTCTTTAAGTAATACTAAATTATTACTAACTTACAGTTTATTCCGAACTCCCTCTTCGCCTCCCCCCACTTTTCATAGTTTAGTCTACAGTTTAGTAGATCTTTGGACCATTCACATAAAAGTAACATTGTTTTAAAAACGTGTCTATTAAAAGTGTCTACCTGAATTATATTCCATTTATCTAGCTTCATTCAAATCTGTCCACCCGCTACGGCCGGCTTGATTGAAACACGAAAAACATCCAAATATCATTGCAAGAGTATTCAAATTCCTTGTTAGGACCCAAATAGGGTAGTCTTAGAGCATTTATAACGGGAGTTGCCAAGCGCTACTTTTAGTACTAAAATCTTTCTGCCGGTTTTCGCGGGAGGCGAGGTAGTACGGTACACAACACATTTACATAATCACGCATACTAATGCAGAAAAATTAAGCGTCCCTATAAACGCACACGCAAGTAAAAGCTGTACACCAACACAAAAACAATAACACAACTAAAGAATTACTGTTGTTACACTTTTGTTTAGTTACACACTAACACAAAAAACTAGTGATGGGTTGTAAAAAGACCGACAAAATGAATGATTTCATATGAATGAAATCAGGGTGGTTCAAAATCATATACTTTTCCTTTTTTTAGCCAAGATTAACAAACGTGTACCTGTCTAGCCTAGTAGGTATTACTAAGTAAATAGAGTGCTGGCACCGACTCCAAAAATATCAGTAATTGTATAATGTCATAATAATAAAATTATAAGATTTGTTGAAAAAATGGATACCTATTTGTAAGTAGATTGAAATATAAATCCATAATGCAATTATTTTTAACTTTTTAGTGTATTTTTCATAACAAATTGGATAGCAGTTTTGGAGTCGGTTTTTTTTTTGTAAAAAATATTTTATTAAGAGTTTGTAGAGCGTAATCTCTAAAACTACTGAAACGATTTTAAAAATTATTTTACAAATAGAAAAGCTACACTGTTGTTGAGTAACTTTAAGCTATATTCTATTTTCGCAAGTAGTAAGTAATCTTTCAAGTAAGTAGTCTTTCATGAATGCATTTTTAGATAAATTTTTTGTTTCTTTATTGGTATGATGTGTCCAGCAGTGGACTTACATAGGCTGATGATGATGATTGGTATGACGGGGAAAGGTGATGAAAAATTGTGGCGACGATAAAAAAGTAGCCCATGTCCCTCTCCAGCTAACATACTACAGCTATACAAAAATCACGTTTATACGATTCTGCGTTCATAAAGTACAAAGAAAATAGCAATAAACCAACGACACAGCACAACTAATATTTTAAGGGAGCTCCATAAAGCGACGTATTGAAGGCAGAATGACAGAGACAGTTTTTGTAGAGTCCAATACTGAACCTCCTTTTTTAAATCGGTTAAATATGGGTACAAAAAACACATCGCATTTTATTCTAATTTTACGTTCATTCCATCATTCATTCAATCGATTTCGCTCAACTAGTCCCCACACTACGCCTTCTACCAAGGAATATAAATTCACCGACACCTCCTACCAAGACGAAGCCGTCGTATTAAAACTGTCGTAACTGGTATTCCATTAAACGTAATTACAAAACCAATTGACTAAAATATCACTTACTTGTGATAGGAAATACCGTGTTCCCTAAAGTTTGATGTCTCTGATCTCCTTTTACACCGAAATACCGCACAATTCACCATTTTTACTGAGCACTACTTCGCGACACGAAACGACAACTAATGGCCGCGGTGATGAGTGAAGTAGTTTTATATAACGTGCATGGCCAAATCGCGTCTTATGGCCGGCAGAGGGGTACGCCTTGCGTTAACATCACCATTATAAATGCTCTAAGAGGGTAGTAGTTCATCTCGCTCGCACAATTCGAAATGTAAAAATAGTTATTTGTTATACAAGAGTGCAAAGTTGCTTTTTAACCGCGTGTTCAATTTTGATGACCGAGCAAGCGAAGGATTCTAAAATTTAATCACGAGCGCAGCGAGTGATTCAAAATTAGAATCCTGAGCGTTAGCGAGGGAATCAAAAGAGCACGAGGTGAAAAATCTTTGCACTCGAGTGCAACACGTAACTTTTCATTCCACCTCAGCGAGGAAATGACTAAAAATACTTCTCGCGTGATTGTTGAGGGAGAAAGCTCATTTGCGCATTATTAACAGTTTCAGTCAATTCTGTTGGCGTCGAACAAACTTCCTCGTCGCTAGAATCACTCATTTTAGTTTTTTCACTTGTTTTCAAGTTTCTTGTTTTTAATATAAGGTTTAACAATGACGTGAAAAAATGCCGCGTAAAGAACCGCGTACAAAGCAAATTGAAAAAAGAACACCAAGAAGGTTCCGAGTCTGAGCTTTTAACAAATTAAAAAAAAGTTGTATGATATATTCGGCACCATAGAGGTAGCAGTAAATAGGTTTAATGTTTTTTTTTAATTCACAAACTTAGTGCACACGATGTTCTAAATTCAATTTACTTTATCCTCTAGAGAATAAAAACGGCTTTTGCACTTAGATATTGAAGAGCAAAAATACTCTTTCCGAGTTGGTGGGATGAAAAAGTAATTTGACGGCGGTCAGCCCCAAGGAATTTGAATACAAGGTCAGCCCCTTTAAGTATTTTGTACTTTATTGAGTACTGCGACCAAGGAATTTGAATACTATCTATTTATATTCCTTGACTGCGACTTACGAGGGGAGGTCCAAAAGTCCGCGGAATGGAGGAGTTGTAATGAAATTAAAACAACTAAACTATTTCTCTTTCAATATAATTACCTTTGAGCTTAATACATTTTTCAGATCTAGAAATTAACTTATGTATACCATCAAAAAATATTTTTTCTCTTTGCCCTCAAAATGAGCTAAATCGCCGCCTTAACTTCTTCATCGTCTTGAAACTTTTTTCCCTTAGATATTTTTTCAAATTTGGAAAAGACCATGCCACTTGTAAATGTAAATCATGGTTTTACCAAGGCACTAATCTCCATAAACGGCTCCCATCTCAATCATTATGGCACGAAACTCAATTTGCTCCATTGTTGCAGTTTTTTTCCGGATTGACTCGTTTGTAGGGCGATATCTCGTAAATGAATGATGTTCAAGGGCTAAAAATTTACATGTATACCCTTAATGAGTACCTAATTAGCGACATACCAAAAAAAAGTAGCTACCTGCATCCTTTTCCCCCCGTTCCGCGGACTTTTGGACCTCCCCTAGTACTATTTTGTATCTATAGCGTCTTATGTTCTCTTCCAAACCACTTTCCTTTGCAAACATTTGCATTATAAACAGTGCACTCTGGAACTTCGATGGATAGTGCACAGGAGACAGGAAGATCGAGGATTACCAAGCGAGCAAACCTCATTAGTTTTCACTGAACAATGAAGAAAGAGCGGCGCTGGTTAGAGCTTCAATATTTTGTAGAATATTACTTGTTTGTTTAATTAACGGACATACTAAATTCGAGCACTATCATCGTTTGTGTAATATATCAGCTAACATTCACAATCATCAATACCAACACCATAATTATGTGTTTTCTAAGACACACGTATGACACAGCCTTTTACAGGCTAGGCTCTTAAGATACCTAATGTGGGAGATTCTTACACTGTATGTAATATGACATCTCCTAAATACATACTCAAAGAAGCTGTAGTCTACAACATCGAGCCTTACAATAGCATTTCTCTGGAAGTCTTAATAATATTTTTTTCAACACTATTGCTCATAAAGTGGCTCTACGGTCACCGCAATTAGGCACAGAATGACACCCATTATTCAAACTGTGACTTTTTCATTGTAACCCACTTGTGAGTTATAGATTTTTTGTTAATTTTTATTGGTTGCTAAAAAAGTTTTTATTCAAAAAAAAAGATCGTATTCAATAGAACAAATAAATTAATGTTCCTATTGCTTGCTCATTTCATGCAACTTCTTATATTATAGATAATTTTAACTGGTACGTGTATAATAAGTAAAACATTCACTCAAATATAACTTTTGTTTTCTCTGTAATAAAAGAAAAATTAAATTCCCCATTTTGTACGTGGCAGAATAGGCGCAATACTTTACCCTATGCGCGGAAAATAAAAAAAAACCTCATCCCTTTAGTTTGTGGCCGATCGCGATGAGCGCGCTTATGAAAACTGATTAATTTTTCCCGCCGAAGCGAAACATTTTTCACAACTCATTTTCACTGTTGAAATTATAGTTATTTATTAATTAAAATGTCTACAAGTTACGAAGAAAATGATTTACGTTGTACACCGCCCGATTTATGATGTGAAACCCTTAACGTATGGAAACATTACTACCTGAAAACTCCAAGGAAAAATATCTGTTCTGTGAGTTTTTATTATTATTTTATTCACAAATGTGTTGAAAAACGTCGTATGATACACGTGTGGATTGATGATTACCGTCCTCGGCTCTCTTAAGACCTCAATGGCGCCTCAGCGGCATGTGATTGCATACAATATGGTTGTTTGCGATTTTTCGAAATTGGGATCAGTGATTTTATATTTTTCAAAATGTCGAATCGTGCGAGCAAGAGTCACATTAGCTCTTGTATTCACCTTAAGGCGTTGAAAAAACCTAATATTTCTCTCGCTCGCACGATTCGACATTTTGAAAGATATAAAATCACAAATTCCAATTTGGAAAAATCGCAAACAACCATTTTGTATGCAATCACATTGCGCATAGTTTGGTAAAAATTTCATTTTGATTGATGAAAGTTTTCCTGCTCAAAAGTTTGCTTGAGTACGAAAACTAGAAAAACAAACTTTTAAGTAGGAAACCTTGTATCGATCAAAATGATATTTTTAATCAACTGTGCGCAATGTGATTGCACACAAAATGGTTGTTTGCGATTTTTCGAAATTGGGATCACTGATTTTATATTTTTCAAAATGTCGAATCGTGCGAGCGAGAGTCACATTAGCTCTTGTATTCGCCTTGAATACAGAACGAACACCAATGAAAAAGGTCCAATATATCTGCAGCTCGCTTTTACCTACTCCTGGTAACATCCTGTGCCACCAAATGTGTCAGACGATGGATAAAAGGCTTTATTCACCCACTTTTTTTACAAACGCTTCACGTATGCGACATCATATGCACGTATAAAATAACCTTACTCCATCGAGGCAGCGATGAAACGAGATAAAAAAGCTTTTTAGCATTCAACAGGTCGAAGGAAAATTTACATTTTTCGGGCTAAAGAGTTTCTTTACGAAACACGGAAAGGGTGGAAATATAAAGTCATTAGAGAGAATTCTAAAAATGTTTTACATCAATCACTTGATATTTTAGGTTATAACAAAGATTTCCTTTTCCGAAAAGGGATTGAATGTTTTATAGTTAGAAAGGGAATTGTTTTTATGTCGCGCATTTTAGGAACTCATCTTAATTTTTAAATCAAAGAAAACGACGTCGTCTTCTTTATTATCTTATTGTTTTATTACTTAAGTATCAACCTTCCCATTTTAATAAAAAACAAATGAATCATTAAGTTTTTTTTAATGTTTATGTTCATCTACCCTTAACTCATATGTAATTTCGGTCAGCTCTCCTAATCGTTCTCACAAATCTGGAGAAAACACATATCTGGAGTGTTTTCTGGGTCATGGCCTCTTGGGTCGGTCAATACCTTATTTTATATAATCGAATATATATTGTAAATACTATACATACGAGTATGTTCATTAAAAAAAATATGTTTGACCTTCGCTTTCTATTTGATATGTTTTTTCCCCGGAGCATGGTCAACAATTACAAGTATTCGCTATTCAGAGCACGTACCCATCCAGGCATCCAATTATGGATTTCCCTTGGAAACCAAAGCTAATGATTTTCAATGAGTTTCAATCATGGAGGTTTTATCTTTTTTTGTATTTACATTGTATTGTAGAATAGACTTATACGTTTTGTCAAATGATTTACACAGCAAGGTTTTATGCAGGAATTTGAACTATATTCCTTGGTTTTATGTCCCTGTTTAGGTGACTACTCACTTACGTACTTAATGTACGAGTGAGCAAAGCGCACGGACATCTTGGACGATTTTGTGTGTATTTAGATACATATTAGTACGAGTACGTATATGCGTACGTAGTGCGAGCATAACATTCTAACAGTTGATCCTCTGTATGAAATTTGGTAGGTCGATATTGGAGCACAAACACAAGCAGACGCAGCTTGGTTGGTGCATCGTAAGATAATCGACTGAGAAATTATAAGAACTATTCATAAAATTGTAATCTTACATACAAAAAAACGCTAAGGGTATGTATAAAAATATAATGTATGTTAACCGGCAATACATAAGAACTATAAGTACAGGAGTATTCAATCAAATCGGTTTCAATCAAAAAGTAAATAAATAAATAAATAATGCTGGACAATCCACACAGCATCACTAGCCCCAAAGTAAGCTACTCAAAGCTTGTGTTATGGGTACTAGATGACTGATATATTTAATACATTATATACTTACATAGATAGATATTTTTTATTAGACATAAACACCCAGACCAGCGGAACAAATTTCTGCAGATCGTACACAAATTTGTTCCGAGGCGGGAATCGAACCCGCAACCTCTTGGGTCACAGACGGACTCTCGCCCGCTGAGGTCGTCAAAGTGTTTGCAGGTGTCAATACCCGATTGGTAACGCAGATTTTGTCATTTTGCTCTTGTCGACTTTTTATCGACTCTTGCGCAATCCGTTTCGAAAGTGCTCCAATTTCGTCGGTTTGGTTCGACAATTTTGTCCGCTCTTTCACAGCTCCGATAGCCGTGATCGTCTAGTGGTTAGGACCCTACGTTGTGGCCGTAGTAACCCAGGTTCGAATCCTGGTCACGGCAGTGAAAACTGTCGCGGCGGAGCATATTTTTTATAGATAATAATATTGTCTTCGTAAAAATTGATAGTGAAATATAGCGACTCATTTCAAGTTTATTGTAGTACATATGTTACAACATTCCTTAAAAAAATTGTTTAGTTTTTCCTTAAAAATTTACTGACTTAAGTCGGCGAGTGAAGATTTTTCTTTATACGACATCCATGGTTGGGGGTTTGCAGCCAGTAAATAAGGGGTAATGGGTTGGACCAACCAGTTTAAGTCTACGAGGGTGTAACCCGCGTGCACCAGTGACCAGCCACGATCCCATGTCGAGCCATAAATTGGGGCACGTAAAAGTGTAATATCAGATTTATTTACACCGGTGAACATACTATACGATATACCAGGGTTTCCTAAATGGTGGTCCGCAGGTATTCCGCGGTCTGTTCGAGATTTAAATAAAACGTTCGTAAAATACTCATAACCGCACCGCATCATCGCGTCGCATCGCGTCGATGTTTTGCAATACTTATAATAATTATTTCTCATAATTTGTTCTTTCTCTCGAGTCTAACCTGCATATATTCAAACTACAAGGTAAACATATCAAAACCGCCAGCTAGGGTTCCGCCAAAAAATGTATGATCAATGGCCAAATAAAATTAGGAACCCCTGCCATATACGATAAAAGAAATTAGCCTAAATAAAATACAGATTTTCAATGCACATAAAATATTAAAAACTGAGATATGTTTCGTTTATTAAACGCGCGTTATTATCGCAGCAATGTGTAACTCCATGCGCGTCCTAATACAAATTGTACTGAAAACAGATATCGCAATAACGCAATTGCAAAATCACGCCTGTGGGGGGGGAGACATATGTAGATAGCCTGTATTGAACGTATGTTTTTCAGTAGGTAAATTGGATACGAATATACAGGAAAAAGGGGCACATAGTAAATCCACCTCAAACTCACCACAGACCTACCGTAGTGCAAACGAGTTTAGGAACTCTTCCAAACGCAATTTAGCTTTAGTCTTTAGAAAAGAGGAATATAAATCCACTGGTCTGGAAACTGTGCTCTGGCTAGATGTGAGGCGTGTTTCACGCACTACACTTTGAAAAAGGTTATAGAAATTGAATATAAAATACTAGCGGCCACCTCTGCGATAACTGTACAAACCCACATAATTTAAGAGAGTAAATTTGAGTACCTACCTACATTGCTTTAAATTTTTTCGATGTTTTTAGAAGTACACACGCGTAGCTTTTGCTACGAGATCCTAGCGGCTGGTCTACGCCGTAGCACTATAAGCCGTAGCAAAAAGGATAATGCACATAAAATGACGACACAATTATACAGTTGAAAGATATTATTACAGAAGTAGTAGGTATAGTATATAGCTACACTTTACTATGTATTTTTATTTATGTAGTCATTCAGCACTCTCCCTAAAGTCTGGGAATACCAATGGTCATCGCAAGAAGTCTGTGAATGGATAGGGCTTAACTAACTTAGAAACTTATGATGGCTTCTGTCTAGCAGTGGACTTCTGCAGGATTATGAAGATGTTGATTACAAAACACGTAACATTTTGATAGCATTTGTCCGAACAATTTGGACGTTTTTAACCGGCTTGAATTGGTCTGACTTGACTATAAAGTATTTAATATATGATAACCTACGAATAAATATTGTATATACTAGACCACCGGAGAGCACCGGTGGTCTAGTGGAAGTGACCCCGCCTTCCGATCGTAAGGTCGCAGGTTCGAATCCGGTCGCGCACCAATGGATTTTTCTATCGAAAAATTTATGTGCGCAATGCCAGTGCTCTCAAACGGTGAAGGAAAACATCGTGAGGAAACCAGTTGTAGTATTCTAGCAGCGGCGATGGGCTTGCAACCTGTCACGTATGGAATACTAACTACTGCAAAATGTGGGTATGTGCCAAATGTAATGTTTGGACGTACCTCTGACTACCCCCCTTGGACATCCTCAAAGAATCTTGAGTAAGTACATGGTACTGAGAGATCTGAAGGGATATCTACCGTGCCTGGGGATCAAAGTCGTGAAGCTGTTTCAGTTACGAATAAATATTATAAAACTGACAAAATTGTCGGTCAAATGACGGTGCCATAAACGGAGAGAAGAAGAGGCATTTACAACTAACTCAGTCAATTTGTTGGGCGCTAAATAAATTACAATCGACAAAAATAATTGACTTGCTTGAAATACCTTACATTAAATTTCTAACCGTAATAAACTTCCTGATAGGTACTGCAAACAATCTAAAAGCCATTAAAACATTTCGAAATGGATTCTTAGCTCTGTTAGTTTGTGGGTCTTCAACTGAAACAATCCACCTTGGTTTCGTAATTAAACTAAACTTATTGTAACTTCAGCTAAATTATATATTATGCTTCGTATTTTAAGTCGATGCTCAAGCTTACTATATAAATAAAAGTGATTTAAAATAATTGTGGAGATATCCTTCCAAAACGAAACACAGCATCGCTGCTTTTCAGCAGAAATATGCATGCTGGTACCAATAAATAAATTAAATATTTATATATATTGGTGGTCTTTCCATACAGCACTACCTAGCCCCAAACTAAGCCATAGCTTGTAATATGGGAATGAAATAGCTGATATAATACATATTATATATTTTTAGCACATTTTTATAATATACAATAACACCCGGAGAGTAAATACACATCTATGTTCATCACACAAATGTTTCTTGACTTCTTATTTGACGACCTCAGTGGCTCAGCGGGAAAGACCGCCTGCGACGCAAGAGGTTGCGGGTTCGATTCCCGCCTCGGAACAAATTTGTGTACGATCTGCAGAAATTTGTTCCGTTTGTCTGGGTGTTTATGTATAATAAAAATATATATCTATGTACGTATATAATGTATTATATATATCAGTCATCTACGAGTAGTACCCATAACACAAGCTTTGAGTACTTTGGAGCTATATGATGCTGTGTGGATTGTCCAGCATTATTTATTTATTTATTCTCGATGGGAATCAAACCCTCGGCCTACGGCGCAGAAGGCAGAGCTACTACGAACTGAGCTATGAAGGCTGTCATTATCATTAAAAGACATGTACTACTCTCAGACTGCGTTTTAATATCGGACTTAGGGTTTAATCTTAGTTGAATCTCAGAATACGAGCACGAAAGCACGAGCCAGTATTTACTTTACGGATATCAAAAGGAGAGATGAACCTGTTGAAGTTCAGAGCTTCAAAGGATGCTGCGGGATCTCGTAGTCTTTGTCTGAAGCAAGATTATATAATGTTGACTTTACAAATTGTGATTTCATTCGTGGCCTGTGTTTATCTAAAAGATATTCGTAATATATATAAGTTAATGACCTTTCTCTCTGAGAATATACATCGCTAATTTTCAGATTGTTGTAGCGCCTGCGGCCTACTTTAGATGATTTCTTGATACCTCCAAATATTTCAAGTGATATATTATTTATCTGAGTACCTATTTTAATAGTTATTTGTTATACAAGAGTGCAAAGTTGCTTTTCAACCGGTGTTCAATTTTGATGACCGAGCAAGCGAAGGATTCTAAAATTTAATCACAAGCGCAGCGAGTGATTCGAAATTAGAATCCTGAGCGTTAGCGAGGGAATCAAAAGAGCACGAGGTGAAAAATCTTTGCACTCGAGTGCAACACGTAACTTTTCATTCCACCTCAGCGAGGAAATGACTAAATGCAAAAAAAAAGTTTACAATCACAAGATAGGTACTTTTATTTCAGTTTAGGTATTAACTACTACATTATGACAGGTAAGTATTACAGAATAATCTTTAAATTATAACAAAATAATACTAAGGTATAATTAAGAAAATTTTCACTTGTTTTCAAGTTTCTTGTTTTTAATATAAGGTTTAACAATGACGTGAAAAAATGCTGCGTAAAGAACCGCGTACAAAGCAAATTGAAAAAAGAACACCAAGAAGGTTCCGAGTCTGAGTTTTTAACAAATTAAAAAAAAGTTGTATGATATATTCGGCACCAGTAAATAGGTTTAATGTTTTTTTTAATTCACAAACTTAGTGTACACGATGTTCTTAATTCAATTTACTTTATCCTCTAGAGAATAAAAACGGCTTTTGCACTCAGATATTGAACAGCAAAAATACTCTTGCCGAGATGGTGGGATGAAAAAAAATTTTCTTACTTGGTTTTAGAATTTACAAGTAGGTTTTATAATTTGCCAGCGGCTTCGATTGCGTGGTAGGGATAAATTCCGGCATAAAAGGAGCACTCAGCTATTCATAAAAACAAAAGTTATGGTATTGTTTGATTGTAGGAGGTAATCTTTTTAATAATCATTTATTGTTCAACATAGGTAGGTACAGATACAGATTACAGGCACATGAGGTTTAACATCTGTATGCCTCAAGTTGATGGACGCAGGGCAGTGCATCGTAGGGCACGTTCCTATTGTGCGTGACCTACGGGGCAATGTTTTGTTTATAGGTGATAGTTACCCCTTAACATCAGGGGGGGCATCTGCTTGTTCCATCAGCTGGTTGTATAAAAAAAAAAGATAAATAGCCAGTGGAACCTCTGTGTAACCAATTGTGATTATTGAATTACTAAGGCAATCCTGAAATCCTGAAGACGATTTAATTGGATTAAAAGAAAGATTTCAATCACAAGCTACAGAGTAAATGAGCATATACTACATACCTTATGCTTAATGTAAAATTTACCTAACAGAGTACAAGTAACAATTTTGAATTTTGAATCAGCTATTTTTCTATTTGTTTTTGGAAAACAAACAGAATAATAGATTAGATTCGGTTTGTTCTCCAAAAACAAATATTAAACAACAGCCAAGCCATTTTTACAGGCATCATGAACAGCATAATTTCTTAGTTAACTAATATTTACGAATGCTCATAATCCCTCGATTTTGCTGAGGTGTCGGAAATTACTTAATTACAACGTAAATTATATTTTATCATGAAAGGGACTTAACAAGCTTCATGATGGAACAGGGTTGGACCTAGTTTTCAAGACTACTCTTTTTATTATATAATCTATGTTTTGTAGGTGTTCTAACGCTTAAAATTGGAGAGATTTTCCGTCTCTTATTTGCAATCTTGGATAAATAGGTGCTTATTACAATTCAATAAAAGAAGATGAAGCAGTAATGTTCTAGAAACGTGTCTTAGAATACCTACCTGAGGAATTCGTGAATTGAAAATATTAGCCCATTTCAGCAACGGGGCGCCATGATGTCTGCAATTCACTTGAATAACACCTTCGAGCCGGCCCTGAAACGGTGAGCTCAATGGAATGGTCGGGTGTTTCATCACTCCAATGAAATTAAGTGGGGGTGGGTAATTTGGAATGCGCGGATGAGTATAATAAAGTATTTCTCCATTATAATCATAATAACTTTAATTTTGTAGATGTTTTGGTGATGAGCACCGGTGGTCTAGTGGGAGTGACCTCGCCTTCCGATCGTAAGGTCGCAGGTTCGAATCCAGTCGTGCACCAATGGATTTTTCTATAGAAAAATTTATGTGCGCAATGCCAGTGCTCTTAAACGGTGAAGGAAAACCTCGTGAGGAAACCAGTTAGTATTCTAACAGCGGCGATGGGCTTGCAACCTGTCACGTATGGAATAATAACTACTGCAAAATGTAGGTTTGTACCAAATGTAATGTTTGGACGTACCTCTGAATACCCCCCTTAGACATCCTCAAAGAATCTTGAATTAGTACCTACTTGGTACTGGGAGATCTGAAG
This sequence comes from Plemyria rubiginata, assembly GCA_963576535.1. Classification (NCBI taxonomy): domain Eukaryota; kingdom Metazoa; phylum Arthropoda; class Insecta; order Lepidoptera; family Geometridae; genus Plemyria; species Plemyria rubiginata. The sequence goes on from OY754907.1 coordinate 13,871,381, forward strand.
GGATATCTACCGTGCCTGGGGATCAAAGTCGTGAAGCTGTTTCAGTTTTTCAGTTTTTTTTTGTAGATGTTTCTCATTGCGGAGCATCTACCAAATTAAAGATATTATATTTTTAATTAGTTAACCTTAGGTACGAGGCCAAAGTAAGATTGAGTTAATTAAGTTTTTCTTTAACCTAATGAGGTTTTTAAGACATATGACATTGGATCATGTTTGATAAGACAATACTATTGCTGAACTATGTGCAATGTTTTTATTGCATTCAACTTGGTTGATTGCAATTTTTAACAATTACGTTTAATGATTTAATATATTTAAACATTGAAATGCGCGAGCGAGGTGTAAATCAGTGGTAGTCTGCGCCTTATGCGTTTACCAAAACTCATAGTCGTTTGCAATTACTAATCTGCAGGCGCTAAGGGCAGGAAGATGAGGCGCTCAACGCTAGTATTTGATCTCGTAGATCGAAAAATATATACTTTGGTGTGATCCTTTGTTTTACACTTGTCACGACTCAATCCATGTACAGTCAGCTAAGGAAACTGAATAACGATTCTTCAACGCCACTGTTTAGAAAGAAGAACAGGCAAGAGACTATCTCGTTTGCTCTTGCAAATCATCGGGCGCTACACTGTTCTTATACGTACCTACTGTACGTACATTACTGTACCTACAACTATGTATCAGGTGAGATTGTGTAACTAATTATGTAAGTAGATGGGTAGTAGGCTTAGATTGCAGAAGAGAATGAATATTGTTAACCAAATAATATTAAATATTATAATAACAGCTTCACAATTTTGATTCCTAGGCACGGTAGTTATCCTGATCAGTATGAACTCACCTACCTAACACGTTGTTCATATTTTTCAGTATAGAGTGTGAATTCGACACTTGCTTGATAGTTACTGTACTAGAAAATAAGATGTAACGCCAATCGCAAAGCACAATAATCACTGAATCGTCTCGTTAACGAAGTAATTCTAAGCCAATTTCACGCGATCAAGCCAAGAAGAATAATGTCTCTCTCTGCCCCGAAGGATACATCCGATTGTCCCCAATTTGCCGTCTCCCCGACAAAGGGACTGGATGGCTGCCACAAAACGGCGAATTTACCCAATAAATCTAACACTTCTAACTCGCTGATTTTTCGGTAAGGATTGAAACTTTCTTCGGAACGTCTCAGGCTACATTATCACGAAGTGGGTTTCACTTGAACGTGGATAACTTACTTTAGTGGAAGGGTAAGAGACACTTTATCTACCCACTAGCTGATCCCGCGGCTTTGCTCGCGCTCGTATACTTTGAACATCTTATACAAACTTTCATCCCCTATTTTATCCCCTTGGGGGTAGAATTGATCAAAACCCTTTCTTAGCGGATGCCTACGTCATAACATTTACCTGCATGCCAAGTTTCAGCCCGATCCGTCCAGTGGTTTGGGCTGTGCGTTGATAGATCACTATGTCAGTCAGCCAGTCAGTCAGTCAGTCACCTTTGAGTTATGTATATTTATTGATTTATGGGTATTATTACTTTTTCTTTCAGGCTTTGGTTGCGATACTGGCGTTAGATTCAACTAGATTGTAAGACGTTTGAAATTGATCCTTGTGTTTGAACTGTATAAAGACCGTTTTAATTTTTATTTGATTTTTGTTATTGATAAATTCTCTCTTGCATGAAAAAGCATTCACTAGTAACTAAGCTTCTTTATACTTACATATTATTACTGCGTAAAACTTATACAAATAAAACTAAAAACCAACCCGTCCTAAGCTAGTAGAGCTTGGGTATAGGAGTCGAAACTATGTTGTAGGTTATAGCGAGAGAGATCGTGCCTAACACAGGCTGTGTTAGGCACGCTAAACCCAGTCATACTATAATAGCCAGACACAAAACAAACATACATGCTCTTCAAACAAATAATTTTTCTTTGTTTGGGATTTGCATATACTTGTTGACATTATAGTTTACCTTTCGGACTATGACATTACTTGCCTTCGCTTTATTCTATTATAGATTTTTCTCAGCTAGCTTTGGCCCCATCTTGTGCTAGCCTCACTCTAGCACCAAAGCTCGTTATAGGGTAAGTGCTGCAATCTCGACGTTGTATGCTGCATTAGCTTGAACTAGGGACGAGGTAGAAGCCTTTACAAAACATACTTATTGTATTACTTGTTTGATTCAAACATATACTCGTAACAATATACAGCCTTCGCAGCTCAGTTGGTAGTAGCACTGCCTTCTGCGCCGTAGGCCGTGGGTTCGATTCCCACCGATAACAAACATTTGGCGTGATGGACATACCTCTGTCTGGCTGTAATACATCATTACTCACTACATAGTATAAAACAAAGTCGCTTTCTCTGTCCCTATATCCCTATGTTCCCATGTCCCTATGTATGCTTAAATCTTTAAAACTATGCAACGGATTATGATGCGGTTTTTTTATAGATAGAGTGATTCAAGAGGAAGGTTTATATGTATAATACATGCATGATATGTGCACCCGTGCGAAGCAGGGGCGCGCGGGCGGGTCGCTAGTAATATATGTATGTATTATCCCAAAAAATGATTTCAATATTATATTAGCGTTCTGGTTTCTTACAAGTTTTAGTTTAGTTTGGAGCGAGATAGTGCGTGTGGAATGTCCAAAAAGTAATACATGAAATATTACAACAGGAAAATCTCCTTTTAAGTTAAATGTAACATAGCAATATCCCTATAAAAGGTAATCACTTAAAAATAACCAATTCCACGTGACCTAGTTGATGCCTTCAAGGTGAGTTTCTGAGAGAATGTGATAACAAGATATACTTCAAACCGCTCCGCCACCCTAGTAGCTACTTCAGTCGGTCGCCAAATTGTGTTACACCAGAAACTACTCACTTGAGGCGGGACATTTGACATTTGAAAAGTTAGAAAGGCTAGGTAATGGTGTCAATTCTGCTGTTGCATTAAACTATCTTACTTGTCTGCACAGCAGTCATCATTTTTTCAAAATTGCTATTCTGTCAACAACAACCACCCAAGTGTTTTCTACCTCTAGTGCTTTAAGCTGACGGACCAGGATTGTAGTGTACAGTCACGGAATGAAAAAGTCTGTCACCTTACAGTCGGTTTTCGCTTGCATCAGATTGCAAGAATAACATTTATTATACGTACCTAATGTTTAAAATTTAAATAAATGTGAAGTTGGTTTCGAATTAGGTATTTCTAGTTTTTACATCACCTCATTCGCAACGAATGACAACGATTTCAGTGTAGGTATTCTGTGTATTTAGTTTCAAAGTAATATAATTATGTGCTCGTGATAGATCAAACGAATCAACTTGAAAACTGACGAACCTTTTCATTCCGTCGTATGCATGTACTCTGATTTTTTAAGCGTGTCTTTTCCATTGCTCATTAAACCTGGAAATCTATAGAAAAGGCAAGTGAACTGTAAACTTCTCGGTCCGATGATGATAAATGATGATGAAGGTAAATGGCTGCACCTGGTCTTCATCATCATTTCAAAGTAATGTACATGTAACATCATTAGTTCAAAGTAATGTACGACTGATTTATTTTTCATGACATATTTTCTGAGAGAGAGTAACCAGATGTATAACATATATTCTTCATACACGTCGTGCAGGTATAAGTGCACTTATATCTGCACGACGTCACTATATACTATCATAATATTCAATAGATGAAGCTTTGAGCTTCGCCGTACCAATTATTTCGTAATCTATAGTTATGCTTTGTTCGCATGAATGAGTACGTGATGAATTAATTTCGGGGAGCAACGATACGCTTTCATATAAATCCATTAGTGAATTTAAAAAACAAAAGAAGCCATAGCGCGTTCACCACGACAACGTGAAGACAACCAAGATTTTCGACAAACATTCTTACCACTGTCAGTTATTACCACAGAACACATATATCCTTACGGACAATATACGGTTATTACTGACAAGTATAACCATACAGTCACGTACAGTCAGTCATTACGTCCGCTGCAGTCGTTTGTTTTTAAGAATGGGTGGACAATTTTTTTGGTCATAGATTACAATTCCTAGCATATAACAAACATTTATTTGATTATTAACACACAGCCCAGCAAGAAGATAGAAGTTAAAATGTAGTAAGGGTGCATTTTAAAAATTATACAGAAAACTAACGTCACATCAAAATACAACTAGGTACTTAAGACGTACTTTAATTAAAAAAATAAATAATGTCCAGCCCCTTGATGGCCGGTTGCCTATGTCAATTTTGGCCGTTTTGCCGGCAAAACTGCCAAAATTGACATAGGCCACCGGATTTTGAATGCAACAAAAGTTACGCGATCAGCCTGCAAACCGATGGATAAATTGGAGTGGAATAATTGAAAAGGTTTTAGTTGTGTAAGTCTGATAGTTTTGAAGAAAAAAGATTCTTCGAAAATACGACAAATTAAATATTTTGGAAACAGAAAAAGTATCACAACGTTTTGGTTGGTCTCGATTGATATTCCTATCTCTCTCGGTAGATCTCATAGTACCGCGTAATTACTTAAGGTTCCTTTGTTTCAAGGAAAACGCTAATCCAGAAGCATATGAAGCAAACTAGGCCAATAAAACACAAAACGAATAAAAAACAAGGAGTAATAAATAAAATACTTTTCCCAATTTACATACAACAGAGAGCATTGGATTGGAACTTCCAAAACATTTCAAATAAAAATATTTCGCTTATTTCTGCTTCTAACGAGCTGTAGCGAAACTGCTGCTAATGAGAACGTACAGTTGTTTGTTAACTATTTGAACACGTAAATTCAATTTCGGGGGGGAACCCTCCCATTTCTAGCCAACTAGTTATTACCCGCGACTTCATCCCCGTAAACTTCATTGAAAAAACGGAAACTGAAACAGCTTCACGACTTTGATCCCCAGGCACGGTAGATATCCCTTCAGTTCAGATCTCTCAGTACCAAGTACCAACTCAAGATTCTTTGAGGATGTCTAAGGCGGCTTAAGATAGTCAGAGGTACGTCTAAACATTACATTTGGCACATACCCACATTTTGCAGTAGTTAGTATTCCATACGTGACAGGTTGCAAGCCCATCGCCGCTGTTAGAATAATAACTTTATTACCAAACCGAAAAAAAACCGCTTAGTGAGATAGATCTCCAGCCTCGGTAGATAGATCGATAACTCTTTATTGATTACCACAACAAAAATAAACTAAACACATTTTGACTTAAAAACTAACAATGGGCGGCCTTATCGCTAACAGCTATCTCTTCTAGGCAACCTTGATATCCCGCTTTGAGGATAGTACGAGTAATAGCTAGTCAGAAGTACGTCCAAATATTACTTTTGGCACGTACCCACAATTTGCAGTAGCTGGTATTCCATACGTGACAGGTCGCAAGCCCATCGCCGTTGTTAGAATTCTAGCTGGTTTCCTCAGGTTTCCTTTACTGATGAGAGCTCTCAGCCCTGACGGGGTCGCTGTTTCGCGAAGACTATCAGCATAAAAATCATTTTGACAGCATGATTAACTTTGCACATATTATTATATTGTCTTAATGTAATTACAGTAGGGCCAATTTATCAGGTAACATTTGACATCTCATTTTTTATTTTTCCAAGTTTATTAGTCAAAGTAAGTCATAAAATTGTCTTATTTTGTCTAACTTGTCGTACCTTTAACTGAAACAAGAGAAGTAATTGTGCAAAAGAGAATTTTTCTACTTTGGCACACTGAGGTCAGTCCTTTTGAAATCTGACTGAAAGTGACAATGTTAAATTTTACCTAATATATTGGCCCTACTTTAGCTAAAAATACTAGGTTCACGCAGTATATCGAAGAAACAAAATATACAGATTCTAATAGACGGGCGTAACCCTAAGATGGATGCGACGAAATTGTCGACTAAAATTGCTTTATTTATAACACAGGGTGAAAAAGCTACATCTTTAAAACTGGACCACAACTTCTTACCTACCTTTAAATAAATCTGACCAAATAGGCATTTAGGCACATATAGTTACTAAGAAAAATACTTTCAAAACGTACGTAATAAAGTTGAATACACATTCGGCGTCGATTTAACTTTTAGCAAGCATTTTTACACCTTGCATTGCTCCGAGAATATTGGAATATCGCAAGGTATGGTATTAATTTCGGCTGTTGATTTTACTCGGAACCAATCAAACTTTGATTTTAACTTGATTGAAAACCGAACGTTGAAAATATTAAAATTGACAATTTGCGGCTGGACTTATATTACAAAAACAATTAGTTGATTAGATATGTCATCAAAATATTGTGGTTTATTCATCCAATGCAGTTTTTAGACTTTTTAGTGACAAAATCTCCATACACTTGGAGCTCGAATGGAGATTTTGAGACCAACTCATGTGTAAATTTGACCTTGTCCTTGTAATGTTACCTTTGAAATATGATTGTCTAATCTTCTAAACATGATGTACTTATTTACTATATAATATGATTATATATTACATATACAAACAAAGATTCGTACTCATATTTTGAAATACAATGCGCGACACAAAAGCACACAAAATGCTCCGTGTTTGGTGTGCGGCATGGTTTTGTAGTGGTCGCGTATGCTACGCAGTGCAACTCAAAATTTGAATACCAACCTACAAATCATTTTGTGAAGACGGTAGACTCTAACAACTGAAAACATTCGTGATAACATTTTCATTATTGATTTCTCTTCATAAGCTTCAGGTCTTCAGTTTCGGTTTCGGTTTTAAAGATGTCTTCGTGATGTTACCGTCGCTGTAGATGGCACTTAACTCCGGTAACCTAGCTTTATGATGTCTACAATACTCATACAGCTAGATAACCAAAGATAATTAACCAATCTACGTTATCTTCTTCTCTTTTTAATTGTTAGGTGATTTTGCCTTCATTCTTGACAAACATTGGTTTTCTTCGTCTCTTGTGGCCATACTGGACTTTCTGAAATGAGAGAATAGCTTGAATTAGTAAAGAAAATATGATAAAGAAGCCAATTACAATGAGACGTTTACGACTGTTAAGAATTCACTGCAATCATCATTCAATAAAACACTTTATGTTGCTGCCTACACTGTAATAAAAAATCCACAAAAAAACACTTGAAGTTTTTGCGATCATGGCCAACAAAAAGAAAAACATAAAAAACAAAACGTCATCTTTGAAAAAAGAACGCGCGTACAAAAAGGTTCGAGAAAAAAGGTTTTACGGCGAGCCCACCGCGGTCGCTCAGACGCAAATGACTTGTGCAAAGATATTCGTTAGACGGCGACTAACTTCGTGGAACTGTTTATTTAGGTAAATATACCTATTACTATGTGAAATACAATCACCAGCGTACTGTGAACCTTCACATGCCTCTTGAGGTGAACGACGTGGGTTGTTACTAAGAGTCATATTTAATTGGTCGATTTGGACAGTGGACACCATGTGACCATGACAGCAAGTAAAGGAAATAGCGGCCTAGAAACCGTTGTCTGTCATTGTTGAATTTTCCTTCCTTTACGTAACTTTTCCTTGGATTGGTCAATAATTGTTGTCGGAGGCACTTTACGTTTTCCTTGTAAGCGACTCATTCATTTTTCAAAGATTAGAAACTCGAGTATAAAAGTCCTGGCTATATAATCAAATAAAAATTACTTTCAACGTACTTATTGCATTACTTGTGTTGGACTCCTGTATCCGCATTTAGGCTCTAGGGTGATCCTATGCTTGCACACTTATTGCCTTAAACCGTATTTATTTTTCGATTCAACTTCGTATACCACCACATCACGGATAGTAAAGTCGTGGTTAAGGCTCCGGTGACAGCGAATCGCAATTTCGAAGTGCGATTGGCTATTATTTCATTTTATTTCATTTCGGGGAGGTTGTTTGAAAAAATAACTCTAAAGTAACACGCATAAATACTGTTCGAACACAAATAATACAATAATATAAGGGAAACATGCCCGAATCAGAAATCATTTTGGTATTAGTATGTTTGGTCTTACGTTTACCTAATACCAAAATGATTTCTGACTCAAGCACATTTCCCTTATATTATTGTATTATTTGTGTTCGAACAGTATTTATGCGTGTTTCTTTAGAGTTATTATTTCAAACAACCTCCCCGAAATGAAATAATAGCCAATCGCACCTCGAAATTGCGAGCCGCTGTCACCGGACCCTTAAGGCTTGTGAGGCAACGACCATGGCTGGCATTGTCCAGAGTCGTGTTCTGTATCAAATCGGGGAAATATTTATATACTCAACAGTTTCTAAGATTATTGTACTGGAAGCCTACTATTGACAAAATAAAGCGGCCACGATCACGCTGCATTTGTCAGATTTTTTAACCTTCGATGACTTAATCGTGACACGGTTTATGCGCTCAAAAAGACCATGGTAAAACCACACTTGGACGTTCTTTGAACTGTTTAAGATCCATGACGATAGTAAAGGTTCTAACATGAAAATCGAGGCGAAGTTATATATTGTAAATTTATGTTACAAGGCGCGTAATTCGAGGTAGCTATAACTCGAATGTGGAATGTTTACTTTAATTTACTTAGTTGCCCTGCATTATCTTTTTTCTTTTAAACTTCTTTTTGACAGAACCATCACCTATAAACAGTGCCTCGTATGTAACGTACAATTGGTATGTGCCAGATACTACGATACAGATTTTAAGCCTCATAATGTGCCTGAAATTTCAGCAACAGAAACACTGCTTAGCGGCAGAAAAAGTTTTGGTGGTAGTTCTTTCCAGAGAATCCCTTCACAAAAAGTTCGACTTCTCTTAAAATTTCAATATCGTATCGTATTCGTCCATTGTTTTCAACCATTTTCTAGGTGAGACCTGAAACACAAGACTAAGCTAATCGTAACGAACATCGCGATGGCAGGACGTAACGCGCATCGTCCTTCACTCGTGGCTTGCTTATTAAATACCATTCGTTCGAATCGGTTTGCGTGCGAGTGTACTTGTTATTCAGGCGACGCTTGAGTATGTGTTTTTGTCGTTCCTGTGGAATTGTTGGACGTGAGAACAGCGCTAGGCTGATTCACCTACAATGAATTTGGTATTGACAGAGCTACTGGTATTTAAATCGCGGTCTGTCATTAGATTTTTTACCCCTAAATGAAAAACGTGGTCTTATTCGTCAGTCGTGTCCCCGTGTGGGTGAAAAGATTTTAAGTGTGCCTCAATTATCCTTTTAACACGCACTTGACACATGATTTAGAACTCTTTAAGTTTTACAACATGCCGGTTTCCTCACGATGTTTCCTTCACCATTTGAGAATACTGACAGCCATCACTGTGCACCTTATATTATTGTATTGTGTTCGAACAGTATTTATGCGTGTCCTTTAGAGTTATTCTTTCAAACAACCTCCCCGAAATGAAATAAAATGAAATAATAGCCAATCGCACCTCGAAATTGCGAGACGCTGTCGCCGGACCCTTAAATAAAATTGTTTTATTCATAGGTGGTTCAAAGTAGTAGTATAGTAGTATTGGGTATACGAACTAACCTTTAGCGAGAGATGGAGACAAATATGTTGGTAACTTGCAGAGATATTTAATAAGTTATTAAAGTGACTCAGAAATAAGTGACTACTTTTACAAACTTAGCCTTGGGTCCAGTCGGCAGGAAAACCAGAACTAAGGCCAGGTTTAGGCTCTATTAGATTTGGACCAGTCACGACGCGACGTGTCGGAGGTCAATCGTGCCGAAATCATTATAGTCTGCGCCAAACACAAATGCGTCTCAAGCGGTCGACCACTGTCTAGTTCTGAACTAAGCAAGGCTAGGTGATGGTTCCCACTTAACATCAGGTGAGCCATCTGCATGTTCCATCACCTGGTTGAATAAAACAACCCTATTCCCCATTGAAAAAACTATGATAAAATTATAGCATAACAAAACTATTAGAAAAATATATTTCATGCTATATTTCTTAGTTCAAATCTTGCTAAAAGTACACATTTTATTTACGACTAGCTGAACCCGCGGCTTTGCTCGCGCCAAGGAATTCAAAGTTTCATATAAACTTTCATCCCCTATTTTATCCCCTTCGGGGTAGAATTGATCAAAATCCTTTCTTAGCGGATGCCTACTTCATAGCATCTACCTGTATGCCAAATTTCAGCCCAATCCGTCCAGTGGTTTGGGCTGTGCGTTGATAGATCACTATGTCAGTCAGTCACCTTTGAGTTATATATATTTAGATAAATAAATAAATAATAAATAAATAATGCTGGACAATCCACACAGCATCATCTAGCGCCAAAGTAAGCTTCAAAGCTTGTGTTATGGATACTAGATGACTGATATATTTAATACATTATATACTTACACAGATAGATATTTTTTTATTATACATAGAAAACACCCAGACCTACGGAACAAATTTCTGCAGATCATACACAAATTTGTTCCGAGGCGGGAATCGAACCCGCAACCTCTTGCGTCGCAGGCGGACTCTCGCCCGCTGCGCCACAGACGTCATCAAGGTCATAAGTCGTCATAAGGTCAGACATTGAGAAAATAAACTAAAAGCAATATCATGTTGTTTTAAAACTTGTTCAGATCAGTTAAGTACCTATACGCTATAACAAGGAAAAATGCGAAAAGTGTCTAATTCTAAAAATTACCAAGAAACTTATACAAAATTTATATTTTAGGGTTTTAGTTACCTTACCCCCGGTTTCTGAAACCTCGATCAACACTAATCGGCTGTCAAGGAACTTGCTATTTCAGCTTTTACTTCAAATTAGATAGCGATAGCAAGTAACTAGACAGCCGATTAGTGTTGATCGCGCTTTTAGAAACCGGGGGTTAGGAAATAGGGTATGTAGGGTGTGTGTAGGAGAAACCGGGGAAACAGGGTATGTATGGTGTGTTTAGGTGAGAGGTTATAAAAGACACCAAAATTTTAACTTATAAACACAAATAAAATTTGTAAGAAAAGAACTCCACGAGCACAATAAAATGACCTTCGATCAGTCAGAAACAAGTTTCACCAAACATAATCTGTTATTTACGTCATAACTGTATATCTTACTTTTTTTTTATTCAAGCTAATAATTCAGAAGAGAGTGTGGGGCTTCGAACATAGTTCTAAGCGAGAGACTGGGCTGTGCCCATGTGTGGCATCAGTAATTGCTGTGGTAACTCCTCTAATGGCTTATTCAAACTGATCAGACCAGTTCTACCATCTGGGGCCGTAAGCCCTCATCCACATCAACACGTCGTGGAAAAACATCACGACTGTACCGATTTGAATCGTATGTCGGTCAGATACGGTTCAAATGCAGTTGGAAAGATCTGCAAACGGGTGTCCGTAGTTTTGTAAGTCTACCGAATCCGCGTAAACTACCCGTCGCAGAGATTCTATTCCAAGGCTTTTGGATCGACTAACGGATTATTGCAGTCTGAATTTGATAGATTTGTTTGGATTAAATTTGTGCTAGTACTTTGGAGCAAAAAGCACGTACGTAATAGTTCTGAAAATTATAACATGAAAGCGCCTAAAAATGTACTAAATTTGGATTGGTAGATTTGTATTTTGAGTTTTTAATGTCAAAATTATTGATAAAATTGTCTTTTGGGTGCTCAAACAGCTACTAGGTCCACATAAAGTATTGCAAAAATTATATACCTATTATTACGAAATACGACGGGGTGTTGGCGGCCAAGTTTGGCAAATGCTTTAACAAATCGAAAAAAAATGAATTCTTAGCAGACACCAGTCAATTATGTTATCAGCTATTGACACTTTCGATAAAATACTGTTTCCAGGCAACTTAGAACTCGTTTTAAAGCTACACATTAACATTTAGATGTCTAGAACAGGAAATGTTAAAACACCCGCAGTCTTGAACGACTTGGTGTCGAGTCTGAGGCAGTATCCTAATTAAATAATTTTCCAGCATAAAAATTATAGCTGTCCTTGTTATTTACGTCGGTAAGAAAGAGACGGTACATGTCTATTTCATCGTAGTTATGTAAGATTGCGCCAGCAATTTTCTTTGTAGAAAAGTACAAAGGGATCGGTGTATGTAGTGAAGACGGTAGGTATAATCTGTGTAAGCTGTAACTCAATTTTCGCGCCATAACACGTGCGTACAAAGCCCTCTAAACACGAACAATTTCACTTAAAAGCCTTTCCTAAGCCTTAATCCCTTTGATGCTTCAAATACTGGCCTGCATATTTAAGATAAATGAAAGTTTCTGCGTAGGAATTTGGAAAATTATTTTCTTTTTTTTTTTACTGAAAATTATTTATAAACTCTGCAATAATACAAGAGTTTGACTTTGATAACAAAGTACCATATTTTTTTTTGAATTCTCCGTAATTTTCCTTAGGCAGGTACATTTGAAAATTCTCATTTTATTTGTTCAGATCAGATTGTTTCGTTGCTAAACCTGAATTCAATAAACTATTGATGAAGTAGATCAAAGAGTATGAAACTTTTCTCCCCAGTGTCACCCTGAAGGTTTTTCCTCAAGTCGTAACAAGATTTCATGTTACATCACGTTTTCGTAGCAAATTGTGTTAGACGCAGTCTTGTACTGAAAAAAATGCTTTGAGGAGTACAATGGCGAAGTATGAATAACGTTTTTTATTCCAGTGCCTATCGTAATGATTAATGGAGTTCCATATCTGACAATGCGGAAAACCGTCCATATTTAATTTTGTAGGCGTAAGCTATAAGTTATTAAATTAAAACAATTATGTAAAGTTTAAGTATTAATAAATGAAGTCTTGAAACTCAAAGTCAATACTGCTCTAACATATTTGAGATTTAAAATTTTATTGTTTGTTCGTGATTGACTTTTTTAAAGTTTCTAAGTTGCAGCCCAATTGTCTTCTATGGTTGCAGATTGTAAATGTCCGAGAATAGTATTGGCATTATAATACTAAAGAGGTTTTATAGCTAAGACCCCGATACGAGCTACAACAAACTACGATATGGGAGTAGCCACTCTAGGTCAGGAGTTTTGCACTTTGGCAATATATCTACACTAACTTATAAATTATACCCATCAAAAGTAATTTTATTTAATTACCTGATATTGGTACCCTATTAATTAAGTACCCAGTGGCAACGAATAAATAATGGAGTGGGTAAAGTCCAAAGACTTGAAAACGTTTTCTTTACTCATTGATGACGTCAAACTGTTAGTGATGATGATAGTAATAACGAAAAAAGCAAATACAGATATGCATCGTTTATCTTTTGATCAAAAAAACATTTGATGAAAAGTGATTTCTAAATTATATCAACCGTTCATTCAGTCGTGAAGCTGTTTCAGTTTTTTCCACTTCCAAATTTAAGGTTTTTTACCTCTGCCTGCTCGATCATCTAAATTCCTCAAACATACACAAATTGTAATTCAACGTGGGTCTGAACCACAATCACGGATACGATTTATTTATCAAACACAATTCGAATTTGTATTCCAATTGTTCGAATTCGTAGTAAGCGGAGTCACGTGAATTCGTAATAGAATATGACGGTTCGCATTGATTAGGCGAAAGGGCGTGGTTGTAGTAACAGCAACTTGAAAAACAAACTAAACTGATGAAGTAGGTATGCGGTTTAAAAAAAACTTGTGACTTAAAGGTGATCTGAAATATATCATTTTTCGCGATACGTCCGGCTGTTGTACTTTGTAATTTGTACAATGTTTGTTTCTTCGTGTACAAACAAGAGTCTATCAATATATCAATGAGCAATAATAGTTTCGAAGGTGGTGAAACGCTTTAAAGAATAAATTTATCCAAATGCCACTTGAGCTTATATATAAACCTAAATAAAATAAAACAGAATTAAGCCTATCATAAATTAAGCAACATATTTGTTTGTTCTAGTACCTAAAAAAAAAGACAAAAAGGTATAGAATTGCTATCTAACCTTGTACGTATGTTGCTACTACACTACACACTGCACTACAATGTAAAAATGTAGGTGTTTACTTTTATTAAATTTGTTGCACTTGCAACTATGTAGTTTTCCCATTCATATCTGAATACTCGTACTCATGGATTTATTCATTTACGGTGCCAACTACTACATTAAAAACCTCATTAATCACCTATGTGATTGTGGTCTTTGAACTGTGGCGATTTGCTACGAATTTATTAACTATTTAACTATCTGTGCAATGAAACACTTCTCGTACTACGTTGTTTGGTGACCATGCTTTTGTATTTAATAGGACCAGTAAATTCTTATGTCATTTTTAACACAGAATTGTAACTATTTTTTCGGGATAATTTTAGGAACTATAATTATGACCTTAGTGATAATAGTACGGTTTTAATAGGTTCTAGAATCAGAAGCTTAGTACCCTCTATTTTGCTTGTTTTAGGCAGATTGATGCAAGAAAATTCAGGTATAATTAAAGTTAATGATTTCTACATAAACGTGCATTCAATTAAAGTTACTAATTGATGCATAGTGATAGTCCTAGGAAATACACACCATTACCTACTCAGTTACTTTAAAACAGTTAACATGAAAATATTCACACAAAATTTGAATCAATAATAATGGTTAATTTTGGAAGCAAGCATCTTAATATCCGTTTAGGATAAACTATAGCAATCCTTGTACCCGGGTTGAGGGTTGGAGATAGGCGTTTGCAAGTGAAGTACATGGCAGCAAGTCCTTTTGAGTCCTTGAGTCCTTTTGTCTAGATAATAAATTATTACTTCTATTTTTTCACTACCCCCCCCCCCAACCTAATGGGAACTCCTTCCCTTGAGTCTTTTTTGTCTAGAAGATGAAACATTATTACTTCAATTTGAATTATTTGTTAGGTAATTCAGCTGAAAAAATGATGTTATATTTTTCCTCCAGGACATGCCAACTACCCCCACTTGCAACCCCCCCTACCCTCAACCCAGGTACGGTAAAGATTGCTATAGCCAACGCTCCTTTAGCATTGTACAGAATCATAAATTACACCAAATGCTGGCTACATTATGGCAAAGAACAGGTGTCACACGTACCGCGTTACTTGTATGGCGTGGAGACAAGCGAACAGCGGTCCTCAGGGCTCATTTATAACTCAGCATGAATGGACACTGATGGATGAGACAAATTAAATACCAAGATAATACCATTTATAAACGAGACAACACAAGATTCATTTATGAATACACATGGCATTGAAACTTATAAACCGTCACGTATTAGCAAAGACTAACGAACTCTGAACAAGAAACAACCAAATATTAACAGCAAACATCACACAAGTGTAGGTAGGTACAGTGTGCGAAACCGCACGAACAAAGACAAATCGCACACATTCACACCGCTGACGAAAAGCAAAATGTGGATTTGGTATTTACCTCTTGGACAGATGCTCCGTACACAATAAAGCACTTTATCAATAGTTGGGGCACAGAAAGAGCCGTGTAGCCTCACAGGTGGCTGCACAAGACTGAGGACCGGCGGACAATGAGCTACCCTGCCCCCGCGCGGACCTGCGTTACCGGCCCCCGAGGGGAAACACAAATAACTTCGAGGGGCCAAGTGTGGAACAGGTGGAGGGTCGGCGGAGTACGCATCACTTACCTGCTCGTCGAAAAGAAAAGATAAAGATACCTGCAATCCGGTTCGGAGCTGTATTAATTGGTCGGAACCAATGGGGTCCGGTACTGGTTACTTTGTAACGTGATCTTTGGAGACTGCGTAGGTGATTAATCGGAGTACCTAATGAAATATCGAGCCTACCAAAATGCAACCCTTTTTATGTTTGTTTTGAGTTTTTAAACCACTTGAAAAAACGGAGGTTCTTGGAGTGCCTACTACCTATATGTTTTTTGTGTTATCCCTAGCGAGACTTGATTGCTTTCGTTTTTAAAACTAAAGATACATATAAAAAGCCAACAGTAGGTTCGGTGTAGTCGATACGATCATTTTCTGTTGAATTTTTATTATTATTGATTTATAAACAAACAACGCACATATGTATCAACATTTAGTATGTGTATAGCCTCGTTTCTGACAAGTACCTCATAAATATTCAAAAACTTTTCGATGTACACTAAATACCTTAATAGTACTTATTAGGATGATCAGATCTTTGTGTCAGCTTTTGTCCAACAAAATCATTTGCCTAATGGCTGTTGGTTCTCATGCTTTAACAATCATCTGCCTACTTCTGGTCCAATTTAACCCTACTTGGCGTTCACGTACCATTACACTAGATAAACGTAGAAATCGACCATGGAAATTACCATTTAATTTAAACATAGACTTAACAATTTCAAAAAAACCAGAGCTTAAAAAGGTTCATACCTTTTATTGTTAGGCAGCCAAAAATGATGAAAATTTTCTAATGTATTACAATTCAATTCAATTCAATTCATTTATTCAATCATAATTGTTTTAAAAATTATATATGAATGTCACTTACATCTAAAAACACATTATTATAATGAATTTAAATCTAGGCTAATATAAAAACAACAAAAAATAACTTAAGAAGAATAATTTAAATATCATGCTTATGTGTCAAAAAATCATTTATGGAATAAAAGCACATCTTCAGCAAAAAATTTCTTAGAGTTGTCTTAAATATATTTGGACTGTCAATAGTTTTCATTTGTGTGGGTAAAGCATTGAAAAGTGTAACTGCTTGACACCGATAGCCATGCCTTGCTACATTCAATCTCGGACATAAAACTTCCAGGTTCTTCCTCCTAGTACTTAGACGAACCTGCTTCTTCTCTCGTGTTTCATATTTGTACGGATGTTTTACGATGTCCATGAGTACCACTAAAATGTAGAGACTACAAGTTCATAATGAACAGCAACCTCACTTCAAGGGCTCCACAGTCCCGACTAAGTACAAGAGTAATAATTAATGACCAGTAAAACCTGTTGCTCCGTTTTTGCTTCGAACCTACCACGAACTACGAGTAACAATACTCAATAGAACACAAACCTCGCACTACAGTTCGAGATGAGATAGTATTTTGTTTCGCACTTTTATAACCACACTGTAATTTTTGTAAGGATCAGAAATGAGAATTACACAAACCACAATCCCAGGCTATTTTATAAGTAGGTGGAACAAAGAGGCTTAAGTCCAGGTAGTTGGGGGTTATTCTCGGAAGACAGTAAATTTTTATAGCCACCTCGAGTGTTATTGGTTTTGAAAATGCTATATCATTATGCTTTTAGTTCTTAACGTCTTCAAATGGTCATAGAATGGAAAGCATTTTTTAAATACTGCTTAACTCCTATATTTTTACTACGAAGCTTTATTTTTATACTTTCTTTTTAGGATAATTTTGCTTTGTTTATTTTACTACTGTGTGAAGTAAATTAAGTTCTAATTGTAGGTATAGTATCTCAAGAGATGATCGCAAAGGTTTTAAAATACTGTTTACTGGTACATTCTAAGCTGCTTCTTGTTAACGAAATACGGTAAAAACACATACAAATTAATTTCATTGAACGAAACAAACTGAAAATTAAATATAAGGCTAATTAAATAACTTAAAAATAAAATCCCGTCAAAGCCATAGACACTTACAAGTACTACACATGCCTCCCAAGATACGGACGAAAAAAAACTAAATAAATTCTTTATAAACTCAACGTTCGGTTTCATAAAATATAATAATATCATTATAACATACGAGTACACCTAAAGATGAATATCGGAAGAGAACTTTTTCTAACAGTTTTCAAGTTATCACATAAAACTTTAGCGGTTATAAAAGTAATTACCATGCCGAATGCACATACCTACTAAAAACGTGCAACAAGTGCGATTGAACCACAGATATGTGGATGTTCAGAGCCGGCAAGCTCGTGACGGCACTTCTAATGTGCCCTATTATGTCTACAACAGTCACCACACGCTTCACGTATGTTCAGGATAGTTTAAAGACATCTTGCTTGTCCAGACAGGTTTTATCATAATTTATTCAATCATTAAAACATTATTAGTCTTGACAGACGACTTTTTGTAGATAGAATCTGGCACAAAACAAAAATATCACAATCGAACCACAAACTCGAATTAGTAGCCGCAAAAACGCAAATATTCACTCGGATGAACATCAGAACTTAGGAAATCGGACAAAGAGAAGACTGCGCACCACCATACCGTTTCTAATTTAATTTGGGCGTTCGACATAAAACTAAATGATCGAGAGAAACACTGAACGCTCCGCCGCCCCTCGAGGTGTTCACACGAGAATTTACGGTCACTGACTATGTAAATTGAGAATGTACAGACTAATTCTTGCCGGACACAGATGAAAATACTGTTAGTAGAGAACAATGAGAAGGTAACGATCCCGCGAATGAACTGAAAACAAAGCCACAGGCATTAGAAAAGACCTAACGCTGAACACATTACGGACTTTGCGAAACGCGGTTAACGACGACAGAAATCATTTGGATGGAATGGAATTGCAAAATCATGGAAATGAATCATCAGTCGGCACACCTACGCGTTACAAGAAACTTTTAGATACCTATTATATTTTAGAAAACAGTGACTAGATACTATAACCTTTGTATTACAAGCACAATTTTTATGAGTCATTTCAGGCTATGGGTACCAAACTCACTGACAAGTGTACTAAAAGCTAAAACAAAAAACTACCTTAGTAAGCATACAAAAATCAAGCATAATACATCTATCTTTTAAATAAATTCGTCTATAAAAACCCATGGACACCTTACAAAATACTTAGATTTTTCCAGGCATGCTTGGCCTCTTACGTTCTTGAATTCACACGGTGGAGTTGTGAATGATACACACACATTCACGGTCACTGGCTATGTAAATAGGTATTCTAACGCGGAGCGACGACCGTCCGTAGACGAATATTATTAGCCACAAACAATAGCACATAATGGTGAAATGGTAAGACACATATTTTATGTATTACTAGCGACCCGCTCGCGCGCCCTTGCTTGGCACGGGTGCACATATCATGTATTATACATATAAATCTTCCTCTTGAATTACTCTATCTATTAAAAAAACCGCATCTAAATCCGTTGCGTAGTTTTAAAGATTTAAGCATACATAGGGACATAGGGACACAGAATGCGACTTTGTTTTATACTATGTAGTGATGAAGCGGGTGGTAGCAGACTTGCTTTAACGACACATAGAAAGCTTCTGTTGCTATGCCAGAAACTAGGCGAATAATATTAATATAAAAATTTAATAATGTTTGGATGAGTGTATCTCACTGGATTTCTGATTACCTACTAGTATCAATAACGACAGAAATGGAAAAAAAATGGTATAAAAAATTGAAAACCACAGATATTTTTTATGGGAATAGGTACAATGCAAGAAAAGTTGCGGGCGGTGGATAGTTGAAGAATAACAAAATTTGTCTATGATATGACTTGCTTCATTGCTGCTACAACAAATAAAATATAGTCAGTCAGTCAGTAAATAACTGTTTTACATTTCGCTCAGACGTCGGTTTTATACATGAAGCTCATTTAAATCATTAATTATATAAATTTGCCGCAAAGAGCGCTATAACAGCGATCCGCAGTCGATAACGATAATTACACCAAGTTACAAATGGAATTAAATCAGTACAATGTTGCACTGGAGGAAACTAAAGGGTGCGGCTACCAGAACGACTCACAATCACAAGGCTTAGACTAAGTATCCTACTAATACTATAAATGCGAAAGTTTGTAAGTATGGATGGATGGAGGTTTGTTACTCTATAACTCCAGAACGGCTGAACGGATCTTGGTGAAAATTGGCACAGAGATTTATTATAGTCTGGAATAACACATAGACTACTTTTTATTCCGTGGGAATACTGGGATTTAAAAATACGCGGGTGAAACCGCAGGGCGCTACTAGTACAATATATTTTTCCATACAAGTGTAGTACTAAATTTTCGAAATAAAATCGAAAACGTCACCGTCAACATCGTAATAAAATATTGAACGCTTCAACTTCATAACAATCGGAATCGAGAACTGAATCTCTTCTTCTTCTTTCTTCTTTTTATGGCTCCTGTCATAGACAATCTTGCCAATGTCAAGTGATTCAGAGATTATACTCTTTGTAGATAAGTTTCTAGTCACGTCAGTCCAAAGTCGAGTCAGTCAATTGTTTTGAAGAAAATGGTGGCGGTTTCTTTAAAACATTTGAAACATTTTCGGTCAAATCACGATATCACATAATACACTTTCATTTCAAATGCTTACTTTGTGCTAAGACCACAAGTAATGTTGGTTAAAATACCACCAAAATTACACAACACAACTCAAAATAACACTAGAAAAACAATTAAAATGAATATGCTATGTTGCTTCGTTAGATGACAGGAAACGAATATGATTTAGCTAAAGTTTACATAATATGACAATCATAAATTTAGTCTGTGATGATGACAGTGTGATAGTACCCGTCAAACTTCTTGGCCATCGCGCGAGGTGGTAGGGGAAAGCTTTGCACTCTTCGCACCACCAAAGAGACCTATTTTTCGTTTCTTTTTCATTCAAGGTCGTTTGTCCAAGAAGTTTGACGGATACTATACGAATACTGATTTTTATCGATATAACAAATGGAATCGAATGATTTAGCTGAATCTGACACAATAATCGCTAAACCTATCGTAAAGAGCACCTTGGAAAGTTTACCCCACCTTACAGCATTGGCCAATCGGTAACTGGATTTAGCTCCGCCATTACAACAATTAGTAACAGATCTGTCCCAGATTTGGCCCATTACTGGTCATACATGGAAACTTGCGACATGACTTGATTACCGAAGGTAGTCTACTAAGCCCCGGCAGACAAGACAGCAAGTCGAGCCAATCGTCAGAGTTCTTATACTTCAGAAATATGACTAAAATTATCTAAAAAATCTGCACGTACGAGTATGTCCCAATAGTAATTTTAATTTTTTGATTTTATTTTGAATTTTGTTGCGAAAGATTGCTGCTTGCGCTTGAAACATGGTGTTTGCATTTCGTTTTTTTTTCTTTTTTATACAACTAGCCTAAGGAACAAGCAGATGGCCCACCTGATGATTAGTGGTAACCATCACCTATAAACAAAACATTGCCCCGTAGGTCATGCACAATAGCAACGTGCCCTACGATGCACTGCCCAGCGTCCATCAACTTGAGGCATACAGATGTTAAACCTCATGTGCCTGTAATTACACCGGCGACCACACTCTTCAAACCGAAACACAGCGTTGCTGCTTGGCGACAGAAAAGGCGTGGTGGTATTACTTTCCCGATTTCGATGTATGACAAAATCAAACCCAAAATGGTGTCAAGATCAATTGGAGAAGTTTTAATCAGCCAAACCTAGATGCTAAATTAGGGCAAGTAACATTTTTCTTAGATCTTTTTAACAATATTGGTATCTTATTTTCTATATTATAAGGTCGAAAATTTATAATTGTATGCTATATAATTTGGTTGTAGGAAAAAATACCCGGTAAATCCCAGGTAAGTAGTAGAATTTGACTGGCCCGCTGTCTTGTGGCCTAGACTACGTGCTTTGCAATTTGCTTCATCCAATATTTCTAAGCTAGACGCGTTATGTCGACATGGTAGATATTGTGTGAAACTCATCAATTTTGCATTAAGAGTGTGACGGCACTGAGATCGCCTTTGGAGAAACCAACATTCTAACTAGGCAATAGATAGCATAGTAGCTTATCTCAATTAATTCAGAACTAGGTAGCCGGACAATGTTGTTTGGTACCAAATTTCGTAACATATTTTTGATTAGAACTAGATTAATAGCCGGTAAGAAAACGTACCCTAACTATAAGTATTTATTTAAAAACAATTTTCATAAACATTCGCATAAATACCAAATAAATCCTATTCGCATCTTTCAATCCAATTTATATGAAGAAGGTACAGTTTCTCGGAATTCGTAAGTTATTAATTAATGGACAGCCTTTGTACATTTTACTCAAGCCTATATTTTTGTATCAGTAAACCATTTGTGTAGTGTGGGAAATCAATTAATAAAAAATAATGATCAAATACAAATCTTCGCAAAGTTTGGGTAGGTACAATACAATTAAACCACGCCACGCCATACATAAGACATCAACGCGCTCGAATCCAAATATCCTGCCCTTAAATAACTGATCCAACACATTTCTATTCATTTATGCCGATTCGGAATAAATTAAAGGGTAATTATTGCGTGTGGTGTTAGATAGATAGAAAAAAAGTTCATATTAAGTATGTAGTATATCTGCAGTCTGATCGCGTAACTTTTGTTACATTCAAAATCCGGTTGCATATTTTATGTCAATTTTGGCAGATTTGCGATTCTCAAAACTGCCAAAATTGACATATGCAACCAGATTTTGAATGCAACAAAAGTTACGTGATCAAGGGGCTGGTTCCCATATTACAAGCTTTGACTTAGTTTGGGACTAGATAATGCTGTGTGGAAAGTCCACCAATATTTATTTATTTATTTATAGTCAATACACCTATATACTTATAGCTAGGATGTTATGTGGAAGTTTTATAATAATGCACGTGACTAAGATTTCGTAGCAGATTTGTAGCTCTGCTACGAAACAGAAAAATCACTAAATAGGTTTACACTCGCCCGCAAAATGAAGGGTCGCCTAGTTACCTCCAAATAACTTTGAAATCACACAAGCTAGCCATTTTAATTATCAATTATCTCAAAGAAATTTTAACTATGCATAAAATAAAATTACAGTTTTAATCATAATAACCATTTATTCATTTGAAAATGAATAGAATTCTGGTGCATTCTTCCAAAGTCAAGGTATAATTTTGCACAAATTCCTCGAATTGAATAAGGAAAATCAATTTCTAGCCCCATTCATTCAGTCATTCATACAAAATTAAAAACAATCAAAGAAGTCGAAATTGAGAAATGAATTAGTTTTTACTCAAATAGTGATTTTGTATGCCATTACAGTAAAATTGACCCATTATTCCTGTTTATTCCTTTATTACCCTTAGACTTCAAAAAATTTTGGAACCAAATACGATCAGCTACCAAAAAATATGCTAGAGAATAAATCAGTAGGTATTTTGAGGGTAGTAATTCGAAGAAACGGACACTAAACATTATTCGTTTTGTAATTGAATAATTTTTAAAACGTTGCCGGTTAGTCATACGAGATACCTCCAAAGCCTACATTTAGTGGTCGCGTGATGCCGCGGTCAAGGCTGGCGTGGGCGAGACATCGAACCCGGATGCTACCACGAAGTACCATATGTCTCATGTCTGGTTCTTATTAATTTGTGATCTTGAATATCAGCCCCTTAGACCATGTTGATTCCAAGGCTACAAAAGGCTTTTGTAGGCCTTTATACGTTTTTGATTTAATATCTTTTACTTTACTGTGGAATATAAAATGATTGAGAAGAGAAGTATTATTATAGTAAAATCACTAAACCTACCTACATATTTTTAGCTGAATCAGAAAAAATATTAAGTAGGTAGTACATTTAAAATTGGAAAAAGCTGATAAACTGAGTAGTACATTTAAAATTGGAATTAATGCGAAGCAGAACTGTCTGAAACGTGATTGCACATCAACCCAAACTACCCTCTCGAACGAAACTTTTATAAAAACTTATGCCGACAAATACAGCCAGCGGTTACATGATGCAGCCGAAGAAACTTTAAAATTAATGAAATCGAACTCACCAGTCACGAGGACGCATCCGGGTCTGAAGAAGCAAGTGCACGGAAACCGCACAATTGCTCCAAGTCTGCGGGCGCGGCTGCTACTCCGAGGGGATAGAGAGTCAGAGACGTGGTCGGTGCGAGCGCCTGCGCCGGGTCCGTAGTGCGGCCTCGGCGCTGCGCGTGCGGCGCGCACTGCTCGGCGGGACGCGACTGGCCCGCGCATCCACTCACTCCCCGCTCCCCGCACCCCACTCACCTGCGCCGCCTAGCCATTGGTCGCCGCGCAGCCTCGCTGACGTCACCCGCGACGATGACCGCGCCACCACCTAACCAGAGGTGGCGGCGGCGGCGGCGGTTGAGCCGAAACGAGCCGAATTTGAAATAAGATAATTATTGTGGCAACTCAGACCGAATAAAAACTTTTTATTTTAAGTTTTTATTTCGTCTGAGTGCAGCAAGGATTGAAAGCCGGTTGACTTTTATACTACTAGAATACTACTGCCTACTTCCAGAATCTGCCGGAGGCTTTCGTCAGTAGTTGTTCATGATTACACTGAAGAAACATTAAAAAGTTTTACCTATAATAGGTATGTAAAAAAAAACTTGTGGTGTGATATTGTCTGACATAACATTAGTAAAAAAGTTTTCGCGTTTAACTACTTGGGACTGACAGCCACTTCTTCATTAATCGAGTATGTCATCATTACTAATTATTCGTAATCTACAAGTTATTGAGTTATTTCTTTTAAAACACGATACATAACTGTTATATAATTTTAATTAATAACCTACATGTCATAATGTTCAATTCGTGCAAGAATGCTTTGTGGTTTTCCAAAGACGGTCAGCATCATAGAAAGGCTCCACCCGCCGGCGCCGCGTCACGACGACCCATCGCTGTCGTGTCTCATCTTACAATAGATCTCACCTTATCCCAACTAATATTATAAATGCGAAAGTAACTCTGTCTGTCTGTCTGTCTGTCTGTCTGTCTGTTACGCTTTCCCGCTTAAACCTCTCAACCGATTTTGATGAAATTTAGCACAGACAATCTTTAGACCCTGAGAAAGAACATAGGCTACCTTTTATTGCGAAAAAAATAGATTAAAAGTACGCAGACGAAGTCGCGGGTACCAGCTAGTATCTTATAATCCCGACTACGAAATCACCGCTAACTGCGAACTTATCCGAATCATCTGAATTTTGAATACAGTTTCTAGCCTCCAAGCCGTCACTGATCACTTTTGCCGCGTTTTTGCGACGCGAAACAAACATGGCCGAATTTTCGTAATGGCGGACTTCAATGGCGGCTTTCTTCGAATGCGATAACCGGTTTGAACAAGATCAATTTTTGCGAGGCACGATTCGAACGAGATTTCATGCACCATTTTTTGACTAAATAACGTCCTGCTTCTTCAGCCGGTCCCACGGTACTGAAATAACCGGTTTTCTAAAGTAGTAATATCATTTCCACCGATAAGTTCACGCTGGTTGGCACCTTCGCTCAAGGTTGGCGGAATTTTACGTTTGCGTTTACTATTTCTCTCTTTGGTTATGAAATGACTTACATACCTACTTGCCATTCACCGCAGGCTTGCGGCCGGGAATTCATACTATGCATCTGGGGTTAAATTCTTCCTCAAAAGTTAAAAATTAAACGTTAAAATTTAAAATTCATCCTTAAAAGTTAGAAGTTTATTTGAAAATAGCCAAGGTTACATTCCCTAATGAAGTCAGTCATCGGAAATGATAATAATCTCGTATAGTGGTGCCGTAGTTTTTTGCGCGATGTCGTTGCGACATCTTGCGGTTGAAATAAAAACTGTAAAAACAGCGCGTTCTTTATCCCATACCAAGATTCGTGGGCGTTTCAACAGGGAAAGTCAGGTTACTTTTGCTGTGTCCAAAGTCTGATACTTAGCTAGGTCAAATTGAGGTTTTACTTCAAATCTAGTCTCTCTGAGACCTTAAATAAATTAACTAGGAATCATCTATAGGCTGTCTACCAAGGTGTAATTTTTTGTTACGGCTATAGACTAATTCTTAATAATGTCGATCAGCTTCATACAAAAGTAAGGATAATAGCGGTATAATGTGGCCATCGTCTTACCTGCTCAGATTGGCAATGTGAATCGAGGGCAAGGCGTATCCGCAACTTCACCTCATAACCGGTAGGTATTTAAAATCGATGTAAATTCCTTTACAGAAAGTACTTGCACAAGATGTTTCGCTGAACAAGTAGAAAGTTGAGTAAGTAGATATTATTTAAAACATTGATTATTTTATCAACCAGAATACACCCATGGTAATAAAAAACATAATTATTCTAGGCACGAACTATATTATTTAAATTTCCATACAAATCTGTCGAGTCGTTATGTAGCCGAGTGGGATCCAATTTTAAGCACTCCAAAACTTTCACATTAATTTAAAATATAAAATAGAAATTATAAATAACAATATGAGTTCCAAAGGATCGATTGATACCGTAATAGTTCCACAATAAAAATTATGGCATACATTTCAACCCTTTATAAAGCTGGTATTCTTAAAATCATTCAACCACAAACAAAAAGTGTTTTTGGATGCATTGTATACACGGAGCAAATACAAAGTTGTATTTGCTCCGTGGTTATATATCTTCTAAATATATATAACTCAAAGGTGACTGACTGACATAGTGATCTATCAACGCACAGCCCAAACCACTGGACGGATCGGGCTGAAATTTGGCATGCAGGTAGATGATATGACGCAGACATCCGCTAAGAAAGGATTTTGATTAATTCTACCCCCAAGGGGATAAAATAGGGGATGAAATTTAGTATGAAATTTTCAAAATAAACGAGCGCGAGCAAAGCCGCGGGATCAGCTAGTTGAATATATTATTTTACCCCGGCGCGGCCGTGCAGATAAATCTTGGAATGCCGCACCACAGCCTCCGAATAATTCTTTACGATAGTTTTATTTCTTTTAGGATTCCGTTCCGAAGTCCGACTAGGAGCTCTATAGTTCTGCCATGTTCGTAAGAGTCGTCCTTTTTTTATGATTAGACTGTTCTTTTTGTCAATACAAATCACATAATGTAATTTAATATTTACCCATACACTTCTCTCACCATCTAAATCAAAGGTTCAGTTCAAAGACCTCTGTGGCGCAGCGGGCGAGAGTCCGCCTGCGATGCAAGAGGTTGCGGGTTCGATTCCCGCCTCGGAACAAATTTATGTACGACCTGCAGAAATTTGTTCCGTTGGTCTGGTCTGGTGTTTTCTATGTATAATAATAATAACAATATATCCATCTATGTAAGTATATAATGTATTAAATATATCAGTCATCTAGTATCCATAACACAAGATTTGAGTAGCGTACTTTGGGGCTAGATGGTGCTGTGTGGATTGTCCAGCATTATATAAATTTTAGGCTTTCTGATCGCCTTTGTCTAAATTTTAACACTTTTTTATTTATCTGTTGTGTAGAAAGCTTTAGTTTGCAGTACGAATTCCTTTTGTATTTGCCGTTATCGTAACGAGTTGTTTGTGTATTGGCTCAGCATCTACCCTGTATGTTTGGTCTCAAGGAAGAAAAAGAAATGTTATGTATTTATCCTTATTATTCAGTTTTTTGGTTGTATTTCTATTATTCAAGCTTAACATCAGAATCTGTAGGTATGCCTCGAGTTGATGAACGCAAGGCAGTGCATCGTAGGGCACGTTCCTATCATGCGTGACTTACGAGGCAATGTTTTGTTATAGGTGACGGTTACCACTTAACATAAGGTGGGCTAACTGCTTGTCCCATCAGCCGGTTTTAAAAAAATTGATTATATGTTTGACTTAGAGCTATACTAGTGGCTCTGGGAGCTGTAGACCTCGCGAGCATAAAAGTGAGCTATTTGAGGAATGTAATGTGCAAGTGCATTTTCCGTTTTGTGATTTTTTTGGTCTTTTTGATTTTTTTTTGCATCATTATGTGTAGAATGAGGTCCTTTGTGTTTCTCTCAAATTTTATTGAAAACCATCGATTGTTTGATGAGCTATCCTGTTCATCATGCTGAAGATCCTTATCAGATCTTCGCCAAACTTTTATGAGACCAACTTATAGTTACTATCTTTCAAATAAAAAAAAATGATCGAAATCGGATCTCATTTGGTGGAGATATCCAGTATATCAAATAGCCCCCTTTTGGCCCTTTTTTTGGGGGAAGTACCCCTCCAATCAAAAATCCCCGACGACAAAAAAATTCTAATAAGTCATATAACCTGTGTACCAAGTTTCGTCCAGATCGGTTGAAAAATGCGACCTGTAGAGGAGAACAGACAGACAGACAGACAGACAGACATCCGGACAAACGCATTTTTGGCCAATGTGGAAACTGAGACGCTTCGCTCGCTTCGCTCGCTCGGTCAATTAGTCATATCATTTCATTTCATTTCACTTTCATTTATTCAGCAAAACTTAAATAACAGTTTTAATAATACAACATCGTGAAACCTAGCAAGGTTTGTGTCGATGTTGGCACTGACTCGAGCTGTTGCTAAACATAAACATAAAATTAATATTTATAGTAGGTAGATAGTATAAATAAGTAGGTAAGTACACTTATGCTAATAATTATGAATGTATAAGTCTCGTCACGCAAAAAAGAACGTCGGAAAATAGTGGAGGATTCCCTCGCGATTGCGCATGCACTAGCGGCATCACACCCACCTCCCCTCCCCCGGCGCTCCTTCCGCGTGACGCGACTTGAACCTACTGCATTCGTATTAGTTACTAAATAAGTTTAAAAAACAATAAAGCTATCACTCATTTTGTTTTGTAGCCAATATTCTAATATCCTACTGTGTACATAGGTAGGTAATGTACACAAATACTACAGATGTATTGTTCCTTCAATTTGTGTTCGGTAATACGTCGTCAGTATTTAATGCACTCAATGCACTGACACACGTGCTCAAAAATAATCATGCTTATTTTGAGCATGCTCAAAAATCAACTGACGTACGACCAAATAAGCATGCTTATTTACTAGCACGATCTGTTCACACGTGCTTCTATTGAGCAAGGCTCGAAAAAAGCATACTTTTGGCTTGAAAATAAGCACGTGTGTACCTTAAAGGCATATTAAAGGCCTTGTCGATCGATTGATGTAATTTTATCTGACGTAGCTGTACTTCTATTAGAGTAATAATATAACAACGAGTAGATACATAACAATATAAATTATTAGTTCCTTCAGGATCCACACACACACAGGAGGATCCACAGATTTGGCAGAGGCATTGTACACATACTGGTACATACTGGTTAAAACCACATGATGCGCAACATCTATTCTGTAGTAAATATGCCTCGTTGATGAACGCAAATCTCACGTCCCTCCAGACAGGCAACATACATTGTCTAAAAAAGTCACGACACGACAAAGGAACGAATCAGTTAATCGACCAAGCACTTTTTAAACATCTTACTTTAAAAAAACTTGAGACATACATAATTACTATAACATCAAGTTCATTGACCTCTTGTATACCATAACCAGTTTGTATCGGACATGTAAATCAATCAGAACTCCCCGGCGTCTTGTCGAGCAGTCAAACTGAAAAGTACCTATCATACATTATGTATTACAAAAAGTTGTGGGCGAGTATGTTGCCATCTTAACTGATATTGGCTTAACAGCCTACGTAGCTCAGTTGGTAGTAGCTCTGCCTTCTGCGCCGTAGGTCGTGGGTTCGATTCCCACCGTGAACAAACATTTGTGTGATGAACATAGATGTTTGTTCTCTGTCTGGGTGTGTTATATAACATTATAAGTATGAATTTACAAAAAAAAAGTATATAAATAAATAAAATAAATAATGCTGGACAATCCACACAGCACTATCTAGCCCCAAAGTAAGCTATTCAAAGCTTGTGTTATGGGTATATAGATAACTGATATATTTAATACATTATATACTTACATAGATAGATATTTTTTATTATACATAGAAAACACCCAGACCATCGGAACAAATTTCTGCAGATCGTACACAAATTTGTTCCAAGGCGGGAATCGAACCCGCAACCTCTTGCGTCGCAGGCAGGCTCTCGCCCGCTGCGCCACAGAGGTCGTCAAAGTCGTATAAGTTGTATATCAGCTATCTGGTTCCCATATCACAAGCATAAGCTTAGTTTGGGGCTAGATAGTGCTGTGTGGAAAGTCCACCAATATTGGATCGAATGCTATGCATAAAATCATCATCGTCAACTATACTGACTTGAACGTGTACAGATTTTTTTATGTGTCCGAAATCAAGGCATTCTATTTCATATCTTTCTGTCTTATTTTTCTTTCTTTCATCCAGTCCACTGCTACGAAGTATAGTGGGAATGCTATTTAGGTAATTGTGAGGAACCGCAAGTATGGTTCTAGAAGCATAAAGTCGTAAATTGCCTGATGCTCACTCAAAATGATCCAAACGGTCTTTTTATTGTCCCATTACAATTATGATCTACCCTCAAAATAATAATAGGGACATAGATAATATTCTTGGTTTACCAAACAACCAACCTGTAGATTCAATTATTCTACGCTTATTTGTGACTGTTATCTCTCATAAATGAAAAATAGTTTCAGTCAAGTCAGTCAACGTCAAACCAGCTGTCATTTGTCTTGAATACGTCAAATCGGCCGTCATTTGTCTTGAATAAAATGTTGTTTTTCTCAAACACTTTTTCAAATCATAGTCCATATTATTATACCTTCACTTTAATTGCAACATTTGGCATGGCACCTATTAATGAGTTTTTAACGAATGAAAACTTTTTTTTTTACTTTTTATTACTTCCAAAATAATTAAAAACAACTCCCTTATGTGCATAAACTGTCAAAACTACATTATATTGGCCAAACAGTCGGATAAGGGCAGGAATAAGATGATGAGGCTATATTATTAAGCTTATATACTGTATAAAATATGTATTAGATACTAGGTTACGGTAATCGCCAGTTCCTATTGCCAGTTAATTTAAAGTAACGGAAACTTCGAGCTATTTTAATCACTGTTCTAGAATAAAACGTGCAAACGCTACTTCAACAACCTGTTTGGAACTTTCAACCGACCCGCGGCTCCTGGTAACAGCTCAGATACTCAGATGCCAGAAAGAGCGCTGCTGTTTCCTGCTTCAGTAATGGTTCGTTTGATATCTTCTTTGTCGGTCTTATTAATTTTCTGGATTAGTCAGTAGGTTTTGTCGAAAAATTATAATATTTACAAACAATTGAAAAACAATGTTTGTTTGTTCTCACGACATACACACTGACAGTCTAGCTAGACGTTTTGTAACTTGAAATTGGCGGGAAGAGAACAATAAATTTAAAAAAAATACTTTCTTATTTATATTTATATTGCGAATTTAGCGCAGTTTTTTTTTTTTATATAAACATTACAAACTTTTTTAAATTTTTAACAGGTTAACTTTTAAAAAGTTTTTTTTACATAACGAATTGAATGTCATTAAAAGGGCTTTTTAAACGTAATTTCCTCATTTCCGTGAGATCCCATCAAGCTCAATTTCAATTCAAACTTCAACAATTTTGAGCGGAAATCAGAGATAAGTAACTGTCCATGATCACGGAAATTGCAAGATTTACGATACAGGCTGATTATGGTATGGAATGTATACATTATCGATATACCACGCCATTTTCTGCCGCCAAGCAGCGTTGCGTATGTTTCGGTTTGAAGAGTGTGGTTGCTGGTGAAATTACAGGCTTCTGAGGCCTAGCACTGTACCTCAAGTTGATGGACGCAGGGCAGTTGATCATTGGCCACGTTCCTATCGACTTAAGATGCAATGCTTTGTTATAAGTGATGGTCACCACTTAACATCAGGTGGGCCATCTGATTGTTCTATCAACAAGTTGTACGAAAAATACCTGCCTAAAAATGATTCAGAAGCACCCCCCGTCAAAAGATTTCTCGCTCGCAAATGAAAGTTAAGTACTTTTAATAAAATTTATTTGTTTATAATTTTTTTTTATAATTTTTTTATTTAATCTCCGAAACGTTTTGTTTGTAATTTTTCACTACCATCACTAAACTTGTATCTTCATTATTTTTGCGATGCGCGTACGACTAGCTGCGATTTCGTGTTGCTGTGATCAACAATGACGACTGTAATAAAGCGGTAAGTCTCGTGTACTGATTTCTTTAAGGTACATTTTTGTTAGTTGTTACGGCAACCATATACCGAACACCGTATCTTGGAAAAGGCTTTTAGAGTCCTCGGGGAACATTGTGCAAAAATACAAGCGGAATTTGATTAAAATACAAGATAATATTTGCATGCGACGGCGCTGGAATTAGCATATTTAACCTAATATTTATACAAAAAATGCCTTTTTCAGTTATTTATAATGATACGGGTAAAGCGTGGGCAAACGCTCTCCTTCCCCCATGTCACGGCATAGGCATCCCCTTTACACTTTTATTATGTACTAGTGACCCGCCCGCGCGCCCCTGCTTCGCACGGGTGCACATATCATGCATGTATTATACATATAAACCTTCCTCTTGAATCACTCTATCTATCCTACACAGCCTACGTAGCTCAGTTGGTAGTAGCTATGCCTTCTGCGCCGTAGGTCGTGGGTTCGATTCCCACCGTGAACAAACATTTGTGTGGTGAACATAAATGTTTGTTCTCTGTCTGGGTGTTATATAATATTATAAGTATGTATTTACAAAAAAAAAAGTATTATAAGTAGTATATCAGCTATCTGGTTCCCATATTACAAGCATAAGCTTAGTTTGTGGCTAGATAGTGCTGTGTGGAAAGTCCACCAATATTTATTTATTATTATTATTATTAAAAAAAACCGCATCAAAATCCGTTGCGCAGTTTTAAAGATTTAAGCATACATAGGGATATAGGGACATAGGGACAGAGAAAGCGACTTTGTTTTATACTATGTAGTGATAGTGAATAGCTGTGCCCTGTGGTTTCACCCGCGTAGTTTAAAGTCCCGGTATTCCCACGGGATAAAAAGTAGCCTATATGTGCTATTCCAGACTATGATCTATGTCTCTGCCAAGTTTTATCCAGATCGGTTTAGCCGTTCCGGCGTGTAAGAGTAACAAACATCTATCCATCCATCCATCCATACTTACAAACTATCGCGTAGTAGGATTTTTATTTATTTTTATTTTTATTATCATACCATGTATATCATGGATGTATACATACATCCATATACATTACCATGGAATATCTTGACCAATATTGTATGATATTCTTATATTAAAACAGTTTTTTATCACTACGAGGAGGTTACCCGACCTAGCACCCTGGACCATACCTAATGCAAGTTGCAATACACATTTGATTCAGGTTGTTCGGGACTTTCCATCCACACAATAGAAGGTGGAGTCGAGGTCGCAACTTCGACCTAAACCATTTCTAAATGACGAGTCTGGAATATGACGGCCGTATGTAATAATAGTTATTATTTGAAAAGAACCTTAGCTAATCTTAAACCATACTTACATTAATCCTATAGTAACTTAAAAACTGGAAATAGTATCACGCAACTTTGATACAAATATTAGAATTTTAGTTTTTAATGAAATAACTTACATAACTAAAAAGTCTGAACGGTTATCTTAACGATTATCCTAAAAAGAAAGTAAAAATATAATAGCTTAGTAGTAAAAATATAGGAGTTAAGCAGTATTTAAAAAAATGCTTTCCATTCTAGTAATGGACACGTAACAAAATATGTATAGTATTATTCAGTAGAGGATATTAAAGTTGACAGCTGGAGTAATGCACATAAGTACGAGTGCTAGTTCTATATTTGGTTTCCTGTATTGAGAGCCAGAATTACCATACCTAAGTTGTCTTGTTTTTCTTTGCTGCGCCTGAGAGTGAATACAAAAAATTGAGAGCCAGCAATTTTTTGTATGACGCGATAAGCGCTCCTCACACAACAGAAAAACATAAACGAAAAACTCTGACTTGAGGAACAGACAGGCTCCCACTGATGTGATGATAATTATTCTGGAGATCGTCATCTAACGGTCACAGTTTTGAATGGCGTCGCGCCTCGTGACACCGTGCTCATCTATCCGATTTTATTGGCACGAACCCGCATATTTGTTCTGTGCCAGCACGTTCTGATGACACCGATAAAATAGTCGAAATGTCAGAGTTGAGGAACTTTGGAAGATGGATGCGGTCGTGTATTGGCTTAGTTTTTGCGGGTAATTTATTGTACAACTATTATTCTACCTAGTGGAGACATCCGTGACTAGTCGCGACTTCTATTCGTCTTCGTTATCTTCTTCGTTCTCGTCTTCTTGTCGTGTCGCTAGTTATTTCGAAACAGTGTGGTGAAAGAATTTTAAGTGCACCTCAAAAAGGCTCCTTTCGAGCTTTTGACACATGTTTTTTTTACTTTTTAGGTTCTAAGATATGCCAGTATCCTCAACATACCATTTTGCTTGCGAAAATTGGAGGCTTTTATTCTCTTTCTTCGTCCTGTTTATGGCAACGTCATTCGACAGACAATCTTGCCAGGTGTCTTGAAAATACATATTTTAGTTTAGTCAATCTACAGTAAAAACCAGCTTCGCTTCCTTCAAAACTATATTTCTCAATGTGCAATTTTTTTACCATTATGTCATAATTCATTTTCAGTCAAATTTCTCTCACCTTAAGCTAAACCTCAAGGAATTTTGGTTAGTAAAATACCACCCAAACTACACTGAAAAACTCAAAATAAGTCTAGAAAAAAATCTTCACTTCGTGAGAGGGTCTTATTCCCACAGGCCATATTGTTTTCATAAACTTATATTGCTATTGTTGAGGGGCTTTTGAGGGGCCAGTGCCAATTTGTACCTATGGCCCGGCTTTTCTTATCGTATTGCCCGTAAATGTAAATTGAAACTAGTTTTAGACTGAAAGTGTTACAAAAGGTTAGAATGCTTGGAAGGGTTCACATTGAAAACTAAGAGGTGTAGACGTAGCGACCTTTTCCTATCCTAAGTACGGGGATCTAAGCCCACCCCCCTAGTACTTAATAGGGACCAACATATTAGCGCTATCATAACTGATATTGCACCTTGTTTAGCATACATTTTTAATAGATGTGTTGATGAGGGTGTTTTCCCAGATTTAATGAAGCACAGTAAACTCATTCCCCTGTACAAGTCCGGAAATGAACAAGATCCTGCTAACTACAGGCCTATATCGGTACTGCCTACGTTGAGTAAAATTTTTGAAAAAGTTGTTCTTAATCAGTTAACATCACATTTTAATGTCAACGGCATACTTCATAGTCATCAGTTTGGATTCACTAAAGGTCGTTCAACGACTGATGCCGGCTCGTCGCTCCTAAAGCACATATATGATGCTTGGGAACACTCACAAGATGCGATTGGGGTATTCTGCGATCTGTCCAAAGCTTTTGACTGTGTAAGTCATGCCACCTTATTATCTAAACTTAAACACTATGGCATCCAAAATCGGGCAATTGATCTTATACAGTCCTACCTAACCAATAGAGTCCAAAAAGTTGATGTTGGCGGTGAGAGGTCTTCCGGATCGGTCATTGATATAGGGGTGCCACAGGGTTCTATACTGGGTCCCTTCTTATTTTTAGTTTATGTAAATGACCTTCCACTTTTTGTTAAAAATTTGTGTGAAATTGTTCTATTCGCTGACGATACCTCTTTAATTTTTAAAATCGACAGATTGAAGGCTAACTTCGATGACGTTAATGCATCTCTGTCGCAAGTACTTAACTGGTTTACTGTAAATAATCTTTTGCTCAATGCTGGGAAAACTAAATGCATAAAATTTACTTTGCCAAATGTGGTTCAGCGACCAACCAGTATCAAATTAAATGGAGAGTCACTTACCCCTGTCAATTCTACAATTTTTTTAGGACTTACTATTGATGCAAAATTGCAGTGGGGTCCTCACATAAAATCACTTGCTGGTAGACTAAGTTCGGCTGCATACGCAGTTCGCACTATAAGATGGCTTACAGATGAGGCTACAGCTAGGCTGGTATATTTTAGTTACTTCCACAGTGTAATGTCCTATGGTATCTTGCTATGGGGTAGAGCTGCTGATATACAAAGTATATTTGTACTTCAAAAACGGGCGATACGTGCCATTTATAAAATGAAACCACGTGACTCATTGAGGGAGCGTTTTAAGGAAATTAATATTCTCACAGTAACTTCACAGTATATTTTTGAAAATTTATTGTACACTCATAAACACATAGGTAGCTTTAAGAAAAAGAGTGACGCACATAACGTTAACACTAGAAATAAAAATAAATTATGCATTCCGAAATTTCGATTACAAAAGGTAAATGGCTCGTTCATGGGGAACGGTATACGCTTCTATAATAAACTCCCAGAAAGTGTCACTGGGCTTCCTATTAAAAAATTTAAAGTGTACATTAAGAATTATCTGATAAGGAAAGCTTACTATACTATAGATAGTTATATTAATGATAAAAGTGCGTGGCCTGATGTCCCGGTCGCTCTGCCCATCGACGGCTAACATATCTGCAATGTCTTTACTATTATGTTATTTAAAAAAAGATTTTTTATTTTTTTCTCCATTGTTGTTTGACTATACTATCAATTTATGAATCTGTTTACTTTTCCTTTTCTGTTAGATTACTTTGTATTATATAGCTTCAATAGTGTAGGTATTTTATTACATTGTAACGAGGATCATATAAAAGAGCGATAGATACCAAGCCGAGTTTGTTGCCTGTTCTTCTCGGTGTTGGTCGCGTGGAACTGGCACTAGAGTCACCTAGTTTTAAGACGGTTCAAGATGGTCCTTGTGATTTTACTGAATAAACATATTTTGACTTTTGACTTTTTGACTTTAGCAATCATTCTGTCTATCTAGTTAGCCTACCATTATTGTCTCTATGGTACAGGCCATTTTAGAGGGCCCCAATTTTGACTTCGTTAGATTCCTTGAATCGCTGTCATTTTTTTTCGTAGGTATACTATGAAGATGGTGCTGTGTGGATTGTCCAGCATTATTTATTTATTTACATATGTGACGTTTAAAAGCGATAAACATAAATATTTATAAATATCGCAGACGTAATTTGAGTAGCGTGATAAGAGCTCTGCTGATAGTGATAAAATCCATTTTTAGATGGAACATTTTGTCAAAACCCTGTTTTAGAGGCGCCTTAGCCTGTTGAGTGTAGTTAACCCCCCGGTTTCTGAAACAACACTAATCTGCTGTTAAGTCACTTGCTATCTCTATCTAATTTGAAGTAAAAGCTGAAATAGCAAGTGACTTGACAGCCGATTAGTGTTGATCGAGCTTTCAGAAACCGGGGGTAAGTGTATTAAACAAAACAATGTTTAGTATATCCATGTTATTTCCAGTAAAAAAACTTTTAATAAACAAATTAATGGAATAAGCACATAACAGCAGAGGACCAGCGATGGTAATCATTGTCATGAGAGCAGCATTTACCATTGGCATATTTCCTGTAGGATCATTTTTTAATATTTTAGAAAAATTCGTTCGCCCTGAAAATGTATGGCCTTCTGTGAGTGGCCTTCTCCAGGTTAATGATGATGGTCACGAAATAAAGTTTTCCATTTCAGTCATAGCTTTTGTAAACTTTTTTCATTTTAAAATACAAAAACTCGATTTGTTTTGCAAGAATTAAAACTAGGCTAAAAACAATTTAGGATTTTAAATATAAGGAGTTACAGAATTAAAAGAACCTCATAAAAATGTTCTGGGACTCGTAAAGTCCTAGGCTAAACACACTTTCAAAGCTTATCCCTCTACAAGTAATTTAAACGTGTATTTCCATTTTAACTGGAAAACTTCACCCTTTGGGAGACCGGGAGGAAGAAAGTATTAATCCGGAAAGCCTCACATATAAGCTCGTCTTAAAGGCGGTAAGCGGATTTTAATCTTACCTTTCAGAGAACCTTGATGGGTAAGTACTTGAAGTTGGGTAGAGATTTTGTCTCGTAAATGAAAATATTTGCTGTAAAATTAAGCATTGGTTAAAATAACCGCTAAAGCATAATCCGTGGAAAGATGTAAAAAAAATACTAAAAATGATACAAACCTCGCCACCAGGTTCTTTATGGAGTTTTAGTTGAAATAAATAAGGATAACAAACCACCTCGTGCACCTCGCGCCATCACATCTCATAAAAATAAAAATAAACAGGTTCGGCTCCACGAAACGAGTTTCTAATCTAACAAAAAAACAATAAATGGAACGTTCTGTGTGCATTCGAAATTCAAATTGAAACGGTCAAGAATTGGCAGTTACCAGTTGCCGAATCTCATGACCTTCTCGCAGCGTTCGTTAGACAAGCACGGGTCGTTGAACCCTGAGCGATGCAGATGCGTTCACATGTAGCGTTACAACCTCCCACGTGAGATAGACGTCTGTTACAAGCGGAAGCGAAAGATTACCTTACCTATGTACCAGTGTAAGAAATATTTCGCTTTGTTGACGTATGCTCGTTGCTCAGTAGCATACGTGCATGAAATAGCTCAATGATATAACTAGTGGCTCTGGGAGCTGTAGACCTCGCGAGCATACTAAAAGTGAGCTATTTGAGGAATGTAATGTGCAAGTGCATTTTCCGTTTTGTGATTTTTTTTATCTTTTTGATTTTTTTTGCATCATCTTGTGTAGAATGAGGTCCTTTGTGTTTCTCTCAAATTTGATTGAAAACCATCGATTGTTTGATGAGCTATCCTGTTCATCATGCTGAAGATCCTTATCAGATCTTCGCCAAACTTTTATGAAACCAACTTATAGTTACTACCTTTCAAATAAAAAAAGAATAATCGAAATCGGATCTCATTTGGTGGAGATATCCAGTATATCAAATAGCCACCTTTTTGCCCTTTTTTTGGGGGAAGTATTCCTCCAATCAAAAATCCCCGACGACAAAAAAATTCTAATAAGTCATATAACCTGTGTACCAAGTTTCGTCCAGATCGGTTGAAAAATGCGACCTGTAGAGGAGAACAGACAGACAGACAGACATCCGGACAAACGCATTTTTGGCCAATGTGGAAACTGAGACGCTGCGCTCGCTCGGTCAAAAAACAGGAGCAAGAGCAAAACCTCCGTTTCTATCACTGGCCCACTGGCTCAGGGTGACAAATCAACATCGAGCTGTGCTGCGCTGGTGTTTGAGAAACATGTTTGAAAAACCTAGCATAGCATAGCTTGACACAGCGCAGCTCAGCACGGCGGGTAGCGCGCCTCGCTCGAGACTGCTGCGTTTTTAAACAGAGCGTAGCCTCGCATAGCGTAGCACAGCATGGTTTGTTTGTATCCTCATGAAAATATTAGACGAGCGAGTTGACCAAACATAGCACAGCGCAGTACAGCGCAGCACAGCTCGATGTAAAAAAAAAAAAAAAAGATGTTGATTTGTCACCCTTACTCTTACTCCATGCCGGTATCTTTCAATACGCGTCTCGTCTCCCATAATGTCACTTCATTCATATCCGTCTCGGTTGGGAAATGCGGTTAGAATCGAACGTTCGTTATGTTTTCTGGCTTCTACTTCATGAGCTTCAACTCACGAGTCATTTGACTTTTGTACCATGAAGGGCTATTTGGAAAAACCGTCAATGTCAGTTTTGATAAACTTTATAGTAGAAACAAAAAACGTGTTTGACCCAAGTAATTTAAATACTAGGTTTGAACTAAGTTGTGCTTCCAAACCACTTCCAAACAATGAATGAACTTTTGCCTGAAATATATCTTGATTAATGCGTTTGTATGAAAAACTGTGATTGATGTTTGATAGGCATCATTGCTAGTATTTATATTCCTTGATCATTGCAACGAAACCATAGACATCAAAATCTAATTGTTTTTTTTTACATTGCCGGTTTTTCTAATTAACCCTTCTTAACTCCAATAACTCCATTAACTTTAATAACTCCTTCTTTCGTAGAATTATGTTGTAAGGATTATCCTTACAACATAATATGTTTGTGTTTATATGTTGTAAGGATTATCCTTACAACATAATTCTACGAATACATAAACGGGATACGATGGGAGACAATACCTACTTTTCTAATCGTTTCATCTTCCAACTCGGCCCATCCCCTACAAGAAGTCCGCCTACACGAGAGCCTCTCGAGTCTCGCTGCGGTGATTTGAGAACTTTTTGTTGGCATTTAAATTGGTAGCCTCGTTATTCGAACAGCAAGTCACTTTATTTACAATACAACTTAAAGCAACATGCCAGCACTGTAATGATGCTCTGATAGATAAATTGAAGAATGCTCGTTGGGAGATGACAGGACGAGCGAGAGACCAAACTGAACTTCACGACTTTGAATCACAGACACGATAGACGTCGGTCGCCACGGTTGACTGACATACAAATTTCCCTAAAGGTCCCTATCATAGTTATTGTAAAAAAAACAATTACCTATCATCCATGTTTGTGCAGTACCCTTTCGGTTTTTTCCATAATACACAAAGGTTAACTGGAAGAGAATGCTCTCTAGCATTAAGTTCGCCTATGTACGAACTATTACGAACGATACATTTTGTTCTGTGCAATAAAGAATTTTCTATCTGTCTATAGTTTAAATGTAAGTGAAAATATAGATAATCTGACGAGGAACATATCAGAAACTGCTAGTTAAACATCGGTACGCTTGATAGGTCGTAAAACTTGGCTTGCATTTTTTTGAAAAAATACCACGAAATATAGTATTTTTTTGTAAATATAACAAAAACGTAACTGCATTGAACGAGTCCCTTTTTTTTTTTTTTTTTTAATTTTGTGCTGGCTTGGATACAAAGTCCTTTCGCCAAGTCCCCTTTGCTTAACAGTTTTGTTTAAGTCACTTCATTCACTTTTTTCTTTCTCACATGTTGTATGTAGTCGCGCACGTAAAACTTCCAAAAGTCAGTTTTTGCAATCACATGTTTTCAAAGAATTAAATTTTATAGAGTGTCCACTGTGTTGACCACATATTTATACATAAGTCCCTGTTGAACCAATGTTGCCATACGAGGCAAATAAACAAAAAATATGGACAAGTGCGTGTGAAGCCTTGAGGTCAGTATAATATCCTTTTTGTAACTAATAAAATATCAAATAAAATATTTGACGACCTCTGTGGCGCAGCGGGCGAGAGCCTGCCTGCGACGCAAGAGGTTGCGGGTTCGATTCCCGCCGTGGAACAAATTTGTGTACGATCTGCAGAAATTTGTTCCGATGGTCTGGGTGTTTTCTATGTATAATAAAAAATATCTATCTATGTAAGTATATAATGTATTAAATATATCAGTTATCTAGTACCCATAACACAAGCTTTGAATTAATGTAATTGATTAGCTTACTTTGGGGCTAGATAGTGTTGTGTGGATTGTCCAGCATTATTTATTTATTTTATTTATTTATCTATCTTCTTAAGGGTTTAGACATTTACTTTTACAAAAAGAAATTACGTTTCCCATAAATGAGGAACAACACTAAATACAAATCGATTCAGCTGAGCGCGTGTGTAGGTATTTTTCTATTGCAAGGTAAACAAAAATGGGTACAAAAATCAAAGTAGGTAAGCAAGCAACAAAGCCAAATAATAGTACATTATGGTATTAGTGTGGTACATTGGTGATTACCGCCGACGCGGCATTAAGACCCGAGACGTAGGCGAGGGTCTTAAGAGAGCCGAGGAGAGTAATCATCAATACACACGTGTATCATACGACGTTTTTAAACACATTTGTGAATAAAATAATAATAAAAACGCACAGAACAGATATTTTTCCTTGGAGTTTTCAATCATTTTCTTCGTAACTAGTACTTGTAGACATTTTAATTAATAAATAACTATAATTTCAACAGTGAAAACGAGTTGTGAAAAATGTTTCGCTTGGGCGAGAAAAATTAATCAGTTTTCATAAGCGCGCGCATTGCGATCGGCAAGTTCGGCCACAGACTAAAGGGATGAGGTTTTTTTTATTTTTCGCGCGTAGGATTTGCGCCTATTCTGCCACGTACAAAATGGGGAATTTAAGTTTTTTTTTATTACAGAGAAAACAAAAGTTATATTTGAGTGAATGTTTTACTTATTAAACACGTACGAGTTAAAATTATCTATTTAAATAAGAAGTTGCATGAAATGAGCAAGCAATAGGAACATTAATTTATTTGTTCTATTGAACACGATCTTTTTTTTTTAATAAAAACTTTTTTGGGAACAAAACAACTCAACCAATAAAATTTAAAAAAAAATCTATAACTCACTTGTGAGTTATAGCAATGAAATAGTCACAGTTTGATTATGGGTGTCATTTTGTGCCTAATTGCGGTGACCGTAGAGCCACTTTATGAGCAACTGTGTTGAAAAAATATTTTGTAAGTACCTAGTTACAAGAATATACAAGAAGATTATGTACAATTTTCCATTGAAGCTTTCACAGCTCAATTGGTAGTAACGCTCTGCCTTCTGCGCCGGAGGTCGCGTTTGGGGCTAGATAGTGCCGTGTGGAAAGTCCACCAATATTTCTTTACAGAACATCGCGAAATCTAATAAAGTTTGTTCTGCCTTAGTACTTACCTAGGTGACTTCCACCGATCAAGTAGAGCGAGAAGAAAATAATAATAATCAACCCCAATTTATGTGCACTGTTTCCCAAAGTTTTTTATAGGGGTCACCAATATGTGCAATTTGAGCATGACAGCACTTAAATAGTTCGCACGTAAAACGACAAATGGGCGGACGAACATGACGAAACTAGGGTTCTTCGCCAGACTTCGGAACCCTAAAAAGTTGAAACTGAGGGTCAAACCACAGCGAGACCCAATTAATTTCCTTTTTGTGTTTATCTTCTTAAGCTCTCCATCATCAGAAGGTCACAAAAAGGTTTAATGTTTGCAAAGCTGATTGCTTCCCAAATTGGATACGTACTTCCGTTACAGTGACAGCCCGGTAAATGCAGACCTTGTATTTTGATTCTAATATTATATTGAGTAGCTCTGCCTTCTGGGCTGTACTCCTTGTGTTGAATCGCCACCAAAGACATACATTTTTCCTTTTTTGTGAAAGAGTAACAAACATCCATCTATCCATCCATACTTTCAAACTTTCGCGTTTATAATACTAACGTTAAATACGTTAATAGTAGTAGGATTGTACACAGTAAGAATTAGAAGACTAACCCCTGGTTTCTGAAAGCGTTAACAGCACTAATCGGCTGTCAGGCCACTTGCTATCTCTATCTTATTTGAAGAAAAAGCTGAATTAGCAAGTGACTTGACAGCCGATTAGTGTTGTTCGAGATCTCAGAAACTGGGTTTAAACTAAAAAAATATACAAAGGCGAGTTTCTTTTATATGTTTTGTAGGTGTATGTGTGTTTTTTTGGCAAATAAATATCTATGTCTATGTCTGAATATATATTTATAAAAAATCTAAAGATATATTAGTACGACCAACTACCATTCTCCATTATTACAATTATAACGTTGCACCTACATTGAAAGACAGAATATTTTATTAGGAATCCAAAAACCGGTGGTCTAGTGGGAGTGACCCCGCCTTCCGATCGTAAGGTCGCAGGTTCGAATCCGGTCGTGCACCAATGGATTTTTCTATCGAAAAATTTATGTGCGCAATGCCAGTGCTCTTAAACGGTGAAGGAAAACATCGTGAGGAAACCAGTTAGTATTCTAACAGCGGCGATGGGCTTGCAACCTGTCACGTATGGAATACTAACTACTGCAAAATGTGGGTATGTGCCAAATGTAATGTTTGGACGTACCTCTGACTACCCCCCTTAGACATCCTCAAAGAATCTTGAATTAGTACCTACTTGGTACTGGGAGATCTGAAGGGATATCTACCGTGCCTGGGGATCAAAGTCGTGAAGCTGTTTCAGTTTTCCAAAAATAACATAATTTATTCCACAGTCATAAACTCACTGTGCACTACCGTTTCAGAATATTATTTTAATGTGATAATTGAGTATGAGAGAATTTTGAAACCCATAATGTTTCCGTAGATGCATTTTACCATGAACAACCATAGATTACCGCGTTAACTTACCAGCATGCGGTGTTAATCAATCTATTATGTTACTACATTTCACTTTGAGACGCTCTTTTCTGTTTACTTATAAAAAAAACTTGTTAATATTATATCAAGCGGGGTACCAACACTCATGACCACCAATTCAGTGATTTTATTATCTTCAAATTTCATTATTTATTAAATAAGATGTAGGGTAGATGATAATCCCAAACAATCGAGGTCGGA
Organism: Plemyria rubiginata; assembly: GCA_963576535.1. Lineage (NCBI taxonomy): Eukaryota > Metazoa > Arthropoda > Insecta > Lepidoptera > Geometridae > Plemyria > Plemyria rubiginata. Next base: position 13,915,396 of record OY754907.1, read on the forward strand.
GAATAACTATTCAGCAAAAAAATGTAAGCTATAATATAACTGATGTATATGTACATGTTGGCAATAAATAAATCTAAAAAATTTGTTTAGTCAAAACATGTTTTCTTAGAATACTTTGATTTCCTGTTAGGATTATTTATATTTTTAGACTAGCTAAACTCGCGGCTTCGCTCGCGCGTTTACTCTAAAACTTTCATACAAACTTTTATCCCCTAATTCACTTGAATTTTCATTTCATTCGTTGAATTTTAAAAAATCCTTCCTTAGTGGGTGCCTACGTCGTCAGAGGAATACGTGTGCGAAATTTCAAGTTTCTAGCCCTAAGGGTTTGGCCTGTGCGTTGTCATCAGTCAATCACTTTTGCATTTTATGTATACAGATAACCAGATTATTGGATGTTTAAGCATCCATCAAATAATCTATTTAAAAAAAATCTCGTTACTTAAAACCTAATCTTCAAAAGTAGGCGAGTAATAAAGGATATGGTACCGTTGACGGATCACAAAGCCGGCCATTAGAAAGGCTGAACCGTTATTGATTACGTTTCGGCCGCATTAGTTGCTCGTCATTATTTAGAGTCCAATTAGGCGTAGGAGGTTTTTAATTAACAATGGCTTTTAAATCTGGAAGAAGCGTGACCGTCATACTTGCTTGCTCACCTGATGTTAAGTGGTAACCATCTCCTATAACAAAGCAATGCCTCGTAAGTCACGCAAAATATGAACATGCCCTACGATGCACTGCTCTGCAACCATCGACACAAGCATACGCTTCATGTGCCTGTAATTTCTGTCTGTACGTCGAGTCTTTGCTCGCATGTGGAATACTGGAATCTGTTTCTGTATAATGGGCAGGACGCGTGACAGGGACTCGATCCACACTCATTATAGAACTCGCAAAGAACTGAGGACAAAGAGTTGGCAGTTAGCAGAAGTCACTTTTCAAAATTCCCTTTTCATTATTTTTAATTCATTTATTTGTTAATTGCGGACATGTAGGTACAACAATTGAAAGCTAATTTTAGCACAAGTCAGGTACATGCACCCGGTCGGGCACTGCAATGTCATAAAATAATTTTAATGGCACCGTTGCAAGAAAATAAAATAATTATGGTTAAAAACAGTAAGGAATGTATAATCGATTATAAATTTTGTCGAAGGGTTAGTAAGCACTTTCACATAATTAATATTATCAGATCACACGCCAAAGTTAAATATAAGGACAAAGGATTTAAAACATTTCAGAATTTTAAATCTCCTATGTTCCCATTTGTTTTTTCTTTTACTGTCTTTACACCCCAGACTACCTTCATTTTATCACGCGTCTCTCCATCCAAAGGTTGTCTGGAAGAGATCCGCACACATTGTATTATTAGTTCTTATAAACTTACCTGAGCTTTCTTTTTTCCTTTGTTAGCAAAATGTATAATAATAGAGAATATTCGTTCCGCCTAACTTGATATTTATAATCTACCTACTAGTTGCATTACCTGCGCAGATTGAAATCCCGGTATTCCCAGGGGGTAAAAGATAGCCCATGTGCTATTCCAGACTATAATCTTCTCTCTACCAAGTTTCATCCAGATCCATTCAGCCGTTCCGGCGTGAAAGAGTTGCAAACATCCATCCATACTTACAAACTTTCGCGTTTACAATAAGAAGTAGAAAAATAAAATATAAAATGCAGGTTCTTTGTCAGCAAGTCTGTGGCTCGCGAATGCAAATCCAACATAGCTTCGAGCTTATCTCTCGCTCTCCCGGGGTGCGTGCACGCCGCCTCGTTATTGAGTAACTGCCTTGTTTAACTGATCGTGTGTAGCCGCCTTTAGAGCCAGAGCTGTACCTAGGGCTTCACAACACCTCAATGACTTTTTGATGGTCGACCATTGGTCTGGGTGTTTTCTATGTATAATAAAAAAAATTCTATCTATGTAAGTATATGATGTATTAAATATATCAATTAACTAGTACCCATAACACAAGCTTTGAGTAGCTTACTTTGGGGCTAGATGGTGCTGAGTGGATTGTCCAGCATTATTTATTATTTATTTATTTATAACAGGGGTAGGGGCTCTGACTTATTTTAGATAAACGCTACTGTAGTCTCTACGAACAGTAACATAAATACAAATACATTTATTTACCAAAAACAATTACATTATAATAGTTACTGATGGTCCCCGCACAAGGACAAGCCTGTATTGCGGGAGGCCAGGGTAAAAAAGAGCGTGATTTATTTATACAACAGTTTACATACAGATAACACAAAAAACAAGGCACAAGACACTATTTAATAAGTCTTTTCAGATTTCTTAGCACCCAAGGTTAAAATTTATTCGTACTAAAATTTATTTGTTTTGTATTTATTTGGTTCATTTGTGTTTTCTACCACTTTCCCAGGCTAGAAGTCAAGACCCCATTTTTTTTGTTCCCTAACCTGAGTGTATCCCTGGATCGAGTGATCCTTAATATCCCCTGAACATGAAAGCTCGCGCCTTCTTCGGTCTGCCACGTGTTGCACGTAAACTGAATAGCTGATGGCTATTTAAGATATAGGTAATGGCTATTTGAGTGAGATCCAATGAATTGAAGACATGTTTCTGTAATGTGGCAGATTTTGGAATCAAATCAATCAATGAAAGTCAAGAAGTATTTATTCAATAAAAACACAAGGATCATTTTGAAGTGCCTAATACAAGGTAATTATTATACTTAAACTGTGCCTTATTTCTTGAAATATTGACCAGGCTTTGACTATAATAAAATAAAGTTACAAGTTTTTAAAAATATACAGACAGTCCTAGGCAGCTGCGAAATTCTAACCAAAACCTATACGATAGTGATAATCTGCTGCATAAACAATATCTACCATGACCACAGACACATGGCCACAGACTTTGTTTTTCTTTGTGTATGTTTTTTTCTTCTATTGTAAGTAATATGTTTTATACCTACCTATTGTAGTTTCCTGTCCGTTCTGTATTTCTTCATTTCATTTTTTTTCTGTATGTACTAATGTGTGTCAAATAAATGTATTTTCTTTCTTTCTTTCTTTCTTTCATATCTACATATTTATTTTAAGCTATGTTTAAATCTATACAGCGTTTATAGCATGGAGGCTATCCTCCATACTAATAAATAATAGGAGCTATTAATAGAGGAGTTTAAGATTGATAATAAATTTTGGTAAAACATATAAAATGCTACAATTAATTTATGGAGACAAGTTACCATTTCGCGTTTTAGTTTCACTTCTAGTAATTCCATTCACACTAAATATAGCATTTTGTGGGCGAAACCTACTAAGCAAGATCCCTAGATAAGTGACCATCGGCGTACCAAGTCGAAAATATACCGGCTGTTAGAAGGTTTACTTTTTAGATTTCATTATATTCATATGTATAGAAGCTTAGTTTGTAGAAAATTATGATAAAAATGTAAGATTAGGAAAATATTTTAAAATTCACGTGAGTTCTTGAGAGTAGTCAAATATTTGAAACATAGTGTTTCAAATATTTGACTGTTCATTTTGAACTTATTTTCCAAAGTGGAACTTCACTGAAAAATCTTGTACCACGATTAAAATCCTTGACATTATTTTCGCTCTATTTAATGTTTTTTTTTCAAATAATTGATAATTAACTTAACTTATTAAATAAAGAACGTAGCGTTGACAGAGGTTGGCTGTTTCAAACACCTGCCAATAAATCGTAAGCACTCCCAAGACTGCTTGCTACCCTGAACTCTGAACGGCAATGACAAACCTTTACCCACGTCACGCGTCAATACAGAACGACGCGCGTACCTAATTACAAAAAAATTGTACGATGGTAAGTTGTCTAGAGACTGTACAGGTTTCCTAGCGAGTAAACCGAGTAATAAATATCAGCAAGCTAAGCCAATTAACACTTTGCTTAAACACTTCCGTATCAATATCAAATACAGTATACATAACGAGTTGCGTATTTTGTAACTTGAATTCTGAGTATTTCTCGAAAATTCTTAAATAATTACTTGAATTTACTACATAGTTGCTGGTGATCGAGTAGAAGAGACTGTATGTCTTATGTTATATTACATTCTAAATTCAAATGTACATAAATCGTTTTTTATTTCGTGCATTTAAAAAGTAAATTTTGGTAGGTAAATAATGAATGCCATTGCATATACTTTTTAATCAACATTAATAGTTATTAGTCACCATTAGTCCGTTAAGAAAAAATGTCATCATGATAAATTGAGCTTTTTCAGGTAGGTTCTTGAAAAATAGAACTTTTGGTGTAAATTACATTAAGGCTAATCAAAATGTGACATTTCTGCGGTTCTGATGCAGAGATGGTATCAATAAATATAACGCATACACACGAGTTTGTAAGCCGGAAGATTGTTGCCCGTTTTTTAGGCTTCGTCGCGTGGAACTGGCATCTAGATTCACCTAGCTTTAAAACATGGCAAGGTGATCCTAGTTATTTACAGCAACCAATAATTTGATCTGTGATTGCTGAATAAGAGTGTGGTCCACGCTCCAAGCTCCGTTCGCTCCACAACCCGCTTCCCGCTCTGCTCAACGCTCCGCTACACGCTCCACTCCACGCTTCACGCTCCGCGCTAGACAGTAACTCGACGTAGTTTTATGTTCCGGAACAGTTGGTTCATTGTTTTGTTACAGTCCCACGAGCTCAAACGCCAATTGGAGCTCGAATTTCAGTGCATTGTTTTTGGCCGCGGGTAATGTTGCTGTGTTAACATTGAGTGGTCGAATAACTCAACTGATTCGGGAATTTAGGCCCATTACACACTTTTTTATCTTTAGGCGAAGACCACGGAACAGAGAAAGCCGAAGACATTTAATACATTGTCAGTGCATTAGATGGCCGTCAATGTCAAAGTTTTGAGAAAAAAAATCACTAAACTCATTTAGGAAAAATCGCAATCAACAATCAATCAATATATTTTTTGACGACCTCTGTGGCGCAGCGGGCGAGAGCCTACCTGCGACGCAAGAGGTTGCGGGTTCGATTCCCGCCTTGGAACAAATTTGTGTACGATCTGCAGAAATTTGTTCCGATGGTCTGGGTGTTTTCTATGTATAATAAAAAATATCTATCTATGTAAGTATATAATGTATTAAATATATCAGTTATCTAGTACCCATAACACAAGCTTTGAATAGCTTACTTTGGGGCTAGATAGTGCTGTGTGGATTGTCCAGTATTATTTATTATTATTATTATTTATTATATATGAGCACCGGTGGTCTAGTGGAAGTGACCCCGCCTTCCGATCGTAAGGTCGCAGGTTCGAATCCGGTCGTGCACCAATGGATTTTTCTATCGAAAAATTTATGTGCGCAATGCCAGTGCTCTCAAACGGTGAAGGAAAACATCGTGAGGAAACCAGCTAGTATTCTAGCAGCGGCGATGGGCTTGCAACCTGTCACGTATGGAATACTAACTACTGCAAAATGTAGGTATGTGCCAAATGTAATGTTTGGACGTACCTCTGACTACCCCCCTTAGACATCCTCGAAGAATCTTGAGTAAGTACTTGGTACTGAGAGATCTGAAGGGATATCTACCGTGCCTGGGGATCAAAGTTGTGAAGCTGTTTCAGTTTTCAGTTTATTATATACTAGCTGGTACCCGCGACTTCGTCTGCGTACTTTTAATCTCTTCATCTCTTTTTTTCGCAATAAAAGGTAGCCTATGTTCTTTCTCAGGGTCTAAAGATTGTCTGTGCCAAATTTCATCAAAATTGGTTGAGAGGTTTAAGCAGGAAAGCGTAACAGACAGACAGACAGATAGACAGACAGACAGACAGAGTTACTTTCGCATTTATAATATTATATATATATATATAATATATATATATATATATATATATATATATATATATATATATATATAATATATATATATATATATATATATATATATATATATAATATATATATATATAATAATATATATAATATATATATATAATAAATAATATAATATATATATATAATATATATATATATATAATATATATATATATATATATTATATATATTATATATAATATTATAAATGCGAAAGTAACTCTGTCTGTCTGTCTATCTGTCTGTCTGTCTGTTACGCTTTCCTGCTTAAACCTCTCAACCAATTTTGATGAAATTTGGCACAGACAATCTTTAGACCCTGAGAAAGAACATAGGCTACCTTTTATTGCGAAAAAAAGAGATGAAGAGATTAAAAGTACGCAGAATATATATATATATATATATATATATATATATATATATTAGTTATTTTATATATGTATTAGTTATATTATATATATATATTAGTTGGGATTAGTTGGGATAGTTGGGATAAGCAAGAAAAGTTTGCTTTACTAGTTTTCGTACTTAAGAATCTGTCAAAATGTTAAAATGTACGAGGGAAAGTTACATAAGCAGTTGTGACTAAGCGAGGACGGCCATCCGATGGACTAAATCAATGAAATAAAATGGGGGAAGGCCAAAAATTTTTTGTCCTGAGTAGACATAAAGACTAGACACTAGAAACTAGACTTATTTAGGCTAATAATGAACCGGAAGACGAAACAGACATATTTATATTCTTAATCATTACAATGCACGAATTTAAACTGTTGAATTAGAAGAGCCTTAGGATTATGTCCGTCTGAAGTGATTTTTTTAGTTTGTAGTTCACATGCAGATTTCTTTGATATCTAAAAAATCATGTGTTTTGGGATACTGGTAACTTTTAGAGAAACCCTAGATTCCTTGAGCATGTTTGCATGTTAGAATTCTTTTTCAAAAGACGTTAATAATAATATACTGTATATTATACAATGTTAACACCTGCTGAAAATCTTGAAGTGCGATACAAAATTAAGCAAAGGAATACAAAACTACATGACCTATTTCTCTTTCACCGATTTGCTTAGGAAAAGGATAAAATGGGGTTTCATGAAAAGTATTTACAAGACCAAATAATGAATATGATCAAAACACAGGAAATAAAAAGCGTTTTCATATTATGCGGGTCCAGATTGTAATTACCCTATTTTATGTTTCTGCTCAAGTGAATAGATGGCCTTAATCTACGTGTGGCGTGTGCTTTTGATGGTTTTGGAAGTGTATAACGTACCTACCAACACCATTAATTCTACGGTTAATGTATAATGGACTAGATGCGCCCCGCGGTTTCACCCGCGCAGATTTAAATCCCGGTATTCCCACAGGATAAGAAGTAGCCTATGTGCTATTTAAGACTATAATCTATCTGCCAAGATATTCTTAATGAACTTGGGTGGCAAGAGATCTAAAGGTACTCAATAATAAGCATGCTTATTTTGAGCATGCTCAAAAATCAACCGACGTACGACCAAATAAGCATGATTATTTACTAGCACGACCTGTTCATACGTGCTTTAATTGAGCAAGGCTCGAAAAAAGCATGCTTTTGGCCAAAAATAAGCACGCGTGTCAGTACTTTATTGTTCTTCTTTGTCTTCTCGTGTTTACTTTTCTGTCGTGCTTCTAATGTTTTTATTTTATTTTCTGGTTTTAATTATTATAAGTGTATGTATCGTGTGTGTCCAAAATAAATGTATTTTCTTTCTTTCTTTCTTTCTTTACTTTAAGGGATGACTACTGTGCTCGAGAATTTCAGTTACTTGATTTTTTCATGAACAAGTGATTACACAAATAGAGCCAAGGAACCCCAAATCTTGTGCACCAGAGCAAGTGTAGCGAGTCGAATTGTTACGCCAAGAACTACTCCCGTGACCGTACACCTCTCAACAAACCGACCTTCGCTCAGTTCCTCCACGCAGAACAGTTCCTTATGCCTGAGTAGTTCAAGGTCATTATGGCCTGCACTTAACGAACACTGTTCATTGTTCTCGCGATTGTACTCCTAGATAAGCACGGTTATAGGCCGTGTAATAACAATGAATATATTAATATAATTAGGGATTCCCATGTCTTAAATAACATATCAGCGTTTTGAAATTTTTATTAAATGTGGACTGGCATTTTATTAAACTTGCCACTGGCATTATTCAGCCACTTTGCGTAGGTCAGTGACCAGAAGACCAATTCACGTAACCAAATGGTTAAATTATTATTAGTTAAGATTTGGATGTTTTTTTCATCGGGATAGTAGTTTAGTGTAGTGCCTGCCTGTATAAAACATACCAACAAGATTAATGAAATGCATGATAGCTAACTAGATAATCGTTAATCAGTCATAATTGTTTTATTGTTCGGAAATTTAAAATTTTCACAGATATTTTTCTTAATTTGCCAGCCCGGATATCACGCTACAGCCTCACGCGAATAAAATCCTCCAAATTGTCGGTTTGATGACGTCACCCAGTTCTAAGGTCAAGACATCTCGCTGAATCGTTGACCTGTGCCACACGAGGATAGGAAACAGAGATATAGATAACCAAGACCTCTAATTTATTGCGGTGGTACACAAATGCTATAGAGCTTTTAGTTTTTCCAATTAACTTTATGCCCATTTACAGTGTACTGTAATTTTATTTCAGAAAGACTTATTTTTAAACTTCAATCTAAGATTTCATGTGTTTAACAGAGATTTTGAAATAAAAATTCAGGAAAAACTGTTATGAGCCATCTTAATACTTTATCTTCATTACTTTACTACTCGACCACGATATTTACAATGTCGCCGGTCCTTGAAGAATTGCATTACCTGCCAGAGATTATGTTAAAGGATATTTTCCCGAATATACTGTTTGACAATTCTTACAGCGCTACCGAACAATGGCAAACGCGGATGGCGCTCAATGGTCATGTAAGAATTAAGAGGAACAAGAAAAAAGCTGTTTCCCTCGGAGTTACGACATGGGGTCCTTCAAAAACAGGGTTTATCTCTTCTTGAAAGACCGGCAGTGACCACTTTCCATCAAATGTTTCATACTCGTACAATCGTCAGCTCGCTTTGAAATTAAAAAAAAAATCTCTAGAATTGGAGTTGATATGAAAGCAAATCATCTGATCACCAGTTGCTCGTGTGCCTATGCATTACTGCGCCCGCGCAGGCTAACTTTTGAGTATTCTGTAGCCAGTCACGGGCAGCCAAGGCCACCGCGGCCGTTACACAAAGACGCCGATGACTATCGACCGCATACGCCCGTCTGCAATCACCTTTTGTAAGTGTCATGACAAATCAAGTCAAGTATGTTTACGCAAGGCGTTTTAGAAAATAAATATCTAATTTTTTGACATTTGTAATAAAAAAGGTACGTTCCTCTAAAATGGTGACAGCGACCTGGTCTGATGTTGGAGCCAAGGTCTGTTCAATAGGCCAATAGAATTGAAACTTGGTTATAATACCAAGTTTGTAGGCGGTAATCCGAAACAAGTTTAAGTGCAGTGTTTTGAAATGCCTCTGGCTGCCATCTTTTTTTGTTTTCGTACCGATGATTAGATTTGCATGAAATACGGTAGATCGATAGGTTGTACTTGAGAAATTTACTGATAATAATATGTTTCTGAGTTTCATTGGCAAGGGGTTATTGTTAAATTAATATGGAGTTTTTTAAGGGATCAAAAAAAGTTTATTTGTCAAGTTAAGTGTCAAAGAAAGGTGTTTGCATATTCTACAACAATTACTTAATTTATTGTTACACGTATGATCTTTGAGATACAATTAAAACAGTAGTATATAACACTAGTATACAAAAAATAGGGGCTAGGTATTCAGAGGCCAAATATTGTGTTTGGTGGGTACTGATTGGAGCGAAAATCACGAGATCTCAGTTCGGGACAAAACAATCTAAATATAGGTATATAGCGCAAAGGTGACTGACTGACATAGTGATCTATCAACGCACAGCCCAAACCACTGGACGGATCGGGCTGAAATTTGGCATGCAGGTAGATGTTATGACGTAGGCATCCGCTAAGAAAGGATTTTGATCAATTCTACCCCCAAGGGGATAAAATAGGGGATGAAAGTTTGTATGAAACTTTGAATTCCTTGGCGCGAGCAAAGCCGCGGGTTCAGCTAGTAGTAAAATAAAACGAGTATATAATTCTAAAGCGCGTCTCCATGCGGTCTTATGCAATCGAAGCCTATTCCGTCAGTCTGGGATTTAGGTAATAATAAGGTTTAAACTGGTCTGAGAATGCGGCCTGTGGTTTGGCCTTATTTATTTATGATCGGGAGAAATAATGAGGCAATTTAGGTCTACGAGGAAGTGCTGTAATTTCGCATCGGCTCGTGATCTGTGTATTATGGCTGGCTTGAATTATATTCAATAATCTCACAACCTAAGTTGTAGCTCTGTCTTTTGCGCTGTAGGCCGTGTTCGATCCCCAGAAAATAAAACATTGTATGATAAATATAGTTTGTAGTTTGTGTATGTATATGTTTGTTTGGTGGGAGATATTAGTGACCTTCACAGCTTACGCAGCTCAGTCGGTAGTAGCTCTGCCTTCTGCGCCGTGGCCGTGGGTTCGATCTCTACGAGAACAAATATTTCTGTGTACAAAAACATAGTTTGTTCTCCGTCTGGGTGTTATAAAGTATGTATTTAAAAAAGTATGTATATATCAGCTATCTAGTTTATTACAAGCTTTGGGTTAGTTTGGGGCTAGACAGTGCTGTGTGGAAAATCTTCCTTTTTTTGGAAGACTTTCCACAAAGCACTGTCTATTACCAGTGGTAATAGACACAGTTCCTATGAAGAGAACCTGAAAACGAAACTGATTGTTAGTCAAACAATACCTACTCACTCATGCACATTCTACAATTTTTTTTTACATTTCATCGCAACTTAGGTTCGCTTTTTCGTATTCTATTGATTCTTTACGACGCTCGAGCTAGAACAAACCAAACAATTGTCAGAGCGCGGCATTTCAAAGACCTAACTCCAGACATTCCATGAAATCCTACAAAAAGCAAAAGCTGTTGGCAAAGAGCGAACATAACTTTATAGGCATACGGCATACCACACTCTTTTGTTATAGAATTCGACACGAAAACCGATTGGTCTCAGCCGAAATGCGATGCCTACAGTCAAAATAAAGCGTCATAGTACCTATGCTGGCCTAAAATACTTGAGCTCTTTACTCTGCAACAATTCACCGAAATGGTGTAGAGTTGTATAGAATAGTTTTCGTATCAAGGGTCACTTGAACTGGTTAATTATTCAGGATAAGGCACGAATAAGTAAAGTAACTCAAATAGGTAACATCTAGGTTATTCAAAGGTCATTACTGCAAAAAGTATATCAACTAAAGTTATGACGTAAGTTATTTTTTCAAGGCATGGTCACGTGAACTGAATCCTAGATTCACCTAGCATGAAGACGTTTCGAAGTGCTAAGCTTAGTTGCCCTAAGCTAAGAGAAGGACTTCGTCAAAGTCAAAGTCAAAATTTTTATTTAATAAAATCACAAGGACCATCTTGAAACGTTTTAAGGCCCCGGTGACAGCGGCAGACAGATTTCTGACTCAAGCACATTTCCCTTATATTATTTGTATTCGAACAGTATTTACGCGTTTCACTGGATAGTTATTCTTTCAAACAACCTCCCCGAAATGAAATAATAGCCAATCGCACCTCGAAACTGCGAGCCGCTGTCACCGGGCTCTTAAAACTAGGTGACTCTAGTGCCAGTTCCACGCGACCAACACCGAGAAGAGCGTCAGGGCGTTTTCCTTCAACTATAGTCTCGTCTCAATATATTTTCATACAACTAGGTACTATAAGTACGTCACAAACGCGCCGATTTTCCTTCAACGTCACCCATGCACAATTTGTTTGCAAAATATGCGGTTGTAGTTGTCGCTCCCGCATCGACCTTACTATCCATTTTCGTAAGCGTAAACCTACCAAGCAGCATCTTTATTGAATAGGCGATGCTTCAATCCTCTTTTATAGATGCGAAATGCCTATGATTTATTTATTTACTGATGACTAGTAGTGCCCTGCGGTTTCACCCGCGTAGTCTTAAATCCCGGTATTCCCACGGGATAAAAAGTAGCCTATGACTTCCGGACTATAATATAACTCTATGCCAATTTTCACCGAGATCCGTTTAGCCGTTCTGGAGTTTTATAGTAACAAACATCCATCCATCCACCCATACTTACAAACTTTCGCATTTATAATATTAGTAGGATGAAGATGATGAATACTATAGATGGCTAAGATAGCGACCTTTTTATACCAAACAAGACTAACTCATTTCGTATATAATTTCGTTCGTAAAGGTTTGTATAGAATTCCTGTTATTTGTGCAAATCAGACGTTTCATTCAGTTAGCGAGAGCGTCGTGGCCAAGACTAGGTTATTTATGACGACCTCAGTGGCGCAGCGGGCGAGAGTCCGCCTGCGACGCTAGAGGTTGCGGGTTCGATTCCCGCCTCGGAACAAATTTGTGTACGATCTGCAGAAATTTGTTCCGTTGGTCTGGGTGTTTGTATGTATAATAAAAAATATCTATCTATGTAAGTATATAATGTATTAAATATATCAGTCATCTAGTACCCATAACAAGCTTTGAGTAGCTTACTTTGGGGCTAGATGATGCTGTGTGGATTGTCCAGCATTATTTATTATTATTTATTTATTATTTATACTCAAAATAAAGAAGGCAAGGAAACCTCTTAAGAAATACGAAAGTTTTATTGGCAATATCTGTTTGATATTTATTTAATGGTATACTATAAAATATAAAGCCCTACTTTTCATTATAGCTACCTACGCTTTTATGACTTTATTTCAGATATACCTAAAATATAGCCAGAGATATCGGCTCAACATCAGGTCAACATCAACATGAACAACTCTCTTATACACACATTTAAATTTATATCCAGAAAAAACAAACACTCTACATAAGCTCATGAAATAGATGTTTCTGGGTGGGGATCGATCTCATTATACTACTTATAGCGTATAACTATACTAATAACGTAGCAGGCAGAGCAACACCAACTGAACTTTTTTTTATGTAAAAGATACAAACGGGCTAACGGGGCCCACCTGATGGTAAGCGGTCACCGTCGCCCATAGACAACAACAACACCAGGGGGTTGTCAGTGCGTTGCCCTGAAGGACTTTATTAACATTTTTCTTGAAGCTTTTCATGTTTAATCTTGGCGGGAAAACCTCTGATGGTAACTCATTCCACAGCCTGTGGGTATGCGGGAGAATGAACTTATGTTACGTTTACCTTTTACTTTGATTTTCAGATGGAACCATCAGAAGTAACTATCACCTATAACAAAGATTTGCAAGTTCCAAAAACAACAGTAGAAAGGGTGGCAAGTTATTTCACAGTTGGTCACAAACGCATGGAGCGGCGGGGCGCTTAGATTCACCTAGCTTTTTCACTTGATTATTTTTGGTGATTTCATTAGATCAATGCTTTTTTCTTTCAAACTCTATCTTTTGCATACATATAATTTTGTCACCGTATGGGAAAATCTCTGAATTTATTTCCAATTCAAACTGAAAGGAAACAAAGCTTCGATATCTGATAGATTAATACTTTATTGCATATGGACATTGCACAAGGAGAACATATTATTTTATAAAGACGAAATATATATATGTATATAAATGGGCGGCTTTGTCGCTCTTACGGACAGTCTTATTATTCTATCTGATGAAAGCGAAAACAAGATCGATTTGCTCATCAAATAATAATTAACTGTAGGTTATGTATACGGTCAGCACTCATTAGTATGTTCTGCGTTGCACATCGACACACGGCGTCATCATAATGTGTATAAAGCTGCGGACACACCAATATAATAAAAATATAAAGAAAATTTCTATGCTATGACTAAAAGTATTTACAAAATGTACAAAATAAACATGAAACATGGACTGCAGGCCGTTGCAAACGATCTAGAGATAGTACAACTGATCGAAATCAGTGTTCGCAAGACCGGGAGTGACTCCGCCTTTTGTTCTTTAGGTCGTTGGTTCGAATCCCGTCGTGCACGAATGGATTTTACATCTGAAAAAAGTTCGCAATGCCAAAGCTCTCAAACATTGAAGAAAAACATCGTTTAACTGTGTTAATCATGCAATTTGTGACTAATGTTCTAATGATGTGTCAGTTCGTATGATGCTTTGTAACATAATCCAAATCCGCTATTTCCCCTGTAGGAATGCTTCCATGTTTTATTAGCACTGACAGCGTCAGAAATGCCCGTTTACTAATTAAAACGCAGTGTGTAGCCGCTTTTAATAACTATATTTTTATATTAACAGTAATAACAATAATATAAAGCACTTAATTTATTTTTATCACCATGCTTTTAATGCCGTTGAATGAGGAGTGTATTTTCATTTGAGAACTTTGTCAAACTGAATTGACTCAAACATGTTCTTGACACTATTCATCCGCTTGTATTTGCTATTCAATTCGTATGCAATTTGTTATTTTAATTTAATCGCAATTTGTATTTATCCACAACTATCTCTCAATATTTTTTTAAATGAGGCAACTTTATTAACACGACAAACAGATGTTAAACCACATGTGCCTGTAATTTCGCCGGCTCATCCCCACCAAACCGAAACAGCAACGCTGCTTGGCGACAGAAAAAGGCATAGTGGTAGTACTTCCCTGAAGGAGCCACAAACAAAGTGCTCTACCACTCTCAGTATGCAAGGCCCAGATAGTTCCTAGCTTCACCTACTTCCTTGGCGTGTATCTGTCATCATAGAAAGTTGGCAGCAGTGAGTCACCGGGGACGGGATACCTATCACAATCTATCTTACGCAGGCTAGATAAGGTAGGCGGTACCTTTCTAGAATACTATTAATGTTGCCAACTTTGCTACTAATGGCTAGATCTCGCCAATTAAAGGTATTATTCAACCTACGCTTAGCTAGATTTTTGTACATACTCGGTTTTTAAACCACTGTTATAGGACACAGCATTTGGACGTCACTAACATACGTTCACTATTCGGAATATATTTCTATATATCTCTTGGGAATAATATCCCAAGCACTAGTGTTCTGAAAATTTTGATGACTGACAAGTTTCCTCTGGCTTTTTCAACTGTCAAAATTCAATTGTCTCAGTGTATAATCTTTAATATACATTTTCTTAAACATGCGCGGAAATATTTTCATTACTTCTATGTAATGAACACGCGAAATATCATATTTACGTAGACTGAAAACCGGAAATCACTTACAGGCGCGTTAGCGCGCCGGCAATGTTGTATGAAACGGTGTGCTGTTTGAATTTAGAACTCTTTCATCTATCGTACACATTGCGTTCTCGCGGCTGTACGAGTATAGCCGTATAGCCACAGACAGTTACATAGTTACAGTTACATTTTTTTTCAATAATTGTCCTAACATGAGCATATAACTTTTAATATTAATTAAATTTATTTTTTATTTCCTTGCATTTTTTTAAGAAAAGCGCTAATATGCCTCGGCAGAAATGGCAATTACCTGTCTCGTATTATTGAAGACCTCGCCTACGGCTCGGCCTTCAAACTCATACTCGACCTGCAATTGCCTATTTTGCTGCCTTTGCGATAATGTACTATTCATTGAAATTACAGGCACATGAGGCATAACATTTCAATGCTTCAAGATGATGGACGCAGTAGAGCATATTCATATTGCGTAAATTACAAAGTTTGTTATAGGTTATGGTTACCACTTAACATCAGGCGGTCAATATTCTGGCTCCATCAACAAGTAGTAGGTACAAAAAATATTTATAGGAAAAAGCTATTTGACTTTTACTGCAATGTGAATTTATTAGTTGATTTATTTGATTATTTGTCACATATTACTAATTTGAGTTGGCAAGACTATTCGTTTTCTCACTGAGAGTCCTAGAAAGTGTCTACCCACTCAAATATTTGCGCCGTGATTATATAGTTTAGAGTGTGGGTTATCTCGCGAAGCATCCAGTGAAGAGGACATGCATTGTGAGAATCTTAAAACTGCAAGCGCAACTCTGATTTGCATATTATTAAAGATAAATAAAATAAATAAATAAATAATGCTGGACAATCCACACAGCACCATCTAGCCTCAAAGTAAGCTAATCAAAGCTTGTGTTATGGGTACTAGATGACTGATATATTTATTACATTAATACTTACATAGATAGATATTTTTTATTATACATAAACACCCAAACAACAGAAAGATGATAATAATAGTCACGCAAATAATAAAATAACTGTGATTTACATAAGTGTAACACAATGAAACTAATATGTGTTAGATATATCCAAAAAGTTTTTTATTTTATTTTAAATCAAAGTATGTTTTTCAATTCTTAGAGTAATTTTTGTTAATTGTTTCATTGTGTTAGAAATAAAATGGCTTTTTTATTTTATTTTTATATCCAAAAAGTGGGATATTTTGTCAAGATATTTTATTAGCATTTTAGTTTTAGGCGCTCGATTAGGTACCACGCATTGTTAAAGTTGATATCTTTAGGATTAACTCTAAACCTACAAAATATAAAAGTCTCATCTAAATCTCTTCCTAATTCGCGGGTTCATCGTGTAACAAACATATAAATCCTCCTTTTTGAAGTCGGTTAAAAATAGTAGACAAGTAAATTAATATAGCCAATCATTATTATTGAGATCACATCCCGTTTTCGTACAGCGTATTCGAAACGGCTTATTAACTTTTTATGTTTAACATTTTTTATTGCCCATACCGGACAACTAAATTATAAAACTGACTTTTTGTTTGTGTAAATTCATGATCCCTATAGGCTTGGTTTTATTTACACGCAACCATTACCTTCACCTGCCTAACATCTATGATAAGTAACATGTACCACCAGTTATATGTTGATTATTGTATTGCTTTATACAGGGTGGCCAAAAAGTCGTGGATCAAACGCAACTAGGGGTTAGGTTGACCCCACCTAACCCCTAGTTTTTTTGTTTATTGTATTTTATTGTTTTATTTTTGGTTTTTGTTTATTTTTTTGTGGTGGCTTAAAAGTGGTGGATCACAACCCCTAGTTGCGTTTGATCCACGACTTTTACCACGCTGTATCAATGTATGTGTAACGGAATCTTTGAAGTCAATGTTATAGGGGGATGTTATATGTCATAATCTTTATTACGTCCTACCCAGTACATCATTAGTGGGCAATAGAACTACAACCGCTCTGTGTAATGTTAACTCGTACACAAGAGTAAATACGAACACAACTTATCTAATAATTCACTGCGTTTATCCCCAACACAAATGGGAATTAAACTTTCCTACTAATGTGGTAAATGTCTGTTTGTGAGGTTGAGTCTAGCAGGGGTTTTAATGGTTCTAATGTGTACTTATACATAGTAAATAAATAAATATTGGAAAACTTTCTATCTAACTATATATTATATTTCTATGCTAGTTGCGCCCCGCGGTTAAGTAAAAAGTAGACTATGTGCTATTCCAGACTATAATCTATCTCCCTGCCAAGTTTAATCCAGATCCGTTCAGCCGTTCCGGCGTGAAAGAGTTACAAACATCCATCCACCCATCCATACTTACAAACTTTCGCGTTTATAATATTAGTAGGATATATTTAGAACTCACTATCCAGTTAGATCGAAACAAAGTTTTGAAATAACTTCAGTTACATGTGAGTTTGCGCCAATACAATATTCGGACGTACCTCCGACTTCTTCTTCTTATCGTGTCACTAATTTCTTTCGAAACAGTGTGGTGAAAGATTTTAAGTGCGCCTCAAGAGGCTCCTTTCGAGCACTTGTCACATGTTATAGAACTTGTTAGGTTTTACAACATGCCGGTTTCCTCACGATGTTTTCCTTCACCGTTTGAGAGTACTGGCATTGCGCACATAAATTTTTGACAAGAAAAACTCATTGGTGCACGACCGGTTTTGAACCCACGACCTTAGGATTGGAAGGCGGGGCTGCTACCACTAGACCACCAGTGCTCTAACCTCCTACTAATCCCGTACCTCCGACTAATCCCCTTAGACATCCTCAAAGAATCGTGAGTTGTTGGTACTAAAAGATAGATAGATACCTCTTTATTGTTCACCACACAGAAACATAGAACAGAGTAAAAGCATACATTTAAAGTAAAACAATGGGCGACCTTATCGCTGAGAGCGATATCTTCCAGGCAACCTTGGAAGGATAAAAACTAATCAGAAATTAAACGGCGGTGGTGTAGTTACAGTGCGGAATAATGTTTAGATAATCTATTGGACCTATACATATATACGTATTTACCTACTAAAAGCCAACTATGTAGGTACATAAGTACCTACTCAAGGCTCAAGGTAACTTAACCTAACTAAAACTAACTAAACTAAAAGACGAGAGTGTCTGGAGATTGGACGTGAAGCTATTTCTTTGTTTTTTAATTAAAAAGTCAGGATTGAATTTATAGACTTCGCTGGGTTTCTTAGCTCATTGGTCGTCACCGACACTGACTGACGGGATGCGTTCTTAGAAAATATGGCAGTATTGTGCCAGACGAGGCTGTATCAGAATTTATTAGGTATGTTTTATTATTCAGGTGGTTTCAATCAAGTCTACCGTACCCCTTGACCGAATTATATATATAGATTTAGATTTTTGTGTTTTGTATGTTGGTTATGGACTTTCGTCGCTGACTGTACTGGGAGCCCTTTTATCAGCCGCACCGACCGGTCCTCAGAATCCGGTTGGCACACAATTGTCTATCTATTACCTACCGCCTGTAGGCGGAGGTTCTATTTTAACCGCACCATGCCACTAACCTTGTCTGGGCTTTTATGTACTACTAGCTGAACCCGCGGCTTTGCTCACGCCAAGGAATTCAAAGTTTCATACAAACTTTCATCCCCTATTTTATCCTCTTGGGGGTAGAATTGATCAAATCCTTTCTTAGCGGATGCCTACGTCATAACATCTACTTGCATGCCAAATTTCAGCCCGATCCGTCCAGTGGTTTTGGCTGTGCGTTGATAGATCACTATGTCAGTCAGTCACCTTTGAGTTATATATATTTAAGATGTATTCAATATGCTTCTTCTTCGTATCGTGTCGATGCTTTCCTATATAATTTTGGCTAAATAAGTGGCCACCTCAACAGCGCCACCTGTGGCTGCATTAAGGTCTTCCCTCGGGCCTGTGTTGGAGCACCACAGTCACAGCCCGTTACAGTGGGATCCCTGAACCCCCATTAACACATTTTTTCTGCTAATATCTGTCTATAACTGTTTTAATATGCTTATATATTACTAACGACCCGCCCGCGCTTCGCACGGGTGCACATTGTATTTCTACTATATCATGCATGTATTATACATATAAACCTTCCTCTTGAATCACTCTATCTATTAAAAAAAACTGCATCAAAATCCGTTGCGTAGTTCTAAAGATTTAAGCATACAAAGGGACAAGGGGACATAGGGACAGAGAAAGCGACTTTGTTTTATACTATGTAGTGATGACATCCTACTCCTATTTTAAGCAGAAGAGCTTTTTGTCTCTGAACTCGTCCGGAGACTATCATCATGCCTATTTCAGCCACCAAGTACCAACGCTGTGTTTCGGTCTGAAGGTTGTGGTTGCCGGCAGGGCAGTGCATCGTATTGCACGTTTTTACCGTGCGTGACTTGCTAGGCAATGCTTTGTTAAAGGTGATGGTTACCACTTAACATTAGGTGGATCACCTGCTTGCTCCATCAGTAAGTCAAACAAAGTCAAAAGGAATTTATTCAATAATTCACAAGGTAGGTACAATAGACAAGAGCTAATGTGACTCTCGCTCGCACGTTTTGACTTGTTGAAGAATATAAAATCACTGACTGAACCCATTTTCGAAAAATCGCTTCAATCATTTTGTGTGTAATCATATTGCGCACAGTTTAGTAAAAATTTCATTTTGATCGATACATGTTTTCCTACTTAAAAGTTTTTCTAGTTTTCGTACTTAAGCAAGGATTGTATATATTTGAAAATGTCGAATCGCGCGAGCGAGAGGTATTTTAGGTGTTGTCGACGCCTTATAACTAGGGTACATCGAGCTGATCCGACGCGAACGAAGCCTACAAGAACAGGCAACAAACTTACAGCTTGGTTCCTGTTCCTACCGTTCTTTTGTATAGTTAATCCTTGTTAAGAAAATCAAATCGGTATCAGCCGGACAAAGTAATACATAAAAAATAAATTCATAAAAACATTTAAGAACTATAGAGACTCTCGCAACATATAAAACGGGTTTGAGGTCGTCGACCCCGCTTGATTGAGATCACTTATAAATTTTATAACTTGTAGGCAAGTACGCTGGGTGGGTGTCTGCTACGTTCTACTTTCTAATGATTGATGCAGCTCGGGGCACAAAGGAACATGATAGACCTACTTATATAGAACTTGGTGTTTTATGTTGGAAATACATCGAAAATACAAGGCTTTTTTTTACTTAATAGACCGTTCTTTGGCCACGATCTCGGCTGGTGGTAAGCGACGATGTAGCCGACGATGGAACAGAACGGTCCAGAAGTCAGCTTCTACGTCTGCTTCTCATAAACATAAAAATACGGCAAAAGGAGTGAAACTTACATTTTAATTGACAAAAGTAAAATTAAAAGGGAAATAAGGTTAAAATTCCTAACTTTATCATATTTTCAAAGCTGTCGCTTGTCTGAAATAACAAGAGAGTACTTAACTTGAAAACAAATAAGAATAAATAAATAGAGTTGACGCTAAACAAGTCCTTTGCATGTTTTTGTCTCGTTATATTAAAAACAATACTTACCATGACAGTAAGGAGGTGAAGTCAGTCAGAAATAGCTTAGCACCCTGTACGTGCAAAGTGCGTCAAAAGTTTCAGTTTTTCAATAGACTTGATGGAATAATAGATTCCTAACGCGACCAAGTTAAAAGTAAACCCCTCCTCATATAAACTATAATTATAATAACGGTGTGCACATTATGTGCTAGAACTTTTGAAGCAAAAATTGGTTACTGCAGTCATCTTAGAGCACACGAAAGACAAATGAATAAATAAGCAGAAACAATGTCGCCGTAGCCGAAACCGGCATGGATGACATCATCATCATCAGATTCCTAACATAGCATGCCTCGCAAGTCACACACAATGAAAACGCCCTACGATGTACTGCCCTAACGTCCATCAACTTGAGGGATACAAATATAAAGCCTCGTGTGTCTGTAATTTCACCGGCGACCACAAAATTCAAACACAGCAACGCTGCTTGACGGCAAAAATAGGCGCATGAGTGTAATTCTTACCCGAACGAACCCTCCACAAAGAGTTCTTACTGAAGTAAAAGTTTTAATTTATAAAAACGACGAACAAACCAAAATAAATAAACCAAGTTTTACAATGTTGGTACCACAGGAAATTTATTTTAAGTAAAACTATTAAAAAGCGTTTTGACAAAAACTTGTTTGGACGAAATCAACATGACATTTGAAATGTGTGTGTGTGAGCGAGTTAGTTGCTCGGTTTTGCGGCAAATTGTAGAATAGATTGAACCGACGACAGTGGAAAAGTATTTTTACATTTCTGGTTTTGTAATATCAAATATTCATGAAACCAGCACACTTTAATCAAAGTATTAACATTTTGAAGATCCGCCTTAACACTTGGAGCACCTATATACAAATTTGCAATTTTTCGTCTTGGATTTAGAACTCAGAGAACTTACAGTTGCCGAAATCTACTTCTTTCTTAACTTTTCTCTTAACCTCAGGGTGACTGGAATTTTATGTTCACTTAGTTGCTAACTGTACGACTGAAAACCATATTGTACTAGCTGCGCCCCGCGGTTTCACCCGCGCAGATTTAAATCCCGGTATTCCCACGGGATAAAAAGTAGCCTTTGTGCTATTCCAGACTATAATCTAACTCTCTGCCAAGTTTCATCCAGATCCGTTAAGCGTTCTAGCCGTTGGCGTGAAAGAGTAACAAACATCCATCCATCCATACTTACAAACTGTCGCGTTTATAATAATAGTAGGATTTAGAACGAATTCAATAAGCGTAATAGAATTAATTACAGGCACATGAGGCTTAACATCTGTATGCTTCAAGTTGATGGACGCAGGGCATCGTAGGGCACGTTCCTATTGTGCGTGACCTACGGGGCAATGTTTTGTTTATAGGCGATGGTTACCACTTAACATCAGGTGGGGCATCTGCTTGTTCCATCAGCTAGTTGTATAAAAAAAAAAAAATGTTGAAAAATCATCTGAACTGAAGCTTAGTTTGTTCACGTAGTTTTGAAAGGTTCGCGTCGGCCTCAGTGCCATAATTTCTAGGCTAATACATAGATTGTGGACAGTGGAAGGCGGGTGCACTATGGAAATGGCGATGAGCAGATAACCTCAGGAAGATCATTCCCAATCGTGGAGAGGTATGACGGACGCCCTTTTACTGGCGACATTAAGTTCTTACGCTGCTACTTTTATACTTATTTCAGTCCTGGATGGACTAAAATAAGTAATTGTGTGTTCAGACGTATCCGTATAAAACATTTCGTATGAAACCACACACTGACCCCCGGTTTCTGAAAGCCCGATCAATGCTAATCGGCTGGCAAGTCACTTGCTATCTCTATCTAATTTAAAGTAAAAGCTGAAATAGCAAGTGACTTGACAGCCGATTAGTGTTGATCGCGCTTTCAGAAACCGGGGGTCAGTGCGATAAAAAATCTATTGTTCCGTACAAAATGTCAATTTGATGCCTGGCTGAGACTTATGGAACAGCAGATTATTAATATCCTTAATATTTACAGGCATGCCTCATGTTATGTTAGTGTGTTAGTGTTAGATTTAACAAAGTCAAAGTCAAAGTAGCCTAGTCGTGTTTCGTTTTATGTTCTGGTTCTTATTTTATGAAAAACTAGCTGATCCCGCGGCTTTGCTCGCGCTCGTTTACTTTGAAAATCTCATACAAACTTTAATCCCCTATTTTATCCCCTTGGGGGTAGAATTGATCAAAATCCTTTCTTAGCGGATGCCTACGTCATAACATCTACCTGCATGCCAAATTTCAGCCCGATCCGTCCAGTGGTTTGGGCTGTGCGTTGATAGATCACTATGTCAGTCAGTCAGTCACCTTTGAGTTATATATATTTAGATAAGCCATGCTCAATAATCATTGCTTGAGATCATAATACGGCTCCTACTCCTTATACCTCATACAATGAATAGTCGAAGATAAAAATAGGATTCCCGAGAATATATAGGACTCATTTATGATGCAGAATGCAGACAGCATTGGAGGTGTTAAGCAAACAATGATACAATGATATTAAATTCCAACGCTTCGCCCACAGAATGGTGACAGTGCGTATTGGATGGACCTACCTTTCATAAAGAAGCCCATACGTTATGACTAGCTTAACTTAGACTTACTTTAGCAGGATAGTGTTTCTGAGAATTAGTTTTTTACACTTTACGGAAACCAGTTAGTATTCTAACAGCGGCGATGGGCTTGCAACCTGTCACGTATGGAATACTAACTACTGCAAAATGTGGGTATGTGCCAAATGTAATGTTTGGACGTACCTCTGACTACCCCCCCTTAGACATCCTCAAAGAACCTTGAGTTTAGTACTTGGTACTGAGAGATCTGAGGGGATATCTAGCGTGACTGGGGATCAAAGTCGTGAAGCTGTTTCAGTTTTTTTTTCAGTTTTTGACACAGCGGAAGAATGAACCGGTACAATAGTTTTCAATACTGCATCTAAATATATTGAATCATATTGAACGGGGATTCCCTGACATTTTTATGACATTATAAAATCAAGACGAATCCAACTCTATGAAGCCATTTTGGCTGCGTAGAAGCATAATGAATATACCTATATGTATTTTTAAGAGTAGTAGCAAAGAATAATTGCTACTCATACCTATTGGAAATTTATATTTTTGGTGTGGGTTCACTATTTAGAAAAGTTTTTATTTATTTAGTTCATCTTCCTATTGTTGTTTCACTAGTTTTTTTTTCTAAAAAGTGTTGTGCAGGATTTATAGTGATTCGTTAACAATGTGAAAAAAAAACAGCAGTGGTAGGCTTGTCATTGTAATATTTTTTGATGAGCCAAATTCTTAGACATGGCAAATGGCTATCCCAACTAATATTATAAATGCGAAAGTAACTCTGTCTGTCTGTCTGTCTGTTACGCTTCCCCGCTTAAACCTCTCAACCGATTTTGATGAAATTTGGTACAGACAATCTTTAGACCCTGAGAAAGGACATAGGCTACCTTTTATTGCGAAAAAAAGGGATGAAGAGGTTGAAATAGAGGTTGAAAGTATGTATGGGATTTCTTAATTTTAAAAGATAAAACCATGAAACTTTAATCAAATTAAAAGTACGCAGACGAAGTCGCGGGTACCAGCTAGTATACCATATACCAACAAAACTATCGTAGCTATTTCGTACCATGTTTAGCTTTTTTACGAGCTACGTTCTGCTTTTGGGTCACTCAAATCAACCTCGTTTCCAAATCAGCTATTTGCATAAAAACCTCACAATTAAATGAACATAGTCACGCCAATAAGGCCTACTTCCCACGCTAATTAAAGCCGTTGTTTGGTAATCTGATCGGGATGAATTTAATTTGAGCCAGCCTTAGAGAGATCAATGCTGAATTCGACGGCAAATAGTTAACGTGTATGTAATCCTTTGACGACCTCTGTGGCGCAGCGGGCGAGAGCCTGCCTGCGACGCAAGAGGTTGCGGGTTCGATTCCCGCCTTGGAACAAATTTGTGTACGATCTGCAGAAATTTGTTCGGATGGTCTGGGTGTTTTCTATGTATAATAAAAATATCTATCTATGTAAGTATATAATGTATTAAATATATCAGTTATCTAGTACCCATAACACAAGCTTTGAATAGCTTACTTTGGGGCTAGATAGTGCTGTGTGGATTGTCCAGCATTATTTATTTATTTATTAATCCTGTGTTTTATTTATCGTGTTTATAGGACTATGTTTTAACTTGTTTTTGACCAAACGGGACAGTTATTTACCGTTTTTTTTTTATAATATCCCATTTTTCAAATAGAATATCTTTTTTTGGGCCCTTTGATCCCTTTGAGCTCATAAATTTTGGATTTTCAACTTAGTTCTTAGAATTATCAAATTGAAGTAGTGGCAATAGGCAGGCTATAATAAGCTTGTCGAAACGAAAACTGCTGGTTGTCAAATGGCGACCACTAACTGGAAGAAGAAACGATGGTTCCTTCCAATAGACCGATAATGACGACATGGCATAAAATAGATTCAGCCTTATGACGGCCCTATTATCCAGTAGGTGGTAAAGATGAGATTTTGAAGATTGCGGGAAGTCAGAAGATGCTCAAAATTGTTCTTCCTGGAAATGTTTAGGAGAGGCATTATTTCTAATGGTGGACATTTTCAGGTTGATGTAGTTGATGATGATGATAATTATGATGAATGGTTTAAGGAAATTTCAAAGATCAATACTCTGTTTACCAATACGCCAAAAAATGATTTTACTTTTTTCCGAGAAATGTCAACAGATCTTTTATTAGCTGCCGGACATTTGTTTTGAGTCATGTACTTATGTATAGAGTTTATTCAACTCACGCGCAATGTAGACATTTTACACTATGTCAATAACAACTTACACTAATGGTAGGCTTACATACGAGGCGTGTCAGTCAATACAAGTTCAGAATGAAAACATTATAAAATCAGAAAATCAGAAAAAAGAGATTCACATAAGTTTATATAAAAATAATGAAAGTATGAAAGCTCTTCTTCTTAACAAATCTTATCAAATCGAAACATTTATTTTGTATCACAAAAACATAGGAGAAATACAAAGAGAGGACTATATTATACATACCCTTTGCAAAGGGTATGTTGCTGTATTCAAAAAAATCTTTTGATAATTTCACAATAATTTGTTCGCAATGTAAAAGTGCAAGATTATGTCAGGATTTTTCTCTCAGTGAACTGCGGTGCACAGCAGTGAGGCTTAACCTTTAAAATAATCGTATCTACATAAAATAACCACAAGCCAGAGTAAGCTAGAAGGCAAAAGGTGTGTATAATCAAACCTTACAATCAAAGATTCGATAAAACCTGAGTCGTAAATGTTAAAACGCCAATTTACTAGATACATGTCGGCTCGTAACTTCTCTACGGACAATACACGTCGAGATTATAATCGATGCCTCCTCCACCAAATCAGAACCCGGATAATATTTATAAAGAACTAGCTGCTGACTGCGGTTTCGCTCGTGCACTGATACCGTCCTTTAAAAGTTTTTTTATAGGTACATATAGAACGTTTATTTAAAAAGGAAATTACAATTAATGCAAGTGTACAAAATACATATGAAACAGTTGAGCTATCTGCAGACCGTTGCAAGCGATCTAGAAATAGCTCAACTGATCCAAATCCGTGCCAATCGGCAGCGTCTCAAACACACTGGCTGTATTGCTACGCTGAATGACAATGCTGATGCGCTGAGCCAGATATTCATCAGCCTTTGGGTCACGCGTCGCGTCGGTCGCCTCGATAAGTTGCCTAGATAGATTACTGTATAAAAGTACATAATACACCTAATCACCGAACTTCTTTATGAAAAATCGCAAACAACAGAAAAATCATTTTGGCACAAACAAGTCTTCCTACTAAAAAGTTTGCATTTCATTGCACGAGAACAAGTAAAGAAAACTTTTTGGAAGAAAAACTATTCTGTATCAATGTTTGATTAATGGCAATTTCTCATAATTACATATGGTAATAAATAATTTCGTATCTTTAAAAGTTTTGAAATGTTCAGCCTAGAAGTATTGGCAAATATTTATTTTATGGTAAAAGATGATGTTTGAAAGCAAAGCTAACTCGGTGCAATAATTGATCTCAATCAGTTTAGTGGCCAGCCGTAAAAACGTAAAACAGACAGACACACTTTCGCATTTATTTGTATAGATTCTCGGACAAAGCCTAGGGTTTGGTTTTACTACCAGCGCTCGAGTTTTCTACTCGTGGTGTTATTAAAAGCTGTCTAATATTTCATAGTTCATAGTATTTCATGCCTGTCTCATATGACATTTAATTTTGCGATAGACGCATGATCTTGGGTTGTTATTTGCCAAGTTGCTTTTAGTAATTTTTTAATAACAACAGCTTCACGACTTTGATCTTGTCCAGATTAGGACATGCTAAGTTCCAGTTGTAGTTTTTTTGGGAAGTTTAAAAGAGGAGAGGACCTCATTTTATTTGGCACATAACCATTTTACAATAGTTTGTATTCCACACGTGAAAGGTTAAATTTAATTTGGCTCTACGCAATACTGCTAAATATGGTATGGTTGCTATTACACTATGCGAATGAAATATAGCCATCTTGATAGCCAGACATTAGCGTAATCGGATTGTCCAGCATTATTTATTTATTTATTATATTTATCATATTCGCTTGTGCTTCCGCTTCCGCCGCTCAAAAAGCGCAGCCTGGAGGCTGTGGTAACTCTCTTTTCACTGTATTTGCATTAGATCGTTCGCAATCTTACCTCAATCTAAGTAATTAAGTGAACACGGAACGTAATCCACTCATTATCATCATGGCACAACATTAAATCGGTAAGTAGTGGCTTGTATTTCAATCCGGTGCATAGTTCAGCTTAATTAATAATTGCATTCTCGTGTTGGAACTTGTATCTAATTAATTTACTGATTATCACTAAATGGCGTAGCTAACTTGGTCATTCCTAAGCGATCAACTAAGTTAGGCAACATTCTGCTCAGTTAGATTTCAGTAATTTTTTTCTGGGTTATTCTTTATAACGAACATTATTTGTCCCATTATCGGAATTGAACCCCATACATCTCAGCCAGAATAGACAGTTTTATTATAAGTATGATACATTTTCTATTACTTGTACGTTTTCTTTATTCTTTTACACACAGTGGATATACAGATGATTTTTGTTTATTTAGTCAGATTGTTGATACAGTATTACCTGCCGTTATAATATCGAAGGTTCTCCTTATCTCCGGGACAGCTATTCGGCCTCGAGACGTTATCTCAACAATAGCATTTCCTATTCGTGTACCTCTGTAGATATCTGAATATCACGATCACAAGACCTCGCCTAGCCTTACTGGACAAAACGTCTAAGTAAAGAATAAGGCTGCCTTTCCACAGCGGAGCGGAGCAGAGTGGAGAAAGTAGCGGAGTAGCGTCTAATAGAGTAGTGGTAGAGAGAACGGAGTGGAGTGGAGTATAGAACGTGAGGTGGATCTGAGTGGAGCAGAGAAGAAAGAAACTATGAGATTTCATTATATCTAGTAAGAAAATTGTCTTAACATACTCCTTGGCTCTTTCGTTTTTCTACTCTGCAGCGGCCTAATCACGAATTAATCGAACGTAATGTTTCGAACATTAGTGGCGAAAACATATCGGTTAGGGCTAAATGTATCATTTTGAATCTTCAAAGAATCATGCGTTGGTAACTAAAATATCTGCGTGGATAACTATTTGGAGGCTTAATTCGTAAAGCTGTTTCTATAAGAATGTAAGAGTACCGACCCCATGCGGATACCATCTCAGGTTCCGGGTAACGGGCGAGGATCTTGAACTCTTTGGAGGTTAATCGCCATTGTGTCGTACATGCTATTATTCTAGGCCGCATCATCCGTGAGTCACTGAGTCACACTCACTCACTCCTGGAAATCGGAGCCAGTCTTTTGACGTGCGTAAAATTGAATCATATCCCTGACATTTTATAGCGCCTCTATAGAGTATTCTTGTCACTGTCACTTTCATGTCAACGAAAAGAGACAGCAGCAGACTTGTCATCTCCTCTTTGCCGAAGGTTGGGTGCTGGAAACTGTGACACAAGTTTACTTAATACAGTTTTCAGTGTTCTCTCTTGTTGTGTAACCTCTGTATAAGTTCACCAAATAAATAAATTGAAATTGAAAATTGAATTATCGGTCTGATAAGCTAATGGCGCGCTCAGTGACCATTATGAAAAAAGGGCCTAGATATATAAAGTATTGATTGGTATCAGTAGCTCTACCTTTGCGCTGTACCAATAGCTTGATATCGATCCCCACCGAAAACTGACTTGTGTTGATCAACATAGTTATTTGTTCTCTGTCTGGGTTTACGTTTAAGTACGGTAAGTATTTACAAAAAATTGACATCATCATCAGCCTTCTGGTTTCCATAGTACATACATATAGTTTTGCTAACATTGGGACTTTGTAACGTGTTCGAATATTTTATAAAGAGATCAGCTAAGGACGTTTTGTTTTCAGAACATTTTATACAGTCGAATGTGCATTCTACACCCAAGAACATTTAGCTTCCAAAGCCTCCTGATCCGAAATGCTTCCGGTTTTGGAGTTGATGAAGTCTTGAGTTCAAAGAAACACCATTACTGTCGTCATCATTAGAAGGCGGTGTTTTAGCGGTACTGTTTATCTAGAAAACGCGTCAGCAAAACGATGACTCTGTCTATATGTAAAACGCTGCGCAGAATTCCAACGTTCGATATCGTACGCAAATGAGCTATTATTTACATATTTTTATTAAAAAAAATGGATGATCTACACTTTTTATATAAAAGGTGTAAAAATACTACCACTGAAATAACTAATGCTGCATAGATTACGCATACAGCCCCATGACGAGACAAAACGGCATTATCAGTGGTTCAGCTTCAGATTCTGACGGTTTCAAATTGGATTCCGATGTCCAAAATATTATATTGACTAGAGTCTAGAGTCCGTTGGTAGATTAGATAATTTATGCTATATAAGGACATCATCTGAACTGAAAAATATAAACTTTTGATCTTATTTTTTCCACTTTTAGTGGTAATCGATTAAGCAGTCTCTGAAAGTCCCGTATCATCTTTGTAATTTTTACACCTTGTATATATATGTGTGTACCTACTCAACACAGGGTACCATGTCCGTTTCCTGTGTCTAATGGTGATAGACTATAATGGCGCATCGGTTTTTGTTTCCCGTAACGAGAGAATGCTGATGCTGTGATGAATGGTCCTTGGCAAAAGGATAAAGCTTTCGCTGAGAAGCCGCGGCCGTACTAAAGCGGAGGCGTAGATAATATCTCCGTCAAGGCAAGAAATACTTGGGCCCTTGTTCATGACGGTCTTTGAGCGCGCCAATTCAGACCGATAAGTCTGTTGCTGTCTCTTTTCGTCGGCATGAAAGTGACGGTGACAAGAAGCCGCTTTAAAATGGCAGGGATTATGAACTTAAGTAAGTATGTTTAAGAGGGTTAATATTTTTATTGTAACATGGATACAGACTACAAAAAGCCAAGGGAAAATGACGCTTACAAAAATATAAAAGAGTATGAAACCGATGCGTGAACCTTCGACTGATACTTGAGAACATGATAATAACTAAGTAAAGACCGTAATAAGTTATAAAAAAACAGACCGTGGATTGGAGTTCAAAAGAACGTTTTGATAACTTGAGTTTCTATAGTTAGGTCTTGTTTTTGAATTTGAATACCTCTAACCTACTTTTTTCAATTTTATAATGTCCCAAAAGTTATTCTTCGATCCGCATTGTGCTCGGAGAATAACAACAAAGAACAAGACAAGTGTCAGTTCCAGGTGACTCAGCCTA
This sequence comes from Plemyria rubiginata, assembly GCA_963576535.1. NCBI lineage: Eukaryota > Metazoa > Arthropoda > Insecta > Lepidoptera > Geometridae > Plemyria > Plemyria rubiginata. Next base: position 13,946,024 of record OY754907.1, read on the forward strand.
GAAAAACAGACATTTACGTTCGCGGGTTTTTAGAAAACCCAAGCCTCAATTGGTTAGCTGTGAGAAGAGATCGTATTGAGATAAACGGTGTTACGATACTTTTTGTGAAATCTTCTTTTGGATTTTTAAAAAGGGTTCAGAAAAACACGAGCGAATAAGGTAATATAAACAAGCTATAAAAATATCTTCTTCGATACGTTTTCTTTTATTACTTTATTTAAGCTTTTTATTGCAAAATACTGCCTTATTTATTACGTTTTAAAAGCATTTTGAGTGGAAAATTGTAGCTGTATTGACAGTTGCACTGACTGAGACTGAGGTTTTTTTCAGATGCTTGCATTATCGTTGTATAAACTGTCGATTTATAGCCTTCACAGCTCATTTGGTAGTAAGAGTAGTAGAGCTCTTTGTGAAGGGCTCGTCCGGGGAAGTACTACCACCACGCCTTTTTCTGCCGCCAAGCAGCAACGCTGTGTTTCGGTTTGAAGAGTGTGGTCGCCGGTGTAATTACAGGCACATGAGGCTTAACATCTGTATGCCTCAAGTTGATGGACGCAGGGCAGTGCATCGTAGGACACGTTCCTATTGTGCGTGACCTACGGGGCAATGTTTTGTTTATAGGTGATGGTTACCACTTAACATCAGGTGGGCCATCTGCTTGTTCCATCAGCTAGTTTTATAAAAATAAAAATAAACTGCCTTCTGTATAGGCCTTGGGTTCGATTCCCACCGAGAATTAACATTTGTGTGTTTGTTCTGTATCTGGGTGTTACATAATATTTTAATCATGTATTTACAAAAAAGTATATAAGTATTATATCAGCTATCTGGTTCCCACAGCAAGCTTTGGCTTAGTATGGGGCTAGATAGTGTTATAAGGAGTCCGCCAATATTTATTTATTGCGCCAATAGGATAAACAGCTTGAATGTAATGCTTGGACAAACATACCTACATAGTTTGTACTTAAAAAAATACTAGTAAAATCATAGCAAAAACCCTTAAGGCCCCGGTGACAGCGGCTCGCAGTTTCGAGGTGCGATTGGCTATTATTTCATTTCGGGAAGGTTGTTTGAAAGAATAACTATCCAGTGACACGCATAAATACTGTTCGAATACAAATAATAAAATAATATAAGGGAAATGTGCTTGAGTCACAAATCATTTTGGTATTAGGTAATCGTAAGGCCAAACATACTAATACCAAAATGATTTCTGATTTGGGCATGTTTACCTTATATTATTGTGTTATTTGTGTTCGAACAGAATTTATGCGTGTCACTGGATAGTTATTCTTTCTAACAACCTCCCCGAAATTAAATAAAATGAAATAATAGCCAATCGCACCTCGAAACTGCGTGACGCTGTCGCCGGGCCCTTAATATCGAGTACCTGAATTAAAAATCTTATCCCGGACTCAATGACACTAGCAATGTAAACATTTTTTTCCTACAACATCTCTGTAGCCTGTCGGCCCCAACGGTCGTTTCTCTCAGGTGAAAAAACTACGCAAAAAATACAAGTAAAAAGCCCGACTCCGCCTGGAGCCGGGCGTACACATATTTTAGTACCAAGGTTATCCTCCGCGAACCAATGTCTATACGGTATACAGTACCCGGCGATTAACATTGCACATCAACCTTTGGAAAGAGACAATCGGCTAATTTCAGCTTCGCAGAGCGCTATCTCTGTCACATGAAATACTAACAGTCCGGTATCTATTGTGTGGAAGCAATTATGATTTACTGCTTTTGTTTGATAATTTTTCGTACAAAATGTGTCTCTTTCCAAAGGGTGATATGCAATATTTATCGCCGGGTACTGTACATGCTTATTGTATCATGAATAGGGGAATGAAAATACTTTATTTTACACCAAACAAAACGTAAAATGGACGGTCTTATCTCTGAAAGCGATCACTTCCAGGTAACATTTGGAAGGAGAGGATTGTAAAAGTAAGGAAGGTTGGTCACACACAGGTGCTGTGTGAAATGAAGTGTCCATAATATTTTATCATTATAATTAACTAGTTGCGATCCGCGGTTTCACCCGCGCAGATTTAAATCCCGGTATTCCCACGGGATAAAAAGTAGCCTATATTGTGTTATTCCAGACTATAATCTAACTCTCTGCCAAGTTTCATCCAGATCCGTTCAGCCGTTCCGGCGTGAAAGAGTAACAAACATCCATCCATCCATCCATCCATACTTACAAACTTTCGAATTTATAATATTATAGTAGGATTAGTTGCGCCCCGCGGTTTCACCCGGCAGATTTAAATCCCGGTATTCCCACGGGATAAAAGGTAGTCTACGTGCTATTCCAGACTATAATCTATCTCTCTGTCTAGTTGCATCCAGATCCGTTCAGCCGTTCCGACGTAAAGGGTAACAAACATCCATCCATACAAACTTTCGCGTTTATAATATTAGTAGGATTTCACATGCCGAGGTAATATTGTAATGCAAAACGCTGACAGTGGAATGGTCTTGACCTTTTTTCAGAGCGGAGTTTCTTAAAAGTAATGGGTCTAATTTGAATAACTTAAATACAGTGGCAGCAGTCAATCAACCCATAATATACCTACAAGAAGCATAAGTGTTTAATTATATTTAGACTAGCAACCCGCCCGCGCGCCCCCCTGCTTCGCACGGGTGCACATTGTTTTTCTACTATATCATACATGTATTATATATATAAACCTTCCTCTTAAAACATTCTATCTATTAAAAAAACCTCATCAAAATCCGTTGCGTAGTTTTAAAGATTTAAGCATACATAGGGATAGATAGGGATAGGATAGGATAGGGACAATAATGTCACTTAAGGTGACACACACACACATGCTCAAAAATAAGCATGCTTCTTTTGAGCATGCTCAAAAATCAACCGACGACCGACCAAATAAGCATGCTTATTTACTAGCACGACCTGTTCACACGTGCTTTTATTGAGCAAGGCTCGAAAAAAGCATGCTTTTGGCTTGGAAATAAGCATGTGTGTCAGTACCTTACGCTGATCATCGTATTTAAAGATTGGCTTGAGCAACAAGATATTCAGATGTACTTCTAACTAAAATTTTGATTATAAAATCTATAACGCAGATTTTCCAAAGCTTACATTAATGGTAAGGTGAGTTATTGTTATTTGGGAACCTATTAGAGGAAGACGGGGATTGCCGTTCACCTGAGGGAAAAATGCTCTATTTATTTTTTCATTTGTCTAATATTATATTATAATGAATGATAATATTTTCAGGTTTAGAGGCTGCTAGCTCAAGCACCACAACCACTGCGCTGCAGCGCGTGCCCGCTGTGTTTCAAGGCACCGTACCTATTTAACAAGTTATTGGGGTGAGCGGTATTACACGGCGAGCGCCATTACCCCTGCTTCCCCTAATAACGACCATCATAAACAATGTAACCAGATATTTACAGACACATTCGACACAATAAGACCAACTTGAATTTATAACTCCAATATCCTTTTATAGACTAGAACGAGTAGGTATATATTTTACCGGCATAATTTTATTAGCACGATAAATAAATTGGACGTCATCATGAGAGGAACGTGACCTTTAAGCCGATCCGTGATCTGAATCATCGTGTCGACTTTCTATTTAGCATTGTTCTGTTAAATTGCCCAGTAAAAATCAGTTAGTTGTGCTATGGCTTAAGGCTATATTCATAGGTTTCCCTCACTCTGCAAAGGTTTCATGACTATGCCTCAAGTTGATGGACGCATGGCACTGAGATGAATGTCCAAAATCACCCTGAAGCCAAACCACAGACATTTTTTTAAGAAAAAAGTTATTATTCGGCACTGATTATACATGCATGCATGATGTGATGAGCCAAAAGGAGCCTTCTTTCTTTATTCATATTATAAATTTCAAAAAAGTTGTTATATTTTTTTTTTAAAGAAAATGATGAAGACAACGCCTCCAGTGAGTTTCTATTTTTACTAAGCTAAGCTGATAAAAAAGTAATCCTTACAGTCAAGTTTCTAAGGAAGTTAGACAAAAAGACAGGCACAAACTAAAACCGTCTATTTAACCCTTTTTATAATCGATTGGAATCCTATTAATTATGAACCACGTGAGACGTTTGCCGATGCATTTATGACATGGTTTCGGCTCCCATAGCCGACGTTACAAGCTTTTTTTCATGCTTTTACTACTTGACTGGACGGCGCGGCGAGAGAAAAAGAAAAAGACTTGAAGAGCTCTTTTGGCCCGGAGTGACGGACGAAGGAATAACATTTATTTTAGCTCGCTTTCCTAATTATTAAATTTCAAATAATAATATTTAATTATTTATATAAATAGTCAATATTGTATTGTCTTGATATATTAAATTTCAAATAATGATATTTAATTATTTATTTATTCCCAAGTTAACTTATAACGAAATAATGAATACAATGAAAATTGTTGTCTTACACAGCCAAAATAGTGTTGGCACCTAATGAATTTAATAAATAAAAACACTACACTATTTAACCTGGGACCCAGTTTTACCCAAACCATCCCACGCCACGAAGAAAGCAGTTGTCATCCAGGCAAGTCTAGATGGCGGCACTGGCGGTTGGCAACAGCGCGCCTACCTGCGCAGACGCTCCCCAAAACGAACAAGAGACCGCATTCCTGTCGCGCCCCGCGGCACCCCTCCGCCTTGAATAGGGCTGCTGCTGAAGAGTTAAGGCACCATCCTATTATTATTTTTCATGACGATATTGTATTGAGTTACCAGTAGTTACCGCTGAAAATGTAGAGCAGTGAATCGAGAGGGAACGTACCCATACTACGTGACCCGTTTAGGGGGGGGGAGCGGAGTCTTTAAAATACTACGGTCACAGGTCACAGGAGCGGGGGGGTGGCTCAGGTTTTTGTCACGTAGTCGATTTACGAACACAACAATTATTTTCTGTTAAATCACATTAAACAGAAAATAATTGTTGTGTTCGTAAATTAAGTTACTGTAAGTTACATACGGTATAGCAATATGTTTTCATAAATGTTGTTCTTTTCTATAATATAGAATTCACTAGTAATTTAAGTATGCATGCAGTCTTATGCAATAAAGATGAGTATGAGCCAAATTATTTTTTTTTTTTTCAATTTTTGTCTGTGAAATGATTAAAAATCATAATTATGAATTACTACGTGAAAACTAAAGGGGGAGAGGGGGGTCTTGGCATATACTACGAGTGGTCACCGAGGGGGGGGGGGTCGAAAAAACTAAAAAAATAGGTCACGTAGTATGGGTACGTTCCCAGAAGATAAGTTGGACAAAGAAAGTAACAAACGAAGTGGTTCTAGAACGAATACAGGTGAAAAGTGTTTACTTAAGAAAAATAAATTATTGGCATCTTTTACGAAATGATAGCTCTATAAAAAAATATATAAAAGAAAAGCCAAGAAGAAGTTATGTGAGTCAGATATCCATCCTCCTAAATTCTATAATAATTTGAAAATATTAAAAAACAATTATTGTATGATCAATTTATTCATAATTAGGTATAAAATCTATGAAATATGTTAGACAAATGATGAACAACACCACTAACCAAATCCAACTAAGCCATGGATGAAGGAAAGAAGACTTACTTCCGATGTCTATGAGCTAAGCTATAAAAACTCAGACCTTATTTGTGTGTGTGTCTCCAGCTTCCTCATATTGAAAATGTAATTTCTATAAATGCCAATATTTAAAGCATAATTAGTGCACTCATAGATTTGAATCATAATTTAGCTGCCAAATAAACAACGATGCTATAAGCTTATAATAGTGTGTAAGCTGGAGTAACATGTCTCCAGCTGCCTCAGTCAGTGTGGGCAAACGGCTAATGATAGAGATATATAGTAAACGCAAGGATTTAGTACCAAACGAATTAGCGAGGTACCAAAAATTTCAGGTCTGTAGCTCGGAAACTCTTCGAGTTATAAGACTTGATCAACGTGTAAGCTGGAGTAACGATACGTGAAAAAGCATATGCTCGTTCTCTGGAATGGCTGGAGCTAGCAGGTTGCTTTAAGTCTCCAGATTTAGTACCAAACGAATTAGCGAGGTACCAAATATTTGAAGTGTTTCTGTTCAAAACTCTATGAGTTACAAGCTTTTCCAGCTTTTTTTGTTTGTCCAACTTGCACATGTTGGATCTCAGCAACCACAATAGGTACAGACTCGGTTGATGTCTCTGAACCGAGCTATGAATTAGTGCACTCGGTACCAAAAATTTGGAATCTCTAGGACAAGCAGTTCTGTTGTAATCAGCAAAATAACTAATATTATGATGAGTTACAGAATACCAGATAGTTCCATTTCGACCAGCCTTCAGTTGATAGTAGCTCTATCTCTGTCACTACAGCGAATGCGTCACACTCGTACCTACTGATGCAATCAAGGAATTTGAATATATCTGTCTGTATTCAAATTCCTTGGATGTTATTTTGCTGATTACAACAGAACTGCTTGTCCTAGAGATTCCAAATTTTTGGTACCGAGTGCACTAATTCATAGCTCGGTTCAGAGACATCAACCGAGTCTGTACCTATTGTGGTTGCTGAGATCCAACATGTGCAAGTTGGACAAACAAAAAAAGCTGGAAAAGCTTGTAACTCATAGAGTTTTGAACAAAAACACTTCAAATATTTGGTACCTCGCTAATTCGTTTGGTACTAAATCTGGAGACTTAAAGCAACCTGCTAGCTCCAGCCATTCCAGAGAACGAGCATATGCTTTTTCACGTATCGTTACTCCAGCTTACACGTTGATCAAGTCTTATAACTCGAAGAGTTTCCGAGCTACAGACCTGAAATTTTTGGTACCTCGCTAATTCGTTTGGTACTAAATCCTTGCGTTTACTATATATCTCTATCATTAGCCGTTTGCCCACACTGACTGAGGCAGCTGGAGACATGTTACTCCAGCTTACACACTATTATAAGCTTATAGCATCGTTGTTTATTTGGCAGCTAAATTATGATTCAAATCTATGAGTGCACTAATTATGCTTTAAATATTGGCATTTATAGAAATTACATTTTCAATATGAGGAAGCTGGAGACACACACACCCTTATTTCGTCTGAGTAGGAACAAGATAATACTTGAAATTATTCTTGTTTAGGTGTATACCTACTTCCATTGGTGGCAAGTGGCAGCCCTGCCAGTCCTCATCCCTGCATCCCGACACAATGCGGACCTGTTGCGTCCCCCCCGCCACCCGCGCGTACCCCCCGCGGCTCGCACACTGCATCCTATAAATAATTCAATAGTCCGATTAATTCGTGACCTGCCCGATTCAACTGTCAATTAACGCGGCTGTCTAGAGATTGGCTATGGCGGTGGTCTACCTCAAAAGGTTTCTTTCGTTACTTAAATAGGAAAATACTAGCGCTAGTTCCTAGAGCTGCCCATGCCTACGAACTGATTAAAGCCTACTCTTAATTTTTTTTTGAAACTGTAAGAGATGGGTGGATTTCGGCGTATTACAATTATCTGAGGAGATATCTACCGTGCCTGTCATAGTCGTGATAATACTTTTAACTTCTTACCCTGTGTTCTCCTCATTTCTGTGCGTTTAATTCTAAATTTATAAAAACAAAAGAGGTTTTATTTAAAAACTAGAATGAGTTTCCTGTCACCAAGAATTGGACCTGTTTACAAACGTTGTAAAAAGCCGTGGCTAGGCTTGTACAACATGCTGGTCGTGCCAGCCAGATGACATATGCCGACAACATTCAAGCTAGTCCTAGATAATTGAAATTAATTATTTACAACTAGTTGTGTGTTTATAATGGCTGACACGATTAACACATGTAGCGCCCATGTAGCACCTTTCTTGGTTGGACCCATGCATGGACGAATCCATTTATGTCGTGTCCCCTTACGTCGAGTCTGAGAGTCTATATTCTTTCAAAATATCTAAGCGAGAAACTCGACATAGGGTTAAAAAAAGCGAGACAACTTTCTAGGCTCGACGCAAAGGGACTCGACATAAAGGGAACCGATCGAATAATCGTCCCATGAGACCAATCAGTGCGATCAGTTCAGTTTTTTCTGAGGTGTGGTGGTATGTGTACAATTCTAATTAAATAAATACCTAATATAAAAAAAAATCGTGTCGTTTTGTATAAATATCTTTAGCATAATTTGTACATATTTCTGTGGCAAGCTTTTCACAGAACTTTTTTGCCTTGAGCAATTTATTAGTAGGTAAGCCTATTCTATAATGATCAATAAAATAATAATAATATTAATAATAATAATCATTTATTTACTCTCAAAAAACACGGTAAACTTAAAACATAGCAAACAATTATAGTAGGTAGGTAGTTTGGACAAGATCTAGTGCGTTCTTCTGTTGTGACTTGTAATCATAACATAATAAGTTAACCTGTTTTGAGAGAGCCTGGTGCCTGAAATAGGTTAATGAAACCTGTGCTAAAATCAAAATAAACATGATTAATCTTAATTGAGAGAATCCCATTATACTAAAACCTGTGCTTAAACAAAACCAGGTGTTATAAAATATTACTAGTAAGTATGTATCTAATAAAGTTAAAATATTATTAGCTATCTTAGCTCTCATAAGACATCCTTTGCTTGACAAGGGCGCTGTGCAAAAAATGAGCTAAAATATACATTTAATTACTAGCTGCGTCACGCGGTTTCACCCGCGTAATTTTAAATCCCGGTACTTAGCGATAAGGCCGCCCATTGTACTTTTAGTTTTAAGTTTGTTTCTTGTTGTTTTCTTAAGTTGTGTGCAATAAAGTATTTTCTATCGTCTATCTATTCCCAAGGGATAAGAAAGTAGCCTATAAGCTATTCCAGAAATGATTCCAGACTATAATTTATCTCCGTGCCAAAAGGTGATAAGAGGGAATATCGATGCGGTTGTTTATCGGTATGCCGCTAGTTGCTACTGTCTCATTAGCATTTGTAGCTGGCGGAGAGCCCGACATCTCTTCCCGAGATGGAGAGGATGAGTAAAGCATTTTTCCATCGTAAAAGGAAACAAAAAGGGCAGAGCTTCGCAGGGCACGATCCTGCCTTCCGTGACGTACGAGGCAATGCTTTCATATAGTTGATGGCTACCATTTAACATCAGGTGGGCTATCCGCTTGTTCCACAAACAATATTAAAAAATCCTGTTATAAAAACTAGGTCATTGACCGCAAGGGGCCAAGAAAGACAAGGTATCCAGTGCTTCTTAGGTATTTATTGAATCACTCCGAAGTGAATACATACAAGATCGTAACGGTAACTCAAAGTACCAATGAGGAATTTCTTAGAACATTATTGAACTTTATTACGCGCAGTTAATTTTGAAACGAGGAAAATGTTAACAAGTTATTTTAATGGCTACAGTGTGAAACTGCACAAGGCAAGTCATGGTGCTTCAACGCGATGTGTGAACAATCCTACTAATATTATAAACGCGAGAGTTTGTAAGTATGGATGGATGGATGTTTGTTACTCTTTCACGCCGGAACGGCTGAACGGATCTGGATGAAACTTGGCAGAGATATAGATCTGATCTGGAAAAGCACATAGGCTACTTTTTATCCCGTGTGAATACCAGGATTTAAACCTGTGCGGGTGAAACCGCGGGGCGCAACTAGTTATTTATAACCCACCAGCCTGTAACCCTGTGGATGTTTTCTCTGGAGAGTACAGCATGTATAGGGTTCTTCGAAAAGGCGTGTTAAAATATTTAAGGGTCGGCAACGTCATATAGCTTGAAGAACTGACAACGCTGGGGAATAAAGGTTCTCGTATGGCGACCACGTATAGGAAAACGAAGCGTGGGACGCCCTCCTACCCGATGCACTGACGACATTGTTAAGAGGTCGGGAAGACGGTGGATGGAAAGGGCTCCTGTTGTGTGAATCGTTCATCTTGGAAACGTATGGGAGGCCTATGTCCAGCAGTGGACTTCTGTAGGCTGATGATGAACGCGAGAGTGACATGTTGCTAACGTCCATAAGCTACGGTAACCGCTTCCCATCAGATGGGCCAGGAGGTTGTTTATTAAATTATTTAAAAAAATATGTTTGAACATATCTCTGACTGAGCACCGGTGGTCTAGTGGGAGTCACGCTGCCTTCTGATCGTAAGGTAGCAGGTTCGAATCCGGTCGTGCACCAATGGATTTTTCTATCGAAAAATTTATGTGCGCAATGCCAGTGCTCTTAAACGGTGAAGGAAAACATCGTGAGGAAACCAGTTAGTATTCTATCAGCGGCGATGGGCTTGCAACCTGTCTCGTATGGAATACTAACTACTGCAAAATGTGGGTATGTGTCAAATGTAATGTTTGGACGTACCTCTGACTTGGTACTGAGAGATCTGAAGGTATATCTACCATGCCTGGGGATCAAAGTCGTGATGCTGTTTCTGTTTCATATCTCTGACTAGCCCCTTTAGACGTTCTCAAGAAATCTGGAGTTAGTATACAGGGTATCAAGATCTGAGGGGATCTACCGTGCCTGCCTGGGGATCAAATTCGTGATGCTGGTTCTTTTTCTTTCACCAGCCTGGCTACTGTGGTCTAGTGGTAGCGGCCCGCCTTTCGATCCTAAGGTCGTGGGTTCAAAAAGTCGTGCACTAAGATTTTTGTTCAAATATCCTACTTGCTGCCTGAAATTAGCTATTTAAAAAAAAATCCGTATATCAAGACCTGAGCAGTCTCATTCAACTTAAACCAACAATTCTATAGCCTTTGATTGAAGCACGAATGTTAGACAATAGATACTTATATGAAACTGTATATAAAGGTATATAGAGTAGACAGGAGAAGACAATCTTGGGCCGATCTCGGTCGCAGTCGTGACCAAACTCTTGCGCATGTAGGGTGTGGCGACGCGAGTGTGCATGTGTGGGTGTGATCGGTGCGTCTCCATTGCATGTACGAGTAGGTTTCAATATCGGATCGTGCTTGACTTGCGAGGCAAATGCTTCGTGGTGATGTTTGTTACCACTGAACATCAAGTAGGACATCTGTGCAGCTTGATTAGTTAGCAAGTAGTTTTAAAACCGGTTTTACCGTCGCTTTTCTTCATTTTCCTTCTGTAAAAAAACATCAAATCAAGGCTTTACAATCCCAAGCATGCCACACGCGACCACACCTGCGCGACCAAAGCGACTGCGAAGCGGGAGCGTCCGCCGCGCGGCAGACTCTACCCATACTTTATCTATTCAAATATCTTTATCTTTCTTTTCTTATTTTATCCTACGCGACCACAACCAAAGGGGTCAAAGTTGTTCACGTTGTTTTGTCTATTTTTTTTTGTTTTTTTTTTGTTTTTCGCGTTGCAGATGCTCCCGCATCGCGTCGTACTTCCCGTGTTATGACGCGCAGATGTAGTCAAAGCTTTAGACGTAGACTCAAGGGCATGAGTTACTTATTTCAGGATATCTAAGAGGAGGAGTTAAAGCGAAAACATCCGCTAATGTAACCCTATTTTTCAAATCAAATCAATCCTACCAAAAAGTTTTCTTTAAAGTTTTCATAGTTATGCAGTTCGATTTGAAGGGTGTGATTGCCAGTGAAATTACAGGCGCATGAGGATAGAAATATTTTATGCTTCAAGTTGACGAAAGCAGCAACGTAGGGCACTTTTCTATCTTGTGCGACTTGCGAGTCTTTGTGACGGTGACAACTTTTTCATCATCATCTTCTCAAGTCTACGAGTCTAGAGTTCTACGAGAGACAATGGAAACGTTCAGAAAACTTGTTTAGGCAGAGTCTTAGTACATGTGCAGAGCCGGCTAAATGGTCTATCTGCGAGTCAATGCTCCGCCGCGCAGATTTGGACTTACGCGTGCTGCCATTTTTTATAGCGAAAACCTCTATATACACGTCTTATGTGTGAGTATACATAAGTACACGAGGCATGGTAGCTTGTACAAAAATAAGATTTGAATAGCCAATAAGGTACGTTTATCTCCTATGCTGCCAAATCGGGCATATTATGTGCATACATATCTCAAGAAATTTCAAGATACGCCGAGACAGTTAAGAGCAGATGCTATCTGTATTGCTCGATATAATTTTTATACTATGTGTACTAAAACTATTCAGCATTATTAGTGGAACCAAATTATCTGGACTTGCATTGAAGAACAACTTTAAAGTTTTAACACATAGAACTTTTGACATTATTTGCTCGATAAGGATCTGTAAAAAAAACTAGCAAAATTTAACTTTTTCAATTATGCATCTGATTATATTTCACGACATTTTATAAGTTGCAGGATAAAAAAAATTCGTGGGCCAAAATAATGATTCCAGAATTACATGAGGACGCCTCTCGTGTTCTCAGCCTCATAGCAATGATGATGGATTATCTACACATGATCTATCAAAACCGTTCTATTTTATGAGAAGCCAGCCAAAAATTTTAAAAAGTGTTGTGTCAGAGTTTTTTTTTAATAAAAACTTAAAACAAGTCAACCACAGATTATGTAACAGCACAGCCTCGTGTCTTATACAGCAAGGCAACGTCAACTTTATACATTGTGTCAATACCTACCTACTCACTCGAACCACAATACCGCCCACTGATTCAGGATCCATGCTATCGATTTGCCGGCGTCTCTCGATAGAATGACCTCACTAATGATTTAGTGATCAATAACAACATGAAACAATAAAATTAATCAGAGCTCGTACATATTTATTTCAACATGGGACGTTTTAAAAAAGATTTGTATCAAAAAAGAATCCTAGATGACGGTAGATGGGCCGTAGTAGATGGATTTAAAAAAAGAACGTTTTGATATTTACGCCGGATCAATCGAACACTAACCGGCGAAAGGAGTTTATACGTAATATACTACCGATCTAGGACTCGATTGGGAAGCTTTTTTCCGTGTTCCTTTTTTAAACGCTAAAAGATTTTTGACAGTGACATCGTACATACCACTAGTAAAACTCGTGCAAGGAATTTAGATACTGAGTGCTCGTGTGCTCATATTGTCTATCAGCGAGTTGTATAAAAAAAGAGAGTTATGTAGAGTTCACTACAGATAATAAATCACTAAATCGTGGCTTCCGTTCTTATTTTACACCTCACAATTATCTCGTATCACATAACGTAATCCCACGATTCACACCCGGAGCGCGGTGGAGCGTATTTTGCAACGAAAAAGTCCATAGTTTTTCAAGTGCATGCTGTGTATTAGATAAATCTAGCACAAGTAAGCATTCACTTCACCATATAATTTTCACTCGTAAATAAATGATTCTACTAATTGAATAATTAAGTATTTGTATTATTCAGTAGATATTATAATACAGAGGCGCCTCGACCGTGTTAAAAATCTTTCATATTAAACTTGAAAATCGGTGGGTATGTGTTTATTGATAATTAAGAAGTTCACTTACTAACCACAGAGCGTTCAAGTACAAGTAAAGGTACAAGTTATATCGTCACATAAAAAACACTTGAAGGGCTAGCTAGGGGTGAGCGATCGCTGAGCAATTGCTCTAGTTGAATAGGGTTGTCCAACATTGTAAACATAGATTCTTTGTGAGTTTTTGTAAAGCTACACGTTTGTTGCGGTGTATTTTTTTATATAGATCAACAGAAGTTCGAGTATATCCGAATAGATTTGTCTTGAATCAGAGGGCTGGGCTGAGAACAGGGCCAGTCAGGAATAATTGCGAAAAAACTCGCCCAGTGAACCGGTCCGGCCGAATCTCTCCGCTGCTCCAGCGTAACCGTACTCGCTGTGCCACTTACATTATATTCAACGTAAATTTATCAACCTTTATCATGTGTATTACGAGTACCTCGATGTGTGACACTTGCGTAATTTAAAGACGTTTGAAAGTGATCCTTATGACCTCATACTAGAATAGCGTGTATTGCGTAGACGTATGACGTATGACACAAACACACTATTTTATCGCCATTTGACATTGTAAAAATCCTGTCCATCCAGAGGCTATCTGGATGTACTTCGCTATATTTTTAGTTTAATCGTACAATTTCTTTTTGTCAACAATAAAGAGTTTTCTATCTATATATTTATCGTCCAATCGTCGCGTTAGTTAAAGGGTTAAAGGTGTGAAATCAGACAGATCTTGACTAATGTCTATTATATTCAGTCTGAAAGTGAACTACACTTTCCAAAGATATTTATCACGATTAAACCATTACTCGGCAGAACCTAGTTAAGTAGAAAACCCGTGTGACTAGACACAATATTGTGCAAACTACATTTAATCTAGGCTCTTAATATGCTCGGTTCACACTTGCGTAAGTACAGAAGCAAGTTAAGACGCTGACAACAGCCAAACATCTCACACTCAAATAAAAAAAAGGTATAAAATTATTTAAAGTATTTATAAAAAACGCCAGCTAAGCCGCGAGTGGTAGGTATCTAGTAAATTATATTTTCAAATTCTAGTCAGTACCAATGAGGAACATTCTCAATTAAATTTTCCAATCCGTTTCTACATAGTTTCCTATCCTTCGATCGATCCAGTACAGATAACATAATTTAACGTATTTCCTGTTTTATTTTTAATCCTACAAAATTATCCTGCAAATACCAGCCCATCAATCTTAGTTAGACGCTCTACGAAATCAAAACTTTTTATTTTTACAGTGTTCCTCATTTGAAACCCAATTTATCCAAAAATTTTAAATTTCGAAAGCGTTCACAATTGGCGCAGATCTTATGAAATCTTCATTCATCCTCAGGCATTCGAAATTCAAAGTACTCCTAGGTATGACTAATCGTCCACAGTTTAATTATATTTGAACGCCGTGGCTGGTATTTAAATATGTCTTAGCTAGCAAGAATATACCGAAGTGGGAGCCGGGAATACCTTAGTCACGACTGCATCTAGTTTCACCAAGAACAATATCAGTGACTGGCCCTCGGCTCGGTCGGTAGTAGCTTAGCCTTCTGTGATGTATGTTATGACTTGGATCCCCACTGAGAAGTAACATTTGTGTCATGAACACAAATATGGGTGTTTTCTTTATTTTGTTGAATTTACATTCAACAAGATTTGTAGTAATAAATATTTAGCTTACAGCAAATTCTAAAATGTTCGACAATTTAAATTTGAGGATTTATTTTGTGAGGATGGTATTCGATTTATTGTGAAAAAATTCAAGCAAAAAGTTTTTTTTTCCAAAACAAGTGCAAAATGCTCGCTCTCTAGAATTTTTATCAGCATTATTGTAACCAGTGTTTATGTAATTAACTTAACGCAGTGGCACTGGGCGCTATAGTAATTCTATGCACTAGGAAATCTCATTATCTTGCCCTTTAGCATGAGATGGTCTAATCTAGGAATAGCCAGGCTATTTCTGAAAGCCATCTAAGTGAATACCTAGTGAATGCCATTAAGTCACTTTTATAGAAAGACATTTCTAAGATCTAATACGATTAGGTATAGGTATTCTCAAGTCTCCGCTTATAATCTTTCCTCATTCATTCATCATCAAGCTCATTGGCATCATAAGTTTTCAGTTTTTTGGATTGGAAAAAATACTTTCAAAAAATGTCATTTCAAAAAAAATTTGTATTTCTGTCGTTATTGAAATAAAAGTGGTTTGCTCGCGATGTTTTTCTTCACTGACACCGTTGCGCACAACATGATTTCGAAGAGAAAAATCCATTGGTTTACGACCGAATTCAAACCCAATGCCATATGACCATAAGGACCATTTCTACTAGACCATCGGTGCTTAGCTAAGCGGATTACACCCAAATAAAACTTTGTTCGCGGTCCAATCAGCCTCGCCAATGCTCTATGATCTAAGCTTTGCGAGAATAGAAACATAACAACGGCGGCTATCTACCTAGGGCTTACTACCTATCGAAGCAAAATGAAATTAGATCAACTCTTGTGGTGTAGCTGATGGGTTGACACGTAAGAGGGGTACAGTACGGGTTCGATTCCTACGGTTCAAACGTAAACTTCGAAATATCGACCTTCGGGTTGTAGTTGGATGGCTGGCTCAGATGCAAAAGCGGCAAAAGTTTTCATTGTCAATATTCATTCGGGCAGCTGCACGTATTTCAAAATTTGACCAACGATAAACAGGCGAACATTGCAGCCTTGTTATTTTAAATTCTTCGTATTAATTTCGCTGGTACTTTAACCAATATTGTACGACAAAATGTGAGTAGGTATGTAATTACACTAGGAAATCAAATCACAGGCACATTAGGCTTAACATCCGTAGGCCAGGATACGCAGGGCAGGATAGGCTGTGCATCAAAGGGGTCTTTCACATCGTGCGAGACTAACGAGGCAGTAGCTTATTCCATCAACAAAAGTCTGCTAAAGTAAATATATTTTCAAAAATTTATTATTTTTCATCTGGCTAAAGCCAGGATAAATGGATGCGCTATCAAGGCTTCACGTTCCTGTATCAGCCCTATCATACGACAATAAAGTGAGCACCTCGGGTGGATTGAGCGCTTCGAATCAGCGACTGAATAGAATCGATATTAACCCAATCGGAATACCGCGGTACGTTACTTGACAATACCACTTTGCTTTTGTCTTTTTTTGTGTTTGTTTAACGATGCTATGTATGAAGGTGCTTGATTTTCTATTATTTTGCCTTCCGAACCAACCTGGATCCAAGTGAGTGAGCTGTGTGTGGTCACTCCAGAATAAGAAGATCGGAATAAATGTCAAGACCGAACACCAGACACTGCCCCTAACGTCCCACTAATGAACGAACAGGGCCCCGCTGCGATCTAGTCAGTCATTAATTAACATGATGGCTGGGCGGCCGGTACCACGGCACTCGCTGCCGATACCTTCTGGACCCGACATCCACGTCATGTTTTACCAAATTTTTCTAATTTACAATATCGTGCTTGAGACAGGATAAAGATGCAGATAGGCTCGCCCAGCTAATTCCATCTTCATAGGGTACGTTTCTAGTGACGGAGTAGTGCAGAATTGCAGTCTAATTGACCAATTAGGTCATTTCTCTTCACCAATATTTGTGTTTCAAGTAATCTGATTGGCCATCTCGATTCCAAATTATCCCGCTCAATATCAGTTAAAACTCACCTTTAGTCAGAACCTAGAGATAATATTTGTTATTATTAAGTGGAGTCACAAGAATCAGTTTGAAAGATTTTAAATTTCGGAATCGTCGGGCCAGTTTCATGAGAACAAGCCTAAAATAGGCAAGAAGCAGTCAATCTTGTCTTCTTTTCTTCCCATAAGAAAATATATCAATATGTATGGGGAAGTTTACTTCCATAAAGTAAGCAAAACCATTAAAATAACTCTTCCTCGAGCGAGTTCCAAATACTCATTTTGACTGACAGATAAAAAGTGGTCATCACTTTTGCTCAAATATAGGGTTTGCGCGGACGCTGGGTACTAAAATTGAGTTTTGTGGCGGAAATTGGACGCAGTAATGCATCGGAATTGTTCTGTAATTGAAGCCCACCGGTAATAATTTTCTCACGTTAAACTCAATACTCGTAATAAATGAGAACAGAGCCTTAAGACTCGTTATTTTCAAACTTGGCTTTTTTCCACAGGAACAAAAGCTCCGCGTGGGATGAGAAATAATAAATAAAAGAAAGATAGTAAGCATTCACCTTAAAATTAAAGCTCACTTGTACAGACTACTGTAAGTACCAGGGCAATCACTGGCTCACAGTGAGTGACAAAAATACATATTAATATGGATACCATGCGTCATTTGTCATATGCGAGTTTATCTGTCACAAGTCACCGGATTATGATTGGACTGCGAATACACTTAAAAATACTCCCTATAAAGTGTCGTGAATATTACATAACATAAATACGTAGAACAAAAAAATCTTGTTTTACACAATTGACAAGATAGCTATTCCAATAAATAATACCTACCTACCTATGAAGCGGATATTATTAATTAACAAAGAAAATTACAATTAATACTGCAATGCAACTACTTGAGTTGCAGATCGTTGGGAACGATCTATAAACTGAATTTTAAAGCAATTTTTGTTTAGTTCTAAAGTTTGAAGTTGAAAACGAGTGAGTCGAAGCCCGCAATATGAGCCATTGTTGCAGTTCATCAATCAGCTCGTCTAGCAGCCGGCTCTTCACACTGTTATTGATTAACTTTGTATCGAAACAACAATCAACGTCTGTTATCGACTTCGAAACTAACAATTCATTCATCAATGTTCAGACGAAGAAATAAATACATCAGAAAGCTGCAAAATGAAAAAGTTATTTAGGATTCTCTTTGCTAATGTCTCAGACATCACCAGCTGGTATTCAGTATATTTATCTCACAATATATATATATATATATGCTCTATAATCTAAGTGGTATATATATATATATATATATATGAATTGTATTAAAATATATATAAATACTAGTTGCGCCCAGCGGTTTCACCTGCGTAGTTTTAAATCCCGGTATTCCCACGGGATAAAAAATAGCCTATGTGTTATTCCAGACTATAATATATCTCTCTGCCAAGTTTTATCCAGATCCGTTCAGCCGTTCCGGCGTGAAAGAGTAACAAACATCCATCCATACAAACTTTCGCGTTTATAATATTAGTAGGATAAGAATAAGAAATATCAAAGGAACTTCCCGACCAGAAACAAAACTATAATGTAATCGAAATTCTAACAGATGGAAGCTCTTGGATCGTTGGTTAATAAATTAAAAATTTTCAGTGTATCTTAAAAACCGGGCGTCCTAGAAACAAAGTTTTTTTTTTAAATGGGCAATGTAAGTTCTTTTACATGACAAGTAACTTGTAAAGTTGTAATATTTGTGTAACAATGTCTGATATTGATATCCCATCAGACATTCTAGTACCAAGAATCTACTCAAGGTTATTTGAGGATATCTAAGGGGGTAGCCAGAGAAAGGACATCTAAATATTACATGTGGCAGATGTCTACATTTTGTAGTCTGTAGTCGTTGCATAATTATATTAATTATTCTTTTGCTACCAAAAACTTTTTATCAAATATTGACATTCCTATGTACTTTAAGTACATTTTTTTTATTAATTTATTTAAAGGGCTTTGTCACTGGGCGACCACACTACCCTAAGTACATTAAACATTAGCTCAGAATGATATTGCTTTCCATATTTTAAGAAAAAATCGCACTTCAACCTTGCATGAACCTAGAAGGGAAACCTAGAAAGGTGATGATGTTTGATGTTGTTTTAAAGACTATTAAATTAGAGACTTACCGTGTTGCCGCTTTTATTGACTGTCCTGGCAGTGTAGTTGCGATCCTTTCATTTAAATTAGTGTTACAAATTCCTGATCAGTCTGTCTATCAATTGCTGATGTTATAATTCTATACTATTTATGCTCACTCATATTAATATTTATTAATCTTATATATGTGAATAACTATAATAATGATTATGTGCAATATTTAAAAATATTTCAATATGTATGATCTCAATACCTTCCTTCCTTCCTTTTTTCTTACTCAACTTCATAGGTATTTTGTTTCATTTTCAGTTTATCTTTGTATAATATATTTACGGATTGTTTTACGTTTGTGAGGTCAGCCGTGGCCCTGTCTGAAAACCAGCGCTGCTCCCCACGAAAGTGTGGAGCAGCAATTATGCTGAGACTGGACCTGTTTGGCCCATACAACACAGAGGAGACAAACTGTCCTCCAACACTGTTTTTGTATTTTTCTGTTTATCTGTTTCTTTACTTTTACTGTTTGTTAATAATAAATATCTGTTATGTTTTTTTTTTCTCTGTGTTCTCTGTGTGTTGTGTGTCAAATAAATGTTTCTTTCTTTCTTTCTTTCTTTCTTTCTTTCTTTGCATGACCATTTGTAACATTCGGCCTTCTTCTCATGGCGGCCGTGCGACAAGGGTTGCGACCCCACAAACTTGTTTTTAGCTTTACACTGACCCCCCCTACACATCAAAAAAATAAAATTGCGTCCTCTAAAAAACGCAAGGTAAGGCCTAAAAAATGTAACATTTCAATGGACTAAATTTAATCCCTAATATAAGATAAATAATCGTCACTTAAATTTGCCTAAAATCGCACAAAATTGCATGCCCTAAGTCCACTGGGCGCGGCCACTACTCAGACAGTGGGCACGGGTCTTATAATATGCAATTATTGTAACCACAAGCTTACAATGTAACCTAAGTGCGTGCTGGTGTAAGACTGACTGCGAAAAAGAATCCAACTCATGTATTATTTGATTCTTCTTTATCCTTCTAGATTAACTAGGCTAATAGGACGAGGAGCAAAACGAATAAAATGCTTTTGCAAGACACAAAAATGATCATCATTATCTTTTTTATGCTTGGTTATTAATGTTAACTATTATTTTTATATTGAACGATTATTTGATTTTATTTTCCGATTAATTCCGATTAATAGTTCTTAATCTTTAGTGACTGTAATTGGTTATTATTATTAAATAAGGTAAATCAATAAGTCACACTACTCAGTCGATAACTTTTAAGATGCAAAAAAAAATGCTTCTATCAGTGCACTGCCGTGTATCTCCGATACGAAGTGTATAAAAATTATGATTATTTAATCTCCATAAAAATGTGCGTCCTCTTTTTCGTAGTGCGTGCTTTTTAACTGGAGCCAAGTTATGGAATTGCAGCTTCGCGAACTAGAAAGCGCACTGTAAGTGTAGAATTAAAATAATCGATTTAGATGATAGTTTTATTGTGAGAAAATCTGTACAGCCTTTGAAATTCAATACGCGGGCTATGTACAGCATATTTAATCATATAGAGGACCAATCCGAGGACCAGCTCTGAATTGGCTAGAAAGTTACTTAAATAAGAGAATGCAAAGTGTTGAAATTTTAAATATTGACATTAATAAAGATCTAAAGCCTGTCAGATCAAATTATGTGCAAAATAACTGTGGGGTACCTCAAGGCAGTGTCCTGGGACCACTGTTATTTTTGCTTTATATAAACGATCTTCCTGACATTACACCTAATCCATGCACACTTTTTTCCGATGACATTTCTTTTATTATTTCTTGTAACTCTGACATTTATAAATATACCACTGACATTGATAATACCATTGATGCAATAATTTTATGGCTTAAGAACAATAATCTAAATGTAAATATATCAAAAACAAACTTCATACAATTTGGGACTTACGGAAAAAAACGTCAAGATCTTACATTATCATATAACGGTCAAAATCTAACTGAAGTCGATAATACGAAATTCCTAGGCATAACTATAGACCGGCACTGTAATTGGAAAGCCCATATAGATGAAGTATGCCATAAATTAAATAAATTTGTGTACGTTCTCTATAAGTTACGTAAGACTACAAATAGTAATACTATTATGACCGCGTACCACGGATATGTCACCTCAGTTTTAAAATACGGACTGGTTCTCTGGGGTAACTCGACCGAAATAAATAAAGCGTTTATAGCACAAAAGAAATGCGTTCGTGCTATTGTCGGCATACCTCCTTGGGAATCATGTAAACCCGTATTCCTTAGGCTAAGGCTTTTGACATTGCCTAGCATGTACATTTTAGAAGCTGCTAAATTTGCCAAAGATAACTCAAGCTTATTTACAAAGGCGCGAGATATATATTCAAGATGTGTAAGGAACCCTGATAGAATTGTTCTTTCTAGAGTACCGAGGACTACCCTATATAAAAAAACTCTTTTGCTATGTGCGGGCAAATATTTAATAAAGTGCCCAGTGAAATACAAAATTTACCAACCAGACAATTTATAAAAAAGTTAAAATTATGGCTCATTGAAAAAAGTTTTTATAATGTTAATGATTTTCTTAATGATTGACTTAAAAATTTTATCAACCTATTCTTGACAATTTATTATGGACTTTATCTAATCTTCTAATGTAATTTAATTTCATGTTTAATTTTTTATTGTTAATTGTTAATATTTGCATGCCAACGACTTGGTGAAATATGTGAAACTGCCTCACTACCTACTAAGAACTGCTAACTTTTAACCATATTTCACGCAAATAAACTATTTCATTTCATTAGATTTTCTTCTTCTTTTGTCTCTTGTTCTTTCAAATCATTGTGGTGAGGGACGCCTTTTTCTGCCGCCAAGCAGCATCGCTGTGTTTCGGTTTGAAGAGTGTGGTCGCCGGCGTTTTTACAAGCACATGCCTCAAGTTGATGGACGCAGGGCAGTGCGTCGTAGGGCACGTTCCTGCAAGGTTTTGTTATAGGTGATGCCACTTAACATCAGGTGGGCCATCTGCTTGTTCCAATAGCTAGTTGTATATAGAAAATAAGTACGTCTCGGAGGCTCCTTTCGAGCTCTTGACACATGTTTTAGAACTTTTTGAGTTGAGAGTTGTTTTTGTGATAAGAGTAATGACACCGTGCTCGTCATACATTTTTACTAGTAAAACCGATGAGTTTTACTAGTAAAAATGTATGACGTGTACTTTGGGTGTACTATTGAGTTCTTTTACTTTTAATAACTACTAACTTTTTTTACTTTTTTTTAATAACTGTTGATTTCCGTTCCCATGTACGGAACGGGTTCACTACCATTAGATATCTGAGGGGATATCAACCGTGCCTGGAGATCAAATTCGTGAGGCTGTTTCTGTTTTGTCTTGTTTTATACGCTAGAGCTAGAACTGCGACCCGATTACGCGAATGTCTGGATTATGGCTTTCAGTTTGATATTTGATTCCCATCCATGCTCTATACTTGCTATTACTCTATGGGAATCAAATGTCAAACTGAAAGCCATCTCGATAGCCAGACATCAGCGTAATCGGGCCACGCTGGGCCAGTGCAAACCAGCAGATGTTCTGCGCAAAGAATTTTTCATTTATTGTTGTTCAATGTCGATAATAGTTTGACAGTGAAAAAATGCTGTTCGCCGCGCCTTTACTGGTGTGCGCTGGGCCTTATTTGTCACAGTACGTGCAGCCCTATTAGATCCACAAATTGCACGTATATTTTGCCCAAATGGCCCATTTGTAGCAATCTCAGTATCTCGATAATAAATTGGGACAACAGCACAAAGTCGCGCGACACGAAGTCGTGCTTGGCCTCCCTAGTGCACGTGTCGTGTATGCAACAATGATAAGTGACATCTGTGCACACAAACTGACAGGGACACGTCTTGATAGAACCATACACGTAATGGACACGCAACTTGGAAGACTCCCGCAAATACTCAAACGCATCTCAGGTTTTTTGACAGTTTTTAATGAAATTCCGTCAAAAACTTGTCACATGAGACGTGCTCAAATCTGAGTTGCGTTTGAGTATTCGGGTGTTAATGTGCAAATTAAATGACTCATTAATGACTATTATCATGTCTTTTTTTTTGGTCTTACTCAGGTCTTTATGTCGTATCCTTTGTTCTTTGAAATAGTGCGGCGAACGGATTTTAAGTGCACCTCAAAAGACTGTTTTGAACAATCACTGAAATCCCTAATAATTGTAGGCAAGTTTCGACAATCTTCTCGTGAGAAACCAGCACCAAGTTCCTTTTTTTTAATTCAATTTGCTGATGTAACAAGCTAATGGCCCATCTGATGTTAAGTGTTACCACCACCAATCACAAATCATTTCATCGTAAGTCACGCTTAATAGGAACGTGCCCTACGATGCACTGCCCTGCTTCCATCAACTTGAGGCATAATTATTTTAAGCCTCATTTAAGCTAGTAATTTCACTGGCAACCTCACTCTCAGCACCGCTGCTTGGCGGTAGAAAAAGGCACGGTAAGAGCACTGCCCCGGGTGTAGGATGTATTATTAGAAATTTTATTGTGATTCAATTATTTATGTTCAGCATCACAAGGCGGTGCGTTGGCAGATACCCTCGATAACATATTCTGTAGACGACACCTTTCGGCCAAAACTCTGCATCCATATTTTTGCTGTCTTTATAAAAAAAAAACTTTTTTTTCGTTTTTTTTTTTTTTTATACAACTAGCTGATGGAACAAGCAGATGGTCCACCTGATGTTAAGTGGTAACCATCACCTATAAACAAAACACTGCCCGTAGGTCACGCACAATAGGAACGTGCCCTACGATGCACTGCCCTGCGTCCATCAACTTGAGGCATACAGATACAGTTGTTTGAAGATTTTAAAAATTATACATTCTAATATTATCTTGAAGTTGTTTGGCTGTTGTCAATCCCTCAAAATATTCACCAATTAAACAATGGCAACGTTAGCAAAAACAAAATGACGTCCAATGGTTAAATAGCCTTTGTTAGAGGCTTTGTTTAGATTAGAATTGTTGCATGAATGCATGGGGCAATTAGACTAACATGCGCATGCGCAATGACAGGCGAACTATTGTCTCTATATGGCCGTATCGACAGACTCCGGAAATGGACATGGTTGCTACTGGAAGGGTAAGCTCCTTTTCATGATGGCGCCACATCGCTATTCGTTTTCGCGTGTTTGTCGTATTTTCCTAAATGCGACGATTCTCATAAAATTGTGCCACAAAATACATTGTTAAAGAAAGAAAGAAAATACATTTATTCAACTACACAGTCACATTACATAATGATAGGTATACAGAAGTTTTGTTACAATTTTACTTAAAAGACTACAATTAAACATAAATACAAAAAATAATAAAAAACTGGAGAAGTGAAATATTATTAGAAAGAAAGAATGAAACATATTCAAGATCTCCCTCATGCTTAAGCTCCACTAAGTTCTAAAAATTTAACGAACTGGAGCTTTCCTTTCTTTCTTTCTTTCTAAATTTAGTATAGAATCTTCAACCTCTAAACAAACAGATAACCCGATGTTCGTAAGTTTCTTTGAAAATCCATTTCTACGACTCATTCAGATATCATATAATCTGTAAGATAAATTCATTTTAGATCCCTTTTGCGTTTCATAAAAAGCGGATAACATTATGACTTCCACGCAATGATGTCTCAACGTATCCGTTAACGGCGAACCCTGCTAGCCTCGGTCATGTGAGCGAATTTGACTCGCAAAGCCAAATATAGTCTTAAACGACCTGCTACATGGCGCACAATGTAACTGGCCTAATGCATTTTTTTCGAAACAGAACCCGATGATACAAAAGATTTTTTTTTATACAGGGTGTCCCAGAACTCAACGTCAAGCCGAAACGGGACGACAGGATTGATTGTAAACATCATGAGAAAAATCAGAAAAAAAATGAAATTAAAAAAAAAACAAAAATCATTATTTTATTTTATTTTTTTAGATTCTTAGAAATATTATTTAGGGTTACGGTTCCAAAGTTTAAATGAACAAAAATAATAAAAATTAACCACAATAACCGCAAAATGGTTACACGTTGACCAAATTTTTAGGTTTTTAAATGCCCATAATTTTCACACTGCATGGCATAGATTTTTCTCATGATGCTTACAATCAATCCTGTCGCCCCGTTTCGGCTTGACGTTGAGTTCTGGGACACCCTGTATGTACTGTTATTTTTATGTGCAATAAAGTATTTTCAATCAATCAATACCCAATAATACAAAAGGTTTTTTATTTTTCACATGTTGCTATGATAACAACTTATTCAAATTGAAATTCAATTAATGAATAACTGTAGGTACAACATTGCAGATCGCGTCGAATGGGATAAACTAGCTTATATTCTTATACAAATAGAAAATTATTGTGATCAAAATTCATAATAATATGCTAAAATTAAAATAAATATACATATAAAAAATCAACAATAATATAATTTTGAGTGCCTACCTAATCCTACTAATACATAATATAGACGCGAAAGTTTGTAGTATGGATAGATAGATGGTTGTTACTCTTTCTCGCCGGAACGGCCGAACGGATTTGGATGAAACCTGGCATAGAGATAGATTATAGTCTGGAATAGCACTTAGGCTACTTTTTATCCCGTAGGAAAACCGGGATTTAAATATGCGCGTGTGAAACCGCGGGGCGCAACTAGTAGTTAGTAAAACCAATAAACAGCTGCCGGATATGATAGTAAAATTTAAACGTACTTATTCAAAACAATCCCCGGGTTTATGGTAACCCGGGGATCCGTTGGGTTGTAATGATCGTGTTTGAGCATGTCTGGGTGTGATGGTTTGGCTCGGGGGCCAGGGAGACCCGATGAAACGGCTTTCCGCTGGCCGCCCGTTGGTTCGAAGGGGACCCGAACCTGGATGATCCCATCTCAGGAGGCTGTCCCGCCGCCAATGTTAAAAGCCCTGTAGTATCCGTCATGCCGGAGTAGGAGACCGGAGTGGAACCTGGCGGTTACCCACAGGGTTGGATCGGGGGCCCTTCCGTCCCTCGAGCCAGGTTACTCACACAACCCTGGCGTGCCACATAGCATCGCATGACCCATCTTTGCTCTCTGGACTACCTGTAACCCGTTATTCCTCCCTAAACCCCGATTCAAATTACAATATGGCTATTAAAACTAAGAAAAATAAACGTTGCTCAGCGGCTCTTCATTCCACATTAAAAGTTGACTTTTGCAATATCAGAGGCTTACACTCCAACTTAAATGCCGTCCATTTTCATCTAGAATCGGCAAAGCCGGCCATCTTATTTCTAACCGAGACGCAGATCTCCTCACCGGCGGATACATCATACCTTAATTATCCTGGTTATAAACTGGAGCACAGTTTTGTACCCCGTGCCGGAGTATGCATGTTTGTGAGGGAGGACATCTGCTGTCGTCGGTTGAACATCCTTGGAGGCAAAGACCTATCTGTTCTCTGGACACGCCTAGACTACGGAGGTCAAATACGTATCTACGCGTGTCTTTATAGGTCTCACAGTGGTAATCCTGAAACTGATCGACTCCTCGAGCACGTCCAAGACGTAACTGACCAAGTGCTGCAACAGTTTCCCACGGCAGAGGTGGTGATCTTAGGTGATTTTAACGCTCACCATGTTGAGTGGCTGGGATCACGAATCACCGATTACGCCGGAAGAGCTGTCCATGACTTTGCCTTGGCGTACGGTCTCACTCAATTGGTATCTTCACCAACCAGAATACCGGACATCGACGACCATACCGCCTCACTTTTAGATCTTCTGCTGACTACTAACCCGAACGGTTACCGGATATCGGTCGATGCCCCATTAGGGTCGTCCGACCATTGTCTCGTGCGTTCCGAAGTGTCTCTCACGCGCCCCGTGCGTCCACACCCCCCTGGAAGGCGTCGGGTTTGGCACTACAAGTCAGCGGACTGGGATGGATTGCGGGAGTTCTATGCATCCTACCCATGGAGGCAGCTTTGTTTTTCTTCGGATGACTCTTGTACTTGTGCCGAGTCCGTATCCGATGTGGTCCTTCAGGGCATGGAATGTTATATCCCTAGCTCCGTGGTACCACTCGGTGGAAAGACCCAGCCTTGGTATGGTGCGGACTGCTTTGGGGTTTCTGACCTCAAGCAGTGCGCTTACCGTGCTTGGGTTGCCGCGAGAGACAACAACGAGTCCAACTCGAACGAATTGAAGAAACAGTACAACGCTGCCTCCAGGTCCTTTAAGAAGCGAATTGCTAAGGCAAAGTGCATGTTTATTGCCAGCATTGGTGAGAGATTGGCTAGCTTCCCGTCTGGGAGTCGTGCTTTCTGGTCTCTCGCCAAAGCTGTCGAGGGCAATTTCTGTCGGACGTCGCTACCACCCTTGCGCAAACCAGATGACTCGCTGGCCCACACAGCAAAAGAGAAAGCCGATCTACTGGGCACAATTTTTGCTTCAAATTCGACGCTGGATGACGGGGGAAGTGCACCGCCCTCCATCCCGCGGTGCGAGAGTTTGATGCCGGAAATTCGCTTCACACAAAGTGCGGTGCGTCGAACTCTCTTTCCTCTTGACATTCGAAAATCGAGTGGGCCAGATGGGATCCCAGCAATTGTGCTGAAGACGTGCGCTCCGGAGTTGACACCAGTGTTAACGCGCCTTTTCAGACATTCTTATTGCTCAGAAACAGTTCCGACTTCCTGGAAGACAGCCTTGGTTCACCCGATTCCTAAGAAGGGTGACCGTTCAGACCCGTCCAACTATAGGCCTATCGCGATCACCTCCTTGTTCTCAAAAGTGATGGAGAGGGTAATTAACGACCAACTCCTTGGGTACCTCGAGGCGCACCAGCTGATTAGTGACAAGCAATATGGCTTTCGCCATGGTCGCTCAGCTGGTGATCTTCTTGTATACCTCTCTCACCGCTGGGCGGAAGCCATCGAGAACAAGGGAGAGGCTCTTGCGGTCAGTCTGGATATCGCAAAAGCCTTCGATCGGGTCTGGCACAAGGCACTTCTAGCGAAGCTACCAGCTTACGGAATTCCCGAGAAGTTATGCAATTGGATAGCCAGTTTTTTATCGGAGCGTAGCATCAAAATCGTGATCGACGGGTCTTGCTCAGATACAAAGCCCATAAATGCTGGCGTCCCACAAGGCTCTGTGCTGTCACCCACCCTGTTCATTCTGCATATCAATGATATGTTACGCGTTAGTAACATGCATTGCTATGCAGATGACAGTACTGGTGACGCTCAGTATACAGGCCGCGCAAACACTTCTCGGGAACGTATAGAAGAGTGTCGGGACGTTCTTGTGTCGGAACTTGAGACGTCTCTGGAGCAGGTCTCAGACTGGGGTGAACGAAACTTAATTCGTTTTAACCCCACTAAGACACAAGTTTGCGCGTTATCTACAAAAAAAACCCCATTCGTCGTAGCTCCTAGTTTCCAGAACACTCCTCTTAATATTTCAAAGAGCATAGGAATCCTTGGTGTTGACATTTCGAGTGACGTCCAATTCCGGAATCACTTGGAAGGGAAGGCCAAACTGGCCTCTATGAAACTCGGCGTCCTCAACCGGGCCAGCCGGTACTTCACGTCGGTCCAAAAACTTATGCTTTACAAAGCACAAGTCAGACCGCATGTGGAGTACTGCTCACATCTCTGGGCTGGAGCGCCGCAATACCAACTCCTTCCACTTGACCGGATACAACGTAGGGCAACTCGGATTGTCAACGATCCCAAGCTCACAGACGACCTAGAGCCCCTAAGTCTACGGAGAGACGTGGGTTCTCTGTGTGTGCTCTATCGTCTGTACAATGGGGAGTGTTCTGAGGAATTGTTTAATTTGGTGCCCGCTGCTGAATTTCACCATCGCACCACACGCCGCAAAACAAAATTCCATCCTCACCACCTGGATGGCTGGTTCTCCTCAACTACTCGTTTCTCACGGTCATTTTTACCTCGAACGAGTAAGTTGTGGAACGAACTTCCCCCTGCGGTTTTCCCTCGGAGTTACGACATGGGGTCTTTCAAAAGGCGGGTTTATCTCTTCCTAAAAGGCCGGCAGCGCATCAGCAACGCCCCTGGTGTTGTGGGTGTCCATGGGCGACGGTGACCACTTCCCATCAGGTGGCCCGTATGCTCGTCTGCCAGCTTTGGCATAAAAAAAAAAAAAAAAAAAAAACAAAAGATTAAATAATAGAGTATTTATTCATTTATTTTATTTTTATTTAATCATTTATTTATTTTTTATAACGGCTTCTGTCAAATACGGGCGTCATTTGACAGAAGCTGTTTCGTAGAAACCCGTATATCTTCTCCTAACACAAAATAAGGATGCTATAATGCTCGTTTCTTAGATGACGGAAAATGCTTAGTAATGATCGTTCATCATTATGTACTTACCTCAACGTTGCCTAATCTAGAGACAAATTATACACACATTTTGGATGCGTTTATGACCTTTACACCTTTGGAATAGGAACTATATTGCTTTGAAAGTTTACAGTACGCGGTATTAGCAAACAGAGTAGTGTGAACAGAACATAAGTAGTACTTCATCTAATGTTTACCAACACTACCAGCCGTCTAATAACAGCTTAACTTGACCTCTTCATTTACTCTTCTCCTGAAGAAGAAGTAGCTCGGTAACACTGTTGGCAATTGTCATACAAACGAATCACAGAAATTTGAAATACTATTACACGGGTATTTATCACGTTTTTACCTCTCTTATTTTCCGGACGTTTCCGTGTAATATTTAAGGTGAAGACAAGAGCTAATGTAACTCTCACTCGCACGATTCGACATGTTAAAAAATATAAATTCAATAAATCCATTTTCGAAAAATCGCAAACAACCATTTTGTGGGCAATCACATTGCGCACAGTTTAGTGAAAAAATCATTTTAATAGATGCAAGTTTACCTACTCAAAAGATAGCTTTGTTAGTTTTAGTACATAAGCAAACTTTTGAGTAAGAAAACATGCGTCGATCAGAATGAAATTTTTACCAAACTGTGTGCATTGCACACAAAATGGTTAATTACGATTTTTCAAAATTAGGACTAGTGATTTTTAATATCACTGAAAAGCGAGAGGTAAATTAGATGTTTTCAACGCCTTAAAAATAAGTACCTATGTGTTATGATCGCAAAATTTTTGAAAATACAAAACGAATCGATTTCCAAAATATAGTCTATTAGACTAACTTGGCGCGAAATTTAAATTCAGGGGCAGTGTTGCCACCTACATAGGTTATTACTAACATTACAATATAATTGCAACTAAAATGTATAATTCAGGACATGAATCTAACAATTTAGACAATACCTTAACTACAGGTAACCCTGCCAAATACGACGTAACAGAATTACCATTGTAAATACTACATCTACCAGAACGTGAGGCGAATCTAGTCCTAAAGGCACGTACGCACATAACCTAGTCCTCCTAATATTATAAACGTGAAAGTTTGTATGTATGGATGGATGGACGGATGGATGGATGGACGTTTGTCACTCTTTCACGCCGGAACAGCTGAACGGATCTGGATGAAACTTGGCAGAGAGATACATTATAGTCTGAAATAACACAAAGGCCCTTTTTATCCCGTGGGAATACCGGGATTCAAATCTGCGCGGGTGAAACCGCGGGGCGCAACTAGTAAAAAATAATTTTACGAAAACCTAGGCTGACTGTTTTTTTAGCTCGATAATAGAATAAGCAGGTGCTCTACCTCTATGATAAGAGGTAGAACACCTGCTTATATGATGGAGGTGAAACCCATAGAGTTTCCTCCGTCTAAGGTGTTAGCACATTCTGGTTTTAAATTGATAACGTAGGTATTATTATTATTATATTTGGTCCACATAGCCTATTGTTTTATGTTAAATAAATAAATAAATATTGGTGGACTTTCCACACAGCACTATCTAGCCCCAAACTAAGCTTATGCTTGTGATATGAGAACCAGATAGCTGATATACTACTTATATACTTTTTTTTTTGTAAATACATACTTATAATATTATATAACACCCAGACAGAGAACAAACATCTGTGTTCATCACACAAACGTTTGTTCACGGTGGGAATCGAACCCACGACCTACGGCGCAGAAGGCAGAGCTACTACCAACTGAGCTACGTAGGCTGTCCTGTCCATGTTCATGTCCATGTTTTGGTAGATACTAGCAAAGTCGAACATTATATATAACATTCTCATGACATAAATTACGTACTTACAGACGATTGGGCTCCAAATTGTTTCAAGTGGGTCGTTAACCCACGAAATAAGGATGGGAGATAAAAAGCCGGAACAACAAATAGATATATGATAGATTTGACCGGTTTTATCAGTTTTTTGGGCTTTTGTGATTAAAGATATCAATAAAATTCGAAACTTAGTCACCAAGCATGGTAGATTTTTTCTCTCTTAGAACCATGTACCAACATAAAATGCTGTACCTAATGCTAAACTTGGATGTACCTATGACATAGAGGTAAGTGATAATTATTTCATTTGTAAGAAAGTCGTAATTTAAATGTACTGTTGTTAATGTAAATGTACACATATCAGTCGTTTCTATTTCGGACATTGAATGCCATTAAATCTAGTTTCTTATTGGTACCTAATGTTTCCGAAATCCGAATGTATCAAAATAGCCCTGCAAAAAGTAAAAATTTATTTCTTCTTAATATTTAATAGTAGTGGCAACTTTGCATACTTCTTACTTTGTAAATGATGTCCACGCCTTTAAATGTGATTTGACAATGCATTACTACCTACACGTTTACACTACGTTAGTGTAAAATAAATAAATAAATAATGCTGGACAATCCACACAGCACCATCTAGCCCCAAAGTAAGCTACTCAAAGCTTGTGTTATGGGTTCTAGGTGACTGATATATTAATTACATTATATTCTTACATAGATAGATGTTTTTTATTATATATATATAAACACCCAGACCAACGGAACAAATTTCTGCAGATCGTACACAAATTTGTGCGAGGCGGGAATCGAACCCGCAACCTCTTGCGTCGCAGGCGGACTCTCACACGCTGCGCCACTGAGGTCGTCGAATAGAAATAAATAAATAAATTAGCCGGATTTTCCCCAGATCCGATGTCCATATCCATGTGGCAAGAGGAGTCTAATAAGCCGGACAACACAACCCATTATGCATCCACGAAATATTCCAAAAAAAGGACTAACTTCGACCAGTGGTTAGTTTAGCCGCTGGGCCGAGCGTGTCGTGGCGGGCGCTTACTTGCTTATATGGAGAAAGACAGACCACCGAGACCAAAGACTTGCCGCAATTTTAATAAGAAAGTACGAACAAATTATTGTGTACTAGCTGGTACCCGCGACTTCGTCTGCGTACTTTTAATCTCTTCATCTCTTTTTTTCGCAATAAAAGGTAGCCTATGTTCTTTCTCAGGGTCTAAAGATTGTCTGTGCCAAATTTCATCAAAATCAGTTGAGAGGTTTAAGCGGGAAAGCGTAACAGACAGACAGACAGAGTTACTTTCGCATTTATAATATTAGTTGGGATCATGTTCATTTTTACAAATCGTGGTATTGCAAAATAATCGCAATCACATACGCATTAATTATTAGAGCCACCAGTTTTCATTACAGTAAAAAAAAATAGTATTACCTATATATATTTTTACCGGTCTTAACGTGTACAGACGATCCTTCTATGTCCCGTACAAAAGACTTCAACGCGCTCCCGGCGCGTGCGCAGTTTTATTATTATAGCCTTTATGTACACATTATTAAGTATTTAATAACAAAAAAAGTCAATATATTATAATAATATCAGCTATCTAGTTCCCATATTTAACTGTAACAACACTAGGAGGTTGAAGAGAGGCCACATTCTGGATAAACTCAACTGAAAAAAAAAACAAGGGGGAAAAGATTGCTGCATCTGGACCCTAACCGCCATTCATCCATCCACTCATTCGCCTATAGTCCACCAACTGATTGCGGATCATAACAAGAACAAAAAACTATTTTTTTATTCATCTCACAAAGCAGAGATGAGTCCCAAGTTGAAGTTGTACTGAGTCGCAGCACCTACAGGCTCCTATCTACCATGTAGCCCATGGGGTATCTCAGACCGCATTCCAGCGGCCCGCGCCCTCGAACCGACATGTTACTCTATACATACCTACCTACCCACCACTATTTTGCTCTTTATTCCAACGGAATACGGCTTAGTTCACCATGATGATCGAGATGTACAGGTATTGTGGTAATATTGCCGATCGATGTTGTTTTTTATCTGCACCGGCGAAACCACGGAAAGGATTAATTCGAAGCAAATAAAGTGTTACATTAAATAAAGTTTTGGTAGATTAAAAAAGAAACGTAAAACAAAGAAAAAATGAAGTAAAAGCTACGTAGGAGAAATAAACTAAATTAGTAGGTACTTTGTATTAACAGAATAAACAAATAAATAATGCTGGACAATCCACACAGCACCATCTAGCCCCAAGGTAAGCTACTCAAAGCTTGTGTTATGGGTACTAGATAACTGATATATTTAATACATTATACTAACATAGATTTCCCCAATCCGGTTGGTCACCGTGGGGTCATAGACCAATACCCCCCAGGCATGCTCTCGGAGCAAAGTATAAAAAACAAAGATGAACATAACATCTATATTGCAACACTTAATACCAAAACACTGAGGACTAAAGAGAGATTATATGAACTAGAACATGCACTCACTGAAATTAAATGGGATATCTTGGGTCTTAGTGAAATCCGAAGATCAGAAGAAAAAATTGAAGAATACAAAGACTTTATATTCTACTACAACAAAAACAAAGTTCCGGGATTATATGGAGTAGGTTTTCTGGTGAAAACACATTTGAAAAATAGAATATTGGAGTTCATTGGAATCTCTGATAGAATAGCCGTACTTAATATAGGGCTACCTGCTTATGCAAACCCAGTATCAATAGTCCAAGTATATGCACCAACAGAGCTAGCCAAAAAAGAAATAAAAGATTCATTCTACAAGAAGCTAAGACAAACAATGGATAACGTTCACAAGACGGTCATCATACTTGGAGATTTGAATTCCCAAATAGGTAAACAAATGAGTACTGAAAGCAAATTCTTAGGACCCTTTTCATATGGAAAACGCAATGACAATGGGCAAAGACTGATGGATTTCGTTCAAGAACACAACTGTTATATCATGAACAGCTTTTACAACAAAAAACCTAGTAGAAAATGGACATGGACTTCTCCAAATGGTAAAGTTAAAAATGAACTAGACTTCATAATCACAAACAAACCTAAAATATTTAAGGATGTTGGCATCATAAATCAACTTAATTTTGATACAGACCACAGGATGGTTCGCGGAAAAATTCACGGATTAGAAGTAAAACAGACCAGAAAAAATGTAAACCACAATAGAAATCCATTACATCTACCTCTAACAGACAACACCCTTACTTCTTTGAAAAATCGGCTTCAACTCAAAACAAACGGAAAAGTCAATCTACAAGATAAATATAATGTTTTGGAAAAAGAACTAAAAGAGACAGAACTAAAAGCAAAATGTACTAACACGCCAAAAGACAAGATTGGAAAAGACGCAAAAGAGCTGATAGAGAAACGACAAATTTTGAGACAGGAAAAACCATTAAACAGAAAGGAGATTGCAAACATAAGCAAACAAATCAACGAACGTATCAGGAAGCATAGACATAAAACACGAACAGATGCATTAACATCTCACATAGAAACCACTGGAGGAGTCAAAAAAGCTTGGAAAGAACTACAAGAAAACACCGATTGGATCCCAATAATTAAAGATCAAAAAACCAAAAAGAATAAAGCAAAAAGACTGGAAATTTTAGAAGTGGCAACTGATTACTACCGTGACCTGTACAAAGATGATACTATACCAGAAACACTTGAGATTACCAACATCATCGAAGAAGAGATTCCACACATTATGCAAAATGAAATATTTAAGGCTATACAATCACAAAAAAGCAGGAAAGCTCCAGGCGAGGACGGGATTTCAAATGAACTTTTGAAAGGCTCATTTTCTGTCACTCAAAACTACTTTCTTACCTTGTTCAACGAAATCTTGGATACAGAGAAAATACCTATACAATGGACATCTTCGACAATAATTTTACTCCATAAAAAAGGAAACAGAGAGGATGTGGGCAACTATAGACCAATAAGTCTCATGTCCAACATTTACAAAATATTCTCTAAGGTTATACTAAACCGAATATCAAGTACACTAGATGAATGCCAACCGAAGGAACAGGCAGGATTCAGACGCGATTTTTCAACGATAGATCATATACACACCATTAAACAGATAATAGAAAAATACCAGGAATATGTATTGCCATACTATATAGCTTTTGTGGACTACAACAAAGCTTTTGATTCTTTAAAACATAACAAGATTTGGGAAGCCTTATCAGACCAAGGGGTACATAAAAAATACATTCGAATAATTCAAAACATTTATAGGAATATGACAGCCAGAATCAAAACAGAAAGAATAGGAGTAAAGATTGATATCATGAAAGGTGTAAGACAAGGAGATCCACTTTCACCTAAACTCTTTTCCGCTACTCTGGAACAAGTATTCAGGAACCTAGACTGGACAGAATATGGAGTTAAAATAAACGGAGCATTATTCAACCATCTGAGATTCGCGGATGATCTTATAATACTATCGGACAACCCGAATCACTTACAAGAAATGTTGGAACAACTAGTAATGGAAAGTGGCAAAGTGGGACTAAAAATGAATGTACAGAAAACGAAATTAATGACCAACTCCACCAAACAACCCATCATGATCAACAACAACGAAATTGAATATGTTGAAGAATACACATACCTTGGACAAATCATATCCCCTACACACCTCATTTCCAAGGAAATTCAAACCAGGATTAACTCAACATGGAAAAGGTACTGGTCTTTAAAGGAAGTTACAAAAAACCCCACATTGCCACTGAAATTGAAAAGAAGAATATACAACTCTTGTATTCTCCCAGTAACGACATATGGTTGCCAGACATGGCCTCTGACAAAAGAAACAATCAGTAGGCTCGAAACATGTCAACACAGCATAGAAAGAAGCATGTTGAACATAAGGAGAAAAGATAAAATAAATTTAAAAATAATAAGATCTAAAACAAAAATAACAGATATAACTTACACAATCAAAAAGCTAAAATGGAAATGGGCTGGTCATCTTATTAGGACAAAACAAGAAAAATGGGCAAAAGACGTTACAGAATGGTACCCTAGAGAAGGAAAAAGAGTGAGAGGAAGACCATTTCGAAGATGGGAGGACGACCTCAAAGATGCAGCTGGTGCACTTTGGAGAAGGAAAGCTCGCGATCGCGAACTTTGGAAGAGCCTGGGGGAGGCCTATGCTGAAAAGCAAAACAACCTCAACACTACCGTTGTCATAGATAGATTCATAGATTAGTTATAATACATGTTAGTGTAAGTTGTTAAATAAAAGGCTTTTGAAATTGAAATTGAAATTGACTAACATAGATAGATATTTTTATTATATATAGAAAACACCCAGACCAACGGAACTAATTTCTGCAGATCGTACACAAGTTTGTTCCGAGGCGGGAATCGAACCCGCAACCTCTGCGTTGCAGGCGGACTTTCGCCCGCTGCGACACTGAGGTCGTAACAGAAACCACTATGTAGAAATATTGAGTGAGTTGCAAGCTCGATTCTTAGGCCTGCCATAGTTCCTATGATGCCTCTACAATCGTACCAAACGCCATTTACGTTTATAACTAACTAGCTGAACCCGCGGCTTTGCTCGCGCCAAGGGTTTCATACAAACTTTCACCCCCTATTTTATCCCCTTGGGGGTAGAATTGATCAAAATCCTTTCTTAGCGGATGCCTACGTCATGACATCTACCTGCATGCCAAATTTCAGCCCGATCCGTCCAGTGGTTTCGGCTGTGCGTTGATAGATCACTATGTCAGTCAGTCAGTCAGTCATCTTTCAGTTATATATATTTAGATTAGAACAGTTCTCTTAATTTTCATTGAGTTGGCTACACCATTGGCTATGTTGGGTGATCATCATTTTAGATATGCAACCACTAATTTATAATTTCCCACTGCGTTTTAAGAATAGAATAAGAATAAGTTTATTAATCAAAACTTTAAACATGAGTTTAACAATAAAAGTAAACTTACGTTTCAGTGCCCAATAACCTTTGATATGGAGGTACCTTATTCGTTACTACTTTTTTTAGAATTTTCTAGCATTCAGACTACTTTTCTAGAACTACTACGCTAAAACGGTTAGGCCGTTTTAGCTTTATTCATTTATCATATAATAATAATAATAATTTTTTTTTAATAATAATTTATTTATTTCAGAAAACATTGCACATAAAACACAGTAATAAACAAGAAAAATAGTAATAATAATCAAAACATTTATAATCTTGTTAATGGCTGGTTCATACAAAAGATATCATACAAAAGAGCGATAGATACCAAGCCGAGTTTGTTGCCTGTTCTTCTCGGTGTTGGTCGCGTGGAACTGGCACTAGAGTCACCTAGTTTTAAGACGGTTCAAGATAGTCCTTGTGATTTTATTGAATAAATATATTTTGACTTTGACTTTTTTTTATTAAAAAAAGCTAGAAAAAAGGTCAAAGTTTCCTGTAAGTATACCTTAACTAATAGTCATACATCTAATGTATAAACCAAATCTTTAGATTGTAACGACCTTTTGTAGTAAGCTATAAATAGTATGGTTACCGATGAAATTGAAAACACATGAGGCTCAACAACTGTTTGCCTCAAGTTGATGGACGCAGTGCACGTGAAATATTCACCATGACGTACTTGGTGACATACTTATTTAAGATATTTTACGGGTATTTAACGCGTATTTACCTTAATACCCGTGAAATATCTTAAATAAGTATGTGTTATGATCGCGAAAGTTTAAAAAGTACTTGGTGACGTCATTTGGATTTTTTTATTTTCAAAGTGAACTGTCAAAATACGTTTCCACCAAACACTTATTGAAATGGCACCTAGATATCTGCAGCCTTTATTATGTAGACGCAACTTGCCACCTTCACTAAATTTAGCTAGATCTAGCCAGAACACCTACGTGCTGAAAATTTTCATTTCAGCTTTTATTTTTCAAATTTAATTCAACATTCCAACGTCAATACCGTCAATATTATGAATATTGAAATGTTTTGTTAAATCAACATCAATAAATGGTTGCCTATAATTTTTTGTACTACGTTATATTTCAAAATGTAGACGTTTTCAATCACTATATAATCGTGCTTTATTCCAGAAACCTCGATGGTCAATCATAGAGGAGAGGGACAGTAATAAATCACTTGTCTAAAATCCCAGTGTATTACAAGTTATGATGAGTCTAGCCATTTGGTGCTAGTTGGCAGCACCTAGACAGCCTTGCTAGCCGGTCGTTGACCCCGACTCGAGAGATAGAGCGATTAGTTCCACACGTTCCTGCATCAAATATCGCATTCGTATCAAACTTTTCCGATCACAAATTCTCTTTATGAGTTCTAGACGCTTCTTGGGGTAAATATCACATGAAGTTGGGTTTTATATGAAATTTAAAAAAACACTTTATTTTTGCTTCGCTTGCGACATCAGCTTCTAAGTTATCTAAATTGCGAGATCTTTATTAAACAACCTTCTATTACTTAGAAGGATTTTTTATACTTAGGTAATCTGTTATCTTCATCTTGTTTTTTGTATTATTTTTGAAATTCGTTTTTATTTTATATATCATAAAGAGAATTGTTATCAATATTGAATAGCTATTCGCACCTTTAATTGAGTTGACATTGAAATATAATAAATAGGTAACTAATATATTATAATTAATAATACTAATTACGAATAATAGGCCTATATGTGATTATATTGTTGTACTTTGTTAGTAAAACTGAAACAGCTTCACGACTTTGATCCCCAGGTACGGTAGATATCCCTTCAGATCTCCCAGTACCAAGTAGGTACTAATTCAAGATTCTTTGAGGATGTCTAAGGGGGGTAGTCAGAGGTACGTCCAAACATTACATTTGGCACATACCCACATTTTGCAGTAGTTAGTATTCCAATGGTTGCAAGCCCATCGCCGCTGTTAGAATACTAACTGGTTTCCTCACGATGTTTTCCTTCACCGTTTAAGAGCACTGGCATTGCGCACATAAATTTTTCGATAGAAAAATCCATTGGTGCACGACCGGATTCGAACCTGCGACCTTACGATCGGAAGGCGGGGTCACTCCCACTAGACCACCGGTGCTCTCCGGTCTATTATTAAGTAACACTTTGTTAGTGTTAATTAATAATAGATAAAGTACAGGAGTATGTAGACCTCTACAGTGTCATCATTACCTAATGCTGATGATTCATAAACTGATTACTTACCATAGTCATATTATATCACCCGAAATTGTAGGTATACAAAAGACTCAGCGTTGCGCTCTCAGCGCTTGCGATTGTCACAATATGAGAAGAATATTCTGATACCTAATTTAATGAGCTTTCCTCAGACATAACTATACAAGTTATATAAGTTTACACATTGGGAAGTTTTGGAACATCCGGCTAGGGCCGAATGGCTAATCAAATTTTAATTAAATCGATAGTGATCGTAAAATAAGTCAATACTTTACAATAGGTAATTATGCCTCATAAATTTAATAGAAGAATTACACAAGTGCACTTATACCTACACGGATATAAATATAAATTAACTTGAGCAAAGCAATATGTAGTACTAATCCGCTAATCTATCAGTGTAATAGATCAGCGGATTAGTACTACATATTGCTTTGCTCAAGTTAAATTATATTTAACAATGGACTTCCGCAAAGTCACGCCTGAGTCAATTAACTATCTACACGGATATACGCATCAGGCTACACTACTCGCTTCTCTTCTCATCTCTCTCTCTCTCCATCTTTGAAGTAAGTGTCATTTTACCTACCATTACCATACCATTTACATAGTACCTACTTGTGTTTGTGGGACGAAATAAATATGTTTTCTTTCTTTCTATCTCTCTCTACTTTAGATTTGTGTAGCTTACTGTATTTAATATTGTAACCGTGTTTACTTACTATAAAACTACTAATTATGACACCATTTTGAGAAAATGCTTATTTCAGAGCTTGATGCAGCTTATAATCAACCCTCGTTTTAGTTACAGTCGGCTAAAAACGAATTGATTAGCCACGGCTTGGAACTTTCTTGTCTGGAATCAAAAAATAAAACGTTCGAATAAAAGAAGGCCAAACAAAAAGCCTTTGTGCTCGAAGAATTGTTTAACTTTTAATTTGGAAGCTCCCCGTATCAGGATTAGGCTCGTTATGATCTTGCGATTTTGCGCGCATCAGCTTTATTCTGAGAGATAAGGTTGATACAAACAAAAATGTAGATAAGTGGGTGAATCAACTTTTAAGACACTCCTTTGACAACATTATGAACAACTAACAATAAAAAATAAATCATCGAAATATTATGAAAATATACTGTAAAATATATCTATTTTTAGGTTTTGCAGTGGGGCACGACATCTAAGCTAATATTAACGAGTTTTTTTAGAAAAAGTGACGAGGGTGCCTCATAAATATCCATTGCAACGCTGTAGAGCGACAATAAACCTACGCGCACCAGCTGAGAACTTAATTTAGGCTGGGGGGGCGGTAAAGCTAGGTAGAGATTTTTTGATCATACCAACTAAATATTAGACAATAATCGCCTTAGATGACACCAAGGTAGGCGTCATCTCTTGATAACGGTCATGAATTTTTATCGGTAACTCTGTAGAACTGATGTTTTGATC
The DNA here is from genome assembly GCA_963576535.1 of Plemyria rubiginata. Lineage (NCBI taxonomy): Eukaryota > Metazoa > Arthropoda > Insecta > Lepidoptera > Geometridae > Plemyria > Plemyria rubiginata. The sequence continues at coordinate 13,987,199 of OY754907.1, forward strand.
AAAGTTTGGGACAAAAGTTTGGATGCACGAAAAATATAAAATATTTGTCAAACTTTTATAAATGTTAACTTTAAACGTAAGTTTATCTTTTTCTGAATCATAATATTGGGTAAAAAGGCTGTGCATTCATACCTTTTTTTTAAGATACGTCCTAAATTGTATCGTCATCTAGGCCTGGGGACACATGTTTTTTGTATGGATAGTGCTTATGTTCTCCTGAGTTACCATAATAAAGTCAAAAATTTTCCTATTAACTATAAAATACTATGAAACTAGCATGTTAGGAAAGGATCTAAGTTTACGTTAACATCAAAACAAACATATTTTATAAGGAAATTAGGATTTTTATGCTCTTTGCATGACAGGGACACAAAAGGAGTGCCTTAAAAGTTGATTCACCCAAGTATCTACTTAAGTATCTAATTTAAAACACGTTTGTTTTTTTTATATACGAGGACGAAACAAGGAGATGGCCCACCGTTTTTTATGTGGTACCTACCATCACCTTTAACAAAGCACTGCTTTACAAGTCGCAACAGGTACGTGCACTACGATGCATTGTCCTGCGTCCATCAACTTGATAAGCAACATGTGCTTGTCAACCTGAGGCATACAAATGTATGCCTCAAGTTGACATGTTGCTTTCACCGACCACCCTTCAAACCGAAGCACAGCAACGCTGGCTTATTGGCAGCAGAAAAAGGAATTCGAGTTTCATTTCATTACATTTTATTAACTCAAATCCTCAGATTACAAAAACTTATTTAACAGTAAATTAAAAAGTTATGCCATCTCTATTCGAGCGATAACATCGATTTTAGCACTTCTGCGTAAAACCGCAAAGTTGTTGGTGTGGGACCGCACATTAATCTGGGTGTAATAATGAAGGTGGGACCGCGCCTTTAATTACAAATTAGACTTCTGCTACCTACCATTCACCGTACTCGGATCATAGGCACAGTATTCTAGAAACAGTATCTCAATATCAACGGCCACAATGCAATAAGTACCTACATAGTTACTTGTACTAGTCCTGCTGTTTCAAATCCAAAAACCTTCATTTTGTGTCACAAAAACATGGGCGAAATGATTAGCCTTTATATGAAATTACATTATTATAAACAATACATATATATAAATAATTATAAACATTGCCTTTATATTAAGACAATGTTTATATATTCAACAACATTGAATAAATAAATAACTCTTAACACCGTCTTCTACTGAAAACTAAATCAAAGTGTCAAGCTTTCGCGAAAGGGGACCTACCTTACTCTTATTCTAACGATGGCAAAGTTAATAAATTACTTAGACAATCTTAAGTTAAACGATAACACGAAATAAATCTTAGTTGAATAAAGTGGTTTCACTTATTTACCCAGATAAAGCCATTAGTGCGCAGCAACCAAAGGTGGTACAGAAGCTGTGGTACAGTTAGGACGCATTCATAGAGGCAAACTAGCCAACAAGTTCTAGCGTTTTCAATAACTTTCTGCGAGGAATACCCGTAAAGCGTCGGACTCGTAAAAAAACATTACAATAATTCCATCTGAAAAAGAGGATAAGGTTTCATTACAAATTATTCTATCAGTATCAATTCAACAATTCTATCATTTTATCTATTTCTAACATTTCTAAATCTAAAATGTTAAATGGAATATTATTTACGTGATTTTTTAAGGTGCGTAGGGTATCATCCCTCACGCTTTATTTAGAAAGGAAAACCAAAAAACAAACATAAAGCACATAATCATAATATAATTTATACATACAGTTTCATTTTTTTTTTGTTATAATATCATAGTAAAATTTCCATCAATTATCACACACATTTCTATCCACAATTTAATTCTCTGTAAAAAATTGTTTACTATGAACGTGCCTTTTGTGATCTCCTGTTTGTAAATGTTTATATAATAATTCGTATCTGTATTAACAATAAAAATTTTAAATCTATGTATGGAAGGAAGAGAATAAAAAATGAATAATTTTACTAAGAACAAGAAAAACAAGTATCTAAATTCCTTGTAATTTCATCATACTCGTAATACCTACTCATAGACATTTTTTTATGCTCGTATCTAGATTCCTTGAGACAGTATCTTCAAGAGATATAGTGCGACATCTCATCTAAAATGAACGATGGCCAGTTGTTTATGGACGAGCCCGAAAGTCGTGGAGCAGTGACATCGTTGATAAATGGAGCCAGCACCAGACAGTAGGTCGAATCTAGGACCACTCTGAGGTGTGGCAAATGGGTATCTTGGGGCTATTATCAGATTAAAGTGCATCAATACACTTTAATCTGATAATAGCCCCAACTTTAGGGGAGTTTCTCTTTGATTATTTATTAAAGAATCAGTGTGTTTTAGGAGAGGGGCTTTTTTGTGGCTCACATGTAACACATCCATGATCAAAGACAAAACTAAATATAACAAATAGGTACGAGTAAGACTGCTTTCTCGTCAGAAATTTTGCAAGGGACACTACTTAATTGATTAAAACCCTTGTTTTATAAAGTTGAAGTTGGTATTATCTTCGTATCTGGGTGCGTCTGACCCCATCCTAATTCCAGCCCTGCCCAAAGGTTGAACTCTTTGTTTCAGCCCATAAATCTACGACCTCCAACAAACCAAATGCACCACAGACTATTTTATTAGGAACGATATAATCTTGGGTTTTGAAAAAGTTCTCGAATAATTATGTAAATTTATGGATTTTTATCTGTTTATCTGGATTAATATGCTTTGTTTGGTAAGCCTAGCTGAATGATGAATAATAGCCTGTTTCAATTCTTTCTGAAATTTTGTCTTTAGAGCACGGAACACAGGGGCGTTAGCGTTAGAAATTAAAAAATCCTGAATACCCTGAACAACCCTGAATAGAGAAATTGCGTGTCTAGTTGGTAGGTACCTCGGTAGGGTTTGGAGAGCCTGCAACAGTGCCCTACATCCCAGCACGTCCGCACTACATGAACTGAACATTGTTAATACCAACTAAACCGGCACATAAATTTCAATTAAGTGTAGTCCACGCAGCCTTGTTGCGGACCTTGGGATTCGGTGCGGTGGTTATAAAGATAATTTCGGTCCGTCCATCTTTTCTTTGGCCTGCCCCTCCTTCTCATGCCTTCCACGTCCATATCTAACACTCTTTTCGTTATATGACTTTCTTCGCTCGACTTCGCTTCGACTTTATTCGTAACAGGCGCTACTTTCAAACTTCCTCTATTATTATACTCTTTCCTTATTTTATCCACCCTTGTCACTCCGCACATCCATCTCACCATTCGCATTTCTTCTGCTGGCACTCTTCTCTCACCCGTCCCTTTGGTTGCCCAACACTTTTTATTGATACTGCTAATTGCTATTGCTAGGCTTTGTTATTAGATAATTGACCCACTCGCCGATGCGTGTACCCGAAAACTTATTTAAGCAAAAGCATTGCATCGTATGTCACGCTCGATAAAAACGTGCCCTACGACGCACGGCCTTGTGTCCATCAGCTTGAGGCATACCGATGTCCCTGTGTCCCTCATTTATTGTAGCCCTACCCTTGCGAAGGTTGCAATACTTGCATGCAAGTATTGCATGCAAGTATTGCATGCAATACTCGTAGATGAGTGAGTGAAATGACGAATTGTACAAAAAGTGCAATTCCTAATAGGTAAGTAGGTACAGTAAGGATAAGAGCATAACTCGACAAAAAACACTTGAAAAGTTTATAGACAGAGCAGGGGCACTACGTAAAGCTTATAAAGAATTAAATGACAAGACACAGTGGGCAGCGAATTTAAAAAATAAACGTGGATCAGTAATTTCAAGACGTCCAGACATAATTAAAGAAGCTACACAGTTTTACAGAAATCTATATTCGGAACGCACTAACTTAAGCCAATACGAGATGACACAATACGACTCTACAAACACTGAAGATGCACCAGGAAGTATACAGAGATCAGAAATCGAATTTGCAGTAAGATCTCAAAAGAATGGAAAAACTCCTGGCAGCGACAACATCGCAAACGAAGTCATAAAATCCTTTTGTATTCCACTACAAAAACCACTACAATCTTTTTTCAACAACGTCATGGAAAAAGAAACAACGCCAGAGCAGTGGTCGAAATCTACTATAGTACTTCTACATAAAAAAGGAGATCGCAGTGACCTCGGAAACTATAGACCTATCAGCCTCATGACCAACTTATATAAAATATTTTCCAAAATCTTACTTAGCAGAATGACTAACATCCTCGAGGAAAACCAGCCACGCGAACAAGCAGGCTTCAGGAAAAAATTTTCAACTATGGACCATATCCAGGTTATAACCCAACTAATAGAGAAGTCCAAGGAGTATGGAAACACCCTATACTTGTGTTTTATTGACTACACGAAGGCTTTTGATTCACTAAGTCACAATTCAATATGGTCAGCCCTAACACGACAAGGCATTGACCCAAAGTACATTAATATATTACATAATGTTTATTCCAAATGCTGCGCAAAGGTGCGATTAGAAAGAGAAGGAATATTATTCCCTGTCACAAAAGGTGTGAGGCAAGGAGACCCGATATCACCAAAAATTTTTTCAGCTGTACTTGAATCGATCTTCAGAGAACTAAATTGGGAGAGCAAAGGTATAAAAATAAATGGAGAATTCCTGAGTCACCTACGGTTCGCAGACGACATTGTGGTGTTCGCTGAGAATACATCAGATTTGGAAGCAATGGTTGTGGAACTAGCCATAGAAAGTAAAAAGGTAGGACTAACATTGAATGCATCAAAGACAAAAATAATAACTAACAGCGAAACAAAAGATGTAACCGTGGAAGGTGCATTGATAGAATATGTTAACGATTATGTTTATCTGGGCCAGTTGGTATCGTTCAACAGTTGTACTGAAAAAGATATACAAAGAAGAATGGCTCTAGCTTGGAAAAAATACTGGGGACTAAAAGAAATCATGAAAAACAAAGAAATAAAACTACATATAAAAAAAAGGTCTTTGAAGTGGCAATACTGCCATGCTTAACTTATGGATGCCAAACTTGGTCACTGAGGAAAGAAGACGAGAGAAGACTGGCTGTCTGCCAGAGGAAAATGGAGCGAAGTATACTCGGGTTAAAACTTTCGGATAAAATAAAGAATAAAACCATCAGAAAGAAGACAAAGTTGACCGATATAAAGAAACGAATAAGAATTCTTAAGTGGAACTGGGCTGGGCACATTTGCAGAATGGAAAACAGAAGATGGACAAAGATAGCAACGGAATGGATACCAATGGAAGGTAAGCGTAAGCCAGGAAGACCCAAGAAAAGATGGCGTGACATTTTTTATTCTAAATGTGGACCAGATTGGATGAGGAAGGCGCGAGAAAGAGAACAGTGGAGAAATTTGGGGGAGGCCTACGCCGACGAGGCGACTTCTACCGAAGACGAAAGTGTTTAGGTAATTCGATATAATTAAAACATACATATAAATAATAGCAGTAGGTACCTAAACCCTTTGTACAATATTTTAGAATAGTAATCATAGATATAATGTAGAGTAAGTAGTAGAAATAAAGGCTTTTTTATTTTATTTTATTTTATAAGTAGGTACAGTAACACAGCACGTCCTGCCTCGTCCCGCCGCCGATAATTTGCCCTCGGAGCCTTTGTTCGTAGTCCCAGCAATCCAACATTCTTTGAAGGCATAATAATAAATTTTGAAATATTTATAAGAGATCACAACTTCTAACAATCGATTTCTTACCTGCGCGTCGGATCCTGTCACTGGACTCATCTTCTCACCCTCAGTTAACTTTAGAAAAACATTTACGATATCTCCATCTGCATCAGAAAATATGCTTTATTCCGAAAAGGCCATGGGTTACTATCCTGTGTGTTTTTAGTAAGTAGTTTTATTTCCTAATACAACCAGTCATCGAAATCGAAGGGTCGTCGTCGGTACAGGTGCTGTCCACTAAAAAAAGTACAAAAAAATCCAAAATCCGGGCCAATTAATGGATTACGGTTGAAATGAGATGCGTAAATGGCACTATAAAAGGCTTGTAAAGTCAAAAACACGTTTGGGGTTTTTGGGAAATAAAATGTAAGGAATATTGGAGATTTGATGCTTTGAACGTTCCCGAGGTACATATTAAATAATCATATTACGTATTTATTAACTGGATTTCATATCATACTTGGTCGAGGTAATGGAACTGAATAATTTTTTTACCCAGTTGGTAAAGATTTTTTCACTCTCCCAGAAACTCTAATTACGGTAAATGACAAAAATTATATAGGTAACTATAGTAGCGCCCCGCAGTTTCACCCGCGTAGTTTTAAATCCCGGTATTCCCACGGGATAAAAAGTAGCCTTATGTGTTAATCCAGACTATAATATATCTCTGTGCAAATTTTCACCAAGATCCGTTCAGCCGTTCTGGAGTTATAGAGTAACAAACATCCATCCATACTTACAAACTTTCGCATTTATAATAGTAGTAGGATGTTCCTCGTGGATACATAGGTATCCCAACTAATATTATAAATGCGAAAGTAACTCTGTATGTCTGTTACGCTTTCCCGCTTAAACCTCTCAGCCGATTTTGATGAAATTTGGCACAGACAATCTTTAGACCCTGAGAAAGAACATAGGATACCTTTTATTGCGAAAAAAGAGATGAAGATATTAAAAGTACGCAGACGAAGTCGCGGGTACCGGCTAGTAGGTACATAAGTACATAAAGGTGTAGGTAGGTACTGCCTGGCGCGGCGTCGAGACAGAAGAAAGCATTGGGCGCGGAGCCGACCGGTGCAACCGGTTTAGTCTTATGGGTACTGCGGTCAGTTTTTTGTGCCCGAACTCGCCGTACGAGACCGCATAAGGATTCGCCAAAATATAGATTGGTATTTTAGTAGGTAGGTACATACTTACATATTATTATACTTCATACCATATACCTACAGAGGTAGGTTTTTTAACACTGACGACGCTACTCTGCTATGCCTTATAACAGTGAACTTCGTTAGTGTATCGATGATGATTTGGAAGTCGTAACTAGGTGCGTTAGTAAGTAACTAGGTAGGTACCTGGATGTAGTATGTACCAACCTACCTACTACAGAGGTAATTTATTTACCTACTAATAGAAGGCTGTAGTTATGGCGTTGTCTCGCTTTCACGGATGGATGGATGTTTGTAACTCTTTCACGCCGGAACTGCTGAAGGAATCTGGATGAAACTTGGTTTCACCCGTGCATATTTAAATCCCGGTATTCCCACGGGACAAAAAGTAGCCTATGTGCTATTACAGACTATCTCTCTGCCAAGTTTCATCCAGATCCCTTCAGCAATTCCGGCGTTAAAGAGTAACAAACATCCATCCATCCATCCATACCTACTTACAATCAAAGCTTACAAACTTTCGCGTTTTTAATAGTAGTAGGATACCTACCGTGTTAGTTACTTTATTTATTTATATGTGGGCATCAAACAAAACCATAATAGGTACATATTGTTCCCGAGTTGCATGCCTGATCCAGCGCTGCCATCTTTTATTTATTATTCAACTTTCAACCAATTTATTTATTCTGTGATTCAACAAAACAAATCTGTGGCACACAGCACAAATCAGAAGAACTACTAGCGACATCTATTAGGGAGTAGCTGTAAAACATCCAAAAGATTTTCCAGTATTGCCACATGAGACAAAAACAGATAATTTCCTAGTCTATGCTTTTTAATCTGTCTGCTGCTTAGAGCATTTATAACGGGAGATGCCAAGCGCTACTTCTAGTACTAAAATCATTCTGCCGGTTTTCGCGGGAGGCGGGGTAGTACGGTACAGAACACATTTACATAATCACGCATACTAATGCAGAAAAATTAAGCGTCCCTATAAACGCACACGCAAGTAAAAGCTGTACACCAACACAAAAACACTAACACAATTAAAGAATGACTGTTGTTACACTTTTGTTTAGTTACACACTAACACAAAAAAGTAGTGATGGGTTGTAAAAAGACCGACAAAATGAATGATTTTGTAGAGCGTAATCTCTGAAACTACTGAAACGATTTTAAAAATTATTTTACAAATAGAAAGCTACACTGTTGTTGAGTAACTTTAAGCTATATTCTATTTTCGCAAGTAGTAAGTAATCTTTCAAGTAAGTAGTCTTTCATGAATGCATTTTTAGATAAACATTTTGTCTCTTTATTGGTATGATGTGTCCAGCAGTGGACTTACATAGGCTGATGATGATGATTGGTATGACGGGGTGAAAAAAATGAAGAGCAGTAGAAGAATAGCGGCTGTTAACAAATGCTCATAGCCTATGTCCCTCTCCAGCTAACATACTACAGCTATACAAAAATCACGTTTATACGATTCTGCGTTCAAAAAGTACAAAGAAAATAGCAATAAACCAACGACACAGCACAACTAAAATTTTAAGGGAGCTCCATGAAGCGACGTATTGAAGGCAGAATGACAGAGACAGTTTTTGTAGAGTCCAATACTGAATATCCTTTTTTTAAATCGGTTAAATATGGGTACAAAAAACACATCGCATTTTATTCTAATTTTACGTTCATTCCATCATTCATTCAATCGATTTCGCTCAACTAGTCCCCACACTACGCCTTCTACCAAGGAATATAAATTCACCGACACCTCCTACCAAGACGTTGGTGTCGTATTAAAACTGTCGTAACTGGTATTCCATTAAATATAAATTAAACGTAATTACAAAAACAATTGACTAAAATATCACTTACTTGTGATAGGAAATACCGTGTTCCCTAAAGTTTGATGTCTCTGATCTCCTTTTACACCGAAATACCGCACAATTCACCATTTTTACTGAGCACTACTTCGCGACACGAAACGACAACTAATGGCCGCGCGGTGATGAGTGAAGTAGTTTTATATAACGTGCATGGCCAAGTCGCGTCTTATGGCCGGCAGAGGGGTACGCCTTGCGTTAACATCTCCAGTTATAAATGCTCTAAGGTCTGCTGTCATCCTGTCATGCATATGACGGTCTCTGCTATCCCAAAAATCACAATCACAAACTTGATCTGTCAAAAAATGTCTTTTTGACGCGAGGAGCCGCAAAAAATATTTGTTTCACCAATTTTCAACAACATGGGTGGTTCACAAAGCACTCGAAAAGTAACTGTGGACAATGAAAATGCTATCCAAATGTCTCAAGATGCACTAGACAGGGTAACTGCTCAGCTGAACTCAAAAGTAAATATGATGCTGCATTACATAATTTAGATCAATGTCACGTCTTGTTGTCGCAAAATAAACCAGTGTTAAACTAGTAGATTTGTGCTAGCCTGTGAGCAGACTGTTTCATCCAGTTAGTGTCTTAGCAACACCAGTCCTTAGCTTACCTGCTCTATGTGGTGTTAAAGGTTAGTTTACCTTTCATGTCTGTTACTAATGAAGGCCTGTGTTAACTTAAATCAGAACTTTCGAACCATACGCTTCCTCTTGTCCATCAACTCTTCTCTTGAATAGGAATTCAACCAGTTTTCTTAATTATATTAATGTGGATTTCAGCAAGCGGAGCCCCAACCGCAGCAGAGTTACACGGCACCGCCACCTCCATTCTACGACTCCCGACGACAGCAGGAGAACGCGGCAGAGGAAGCCTACTGGGCACGACGTATTGAGAGCCTCAAGCGAGCACACGAGAAGATAAACAGTGGAATGCACATTGAGTACCAGAAAACACTAAAAGAGGCCAATGACCTATTTAACCTAGCACAACAAGATAAAATTGCGAGTAAGCTGCCACCATGTCAGGATGAGAAATCCAAGGTATGATTGTGCTCTGTAAATATATCTCTATATCACTACATAGTATAAAACAAAGTCGCTTTCTCTGTCCCTATGTCCCTTTATATGCTTAAATCTTTAAAACTATGCAACAGATTTTGATGCAGTTTTTTGTAATAGATAGTGATTTTTCTTTAGTATTTTTTTTTTTTAGTGATTCAAGAGGAAGGTTTTTATGTATAATACATGCATGATGCACCTGTGCGAAGCAGGCGTGCGGGAGGGTCGCTAGTGTAAATATGAATCTATAAATAAATTTCATTTCATTGTAAAAGAAAAATATTATTTCATTAATTATTCAGATACTTATGAATCAAGTAAGAATTTGATATATTGTTTTCAATTGCAGGTCTTGGAGTGTTACAGTTCAAACCCAGATAAATCCCTGTTGTGTTCAGTGCTAGTGAATCAATTCAATGACTGTGTTTGTAAAAGTAGGATCGCTGCGGTGACATCCTCCTGAGCCTAGTGACTGCAAAGTAAATAATCATTCTAACCACTTCAGCAACATAACTTATTACATTGGGAAATAATGGCTGCAAAGTTCTGTGAAGTAGATTTAAATAAACATTATTGCTGTATTAATAAATGTTATTAATTTAATATTGTTTAAAATTTATTTTATTTCTAAAACTGTTCTTTCAAAATGTTCAATGGTTTATGATGTCATAGTTGCTTCAAGGAACTTATGATGTGTATACTAAATTAATATAAATTTATTATATTTGTAGGTACAATGATTCTATGATGTTATTAATAATAGGTAGTATGTTTAATAGAATAATAGGCAGTAGTGGTGCTGTGAAATTAGAAATGATTTAGGTACATTATGTATTAATATGGTACATTATGTACCTAAATAATTTGAAAATGATTTGGGAATTTGTTTTTTACAAGTAGGAACTGCCATTCTTGTTGTCTGTCATTGTTAGTTGTCATCATGGAAGGTTGCCATAGAGACAATTTAATTACCTCTTGTAATCACCAAGACTTGTGATGTAATTTCAATTTTACAATTTTATTAATTTTACAATGGAAGAGGAAGTCATCAAGAAGAAACGAATTCCACTGTATCCTGGTTTTCCAGAATTAGCCAGATCTGATGTCAGCATACATCCTTCATATTCGAAATTAGGGCTTGCTTAGTAAGTATTGAATTCATTGAATGAGCTAAATTGTAGTTCTATCATTTAAATTTCTGAACTTACACTTTTGGCCCAAACATAATTATTATCATGTTGTATAATTTTCGTAAATTAACCTAATTTGACAGCACTAAAAATATTGCCATCCCTTTCTAAAAGACCAATACAACAAGGATGGGTATAATTTTAGAGCTGTCAGATTAGGTTATTTTAAGATAATGCAACAACAGAATCGACACCTATACTATAGGTAATTAGAAAAGTACTATTTGCACTTACTAATTCTTTCCTTCCTTCTGTGATTTTCATACATAGTACACATGCCCCATACATTTATTTTCTCTGCACTCCAGGATTGCCGCACAATATTTGAGAAAATCTCAGGGTGATAGCAAGCTTTCATAGAAGTTCTCTTAAAACTATCCACTTCCAGTCGTGTAGTCTGCCGCCATCGCTACCACTGGGCCAAGGTAGCACAGCGCAAGCAGTTCATGAAGGAACTGCACAGCTTTGAGAAGCTCCAGCCCAATGCTTTGGATGGAGTCAGAGTCCACAGAGAGTTCTCGCAAGGAATTCTGTCCCATGTCATCCCACCAAGAAGATACATTCAGAAACTGACACCAGATCCATTGAATTCGAAGCAGAGGATGAGAGTGGAGGAAATCATAAGTGGGCAAGCTAAACTTTGTAAAAATTGAAGCCTGCACCTACTCTCTGCAAAATAACAGTATCTGCAGAATGTTTCTGTATCGATGTGTTACAAACATAGGTAGGTGCCTATATTATTGCTTGAATCTCAATACAATAAAAGTGGTCTGATAATGAAACTATTATGTTCAAGTCTTATAATGTACTAGCTGGTACCCGCGACTTCGTCTGCGTACTTTTAATCTCTTCATCTCTTTTTTTCGCAATAAAAGGTAGCCTATGTTCTTTCTCAGGGTCTAAAGATTGTCTGTGCCAAATTTCATCAAAATCGGTTGAGAGGTTTAAGCGGGAAAGCGTAACAGACAGACAGAGTTACTTTCGCATTTATAATATTAGTTGGGATTAGATCCTAATAATTACACTCCTAAGCAGAACTTTCAGCAGCTTTCTTCTTTTTGAATTTCTTGCTCTTTTCCACATTGCTCTGCAAGTAATGGGCTTCCTTCTTAGCCTGTGATATCTCAGCCCTAAGCCTTTGCTTCATAGCTGCCTTCTCATAGGCTAGTCGCTCACTCAAGTGCACCCACTTGAATCTAGGAATGTACTTGATGTTCCAAATCATGTCATAATACCGAGACTTCTTCCTTGTACCAATTTTGGTATTGTTTATGGCTGCTGCTACTTGTTTTGCCACTGTCTTTCTTTGGAATTCCACCCAACCTTCTGTGAATTGATTTGGAACTCGTTTTCGTTTCTCCCCAGGTTCTGAAATATCCAAGATTTAAGATAAATGATTTCGAGTACATAGGTAATTTACCTAGGTAGGGATATCCACTATGCCTAATCAGTAATCACGAGCCTTTGTTTTGAATTTCGACAACCTTAACCTAAAAAAAACTTACTTGCACTTGGTTGTAGATAAATTCTGCCAAGTTCACCGTATTTGCTGAATATCTCTCGTATTTTGGCAACGTTCATGTATGGAGGGATGGTGGACAGGAACACAATTCCACGTTTTTTGGTCTTTTTCTTGACTACTTTGTCAGAATTTGAATTTTTGTCCAAGCTGTCCATATTATCCTCATAATCACTGCCATTTTCTGGCACTCTATCTGCTACAATTTGAGGCATTCCGTAGCCGGCAGCCGCTAGCAAGATATTTTTTTCAACAAAACAAAAATAACCTGAAAAGGTGTTGTTGTAGGTAAATAATCACATACTTATTTTACTCTTTGTAAATAGTATATCTAACCTACTTTTAGTACATCATAGAAGGGAAAAAAAATCTATATTTGACAGTTGACACTGACTTATCATTCTGTAACATTGTTTACGGCCATACAATCCGCATCCGTCTGTCGCATTTGTCAATTTGACATTGACGTATTGGTAGACATTGTAGACAAACAATTCAATCAATTTGATTTGCAGTGCACTGCCTGCACTCACATTACATTAAAATACAACAAACGGGTCAAACGGAATGGAATAAAAGTTATATCAACCAACGTCTTTATAAAAGCTCAATCGAAAATTGATGCAATGGGTTGTGATGGCGGTACTATTCCGCGCCGTGACGAGCTGGTGCGCCTAAAAAAGAAGCCAGAACAGGTAAGCATGAAAACCTCATTAATTTACATGATACCGACATTACATGTTTTTTATTAGTTAAGAGTGGCGTAGTGTTAACCAATGTTCTGCACATTTATTTTAGAAAGACAAAGATTCAGATCGCTCGTTCAAGTGGCGTAACTGCGCGTTGTCTCAGCAGCCGCTTCAGGAGCCCGTAGTGGCCTGTGGCCTCGGGAGACTGTACAGCAAGAGCTCAGTGCTTGAGGCCTTGATCGACAAGGACAGTAAGCCCGACTGCATTAGCCACATCAAGAACTTGAAGGTGAGCACATTAAAAAACTCAGGTACCAAAATGTAATCTCATGGCTATCAAAAACTACTTATGCTAGGTACTGATACCTTCTTCATATTTTTCACAACATAAAAAGTTTGCAAATTTTACTTTTTATGCAGCTATGCTGTGCAGTCATAAAACTATGCTGCCAATTAACCAGCTCTTAAATCTTTCTTACCTACAATTATTACTTACTACCAGATATTTCTTATTTTCTATGATTTCTTGTTATTTCCAGGACATCATAGATCTAAATCTCATCAAAAACCCAGCATATGTGCCGACAGACCACACGGATGGAGCTGTGGGAGAGGGCAATGCTCCCTACATCTGCCCCATCAGTGGGATTGAGATGTCTGGGAAATTCAGATTTGTGTTCCTGTGGAGCTGTGGCTGTGTACTTGCTGAGAGAGCTCTGAAGGAGGTCAAGCAGAACCTTTGTCACATGGTAAGGATTAAAATGATTCGGAAAAAACTGCAAATAACCTCCTTTTCAATGATGCTCACTACATTTTCCATTTTATGGTAATTTTTGTAAACGATTCATCACACTGTTCGAAAGAACCCGTGACTTGACAAGAAGAAGAAGGCTGATTGATGAAGCCTTAAAATTAAAAAAAGCCCATAGGAATCAAGCCATAACCTTATTGCCAGCACTTCTAGTCTTGGTCAATAAATTTTATGATGATTAGCATTGGATAGTCATTAATGAATTTAATTCACAAATACTTTTTTTTCTAGTGCCAAACACCATTCACAAGCAATGACACAGTAGTCCTCAATGGCACAGATGAGGACATTGAGATGCTACGAACGAAGATGGATGCAAGAGTAGCCAGTAGAAAAAGCACCAAGAAATCAAAATCCAAGGCAGAGAAAACTGAAAAGGTTGAGGTGAAAGCTGAACCCTCAACACCTTCAACTTCGGAATCATCTGAAATCCAAGACAAAAAAGTCAAGGCAGAGATTGAAGCGGGACCAAGTTCAAGTAATGCAATGAAGAAAGAAATCATTGACACCATACCACTTACATTGCCAAAGTTTAACCCTAATAAGATAGCTAGAGGTCATTTTGGGTCATCGAAACGAGCACTCTCCTCAACAGAACTCCAGCAAGATCCTTCATATAAGAAAACTAAGAAAGACTACAGTGTAGCAAGGGATCCCCAAAGCAGTGAAGTGTATAAATCCTTGTTTACATCTCATTCTGATGACAAAGATCAACAAAGAGCTCATTGGGTGACATACAATCCTTTCTACAACTAAATTATGACAATTTATTTGTAATGTACTAGTTTTACCTAGTAGCGTAAGATTGTTGGCAGTTCTTTTAGGCTTGGATAGATAGGCTAGATTGAATTTGACTTTGAGCTCTGAATTGGTATGCAAAACAATAAAATACATTGTTATGATAATGTCAAAAAGTTTTAATTTAAATCTTAATCATAAATATTGCACTAAAATCACTAAATGATACTACTATACTAGGTGGGTTTGACTGACTAAGAAATATTTCATCCTGTAGACCAGTCAAAAAAAGACGAAAGTATTTTTATAAGCCCGGTTCCCGCCGCCGTGTCTGAACCGTGTCTAACTGATAATAGTCGGAAAGCCTTTTTGATTTCCTCGAGTGTAGTAAACACTATAAAATCTAATTAAAAAAATTATAAGTTTGCTGTAACCCACCAGTGGAATGTCTAATTTTAGCCAATTTCATACAAAATCTTTGTGCTTTCTTTGGTTATACATAAATACATAATGCATACTAATAATGAAATAAGCTGCCTTATTCTAAATATTCGAAATGGAATGTCCGTTATATTTTAATAACAAGTTCAATTACCAAGAAACTATAAAAAACGTAATATCATTTCAGCACTCTTCATGCCATTGAATTATTAGTTAACTTTGGGAATAAGTAAATGGCGGACCTTTGGCAATAGGCTCTTCCAAAGGCAACATATCTCAATTGGCTCACAACAGCATTACCATGAATTAATTACCCAACAATATAAGAGAAATGATGATAATTATTATTTAACATCTAGGCAGCTGCATCTTGTTGCACAGATGCTAAGGTGGCTTCGATGATGAGATTGAAGTCCAGCTCGTTAAGGCTGGCCTTGGCAGTGAGGAGATCCAGGAAAGTGTCTAACGGGGAGAGACGCTCACCTGACGGAAGAGCGGCTATACCTGAAAGACAAAAATCACTACTGATTTACTAGGAATGTAGGTATTTAAAAAAAGTAGATCGTATTCTGGATTTATAAAAAACTGTTTCTCAGTAAATCTAAATATGTACTGTTTTCTGGCTAAGTTAATGGTGTTAATGGCTTTGAGCTAAGAGTAGATGGGTCAGCGATTTAAAGTTGATAAAGAATTTCAGGTACATATTCATTACCCATTTTCTATGTATTCAGCAAAGAAATGTTAACTTCGGTTTGCAGATAATGGTGTCGATTCTGTTGTTGCATTATCCTCAACTAACCTAATCTGACAGCTCTAAAATTATAGCAGTCCTTGTTGTTTTGGTCTTTTAGAAAGGGATGGCAATATTTTTAGTGCTGTCAAATTAGGAAAATTAAACAACAGAATTGGCACCAATGCTTCTCGCACCTTTTCTAGGTGCTGGAGATGATCAAGCGACTTGAAAAGTCATAAGAAATAACTCTAGTGGGGAAGTCTACCGGGGTCTTAACAGTCGTCACAGTTCAGTTGGTAGAAGCTCTGCCTTCTGTGCCGTAGGCCGTGCGTTCGATCCCCACTGGGAACAAACTTTTGTGTGATGAACATAGATGTTTGTTCTCTGTCTGGGTGTTTTAATATACATTATACCATAAGTATGTATTTCCAAAAAAAGTATATAAGTAGTATATTAGTAATCTGGTTTCCATAGCTTTGGCTTAGTTTGGGACGAGATAGTGCTGTGTAGAATGTCCACCAATATGCTGGTATAATCGTATGACGATTGCCGACATAATGACGTTACCGGACTAATCAAGTCACTTGATCGTTGGGTCCCATTAGTAGTACCAGTGTCTGCAGGAGGGCGGTGCCTGGCGGGGGGCGGCGCGCAGGGGGCGGCGCTGCCGGACAGCAGCGTGGCGGCGTGGTCGCGCGCGCGCAGCAGCAGCGCGGCGCGATGCGGCCACGCGGCCAGCGCGCGCCGTCCGCGGCCCTCGCCCACCAGCTGGATCAGCCGCAGCTTGTTGTTTACAGAGCTCTTGCTGTCGTCGTCTTTACCTGGAAGTACAGCGAAACTGTTCGCGATTGACCCTCGATGCTCAGACAAGACACCCCATTGGACTCCTTTCGGGTATCAGATCCAATTAGATCTCTGACTTTAGCGAGACCCTCGAAAATTTTAGTTTTGTGAATCACATGATTTGCAAAATGTTAGTGTTAGTTAGTCACAGCGAACAAATTATTATTAAGTGGATATATATTTTTTTCAAGAGCACCGGTGGACTATTCGGAATGACCCCTACTTCTAATCGTAAGGTCGCAGGTTCGAAAACGGTCTTGCACCAATGGATTTTTCTATCGAAAAATTTATGTGCCCAGTGCCAGTGAAGGAAAACATCGTGAGGAAACCAGTTAGTAGGTATTCTTACAGCGGCGATGTGCTTGCAACCTGTCACGATGGAATTCTAACTACTGCCCCCTTAGACATCCTCAAAGAATCTTTAGTTGGTAGTTGGTACAGAGAGATCTGAAGGGATATCTACCGTGCTTGGGAATCAAAGTCGTGAAGCTGTTTCTGTTGGTTTTTTCAGTTTTTTCTATATTTAATTAGAAAGCTAGCGGCCTGCCCCGGCTTCGCACGGGTTCAAAAAAAAGAAACTATAAAAATTAACCCCCTTCGACCACCACGTCTCTATCAATAATTTTCGCACCGCACCCGATGTAAGGATTTTTTGCGCTCGACCGCACAACAGATCTCGCGTGGTTGTCGTGTGTATGTGTGTTGGTTGTGTGCGCTATGCCGTGTGTACGTGTGCGCAGCCGCCGCCCCGCGCCCCGCATACCATCGGGAGGGTCGAGTTTCCGGCGGTCTACTCACAAGCAATGATGGCCTTCATGACATCGATCTGCAGTTCGAACACGTTCCTATGCACGTACTGCACGAAGCTGTGGAAGGGCAGCGCGCGGTGCCCCAGGTACGTGAAGAAGGAGCTGAAGCCCTGCGGCAGAGGGAACGCGATCCCGTCCGCCGCCAGGTAGTACTGCTCCAGCGCTTTGAAGAGAACCACTGCGTGCGTCTGCTCCATCTCATCGCTGTAGGGCGAGGCCGGCCAATTATAATAATAATAATTTATTTTCATTCAAAAAACATGGTAAACTTAAAACTAGCAAACAGTAATAGTAGGTAGGTAGTTTTAATAAGATCTTGTGCGTTCTTCTGTTGTGACTTGTAACATCCCAACTAATATTATAAATGCGAAAGTAACTCTGTCTGTCTGTCTGTCTGTTACGCTTTCCCGCTTAAACCTCTCAACCGATTTTGATGAAATTTGGCACAGACAATCTTTAGACCCTGAGAAAGAACATAGGCTACCTTTTATTGCGAAAAAAAGAGATGAAGAGATTAAAAGTACGCAGACGAAGTCGCGGGTACCAGCTAGTATAATATATATATAAGTTAACCTGTTTTGCGAGAGCCTGGTGCCTAAAATAGGTTAATGAAACCTGTGCTACAGGACACCAGCCCCTTGATCACGTAACTTTTGTTGCATTCAAAATCCGGTCAATCCGGCATATGTCAATTTTGGCAGTTTTGCCATCGCAAATCTGCCAAAATTGGCATAATATATGCAATTGGATTAGGGCTGGGCACTCCGCTGACAACTTATATAGTTTAGATATCCAGGTGATATCTGGAGCTGTAGAAATTATTAATTATTGCAGAGTCTTTGAGAGAGACTTTGTAACCTTTATTTTCCGCTGGGGAGTTAAAGGTATTCGAATCGCGACCACGAACAGGAAAGCGAGTGTGGGACGCCCTCCTACCCGACGGACTGACGACATTGTTAGGATCGCGGGTAGTCGGTGGATGGAAAGGGCTCAGAATCGTTCTTCCTGGAAGCGGATAGGGGAGGCCTATGTCCGGCAGTGGACTTCTGTAGGCTGATGATGATGGAAATTTTATAACGAAATATTCTTAATTCTTTATTACGCATAGGTACGTAAAAATGCATGCACGGCATGTACAAAGCTTAATGCTAACATGAGTTATATTAGGTAACTAGATGCGCCCCGCGGTTTCACTCGCGCAGATTTAAATCCCGGTATTCCCACGGGATAAAAAGTTGCCTATGTGTTATTCCAGACTATAACCTATCCCTCTGCCATGTTTCATACAGATCCGTTCACCCGTTCCGGAGTGAAAGAGTAACAAACATCCATCCATCCATACAAACTTTCGCGTTTATAATATTAGTAGGAATGATGTTACGTGATCACAGTGCAACGTTACTTAATCAAGTCGAAAAGAGCAGGCCGCGGTCACCTGAAGCCGCTCATACTTGGAGCCTTTTATTCATGCCAGTAGGTCTCGGACGAATTAACCAAATTTGTCCGAGAAGTAGTACATTGGCAAGGTATCTGTTTCGGGCCGATTGATCAAGATAACAGACTGAACAAAGGGTTTTACATGTTTTTAATCAATATGCCAGGTTAAGATCTGACAGCTAAGACTTGCTAAACCTAAGAAATTAAAAACAAGATTACTAAATGGCTACACACACGAAAAAGCGGCAAATGAAATTCAGAAATTTACAAAATGTGACTGCATTAAACCACAAAATGAAAACAAGCTCATTAAAAAATACAAACACAAAACTAAAAACAAAACAACGCTCCAACAAATGGAATGAAAAAATAACAAAATCTGTGGCAAAAACCCTGATGAGTCAATGATGATATAATGATGTCACTGAGGTTTAAACCCTTATAACGACTCCGATGAAATCAGAAACAATAGAAATGAATTTTTATTAATCATAAAAATAAACGTTTCTATTCGTATTGTACAAAAAAACAACGATCCTGGAACTAACTTAGCTGCAGTGGCGAATTCAACAGCAGGCTGAGTGCTAAATGCATTGTTAATTTTTGACATCGTGATTTTGCCAAACAAGTTCATTTTAAGAAAACTTCCGAAAACTTATTGGTTTTCTTTTTTCTGAAAGAAAAAGAAAGATTGTAAAGCACATTTTAGATTATTTTTACAAGGTTGCGTCAAAATGAAACAAACAGATTAAAAAAAATGTGTAAGGGTAGGTAAACCTCAGTGCAGCATCAATCTAAAAACCAAACGCAACAAAAACGGAACCCAATAGACCGCACACAAGATATGACAATACATGAATGTGAATCCTCGGTGCTGGTTGTGACTGGGCGCGGCCGCCAGCGCGCGCGTGACCGCGCGGCAGAGAGCGCGCGACGCGTCGAGCTGCGCGGCCGCCCAGCGCGTGCCGACCGCGTGCACGCCGCTCTCCACCCCCCGCGCGCCCGCGCCGCCACCCCCGCCCCCGCCGCCCTCTGACAACTCGCGCATCAGGTGCACGCTCACTTCGCGAAGGTTCTATAATATATTGGCGGTCCATCTTGTAAGACATGACAGCTTTATAAGGAAAACAATATAAGGAAAGATAGAAGGAAAGAGAGGCAGGGGAAGACCTAGGATAAGCTACATGAGCCAAATAAAAGCGAAGGTTGCCGTCATGTCTTATAAGGAGGTAAAGGAGGTTGCTCTAAAAAGAAACACCTGGAGAGAAATGCATCAATTACGCCGACAAGAGCATTGCTCTTAAATTAGAAGAAGAAGCATCGTACAGCGCCATCTAGCTAATGTAAAGGCAGTTGTAGTGCAGAATATACAGGGATCGGGAAACGGATGAAGGAAAGGAGTTGATGTATATTTTAATGTCTATGGATTGGGATCAGTGACCACTTTCCATCAGGTGGCCCGTATGCACGTCTGCCTGCTTTGGCATAAAAAAAAGTCTAACTTAGTGTTTTTTTAAGCCTTCCTCGGGGGGTCGCCAGCAAAAAGAACAGGCAAGGCACTACAGTAAAAACACAATTTCTGTGAGAAGAATGGCATAAATATGTATATATTTTTTGTCTCTCTATGACACCCCCGACTTTTTCAACCCTCTCTCGTATTCAAAAAGATGAAAAGAGAGATGAAATACACTGGTCTACTTTGAATTCCATTACCAAGACGATATTCAAGCGTCAAACTTTGAACTTCATTACGATACTACATATTCTCATCTGTGACGATTACGATTTCAAGTCTGGGTTATTTGAAATACAGATTAAAGATCTATCAACATCACCTATAACTGAGCACTTCACAAATCTCACCTGATATGAACGTGCCCTGAGTGCATCAACTTGCGGCATAGAGATGTTATGCTCCATGTGCCTGTAACTTCCTTGGCACCTTCAAAACCTAAGCATTACTGTCCTGTACGTTGATTCTCGACAGAAAAAGGCATGGTAGTACTTAGTATTTACTTCCCCGGACAATTCGACCCTTCACAAAAAGTTCTACTACTCTTATTTTCAAACTACCCTCAAATGTACAATAACTGTCAGGAGAATAAAGAGCTTGCTCCAGCGATTATATGATATTGCTAGCTGGCCATGCAGGTGACCAGTTCATGATCTGTTTATTTTTATGTGTTGTTCATTAAATTATTTTCTCTCAGATTTCTACTACTCTCAATCTCATACTACCCTCAAACGTACGGAAACTGTCCAGACTATGGACTATACTAAAGCACATACCGCAGCGATGATGTGCTCTTGCTTGCTAGCCGTGCAGACGTCCAGCTCGAAGAATGGCAGCAGGTCCTGGTGGTTGCCGAGTGAGGGGCGGCGCGACGGGAGCCCGAGGGGGGGGCCTGAAGCCATCGGGGAGAGGGGGGTGCTGCTGCGGGATAGCGCTTCCGGCTGGAACGGACCAACAACACGGTATTATTTTATTTTGTAACTGACGGTGTAAAAAAATAACTAACATATTAAAATGGCCAAGCTAACGAGAGTGAAGTCGCGGGCAGCAACAATTAAACCAATAAACACGATACGGGAATACAAAACAGCAAAAAAAAACTAACGCACGGTGCGTTTTATGGTTAATTTTTTTTTTCGGTTTGAGAAAAGAATCGTAATTTTTTTGCATACAAAGTCAAAGTCAAATAATATTTATTCAATAAAATCACAAGGATCACTTCGTCGCGCGAAATTAAAAAAATACTATCTTAAAACTAGGTGTCAGTTCGACGCGTCCAAAGCCTAGAAGAACAGGCAACAAACTCCGCTTGGTACAAGTTTATTTATAGACTATTAACCCAGACCAAGTAATCTCCGCTAAGCTGGCACGCCATTATCGCATAAAACATGTTTCGATAGACGATAGAGCCTAGTGGCTTCTATCGCGCTGGTTTTCAGTGACGCCGAAAGTATGTGGCGCAGCAACGTAGTAACGCCGAAAGGGATTGCGTTATCTAGAGGTAGGAGATCGAAGCTCTACTTGAGGTAGTCAATCACAAGTGTTAGGTAGCGCTCACTTTGGACACGAATTTGTTCGTACGTATACGTACGAGTAATTTTCGCACGAATTGGGTGCTCACACTGGATACGTTTTTCTCCTAAACCTGATAAATCCCAACACGTTCGGATGGTGTTCGGACGTTCGTATATATACGTACGTATACGTACGACTGATCGCATGCAGTGTGAGCGCTCCCATAGTCTTTGGAAGGTCGGGATCATTCGTGCGTGGTCGTACGTTTACGCACGAATGAAATTCGGATGAAATCGTATCCAAAGTGAGCACGGCCTTAGTTACCTGGTAGCAGTGCAGACTGACCCGCAGCTTGTCTGAGACCTGCGCGGGCCGCAGCCGCTGGCCGCGCGGCTGGTTGAGCGCGGCCCACAGGCGCGTCCACACGTCCTCGGCGAACTGCGCGACGCGCTGCCGCGGCGCGAGCACCACGCATGCGCCGTTCCACAGCGCGTGCGCGGACACCGACACGCACGTCTCGCGGACCTGAGGCCGTAGTCGCACTTTTGGTTGACACATTACACGCGTGTATGGTGTACACTACACGCAATTCCTTCCTTCTTCTTGTTATTTTTCGCCTTTGTTTTTTGTTTACGAAAATCTTTGTTTGTTGCTTTGTTGTGTTGTAGAAAAAACGAATTCGATTTGACCGCGTAATCACTGGACCCACTGGTATTATATCTGCTCCTGGAAAACTTACATGTTGGTGCTCGAAAGGGGCCTCTTGGGCGCACTTAAAATCCTTTCACCACACTGTTTCGAAAGAAACTAGTGACACGATAAGAAGAAGACTACACGCAGTTTTTGTATGAAAATAAGAAAAGCGCCCCTAGCGGACACGACCTACTACGCCCTCTGAGCTGCAATTCACAACGAACTCGCTCCAGAAGGCGCGTTTGAAACGGGAGAGTTTGGACGAGATGTATGTATAGCTCTAGTCACGTCTACGCGCAGGCTCGGGAAGGCGCGAGAGCTTCTGCGGCCCGATTATGCTAATGTCTGGCTATCAAGATGGCCTTCAGTTAGACCATCCTATATAATTGCTATTACACTATGAGAATCAAATGTCAAACTGAAAGTCATCTCGATAGCCAGACATTAGCGTAATCGGGCCGCAGGACGGGATGTGTGTAGGTAGTTCTAGTATATCGGCTACGCGTGTAGGCCTAAGTGCGCAAGCGTAAGTGAAACGCGCCTTCTGGACAGGTTCCTGAGAAACCTCGCAACATGTGTTTTCGCGAGATGACATTTAATTTTAACGCATTCAAAATTCAATGCACTGAAAATACACTCATTCATACTACTATAGCTCAAAAACTCGTCGGGCTGACTAAAATTTAAAAATAATAAAAAAAGACCAGTCCACTCAATATAAAGTTATGAGTTAACAAACATAAGAACCTGTGAAATTTTCCATTTTCAAAGTGTAATGATTAAAATAAAATAAATAATGCTGGACAATCCACACAGCACCATCTAGCCCCAAAGTAAGCTATTCAAAGCTTGTGTTATGGTATATGATATATTTAATACATTATATACTTAGATAGATATTTTTTATTATACATAGAAAACACCCAGACCTACGGAACAAATTTCTGCAGATCGTACACAAATTTGTTCCGAGGCGGGAATCGAATCCGCAACCTCTTGCGTCGCCCGCTGCGCCACTGAGGTCGTCAATTAAAAAGGTTAAATAAAAAACTAAGGTTGAAATAATACCTTGACGTCAGCGAACTTGAGATGCTGAGTGAAGGGCAGCATCTTCATGAGAGGCAGCGCCGAGGCGGGCAGCGCGCGGCGCGTGAGCGTAAACGTGGCGGCCACCAGGAACTCCTGGAGCAGGCGCGCGAGCCCGCCCGGCCCGAGCGCGCGGCGCTGGTTCACGCACGTCCACGATATCAGCTGGAACAACGCACTACCAGCTCTATACCATTCCAATAGTAAGATAAGAAAATTCTTTATTGCACAAAAATGATGTACATAGGCGAACTTAACGCTAATTTGCATTTTCTTCCAGCTAACTTGATACTTGATTTGGACTCCTGTGTCCGCATTTAGACTCTAAGGTGGTCCATTATGCGTGAGGTCCAGCTAACCTTTGTGTTATGTGGAGTAGATGGTAGTGCAGTAACACCTTTAACTTACAGTGATAAAAATACATAAGTAGGTACCTACTCAATAAATATTTGCTTCCGTAACAATGCATACATACAAAATAAAATATACATACCTATCTACTAAAATCGACGACCTCAGTGGCGCAGCGGGCGAGAGTCCGCCTGCGACGCTAGAGGTTGCGGGTTCGATTCCCGCCTCGGAACAAATTTGTGTACGATCTGCAGAAATTTGTTCCGTTGGTCTGGGTGTTTTCTATGTATATAATAAAAAATATCTATCTATGTAAGTATATAATGTATTAAATATATCAGTCATCTAGTACCCATAACACAAGCTTTGAGTAGCTTACTTTGGGGCTAGCTAGATGATGCTGTGTGGATTGTCCAGCATTATTTATTATAATTTATAGATAGAAATATAAGATAAGAAAATTCTTTATTGCACAGAAATGATGTACATAGGCGAACTTAATGCTAATTTGCATTTTCTTCCAGCTAACCTTTGTGTTATGTGGAGTAGATGGTAGTGCTTTGAGTGAAAATAATAGAAACACCTTTAACTTAAAATGATAAAAATACATAAGCAGGTACCTACTCAATAAATATTTGCTTCCCTAACAATGCATACATACAAAATAAAATATACATACCTATCTACTAAAATAAAATAACCAAAATATGAAACTGAAACTGAAACAGCTTCACGACTTTGATCCCCAGGCACGGTAGATATCCCTTCAGATCTCCCAGTATCAAGTAGGTACTAATTCAAGATTCTTTGAGGATGTCTAAGGGGGGTAGTCAGAGGTACGTCCAAACATTACATTTGGCACATACCCACATTTTGCAGTAGTTAGTATTCCATACGTGACAGGTTGCAAGCCCATCGCCGCTGTTGGAATACTAACTGGTTTCCTCACGATGTTTTACTTCACCGTTTAGGAGCACTGGCATTGCGCACATAAATTTTTCGATAGAAAAATCCATTGGTGCACGACCGGATTCGAACCTGCAACCTTACGATCGGAAGGCGGGGTCACTCCCACTAGACCACCGGTGCTCTTAACCAAAATATAATTATACATAATACCAATAAGTAATAGTAACATAGTCAAGAAAAAAAAACGACTTTAAATACACTCGTACTACAACAACTCTTTCGAGAAATCCGGCTTCAAATACACTGGAAAATACACTCATACTCGTCAGATCTGACTTAAATTTAAATGGGACCACATGACAAGCACCAGCTTCCGATAAAAATCATCAAATTAGGTCCACCCAGGGCATTATTCTCTATGACATAGAAGATTCCTTGTCCCAATCAATGTAACGTCAAAACCTGATCTTGGGCTTTATTCTTTAAGACATAGGAGATTGCCCAAGCCGTGTGACGTCACAACATGATCTAGACGCAAACGCGATTGAATTGGTCATAGTGACGCCCCAGTAAAAAGATGTGAGGTAACAAAAAAAACTGTTGGATTGAGATTTTTTTTTGGCGTTGGTTAATAATAAAAGAATTCTCACCTCCTCAGCCAGATCCATATTCCCCTCATGCTGTATCAAATAATGAATGATCGCCAGCTTATTTTCAATGGCTGTGTTGCTCTTAAAAGTTGCTGCAATATCCTTATCGGCAACTGTTAAAGTGACCACGTCTAATGTTTTAAGGTCCACCATTCCATGGGCTCCCCAACCTAAGATCGGCGCCAGGGTGGGTCCACTTTCGCTTTCCTCCATGGGGATGACGATGTGACAGCATGGCTCGTGGTAGAGACTTATGTCGATTAGATGGGTGTAGAGCATTGGGATTTTTACTAGGAGATGGTTGTCTGAAAATATGTAATGGTATTTTATTTGTTTAAATGTGTTTTTCGTAATTCTTTAGTATAGCTCTTTGTAAAGGGCTCGTCTCGGGAAGTACTACCACCACGCCTTTTTCTGCCGCTGCTTGCGTTGCTGTGTTTCGGTTTGAAGAGTGTGGTCGCTGGTGTACACACACGCACATGAAGCTTAACATCTGGTATGCTTCAAGTTGATGGACGCGGAGCATTGCATCGTAGGGCACGTTCCTATCGTGCGTGACTTGCGAGGCAATGCTTTGTTTATGGTTACCACTTAACATTAGGTGGGCCATCTGCTTGTTACTTCAGCTGGTTGTATAAAAAAGAAAAAAAAACTTGACATTTTAACAAAAAAACGCGCGTTGCTTTTATGATTCTCGCATCACAGCTCAGTTAGTCGTAACTCTGGCTTCTGCGCTGTAGGTCCTGGGTTCCCAGCCCACCGAAAAAGAACATTTATGTGATGTGATGAACTATACTGTTTGTTCGTAATCGTATCAGCCCCTCGATGGATCATCGATACGATTAAATCTGACAGTCATCCTACTAATATTATAAACGCGAAAGTTTGTAAGTATGAATGGATGGATGTTTGTTACTCTTTCACGCCGAAACTTGGCAGAGAGATACATTATAGTCTGGAATAACAAATAAGCTACTTTTTATCCCGTGGGAATACCGGGATTTAAATCTGCGCGGGTGAAACCGCGGGGCGCAACTAGTCCAAAATAATGAACTAACCAGCATAAAGAATGTAGGAAGGTCTCAAGGACTTGGCCAACGACCACGGCAGGTCCGGCACCACGGAGTGGACCACACATCCATGCTGCAGCAGCGTTATGGAGTAGGCGAAGTTCACGCCGGAGTCTTTGAGGTCCACGCTGTCCTCTAAGATGAGCGATGTGGTGGAATCGTCCAGCGGCTGCGTAATAAAGGACACACAGGTACACTACCGGTATGCCTTCAGGTCGAGGGAAACAGAAAGCTCGGTTGAATAATATTCAATTCGTATGTTCAAAGCATAATATAATTCGAAAACGTTTCAGAGTTCCAGATTTTTTTTTAGCTCGTATTTTGTTTGCTTTTAAAAAAAAGACGGAAACGTTTTCGAATGTCTTAAAAAAAGCCGCTGAAATTAAAAATGTTAATGTTATTTTGTAACAGCAGTTTTTAACAGTGAACAATGTTACTGTTTTCAAATAAATAAATATCGAATTCCGACATTTCACACAACAACACACACATACAAACGACAACCGCGCGAGCTGTCGATTGGTCGAGCGCACCCCGCCCCTCGCGTCCCGCAAAACATCGGGAAGGTCGACGTTTACGGCGGTCGAGCTATAGTTACAGGCCTTTTTTTTATAAGTAAGTGAAGTTTTAGAAGTAAGCGACGATGTAGCCGACGATGGAGCAGAACGGTCTAGAAGACACCTATTTACTCGTGCCTTGAAGAGGCCCAAATTATAGTGATCAGGAAAGACAGACGACGGCAATGAGTTGCACTCCTTGGCGGTTCGCATAATGTGAACGCAAAGCGCTTAGTGCGAATGGGTGGTATATTTACCAGGTACGGGTGGAACCGAGGCCTACCTTATACAAGTAATGATGACAGATGCACAGGATCCCTCTCTGGTCGCACACGATCTGCAGATCGAGGCTGCAGTCGTGCACCCGCAGGGGGATGGGGTCGTCTTCGTAGGCGCCGCACGCAGCGCCCTCCGCGCTCCCCGCAACGTGGGGCAGGCTTAGCGGGATGTTTAGCTGGGAAGCATCATCATCAGAAGAGTCAATTCAAAAGGTAACCACGCCGACCGCGCCCTTGGATCTACCGCGCGCTATCGTCGCGCGTTGGAACGTCCGGTGTGGATCCGGCTAATCATATTCTGAAAAACTGAAAACTGAAACAGCTTCACGATTTTGATCCCCAGGCACGGTAGATATCCCTTCAGATCTCTCAGTACCAAGTACTAACTAAGTAAGGATTCTTTGAGGATGTCTAAGGGGGGTAGTCAGAGGTACGTCCAAACATTACATTTGGCACATACCCACATTTTGCAGTAGTTAGTATTCCATACGTGACAGGTTGCAAGCCCATCGCCGCTGTTAGAATACTAACTGGTTTGCTCATGATGTTTTCCTTTACCGTTTAAGAGCACTGGCATTACGCACATAAATTTTTCGTTAGAAAAATCCATTGGAGCACGACCGGATTCGAACCTGCGACCTTACGACCGGAAGGCGGGGTCACTCCCACTAGACCACCAGTACTCATAATATTCATACTCATTTATTCCACTTTAGACATAGAACATGTTCTTAGATTAGTCAATTTGTACAATATTGCATCAAGTTTGCAATCTCTGCTCGACCACGATCTTGTGTACACAACATTAGGGAAGGTTTCCAATGAAATGAAATAATTTATTTGCATGAAGTATGGTACATATTTGATGATTACTACCTATGGTTAAAGAACCTCACACTTTGCCAGAAAAACCTAGCATGCAAAATTAATGGTTGCTTGACCAGTCAGATTGGTGATCTCGGTATTTTACACTGTCTAACGACTAACGTTATCCACAGGAGGTGATGAAGAGTTATTCTATGCCAGGACCACCACGGCCAGCGCTAAGAGGAAATACAGGAGAAAATCCGAAAACTAAAGGAACAATGTTTTGATTGTCATTGCAACCATGTACCTTTACAATATGTTTAAGCTCTGAATCCTACTAATATTATTAACGCGAAAGTTTGTAAGTATGGATGGATGGATGGACGTTTGTTACTCTTTCACGCCGGAACGGCTGAACGGATCTAGATGAAACTTGGCAGAGAGATATGTAATAGTCTGTAATAACACATAGGCTTCTTTTTTATCCCGTTCTTTTTAAACCGCGGGGCGCAACTAGTCTTACATAAGTGTTGTTTTATGCTGCACATTGTCTGTTGATTCTACTAAAGAATGTTCATGTATTGGTTTGTCCATGTTTGAGAGTGATTGGGGTGGCGCTATCAGCTGTCTAGGAGAGTGGACAGATAAAAACCTGGTGTACCGACCCTGAATGCAGTGTGATAAGGGCAAGAAAATGGTGAAGTTAAATAGTTGCTGTGGCATAGTCAGAATTAAAAGAAACTTACAACAGTCTCATAAGGCAGGTCTGCATGAAATTGAAATGCAGACAATGTGGGTGTCATTTCACCGGGAGATTTCACCTCTTCCCCTTCAGCGAAGCTTTGCGCCGGCTGACGATAGTGGATGTAGTACAACACCTTGAATATAAAATATAGTTAATAACTAAAACGAACCAGCATCATGACTTTGATCCCCAGATATGGTAGATATCCCCTCTGATATCTAAATACCAAGAACAACTTTCAGATTCTTTGAGGATGTTTAGAGGGGGTAATCAGAGGTTTGTCCAATCATTACATTTGGCACATACCCACATTTTATAAAAATAAATACATACTTACTAGGTACTATAATTATAACTACTACTAGGTATACTACTTATAATATTACTTGTTTTTGGGAAGGTAATAGAACTAACAAGAACTTCTTCAAGATTCGAACTCCAAGATTAATCCTTACCTGGTTAACACAGTCCCATTGGGCCCATGAGAACACTTTGACAATTGTCTCCGGCTCTGGATAAATGCCATCAAAGCCCCATTTCTCAGTGCCATCATCACATTCATTTAAAAACATTGGTGAGCGGTAAATCTTTATACCTAGAAAACAACAATTTATATTTTCATGGAAGAGGGGCCAGCCTAAGTTAAATAAAGTAAAAAGTTATTGCGTTTTTATAGTAAACTAGTTGCGCCCCGCGGTTTCAACCGCGCAGATTTAAATCCCGGTATTCCCACAGGATAAAAAGCAGCCTATGTGTTATTCCAGACTATTATCTATCTCTCTGCCAAGTTTCATTCAAATCCGTTTAGCCGTTCTGGCGTGAAAGAGTAACAAATATCCATCCACCCATCCGTACATCCATCCATCCATACTTACAAACTTTCACATTTTATAATATTAGTAGGATTGACCAGAGGTCTTACATTCCAAGTGCTTGAACAGCAAGAATCTGTCATTTCTGATTCCAGGACTGTATTTATTGCTTTTGCCATACACATACTGCACCATTATCTGCTTCGTTGAACCCTCTTCCACTTCTTCAGGTCCACTCTTCTTATCAGGAAGCATACATATCAGATAAGGGCAGTATAAAGGTTCTTTGACCTCAGAATCTTCGGTGGGTAATTTTTTCACAACATACACAAGTAGGCTTCTCGTCGCGTTTACAGAAGCCTGAATAATGTTCAACTTTTCCTCAAACTTGTGTAAGGTGACCAAGGTTTTGGTTCTGTTGGTGTAAACTCCAATGTTTAGAACCTCATTGCCGTCGACGTCTGAAACCCAGGTCAGGAGCTGCGAACCGTCTTGTTCTTGCCCTAATAAGCGCCATTCTCGAGCTGTTACCTCTGTAATGTGTGGTTGACTTTAAAGTAAAAAAACAAAACACCCAAAAACAACAGCGTTTCATACAGAAATATTGATTAGTTTTTTCAACTATTTTCACAAACCTTGATCGCCTTGAGCTTGAAGAACGCCGCATAATTTTACAGCAATATTCTGTGCAGCCATTTCTATTTATAACCACGGTTCAGTTACTACATTGACAACAAATTACGAATCGTAATCGTGTTGGCTTTTTCCTCATTCTCTTGCACACAATTTTCTATCAGCTGGCGCCCAGCTGTATTCCGGAGTGAACATAGGCATTTCATGCTGACCAACCTCAAAAAGAAAATTAAGTTGGTGCTGTTGGCACCACTGCGCCACCGTTTTCGTAGCTCCGCCAATCACAAGCAGGCAATGATTTATGGTTTGAGCTCCATTTCACGTAACTTTCTTTAAATGATATATTGAGAGAAATCATATTTTGTAGATGTTTACTAGGAAATACAACAAAAAAGAGAAAAAACTTATTTTAAAGTAATAAAAATCACATTGTACATCTCATCAAGCATATAACAATTATCAATCACATATAAATATATTTCAAGACATAATTTTGAACTTCTACAAGATTTTGCAATAAAAAAAGATATTATTTTTGAATAGTCTAGAAGACTTGAATATACTGCACCATTATCATAGTTTTTGAAAATGTTATTAGAGCTGAGCATACCCAGTTGTTAATATATTTTTCTGTGTAGAACGAAACTGCTCCTGTAAATGACGTCCGTTTTCAGTAGAAACAAACGTGAAGATAGTCACTTGTGAAGCCGCGGAGTAGCTAGGTTTTGCCGCGACATTTTCGCGCGGAAAGCCGGGCGTTATTGAGCCGTGAAAAGCCTAGAAAAGAACATGTAAAATTGTTTTTTTTCCTAAAGTGTAGCTAGTTTACCAAGGTTTCGTGACAATATTATATAACAGTGAAAAAATAACGCTAAAGCACGATAAATTGTGTTGTAAAATCATCTCACGTATCTTGTGCTTGAGGAAATAAGTTTCACTTGATTTGGATTATTTTGTGAATGACCAGGTATGTTATCATATAATGTATTGAAACTGGAGTTAATGGGAAGTCTTTTGCCGTAAATCACAGTTTGGGAATTTTCGATCTTCCAATAGTAAATAGGTTAGAAACCTTTGGAGGGCGATAAGTCAAGCCAATTAAATGGCTAACGAATGTGTCGTATTTGAAGACTATTTACGATCCATACAGTGATATTTCAATCAAATATATTTTTGTCAAGAACGTGTTCATGTTCATGGGCTATTTATATAAATTTCCTTTTGTGGAAGTGCCAAGAAACCCAAGCTTGCGACGTGTCTAATGGCTGACGGAAGGTTTTTCGCGCGCGATTGTGACGGATTCGTGGCATTTTTTACGGCAGCTGATCATCAAAATTTTTAGTTTCCTCTAGCATAATCGATAGGTTGTGAACTGAAGTGAATGTAAAACTCATAAAAACGTAATATATTTGCTTTTTACTACCTAAAATAACGTCTCAAAAAAAATCTCCCGCCAATCAGCAGGGGGCACGCCGAGGAAACTGCCCTCGGATTGACGTTTTTGAGCTAAGATTTAGTATTATTTCGGGGTATAGGCTCTTCTTGAATACTTCGTACTGATTTGAGGCACATGTGCTTTACGATAAAATTGGAAATTTGCCCTCAATTACGGTCGTCAAGTGACATAACCCTATTTGAATACTGAACATGACATGCGGTAATTTCTAGGCATTTGTGCCTAATTCCTCAACTTGAAATAAACTTAACAACGTGTGTACTGAATTAACGTTATGTTTTAGGCTCTATAGATAGCGTGGCAGGCCCCTTGTCCCAGCTACAATGGCTGAAACTGGGTATGTACCTGACTGATTCATATTCAATAAGATTCTGACCTCGGTGGGGTTTGTTTACTTATTGCCAGTGACACTTGTTCACAGTTCCTCCTATGAAGCCAGTGAGAAACGTTTAAACTTGAAACGTAGAAGGAATTCATCAGATGATGAGGTCTGTACCCTTCCTAATTTATTCATGACTTTCAATCTAGCAATATACTTACAGTCACTTCTTTTTGTAGCTGGAGAATCAGCCACCAGCAAAAGTGTCTCCTAAGTTTGAAGATGAGTTGAATGATGAGGCAACACAGAATGTAGTTGTGGGATCATCGTCTTGCTCCAGTGATGATGAGGTTACTCAGTTTGAGGATGTAGAGCAGACAAGGGGAGTGTTCACAGACTTAGAATACAATGCAGACAGCTTTCTAAGCCCTCCCAGTCAGCCTGAGTCTTGTGTGCTCAGCCCACTAGAGAATGTTGCCAGAGGAGAGTCTACCCCTCATTCCAATAAGAGATCTAAGTAAGTACTGTATCTATAAAGATCCCCCTTGAAATATCATATGCCTCCCAATTTTAATCCATAAAAATATTTTTAGCAAAGAGCTATTCAGTGTCAGCTATTTTTAGAATAATAGGTGGGCTGTTGCATACTGTGACTAATAAAAGCCATCTTATATACTTCATCTATTGGAACTGGAGACCAAATTCAATACATATTTCTGGTTATATTTTAGTCATAAAGAATTAAAATGATTTATGTAACATACCTTGAACTTTGATTATCAAACTGTAATAAAAATTTTACTTCATTAACTTCAATTTGTATGAATGAATTTATAATTAGACAATTATCTATAAGCAACTGGGTTTTGAGATCAGCCCAACTTTTTATCAGGAGATATTCACTCTATCTTGGTTCACATTCAAAAACATTAGGTATGTAGGTGCCCTATAAGCAACTACAACATACAAAACAATGCAGCAACACCCATCACCAGGCTCTATGGCTCTGTTCTAATTCCAAGAACCTTTTAGCAGTCACCAGACAACTTAACCATAATGTTATCTTGTCTGGATCTCCCCGCAACATATCTGTTTTTAAACAACCCTTATCTTCCAGCCCCAACAAGCTTGCCTGTCCTGTTTTGCCCAAACGCAAATGTCCTCTGCCTGGCCTCTCCTGGGCAGACCCCAATGATGTATGGAACAGTATGTGCGAGTGTGACAGACGATCCTGTGAAAAGAAGAACCCTAACATGTTTGACAACCACCCCAACCTTCAACCCCGGATGAGAGCTATACTCCTGGACTGGTTGAATGAGGTAAGTTTTAACAAGCTTTAATAAAACACATATGAAGTTTGACCTTGTACTAATTATAATTTACTAGGTCATATTTAAATGTTCATGTACCCAATATGTAATATGAAACCATACAAATATACAGTATAACAAATAACACCTTAGCCAACATAGAGTTAAGACCCCACACCAAGAGCCCATTGGATTAGGACTCTGGAAATAGGACATTGACCTTAAGCTGTTGATATAGCTGTCCCAAATTAGCTTTGCTTTTAGTTCAGGATACAATGAGTGAACTGAAAGAATCTTTATCATAATAAGACTGTAGGCAACCAAGAGTTTTTCCAAAATTTCATGTAAATTATGGTTCAATGTAGAGTAAATTCTTTCTACATTGACTAATACTCAAGAGCTCAACTTTGAACACCTTTTGTTAGCAGTAACAGTTAAACTAAGTTGAGGTGTGGTAGCATGAAAAGATTGGAAGAAATGTAGTGTTCAAGTAGAAAAACCTTTGCAATCTAGAGCAATGACCTCTGAAATGCCATGCATCTTTTTAAGGTTTCACCATTGCTCATAGATTCATAGCTAGTTCTTGCATATCCTATATATTTTTTTGAAGAGTATTTCAGGCTGTGAAAGCCTGAAATACTTTTTAAAAAAATCTACTTGTTCACATGCTCTACTGTTTGTACTATTGATTACAAATTTTCACACTGATAAACAAAATTACCTACTCTGATAAATTCATGGGAAGTCATATTTAATTTTATATTCAGGCCTATCTTTTCAGGATAAACCAATACCTAAATAATGTACTGTATTTGTGTAATTTTAAAAACTATTATTAATCTTCCATGCTGCTAAAGGGTGGAAAGAAAAGGTAAGACAATGAAGTACATAGTGCCCACATAAGTTTTGAATCTGAGGATGTATGAAAGTGATGTAAGAATGAGTTGAATGACCTCTTTTTTGCACTGTGCAATGACCTCCTAACCAACACGATTTCAATTCAATCCACCATTATTTGTTTTTTTATTTGTGCTTTACAGTTACTTTTAATTTACCTCAGCTGAAGTACAGTCATTGGAGATTATAAAATTGAATAACGTTATGTATTCACTTAAAATTCTTTGGTTCTGGTCTTCAAAAGTTGGGGTCATATTATTTCATTGTTCTGTTTTGATAGTAGAAGTTGGCTCATTCTATGTATAAGTACCTCTAATCAGACAATAGTTTTGAACATTAATAACCAAAAATGCTTCACTAGGTACTCCTGTCGCCGATTGTACAAAATAATAAATCAACCTTTTCCTCAGGAATTAGGTACGTAGGTACATGTGGATAGAAACGCCACTTCTATTTAGTAGCAATAATTTGATGATGAGTTTAAATTTTTAAATGACATGTTAAGCTATGAATGCGAGTAGGTACTACTGGGATATCTTAAAGAAAGGAACTAATTAAATTTATCCGGAATGGAAAGTAGGGCACGTACGATGGCGCGATAACAAAGTAGTAACGAAAGCTTTGCTTCTAATCTTGTAAGTTTTGCGATAAAACTGTTATTATGACGTCGCTCCGTGACGTACCTACGGGAAGCGACAGAGACGTTTTGCTCTACAACTCCACGTTGGTTTAGAAAACCATTGAATCATCATCACTTTGAATGAATCCATTCCTGAACGTAGATCTCCCCCCATAGATCTCCCCCATAGATCTCCCCCATAGATTTCCAAGAACAGTTTTTTGTGTCGTGGGTGGCAGACGAGCATTTTCACCTTGTGGTTAGGAGTATATATGTTCTGTGCCTTGTGGAGAGTGGTCGTTAATTTTGAGTGTTCTCCATCCACCTCCTAAATTTCTAATGAATGCGATATCTTTGGTCTTTCGGTACTGGGTCGCCATTCGAGAACTAGCGATGCCCTGCACATTGCCAAAGCCACACAACTTTGTTTGGAGCTGTCTTAGAAATGGCCACAGATTTCCACAGGGAAAAACCCAATTGAAATTGAAAAGATGTTCCAACACTCTCAATACCTATTAAACAACTATCGAGCAGACATCCGGAAGGAAGGAACAAAACGTCTACGCTAAGGCCTCTAAGCTAGAGGCGACGGAATTTCAAGGCCGCCCAAAATCATGTCGCGCGTCGCATTGGTTCAACGATTGGCCACCTATATCCGGGGACGTGCATGAAAGACGGAAAAGCTAAGATCCAAGTGGCATCAGCTAACGGTCCTCATCAAATAATGTCCCTGCTGAACGTTGCTTCGCATCATATACGTTAGCTTTGTTACGAATCATACGAGTATGTGTCGCTGTTACAATACCTACTCGTGTCCTCGCGATGTATTCTATCCTTTTTTCTAAACCATTAGTTACACAATTCGGAAGTCTTCCCTGTGTGGTCCACACACTTGGCTAATTTATGTATGAATTGCAAAACCATCGCGTAATTCACGCAATAGGTCATACTCGTAGATAAGTTGTGAATGTTTAAAAACGAACGGTGCGATTGCATTTGTACTTACAACCAAATGATTAAACGAAGTACTTACCAACTCGAAGATACGTCCTAAATTATTTATTTTCAAGTACAGGCATGTACTTTTATTTATTCTGTGGAAAACTTAGAAAGTTATAAGAAAATGTAGGTCACTTTGATTTGTGTTAGCTGAATCAGGTAATTTGACTGAAACCGTTTCAGTAAACCGGCTGGTCGACCTGAATAAATTGCGTGATGCTAATTTTTCTGTGACAAGTATAAGCAAAAATTGTCCATCAACGTACCTAGCTTCATCAGCATCATCAGTATTATGACGATTGCTGGACATAGAATGAATCCATCCACACCGTTCACCCGTGATATTTACGATTTCGTCGAGTAGGAGAATATCTAACTAACAAGTAAATTTTTTTAACGTTGGGAAATCCTCATAGATAGGTACTCTTCTGTTGTCACCACAACAGAAGAGTATATATGTCGGTCTACCGACTAAAACCAAACGGGATCCTGCTACACACTTTGGGGCTCCGGCTGTGGGCACGCTTTCGCACTCAAATTTAAATCAAAATCAAATTTAAATTATAACTCTGAAACATTTTTTAACAATCTAGGAAACGATTCTTTTACGATGGTAGGTGAGCAACACGTAGCAGACTCCAGTCTCGAACTCTCGAATACCGTCGTAATGATGCTTGCCTATCGATCTTGTATAGGTTACATTTTGGGGAATGTGTCCAGGAACTTTACGATAGTATACCTACAGCTATCACTATTCCACCACAGGACTAGTAGACGCACGGCCGGGTATCATCAATATCTGGTTAGCATTACCACCAAACTAATTCGCACAAAGCGTCTTGCTTCTCATTACCGTTGTCTATTTTCCCTCACCACTACAATCCAAAAATCTCTTCATGGCAAGAGTGAATAGATATGTCTTCTAGACCGTTGCAACGTCGACTACATCTTCGCTTACCATCAGGTTAGTTTGTAGGCAATGGATGATTTATATTCTTTAAAGTAATAACAGAGTACTGAAGCGCCTGTCAAAAAAGTATTAATTACGTATGTAGTATTCTTCAATCAAAATAAAACAAAAGATATTTTAAAACACTACTTAGACTTACTACAGCTACATATTATAATAGGTGCTAGGTAGCTGACAACAGTGAGTACCTATCGCAGGAAGTCGGTGGATAGAGTAGGCTCAGAATCATTCCTCGAAATGTGTTGGGAAGGACTACGTCCAGGAGCGGACTTCTTTTGGCTGATAATTCTGACTACTGTTTTGAGATATCCTGTGTGAAATATAGGATCCTGTCATCCCGTCAATACAAAAATAAATTCGGGAGATTCTTATTTGTTGATTTGACTATTAAGAGTCCTAATAGTCAAATCAACAAATAAGAATCAAATATGGCAATGCAGCCAGTCTTGGGTACGCTTCCGACTGGCACTGATTTGGATCAGTTGAGCTATCTATAGATCGTTTGCAACGGTCTGCAGATAGTTCAACTGTTTCATTTTTGTACATTTTGTAAATAATTGTAACTATTAGTTGTAATTTTCTTTGTCAGTAAAGATTAGAATCAAATAAATTAGGACCGTGTGTAGAAAAAATAAAAAATCAGAAGGCGGGACTCGTTGCGTGTCGCGGATAGGTTCATTTGAAGTTGATTCCGTGATGGAATGGATTATAAAATAAAGTGTTTGACTATACAAATAAAGGCTGAATAAAAGCACAGTTTAACAATGTCTCGATTTTTTATAAGCGAATCGAATGGAACTCCTTTAAACATCAGTCGTTTGACAAGTATTTTTTTCAATGATGAATCGAATTGTTTTGTATTTGTACGTTCTGTAAGCACCAAGGAATTTGAATACTGTAAGCACATTTTTTTAAATCTTATAGTAGACCCCAGCTCTAAACATGGTAATATTGATAACTGCGTTTAAAGGAACTATCTAGTTCAATACCAAGATATTGTAATGATGATAATCTTTTTGCATGACCCAGGCGAAGTTTGGCTCGCTAGTCAGTCAGCCTGTAGTAGCTAACGCATGTTCAGTTTTACATTATTTAAATACTTACGTGCGCGCGCGTCGTCTCCAAAGTCACGAAGCCCCGTTACGGGCCTCAGTGCTTTATTGATTTGAATAAATTCAGATAACAATTTCTGTGACTTCTGAACCGACATAATCGAACCGCCTTTTTTCGTTGTATTATGTGCCTTATTTTATTAGATGTTCTTAGTTCTTACTGATGTAAGACAAGCATCTTTAGAATTAGAAGTAACATCTTAAGGGCTCGGCGACAGCGGCTCGCAGTTTCGAGGTGCGATGGGCTATTATTTCATTTTATTTCATTTCCGGGAGGTTGTCTGAAACAATAACTATCCAGTGACACGTATAAATACTGTTCGAACACAAATAACACAATAATATAAGGGAAACATGCCCGAATCAGAAATCATTTTGGTATTAGTATGTTTGGCCTTACGTTTACCTAATACCACAATGATTTCTGACTCGAGCGCATTTCCCTTATATTATTGTATTATTTGTATTCTAACAGAAATTATGCGTGTCACTGGATAGTTATTCTTTCAAACAACCTCCCCGAAATGAAATAAAATGAAATAATAGCCAATCGCACCTCGAAACTGCGAGCCGCTGTCGCCGGACCCTTAACAAGACTTAATCGCGGGTACATCTTATTGACGCATCGTTACAAAAAGTGAGCCTAGAATAGAAATACTCATTACGAACAGCTGCTGCTAGGACACATAAACTTTAGCCTATCATACGCATGCGTCTCGCTACTTAGACACCCGCATGTAAATGATAATTATTATAAATTCAGCTATTTCAATCTTTGAATGTTCTTCCTTAGGGGAGACAACTTAAATCAATGCTGGCAGAATCTGCAGATATTATAATAAGTTCGATGTAAAGTATACTGTTTCAGATAGTGCAGAGTTATGTATCTAGATCGAGAGCTAGAGTGGGGAATTTCCCTCAACGGACTATAGGTAACTTAGCAGGTCTGCTATGTTACTAATAGACACACTAATAACCCAGTCCCATTTTTATTTTCTTGCTATAATTATTATAAGTGTATGTATCGTGTGTCCAAAATAAATGTATTTTCTTTCTTTCTTTCGGTCTATATAACACTGCACAACCACACGATCACTATTACCCATTCACCATTGCAACCAAATATTGAAACTTAGAGATCATGCTAAAATTAGGGGAATTGACAGCCTTCACAGCTCAGTTGGTAGTAGCTCTGCCTTCCGTACCGTAGGTCGTGGGTTTGATTCCCACCAACAACAAACATTTGTGTGATGAGCATAGATGTTTTTTCTGTGTCTGGGTGTTATATAATGTTATAAGTATGTGTTTACAAAAAAAAGTACATGAGTAGTATATCTGCTATCTGGTTCCCAAATCACAAGCTTTGTCTCAGTTTGGGGTTAGATAGTGCTGTGTGGAAAGTCCACCTATTATTATTATTATTTTAATCTTAAGTGTATGCACGTGCTATGAGTTATGTCACGAGCAATCGTTCTCTTCAACAGGTATGCGAGGTGTACAAGCTCCACAGAGAATCGTTTCATCTGACAGTAGACTACATTGACCGTTATTTGTCCAACACCGAAGATGTGCAAAAAGGGCGGCTGCAACTTATAGGTGAGTATGCCGCTCTGCTGCTTGTAATTTTTCCCTTGCTTATCCGTGTCACCGGGTTATCCGGTATCAAAATTTATAATAGGCTAAGATAAACCGCTGCCATCACTGCTAAGTTCTATTCCGTAAACTTCGGCTGCAAGGTGATTCTACATTAAATTATTCTCTATATTTCAGGAATAACATGTTTATTCATCGCGGCTAAAGTAGAAGAGGTTTACCCGCCGAAAATCGGGGAGTTCGCTTACGTCACCGACGGCGCATGTACCACAGAAGAGATCTTACAGGAAGAACTGCTGATACTGAAGATCTTATCGTGGAGTATCACGCCTATCACTATCAACAGCTGGTTGAATGTGTACATGCAGCTGGCGAGCGAAGGGCGGAGTGCGAAGCGGCGGCTGCTGGGGGAGAGTGATGTGGGCGCGAACGCACTGAGAGGATACACGTTCGTTTTCCCGCAGTACTCGTCGCTCGAATTCGTGATTAGCGGCCAGCTGATCGATCTGGCTGTGCTGCATGAAGAAGTGAATCAGTTCCCCTATAGTGTTATAGCGGCGGCGGCGATGGCGCACTCTTTTACTAAGGAGCTGGGAGTGAGAGTTTCAGGTAAACTATGTTTTATAAACTAGCAATAAATAATTTCTGAGCCCTCACAGCTCAGTTAAAATGTGTGTATGGGTATGTGCCAAATGTAATGTTCGGACGTTCCTCTGACTACCCCTTAGAGTTAGTACTTGGTATTAAGAGATCTGAGGAGATATCTACTGTTGTCTGCGGATCAAAGTCGTGAAGCTGTTTCAGTATTTACAAAAAAAGTATATAGGTATTAGATCATAGCTATCTTACTCTCATATTACAAGCTTTGCTTAATACCGGGCTAGATAGTGATGTACCCCACTATCATTCATCCATCCCACTAATATTGTAAACATGAATGTTTTTTACGGATTTTTAGATCCGTTCAGCTGAACGGATTTGAATGAAAGTCAAAAAGACAGATTATAGTCTGGAATAGCACATAGACTACTTTTTATCCCGTGGGAATCCCCGGATTTAAAACTAGGGAGGTGAAACCGCGGGGCGCAGCTATTAAATCTATGTCCAAAACACAGCAACGCTGTTTAGCGGTAAAGGTGTGATACTTCCCCGAGGGAGCTTTTTACAATAAGCTCTACTACACTTATATGCAGTCTAAAAATGGTATATTTACATTATTTACATTGTATTTTAGGAGCTGTAGGTTTTGTTCAAAAATAAGTAAAAATGACACTAGACCCATTTGGATAAATCGCAAACAGCTATTTAGTGTGCAATGATCGGCCACATTGATTGAAGTCGTTGTTGGCGTGCGCTCGCAGGCTACTCGTGGGAGGCGCTGTCCGCGTGCTACGCGTGGCTGTCGCCGTGCGTGCGCGTGGTGCGCGGCGAGGGCGCCGTGTGCGTGGTGCGCGGCGGCGACGGCGAGTTCCTGCAGCGCGGCGCCGGCCTGCCGCTCATCTGTCCCGACGTGAACCTCGACGAGAGCCACCGCATCCAGTCGCACAACGTCTCGCTCGACATGTTTGTAAGTTATCAACGCTACTTCTTTTTTTTTTTATTCAGCAAAACTTGAATAACAGTTTTAATAATACAACATCGTGAAACCTAGCAAGGTTTGTGTCGATGTTGGCACTTAGGTTGGCTGAATTAGGGTTAAGTGTGTAAACTAAGTTTTGATATGTGTATTTGTATTTTGATGTTTTATTATAAGGTGTGGTCGCCCAGCGACAAAGCCCTTTAAATAATAAAAAAAAACACAATTAGGTACTGACAGAATGTTAGAATATTAATGAAATGCAAACGCAAGCGTTATATTACTCTTTGTGCAAACGCGAAATTTTTATTTTATTTACTACAATATTTTATTGTTTATTCTCACTTTTTAATGATTTTGTCACCCGAACCTAAAACTTGGGGGCAGTTTAAAGAGTACAGCAGTACAGAATTAAAGAGTATAAAAATAAAAAATCTGAGTGTGTGCAGTGAAGCATACACGAAATAAAGACTAGAATTTAACTAATGCGCCATTTCAATCAAGCTAAATCCCATTATTTTCAATTACAGGATAAAGTCTACCAGCTAATGGCTGAGAGTCAATCGTCCACCCAAGATACGGGCGCGTCCACATCACAGGACACTGAGCACATATACCCACCGACACCTCCGCAGTCTGACCACAAGAGCCCCAAAACACCCACCACGAAGACGCCTTCAACGAGACATCTGACGTCACCACTACCAGACCTAGGCTTGTTATCTGAGGAATGAGCGGCAAGTATTCGGTAGGTTAAAGCGAACCCGCCGCTATGGACTAAGATAGTTTTTTTATCTGTTTTCGGCTGATTTTAATATTTTATCTGCATGTAAAGTATAGATTACATGCGTATTTTTTTGTTTATATATACCTAGGTAGGTATATTGCCGAGGCACAGATTTGAGAGAGATTGGAGATCCGTTAGATCTTATGTGCATAGACCTATAGGGGAGTCCAAGCTGACAATTGATTGCTTAAATGTAGTCTCATCTATATAATTTCAGTGGACTGTTATAAATTATAATGCAGATATAATATTGAAAACAGCTGTTATGGCGATTACCCGTACACACTGAAAGTACGTAATGTATATTGTTGTTATTGTTTTTAATGCAGTCGCAGATGTTCATGTTTATACAGTTTTGTGAAACAAATAGTTAATTTTATATTGCTATGGGCAGCAGAGAGAACTTGTAAGTTCAATGATTTGACAAGGAGAACACTCATTGAAATGAGTCATTTGTGTTAAACTGGACGAGGCGTTACGCACTCTGACGTGACAGTTGAGAGAATTGGAATCCTTTCTTTATGTAACACCAATCCTACACTAACAAGAATCCTACCTTCGCAAGAGCTCTCAACTGGAAGAAGGATTTGTTTTTGTCGTGAATGGATGACCGTAGAGAGCGAATGTCTGATTTCAATTTAAAGTTAAATTTGAAGATCCTTCCGTTGGCATCTAATCTCAATTCTAACGTGTGAGAGTTCGCCTTCTAACATCCTAACGCTTAGTAATCTGGCTTGCTGTGAGCTTGAAATTAACATCCAGTGGAAGGTGAAACGAAATTATACTTCAGTTGAATACCAGCATTCAAATCAGCAAAATAATCTACTATAAGGTAAAAACAAATTGTAAAGTTAAACCTACTTGCATTAATTTATTGAACAGTTATTAAATATAAGAAAGGATGTACGCATATTTACGATAACTGCAGTATGTATGTACTAGATTAGATATAGATTTTTTAAATAAACCTAAAAGTTATATCAGTAAGGTGAAACCAATGTTATTACTAATTGGTGTCTATTCTGTGTAACTTAAATCTCCTTGATTCAATAGATATTTTATGAAGGTACATATATTATGCTACCTCGATAAGTTTCCAGTTTTCCGTACGAATGTTTAGAAAATCGGTGAAAACTCAAAACCATTCTAATGAATGGCGCTTGTGAACGTACTGCTGCATGTATAGTTGTCCAGTTCACAAATTCAAGCCAAATTGCAGTTTCTGTTCTGGGCTACAAACCTCATAAATGGCTTTATATGTGTCACGTCATTATTTGCTACATTTGGTTCAAGGAATCTTATTGTGGACCAATTTACGTGGCCGGTGGTTTGGTTATACACCACTGTTTTGTAACTACCAGAAAAGTTTTAAGTTATTGCATTTTTTTAAATAAATCAATATTTTGTTACGTTTTTATAAATTATTTTGGTGTTAGTTTGTAGTATTGAGTGAATTAATAAAGATCATATCCACAATCGGATTCCTTGATAGTGCTACGCCAATGCTTTACGATTCCGAAGTCCCTTTCATAATCCTATATTTGTAAAAGGAGTACTTCAGCCCAACATAAAAAAATACATAACATTTTTTTATAGATGAAAATCGAATATTTACTTGATTCTTAAGTTGTAAACATTCCACAAAATAACATTGTATTTAAGAATAATTTTGTAAGGATAAAACACATTTAATTTTGCATATCTATTATTGAAATTTTGTTTTCATTACAATAACGTTCATCTTAAATCTGAATCAGTCGCGTGCTGTATACTTTTATATTTTAGTGAAATGGTTGTATTAATTTCGTGATCATATTCATAAGCTTTATCAAATGTGTAAATATTATTAAAATGCATTATCCATAATCATTTTGAATCACTGATAGGTATGTATATTCTAAGGTAATGAGTTGTAAATCTGATAGGTGTTTTTGTGATGTATTTTATTTTAGTACGCGACATTCGTTCATACTGTGTACTAATACTATTTAATATTATATTATTACTAATGTTAAGTTGGTGCATGACCTAACTAATATTCTTATGGTTTCACGTCAGTCGTGATGTAATAGGCTAATATAGAAATAAATAATTAAATTCGTAAGATTTCAAAATCTC
This sequence comes from Plemyria rubiginata, assembly GCA_963576535.1. Classification (NCBI taxonomy): domain Eukaryota; kingdom Metazoa; phylum Arthropoda; class Insecta; order Lepidoptera; family Geometridae; genus Plemyria; species Plemyria rubiginata. Next base: position 14,031,626 of record OY754907.1, read on the forward strand.
TTGAAAAATTATAATATTAAAAAAATACAAGCTAGCTGCACACATGTTTGAAATTCAAATCTCAATCAAATACGTTTTTACTTTTCGATTTAGTCATTAAGTAAATTAACATTTTCTTTTAGATGATAAATCTTTAGTTTCTGCAATACTCTGCATGTATATATTGTTCCTTACTTGATCGAAAATGAACAAATTCTGTTCCTGAGACTGACTAAAGACTTTCAAGAGTCGATTGTATGCTAGAAAAAATATTTCTTTAGGGCTAACCATTTTCGTGCGTCTATGCCAACTGCTAACCAAAGACTGACGCTCTGGAGTTTTTGAATGCTTGCGTATCTTTCATCAATCGGAATATTTATAGTAATAAATATCTTGTTTCTTTTACATTCTATAATTAAAACAGTCTTACAAGTTAGATGGATTCCCAGGATTCGAATCAAATATAAATTATTAGCTACATTACTATTTAGTTTTATATCGAGATATTCTCGTTTGACGATACTTCTCGTCCACAATGCGAAGTGACTGAATTATTATTTGGCTTGGTATTTTAAAACATTTTTCAATGGACGTAGTAACGGTGAATAAAACGGGATATGGGCGTAGTGCCAACTGGTGATCGTTACTGTCCCACATTGATAAAGTATGTGTGTCAATATTATATTGACTATTTTTATTTCTTACCTATATTATAAGGAAATACGTGACACAATAGTTTCTGATGTTTCTTATGCGAATAAAACTTAGCATGTATCCTATTACAATAGAATAAAATAATTGTGCAAAAGCAACTTTGTACCTATAATATGTCTAATCCGGGTATTGATGTTAGTTAATCCATTTTAGAATTAAGTTCAACGATTACGCTTATCCTCTTAGGGCGCGCCTCGCCTTATAAATAAGACTTAGATTTGTTATCAGAATAATTTAAATATATTCTTAGCGTAAATAAAGCACACTGTTAGGTTTAAGTTATTTTTAAATATATCAATTTATTTGAAACTAATATAAAACCTTAATTGTAATAGATTTTTTAATTGTATTCTGTAATGGTGTGTGATGGATATCTGGTGTGATCTCAAGACAGTACCATAAATCAGCACATTTCCGGGAGTGGTATACTGTTTTTACTTTTGGTTAAATATCTTGTAACTATAAAGCATTTACTTTAAATAAGTATATCTATGTATAGCACTCCCGGATCAATTCGTGTTTCGGATAGGTTGTCATTTGTGCAATAATGCATTGATTGATCACATTTGTACTCGATGGAAAGTCGCGGCTATTTTGCCGGTGTAGTATTAAATAATTGGTGTTGAAATATCAATAACTTCTTTCGTTTCCCTTACCTTTAAAACTTCTTTGGCGTCGACGCAGAACTCACTAGGTAGGTATTTAGAAGAAAATCTCTACGACAGAGCAGTGGAGGTATAATAAGCTGGTCTACCATGAAAAACGTAGGTTGTTATAATGATAGTTGTTGTTATTACTAAATCTTAATATTATAATTTTTGATGGTCGATCGGCGCGTATATAAAACAAAAGCTTAGCTTTTATAAAAACAATGTACCTTTATTTGGCATAGTTACTCGTAATTTGAGAACATACGACATAAAATCACAGTAAAAATATTTGTAGTGGAATGAGTATTCTAGAAATAATCAACATAAAATCTTAAAATCACTTGGGTAATAAATGCTTACGTAACTAGGGACGAGGATCTGCCATCCTGAAACAAAATAAAAGATTATTTATGTTGTATGGAATTTCACATAATATTTATTCGGCCTTGTTGAAGTGACTCCGCCTTCGGATCGCAAAGGTGGAATCGGGTTATGGCATGACACCAATGAATTACTCTGAAAAAATTGAGTGCCTCTCAACCAAAGAAGGAAAACCAGTAACTACCGCAAATATAAGGCCGTGCTCACTTTGGATACGATTTCATCCGAATTTAATTCGCGCGTAAACGTACGACTACGCACAAATGATCCCGACCTTCTAAGGACTGGGAGCGCTCTGGATGGATGCGATCAGTCGTAAAACATATTTTGAATTTGAATCATTCGTGCGTAGTCGTTGACGTACGAACAAATTCGTCTCCAAAGTGAGCACGGCCTTATAAACCGAATGTAATATTTGGACGTATCTATGACCTCATATAACCCTCTTAGAGATTCTCGATAAAATCGTGAGTTAGTAAAGAAATACGTTAATTTTTTTTAAATACGGGTCCTGGTGTAACATGAATGACTGGCCCGGCCGGCGACGGTGGACGGGGCACGGCCCGGTCGCGACACGTTGTAGCGTGAATCATCCTTAACCGAGTCCGGTTATTGTACGACATGGTAATGTACAGCACGATAATTGGAAGCCATTTTGGTACTTTTTTCCAAAAAAAAACCACCTATCCAGCTAAGTAGTGACACAGATTTTTAAGTGTAAACTATCATCCCGTACAATAACATGCCGTGCATTATTGGCTCCCACTATGTTGAAGTGAATATTGAGATAACGGCTGGTAGAGCAGAAACAGAAAGAAACAGCTTCACGACTTTGATCCCCAGGTACGGTAGATATCCCTTCAGATCTCCCAGTACCAAGTAGGTACTAATTCAAGATTCTTTGAGGATGTCTAAGGGGGGTAGTCAGAGGTACGTCCAAACATTACATTTGGCACATACCCACATTTTGCAGTAGTTAGTATTCCATACGTGACAGGTTGCAAGCCCATCGCCGCTGTTAGAATACTAACTGGTTTCCTCACGATGTTTTCCTTCACCGTTTAAGAGCACTGGCATTGCGCACATAAATTTTTCGATAGAAAAATCCATTGGTGCACGACCGGATTCGAACCTGCGACTTTACGATCGGAAGGCGAGGTCACTCCCACTAGACCACCGGTGCTGGTAGAGCAGAGTAGAGAAAATACTGTAGTGCCGACCCCACATAAAGTGGGTTAGGAAAGTAATAACTCACAGATGTATGCTGATCTGCGGTCCGGCGTGCACGGAGGACGCGTCCTGCGGCGTCAGGAACACGAACTGACGGCTCGAGTTTTTGAGCGCGTGGTCGATCAGCAGCTCCATCACTATCTTACGGTTCACGTTGTCCTGCAACCAAACAGAGGCATTATTTTCTACTAGTTGCACCCTGCGGTTTTACCCGCGCAGATTGAAATCCCGGTATTCCCACGGGATAAACAGTAGCCTATGTGTTCCAGACTATAATCTATCTCTCTGCCAAGTTTCATCCAGATCCGTTCAGCCGTTCAGGCGTGGAAGAGTAACAAACATCCATCCATACTTACAAACTTTCGCTTTTATAATATTAGTAGGATGACGTAGGGGATTCCTTGCCCCAAACCGTGTAGCGTCAAAACGTAATCTTGGGCTTTATTTTTTAAGACATAGGAGATACTTAGCCCAAACCGTGCGACATCACAACGTGATCTAAACGCAAGCGCGATCGGATTGATAATAGTTAATAACGCCCCAGGACAAAGGCGTGTATAGATCTCGATCACGTTGTGACGTCACACGGGTAAAGCCATGATATCTATGAGGCAAATGCCATACGAAGTAGATTTTAGAGGCGGCAATTTATTTGCCGTGTTTCTACTAAACTTACCATAAACACGTCAAACTCGTCCATAAAGTAGAAGGGTAGCTCCACGCACTCCCACAGCGCCATTATAAAGGCGACGGTGGAATAGGAGCGCTCCCCACCCGACAGCGATGACGTGGAAGAGGCGTGTCGCTTGCTGCTAGACTCGCGTCCAGTGCAAAGGATCTCTAGTACTCCACGCGCGTTGTCTATATCCATACGACCCTGGATATAAATGTTTTATTTTATATCAGTCCGCTAAATGTTATTAAAGGTCCTCGAATGGCGACCACGAACTAGAAGATGAAACGTGAGACGCCCCCTTTCAATGATAATATGAGAACTCAGAATTAGGGTGCACGGATGAATAAACCCAAAAGTTTAACACACCAATCGATCGACGTTGATCGATAGCAGAATGGATTAGTCAACGTCGCCCGATAGCAGAATGGATAAGTCAACGTCGATCGATAGATTCTACCAAACTAATCCAATAGATCTACTTCAATCCAATCGATGCCGTTGATCGATTCTGTACTGTTTCCTTCATCACTGTATGGAGCGGGCTATGCTCGGAGTCTCTGCGAGACATGATTGGTGACAGCACCAAAGTAATCGACATAGCCCAGAGTAAGTAAGCTGAAGTGGCAGTGGGCTGGTCGTGTCTGCCGAAGAACCGATAACCGCAGGGATAAACGAGATAAACAACAGTTCTGGAGTGGAGACCGCATTTAGACAAGCACAGTGTGGGACGCCCTCCGACAAGGTGGAGCGACGCCTTGCGCAGGGTGGCGGGGAAACGACCGGGCTCAGTGGCGCACCATGAGAGACCTATGTCCAGCAGTGGACTGCAATTGGTTAATGATGATGATGATTACTGTAATACGTACTACTGTAGTACGAAATGTACTTACCGAATATCCTCGTAGAGTAAGTATAGATTGGAAGCAGTACTGCACTCGCCTAGCGATGTAAGTCTGCACTCGGTGGCAGAAGTTTAAGTGCTTGTCTGCTGTGGCTTTGATCTGTAAAAATTATAATGTCATAATATTATCATCGATAGGAACGTGTCCTATATTGCATTGCCCTAGTCCATCAACTTGAGGCATACAGATGTTATACATATAAGCTATCTGGTTCCCATATCAGAAGCTTTGGCTTAGTTTGGAGCGAGATAGTGCTGTGTGGAATGTCCACCAATATTTATTTATTTATTGTGATTTTTATATTCCTCATGTGCCTTAGATTACATATTGTCACTACATAAAATATAAGTATAAAACAATGTCGCTTTCTCTGTCCCTATATCCCTATGTCCCTATGTCCCCATGTCCTTATGTATGCTTAAACCTTTAAAACTACGCAACGGATTTTGATGCGGTTTTTTTAATAGTTAGAGTGATTCAAGAGGAAGGTTTATATGTATAATACATGTATGATCATGGGTCGCTAGTATATAATATATGTAATGGGACTGACTGCAGCATAAAAATTGAAATAAATTAGTATATTATGCAATTAGTGAATCAAGGACGGATTAAAAGCGAGAGCCATAGATGAATCAAGTGAAGGATTTTAACGACTGAATCTCGACCGATTCATGGTGATTCAAGTGGTAGAATCTTGAGCAACGCAAGTGATTCAAGGCCCTCGATATAAGTCCGTTTTATTAAAGAGTTACACCCGAATACTCAAACGCAAGAGTAGTAGTTTAAGAGTAGTAGAGCTCTTTGTGAAGGGCTCGTCCGGGGAAGTACTACCACCACGCCTTTTTCTGCCGCCAAGCAGCAACGCTGTGTTTCGGTTTGAAGAGTGTGGTCGCCGGTGTAATTACAGGCACATGAGGCTTAACATCTGTATGCCTCAAGTTGATGGACGCAGGGCAGTGCATCGTAGGGCACGTTCCTATCGTGCGTGACCTACGGGGCAATGTTTTGTTTATAGGTGATGGTTACCACTTAACATCAGGCCATCTGCTTGTTCCATCAGCTAGTTGTATAAAAAATAAAAAATAAACGCAACTCAGATTTGAGCACGTTTCAAGTCGTGGTTTTTTGACAGTTTTTAATGAAATTCAGTCAAAACTCGTCACATGAGACGTGCTTAGATCTGAGTTGCGTTTGAGTATTCGTAGTTTAGTCTCACGTCGTCGATAAGCGTCCTCAGCGTGTCGAGCGTGGCCTTGGTGCGGCGGTACTTGCGCTCGACGCGCAGCAGCCGCTCCGCCACCTGCGCCTTGCTGAGGCCGTCGCTGCGGATCGAGCTCAGCTTCAGCTGCGTCTTCTTCAGCTCGTTCGTCACTATCGCCTTGTCCCTGGCGAGCGACAACGTTCAACACAATGTACATTGTAAATCCTAGCGTTTTTTAAACTTTCGCGAATGATCGCGAATGTTTAAAAAACGCTACAATAAAATAGCCGTCGTATTTACCTTTTTTATTTTCCCGACCACCACCACCACCACCTTTTTTTTGACTGCCCGCGACCACGGCTATTGCAACATAGCCGAAACGTCGGGAAAATAAAAAAGGTAAATATGCGATAATTACCCGTGTAATATTTTAAATAAGTATATTGTAAATCCTACTCCTACTACTATTATAAACGCGAAAGTATGTAAGTATGGATGGATGGATGTTTGTTACTTTCACGCCAGAACGGCTGAACGGATCTGGATGAAACATGGCAGAGAGATAGATTACAGTCTGGAATAGCACATAGGCTACTTTTTATCCAGTGGGAATACCGGGATTTAAATCTGAGCGGGTGAAACCGCGGGGCGCAACTAGTGTGGCAATAAACACACAACGATATAAAATTAGATTTACCTAGGATTCTGTATCCTACGGCAGAGCGTGAGTGCCTCTTGCTCCTTCCTCTGTATCACTTCCCGCTTCTCCTCCAGAATAGCCTCGACCTGCGTGAGTTTGATTCTGTCCTCGCGGATGCGTTGTTGCCACGTTCGACTCTCCGTCACGCCTTGGTCGAACTTATTCTGTTCTTGGTCTATCTCCTCCTGTTTTCAAAGTAAACCAACATGGCAATTGATTATTCAGTTCTTTGGTATTGTACTTGGTATACATTAACCCATTAGCAAGAGCTCAGGGACAACTGGACAACCGAAAGGAAAAAAGAGCTGCTGCCAAACAAAACCCCAAAACACCAGTATATTCTATCCACTCGTCCGCTTATAATCCACCAACCAATTATATAAAATATATATGACAGCACTTACAAATAACATAACAGACCATGTGATATAACCTAACAGATATATACAAATCCATGGTGCTGTTCCAGTTCTTGTTTACAGGTTTTTAAATATTCCTACCTATTTGTTTTTATTTACTTATATGATGTACTGTCGATGTTGTTCTCAATAAAGTTTATTATAATTATTGACTACTTGGAAAGCATTTGTACTTACAGTGAGAGTCCTGCAGGTGGCCGTGGCTTGCTTCAACTGGTTCTTGACAGCTTTCATCTTGTTGTCGTAGTCGTCGATCGTGCGTCGGAACTCGCGATCTTTGCTGGACGCGGAGTCCACTTGCTCTTGCAGCGATCTCAACTTCTCTTTGGACAAGTTCAGCTCTTCTACCTGAATGGAATACTTGTATTACTCAACCGTTACCGAAAGTTGGATGAAATAAAAGGTCATTTTATATTTTTATATGAAATGAAACTTTTCAGTGGGATTCACAGATATTATTCTATGTAGTGGTGGGGAATTAACCCCATTCATTCTCACTCGAGTTTTATTTCAGACAGACAGTATTTTACTAATGACGACACACGGTAGAACAAAGCGACACAGATTGATCTATTCTCTATAGACCCTCTATAAAATTGCAGGGAATATGAATAAGAGCCTAATAATATTTTTACCAAATCAAAAAACGTTTATTGTCTCGTAAAAACATAGGCGAAACATTCTACTAATATTATAAACGCGAAAGTTTGTAAGTATGGATGGATGAATGGTTGGATGTTTGTTACTCTTTCACGCCGGAACGGCTGAGCGGATCTGGATGAAACTTGGCAGAGAGATTGGTTATAGTCTGGAATAACACAGGCTACTTTTTATCCCGCGGGAATACCGGGATTTAAATCTGCGCGAGTGAAACCGCGGGGCGCAACTAGTAAACAATAATATCGGTCGTCACTCAGCTTTACGCTGTAATAGCGATATTCATCAGTAGTCGTTTAGCAAATTAAAACATGATTAAAAAAAAACTCCTTAGAAAAGCATAAAAATATCAGATTTTGATTTGATCATAATTATTAATGTAGATGTGTATGTGTATGTACCAGCACGGCATGATGCGGCGTGTTCTGTTGTTCGAGCGCGGCGGCGGCGCGGCGGGCCGCCTCGGCCGCGTCGTGGCGCAGCGCTGCAAGCGCTTGCAGCGCGCGCGCCGCCTCGCGCTCCGCTTCGCGCGCCGCGCCCGCCTCGCCGCTCAGCTGCTGCTCGCGCGCCTCAAGCGCTGCCAGCGCTGCTTCGCCCTCCGATATCTCAGCTTGCACTTGCCTGAGTTACACAAGTACAAAAGTTTTATTCAACGCTGTTATAGAAAAAACAGTAAAGCTTAAATTGGACACCACAGGCCCGGCCTGTGGGTGTATGGAATGGGCTCAGAATCAGAAAAATTAATGTACAGGTTAGACCAGTTAGTTAGTCCAGAAGTGGAATTCTTTAGACTGATGATGATGTTGATTATAATACGAAACTGAAAAAGGTTCACGAAGATCTCAAACCATGGGAGAAGTCCCATCACATCTTAGTACTAATTAGTACTAACTTAACATTCTTTAAAGTAGTCAGGAGGATTGACCTAACATTTAGCACATACTACAAGTATCACATTTTTTTGAATTACCCTTCGCTACAGGGCTACGGTAATCATCTGCGCCATCGAATCCTACTTACAACAGACAAATAAGTCTGGTCAGTTCAGTTGACCGTTCCAAGGAAAAAAATATCAGCTATCCGGTTAACCAAACTAAAGAAAATTTGACAGCTAATTTGATAGCTGTCAAAATGTGAAATATGTCAGAAAGTCATATATAGCATGGTTACTTCTTCCGCTCGGCCGTGCTGACTTGCAGCCGCTGGCTCGGGCGGTTGCTGCCGCCGTAGCTGCGGTAGTTGGGCGCGGGGTAGTACTCCGACGAGTCCAGCGTCACTATCTTACTGCAGTTCTCTGGCACGTTCTCCTCGTTGTCGGACAGACGTACCGCATCCTCTGAACATGGAACATTATAGCAATTTAAGTTCAGACCACTTATATGCATTAACAATTCAGATACTTAATTTAAATTGATTAATTTTCATGTGATCATAGTAAAAAAAAAAAAATACTTAAATAAATATAACAATATATATATACAAAGCATATATGTATATAGCCTATGTTACTTAGGGAAAATATAGCATTCTAATGGTAAAAATATCAGATGTATAGAAAACTAATGTGTCCAATAACTGTTTATTTAATATCCTGATTCTGTTTGACAAAAAAGATAGAGAAAGAAATCCACGTCCACATCTGTGGAATCACCTTTCAGCCCTATAACTGTCGAAAGAGGAGCAGTAAGCATTCTCACGAGACCTAAAACTGACATTTGGATGAGACACCACACTCTCATTGTAAGCTGCACGACTGCACAACCCTCATTTAAGGTCCTTCCAATTCTGTTGCTCCACGACCTACGCATAGTTCACGTAATAATGGACTCTTGAACACACTTACCATGATCAGGCACCAGCAGTATAGCCTCTAAGCTGACCTGGTCGATGAGGAAGTTGGCGACCACGGGGTCGGCCACGTCCACAGAGTCCAGCGCCGAGAGGAAGCCGCTCGCGCGCACTTTATTGCGTCGCACGTCGTGGGGCTTCGTCAAAAACTTGCTGCAAGTTACACTCGGCTTGGACGCTTTGTTGTAGACCTTGGAAGGATAGATTCGTTTTTACATGGTGCAACCACCACTATAGTTTATCTTTTACTAGCGACCCGCCCGCGCGCCCCTGCTTCGCACGGGTGCACATATCATGCATGTATTATACATATAAACCTTCCTCTTGAATCACTCTATCTATTAAAAAAACCGCACCAAAATCCGTTGCCTAGTTTTAAAGATTTAAGCATACATAGGGACAGAGAAAGCGTCTTCGTTTTATACTATGTAGTGATGATTATAATCGAAAAACAAGGCAGTGACTGCTATTTTGTTGCTCAAATTGGCATTAAGGTATTTCCTTTGACCTCAGAGAGACTGATTATTAGTCCTGAAACTCAGATTACCTGTTTCTGTAGCTAAACTGTTGGATTGCGTGAGATAGCTTTGAAGGTATGTTGGAAGAAAACTGTATTGTCAGAGTAAGATTCTGTTCCAGCTTTTTAATTATTCTCTGCGTGGTTAATAAAGTATAGCATTAGTTATAAATGTACTGAATTGTTAGGATGAAATCGAGGTGGCTTATTACGTGCATACTAAGAAGAGAGCTTAAAAAATAGATAATACTAATAATAATAATAAGTAGAGTGCATGTGGAGTGACGAAATTAGATAAGACACTTGAGTTTATAAGACGCAGGTTGAAAGTGGCGCCACTGGCTGAGATGAGGAGTAATAGGTTAGCGTGGTATGGCAAATTATGGGAATGGAAAAATGTCTTGTTTAGTGCTAGGTATGACATGAGTAAGAAAGAAGTGCCTACTTAGATGTGAGAGAGTGAAGATAAAGAACCTGTTGGGGATAAGGGCAAGATAATGATGATGATGGTGAAAATGAAATTATCTGGAAGTGATCGCTACCTACAATAAGGCCGCCGATTGTGAGACAAACACGATGTGTGTATAAACTTATTCACTCTTGACTCAATAAACTTCTTATTTATTTAGTGACATACAAAAAACATGTTAAGAAAAAATAAACGTAGTTTTGAAGGGCATATGAAGTGGCTGACCTGTCCCATGATCTCGAACAGTTTCCGCGAGTCCTCGGGCGTGTTGACGCAGAAGGCCTGCATGTTGCCGCCGATTATGTGCTCGAGCGCGCCGCCCCAGCGCTTCTCCTTCACTTTCAGGTACGAACCTGACAACGACAATAATTTATTTATGTGTAACTAGCGATCCGCCCGCGCGCCCCTGCTTCGCACGAGTGCACATTGTTTTTGTACTATATCATGCATGTATAATACATGTAAACCTTCCTCTTGAATCACTCTATCTATTAAAAAAAACCGCACAAAATCCGTTGCGTAGTTTTAAAGATTTAAGCATACATAGGGACATAGGGACAGAGAAAGCGACTTTGTTTTATACTATGTAGTGATAGTGATATGTAGTGAAGAAGAACGTAATTAGGTTTGGTTAGAATGTTCGTGTTTATGCTGGTTACCTTTAATATTAGGGCCATCTACTTGTTTCATCGGATAGTTATAAAAAAATATTCGTTGCTACGAAGGAACCATGTTTCTAGCATCCATACATACATACATACAATCACGCCTGTATCCCATAGGGGTAGGCAGAGACCACGGATTTCCACTTGCCACGATCCTTACATACCTCTTTCCCTTCATTCTCATAACATTCCTCATACATTCTCGTCGGTTTAGGGTCGTCTAGCATCCTACTAATATTATTATGTAGTGATTTATACCGACGGGTCCGCGTGGCGGCGCGGAGAACTGCCCCTGCGCGACGGCGCGCTTCAGCCGCTGGCAGAGCTCCGCCATGTTGTCGCCGTACACGGCCAGCGAGTCGTGGCCGCGGGACTCCAGCTCGCGCAGCTGCTGCTTCAACTGCTCTGTAACACACTCACATGTACATGCGAGGTACACTAACATAGCTAGGGTCAATCTCATTTTATAATAATCTGTTGGTGCTCAACTCTCGCCTAATCCATAGGTTAGCTAACGGCTCTTAACGGTTGTTCACTCGCCGTACTCATTGTCGTCGAAAAGTGCACAAACTCGTTTCCACAAATGGTAAGTAAGTAAGTGTATATACAGTGGTGGTCATCTAATTAGAAACACCGAACTTGACTTCTATTTTCATTAGAAATTAACATAATAACTAATTTTTAACGTGTATAAGAAGGCTCCTACGTATGTAAATGGATGTATCGGTTCTTGTAAAGCATTATTAAACGAGTTTAGTAATAACAAACAACCATATTTTCATAAAATTCAACATTTTATTAAAAAATCGCATAAAATACATAGACTGGTACCGGACAACTAATTAGAAACAATAGTTTATCAACAATATAAACATAAACTCAGTGAACAAAACCACAAATAATTTGAATAAATATTATACATGGTGCATCTATAGCCGGCTAGTTACTGTTAATACTTGGTAGGGTAGCCTCTGTTGTCGATTACAGCTTTACAACGACGTGGCATTGATTCGATCTGTTTTTCACATGTTTCTAAAGGAATACATCTCCCAGCTTCCACAAATGCGTCGTAAAGTTGGTTAATGTTGGTTAACTGTTTATCTGACAATATTTTGTTCACAGTGTACCACAAGTTCTCTATCGGATTTAAATCCGGACTATTAGCAGGCCACTCTAACACTGTCACCAACTTTTCTCTGAGAAACGCTTTAACGCTATTTGCTGTATGCTTTGGGTCATTATCGTGCTGAAATATCCAAGTCACTGGCAAATCATCTGAATATGGGATCATTGTCTCCTCTAAGATTTTTTTGTATTGAAGCTGATCCATCAGCCCTTCAATCTTTCTCACGGGACCAACGCCGTATCCGGAAAAACATCCCCACACTTTAACATTCCCACCGCCATGCTTAACTGTTTTTTTAGTGTACTTGTTATTTAAAGCCTCATTGATTGGCCGTCGTACGTATTGTTTTCCGTCAGAATTTACCAAATTTATTTTAGTTTCATCTAAAAACAAAGCTTTCCTCCATTGATTAACAGTCCAACTGCCATATTTTCTAGCAAAGGCTAGACGGGCTTCTCTATGTTCCTGGTTAGAAGAGGTACTTTTCTAGCTACTCTTCCAAACAATTTTCCTTCAACCAGCCGCCTACGGACTAGTCTTGAGGACACCTTTCGAGAGTCATCTTGTGAAAATACTTCTTTTCGTATTACATTAGAACCTTTAAATGGATTCAGCTTAGCCAAACGAATTATAAGCCTGTCTTCTTGAACAGTGGTCTTCCTTTGTCGAACTTTTCTAGGGACCTTATCAGATGTTCCATGTTTTTTGTAATGTGCAATGGCGTTAAACACCATCTTTACAGAGCACTCTAAATGATCGGCGATCTTTCTGTAACTCCATTTTCGTTTAAAATTAAAATTCACTATGATTTTTCTTGCTGTTGCATCACAACTTTTGTTTTTACCCATTTTTCACAATTAAATTTCACAAAAAGGAATAAAACCTAATGTCTATGAAAAGGCGGCAAAACGCATAATGCCATAAATTTAAGAACGCAGTATTTTACTTTTAAAATTTAATTTTCGAACCTAGTCATACTTTGTTTCTAATTAGTTGTCCGTCTGCCAGTACTGAGGATATAAGATACTGTTCATTTTAATGGTATTTTTTAAATAATTACTGTATTGGTTGTCTTCATTTTATTGCATATTAATATACCAACGATATGAGTGTACATTTTATGTTGTTAAATAAAACTATGACCTCCGGTAATTGAAATAATAATGTTGCTCACATTGAAAGACTACCAAGTGACTAAGTGTTTCTAATTATGTGACCACCACTGTATATATATATTGGTGGACTTTCCACACATCACTATCTAGCCCCAAACTTGTGGTATGGGAACCGGATAGCTGATATACCTACTATTTATATATATTTTTTTGTAAATACATACTTTTAATATCATATAACACCAGACAGAGAACAAACATCTATACATGTCTTTATATGTATACAGAATGTTCTATAAAGTTAAGTGATGAGTAGGTGTATTTGTCTCACTGATGGCGTCCCGCTGTCGCTGCGTCCTGTGCGCGTGTTGTTCGCGCGCCGCGTGCGCGTGCGCGTGGCTGTTGCGCGCCTGCGCGGCGTCGTTCTGCGCCGTGTTGTAGCGCGCCTCCGCCGCGCCGGCCGCGGCCGCCGCGCGCTCGCTCGCCGCCTCCAGCGCGCCGCGCTCGCTCGCCGCGCTGCCCGATCTGTACAAACACAATGTAACCATCATGATTCTCTTGGAAACATTTGAGGAACTCTTCGTATTTTTGTTGCTTAGTTTGTTTGCCTTCGTAGTATAAAAATAATAATAAATGTTTATTGCTTTTTAGTTAATTAAATAGCAGAGCTAATACTCATAGGTTTAGGAGGTGGGCGTTGAGACTGCACCACAGTTTTTAACTATTGCAGTCTCATCGTTATTTTGTAACTTGTGCACTGTACATACTGTTCTGAATAAATGTTATTATTATTATTGTATACGAGTTTTCCTAGCGAGCTTTAAAGAGGTAGTAAATAGCAACCGAGTTACAATGGGATTGTAGCGCCGCGTGATACCACGCCACCTGATGCCCTCCAAGAAGCTAAATTAATGAGGATGAGGATAGACGGCGTTTTCACAGGCCACTTTTAATTATTATTAGTAACTTACTCTATGCTCTGTATCTCCCGCTCCAGATCGGCCACCTTCCGCTGCTCCCGCGCCATCAGCTCGCGTTGCTTGCCGGAGCTGCTGTACACGGAGCGCTGGCTGGCTTGCACCTCGCGCACTTCCGCCTCTAAGGCCCGCAGTTCCTGCTCTAACGTCGAGCGCAGTTCGCTTTTCTCTTTGAGCTGGTCTTTGAGCGCCCTGTGATGGTGGAACAACTTAATAGCTACAGTTACATAATAACTCTGTGATTTCATAAGGTTATTGTAATAGTATACCTTAGCACCACTACAGAAACAACTCACACTATTTATATTGGTTAACAATAAGAGTGAGAGGCAATTAGATTCGTTTTTTAATCGGCGCAGTCATATGTTTGCTATATGGTTTGAAATAATTCTATACTCTATCAAGAACAAAAATACTTTTTATGGATGTAAAATTATTAGGGGTGGTGTAGCTTCATTCTCAACGGTGTAATCTTTAATACAACTAGTACTGAGATGGCTATAGTATTGACTCATTAAGTCGTGAATGCTGGACTTACTGAATAGCTTCATTATTACTGCCATAGTTCTGTTCCATCATCCTTAGTTTCTCTGCCAGTTTGTCCATCTTGCCCTTTTGTTTGTCATGCTGCGCTTGTATTGTGTTAGCTTCCTTCTCAAACTCTGCTATCTCACTCCAGTAGTACTCATTCTGTAGAGATTGTTTCTGAGCTTCAATCTCATCACGGGATTGAAGCTGCTCATGACTTGTCTTCCATTTTTTGTATTCCTTTTCTAATTCCACACATGACTGAAATAGAATACATTTTATGGATTCTCACAATAACATGCAGTAAATCTGTAAAATGTCTCAAACTGATGTATGCAGAGCATTGTAAGGCATGTTTCTATTGTGTGTGAACAGTGAGGCCATGCTTTTTCATAGATGATTTATTTATTTATTTATTATTTATAGTGCATAGCAATTACTTATATAAGAAGGATGGGCATCAAATGTCAAACTGAAAGCCATCTTGATAGCCAGACATTAGTGTATTTGGGCCGCAGGTGGGGTCATCTGCTCATTCATCAAAGCAAAAAGTATTTAAAAAATTCAAATAGACATACTCATCTCAACTTCCCATGAGTGGGGTGACAGACACTTTCATTTAAAATTTAACAACTTACATCTTTCTTCTTAGTCCATATAGCAACAGCTTTATTGCAATTCTCCAGGGCCCGCACATAGTTAGTCTCAGTCTGGTCCAGGTTAGTTGCCTTTCTAAACAGAGAGTATTTTTTCTTAGAGTCTGATGCATGAAAACTTCTTGCATCATCTTGGTTAAGTACAGATATTGGGTTGTCAACTTGTATGTCATGCGCCAGAATAATCCCATTCACTTCTTCATACTTAGTTGATATAACTTCTCCTGAAACACAAGTACATAAATGGAATTAAGTAAGTGACATAAAAATAAACTAAAAAAAAAAAATTTTAAGTGACATAAATAAACTAGTGGCTCTGGGAGCTGTTGACCTCACGAGCATACTAAAAGTGAGCTATTTGAGGAATGTAATGTACAAGTGCATTTTCTGTTTTGTGATTTTTTTGATCTTTTTGATTTTTTTTGCATCATCTTGTGTAGAATGAGGTCCATTGTGTTTCTCTCAAATTTGATTGAAAACCATCGATTGTTTGATTTTCTATTCATCATGCTAAGATCCTTATCAGATCTTCGCCAAACTTTTATGAGACCAACTTATAGTTACTACCTTTCAAATAAAAAAAGAATAATCGAAATCGGATCTCATTTGGTGGAGATATCCAGTATATCAAATAGCCCCCTTTTTGCCCTTTTTTTGGTGGAAGTACCCCTATAATCAAAAATCCCCGATGACAAAAAAATTCTAATAAGTCATATAACCTGTGTACCAAGTTTCGTCTAGATCGGTTGAAAAATGCGACCTGTAGAGGAGAACAGACAGACAGACAGACATCCGGACAAACGCATTTTTGGCCAATGTGGAAACTGAGACGCTTCGCTCGCTCGGTCAATAAATCTATGCTGTGCTTGGGGATTGAAGTTGTACTTGTAAGACCAATTTGACGACCTCTGTGGCGCAGCGGGCGAGAGCCTGCCTGCGACGCAAGAGGTTGCGGGTTCGATTCCCGCCTTGGAACAAATTTGTGTATGATCTGCAGAAATTTGTTCCGATGGTCTGGGTGTTTTTCTATGTATAATAAAAATATCTATCTAAGTATATAATGTATTAAATATATCAGTTATCTAACCCATAACACAAGCTTTGAATAGCTTACTTTGGGGCTAGATAGTGCTGTGTGGATTGTCCAGCATTATTTATTATTTATTTATTTACTTTCACTAGATAGCAAAAAAAAAAGTTGAATTGTTTGTAGTGCGGCTACTCTAGAAAATGCTGGTGTGACCACCTAGACTCCTTCCACAACAGGTGGGAAGAGCTAGCAGAGGATCGCTCCTCGATCCTTGTGGCGAAAAATGGGGGAGATCTTTGCCCAGCAGTGGGATAGTAGGTACTTATAGGTTAACAAAAAATATGTTTGTTGATATTTACCTGTTGCTGCCTTTACTTTATAGCTAGAGCTTCCAGAAGAATGTAGAGTCCTTACTATGGTAATATAGTCACCATACAGATTCGGTTTAAACGCTTTTTTGCTGTTGTTTTTAATTCTAATCTCAATTGTAGCTGAATTCTGACCTTTCTTGATAAATGCTAAAACAACAACTCATCAAGATCACAAATTTTATAATTTCACTATGTAAATTTAAGCAATTTTAGTACAGTAAGGTAGTTTGTCTGCAACACAAGACGTTGCGGGTTCGATTCCCACCTCAGAACAAATTTGTGTACAATCTGCAGAAATTTGTTCCGTTGACTGAGTGTTTTCTATGTATATAATAAAAAATATCTATCAATGTAAGTATATAATGTATTATTAAATCACAGTTATCTAGTACCCATAACATAAGCTTTGAGTAGCTTACTTTGGAGCTAGCATTATTTAAACTTTGAAAGCACTTTAAACAGAAACTTCATACAGTATTGTGTATTTGTGCTATGTTCCGTTTGTCTAAGAAGTCGATCATAAAATTTGACAAACGGATTATGTGCAAAGAAAATACGTTAACTTACAAGCTAAGCTGCTTCCTCTATTAGTAGCGGAGGCTCTGCCTCCTAGGCCGACAACTAATGCCGTCAAAACAGCACTTTTACCGCTGCCGTTGCGGCCGACAATGAAGTTAACATTTCTGTTCAAAGTAACTTCCAAGTTCTCATGACAGAAGAAATTTCGAACGTGTATGCTGTGAATGCAACCATCAATATCTTCTTCAAAGCTTTCTTCGGCTATCTCCATATTTTCTTTTCTATTTCCTTTCACGGCCAAACCAAACGAAAACAAAAACAGCACATTGCTTTCTTTCTTGCTTGACAAACAAACAAACAACCAGTGCTTCCACTTAAGATTTTGGTTTTGCCCTAAATTCTTTAGAAATTTTCCCTAAAAAATCTTCAATGGACAGGCAGCCGTAAGTACCTACGGACCTCGGCTTGGGCCTTGGGCTCGGATTTGGTTTATTCATCCATGGCCTTGGGCTGTTACCGGGAAAATAATATTATTTTATAGTAATTCATATGTCGTAGAAATCTTCCAGAAGGGCCAATGAAGGGATTTACGACTTGAATCCCTCTGGAAAGCTTGGTTAAGGTTGGGAGTATTAGGTACTTGTGTGCGGGTTCGACACCATTTGCGATTTTGGGTCACCATGAACATGCGTATTGCGTCGTCGCTTTTTATTATAAAAAAAAAAATTTGTAGAATTACAAATAAAAGATGGCAACATTTTTATTTCAACAGTCTCGGGCATAACATGTCTCGAGCTGCGCAAGTGAGAAAATTAGATCGATATTTTTAATCGATAAACATCCATCAATACCGAGTAAAAAATATCGACTTAGGGTCAGTTTTCGCATGATTCCCAAAGCAATGAAAATACGCAGAAAGAAAGATCACATCATCACACATGAAAAAAATAAAGATGAAGAAA
The DNA here is from genome assembly GCA_963576535.1 of Plemyria rubiginata. Taxonomy (NCBI): domain Eukaryota; kingdom Metazoa; phylum Arthropoda; class Insecta; order Lepidoptera; family Geometridae; genus Plemyria; species Plemyria rubiginata. The sequence continues at coordinate 14,049,921 of OY754907.1, forward strand.
GTGTGAATTTAGAATAAAAAGAAAGAAAATACATTCAATCCAAAAGTTATCATTCATCCAGTTTAAATAGTCGCTGTAGCCGAAATCGGCCAGGACGTCATCATCATCATCATATCCATATATTTTTGGTTGATCATATGCTTCTGTAACAGACAAATCAATTAGAAAGGTACCTACCAAGTTAAACATTAAACATGAAACCATGAAAAATTGCGTAAGAAAATTTAAAATAGGAATTTAATACTCTAAAATAAATATCGACACATGGCGATTAAAAATATTGTCAATTTAATGTAGTGTATAGAAAAATATCGATATTTTGATGTTTAGCGTTATGTTTGCCCATCTCGCGACTCGCTCGTCGTCGTTATTCGTTCCGTAGTTCGTAGTTTTACATTCTCTTTGATTCGTTCCAAAGAGTATACAATTCGTTCGTTACGTATCGCCATTTTTGCCTTTCGAAAATCACGGAATTATTTGTTGTTGCTAATTTTACGTTGTTATTTCAAGAAGGAAGTGTGCATCTGTGAGCTTTTTAATATTTCTAGACTGGTAAAGCCCTATAAGCTACTGGTCGTTTCAATTTTATAAAGATTTGCGAGCGACGTTCGTATATCAAGGTAAACAACATTTCGTTGGCGTAACGTTATTGAATTACCACTGTGTAATGTCTCGTTTGTTGAAACCATGTGTTTTGCAATCATGCAATCTCAGTTCATCGAATAGGATCTACCTTGGATGAATTATGTTCTGTCGAATACAACCGAAAACCCTTTCTATGATCTTACGTCTCATTACTTTGAATTCCACTGTGCTCTGTTAGATTACTGTAAACAAAAACATCACCAGTTTGTTGTAGATCTTTGTCTCCATGCATACTATTTACCTACTAGTTTGATTGTACCCACAAGATTTTAAAATCGTACATTACTTTGTTCCAGATATTCATAATGGGTGACTCACCATTGGAAAATGACCCTCCAAAGGATGTAAGTATTATGAAGTCGTAAAAATGCTTTGATAGTTTTATAAAATCTGTATTTGCTACATTACATACATACTATTGAATATTTTCAGCCGAAAGAGCTGGAAAAGTTAGAGGAAGCAAAACTGAAGGCGAAATTTCCAAATGCAATGCTTGGAAGGGGGCCAGGTGGACATTCAGCTTTTCTTCAGAAGAGGCTAGCTAAGGGAGTGAGTGATTAATTATTAGTTGGATTTTTACCATTGTATGTTTGATGTATGTATTTACAACATTGTTCATTTGCAGCAAAAGTTCTTTGACTCTGGTGATTATCAAATGGCAAAGCAGAGGCCAAGCAACCTATCTGCACCATTCAAAACACCAGCTGTGCCTGCCAAACATCCTACTGGAGATGCCATTCCTACACCAGAAACCGTCCCCATTCGTAAGACATCCATCATCCAGCCTAAGTTTCAGCAGTCAAGCCAAACATCTTAGCCATATCTTCAGTGGTTCAATATCATTTATCAACCACATTCTTTGCCTGAGCATCTCACTGCAGCGCTTTTGATTTTGTAATTGGCACAGATTGGTAACAATTTATATTTTAAGCAACTCATCTTCGCACCTGTAATGTTTGAACAACATTGTGATGTTTCTCATAGCCTATTTTGAAATTTAGCAAAACTTTTATATGACTGTTATGTATAAAATTAGGATAATAGTGTGTTGAGAAAATGTGTGCTGTTTGCAACTAGCTGTTACATCAAATTCTTAATAGCAGATGACTTAGTTATAAAACTCACAAAATCATTCTATTCCGTTATCACAATGATTCTAATTTTGTAACATAGTAGTAATTTGATGATAGTCCTGTCCTGCAGCCCGATTACGCTAATGTTTGGCTATAGAGATGGCTTTCAGTTTGACATTTGATCAAGGAATATAATATTCTCTGATGGCATTTGATTCCCATAGTGTAATAGCAACATATGGATGGATCTAGTATCTAAATTCCTTGTGATGGATCCTAAATTCCTTCAATCTCTTTTTGGAATCAATTGTCAAACTGAAAGCCATCTTGATAGCCCGACATTAGCATAATCAGGCAGCTGATCTGATTTATTCAAAAGCTTTGTATGTCAATCATGGATCATTTTAATATTTGTACCTACCTACTTAGCTAAAACACTGGGATTTTAATTTGTTTGTGTATTTATTGGTGCTCCCACACTGCTGTTATAAATGTTTACAAACATTGGTAAACATTTGTTAGCTAACATTTTGTAACATATTTTGTTATACATTTATCCTGGCGAAAGCCGGCTTGGCTATGGGTTGGTTTCAATGTTAGTAAATGTTTGTAAACATTTTATAAAAGCAGTGTGGGAGCACCAAGAGTGGTATATTCCGTATATTACTGATCACTCACTTTATAATTTTAACAGATCCTAGAACAGATCTGCCTTCTATGTCCAATTTTACTGACATTGTCATATCACCTTAATATTTTATTTGATACAGTCATTTATCATCTACATACTGCTGCTGTAGAGATAAGTGGCACAAGCCCAGTTTTTTTATTTAGAAAGTGTTCCAATAAGGATAGTGTAATCTAGGAGTGAAATACAGTGGCATTTTCTATCAGCAACTGATTTATAAATGGTAGTGTGACACTTATTTAATGTATACTTACTGTAATTAATATGAAAGTTCAGGAATGTACAAACCACAATTTGAGTTGACACTAGAGTGATATGTGTATGAATTAAGATATTGTTGGAAGTGTTAGTGATTGTAAAATTAAAATAAATTCTTGGTAAAAAATCAATTTCATTTTTTTACTCCATGCATTTCCATCTGTATAATGTGACCTATGTGTCTAATTATTCGAGAAAACAATGTTAACAAATGAGATTACAATAAATGGCACAGGTTAAACAAAAACTTAAAACAACAGTGAGTGAACAATGCTCGGTGATATTATTCCTCTCTTTTTGGAATGCTTCTCCAATCTCTGCGCTCTGTGTCATGGTTCGAGTTAAGAGTTCCAATTCAGATCCTGTGCTTGGGTTATATTTGACTACTCTCTGAAACAACAAGAAATATTTAATTTTTGAGAATACAAATGAAAAAAACCTGCAACTGAAATAGTTCAGAGAAAAATAGTGGTCTTTACTTTTTATATACTAGCTCATAGAACATATTATGTGATCCCAATGTGATGTTTCATTCTAATCTTTCCAACTCCTTTTTAACCGACTTTACAAAAGAATGAGGTTCTCAATTCGTCAGTTTATTTTTTACTAGCGACCCGCCCGCGCGCCCCTGCTTCGCACGGGTGCTCATATCATGCATGTATTATATACATATAAACCTTCCTGTTGAATCACTCTATTAAAAAACCCGCATCAAAATCCATTGCGTAGTTTTAAAGATTTTAAGCATACATAGGAATATAGGGACAGAGAAAGCGACTTTGTTTTATACTATGTAGTGATGCTTGTTACCTCGTAACTTTTTACTTGGTGGACCGATTTTGATAATTCTTTGTTTAATCGAAAGCTGGTGCTTGTTGGTCCCATTTAAATTTAAGTCAGATCTGACGAGTAGTTTTTGAGTTCTAGTAGTACGAGTGTACTTTCCAGTGCATTTGAAGTTGTTTTTTTAGACAGTTATTTTAATAACATTCACGTATTTTTTATGTTGACATGTATTATCTTTATTCTATTCCTAGTAACAGCCGTAACCGATAGATCCACAATTAACGTAGGATAATAATAATAATATTTATTTTCAAAAGGGTTTACATTTTACAGTTGTTCACTATACCTATTTTAAAAATAATCAGTTACCTACACAATCTTAGATAATATGTATGTTTGAGTGGGTTATAGGTACATAAATAACTTTTAAGGTGCACTCGTAAACCTGCTTATAGTCAAGTGTTTGACTCCTTGCTCTAACTAAGTAGAACTTGTGTTTAGACGGAAGGGATCACTGCTTCGGCTATTTGCGATTTAGATGGTGCTATTTATAATAACTTAGGTGTTTGTTTGTTTGTTGTACTCTACTAGGATATTCTATTCTCTAGGATAAGATAGTTCTGTTTATTTTGGTCCCCACCTGGATTCCAGTGCACGTAATCGGGCGTCGCAGCCGCCTGGTACTCACTGACCAGCTCTTCGACGACTGTGCGCGACTCATCGAACTCCTCCAGGGACTCTTTGAACATGGGCTCTTTCCGGAACACTTCCAGAAACGCCTCGCGCTTGCGAAGCTTGTCGAATTGCTGCACGCATCTGTCGAACAGCTGGAAAGAAACAGCTTATTTAATGAAACTCATGAACTACGACTTCATTCTTCCATATGATTAGGATATTTCTCTGTAACAGTCTTATTCCGATTACGAGATTCCGGCGCCTTGTAACTCCACATATCTCAGCGCCAACACTCTTCGAAATCGACTCAGTATTTAATCACAGATGTATATTTAACTAGCAACCCGCCGCGCCCCTGCTTCGCACGTGTGCACATATCATGCATGTATTATGCATATAAACCTTCCTCTTGAATCACTCTATCTATTAAAAAAACCGCATCAAAATCCGTTGCGTAGTTTTAAAGATTTAAGCATACAAAGGGACATGGGGACATAGGGACAGAAAAAGCGACTTTGTTTTATACTTTGTGTGATAGTGATCAGGTTAGTACAAACATACAATCACAAGTTTCCCTAAGGAGGGGTAGATAGGGACTTTTCTTCCGTGTGATCATTTGACTGGCTTCACAGCTCAGTTGGTAGTAGGAGCCCGCTGCCATCTGAGATCCATAATTGTCGTTGTAATAATGGGTTAGATTAGCACTGAATCGGTAGATGGAACAAACTAAGGGAGGCCTACATCCAGCAATGAAACCATCCAGTGTGGTTGTGGATGATGATGACGGCAAGCTGCTATTCATAGATGTACATTGTAGTCAACTTCATCATCATCATCATCTTCCTGCCCTTATGCCCTATCTGCCCTTGCCCACTGCATGGGGTCGGCACAACATGTTCTACTCCTCCACTCTCCTCTATCATTCGTCATCTCGGTGCTCACTCCTTTCTTACTCATATCATCCTTCACACAGTCCATCCATCTTTTCTTTGGCCTACCTCTCTTTCTAAAACCAATCACATCCATGTCTAACATTCTTCTCGTAATATGACTTTCTTCCCTCCTCATGACATGCCCATCCCACGCTAACCTATTACTCCTCAACTTATCCGTCACAGGCGCAACTATCAAACTTCCTCTAATATATTCATTCTTTATTTTATCCATCCTTGTCACTCCGCACATCCATCTCAACATTCGCATTTCTGCTGCATGCACTCTTCTTTCATCCGTCCCTTTGGTTGCCCAACACTCAGATCCATACAACACGACAGGTCTTATGATCGTCTTGTAAACTTTCCCCTTAAGTTTAACTTACCGAGCAGATATTAGTGTGGTTCGCGAGTAGCAATCCCGAAACCTTATGCGTGGCTTGCACGTATGGCGATCTGCGCGATAAGGCTACCTGGAACACACAATTTTTTTTTATTTGTCTATATTCCACCTTATGTTAAGTGGTAACCATCAACTATAGTGACTAATACAGCTGTGCTTCGCAAGTCACACACGATAGTAACTCGCCCTACGAAGCACTGCCCTGCATCCACCTGTAATTTCACCGGCAACGACACTTCAGACATAAACACAGCAATGCCGCTTGACGGCAGAAATAGGCATAGTGGTAGTAATCATGTACCTGTATAGAAGCCGGTCCCCAGGGTATGAACGAGGCAAGTTTCCGTTCGCGAATTCTCTGCAATGACTTGTGTACTTGTGAAGGGTCCACTTCGCCCTAAAACAATATCAAGTTATTCTCGTAAATACATACCGATATCAGATCAAGCTACATCAAGTTAATGAAAAATGAGTCAAAAAGTCTGTAGACAAGGACTTAAAAGCGAGCAGTGTATATGATGCGTATCCGTGTGTCAAGAGATACTAGACATAAAAGACAGCAAAATTGTTATTATTTTATTTTTTAAGGGTCCGGCGACAGCGGCTCGCGATTTCGAGGTGCGATTGGCTATTATTTCATTTCGGGGAGGTTGTTTGAAAGAATAACTCTTAAGTGACACGCATAAATACAGTTCGAACACAAATAATACAATAATATAAGGGAAACATGCCCGAATCAGAAATCATTTTGGTATTAGTATGTTTGGTCTTACGTTTACCTAATACCAAAATGATTTCTGACTCAAGCACATTTCCCTTATATTATTGTATTATTTGTGTTCGAACAGTATTTCAATCACTTTAGAGTAATTCTTTCAAACAACCTCCCCGAAATGAAATAAAATAATAGCCAATCGCACCTCGAAATTGCGAGCCGCTGTCGCCGGAGCCTTAACATAGGTACTAGAATACAGAAGTAGGTAACAAAAGTTTGTTAGCCTGTTAGCGTGTTGTGTCGTTATAAAATGGTTTCACTGTAATCTCAAAGTATCAGCTACGGTCATCTCTCAATTTAATGTTTATCACGCGATGTAACCTATCTAGGTACAGTCAACAACAAACGTTGGTACATGTGTGTACAAGTGTATGGAATATTTTGCTGCTCACTAAACGAGAGACGTAAACATTTTATGTGTTATGAGTTGATGTTTGTTCTCTGTTGTAATATTTAGATAAAAAAAAATTAAGATCATATCAGCTGTTTTGTACAGCTTTGCTTAGTTTGGGGCTACATAGTGCTGTGTTGCGCCCCGCGGTTTCACCCGCGCAGATTTAAATCCGGTATTCCCACGGGATAAAAAGTAGCCTCTGGCAAGTTTCATCCAGATCCGTTCAGCCGTTCCGGCGTAAAGAGTAACAAACATCCATAAATCCATCCATACTTACAAACTTTCGCGTTTATAATATTAGTAGGATTGGTACAAATATGAAGGCTTCGCGTTTAGAGGGAAAGAGAAGGTCGCTGTCATGTGGTTTAAGGAAGTCGAAGACTCGATTGGAAGAAACTGCATCAAGATTCCTATAAAAGCTGAGCCAAAAAGAAGAAACAGGGTTGGTTCTTACCTGTATGATGTTTAGTATGCTTATGTAGCAGTGTTGGTTCGTCCGGTCTGGACTGAGCGACACCATCATGTTCTTTGGTTGCAGCAGTCTTTGCATTACGTCGAGTACGGTCGTTTTTCGGATTTTCGGTGCCTGGATGTTTATAATTATAAGTAATATTAAGAATCATGGAGTGTTCATGCGTGCGCGTAAAAGCCCTGATCGACGAGTGAGTAAAACTGCGGTGTTATACCTTGTTCGCACCAGTGTGTCACCGTGGCGAGTAGATCGCGCCCGTGATCAGGTTGGCTGATAGCACCAAATTTCTTCTTTCTTTTTCTTTCTTTCTCAAATTCTAGTCCTTATGGCGACGACGGACGGACTAGAGCTTTGCCGACGAGCTATAAGACCCCGGTATTACTCCATCGTCGGTCAGGGCCTATAAGCTTCTCACTGTTCATTCGACTAACGCTTCTTACAATATGGTGTAAGGTGAGATAGCTTGTCGTCACTCACTAGTTTCATTCGAAACATTATCGTGACACGATTTAAAGTTTGCCTAGAAGAGACACCTTTCGGGCACTTGACACAAGTTAGCACTAGGTTACGACACGCTGGTTTTCTCACGATATTTTCCTTCACCGGTTGCCAGTACTAGCCGTACAAGCACTCGAGTGTATAGGTAGGTAATAATAATAATAAAAACTTTATTGAGGACAACATCGACAGTACATCATAAAGTAAATACCTTTAATGTATCCTTTGATGTTTATAAAAAAGCTGTTTTAATTAGTTAAAGGAGAATGGAGCAGCGGCTCGATTACGCTAATGTCTGGCTATCGAGATGGCTTTCAGTTTGACATTTGATTCCCATCCATCCTATAAGATTGCTATTACACTATGCGAATCAAATGCCAAACTTAAAGCCATCTCGATAGCCAGACATTAGCTTAATCGGGCTGCAGGACCGGAGACTGGCGTAATAAAGGGCAGACTTATCAAGGGCAATGGGTACCAATAGAAAGGAGAATGAGCGAAGAAGGTTGTCTCACCTGGCTGACAGTATTCAGTTCGTGGTCGGCTGTGAGCGGCGTGTATCCCGTCATTAAGAAATGCAGGCGGGGGGTGGGTATCAGCGGCGCCACGAGACTTATGAGATCGTTGTTCATGTATGACGGATACCTGCGTACAATTATTGTTTTAAAAATTTTACGGCATCTCTGTGATACTACAGTTAAAAATATTTCCGCTTTTGTCTTTGACGTGTCTAAAGCAAAGATGGGAATATTCTAATCAACGCGTAGCAACACCCGATGGACCGACGAAATTGTAAAGATGCGAAAAGTCGGTTGATGGAGGGCTCTAAATATAAATAGGTAGGGAGCCCTTCGTGGAACATACCTTAGCGTAGCGGTACTAGCGCTCATGATAGTAGAAACTAGTGTGTTGATCTGCGCGAAGGAAGGATTCTTTATGTGCAGGCGGTCGCTCGCAATCCTGTTTAGAGCTGTGTTGTCGAGCACCATCACACAATCCGCGCTCTCTGTGAGTCTCTTCAGTGTGAGTAACGAGTTGTATGGCTGCACCACTACATCACTGGGGAGTAGAGTTAAATATGTAATACTAGCGACCCGCCCGCGCGCCCCAGTTCCGCACGGGTGCACATATCATGCATGTATTATACATATAAACCTTCCTCTTGAATCACTCTATTAAAAAAAACCGCATCAAAATCCGCTGCGTAGTTTTAAAGATTTAAGCATACATAGGGACAGGGATATAGGGACAGAGAAAGCGACTTTGTTTTATACTATGTCGTGATGATATACACTACATGGAGGTTACCTACACAACATACAGTTGCTTCATCTTTATATTTATATCATACAATACAATATGTAATAACTAGTTGCGCCTCGCGGTTTCACCCGCACAGATTTAAATCCCGGTATTCCCACGGGATAAAAACCTATGTGCTATTCCAGACTATAATCTATCTCTCTACCAAGTTTCATCCAGATCCGTTTAGCCGTTCCAGTGAGAAAGAGTAACAAACATCCATCCATACTCACAAACTTTCACGTTTATAATATTAGGTAGTAGGATATAAGCTGGACAGAAATAGAGGAGTGTACAAAGAAAATCTTGCCTAAAAAGAGCAACCCATCACTATTATCACATGATGTACGTTGTCATCATCTTCCTGCCCTTATCCAGGTTGTCACAGGTTTGAAATGGTTAGACTGGCTGGTGGTAGATGGTACAAACAACTAGGTACCTACTATACCCAACACAGCGACAAGTCGGTAGTGGATGCTAATGATTATGACAATTCTATTTTATATCTAGGTAGTTTTATTTATATAAAAAATCCTCACCTTATTTCATCCAGGTTGGGAAACACGCTGTAAGTCTGTACAAGTTTCTTTGGGAATCTATCAGAGAGGTGCTCCAATATATAGGAGCCCATGCCTGATCCTGTACCTCCGGCAATTGAATGACATAGTACAAAGCCCTGGAACAAAAAATGCAGCATATATTAATAAAACACTACACAAAAATCAATAAATTTTAGTTAGATGATGTTACTCTATACATCTATTTTGAGTATTACCATTAATTTATATTATAATTCATAGTTACCTCCAAATTATCACTTCCATCTGCTTCTCTGTTGATGATATCAAACACTTCTTCATTTAATTTCTCACCTTGAGCATACCCAGATGCCCAGTTATTACCAGCACCTCCACCATGTTTAGATAGATATACATTTTCTGGATTGTATAGCTGAAAGAAATTAGAAGTATTTATTAGGTATTTATTACAAGATTAGTTACTACAAAATTGTGTTACTGACATAATCCCAGATAAAAGTGAGTCAAAACACTGTATACATTACACTGTTTTTAGTATCATACCTACAAAGAGCCAACCAATGACCTTTTCATGCAAGGAATTCGTTCCAATTTCACGCTTCATTACTTCTACATTGTCTGGTATTAGGAAATGCATGTTCAGTATTTGCACACTACCTTAGCATAGGGTGAAGTCATGATGGTGTTGATGACCCTGGGTTCCAGATCCAACAAAACAGCCCTGGGAATGTAATGGTCATCATCAGCCTGATAGAAGAACACATCTTTCCGGTCTGAGCCTGCCGACGCGAACTCTTCGAGTATACCATCAGGCGATATCCCGTGTTCCACACATAGCTGCTTCCAGAACTCGAAACCGACTGCGAAACCATAGTAAATTGCAAATACCACCGGAAATATTTGAAAAAACCGCTGGGTATAAATTTATTTATTTCTCACTTACTTTGATTTCCACACTGCCCCAATTGAAGAGTTATCATTTCACTCGGCATCTTGTCTTATGTTTTGTGACAATTTTACTGTGAATAGTGTGAATGCCTCCAATTTTATAAAAAATATCTAGATGTAAACAAAACATCAGCCGCTCGCATTATCGTTATTTGTATACTCTTTCCATTTCGTTCGCTATCGCGATTAGTATGTTTTCGTTTGCACCACAACCGCACAGAAGGAGCCTTATGCACTATGACCATTTGCAGCGCGAGCTCGGCTAAGACAAGGCACCGGTGTCATACGGTCAGGGCAAAGTATCTTCTATATCATAAAGAATAAAGCCCAACATCAAGTTTTGACGTTTCACGGTTTGGGGCAAGGAATCTCCTATTTTCTTAGTGAATAATGCCCCCAGATCGGTTGAAAAATGCGACCTGTAGAGGAGAACAGACAGACAGACAGACTTTGTACTTAAAACAAGTTATAACAAAGTTATAAGTACAAAGTCTTTGGCTTTACCTATAAGTTCCTTGGTATGTCTCATCGTCTGTCGTTGTTGTATGAACTTGTATGTATGTCACTGTCAAGTCATCAACACAACAAAAGTTGTTGTGTGGTGTGGATTCGTTGATTTTGTTTTTATTTATTTCTTATTTAAAAGTATGAAGTAACTGTAACATTACATTATATGGTGAAGATTATTTCGTCTTTGATGCACAAAAATTTCTGATTTAGTTTATTATTTCCATAATTGCTCACTTACAAAATCAGGTAGGTGTTCAAAATTGTTGATGGCCTTCAACTAGCATATTTCTCAACTTTGTACACAGCCCACTGTTTGAGCAGCATTGACTGATGGTATGTAATCACACCGTGTGGGTGTGACTTTCGCACTACAAGGTTCCTTTGATATCCCATGAGAGCACTTAGACTACAAGATTTTAGGCCTACCTAATTATTTTTCCGTATTATGTACTTACTGTACAAGTTAGGTTTATGAATGTTACCATATATGTGTCTATGCTCCACCTAAATCGTGCTTGGAATTGCTGATCGTCTTACGTTTGTAGATATTGTATCTTTTGTTGGCAGCTAATTAGTCGAAACAGTGTGTAGTTACAATTAGAAGTAAACATGCCACGCAAACTACTAAAGTTCCTCATAGTGTTTGACAATACATCACTGCTGTACTTTCCTGGACAGTTCCTATCAGGAAAAGTTCTTATGGAACTACAAGATGATACTCCAGTATTGGGTAAGTTTCTTGGATTATACCTTGTAGTTACAACTTTCACACAAGAAAAAAAAATATTTTAATGTTAGGTACCTACCAAAATGTTCAAAACAGGTCTACACTAACTAACTTGCTTATTTCTCTCCCAGGATTACATTTCCATGTGGTTGGTGAAGGAGTGGTTAGGGTGAGATCAGGCAGACATGAAAGACTCTTTGACAAAGAAAACTACATTGACTTCAGGATGAGACTTCTTGGTGAACCTGGTAAGCATAATGAGATCCCACTGTTACATAAAGGTCATCTGCCAGTTTGGAATCTAACTTTTAGACCCTTGACATTTCAACTATTAATGAATTTTGCTTACAGGTCATGGAACATCAATTCTATCCCCTGGGATCCACAGCTTTCCGTTCAAGCTGGGTCTTCCTATGGGGCTGCCATCCACATTCCTTGGGACCCATGGATGGGTGCAGTACTACTGCAAGGCGGCTTTGCGAGAGCCAAATGGTTTGACACACAAGAACCAGCAAGTCTTCATTGTGATGAACCCAATTGATTTGAATCTGGAGCCCCCTGTTTTAGCTGTGAGTATTTAATTTTACCTTAAAAATTGTTCTCTAAAAATAGCATAACTAACATACTTGTAGTGAAGTGCAGGAAATCTGGACGAGTTTTCTCAAGATGTGGTCTATTTCTGATTGGGAGCATGTGGCCAGTGCTTAGAGAAACTTGGCATAATGCACACCTACATACATATTCTTGGGTTGGCTATAGCAATTCTTGTACCTGGGTTGAGGGCTGGGGGTAGATGGCAAGTCCTTCCCAAGAGTCCTTTTGTCTAGGAAATAGAAAATAATATCAATCCCCAGCCCTCATTCCATGTACAGGGATTGTTACAGTTTAACCATATTCTTTGCTACTACCATACCCTTTGTTTGAAACAATTGGACTTGGCTGGATCCAATCTTAGGAGACTAATTAGTGACTTTTTTTGAACTCTGACATTGAGCTCTTTTCAAAACTGGCTTTTGATGCAGTCAGTACCATTGATGTTGCAATGTTCAATTTTACACAAAATTATCTAACATCTTTGTTTAGATTACCGTGTCATGAGAGATTTGCCCACCCACCTGACTCAATAGTCCATTGTTATCTTATTACTGAAAGGTAATATGGGACTGTGGCTTTGCATCACTTCATTCACCTCATTGTTAAATAATTATTGTGAGATCCAATTAATGCCTTAATTGCAAATCTGTTGCATCAAGTTAAGACCTTTACATTTTCTTTACTTACCAAGCATCAGCTATATAATAAGCAAATAGTTTGCTGTTGCATCAACAACCAGCTTTAAACAAGTTATCTGTCATTTTAGGGTTCTTTAATGTAGGACCATCAGCCAATAAAGTACAGTAAAGTATCTCTAATTGGTATCTATATTTATCTCCAACTACTTGTATGTAAAGTGGGGTATATGAAAGTGTGGCTTAGTTACTTTCCAAAACGATTTACACTATGAGCTTTATGTTTTCGAGACAATTATTAAGACTGACGAAAATAGTACCATCTGTAATCTGAGTTCCCATTTGGGTGTTTTCGTCAGGATGTTACTGTTCTGTGGTCAGAATTGGGGTCAGTGGGTCAGAATGTTTCAATGATCTTCTTGATAAAACGTTTCATTTATTCATCGGAATTGTCAGAAAACGAGGGAAAGAGCAAAATCTGACAATTCCGTTGTCGAATATTTTGAAATAGCCCTGCCGGCGTCGCCTACTTTCCATCAAACCAATCCAATCGAGCGACGTCGATCGATTGATGTGGTTAACTATTAGTTAATCTTAGGCGGAGTACTAGTTTATCTTTGGTTCCTTTATTCCCGGCAGCAACAGTTGGAGTGCAGCATCGAGCACCGGCTCGGGGTAGGATGCGTGGGCGGCGGCGGCGTTACTTGTCGCGTGGCGCTCGATCGCGGAGCGTACGTGCCCGGAGAGAGTATCCTGCTCACCGCTAGTCTGCACAACCATTCCAGGACTACCATTAAGAGCACGAGAGCCGCACTCACAGAGGTATTTACCACTCAAACTGGATTTTAAAACGTCGATTCTGTTGTTGCATTATCCTAAACTAACCTAACCTGACAGCTCTAAAATTATAGCCGTCCTTGTTTCGGTCTTTTAGAAAGGGACGGCAGTATTTTAAGTGTTGTCAAAATTAGGTTAAGTTAGGAAGATTTCCAAGTACCATCAAATTAAGATGAACAATGTAGTGCTTTTTTATCAATGTATCAAGCCGATTGTTTTCAGACTATTCAATACTCAGCGCATGGAAAGGTTGCTGCGAAGGAAGTACGAGAGTTGGCTAGCTTAGCGCACGGCAAGCTGCGCGCGGGCGGAGCGGACGAGTGGGTGCACGAGCTATTGTACGTGCCGCCATTGCCGCCGACCAACCTGCGCGGCTGTCACCTCATCTCTGTGCAGTACGACGTGTTCGTAAGTATCTAGTACCCGGCAATGGGATGCCGCTGCCTAGTCACAACTATTTTACGTGTTTCGTGTCGTGTGGTCGTTGTACAACGGACGCATAAATTCACCTATAATAGTTTCTTATAATGAATCTTTTGTAATTGCTTAGTTATAATATAAAGCTATCTGTAAAATGTTGAGCACCGGTGGTATAGTTGGAGTGCCTTCTGATCGTAAGGACCAGGGTTCATATCTAGTCAAGCTCCACTGCCAAGGCTCTCTATTGGTGAAGGAAAAAATCATGTGATAACGAGTTAGTATTCTAACAGCGGCGATGGGATTGCACCTGATACATATTTCCAGACATGTGAAATGTGGGTATGTGGAAAATTTAATATTAAGACGATGTACATAATTATTATGTACGACGTTTTTATCAATTTTTAATCAGAAATATACATTTTTTTAATTTCAGTTCATAATTGAGCCAAAGAGCTTAGACAAGGAAGTAAAACTCCAGCTGCCAATCCTGCTCGGGACCTACCCCTTCCGAGACGAGAACTCCGAGGCACCGCCCACGCATTACCCCAGCACTCTGCCCATATTCCGGCCGTGGCTCAATGAGAAACCAAACCATTGAGGGATAGAAACAAGTCTTATTTAAACGAACGAAGGTAGCTTTTGGAGTGGCGCTAATCGCTGCTGCATTTAAATAACGTCACTTAAGGTTAGGGTTCAACAACAGCAATGTTGATTTATACAGATTTTCACCTGACATTACGCGTAATGTTTATGTTCAGTTGGTGAACGCTAGCCTTAACCTATTTACTTACTAGATTATGAATCTCAGTAATTTAATTTTGAGTAGGTATTAAGATTAAAATGATTTATGTACATACCTTCATTATGGTGCAATTTAAAAATTAACAATTTTTACCGTTTTATGGTAAATGACTACTAATTAGGGCTTTTATACAATTTATTTTCTACAGTATAATTGATATTTTTTAAAGATCATAGGTGTTACACGGTATTGTGAAAGTGCCACCTAAGGGCACCAAGCTACACATAATGTTGCTTCAATGTTTTTCAGAATCTCAATGATTGAAATTAGGTATGTCAGTAAAACTGTGCCATGTACTGAGGAAGAAAAATGTTTCAAACTTATTTTTTGAAAGGAATATTTGACGTATTCCTATTAACTAGATTTTATATTGGATTTTAAACTAATCGAAATGTAATTATAACTAACCTGTGATATACCATTCCGTCCTTCTAATGCATAACTTTATCAATATAATATTTTATATAATATTTTTCTATACTTTATACTTTTGTTATGTCACTCCTTAGACAATACTTTTTGTAGTGTTCTATATTTTTTTTTGAGTTCTGCTGAGTAGGATCCCAGCTTGTGTTCGTAAATTTGGGCACTATAAAATACACTAGATAAATCATATAAGTGAACAAAAATTTACAAGTTAAAGTTGACACAACACATTTATTTAACGCGATGTTCATATTAAAACATGTCCATATTACTTACAAAGTATTACAAAAATTCATTTGCTATTTGCATAATTACAGGGGATGTGAGATATCTTACAATCATGCGTCTCGTAACAAGGCATGGCAACACCGAGTATAATTATTAATAAATGTGCATTCACGGATTTGGAATCTTTGAAAGGAACTTACGGAATACAGACTTATTTTTGGTTTTTATTTGCGCACGCGCTTTTACATAAGGACTAGCAGCAGTGCATCTTAAAAATATTAATTATAATTATTTAATTTACAAGTTCATTTTCTGAATAACTCTTACATAACACTGGTTCAGACATATTACGTTGATATATGTGAGGTAGACTTTTCGAAGAAAAAATAACGAGTACACGTTCATTATTTTATTCCTCTCTCCTAATTTTCTTGGAAAAGTATTGATAAATCAAATAATTTTCTTTGATATAATTTCTTTATTATGTTTTTCTTTGTTCTGTGTATTTTTATTGGATTGCAGGGCTGAGTTAAACATGGCTCAGCTTGAAATACAATTTGTCTAGCTCAGAATATTTACTTGCACGCAAATGAAAAGTTAGTACCTACCACATGTCTGAATTTCGTTTACCATATTTAGTTTTTCGTCTTTTTGAATGTAGATTCGATAAGCGCGTACTAAGAACTCGAGTCTCCATACAAAGAGGCCTGACGACGATGTTACGAAAAATGGTAAATACTGACCTCAAGTTCGACGCTTTCTGTCTGATCGTTTGTGTCATGAATTTTCTAAGGTTAAATAATCGTTGGTAATGATCGTTCAAGCGGTGCCATGACTTTTCATCGTTACGCCGCGCTTACGTTAACAGTAACTTGTAAGCCAGAGAGATAAGCAGGGTAGCCAGCTGCGCCTTGAATTACATCTGTCCAGTGGAAATTATCTCGTCCCGAGCTCAAGATTATCGCACGGATCTGAGTTATAATCCCAAAACTGTTGCTGTTTCCATCGTAAGGCCCCCCTGCTGCGTAATTACTATGCCATCTTGTTGGCGAGAGAGAGATGCAGGGTTGCCAGCTGTGACGTCCACTTGTCCAGGGCGGAGTATCGCGCGGCGCCGCGAGCACTGGACTGAAGCTCCAGTACGGAGTTCACCTGGTCTATGCGCCCGCTGATCGTACTGCGAATAAAGGTTTGTGTCAGCTACATTCTTCCGAGATTCACCATAGTTTTATGCAAATTGTACATGAGCTTTTTGGACCCATAACCTATTATATATTAGTAAATTGAATACGAAAGATTGTATATTTGCGGCCCTACTGAACCGATTAGGATAAAATAAGTGCCTGGATCAACATAATAATATATGTATCCTACTAATATTATAAACGTGAAAGTTTGTAAGTATGGATGGATGGATGGATGTTTGTTACTCTTTCACGCCGGAACGGCTGAACGGATCTGGATAAAACTTGGCAGAGATGTATTATAGTCTGGAATAACACATAGTCTACATTTTATTCCGTGGGAATACCGGGATTTAAACCTGCGCGGGTGAAACCGCAGGGCGCAACAAGTGTAGCATACTTTTATCTAAAAAAAATATCAGGACGACCGACGGCAACAAGTCATCTATACATATGTATTCTATTATGTACACTTACTTATCTAGGATACAAGTGACGAGTAGATTCTCGACCTCCTTCTCGTCTATGTTGAGCTCCTTGGAGATGAAGGGGATGTGGATGCGCGTGTACGGCCCGATCAGCTTGATGAGAACCTGCGTGCGGATGTTGCGCAGCAGGTCCTCGATGTGCTCGCGGATGAACGGGTCGTCCATTATGTTGTTCCTGGAATTAAATATACATTAGGGCCTATTCTGTTGTCAACTTTTTCTAACTTAACCTAATTTAACATTGCCATCCCTTTCTAAAAGGCCGAAACAACAAGGACGGCTATAATTTTAGAACTGTCAGATTAGGTTAGTTTAAGATAATGCAACAACAGAATCGACACCATTAGCAAAACTGTTTTACACTAGTTGCGCCCCGCAGTTTCGCCCGCGCAGATTTAAATCCCGGTATTCCCACGGGATAAAAAGTAGCCTATGTGCTATTCCAGACTATAATCCATCTCTCTTCAAGTTTCATCCAGATCCGTTTAGCCGAATGAGTAACAAACATACATCCATCCATCCATCCACACTTACAAACTTTCGCGTTTATAATAGTAGTAGGATGTAGAAGGGCATAGGCATGTTCCAATGTGATATTTTAATTGGCTCCCTTTATCATCACATACTTCAACTACTCTATAATATGAGGATCATAGAGTAGTTGAAGTTTGCTAACAAGCGGCGAGTTTACCAACAGTGGCGATGGGTTTGTAACCTATCACGTATGGAATACTAACTTCTGCAATACATGGGTATGTTATGTACCAAACCAAACAAATAGGTAATTGGATTAATTTCTGACTGATTTCTGAGTGGTATCAAAGACAAGAAACTAATTCAGGTTTTCAGTTTACTGGGAATTTTAAAACGTATGTGGGAGTGGCTTGCACTATGGCCATCGCATTTTGTCACACCACAGTCAGTGGTGCGCCCGATGTTAATTTAAGGTATGCTGTAGGTCTTACCTGTTGTGCTTGAGTATAGCCTCGAACTCATTGATATCATTGTTCTGGTAGGCCATCACCAGGTTAGTCATGGCAAGGATTTCGGGATCATTCTTGTAGGGCTTCGCTTCTTGCGAGTCGAACGGGTTGATGCCCGATTTCATAAGCCTGAAAAGGTCATGTTTAATTTTATACATGTTACTAGCGACCCGCCCGCGCGCCCCTGCTTCGCACGGGTGCACATATCATGCATGTATACAATATAAACCTTCCTCTTGAATCACTCTATCTATTAAAAAAAACCGCATCAAAATCCGTTGCGTAGTTTTAAAGATTTAAGGATACATAAGGACAGGGATATAGGGACAGAGAAAGCGACTTTGTTTTATACTATGTAGTGATATTATGTAATGAAAAAGTTCGCGATAGCTTTGCAACATACTTATGTAGTCAGGCTTATAAGAATCTAACATCATACATATGTACTTAATGTTATTTAATATTTTAATAGCTGATAAAAAAAATTATACAACCAGCTGAATGGAACAAGCAGATGGCCCACCTGATGTTAAGTGGTAACCATCACCTATAAGCATTGACTCTTAAGTCACGCACGATAGGAACGTGCCCTACGATGCACTGCCCTGCCTCCATCAACTTGAGTAATAATATTATTACCCTAATTGAAATCGTGGAATCGCTCGCGTTTTGGTCATTGCTATAATTCAGGCACTTCCTCTTTATTGCGTTCGTCATTTTTCTACCCCATTCCTAATAATTTTCTAGAGAAAAAATGTATGCTATATATTTTTAATTTTCAACCAAATCTGTCTAATTTTTAGGGCTTTGCTATATAGCTACAAACACGGGGGATGGAGTCGCTCGCGTCCGTAGGTATACCACCTCTTAAAGGCTTACCCTACACGTGTCCCCCGGGTGGTGCGAAACGAGTGACACTGCCGGAATGCGAGGTGATGTTCCGGCGGGTTCACCATCATGCTGCATAGGCAAGGTGTTGGACAGGCAATGACCTCCCACGTGTTTGTGCCGTGCGTGGATACCCGTGCGGGAGGAAGAAGGAGTCCTGGTGGTTGAGGAGGTAGCTCGCCGGCTGTAGTGCTTGCTACCAACAACACACCACTTTGGTCCTAATTTCTTCTTAAACGGGCGGTTGTAAGCTAGCCACTTATGATCAATCGGCTGTGACGTCCCGTCTGAGGGCCGTTAGGCGAGGGTCCCAAACTGGGGGAGGGCAGACGGCGAGGCGCGAAGACATGGGGATAGTGACCCCATGAACTTCTCGCAGCGTGCAGTCTCGTCTATTCACCAGGGCGTGGGCCCTATATCCGAAAGATATCTCCGGCGTTCACATGCCGAGCATGTGACGTCCCCTACAGAGGACTCCGTGGCGGGTAGAGAGTCTCTAGGATGAATTTGTAATACCTCTTGTAATGGCTTCCAAACGAACGCACTACATCACCCCGGCCGCTGACAAAGCGCCCACTAAGGAACAGGTGTCCTCGGACGCCCCGTTCCCCTCAACCTCTAAGGCTGGGCCTTCGGGTACCCAAAAACCCACAAAACCCACTGCGCCGAAAAACGCGCCAATTCCTCGCAGAGCTGCGGCTCTGACAACGCCAAGTGCGAACCAGGCAGTAATGGGCGCATCGAGTCTTAGCTACTCTGCGCCCACGAATGCGCCGACCTCGCACAAGGCTGCGTCTCTGGCCGCGCACAGCGGGAAAGTGGCTGCTACTTCGAGCATAGCTCCCCCCTCCCACACCACCTCGGTGTCCACGGACGCGCTCTTCGGAGCCTCGTCTAAGGACACCATTGAGATGTCGACCCTTAGGGACGCCATCTCCGAAGGACCCCCGGAACCGACTTGGACCCTGGTCTCCCCTCGTAGGAAACCTAGGAACAAGAAAGGCCAGCGTGCACAGGCGAGAGCCCAGGCACAGATGTCGATGAAGCGTGATGTTGCCAACGCAGCAGAAGTAAGCACTGCCTCTTGCAGTGCCGAAAAAGCCCAGGCGCAGGCATTGCCCCCGGCAAAGCCAGCGACTAGCGAAGGCAACCCCGCCCGTCGACCATCAAAGCCTAGAGGCAAACGCGCAGGCAGGCTGGCTGCAGGTCGGAAATCCGCCAACACCCCGACCGTCCCATCTACCACCCCACTGACCACTAGCAAAAGATCCCGACCCGATGACTCTGTCACGCCCACCGGTGACGGTAAGCGCGCAAGGGCGGAATCCAGCCAAACAAGACTAAGCTACGCAGCGGCCTTCAAGGCCAATGACCTGTGCGTAGCGGTCATGACAGAACCGTTTTACGACCTCACGGCGGTACAAGCCGAGGGTATCAAGGAATGCCTCGAGAACAAACTTGAGGAAGACATCCTCAACCCGGCCACCGCAGACCATATGGCTACCGTAGAGTACCGCGGCAAAGCACACTTTGGCGAAGGCGTCCTGAAGTTTTGGTGTGCAGATGGCGTCGCGCTAAAGTGGCTCCAACAAGCGGTACAGGACCTCTCCTCACCAATCGCTGGAACAACGTTGGTGGTCCGACCACAATCGGAGATCCAGCGACGTATCCTTTGTGGGCTTCACATCCCCACCGTCACAAAGGACATCAACAATATCAGACAGCTATTGACGATGTACAATAGCAAGACCGTCAACATCAGATCCTGGTTGCTTGTGAAAGGGGAGAAGCAAACGGACACGGAGACACCGGGCATCTACCTGCTCCTCCGCATACCAGAATCTGACGTGGAGAAACTCCAGAAACAAGAGCGGCGCCTCAAGTGGATGTTCGGCAATGTCTACGTACGGATCCTGGAAACAGGCACCGCCGCACCCACTGTCGAGGGCGCCGCCCGTACCCCTGCCCACCCTGAACCAACACCCCTCGCACCTGAGCCCGTAAACGCGGACCCACCAGAGTGCGAACCAGAGGTGATGGATATGGGCGCCGATCCTCCATCGACGCCAAAACCGGACGAGGACCCCTTTCTCGATGTCGAGGGGAGTGAGGCCAGCGACAGCTGCCTTAACTCCTCTCCACTCCGGGCCTCGTAACCCCCTCCCCTGCATACAAACCAACCTCCAGCACAGCCTCGCTGCGACGGCTTCTCTGCGCAGAGTGCTGGAGGAAAACCCCAACACCACCGCCCTCATCCAAGAGCCGTGGCTTAATAAGGGCAAGATCTGCGGACTTAATACCGGTGGTAAAATTCTCCTGGACACCACGGTAAGCAATCCCAGAACCTGCATAATAACTTCAAAACTTATGCAATCCACACTACTCACCCAATTCTGTTCTAGAGACCTAACAGCTATTAGGACTCAAGCAGGATCACCCCAGCAACCTCACGACACCGTCCTAGCGTCCGTGTATCTGCCTAGCGACGAGGACATACCTTCAGCAGAGTTGGTGTCACTAGTGGAGTACTGCGAGAAGGAAAAACTAGAGCTCATCATCTGCACCGATTCCAACGCGCACCACACCCTGTGGAGCTGCGAGAAAAACAACCCACGAGGAGACGAACTGGTAAACTTTTTATTCTCCACTAACCTACTAATAATCAACCAAGGCTCGGAACCGACATTTGTCAACAGACGGGCACAAACCATCATAGACCTTACTCTATCCACCGAAGTGGTGTCGCGCTACATTACGGACTGGCGAGTCTCGGACGAAGCGTCGTGCTCGGACCATAGACGGATTCGCTTTAATCTCAATATGTCCGTGCAAGCGCCAAGCCCGAGACGCGCCCCACGTAAGACTGATAGGCCAAAGTTCGTTAAACTGGTCCAATCAGCGATGGCCACCGAGAGCCCTACTTCTAACTTCTTAGAACCACACGAGATAGAACACTACACCAACAAACTCACCCAAGTTTTAACCCACAGTTATGAACAATCGTGCCCCCTCATGACACCGAGAGGGGATATCAACCGACACTGGTGGGGTCCTGAACTGCAAAGACTACGTTGCAAATTAAGGACACTTTTCAACAGAGCAATGAACACTCGGAATCCCCAAGATTGGGACATATACCACACCACTAAAATAACATACAAGAAACGTATACGCCTCAGGCAACAGGAATGCTGGAAACGTTTCTGTACAAACATTGACAACACCAGTCAGGCCGCCAAAGTTAAAGGCATACTATCCAGTGAACCAGCACGAACGGTCGGATACCTTAAAAAACCTGACAACACATACACTAAATCAGACGCTGAGACCAGCGAAATACTTCTTCAAACTCACTTCCCCGGATGTCTAATAACAGACACACACGAGTGGGAAGGACACAGCGTACGCGCAACCAGCCACCAAGACTGGACCACAGCTCAGAATCTGATCAACCGTGAGAAGGTTCTCTGGGCTATAAACAGTTTCCTTCCTTTCAAGTCGCCAGGCCTGGATGGAATATTCCCAGGTCTCCTCAGATGGAGTGGTGACATACTAGTCGACCATCTAGTAACCATCTTTAGGGGCTGTATCGCTCACCGATACATACCCCAAAAATGGAGAGAAGTGAAGGTCATATTTTTAGCAAAACCAGGTAGAAGCGATTACACAATGGCGAAATCATTCCGTCCCATTAGCTTAACATCGTTCCTCCTCAAAACCCTTGAAAGGCTGTGCGATCAGGAAATCAGAGGTAACACTCTCCTACGCCAACCACTCCACCCGCACCAACACGCCTATAGCCCGGGCAAATCCACAGAATCCGCCCTCCACAGCGTAGTCTCAAGAATTGGAGACGGATTAGCAGTAAAGCAACCTACTCTGGGTGCCTTCATTGACATAGAAGGAGCCTTTGATAAAACGACATTCACCAGCATAGACCTAGCACTGGCAAGATACGGTGTCGCGCCAACGCTAGCAGAGTGGATAAATAACATGCTCAAGTACAGAGCAATACAACTAACAGTAAATACCACTACAAGAGGTATTGTAGCGAGAGGCTGCCCACAAGGTGGCGTACTGTCGCCACTACTGTGGAATATAGTGGTGGATGAACTCATCCGGAAACTAAATGGCCACGGCCTCTATACGGTAGGATACGCAGACGACCTTGCCATCTTGGCAACAGGATGTTTTGAAAGCGTATTATGCGACCTAATGAAAACCGCTATGAAAACAATAGAAAGCTGGTGTAACAGCCATGGCCTGTCAGTCAACCCCACGAAAACAGAACTCATAATGTTCACACACAAAAGAAGCACAGGAAACTTAAAACTTCCCAAGCTATTTAACACTGAACTAAGCCTGACCAACGAAGTCAAGTATCTCGGAGTCATTCTCGATAGCAAACTCCTATGGAACAAGCACCTTGACTTCAAAATAAAACGAGCGAGCGCCATATTCTTCCAATGCAGCAGAATGCTAGGGAAAACATGGGGACTCTCACCCAAAATAACCCTCTGGCTCTATACAGCCATAATAAGACCAACACTCACATATGGAGCAATCGTATGGTGGAACAGAACCGAACTCAGCACCGTTATTGCGAAGCTGCAACGCTTTCAGAGACTAGCATGCTCCGCGATAACGGGCTGCATGAGAACAACACCAACAGCAGCCCTTGAAATCATCCTGGGCCTGACACCCCTCGACCTATTTATACAACAAGAAGCGACGATGGCCGCTATTAGACTCAAACATTCGGAACTATGGGGTATCTCCAGGAGCCCGCACGCATCCATCCTGTATAAAGCGGTATTGTACGAACCGCTTATAGCAGCACCGTGCGATAAGATCCCCAAAAAACAAATATTCCAGAAACACTACCACATACAAACACAGGAGGACCAAAGAGACCAATCAGGCACTAACGAAGTCCGAATCTATACGGATGGCTCAAAAACCAAACAGGGAACAGGCGCCGGAGTGCACTCGCTTGATCTCAACATTAACATATCAATGTCACTAGGGCCACACAGCTCCATCTTTCAATGCGAATGTGTGGCCATCACCGAAGCTGCCACAGCAATCAACAGGAGAGGGATCGATAACTACAACATACGGATCCTCTCAGACAGCACAGCAACACTCAGAGCCTTAGAGAGTCACAACTGCAACTCGAGGCTCATATACGAATGTCACCAAGTCCTGGAGAGTATTGCCACAAAGAACTCGGTAACTCTACAATGGATAAAGGGACATAGCGGATCACTTGGCAATGACGCCGCAGACCAGCTAGCCAGAAGAGGATCAGAAACTCTGACGGAAGGACCAAACCCCTTCCTGCCTCTGCCGCTCTCCCAGCTGAGAACCTGGATACGGCAGCGCTCGCAGAACCAACACAACCAACGCTGGACACGCACAACTGACTGCAGACAGGCAAGAACAGCAATACCAACAACCGCACCCAGACTGACACGCCGTCTACTTAACATGCATAGACGGGACCTCAAAACCATCGTGGGAACCCTAACGGGTCACATTCCCTTAAACAAACACCTATACAACATCGGAGCCACAGACAGTCCACTCTGCAGAGGATGTCTATCCGAAGAAGAATCAGCTGCCCACGTAGTCCTGGAATGCGAGGTAGTAGCAACTCAACGACAAAAAATCCTGGCCAACCCCAGGTCACTCCTCCAAGCCTGCGAAGCACCCAGGAAACTTCTGCGCTTTTGGGAGGAGTTGGGCTGGCTACAGATATAGCCAGCACACCCTGACGCACAATGGACCAACCTTGAGTCTAAGTGCGGAAAAAGGAGTCCAATTACATTACATTACATTAGCTACAAACACCGTAACCTTCGCATTTATACATTACTTATTAGGATTAGAATTGCTGAGCTGATAGAGAGTATTAGTTAATACTTACATATTAGCTAACACTAGATATTTGAGGCACGTTGTTCTCCTAGGACTGCCAGATTCGTCGTAGTTCTTGAAAGCTTCGAAGAAGTCCGTGTGGGCCTTCTCAAACTCTCCTTCCCGTAAGTGCATTTTGCCGCCGCATTCTGAGACGATGAACGAACACTTTGAACAACTACCAAGTACCTAGCTAGTACCACAGAAAGAGTAATTCTGTTGACATAGGTACAAAGACTGGCGACCGCCAGATGCTAACAGAGTACGGTTGCCGATGAAATAACAAACTGATGAACGACTTCGCTGTGCAGACTAAGACATCGAATGTTTATAACAAAATTGACAAAATAAAAAAAATATAGGAAAAATAGAAAATATGGTAGCGGACATCATTCTTGAAAAGCTAAGAGCAGAACCGAGTATGTTTATCTATATTTTTATGTAGATACAGAAATAATAACATTTACCTCGAATAACACCCATGATAAGAGGATGCGGTATTGCAGACTTGATGTGCAAGGACTGTTCGTACAGAGCTTTTAATTTCTTGTTGTTCTTCTGTGCCGTATACATTTGGATCTCTAGTGCGTATATCTCTAGTAGTTGCGTGCCTTTCTTCAGGTCGTCTTCGCCTTCGTCAGTCTGGAATATGACGCTATTATCTTTAGTTTTTTCAATGGAGAAATCTTCTTCAACTTCACTTCTTTTTCTTTTTAGAACTCTCTCGCGTATGGGCGTCTGAAAAGAGCCTATGACTAGTACTTTCTACAGTTGGTAGAAATAACCAGTGTGGTGCAAGTATAAGGGAGACAAATGAGGTTTTCAAATGTGTTAGTTGCTTATGGTTGGATAAGTAATTTTTAATCATACTTAAATCTATTCTTGTACCTTTTTTTGTTATGTTTAGTAATCTTCAGTCAAGGATTACCCATTGTAGTGTATGTCAAGTAAACTAATTTTTCTTTATTTTTCCTAGAAATATCCCTTACAAAAGTAACTTCCTAAATCTAAACACTATCTCTAACACTCATGGTGGGGGAATAAGATCTGCACTGTGCCCCACAGTGGGATGTATTGTGCAAGCTAACCTATGCCACAAAACTTTTGCTAAGAAAATTTTTGCTAAACAATACACAGCTAAACTAAGAACAACACACCAACAGAAACCAATAAGAAATAAAATTGACCTAACATTCTATGTTTTGACACAAATAGGTCCTTAATAAAAATAAAGAATTTGGTTACCTGACAACTTTGATGTAGTTGCTTCAATATCTTTGCTAATTTGTTAAAGTCTCCTCGATCATAGTAGAGTTTCCCTAGTTTAGTATTAGTTTTGAACCACAGCCGGTCATTCTTAGCATCCTTCAGAGCCTCCAATGTGGTTTCGTAAAAATCTTGGAGAAGTTCCATCTGTAAAAATTAAAACATTTAGTCATATTCTAAATTAGCTGATGAATATCACAAATTTCTTACAATCTGCACCAGAAGTAAAAATAATCAGTCAAAACTTTGACCTCTAGGCTGCGGAGACTCCAGGCACAATAGATTTCTTATTGCATTTTGGACTGATCCAAGCAGACAAGAGGTTGACAATATTCTGTAATGCTAGAATTGGAGTTATTTATCTTCAGTTAGTATAATAACTAAATAATTTATTTGCTTTTGGTACCGTGTAAGAAAAAATAGTAGAAAAATGTACACACATCACTTGTACTCACATTCCTAGATGTAGATATATAGTCTAGGATGGAGTTGATTGATTTTTCAGAGTGGTTCCGGGTGACTGCACTCTTGATGTATGTTAGGAGCTGCTTATACCTTGCCATCATTTCTGTGAAATTACTCTGAAAATAGGAACAAGGCTTTACCATTGCACATTAAACTAAACCTATTTTATTTCACTACTGATAGTTCATAGTTATTTATTCATAACAGATTTGTTACAGGTCATTTAGTATAAATAAGGTAAAGCTTAAGGGCCCGGCGACAGCGGCTCGCAGTTTCGAGGTGCGATTGGCTATTATTTCATTTCGGGGAGGTTGTTTGAAAGAATAACTATCCAGTGACACGCATAAATACTGTTCGAATACAAATAATACAATAATATAAGGGAAATGTGCTTGAGTCAGAAATCATTTTGGTATTAGGTAAACGTAAGGCCAAACATACTAATACCAAAATAATTTCTGATTCGGGCATGTTTCCCTTATATTATTGTGTTATTTGTGTTCGAATAGTATTTATGTGTGTCACTGGATAGTTATTCTTTCAAACAACCTCCCCGAAATGAAATAATAGCCAATTGCACCTCGAAACTGCGAGCCGCTGTCGCCGGGCCCTTAATAACTATCTATGAACACAGGATAAAAGTAAAAAATAATAACAACAACAACTCAATGAGTAGGTATAAGTAAACATGAAATTTACACTGCTTTAACAACAGGCATAAGCTGATCTCTAACTTGGATGTAGAAATATGGTGACCAAACTAACATACCAATTTAAAATTAATTTTAATCATCTGCTTGAGTGCCTTGAAACCCCATTCCCCCTTATCACCCCCTTCAAGCTCAAGCACTCTCTGAAAGCTTGTCAGGGCGGCCTGAGGTTCATCTTCCTTCAGTGCTTTGCTGTTGTAGTACTGGTTCTCTAAGTCTACATCAGGTTCTGAGTTACTGTCTTCTGAATATTCCTGGTAAGGACGGGCAGAAACTATTAATACCTGCTGTAATATTATGGTAAACAACAATAATAATAATAGTAAACTAGGACACTTCGCGACAGCTGTGGCTCCAGAGAAAGAGATCACGAGGCGGTAAACAACGGAGTTGGACCAATAAGAAATTGTGCAACTTCTTTGCGACTCTTAAAGTCCTAGCAAAACCAAAAAGCTTTTAATAAGTAAGATATGCTTATAAAAGAGACAAAACGGGTTATAAATTTGAAATGCCGGGTTCATGTCGGCTAGAATACTGTGATCATGATATGATCGTGTAAACATGATATCGGGAGATGATGGGGTGGCCGTTTTAATATAAAGTGATTCATACCAATCCATAATCCTCTTCCTCTTCGCACATGTAATCATCGTCATTGTCAGACATTTTTCGAAAATTCTCTAAAACTTCTAATTAAAAACTAAGAGCAGAAAGAAACAACGAAACGAACGCAACAAACACACAAGCAAGATTATTTAATTTATTATCTGACTGCTGGCTGGCTATATCTGGCTGGCAATGACATGACAATACTGTTGACAGATGCTGACACTGGCATAAACTTATCACATACCCAATAAGAATGCGTTCACTTATTAGATGTATTCCAAATTTTGGAATATATATCTATGAAGTGAACGCTTTCTTAACCGCCCTTCATTCATTGGGTGATTGTAACACCAATAGAAGTAGAATACTACTTTCCCGCGCAAATATAGTTTCTAGAAAAGAGATGTAAAATGGTTTATTTACTGCTACCAAATTATTACGGTTATTCCGATGCAGTTTTTGTAAACAAAGAAAGTGTTTACTGTCATTTTTCAAGCGTATTTAAACGGCAATTCAGGAAACGTTTTTGAATAGGTGGGAGAACTAAGTGGTTGTTAGTCTTCGGACCGAGCAGACGTGTCGCTATTTTTTTCTAAAAATCTTAAATCTACTTATATACAAATATAAACTCTATTTCCACAAGGTTTAAACTGATAATTAGTTGAAGTGTGGTGTTAAGATAATACTAAGTGACAGTACGAATCATAACCGCGAACAATAACAAGTGACTACACGCGTCGCACCTCACCCCCGCGGGAACGGCTCGGCTGCATTTTTTGTCGCGGTCATCTCGTTCCGGACACAACAGCAACAACGTGCAGTGCACTACATAACTTGCAAAATGCCTAAGCATAACGAACCAAGATGCAGTTCGCAGCCTGATTTATCGAAACTAAAAGCCCTATCGCCAGTATCTATGATAACTGCTAAAAAAAGAAAAAAACCAGAACAATGCGATTGTAATAACGAAGTTAAAGAGCTGCGCTCTGAGATGTCGCGATTGACAGCATTAATAGAAAAACTTGTTACATCGCAGGATCAAACCTTAGCCGCAATGCAAGACAGCATCGCCGACATGAGCTCCGAATTAAAGGATATTAAGGCCTCAACATCAACTCTCGTCCAAGAGCAAATCACTATCAAAAATAATATCGCGGGATTGGACGGGAAGTTGTCAACACATGAGGAGAAGATTAACATTCTCGAGTCTGGCCTCACGGCTTTGAAAACCACATCCTCAACAGACAAATATCAGCTGCTCACAAGCGAAGAAACAATTCGTGAGTTACACGAACGTTTTAACCGTGGCAGGAACGTGATCATCTCAGGCTTGCTGGAGGAGTATTCGGCCGATGCAGGCGAGAATACCGACAAAGATGAGCAGAAAATATTTTCCATACTTTCTACAATTAATAAAGACTGCCCCAAACCAACCAAAATCGTGCGTATTGGAAAGTATGTACCTGAAAAGTGCCGTAGAGTTAAAGTATGTTTCGGTAGCCAAGAAACCGCCATGGCACTATTGCGTAACAAGTCGAAATGCCCAAGCCATATTAGGATCTTTTCCGATCAAACACCGTTACAGTACAGGTTTCTCAACGACCTAAAGATTGAATTAGATCGCCGTAAGGATAACGGTGAACAGAATCTTACTATAAAATATGTGAAGGGCACTCCCACAATAGTGAAGGACGTCCAAAAAAACTACCCGCAAAAAAACTAAATCGGACAGCAAATACCTTCTGCTGTGGTACTGCGACGACGACAAGAATAAATGACAGAATAACTCATTCCATATCATACGACTACAAAGACATACCTGCACAATCATCCACATCACTAAATTTTTTTTACGCTAATGTACGTAGCATATGTGCGTCTGGCAAATTCGATGAGTTGAAATGTATTCTAAAAGCCACAAACTGCGTTACACATCTGATCATACTAACTGAAACATGGATAAAAAATGAGATTGAAGCAAAAGCGCTTTATCTACCGAACTACACGCACATCTATAACTACCGCAAAGATAAAAGAGGTGGAGGGGTGTCTATATATGTACACAATAGCTTACAACATGAATTATCTGAAGAAGTACATGACAACGGAATACACTATCTATGGATATATTTGAATAAATTCTCATTGCAAGTTGGAGCTATTTACAATCCTGACAGAAAAAACCTTAACACTTTTTTTGAAAAGTACTCGTTGCAGTTGGAAAGTAAAAAAAGAGGTATCGTATTTGGAGACTATAACATAGATTTGTTAGGAAGCAGTAGGGACACGGCAAGCTATATGGATATGGTGAACATAGCTGGTTACGACATTCTTAACAAAATAGATGAGAACTACTGTACCCGGGAAACCATAACAACAAAAACCATACTGGACCATGTCTCCTCGAATCTATACAATGATCGTTTTCACTTAACCATTATGGAAACACCAATGTCTGACCATAAGCAGATTTATGTTGAGCTACTAAAATATAAACACAATACAAAACAACGCTACTCTTACGAAGCAATTGATTACCCTGAATTGTACAAACGTATGAAGACTATAGACATTAACGAAACCAACAAGGATCACAACTACGATACCCTGGAATTCCATTTACGAGAACAAGTGAAACAAAATAAAACAACAAAATTCAAAATACTTAACTTACCACAAGATGACTGGATTAATAAGATGATTATAACTGGAATACACAAAAGAAACACATTATGGCAAAAAGTGAAGGAAAACCCAAAGGATAAAGAGATACAAAAACTATTTACAAAAGAAAAAAACGACTTACATAAATTAATAAAAACTGACAAAAAAGAATTTTACTATAGATCTTTTAAAAATTGTAACAATGACCCTAAAAAGATTTGGAATCTCATAAATACACTAGCTAATAACAGAACTAAAGCGGAACTTAAACCACCCAAACTTATTATTAATGCTAATACTGTTACTGACGGAAATGATATCTGTGAGGAATTTAATAATTTCTTTTCCTCGATTGGTACCAACCTAGCAAATAAAATACCGAATCATCGTCGTGATGATACATCTAAAACCATGACTTTCAATGAAACAAAACCAATGCATACATTATCAAACTTTGATCCATGCACATTAAAAGAAACTACCGATATAATAAAAAGTCTAGATTCAAATTGTAGTACAGGAATTGACGGTATTAATACTAAAACAATAAAATGTCTATGTGAGGTGATAGGAAGAAACTTAACTGATTGTATTAACAAGTGTATGAATATGGGTGTCTTTCCTGACAGTCTAAAGGTTGCGAAAATCACGCCAATTTATAAATCTGGCTCCAAATCCGACCCAGGAAACTATCGGCCCATATCTATACTACCAGTAATATCCAAGATTTTTGAAAGAGTCGTACACAAAAGGATTATTGAACACCTAGAAAAGTTAGATTTTCTATACAATCGTCAATACGGATTTCGTTCAAGATCCAGCACCCTATCAGCTGTAACAGATTTAGTGACCAAAATAAATACTGAAATAGACGAAAAAAAAATTGTATTAGGAATATTTATCGATTTAAAAAAGGCCTTCGATACAGTAAGCCACTCATTACTTCTTGCAAAATTAAACGACTTAGGAATATGCGGATCAGCTTATCAACTACTAGAATCATACTTAACTAATAGAACTCAAGTCGTAAGAATAGGAACATATACAAGCAACCCGCATAGGATCGAATGCGGTATCCCTCAGGGCTCCATATTGGGCCCGTTGCTTTTTTTGATTTACGTAAACAACATTTGTAAAGTTGATTTGACGGGGCAGATAACACTATACGCCGACGACACATGTCTCTTTTATTTTGGAAAAAACCTTGGTGAAATTATAAATGAAGCACAGAACGATCTAGCGAAGTATAATACATGGTGTCAGTGTAACCTTCTTACTATTAATACCCAAAAAACATCTTTCATGATATTTTCATCAAAAAATAAAAAGTTATCTGATCATCCACCGCTGATTATAAACAACGATATACTACTCAGATCGCACCAGGAAAAATACCTAGGCCTGCTCCTAGATGATAAGTTGACCTGGAAGCCTCATATCAGTTCCGTTAGAAATAAGATGATTTCCCTTACTGGCGCCTTACGTAGAATGTCAAATTGTGTTCCTCATAAATCTCGACTAATGATATACAATGCACTTGTAAAATCCAACTTAGATTACCTGATTGAGATCTGGGGTTGTGCTGCAAAAACAAACCTTAAACCACTCCAAATAGCCCAAAATAAAATAATAAAAACACTATTCCACTACGATAAGCTAACACACACACCAACACTATACAAAAAATCAAATTTGCTTAACCTAAATCAGATTTATACACAAAATATATGCACTTTAATAAAAAAAATTATGTCCGGTCAGGTACACTCACAAACGACTTTTATCAAAAGATCTTACATGCACAGCTTACGAAATACAAACAAAATAAAACTACATGTACCTAGAACAAATTATGGCAAAAAAAATATTCTCTACGACGGGTCCAAAATATTCAATAAACTGCCGAGCGAAATAAAGGATATTGCTAAAATTCACGCATTCAAAGTAAAACTTAAAGCTTATGTTAGCGAAAACATAGAATGATTATTAACATTTATCCATATACTCCAAACATTTATTAGTATATTCGCATAAATATAAATACTTTTCTGCTAAAACCTGTAGGTATAACCTTGTAAGTATTAATCGTAACATAATTTTCGTTATAATGCAGAACTCACTGAGGCAATTGATGCGCCAGGCGTTGGATGCCCTCTCTGTGTAGTTTATCTATGATACATGATAACAAAACTACGAGTAAGTAGTTTAGCCCACGCCTACAGAAGTACCTACACCTAGAACAACACACATACAGGCCGCGCTGGGGAGCACTCCGCCACTACGTACCTATCTTTTATCATGGACTACCTTAAGTTTTTTATATACACGCGTTTTTTTTTTTTTTGTTTACATATATTTTCTCTTTTATTTTATTGTTTTCTGTCTGTTTCCTGAACGTAGTAGGTACGTACGAACTCTGTCGAGGACCAATACCTACACCTACCTATTACCCAACTAAGTAACTGATTCAATGACTGACTAACCTGGATACCTCTGCCCATCCATAAATACCTACCGACATAAACATTTTATTTACAAGTTGCTTACCTTAGAATCTTTTATGGGTCATTGATTGAGTGGGTACCTACCTACTCAGGTATTTTTTAATAACAATAGATTTATCTGCCCCATTATTTAAGTACAGATATAAATAAAACAGTTTCTTTGTCCTTTATACGTTTATTAGTGTTTATCTGCATAAGTATTTTTTGTTCACGTTTTGAGAAAGTTAGCAGATAGACCTATCATAATAAGATTGTCTGCAAGGTACAAAATTAATTCTAAGCACCTACCTATTAGCTGACTATCAACCATTATCTTATAACTAGCTACTTATAGTATTAAGACTCATTATAAGTGGGCTGAAAAGTCCTTTCTATGAGTTGTAAATAAATTAATAATAAAGTTTCTTTAAACCGAACTAAATTCCCGCTCAAAACAGCTGTTTACTGCGGGTTGGATGGATGAATGGTTCAATGAACTTGGCTCAGGCGGAAACAGCTGAAATTGGATGTTCGAAATGTGCTCTACTTGACTTGGCTGGTTCGTTTGTGTCGGTTGGCATCGGTTGACTTGACTGGCGGATGTCAGTAGTGTAGTGGGCGGCGCCGCCGCGGCGGTTTAAAGCGAGGTAGGTTTGAGAAAACATCATATTATGTGTGTGAACCTAGTCGGCTCATTTTTTATGTTCGTTTGTATCATTCTGTCTAAAGACACTCCTGGCGGCGCCGACATTAAAAGCGTCCCACACGATCGATGCCGTGTATGTAAGCGATTGTCGGCCGAATCGGTCGATACGACTGTCAATGACCCACCTTCATCGAAGGAAAGGCGTGCTTGTGAACCGTGGTCAGAACCTGGTCAGTGACCACAGTCATCAACCGTGTAGAATCTGTATGATGAAAACAGATGTTTGTTTCCCGTGTACGTAAACTACTTTATTTCTTTTATTATTAATTATTATTGCGCATTTATTTACAAAAAGGGTTCGAACGTTTTTGTATAGAGCCTGGCATACTTACCTACCTAACCTAAGTACCTACTAGTCCGCCATTTTGGCGGTTAGTAATTTGGTAAAAACACATACCTATTAATTGACAACCTGAAAAAAACAGAAACAGCTTCACGACTTTGATCCCCAGGCAAGGTAGATATCCCTTCAGATCTCCCAGTACCAAGTAGGTACTAATTCAATATTCTTTGAGGATGTCTAAGGGGGGTAGTCAGAGGTACGTACAAACATTACATTTGGCACATACCCACATTTTGCAGTAGTTAGTATTCCATACCTGACAGGTTGCAAGCCCATCGCCGCTGTTAGAATACTACCTGGTTTCCTCACGATGTTTTCCTTCACCGTTTAAGAGCACTGGCATTGCGCACATAAATTTTTCGATAGAAAAATCCATTGGTGCACGACCGGATTCGAACCTGCGACCTTACGATCGGAAGGCGAGGTCACTCCCACTAGACCACCGATGCTCTATTGACAACCTAAATGATTAGATTAATAAAAACAAAAAGTTCTGTGATAATCCTAAAAAAATTATAACTTTTTGAGATATTTAAGTTTAAAAACAACAAACATAAATATTTTCCAAGAAAGTAAAATTCTTGTTTTGTGTACCTACTTACCAGTTAGCACTTAAAGGATACAGTCAGTAGTGGTATTTTATTCCCCAGTAATTTGATCAAGTATGAAAAATACCCAAGTAGAAAGCAAATAAATTAGACCAAACTCATATTTTTAAGAGCCCCCATTTTCGTAAAAATTATAAAAATGTTTTGAGGGAGAAAAACATGTAAAGAAGTCAGCACGGCAACACTAATAACAAAAAAAACATTCACTGTCAGGTTGACTTGACATTCCCGTCACTTCAAAGTGATGTGCCAACTCCAAGGAATTTGAATACAAGTAAACACCAACTTAAGGTCAAAATATATAAGAGATCACGTCAATGCTTAGAGCATTTAGAACGGGAGTTGCCAAGCGCTACTTTTAGTACTAAAATCTTTCTACCGGTTTTCGCGGGGGGTGAGGTAGTACGGTACAGAACACATTTACATAATCACGCATACTAATGCAGAAAAATTAAGCGTCCCTATAAACGCACACGCAAGTAAAAGCTGTACACCAACACAAAAACAATAACACAATTGAAGAATTACTGTTGTTACACTTTTGTTTAGTTACACACTAACACAAAAAAGTAGTGATGGGTTGTAAAAAGACCGACAAAATGAATGATTTCATATGAATGAAATCAGGGTGGTTCAAAATCATATACTTTTCCTTTTTTTTAACCGACTCCAAAAAAAAGGAGGAGGTTATAAAGTCGGCTGTATGTTTTTTTTTATGTTTTTTTATGTTTGTTACCGCATAACTCCGTCATTTATGAACCAATTTGAAAAATTTTTTTTTGTCTGAATCTGAAACTATACCCTATAGTTTCAGATTGGTCCCATAGAAATTTCACCAAAATCGGTTGAGTAGTTTGGCTTTTAAAATTAAATTTCGTATTTTTTACAAGCTTTTATCTAACTTGCAATGTACTATACGTCGGCAATGTATTTAGTTAGTTCGGAGAACCACTTCCTCTATCCTACGGAGTTGAATTTTTGCAATGACGATGATAATGCATTTTATGGTAGGTATGCATAACCACAACGGACATCCAGGATTGGCTCCAGATAAAGGAACTCTTCAACGGTCAACAGGACAGCCACGAAATTTTGTGTACGCATTCTATTAGGATAGCCGGTTAAAAGATCCACTATGACAGGCTGCTGCACTCAAGAATGGCTCCTAATGAGAGAACTCTTCAACGATCAACAGCACAGTCACGAAATGTTGTGTACGGACTCTATTACGATAGCCGTTTAGATGATCCACCATGACAGGCTGCTGAACTCAAGAATGACTCCTAATGAGAGAACTCTTCAACGGTCAACAGCACAGTCACTAAATTTTGTGTACGCATTTTATTAACGATAGCCGGTTATAAGTTCCACCATGACAGGCTGCTGAACTCAAGAATGACTCCTAATGAGAGAACTCTTCAACGGTCAACAGCACAGTCATGAAATTTTGTGTACGCATTCTATTAGACGACGACGACGACGACGGTAAAAAAGTAGCCCATGTCCCTCTCCAGCTAACATACTACAGCTATACAAAAATCACGTTTATACGATTCTGTGTTCAAAAAGTACAAAGCAAATAGCAATAAACCAACGACACAGCACAACTAAAATTTTAAGGGAGCTCCATAAAGCGACGTATTGAAGGCAGAATGACAGAGACAGTTTTTGTAGAGTTCAATACTGAACCTCCTTTTTTTAAATCGGTTAAATATGGGTACAAAAAACATCGCATTTTATTCTAATTTTACGTTCATTCCATCATTCATTCAATCGATTTCGCTCAACTAGTCCCCACACTACGCCTTCTACCAAGGAATATAAATTCACCGACACTTCCTACCAAGACGTTGGCGTCGTATTAAAACTGTCGTAACTGGTATTCCATTAAATATAAATTAAACGTAATTACAAAAACAATTGACTAAAATATCAATTACTTGTGATAGGAAATACCGTGTTCCCTAAAGTTTGATGTCTCTGATCTCCTTTTACACCGAAATACCGCACAATTCACCATTTTTACTGAGCACTACTTCGCGACACGAAACGACAACTAATGGCCGCGCGGTGATGAGTGAAGTAGTTTTATATAACGTGCATGGCCAAGTCGCGTCTTATGGCCGGCAGAGGGGTACGCCTTGCGTTAACATCTCCAATTCTAAATGCTCTAAGCGTCAATGGCATGACAGAACAACAAAACACACGAAGCACAACGAAATTACGAACAACGCGAAACGAAGTCGAAACATTGTGTGATTTTCAAATCAAGCAAAAAAAAATCAACACTCGCTATTTCAATTCAACTAATTGAATTTGTTCCACGACACTAAAAAATTATTCCTACTTTATGCTCCAAGTTAGAGTGAGACATAAACTCTAAAACGTAAGGCACTATCTCTTTCATGCGGTGCGTTCCAGGGTATTCGCGTCACGATGTTGCAAAATACTTTTTCTAAAGGGTTGCCAGGCCTTCTTTAATGTTGCAAGAACATCTTGGTTCTACTTATGTTTAGAAAAAAAAGGAAGGTTCTAGATTTTTTTAATATCCGTAATATTATTAAAATAATATGCTATTTCACTTAAATAGCATACAGTCTTGCTTCAAGCTCAAGCTTATTTTTATACCAACCTCCATGAATTTGAACAACTCCTTTAAGTCTTTCGGACCTACTGCATGCAGCCGAGCCGTCAAACTTTACTGAAGGCTGCAGCCAGCCTTCTCTCATTTCATGTCAGTCTGAGTCAGTCATTTCCGTTTCGTTTGTTGTTTTTCCCGTTTTCCCGCCATATATAAATGACAGACTGGCTGATAGATAGGTCGGTCAGCTATTTGTAAATAAATTAAATATCATACATAGCCGATTTATAATTAATTTAATTTGATTCATACCAGCAAAGCAAACGTGTATCCTGGCTATTATTACCTTTAGTTGATTTTGAAAAGTAAAATGTCTTTCGCTAACGGTAAAGAAAATGTTCTCAATGGTATCAACAACGTGCAAATCAAGGTTAGTATTTTCTACTATAAATATTAGTTATTCGTAGTTAGTTAGGTAGTACTTTATCTAGTTAGTTTTTATCTAATAGGTAGTATATTTATTAGTGTTCTTGTTTATTGTAGTCTCCAGTAAAGAACAACATTTTGACCGAGAGAAACGGCGACGTAAATGAAGAAACAATGGAAGTAGAAAAAGTTAACCAAGTGGCAGAGTTTGACCCTCAAAAAGAACCGCTCCTTCGGGAGAATCCCCGTAGATTTGTCATCTTCCCTATCCAGTACCCTGATATCTGGAAAATGTACAAAAAAGCTGAAGCTTCCTTTTGGACTGTGGAGGAAGTGGACCTATCCAAGGTATGATTTAGCTTCCTACACATTTTAGTACTTCCAATCTGTTATGATTTAAAAAACCTATAGGTATAAAATTTAAGAATAAATGTTATTTTTAAACCCTTAGTAGGTAGGTACCTACACTTATCTATCACTTAGCTACCTTCTTCTTGCTTCATAGAAGCATTTATAAATAAATTCAATCAGTTTAATTTTACATTGCCCATTCCATTTCAAAAGTACATATATTTGTATGTGGATTCAATTTCATTTTCTTTTCTGGTTGTTATTTGACAATTTATATTACAAATGTTGTGCATTACTCTGTGGGCTGTGGCACATCTTTTATGTTTTTTGTAATAAACACACTGTGCATTGGAAAATGAACGAATAAATTAATCTACTTTTAACAAGTCGTCTAAGGTTGTGTTTATTAAAAATCTTTCACTTGGGCAATTTATATACCTACCTATACCAGGTTATAATTAGCATATCAACCATAATAAAACTAGTCTTGCTAATGGTATCAGTGTCACATAATTTTAATATTTACAGGATCTGGCAGATTGGGAGTCCTTGAAAGACTGTGAGCGTCACTTCATCAAGCACATCCTGGCATTCTTTGCAGCTTCTGATGGCATTGTCAATGAGAACCTGGTGGAGAGGTTCTCACAAGAAGTGCAGGTCACTGAAGCTAGGTGCTTCTATGGGTTCCAGATTGCAATGGAGAATGTACACTCTGAGATGTACTCTCTCCTTATCGATACTTACATCAGAGATCCTAAAGAAAGGTAAGTAGCCCAGCAATGCAATGTTGCAACAAAATTATAGGTATGTAATCAGGACCAGGAATTGCATGCTTACATGAAAAATAAAATATGTTATAGGTACTATTCTCCTAAAAAGTTAAGATTTATCATAAAAAAAAAACCATATTACCTAAATTAAATTAAGAGATAAAATAAAATAAAGGCTTTATCTGATAAACATAGTACCTACATACATAAGTAGTTTATAAGTACCTTAGGTAGGTATAAACTACTTATTTTATTTCTATACAAAATATTTTAAAAATTTTCCATAACATGCTTGAAGTTAATTTTTTAAATCAACAAGTAATTCACACAGAGTTATTACTGTGATAAAGTTACATACCAAAGCACTGTTTAGCAAGATATGTTTATATGAGTGTCATACTGTCAATTATTAATATTGTAATTATTTAGTATTACATATATAAGTATACTCGTATCACTGTTAGGCTACCACACTTAAACCAGTACACTGGCTGGATGCAAACTGTAAATAGTCTTACTAATCCTACTACCAGGTTTGTAAGTATGGATGGATGTTTGTTACTCTTTCACACCGGAATGGCTGAACGGATCCGGATGAAACTTGGCAGAGAGATAGATTATAGTCTGGACTAGCACATAGGCTACTTTTTATACTGTGGGAATACCGGGATTTAAATCTGCGCGGGTGAAACCGCGGGGCGCAACTAGTGTATTATTATCTCTGTAAGTGAACTCTGTTCTTTGGGAAAGTAAATATATTTAACCACTACTAGTATTGAAGATGATTGTAGTAGAAGGTAAATTTAAGGTTTATTAAGGTAGGTAAGGTTTATTTAAACAAGCAATATTTTTCAGGGATTTTCTCTTCAATGCTGTAGAAACCCTTCCCTGTGTCAAGAAGAAGGCCGACTGGGCTCTGCAGTGGATCGGCAGCAAGACTGCAACCTTTGGGGAGCGGATAGTGGCATTCGCGTCCGTGGAAGGCATCTTTTTCTCAGGAAGCTTCGCCTCGATATTCTGGATGAAGAAACGCGGTCTGATGCCGGGCCTGACCTTCAGCAATGAGCTCATTTCTCGTGACGAGGTGTGTATTCTGACGACCGCAGTGGCCCAGCGGGCGAGAGTCCGCCTGCGACGCATGAGGTTGCGGGTTCCATTCCCGTCTCGGAACAAATTTGTGTGCGATCTGCACTGATAAAAGCAACAACTTTGATTATATGACTAGCGGCCTGTCCCAGCTTCGCATGGGTGGACATATTTTTTGTGAACATTTTAGGATAAACTTAGGACTCCCGCGATTTGTAGCCCACGAAGGTGAAAATACACGTGCCAGTAAAATGGAACAGTACCGGGCATGCAAGTTCCAGGCATGCAGGATTTACGGACACATTGTGGATACATTTGCAAGTTAACTCGTCAGGTCAGGTGTTGCACGTTCACACATGCCGGTTTCGTAGACCCCCGCGACCCCTCCCTCACGTGGCAGACCAACACGTCAGGTACTGGTACGCCTGTACCTGTCGCGACGTTCACACTTTCGTAGCCCCCCCGAGTCCCCTCCCTCACGTGGCATGCCAGTACCTGACCTAAAATAGAATGTTGTGCTAACTACATGTATGCCAGGTACAGGCATGCCAATTAGCGTATGTGCCTGTACGCCTGTAGCTTGCATGCAAGTGTGCTAGCTATGATGGGCATGTGTATTTTCACCATTATGCCCACGTGAGAACCTGAGTGAGAATTGGCCTCGCTGTCGCGCTTTCTAAAGCGCACTAAAGTTTTTAATTTCGTAATATCTTTTGAATGGAATGTCCGATGGAAAAAATCAAGAGGTAATCTACAGGTATTGAAAATAATTTATTTGGATAAGAACTAATATAAAGGTATAGAAACTATAGTCTGTTTTTGGTCGACATTTCTATCAACATTTTAAATGTAGAAAAGTAGTTGTAGTAACATAACTACAATAGTTAGACGTATGCTATCACTTTACTTATTTGTAGATAATGATGTGTTCTATAATATTGTAGAACATTTTTTTGCTCTATCATCTATAGTTTTCGCAGCGCATGCGGTGAAAACCATTTTATATTACACCTCGGGTTACATTTTTTATGTTTTAGTAGGGATCCCTAATTTTTTTCAGTTTTAAATGTAGCCTATGTTACTCAGGGATAATGTAGCTTTCTTATGAGAATTTTTGAAATTGGACCAGTAGTTTTTGAGCCTATTCGAAACATACAAACATACAAAGTTTTCCTCTTTATAATATTAGTGTAGATGTAGATAGTGTAGATAACCAGTGTTGTCCATTGATTGAGCACTGTTATCAACGTAACAAGAATTATATTTACTTTAAATCTTATTAATAAAATAAACTTATCTCGCACGCAGGGCCTACACACAGATTTCGCGTGCCTAATGTTCAAGCACCTCGTCCAAAAGCCTTCGAAGGAAAGCGTGCTGCGGATCATCAAAGACGCCGTCGTCATAGAACAGGAGTTCCTAACAGACGCCCTCCCCGTCCGACTGCTTGGCATGAACTGTGAGCTCATGTCGAATTACATCGAGTTCGTTGCGGATCGCCTGCTGATGGATTTGATTGGAGAAAAGGTTTGTTAGTTTTTTGTATAACAGCAGTACGAGTCATGTTGGTTAGAAACTACACCAAAAAAATACAATATTTTTTTTTAATTTTCCCCAACATAAACCCAAGCATAATTATTCGCACGTTACCGACCTCACATCTGCTGCACCGTTATAAACGGTCAACAGTGGTCATGCTCTGTTTGATTTTGATTAAACGGTAGGTAATTTGATCATTCCACTGTATTTTCCAGAAACTGAGATTAAACCATTGATTTTGTTACAGCATTACAACACAAAGAACCCATTCGACTTCATGAACCTCATATCTCTCGAAGGCAAAACTAACTTCTTCGAGAAGAAAGTAGGCGAGTACCAAAAGTGGGGCGTCATGTCCAACCCACTCGACAATGTATTTACATTAGATGCAGAGTTTTAAGATCAAACCTTTAGTGTAGACAGACAGTATTATGTACCAATTCCTACCGAGTACAAGAAACACTCGAATATAATGTAGGTACCTACTTACAGATTGTTTTTACAAAATAGGTGATCTATTCCTTGACATAATAATATGTAGTAGACTTACTGCCGGTTTATGAAAGCTCGGTCAAAGCTAATGGCTGTCAAGTCACTTGCTATCTCTATCTAATTCAAAAGAAAAGCTGAAATCGCAAGTGATTTGACAGCTGATTAGCTTTGATCGAGCTTTCAGTAAAGATTATTGAAGATTTATAAGCGTAGCTTAGCTACAATTTTTTATTCTACTCCATCCAAGTACTTACTTACCTACACAAAAATAGAGGAAGCGGAAGTAGTTGATGATGACCAAAAATTATTATTTACTCAGCAGCATCACGATTAAATAAATTGGTTTTTTGTAAACTGATAGATGAATTGGATAGTTTGAATAACGCAATCAAAGAATGTTTGATTTAAGATAGGTGTAAGAATATTGTTTTAGGGACAATAAAATACCAGTGGAGCTGGTATGATGGTTTTTTCTTGACCATTATTCACTATAAAATTGTGCCTGCTACAAATTGTGACTTAATGTAATTTTTAATGTAATATTTTTAAAGTATTCTAAGGGATAGATAGACTTAAGATTTTTAAAGATTAAAAAGCATTATGTAAATAATGCTTAACCGTTAAATGAATACTTCATATTCATATTTTCCGAACTAAGATTTTATATTTAAGTGTAAAAATTTTTTAAAAAAGTTGTATAAGTTATGTACACTATAAAACTAATCCATTTTAAAAACTAGATTGACACGGCATTATGTATATTTATCGTTTTTATAACATTCCTCGCTTTTTGGATTACAACCCATTTTGTTTTCTGTATTACATTCATACCTATTTCATAATAATTAAAATAAGTTGTTTAGTTGACGCTATAATAGTATTGTATTTGATATTAAATTTTTTCGCACTGCACTAAATGTTTAAATATTAAAATAATCCTACTAATATTATAAACGCGAAAGTTTGCAATTATGGATGGATATTTGTTACTCTTTCACGCCGGAACGGCTGAACGGATCTGGATGAAACTTGGCAGAGAGATAAATTATAGTCTGGAATATAGATAAATTATAGCACACAGATCTGCGCGGGCGAAACCGCGGGACGCAACTAGTAGGTCCATAATCTCTGACGTTGCTGGCATAAATGTCCCTAAAGGATCGATTGCTATAAAAATATGTTTAGAGGAGAGTGGAGGAATAAAACCTGTTGTGCCGACCTCACTTAGCGTGGGATGAAGGCAGGAAGATAATGATGATCAGTGATGGTGACAGACGGAAGGCGGAGCCCCAGCAATATTCGTATTTAAAACGGGGTACCGTTAGGATACGGAATAGTTTTATTTAATAATAAAATAAACATGTATTTAAGGAAAAGAAAAGCGAGCATTTCAGGTTCAGGTTATTGATACGTAGATATTGTTACTAATTTAACTAAGGATCTACTGTTGATCATGTCATGTGGATAGGCAGGTAACAATTTTTGCAATCATATAAATATAATATTACTTGACATAGTTCTGGCATACATACCTAAAAGTACTTTTGAATGAATCTACTAGGAGAATTCATTAAAATACTAAAACACATAAAAAAGCCGTCTTAAATTTTAGTAAATTTATTTATTCGTTTATTGCCTATCTTATACACACTCCATAAAAAATCATTCACATAAATTACAGTCCGTACTAACTAACGTTGCGCGCTTGGTTTCTTGTGTATTCATTCGCGCTATTAGTAGCAGACGTAGCAGTAAGTATAATTAAATTAAGGTGCTATAAGCAGCTTCTAACTTCACACAAGTTTTTTACGAAGATTAATACATTCGCTGTAATGTTCGAATCTTAGCAGAAAACATTGATGTTTGTGATATAGAAGTGACTATTTGTTGGCTGCCTTGTCCTT
Source organism: Plemyria rubiginata (assembly GCA_963576535.1). Taxonomy (NCBI): domain Eukaryota; kingdom Metazoa; phylum Arthropoda; class Insecta; order Lepidoptera; family Geometridae; genus Plemyria; species Plemyria rubiginata. Next base: position 14,093,956 of record OY754907.1, read on the forward strand.
GGCGAGGCGGCGCAGCAGGCGGTGGCCGGACAAGAACGTGAGGCCGCCGAGGGGCAGGAGGTAGCGCATCGTTTCAAACATCGACAGTTGCAGCCACAGCACTCCGTACAGGCCGAAGAAACCTGACCAAACAAAACAACTTTTAGGCTGATATTGCAGAACACGGACACCTTGTGGGCAGAGGACCACAGATTGGAACAGTCAAAATTTAAGCGCCGAAGGCCCTGTGTCAGATGGCGAGACGAACTCCATTATAAGCTTATGGCTCGTCGCTGCCTCAAGTCGTGAAGAGTGGAAACTGGGAACCATGGCTGGCTTATACCCTGCTGTGGTACCATAATGCCTCTATAATGATAATTCCGGAAATGAACATGGCCCACAGGAGCAGCTGACATGTGCAAGTTAAAGTTTGTTTTTGTTCACAGAACTGCTATGAACTGAGCTGCAAGAGATGTAAAGGAAAAACTCGTTGGCTGTCCCAGTGCAACTGACTTGGTGTTGGTTTGGTAAACTTTGGTAGAAAGCGCGCACACGGTTGACAACGGCGGACGCCACCCCGTCATTATCATCATCAGCCTACAGTAGTCCACTGCCGGACATAGGCCTCACCTATCCGCTTCCAGAATGAAGGATTCTGAGCCCTTCCCATCCACCGACTACCCGCAATCCTAACAATCGTCAGTCCATCGGATAGGAGGGCTCTCACACTTCGCTTTCCTGTTCGTGGTCGCCATTCGAGAACCTTTTTTCCCCAGCGGTTGTCAATTCTTCGAGCTATATGACCTGCCCATTGCCACATCAACTTGCTGATTCTGAGAGCCATGCCAGTTATCTTGGTTCTCCTACGTATTTACTCATACGGATTTCGGCAACCCGTAGATGAAGATAATTGAAAGTCATGTTGTGCAACAACCGCCTACATGTATGTGTGTGTGTAATGTAACTGTGGATTGAGTTACCGTCAGAGGTTTTCCCACCAAGTTAACATGAAAAGCTTCAAGAATTTTTTTATAAAGTCCTTCAGGGTAGGCAACGCACTGACAACGCCCCTGGTGTTGTTGTTGCCTATGGGCGACGGTGACGTTTGTGTATCTTTTACATAAAAAAAAATGTACGAAATGTGCGAGGTCTTTTTTTTTTTTTTATACAACTAGCTGATGGAACAAGCAGATGGCCCACCTGATGTTAAGTGGTAACCATCACCTATAAACAAAACATTGCCCCGTAGGTCACGCACAATAGGAACGTGCCCTACGATGCACTGCCCTGCGTCCATCAACTTGAGGCATACGGATGTTAAGCCTCATGTGCCTGTAATTACACCGGCGACCACACTCTTCAAACCGAAACACAGCGTTGCTGCTTGGCGGCAGAAAAAAGCGTGGTGGTAGTACTTCCCCGGACGAGCCCTTCACAAAGAGCTCTACTACTCTCTCTCTCTGGTCTCTGGTTGTGTAGGTAGGTAGTTGTGCGGTTGGTACCTGCGAGCGCGAGATGGAAGAGCAGCGCGGCGGGCGCGGCGGGCAGCGCGCGCAGGTTGGCTCGCAGCGCGGCCCACAGCGCCAGCAGCAGCAGCAGCGGCGCGGCGCACAGCGCGGCGAACACGTCGGACACGAGCCGCGCCGGCCGCGCCTCCGCCGCGCGGAACTGGTGCGCGATCTGCGGCCGCGCCGCGCCGCCGCCGCGCCCGCCGCGCGCTCCGCCCGCTGCATCTGTTACACAATACACGTCTACTATGCTGGAAACAGCCCCTTGATCACCTAACTTTTGTTGCATTCAAAATCCGGTTTCATATGTCAATTTCGGCACTTTTGCCATCGCAAATCTGCCAAAATTGACATATGCAACCGGATTTTGAATGTAACAAAAATTACGCGATCAGCCTGCTGGTCACTATACTGAAAACTATTTACTAGGCTACAAGCTAGTTACTATGCTATGCGTATACCGCATCAGCATCGCTGCGTACGGAGCGGACGGATTTGTTGCTTTGTATTGATTTGTATGGTGCAGCGTGCACTGGATCGGCATTTCAGCGCCCGAGACCGGTATTATTTTTGCTGATGACGTCATCCGCAGTGAACGCGCCATTCGGAATAGCTTTGAAAATACCGATACTGCCGATGCAAAATCCGGATGCAGTGGTACTATGTTGCGAACTAGTTACTATACTGAGAAATAGTTACTATGCTGGGAGCTAATTATTAAACTGAGAAATAGTTACTTAACTTAGACTAGTTGTAAGTTAAGTAGCTATTTCTCAGTTTACTATGCTGGAAACGAATAATACCAAGAATACCAAGAACTAGTTTCTCAGCTAATAGCTACATACATTTACGTTAGCATCTTACTAGCTCACAAGCTCAAAACCACAGCTAGACATCAGCCTCAGAAAGGTCTACCAGGAGCAAAGATCTTGAAGTACTTTCTAGCAAATATTGAGCATTTTTTCGACGAAATTATCGTGTTGACTATACAAATTTTTAGTTGTGCTTCTATATAGATAAATATAATGTAATACAGACCGACAGCGACTGCCTCTCCTCCAAAGCTGAAGTGGACGTCTCCGAGCGGCCACGCGATAGGGCTGGAGACGGCGCTGTCGCCGAGATATATAGTCAGCGAGTATGCGCCCGATACGCTGTTCAGGTGCTTTGCGATCGCTCCTACGTTCTGTTCAAAATATTCATTAATTTATACAATTGAATTGGGTATGTGCAAACTGTTAAAATCACACTAAAACACATTAAATAAGTCAGTTCCGATAATTGTTTTTTTAATATAAGCGCGCGCTTATTGAACTACCCACACCACGACAGTCGCGAGTTCCGTCATCATGGCGCCCGCCTTTCCGCCTCGTCTATGTTAGTAGTAATTCATTGATAAATAATAATTTTAAATTCGATGTGGCCTCTCCATACCTCCTTGTTTTACTAATTATTTTGTTATCTAGCTTAACAATTAGCTTATTGGGGAATCTTCCATTCACTATTGGCCATAAAAAAAACATTGAAAAATGAAATAAATAAATATCGCACAAGCGGCCAACTGCAGATAAGTTGGTAACACTATAAATGCTGTTGATCGTCTGACGATTCTCAGTTCTGAAGTTGGTAAACTCTGGTTGGAGGTTGAAGTTGACCAACTGCATTTCACATCACAAAAGTTATTATCAGAATCAGAGTTCAAATACTCAGGACAGGAATACATAAGCGACCGTGTACATAAGTGCACTAGGGATGGGGTTATAAAAAATGGATATGCAACTTGCCAGTTCGACTTTGTACGCCTTAGCGTTGTCGGGTTCCGCCACGAAGATGGTCTCGTCGTATTGGTTGGCGACGCGCACGAACGCTTGCTGTACCAGCACCGGCTTGTTGTACTTGTCTCGCACTGACAGCTTCAATGACACCCTGGAACACGCATGCATCACTTATCACTTAAAGTTCGAAATTCTACAAGGACAGAAAAGAAAAAATATGATCGAAATATGTACTTACTTCTGCAAATGATCGGCCTGCAGCTTGTCAGCAATTTTATTGGGGTAGGCCACAGTCGTTATCTTAGGGCTAGTGGTTCCGTCCACATCGCCGACGCCGATCTCCACGGCACTCACTTGGATATCTCCCAACACGGCAACATTCACACTCGCAGTGTTGCCGCCTGCGCTCAACGCGATCTTGTACAAGCCATATTGTGTCTTAATCTTGCCCAAGTTAAGAACGAAAATTGTAGGTTCGTTCGGTTTGGGCGTGAGCGGCTGTTTGGATAAAACAACGACGTCATCGGCTAGTCTTGTTCCGGATTGGGCGACGACTTCCTCGGGTTTTAGTCCTTCGATCGGCTGACCAATCAGGTTGGAGATGGAGATTTCAATGGTGTCAGAGTCAGATGTGATGTGCTTCTTGCCTTTGATGGAGATGCACATTGGGGAGTTCTGGGAAATATACACATATATGAGGTAGATGTTTATTTACAAAAAAGTACATTTAATTTTAATGTTTTAAATAAGCTAGTATCTGGTTTCCATAGAACAAGCTTCATTTTAAATTATTTACTAGTAGTGCCCTGCGGTTTCACCCGCGTAGTTCTAAATCCCGGTATACCCACGGTATAAAAAGTAGCCTATGTGTTATTCCAGACTAGAATATATCTCTGTGCCAATTGTCACCAAGATCCGTTCAGCCATTCTGGAGTTATAAGAGTAACAAACATCCACCCATACCCATACACTTTCACATTTATAATATTAGTAGGAAGTAGGATAGTGGGATTACTCTCGAGACATAAATGTTCTCAAGTGGCTATAATTGAGAAATCTTCCGCGTTTCGGGATCGATGTTCCCTCAGATGGTTCTTGGTAGTGCGGCAGGCAATGTCACAAGTGCATAGGTAGGTAGGCACGGTAGTTACTGTAATGTAAAGCATGATGTAGATAGGCAGGTAGAGATCATCCATTCTAAAAATGCACGCCCTTCTACCTTCCTTCACCCACACAAGCAAATGAGGTGTATAGATGCAATACATGCCACCAAGCTATTTCATTCGTCATTCAGTTTCCCGCTAGACATGAAAGTGTCACTTTCACGTTAGGCGGGAAACTGAATGACGAATAAAATTATCAGGTGTCATGTATTGCGTGTATACACCTCATTTGCTTTGTGGGTAAAGGCAGGTAGAGGGGCGTGCACTTTTAGAATGGATGATCTCTACCTGTTCTAATGCGAGTTGCGTGGCGGCGTCCAGCAGCGCGGCGGCGCCTCGCGCGGAGGTGAGGCCGCGGCGCGCCACCAGGTACGCGGCGAACTTCTGCCGCTGAGCCGCCGTCAGGGGAGACGGCTTCTGCTGCGCGCGGTATGTTCTACAAACAAATAAATACTAGTTGCGCTCCGCGGTTTTATCTGCCCAAATTTAAATCCCGGTATTCCCACGGGAAAATAAGTAGCCTATGTGCTATTCCAGACTATAATCTATCTCTCAGCCAGGATTCATCCAGATCAGTTCAGCCGTCCCGGCGTGAAAGAGTAACAAACATCCATATACTTACAAACTTTCGCATTGATAACAATATGACATACAAGAATGTTAAAAGTCAACCACTTCAATACAAACGTAGTAGATACGATAGAAAATACCAAAAATAGGTATTATTAATATTTAAATTAAAAAATAGGCAGTCGATTCTGCTTCGGTGAGCCTTACCCCCGATTTCTAAAAGCTCGATCAACACCTAATCGGCTGTCAAGTCACTTGTTATCTCTAATTTGAAATAAAACCTGAAATAGCAAGTGACTTGTATTCTGATGTAATCTGTGTAAGCTAACTTAATGTAGACTTGTGTGTGCACCTTATTCAGCACTCGCGTGCAAAGTGAAAATAAGGTATATTAGACACAACAAAAAATTAAAAAAATCATAAGATTGGTGGAATAATCCCGACTAATATTATAAATGCGAAAGTAACTCTGTCTGTCTAATATTATAAATGCGAAAGTAACTCTGTCTGTCTGTCTGTCTGTCTGTTGCGCTTTCCCGCTTAAACCTCTCAACCGATTTCGATGAAATATGGCACAGACAATCTTTAGACCCTGAGAAAGAACATAGGCTACCTTTTATTGCGAAAAAAAGAGATGAAGAGATTAAAAGTACGCAGACGAAGTCGCGGGTACCAGCTAGTACTATATATTTGTTTCAGTTCATTTATATTACAATGGAATTCCGCAGTCATGCCTAAATCAAACAATTGCTTTTTTTTAAATTGAATCTGGCAGCATTATCTTAACTGACACGTGGCATGGCATGTCAGTCTCCCGCAGTCAGTCTTTGTCTCATTGTCATTGTCATGTCAATCAAGTCATTGTGTTGTGTCATCATTGTCTTTCTTCTTTCGTTTGCCTACCGTTGACCGTTGTTGTTTTGTTTAGTTGCCGTTGCCGGCCGGATGACTGACTTGACTTCAGCAGCATTTGAATTTTGAATTTATTTCTAAGTTTCAGTTTGTTTACTGTAATGTAATCTTGTGTAAAAAAATGAACAGTGTTATATGATTACTTATGCAACGTGAGATCTAACAATAGTATTGGTAAGTTTTATCGCATGTTTTATTATGCTTCAAATAAGTAAGTACCACGCCACGCCACCAGCATTAATTTGTACAGAAAGTCGGGGCAAAATGTTCAAATGATTATACAGGGTTACAGGAAAAATCGTGCTAGATCCGTTAAGGGCGTGGAGTACCCATCATTTCTGACTTATTTCACTATGAAACACCCTACCCTAAACATAACCCTTTTCAAGCAATTCGACTTTTAATTTTTTTATTGAAAATTTTGTGCACCTTAATTATTATTATTATTGCATTTTTACATGTGTAATAAGATGCTTTAGGATGTCAATCATTAAAATAGTGCATAAGTTAATTGAATAGACCGTAGTAGACAAGTGAAAGTTAAGAAATAAGAAAAAATACTAGAAAGTTTATTTTTCTCTAAGGGATATCTAAAAAAAATATTATGGCAATTGTTTGTGAAATAAGTCAGAAATGATGGGTACTCCACGTCCTTAACGGATCTAGCACGATTTTTCCTGTAACCCTGTATAGATATGAACATGTAGGTACATAAACATGGTAAGTTTCTTTTCCTACCAATGTATAATACCTATCCAAACATTTTATTTATATATCTGTTTTTTTATCTGATACCTACCTACTTACAAAAAAACACCACGAGCTCAACCTTGAACCTCGGATTCACTCACGCTAGGATTTTTTTTGACGGCTGGCAGCGCGGACAATATCGCACTTAGCAATGTACACACACAGGTGTCACTGTACTTTCAGGCCAGGGTGTTACAACACAACGTTGAAGAACATGTTAACTAATTATGTTTTAAAAATATGGAACAATTAGATCAATTTCAAAGCTTAATTTTTACAAGTGAACATTTTTGTTTCAGCTATGAAATATAGAGAGCTATCATACACTCCTTGATAATGAGTAACTTTGAGCTAAAGGGTAGAAGCGTATTAAGCAAAATTACAAATTTTAATAATGAGATCAAAAGCGAAAATGTCACTTCTGAATCTGAGGAAGAAAGTCTATATCCATTTAAAAACTCAATTGTGTTCGAAGAGGATCTGAAGGTTGATGAGACTTCTAACAAGAGTACTGAGACCGAAGCTCAATTAAAAAATCGATTTTCATTCAGAGATTCAATCGTATTCAAAAAAGAGGTTTCTGAAAATAAAGATTACAATGCAGCATTACAATTTCAAGAAATCAAAAAAGAATGTTTAAAAATGGAAAATAAACCATTTCAATTAACAGGTACCAAAAATATTAAAGATGATTTAGAATATCAGGAATCATTCAGAAATGCGATTGTTTTCGAAGAAGATCTGGGTGAGTTGTATGAAGATCACATTAACAAGGAGGAGATTAATATTGGACCAGAGATAATAATGGCTGAACAACGAAGCCACAGAAAATTGAATAACAAAAAGCAGAAAGCAAAAGACAAAAAGGTTTATGCATGTATCTGTGGAACAAAATCTTCACAAAAAAAATGGTTTGATAACCATGCTTGTATGAAAAATGTATTTGTATGTGATCATTGCAATAAAAAATTTGACACAAAATTTCTTATCACAGAACACATGAGAATTCATCACATTATTGACCAAAAGTGTGCTAGGAAATCCAGGGGTTACAAACCTAACAAAAAAACTCAGGAACCTCACCAGTGCAACATTTGCAACAAAGTTTTAAGCTGTATTGGCAACCTAAAATCTCACATGAAGAATCACTTAGGAACTGCCAAAATATATGAATGTGATAAATGCAATAAAACCTTTAGGTCAAATGAGTTTCTTCAGTATCATATTTCCAGTATTCATTTGGACAGGGATTCTTTAGAAGCAAAAGCAATTCAAATGGCATGTAGATACTGCAGTAAAATATTCATAAATAGATATCAACGCAACTATCATGAGAAAAAGTATTGTACAAGTAATTCTGAAAGAGAAAAAATAAAGAATTCAGTTTGGAACAGAATTATGACTTGTGATATTTGCCAAAAAAAATACCGTTCTAAACAGAGTCTGATTTTACATATATTATCACACATGGGTAAGAAACCAGAACTAGCCAAACAAAGCAAAGTACAATGTGATTTGTGTTCACGTTTATTCACAAAAAAACATAGCTTGACAAAACACATGTTAGCCATACATTTTAATGTTAAAAATTACTCTTGTAACAGTTGTGGAAAAAGATTTTTCTGTAAGTATAGATCAACTACCCATGAAAAAAAATGTACTATGATAACAGTAAGTGAAAGTACTTACAGTGATGGAAGGGAACGAAAGTTCAAATGTGATATATGCCCCAAGAAATACTTAGGTAAAACAGGTCTCAGGTTGCACTTAGAGGGTAAACATTTGCATATAAAAAAATTCGCTTGTCAATATTGTAAGGTCAAATATTCGTCAAACTGGTGGCGGAATGTCCATGAAAGAAAATGTAGGACATCACCTGGAACTGTTCAGCTTGTACAGTAATGTTATGAACACACACAGTAGAGCGCATGATTCTGTTTGGTTCACAACAAACTATGTATCTTAATTTTTTTCACATGTATGTAAGTTTACTTAAATGAAGCAGTCATTATGTTTATTAGACAAAATAAGACTTAAATTTGACAAAAACCCATGTCTTTTGGGGTTAAGCTTGTAATATTTGATTTGCTAGATACCTTGTAGGTATAAGTACATAGTTAATTAGCAATTCATTTTTTCTTTTCTTAATCTTTTTTTCATAAAATAAAGTTTTTATGTAAAATACAAGTAAATAATTTAATTTTTGTAACCTGCATAAGGTTATTATTTATTCTGTACCTGCAGATGTGATGTTTATGTACACTACATTATTTAAAAAAAAATTGCACATAACAATAATGGTATATGATCATTATTTTGGGAATAATTTCATTTCTTTTGAAAACGTAACATAAACGTGAAAAGTAGGTAGAAGTAAGGTTGAAAGTTTCAATACAGAAATAAAAACGAGTCATTGCAAATTGGAATTGAAAACCATTTGAGTTAAAATATTGTATTCTCTTCTTTCTTCTTCAATTCTATTCTCTCAGCATACTGAAGAATTCAACTGCAAGACTAAGGACTAACTGCAAGACTATCTTCCCATACATGTATCGCAATAAATATATTTATTTTGGCTTTGAAGGTTTCCTCAATGGATTTTCAGAACAATCAGTTTTGAGCAATCTCTATTCAGAAATTCCGTGATACCATAATCTATAGATTCGTTCAGCAGGGCTATTTCCTAATAACAAGCCTTAGCAACAGCACTAGTAGTCAAATGAGTTGTTGACTGTTTAAACAAATGTTTTGACCGGCACTATCAGAAAAAGGCAAAATAAAGATTTTTGATATCATGTCATGAGCAATAAATAGTAACAGCAGTGATATTTGTTAATTTCACAAACAACAACTCATGTTACTGCTACTGATATAACTTTGTTTACCTTAAGATGCTAGTCAGCAGTAGAGAAGTGACAGGCAGGCCGCCCTCAAAGTGCAGCACCTTGGAGTCTGTTTCATCAGCTGCAAGTAAGACTCCCTCGGCATGGGTGGTGGTCCAAGCCCCGCATCCCATGTGCTCACAGAGAGCGAACACATAGCCATAGCTGGAGGGAAAACACTTGTTATAATATTTAAGGTCACAAGCAGTATAATCCTACTACTATTATAAACGCAAAAGTTTGTAAGTATGGATGGATGGATGGATGTTTGTTTTTTACTCTTTCACGCCGGAACGCCTGAATAGATCTGGATGAAACTTGGCAGAGATATATTACAGTCTGGAATAGCACATAGGCTACTTTTAACCCGTGGGAATACCGAGATTTAAATCAGAGAGGGTGAAACCGCGGGGCGCTACTAGTATAGTACATTGACGACCTCAGTGGCGCAGCGGACTAGAGTCCGCCTGCGACGTAAGAGGTTGCGGGTTCGATTCCCGTCGGAACAAATTTGTGTATGATCTGCAGAAATTTGTTCCGTTGGTCTGGGTGTTTTCTATGTATAATAAAAAATATCTATCTAAGTAAGTATACTATAATGTATTAAATATATCAGTTATCTAGTACCCATAGCACAAGCTTTGAGTAGCTTACTTTAGGGCTAAATAGTGCTGTGTGGACTGTCCAGCATTATTTATTATTATTTAAATATTTATGTTCATCACACAAATATTTCTCCACAGGTATCAGAGCCACAGCCTGACGCAGCCTGACCACAGCAGACCACAGCCTTACAAGCCACTACCAGCCGAGCTATGAGGGCTGACAACTTAAAAGTTGGTAGTAGATCCAGTTTTTGGACTGTAGGTTCTAAGTTCAGCCTCTAATAACATTATCTAATCATTTTATGCAAACATATTTTCACTTACTTGGCTGGAGTATCATCTTTCTTCAGTAACTGTATTAAGTTTTTCAGTGCATCTTCCTTATCGAAGACAGAGCCTTTTCCAAGAGCTTTAAGGGAGTACACAGCATAATACAGGTCCTGGATGGTCACATCCTTCTTGTCAATAGCCTGTGTAGCTGCACCCAAGACCTCAGGCTTCAGGGAGTTCTGACAGTTTGTGAGGGCAGCCACATTTGTTAGATAATATACTTGCTCGATATTTTTGAGATCATACTTAACAGTTTTAAGGTCCTGAAAAGGCAAATAAAATAGGTGTTTCAAAGATTATTGTTATCTATGCATTACAAACCTCAGACCAATTTTGCCTGATTTGTTTATTTTCAGACTTGACATACTTGTAATACCTTGGCTTTTACTAGTTTATAGTTAATTAGGTAGTTATTTAGTTACTCACCTCGCATATATTAGGAAGATTTGCATTCAGGATTTTTAAACCCTTGATAGCATGGTACAACGTAGAAACATCTTTACTCTTGACACTTTCCTGTAGGATATTCTGGAGTCTCTTTAGATCAATTGTGTCTTGCAGCGTGTTGCCATTGGCTAGTACTAGTGTACTCAGTAAGAGAAGGAATAGTGCTGGAACCATTATATATAGATTTTAATAATATAATATGTTCAATATTTACATGGGTATTCATGTGAGTTTCATTATTTCATCATATAAATTCAAATAGTAATTGGAAATCCTATTAGAAGATAGTCAGAAAGTTTGAAAAACACCTCAAATGCAAGTAGTAAGTAGAACACCAATAAAATGTCCCAAGTTATTCTCCGAGCGGAATTTGAACCCCGCGACCTTCCCCTTTGTGATTTCCAAAAGTGTAGCAAACACTAGAAAACTAATAAAAAATTAAAAAGTCGAAACCGCCAGCGTCGGCGTCGTGATCGCAAGGAAAACAATGACGTGTCTCTAGCATTTCGCGTGTTTTTTGATATAATTTGGTTTACAGCAATGGTTTTTAATTATAATTGGCAAACAATGAATTTTAAAGGCAAGCATATTTCCACAATACGTGCAAAGTATGAAATGAAGTCCGAAGATTCAGGGTTAGTTACAGTACCTTTTTCACGAACGACAAGAAGTAACTTCATAGTTAAATTAATGAACATACCATGATAATGCATCTTGGAAGATTCAATTAGTCTTCTAGCAGATTTATATATCCTCTAAATTAGCATCAAATCCTTAAATCTATCCTTTTTCGTCTAAAAAACAGCCGTGCCGGTGCTTCCTGCCGAAATCAGAATCTTCTCAATCCTCCGGTCTAAGTTTTACTTTTTAGTGCTGCCAACGACACCGTGACTGATATCGCCAGCCATTTTGCACTGCTGAAGTAGCCTAATTAATGAAGCCGAATTCAGGTTCTTAAGCATAAACAGGAGCTGAAATATAATAATAATAGTACCTACAAATATGCAATTAGGATTAATGGGCGAATTTAAAGCGAGGGCAACAGATGAATCACGAGCAAGTGAAGGAATCTAACGACTGAATCACCACCAAATGGAGTTCATGTTCATGAATCTACAAGTTTTTTAAGACTTACCTACTATTGATGCAAAATTGCAGTGGGGCCCTCACATACAAACACTTGCTGGTAGACTGAGTACGGCTGCATACCTACGCAGTTCGCACTATAAGATGGCTTAGATAGATAGATAATAGATAATACTTTATTGCACACCACATAATAATTACACATAACATAAAAATAAAAAACATCTGAGTGATATACAATGGGCGGTCTTATCGCTAAAAGCGATCTCTTCCAGATGAAGAAGGCTTACAGATGAAGCTACGGCTAGGCTAATATATTTTAGTTACTTCCATAGTGTAATGTCCTATGGTATCTTGCTATGGGGTAGAGCTGCTGATATACAAAGTATATTTGTATTTCAAAAACGGGCGATATGTGCCATTAAAAAAATGAATCCACGTGACTCATTGAGGGAGCGTTTTATGGAAATAATATTGTCACCATAATTTCACAAAATATTTTTGAAAATTTATTGTACACTCGACTAGCGGCGATAGGCTTGCCACCTGTCACGTATGGAATACTAACTACTGCAAAATGTGGGTATGTGCCAAATGCAATGTTTGGACGTACCTCTGACTACCCCCCTTAGACATCCTCAAAGAATCTTGAATTAGTACCTACTTGGTACTGGGAGATCTCAAGGGATATCTACCGTGCCTGGGGATCAAAGTCGTGAAGCTGTTTCTGTTTTTTCTTTCTTTTTTATTGTACACTCGTAAATATTTAACTTTACGAAAAAGAGTGATGCACATAACAGTTAACACTAGAAATAAAAATAAATTATGCAATCCTAAATTTCGACTACAAAAGGTAAATGGCTCGTTCATGGGGCACGGTATACGCTTCTTTATTAGGCTTCCAAAAAGTGTCACTGGGCTTCCTATTAAAAAATTTAAAGTGTACTCTTATATGGAAAGCTTACTGTACCATAGATAGCTTTATTAATGATAAAAGGGCGTGGCCTGATGTCCCGTTCGCTCTGCCCATCGGCAGCTAGCATGTCTGCTGTGTCTCTACTATTACTAGGTATTATGTTTATTGTATTATATAGCTTCAGTAGTGTAGGTATTTTATTACATTGTAACGAGGATCATACAAAAGAGCGATAGATATCAAGCCGAGTTTGTTGCCTGTTTTTCTCAGCGTTGGTTGCTTGGAACTGGCACTAGAGTCACCTAGTTTTAAGATGTTTCAAGATGATCCTTGTTATTTTATTGAATAATCATATTTTGAATTTTAATTTGAATCATGATGCAGCGAGTGTTTCATACTGAGTGACGCAAGTGATTCAAGGCGCTCGATATAGCTCAATTTTATTCGAAAGTTGCATACCTACCTACCTACCTATACCTAGGTACTCTAGACCTTGACAACAAGAAAAAGAAAGATTTGGACGAAAATAAAGAATTAATTAATATTAAGGTTAGGTTACTTAAAATAGAACACAACACGGTTTTTATTCTAATGTTGACCAATGAAATCTCGAAGAGTTGGGATTCGTATAAATAGGTATCAATATAGTAGCGGATAGGAACACTAAAACTTCTTGATATAGCAACAAAGTTAGAAGTCGGCATCACTGGATGCATGACAGAAATGGCCGACGTAGCACTTTTTTTATTCTAACGCTGGGTACTTGTGTTTTTCGCCAAAAAAAAGGAAGCATCTGACTTTGACGTTAACGACGAATGTGAAACTACGAGAAGTTGACGCGAATGACGTCTAGTAGCTAACCAACCAGCCGCCTCCGCCCGACCCGTCCCCGTCCCGCTACCTACACCCACCACCACCATCTTTTTTTATTCCTATAGAATCATCTGTTTCTGTTCCAAAATCGAACTAAAGTTCAGTGCCAGGCGCTGAACTTTCAACTGTTTTTGTTAAATATTAGAAATGGCAGCAGCCGCTAAATTACCCTCGCTCATCAGCTGTAAGTAACCCTTCGAATACTTACACATTTGTTTTGGTCCAAGCCAAGTTATGTAATTTAGTCATACCAAGATAACCCACAAATTAAATTACACATCTAGAGGAATGGGTGTCCCACACCCATTCCTCTAGATGTTTTACCTTAAACACTCAAAAAATCAAACTCCCATAACTTCCATCCCTTCTCTTGTTCCCAATCCCAAATGTTCAGTATTCCATTCCCAAAAATGAAATAGTAGGTTTTTACCTTTATCTCTTTGATTTTAATGATAGGTACAGGTTGTTTCTTATTTCTGCTACCAGCAGCGCCAGTTATTTTGCTATTTCGATTTGAAAGGTGTACCAAGGTGCTGGAGAAATGACAGCCATTAGAGTATTGTTTCAAATTACATACCTTTGTTAAAGTGTATTGTAAAGTATATTATAACTGTATTTTAATTTCAGCGGCGGTGGCTCAGGCTCGCCCGAAATTCAGCATTTTTATGAAGTATGCGCGTGTTGAATTGGCACCACCTAAGATGAGTGAGATCCCTCAAATCAAGGCTGGACTTGGTAAACTCATTCACAGTGCCAAGACTGGGGCCTGGAAAGAACAGACCCTTAAACAGGCGACAGTAAACACCCTGATTGGTGCTGAAGTACTCTTCTGGTTTTACATTGGAGAATGCATTGGCAAGCGCCACCTTGTAGGCTATGATGTCTAAATCATGAATAAGCTAAGAGTACCTTTGTAGATATTATGTTCAGCAAAATAAAATTAATTTAAATCATCTTCTTTCGTTTCTAGCAATATTGCATTTATAAATTTTTAGGGTTCAACTCAAACTAGGTAACTCACTATATAAAACTTTAATTAGGCTTTTAATTACAGAGGTGCACACTGCTCCATAAATTTATAAGGATTGCATGCACTGGTGAACTTGAGTTCTGACTCTACTTCAGGGGACCCTCTCAACCACAGTCTGTCTCGGTAGTAACTTGCACATGTCAGGAACTCTTTCTCTGAATATCTTCCTACTTCTACTGGCACAAATGGGTCTAGATGCTCGAAGCCCTGAAAGCAAAAACAAAGTATTATGTAGTATACTTTGTATTTAATTTACATACCCAAGACTATCAAGGAATAAAAGTAACATACCTTTTTGTATAGCATATATTTTGGCAGGTAGGATTCCTGGTGGTCTTCAGGAACAGCCAACTGATCTGTAGATACTACAACCACACCATTTGTCTGAAAAATTGAAAAATTTATTATTTCACACATAGGCAATCAAAGACAAAAATTGGCTTTACATGAATCAATAGGTGGCATACAATATAATGGTTGCAGGGAGCATTGGCATTGAAGATGGATAGGGCTCATTCTTGCAAATATATAGTTTATGGAAGAATATATAGTTTATAGTTATACATCCAACAGTAGATGTCTTCAGATGATGATCCCCAATGGAACCCCAGAAATTAAAGATACCTATTGTTCTTAAGGTATGCCAAGCCATTCCAGCAGCCAAAAAAATTCACTGACTTACCCAATCATTTTTGGTGAGCTCCATAACTGATGTTGTAAGTGTGACCTCATCTGGTTTTACCTGCCTCTTTGTGGGTGTGTACAGGCGTGTTAGAGGGTAGAAGAAACTGTTGAACCCATCTACAGCAACAAAGGTGTTGCATCTACAAATAAATTCAAAAGTAATGTATTATGATATGATGGCTGTACTTCGTATGATGTTTCAACAACCAGTTTGCTTTAGGCTGGTAAATTTGTGTTCTCTCTGCTATGAATCTAATTATTTTTAATATAACTAGCTGATAGAACAAACAGATTCCTGGAGTGGTTAGGTTGTATGATCTGGAAAGGTTTCTTCCTTGGCTGTCTGTCATAGTTCCATTTTACCCATGTGAGAATCTATTGAGGCCTATACTATGTTAGTAATATTATGTTTTAACTTACACTTTTCTATCACTAAGCGACTTGATTTCGTGGACAAGTGCGTCGATGACGTCACATGCGTATTTCACGCGCGCAATGCCGTGTTCCACCAGCGTTGACAGCGGCGCGCCTAGCTCTGTTGATTCGCGTTTACTCCAAACGTATTCCTTGCTGGTTTTTAACTGTAAAAGACAAATATTATAATTAAAAGCCTTACAAATTAGGATTGGTACTTTTCTATTTATTAAGGATAGTGTATACAAAGAAATAAAGTACTATTTTGGTTTAGTGGTATTAGCAGTTTAAAGAGTAAGGTTTACTTTACTTCTGGGTTCTTGAGTAGTGTCTGGTTTTGTGTCTTAAAGTGCAATAACCAGGCAGCTGCATCTAGTGGCAGGTCAACAAAGCCTTCTCGAGTTGTAGAGTTTGACATCTCTTTGTGTCTCTGAACACGGCGAAGCCATTCTGTTACTGAAAATATCATAAAAAATTTGAGAAGCTAAAAATCCTGAAAGATAAACATAGAGAATTTCCATTTTACTAATAGCACAATAACATTAATAATAGTTCTAAGTATGTATTACACCAATGTGCCAATAGGTTGTATGAACTGTGACAAAGCTAATTGCAATTTCATTAAGTATGGGGGTTGATACTTAATATGACGACCTCTGTGGCGCAGCGGGCGAGAGCCTGCCTGCGACGCAAGAGGTTGCGTGTTCGATTCCCGCCTTGGAACAAATTTGTGTATGATCTGCAGAAATTTGTTCAGATGGTCTGGGTGTTTTCTATGTATAATAAAAAATATCTATCTATGTAAGTATATAATGTATTAAATATATCAGTTATCTAGTACCCATAACACAAGCTTTGAATAGCTTACTTTGGGGCTAGATAGTGCTGTTTGGATTGTCCAGCATTATTTATCATTATTTATTTAATATGCTATAATTGCTATATCAACTGCCAGGCATTGTAAGGTCTTTGTAGATTGATAAAGACCCTTCAATATATGTATGTAGATGAGTATGGACCAAAAATGTAATATTTCTGTTGCATAGGGCATAATCTGATACTCACCCCAGGGTATGTGGACTATCAGGTACCCTTGCTCATGGGCATAGTGCAGAAGATGTGCTATTGTGATTGATTTACCTACTCCTTTCTCACCATCTGATTGGATATTCAGGAAATATATGGAACATTAGATTCAAATTGTACCTATGCAGTATCTTTGTAGTTTTACTGTACTGTAAATACATTTTGTTCTATTAATGAGTGATCTTCATGCCAGAAAGAAGAATGGTAATTTGTGACCCAGACCCTGCGTAACCAAAACATGTCAGTTTTTATGGTAACTCGTAAGCATTACCTCAGTAAACTATACGCTTAGAGACTTTTTTTGTGATCAGGTAGTTGTACATACCGTGGCATTAGTACCGACACTGTAATGTAACGCTTGTTGTAGGACTTCAAGACTGAGAAATTGTATGACTTATGTTTTTTAGGTTTATATTATATGTTATTTTATATATATATATATAATAGTATATATATTTGATATGCATTATAGTTATATATTTGTTTTTAGGTTAACATTATTTGTCGCGCGTCAATCCTAATTTGTACCACCACTTAGGGGGTCTGGTAGAAAATGCTTGTGCATTAAGCCCTCCTTTTGTACTTTAACTTTGTGTTTTGTGCAATAAATGATAAATAAATAAATATGGTTAATGTACCTACTTACATTTAGTTGACAGCTCTGAGCTGTCATAATCGTAATATCTAATTCGGACCGCCTGTTAGATTATGTGAGTGCTGTGAACGATTGTAGCCAATTCAGAATGTGGCCTTTGTTTGCATCCATTGAGTAGGTACCTCATAATGAAGTTGATTTTTTCCAAACCTACAGCCTGGTGTTGTAAAAAGGATACATAGGACATATCTGATGACTGGTTTGTCCATATCGGTATGTTTGATGCAGTTGATAATATCCAAGGCAGGCTGCCGCACCATTATAGTAGACTCTGTGAATGTCTTAGCCTGTTTCGTATAGCTCGTTGGGAAGCCCCCATGGGCAAATAGCTGCTTGCATGTCTCTGGTTTTAGGGTATAGAATAAGCCTACTTGGTTTTCATTGTGCTGTGCCTGAAAAACAACAGGGTTAATGGTAAGAATGAAATTGCTTGCTATACATATGATTAAATCATTGGTCTGATCTAGGAACTGGTATTTATTTATTTAGTATGTTGAAGGGATTCGAATAATATCGTAAAATAGGTTACTTACAGGGGAAGTTTCCTTAGTTCTAAAAGTAGTTGCCTGTGAATAATGCCGACATAGTTGTCGCCAATTACGGGACAGCATTGTCGTAATTGTAAGATAATTGTGAGTTTTGATAATAACCAAGGAATTTGAATATCAATGCAATGACAACACAACACCACAAGTATAATTAATACCCAATACCCAACAAGAGTTTATGATTATGAATGAAGAAATATAAGATGGTAATAATACAACTTTTTTTTTTTTTTTTTTTTGGCTACTGCGACTGCTTGTCACAATTCTGCCAGTGTCCGTTTCATGCTAGTTTCATAAACGAGATGGAGATGTGTTATGAGAATATGGCCGGTAATCAATTTTATAATATGATCGGTGATAGGGACTGAAAATCGATCATACTTTTTAACCAAGATGATTTTTCTAAAGCAAAAGAGACAACACAAAGTAAATAAACAAGACAATGTTAGTAGATAAATACTGATAAAAGCGGGGTTAAATTTTGCTACGTTGACATAAATATTTACATTTTAATTTTATTCATAGTAATAAATTTACATAAAATAAAGTTAATTAGAGGGGAGAAGATGAGGGATAGTATCCATTTAAAGGAGATAGGACGGGGAATAATAGGGGGAAGAACGTCATAAAGGGAACGACTTAGTTTTGGACAGTTGAAGAATATGTGGTCCATGCTTCCTTCGTCCAGGCCACACTCACACATTGAGTGGTCCCTGATCCTGAGTTTGGCTAAAAATACAGGTGTACACGCGTGACCTAACCTAAGACGACAAATTGTAGAGGTGGTAGCTTTGTTTGCTTTGCGGAACTTGAAAAACCAGGGGGTATGAGGTATATCTGGCTGAATGTCTGCATAATGTTTGCCTTTAACAGCTTTAGAGGTATTCCAAACCTTCGTCCAAGACTCTTGAAGATATGATTTGGGGAGTAGACAAAGGTCGTGACAATAAGTTTTGAAGTGCTCCGTGGTGCCACTCTGTGCGGCTGACTTTGCAAAAGTATCTGCAGACTCATTGCCGGGGATTCCAGAATGTCCTGGGATCCAAGCAAGAACAATGTTAATGCCAAGGATGTGACACTCGTAAAGTAGTTCCTTAATTTTGAGGATTAAGGGTAGTCGAGATATGGAACGAAAAGGATTAGAAGTAATAGATTGCAGACAGCTTTGGGAATCTGAGAAGATGATAGAATTATTCAGATGATGGGACTTAACAAATTTTATAGCTTCAAGTACGGCAAGTGCTTCACCAGTAAAGACTGAAGCAGAGGGAGGGCATTTAAAACTCAGAGTAATGCTAGTAAAAGGGAGCCATACTGCTGCGCCAACGGCACTATCTTGGGATAATTTAGATGCATCGGTAAAAATTGTGTACCAACCACTATACTTTGAATTAACTTGTTCAAAGAATATTCCACAGGCATCATTCGAGTCCTTGTCTATACCAAAGTGTAGGAGGATATTAGGTTGGTAAACCAAGGCTTCATAGGCAGTTAAATAAAGAGGGTGAGTTGGATACTGAACGACGGGGTTTGGAAGTTGGGTATATTTTAGAAGGCTATGAAGAAGACAAGGGTATTTATCAGGGTTACTTGAGTCAAACAGGTCACGTAGTCTATAAAGTTTTGGGAGGAGAGGATGGTTAGAATTTTGAATTAATTTAAAAAAGAATCTATCAGAAAGAAACTGTCTACGTAAACTCAGAGGAGGCTCGTTGCACTCAACCTGCATAGCATTTATGGGAGAAGATTTCATTGCTCCAAGAATTATGCGTAGGCATTTTGACTGGACTTTGTCCATTTTAAATAAACCACTTTTATTACATAGGTTGAGGAGAAAACCACCATAGACAAAATGACTTCTGATTATTGCGTTATACAAAAGTTTTTGAGAGTAGGGATGTGATCCCCACCAAACACCAGCAAGTGAGCGAAGGATATTTATATTTTTCTCACATTTTTGTATTATAGACTCAAAATGTCTAATGCCTGTCATTCTGGAGTCGAGGGTTATACCTAAGAACTTAACGGTGTTTGACTGTGGTACAACTTCCTGATTAATATATAGCTGAATAGAAGGGATTATCCTTTTTTTAGAGAAAACTACTACAGAACTTTTGGCGGCGGATAGGGATAGACCGTGGTCTAGCAACCAGTTTTCAAGGTAAGATAAAGCTGAGTTTAATCGGTTAATTGCTTCATCAGTAGAGCTGAACGAAAGATATAGAGCTAGATCGTCGGCGTATTGTAAAACCTCACAGAAAGAATTCACAGATTGCTCTAGATCATAGGTGTATAAACTGTAAAGCAATGGGCTTAATACGGAACCTTGGGGAAGACCTCGCCAGACTGTCCTAGGAGAAAGCAAACCTTGACATGACTTAACAACAACAAATCTTTCCATTAATAAATTGCAAATGAAACGGACCAGCTTCTCAGGAATTCTCAGCTGAATAAGCTTATTCCTGAGAACCGGAAGCAGGACGTTGTCATAAGCCGAAGCTATATCAAGAAAAACTCCTACTAAGGATTTTTTTTCTTTAAATGCTATGTAAATATCTGTCGTTACTAAGCTGAGATTGTCAATAGTACCCATACCCTTTCTAAACCCATATTGGGTTTTAGCGAGCATGGATTCATTCTCAACCAACCATTCTAGTCTGTGTTTGATCAAATGTTCCATTATCTTGGCCATAATAGATGATAGTGCAATTGGCCTTCGACTGCTTGGATCTGAGGGATCTTTACCAGGTTTTGGAATTGGAACAATTATTTGGGTTTTCCATTGTTCTGGGATTATACCATAGTCAAAGAATGAATTTATGAGCATTAAATATATTTCTTTAGTTTTAACGGAGGATTTGGTGATGAAGGAATATGGGATTCCATCAATACCTGGGGATGAGTCAGTAAGTCCGTCAAGTGCAATAGTCAATTCGTCGAAAGAGAAGGGACGATCAAAATAATTCTGAGAAGGAAGAAAAGATGGAGTTTGAGAAAGACAGTAATAAGAGGGTACTGAAGGAGGGGCTAGCCTATTTGAAAATGCTTCTAGCCATGATGAGGGGTCATTGGCTGAGATGTTTTCTATGTTACAGGATCCTCTAAAGCGCCTTATCTGTTTCCAGACAATACTTGAGGGGGTAGTAGGGGATAAGTTTTCACAGAATTTAGTCCAGCCAATTTTTTTCTTTTTAGAAACAAGTCTTTTACACGTAGCTGCAGCTTTTTGATATTTTATGAAGTTTTCTTCAGACATGGAGGTGTAATAAATTTTTTCCGCTACTTTTCGTTCCGCAACCGCAGTAGTGCACTCTGCGTCCCACCATGGAGTAGAGATTCTATGATCTCTAGTGGGTTTTTTGATAGGGATGTGTTGATCTGCACATGAGATGATAGTTTGCAAAAAGTTATCATAAGTGGAAAGTGGGTTATTAACTATAGAAAGACCTGGAGAATCCAGCTTACTATCAAGCAGAGACGAATAAGACGGCCAATCAGCACCAGAAAGTCTGTATTTTAGAGAAGGAGAGGGGTTATAAAAAGGTAAGGCATTGTTTGGAGGATGCAAAGACATTAGTATAGGGAAGTGATCACTACCATATGAAAGGGGGAGTATTTTCCATGACATAGCAGAAAAGAGAGAAGAAGAGCAAAGTGAGAGGTCCACTGCGCTTTTAGGATTTTCGCTAGGGCGTACCCTCCGGGTGGGGGAGCCGTCATTAAGTAAACAGAGGTTAGATTCGTCGAAAATATCTAAAAGGGACAGGCCAAAAAGGTCTGAGTGATTATGGCCCCACACCGTGTTGTGGCCATTGAAGTCGCCCATGAGCACCATGGGAGGAGGTATGGAAGATAAGAGAAGGAGTAAATCTGCAATCAACGAAGAGTTGGGATGGGGAATGTAAACAGACACAAATGAAATATTCATAGATCTGACACCAACTGCGTTGATATCAGAGGGAAGGGAAGGGAGGGGGATTTGGGAGAAGGGAAGTGAGCGCCTTATAAATAAGGCGCATCCAGCATACCCGTCAGCCCTGTCGTCCCGGAGGCAGGAGTAACCCGAAATCCAAAAACGGGATCCAGGCTTCAGCCATGTCTCCGAGACGGCAATGACTGACGGGTGGAATTTGGTAATTAAGTGGGTTAATTCATGTTTCTTTGACCGCATGCTCTGGCTGTTCCACTGAACGAGGATCACTGGATCCATTGTAGCCAGACAAGGATACTAATTGAGTTAATTTGGAGGCAACGTTGTTCGGTAGGGGATGAGGGTTCATTAGGATGATGTTTATGATTAAAGTGAGCAAGGTTTCTAGCATGCTTTCATTTTGAGGGGCTGCGCTTATGGGTTGACCTAAAGCACAACCATTGGGCAGGGAAGATGTAGGATCAGCAACCATGTCTCGGTGAGCAGCCCTATCATAGGACTTACCCAGTGGTGCTCTAGGGCGAGGGGTGGCATAAACGTTTTTAATGTAGGAGCGAGTTGGCTGGGGCTGAGGCATTCCGGTTGTAGGACAGGATTGAGAGGGTTGGTAGCTGCTAGAATTAGAGGACATCTCCTTGGCAACTTCTGCATAGGAACGGGATACCTGGGGAAACTGCGCAGCAGCTTCTTCATATGAAATACTACTCTGGGCCATTACTGCTTTGATTGAACGTTGTCTTTCGAGTTCTGGGCAGCATTTACTGGTGGCGAAGTGCCGACCTGAACAATGTAAGCAAGTGGCTTTTTCTTGAGTTATATCACACTCATCTCCAGAATGTTCTTTTCCGCAGCGGAAACACCTAGGTTTAGACCTGCATTGTACTTTTGTATGACCATACCTGCAACATGTGTGACACTGGATTGTGGGGTACTGGTAAAGTTCCACAGACAGGGCAGTGTAATATAAAAATACCTTACTGGGCAGGGATTGACCCTGGAAGGTAACTACAACAGTCTGGGTGGGTAACCAAGTGACTTTACCTTCTTCAACATTCTTTCTATTTAGTCGGCGGGCTTTAAGGACAATGCCACAGCTAGGTGGCACAACGAGGGCCTCTGCAAATTCATCCATAGACAAATCCGTTGGAACCTGTCTCACTAGTCCCATCCTTGTAACATTGAATGTGGGAATTGTTGCAACATACTTACACATTGAAAGAATTGGAGAAACAATAAATTTGTTCGCATCTTCTGCTGTAACAAACTGTACAGATATTTTATTCCGTCCTACTCGTTTTACGCCATCAGGCATTATGTTTGTAAACTTATGGTTAGATAAGAACTGTCCAAACTTGATGGGCCTGATGGAAGTACCAGCAGACTGTTCTGGCTCTGAGCGGGAAACATGAACAACATATGGCCCATTGTCCATAGTTGAGTATGCTTGGATAGCACCAACAACAATTGAAGGGTGATTGTAGACCATCTGAATAGATGGTACCTCTAGTTCAGAAGACCTAATACTCTTTTTACTAGTGGATGCCAAAACCTCAGCGTCCAAGCGGCGTTTACTTCCTGCTACTGCAGCATTCAGTCGGGGATCAGGATCCGGGGGGTCCGGGGGGACCGGCGGCGGATCAAAATCCATGCTTGAGGTAGGAAACCTAACCTCAAGCACGGAAAATGGACCGTAGAACTAAAACTACAATTACTTTTGCCTAACCAACACCACACTTAGGACAAACACAACACTTAGATCAATCAAATGGTGAAATAATTTGGAAAAAGAGCCAAAATATGAGAAATAAAGCACAAAAACCTCCAACCCAGTTTACTCTCTATCACTTCCGAACGCAGAATGAATAATACAACTTGATTGACTACAACAATGCTCAATGCTCAATGTCATGTCATTGTCAACATTCAATCAAATCAGTATTGCCAAAGAAAATTTTTAACCGGTCGTGTACATGAAGTGAAAACGCCGTTTCTAAGGAAATTGACCAAAGGGCCCACCTGCCACTGCTTAGAACTAGTAGTTCGCCCCGAACTGAGATTTCGTGACGCGACGCGAACGCTCCGAAAATATATGTAATTAGTAGTCAGAAACAAATCCAAACTTTGTGTTTGGACTCTCTGGCTGCCACCTACTAACTAAGTATGGTAACCTAGTTTCAACTGAATTAGCCTTTTTACTCTTCAAGAGTTCCGTTGAACAGACCTTGGCTCCATCATCAGAACAGGTCGCTATCACCATTTAATGAGAACCAAGTGCCTTATTAATTGATTTTCAGAAAAATATATTTGAAAAAGCAAAGAAACTGACCGACCAGTAGAAAAACCTTGAGGCCAACGAACGAAACTCTTAGAAATGGGAGCTCGTGGGTCATGGTTATCGTAATTTAACTTTTTTGTTGTATCTCCAAAACCGGCCATCCTAGAAAAAAAATAAAAATGGTTTTGGAATGTCCAAACCAAGCCCTTTCATAAGACATGTAATTTGATTTTTTTGGGTAACTTTTTTAATTTTTGCCCCCTTAAAAACCCCTATATATGATAATTTAATAACCCCTCATCCGATTTGACTCACATACTTGCCAGTAAATTAATCAAGTACAAGCTATCGACTTACCAAATTTCATGCAGATCGGATAAACGGTTCTCAAGTTATCGTCGGACAAACATACAAACATACATACATACACACATAAAATGCCAAATCGCCCAAGTTGTTTGTAAGATTTTTGAAATCGAAAATCAAAAAGGAAAAAAATATATATTACGTTTTTAACATTAAAATACTTAAAAAAGCGACATTTGGGAAATGTTTGCAAATTTACTCCGTTTAATAAAAAAAACTATGCAAATATTTTCTTAAAACCTCTCCAATCTTTAAATTTTTGGTAAGTACATTGAGGTTGTTATTTACTGTTGTTACTTTTCGACATTATCGACGGCACTATGGTCAAATGTCATGCATCGGAGTAAATCTTCGTACAAAACAACCTGTGAAATAATTAATTACCGTAGAATTAGCAAAAAGCCGTAGATTCTGCTACGGCCACAAGGATGCGGCTGTATGTCGTAGATTTTGTGATTCTTTGGCCAGAAAGCCGTAGAACACGGCAATTGCCGTAGCATTGGCAGCACTGAATCAAATGAACTCCTCCTCCCTCACCATAAACTCCTCCCACCTCATAAACTCGTAAGGATGCGTCGATTCGATCCGATATTTTGGAAAATCGGACCGAAGCGAAAGTATGGCTGCGCGGCGGCGGCGGCGTAGCGTCGTCGGCTTCGTTTGCAGATAGATAAATGAGCATCATTATAATATTTTACTTTATTCTGACTATGTAGGTAAGAAAACATAGGTACGAGTTAAGCGCATCACAGACGGCGAAGATTATAGTATCTTCGTTTAGTATGTCATCTTAAGCTAAAATATCGCTCCCTATATAATTACTATGAGCCATCATAGACGGTTAAGTTAATATATATTAACATATTACAGTATCTTAAGACACCGACCGATAGGGCGACTCGTATCTTAAGATGTCATCTTAAGATACGAGTACGAAAAAGTAGCCTATGTGTTATTCCAGACTATAATCAATATCTCTGCCAAGTTTCATCCGAATCCGTTCAGCCGTTCCGGCGTGAAAGAGTAACAAACATCCATCCATCCATACATACAAACTCGCGTTTCTAATATTAGTAGGATTTTTCTTGATCCTATGTCGGATATGTCTGTTGGTAGATAGTTTCCAAGGAATTTGAATTTTTATCTATATTCCTTGATAGTTTCAACCAGCCAATTTCACCATTTTTTTAAATTTTTTACATTTATTTTTTAATATTATAATTACCTAACCACCACTGCAGGGCAAAGGCTTCCTTGTTTCACGGGTTCCAAGGTCATGGTATGTAGTAGGGATCTTTATCTAGTGGTAAATTTGTATAGCTTATGTTACTCAGTGCTAATGTTGCATTCTAATGGTGAATGAATTTAGATTTGTAGTTTTTGAGCTTATTAGTTACATACAAAAATACAAATCATTCCTCTTTGTAATATTTAATGTAGGTACCTTTGCTTATATACTTGTCATAATCAAAGGTACCTACCTACAAAACAGTTGACATTTAATTAAGATAATTACATATCAAAAACATTATGCTTATTTATTTTATTGTTAATTGTTAATATTTGCATGCCAATGACTTGGTGAAATATGTGAAACTACCTAACTACCTACTAAGAACTAACTTTTAAACCAAATTTCTCGCAAATAAAAGTATTTCATTTTATTTTATCACACAAAAATTAATCATGATTTGTTTAGCATTCTTCTTTTTTTGAAAAGACTTGTAGGTCTGACATCAGGATCAATCTTACTTGTGTGATTACTTGAATTTTCAGTAACATCACTAACAACAATAGTCTGTTTTACAGGATACACATGAATATTAGTATTCTTGGATGAGTTATCTGTTTCAGCATGTGTTATTTGAATTTTATTATTATAATGATTGTCTTCTTCATTATAATCAGAGTCATACTTTGATTTCTTGAGAATTGAATTTGGTTTGCTATTAAAAAGATGAGAATGTGCATGATAAATATCACTTGGCTTTGAAATTCCTATTTCACTGTTGTATGGATCATTGTTTGGTTCAACATCACTGTGTTTAAATGTTAATTCTAAGGTTTCACTAGTATCCTCAACCTCATCTGCAAAAGATATGCTCCTATGCAACTTAGTTGGAGTTGTTTTCACTACATTTTCATCATCATCTGATTCTATATCTTGTGTGTCTAGGACATCATCTAATCTTTCCATTTCATCTTCAAGCTCTTCAAGTTGCTCCATTTCATCAAGCCTTGACATCAAATCCTTTTCGGTTTTACTGGGTTGTCTGTCTCTGTTTTTAAGCTCTACTAGTTGGTTTTCTAGTTGATTCTGTTTGTTAAGAACTTGTTGAAGTAAATCTAATTTGGATTTTGTAGTTTCATTTGATGCTGAAGCTTTTATGTCTTTTATACCACAATTTGTTTCATCTACCACAGTTTTGCTGTCACTATTTTGAGGTACTGTATTGATATTTAACTCATGTTTTTTTGATTGTTCATCCTCTTTAAATGTGTTCAGTAAAACTTGTTCTTCATTAACCAAAAATGAATTGTCTTTCCTTTTGTCTCCAATTTCATTATAGTTATCTAGTAATTCATTTTCTAATTCCTCTTGTAGTTCAAGTTCTTCTAATCTATTCCATAGTTCTTCATCAGTTATCTCTTTTGTATGCTCTGTTTCCTCTTTTATTTTCATCTGTTTTGATTTTTTTATATTGTTTCTGTGTTTTTGTCTCCATGCTTTATCCTCTTCTTCAGTGAAGACCTCCAATATTTCATGACCTTCTTTATTAAATAAATTTTGGTGGGTGAATGATAACTGATTTTCTAAATAATCTTTCTCTTTTTTGAAAGATTCCAGTTTTGTTTCTGCATCTGAAAGCAGCCAGATATATTAGGATACATTAGTTATTTGTTACATGAGTATGTAGCAGTGATTGTGCATTTCTGCAGTACCTAGTTTTTCATTATTACATGCTTGACTGCTTTTACCTTTTATCCTATGCTTTCTTAGGACATCCGCCTGAGCGAGTGAGCACTTCACAAAGTAGTCAGCTCCTAGGGCCACAGTCACTTCGTTAGTATGTTTCAGCTCGCCCCTGAAGAATACTCTAGATCCAATTGGAACAAGTGTTGGAACTTTCAATTTATCAGAGTATAAATTGAAATCTAGAGTTTTCAGATTATTTATATAGTCTTCCCAAAAGCGAAGATTCCTCTCATTGTCAGCTGCAGTCTGAAAACATGAAATTGTGTAGGAACACAAAAAAAAAGGTTGTTTGTATGTACTTAGATTTGTTTCAGAGTAGTAAACTGAGGTAGAACTAACTTTTACCTTTTGATATAATCTGCTGATAAAACTCATAATAAAATACGTAGCGTTCGTAGGGATCTTTAGTTAATTTCAAGGAATTAGAATACGCTTGCTTTTATTTTTGCTTTTTTTTTATTTTAACTAACCGTGGGTAGAATGAGTCAGACGTATGCATATGCAGCACGTCACACCGTTGTGTGTGCTTCATTATCAGCTCTACCCCATTCGCAGCGACTCAAAAACCACTCTCACTCATTTTATTAGGACATGCCAGTCTAATATATATTTTAACCCAGTACGAATAGGGTCTATTTCAGAAAAAAGCCATTCGCATCATTTTTTTTGCTAAATGAATTTGAACTCTTATAATTAAGAAATAGTGTCTAATTTGCAATACAGCAATTTTTCCACTCAAGAGTGGTTGAGCTGTACCAGCTCAAAACACAAAAGATGATAAATATGACAATCCACTCAAGCGGTTCAGAGATTGGTTTTTTTAGAAAACAGAACCTTGAACCGTTTGAATAATTTATACGTTTTGTGTAATTGAGAGGCATTTTGTCGGTTGAACCATATGAAGTAATATCTGCGCTGGCTAGGAGTAGATTAGGAATTATCTGTAAGGAATAAGGTTCATTTTAGGAAATCATGTTTATCCGCGGGTGGCTACGGTGGTAAATAGTTTGCATCAAGATTTTCTGCTGTTTGTGCTATGGAATAAGGGTCATTTTACAAAGTTGAACTATTATTCGGCTGCCCGTGGCTTCACTCATCTCATGCACGGGGTAGGTAGGTGGGATGTGGGAAGCAATAATTTGCTATTATAATTTTTGAAGGAATTTTTCCCGTTTAGGAACGCTGCGTACCTATGCTGTGATACCTAGAGCTACACGGGCCACCGCTAACAATAATATTAAAATGTGATACCTATCAATAGAAAATGTAGCAATAGGTACCTTAGTAAAGTCAATATATTAATTAAATATTATTAGGTAATCCATGTCAAACTAGGTAGGAACGTAGGAAATTAGTTTGACATGAAAATAGGTAGGTGTACAACCCGGTCACAATATCTGTGCACCTGACTTCGTGACGTCATATCGGCGGTCTGGGTACGGTGTGAAAAAAAGTTTTTTCGAGAAATGTGGACGTAAAAAAAAATTACTAACCTTTTCAAATCAATTTATTATTGATGAAGGGTTTGTTATTAAAAAACAATAATTTTGATTACAAAAACATTTATTATTAAACTCAGTCAAGATTAAATTTCTTGATTCGCTGTGTATTGTTTTTCCCATGACTTCAGTTTAACAGCTACAACAATTTTAATAACAACCAAACCAGTCCAAACTTAACAGTAAACAGTCTAAACTTAACAATAAATTAAAAAAAAAACAAAACAACAACAAAGCGAAAATATCAAAATTATCAGGACGTGTATCGCCAACGAAGATGCTAACCGTACAGTCGCCCCGGGGAGTGCGCGGAGAGGTGACAGGGGAAGCGGGAGAGGCGCCGCATTCCAGCGAGGTGCACAGATATTCTGACCGGGTTGTAGGTATGATCAGTATAAATCGCAGTTTTTTTGTTATACCTACAACTGGCTGATGGGACAAGCAGACGGCCCACCTGATGTTAAGTGGTAACCATCACCACAAAGCATTACCTCGTAAGTCACGCACGACAGGAACGTGCCCTACTATGCACTGCCATGCGTCCATCAACTTGAGGCATACAGATAGGTACCTATTAAGCCTCATGTGCCTGTAATTACACTGGCGACCACACTCTTCAAACGGAAACACAGCGTTGCTGCTTGGCGGCAGAAAAAAGCGTGGTGGTAGGTAGTAGGTACTTCCCCGGACGAGCCCTTCACAAAGAGCTCTACTAGGTACTCGAAATCTGTAGTTACCTATTAATCTACTCTTACTTTGGACTCTTACGGAAGTCTTCTTAAAAAGTAAGTAGGTAGGTGTATTTCCTATTATGTAGGTATGCTAGGTAATTTAATAAGTATAATTTGTTCAAAATAAATAAGAGCAAAATAAAAAAGAGCACCGGTGGTCTAGTAGGAGTGACCCTGCCTTCCAATCGTAAGGTTGCAGGTTCGAATCCGGTAGTGAACCATTGGATTTTTCTATCGAAAATTTGATGTGCGCAATGCTAGTGCTCTTAAACGGTGAAGGAAACCACTTAGTAGGTATTCTAACAGCGGCGATGGGTTTGCAACCTGTTATGTATGGAATACCTATTAGGTAACTACTGCAAAATGTGGGTAGGTAGGTATACTTATGCCAAATGTAATGTTTTTTTTTTATTAAACTGAATAGACCGTCCTTTCACTATAATCTCACCTGATGGTAAGCGACGATGTAGCCTACGGTGGAGCAGAACGGTCTAGAAGACACCTATTCACACTTGCCTTGAAGAGACTCATGTTATAATGGTCAGGAAAGACAGACGACGGTAACGTCTTCCACTCCTTAGCAGTTCGCATAATGAAGGTTGTTTGGACGTACCTCTGACTACCCCCTTAGACATCCTCAAAGAATCTTGAGTTAGTACTTGGTACTGAGAGATCTGAAGGGATATCTACCGTACCTGGGGAGCAAAGTCGCTATAACAGGTAATACCTATTATAGGTCTATCAACTATGAACATCATTCGCATTTTATGACTAGGTAAATTAGGTAGGTACCTAGGATAGGTAGTTATTTCAATCTAGTAGGTACAATCGACCATATCTACCTACCTAAGATAAAGTTAGAAGTTAGTTAGGTACTAGGTAGGTACATACATTAGGTACCTACTTGGTAATTATAAAATGGTTTACGGGAAGCAGGGGTAATCGCGATCGTGTCGAGTACTTTATCTAATAACTTATTAAGGCGTTGACAACACCTAAAATTTTTCTCGCTCGCACGATTCGACATTTTGAAAGATATAAAATCACAAATTCCAATTTTGAAAAATCGCAAACAACTATTTTGTGTGCAATCACATTGCGCACAGTTTAGTAAAAAAATCATTTGGATCAATACAAGTTTTCCTACTTAGAAGTTTGCTTTTCTAGTTTTCGTACTCAAGCAAACTTTTGAGTAGGAAAACTTGCATCAATCAAAATAAATATACCTAATAAGTACCTAGGTAACTCTCGACTCGGTTTATTTAGGTAGGTATTTAGGTTTGCTCGGAATTAAGAGCCCGGTGACAGCGGCTCGCAGTTTCGAGGTGCGATTGGCTATTATTTCATTTCGGGGAGGTTGTTTGAAAGAATAACTATCCGGTGACACGCATCAATACTGTTCGAATACAAATAACACAATAATATAAGGGAAACATCCCCGAATCAGAAATCATTTTGGTATTAGTATGTTTGGCCTTACGTTTACCTAATACCAAAATGATTTCTGACTCAAGCACATTTCCCTTATATTATTGTATTATTTGTATTCGAACAGTATTTATGCGTGTCACTGGATAGTTATTCTTTCAAACAACCTCCCCGAAATGAAATAATAGCCAGTCGCACCTCGAAACTGCGAGCCGCTGTCACCGGGCTCTTAAGGTCTGTAACGATGCTTTAGTGATGGTACCTAGTCAGAGGTGCTGATTTTTATAAATTAAATAGTTATACCTAAGTAGTAGGTAGGAAAGCCTAGGTGATCATCATCACAGTCATCTAATCATAATTTTATCGGTGATTCTAACCACTTACCTACCAGATAGGTAGGTAGGCATTCTGTTTGTCCCATTAGCAAGTAGGTAGGTAAGTAGAATAAACTACTTAGGTAATTATTTTATTCAAAAAATGTTTATTATATTATGATAAATAAGTTTCCTACCTAGGTGTGAAATGTGTGAAAGTTAAAACCTATAGGTACTATAAAACCTACCACAAGACTGAACACAGGAGTATAAGTATGTAGGTAGGTACCTACTTAGATAAGTAGCATTGTTGCGTACCTACGACCTACATACCTACGCTACATACCTACGCTACATACCTAGGTAGGTATGTAGCGTAATTATGTAGAGTTATGGTTACTCTTACTCGTCATTGCCTAAGTTGTATGCTAAGAAAATAATTTCCTCCACTTTTTTTGTCGTTAGACGAGTTCTTTTTTCTGATACGATTTGCCCGCCTTTTGAAAAGATTCTTTCGCATGGCACTGACGTCGCGACCATGCATAACCGCTTCTTCATTAGCTGATACAGTCGCGGGTACACAGTCCTCCGCTGGTGCCACCAAACCAGGGGGTCTTCCTGCCTCGAAAGATAAGGTTCATCGATATATTTATTGACCTCAACGACGGCAGCTGCTGTAGGATTTTCCGGTCTCTGATATTTTTGAGCCTCTTCATCAAACTCCTTCCACAGCAACGACTCTTTCCTGCCCAGGTTCGTTGATGATGATGATACTGTGGTTTGCACACTTGGAAGTACTTCAGGGGCAGCATCGCCTGTGAAAATGTATTAAACTGTAGACTATGTACCTAGGTGATAGTACATACTAGGTAGGCTCATATCACACTTATTACTAAATACGTAATAGGTAGGTGGATAGACAGGTAGGTAGGTAAGTGATACCTACATAAATTAGAGAGGTAGGGTAAGTAGGTAGGTAGGTACTTACTGTTACTGGTTAAATTCATGCGGGAAACTTGTCCAATTAGTCCACTTAAGGCTTTTGCACACTTCAGCTCGTTCATGAACCCCAATTTTTTAAATCTGGGGTCCAGTAGTGTGCATTGCGCTATCATTTCTGAATCTTCTAGTTTCTCGAACCGCGAGGCGCATTCTGTTTTCAGTTTTTCTGCGACTAGCCGGGTTGCAGGCATTAATTCTGGCCTCGATAGTGTTTTTATTAGATGCTTACATATTTGTTTATGAAAGATGGTTATTGATGATGCCGTAACTTCAGTCTCAGAACTGATAACTTGTGTTATCACGTCAAATATCTCTAGTAGTTCTGTCGTTTGCTCAATAACAATCCACTCGGTGTTCGTCAGACATTCGATATCAGCTGCGGCGGACTGCTGTGCTCCGGCATTGATTATTGCTAGTGTAGACAGCAATGCCATTTTCACTGCTACTATTCGTTGTATCATGAGCATGGTTGAGTTCCACCGAGTGGATACGTCAATTTTTAGCTTTACGATGCTTAGGCCCATTCGCTCTTGCGTCTTTTTCAATTCAGATGACGCGTGTGCACTTCTTCGGAAGAACGAAACGATACTTCTTACTTTCTTTAAAGTAACGTCAATTTCCTTAACACCAGCTTGCACAATAAGGTTAAGGGAGTGTGCGAAACACCCCCAAAACCGCCAGCCACCCAGTCTCAATGCCGCTGTCATATTATGGGCATTATCAGTAACCACTATAGCGATTCGTTGCTCTATGCTATACATTTCAAATATAGCTTTCATTTTGGAACATATATTTAGAGCTGTATGTCGCTCTGGCATAGAAAAGCATCCCAACAAATCTGATGCCATTTTCGTTTGGTCGGGTTCCTCGACTATGTAATGTGCTGTCACAGCTATAAAGCAATCGTTGCTTCGGCTGGTCCATCCATCCGCCGTTATACAAACGGCGAAGGCACGTTTCAGTCGGGCAAGAACTTTATCTCTCATCTCATTATACGCCGCCGGTATCAGGCTCGTTGTTAAAGTTTTTCTTGTAGGTAATTTATAAGATGGACACAGTATATACACGAGTTTTTTAAATTCTGGGTCCTCTACTAGGCTGAAAGGGTGATATTCTTTTGTTATCATTCGTACTAATTGTGTATCAATTTCTGTAGATTTTTTGGTTGATATTGGCTTTACTAAATAGTTTTGAATTTGCTGAGACATTAATGGATGGACGGACGATGGTGTTGGTGCCGCAACGATTGCTGAGGCTGATGATGCACTGGTTGTCGTGTTGGTAACAGCACCGGTTGATGTTCCAGCTGGTTCCTGAGCTAAGCGCTGGGGCACGCTAGGTGGTAATGCTCTGGTAGTGGAAACTCCTGGATGTCGAGTTAAGTGCCTCACCAAGTTTCCAGTGGAGTTGCGGGATACAGTCACAATTTTTCCACAGTATTTACATTTTACTTTTCCGATTGTGTCTGTGTCTGTGAAATGGTTCCACGCAGTGCTGCGTCTACCACTACTCGACATTATAAATGCAAGGCACCCTAATTTAATCTAATAAACTGGTCTCATTAAACTGCGTGCTAATTTTCCTATTAAAGTTACGTAGCTACACTAACACTAATGCACTTCACATTCACATTGTCATCTGCTCTCTGTTATGCTACCTAATACCTACAATTTTTTACACGCAATGCGATTGGTTACAAACACACACACGATCAAAAAACCGTTTTTTAAAAATCATCAATAGCACAGTTAAAACAAAAAACAAAATAAGAACATAATATTATAAACTCCTCTCTCTAATAATAATGTATCTTATAAATTAAATCTCGATTTATGAATTGTTTGTTATTTTCATATAAAGCACCTATGTAATAAAAGACCAAAAAAAATTGAGGATGTCGTTTCTCGTATCGTATTTATTTAGGTATAAAAATTAAAAACGACCTAGTTTACAATTTAAAAGTCGAGCTATATATGTATTTACGAATAAATACAAAAAAGGACATAACCAACATGAAAGTTTTCGTAGTCAGCCTAAACCTCAAGCAAGTCTGAGTTTTCTGTACCCCAAGTCTAAGTTTTGTCATTAGTTTTTCGTAATGATAAGCCTTTTTTATAATATTTTTGAATATGTTGCCTAGCTATTTCTACCTATCAGTAAACCTATTCAGTTCCATCTATCGGAATATTATGTGAACTACGTGGAATTTGCTTTTCGTATACTGACTGATCCGGCCGGAGTGCGTCTCGCTCGTAGTCTCTCGTCTCGTCGTGCGAATCGCTAGATGGCGTGGATACATTACGTCAATATTTTTAAAATGACTAACGGGGTTTTTTAAAGAGGAACAAACAGTAAATTTTTGAGCAGGTAAGTAGTAGTATCTGCTTACTTAATTTTTATAAATAAAACACTTATAGTTATTTGTTTAAAATAAAAAAATGATTTTATTACCCATAAATATACATCATGCATAGACCTAATAAAAATTATAAATAGGTATTGTTGGAAAAGTCCAGTAATGTATGTAAAGACATACACCACTGTCTAGCCCCAAACTAAACCAAAGCTTGCAATATCGTACAAAAATCTTTATTTTTCAAAGCCTACATAGGGTGACTGAATTAACCCCCCCCCCCCCAAACGAGGTACCTATTCCATTCTATAGTCAAAGGTAGGTTGTAGGCGTTGTAGCCCACTAATCGTGTCTTCGCGACTTGCGACTCCTACAATTGCTCGGTGCTTGCCTGAAGTCTTTGAAGTTACTCTAAAATTTTGAGCTGTTTGAGTCGCGGTTCAACTCCAGCTCGAGACTGAAAATGAGCTGATGCGCTGCAGATCATGTTTTTTGAGTGAGTTACCCATGGCTAATTTTAACCTAACCTCTCATAACTCAAATCAATTATTAACATTTCATAACTCAACAGTCAGTGTTGCCAGATGAGAATTAAAAATGTGGTAGCTGTGCTTATAAAACGCGGATTTTCAACACAAGCGGAATTTCTTATTTTATCATTTACATCGATTTTAAACCGACTTAAAAAAAGGAGGGGGTTTTCAATTCATCTGTTTGTTTTAGTTTTGTTACCTCATAACTTTTTACTCGATGATGGACCAATTTTCATGGTTTTTAATCGAAAGCAAATTCCTTGGAAAATGCTTCACAGACAGACAATTCTTTACGAGAACTCCGAGAACCAAGGCCCTCTCGCTTACTCGCGGCTCGAATCTTACAGCAAAATAACATACAATGCATGCAAAAGAGATGACACGATAACAGATCAAAATGAACGCATTTTTAACCTCAACGTGCGGTATATGTATTGTACCCACCAAACAAGGGATTATTCTTGTAGATTCGATAAAAGCGGAACCACAGCTATAACCGGATTCCTTGTTAAAAAGGCGGAGTAAAAAACGGAAAAGCGGTACATCTGGCAGCGCTATCTCTCAATAACTTTTTTCTTTTTTATATAGGATAAGGATATTTTGACTTTTGTATTGTATGTCAATGGCAATCAAATAAAACATGCCCACCGCACAGCTGGTTGTCATGTCAAGTCAAGGAATTTAAAATACATACAGCTGTTTTCTTTCTCGACCTTCCTTTCCTTCATCCAAGGAATATCCTTCATCCAACCCTTAGAGAATTTATAACTTCTTCTCTAGAGAGTTATAAATTCTCTAAGATCCAACCCACAGAACACATATATGAATTATGATCCAACCTATTGTGGTGTGCATTATTGGCCGTGCTCGTGCATTATGAGCATGGAACGTTTTATAAACAAAACAAAACCCAGTGAGTGACAAAAAACGATATAGGTTTTTGGTGTTTGTTTTAAGTACAGTTTTGATAAAAATTCAATTAAAATAAATACCTACATATAAAATAAACACAAAATTTCATCATGGATCCATCCAAAGCAATTTTACATGAATTGTATGTGTACTGTGAGTGGAATCCAGAACCTGAGTACATAGTAAGTATTTTTTAGAATTCAGTTTTTACCATCGAATTTTCGCATTCACACCAAATTGCAAGTACATAACGAAATCTGACATATAGCTCTTAAACGGTGAAGGTATACATCGTGAGGAAACCAGTTATTATTCTAACAGCGCGATGGGCTTGCAACCTGTCACTTAAGGAATACTAACTACTTCAAAATGTGGGTATGTGCCAAATGTAATGTTTGGACGTACCTCTGACTACCCCCCTTAGACATCCTCAAAGAATCTTAAGAGTCCGGTGACAGCGGCTCGCAATTTCGAGGTGCGATTGGCTATTATTTCATTTTATTTCATTTCGGGGAGGTTGTTTGAAAAAATAACTCTAGAGAAACACGCATAAATACTGTTCGAACACAAATAATACAATAATATAAGGGAAATGTGCTTGAGTCAGAAATCATTTTGGTATTAGGTAAACGTAAGACCAAACATACTAATACCAAAATGATTTCTGATTCGGGCATGTTTCCCTTATATTATTGTATTATTTGTGTTCGAACAGTATTTATGCGTGTTTCTCTAGAGTTATTTTTTCAAACAACCTCCCCGAAATGAAATAAAATGAAATAATAGCCAATCGCACTTCGAAATTGCGAGCCACTGTCACCGGAGCCTTAAGTTAGTACTTGGTACTGAGAGATCTGAAGGGATATCTACCATGCCTGGGGATCGAAGTCGTGAAGCTGTGTTTTCAGTTAACATATAGATTAGCTACCGGTTTTTAACAGTAATATCATAATTGCACATATTTTCAGCAAAAAACAGATGGCCTGTTACCAGATAAAATATCCTCTGTAAAAAGCTGGTTTAAGCATTTGGGGCCTAAAAAGACCTTGTTGGATAGTATCACCGCGTAAGTACCTGTTGTATTATTTCTAATGTTCGAAGATACCTTGTCTCATTGTCAAAATAATGTTAATTGCATTTTTGTCTTGTATCAAATCTGCATGCACAAGTCTTGTTAATAGCAATCCTGAGTGATGCCTTGTTTTCATGTTAAGAGCTATTGGGGCTAGTTCTGTGTGAACTGTATTATTTTTATATTTTCAGGCACAAGGAGCACCAACAGAAATGGCAGATAGCTCTAGGTGATCAAGGAAAAGTAATAGCGGTTTTGACCGACACCATTTTAGAGTTCAGAACCAAAAGGTCTGACTATTCTACTATAGCTGCTAGGACTACAGGTAGGTATAATACAAATAACATTCAATAAAATTCATCAAAAACTTTTTTACTTCATTAATTAATTACTACTTCTATTACACTAAGTACTTCAATATTGTTGATATTACATTGTAACAGGGATGATAAAAAAGAATGGTAGGAACCAAACCATAAGTTTGTTGCCTGTTTTTCTAGGCTTTGGCACATGGAACTGGCACCTACATTCACCTTTCAAAGTGATCTGTACTAATCAAAAACTACTTACTTTTAGTGACCAGAGATCCATATCCTCAATGGAGAAGGATGGAGTGGAGCCCCGACTGTGCATTCCTGGTTTTGGCTTATGGCATTGGTCATGTAGAGTTCTATGATCTGTCAGCCTCCAAACTGTTTACAATTGAATATGTGAGTATATAATTACAATTAAAACCTCCATTTTTTATATTTCTGAACCATAATGGTATAATAATGGAACTCATAGTGAAACTTGACTGACAGTCCATCTTCTATGGCTGGTTATTATTACAAAATGCCACTAAATGATTGGAAGGAATATCTTATTTCTGATTTCCACATTTTCTGATGAATGTGAGAAGGTGTTTTGTTGTTATGGAACAAATATTTTGTTAGAAATAGAAATGCTCATCTACATGAGCACCCTACCCCCTACCCCCGGGGGTTGCGGTTATAATTTATTTGTGATCCACATCACCCACATATGTTTTGCAGATTTATTTATTTTATTATAGAGAGATATCAAGTGACTTGATAGCCGATTAGTGTTGAAGGAGCTTTCAGAAACCGGAGGGTCGGTCTTTTAATGTTGTTTCTGCCTCCATTTATTATCTTCATCACATTACTTAAATTAGTCCACAATTGTTTACTGGTAACACTATTCCAGAAGCAAAGCAGTGCTTCATCAGTCAAATTGTAACTTGTTAAAGGATACAAAATCAGTGCTTATTTGACTAAACAAATATTCGATTTCGAAGCTGATGAAGATTAATAGTATAGACATGGAGGAAACTTGTAACAGAGCTCATATAATAATCATAATTAACTGGTGAACAAATATTGCAGGAATGCTCCAGGCCCGGTGGTCTTGAATGCACAGATACGGCCCATGCAATTGCAGACATCATATTCCTGCCCACAACGGCGAAAAGCACTGAGATCAAGTGGTAAGTTCTTATGGTGCCCAAAGATTATTCTCGGTTTATACCTAAGTCCTTAAAATGATGACTAGTACCTCTTGTTTATAAGAACTGTCTTTTAAAAGATATATATCTTTATGTAAATGCTAAAAGGCTCTTATAACTCGCTTTATTTATTTTGCTCACGTTAGTATAAATACCTCTAACTACTGATTGCAGTACTGTAGTTGGTACGTCATCGACAATCATCATTAACAGCACCAATCGATAATTGTAAACTGTTATTTTTAAGCGCGCAGTCGTTATAGGCGCCAAGATGGTGAATGCGTCAATCTCTATGCGATATATGATATTCTAAAGATGATAATTTTGACTGGAGTCGTAACACGTACGACGTAAATCCATGTTGCCTTACTTCCAGGAACTGGGAAGTTCTGCTGGTGGGTTACGATGGCAGCGTGCGTGCGTACATGATATCTCTGACCGAGGGCTGCACGTTCCGCCACAAGTTCCACTTCAAAGGAGGACTCAGTGCGGTGGCATACTGCCATCTGCACAACACCATGTATGTGGCGAAGCTGCCGTATACTTCAGGAAATGTCAGTATTTTATCATCTAGGCTATTAAATGTGGGTGTGTGCCAAATGTAGTTTTTGGACATACTTCTGACTATCCCCCTTAGACGTCTTCAAAGAATCTGAAGTTTGTACAAGTATTGAGCTGAATCAGTTTTTCTTTTTTTTATACTACCAAGGTAGCAAACAAGCATACGGCCCACTGGGAAGCGGTTACCGTAGCCTATGGACGTTTGTAACACCAGAGGTGTCACACTCGCGTTGCTGACCCTTTAGATATTTTAACACGCCTTTTTTGATAAACCCCATGTTGTATTCTCTGAAATTTCGCTGAAATTAATATAATATACTATATATATTATTTGAATATTTACGAAGGTCTACCCTTGGCTTTCAGGTGCCAGATGCAGCTTACAGCTTCGGTCTAACCGCGTGGCGGCTTCTGAACGAGGAGCCCCATGTGAAGCTATCGGTGGTGTCAGACAACATCGTGGCGCAAGCCAACGACAAGTTCAACTTCTATATTCCGTTTACATCTTCCAAGAAGCTGGTGAGTACTACAGGACAACGTGTGAAGAAACATTGTATAGACACCTATGGGGGGTTGTTGGCAATATTGGTGACCTCTAAAAAGATACAGACATTTACCGAATTTTACGAGACGTAGACAAGATTACCTACTATTAAACTAATAGAGTGGACATGAGCGAATTTTGTATTGCTTGCTTTTTCTTTATTTCTGTTTTTGCATCCTTGGACACTATATAATTATGTAATACTTTTGGGTTGGACTGAGGCTAAGAACTCACGAAGCGGTTTTCACCCGTGCCCGCCGCGGTTGCGGGCACGCAGCCTTTGTAGAATACAGATATTTAAGTAAAAAATTAAACCACATTTCACGACGCGTTTTACGCCCGCGGCGTGTGCGATTGTTTGCGGCTCCCGCTGCACCGGCAGTCATCTTGTACCGGCGGGCGTGTGTACGGCTGCGTAACCGCACAAAACTCCATTCTCGTGAGTTTTGAAAATAAAACTCCATTCCGCCACCGCGGCGGGCACGGGTGAAAACCGCTTCGTGAGTTCTCAGCCTGACAAACGAAACAAAAAGCTTTTTACGAAATTTTTATTGCTACGAATTATTTATTCGCAATTATTCGTATTATTCGTCAAATAGTGACGAATCGAAAGCATAGTACTATAGACAGTAGAATTGGTAATTATGAGAGCTACATTATTCATCATGGAAATCCGTAGGTGACTTATATGCAGAAGACTTGTCGATCCGACTGATGATTGTCTGTTTCAATAACCCTGTCTATATCTGTTGCAGGCAGTTATAACAGAAATGCAGCTGTCTCCCGACATCACCAAGCTAGTCTGCGTGCATTCCAACGGCGACATAACAGTATGGCGGCTGCCTCTACTTAAGCTACTCCATAAGTTCCCGTTGGCTTCCCAACCGGGGCACGATCTGATGAACCCTCTCGTGGAGGAGAAGGAATTGAAGAAAAATATTCGGCTTTTCCTCCCGGCTGATGTTAATTGGTGGAGCAATGAGGTAACCCGACATCTTTTGTTTTGGAGATTACGCGAAAATCGAGTTTACGGAATACAGTTACAGTAGGTTGAATAAGGACAAACTCCCGACACCAGTGATATAATCTAACAAGGCGCCCGCTCGGTAGTTAGTTTACTTTCTCATTAACAGACTTCAAAAAACGTTTCCAGGAGATAATTGTGTCCCGGTTCAGCGGCGCAGTATCGGTCTGCGGTATCTCAGACTTAGTGAACTTGTTGTCGAGCGGCGCGGTATTGCTGCGCGGGGCGCCTCGCGTGACGCGCGCCTGCGACGCCGCCTTCCTCGCGCTCGAGTGCGAGGCCGCCGTGCTGCCGGCGCGCCGCAGCCCGAGCGATGAAACTGTAAGTGAACTCGGTGTCGTTGTGACGCGTGCCTTCCTCAGCTGCGCCGCTCCATGGTTGCGCGAAGAAATGGGAAGGAGGTATTTGGCCTGCAGTGGGAAGAGCAACTGCTAAAATAAATAAATAAAATACTGTAAAACTGCTAGGAAAACATATCTCCCTTTATTCCCATTACATAATTTTAGAGAAGTATATCAACTTGCTTTTAAATGTCATTGTAAAACTTGACCATTTTTGCAGATGGAAGTAGTAAAGGTGGAAGAAGAAGAAGAGAGCGTATTCGAGATGGTGAAGGAAATACTGAAGACAGTCTTGTACGCCATCACCGACATCGAGACATTCCAACCGAAGCCGCGGCGCATCACATGTGTGTCCCGAGTGTATCGGCTACTGGCTGTGAAGAGCACCACGCCTACTGAACTCTTCTCTAGAAAGGTAAGTTCAATTTGAAGCCAAAAGGTATTCTTTCAGTTTATCCACAAGGATCACTATAAAACGTCTTAAAACTAGGTGAATCTAGGTGCCAGTTCTATGCCAAAGCCTACAGTTCTTTTGTTATTTTTGCACCGGCATCCCATTCCCGTCAAATCGGCAGCAATGCGACTACTTCGCAACAGAAAGAAGTACGGTAGTTATTAGTAAGGTGCTTGCAGGGACGAACTCTTTCATACAGAGTTGTAGTACTCTTCATGTCTGTTATTGTCTCTGTATGTGAGTTGTACAACTGTTTATTGGTGTCGATACCGTCGTGACATTATCCTAAGCTAACCTAATCTGACAGCTCTAAAATGCCGTCCTTGTTGTTTCGGTCTTTTAGAAAGGGCTGGCAATATTTTTAGTGCTGTCAAATTAGGTTAAGTTAGGAAAATTAAACAACAGAATTGTTACTCAGTTGTCTATAATTACTGTAAACAGTGTCCTAACCGTTATAATTAAAGTAAATAAATAAATAATTTCAGATTGAGAGTGGGCAGTACAATGAGGCTCTGAAGCTGGCGGCCACGTTTAAACTGGACAGCGATCTGGTGTACCAACAGCAATGGCGGAAGAATCCGGTCTCCACCGATGCTATACAGAAGTACTTGGTGAGCATTACATACAATACTCTACGTTATATTGACCTTCTGTATCTCTATTTATAAATAGATTTTAGTGGAATTTCCACACAGCACTATCTAGCCCCAAAATCAGCAGAGCTTGTTATGTTTTTTTAAACTTCTCTGTTTCTTGTTGTTAGCTTCTCTGTTAGCTGTGCTTGAACTTGGTTGGTTTTTAGTTGCATCGACATTCTCATTCCTTCAAAGTCTTCACTTTGGTCGTAAACTTACTTGAGGCGTTCTCATTTTAATTCTTTGAATGAAGTGGAATTTAGCATGAGATGTTTGGCTAATTCGTTTGCGTTGACGTTTTGGTAAAGCTGATAGTGCTGTGTGGAAAGTCCAACAATTATTATTTATTTAATGTTTTCAGAGCAAAGTGTCCAAGAAGATCTGGGCAGTTCACCAATGCGTGGACAGACTCCCAGAAACGCTACCGGCCGCTAAAGAACTCCTCCAGTTCGGACTGGAACTGACCAATCAGCATATTTTGGAGGAAATAAACAAGGAACGCGCCGAAGAGATACAATCTCACGAAGATATAGCTGTGGAGCATTTGAACGCGTATACCAGCGAGCTATTGCGCTGTCGACATGTTATGCTGTTCTACAAAGAAAGACTTCATCTCTACGAGGTATGGGTTAAACACAAGCATTTAATTTTCAAGGACTTTATTATTTTAGAAATAACTCCAATGATAATAGAGTTTACGGTCAACATGATGACCGAAATGTGACATCTATCCTTTGAAAAAAGAAGTTAAACAAAAGAAAACAAGAAAAGTATGGTAGTTCGAATGGTTACTTATATTTGCTTTTAGAATTGTCGCTTAAGACGTTCTGTCCCTAGCTAAAAATCTTATTCACAGCTGATCCTCAAACAAGAAAAGTCTACATACGACAAAGAAGAATACCACCGTCTACGATGCAACAGTATTCTCCACAGCGCGATGGAGATCGCCAAAGAAGGCCGCATCTTCGCTCTGCATTGTCTGTGGCCGCACATCAACACCACAACTGTCAAACTGGCCATTCTAGAGAAGCTGCCAGAGACAATCCCGCCGTTCTTGTACCAACACTTGCTGCCCACAGTGCGGCCCATAGATAAGGATACTGTGGGAGAGGAGATTGTGTCGTTCAGCATTGAGGTGCCGCCGGCGATGCCTTATGAACATGATTGGTGCAGGAAACCGATATTCAGGTAATCATACTATTATAATCAGTTGAGCTATCTTTCGATCGCTGGCAACGGTCAGACAGATAGCTCAACTTCAAGAAAAAAAGGTTTAGGTCTCCATGTACAGGTGATATTATTTTTGGGGGTCCTGAGGTTTATGATGACAAGACAACCTTTTCTTCTACTAGACAAGCTATGCTCTTAAATTAGAAGAAGAGGTTTATGATGTGGAAGTAAAGCAGTTAGTATTCCATACGTGACAGGTTGCAAGGCCCCCGCCGCCACCAATATCTCGAAGTGAAAAATCCATTAGTGCACAGTTCGATTCGTACGGCTATGACCTTACGATCCTCACTTATTTATTTACGATCAGAATGCGAGTCATTTCCACTAGACCACCGGAAGTATGGATAAATATTATATTCCAGGTCAATCTGGAGCTCAAACTGGTCCGAAGAGACCACCCCAGACACTGAAAC
This sequence comes from Plemyria rubiginata, assembly GCA_963576535.1. Classification (NCBI taxonomy): domain Eukaryota; kingdom Metazoa; phylum Arthropoda; class Insecta; order Lepidoptera; family Geometridae; genus Plemyria; species Plemyria rubiginata. The sequence continues at coordinate 14,138,268 of OY754907.1, forward strand.
TGCGAGCGAGCTCTCGGAAACAGGAGATCTAGCGGACTGGTACTCCAAGCGTGCGAGGGAGATAGAACTACGCAGCTCCTTAGTCACCAACGCTCTCACTCTGATCACATTGGCTCATTATGCGGGGGGCGTCCCAGGTATGAACTACAAGCTTCCTATCGTGCGAGACTTGCGGGGTAATGCTTTGTCACCTTGCCACGTACGACCTTCCCTTTTCTTAGTCGAATACTCATATTTCAGTTACTTTAGATTTATTATTTCTATGAAATTTTAGAATGATTTATTTGTTAATTTTTATTTACACTGCTAAAACAAAGTGTCAAAAAAATTAAATTTTGTTTCCAGGATTGGAAAAGCTGTTCTTCAACCTGATAACCCTGGACACTCTGGTTTATGACATAAATAAGGAAGGAATGACGCTCACGGAACTAGAATTGATGACGATCCCAGAGATCTGTTGCGCGCTGATGAGTAGGGTAAGAAATTGTAAATTTGATTTCAGGCGACACATCAGTACAAGTTAAAATACAAGCCCATGCTATTAATACCATAAGAACTAATAGTACATTATGATATGAGTGCGGTAAGTTGAAAATTACAGCCGAGGCGATATTGCCAACACAAGAAGGGCTACAAGAAAGCAGAGGCTGTAATTTTCAAAGCGCACGTATGTTATACGACGTTTTATAACACATTTGCGAGGAAATAAATAAAACTCGGACTTTCTTCAAAGAATAAATCTATAAATTCATCATTACTGGACGACATTTTCAAATAAAAACAATACAGCAAAAAGAAAAAGCGCGGGAATAATTTTTACTTGATCACAAATTAGCGATGCGCGCGCATCAGCGCTATAAAAACTCTTTGCTAAGATTTAAAAAAGGTTCGTTCGTTTTAGACGGAGTATCTTGATAAACCGTACGTTTTACCTTACTTTCTAATACGAATAAATCACTTGTTAAAGTAGTTAGAAAAATTTTAACAATTTGTAAAAGAATTAAATGCTTATTTTTTATCTCCCAAAGTCAGTTTTATTCATAAAATGTTGACCACTTTACTGACATAAAAACTCTTTGCTAAGATTTAAAAAAGGTTCCGTTCGTTTTAGTGGGAGCATCTTAATAAACCGTACGTTTTACATTACCATAACGCACGAGTGCGTAATGACATACATCACGATACTGAAATTGGTGAAATAAGAGACCCTTTACGAGCAAATGTGTTATAAAATACATTATAGTTATTAATTAACGCGGATTGTCTGCGCCGTAATCTGCAGTATCGAGGTATCTCACAGATGTCCACGCCCACATTTACCTACGATTCGGACGGTTTTGTTTAATGAAAATATTTTTAGTTTTTCGTTTCTCTTTTTTTTTATGTCAAAGCTGGCAGACGAGCATACGGGCCACCTGATGAAAAGTGGTCACCGTTCTCTATACGGATCTCCTTATTTCTGTTATGCATCTTGTTCTGAAATATATAAAAACGTTGTCAAATAATACATTACCCCCATGCTAAAATTTATTATATTATATCCGTCACATAGGCTTTTTTTAGGGTAGGGTAGGGTTTTCATAGGGTGTTTTCTATGTATAATAAAAAATATCTATCTATGTAAGTATATAATGTATTAAATATATCAGTTATCTAGTACCCATAATACAAGCTTTGAATAACTTACTTTGGGGCTAGATAGTGCTGTGTGGATTGTCCAGCATTATTTATTTTTGTATTTATTTTATTTATTTATAGGCTCGACTTCACACGGCTGCAAAGTATTTGACTAACTTGTGAGCATTTTTATTAATGTATAAGTGTGTATGTTTTTAATTAAAATAAATACAAATAACTAAGAATTGACACTATTGTATTTCTTGTTTGTATAGTCAAGCGCTGACACGTTCTTAGACGATATAAATGGCATTCTTATGCCGTTCCTGCGCCGCTACCAGAACTTACAAGGCACCCTTGAAGCAGCGGACATATTTTATGAGTACATGGAAATGATCAGTAAGGAAGACCTGTGTCCTATTCTCTTGGTAAGAATTATTATTATATCAGCTTATCTTCATGTTTTTGTCTCTTTCATTAACGTGCGATATACCATTATCATAGTGATATGATTTTATATCAAGTGGTCAACAAATTTGATTGCTTAAATTATTGACCACTCCACAGTAATCCACAGTTCCAAGTTTAGTTCCAATCCACAGTTACTGTGGAGAGGTCAATAATTCTAGCAATCACGACAATATAAAGATATATTTTTAGTCATATTTCAAAATCATTATAAGTATTCGCTCATTTTATACTGCTTTTTATGAAGTCTTTAAAACTACAAACTTTTTGAAAGATCGCAGTTTTAAGACTTGAATCCAGTAATGTGTTCCAGTTGATGCAAAACCCAGACAAATACGACTTGACCTGCCCCGATCGGGTGATGTTGATATATCGCTGTATGATGGTCTACTCGAATGATGACCAGATTGACATAGCCAACGAACTGGTCGAAACTGTACAGCCGTGAGTATTGCCATTATTAGGCGCATTCCACCCACTAAAGTAGGTACCTCGCTCGCATACTTCAACATTTTGGTACCTATGTCATCATTCAGTCACTGAACATAGTTCAGTTCAATCTTAGTTCAGTCACTGAACTTATTATACAAAATCGCAATCAACCAGGTTGTAGAAGCGAAGGATTCTTAGTGTATTGCTTAGTGCTACATTATAAAATATTTTATAGTTGTTAATTCAAAAGCGTGGAGAGGGATTTAAAATAGGTACGTCACTCGCATTTAAAATAGTACTTATTGTTCACTACTTTTTATAAGATGATGAGAAAACAAGTAGGTAAGGTGTCTGACTCAGTCAGAGGTAATTTGGGTCATATTGACGTGACTGACCTCTAATCCTCTAATGTGACTGACATGTGAGTCACCTGACTAACCTGACTGACCCGACTGACCTGTCTGACCTGACTGACCTGTCTGACCTGACTGACCCGACTGATCCCACTGATCTGACTGAGGACTGACGTCATTGACGTGACTGCCGTGATTGAGCTGACTGTCGTGACTGACCTAACCGAGGTGCACGATGTGACCTGATTTTTTGCGAGCAGGGACGGCGGCTGCCCTGAGTTCGTCCGGTCGCAGCTGCGCGAGCTGCGTCACATGGTGCGCGGCAGCCTGATGCTGGCGGCGCGCGGCGTGCGCGTGCCTCCGCGCACCTTCAGCGAGCGCGCGCTGCGGCCCGCGCAGGCGCACTCGCTGCTCTCCATGCTAGCCAGGAACCTGGCCAAGAGGTACTCCATGCACTGTTGTACCTGTGCTGTGCTGTGCTGATGCCGGCGATCAAAATGTAGCGGGATCCTCGAAGTAATAACAAAATCGGGAGGGTTGCGGGATGTCGGTGGATGGAGAAGGCTCAGAATCGTCCTTGAAGGAAATTTATAGGAGAGGCAGACACAGCAGTGCACTTCTTCAGGCAGTCGATGAGGATGATGAAGATGAAGATGATAGCTTGGAAAGATCACCGGTTTTACGCGCTTCGCTGGACAATTATCTATAGGGGGTTTTTCTTCACATCTTTGAATCAATCAGCTCATTTTGGAGCTGATCAAGTTTGAATCAGCTCAAGTTGGATATTATATTTATGTATATTTTTTTCCTTACCGTTATACGAAATTGTTTTAGTGAAACAAAGCCGACTCAGGCTGACTGGGAAAAATTATTCAAAGATATCATGGAACTGCAAGAGAAGTGCTTTCATACTGTCTCCATCAACCAGTGTTATGAGGTGATTATATTATTTATATAGTAAGTATTTTTATATATTTATAGTATACTAGCTGATCCCGCGGCTTTGCTCGCGCTCGTTTACTTTGAAAATCTCATACAAACTTTCATCCCCTATTTTATCCCCTTGGGGGTAGAATTGATCTAAATCCTTTCTTAGCGGATGCCTACGTCATAACATCTACCTGCATGCCAAATTTTAGCCCGATCCGTCCAGTGGTTTGGGCTGTGCGTTGATAGATCACTATGTCAGTCAGTCAGTCAGTCAGTCACCTTTGAGCTATATATATTTAGATTCTATATAGGAATCGATCATTAGTATGGTTCTGTAGCAGATCTTGAATCTGGGCAGATCAAGTGGTTCTATTAACCAGCGAATATTGTATTAGAGGTCAGAAACCTGACCTTTCTGGAAACCTCAATTATTTCCTTCATGGGGGGGTCTACCAAGAGTTATAACTCATTGTAGACCTACTGAAGTTTTTACTTAAACAAATACCCTCTTATTCATGATCTCTTATTCTTACTCTATAGAGTATTCTTGTCACTGTCTCTTTCATGCCAACGAAAAGAGACAGCAACATACTTATTGGTCTGATAAGCTAATGGCGCGCTCGGCGACCGTTATGAATAAGGGCCATATTATTTCAACTTCTTCCCACCCAAATGATGATCAATCTCTCCACAGATCTACGCAACAGCTCTGCTTACATCAGGCGATGCTAACAGCATCAAACTAGCCGGCAGCGTGCTAACTGTGGAGGCTAACGGGCCGCTCCCTACGCGCCCTAACGCGGTTCCATACACCCAGAGTGTCAACCTAGTGATGACAGCAGGGAAGGAATACTTTAACTCGGCATCAGCTTTGAACGACCCGGCTTTGGAGCTTGCTAAGTAAGTCTTGAACCCTGTAGTTAATGTTTTCGAGCTGATAATTGCACGGCAAAGATCCAACTGGCCAACATAGCCATCCCCAGAAGACCTCACGCCATGGTGTTGCAATCTATATGTTTATGGTAAATCGACTAAGGATTTATTTACTAGGAAAACAGTTTATTAAACTAGAAATAGTACATAGGCAGGCAACAATTAAAGCCTTATTTTATACTAGATGCGTCCCGTGGTTCCTCCCACGCAGATTTAAATCCCGGTATTCCCACGGGAAGCTAGCGGGGTAGCCTATGTGCTATTCCAGACTATAATCTATCTCTCTAACAAGTTTCATCCAGATCCGTTCCGGCGTAAAAGGCGAGTAACAAACATCCATCCATCCATCCAATTGTGCGAGCGACATAGCGGTGCGCCGTATGCTGCCCCTTATAAAATCGACCTTATGGATTTGTTATTTCCAGATGTTGTCTGTCCCTTATAAAGGATACGAACGCTGTGATACAGGAAGAGTTGGATCTCATTGCAGCGCTACGTATCATCAACTCTTTCCATTTGAATATCCTGCCTATGCAAGGTAACGATACAGATTTGTTGAAATTCCTCAATGTCTGAAGTTGGTGAGAAATAGTGGTTCTGGAGGCCATATTATGTGCTTGAAGCGATTGTTTTCCTTCAAAAATGTTGGGGATCCAGGGCGTAAGGAGAAATTAGGGATTTATTGTCAGAATCCCCATATATAAATGAATATTGGAACCACACGACGAACCCACGGCCTACGGCGCAGAAGGCTGAGCAGACCAACTGAGCTGTGAAGGCTGTCAACTTACAGAGTTGTATTTACAGTAGCAGGAACTGTAGGAACAAAGCCGATCCTTGTGATATAACTGAATAAACACCTCTTGACTCCGACAGTGCGTTTGGCTGAGAGCAAGCTCCAGTTGATCGAGGATTGCTTGAAGTCAGATCCGAACGCTTTCAACTCGAGTCACAAACTACTGAAGCTGGCTTCTCTGCTGAGGGTCGAGGGAGACGATGATGTGGCCAGGTATTCAATAAATTTTACAATCAATATATGTATACAGGGTGTTCCAGAACTCAAAGTCAAGCCGAAACGGGGCGACAGGATTGATTGTAAACATCATGAGAAAAAAAAAATTGAAACTAAAAAAAAAACATAATTTTTGACTGTGATTCTTAGAAATATTATTTAGGGTTACGGTTCCAAAGTTTAAATGAACAAAAATAATAAAAATTAACCAAAATAACCGAAAAATGTTTACAGATTGACCAAATTTTTAGGTTTTTAATAGCCCATAATTTCCAAACTGCATGGGATAGATTTTTCTGATTTTTCTCATGATGTTTACAATCAATCCTGTCGCCCCGTTTCGGCTTGACGTTGAGTTCTGGGACACCCTGTATAGATATAATAGCATCTTCACTTTCCTTTAGGTGAGATGGCAGTCAAACGTCTATCATACATAATAAAAAAATAAAAAAGGCGCACTGGCGGCCAGCGAAAGTATGCATTGTATCATCAGTGCGCGCACTCGGCCGCTTGCGGCCAAAGAGATCATTGCGACGTACCTGCGACTGGCCGCTGTGCTGCGCTGGCCGCCGAAATCACTAGGACTCGAAGAATTGTAGGATCGTGCGCCAGTGTGCGCGCACAGAGGGCGTAGTCGCAGTTTTGGTTGACATATTACATGCGTGTATGGTGTACAATACACGGTTTTTGTATGAAAATAACAAAAGCGCCCCTAGCGGACACGACCGAGTTTTCTTATTTTCATACAAAAACTGCGTGTAGTGTACACCATAAACGCGTGTAATGTGTCAACCAAACCTGCGACTACGCCCTCTGGTCGCAATACTGTCCGCCAGTGCTCAGGCTAAGATGGTAGCATGGCGTTGCAGGGAGGGGGAAGTGTTGATGCGAGTGTGCGGCGCGGCGGGCGGCGGCGCGGGCGGCGTGCAGGCCGCCAGGAGGCTGGCCGCGCTGCGCTTCCAGCCGGCGGCGCCAGTCATAGCACAGGTAGCGTACCTACCACTATAATATAAATAAATAAATAATGCTGGACAATCCACACAGCACCATCTAGCCCCAAAGTAAGCTACTCAAAGCTTGTGTTATGGGTACTAGATGACTGATATATTTAATACATTATATACTTACATAGATAGATATTTTTTAGTATATACATAGAAAACACCCAGACCAACGGAACAAATTTCTGCAGATCGTACACAAATTTGTTCCGAGGCAGGAATCGAACCCGCAACCTCTAACGTCGCAGGCGGACTCTCGCCCGCTGCGCCACAGAGGTCGTCATACATGGCAGGCGCTTAGGAAGGCGTGTTTACTAAAACAAACATGCCAACGTCCTCACGCTCCGCCGCCACTCACTCATTCTTGCACTTACGAACATCAGTCAGTCGGCAACGCGCCATTTTATTTTACAAATTAATTATAGATAGATAGAAAATTCTTTATTGCACAAAAATACAGTGTACATAGGCGAGCTTAATGCTGGATAGCATTATCTACCAGCTAACCTTTGGGTAATGGGAAAACATTTTTGGGTAGTGCACATTTGATAAGGACAAAGATAGCAAATAAAGAAACAAAGCAAAGATTTAAGAAAAATTAAAAGTTAACTATATCTGTCAAATAAGAAGCGGAGAGCGCACCTGAAATACATATAATTCTGGCGTTTCTATTTTGGAAGAAGAGTAGCATTCCCTATCAAAACAAGTAGTGTAACGAAAAATACTCGAACCCATATCCCAGTGCAGAAGGCAAAGCTTATAAAATAATAGAAGTTATTATTAATGACGACCTCTGTGGCGCTGCGGGCGAGAGCCTGCCTGCGACGCAAGAGGTTGCGGGTTCGATTCCCGCCTTGGAACAAATTTGTGTACGATCTGCAGAAATTTGTTCCGATGGTCTGGGTGTTTTCTATGTATAATAAAAATATCTATCTATGTAAGTATATAATGTATTAAATATATCAGTTATCTAGTACCCATAACACAAGCTTTGAATAGCTTACTTTGGGGCTAGATATTGCTTTGTGGATTGTCCAGCAATATTTATTTATTTAATCGCCAATAGAATGTCAATAACAGTCATATTTTCAGATAAGTTTATGCTTTTCATTGCCTGAAAACGCGGATAAAAAAAAACTAAACCTGAATCCTAGCTAGATTGGTTGGTCGCCCCCGAAACCCCCTGAATACTACGTTTCATGAAAATCTTTGGGGACGTTACCAAGATAAGATAAACAAATAAATCAATACATAGTATAAAACAAAGTCGCTTTCTCTGTCCCTATATCCCTATGTCCTATAAAACTATTAAAGATTTAAGCATACATAGGGTCATAGGGATATAGGGACAGAGAAAGTGACTTTGTTTTATTACGCAACGGATTTTGATGCGGTTTTTTAATAGATAGAGTGATTCAAGAAGAAGGTTTATATGTATAATACATGCATGATATGTACACCCGTGCGAAGCAGGGGCGCGCGGGTGGGTCGTTATTATAATATACAAGACTTGACATGTATGTAGGTAGCAGAGTCAGCGCACACTGACCGAGAGACGCGCATGGAACTTTTCGCAGCCGCCGCCACGCACTGTCAGGGAGACCACATTGAAAGAATGCTTCAGGCTAGGTCAGTATGTATATTCACATCACATTATTTAGATTATGAAATAAACCTCACAACAAACAACCTATGTTTATATATATGTATGCGACAGCCTACGTAGCTCAGTTGGTAGTAGCTCTGCCTTCTGCGCCGTAGGTCGTGGGTGGGGTGAACAAACATTTGTGTGATGAACATAAATGTTTGTTCTCCGTCTCGGTGTTATATAATATTACCTCTGACGACCTCTGTGGCGCAGCGGGCGAGAGTCCGCCTGCGACGCTAGAGGTTGCGGGTTCGATTCCCGCCTCGGAACAAATTTGTGTACGATCTGCAGAAATTTGTTCCGTTGGTCTGGGTGTTTTCTATGTATATAATAAAAAATATCTATCTATGTAAGTATATAATGTATTAAATATATCAGTCATCTAGTACCCATAACACAAGCTTTGAGTAGCTTACTTTGGGGCTAGATGGTGCTGTGTGGATTGTCCAGCATTATTTATTTATTATAAGTATGTATTTAAAAAAAAAAGTATTATAAGTAGTATATCAGCTATCTGGTTCCCATATTACAAGCATAAGCTTAGTTTGGGGCTAGATAGTGTTGTGTGGAAAGTCCACCAATATTCATTTATTTATTATGCTTGTTGTGAGGCTTATTTAAATTCATGCAGGAGTTGTTTCATCAACGTATTGAAAAAGTAGTAGTATCAACGGTTGGGTCGGTGATTTAGCCATCGCAACTTTGTTTGCCTACAAATTAATGAAATTGCATGTTTACATGGTAATCCTACTACTATCCATCCATACTCACAAACTTTCGCGCATAAACGCGATGGATGGATGTTTGTTACTCTTTCACGCCGGAACGGCTGAACGGATCTGGATGAAATTTAGCAAAGATATAGATTATAATCTGAATTAGCACATAGGCTCTTTTCATCCCGTGGGAATACCGGGATTTAAATCTGCGCAGGTGAAACCGCGGGGCGCAACTAGTCTTTTATATTTTTCTTACTTTTCCACGTGGTGTACCCATACATTCATAGATCCATCCCAGAATGAAATATATCCTTTTTATTACCATCGTAAAACTATGCCAGTCCACTCGACGTATCTCTTCTAAACTAAATTGTATTAAAGATTGCAGTTGGAGTTGGAGGGGCTTAAAGAAATGGGAGTGACGATGAAGGAAACGCACAATTTGTCTGAACGCTGCCCTTCCACTGACGACGAATACGCGGATGCTATAACTACGGTGGGTACTACCTTTCACAACATAATTCAATAGTCAAATTATTTTATTTTATTATTTTTATTTTAGTTTTATTTTTATTTTAGCTGTTGGTTTTCCAATAAATAAATAAATCAATCAAAAGTGAATTAAATGACAAGGATCACTGTGAAACATCTTAAAGCTATGTTTGTTTGTGTATGTCTAAGGGGTTCAGATGTTAACTTTAGCACATACCCGCATTATGCAGTAATTGGCTTCCATAGGTGACAGATTGCAAGCCTATCGCCGCTCATAAAATACCTACCTAAAAAAATTTTTATACTACCAAGCAAACAAGCATACGGCCCACCTGATGGGGAGCAGTTACCGTAGAATGGACGTTTGTAACACCAGAGGTGTCATGCGGCCCACGTGATGGAAAGCGGTTACCGTAGAATGAACACCGGTGTCACAAGTTTCACACACATTATTTTCATATGGTTTGCTTGATACAAGAAAACCTCGAATTATTTTTTTATTTGTATTTTTTGCTGCAGCCTGTGGTCGAGAAGAAAGACTTGGTTCCTTCGCGGTCTGACAAGAAAATACCACTTTTCAACTATTTACTGGATTCCTTCCAGAACAAGTTCTCGGTTGGGTAAGTTTCCACACAACTCGTCGATACAATCGAACACCCATTGCGTCCGAAATCCTCGCCGCAGTCTATACGTTAACTTAAAACCTATTTATATCAAATTATCCAACAGTAACAACAAACGATATTTTTTAAGGATTTTTGTATTGATTTTATTTTTGTATTCGTAGTTTTTTTATTTATTTTGTTTATTTATTAATACTAAGATTCACAGATATTCTTATTGTCTATTTTTTTAATGGCTTTTCACATGACGAATTTAAAGTCTGGACTAAAGTAATTTAATAAATAAATAATGCTGGACAATCCACACAGCACTATCTAGCCATCTATCTAATTTGTTCAATAAGATCACAAAGTTCTCTTTGAAAACTTCAGATTTATCCATATCAGCATCAATGTCATGCATAAGATGTCAACTGCTGAACATAGTCCACCTATAGATTATTTCTTCTCATTGGATCTTTGCACTTAAAGCTTCTTAATTTTGATGCAATTTGAACCTTACCGCCTTGACATTAAAGTCTATTTTCCAGCCAATCCAAAACGCCAACGGAGCTAGCGAAGCGAACCGTTCATGTGCCAGAGTTCTACAACTCCATATATCCGGAGCATGGTGTGTCGGACAGCTACTATCGGTAAGTACGGCACAGTAACTTACCTAGCCAAAAGAGGCTATTAAGACGCAGACCACCGTCAAACAACTTATCGCTCGCACATAAATTTTTGAAACCGTACTTGTGTTATTAATGTCAAAATACTTACCCTCTTATTCATAATCCCTGCCATTTTATACTGGCTCAATAGAGTATTCTTGTCACTGCGAAAAGAGACAGCAGCAGGCTTATCGGTCTGATAAACTATTGGCGCTTAAAGACCATTATGAATAAGGGCCTTAGTCTACTAAGACCTAACAACGTTAAATCTACAGACATAATAATGCAATAAATATACAGAAATAGTACATTATGGTACTAGTGTGGCACATTGGTGATTACCGCTGAGGCGCCATTGAGACCCGAGCCGTAGGCGAGGGTCTTAAGAGAGCCGAGGACGGTAATCATCAAGCCACACGTGTATCATACGACGTTTTTCAACACATTTGTGAATAAAATAATAATAAAAACTCACAGAACAGATATTTTTCCTTGGAGTTTTCAGGTAGTAAAGTTTCCATACGTTAAGGGCTTCACATCATAAATCGGGCGGTGTACAACATAAATCATTTTCTTCGTAACTAGTACTTGTAGACATTTTAATTAATAAATTAATAAATAACTATAATTTCAACAGTGAAAACGAGTTGTGAAAAATGTTTCGCTTCGGCGGGAAAAAATAATCAGTTTTCATAAGCGCGCGCATTGCGATCGGCCACAGACTACAGGAATGAGGTTTTTTTTATTTTCCGCGCATAGGGTTTGCGCGTTTGCGCCTATTCTGCCACGTAAAAAATTGGGAATTTAATATTTCTTTTATTACAGAGAAAACAAAAGTAATATTTGAGTTTTACTTATTAAACACGTACGAGTTAAAATTATCTATAATATAAGAAGTTGCATGAAATGAGCAAGCAATAGGAACATTAATTTATTTGTTCTATTGAACACGATCTTTTTTTTTGAAAAAAACCTTTTTTAGGAACAAAACAACTCAACCAATAAAATTAAAAATAAATTCTATAACTCACTAGTGAGTTATAGCAATGAAAAAGTCACAGCTTGAATAATGGGTGTCATTTTGTGCCTAATTGCGGTGACCGTAGAGCCACTTTATGAGCAACTGTGTTGAAAATGTTTTTAATCCAGATACGATCGGTTCGCGGTACCGAAAGTGCTGGACGGTGGGACGCCGGTCGGACACGCAGTTCTGCAGTGGTTCTATATACAGAACTGGCTCTATATACAGAACGGAATGGACGCAGACGTCACGCAAGAAATGGAGATGGAAAGCGAAGGTTAGCAGGCAAAGCAAATCTATAAGGAGGTTATTTTTACAAGATTTTATTTAACTTTTAATGTAGAGATCATCCAATCTAAAAATGCACGCCCCTGTACCTGCCTTCACCCTCACAAGCAAATGAGGTGTATAGCTGCAATACATGCCACCAAGCAATTTCATTCGGAAGGAGTATTGCAACTCAATTTGGAAGCAGATATCTTGAACCGATATAGCTGAAATTTTGTATACCTACACGTTTAGTTTGGATGACAATGCATGGTTATTAAAACGCATTTAAAAAGCTTTTAAAGCCTTATTTGTGCCATAAAAGCTCCGAGAATTCCAAGTTCTTATAAACTTAAATCACAGTTAACCCAGTTGATATCTCTTATCAAGGAAAGTTAATAAAATAAACTTAACTTAATCGAAATACATAAAACAATACTGATTTTACGTTCCAGTGATTCAAAAATGCGCTGAAGAGCTAATCTACGCGGATACAAGCGTGGGCGTGGCTTGTTTACTGCGAGGGGCGGGGCCTAATGAGGCGACAAAACGCTTCGTGGGAGGAGCGTCGAACGAAATCGCTATCTCTTGCGCACTCTACGCGGCGAGCGTGCATTGCAACTGTCAGGAAATGAAGGACAATGTGTACCTTGCTGAGCCGAGAGCAGTTAGTAGTTTGCTTTTGCTTTATTTTTTTTTTCTAGAGATGGATAACTCTTTTTAAAAAAACCACACGAAACCAACATAACGTTATACGACTTCACATTGCAGTTTTATTGTGTGTAAAGTTCAGTGTCAAGTTAAGTACATTAATAATTTTCAAAATGTTGAAATGTGCTTGTAAGAAGTACATTAGCGATAGTATTCGCTTTAACTGAAACTACAACAAAGTACAATGTGTGAATTAGTAGTGAGGTAAGAATTAATTATGCCTTTAATATTAATAAACATAAGTAACGCTGGAAACCAGTGCAGGGGATGTGTTTGCACATACAAAACATTCGCGCCATTACACTAGTGGCTCTGTTAGCTGTAGACCTCGCGAGCATACTAAAAGTGAGCTATTTGAGGAATGTAATGTGCAAGTGCATTTTCCGTTTTGTGATTTTTTTGATCTTTTTGATTTTATTTGCATCATCTTGTGTAGAATGAGGTCCTTTGTGTTTCTCTCAAATTTGATTGAAAACCATCGATTGTTTGATGAGCTATCCTGTTCATCATGCTGAAGATCCTTATCAGATCTTCGCCAAACTTTTATGAGACCAACTTATAGTTACTACCTTTCAAATAAAAAAAGAATATTCGAAATCGGATCTCATTTGGTGGAGATATCCAGTATATCAAATAGCCCCCTTTTTGCCCTTTTTTTGGGGAAGTACCCCTCCAATCAAAAATCCCCGACGACCAAAAAATTCTAATAAGTCATGTAACCTGTGTACCAAGTTTCGTCCAGATCGGTTGAGAAATGCGACCTGTAGAGGAGAACAGACAGACAGACAGACAGACATCCGGACAAACGCATTTTTGGCCAACTGAGACGCTTCCCTCGCTTCGCTCGCTCGGTCAATTAATATTAATAAAATAATTTTCCCAGCTCTAATGAAAATCTCATTACCTCTAGTTAACAGAACAGGCGCTGAAAAGTGAAAACATTCGCGAAGAGCAATTACTACTAATACGTGAATGCATCGACCGCCTCTCCGGCATGTCGGAGGTGGAAACGCTGCGGGCTCTCGGACTCAACGTCAACGGGATTCTCTTCAACGCCGATCCGGACTATAGGCGAGAGATGATACTACGCGTTGCCAGGTGAATATGCGCCTTATTATTACGCATCAAAATATTATCGTGAAGATTTCTTAAAGGTTCAAAAAAAATAAAGTGCAAAAGACTTGCCGAAACCAGGGATCGAACCAGGGACCTTTAGATCTTCAGTCTAACGCTCTCCCAACTGAGCTATTTCGGCTGTAGATAATCACAACGAATTTAAGCTCTTGATAACTGATAGTGAAACAGGAACTAACTACTAGACGCAATTTAGGTGATTCATTAGATGATAGTTATCTCAAAATTTATGTGAAAGATTCAAATAGCCACTCTAGTAGCTAGTCAGATCTGACTCAAATTAAATTGGGACCACATGATAAGTACCAGTTTTCGATTAAAAGAGGAAATTCCTTTTGTAATTCCCACGTAGGCTGTTGGGGCTAGATAGTGCTGTGTGGAAAGTCCACTAATATATATATATATTTTTTTTTTATTTTATACAACTAGCTGATGGAACAAGCAGATGGCCCACCTGATGTTAAGTGGTAACCATCACCTATAAACAGAACATTGCCCCGTAGGTCACGCACAATAGGAACGTGCCCTACGATGCACTGCCCTGCGTCCATCAACTTGAGGCATACAGATGTTAAGCCTCATGTGCCTGTAATTACACCGGCGACCACACTCTTCAAACCGAAACACAGCGTTGCTGCTTGGCGGCAGAAAAAGGCGTGGTGGTAGTACTTCCCCGGACGAGCCCTTCACAAAGAGCTCTTCTACTCTTTATTCTTATTTCCGCCGTAGGCTGCCCGGACAGGAGTGCTTGCAGTTGTCGCTGTCCCTGAGCGACAAGTACGGCGAGGACGCGCTGGGCGCGTGGCTGCAGCACGCGCGCGCTGCGCCCGCGCAGCCGCACCTCACGGGGGACTCGCTGCCGCCGGGGCTCGCGCCCCAGGCCTACCAACGGTCACTCACACACTATCACTATCACTACATAGTATAAAACAAAGTCGCTTTTCCTATCCCTATGTCTACATGTCCCTTTGTATGATTAAATCTTTAAAACTACGCAACGGATTTTGATGCGGTTTTTTTAATAGATAGAGTGATTCAAGAGGAAGGTTTATATGTATAATACATGCATGATATGTGCACCCGTGCGAAGCAGGGGCGCGCGGGCGGGTCGCTAGTTATATTATACAACTAAGATACAATCTCCAAACTCAAGATGCAATATTTCTGAACAAGCTTGTAGTACCTTCCTTTTTTCTTTTTATGGCTCTTGTCTAACAATCTTCCCAGTGTCAAGTGATTTAGAGATTATATACTCTTTGGAGATAAGTTTCTAGTCACGTCAGTCTAAAGTCGAGTCAGTCAATCGTTTTGCAGAAAATGGTGGCGGTTCCTTCAAAACATTTGAAAAATTTTCGCTCAAATCACGATTCACATAATACACTTTCATTCCAAATGCTTACACTTTGTGTTAAGACCACAAATAATGTTGGTTAAAATACCACCAAAATTACTCAACACAAATCAAAATAACACTAGAAAAATAATTAAAATGAAATTGCTATTTTGCTTCGCTATTTGAAATTGCTATTTTGCGACCTAAAAATCACTTTCTTGATGCTGACTTCTTCTTCTATCGTGTCAGTGGAACACTAGACAATTTTTAAATAATGCTTGGCCACCTCTACTGCGTTGTCGGTGGCCTTGTATGCTGCCCCTTACCATACGGCGCGCCGCTATCTCGCTCGCACAATTGAACCTTTTGGAGATACAAATATAATATATTCAGTGGTAGGTAAATCACTGAATATAGTTAATGCCTTAAGTCTCTTGTTTTTTGCCAATAATAATTAGCATCTAAGTTGCATCCTAATATATTTTGTTATTTTATAATATGTTTGGAACAGCATCCTGCAAGTTCTGTACCCGGAGATCAGCGGCGTCCAGCACGCGGCTCTCCTGCAGATGTTCACGGTGCTGCGAGCGCTCGACGAGAAGCGGCTGGTGTCGGGACTCACGGCGGCCGAGCATATCAAACTGCTGAAGAAGTGCAAGGCGGCCTCACCGGGTACGTTTTTGCTTCACCACCTTTAGGAGTAGTAGAGGGTAGCCACGCCTAGCTACCACGAGGCAGACCACCCGCCCGATGGTCGGACGATATAGTCGAAGTAGTGGGGTGGAAATGGCTAAGACTGGAGGAGGACCGGAGAGAGTGGTGATTTAACTTCCTAGATAACTCATATATTTAATACATTATATACTTACATAGATAGATATTTTTTATTATAAATAGAATACACCCAGAACTACGGAACAGCTTTCTGCAGATCGTACACAAATTTGTTCCGAGGCGGGAATCGAACCCGCAACCTGTTTGTCGCAGGCGGACTCTCGCCCGCTGCGCCACAGAGTTGTCACAATAAAAACAAATACAAATAGACAACACTACTTACTTAATTTAAACATTTTCAATGACACGCTGTGTCATTTCCATGGCTTTCGGCAAGTTATGATGATGATGGTTATTATAATAATAATAATTTATTTAGCAAATAAAAAAAGCACATAGATATGGTACATACAATTTTGGTACAGACAAACTTACGGGATCAATAATTAACATCTTGTAGATGAATATAGATTCAAGACCCTACACCTTCCTTGCAGACTTGTGCTGAGGTGTCCCTTCCGGTTAGGAATGAATGAATGAATGAATGAAAATGCTTTATTGTACACCTTACAAACTAACTCAACAAGTGAAACAAGGAATAACAACTAAGTCAAAGTCAAGTCAAAGTCAAAATATGTTTATTCAATAAAATCACAAGGACCATCTTGAACCGTCTTAAAACTAGGTGACTCTAGTGCCAGTTCCACGCGACCAACACCGAGAAGAACAGGCAACAAACTCGGCTTGGTATCTATCGCTCTTTTATATGATCCTCGTTACAATGTAATAAAATACCTACACTATTGAAGCTATATAATACATTAAGTAATCTAACAGAAAAAGGAAAAGTAAACAGATTCATAAAAGAACACAAGCTTCAAACTAATAATACTAATACATAAGTAAGAAGTGTAGTAAGTCAAACAACAATAAAGAAAAAAAAACTTTTTTTAAATAACATAATAGTAAAGACATTGCAGATATGTTAGCCGTCGATGGGCAGAGCGACCGGGACATCGGGCCACGCACTTTTATCATTAATATAACTATCTATAGTATAGTAAGCTTTCCTTATCAGATAATTCTTAATGTACACTTTAAATTTTTTAATAGGAAGCCCAGTGACACTTTCTGGAAGTTTATTATAGAAGCGTATACCGTTCCTTATGAACGAGCCATTTACCTTTTGTAATCGAAATTTCGGAATGCAAATTTATTTTTATTTCTAGTGTTAACGTTATGTGCGACACTCTTTTTCTTAAAGCTACCTATGTGTTTATGAGTGTACAATAAATTTTCAAAAATATACTGTGAAGTTACTGTGAGAATATTAATTTCGTTAAAACGCTCCCTCAATGAGTCACGTGGTTTCATATTATAAATGGCACGTATCGCCCGTTTTTGAAGTACAAATATACTTTGTATATCAGCAGCTCTACCACATAGCAAGATACCATAGGACAATACACTATGGAAGTAACTAAAATATGAACTACTAGAGTTTATGATGATGATGTATCGTGTGCGGCAGAGCTGGACTACAAGCTGGTGGTGGAGCAGGCGCCGGCGGCGGAGCAGTGCGCGCACCTGGCGGCGATCCTGCGGCCCGAGAACGTGGCGCTGCTCGGCAAGCTGCTGCGCTCGCTGCCGCCCGCGCTGCGGCTGCAGGCGCCGCTCCCCCAGATATACGCCCAGTGGCTCACCAACTACTTCTTCAGTGTTCGTTGTGTGTCATGTATTATACATATAAACCTTCCTCTTGAATCACTCTATCTATTAAAACAACCGCACCAAAATCCGTTGCGTAGTTTTAAATATTTAAGCATATATAGGGATATAGGGACAGAGAAAGCGACCTTGTTTTATACTATGTAGTGATGATGCGAAAGTTTGTGAAGATGGATGTTTGTTACTCTATAACTCCAGAACGGCTGAACGGATCTTGGTGGAAATCGTCACAGAGATATATTAGTCTGGAATAACACAGACTACTTTTTATCCCGTAGGAATACCGGGATTAAAAACTACGCGGGTGAAACCGCAGGGCGCTACTAGTATTATAAACGCGAAAGTACATATTTGTAAGTATATTCTTTCTCGCCGGAACGTCCGAACAGATCTGGATGAAACTTGGCAGAGATAGATTATAGTCTGGAATCGCACATAGGCTATTTTTTATCCACGACCTACGGCACAGAAGGCAGAGCTACTACCAACTGAGCTATGTAGGCTGTCATTCAACTTAAACTTTACGTAATACATTTTTGTCAACTTTTCATTTGTTTTGTATATAACAATAGTTTGACCTTGTTCGCCCTCCACAGGTGCCGAAATCCCAGGAAAGCAGTAAGAAATGGATGCAGCAGTATCGCCAATGCGCGAGCTACTTCAACAAGCTGTCGAAGGAAGAGTTGATGAAGTTCGTCGAAGCAACGTGCTTCTCTATTGAAGCTATTGAAAGGTAATATACAAGGAATAGAGTGACCCCACCTTGCACCAATAGATTTTTCTCTTCGAAAAATCTATGGTGCAGTGCCAGTGTCAATCGGTGAAGGAAAACATCGTGAAGATACCAGTTTGACTCTTCAAGCAACTTTGGCTATTACTGACTTCCCCATTTGGATATCTTTAAAATTTCTTAACTATATAGTTATATATATAGTCTTATAACCTAGCTTTTATATGAAAAAAAGTCACAAGTAGTCAAAAAACATAAAATATTTATTTTATCCGTTTTCTACTTCTAGCACTCCCACGCAACTCAAAAACCGTGTTATACGACGAACTCCTTCCAACTTTCTTGCATGATTTGATGAACCAATAATTTCCGTGTATATTCGCAGAGTCCCTCACGGCACTCGCAACCTGATGATAATGCAAGCTGTCGACTACTGCGCGCAAGAACAGGACAACGAGATCAAGTCCAACAAAACGTACGTACCTAAACCACACACCACATCAACAACATCATCAATATCTAGCAAGCACATCATACTATACCGTAGCACACATTACATTGGTCCCTTTTGTTTCGCACGCGCTGAGACCAAATCGAATTAAAATCATTTATTTATGCCACATATAAATACAATTTATAAAAATACAAGAGTGTGACTTACTAAAATCCTAACTCAACCATTTCTTCGTTTCAGAGGTCTAGTCCTATACGCGCCCTTTGGGCCAACGCTGCTCACTCTGTTAGTATTCGTGTACCTCTCGTGGTATGGTGTTGTTTCCGTGACAAAGAAATAAATACTATAACAGCATACGCTACTGTAAAGCTGGTCTTCCGTGACACCAGTAAAAAATCCACCATGACTTGTTAAGCCTAAGATGACAATACAACACTTTGAGAAATATAAA
This sequence comes from Plemyria rubiginata, assembly GCA_963576535.1. Taxonomy (NCBI): domain Eukaryota; kingdom Metazoa; phylum Arthropoda; class Insecta; order Lepidoptera; family Geometridae; genus Plemyria; species Plemyria rubiginata. The sequence continues at coordinate 14,157,749 of OY754907.1, forward strand.
ATTAATGATCTTATTTCGCAGTCAACCAAGCAAAAATATAATTTTGATCCAAAAAAAATTATCACTAAAGTTTGCCTAAGCACGAAAACTTGTACAGAAAACTAACACAGGTTTTACAGTGAACATGTTTCAGGCCCCAGGCTCAAACAGCACAGGTTGTCACATCGACTTTATTTATTCATACTAATCCAATTATTTTTCAGAGTTTTTGAACATAAACATTTTTATTATGTTATCTTATTTCCAGTGAGCAGACGTGGGCACAAGTCGGCCAGGAGCTGACGCGCTGGGCGCGCTTCCTGGAGAACTTCCACTCAACCTCCGTACAGAGCATTATTGACAACACGCAAATACCGAAGGACACGCTTTGGCCGTAAGTTTCATCTAACTCGCGATTATGTACTATGAAATTCATTCAGTCTCGAATTGTACTTATAGTCTAAGATCCGGCTGCAGGATTAGTGCGCTCATCGGTTTTTTGCTGAAAACCGAATTTTTATGTATATTTATAATTAGGAGAATATATATTTATCAAGTTGCCTATCAAAATTTGGCCGCCAGTATTTTTTATCTAAATCGGTCCAGCTGTTTCAATGTGATTGAGGTATAGAGACATTTTATTTACAAAGAGTTAGAAAGATCCAGTTAGCGTTTGTGAGGCAGGGCTTCAACCGATATTGTGATTTTTGGTATGAGTATAGAACTATTTATCCTAGAAATAGAAAATAGGAAGTAAGTAGTATCTTTTTCTGTAACTTCTGTAACTTCAATAAAATAAGGTTAACTAGTCATAAATTACATTTAAGTTATTTTTTTTAACACTAAAAAAAAATTGCAGTGAGATGGAGGCGTCTCACGGCGACGCGAGCGCGATGGCCGCGCCGGCGGGCGCTCTGGTGGCGCGCTACGACGTGCAGTCCGGCTGGGTCGCGTCGCTGCTGCAGTGTCTCAACGTGGACCTGCCGCTGCATCAGCTGTTCCGCCATCTGGCAATCGGACTGGACGATGTCAAGTGAGTTATAACTTTAGGCGATTTTTTTAGTTTTGACGCGCTTGTCCCTGTGGGCGTCACGGCTCGAATGGAAAGTGGCGAACAAAAAATTTTCTAAGTTTCATTTTAATAGACCATAATTGCACAAAACAAACATCCACACATCGTAACTTTCGCGTTTATACAGCACTAGCGACCCGCCCGCGCGCCCCGCGTGCACATCATACCATATCATATATAAACCTTCCTCTTGAATCACTCTATCTATGAAAAAAAACCGCATCAAAATCCGTTGCGTAGTTTTCAAGATTTAAGCATACATAGGGACATGGGGACATATGGATATAGGGACAGAGAAAGCGACTTTGTTTTATACTATGTAGTGATGGTAATAAGTAGGTGGTAAAAATAATTTTTATTTTTAGTTTCTGTAAACTTTAACTCCATTCCAGACAATGCGAAATGATAGTAGACCGCCTCGTGCAATACAACAGCGAAGGCGTCAAGTTCCCGGAAGACGTGGTCGAGCTGGTGCTCCAGAGAGCCGCGGAGTTGGCTCTGCCGGCGCACAGGTACCTATTTAAATGTAATATTTTGTAATAATGTTCATCATCATCAGCCTGCAGAAGTCCACTGCTGGACATAGGCCTCCCCTATCCGTTTCCAGGAAGAACGATTTTGAGCCCTTTCCATCCACCGACTACCCGCGATCCTAACAATCTCGTCAGTCCATAATGTAGGAGGGCGTCCCACACTTCGCTTATAATAATAATAATTAGTAATAATGTTGCATTTTGTTAAATTACGCTTGACGATTATAGTGCCATAGTGATTGTGCATAACAAAAAAAGGCACTGTAGATATCACCTCAGATCTCTTAGTACCAAGTAGATTAGATAGATAGATTGTTTGAGGACGTCTAGGGGAGTTAGATGTACGTCCAAACATTACATTTTGCACACCCCACATTTTGCAGTAGTTGGAAGGTACGTTGCTATACGTGGCAGGTTGCAAGCCCATCATCGCTGTTTGAATTCTAACTGGTTTCCTCACGATGTTTTCCTTGTTTAATTTGCTCTTGCATTTGACTCCATTGGTGCACTTCCGGATCCTAATCTACGACCCTACGATCGGAAGGCGGGCCACTTCCACTAGACCACCGGTGTTCTAACAACATGTGTGTCTATGAACATTAGTGATTGTAACTTTCATTTAAAACGGGATATTTAACATGATATCTGAGTTTCATTGTTTCCCGATGAAAGTGAAAAATGAAAGTTATGTTCTTATCCATGATAGTTTCAATAATAGTTAATGTTTATTTATTGTTTTTTTTTTATAATAGGAACGCCAACAGCGATATGAATGGCTGCAATATATAAAACATGCTATTGTTACAATTACTGATAAATACGCCATTTATAGGCGGACACAACACTCATTTATCATCCGACAATTTAACAAACTTACTACTAAATGAGATCTTTTAACTTAAGTTTAATGTATACTAGCGACCCGCCCGCGCGCCCCTGCTTCGCACATATCATGCATGTATTATACATATAAACCTTCCTCTTGAATCACTCTATCTATTAAAAAAAACCGCATCAAAATCCTTTGCGTAGCTTTAAAGATTTAAGCATACATATGGACATAGGGATATAGGGACAGAGAAAACGACTTTGTTTTATACTATGTAACTGAAACAGCTTCACGACTTTGATCCCCAGGTACGGTAGATATCCCTTCAGATCTCCCAGTACCAAGTAGGTACTAATTCAAGATTCTTTGAGGATGTCTAAGGGGGGTAGTCAGAGGTACGTCCAAACATTACATTTGGCACATACCCACATTTTGCAGTAGTTAGTATTCCATACGTGACAGGTTGCAAGCCCATCGCCGCTGTTAGAATACTAACTGGTTTCCTCACGATGTTTTCCTTCACCGTTTAAGAGCACTGGCATTGCGCACATAAATTTTTCGATAGAAAAATCCATTGGTGCACGACCGGATTCGAACCTGCGACCTTACGATCGGAAGGCGTGGTCACTCCCACTAGACCACCGGTGCTTTATACTGGTGTGAGCTTTATACTATGTTGTGATTAATATTTGCGTTTGTCAGACAGATCGGTCTGATGACGCTGCGAGGCGCGCCGAGTGCGGGCGCGCACGACTCGCCGGCGCCGGCCGTCGCGCGCTGCAGCCGCGAGATACTGCGCGCGCACTTCCCGGACCTGCCTTACGCGGCCGAGCTCGCCGGTGAGTAGTGAGACCTACCACTGCCACACATGTCATGCTTATTTGGACTCTAGTGCACACGTTATAAGAACTTAATTATTCATTGCGGGCATGTACAACAATACATAAATAATAATAAATAAATAATGCTGGACAATCCACAGCACCATCTAGCCCCAAAGTAAGCTACTCAAAGCTTGTGTTATGGGTACTAGATGACTGATATATTTAATACGTTATATACTTACATAGATAGATATTTTTTATTATATACAGAACTTAATTATTCATTGCGGGCATGTACAACAATACATAAATAATAATAAATAAATAATGCTGGACAATCCACAGCACCATCTAGCCCCAAAGTAAGCTACTCAAAGCTTGTGTTATGGGTACTAGATGACTGATATATTTAATACGTTATATACTTACATAGATAGAATTTTTTTATTATATACAGAACTTAATTATTCATTGCGGGCATGTACAACAATACATAAATAATAATAAATAAATAATGCTGGACAATCCACAGCACCATCTAGCCCCAAAGTAAGCTACTCAAAGCTTGTGTTATGGGTACTAGATAACTGATATATTTAATAAATTATATACTTACATAGATAGATATTTTTTATTATACATAGAAAACACCCAGACCACGAAACAAATTTCTGCAGATCATCGTACACAAATTTGTTCCGAGGCGGGAATCGAACCCGCAACCTCTGCGTCGCAGGCGGACTCTCGTCCGCTGCGCCACTGAGGTCGTCAATACTGACTGATGTCAATACTGACTGATGTCAATATTGACATGCTGGTGAGTGCTGATGGAACAACCAAATGGCCCACCTGATGTGAAGTAACCATCACCTCGCAAGTCACGCACGATAGAAACGTGCCCTACGATGCACAGCGCGTCCATCAACTTGAGGCATAAAAATTTATAATTTGTACTTAAGAGACATCACAATCGGTAGAAGTTCATCAATTAAAACACCTTAGTTAGTCGTTTTTTAGTCGTTGGGATAGGTAGTTTTTATATGGTCTTTTATATATTAAAGTATGACGTACTCATGTGGTTTTGGCGGAAGATCAGCGTTGTGTTTCCAACATCAAACGCAACATCATGCTGAGCTGGACACCATTTTGTGACGTGAACGTATGTACGGTACTGAGAGACACAACCCCCCCCCTTATTTGTTTCTTGTAAGTTAAGTACTTTTTTAAGTTTGTTTAAATTATCTGCTGTTTACTGTTTATTATTATTAGTGTGTCGCTCTTGTTGTAATTGTGTGTGTGTTATCGTCATAAATAAAAACTTTTTCTTTCTTTCTTTCTAAAACCATAAATGTAAGTTTAATGTTCAATGTGACTATTATTGTGCAGAAGATCAGCTGCTAACGGAGACTGGTCGCCGGGAGGCGTTCGCTCGGTTCGTGAGTTTGATCTCGGCTTCGGCCTCTGATTCGGCTTCGGCGTCGGGCGCGTCGCTGCAACAACGGAAAGCACTTGTGGACGTGCTGGCATGCTGGCCGCCACTCACACACAAGTAGATATGTTTTTTATGGACTAAATGCGGTCTATCGATTCTTACAGCACTGTTTATTTTTCTGTAATTGTTCTATAAATTTATAATCCCACTAATATTATAAATGCGAAAGTTTTTAAGTATGGATGGGTGGATGAATGGATGGATGAATATGGATGGATGGATGGATGTTTATTACTCTATAACTCCAGAACGGCTGAACGGATCTTGGTGAAAATTGGCACAGAGATATATTATAGTCTGAAATCTTTTTATCCCGCAGGAACACCGGGATTTAAATCTGCGCGGATGAAACCGCGGGGCGCAACTAGTGTGCTTGTGTGTGCAATTTTTTTTTTTTTTATACAACTAGCTGATGAAACAAGCAGATGGCCCACCTGATGTTAAATGGTAACCATCACCTATAAACAAAACATTGCCCCGTAGATCACGCACAATAGGAGCGTGCCCTACGATGCACTGCCCTGCGTCCATCAACTTGAGGCATACAGATGTTAAGCCTCATGTGCCTGTAATTACACCGGCGACCACACTCTTCAAACCGAAACACAGCGTTGCTGCTTGGCGGCAGAAAAAGGCGTGGTGGTAGTACTTCCCCGGACGAGCCCTTCACAAAGAGCTCTACTATTCTTAAAATTAATGTATTTTCTTTCTTTCTACCGTACAATACGCAAAATATGGCTAAAATAAGCCTTTTTTTTAGCAAAAAGTAACTTGGCCAACTCTGGGTGGTTACAGCCGACACTTAATTGCAATCCGTACCCAGAAGGGTAGAGGTTTGTTCTATGTGCTCTGAGTGTTATTAATGTATTCTGTTCAGCTTTTCTATAAAATAAATGATATTTTAATTTCCAGTGGTTCGAAAAGCCTGCATTGCGAGTATCTACATCGACTGCTGCGGAACACGGCTGAAGTAAACGAGGAGTTGATTTACATCAAGCTGCTGATGAAGCGACCTCTGCTGAGCGACGAGGTAACTCAACTGTATTATATTAATGTTGCGATAAGATTATACGAAGGATGACGATCAATGCTAAGAATGAACACAAAAAAAAAAGAATGGACCACATACAACAGGATACCGCAAAGGCGTCATATTGTAGTGCTATATTTTTTATGACTATACATACTACAAGAAAAATTATATTAATTATATCATCTCTTCATAACGTTTTTTGATCCTGCGCCATTTGAATTCACTTACCGTTTTTAATGCTGTGGTAAGTGCCCTTATCACTGATCTCCATATACATATACATATTTCTAGAATGAGAGGACACATTCATGTTATTGGGGCATATGACTTTTGTTTCTTTATTGTACCTACTTATTGTTTTTATTGTTTCAGGAAATCCAGTACCTTTGTGCAGAACTGCCGGGCGAGTCTGTCATGAGCATGATATGGATCGTAGTGCTCAACAAATGCGCAAACGCTAAGGACTACATCTTGAAACTGGCAGAGGAACATAATGTATGGAACCAAATAACTATTTATATTATCACAACACATTGAGGTTTTAGACTAGGTAGCTTTGTAGAGCCATGGATATATATCTATCGTGACAAAAAAGTCACTGGCCTAGAATCGGCCCCTGTTCTTCTCGGCGTTGGTCGCGTGGAACTGGCGCCTAGAGTCACCTAGTTTAAATTCCAAGGTGATCCTTGTTATTTGATTGAATAAACATTTTGACTTTGACTTTACAGGAAAGCATCAAGAAACAAGAAATGGAAGAGGATCTAGCGAGGAGCCTGCTAGAGCTGCAAATGCTGATACCGCTCGTGCCCACAGCTCTGTACCCTCAGCTCGTGGCGTACGTAGCGCGCGCGGGCGAGCCCCGCTACACGGCGAGCTGGGCGGTGGAACAGCTGCAGGCGGCCGGATACAAGGCCGAGGCCGGACATCTGTATCTCTACGCAGCGGGCGTGCCGACCCAGCTTCGTGGCTTCTCGGAGACCTTGAAATATTGCTATAATTCGTTTTTGTTTGAAACTATTTAAGAATCAAGTAGCATAATAATATGTTATTTATGGTTCTGGTATAATGTGTAAGTGTAAAGATATTCCATTATACATAGGTATTTCAATTTTAATATCTCATAGTTTTATTTTTATAGTTATCACATGGGCTGTAGAATATTTCTGTGAAGGTGAAGGCAGTTGGTTTTATAGAAAACTAGCTGGTACCCGCGACTTCGTCTGCGTACTTTTAATCTCTTCATCTCTTTTTTTCGCAATAAAAGGTAGCCTATGTTCTTTCTCAGGGTCTAAAGATTGTCTGTGCCAAATTTCATCAAAATCGGTTGAGAGGTTTAAGCGGGAAAGCGTAACAGACAGACAGACAGACAGACAGAGTTACTTTCGCATTTATAATATTATATAGTTGGGATAATAGGGGCGTTTCCAATTCCTTACATTTACACTATGCGCTTATGACCTCGAGTAATGTTGGTTTAAAAAATCACCGAAATTACACAACAATAACACTGGAACTTACGTAGTTATTGTATACTCTATGCACTGGAAAACTATTAACAGCCTTACTTATAAACGCAATTTAAAAGTTAAACCACGCTTAAACCGTTACTTAAGGATTTTCTTACTTATAAACACATAATAGGGCTAAACAGCCTCTAAAACCAATGCTTAGAGAGCTGTCATATTAAACAACCTCGACCCCAGGTTTAGCGAGCCTAAGTAGCAGATTTTTAATCTGCGGTCCAAGAAGAAGAAGATATATACCGTCTTTGTGTGCCATGATTATCTTGTTTACCAACTGAGAATATTTTTTTTTCCTAAAAAGGAGGACTTGAACGATGTACCTACGCGTTTTTCGCGACACGGTCGGGGATACTGTCTTCGGCCTAAACTTAATCCAGCAGTGGAGGCCCAGAGAGTTCAGAGAAAGGTGGGATATGCTTGTTGAACTCTCTGAAGAGGACTTCAGAGGGAGGTACCAATTCTCAAAAGAAAATAAGCTGAGGATCATTGAAATTCTTCGCCATGACTTGACCGAAGACAGCCGTGGAGGAGACATACCGGTTGAAATACAAGTCATGGCGGTTATAAGATACTGGGGCGACATAGGATACAACAAGACCGCGCAGATCAGATATTCATGGCATGAGCCAGCAAGCAATAACACGCCGTTAGAGTGGCCATCGCACCGGCATCACAATGCTCCATCATTACATCAACAATGCGGGAGAAAACAGAAGCTGCCGAGTAATTTTGTCTTTTAGCGGATTTCCGTAAAACATCGGCGCCATAGATGGCACCCACATAGAGATCATCACCTATCAACGTAGTGTGTGGAGTGGAGGTGCTGTGTTTCTTAGAATTTGTTAAATGAAATGAAATTCAATAAATACACAAGTTGTTTTCAGGAATGTCCTTCAACTTTTCAATTCAGCTTCCTTACAATAAAGATAGGTAGGTAGATGCGTTAGCATACCTACTAGTTAGTGGTAGGTAGAAAGGTGGTACTAGGTATTTGCGGAATTTGAAACAAGTTCGGCAAACCGTTTCTAAATTCCTTGGACAAACCCTAAGAAGAATAAACAATCCAAATTCTTTGGGCAAACCCATGATAAATCCTACTAATAGGTATTGTAAACGCGAAAGTTTGTACTTTCACGCTGGAACGGCTGAACGGATATGGATGAAACTCGTCAGAGGGATAAATTATAGTCTGGAATAGCACAGGCTACTTTTTATTCCGTGGGAATACCAGGATTTAAATATGCGCGGTTGAAACTGCAGGGCGCAACTAGTGTCGTGAATTGTAGTAACGTCACCAAGGAATATAAATAAGACACTTGTATTCAAATTCCTTGAATAAGACACCTGTACTTGTATTCAAATTCCTTGAACGTCACCGTCTGTGTCAACTTTACTTTTCTTTGGTGCAAAATGTGGCCAGTATCAGAAAAATGATGCAAAACTGATCATTTCCATAGACAAGGCGAGCTCAACCAATACTTTGCTAATCGTTGCTTAATATTTCTTACTTATAAAAAATATTTAAAGTAGTACTAAAGTCGCTAAACACCTCTTAAACTAAACAATGCTAAAACTCCTATTTAAGCAGTTTTTATAAGTAAGGCTGTAAGTTGCTACCTGTTGCTACGTAAAATGACAGGAAACGAAACATAACATAATTTCTGACTGAAACTGAAAGATGTAAAATGTGGCCTAATCAAATCTTAGAAGAATACACTTAATCTAAGTTAAATAATACAATTGTTATATTTGTTACACTTCATCCAAGAATCGAATATAATGTCATCATAGTATCATTTTGCCAATGCAGTGTTGCCAATGCTACGGCAATTGCCCTGTTCTACGGCTTTCACTTTCAGGCCAAAGAATCACGAAATACATGGTCTACGGCCGTAGCAGATTCTACGGTAATTAATCAATTTACGGGTTGGTTTGTATAAAACTCCTCCGATGCACAAAGTTTGATGAAGGAATTTCCAATATGCGTGCACGGAGGGGGGAGATGACCCTCCCCCTCGAAGGGGGGGACACGGAGGCCTTAAGGAGAAAAAAACAAAAATAGTTTTGAGGTTATATTAGGTACCTATTAAAAAATTTCGAAATGGTGGAAGGGCGGGAGAGGGGAGGGGTTCTCTCCCCTGAAGTGCGTTTCCCGAAGAGATGTATAGTTTCTACGTTATTTGTAAAATTAAAACTATACTCTTTACTTTTTTCTGTGCCCTGTGTTGGTTTTAGGACTCATTTCGAACCTAAACTACTTAAGTTGGGGTTCCCCTCAATAAACACTGAAATTGCTCCGCCAGAACTCTCGCGGGGTCGCCCCTGAGCGAACTACACGCGAGCTTCTGGCTTCTCGATTTTTAAATACACTCTAGACTAGAGGTAGGGACCACAAGACTGCGTGGAGATGGGGTGCTCTGTGTGGGTTTTGCCACACATTTCGAACCTAACCTACTCAAGTCGGAGTGCTTTGTGTCGGTTCTGTGACACATTTAGAACCTAGGGTGCTCTGTGTGGTTCTTTGACAAATTTAGAAAACGACTCGACTGCAAGCAAAAACTAACACGATTTATCATACACAGCACTTCATTCATCTTCTTTTTATTCATTTTCTTCCAAAAAAAACAATAAAATGGCTGCCAGCAGTTCTAGTAGGTACTGTTCTTATCGATCGCTTAATTTGACATTTAGAATCGTCAAAATTGGTTTTATCCGTTGTTGAAACCCTTTTTAACGAATTTTTGACGATTCTAAATGTCAATTAAGCGATCGATAAGAACGATACTTGCACTGCTGAACCATCAAACGAATGTCACTGTTGCAGTCAGATGCCAAAAATCCCGCAATATTGTGGAAACATCTGTAAATGTCACAGCAGATGATCAAAAATCTCGGGTTAGTTGCATTTTGTACGGGAAAATTTGGATTTAAAAGAATTAATTTCTTGGAAATTAGCTCTCGCCGTGTAAAACGATTTCAGATGTAGGCTTCCTAAGTGTAGACCTACGTGTGACAAAAATTTCAGCCCATGCACATATTTTGGAAACCTGAGCCTTTGACCGTGTCGTATTCGTATAGTGCCGGCCCATTCCCCACATATTGCTTGACAGGAGTTCGAGATGAACGGCACCTAGAACGCCGAAAAGTAACAGCAAAAATATTGCAGAGAACCCACCACCTAAACATCAATGTACCTACCTAAAAAAATCAGACTACAAAAAGATTGAAGAAGGTCTAGGAAATATTTTAATACCTATTTTTTCAAACAAATAGAGAAAGTTTGCAAAAATTACCCAAATGGCGCTATTTAAAGGCTTCTTACGTTGAAAACGTTATTTTTTCTTATTTTAGGCAGTGTCACGGCACGGCCCACCTTTGGTCATTTTCCTTGTAAACACGGCTTTTTTACCTCATGTACACGGCCGCCTAAAAACTTTCATGGGCAATGGCAACACTACACTGTGCCAATGTCATAATAACATAAATAAATGTTAGGTTAGAGTTAGAAAATAAATAAATTCTTTCATTCGGATTGTATGTACATAGAATAATAAGGTTCGTACAACAAATCGATTTACTTAAAAATATGTTGAATATAATCCGAAGTACATTACGAGCCCCCGTCAGCAATATTACCCGATTCTTCCAAACATCCGCGACTTTAAAAACGGAGAAATTTGACCACAAAAGGATCCCTCAATCAGATGAGGGTGTTCAGGGAGAGAAGCTTGTTGATCTCGACACTGCTTTGAAGGCGTAAGTACCTACTACCAACATCAATAAAGCTCATTGAGCCGAGCCTAGTTCTATCATAAGCCTGACTAATCTGATGCTACTGATACCTGTACTAACTGCTTCATTTTGCTTTTTCTATTACAGAAAACAAAATCTTTTCCCCACTCTCGAGTCAGACAGCCTACTCTTTGATGGAACTCAATACAAAGAACTGCCAATCATTAATATTAGAGTTTCTAAGAACAATACCATCATCACTATGACAGATTATGGTGGAAAAGTGAAGGCAATTAGATCCTGTGGCATGGAGGGCTTCAAGAACACAAAGAAGGGAACCAATATAGCTGCACAAACTACTGCCATTGCTCTAGCTGCAGTAAGTTTCTTACTAAGTTATTGTTGATTAAGTTGACCAAGAGATCCAAAAGGATATCTAACATGCCTGGGGATCAAAGTTGTGAAGCTGTTTCAGTTTTAATTCTGTAGCAGAAGCTAAATTATCAGATAATTGTTATATCACTTTAAATTATTTATATGCTGGCCTGTAATGCCAGTAATTTTACACAATTTTAATTATGTGCTTACAGAAAGCTATCAACAGGGGTATTAAAACTGTGAGAGTCAGAGTGCAAGGTTTAGGACCCGGACGACTGGTAAGTTTATAGTATCTTTAAATCAATAGGTATCCTATGAAATCTTAGAATCACTGCTGCTGCCACTACCAAATTAGTCTGAAAATGTCTGCTGTATTGAGAATGGTTCTCATTTTGTTGCTAAAGCTATTTTAAATATTTCTAAGATAGAATCCTTATTAGTCCTCTGTCCATGAACATCCCATTCAGCATTCCCTGAGCATTGCTAATTATTTGACTAAGATATAACTTGCATTTCAGTCATCAGTAAAAGGGCTACAAATGGGCGGCCTAGACATAGTTTCAATCACAGACAACACACATGTATCATGGAACCCACCTCGACCTAGGAAAGCCAGGAGATTGTAAAACCAAACTATTACTTTAGAGAATTGTAATTATTTAGTCAATAATAAATATTTTATAGTTATTTAACAATTTTATTTACTAGTTACCTAGATTAGTATATACAGGACATAATTCATGTTAATTGATTAAAATCCATATTTGGACTGTGTTTTCCTTTTTGTCATTCTGTTGTTTGCCCATTGATTTTGTAATTCCACTTCATTTGCTTTTGCCTGGAAAGAAAAAGTATATAATTATGAAACAATAAATAAATAATGCTGGACAATCCACACAACACCATCTAGCCCCAAAGTAAGCTACTCAAAGCTTGTGTTATGGGTACTAGATGACTGATATATTTAATACATTATATAATTACATAGATAGATATTTTTATTATACATAAACACTGTTGGTCTGGACCAACGGAACAAATTTCAATCATGCATTAACATAATTTTTACTCATCAATCATGGTAGATATTCCAAGTGAAAGTAAAAATATATTTTTTATTGATAAATATGTATGTAATGGATATTATTAAACCTCTTTATGGTACGGTTAAATATTTCAACAAGTTTTTCCACATACTTATTATTTGCTCATTTTTCTAATGAACTAGGTACACTGGTCACATTTTTAAAGAACTAAAACTTGATTCTCCTACAGACTTCTATAGATAAAAATATTTGAATTTGATCCTTACTTGATGTGCAAGATATGTGATTTGATGTTTCCGTCTCTGCATATTAGTTGGCTCATTGCCTCTCTTCTTGCTGGCCGAGACCCGTTTACTAGTGTCATCCATCAGTCCTTTCAGCAACCACTGCTGAGCTTCAGCCAGGACTTCTTTCTGATTGACATCAACTATTTGGATTTCTTCTCTTCTACGTTTGCCATGGGAACCACATAGCTTCTGGATCTGAAAAGGTTAATTAATTAATGCAACAGATTCCTCTTACACAGTAATTTTAAATTTTATTTTGTATCTGTTTCTGATGTTAGCATTCTGATAGACTTTTACAAAGAATGAATACCAGAGTTAGCAAAAAGTAACAAAACATGTTTGCTTATGTTAATACTAACAGCTTCATCATCAAGCACCATTTCAGTAGTATTAGCAGTCTCTGCTTCTGTGTCATTGCTGTAACTTGAGCCAGCCTCCGAATCAGCATAGTCTGAATGACTCTCAACATTGGGCTGCAGCACCACTTGATCCTCAACCACATCCTTCTTGAAATAAGACTCAAGTTTTGACATCTTCGGTTCTGCAGACTGTCCTTTAGTGGGCAACTCCAGGGGTAATTCCAGTGGTTCTGGTAATTCTACAGGCTTGTTGAATGAGAAGAAATCATTTTGCATATCATCATCACTTTCATCTGAGTTTTCTGTGACTACCTTGGTATCTGGTTTCAATTTTTTCATGGGTGAAGGTAATGGTGTTTTTTTCTTGACATTAGGTTTTTGTGATAAAACATTGGGTATCAAGGGTTTAGATAAGCTTGTTAATAATCCATTTCGGGGTTGAGGCAAAATGCTGAGGAGGCCAGACTTTTTCTGAAACAGCAATATTGAAATTGTATTCAAACATTATAGGTATGATATAAACAGATATAAACATTTTATTGATATTAGTTTCAATTATTATAGGTCACAAATTCATAATAGGTAATAATACGTGCCTAACGTAAATATTGCGCAATTATATTAATATGCAATTCAATATCAAAAGTAAAAATTAAAAAAAATCACAAATAAATAAAATACAATGGAATATATAAATTAAAATAAATTGAGCATTAAACATTAATTTACTATGTAGGTACCCAGTTGATCAACTGATGCTCAACAACTTTCTTCTTTAAACATGAATTCGTCATAGCTGTAGAACGCCTTATCTATAAGCCAATTTTTAAAATTATTGATACTCGGTGCGTCTTTAACCATGCGAGGGATCTTATTGTACACCGCAGTGCCCATAATGTGCGACAACTTATCAGACTTCGCTAGTCTTCTGGTAGCTGTTACAAGCCAACCATTCGCTGCACTGCGTGTATTGTAGCGATGTACCTCTGCCTGCCTTGCGAACAATTCCAGGTTCTGACGCACATAAACCGCCACCTGGAATATGGCGATGCATGGAAACGTCATAATCTGTAGCCGTTTAAAATATGGTTTCGCAGATGTTAGTCGCGATACCCGTACGATTGCACGTACGGCCCTTTTTTGCATTCGAAGGATGCGCTCCCTTTCGGCTGCGCGTCCAAACAGCTCGGCGCCGTACTGCAGTAATGAATGTACGGTCGCGAAATAACACATGCGAACCACCTCAGCAGGCACGACACGACTTAACCTACCTAAAGCGTAGCACGCACTACCGAGCCTAGCACAAAGCTTATCAACGTGGGAACCCCAGGTCAGTCCTCGGTCGATTTGAAAGCCGAGGAAGCTAGTTGCTTCTACTTCCTTTATCGGGAGTCCATTTGCGCTCGCCGAGAGGCTTCTAGAAGTCCGCTCCGACATTGAAAAGTGAATAAAGTGTGTTTTGCTAGTATTCAACACGAGGCCGTTATTTTGAAACCAGATTGCTAGTTCTTGTGCCGCTTTATTCAATTCCAGCTCGAGGTCGTCCAATGTTTCTGCGGTGACGATCGCTGCAACGTCGTCAGCATACATAAATATGTCGCTCCACAATGCAGAGGCCGGCAGGTCATTTAACAGTAGGAAGAAGAGGATGTTCGACACTGACGACCCTTGAGCGACGCCCATCACCGTCGTCAGTGGTTCCGACCTCGTCACACCACCATCAGAGGGACAATGCACAATACACCCCATTGCGGGACGTCCGTGCAGATCTCTTTCCCTAACCACGAATTAGACGAATTAGACCACCATCAGAGACGACGACCTGAGATCTATTTCGCAGCAGATCGGTCAGGAGCGCATGCGGAGGTCCATCAATTCCGTAGTGTCGAAGCTTGACAGCGAGCACTCCGTGGTCCGCGACGTCGAACGCTTTGGACAGATCACAGCATCGGACGGCTACCCGCTTCCGACGTTCACAGGCTTCGACTATACGGCGGATCACTTTGCGGGTCAGCGACGTGGTGGAGCGCCCAGCGCGGTAGGCGTGTTGGCGTTCTGATAATGCATCGGTTTCAGTGAGGAAATCTTTTAACTGAGTACTCAACCCATCTTCGAATACCTTGGCTACCGCTGGAATTATAGACACAGGCCTGTAGCCATCTAGGTATATTGTCTCGCTTCCCCTTTCCCTTGAACAATGGCGATATTTTACTCGTTTTGAATACCGACGGGTAAGATCCGGCCTCAATGCAAAGATTATATAATGTTGCTAGGCAAGGGGCGAGTATTATTATTATTATTTATTTTATTATTATTATACACTTATGTGGGTGAGAAGCGCGTCAGGTACATGGAGCGTTCAGATGTAGGTAGTACATCTCAAAAAACTAGTAATAGGTGTCAACTTCAACTTACTGTAGTGGCCAGCTTTGGTTTCAGCACTAGTAAGGTACTTTCTACATCTTTGAACTGAAACATAAGAATAAAGTAGGTAGTCTTAGTGATCAAATGCATCACAAGCAAATGAGGTCACTGAACACTAGCAACTACAGAACAAAATGGTTAAACTATAGCTACCCTTGTACCTGAGTTGAGGGTTGGGGATAGGGGGGATGCAAGTGGGGGTAGATGGCAAGTCTTCCCCTTGAGTCCTTTTTTCTAGGAAATGAAAAAATTCCTTCCCTTGAGTTTTTTTGTCATAGAGATGAAATATTACTACCAATTTTCTTCATATAAAAAAAAAAACCCCTAACCTGACTAGTGACTTACCTGAAAAATTAAAGTATTTTTTTTTCATTTCCTAGAAAAAAGGACTCAAGGGGAAGACTTGCCATCTACCCCCACTTGCATCCCCCCTATCCCCAACCCTCAACTCAGGTACAAGGATTGCTATAGCCAACCCAACAAAATTTTTTTTTTTACAACATACATCACTTAGTGATGGGACAGTAATTTTAGCTTTGGGCTTCGCATATGCAATTTCTTTCTTGTGTAAAAACTCGTCATCTTCTTCAACTACAGCCTTCGTTTTAGTGGATGGTTGTGGTAGCAGATTGAATAAAGTGACACCATTTCCAGGTGTAGTTTGATCAATTTCGGACTTTGGAACTTCATTAGCAAATTCTAACTCTGAAATGACATAACAATGAGCAAATCAATCGAGTCGAAATAGGTACATACGTGTTTTGTAGAGCAAGCGACTGTTACCTTTAGGTTTATTCGTCAATTCTACAACTGGTTTGTCTTGGCCGTCCTCGTCTTCGTATTCACTGGAATCGCTGTTATCGTACGCAACTAATGCCATAATATTTGGACAGTTAGCCTGCGACCTAGTGAATGAATATTTCACCTTTTCTTGTCTGGAGGATCGAGGATCTTTCTTCCTAGTTCCTATAGCACACAAGTAAAACACACCACCGATCTGTTTAAACAAGTACCTCCCTCACCAGTATATAGTGTAGGTATGTACCCCACACAGAGAATCAATTGGAATCAAGGAATAGGTATTATTATGTCAGGTATATTTTCCTGACGAGCACTTTTGTAGGGACTGGGGATTTATTATTTTATCCAAGTTATTTTTTAGTTTAGCATTTTTTTTACTTGACGTGCGTGACTCGTGACGCACAGCAGCCTGTCAAGTCTCAAGCAAGTGTCAAATTGTCAACTTGCTTGACTGCTTGCTTGCTTGACGGACGACTAATCTTTTTTTTAGTGAGGCCCTCTCGAAGCTGTTTGTATACCTCTCTTTTTCCATACTTCCAGCCAAGGAATTTGAATACAAGCTTCCATGCTTCGAGCAAAAGGACAATGAGTGTCAGTCGAAATATTGATATTTTCAAAACTGAACAGACATCATTTTCAGTCAGGCAGTTATGTCAAATGTCGTAACCTACCTACCTCCGAGGCAGTGCTGCCAATGCTACGGCAATTGCCGTTTTCTACGGCTTACGGGCCAAATAATCACGAAATCCACGGCCTACCTACGGCTTCGGCCGTATCCTTGTATATAAGTTCTGTGGTAATAAGAGTTACTCCGATGCACGAAATTAGCCCCGCGTTCCGAAATACGCCTGATCGATTTGAATTTGAGCGCTCACAAACCCGTACCGAATTAGCGTGAGTGCGATAACCCCCGCGTTCTGAAATACGCTATAATCGAATTGAGCGCTCACAAACCCGTACCGAATTAGCGTGAGTGCGATAACGATGACCCATGAAACGTCATAGATGACGTCATGACATGCGCCATCTTGCGATTACGCCGACCATGCAATATTCTAATATCACTGTGAGCGCTGTCAAAAATGACAGTTGTGCATTTGTGTTTTGTTGTTATTTGTGATGAGGTTACATGTTTTCAGTCGCATTATAGTCCTTATAGGGTATAAGATGTTCTGCGATCATAAAATAACAAATCCAGAAAATATCCAAGCAGTTCCAGTTTGTTACACAAGGTTTGAGTTTCTGGCCGCATTCCGAAATAGCTATAATCGATCACAGCGCTCACATCACCTCACAGGCGTTCCGAATTAGATATTGCGATTATGACAGCTCAGAGCTGTCAACATTTCGGAACGCTCGTAAACGCACTCACAGAAATATCGTAGGAATCATAACCTCAAACCTTGTTTAACAAACTGGCACTGCTTGGATATTTTCTGGATTTGTTATTTTATGATCGCAGAACATATTATACCCTATAACGACTATAATGCGACTGAAAACATGTAACCTCATCACAAATAACAGCAAAACACAAATGCACAACTGTCATTTTTGACAGCGCTCACATTGATATTAGAATATGGCATGGTCGGCGTAATCGCAAGATGGCGCATGTCATGACTTCATGGGTCATCGTTATCGCGCTCACGCTAATTCGGTACGGGTTTGTGAGCGCTCAAATCGATTATGGCGTATTTCGGAACGCGGGGTATGATTCCTAGGATAAATAATAAATAAATAATGCTGGACAATCCACACAGCACTATCTAGCCCCAAAGTAAGCTATACAAAGCTTGTAGGATGTTTCTGTGAGTGCGCTTACGAGCGTTCTGAATTGTTGACAGCTCTAAGCTGTCATAATCGCAATATCTAATTCGGAACGCCTGTGAGGTGATGTGAGCGCTTTGATCGATTATAGCCATTTCGGAATGCGGCCTAGATCGTCAATGCCAAATGTTGTTTGACAATAGTTCGAGATGGACGGTACTTAATGTTAAAAACGTTATCTATTACGCTTTTCCTTTTTTTAGGCAGTGTCACGCACGGCCCATGTTGGTAATTTTCCCCATAAAGTATTTTCCCTCTAAACACGGCTTTTTTACATAATGTACACGGCCGCCTAAAAATTTTCAGTGGCAGCATTGCTCCAAGGCGACCAAAAAACAAAGAGTATACAATACAATAACTACAAAAAAGACGGAGGAAACCGAGGAGAGGAAAAGAAATTGAAGAATTTATTTAAAATAAACGCGAAGCGGAAAGGAAACTAAAGTAAAACGCTAGCTGTAGGTATCAATCTAACCAAGTAACCAGGCAGGAGTTATGATATAAAGCACACGGCCTAAAATTTTCTTCCGTAGGTTTTATAAATTAATAATAAAAGGTAGTCCTGAATAATAATGTTCTATGAAGGTAGTTGATTACCTACTCCATGCATGCGTTGTTGTAACTGCTGCTGTAAAGCAATAGTTGTTGGATTCTAAATTTGAAAATATTGTTTGTATTGTAGAAAGCAATAATGCCCAAGAAGTTCGTCGGAGAGAACAGCAAAGCTGTTGCAGCTAGAGCTAGGAAAGAAAATGTTAAGCAAGAGAAAGATATAAAAGTCAAGAAGATGGCCGAAGATGCCGAATGGGAGGATAACGACGATAAACTAAAGAAGAAACAGCAGAAAAAGGTTGGATTGTACCTACCAGTTGTCTTTAGTTAGTATTCTCGTCAATAGTTAGGATAGTCGAGTTAAAAATTTTTACTTTACCCACAGGATGATCAAGAGAAGAAACGTCTAGAGCAGCTACAGAAGAAAGCAGAAGCAAAGGCTTTGTTGGAGAAAGAAATGGATTCCATAAAAATTGTCAAGGCAGCACCTCCTCCTCCAAAGATAACTCGTGCACACATCAACCAGATGAAGGAGAGATCTAACAAGGCTGAGCCAGCTGTACCTGCTGTAAGTGTTATGATATACCTTTATGCACCAAATGTAACCATTTTCTAAAATAGCTAATATGAATTACCTATACTAATCTGTTGCAGTTATTTATTATTTATTTTATTTATTAATCTGTTGCAGCCATCAAAAGTGGTGGTCGTGGATGAAACTCCACTGGAAGAGAATCTCAACAGAATACAGCTTGATGGAGAGGTGGCACAAACTATTGATGAAGCTCTCACCATACTTGGGTATGCAATTATATATTTTTGTTTCAGTAGAGAAGCTTACAGCATGACTAAGGCTGTGCTCACTTTGGACACGAATTTGTTCGTACGTAAATGTATGAGTACGAATTGAGTGCTCACACTGAATACGTTTTTCTCTGTCAAATAGGTGTACGTCAAATAGCGAATGTACAACTGCGTGATAAATCCCAACAAGTTCGGATTGTATTCGGACATCGTAAGTAAACATACATATACATACATACAACTGATTGCAAGCAGTGTGAGCGCTCCCATAGTCCTTGGAAGGTTGGGATAGTTTGTGCATAGTCGTACATTTACACGTGAATCTAACTTGGATTAAATCATATCCAAAGTGAGCACAGCCTAACTTTTACTTGTCAAAAACTGATATACCTACCTAATACTTCATGTTACTTTACTTTTGTTTCAGCGACAACAGTGAAGTTGACAAACATCCTGAGAAGAGAATGAAGGCAGCTTACAATGCATTTGAAGAAATCAATCTGCCTAGGCTCAAGTCTGAAAACCCTGGTCTTAGACTTTCTCAGCTCAAGCAACTAGTCTGGAAAGAGTGGCTTAAGTCTCCACAGAATCCAACCAATCAAAGAGTTTAAATGTTGATCTTGTTACTTTTTTTGGTTTATTAGGTTCGGTTTTGGTGCATGATAACAAAACAATTTTTGTACTTTTAAAATACCAATCTGATGTGCATTCTTGGAAGGTCTGTACTGAACCACATAGTCATTACATTACCAGTCATTGTAAAAAGATAAATAAAAACACATTGTTAAGACACTTATTCTGGCTCATTACTGTACTGCAAAGGTATTCCTTTGCGACCTTCCTCTGCTACTTTCACTTCAGTCTCACCAAGTTTCTGTTCAAGACCTTTCCATGACCTGTCTTGTAGATTCTGTCCAATATTTTCTAAGGCCCAGTTTTGTTTTGCTACTAAGTCTGTACTTTCTCCTTGATAACCATCTATTTTAGTTTCTCTGATCTTTCCTGTGATCAAACTAACATCTGTTTCCTGCTTCACATGGTCTATGTCACAATAATGTCTTTTTCCTGGTAATAACTCATCAAAATCTGTGACATGGGTGGTGAAGTAGGGCTCCCTGTTTGAATTGAGAGCTACCTCTAACTCAAAAGGGTAGACTAGAGGCTTGTAGAAGTCTCGGTTACTGTAGAGATCATTTTCTGGGCATGCTATCATTACATAAATATCGATCTGAAAAATTAAATATTACTATGATTATGTATGATACAGAATGCCAAATATAGTATTTGGACTTTCCTAACTAAACCTTCAGACATTCTATAGATGATGATGAATAAATCTGATTGAAGTATTTCTAGATACGTGTACATGTAGGGGCTTTGCACATGGAGCAACTTAAGTTGAGGCAACTATCAACATTTTAAATAAATAAATAAATTTTAAAAGTTTCCTGTAAAAAGTTGATAGTTGCTATAACATTTACAGCAGCTAGTTGCCCGTTATTGCAATAGTTGCTCCATGTGCAAAGCACCTTACATGATCTACCATGGGGATGTATAATTTTATTACCTCAGGAAAGTTAGCAAGCTTGGCTACATTAGGTTTCCCTACTGACACAATATAGCTCTTCTTTCCATTGACCCTACAAAGCTGCTTCATCCGACTGATAATATCCTTAGTTTGGTCTCCAGCCAGCTTGCAGATAAGTATGCCAACAACATTAGCATCTTTGCATTTCTCTACAAGGAACCTTCGCCTCTTGAACCAGACTGTTTCTTCCATGTGCTCAATGCTCCTGCTATCTGGATCTAGCAAGTACCATTCTGAAGCTGGAAAAGTGGGAATTATGTAAACTGGATACTAGTCAAAAGATTCATAAAAAAAATTGCTTCACAGCTCAATTAGTATTTTTGCCACTATAGGCTTTAGTTCCCACTTAGGGCAAATATGAATGTGTAGTTTGTTTAGCATTGCTTAGATTGAGGCTAGATAGACCTGTGTGGAGTGTATGCCAATAAAAACTATTTTACCTGCCACTGATATAGTGTAATTGAACAGAGTCTGCCCCCTAGAACCAATATAAACACAGACTTTATCTTTGAGGGTGTCTACTGATTTAACATCCCCATTTGCAGTTTTGATGACTCTTCCCAAAAACCTTTCTGGATACTCTTTCATCTCTATGAAAGCTATGTGGCTGTGCGGGTATCTTTGGTACCAATTTTTTGCAAGGATATCTGAAAATTTACCATTATACTAAAACATAGTTAAAGCATTGCAATGAGGTGGGTGACTTTCCAAGCATTTTGGGCATTTTACCTTCTTTTCTTTCTGGTGGTGTGTAAAGCATCATCATAATAACAAGAAAACTCTCAATAGAATACAGTTTTATTTAGTAGTAGTAGGTATTTAATATTGAAAAGGCCCAGGACTGAAACCTTCATTTAATAATAGAGTGAAGGGTAAGAGTAAATGAGTTAATAGAAGAGACACATGCAGAACATTAATGTGACTTATCATATAGGTAGTTTCTTACCCTTGCAATGTTCAAATGCAGTATCGTAGAATAAGCAGAGCCTCTCATTATCGGAAGGGAACTTTCCACTAAGAAGTTCCATAGCTACCTCTACATTCAAGTCTGTTTTAAGCAGCACAGTGAAGACTGGTATGTTCGTTTTGGAGAAGCAGCTGTGGCCGTAGTGGACTACCGCATCACTTTGTACGTGTAACGCCGCAACAGAGTCAATACAGCAACTGGATAATATTTTCAAGAGATTGAGGTTAATGGTAAAAATATGCTACTCGGTGTACGAATCAATTAGTTAGAAAGACAATAACTATAGGCCTACCTTGCGTATGATGTGTCTCCGAGAATGTACAAATCAACATCGACTCTATTTTTGATTTCTTCGTAAATTTTGGCACTGGCGCCCAACAAATCATCGGGAAATTGAAGGCACACCTAGACAAAGGAGCTGGTAAATTTCCCAAAGAACAGCATTTGAACTAGACGGTTACCTATGATTTTAATTACCTTTGAAAAGCTATTGACTTTTAACCATTTGCAGGTTTCGACAATTTCGAAATATTGAACTATATCACCAAAATTGTCTTCAGTATGCGCTACATCTACCTGGCGATCAATACAGATTTGACCATCAGTTGTAAAATTAGCCATTTTGCAAGAATTCAAGTCAATTTTTCACAAAACAAAAACACAATTCACATCACACCATCACACAGATGTCTTCCTTCTTGTTTGTTGTTTGTTCTTTCCAAAGAGAATGTAAAACACAGAACACATAACTACGAGAGTGGTTCTTTCGAGTGTGTTTTGTTTGTTGTTGACAAAGAGTATACAATAAAGGTTCTGTCTCCTACTAGCACAGACTATGCCTTACTAGTCTGTACGTCTGTCTCTTACAAAGACTTTGTACTTATAACTACAGTCTTGGAAAAAAGGCGGGAAACTTCGAACGGGAAAGCCGCGTTTTTTTGCCACCAAAATTTAAAATTAACTTTTTTAAAGATAGTTGATCAGTAGAGTTATTTTAGTATTTATTTTATTATATTTTTATCTAAAGTAGTTTAGTGTATACATCAAAGTATCTGGTAAGTTTTTTTGAAGTTTTTTCTATGGAGGAGGAGCCGCCTGATCCCGGCGGGGGCATAGTCCCGCCGGCTGGTTGTTTTGTAACGTTAACGAATAGCTTTGACAAATTGCCATCCAATGATTCAGCCATGGATACAGATACATCTGTCTCCAAAACGAAGAAATTAAAACGATCTCGCGCTCACAAGATATGCAAACATTGCAACAAGAGGAAACGACATGGATCCAGTGATTCCAAAAAAGGCTGCGGTTGTGATGAATCCCCAATAGTCTCTGACAATAATTCCTACATTACGCATAGTACTGAGCCACTTGTGACCAACGTTACAGCCTCAGACCCGGTAGCTACATCTACTCCCACTGCTCCATCACCAAATTCATCTCCACCGGCACCGCCGGTTACAAGAACTAAGTATGACTCCAGCGATAATTCCCCATACATTGTACATGTCCAACGTGTTACTGAGCTACCGAATGATAGCTCTACTCTTCATCCAATTATTTTTGGGAAGTTTTTGAAGCGGCAATCCATTTACAATGTGGTTAATGGAAGCGTGAAAAGGATTGGTAGAAACAGAGTTTCGATTGCATTCAACAACCATACAGATGCCAATGCATTCTTAGATCATGGTAGCCTAAGTAGTAACAACCTGAAAGCATTTATACCAACCTACAATGTCTCACGCATGGGTGTAATTCGTGGAGTTCCCACAGACCTCTCCCCAGAGGAGATGTTAGAGGGCACCTCGGTTCCCAGCGGTTGTGGAAAGATATTAAAAGTAAGACGTATTAACTTTAAAGAAATTGTCAATGGAGCTCCAGTGTGGAAGCCAACTCAGACGGTAGTGGTGACATTTGATGGTCAAGTGTTACCAGACCGTATTTATATGTGTTATACTGCACTCACAGTTAACCTATATACCTACCCAACCATCCAATGCTACAACTGCTGTCGTTTTGGTCACACAAAGTTGCAGTGTAGGTCTAAGCCCCGCTGCTTCAAGTGTGGTAGAGAACATTCAGGTGATTCTTGCGATATTGATGAGGAATGTATTTCTTGCTGCTCATGCGGGGGAATACACTTTGCTACAAGTAAGTCATGTCCAGAATATACAAGGCAACAAAAGATTAAATTTTCTATGGCAGAAAAGTGTATTTCCTATGCAGAAGCTTCTAGAATTCATCCACCCCTGTCTAGGTCGTATGCTGAAATCTTAGCAACAGCCAAAGATCAAAATATCCAATCTCAACAATCCCATACAACAAGCCATGTCACACCCTCATCTTATAGAAAAACTGTATTTTTAAAACCTCGTTCACCTCCCAAACTAGCCAAAGGCTATGATCAAAAACAACACAATAACTTGACCAATACACCATCATCATCCCTATCTAATGGTTGTGCTCTGAAAGAGGGCAGAACTGAGGATAGACAGCTTAATATATCAGACATAATTGCTCTTCTTCAGACATTCATAAAGTCAAATGCCATCGAACCGTCCAACGCTGCCAAAATTATTGACATAATCTCTCTTCTACACTCACAACCACAATGGATCACACCCGGTCCGCAGTTCAGTGGAACTGCAGGAGTGTAGTTAACAAAAAAAGTGAAATTATCTATTTAATTAATGTATACAACCCTTTTATTATCGCCATCACAGAGTCCTGGCTTAAGCCAGGCTCTGTGTTCAAATTGAGCGGCTTCTCCTGCCTCAGGGATGATAGACCTGATGGTTATGGAGGAGCCGTTCTTCTTATTAAAAATTCTTATTTATTTACTCATTTCCCTCTCCCTACTCATGATAATAATAATTTTACTGCTGTTGCATGCATCATAAATAATGTATGCTTTATTTCTATTTATATCCCTCATCCTTCCTCACAAATTTTCACAGAAATAGATAACATGTTAGGCCATGTTCCTAAGCCATGTGTGGTCATGGGAGATTTTAATGCTCACCATAGAACATGGGGTAGCTCTGTGTCCAATAGCTATGGTAGGGACCTACTAGACATCATTGATAGACAGAATTTATGTATCCTAAATGATGGTTCTCAAACTCATCGAACCAAACCCTCACAGAATTATAGTGCAGTAGACCTAACAATAGTATCACCCAGTTTAGCATCTTTAGTTACTTGGCAAACACAGCCATCTACTCATGGCAGTGATCATTTCCCAATAGTGTTGAAGTTTTCAGAATTTAGAATAAATGAAATACCCAAAGTTTCACCCAGAATGAGATATAAAATAATTAATGATAAATGGAGTGATTTCAAAAACCATGTAGATAATAATATCAAAACTTTGCCACACATAACACAAGGTATTTTTGTTTGTGCAAATAGTTTTACCAAAAGTTTGATAGATGCTGCAGATTTAACTTTCCCTTTAAAAAATAATGCTTCTGGGAAATTGTCATCTCCACCATGGTGGGATATGGATTGTAGTTTGGCTGTTGCTCAGAGAAGGCAGGCAGAGTTAACTTACAATTCTGATATGTCTGAGGCTAATTTTGACAAGTTAATTGAAATAATGTCTAAAACCAAAAAACTTTTAAAAGAAAAGAAGTTGCTAGGCTGGAGGAGTTTTTGTACAACAATATCTCCTAGCACAAAACCCTCAGAAGTTTGGAAAAATATCAGACGTTACAGAGCTGGAGTTAGTGAAACTACTTTTGCCACTATGCCACCTTCTCTCAGTGATAGTTTCTTAGACCGTTTGGCTCCACCGACTGTTCCACCTAGGGAATTGTTAACGCCAATCCACGTTTCCGTCCCTACGTGTCCTTATGGCCTTGATGCTCCTTTCTCTATAGATGAGCTGAAAGGTGTCCTATCAGACGTTCATGATACAGCTCCAGGTAAAGATGGTATCCCATACTCTTTCTACTCACACCTCAGTGATAATTCTGTACAATATTTTCTCGAGCTTATCAATTCTGTCATGTTGACAGGTGTCATTCCTTCAACATGGAAAACGCAAATAGTGTTGCCATTTTTGAAACCTTCTAAAAATCCTTCCGATTCTACGTCCTACCGGCCAATAGCATTGTCTCCAGTTATAATCAAAATTGTAGAACATTTAGTTAAAAATAGAATAGAGTGGTATATTGAAAATAAGAGCATCTTACCTAACAGTCAATATGGTTTTAGAAAAGGTAGAAGTTCGATGGACAGCATAAGTATATTTACAACGGACATTCGTATAGCTTTCTCACAAAATAAATCTGTTGTGGCGACTTTCTTGGACATTCAATCTGCCTATGATAATGTCCTTATCGATGTGCTCATAAGGAAATTACATATCTTGAAAATACCTCATTTTCTTACGAATTTTATTCAGAACATGTTAGCAGGTAGGGAAATTTATTTAAACTCCACTAATCTCTCAAGAGTTGCCTGGAAGGGCTTGCCTCAGGGTTCTGTTTTGAGCCCTCTTCTCTATAATATTTATACGTATGATTTGGAAGCATCTGTGAGTGATACGGTTTGTGTCCTACAGTATGCTGATGATTTGTTACTATATTCTTCAAACATAAATATCAATACAGCCGCATTTAAAGTATCGTTTGCTCTAAAGTTTTTAAAAAAATGGCTGGATAAACATGGTTTGGAGTTGTCTCCTTCTAAAAGCATCATTGTTCCTTTTACCCGTAAAATTAATACTCCACCTATAAATATTATTTATGATGGTATATCTATTCCTGTAAAAAGTCATGCCAAGTTTCTAGGTGTAATATTAGATTCTAAGCTTGCTGGAAGTCCACATTGTGAATATATTGTAGAAAAGTGCGAAAAACATCTTAATTTATTAAGGTGCCTCACAGGTGTTTGGTGGGGCGCCCATCCCTTTTCTCTAAAACTTATTTATAATGCATTAATCAGAAGTACATTAGATTATGGCACATTCTTGTTGGAGCCTGGAAGAGTGCAATTTTTCAGTAAATTAGACTCTATACAGGCTAGAGCTATGCGTATCATAGTGGGAGCAATGAAGTCCAGTCCTATTAATGCACTACAATTAGAATGTGGCGAACCACCTTTACATCTACGACGACAATTTTTGTCTAGTAGGTTTTTCTTTCGTACATTACAAGTTCAGAACCACCAGCTTCATTCTAAAATCCAACATCTTTCAGAACTTATTGGCTCTTCTTCATATTGGAGTCATAAGTCACCACCTCTGCTAATCAATAGCCTTAACAAATATAAATCATTGTCAGCTGCAACTAATCAATCACTTCTTTTGCCTATTTTCAAATGTAACTATAATGCTTTAACACTAGCTATTAACATTAATTTCGATCTAAATATTGACCGCCACGGAACACATGCTAATGTTTATTTTATATCTGCTGTTGATAGCCGATGGCACGGTTGGCATCAGGTGTTTACCGATGCTTCCAAGCACTCACAGTCTGGTTATGTTGGTGTAGGCGTATATCACAAACAGTATAATATCGTACAAAAAGTCAAACTACCCCCTGAGACTTCAGTTTTTACAGGTGAGTTATGTGCAATCGTTAAAGCACTGGATTACGTTTTACTAATGAAACTTAAAAATACCGTTATTTCTAGTGACTCAATGAGTTCATTACAGTCCTTATTGAAATACCCTTTTCGCTCCAAAACGTTCTACCCTCTAGTAATGGAAGCTAGATCAAAGCTTTTACAATGTAAACACAATGGTTTTTCTGTTAGTTTTGCGTGGATTCCCAGCCACTGTGGTATTATAGGAAATGAACGGGCCGATAAATTAGCTAATGAAGCTATAGAGTGTGGGGACCTTTACCCTTTTCAAAACTATGTTCACGATCTTGTTGCTTTACCCAAGATTTATCTTAAAAACTCTTGGAATGAACATTGGGACCACTCTAGTAACATTAAAGGTAAACATTATAGACTGATACAGAAAACAATACCGGTTAAACCCTGGTTTTTTTCATTAAAACTTAGTAAACGTGCCACTACTGTTTTGATAAGAATGCGTTTGGGGCACTCATGTGCCTCAGCCCATTTAGCTCGGATGAAAATAGTGTCTGATCCACTTTGTGCCTGTGGAGATGAATTTGGTGACCTTAATCATATATTCCTTGCATGCCCTCAACACGATCATACAAAACTTTATGAAGATCTAGTTTCCTGTCGAATTCCCCTTCCTACTAATATCATTGTTCTGCTTTCTTCCTTGGATCCTTGTATATATCATTGTTTGGCATCCTTTATATATGTAAATAATATTAAAATTTAGTTTATTTTTGTAAATATAATCTATGTGTACACAATATATCCTTACCTTGTATAATTTTTATGTATAATTTTACTGATCCTGTCCTTTAAATCCTTTCGATTCTATTAATCCCTGTTTCCCTAATTTTTGATTATTAAAAAAAAAAAAGTAAAATGGCAAATATAAATTAACTCGAACAAAGCAATATGTAGTACTTATCCGCTGAACTAATCTCCTTAAGCTGGAATAAACTTAATTAGACTTCGACACGTGTTTCACTTCTCTACGAAGCATCTTCAGGAAATTGACCCGCTGTGCACCGAACGTGTTACCTCGTCGAGCGCTGAGCTGAAAGTGAGTCAATACTCGCCCGCCCCACTATTTATACCTGCGCCGCCAGGTAGCCGACGATTAGTGATAGTGACTCGTTGTTGGTGAGTCATCGGACGGTCGATCGTTGTTTACAGCACCGTTCGAAAAAATACGTAACAACGGTGATCTTGTGAATGTGTTTTGCTCATTCAACAGTGTGTAGTTTTGTGTATTGTGTTTTGTAATTTCTAAACATTCTAAAACAGACATCCTAAAGCCTTTATCGCAGGTATGTAATATTTTATAAGTGTGATTGTTATTTAGTGAATGAGAGGATTCGATTAGATGTTTTGCAAAATGAGATCTTTCGGGACAATTGCCTCTGTAAGCCGCCATGTGCTCCTTGTATCTGGTTTGGAAATTACGACCGGTTTGACCTATGTAATTCGTAACCGTTGACCGGTCGTAATTTCCAAACCAGATACAAGGAGCACATGGCGGCTTACAGAGGCAATTGTCCCGAAAGATCTCATTTTGCAAAACATCTAATCGAATCCTCTCATTCACTAAATAACAATCACACTTATAAAATATTACATACCTGCGATAAAGGCTTTAGGATGTCTGTTTTAGAATGTTTAGAAATTACAAAACACAATACACAAAACTACACACTGTTGAATGAGCAAAACACATTCACAAGATCACCGTTGTTACGTATTTTTTCGAACGGTGCTGTAAACAACGATCGACCGTCCGATGACTCACCAACAACGAGTCACTATCACTAATCGTCGGCTACCTGGCGGCGCAGGTATAAATAGTGGGGCGGGCGAGTATTGACTCACTTTCAGCTCAGCGCTCGACGAGGTAACACGTTCGGTGCACAGCGGGTCAATTTCCTGAAGATGCTTCGTAGAGAAGTGAAACACGTGTCGAAGTCTAATTAAGTTTATTCCAGCTTAAGGAGATTAGTTCAGCGGATAAGTACTACATATTGCTTTGTTCGAGTTAATTTATATTTAACAATGGACTTCCGCAAGGTCACGCCTGAGTCAATTAACTATCTTAAAATGGCAAATGTACTTAAAGTACGAAGCCAAAAAAAAAAAAAAAAAAAAAAAAAAAAAAAACTACAGTCTTTGGTCTTTTATGCATGAAGTTTCTACAACTTCATGGTCTTATGTCGCATTTACATTCAGCCGTAATGAGCAGGGAAGTGGGCAGGACGAGTGTGTAAACGCGATATGTACTTCTCATGCCACTGCCATTGCCTGCCACTCGCGCTGCCCGGCGCTCCCCAAAATGGCGGTTTTTTGTGCGAAAGTCAAAGGGCCGGCAGTGCGTGTTTACCTTAGAGCATTTAGAACTGGAGATGTTAACGCAAGGCGTACCCCTCTGCCGGCCATAAGACGCGACTTGGCCATGCACGTTATATAAAACTACTTCACTCATCACCGCGCGGCCATTAGTTGTCGTTTCGTGTCGCGAAGTAGTGCTCAGTAAAAATGGTGAATTGTGCAGTATTTCGGTGTAAAAGGAGATCAGAGACATCAAACTTTAGGGAACACGGTATTTCCTATCACAAGTAATTGATATTTTAGTCAATTGTTTTTGTAATTACGTTTAATTTATATTTAATGGAATACCAGTTACGACAGTTTTAATACGACGCCAACGTCTTGGTAGGGGGTGTCGGTGAATTTATATTCCGTGGTAGAAGGCGTAGTGCGGGGACTAGTTGAGCGAAATCGAATGAATGAATGATGGAATGAACGTAAAATTAGAATAAAATGCGATGTGTTTTTTGTACCCATATTTAACCGATTTAAAAAAGGAGGTTCAGTATTGGACTCTACAAAAACTGTCTCTGTCATTCTGCCTTCAATACGTCGCTTTATGGAGCTCCCTTAAAATTTTAGTTGTGCTGTGTCGTTGGTTTATTGCTATTTGCTTTGTACTTTTTGAACGCAGAATCGTATAAACGTGATTTTTGTATAGCTGTAGTATGTTAGCTGGAGAGGGACATGGGCTACTTTTTATCGTCGTCGTCGTCGTCGTCGTCGTCGTCTAATAGAATGCGTACACAAAATTTCATGACTGTGCTGTTGACCGTTGAAGAGTTCTCTCATTAGGAGTCATTCTTGAGTTCAGCAGCCTGTCATGGTGGAACTTATAACCGGCTATCGTTAATAAAATGCGTACACAAAATTTCGTGACTGTGCTGTTGACCGTTGAAGAGTTCTCTCATTAGGAGTCATTCTTGAGTTCAGCAGCCTGTCATAGTGGATCTTCTAACCGGCTATCCTAATAGAATGCGTACACAAAATTTCGTGCCTGTCCTGTTGACCGTTGAAGAGTTCCTTTATCTGGAGCCAATCCTGGATGTCCGTTGTGGTTATGCATACCTACCATAAAATGAATTATCATCGTCATTGCAAAAATTCAACTCCGTAGGATAGAGGAAGTGGTTCTCCGAACTAACTAAATACATTGCCGACATTGCAAGTTAGATAAAAGCTTGTAAAAAATACGAAATTTAATTTTAAAAGCCAAACTACTCAACCGATTTTAGTGAAATTTCTATGGGACCAATCTGAAACTATACCCTTTCAGACAAAAAAAACAATTTTCAAATCGGTTCATAAATGACGGAGTTATGCGGTAACAAACATAAAAAAAAACATACAGCTGACTTGATAACCTCCTCCTTTTTTTTGGAGTCGGTTAAAAAAAAGGAAAAGTATATGATTTTGAACCACTCTGATTTCATTCATATGAAATCATTCATTTTGTTGGTCTTTTTACAACCCATCACTACTTTTTTGTGTTAGTGTGTAACTAAACAAAAGTGTAACAACAGTAATTCTTTAATTGTGTTATTGTTTTTGTGTTGGTGTACAGCTTTTACTTGCGTGTGCGTTTATAGGGACGCTTAATTTTTCTGCATTAGTATGCGTGATTATGTAAATGTGTTCTGTACCGTACTACCTCGCCTCCCGCGAAAACCGGCAGAAAGATTTTAGTACTAAAAGTAGCGCTTGGCAACTCCCGTTCTAAATGCTCTAAGGTGTTTACATTCTGCTCCGACGCGACGCGACGTACTCGCCGAGCGCCTGGAGGAGAAACACGTTCGTTTAGAGCTAAGGTCTTCAACCCACGGCCCCCGGGCCTCATGTGGCCCGCCAGCTAATTTCTTGCGGCCCGCGGCCACCAATAAAGTTTATTGAAATTTGAAATTATGTATGTCTTTTATTTTATTGATAAGGTGGTAAAGTGTCGTGAAAAGTTGTGGCCCTTCGGACGATGTGAAATCGACGTTTGGCCCTTGCCAAGGAACTTATAGGTAAAGCTGGAAGGCACACTCTGAATTAAAAACTGAGGGGTAAAAAAATGACCTTCAAATTGTTTGTTATCCATACGTCTCTTTCTAAATAGGGTGTCCACAATTTCTTTTTAGACAGGACTTTCCGTTATGGGTTTTTGCCCGGGAGTGAAAGTTGGTTTTCGATTTATTGGTTTTTGGCAGAAAGAGACAGATAGGAAACGAAGACTTTTCAAAGGTTACTTGGGGTCACGAATCTTGCCTTCAAACTTATGAGCGAACTGTGGTTTCCAGCTTTACCTATAAGTTCCTTGGCCCTTGCACTAAAAAAGGTTGAAGACGCCTAGTATAGAGCATCAAAAATGCCGTCCGAATGGAGCAATGAGATTACAATAAAACTCTTAGAACTACTGGAAACGGAAAAAGGTGATAATTAGGTAGGTTAGGTTGATAATAAGCTACATACGATGTTCTATTTCGATGGATAGATTTAATATCATCCACCATCGTCTACGACGAACATTCTTTTTCTGTATTCGATATCTTTTTAAATATCGAACATAAAATTATGTAGGTAATGCAAAATGAGACAGCGCGGCCGCTGTAATTTTTCGACGTCTGCCATTGCCGAACACAGAACACATATATCCTTACGGAAAGAAGCACTAGTCCATAGAGCAAAAATGCCAACACGGGACCACACTAGCGCTATAACTTAATCCCACAGACCTATCGATTGGCGCGAAATTTAAAATGGTATATATAGCTATAGGTAGCTTTATAGGTAGGGGATTTTATAGGTTCAGGGGTGCAAATTTATGATTTTTACTATATGACTGTACATCTCTCAGAAAAATGGTCTTTTTGCTTTGCAAATTGATGAATATTGAATATAGACCATTCTCCTGACAGATAGATCACACAGAATAAATCCATAAATTACACTCACTGTTAGAAGTTAATACTATGAAAACGTGAATTAGATCTGCCGTGAAAACCGTGAAAGTTCGAAAAAACTTTCTATCCATAGTTCACTGTTTTCACGGTGCGATACTAAACTGAGAAGTAACTACAAGTTTTTATATGTTGTGAAGTATTATTTATTTTACTTCTTCTGTGAATCGTCTATTTTTTAATAAACAATGCCGTTTTGAACATATGCATATGGTGGATATAATAACATATAACCTGTTATTTTCAAAATGTTCAGAACAATCATGCAACCACTGGAAATCTATATAACTAATAAATATTTGGTCTAATGATCCAGATGTTTGTTTTAATTATATTTTATATCAGATATTAATATTTGTAAGGCGGAACTGCGTTGATTCTTAATTTTTTTTCGAAGCCTTTTTTTTCTATAGTTTTTTCTACATCCTGCGTAAAGTTTTCGTTTTCTAGGGGTCAATTCTGCAGATCTACTCAAGTCCAGCTCTCTCAAAATTCCTTTTGCAGCCTTTGCAGGTGCCTGAAAATAATAAAATGTATTGGTTATTAGTTATTTAAAACAAGATGACTCTTACTAGATTTAATAGGCCATAATCGGTTTATTTCTCTTTATTTGCATGCTAGATTATAGTAGGTAGGCTACCTATTGTGCTAAAAAAATATTTAATAGATGCATAAAATAATTTTGACCGCCACAAGAGAGAAGACCATCCAATAACAGATACGGTGTCAATTCTGTTGTCTAGTTTTTCTAATTTAACCTAATTTGACAGCTCTAAAAATATTGCCGTACCTTTATAAAACACCGAAACGAAAAGGATGGCGATAATTTTAGAGCTGTCAGATTAAGTTTAGGTTAATGCAACGACAGAATCGACACCAATAGCATACTAGAGTGCTAAAGCTCTCTATGAAGGGCTCATCCGGGGAACTAATCTCCACCATGCTTTTTTCTGTTGACAAACAGCGTTGCTGTTTTTGTTTGTGCTAGTTTCTATGATTATTGTACCTTGGTGCGTTCCTATTGTGTATGACTTACGAAGCAATGCTTTGTTATAGACGACAAGCAGATGGCCCACCTGATGTTAAGGTGAAGACAAGAGCTAATGTGACTCTCGCTCGCACGTTTTGACTTGTTGAAGGGTATAAAATCACAAAACCCATTTTTTAAATTCGCAAACAACCATTTTGTGTGCAATCACATTGCGCACAGTTTATTAAAAAAATCATTTTGATCGGTACAAGTTTTCCTACTTAAAAGTTTGCTTTTCTAGTTTTCGTACATAAGCAAACTTTTGAGTAGGAAAACTTGCATCAATCAAAATAAAATTTTTACTAATCTGTGTGCAATGTGATTGCACACAAAATGGCTGTTTGCAATTTTTAAAAATTGTATTTAGTAATTTTATATCTTTCAAAATGTCGAATCGTGCGAGCGAGAGAAATATTAGGTGTTATCCTCACCTTAAGTGGATTACCACTTTACATCTGGTGGGCCATCTGCTTGTTTCAGCTTCTTGATAAAAATAACTATTTAACACTGGCTGTACCTTGAAAGCTTCGAAGCATGGTTGAGTTTGAGTAACATCTAGTGTTGCTTCTTCACTATGGCTTTTAGTAATCACCTGAAAAAATAAGAAACATCAATTAATTATTGTAAAGTATGAAGGTATGTACATAGGAAGTTGTCTTTTTTGCCACAATGCAGCATTGCTGTGTTTGGTTTGAAGAGTATGGTTGCCGGAGAAATTACAGCCACAAGATGTAATTTTGACCAAAGTCAAAATGTATTTGTATTATTATTATTTTTATGTGTATATACTAGCGACCCGCCCGCGCTTCGCATGGGTGCACATTGTTTTTCTACTATATCATGCATGTATTATACATATAAACCTTCCTCTTGAATCACTCTATCTATTAAAAAAAACCGCATCAAAATCCGTTGCGTAGTTCCAAAGATTTAAAGTTGCAGAGAACGCAGAGATACTACCAACTGAGCTATGTAGACTGTCAATACACAATACATTACATAGTGTAGACACGACGTTACTTTGTAACGAGGATCATACAAGAGCGGTAGATACCAAGCCGAGTTTGTTGCCTGTTTTTCTAGGCTTTGGTCGCGTGGAACTGGCACCTAGAGTAACCAAATTTACGACGTCTTAAAGTGATCCTTGTGATTTTATTGAATAAATATATTTTACTTTGACAACCAGCGTTATAGTATTCATATTAATTTATTGTAATAGTGGAGCTCTATAAGAAGGCCCGGGACTAAGTAGCATTTCTGTGTTTTGAACAAACTTAGAGCCCCCCCCCCCCTATTCCGTCCTTACTACCGTTGTTTTGTGGGAGATTTTTAAAAAAATTAGATTCTAATGCATATTCCTACCTTCATCGGGTTCTATCATGCTAGACTGAGGCTGCGGTTGCTGCGTCTGTGTTTGATAAAACTCATCTGATTCTGCTTCGGGTCTTCTTGTCATCTGCTGTAAAAATTAAACCATTAATAACCAAACTAGAAAACCAAACAAAAAATCCGAGCAAAGTGACTGGGGATTAAAGTTTATATCACTTTAGCTCTGGTATAATTTGTATTTAAAGTAAATAGGAATTCAATATGAAATTACTTACTTGTGGTTTTGGAGCAACAGGCGGCTGAGACCTCTGTGGCGACAGCGGTTGGTGCCAGTCATATCTGTCAAAATAAAAAAATGAAGCGTGACTCTTGAGTTTTAAAAATTATATATCATAACAAAGGAACCTTTAATATAACTTAAAGCATAACAACCATTCCGCTTTTTTAGATACTTATCACTTACTTAAGATGCGAGAAAAAAACACGAATTACACACAAAAAGTGTAAAAGTTGACTTTTTTGCTTTGATATAATTTTTACTGGTTTTCTGTATTGCGAGGGTGTTGTATATAAATAAATAATAAATAAATAAATAATGCTGGACAATCCACACAGCACTATCTAGCCCCAAAGTAAGCTATTCAAAGCTTGTGTTATGGGTACTAGATAACTGATATATTTAATACATTGTAATATACTTACATAGATAGATATTTTTTATTATACATAGAGAACACCCAGACCATCGGAACAAATTTCTGCAGATCGTACACAAATTTGTTCCAAGGCGGGAATCGAACCCGCAACCTCTTGCGTCGCATGCAGGCTCTCGCCCGCTGCGCCACAAATGAATATTGCTAAATTAGTATGAATTATGTTTGTGAACCTTCGTGGAGTGGCGGCGGCGGCGTGTTGATGGTGGCCTGGGGACTGAAGGTGTTGTTGGTTGTTCTGTTGGAGTTGTTGTTGGTTCTGTTGAAGTTGTTGTTGGTGATGTTGTTGTAGTTGTTGTTGCTGCTGATGCAACTGTTGCAGATGATGTAGTTGCTGCTGCTGCTGCGGCGAGGGGCCCGGATGCATGGCTTGTTGCATTTGACCTTCCAAACATATTTAATAATTAATAAACGTAATACTTAAAGTTTTTCACAATGATCCCAAAGTCTACTGGGATTTGAATCCGACCAAATGTCAAACTGAAAGCCATCTTGATAGCCAGACATTAGTGTAATAGGGCCGCCGCTCTATAATATAACAACCTATGTATATACCTATAACATGAAGAATGATAAAGGAAGAATAAATAAATAAGTACTTGGTACTAAGCGATCTGAGGAGAAATCTACCGAGCCTGAGGATCAAGATCATAAAACTGTTTAAGTTTTTTTTAGTGCAGTGTAAAATGTTCCTTAATATTTACCTTAAATGCATGTCTGTAATTTAAAAATGTTAATGAAATGAGGGTAGTCCTATATAATACCTGCATGGTTGTGTAGCGAGTGCGGCGGGGGCCCGCGATGCGAGTGGAAGGCGGCTTGTTCCCGACGGGACACCTCTTCCGACATCTCCGCAAGCTTCGCCGCGCGCGCGTTCATGGCGTTCGTTTGATTCGTCTGTGGAATGTGTTATTGTTTTGTACAAAATTACTAATTATTTTTTCAGAATCTGTTTATAAATGACTAGCGACCTGCCCGCGCGCGCGCCCCTGCTTCGCACGGGTGCACATATCATGCATGTATTATACATATAAATAAACCTTCCTCTTGAATCACTCTATCTATTAAAAAAACCGCATCAAAATCCGTTGCGTTTAACCCTTACCTTAAAATAAATAAGATCAGCTTCGCAGCATGGTTGAGTTAGAGTAATATCTAGTGTTGTTTCTTCCCCATGGGTTTTAGAAATTCCCTGAAATATTACAAACAAAAATGAATGAATATGTAGATCAGATAACTGTATACATATATATTACAAGTGTAGTGTAGCACCGGTGGTCTAGTGGGAGTGACCCCGCCTTTCGATCGTAAGGTCGCAGGTTCGAATCCGGTCGTGCACCAATGGATTTTTCCATCGTAAAATTTATGTGCGCAATGCCAGTGCTCTTAAACGGTGAAGGAAAACATCGTGAGGAAACCACTTAGTATTCTAACAGCGGCGATGGGCTTGCAACCTGTCACGTATGCAATACTAACTACTGCAAAAATGTGGGTATGTGCCAAATGTAATGTTTGGACGTACCTCTGACTACCCCCCTTAGACATTCTCAAAGAATCTTGAATTAGTACCTACTTGGTACTGGGAGATCTGAAGGGATATCTACCGGGCCTGGGGATCAAAGTCGTGAAGCTGTTTCAGTTTTTAGTGTATGCTGGTTGATTTCACTTGCATATTAATGAACACAATAATAAAGGTATATATATCTATATCCATTCTCAGAATTATGGTATAGCCATTCCATACCAAACTTTATGAAAATTGACTAAAGCGGCTGAGCCTTCCTTCCCTGGTTCCCCGATAGTATCCATGGACATACATATATTTTTTTTTTATATGTATGTATAACTTATAAGCAAAATGTTTGACCGCCTCTCTCAATGTTGTTCAATCTCCAAGTTCAATCTCACCTCTCTCTCGCACTCAGATGTTAAGCAATGATGAGCTTGAAAACATCCAAATTATAGGCATTTGAATAAAAGGATGCATACACTCACTCGATCAATAAAAATTTACTTACTTGAATTTTTGCTTCTAGGTTATTAAAGGATGTGTCACTTGGAGTTGCACATTGTTCCTGTCGTAGCTTTAACATTGTACCTTTGCTTACAATTGCAATGGCAAAGTTATTCAATCGTTTCCTTGAACTACTGGTACAAGAAGTGTCATCAAAGTGCTTACTGCATAACATCTTATGTTGTTGGTATAAGCTTTTTAGTGACTTTAGTAGACCCATTCCCAGCTGGGTAACAATATTCGGCCCATACCTGTGCCCTGGAATGAATGAATGAATGACCACATTGAAGATAGATTGCTTACATCAACACAAAAGTGTACTTAGTAGGTAGATAGGTATCTACTGACATTCAGCACACCATAATTAGGTAGTTTATTCTATTGATAGGTATACTAGGTACCTTTTTTTTAATGAATAGAGCATCCTTTGACTACAATCTCACCTGATGGTAAGAGACGATGTAGTCGATGTTAGTGCAGAATGGTCTAAAAGAAACCTATTCACTCTTGCCTTTGATAGGTATTTTTAATGGTCAGGAAAAGCAGATGACGGGAATGAGTTCCAATCTTTAGCGGTTCGCTTAATGAAAGCAGATTCGAAGTGCTTCATGCGAATAGTGCTTACCAGGTATAGATGCTACTGGGTCGTGTGTCTACTTGTCCTGTGGCGGAATAAGGTCATGCAGTTCTTGGGCGCATTCTCTGAAATGAAAAGAAAGAAAATACATTTATTTGACATACACAACAAGAAAAGAAATACATAGGTACATACAAAATTACAATTGCAGCCTAGAATTGCATATCGATAAGCCACCAACTTTCAAGGGTGTTCGAGACTCAGGATTTTAGTCTCCGCCATGTGTTGTTCACCTATTAACCTGATAGCTCTGCGCTCAACTCCTACCTAGGTACTACCTACTCTGTTGAAGATGTTAATGAGTAAAGGCTTAAAGATAGCTTAGATCTTATTTTACTATGGGATACGATGGTGATAGTGGTATACTGTAATATTTTAGACTTACTTTATTGGGCCATGTTCACCGTAGTGGAAATCGGTGAAAACGCAGATTTGGGTCGTCATTGTCAGACTCATTATCGCACTAAGTCTCTTTTCTAGGTTCTTCAGACATTGTGAACTGGTAGAAAACATTTAGTTTCGAGCAAATTTTACAATCACAAATTAGCAAACAACATTGTGTGTGGCACAATAAACACCGCCCGCCATTTTGAATGTTGCTGTTTTGATAATTTCTGCTTCCGACTGGCTGTGTTACAGTCATATTACAGTCATTTTAGAAATTTAATCATAAACTTTTTTACCTCTGTTTTACTTATAGCGCTGTCTTTTACGGTAAAGCACTCCCACCTTGTTGGCATTTCATGCTTAAGAACTTGACTCCCCATGTTGCCGAAACTTGAAAGCGAAGTGAGTGGTAGGGCAGTATGTAAACACACACTCCTCACGATCCTGCTGCAGCAGTATTTAGGGAATTATCGCCGGCAGCGCGAGGGGCAGCGGCAGGGGCTGAATGTAAATGAGGTATTAGCTATTAAGGGAGTCACACACACAGCAGATAATATAAGTTATAGGTCGTAATGTAAATATATATTAGCTTAAACGACCACACACACGTAAGATATCAAAATATATCGCAACTACGTCAGTCAATCAGACGCCGCCTCGCGAGTAGTTGCGAGTCGCAGGTTTTGTTCCATATACAGGTTGTTCAGTTTTGCAATGGAGCGCGTACAAAACTTGTTATTGCTAGACCTAATTGACAGCTCATCCTTATCCTAAAATTTAGAAAAAAAATATGTCCACCAATGCGAAACTGAGACAGGCCGCTAGTCTATAACTAGTAGTCCACCCCGAACTGAGATTTCGTGACGCGACGCGAACGCTCCGAAAATTTAAGTAAGTGGTAGTTAGAAGCAAGTCGAAACATTGTGTTTGGACTTGTCTCTGGCTGCCACCTACTAACTAAGCATGGTCACCAAGTTTCAACTGAATTGGCCTATTTATTGAAGAGTTCCGTTAAACAGATCCTGGCTCCATCATCAGAACAGGTTGCTATTACCGTTTAATGATAACCAAGTACCTTCTTAATTTATTTTCAGTAAAAAAAATATTTAAAAAGCAAAGAAACTGGTCGACCAGTAGAAAAAACTTGATGTCAACGAAACTCTTAGAAGTTGGAGCTCTTGGGTAGTTGGTTATCTCAATTTAACTTTTTTGGAAGCCGAAGTAAGGGCTAGTATGAAAATAACAGGCTGTTATTTAGTAACAGATATTTAGAACTGTTATTTTTATGCAGCAGTAACAGGAGTGACAGATATCATAATTGACTGTTAAAACTATAACTCATCCACATTTTAGGGGGGCGCGCGCGGGCTGAGCGCGGGCAGGGCAGGGGCACGCAAAGAGCACGCCACACATATACGAATGACACCACACCGCGCGCGACGCAACGGGAGGGGGTGCATGCCGGAACGTCAGGAAAGCGAGAACGTCCTGTAGTTTATCATAAGATCAAGAAATATATATTTCAGTTAATATATATTTCAGTATCTTAAGATATCGTTGGGATGTAAATATATATTTCGCATATCGGTCAGTATCTTAAGATACTCTAATGTAAAATATATATTATATTCGATGTGTGTGGTGGTCCATTGAATTGTACGGTTTCGATAAACGAAAGATAATATATATATTATATTATCTGCTGTGTGTGTGACTCCCTTTAGAGATGTGTCAAGCCCAGCTCAACTCGAGTTGCTATTTTCTACCTCGAGTCAACAATTTTTTTTGCATGTGAGTGTAAGCCAATATTGCCAATTGCCATTATCGAGTTTATCAATGTCATTTATTTGTCACAACTAAGTGGATGGAGGAACAAATATGTAAAAAAGTAATTTGTAATCCAGGTTGGATCCACCGCTCCCACCCGCTCCAAATTTTCGTGAGAACGCCAGAAAAAACAGAGAATGTTTAACGTGTTTATAATGCGTTCGGGTGAGAATGTGGAGCGGGCTTAAAAAATCATACGCTTAGTTTCGTTCTGCTAACCTGAATTTCAGCTAGAGTTAATTCGAGTTGGTGTTTACCCCGAGTTGGCACATCCATCACTAGTCTGTCTCTTCCTTCCACAGACTTTCATCAACTCTGTAGTCCTATTGTACAGTGCAGTCTCCAAGGAACTTATAGGTAAAGCTGGAAACCACACTTCGCTCATAAGTTTGAAGGCAAGATTCGTGACCCCAAGTAACCTTTGAAAAGTCTTCGTTTCCTATCTGTCTCTTTCTAGCTCTCCCCACAAGTATGCCAGTGCAAGAAACGAAACCCCCCACTTATGCCACAATAACATACTAAACTTGAAAATAATTTATCCAAGATCTAAATTTCAAAGTATTTTGATGTTTTAATAAAACAGGTTATACTCATGGACTATTAAAATGAATTTTATGTAAACAAAATTATAATAATTGTTTACCATAAATCATGCAATATCTAAAATCGCAAATGGCAACACTATTCGAATGTGTCAAATCATTGAAGGTCAAATATGGTAGATGTTTTGGCTTCGCTTCGCAACTTTAACAGTAAAAATATCAGGCTATTAACAATAAAAATAGCAAAATGGTTTTAGAATGTATTGTGCGCGATTGCAGAAGTGAGTGGCACCCGGCATTTGATGTGATTTTCCACAATAAGTACGATATCTCATTGATAAATGTTGAAAACATTACAATGAATAATTTTCAATTTTCTCTTTATGTAAGTAGTATTTCTTTAAAATTCTCGATTCTTAACAGTTGTATGTTAAACATTTGTCTCTTAATTTACCTAATAGTAGGAATAGTGCGCTCTAACAATAATTTTGACTTATTGGAACAATATCAAATAGGGTGACCATAATTCAGATGTCTTCCACCTATATTGTTCCGATTTCATCGCTTGGTTCACGAGTCACACACGATTTCTATAAATTTTCATGGAAATGTCGTGGGTTTGACTGTTTAAACTGAATAAAATAATTGATATTGTTTTTAGGTTTCCTTCCACAACTGAAAGAAACAAATGGTTATCAACTGTACCAATAAGGCGAGCATTTTTTCAAAATGCAAGGATATTTAGTCTTCACAATAAGGATACTGATTATGACAGTTCTGGAAAGAGACTTTTATTTGGTGTAACCCCTATTTATGAAGAATGTAATGTGCATTTAATGTCGGGTGGGGTAAGTTACTGCTCATGAAATGGAACTGAATAGAAAGCTTTCTTCTGTTTACAGGCACTATGTAACAAACAAATCAAGGGTATAAATACCAGCTATCATGATTTAATTTTTAATTACTTTGCCCCTTTTTCCGTACATAATAATTATAATTTATTAACTTAATTTGCAGGAACAAACAGTAACTAAGACAATACATCCTACCAGCCTAAATTATGAGATGGAAATGGGAAATATGCCTTCTACGTCACATCATGTAAGCATTCCTTTTGTATTTATGTATGTAAGACACAGATGCTGCCCAATTCCTTGATATTTCAAAGAAACGTAATAAGGCAGTGCAGTCCTATTTTATCATGATATTTATATCATCTATCGTGATATAAAAATTTAATTGAGCTTCAGATTTGTTATCACTAATGAAACATTCCCGACTTACAGGAGTCGATGCCTCTGCGTGACACAACAAATGAAATTGAAAATATTCGTCCTTCTAAAAAACCTCGCTTACTTGAAATATTGGACACACCTCAGCCAGATGTAAAAAAAAGTAAACAGTTAAGTTAATACAAACAAATATCTTACTTGCCTACTATCTTACTTGCCTGGGTAAGTTGTGTCCCACTGCAAATTTAGGGTAATTAGGGGCAAAATTAAGGGAATAAGATTTTATTTTTGACTTACCGATTTTAGATACGAAGTAGTCGGATGTTCAAGAGGATAACCGTAGTCACATTCCATCTTGCTCAAGGCTATGCAGACCCTATTAATTTTAATATTTAAAGAAAATTCTTAACCCAATCAAGGGCTAGTTAGAACGTTTCTAGTTTATTAGGATTTGGTAGTGTCATTCAATCAATGCTAATTTTATAATTTTTGTTTGTAGGTCAACAACCAAAGCACCTCGCCCATCCAGTTTGCTGTGGATAAAAGTGTACAGCCTAAAATTAAAACATAAA
This sequence comes from Plemyria rubiginata, assembly GCA_963576535.1. Lineage (NCBI taxonomy): Eukaryota > Metazoa > Arthropoda > Insecta > Lepidoptera > Geometridae > Plemyria > Plemyria rubiginata. The sequence goes on from OY754907.1 coordinate 14,200,968, forward strand.
GGAAAAAGGTCTTGAACAAAGGAATAAAATTTGGGCTCAAAAAGTTCGGAGGCTTAACAAATCAGTCAAATCATTGAAACCACTAATGAAAATAGTGAAATCTTATGCTAGTAACAGTGAAATTGATAATATTATTTAAGGGCCCGGCGACAGCGGCTCGCAGTTTCGAGGTGCAATTGGCTTTGATTTCATTTCGGAGAGGTTGTTTGAAAGAATAACTATCCAGTGACACGCATAAATACTGTTCGAATACAAATAATACAATAATATAAGGGAAATGTGCTTGAGTCAGAAATCATTTTGGTATCAGGTAAACGTAAGGCCAAACATACTAATACCAAAATGATTTCTGATTCGGGCATGTTTCCCTTATATTATTGTGTTCGAACAGTATTTATGCGTGTCACTGGATAGTTATTCTTTCAAACAACCTCCCCGAACTGAAATAATAGCCAATCGCACCTCGAAACTGCGAGCCGCTGTCGCCGGGCCCTTAACACTGATGATTGTATGGCATGAGGCCCATTACAGAGATCTCTATTAAATTAATAATATAAATGTTCTACTTTCTAATGACGATAATAAATGATTGATTGATGGTACAAAAAATTAAACACATAATATATTATGTATTGGACTTAAACCTATTTAGCCAATTGTATTAGCATGCAAAATTTAAATTAATAGTAGGTACCGTGTGAAAGTAGAGATTTTCACTGAAATGCGAATTTGCCAAGGCATGAAACCTAGCTAGATCGATTTTTCATTCCATGTTAAACCCCTATATTGAAAATTTCATCAAAATCGTTAGAGCTGTTTTCGAGAACTCATTTTACAAATATATGTATATTTACAAATAGTGCTCGTTTAATAGAATAAGTTAATAAACATTTCGTTACAACTATAAATGCTGATATCTGTTATGTTTTTTTGTGTGTTCTCTGTGTGTTGTGTTGACACAATAAATGTTTCTTTCTTCTTTCTGATGTAAAAATTAAAATACATTTTTAGTCATCATACCTACACTATACACAAATATATTTTACTATTCGGTCGGAGGGAAGGCTTTTTTTATTTTTTCTAACAAATGCCAAAAACCAATAAATCAAAAACCAACTTTCACTCCCTGGCAAAAACCCATAACGGAAAGTCCTGTCTAAAAAGAAATTGTGGACACCCTATTTAGAAAGAGACGTATGGATAACAAACAATTTCAAGGTCATTTTTTTACCCCTCAGTTTTTAATTCAGAGTGTGCCTTCCAGCTTTACCTATAAGTTCCTTGGCAGTCTCGTAGTTTACATTCTCTTTGGTACAGTGAACATAATATCGTACAGTGCGGCCAACTCTAAAAATCCCAACTAATATTATAAAAATGCGAAAGTAACTGTCTGTCTGTCTGTCTGTTACGCTTTCCCGCTTAAACCTCTCAACCGATTTTGATGAAATTTGGCACAGACAATCTTTAGACCCTGAGAAAGAACATAGGCTACCTTTTATTGCATAATATTCAAATTAAAAGTACGCAGACGAAGTCGCGGGTACCAGCTAGTATTTAATAAGTCCCTAGAAAAAAAGCCACACAACACTGATTGACAATTTGACACACAAAATAGCCAATTACCTATCCAAATTCCTTTCCTTGCAAGTTGCAATGTCGTGCACTGTATGAGTTTTGTTTTCCGTACCTATCGTCACGTCAGGCCATTTTTGTATGGAGGAGACATTCCGAATTCCGAGGCCGCATTCCGAAATGGCTATAATCGATCACAGCGCTCACATCACCTCACAGGCGTTCCGAATTAGATATTGCGATTATGACAGCTCAGAGCTGTCAACAATTCGGAACGCTCGTAAACGCACTCACAGAAACATCCTAGGAATCATAACCTCAAACCCTGTGTAACAAACTGGAACTGCTTGGATATTTTCTGGATTTGTTATTTTATTATGATCGCAGAACATATTATAGCGTATTTCGGAACGCGTGGTTCAAGAACATACCTATTTTACCTTTTTTTTACAGATAAACACAGACTAGTAGGTAGGTAGTAGGAATAAACAACTATTCAGGTATCACTGTCTATCCAAGTTCAAAATATATTAGTAAATTTTACTTCAACAAAATTTTAGAGAAACTAGGACTTAGATAGCTACTAGGTATAACTAGGATATTAGTTTACCTCCTTTAATATCCTTCATCACTGATAGATATAGTATAGCCAGGGTATGCATCCTTGACAAGTTGTGCTGTGATTTCATGGTCAGCTTTGCCATAGCCCTGGGAGTATCCATAAATGTGGATCTTTTTGCTGTCAGGCTCATGGGAGATTCTACCACCTCCAAGGGGCTCACAGTCCAAGGGCTCTAGTTTTGGTTGCACCTAAGAAAAAATTATCATTAAGTTATTTAATAAGTATGTTTTTCAACTTAGGTACAGACATTATTCAAATCAAATATTTTTATATGATTAAAACTTGGTGTTAATAATTCTAATAAAAATAAAATATAATATTAATAAATACTTAATTATAATTTAAATAATCTACTAGTAGCAGTTATACCTATATTGGATAGCTTTAGTAAACAAAGTAAACAGCTGACTCCAATTACATTTTTAACCTCTTACTTTGCAAGCGGCAAATTTTATTTAATTATAGATAAATACATAGTAAGTGGGTAGGTACCTCATCAAATATATCAGCATGATATTCACACCTCTTGTAGCCCCTAACTATAGTAACGGAGGGTTCTTCATTATTTTCTACCTCACCATGTACTTTGATCAATATATATTTAAATACACCAGACGGGTCAATATCTACTTTCGGGATTGCTTGCAAGGATAATAAAGACATCTTCCGTGGGGTGCAAGCTGAAATTTCAATACTTATTACAAGAGGCAAATGATAAACCAGCCATTGTATAGATATTATTTATAACCATTATTTCATTCTGTTTAGGTGGACCCATTAATAATAGGTATGTAGTTTTTTTTCTCATTATGTTATGGATGTACCGGCACCGCAGCACTAAAATCTATGATGAAAATGCATTACATTCACTGTACTTACATCGATTATAGATGAGACTTCTAGGCCGGCTTTTATGAGCAATTAGGGTTTGGGTTACAGTGTAAATAGTTTGCATAACATTCGCTATTTTAACTTTTTTGTACTGGAAATAAATACAGTTAGATATGTAGTTTTTTGTTTTTTAGAGTTTTTTGCTAAGCCTTCTTTTTCTTTCTTCTTCTTCTTAATTGGTTGGCTGGCCCGGCCTAGGCCCGGCCAAAGAGAATGAATTGAATTCATTCAATCAGTGTTCTCTCGTTCTATCACAACTCACTCTCTTCTTCGTCTGTCTGTGGGGGCCACGGGCCATTCATTATTCATTCAAATCATATTCAAATGCATTCAAAAACAAAAAAGAAGAAGAGGAAGGCTGCTTCAGCTGCTTCTTGCAAAGAGTATACAATCACTACGTAAGAGCTTCTTGTTACATAGTAAACGTAGTTATTGTATTGTATACTCTGTCTGTTCTTGTTGTTGGAGATTTGTGTAATGCTAATTTTGTAATCTGATATCTTTTTTTGAAAAACAGTAAAATGGATGCTAAACTCACTGGTAAGTTACTATTTACAAACGTTTACCTTTTCTTAAAAGCATTGTTGTGTTCTTAATTTCGATCGGTGTCAAGGTTATATTAAGAAAAGCGTAGGATGATGAACCTATACACCATGGTATTTAGTAATGTTTATTCAGCTGGTTAACTCTTTTGAGTACTTTGACTACTTTGTTAAATTTCACCTTTCTTTGGCTTTTGATAAGTTGTAGGTATGCTTACAGAATGTAGATTTAAACACCTGTATCTATACCTACAATAGAATTTTTATTATAAGAAAAACACTGACTTTTTGGTGTCTTCTTTATAATATTAAAACATATTATTACTTCTAGGTATGTGGGTTACCTTTTTCACTGCAGCTGGCATACCATCCGATGTGTCTGCAACATATGCACTCACATTCACAGAGAACCGAATACAGAATGACATGCTTCTGGATCTTAACAAGGAGTATCTAAAAGACATGGGTATAGTCCGCATGGGAGATGTCATAGCTATACTGAGGTAAGTGATGTAAAAAGAAGTCTCACCATAAAGCAAACATAACAAGTGCTAGAAAGACCTGAAAAGCTAAAGAAAACTACTATCCTTACAAATGTTATGATGCCTATTTATGTAGGTCATTTTGTATCAGCTAGTCAGATATAAGCTCAACACATTAAGCATTAAGTTCACCTGATGTACAATACATTTTGTTCTGGGTTAAACTATAGCTACCCTGGTACCTGAGTTGAGGGTTGGGGATAGGGGGAAAGCATGTGGGGGTAGATGGCAAGTCTTTCCCTATAGTTCTTTTTTCTAGGAAATGAAAAAAAAAATCCAAAAAATTTCCTTCAAATTTCTTCACTTTAAAAAAAAAAAAAAAAAAACCCTAACCTAATGAGAATTCCTTCCCTTGAGTCTTTTTGTCATAGAGATGAAATATTAATACCAATTTTTTTCATATTCAAAAAAAAAACCCTAACCTAACTAGTAACTTACCTGAAAAATTAAATTATTTTTTTTCATTTCCTAGAAAAAAGGACTCAAGGGGAAGACTTGCCATCTACCCCCACATGCTTCCCCCCTATCCCCAACCCTCAACTCAAGTACAAGGATTGCTATAGCCAACCCTTGTTCTGTGCAATAAAGAATTTTCTATGCATCTATCTATCTAATACAGCAAAATGACAGGAAAACCTTCTGTTTTTAATTTTCTTGGTTGTAAAGTAAATAATCTGTTGGTATTTATTTAATGTGTCATTAATTTTTTTTTTAACTGAATAGATCGTCCTTTGACTACAATCTCACCTGATGTTAAGCGACGATGTAGCCTACGGTGGAGCAGAACGGTCTAGAAGACACCTATTCACTCTTGCCTTGAAGAGACTCATGTTATAATGGTCAGGAAAGACAGACTACGGTAACGAGTTCCATTCCTTAGCGGTTCGCATAATGAAGGTCGAAGCGAAGCGCTTCGTGCGAATTGGTGGTATGCTAACTAGAAATGGATGGTATTGAGCCGTACGTCTATTTGTCCTGTAGTGGAATGGAGATGGTGGAATGAGGTCATGTAGTTCCTGAGCACATTCACCGAAATGTAGCCTATAGAAGATCGATAAGCAAGCAACTTTTTTTTAATTGTTGCAGGCATGCAAAGCAGGTGCACGAGAATACAGCCAGAGACAAGGTGCTCAGTTCTGCCGCCACTGTGAGCGCCAAGGTGCCTGTAGCAGCAGTAACAGGCCGCACCACTGTCTCTCAACCCTCTTCTCGTAAGTGAAGCAAACAAGTTTAATGCTGACCTCATATACTAAAAGGTTTTTTATTTTGGATTTAATCAGGTTGGCTTATTACCTAGAGATTTTAGCAATACAAACGATAAATACTGATGACAGTAGCATTGAACTATGGGAACCAGATAATTAATAAGATAATATTATTAGAGCATTGATACAATCATAACTAGTTGCGCCCCGCGGTTTTACCCGCGCAGATTTAAGTCCCGGTATTTCCACGGGATAAAAAGTAGCCTATGTGTTTTTTCAGACTATAATGATTCCCTCTGCCAAGTTTCATCCAGATCCATTCAGCCGTTGCGGTGTGGGAGAGTAACAAACATCCATACATACATACTTACAAACTTTCACATTTATAATATTAGTACCTAGGATTTTTTTTTTTATTTTTTTTATTTTTTATACGTACACCTAGCCAGAGAACAAACATTTTTGTTGTTAAATATAGCACAGAGGTATATCCTCAATCCTCCATAGGGATCCCACATTTACCACAACCTACAGCACGAAAGGCAGAGCTACTACAAACTGAACTGCTAAAATATTTTCACAAATTAATACATACCTACCTACTCATAGGTTGTCTAAAATGTTGGACAAAGTGACTTAGATAACACTGTCAAAATGGACATTATGCAATCACAGGAATACAGAATAAATATTTTTTTATGTAAAATGCATTGCAGATATACTGATATAAAAAAAAATGTAAAATGCAGTGAATTGGTACATAATCAAACATATACATAATCCAAAAATTTAAGAAACCAGCTACAGTAAAGTAACTGAAAAACACAGCCTGCTTCTGAGCAGCAATCAGTCAGCAATCAGTCTACATACTGATGTAGACTGATTGCTTTCTAAAAACTAGTAATATTTTTAATTTTATTAGAATGTTATGAAGGATGAGGATGAATTCACAATTATGTAGGTATGTTTTGTTATTTCCAACGCCATACTCTTTCATCGTTAGGTTTTCAGGTAAACCTCATTCCTCACTCATTCATAAACTTACATAACCCGTTCGTCCCACTGACACACCAATTAATTAAAATCATTATGTTAATGCGCTCGATGCAAGCATTGGTGCGCGCACGCACGCAGAGAAAATGATAGGAAATGATCTATACTTTCAGATTGCATAATGTGTAAATACTTCCTTCCATATCCATGTATTATGGTTGCTAGTTTAAATATTTTGGCATCCTCACTTAGACTGATGAACTAATGCTAATGACCAGTGCTGTAAGCCTCAAGTTCTTATTTCTCTAATGTTAGTAGTCGCCTTTTTCTGCCGCCAAGAAGCAACGCTGTGTTTCGGTTTGAAGAGTGTGGTCGCCGGTGTAATTACAGGCACATGAGGCTTAACATCTGTATGTTCTCTGAATGTACGCAGGGCAGTGCATCGTAGGGCACGTTCCTATTGTGCGTGACCTTCGGGGCAATGTTTTGTTTATAGGTGATGGTTACCACTTAACATCAGGTGGGCCATCTGCTTGTTCCATCAGCTAGTTGTATAAAAAAAAAAGTTCTTGTCATTTTTTCTTATGTTTTCTGTGTCATATTTCCAGCGTAATTTTGATTCAGGGGCATTATTCTATATGATTTAAGAGATACTTTGCCCAAACCGTGTGATGTCACAACGTGATCTAAACGCAAACGCGATTATATTGGTCATCATAGTGAATGACGCTAACCTTTGTGCTTGTTTTCTTTACTTTCCTTGGGTTTTTTCTTACTGGGTTTTGTTAGGAGTGAGGGTAACTTACATGACTCTATGCTAAACCCACTCGGAAAAGAATCTATTTTAATATTAGACAACTTGCTAATGGACATTATACTTACAGCTGCAAGCCGCATATTGGAGCACTACATCCGGAACCCCGCCGTTCCAGAAGCGCCCTCTATACAGACCGTCAAGAGGAAATCCAATGAAATGATGTAAGGCTTCTTATTTTGAAACATTTGAAAACGATCGAATAATGACTGTTTTTTTTTCTTATAATTTTTGAACAAACACTTAATGTTCCGCCTGTACTGTACTGCACTGCACTGTACAATGTAAAAGGAAATTATATATTAAGAGCCATTCCTAGTAGAGCACCGACATTGGACACCGATCATATTCCTTGTAGAGAAATATCTTGTTTAGTCAGTCTGTTGAATTTTGTGCCATTTCCAAGACCATAAGTTATTTCTTAGTTGAAACTGTCGCAATAAAAACATTTGGCTTGAAACTTGATACGTGATATTCGTATGCTTTGCTGAAAAAGTTTAGTATAAATTGTTTTTACAGCATTCCCTCAGACTCGCAAACAAAGAAACGACTGATCAGATTCGCCGAGACCAAACCTGAGGCCAAAGATGGTATGATATATGACAGCTAATCATACTCATAATATTACAAAGATATTCAAAAAGTTATTAGTAGGGTTTGAAGCCACATCCCCTTTAATGCATTAATGGCGATAAGCGAAATCATAAAATTATTTTCTTAGATGTAGGTAAACATACACTACACTATAAAACCAAAACAAATTTCACCTAATATTAGTTGAGTAAACCGATAATGCATAAGTTAGTTACATAGTAATTGCTTTAAACCTTCTAGGCGCCAACAAAACTGTCTTCGCCAGACTGGGTAACAGCGACTCTAGCACCAGCGCGGTAGCTAAAGTAGCCACCTACCAGCCCGCCGCCGCCGCCTCTGCCAAGCCGATATACGCCCGACTTGGCTCTAAACCCGCCGAAGCGCAGGAGACCCAAACGATACCCATCTCCAGGGACGCACTTAAATACGAAGGTATTCTCAAAAGCCCACCTACGCCCGCGCCCAAAAACGTGACAATCACAACTACCAAAACCGCCAGAAAGATATTCACGATGCGAGCCGACGAGACTCCAGTCAGCGTGAAGGATAAACTCGATCTGCCCAAAGCGAAGTCGGTAAAGTTTTCTAATCACATTCAATACAAGGAGATCGAGAAGGTTGGTTCCAAAGTGACGAAGCTGAAACCGACGCAGATCTTCAACAAGCCTGAAAGGAGGCTGACCATGCCTGAGACGACCGACGGTATCAAGTCTCGGCTTGGCTTGAAAACTGTCAATAATCTGACTATCACAAAGAATGTGTTCAAAAGACTCGGAGAAGTCTGATCTATGAGAAATGTGCTGGTCCACGATAATTGTTTCTTGACCCACTTAAATACGTGAAGTGATGCTTTACAGTGGTGTTACAGTGGTGTTACAGACAAGTCAATTTAATGAACATCATTTCCATCCCTTACATAGTGGGATGATGACAACGTATTTTATCTCGTAAAGGCCAGTTTACACTTCAACGGTAGGTACAGTAGAAGCCAGTAATAGTAGCGTAGCGTTGCACTGGGCGAGAATGTAAATTATTGTCTAAAGGCCGCTGCATACGTGACGGGTTTTTACACGGACGGTACGGGAATTTTTGGAAGTATCGCTATAAGTTATTTACTTAGTATAAATTAATATTTTAATTTTATTTATTGACATGTCACTGATCCATACATAACTTAAACTAACATACAAAAAAAATAACAATTATCAATTTAGATTTAAATTGTGAATATACATAAAAAACATCTTTTAAAAGCGATGCTTGTGATTCTAGAGTCTAGAAACACAAGCTTCACTTTTAAACATCTTTTCTAGTCTAGAATCTAGACCAGGGATGCACAGACCACAAAAAAAAGATTGTAAGCACTATGCAGTGCAATTCTTTTTCAATTTTAATATATTATTATCAATTCTTTATTGTCTTTAATTACCTATACTTCTGGCGGCCCGCCATCAGTTCATAATTTGCCCGAGTGGCCCCTAGTCTTAATAAGTCTGTGCATCCCTGATCTAGACTATCGCCTTTACGCTATACTGCTTACCTACCTTACAACCAACTCAACTAGCTACTTACTACTGAGGTGTAAACCAGGCCTTATACTGACAAATTTACGCTAGATATTTGAGAAACAAAGATGTCGCTAAAACGTCCGTTAACTAGCACGAACCTAACTAGTGATATGAAAACATTGTGTTTTCGCTGTGCATTTTTTAGAACTCCTACTCAAAGATGCTAAAATTATGTAAATAAAATTGCAAAATTTACGTGCATTCGTGTCGTGATACTAACTGTTACAATGGAAACCCATTCGTGAATTAACATTAAATCGAATTTAATAAGAACACTTCGTAGGAGAGAAAAAATATAATTCTCTATATTTTACTTGTGGCCCAAATAATATTAAACCGGTATTCGAAATTATATCATCTTTATTCTGTCGATAAGCATAACTTTAAAATGGCATTATTTTATTGTGCACAGTACAGTTCAGTGTAATACACTTACTTGTAGTAAGACCCGCAACTTTGACGTGCTTAAACCACTCTTAGCTGAATTTGTAGTAATTACGTGACAGCGGTAAAGCGAATTTTGAATTCAAAAATAAATGAATATTGTCATCCTACCATCTAAGCTACCTCAAGAACTCTGATACCTAGTCAGTTTGGTTCTGTCTGTAAAAATAATAATTTTAAAGTAACTGAGTATAATTATGGTCCCTTTGTCTTCAATAGTATTTTTAATACATTTTAAACTTTTATATTTTAAGTTATTTGGCTTGCATGTTCTAACGCTTCTAATAGTAACTTCTCGGTAACATGAAAAACATTGGGATTTTTGTATGTATGTAAATTAAATAATAATAATTAATTTCCCTGGATTGTTGTAATAGAAGATCGGAATCTCTTGTAAAAATTCTTCTATGATTTAATTTTATTATCATGACGGTTTATATTTTTAAAATTAGATACAAAAAGGACATTTTAAGTGTTTTATTATTGAGTTTGATAAATAGATATGATAGTACATTAAAATAATAAAATCATCGTCATTTATTCACTTAGTTCCAATTATAATTTTGACCTACATTTGAGCGAAAAGTTTACCGTTCGGTCTCCTGCTTACTTTTAAACACTGTTAGATAAGGATACACCGCCTCTATAGGTATTGCCTTATTTGCCGACGCAGACAATCGTCAAACATCTTTTCGCTCGCAGATTTCGGTCTTTTACAGGATACATTTCGGAGAGTGTGCAACGGAACTCCATAACTTGGTTCCCCCATCCCCGTTCTACCATCGGACCACCAGACGTACGGAGATGAGACATCCGTTCATGGTTGACATCCCTACTGCTCGCACAAAGCGCTTTGCGTCTACTTTTATTATGCGTACAGCCAAAGAGTGGAATGCCTTACCGGCGTCGGTTTTTCCGGAAGCGTACAATTTGGATGTTTTCAAGAGACGAGTGAATAGGTTTCTTCTAGGTAAGCGTGCTACACCGTAGACCGCATCATCACTTAACATCAGGTGAGATTGCGGTCAAACGTTTTACCTATAGATTATAAAAAAAAAAAAAAAAGATTTCATAACTTTTGGAGATTATTTATTTTGAAACTTTATTTTTCTTTACATCAGCTACATTTAGTCATTCTGTCATTAAAATTATGTCTTCAAAAATATTGAAATGTGCCTGCGAGAAGTTCTTTGACGAGACGAATGTCAGCCTCTTAAGGAAAGCAGAGCTCTGAGTTCAAATTATTTATACCTAGCTGGAGAAAAGTAAAGTTCTATATTTAATTTTCGAAAAACTAAGTAGGTAGGTAAGTCCTTATTTTTATTTTTTATTTTGTTGTTTGTAAATAAGTAGGTACAATGGTAAGGTACCTCCCTTCTATTGTGATGTTGTATTGTGTTTAGGTTTTATTATTTTATATGACCACGCAGCAGATGTATGTAAATGTATAAATGAGTACATCGCACACTTTAGTTAGTTAAGATAGTTTAAGATTTTGTAAGAATACAAACAGTTTTGAAAATAAAAATGTCTAAATATTTCCGTGTTCTTGAATAACCTATAAATAAAACCGAGCGTAAAGTAATGTAATATTATTAAACGCGTTAAATTATCGTAGGTATACGAAGTACGAACGAAAAAAACTGTGAGCTCCTGTGAAAGTTTAACCGCAAAGAGACATACTATAAATAAACTACAACCACACAATTTATTAATTCCAATGTTGCCAGTTATGAAATGTAATTAGTGTTGCCAACTATTCGCTTATGAAATCACGTAATAGTCGAAAACCATAGAACAGTCTCCCTCGTAATATTTGTAGTCTATTGTAAGATAATCCGGTTGGAATATTACTATAGAATTACTTTTAAGTACAATCAGCGACGGAAGTTGATTAACAGTTAAGTTTTTACTATACTTCTTCTTCGCGTTATGTAAAAGTGTAGGTAACTTAGCATTAAAAAGTGTTACTAACCATGCCTTGGTTCAGCCAGTTTCTTGCGACTGTTGTGACTGGTTTATTCGTCCATGTGGTAGTGACACACGAAAAGGGGAAGCCTGCGCCAGCATCAGCGCGCTGCTGGCTGGAGGACATCAAGTGGCTGAACTAGCATCCGCCACCCGACACGCAAAAAGCGCCCATCTGCGGCCTACTTGCAGAAACCAGTCGCTCACCAAGTACCAAGACACACGAAAAGGTTCTTGGCAAAGATTTTACCTGATCTATAAACAAGCATTGTTAAAAACTATATATACTCACGGTTGGCTGGTAAGCATAATTATTCCAGACGTAACCATAGTAGATATCTGTTTCTTTTCTGTGCCACAGATCAGATAAGAAGTCTAACAGTAACGGAGGCTAGTGCATTGTTAGAAATGTAGGGTATCAGATGTCAACAAAACAGTAGATAGGTACTTTCACTGGGTTTCCAGCCCAGCCACCCTAGGCTGTGGCCAGCGGCCGTGACCGCTGCGAGCTGCTGTGCAAAGAAAGTTACTAGGCCAAGAAAGTATTATAATATTTTCACCTTTAGTTCAAAGGCTTAGCTTACCTACACTTAGGTGCTATGAGCTACACAATATAAGCGAGATTCTAATAATCACTACATAGTATAAAACAAAGTCGCTTTTTCTGTCCCTATGTCCTAATGTCCCTTTGTATGCTTCAATCTTGTCTTGTATGACTTATGTTTTTTAGGTTTATATTATATATATATATATAATAATAATATATATATTTGATATGCATTAAAGTTATATATTTGTTTTTAGGTTAACATTATTTGTCGCGCGTCAATCCTAATTTGTACCACCACTTAGGGGGTCTGGTAGAAAATGCTTGTGCATTAAGCCCTCTTTTTGTACTTTAACTTTGTGTTTTGTGCAATAAACGATAAATAAATAAATCTTTAAAACTACGCAACGGATTTTGATGCGGTTTTTTTTAATAGATAGTGATTCAAGAGGAAGGTTTATATGTATAATACATGCATGATATGTGCACCCGTGCGAAGCAGGGGCGCGCGGGCGGGTCGCTAGTATGTGATAAGTTAATGTGGGATGGGCGCCAGTGAGGAAACTTTTCGTTTCAAATTTTGAAGGGATGGATCACACTAGTGATCGTGGTCTAATCTAAAACGGGTCGTAATTAAAAATTGCGTTAGGTAGGTACGTGCACTACGTGCGCCATTGCAATCAGAGATCAAAGCCCTCATCAAGAAAGCAATCGTAAAAAAAACAAAACGTACTTATTTCTAAACGGCCACAGATTTTTTGTATAAAATTGACACACCGTTTGTAGTGCAAGACTTTAAATCGGCTAGCTTGGGCATTGTCACAGTTTAGTTGGTTTGTTCATCCGAGTGGAAAGTTTGCAGTTTCGTTGCATACGATTATTCAATTGAGCTTGCATCCCAATTGTCTGGTTGTCAGTTAAAGTCGAAGGGAGCTCTGTGAGAACACTGGGAACATTCGTTAGGGCCTTTACAAAGTGTAAGGGCTGAATGGACACGCTTTATTACTACGATAGGCACTTATCTACTTACTATGGTACCGAAGCTATGGAGCGAATGTGAAAATATGATTGAAAATTATTAGTTTTTACATTTCCACTCGAAGCTGTCTTAGCACATTGAAATTTGTTTCAATGAAATTAAACCGAATTCGAATAACCGCATTCGTATTTGACGTACGTTTAACATAATTTAAGCACCTACCTACCTAATTTCTATCCCTATGCTTATCTGATTAGTTTCTCAAGAAACTGCTACATAAGTGGTACTCATCTATTGGTAGGTACCCAATTAACGATGAATTTTGAGGTTTAATATTTATTTATTAATTTGTAAACACAGGATAATGTGCTAGGTAACCAACTAACCTAGGGATGGTAAAATGATGCAGGTACAGTCACCGAGTGCCAGAATTATATAGAGCAGTTGCAGATATTAGGTATATTCATTTGTAAAAAGGCGCTACGTTACGTGCCGCAAATGCACCGTGAAGCTATCGATGGGATTTTTTGTGACATTCGCCGGACGCCGTTACGTAAGCCGCTTAGTTGTGTTGTATATCGTAATCTAATAAGACGTAGGTAGTTACCTACATTTGAAAATCATATCGGAAGTAATTTATTTGTATGCTTGGAAACTTAAATTAAATCCATTGAATCAATTCGAAAAAATCAGGTCTCGCTAACTAAATGCATTGCATAAAAAGAACCTACCTAGGTAGGTACCTACATATATTTTTATTGGCGTAAAAATGAAAAAAATCTTAGTTTGTGAGAACATAAAAGTCAGCTATTTATTGAACGCTAAATGTTTTGTACGAAATTGTGCATGAAACTGGAAAAGAGCTTTAAAATCTTTTTTTGTAATTTGAGGATTTTGTGAATGAAATACACATATTATGTAACGAACTTGCTACTCTCGCTCTTTGTAATTTTTCCGACAGAACTTTTTATCGAATAATCAGAATCAATGATTTAACGCATAATTTTCATACCACCATCCCAGAACATTGCATTGCACACGTATCCCAGATTTTTTTTAGCGGCGTTGCATATTTATAATTAGCTTCAATTAAGGCGTTGACAAGACCTAATTTACCTCTCGCTCGCACGATTCGACATTTCAAAAGATATAAAATCTCTAAGCCTAATTTTGAAAAATCGCATACAACCATTGCACACAATTGTTTGGTAAAAATTTCATTCTGATCGATGCAAGTTTTCCTACTCAAAAGTTTGCTTATGTACGAAAACTAGAAAAGTAAACTTTTAAGTAGGAAGACTTGTATCGATAAAAATGATTTTTTTACTAAACTGTGCGCAATGTAATTGCACAAAAAATGGTTGTTTGCGATTTTTCGAAAACGGGTTCTGTGATTTTATATCCTTCAACAAATTAAATCGTGCGAGCGAGAGTCACATTAGCTCTTGTCTTCACCTTAAATTAAATCTCAATGGAATAGAAATATACCTATCGGCATGAATGAGGGTTGCAATAAGACGGTCCATCGGCTGCCGGGCGGTTGCTCGTGCTAGAAGGGATATAAGCGCGCGTGGGCCGTCGCGCCGACCAGTGCCGCCTCTGTCTTCTTCGCACGACGTCCCGACCATGGGAGCAGAGGTAATTCTTATTTTTTTTTATTAGTGAATAATATTGTGAGTGCCAGTGATTTATTTAAATTTAATAAAAAAAATATATTATGTGACAAGTGCTATTGATCTATTTATGAAGTGAATCGTGATTTGTATCTAATCAGGACCCTCTTTGTCTCCAGGCAATGACCGCAGCCCTGTGCTGGCTCGCGATAGGTGGAGCGTTAGCAGCGAACAGTTTAAAAGATGAGAGTGCGTCGCGGTTGTACCGCCACTTGGCTGGCGGTGGCGCAGGGGTGTACGCCAGTGGCGCGCCCTACGGAGCTTACTCCTTCCAAGTTCCACTTGTTGCCGCGCCCAAACCGGCGGCTTCCAGCGTCATCCCGGTCAAAGAACATAACTATAGCTTTCAGAACATGAACGCTTACTTGAAGGATTCGTACGGAAATAGATTCGTGGAGTCGAAGCAATCACCGCAGTCGGTTCCCTTCAAACCGTTTCCTCAACAGTTTATTAAACTCCAGGAGTTACCAGCGCATTTCGCTCAACCACTCCCCGCGCCTTCTTTCAACGGATTCAAGCAATCAGCGCCGCAGATAATCGTCGGCTCTCACTACAGGCTGCCTCTACAGCCTCTGCAGACTGCCTCACCGATCAAGCAGCATTTCGGTTTTCCACAAGGTATCTACGCAGGCAACATCAAGAGCCTCGCGCCTCAATCAATACCACACTCGCAATTCCACGGGCCCGTCATCCAACTACCGGTACCGCAGCAATCCTATTCCGGACCGGCAGGACACTTTCACTATGGAAGTACGGTGACTCATACTCAACCGCGACCAGTGACTCCTAGCCTCACGGCTCAGACGCAATCGACAAGCAACGAAGCTATCTACGCAAACGCTCAGTCTGAGGAGCAATATCACAACGACGAACCAAAGTTCCAGCGACAGGAGACCGCGAGGGACGAGAGCTCCGAAGAAGAACCTTCAGAACCCATCCGTCATGTTATTCATCATACTGACAAGGCGGAACAAAAAATTCCGGTTAGAGAAACAACCATCACTTCTTTTATGAACGGATTAAAGACCCGCGTCAACCTGAAAACGAAGCAGCCACTACCTCTTTTGGACATCAGTCTACTAGAACCATTAACGTTCGACAACCCTCTCGTGCCTCAAGTGCAACATTATTTGCCGAAAATAAGTGAAGCCACTTACCATAAACTTCCCCAACTTACTCAAAATGGCGCTAAAAATCATCAAAAGACGACGCAAAAAAATAAAAGCTACGACGGTGGAAGTGACAAAGGTAAACCAAAAAAGTACACACCGAAGAAAAAACAAAGATATCCTCTAGTTGAGGTACAAAATTCATATTTTGACGAGATTCCGTCAGCATCTACTGTGAGACCGGTGATAACCGTCAAAGGAACTCCTAATGAAAGTCCTGAATTTTCTTACGAAATAAATTCGCCCAATTATAAGGAAACTTATAAAGAACAAGCGATCAATTACAATAAAGAAACGAACTCTGAACCTGTACATATTTCATACGGATCGCAAAAGACCGAGGAACCTGTCCACTACACGTATGTCCATAGCTCCAAGGAGCCAATTCATATTAAGGAAGTGCATTACGAAGGCAAAGGAAAAGGTCCTAAGCATCTTGTACACAAATTCAATTCTGATGATCACAAGGAGGAGAAGCAACATGAGTCAGAAGAGTCATCTGAGGATGATGGATCACATCATCTCCACGATGAGAACAAAGAACACCACAACGAACAAGGAAACCACAACAATCATCATTCTAATCACCATCCAGAACATCAAAATCCACATCGTGAAAACTACAATCAACACCATGAACATCACAGTCAAAATCATAATCAACATCGGGAAAATCACAATCAACATCGGGAAAATCACAATAAACATCGGGAAAATCACAATCAACATCATGAAAACCAAAATCAACATCATGAAAATCAGAATCAAAACCATGAATCTCCCAAGCCAACCGCTCACCAAAACCCCGACCACAGAGAGCAAGAATACCACCACAAGCCCAGTACTGGATTCCATTACAACCAACATGACGACCATCGTTCGTTTAAACCCATACAATATTACACCAAAACAAGTTCAGGGGCGTTTCAACCTTTATCAGAGTACGAAGAGGAGATCCGAATTGCCGCTCCCATAAAGGTGGATCCAAATCAACACGTGCAACCGCAATCTGAACCTCGTCACCGGAATCCGTCCCCGTCACCGCAGCCACATAGCTCTCACTCTGCGACGCCGCATCATAACTCGAAAACGACTCAAAAGAATCACGCTCCGTCCACTCATGTGCATGAAAACACAAAATCAATCATAATTAAAGAGGACACCCCAGAACATTCGGACGTTGAACACCTAAAAGGAATGTTCGGCATGGAGGAGGATAGTGAGAAAGATTTTGAAAAGGCATACAAAAACGCAGCCTTTGGTTTCCCGGCGTACGGGACATCCAACGACTACGAAAAAGACATATACAACCCAAATAACTACGGAATTTCGCGTGACCACAGCGATTATGACTTCAAAAACTCTCCTTTCACCCAGTACCACGATCAATCCGACAACTATCCAAAGAGCTCGCGTCTTAGCTATAAAGATGCTAGAGACGATACTAAAGAAAACTATTTCTTGGATTATTCAATCAGCAAACCAGAGAGCCTGACTGATCATTACAAGAAGAAAGCGGACTATTACAAACTGTACAAACAGCAAAAGCCAGAGAAATACGTAACTAACGAAAATGAAAAACAGAAAACTAGCGAAAAATACACCGCGATCCCTTACAATTTTTATCCGACACAGGATTTAAATATGAAACAATTTTTTGCACAGTACAAAGCGGCGACACCCTATGTACGAGAATTAGATTACTCTAAAGGAGTGCCTCGAGATAACATGGCGCACTCAACGCAGCCGTTCCACAGGTACAAAAGTAATACATTCTTCGTAGAACCTCAATTCCAATACGGATTTGAACCGATATCGATACCCCGGCTACTCGACAGTGAGTTGGCCACGATGGCGAGCAATGACAGTCCTGAAAGTGAAAAGCCCGGCATGAGAAAAAAGATTTACAAAGAAAACTTTTACATCAAGAAAACAAGCATGTCAGACGCTGGACATAATAGTTGATAATATTACGTGCTAATTTATTGTTAATAATTTAAATATTATATTCGCCAAAAATAATTTAATGAAAAGAAATTAAATTATATAAAAATATTGAAAACCCATGATTTATTCATTTCCCACAGGTAAAAGTAAAAAAAAGGTCAACTGGTGCCACTTGGTGCACATGTAAGATTATGGTATATTATTAATACTAGTATAAGGTGTAGGTGTAGGTACTTACTTGTGCACTTGCACCTTGTAATCGATTAAACAAACCTGTTTTGAATGTTAAGGTAAAAAATAAGCAAAAAGATCAGTAAATTTTGCATGCCGGAGCCGGAATACCGGAATTGAAGAAAAGTTCTTACGCACGCAGGAAATGAAATGGAACGTTCGTGAAAACGTTGCACAGAAACGTGGCTTGCATTATGACGTACGTACATAATGCAACAGATGGCTTTGGTTTAGTTTTAAGATGGCAGAACAAAACTCTAAATACAGGTTTTCTGGCTTTTTTTCATTTATTTTGTTATCTTGAGCAATGTTATCGATTATAAACACTGCGACAAGTTGCAAGCTCTCGTGAAGAAATCAATTTACAAATGAGCAAGTTGCGAAACTTCTTCAAGTTTTGTGCCACTTTTTGCGTAGGTACTGAAGGTTAAAAGAAAACTTGGTGGCTATGTAATTAAAACAGCATTTTCTTTATTTATTATAATTTAATACTGATGTACCTACACATACTACTACAAAAATTATAAACTAACTTACATGACTACGGTCTACGATAGAGAATCAACACCTCGCGAGTTATTATTCAATTTCCATATAACACGGGGGCAAAGTGACTAGTACAGTAGAAACAGATTACTTAAATTATGGACGTTCCATTCTTACTTTTGGCTATAGAGTTAAGATTAGGTAGGTACCATGCGTTAAAAATTTGTTCCTAGATAGCAGTTGGTAGGTACCTTTTTCAGTAAAAGGCATAGTTTCAAATATTTGAACGAAAGCGGCAACGATGCTAAAGAATTACTGTGCATTTTTAAATTACAGTTGCTAATACATATCTGCCTGTTCTTGTTCTCTCTGTTCGTCGTCATGTTTTTTCATTATTCTTCCCGATATAAAACCTGTAACACCTCCAATGAGCATAACCAAAATTGTTAAACCTAAAAAGGTAAACACTGGAGGAGCGATAGTGTTGACTTCAGTCATATCGGCCATCAGTGCGACGGGTCGCAGGATCTGTACAACAGGCTCGCAGCCCGACTCTCTCACGTACTTGGCCCAGGTTCGGTTCGCATACGTCAGTTCCCTGGGCTTTATGAAAGGCCTCCTGCCTGGAACTGACTTGTTTAACGTCGTGCTCATGTTGCGGAGCTGGGTCTCGTTGTAGTGACAGTGTAAGTGCTTCTTCTTCTTGTTTCCCTTTACGACGATATCTTTTTCGGCGCTTTTAGCTCCAACTAGAACATCCAGATCGCCCTTAATCATGTTCGCCCAGTCCCACATCTCAGCGATCTTGCAATCGCACACGAACTGATTCCCTAGAAGATTTAAAGAATGCAATCTTGGGTTGTTTATGAATACTAGTGGGTCGATTGTGGTCAAGTTGTTGTTGCTCAGATTTATTTTTTCCAAGTGACGTAATATTTCCAAGAATGACAAACTTCCTTCTACCGATTTAATGCGATTTCCAGAAAGATTCAAATCTGTTAAATTTACTGTATGTTTGAAGGCGTCAATACTCAGCGATGTTATATTGCAGTTGCTCAGATCGAGGATTGTTACTTGCGAAAGCTGTTTTGGGAACAGTGGTCCCTTTTCCGGGATAACTAGAGGATTGCCACCGAGTCTTATTTCCCTCAAGTCCATGTAAGTGAGGTTCTTGAAGAAAGCATTCGCGTTCAAGGGTCTCTTCAGGCCACAAAACTCTAGCTCCAGTGTAGTTAGTTGCGTCAGGTTTCCGAACAACCCTGCTTCAAGAGAAAGCAAGTCGTTACCGGAAAGCACAAGCCTTTTCATTGAAGTCATCTTTGAAAACGAATCTGGACCAATAATGGACAAATTACTGTATCCCATGTTGAGGTATTCTAGGTTTTCAAGTGGCGCTAAAAGCTTTGTGAATACATTGACGAGAGGGTTGTGAGAAATATCAAGCTCTAGAAGATTATCAAAAATATTGAAGTTGTCGGGAAGATTCTGCAATCCACAGTTGCTCATAAACAATTTTTCTATTTTGGGTAAAGGAGCCAGTGCTTCTTGTAAGTCAGGAGCAAAGAGTGGATTTCCAGAAAGATACAGGCTTTTCAGTCTGGTCGCGTTAGCGAAAGCATCCCCTGAAATCGGGCCCTGGATTTTGCAATTGGAAAGGTCTAGTAATTCTAAATGATTGACACTGTTACCCAGCGTAGCTGCGACATCTAAATCTCGCAATTCGTTGTCAGCTAAAATCAGCGAAACTAGATTTGTACAGTTCGAAAACGTATCTTCAGATAAGGAAGACAAGCCGGATTTCCTCAAGTTCAGGTATTCCAATCTGACTAATTTCCCGAGGACTTCAGGCCAGTCAGTTTCGGTTAGACTGTTGCCGGACAAGTCTAAGTTTTTAAGGTTTATCGAGGTGAGAAATGCATTTTCAGATATCGTTTTCAGTTTACAGTCATTGAGTTTAAGAATTTCAAGACTGGTGAGAACATCGAAAACTCCTGCCTCTATCGTTACGAGTGGGTTATTTGACAAGTCGATGGTGTTAAGCGTCGTGATATTGTCGAAAAACTGCGGGTTGATGGCGCTAAGGTTGCAGGAGCTGATATCGAGGTACTGCAACGTGGCAGAAACCAGGAATGGGCCTTCTACCACACTTATTGGATTGTCTTGTAGCTCCACGTTTAGTAGCCCACGAGAGTCCCTGAAAATTAAGAAAAAACCTTATTAAAAACCGTAAGGGATTTAATGTTATATAAATTAGATGCATGCGTAGGTAACCCTCTGAGATAGTTCAATAAATACCTAGTTTTCGTAAGTAATGTCAGGAGTGAGCATAAACAAGTGGCGTGTTCAGTTGGAACGGGCAAAACTCAATTTGCATTCGTTGTGTGACCATTATCTAATATTGGCAGTAGTTGGCGGCAATTGGTTCTCTGGCCGTGCCCTAACTAGATCACGAGCAATTTGAACAATTTTATCATCAGTACAGCAGCATTGTATTGTAGTAGATGAATGTCATGTTTACGGAGCGCATAATAGACGTTCATGTGAAAAAGTACTTGACGCGAGGTAAACAATACAGCATGAAGCCCGGGTAGATCCAGTTTACGGTTGGCTGACTCATAGTTGCGTTGGACAATTGAGTTGGTTGGAACAGATTAAACAATGATTATACTCCTAATAATAATAGTGCTATAGAAGTGCCTTCATGACCCATGATGTAAATGAACACTGTCTCTGTTTTCAAGGAATCGTAGATAAATATTGTTACTTACGAGAACGCTTCTGGATCAACGTAGCTAATATTGTTCCCTGATAAGTCCACATCAATGAGATACTCCAATCCTTTGAACGATTCCTTTTCCACCTTCGTGAGGCGATTATCTGCTATTTGCAGCCTTCTCATCTTTATATCACTCGGGAATGGCTTCAAGCTTGTGATGTTGTTCCCGTTCAGGTCCAAGATGTAGACGCTAAGGCTGAGTTCATCGTATGGCACCTCCGTGAGGTTGCTCTCCGAACAATCCGTCACCCAGTTGATCCGGAAGTAGTGACAGTCGCATTCGTCGGGGCACTCCAGCTCGAAGCTGTCTCCATTGAATCCGTACACAAATCTTGTAGCAATGAGGTAGAGTGCAAGAGCCGTGAAGCGATCCATGGTGAAAGTTTTAGGTTTTCATGTTACACCTGAAAACAAAAGAAGGCAGCATTTAGCTTCGCTTAGGAGACTTTGGGCCCTTATTCATCTTGCTATAAGTTGAGTCTTGATTTACGTATCAAGTAGGTACAGGGTAGATGCCACCAGCTACGTAAGATAGGAACTACGTAAGACATGTATAACACTAGCGTTTGTTGCTCCTATATACCAAAATAAAATAATATGAGATCTGTTAGTAGAACGTGTTGAACGATAAATAGTCGCGGGGGCGTGTGAATTGCTACACACTCTCGGGTGATTAAACTAAACATGTTATGATCGTAGAAGTGTACCTACCTCATTATATCTAGGATCATCAACAAACAAACAGATGTACATTGATTGTGGGGTAGACCTAGGTACTAAGGATATGGTATGGTCATGAGCTGCGCACTTCTATTGAGAATGAAACAGAAGCACAATACCTATGTCCTTGACTTCAGAAGTAGGTCTCGGTAGAGTTCGAGACGCTGGAATTAAAACGATTGTGCAAGGACTCAAGGAGCGCTCGGCACAATAATGGTAATAGATCATATCCTGCGCGAGCCGCACGACTGGTTTCCCGCCAGAATTTTCCAGAAATGACAACAATGGCTAATATTTCATGCCCTTGTTTTATATAGGTATCACACAGCAGTTATTCTGTACATAAGTATACGAATCCGTAGTTGGAACGTCTTATTCATAGTAGCGCTCGATAACGCCTGTGACACCTCCCTCACCTAGAGTTTTACTGAAACTCGTCAGTGGCCTCACTCACTGATGAGTCTCAGTAAAATTCTAATCTTGAACCAGTGCTAAGCTAATTCGAAATACTGAAAAAGTCGCCCATTTTTCCTAACTGTGTAGGTACCTACGTCTGTATTTTTTCATATTTAGATCTTTTTTTTAGTCTCGCAAGACTAATTAGCTAATAGCTATTGCGAAAGGACGCAACGGAACGCGAAGGCGGCGACAATTCGACGATTTGATGAAGCCTGAAGCCGGTTAATTAACTGATAACCGACGCACACACAATGCCAAAGATGACTGTTGTGTTGAAAAAAAAAATGAATTTTGTAAGGTTTCCCCAACTTCCCCGCTATCATATGGTTTACCTTAAACCATGACGGAAACGGAACTCCGGAAGTTAAATTTCAATGGATGGATAACAAAAGTTACTTAACTACCTTAACCTTTGTAAACCCACCGGGTGTCCGTCGACACACAGTACACACACACACATGAGAGAGAGGGGTCTTGAGTCAGGAACAATAGAGGAATATTTGTCTTGCTAGAACCCCACCGGTAGGGAACTACACTCTACAATTTATTTTAACCATGGCCGCCGCCCTTTATGGAATGATTTTACTGCGCTATTCTATCTACGTACTACGGTGACACTATTAGAATTACCTTCGTTGATGTATATGACTGTTCTTTGTTAGCTCGACATTCTACATAAAATAATGCTATTGGTACGTACAAAACAAACTACGATACCCAGCTTTCATACACCGCGTAGCGTACGTCGGACGGGTACTATTGGGTAATTATTTTATGTTATATTATGTAGGATTGACTTACTGTGTATCGGAGTCGCTGGACTCAGCATGAGTGCAATGAGATTTTAAACTTACGTTGCGCGACGTTTGTTGGTTGGTTGCACGTACCTACTCTTCATTACTGAGTGTAGCTTTTGAATCGATCAGTGTGTCATGATTGAAATAGTATCTGAATCGACTACTCTCCACTAGTCATACAGGTCGATGGGTTTATCTAAACGAATGCATACACTTACATGAGTGTTTTTTCGAAATACGTGCTCCTGTCTCCAACACTGAGAGGCAACTGACTGAGAGTTGAGTGAGACTGAACCTAAACCACACACACTCACTCGTCAGACAGACTAGGATGCTGTGCTTGCTAATCGATACTGGCAGGCTTGTAGTGTAGTCGCGCGCGCTATGCTCTAGGTCTGTCGTCTAATCTAGTCTTCCACTACTATTTATTTTTATAAAAAAAAATTCTTGTTTTATTAACTAAGTAATGGTACACCCCGAATTGAAATATAGCGGTACGATTGGTTCATTTAGCAACTTTAGCAATTTTTGTTTGCGGGAGTCACGTTATACAGGGTAAACAGGGGTAAACAGTCGTAGGAAAGTACCTATTTCGGTTTCAAGAGTGTGTTTGCCGGTCAAATTACAGACACGCAAGGCAGTAAGTAGGTACCTGTACCTACCTACATCGAAGGGTTCGTTCCTTTTGTACCTACGAAGCAACAGGTAGGAGGTTCTTCGCTATGGGTGATGGTTACCACTTAACACTACGTGGACCATCTGCATAATGATTCCATCAGCAAGTAGTCGTTAGTTACCTACCTAGGTACCTCACCTACAGCTGTTTCATGAAAATGAAAGAAGACGGATTTATCTACATACCTGTTAGGCCCTCCGCTCATGGAGCTACTCAACTTGTAACTAGGTACATACCTAGTTACAAACTCAAATTATTAACGAGTTGCTTGAGCGTCACCGCACATACATTCTCATTGAGGTTCGCACACGTAGCTACTTACTAGTCACCAACCGGTCAGTAACGCGTTAGTAATTTGTTAACGAAGGAACCGTCTCGTGTCGGTCGCCGCGCTACTGGTTACCAGGTTCTGTGGTTACCAGTTTCTTATATTATAGTTCCCCGTGTGCTTTTGTGAACAGAAATAACAAAAATGACTGAAACCTTTCAACTTCAGTAGCGTCGTTTGAGAGGTACCTACGGTTTCTAATTGGTTTGTAATTGTAATTATAAATACTGATTAGTTCCTCCACTAGCCTCAAAATAAATTACTAATTTTCACTGTAGGTACAAACAAAAAAACAGATGTTTCGTTTGCACCGGCCCTAAGTAAAATTTGTATGATCGTGAATTATAAATTCATGACCATTCAAAAACTAGCCGAGTTCCCGGGGACGAGCGGGTGGAGTGGTAACAACCCAAAATTCTTGATGGTTTTGGCAGGTTTTGGCCCAAAACCATTTTGGGATTTGGGTGTCATGTCGGTCGGACAAGATAATTTCAGATAATTTATCTTTTTTTTTTTTTATGGCTCCTGTCTATCGACAATCTTGCCAGTGTCAAGTGATAGAGATTATATGCTCTTTGCTATGTTTCTAGTCACGTCAGTCGCAAGTCGAGTCAGTCAATTGTTTTGAAGAAAATGGTGGCGGTTTCTTCAAAACATTTGAAACATTTTCGGTCAAATCACGATATCACTTAATACACTTTCATTTCAAATGCTTACACTTTGTGCTAAGACCACAAGTAATGTTGGTTAAAATACCACCAAAATTACACAACACAACTCAAAAAAACCCTAGAAAAACAATGAAAATGAAAATGCTATGTTGCTTCGATAGATGACAGAAAACCTCAGATAATTTACTCTTATTCTCAATATCTGTCAAATTGACGGACGGCTGACTTGACCATGACTTTACTGAAACATTATCTGCTTGACAGCCATAAATAAAAGAAGAAGAAGACCTGGCCTGCATGACTCAAGAAAAAACTGGAAAAAACAAAACAAATGAATGTCAAACGAACAAGTCAAATCCAACATTCTTGAAATTCTGTAATTTCCGCGATTATCAGGATTTACAAAGTATATCAGTTTGCCAAAGAATAGAAGTTGTACAAAATGGCACAAAGTGAAGCAGGTGTATCTGCTAACGAGGAGTCTTTGCGGGATGTATTCGATCAGGCAATGAAACTGTTTGATGTTATCGAAAATGGTAATGAAGCGACTAATAGTGATCCGGTACAGGTGTGTTCTTATTCTAATTTAGTTAATATACTATCGAAGGTCCATGAAATAACATCTACATTGAGCTTACATATTTTTATTGCAGATGAGCGTCAAAACAGCAATTTCCAAATTTGAGAAAGCCACAAATATGGTGTCCCTTTCTGGCATGTTCAGTACAAATGAGAGCATTGAAGAATTACCTACAGAGACACTGCAGTATCTGCTGTTACCTGCACTGCTGGGAACACTCAATCTAAAGCTGTGCAACCAGCCCCGGAAAGATGTCGTACATGTTGCTGAGATTTATTTTAGGTGATTTGTAAACATACCTTGTTTGAATTGTAGTGGTCTTGTTTGTTTTATGGAGCCATTAGCTGAGATACAGTAGGTGTGTTTATTCATTCCTGAGGTAAAACAAATGAAACATTATTCTGCTGCAAATATTTGTTTTGGTGTCTGGGTGTAGCAGTACACACAGCATCAGATTACCCTGTTTCAACTTGAATTATTTGGGATTTACACCCTAATACTCAAACGCAACTCAGATTTGAGCATGTCTCAAGTCGTGGTTTTTTGACAGTTTTTAATAAAATTCCGTCAAAAACTCGTCACTTGAGACATGCTTAAATCTGAGTTGCGTGAGTATTCGGCCGTGAGTGCTATGAATCAGCAAGAGGTTGCAACAATTATTTTGTTGTCCGACTAACTCACTGCCTGTTGCCAGGCCTTCCCTTACACCCTCTGTACCATAGTATGCAGAGGCAAAATATAGTAGAGTATGACTCTATATACATACTGTATTATAAATATTATATATCTATGAGCACCATACTCATAAATTCTTTGCTAATTAAAATCATAAATTGTATGTTGACTGTTAACTTCCAGAGATTTCTTACAAAGATGCAAAGACTATGGAGTGACAGATGTCGAGGTTCCACAACCTTCCACTGAGACAACTGTCAGCCGGCCAAATAGTGAACAAGCCAAGATTGCCAGTATGGTAGCTATCTTTTTTTTTTGTGTTTATATCTGCAATCAGTCTCCAATTGACTTTAAGCAGGTTTGGTGTATGTGCAGGACATGTTGAGGAATTTTTCCAGTGATAAATTCATCTTTATTTATGGTAGGTATCTAAAAACCAAATTGCATCCATACTTTTAACTTTTGTCAGTTTTGATAGTCCAACTTCTATTGTATTTGTTAATCAAATAATAATACACCAAAGGAATAAAAAACCACTGCATTAAGTGCATTGTGCCAGTAGTATGTTTTTATATGGTTGCTAATGACAATCTCTATAAATCATGAAATCTAAGGAGATCATGCATATATGAAATTTATTAAATTTCAGGTGGGATCCCGAAATTCGAAAATCAAGAGGTACAAGGAGATGAAAGATCTGAAAGACAAGCTCGCCACTCTGTCCAAAGCCATGGACAACCCCACCATAGATGACTCCACCAAGAGAGAGTACTTCACCACAATGCTGCTGACATATGTGAACCAGGCCTTTGATGAACTAGCCAGCCTCGAACAGGAGAAGCCTATTTTGGAGTATATGGCTAAACATGCAAATGGTAAGTCTAGATAAAAAAAAGTAATTACATTACAAATGAAGTTTGGATGTTTATAATAATAATATAATAATAATGCTGGACAATCCACACAGCATCATCTAGCCCCAAAGTAAGCTACTCAAAGCTTGTGTTATGGATACTAGATTACTGATATATTTAATACATTATACAGGGTTACAGGAAAAATCGTGCTAGATCCGTTAAGGGCGTGGAGTACCCATCATTTCTGACTTATTTCACTATGAAACACCCTACCCTAAACATAACCCTTTTCAAGCAATTCGACTTTTAATTTTTTTATTGAAAATTTTGTGCACCTTAATTATTATTATTATTGCATTTTTACATGTGTAATAAGATGCTTTAGGATGTCAATCATTAAAATAGTGCATAAGTTAATTGAATAGACCGTAGTAGACAAGTGAAAGTTAAGAAATAAGAAAAAATACTAGAAAGTTTATTTTTCTCTAAGGGATATCTAAAAAAAATATTATGGCAATTGTTTGTGAAATAAGTCAGAAATGATGGGTACTCCACGTCCTTAACGGATCTAGCACGATTTTTCCTGTAACCCTGTATACTTACATAGATATATATTTTTTATTATACATAAACACCCAGACCAACGGAACAAATTTCTGCAGATCATACACAAATTTGTTCCGAGGCGGGAACCGAACGCGCAACCTCTTGCGTCGCAGGCGGACTCTCGCCCGCTGCGCCACTGAGGTCGTGTTTAGATATGTTGTAGCTCAATCTCACTACAACTTTAATTCAACTTTGTATTGACTTATTTCGAAAAATTTATAAGAATCATCAAAAAACTTGATAGCAATCACCACACCTAAATTACGCAAAATTCATTATAATCCCGAGATGGATCCCAATGGATGAAGATCAATCAATCAAGTCTAACTATCAACTTGAGGCATACAGATGTTCAACCTCATGTACCTGTTATTTCACAGGCAAACCACACTTCAAACCGAAACAGCTACATAGCTTCATAACTGTGTTCTCCAATCATCTAGTACTTATTCTATCTATAAAATCATTTTAGTTTCCTTTGGTTTCATATGTAAATACTTTATTAGATATAAGTAAAAACAAATGTTGTATTCTATGGTGTAAATTGTCTGTTGTTTATTGTTATAATTACTATGTATGTACCTACTGTTTGCTAAAATATATTCTGTGTTTTTTACTTTTACTTGTCTACCGGTCGCATGTCACACTAGGCCAGGCCACGTCTGAAAACCAGCGTTGCACTGTACCTACGGTACCTAGGTACCTAGGTTTAGTGCAGCATTTAAGCTGAGACGTGACCTTTTTGCCTCGCACAACGGTAGGTAGGTCCTTTATTAGTGTAGGTTATAATTTTATTTTCTGTTAGTTTTAAGTAAGTACCTACTTGTATTGTGGGACGAAATAAATATATTTTCTTTCTTTCTTCTTTCTATCTATCTTTCTATTCAGCCTGTATGCACCCACTACAGGCGCCCTCTTAAAACGCCACTCTCTCCGGTCCTTTGCCAATCTTTGCCATTGCCGCCCAACTACTTCAACTATATATTCATATTCATATTCATTTATTCATTGCTTCATGTTGTAGGTACAAAAGATCTTAGGAGGTAATCGCCGACCATCGGGCAGGTGGTCTGCCCGATGCTATTACTCTATGCCTCGTACTTATTTTATGCTTAGCTTTATTTTTTTTTATACAACTAGCTGATGGAACAAGCAGATGGTCCACCTGATGTTAAGTGGTAACCATCACCTATAAACAAAACATTGCCCCGTAGGTCACGCACAATAGGGACGTGCCCTACGATGCACTGCCCTGCGTCCATCAACTTGAGGCATACAGATGTTAAGCCTCATGTGCCTGTAATTACACCGGCGACCACACTCTTCAAACCGAAACACAGCGTTGCTGCTTGGCGGCAGAAAAAGGCGTGGTGGTAGTACTTCCCCGGTAAGTACTTCTATTTTGATCACCTTGTCTCATATTTCTGTTTGTCTTCCTCAGAGCCCAAGCCCAAAGAGAAGCCGCGTGCGCCGGCACTGCGGCCGGTCATAATAACGCGCGACGCCGTCCAGAAGGCGGTGTACGGACTCGGCTACCCAGCCATCCCGGCGCTCACTATCGAGGAGTTCTACGACCAACGAGTGCGCGACGGAACGTGAGTAACTGAATCCTACTAATATTATAAGCGCGAAAGTTTGTAAGTTTGTAAGTATGATGGATGGATGGATGGATGTTTGTTGCCGAGTTTGTTGCCTGTTCTTCTCGGTGTTGGTCGCGTGGAACTGGCACTAGAGTCACCTAGTTTTAAGACGTTTCAAGATGGTCCTTGTGATTTTATTGAATAAAATAAACACATTTTGACTTTGCCTTTGACTTTGTTAATCTTTCACGCCGGAATGGCTGGACGAAACTTGGCAGAGAGATATATTATAGTCTGGAATAGCACATAGGCTTTTTTTGTCCCGTGGAAATGCCGGGATTTAAAACTGCGCGGGTAAAACCGTGGGGTGCAACTAGTTCATCTATAAAATAACTAACTGCCGCATGCCGCCCGATGCATCGATGTAATGATTGCTAACAGTAATAGTTAAGGCGTTATTCTTATTGTGAACTTTAATGTTTTCTAACCCCTTTCGCATTTATATTAGTACTAGCGACCCGCCCCTGCTTCGCACGGATATACGAACTTAGTTTATTTGACCCTTTGATAGTTTGATAACGTTTGTTCAGGTTCCCGGCTGCGTCTAACATCCCGCATCAGACGATCCAGAGCTCGGAAGCTGACGCTGACGAAGCCGAGAAGATCAGGAAGGTAATTGGCATTGATTTCTGACTTTAACGCGTGGTTTCGTTCGCATTACTCGATCTCACGTGCCCTCCTACCAGGCTTATGTTGAAGCTAAAGCGCTCGTGGTAGAGCTTGCCTCCATATATTGATCAAAATGCCACGATTTCATTTCATGCTTAGCTTATCCAAATGGTGACTGAAATGACCGCGAGTGTAATGTACATCCGAGTATTTACGTGCTTCAAGGGCACGTTTATGTGTCGGCCGCGGCTATAGCAGTCACTAGGCCACGACGGAGGCCATACTGCGGACTGAAAACTCTGTCACCAGAGTTGGCAACTAGCGAGATCTATACAGATTATATAATACAGAAATTAAAAAGGATGATGAAGGGATGATGATGATGATGGACATGTAATGCGGAGGGAAGAATGTCACGTAACGAAAAGAGTTAGGTATGAATGTGGATGGATATAAGAGTAGAGGAAGGCCAAGGAAAAGAGGGATGGATTGTGTGAAAGATGACATGGGTAAGAAAGGTGTGACTGCAGAGATGATAGGGGACAGTGGAGGGAAAAACCCTGTTGTGCTGACCCCACATGAAGTGGGATAAGGCCAGGAAGATAAAGACAAATTGTATGTCAATTACATTCGTTTGGCGTGTGCGTCTGTCCAGCTACGTTGCTCGATCTCTAGTAACTCATTACTTACGTTGCAGGAGCAATTGGTGGAAGAGGACGACTCTGAGGAGTTGGAGCGGCAACGGAACATGGACGAGTATAAAGACGACCACCGCCGCGGGTGGGGAAACCGCCATAACAGGAGCTAATACCAACCCTGCTTATACCACCACTATACATTCTACCCCCTTAGACATGCATAAGAGTTTAAATTTTAAACAAAACTAACTAAACATCTATTGTACAATCAAAAACTAACTAAATGTCTAAAGCTAAAGGACATAGGACTAACTGAATGTAGTATAATCTGCAGACTTACTATGATGCCTAAAATCAAGGCAGAATTAAATGTCATAAAAAGATATTTTAAACGAAGTTAACGTCTGACTTTGAGACATCGACCTGACAAATCTCGTCTAACAAATCGCGTCTCATCGACCTGAGACGCGATTTGTTAGACGCGTAATCTACAGACCGATACTCAAAGCAGAGCTTAGCAAACTTAGACAGATGAGGCGAGAACAAAATTAAATTCACCTTCATAAACCTTGGTGCTTTCCGATTCTCCGTAAGTATCTCGCTCACACTTGTTTAAAATATATAAGATGTTATTACAGGGACATACCTACGGCATATACGTGTATTTAACTGAAATAAAAGAAGGGATGAAAGAGTGAGATCGTAAAAGAAGGACAAATTGTGAAATACATGGACAGACACAGGGAAAGTTGGTTAAATAATTGTATCGAGTTTCCCTTTTTCACTGTTACTAGGTACAATAAACGAAATTATGAAATTTAAAACTGTTTTTTTTCTAGAAGAGTCTGATTTTGTGAAGAATCCGTCCAATAATAAAACAAAATATATAATAATCATAGGAAAGTCATTGCTAGCCCTTTCCCTCTAGGCCGTACTCTATAGAACCTGTTTTTTCTTGGTGTTGCGTTGAGATTGAGACGCGCACGATCATCTAAAGTCTAAACTTTCGCATTTACAATTTAGTAAATTTTGTAATTTTGTAAATTTTTTAGGGCAGTGTGGTCGCCCAGCGACTAAGCCCTTTAAATAAATAAATAAAAAAAAAATTAGTAGGATAGGTTAGGAAGTAGGATACTAGTTACTACGTAAGGATATATGTGTTCTGTGGTTACTACATTCGTAGCGAGTCCTCGTCGCATCTACAATGTAAATTTTATATCTGGCAGTTCCGTTAGCCCATCAGGTGCATGGCAGTGCAGTTAGACTAGTTGGCATTAGCATACGGAGCATCTGGGGCAGGTGACCACTCGGACGAGATACTATGTTGTGTTTTCATGGATCGGGTTTAATTGCATCTAGACTTGTTTTCATCCAAGACTTCCAATTAAAGTTCGGTCAGAAACAGACACAGTTAGGTACCTATTACTTATCCGTGTATGCTCAGTGGTTATAACCAGGAGTGTGGCGAGGGGTGAGAGAAGGATAGATAGATTTAGGTCGGACACATTTTTTTTGAATCCCAGCCAAGCCAGGTTCTATTTTCTAAAATTTGATCATGACATTAGTGTTGGGTCCCTCACTCGTGAGTTACCTCGTTTGAGTTCCTCAAAAAGCAAAACGAGGGAGTTACTCGTTTTTCAGCTTTGAACCACCTCATAAATTCCTCACTCACTGACGCACAAGCGCAAGCAGGACGCGCGCCGCGTGTAATGAGATGAGTGAGCGGGACGGGCTGCGATGGGCGGCTCGGCTCACTCGCTCACATGTGAGCGATCGAGTTCTGCGATAGGATTGAATGAATGAGGCGAGGACTAATAATGAGGGAGGTCTGCGAATTGAGGTGTGACTCCTCAATTTGCCAGGAAGGATCGAACGAAATGAAATATGAGGTGTTGTCCAGATTTATGTGATTGAGCGGGTTATTGAACTTAATGAAACGAATGAAAGTTCGAAGTGTGAATAAAGGCTGATTTACACGTGTTAAGTTGTCATGTAATAAAATAAATTAAAACATAGTTTTATTTCATAAAAAGTTTTATATAATAATAGCGGGTGTAATTACAGGCACATGAGGCTTAACATCTGTATGCCTCAAATTGATGGACGCATGGTAGTGCATTGTAGGGCACGTTCCTATCGGGTCCTATAGGTCGGTGACTTACGAAGCAATGCTTTGTTAAAGGTGATGATTACCACTTATCATCAGGTGGGCCATCTGCTTGTTCCATCCGCTAGATGTACTATAAAAAACGAAGAAGAGCGGTATCGCCTCAACCTACCAAACCTCGATCGCTATTTCAATACCTGTTCTCCTCACCTCAATTGAGGTGTCCTCGTGAAGCGACTCGCGAGGAGAATTGAGGGCCTCCCTCATCCTCAAATAAAATAGACGAGTTACCCATTACTACATGACATGATTGATATCAATCATTGCATTTAGTAGGGTAATGAGGGTTAGGTGTACCTATTAGGTACTTTTGTTATTAGGTACTATGGGAGGGGACAGCGCGTACGCAGTCCCCACTACCAAAAATAACGCACCCGAGTTATCCACATTAGGGATAATCGCAGAGGTCAACCCAATTCGCAGTGCAATGAATAGGCCTCGCTCTGGGGGAACCGCCTTTGTGATCACGGTGTCCCCTGTGCCAGGTAAGTATGCTTTCGAAATGGTACCGAGACGACTTCATTCTGAGCCGTGCGTTTTCGTCAGCGCGATTCAGCTTTGATACACTTTTTACTAGCGACATCTAGTTGGGTTTTTGGAACTATTTTCCCATTGTATAAGCTATAGATGAAATCAGGCTTATATTATACTTATACAATATATACTGCACAATATTTATTTTTGGATCTACATTTCAACACCTATACGATTTATTAAATTTTTCAAGTCTGAAATAAAAACATAGGCCTCCTCCTCCTCGTTATTATTTGTGGAAAATATTATAGCAACTAGTTAACCTACTACTAGGCTTCAAACTAGAGGTAAGCTTAGGTACCTATTTCAAACTGGAAATTCGTACCTATGTTTCTACAGGCTGTTAGTTTACTGTTAATAATTGTGATTGCACGACTTTATGACTACTTTATGGTTCCACTCGTTGGCACACTCACAGCTAGTAATGCGTATTATCGAGCACAGGTTTATTCGTTTCACAAGGTTATACATACCTCGCTCAAGTAAAAGAGTAAGATAGCGCAATTTCTGGTTATTTGGGTTTAGGAAGCAAAACCTAATGTACCTCTCGCTCGCACGATTCATCATTATTTAAACATATAAAATTACTAAACCCAATTTAGAAAAATCGCAAACCACTATTTTGTCGGCAATCACATTGCACACATTTTGGTAAAAATTTCATTTTAATCGATGCAAGTTTTCCTACTCAAAAGTTTGCTTATGTACGAGCTAGAAAACCAACTTTTAAGCAGGAAAACATGTATCGATCATAATGAAATTTTTACCAAATTGTGCGCAATATGATTGCACACAAAATGTTTGATTGCGATTTTTCGAAAATGGGAGTAGAGATTTTATATCCTTCAACAAGCCAAAACGTGCGAGCGAGAGTCACATTAGCTCTTGTCTTCACCTTAAATTATAATTAGGTACTTAATGAACGTTCTGCGTGGAACGGATGAGCAGGACACGAGGAAGCGGTTTCACTTCTGTTCCATTTGTCGCGCCCGCTAACCGTTTAATTGCGGTGAAAAGGCTTATGGAACTCACTGCCTCTAATCGGAACAGGCATTAGGCAAGCAACGCATGGCGGCAAATAAAGGTGCGGTGCATGTAATGGCACCTACATCCCCAGAATCTTTAGGCAATCCCATGGCTTACAGCCTAGTTATTCTCCATAGAGTAAAATATCCTAAACTGTGTCGGGAATCCTCGCCTAACAACGGGCTCTATTCTTAATATTTTACGTAATCTGATGAAACAGGATGTAATGTGTACGTTTTATCTTGAACACTGTGACATTGCAAATCGCTGTCAAGCATTGAAAACATACATCTGATAGTTTATCTCATCACAAGTGCCAACATCTGTGAACTAAGGTTTACAGCAGTCGTACCGCGATATTTGCTATATGTGTAAGGAATATTTTTTATGAATTTTATTAGTTAAAATGTATTTTGTGGAATATTGAAATGTTGCAGTGTGAAACCGACTGTTTGAAGGTAAGAATTAGGGTTTTTTCATTTTTGAATCCTCTAAGTAATCTATATATCTACATAATCTAAGTAGACGCATCCTAGCGATATTCGACCAAAAGTTGTGGTTGTTAGGGATACGATAAGAAGTAAATAAATACCGTGTTCGAAGTAGAGAAATTCAAACACACAGTTTTTGATCTTGTAAGTACCTAGGTACGTAACCCTTCAAGAGCTAACAGCCTACCACTATGGTGTTCCATTTGGTATTCAATGTGCCATGAAATAAAAATTACAAACACTTTCAAATTTCTCATTTCCATTTAAGGATTGTGAAAGAGCACAATGAGGTGGTATGCCGAACATAGCTCAAAATTACGTCACATTTATGTTAGAAAGTAGCGCGAATACAGTAGGTATCATATTTTCGCTAATATTTAATGCGACTGGTTGTATTTCGTAACATTTTCTTTGTTTTACCTCGCCTCGCCGGTATTGCAAGTTGTCGGCGCCTGTTTATATCTACTAATACTAGTGGTCACTGGCCTGTCCCGCCCGGCTTCGCACGGGTGGATATTTATTTTCTAAACATTTTGGGATTGTTAATTAATTATAAGTTTTACAATAAAAAATTAGTTTGGATCGATGTTTCTAATCGATAGTCGTTGTTTCTCATAACGGTTATCGATTACAAACGTAAATAAAGAAGAAGCAGTATTGCTTCGGGAGAGATTCTGTTCTGTTTAGGCGCCGTGGGCGATGGGTTGGGTTTTTAGAATGGGTAATTACCGCAGGTTTTCATAGTTCTATGGATGTAATACGCTGATAATATACAATTAGTTTAACTCAAAGACTTTGTGTTATAAGTACAAAGTCTTTGGTTTAACTACAGTCTCACTTGTTTGATTGATTAACAGGATAAACGTTTGCTTTTGTTCCCCTCTCCCGCACTTCGGTGCCCCCTGTCTCACCGTTGTGTCTGTTTTTTTAAACAACTAGCTGATGGAACTAGCAGATGGCCCATCCGCTGTTAAGTGGTAACCATCACCTATATACAAAGCATTACCTCGTAAGTCACGCACGACAGGAACGTGCCCTACGATGCACTGCCCTGCGTCCTAATTACACCGGCGGCACACTCTTCAAACCGAAACACAGCGTTGCTGCTTGGCGGCAGAAAAAGGCTATGGCTTGGCTATGGTATTTAATGTAGTGTTTTCTTTATATTGACATTCTAAAATTCGTCATTTTTTTTGGATGGAATATGAATGAACTTTATTTCGGAAAACTTACTAAATATAAATTGTAAGATTCTTGTCAAAAGCCGTATCATAGAGATGAATGCATGAATTTGTAATAACAGGCTTTAGATTAGATTAGATAAAGATTTGTTGTTCTGTATCTCATCCTGTCATAAAGATATATCTTCTGTTATATATTATAATAAAGAATAAACGATTGTACTATATTTTATTTACAAAGATTCACCAAATATATAATTTAGATCCAATAAAGTTTTCTTACCAAAAAGTTTGATCTGCAAGAAAACTAGCAAAACTATTTTTTCATACAATATTCTATCTGAGGAACAAGTAAATGGCCCAACCGTTGCCAGTGGCAACCACCGCCTATAACAAAGCATTCCCTGGTATGTCACGGCCGCCGGGAACGTGGCATTTTGTCACTAAACTTAATCACAAAAACTATTTGACGGTTATCGCCTTCTTAAGCCATGATGCAGGCTGTAAAACATTTGGTACCAGAGTTGACCACTTACTTACAAACTTACTGTTAGATATTTAATCGTAGTAGATAATACAATGAATACTGTTTATATATTTTTGACAGGTACCCACAGATAGATTGCGATCTTGTTCATAGGAAGCTTCTGTAAATAATAAATAAATAATGCTGGACAATCCACACAGCATCATCTAGCCCCGAAGGAAGCTACTCAAAGCTTGTGTTATGGCTACTAGATGACTGATATATTTAATACATTATATATTTACATAGATAGATATTTTTATTATACATAAACCAGACCAACGGAACAAATTTCTGCAGATCGTACACAAATTTGTTCCGAGAATGTAACCCGCAACCTCTTGCGTCGCTGGCGGACTCTCGCCCGCTGCGCCACTGAGGTCGTCAATAATTGTCTCCTACACACATTCACAGGCTTTCTATGTAAATGCGGTTAGGAGACAATATTGTGCAAAATCTTATCAGATTTGTTTTATGGGTCTATAAAGTTAGGTTTTTACGTCTTCCTTGTCTATTAATATTGTGCATAGTAAATAATACTAATAGCAGGTATAATGTTGCCTCGGTGAGAGACATAGTTATATCATTTAGACAAATTTTGAAATAAAATAGATATGATGTGTAAATCTCATAGGAGCCGTTATCGTAGAGCGCGTAGAGCCTCTACGCAGCGTCTACGAAAGTTATCATTGTTCTTTGTTATTGCTAAATTTCGTAGAGCCTTATGGGTCGAAATAGTATCTAGGTTAGTATCTAGGTACTGAACATACCACTGTTAAGTACGCAGTACTAAGCAACACGTACTATGTAAAATATCTGTGCTCAGCAAGGACTTACATGTAAGAACCATGTCTTGTCCTATTTATTCAACAAACTAGCTTCACAACGCATTCATACAAAATGTTCCACGACTTGCAAATCCTGCCCACGTCCTCACACGATCTTATGAATAACTGAGTTTGTTTGCAATAACAAAGGACGGCTAAAATACAAGTAGAGCCGGTAGCACAGAATAATTAAGAGGTACTATAGCCAAGTCACTGTTTAGTAATCTGTGAGAGCAATCATAGCATATCCTTTACATCTTCGTCGAGGTGCCACAGAATAAATTAAATCACTATATAGTTAATTGTAACCAGTAACACTGCTATAAAATACAAGAGCAGAACATACACGTTAGATATTGATAAAAATGTATCGGAAAAAATATATATATATTTATTTAGACCAGAGAATCGGATTGTGAGATTAATAGGTTCTTTTGATTTTTATGCAGTAGAAAAGTATTCCACGTTGGCCTTGATAAATTGTAAAAAGTGACATTTATTTTCATGTATTTTGAGTTTTATCCTAATCAGCCCATTTAATTTATCTGTACTAAATCCAAATTTTAAGATCCTTTGTCGAAAGCTTTTGAATTGTATTACTACCCCCACCCTCACAAAAATCTTGCCATGTCACTATTCGTCGAAGCAAAAAAATTGCACAGATTTTCTAATTCAACTTAATAAAAAAAGCGTATGATTGAAGATTGTCAACGTCTTTAATAAGACCTCTACGCCGCACAGTGTGTAATTTTCATAATCTAGATGG
This sequence comes from Plemyria rubiginata, assembly GCA_963576535.1. Classification (NCBI taxonomy): domain Eukaryota; kingdom Metazoa; phylum Arthropoda; class Insecta; order Lepidoptera; family Geometridae; genus Plemyria; species Plemyria rubiginata. The sequence continues at coordinate 14,239,305 of OY754907.1, forward strand.
ATGTCTTGGGCTCAAATGCACAAGTTCAATATTTATTTGACGACCTCTGTGGCGCAGCGGGCGAGAGCCTGCCTGCGACGCAAGAGGTTGCGGGTTCGATTCCCGCCGTGAAACAAATTTGTGCACGATCTGCAGAAATTTATTCCGATGGTCTGGGTGTTTTCTATGTATAATAAAAAAAATATCTATCTATGTAAGTATATAATGTATTAAATATATCAGTTATCTAGTACCCATAACACACGCTTTGAATAGCTTACTTTGGGGCTAGATAGTGCTGTGTGGATTGTCCAGCATTATTTATTTATTTATTTATTTATTTAATGTACCTATCGAATGAAGTTTAAGTGACTTCGAAGTAAGACATTACTGAAGTATAGCTACTGGTTACTATCAGTATTGTGGCCTTGTGGCTACAGCACGAGCCTGTAGATCCTAAGAATGACGTACTTTGCAACGCTAAGTTGTGCACGTGAGTATGCGAGCGGTCCCGCTGCATTCAGATGTAAGGAGCTAAGTAGCCGCTCACAGTCCGCAAAACAACGCTGGGCCAGTCCTGCAAGAATACTATTACCTACTACCACTACTATTATAAACGCGAAAGTTTGTAAGTATGGATGGATGGATGTTTGTTACTCTTTCACGCCGGAACGGCTGAACGGATCTGGAAGCTTGGCCGAGATATAGATTATAGTCTGGAATAGCACATAGGCAACTTTTTATTCCGTGGGAATACTGAGATTTAAAAACGTTAGGTTAGGGTGGGTGTGTAACATAGAAATATGGATCTCCATATACCGCTCGATAATGAACTGACGAATTATTATCTATTGAACTAAGTAGTTGGTATATTACCTGTAATTTTTTTATTGTTTCTGTAATCTATAAATATTAGGTATTTTAATTCAAATAAGCTTCGCTACTAAAAAGTTTGCATAAGTACGCAAAATAGAAAAGCGTACATAAAAAATGCGAAAAATATTGGCAAGAAAACTTTTGGATCAAAATGATATTTTAGCTGCACATGTGATGATTGCAAATAACCTCTTTAAAAATGTTGATTTTTTTTAATGAAACAAAGGCGAACACGCGTAAACCGATCAAGCTACACAAAACAAAAGAAAAATCATGCTTAGGTAGGTACTACAACGACATTTATACATTCTTTGAATTTTTAGTGGAATGGTAACCTATTGGTAATTATCCATCCTCTATTTAATCCAAACTTAATGAAATAGTTTATATCGCTATTGGTTTCTTAATAAATAAATCTTACCACGCTTAGGAAGTCTTGACGGTATTTTAAGGCTGTGCTCAAAATTGTTGACGGTACAGACGACCTTGTATATCTCTTGTGAGATGTTTATTCATAGCGTACGTGTTCAACATATTTACATACATAACAATTACAGCCACATATTTGTTTAGACAAATACTAGGGATTTAGCAAATCTAAGAGGTAAAAATACAGATTCACGACTTGATCCTCAGGCATGGTAGATATCCTTTCAGATATCTTAGTACCAAGCACCAACTGAAGATGTAAGAGGGCTACACAGAGTAGGTCAATTTTTTTTTTGGTTTCCAATATCCATGATGCGGTATCAGTGACTTATTTGTATCAGAAGTCTTTAAAAAATGAGTCGTTTTCCTTTTCTGATTATATGTGTTTAGGTAAACACGTTTAACAAAACTAAACAGAATTAGCGTAAACATTTACATATATTGTTTGACAGCACGCATACGTTCATACTTTTGATTGTAATACTAGTTGCGCCCCGCGGTTTCACCCGCGCAGATTTAAATCCCGGTATTCCCGCGGGATAAAGAGTAGCCTGTGTTATTCCAGACTACAACCAATCTCTTTGCCTAGTTTTATCCAGATCCGCTCAGCCGTTCCAGCGTAAAAGAGTAAGAAATATCCATCCATCCATCCATCCACCCATCCATACAAACTTTCGCATTTATAATATTAGTAGGATTATACACCCAGGCAGTGAAGAAAATCTATGTTTATTATCCACACAAACTTTTATTCTCGGTGGGGATCGAGGGTTGTCAATATCTTATCAACGAATGCACAGAGATAATGCTTGTTATGGCAGATCTCTATCTGTATGAATAAGAATTCTGGATTTTCCGTGCAAAACATCAAGTTTATCTCTTTTAGGTAGTTTTTTTTATAACTATCAACTCGCCCGGCTTCGCACGGACAGCAGAGCGTAATACACGAACGACGATGATGTCGTTTGACACCTTCAATTACAACTCATTTGCAATCACATTGCACCACTGATCTCTATTGGTACCTACCTACCATTATATAATACAGATTGTGCATTGCACACAGTTTAGTAGAATTAACATTTTTGATCGATAGCAGTTTTCTTGTTTAAAAGTTTGCTTACGAGAAAGTTTTGAAGTAAGTACTGAACCAAATCGCAATAAGACAGCACGGCTGATGTCATCTGAAAGCACGCCTTGTGCGTGGCCAATTAATTAAAGTAATAACGTGTTGTATAGAGTCACGCATTCACTGTCTCGCCTCGTTTGTGTTCACAGCTCTAAAGCTGGAGTTTACGCATTTACTCGTATATCATTGGCTAATAAAAAAGCGCACAAGTTCAAAACATATTAGCGGGTCTACTATCGAGTTTTCCGAAAGTTTTCTGTGGGTTTATATAATGGGTTTTCCCAGGCTATATAGTTATAATCGCTAGTGACTTTACTTAAATATATTATTACGTAATATAGGTATTTTTATATTTTTTTAACAACGTTATACCTAGTCTGAGAAATAAAAGACCTATGATAGACGAACAAAAAAGCTTGTACCTATTGATACTGGCAAATTTAAGGTGTCTATATAACATCCCTCCTCACTTGACTTTTAAAAAACTGCAGAAAAGATAGATAGAAGGCGTAATGAACGCAGATCAATACAATGTTGTAGCACGTCCTCGGGGAATGTGTTGTGTAAATTCGATGGTAGCATTCGCATAACACGGCTGCGGAAAGATAAATAGTATGGAAAATGAAATTTGTTTGGCGTGAGCATTTGTCAAACTACTACACAGTGCAGTACAGTGCCACACAGTGGGGCATCTTCCATATTCGCTAAAACTACTACACAGTGCAGTAGCCACAGTGTAGTGCCACACAGTGGTGCATCTTCCATATTCGCTATTGGCCATTTATGCAAACGGCTAACCTCAGATCGGTTCAGATAAGTTGTTGGCACTATAATTTTCTTAGGCGTGTTGTGCAAACAGAGGCTATGTGACAGTTTTTTTATTACTCATAAAAAAGGGCTTTTAAAAAATGGCTGTTATTACAGAGAAAAAAAACACGGACGCCGGTCTGAACTAACCTTTAGAATGGCAAAATGTTCTGTATGTTTAAGCGGTACTTTTGAACGCTGGAACATGTTGATTGTTAGTTAAGATCGGTTTAATTGAGTACTTAAACTGAAAGAGCACTTAGTACAAATCTTATTGAAGACACCAATGTATTTTTACATAACTGAAGTGGTTTTTAATATCTTTGATTTATTTGAGTGGCTACCAACATTAACGAAATAAATGCTATTTTTTAATACCACTTGCTAATAGAACACGCATAATGACTCACCCCACCCACTACGCTTCCGTCAACTTGAGGCATACAGATGTTTAGCCTCATGTGCCTGTCATTTCTCCGGGTACCTCATTCTTCAAACTGAAATTTATTTATTTAATTAATTAGTACGCAGCAAAGCTACTTGCTGGCTGAAAAAGGCAGGCTTACAACTCTATTGTAAGGTCTACTCTAAGGTTGTCTCGAAGAGATCATTAGCGCGAGCACCCATTATACCTATTCTTTTTTTCAAGGTTCTGTATGTTTTTTCTTTTTCCCTTGAGTACAATAAAGAATTTATCTATCTATCTATCTATTGACACTACAGTATTTGACACTAGGTACATTTCAGTTGGGTAAATCTTAAAATCCTAACCTAAATTTCCTAAGAAGTAGACAACGGCCGAATTCTCGCTTGTTTTTTGAAGATTAAAATTTTGTATAGGTAAGGTATCTACGTATCTAAATGATTTATGACATGAAAAGTTGTAAACTTATATTATGAACAAAAAGAATTATTTGTGTTGTTAAATTATTGCTTTATTTTTATAGAACAACAAGCTGAACCCGCGGCTTTGCTCGCGCCAAGGAATTCAAAGTTTCATACAAACTTTCATCCCCTATTTTATCCCCTTGGGGGTAGAATTGATCAAAATCCTTTCTTAGCGGATGCCTACGTCATAACATCTACCTGCATGCCAAATTTCAGCCCGATCCGTCCAGTGGTTTGGGCTGTGCGTTGATAGATCGCTATGTCAGTCAGTCAGTCACCTTTGAGTTATATATATTTAGATAGCATTATGTTGTGATTACTCCATGTATTTATATTATTTCTTTGTTATTTGCCCCCTTCCTAGCAGCTGTAGAACTTGAAACCTTACATGTACTGCAATAAGGGCTAGTTTTGAGTTTCGAGAATGTTTATGGTAGGTTTTACGCAATAAAATTATTGCGCATTTGTTGATGCTCTGATTGTAAAGATAAGTTGGCTGCGTTTGCGAACGTCGTATTATTGTTATTAAAGTTTTCCTTAATTTTAAGAAAAAAATTAAGATGAACCTAACATTATTTGGGACTAATTGCGCCCCGCGGTTTCACCCGCGCAGATTTAAATTCCGGTATTCCCACGGGATAAAAGTAGCCTACCTATGTGCTATTCCAGACTATAATCTATCTGCCAAGTTTCATCCAGATCCGTTCAGCCGTTCCGGCGTGAAAGAGTAACAAACATCCATTCATCCATCCATACTTACAAACTTTCGCATTTATAATATTAGTAGGATATAAAATAATTAAGACAATTCTGGATAATAGATAAATAAAAATAACATACACACAACGGCCTTTACCATCGTATTTAAAATTCTCGTTCTTATTTTCTTTCTCGAACTTAAACTTGAACTAAATTAAAATCAACAATCAACAGCTGCAGTGTAATTAAGACGCTGCTAACCGTCAACAACGCCACTTAGAATTAGAACCTTTCCCACGATAATGGAAAGCCAAATTCACATCCAGATTTCGATTAGAAAGATGCGTCGATAAGTAATAAACAACCCATCATGAATATTAATTTGTTTTAGAAATCTGTAAATTCATATTCAACGTAAAGAGGTCATTATCAAGTAGTTACGAAATGAATATTATTTAATAGAATATTGATCGAGTCTGATATAACATTAGGTCAAAAGGATTTGAATAAATAATTTGAAATGAATTCAATATCAAGTGTTATGGATTCAGCTAATGAATTAGATAACAGATGAAAAGGTTGATAGACGGTTTATATGATGATTCTATCAGTTCTTAATAAAAAGAGAAGTCCGTCAGTTTGTCCGTCTGACTCTTTGGCCCTTATTCACAATGGTCTTTGAGCGAGGCTCTTATTCATAATGGTCTTATATTATTGTATTATTTGTGTTCGAACAGTATTTATGCGTGTCACTTTAGAGTTATTCTTTCAAACAACCTCCCGAAATGAAATAAAATGAAATAATAGCCAATCGCACCTCGAAATTGCGAGCTGCTGTCGCCGGAGCCTTAGGCTGTGTCCCCAGTAGGCAAACTGTTAGCGGCCGACTGAGTTTGCGGCGTATCGATTTAGTACGCCCTTCCATATATTTGAAATGGAGTGTCCACAGTTTGCTAGTTTTGCGCTCATTGTACGCAGTTTGCAGCGTTACGCGCAAACTGCGCGGGTTATAGAAAAAAAAATGATTTTACCAGATATTATTGAATAATATTTTTCCTGAAAATACAAGTGTAAAGCCGGGTCAGATTATAAAGTTAATAGGAAGCGAATTTCGTAAAAAAACTTAATAATTAACCCAAAACTTTATCAAGATTACCTACTTTTGGAGAAATATTATGCAAGCGATGGTCTGCTTTCTTACCAAAATGTTTGATTATGAAATAGGAAAAATTATAAATCAACTTTTTGACAATTATGTAGCCGGTGTTAAAGTTAGATTTTTGTGTCTTTGCAGAGGCTTTGAAAATCTACTTCGAGTTTCGTATAACGGGGTCTAAAATAGTACATGGGTGACCGAACTTTGCTCGGTTGCTTAACAAAGCTATCTACTGAAGTAGCTTAAAAAGTCAATTATTCGCCAATAGATGTTAGGAAGAGTCATATATTACAGTTTATGTTTTTCATTGACTGAAAACACGGATAAAACTACATTTTATAAAAAATGAATATATCGATTTATCTTTCCTGAAATCCAATCGTTGGATCCGTTCCTTAGCCTACGTCATAAGAGGAATAATGTGCGAAATTTCAAGTTTCTAGCCTCAAAGGTTTGGCTGGCCTGTGTGTTGTCATCAGTCAATCACTTTTGCCTTTTATACTTATACTAGCTGGTACCCGCGACTTCGTCTACGTACTTTTAATCTCTTCATCTCTTTTTTCGCAATAAAAGGTAGCCTATGTTCTTTCTCAGGGTCTAAAGATTGTCTGTGCCAAATTTCATCAAAATCGGTTGAGAGGTTTAAGCGGGAAAGCGTAACAGACAGACAGACAGACAGAGTTACTTTCGCATTTATAATATTAAGTTGGGATTTTATAGAAGACTAGCTGGTACCCGCGACTTCGTCTGCGTACTTTTCGCAATAAAAGGTAGCCTATGTCCTTTCTCAGGGTCTAAAGATTGTCTGTGCCAAATTTCATCAAAATCGGTTGAGAGGTTTAAGCGGGAAAGCGTAACAGACAGACAGACAGACAGAGTTACTTTCGCATTTATAATATTAAAGTAGGGATAATTACTCATTTAAAGGCATTAGATGAAAAGGTAATAAAATCATATTATTGTGATAAAGTTTTCGGTTCATAGGTACGTGAAAAACAACTTTCTCTATAATCGCAATAATTTCAATTCAACAGCGTTATCACTCACCACGGAAACTAGGCCCGGAAGCGCGTGCGCCGAATCGACAGATTGCGTAGGTACCTTCTATATTCTGTGGCTTCAGTTGCATCACACGATTGTTATCGTATCGTTACTTGTATGTTTGCTCGTACGACATGCATTGTTGCATGCACGTGAGATGCATTGTTTATGGAGTATATTTTTACCACTTAATATTTTAGGGTTCTGTAAACTAAAAAAAAACCACGCGAAGTGCGAGTCGGACGCACACGAAGGGTTCCTTACTATTCCTGTATCCTATGTCCTATTTCCGTATCTTAAATAAAATTTTCAAAAAAATACATTTCTTTTATGGGATGCTTTTAATTTTATTTTAATTAATTTTTGTTATAGCGGCAACAGAAATACATCATCTTTGAAATCACGGACAGACGCGTAGACGGACGGACAGCGGAGTCTCGTTTTAACCTTTGGTTACGGAACCCTAAATATTAAACCCTTTACATTTATGGGGTCACTCGTCTGTCTGTCTTTTTCTGTAACACAGAACGATATAAATAATTTACGGATTAGAGTTTCTGCCAGAGCCATGTCTCTCTCTTACTTGGTCGTTTTATAAGGTTTTAATTAATTTTTTATAATTTATTTAGGATGGTTTTTCTCATCGATTCGATTGACCATCGACATCGGTTTTAGACGCGCGGGAAACCTTGCGTGCGTGAGTTGGCGCGTTTATGTCTTTTGTATGGAAATGTAACAATTGAATAGTCATATTTTAGTTTATTAAAGCTTTCTCATTAACCATATATATACCATAACCATATATTTTTCAACTGCTGCAGTGGCACTGCCTTTCATAGGGTTGAGTGACGGACCGGAGGTGCCGGCAGAATAACAGCGCTGACCCGTTTTCGGACGGTGAAGCATAATGCTGAGCCGAGACCTTTTTGCTGCTGTAGCACACAACATTGTTATTAGGTATTGGTTTATGTTTAATACTTAGCGTCTGTATCATGTTATTTTTTTTATTTTTATCTAGCCATATTTAAACAATGCTTGTTAATGTTATTATTATTTGTAAAAAACTCTTACCTATATGTCTAATCTTTGTTCTCTTCTGATATGTATGATACCTGTTTTCTATTCATTCCAAGCCTAATTGTAGATAGATAGATAGATAGATAACGCATTTATTTGCCCAACTGATACACACAAATAAGAGAAATAACAAACAAAATAAGAATAAACTAACAATGTAAATTATAAAATAAACAAACTTTTTGAACACGAACTTAATAACTTATTCTATTATTATTATTATTGTATATGTTGTGTGTTCTTTGTGGCAAATAAATAAATGTCTATGTCTATGTCTATGTCTATATAAAATCTAGTTTCTTACTGCTGAAGATAATATCGATAAAATAATTATTTTTATTACTTTTTCTCAGGTAATACTTAGAATAATATTTATACAGTGAGGCCACTCCACTAGTGGGATACTTACTAGTATTAATGAGAACAAGTCATAGCACGGAAAATGATTTTGAGCGGTTATATCATAGGAAAGCTCGATCAAAGCTAATCGGCTGCCAAGTCACTTGCTATCTCTTAACTAATTTGAAGAAAAAGCTGAAATAGCAAGTGACTTTGACAGCCGATTAGCTTTGGTCGAGTTTGCAGAAACCAGCGGTAGGTATTGGAGGTCGATGATTCTCAGACGCATTCGCGAGGAACTGGCGTTAGATTCACTAAGTTTATAAGGCGTTTCAAAGTGATCTTATTAAACTGAATAAAGACCATTTTGATTATGCCACCCGTTCAAATCAAAGAAAATGACGCTTATTTCAATGTTATTCAATGACACAACCGCCTGGTCGCCATTACAGCACTTCCCTGTTCATGCATTGAATTCTAAGAGTCTTGTATCAGGGTATGTGTGACATTTGTGAACCTAATTAGCTCGCATGTCGAATGCTGCATTATATCGTCACGGATTACATCACTAGTATTTCATTTGTAGTCGTTTGCTTTTATATTTGAAATCTTGTACATTATTATGCGAAAGAAAAAGAGATAAATTAAAATAATGTCTTCAATCTTAAAAAACATTTCAGTAAAATACAATACGTTTACTGATTTTAAGGCGTTGACAACACCTAATATTTCTCTCGCTCGCACGATTCAACATTATGAAAGATTTAAAATCACTAAATACAATTTTGAAAAATCGCAAACAACCATTTTGTGTGCAACCACATTGCACACAGTTTAGTAAAAATTTGACTTTGATTGATGCAAGTTTTCCTACTCAAAAGTTTGCTTATATACGAAAACTAGAAAAGCAAACTTTTAAGTAGGAAAACTTGTACCAATGAAAATGATTTTTTTACTGAACTGTGCGCAATGTGATTGCACACAAAATGGTTGTTTGCGATTTTTTGAAAATTGGTTTAGTGATTTTATATCCTTCAACAAGTCAAAACGTGCGAGCGAGAGTCACATTAGCTGTTGTCTTCACCTTAAGTAAGTATTTACAAACAACATAAACGAATCACATGAGATCAAGATAAAAATTAAGATATATCTCTTTCAAGAATAACTTTTTCAAGAAAAAACTGACTTCAATTACACTGGAAAACCGACTTCAATTACACTGGAAAACCGACTTCAATTACACTGGAAAACCGACTTCAATTACACTGGAAAACCGACTTCAATTACACTGGAAAACCGACTTCAATTACACTGGAAAATAAACTAATATTAATATAACTCAAAAACGACTCGTCAGATCTGACGCAAATTTAAATGGGACTACATGAACGCACCAGCTTTCGATCAGAAAACAATCATCAAAATCGGTCCACCCAGTGACCAAACAGAAAAAAACTGGCCAAGTGCAAGTCGGACTCACGGAGAAGGGTTCCGTCCAAAAAAACAAGTTTGTTGTATGGGAGGAGACTCCCTCAAATTAATTTTATTTTAATTACATTATTTGTTGTTATAGCGACAACAAATGTACACCATTTGTGAAAATTTAAACTGTCTATGGACGCAGGGCAGTGCCTATCGTCGCATTTTCCTATCGTGCGAGGCATTTCTTTGTTATAGGTGATGGTTACCACTTAACATCAGGTGCGTCTAGTACCATAGCCAGTAGTATGAAACAAATAACTGTGTAGGAATGAACTTGAAAGTAGTTGTTCATATTTCCGTTCTATTGTCCCATAGACGGCAGGTCGATGTGCTGGTTAGAGTATTGTGAATTTGTCCACGCACTCATTATCATACCATCCAGAGAACGTAAAATAGATAAAGAGAGAAATAAATAAAAAAAATAATGCTGGACGATCCACACAGCACCATCTAGCCCCAAAGTAAACTACTCAAAGCTTGTGTTATGGGTAATGGGTACTAGATGACTGATATATTTAATTAATACATTATATACTTACATAGATATATATTTTTTATTAAACATAAACACCCAGACCAACGAAACAAATTTCTGCAGATCGTACACAAATTTGTTCCGAGGCGGGAATCGAACCCGCAACCTCTTGCGTCGCAGGCGGACTCTCGCCTGCTGCGCCACTGAGGTCGTCAAAGAAAGATTCGCTTGTTTGTCCTAGATACAAAAATAATCAAAACAGCTAGGTACTTATTCTGCAAAATACCTCCTTTCATCACACTAGTTAGTTCAATAATTAGTCTGTGATATAGTTGTTTTAAAATTTGTTATTTGACGAATTCATTTTATTACAGTATTATTATATTAGTCATTACAATTTCAACCTAGAATGCTTGGAATGTGTGATTGAAAAACATAATGTTAAAAAATGCCGTTTGGCCGTGTCCATAGTTCATTATGGTTTTGTCATTGCAGTGGTATGTAGGTCTCGGACTGCATATATTTTGATATTATATTTATAAAAAAAAAGTTTTTATTTCACATATCTGCAGATCTAAATCAGATAAAAATCAGAATTTATAGAAATAACAATTTCATATTATTTGTTTTGTTATTTAGAAAGAAAATACCTTAAAAATAATCATAATAATACCATAAACATAATAACTATAACATAAATTTTAGAATTATTTAGAAAGACAGATAGAAAAAGCATTTATTTTAGACACAGCTTATAGGTATACATGTTTTGTTTTAGCTACATACACACAGCTACAAAAGAAAAAAAAACACGCTTGTCACGCTTGCCTAAAGGTGCTCGTAAGCGGGCTAGTTTTTTGACAACTTCTTATTGCTGCAATTTTATAGCCGACTCTCTCACAATCCCAAAGGGTAAATGGTAAAGCTTTACAATTGCAACAAATGTAGCCCATTTACGCCATAATATCGTACCTATTAGACTTTTAGACTTTTGACAGATAAGTAGATATACCTACATGCCTACATGATGTAAAAATTATTTATATACGAATTCAAGTACCGTATTTCGCAACAGATTTATTTAGTACCTACGTCGTTATCGTTGGTGAATTTTGAATTTGAATTGATTATAAAGTTGTAGGTACCCGACAGACGCGTTGAGATAAATTTATGAGTCATTCATAACTTCCGGTTGAAAACATGGTTTTTTCATTTTTTTAGTCAAGATAAATCAGACATTGAAGAGCATACAAGTTGTCAAATCAGCAAGTTGTAGTGAGAATGCGTTGATATAAATCATGAGTAATATCTGGTTTGATTATCAAATTAGCAAGTTGAATAGTGAGCAATAAGAAGTGTACTGCTGTACAGAAAGATTTTAAAACTATGGTAGCGTTAGTTTATCAGATTTTCCGTTCCAAGCGAAAAACACAAGGGCATGTTCGAAAGTTTACACTCAATGCCAATGATGATGTGTAGGTAGGTATCTCAAGTAGTGGTAATGGGCAGGGTTTATTAATACGTGGCCATGGTGGTCCCGGTAAAGACGTAAACTCCTCCACATCGACTAAGGTAATGCAGCAGGAGAATGAGTCATTCCATATCATCATCACCAATCCACCAGCCAAGCGAGGTGGCTATGCCAACTCCCCCAAAAGAAAAACTCATCCAGGAAATGTATAAGGGTATGTGCATTGGTGGATAGTGGCCTTCTTAAGGTTGATGATGCTGATGGCTTCAGAAGTGACCAGCGTTCCAGCGTCAGCAAAAGCTCTCGCGTGGCGACCACAAATCGGACGACGAAGGACTCTACCCGAAGCGACGCCATAGTAGGTACATGACTAAATACTTAAACTACATTTCTAGAATATTCGCAGCGCAAAAATGTGCGCAAGTGCATCACCAGAAGCGCTGGCGCCGATAAGACAAGTGCGCTTTCTCGCCACTTTCTCGCGTTTAGCATTCGGAGCGCAGGCCCGGCCCCGCGCGTGCGCGTCTACGACTGCCAGTGACGACACAACCCTAAGACTAACGTCGCTGCTGGCGTTAGAGATAATGGTTACAATGGCAAAAACAGAATGGTGTAAAGCTATGCCCATTAGCATGCCAATACTTTGTTTTAGGTGATAGTTTCCACTTAACATCAGGTGATTTATATACTTGTTCCATCAGCAAGTAAACATGTAGGTAGTAGGTATAAAAACCAAAAAGTTAGGTTACTTATCTGCTACTTCGCTTATAGGTACCGGTTCCTTTTTTCAATACCTAATCTTAAAATTTTCGTCAATGTATTTTCATAAAATTGTACATTGAGACACAAATAAGTAATAGAAGGTATACATACAAAAAAGAGTTCTACATAAAACTACGCACTAAAGACGAATTATTAATGTAGGTGAGCGTTTTAGATTTCGCTAACCAATCACAGGACACATGTCTACGATACGATAAGTGCAAGTGACCTGAAAATAATAAAGGTTCATTGTTTTCTATCTTTTTCTTATTTCTGTTTCTTCTCTTCGCTCTTGTCATGTCAAAAAAACTATAAGAAAGCAAGGATCTTTTTTGCGAATTCTCTTGCTGCTCTGAAAAGCGTTGTCCCACTGCTGAGCAAGCTGTCAGCTTTACAACATTTCAACAGATTATATCAATAACGTTGCCAAATGTAGTTGAGGTAAAAGGTGGGTTTATCTCCTCTAAAGTCAAAGTCAAAGTATTTTTATTGCATAAATACATGTATGAGAAGATGTCAAATAATTATAATAATGTCCAATGTATTCTACTTAGAACTAGGCGTGCAATATCTAAAAGGCCGGCAGCGCATCAGCAACTCCTCTGGTATTGCAGGTGTCTATGGGCGACGACGGTGACCACTCTCCATCAGGTGGCTCTCCGTCAGTTTGCCAGCTTTGGCATAAAAAAGTTGAGATAGCTCATTTGCTTAGACAGTTGATCGGTGAAATTACAGGCACATGAGGCTAAAAAATTTATCAAAGTTTCAATACAAGTTAAGTAATTTTCCTGAAATACCAACCACACAACCGAAACACAGCAGCACTACTTGGCAGCAAAAATAGGCATGGTGGACGGTGGTTGTACTTCTACGGACTAACCCTTTACAAAGATACCGACTTCAGCATTACGTTGAAATAGCTGTGAGTTTGAGTTTACCTGAGAAAAGATTAAAATACGAGTGATATTATTAAAAAAATAACAATTTAAATTGTTGCTAATGAAGCGTTATCTTACCTTGGAGCAATAAATAAATTCTTTGTAATGTTTCGGTCGTGATGCGTCGAATTGTGTCAAGTGCGCTACCGCTTCCGGTAAAGCACTTCCTATACTTTGTTTGATTAAATATCGCTCAAATGACTCACTGATATCTTTAATTGAAAATTATGAAGGTCCTATTAGTTTGCGAAAAGCGCGACTAGGGCACGAGGCGTGGGTCCAAATTCAGTGAACTCGGTGAATTTTATAGGCCATGCGAAACTGAGTAACGCCTGAGATTCATGCGGTAAACATTTGTTTAGCAACAAAGTTGAACCAACCTGTTGCTGGCAACAATGCGTGTTGCCGAGATGATAACGGCATGTCCGATGCAGCAAATTCAATGTGGACAAGCTCTCGGCGCAACAAATGTTGACGTGTGTTGAATTTTACCATGAATATTTACCGGCTTTGTAGAAACAGGTGTTGTCTTTCTTGTGATTGAAGCCTACTCAATCTAAACTCTTGTAAAGAGATGGCGTGTGTAAAGAGTGTACGGAGCTTTGTATATCTTCATCAATCATCATCAACAGCCCACAGAAGTCCACTGCTGGACATTGGCCTCCCCTATCCGCTTCCAGGAAGAACGATTCTGAGCCCTTTCCATCCACCGACTACCCGCGATCCTAACAATGTCGTCAGTCCATCGGGCCGGAGGGCGTCCCACACTTCGCCTTCCTGTTCGTGGTCGCCATTCAAGAACCTTTATTCCCCATCGGTTGTCAGTTCTTCGAGCTATATGACCTGCCCATAGATGTATATCTTATTAGATTATTATTATTATTACTCCCTTTACAACTCTTCAACGTGGAAAAAAACATTTTTTATGTTTTCTGAAGTTAGCCTACGGTCGTAAGTTCCTTACCGGCTAGGCGGCTTCGCGAAACGCGAAAAGCGAACGCTTGTGATCTGTGTGCATTTTTTTAAGAAGAACATCTCCGATTACCTGACCTGCTGCTTGATTACGCTAATGTCTGGCTATCCAAACATTAGCCAGATAGATAACCAGACGTTAGCGTAATCGGGCCGCTGACCTGGATTCACAAACAAGAAATGATTTATGATTAAGTATAGTATTAAGGGTCCGGTGACAGCGGCTCGCAATTTCGAGGTGCGATTGGCTATTATTTCATTTTATTTCATTTCGGGGAGGTTGTTTGAAATAATAACTCTAAAGAAACACGCATAAATACTGTTCGAACACAAATAATACAATAATATAAGGGAAATGTGCTTGAGTCAGAAATCATTTTGGTATTAGGTAAACGTAAGACCAAACATACTAATACCAAAATGATTTCTGATTCGGGCATGTTTCCCTTATATTATTGTATTATTTGTGTTCGAACAGTATTTATGCGTGTTTCTTTAGAGTTACTTTTTCAAACAACCTCCCCGAAATGAAATAAAATGAAATAATAGCCAATCGCACTTCGAAATTGCGAGCCGCTGTCACCGGAGCCTTAAGAGAAATACTTAGGTTAAAAAATACGACATTAACAAAATATTTTCTTGTTTCAGGGTGTGAAGGCAGGCACTGGTGTGCAGAGGAATCCCAGTATTCTTACTTCCTGGAGGTGCTTGAGCACGGAATGCGTAAGTAAAGTTCACACTAAAACTGCTTTGTTTCTTAGATATTGTGCTTTTGAAATCAGTATTGTAGAGAAGGAATTTTATATTTATTGTTTGTTTATAAACTCGCTTGTGAAAAAAAGCATCTATGGATATTTATCATCATCATCATCAGCCTATAGGTACTGTCTACTACTGGACTTAGGAAATTTTTATTAATAATTTATGTTCATAATGTCTACTCTGAAAACATTTTGGATTATTGACAGAACAAACATTGGATTTCTATGACAAAACGCTAAATACAGACAAATCTATTTCTATGATAATGGAAATCGCACCTGATAATTATATAAACGATTATATTGTCTATGCCGCGGTTTCAATGTTGTTTTTTGTTTTTAGAGGTTGTAATGTATTAGTTCTGATTTCCACCGCAAGTGGCGCTGTCTTACCAATTCTCGGTTTAAAGAGTTTATTCTCATAAGAACAGATACAGTTCACTTAAATGAGTTAAAGGTAAATAAAGTAAATTTAAGGCTAGTGGCGAAGTAGTATGCTTAACGTAAACATAATTCATAAATGTTCAGACTTAAAAAATATTCTTATACATAGGTATTCAAATGTTTAAACTAATGGCGAAACAAGTATTAACCAAAAACTAATCTAAATCAATAGGGAGGTGAGTATACCTAGGATTAACAGAACTACTATGTAGGTATAGCACGCGTCACGTAAAAAGAACTCCGGAAGGAGGGGAAATAACAATCGTATTGTTGTGCGCTCATGAACTCTGCGCCAAGTGGGGTCAAGGTGAACCATAACAAATAGGAGCTCATTGTTACGGCGTATAATCCTACTACTATTAATAAACGCGAAAGTTTGTATGGATGGATGGATATTTGTTACTCTTTCACGCCGGAACGGCTGACAGGATCTGGATGAAACTTGGCAGAGAGATAGATTATAGACTGGAACAGCACATAGGCTACTTTTTCTCCCGTGGCAATACCGGTATTTATATCTGCGCGGGTGAAACCGCGGGGCGCAACTAGTACACATGTATACTAACAAAACTGTGTAAATATGTAAATGTATCCAAAGTTGAAACAGTTAAATGAAAATGAAAAGCGACATGATAAATAGTTTTTCCGGGAACGAATAGGTACCTATTTTGCACCTAATACAACTAGCGATGAATCAATTATTAATTAATTCGTTTATGAAAACAGGTTTTTTTTTCATAAAATGTAGATGACAATCGTAGGCAAGTATTGATCTCTGTGCTTTGCGGCATACCTACTGACATAGACAGCGATAAAATTAACAGTTAAATTAAATATTTACCTACTTAGCAATGTCCCTAAAATGAATTAAATTGCAATATTATAATGATGAAACAAGTACATAGAAGGAAGGGTTGCCGGTAAAATACCGACGTACATGAGATTGCACGCCTCAGGTTGATGGACGCAGGATAGTGCACGTTCTTATCGTGCGTGACTTGCGAGACAATCATGATGAAATTGGTTATAGGTGTTGGTTACCACTTCGCATCAGGTGGAGCAACCACTGGTGCCATTAGCATATAGAATAAAAAATTTAATATTCCTGAAACCTAGTATGATTTGAATCAGAATCTTGAGCGCTTTGGACTTATTTAAACTTAAACCATACATCGAAGGAAACGTACCGCACCATCTATCTCTTTTTCTACCTGACCTTCCCATCATTTTACCTCTCATTCTACCTACTTACTTGCAATTTAATGGTTTAGCACACTTCAAGTGCTCTTTCAGCCTTTCGGAACTGGATGAAAAAAGTAAAAAAATAAGCTGGAAATATAATTAGTAGACTGCTTATTAGTAACGCTATCCTCATGTGCATTGTATTACAATTAATGTTAGATAACTTGTTATGGACTTGTAGAGAAAAGTCAAACAATCGCTTTCTTGTTCTCCTTTTTTATTTTTTATTATTTACTAGCGACCCGCCTGCGCGCCCCTGCTTCGCACGGGTAAATATCATGCATGTATTGTACATATAGGTAAACCTTTCTCTTCAATCACTCTATCTATAAAAAAACACATCAAAATCCGTTGCGTAGTTTTAAAGATTTAAGCATACATAGGGACATGGGGAATGGGGATATAGGGACTGAGAAAGCGACTTTGTTTTATACTATGTAGTGATTTATAGGGCTTTGTCGCTGAGCGACCACACTGCCCTAGAATACAACATCAAAAAACTACCCCAATATCAAATAATTCTGCTAACCTATATCACATCTTGGCTTGATCCGATAGGGGATAAGCCAAGATGCAACGCCTACCAAAACAATCCTATCTAAATGCATTGTTACGGACACATTCCAGCAAAACATGTCGTACGTCTTCTATGTACCGCATTCAGCAAAGTTCGGTGATGCCACTTTCTTCATCATAAACGCAAACTTGTTTACTAGAATTTTTCTGTTTGTTTGATTTTGATACGCGTAGTTAGGGGCAGGAGGCCCACACCCGTCAAAGTACCTCTTCTCGCTGGAACATTTCAATTCTTGAAAGATATAAATCACTGAACATATTTTTTTGAACAATCGCAATCAACCAGTTAGTTCAGCAAAAACATAATTTTGATCAACACAATTTTTCTACTATGTTTGCTTTACTAGTTTTCGTATTTCGCATAACTTTTAAGGCTCCGGTGACAGCGGCTCGCAATTTCGAAGTGCGATTGGCTATTATTTCATTTTATTTCATTTCGGGGAGGTTGTTTGAAAAAATAACTCTAAAGAAACACGCATAAATACTGTTCGAACACAAATAATATAAGGTCGCACCTCGAAATTGCGAGCCGCTGTCACCGGACCCTTAAGTGGGATGTCCTACAAAATGTGTACCTGCACGAGCGAGAGGACTACTGCACTAAAATAAATTAGGTACCTACTGAATAAATATAAAAGTATCACCTCTGTAGTAACGTTAGCCTAAGAAGCAAGCCGAATGGTAGGTACCAAATCCGCTAATTGCTAATTAGAGCTAAATACTTACACGTAGATGCGGCTGTTACCTACAGAATTCCTAGATTAGAAATTTGCTAGAAATTGAAACGTGATTTGATTTACGCCGGACATCAGATCAGAAAGCGTTGCATTGGCTAAATTTATTAGATGCTTACCGTCTTTTTAATTCTCCAATAGCTTCTTAACTTGACGACCTCAGTGGCGCAGCGGGCGAGAGTCCGCCTGCGACGCAAGTGGTTGCCGGTTCGATTCCCGCCTCGGAACAAATTTGTGTACGATCTGCAGAAATTTATTCCGTTGGTCTGGGTGTTTATGTATAATAAAAAATATCTATCTATGTAAGTATATAATGTATTAAATATATCAGTCATCTAGTAGCCATAACACAAGCTTTGAGTAGCTTACTTTAGGGCTAGATGATGCTGTGTGGATGGTTCAGCATTATTTATTTATTATTTATTAATGTAGGTGAGCCTATAAGATACTTACCTAGTAAGATACCTAGTAAGATACTTACATAGATAGATATTTTAATATATATTATATACTATAATGTATTAAATATATCAGTCATCTAGTACCCATAACACAAGCTTTGAGTAGCTTACTTTGGGGCTAGATGGTGCTGTGTGGATTGTCCAGCATTATTTATTTATTTATTTATAACTTGTCCATAGTTACATCGAAACAGTGTGGTGAAAGGATTAGTTGTGGTTGCGCCTCAAAATGGCTCATTCGAGCACTAGACACATGTTTGAGAACTTTTTATCATCGTAAGACTGACTGTACTGTACTGTTAATCTTCTAACAGCGGTGGCGAGATGAGGTCACAACCTATACCATAGTATAGAATACCACTGAAAAATGTGTAGCGATGTGACAAATTTTAATGTAATGTTAGGACGTACCTCTGGCTACCCTTGAAATTCAAGGGTATAGCCAGAGGTACGTCCTAACAAGATTCAAGGCTTGAATCAAGAGTTCATAGATTGGGAGTGGATATCTACCGTGCTTGGAGATCAAAGTTGTGAAGCTGTGACGACGAAGAGACAACTTGACCCTATAGATATACCTATATACTTTATAAAGGTACTTTATATTGCAAGAAAACAATTTTTGGCCTAGAGACCTCAAAGAATGAAGTAATAGCTCTAAGATCATTAAAACCACAGATTGTCTTAAGGTGAAGACAAGAGCTAATGTGACTCTTACTCACACGTTTTGACTTGTTGAAGGATATAAAATCACTAAACTCATTTTCGAAAAATCGCAAACAACTATTTTGTGTACAATCACATTGCGCACAGTTTAGTATAAAAATCATTTTGATCTGTACAAGTTTTCCTACTTAAAAGTTTGCTTTTCTAGTTTTCGTACATAAGCAAACTTTTGAGTAGGAAAACTTGCATCAATCAAAGTAAATGGTTGTTTGCGATTTTTCTAAATTGTATTTAGTGATTTTATATCTTTCAAAATGTCGAATCGTGCGAGCGAGGGAATATTAGGTGTTGTCAGCGCCTTAAACTATGGAAAGCGAATAATTGTACTTCTTGTATGTAGTTTGTTAATTATGTAGAACAAACAACCTACACATTTTAGACATATCGTTGATTGATTACCATTTAAGTCACAATGTCAATTATTTACCATGTTTTACAAATAACTTTCTTACGAACTAAAAGAATCTTTGAATTTGATTTTAATCGATCCAATTGACCTTATAGCCAAGATTTTTAAAATATAGCCTTTAGTAAAAATGCATCCACACCTATTTTTTTTTCTTATTATTTGTTATGATCTATCAATCAGCTACGATTCTATGTGAAAACTAAGCGCAAACTTGAAATGTGAATATTTTTTAAACATTTAGAAAACCTTAAAAACACTGGCCGGTAAGAAAATCAACACTTCGAAATTCAAATAATGCGATTGTCTTTATGTTGTGGTTGGAGCTGTCTAAACATTCTATCTAGGTTTGAATCACCGGATGTTGCGTCTGTGCGAGGTAGTTTCCCGGATGTCTCAGTTACAGGAATCTATACCTACTGGGTTCAAAAGAGGTTAATTTCAGGCTTATTCAGTTGCGTCAATCTGTATGTATTCTGTAGTTGCGTCAATAAAGTTAGCGGAAAGCAGTCGATCCTTTCAAGAAAACTACTAACTTTTTTCTCGTTTTGGTGGCAATTTGAAGTTATCCTGTGTCGTTCTTTTTTTCCGCAGGTAATGTTTGTAGCCGAGTTTTCTGAATAGAGGAAGTGAATGCGGGTTTTGGAAGGATTATGTTTGCCATGTTTGTTGAAAATGGGTAGGTTTTTTGTATTATTAACAATGTTGTATTGTAGCAGTTTATTACATACTCTTTAGTTCACCATGGACGACCAGTAAGAGAATGGCTAGTAGAATCATCAAAGCAGATAAATATTCTAGTAAAAGTAGGCCCTTATTCTAAAAGTTGTTTGTGTGAAAATCGTCGTATTCTATTTATTGGTGAGCGATCAAATCTGTTATCTCCTTATGAATATTAATAAAGTTTCCCTTTCATTCGCAGGCAATCGTCTGTTTTAATCTGTTTACATCTTTCGTAACTGACTGTGGAAAGTCCACATAGCTTTCAAAACTAAGGCCACTTTGTAGCTACATACAGACCACTGTAGTATCTAGAGCCTTGGTAAGTGTAGTGTATTATTATACTACCAAATTCAGGTACTCGTAGGACAGATGCCTAGACTTGCCCAGAATCTATACCATCCATCTATTTCCTTGATACACTTGGGTCATAAAAGTATCTCAAGGAAAATTCTTTCGTTCAATATCGCTATTTTAATGGCTTTTAACCTCTTGTTCTCAGAATTAATTACCGATCCACAGAATAACAATAATTACTATAGCCAGTCATTACAGTCGTGATTGTACAAAAACTGAAAACGAACTGTCATGCCGGTCGGTCGCCGACCTACTGTAAAAACATTTCGATTGTTCTTTTTTGCAGACAATATTGAAGTTTGATTGGTTCCGTTCACCATATATATAATCATTATAAAGAAGTCCACTGTAAGACCTTCCATAAAGATTCTTCGACTTGCAGGAAAGATCATCTTCTCGTTATTTACAAAGTTTATTTATTTATTTAGAATCTCCAACATCGTATACATCAATTACATTCATACAAATTAAAAATAAAGATAGTTTACCATGCTTAATGTTACAATAATTACAGGAGACAGAGAGCGTGCAAATCAAAAATTTGAGCGAGAGCGAGTTAAAATAAAATTATATATCTTTCTAAAATCACAGTAAACCTACATTAAAATGTTATATACCTAACTAGCGACCCGCCCGCGCGCCCCTGCTTCGCACGGGTGCACATATCATGCATGTATTATACATATAAACCTTCCTCTTGAATCACTCTATCTATTAAAAAAACCGCATCAAAATCCGTTGCGTAGTTTTAAAGATTTAAGCATACAAAGGGACATGGGGACATAGGGACAGAGAAGGCGACTTTGTTTCATGCTATGTAGTGAAAGAAAATGTTGATATATATGTACTAATAATAAGTTGTCGGTTCATTGAGCATATAACTACCTACTCGGTGAAGAAGAACAAGCAAGAACTTTAATTTCATCGTACTCTTCCAAAGATTTCGCGTAAAGAGTGTTGCGAATCGTTTGCTTTTCTCGGCAACCCGCTACAGCCTTATCTTGACGTATTTGACAGCAGGAGTGGAAAACTTACGTAGACTCGCTCAATCACTGTTCGTTTCACTCGCAAAATATGTTTTAGCTACTAAGATAATATTTAGGAAACAATCTTAGATCACGTTTTAGTTCTTGTCCTTACCGTTAAGGTTAATGTTTTTATGTCAGTGGCTTTGAACCTCAAGACCAAATTCTTACACCAAATTGGCAATTGCTGCTTTAATTGACGTCACGATTTCTATTTCTATTATTTTTATATCAATAACGTGAATTATATCAACTGGACCGTTTAATTCGATTCGAAGTTACTACGTTGTTTTTATAACAGCCCATGATTCATAGTCAATTCAAGTGTACTATGCTTCTGTCTCATTCATGTGGTGCTTTTATCACTCGCGCTCGTTCTACGTCCTACGATAAATTGTTATCACTTTAAATTCTTTTGTCCCAGTTTATATTTCAGCCGTTGAGTTTTATTGCTATAATTATCTGCTAGGATAGTATACAATTTAATTTAAATACAACGCAAAGCATGCAAAAATACGACGTACATAAGCGATAAAACTTGCAATTGCGACGCTATAAAGATTATCTTCCCGAGTTTTGAAACAATTCTTCGAAAAATGTGATTCGTTTTATGGCTTCCATCGGGAACGAAGACAAAAAACAGGGTGCGTGTGAGGTCGTTACACAGAAATCATCTGGATGGCAATCTTTTGGATTGGAAAGGCTGCGCATGCGACGGTGAGCGAGAGGCACGACCGAGCCTACTCGGCCCATACTGGATTTCTCGACACCACCAGTGCCGCGCGAGCCGCGAACGTTATCGCCCGTAGCGATAATTGTTGCAGTTTTATCGTGATCGCAATTAATATTTTCGAAATAGTGATTTGAAATGATAACAATATAGAAGCGAATTATTCGATCAACGAGTTTAATGTGAACAAGTGTGCCGCAGAAGATCAGACAGGCATTGCTGGCTCTGTCTGTGCACGCGTGGCGTAACATAAAAACAAACTCTCGTCTCGCTTTTCGAATGGTCCCCGGCAATAATTAGTTCGGTAAAAGTGAGTGTGTGCTGTGTGGACTGTGGACGCTTGACGGTTCAATTTGAACTGTTTTAGAGGTTTTATGTACAGATTTTGAAGCTCTAGAGGTGTGCACAGATGCTGAAGTTGGTTAGTATCGACTTAGCATGATTTATTTTCTAATTAAAGTATATAATGTATTAAAATTCCTTATTTATTAAAAATTACTAATTTAATTTACCTAAAACTAAAAACCTTAAAAATAATAAAACAATAACCATAATAACCAAAACATATTATTAAAACATTATTAAAAGGAGTTTCTAATTAATTGAAATAAAGGTGCTTTGATTTGTTTTATGTCTGACATTGATTCACGATATCCTTATTATGAGATTCTTTGTTTCATGTTTACTTTGATACGACGCAACTTTGTTTATCTTTCAATAATTACCTATTACCAGCTGATATCAATTTGGTTGCGTACCTATTTAATGATTGGGTAATAGCACAGAAGAAATAAATAGAAGTAGGTACCTACCTTGTAATAGTACCAAACTGTCGTTCTTCACTTACTGACAGGCCCACTTCCATTCCAAGTATTTTGATGAACATTTCGAAGCCAATAGTGTTGTAACTAAGATCATGGTAAGCACAGCAAAGATTTCTTTCATAATTATGACCGTGGAGTGTTCAAAATTATTACATCTCAGTTATTATTCGCATCATTTGATGTTTCTCGAATTGTATCGTTAAGTTTCACGGCTTTTGTAAATTGCATGGTTATTGTAGGTATATGATATACGGTACGGTATATGATATACCTACCTATCAAATGATGCGAATAATGACTGAGATGCAATAATTTTGAACACTCCACGGTCATAATTATGAAAGAAATCTTTGCTGTGCTTACCATGATCTTACAACACTATATCCAGATAACGTAGTTATTTTATCGTTTGGCACTACGACCAGCATAATTAATAGTTATTTGTTATACAAGAGTGCAAAGTTGCTTTTTAACCGCGTGTTCAATTTTGATGACCGAGCAAGCGAAGGATTCTAAAATTTAATCACGAGCGCAGCGAGTGATTCAAAATTAGAATCCTGAGCGTTAGCGAGGGATTCAAAAGAGCACGAGGTGAAAAATCTTTGCACTCGAGTGCAACACGTAACTTTTCATTCCACCTCAGCGAGGAAATGACTAAATGCAAAAAAAAAAGTTTACAATCACATGTTGGCGTCAAACAAACTTCCTCGTCGCTAGAATCACTCATTTTAGTATTTTCACTTGTTTTCAAGTTTCTTGTTTTTAATATAGGTAAGGTTTAACAATGACGTGAAAAAATGCCGCGTAAAGAACCGCGTACAAAGTAAATTGAAAAAAGAACACCAAGAAGTCTGAGTTTTTAACAAATTAAAAAAAAGCTGTATGATATATTCGGCACCAGAGGTAGCAGTAAATAGGTTTAATGTTTTTTTTAATTCACAAACTTCGATGTTCTAAATTCAATTTACTTTATCCTCTAGAGAATAAAAACGGCTTTTGCACTCAGATATTGAAGAGCAAAAATACTCTTTCCGAGATGGTGGGATGAAAAAAAAATTATGTCTGAATTTACTATAGTGATAATTATAGTATGTAGGCAATTACTAATCTACCTACCTAGTAGCTACTACATAATGATAGTGATTCAATATCAGTCCTAAAGCAATTAGGAATTCTTAGAAGTTAGAAGGTAACAAAAGATTATGTAGAGGTTATAGCTATCTGAATCATCACCTTGGGACTATTGGTATCTTTATAATTTAAAACATATGAACTTTATCCACATACTACTTTACCTAGTAGATGCATACCTACCTGTTTTTTGTAGTTCAATGTCAAGCACAAGGTATGCGAGATAGCTTTTATAAACAGGTGTAAAATTCTTTAATTTCTCCAAAGGGCAGATGTTGACCTATCAAATTTTTAACTGCCAACCTTTTAGTGCAGCATACAGTTATGTAATTTCTAATTCAGTGTATTTGACTAATGTTTGTAGGTATTTTCTATGCATCCAGAAATATATTATTACTAAAGTTTGTTCTGCACCCATGATAATAAAATTATCATCATTTCCATGCCTTTGTTCCAAGTCTTGTAGCACAAAATTTTCTTATCCTTTTTAACGAGAATAACGTTTTCCGTCAAATAAAAATAACCTTCTTCTTAGGACTTGCCAAAAAGTAACAGAAATGGGTAGCTATTTGAATCTGACAGATAGCGTTACAGATATGGCAAAACCCGCCGTAAATTATATAGGTATACCCAGGTACAGTCATTTCGTTTCCTTCTAATTCTAATTCGTGATGGTGGTGGAATAAGATGCGCTAACGTTCCGTAATGGGGTGTATCGTGCATTGTCCCCATTACGGGGTGTATCGTGCATTGTCCCCCTGCTAACCTCACCCCAGCTAGCCCAACTCCCAGAGACCTTGTGTTGATGGTAGCAATAAGACAAGTAGGTAGGTATCCTTATTTTACTCGCGTTTGCATTGTTGTTATACCTATCTATTTTTGATCATGTATTTGATGTCGGTATTCGTTGATTGTATTCGTGTAACATTTGAAATTTACATTAGCAATGGACGAACGCGTTCATGTGTCCCATTTTTTCGCCTCAAGATGTGTTCCAGTCACCTATTTCTGTATTTTTAGCATTGCGTGTGCACTGTCACTCCGTCTGTATCGGTACGTTAATTATCATGTTGTAAATGCGTTTTCTAAAAGTTACTTCTTCGGTATGCGCACCCATTACAATGACTGACGTTTTTTTTCTGATACCGTTTTCACCGATAACACTTTCTTCTTTATGTTGACAATGCTCTAGCGTACACTGATCACTTACATACAATATTATAAGGCTTAACGATTTTTTTTGCTTTATTTTGATAGCATTATAATCGTCGTACGTAGTGGCCGTACTTATGTAGTCTTGTTTGTTACGATATTATTATCGTGTAAAATTTGCATGATTTTCCTGCCAAAAGTTCTTGTTTTTTTCTGATGTGAGAACGTTTTGCGTTAAAACTGTGACGCTTATCTCCATCTCCATACAAAACCCGCTTGAACATTACCTACAAACATTTGCAGATCATGCAAGCATTGGTTCCGCTAATGGCAGAATTTAACCATAGCGGCTCAGCCGGTAAGTAACCTGCATAGACGTAATCTTGCAAGAACCGCTCCCAAATAATCGTTCAAAATAAGACGTCATCACCATCAATCACTGTGAGATCACGAGGAGTCGGCAGACGCATTACAATAATATCGGAATGATAAACATATTTGTCATAATAGTCAATGAAGTGGAGTGGGCAGCTTGTCAGCACCAGCTGTGTAGCGTGTTTTTATTGATGGAGATTCAGTTCCTCATACAATAATACTGATAATACTGCCTTAAACATACGAGCATAAAAAAAAGTGTATTCACGAATCCTGAAAATAATAAAATAAAGTTCAAAAATCTTCCCAGTCTTCAACTAAACAGATTTGGGAGTTTATGCCCATCGTACAAAACCAACAAGTTAGTAATAGAGTTCTTATTGAAAGGCTCTTCCGGGGAAGTACTACCACCATGTCTATTTCTAAAATATATATAAAATACATACACATATGCATATAACATGTATATATATATAAATATATAACATGTATATGCTAAATAAAGAATTATTCTATTCTATTTCAGTCGCCAAGCAATATTGCTGTCTTTCGGTTCGTTTGGCGCTGAAATTACAAGCACCTCAAGTTAATGGACAGGGCAGGGCAATGCATCGCAGGGTTGTATAATGTGATGGTTACCATTTAACTTCAGGTGGGCGCTCTGCTTGTTTCACCAGCAAGTCATATAACAAAGTTCTTTATTGGAAGGCGCATTGCATAAGCGTTTGTGTCATTTCGGCCGTGTGCCTATGGGGCTCGGTCCAATGGGACTTTTTTGCAATGCTTTATCCATTCTTCACTGCGGTGGTACTCACTCACTCGTACATCACATTACTGAGTAACTAATGATTGCACCATTCAACCATGTCGCGATTACAC
The DNA here is from genome assembly GCA_963576535.1 of Plemyria rubiginata. Classification (NCBI taxonomy): domain Eukaryota; kingdom Metazoa; phylum Arthropoda; class Insecta; order Lepidoptera; family Geometridae; genus Plemyria; species Plemyria rubiginata. Next base: position 14,266,365 of record OY754907.1, read on the forward strand.
TTGGTCATTAATTTGCTCCTTACATAAGAGCTAAAAGCCCCTCTGCAAACGAATTCTTTCAATAAACACAAAATACGTGACAGGGTGCAAGTTCAAAAATGCACCTGTTTATTAACCGACGAAAAACAAAACGGAGGAGGTTCTCAAGTCGACGCGTCGTTCGTTATCAAATAAATATATAAATTGAATATACTATGTTCCATCATAGGCCTGAAGAAATCCGCTGCTGGACATAGGTTTCCCCTTTACATTTCCAGGAAGAACGATTCGGTGCCCTCTCATGCACGTCCCATTGTCCTCAGTCATCCATCGGTGGCCATTCCAGAACCTTATTCCCCAGCGGTTTTCAGTTCTTTCAGCTATCTGACCTGCCATTGCAACTTCAACTTGCTAATTCTTCAAGCAATATATTGTTATCGACAGGTAGGCAATCATTATTTATCGCAGTACAATGGTCACGGTGTAAGTTAAATTGAAGCAACGACCGTGCCCAATCGCTTGGAAGAATTATCGCATCGTATGTATAGTCGTAAGTACATGTGAATTAGATAGTGTAGCCTTACTGATTGGACGCAATTTCCTTTGATTTGATCTGTGGTGAACCGCAAACCGTGTACCGTTCTCGATCGATTTGTAAACTGAAATGGTTCTAGGAGACACGTTTCACGAAAGTGAATAACAGTTTAAAGAGTTTTGTGATGAAATTTGTAATGGGGTCAAATGTGGTTGAAGGATGACCCCTGCGGCTAACTAAACTTTTGTTACGTGATCATTACATCATGGTTTGTACCGCTTGTGAAGTAGGTAATGTCTCTAGGTGCTGACATAAGTCTAGTTATCCCTTCGGGCACCAGGGGACCCGATACTCATTCATGAGTATTTTAAAATTCCCTGTAGTGTCGACCAGTGGCTGCAAGCCTGAATACTATGAAACCTCCATAGTCTTGTACCTTTAAGGGGAAAAGGAAACCGCCGCACATGTACTCCTGGAGTGCAACAGTGTGGCCCCTCAACGAGCACAATATCTTGGAGCACCGAAGACGCCTAGGGAAGCCTGCACCAGCATCAGCGCGCTGCTGGCTTTCCTGGAGGACATCGGGTGGCTGAGCTAGCATCCATCACCCGACACGCAAAAAGCGCCCATCTGCGGCCTACTTGCGGAAACCAGTCCGCTCACCAAGTACCAAGGGGAAAAGGATACCCACGCCAGATTGAGCTAAACGCGATTCTTTTTTTGGACAACCTGTATAAGTAGAATTTCCTCACAGTAGTCTGAAACAGTTCAGTGCGGAAATCCCATTTAACGATCCAACTATGAGAATACAATGATGATATTGTTTAGTACCCTTGGTACACTTAAACGCTTTGCGCAAATAATAAGTACTTGGCCTTTTTAGATTTTTCGCAACTCCGGAAGTAGGCACTGACGACGACGATTGTAAAGTTCTTTTACTGTGCTTATTCACACCGTTTATGTTTTATGTGTAGATTAATTAATGTACTTAATTATAAATGCGAGTGTTTCTCTGTTTGTTACAGATAAATTCAATAACTATAGCTAGCAATATGACGTCTTGAATACCTACTATTTTTACACGACTCACGTAGGTAATACCAAGTTCACTATTTTAGATTTCCCAAATGATATCCCAGCCACTCTCAAGTATCAATGGTAATGAATTTGTACGCAGGGTATTTCTACAAGTTCGGAGCTTAGGTTTAAATAAAATGACATTGACAGCCGTCATTCAGTCTTTTGCAATTCAATCCTTTCCGAGAAACGTAACGGGCTGGCACTTGGCGAGTAATCGGCAGACGTGACGCTATGTGGCAATGGTCACCTTTATCTAGTCATGAGTGCACTGCACACTGCACAGTACGGTGGCGTTGCGTTATTCGCTGTGCTGGTTATTCGGCTTTCATAGGCCTCTTGATATTTTGCGCTGCTGTAGAAGTAGCTTAGACCAGCATGGAAACATGGCATTGAACAGGCTACTATAATGAAGATTTAGCGTACTACCTCGCGTTGATCGAGCGCAGACCTAACGTAATAAGCAGAGACAAACATAATAAGCATACTTTCCTTCCTATCCTACATTTTTAAATTGATTCCTGTACTGTTCCAGTCACAAGTAAAATTTGACATCCGTGGTTCTTGATTTATACTTGTCAATGTCAGATTTTGGTGATACCATTCTCTAGTAAAATTCGTACCGCGTAAATATGCCGATAATTTCACTGTACCTGTTGTAGGCCAAGCCATTCGGCAATCATGTCATAACTATTGCGATATCGCAAAGGTCATAATCGGTTATAGGGCGGAGACTGCGATTTCAAGTGCTTTCATTTGGCTTGGGCATGACAGGTTCTGCGAAGATTTATTGGGCAAAAAGGTCTTGTAAAAGGTGGTCCAGTCAGTCGTTGGGTGGCTCTTTGATGTTTTATTACTAGTGATTAACCCCAAACTTCTGTCTTCCTCGTATCGATGATACAAATATGTACTTTCTTAAAACCACATTTATTTATAAAGAAAATTTCAATGATGTAAACAACGTGTTGCGCGCATACCTAAAAGAACCTTGAAGATGGATGGATTTATAATAGGTAACAGGAACAGTTGGTAAAATAACAAAATTCAGCGGGAGAAATAAATATAATAAAATAATATGACAGCAGGTTGCTGTACGTGAATTATTTACTTATCTAAACCCAATTAGCAAGATGCCGCCATTTTACAAAATGCATAACATATTGTTACGTTATTAAAAACAGCCGTACAATTATGACCAAATTATGTAAATGGTTGTGCAACACTAATTGTGTTAGATCCACAATACATTTTGCAATTAAATTTGCATTTTAATTATTTATTTAGAAATTGAAATGTTACGTAGGTACATCTTAAAAATAAAACATAGGTAGTTGCCTGAATGCGTCTTTTCTTCTTCGCTTGGACGTAGGTACTAGAATCTTAGCAGTGATAAATACTTACCTATGGTCGGCTGTCAGTTGTATTGAGTTGTACGAGCACCTTCACGTGTGTGTGTCTCTTTCTAATACTATTTGTAATAAACAGATGTAAAACTGTACTGTATGCAATAAATAAATTCATTTCATTTCATTGAAGAAAATGATGGCGGTTTTTTGCAAAACCATTTAAGGAAATAGCTAGTTTTTAATTCAAATCAAGATAAACATTACCTACTTTCATTCCTCCACTCACATTTAGTGTCAAGCCCTCAAGTTATATTTTAAATACCAACTAATATTACAAAAATGTAGTTATTTGACGACCTCAGTAGCGCAGCGGGCGAGAGTCCGCCTGCGACGCAAGAGGTTACGGGTTCGATTCCCGCCTCGGAACAAATTTGTGTACGATCTGCAGAAATTTGTACCGTTGGTCTGGGTGTGTATGTATAATATAAAATATCTATCTATGTAAGTATATAATGTATTAAATATATCAGTCATCTAGTACCCACAACACAAGCTTTGTGTAGCTTACTTTGGGGCTAGATGATGTTGTGTGGATTGTCCAGCATTATTTATTATTATTTATTTCCCTATCTGGAAGGTCGTTGACTCCAGTGGTTGCCTTACAGCTCCAGTTCAAAGATATGCAGCACTTGATACATCGCCTTATTATCAGTGGCTGGATGTCGCAAGCTGCGCAAGCGCACTCACGGGATTAGGGTTGTCATTGTCACGTCTGTTACATACTGCTACGAGTATTACTTAAAAAATCTTGTTCTTCATAAACCTGGAAACAGAAATCTTCATCGTCATCATCATCAGCATGAAGAAGTCCACCGCTGGACATAGACCTCTCCTAAACAGAACTACAGAACAGAAAACTTCAAGTTCTCTGAAATGAATTTAGGAATCTTGGCCTATAAGCTTTAAATTTATTGCTTTCTTGGGCCCGATTTCGGCCACCATTCGGTCAAGGCTTATCTCACGATCACTACGTCTAGCCAAGTGTCCTGCCTACCCAAATCCATCAAAGTTTATCGCCCCCGACGTCGCTGCGTCGTTGTCGTAGATTTTCGCATGACGAAATTTTATTTTTGTGTGTATTTTAATATTAATAGTGTATTTTAATATTAATAGTTTATATTAGTGTGGATTCATTTGGGTGCCTTTTCTATGAATAAAAGTTCTTTCTTGCATAGCAAGATTTTCTTTAGGACTTTCTAGACGTCTCGGTATGAGTCTTACATTAACAGTCACTTAACCTACGTCTTTTATTGTTAGTTTATTATCCCATTAACAATGCTGGTACGTATCTAAATAGTATTCAAAGAGTGTACACTAATGGAACTTAAAGATGCACCAGTGATTCACGTACATTGGTGACATCAGAAATTCCTCTTTTACATAACCATATAAATTCCTCGACATCCGGAGGTAAGCTCAAGATTTAAAAATAACGGTGACTATAATATCACGGCCGTGCTTATATGTAGTTCCTATCCGGAAAGCGGGCTTTCATCTCATTGATGTGCACTGTTAAATGATCAGCCAAGGGTTCTTTCGACTTTTCTTGTAAGCAGTATTTGGCAAAAGCAGAATGCAACTTGCTGAACTATAGGTAACTACGGATTATTATTATTCTGTGGTATAAGGTATCTTAAACCTTTGTGTAGTAAAAAACTATAAAACTAATGAAAATGAAATCTAGTAAATTTGCAATTTACGTTGCAAAATTTTGTTTTGTCTTTTGCCGAGTGGCAAAAAGAGAATCTAACGGCACACTTGTGCATACATCTATCATAATGGTGGTCTATGTTTCTCGGCAACCGTAACCCTTAGGGAAAACATGTGACTTTTGAAACACTTTTTATTTATTTAAGCTTCCAGTGAGTAATACACAATTCTTACAAAAATAATCAAACAATGATGATACATTTCCTATGCTCTTTTAAGTTAGCCACAGCTAGCTATACTACTACTATTAGCACTTTTACACATAATTTAACTTTTTCCTGGATTGGCTAATTCATGTTAATGTCAGTACCTGCTTAATGTTACAAAAATAAAGAATTACTTAACGTAATGTCACTTCCGGAGCGAAGGAATGATGTCCTCTTAAAACACTTTAGATGTTAGGTTCTTTGAACTGTTTTTATTAAATGGGGTTTTAATTTGTTTTAGAGAAACTTAATCTGTATGAAATCCGTAAAGTACAGAGATTCATGGAAGTACTAAAACATTTATAGCACTTGGAAATTGAGGCAGTTTAATACTTCCATTCCAGAAGTGAATGTCTGTCAGCATTCACTTCTCTATTTCAAGTTTTGAGGTTATTGCATGGTTTTTAGCCTTTAAGTTATATTAATTTTCTAATCAACTATATTATTGTGTTGAATAGGGTTACCTATTTATATTTTATATCGCATGGCCTAATGTCATTTTATTTCTACTTGAATTTTAAGTGTTTTTTATCATCAACATCATCAAAAAAAGTCGTCTGTATTTTATGTTTGTTAACTCATAACTTTTTTTAGGTAGAAACTGAAAATGTTTTGAAGAAAACCGCCACCATTTTCTTTAAAACAAATGACGTCCGACTTGACTATGGTATAGACTGACTTGACTAAAAAGTATTTATACAAATCACTTGACCCTGGCAATTAAGTTTTTTCTGTCGAATGACGGACAGAACTATTTCAAATTCCTTGGGATAGTAGCCATAATGAAGAGAAGAAGTCGGTAAATTTAGTGTTTTTTTTTAATTTTATTTAAAGGGCTTTGTCGCTGGGCGACCACACTGCCCTATAATAAAACATCAAAATACAAAGTATAGGTAAACTATTGAATTGGAACTAGGAACTTAAACTATGAATAAATTCTTTTTGAATGATGTTTATCCTCGTGCTTGTAAGATTCCATTGTCTTTGTTAACATTCAAACATCCTTGCCTTACAAAGATATCGGAAAACAACACGTCAACTCTGCCATAAAGATGTAACGCACGTAGAGTTACAAATTAGAAATAAATATATTACTGAGCAAGAACAATTCAAGGCCAATCTAAAATAATAAACCGGAGCGATTCATATTAATATTACTTTGTAAAAAGAATCATTACGAAAGTAGGCATAAACATAAACATGAATTTTACGGGTTGGCAGTAAGATTCATGTTTATTCTTCAGGCTTGGTCACGCGGAACTGGCACCTAGATTTAATTAGCATTATTGTAATCAGTCTTTTCTTGAGTTGACATTCCACCTACTTACCTAAAAAGATTGTAGAGAGATTTGAGATGTGTTTTTTAACATCATTCGGTCATAGATGTGATATACAAAATATTTAAATTTTCTAAATGTTTTATCAAAAACAATATGTCCAGTATGTAAGAGTGCGCATAAATTATGAAAATCTTGGGAATTCCATATCAAATTATGTTAATACCCGACCGTTGATAGACGTGACTGAACGGTATTTACTACGCCTCTACGAATCTATTACTAGGTATGGAATGTATCAATCGTAGATTCACTTCCTAGTTTACTAATTAAATACATCATAAATTAATCGCTGTGTGCTCATGATTGTAAAATAACTCATCGGCTCTTTCCTAAAGAAATACTTCATCAATGTATTGTTTTAACTCTTTACTATAATCATCACTATCTGGGTCTATCGCTATCACTATTTGGGTATTATAATCTTTATATATCTTTATTATAATTCTTAATCACGAAATATGACTATAATGCATTCTATAGTGTTACTATCTCAAACGTTTTTCGAAGTGATCTTATAATCATCAAATTGCATGCTTATTAAGCTTATTAAACTTCATCATCTTTTACATATAAGTGTAATCCCATTTAAATTGTTATTGCTCCGGAAGCAGGCAGGAGGTTTTGCATAGTATTCGTGTTTGTCGTGGGCTGTGGACAAAGGTTCATAAATAACCACTGCCTCCTACCGGTGCGCGTGTGCCGCCATTAGCTTTGAGTGTTTATTTTAAACTTGATGAAGTGGTAGAAAGTTTTAAAGATTCTTTACATATAAGTTTAAATGCTTGGAAAGGTTTCTTTGTAATTGATCACAAAATTGTGTTGTGAAAACTTTTCGGTGTACTTTTTTGTGCTTAGCCTCTAACTTCCATTGGGGGAGTGACGTCATGAGAATATTGTTTTAATTCAATATCCGCAACATTGTCTCCCAACTTTCGATTAATGTTTGACACATGTCATCACAAGAGTTTGGTAAAACTCAAGTTTTCATTTTATAATTTTTTGGGCGTTTGATTCTTTTGGACATTCTCATTGCTTATTAAAATAATCATGATTTCTACCAGTTTTTATAAACAGCGTTTTTAAGCAGTTACATTTCGAAATAGGTGAGACAGCGACTGGTTTATTAAATTAATGAATGGCTCGCGATGAAGTGCGGAGTTGATTACGTAACGGTAGTTTGTATCGGCAAGTCTTTTTGGCTCGAACATGTGTTCAGCTTTCGTGGTTATGTCGATGGGAAAAAGTGATGTTTACTTGCTTATGGTCAAAACTTCGTCCCACAAAGCTTCACCTTTACTTTTACTTGTTTATTCATGAGATGTTAAAGATTACAGCGTCGCATAATAATTTTAACCTAAAACTAGAACCTACAGGAAATATTATAGCAATATAAGAGCACCGGTGGTCTAGTGGGAGTGACCCCGCCTTCCGATCGTAAGGTCGCAGGTTCGAATCCGGTCGTGCACCAATGGATTTTTCTATCGAAAAATTCATGTGCGCAATGCCAGTGCTCTTAAACGGTGAAGGAAAACATCGTGAGGAAACCAGTTAGTATTCTAACAGCGGCGATGGGCTTGCAACCTGTCACGTATGGAATACTAACTACTGCAAAATGTGGGTATGTGCCAAATGTAATGTTTGGACGTACCTCTGACTACCCCCCTTAGACATCCTCAAAGAATCTTGAATTAGTACCTACTTGGTACTGGGAGATCTGAAGGGATATCTACCGTGCCTGGGGATCAAAGTCGTGAAGCTGTTGTTGAAAACGATTTCGATCGGATCCTTTAGAATTTGTCACTCTTGCCCATATTTTGTTTGCTCATAAAGAAAAAAGACAGAAACTGTCGTTTCCTATTGCTGACGTTTCAAAATGATTTGAAATAGCCGCAATGGTCGTTCATTTTGAGATTACTGTATTGAGTTAAGGGTAGACCGAGATTCTTCCTCAAGATTTCTACGCTCTGGTTTTTACAATTCCAAAGAACTCGTTATTGGATTTTAATTCATCAACATGCTTGTGCAGAAACGTCGACCTTGGCTTATCGTGAGTATTTGCTAATGGCTCGGCGGACCGACGTCATAGATAGTGTGCTGATGCCGCGTGCCGATGGGGTGGGACCTTTTATTACTTCACTAATACAGCCTCCAGAACTCAAGCAAATAATCCTTATTCAATAACGAGACGGAAAATATTTTGGATTTCACTTGCGGCTTCTTGCGACTTCGGACTTGGACGGAGTTTGAATATAATTGTATTCAAATTCCGCCGACCCCTATGAAACTGGATGCTAAATATAAATAGGCAGATAGTAGGTACATTACCTACCTCTGAAAATCCAACTATATTATAAATAAAAAATTTATCAAGTTTAAAAAAAAAAAACTATAGAAATTAGATCTTTGCATATATTGTAGATGATTTCAATTTATTGTAGCAAAATATTCAACAAAATCTAGTCCTTAATCCTGATAAGGACCTCTTGGAATCTTGGACCGCGCAACTGGGAGCCTTATTTTTATCGACAACGTGCAAGCATCCGTGCTGAGTAGGTACTCTCAACACTATGTAGTGTAAGACGGAGACTCGTCTGTTTGTACACTAGATGGATGTGCCGTTTTAATTGACACACTGCTATTTAAATCTCTGTCATCTCGAGCGTTGCTCAGGGATTCAGGAATGATATTTCTATCCGGGTAATACCGGTATTACCTAGATACCGGCGCTGGCATGCGGTATTACTGAACACTTATCTCTAATCAGAGCTTACGTAGCCATTGAAGATAACACGCGTAATTGTTGTGGATCAAATTGTGATGAGTTTGACCGTTGTGTTGTAGAATTTAATTATTGAGTTTTGTTGTTTATTTTTTGCTTTGATCATTTATCATGGCGTCCACCGTCTACGTTGGATTAGTAAATAGAAAATGGTTGTTTCTTAAAATGTTTATCAACTTTTGTCGATGACCGTACCTAGGGGGAGTTTCAGCGTAGTTAAAGTTAAAACCGCCGCTAGAATGTTGAAGTTGTTTTTAGATTTGAAAATCGGGATAAATACATTATTAAAATGGCATATACATAATTTTTTTTTATGTGTATTTATTAATTTCATTTGTTTAAGTAAACGTGTGACCGCAATCTTAACTGGTTGTCTATACTCTATACGAACAATGTAAATAAATACCTACCATAATAATTAAGAAATTCTCTTAGTGACCCACAAATATTTGTATTTCAAACCAAGCAAAACACGTTTCGCAATGTGAACAGCATTGTCCCTCTTTAAAAGGACTTTGAATGTAATGCAATACGTATAGAATTATTTCGCAAACGCAGTCCCATTGCTCGAATTTCATTGTTCGGGCCGTCCTAGCTGCGAATGCCCATTATGTTACAATTAATCATTGTACGAATCTGAAACATATTAATTTGTTGGTAACACTTGTTTGTTTGTTTGTTTAATTTGCATGGGTTTTGTAAGTCACGTATCGCACGACATAGACATCGTGACTAAATAACGATATCACTTAGATATGATATTAACTAAAGCATTAGATAGGCTCACGATCGTACTCACCAGGCATGGCGGCCATTGTCTCAGATTAATTAATTTCCCTTGGTACCTACTCAAAGGCTTTTTTACGTCTATTATTAGACTTTTTCAGGATGAATTTCATGACTTTTTTATACAACTGGCTGATAGAACTAGCAGATGGCCCACCATTTAAGAGTAGTAGAGCTCTTTGTGAAGGGCTCGTCCGGGGAAGTACTACCACCACGCCTTTTTCTGCCGCCAAGCAGCAACACTGTGTTTCGGTTTGAAGAGTGTGGTCGCCGGTGTAATTACAGGCACATGAGGCTTAACATCCGTATGCCTCAAGTTGATGGACGCAGGGCAGTGCATCGTAGGGCACGTTCCTATTGTGCGTGACCTACGGGGCAATGTTTTGTTTATAGGTGATGGTTACCACTTAACATCAGGTGGGCCATCTGCTTGTTCCATCAGCTAGTTGTATAAAAAAAAAAAACCTGATGTTAAGTGGTAACCATCACCTATAACAAAGCATTGCCTCGTAAGTCACGCACGATAGGAACGTGTCCTACGATCACTGCCCTGCGCCCATATCAACTTGAGGCATACAGATGTTAAGCCTCATGTGCCTGTAATTACACCGGCGACCACACTCTTCAAACCGAAACACAGCGTTGCTGCTTGGCGGCAGAAAAAGGCGTGGTGGTAGTACTTCCCCGGACGAACCCTTCACAAAGAGCTTTACTACTCCTAAATTTCTTAATTGTCTAATTTTCACATTTTCTAACTAGATGTTTTTTTTGTCTGTAGGAGTCCCCCGAAGTCCGCATGGCAATGCCGCACCCCCGCGCGCCTGATCCCTTGGCGCTGGCTGCCTACTGGGCGGAATACGAGGACTTGTGCCGGCAGATTAGCCCTACAAACAACCACGACGATGACGACAATAACTACGAAGGTAGGATTTACGAGTTTCTTGGAATGCCCGTTGGCTTGAACAGTGCCCCAGGAAGTGCAGAAACACATTCAGTGTTGACAACAAGTTTGCAAAATGCTATGTATTTTAGCTATTTTGGTTTCTGTGGTTTAAAAATTAAAGAGCAAGAACTTGTCACTTACCTAATTGCCAGTGAGATCATTGTGGTTACCTGTGTGGTATTTAAATAAGTTTTACATCATTCGTATTTTTTTACTATTTGACTTTAGAACTTACTTAATTCGTATTACATCCGTGTATTTTCTAGGCTTGGCACCAAAACGTTGTTTTTACTTCATATTCATGAATTCACTTTCTATGGCACAATTTTTTTTTTAATTTATTTAAAGGGCTTTGTCGCTGGGCGACCACACTACCCTATAATAAAACATCAAAATACAAATACACATATCAAACCTCTACATACTTGCATGTTCCATTCAAGGAATTTGAATACAAGGTTCCATTACATAGAATATTTCCAATTGACAATATGACAAAGAATATACCTATACTCTCTGACGAGAGCAATATGAGATGTTTCAGAAGAATAGTAGATCGACCAGCAAAAAAAAACAACACTACCGTAAAAAAACACCGTGGATGGCTGTAGTGGGCGGATTCAAGCAGAAAATGCATAATAATATATGATTATGTTATCTCTTCTATGCCGGAACAATCGAAAAGGAAACTTCAGTTTCCTGTACGTACCTACAACGCCATCTAAGTGTCGATTAGGAAACATTATTTTAAGAATGTAGATACATACCTTATTTATCTATCAGTAAACACACTCTGTATTCAACGTCCTCACTCGATTTCTTTTTAATAAAAGGTGTTTTTGTGTAAAGAGGTCCGCAGACGCATTAGGCCTTGACTTGTGCTGGTTCACGTATTCGACCTTCGTGTATGGTTTGTGTGGAATTTTAATTCCCATGCCAATCTTTAGTTCTAACATAAAGTACTGTCGATGATAAAACGCCTAAATGTTAGGAGTACCATTTTACGAAATCGTGTGTTACAAATAAATTTATTTCATTTTTATTATTTTAAATTAAATGTGTTGAAATTGGTAACTTTTTTTTTTATGCCATTCCTTTTTATGAGGCATCAGACTTTTACTTGCTTTTATTTTTGTGATCGTGAAACGTAAACTGTACCTAATTACAAGAAGGGTCAACTCGAGCTCGAAAAAGGGCCTTGCTGTTCAAATCGTCAATGAGTATTCTATTCATTACTAGTACAGGGAATATAATTATATATTTATTAATCATGAAAATAAAAGCCTTTTGTCGCTGACTGTCGCCACTAAGTAGGTACCTATTGTATAATAAACACAAATAAGTACGATACGTCTTGTTCTCTTAATTGCTAAATAAACACTAGTTTTTTTTCTGTTTTCTAAATTCCAACACATACTTAAAATAATCACAAATAGAAGCAAATATTCATAAAATAAATAAGAAATTTGTCAGAGATAAACATCTTCAGACACCCTACTTCTTCCTTCTACCTTTGTCTTCTCGTTCTCAGATGTTACAAATTATGTATAACAATTCTGTGGCTAAGTAGGGGGCTGAAACAGCAAAAATCTAACATAATAGGTTAAAAAAACTGCCCAGCCATTGTAAATTTTTCGTCAATTTTTTCAATAGTTACCTACAATATATCGACATGCACTACGGTACGGCCACTTCACTACCACTACTTCGTAAGTCATCGTGAAAAATGTAGCATGTAAACAAAATCAGGTTCGCAAGGCCGGCATAGCCGCGGTCGCGTTACACCATCCAGGCCATTTGGACAGCTCGTTGAATTCATTTCCTAAACTGGTTTAAATTCTTTCCTACTATTGGATTCAGTTGCAAAAAACGTACAGGTATTTTGATTTTGGGACATTCAAATCAAATAAAATTCGAATTTCAAAAATCGAAGCCGCTGAGGGAACGGATTGCTTGGGGTCGCATCACGTCATTAAAATAAAAGTACACCAAACTTTTTGATAAGTAAATTTTGCAACAGGTGCAAGAATAAGGTACTAATGATACCCATATTTTCAAATAACTTTATTTACTTATTAGTACGGTATATTTATTATACCAGTGAAGTCTACCGATATTTTTGGAAATAAATATTTGTGTTTTTTTGTTTATGTATGCCGTCATATCTAGTTATATTATAAGAATAACTTAATATCGCGGTAATTCTGCGCCTGCTCATAACAACCATAATTTAAAACAGAACTATTGCGTCTTATAAAATACAGTTGAAATCGATACTGCGAATAAATTGTGACGCATAGTTTATTTGGCGAAAATATTGATGTTCTTATAATAATAATATTAATTTATTGTTCAACATAGGTACCTATAATAAGTTCTTGTTTTTATTGTTGTTGTTTGTTTGTTTTTATTATTTTTTTTTTACTTTTAGTATATGGTATTGTTCTGTATTTAGGGATTAATTCAATGGAACACAGCAAATCACATGAACTAATACCATAAATAAATTAGAATGAGAATAAATACCATATACTAAAAGTAAAAAAATAATATTAAAGTCAATCAATAAAGTTAATGGACCATAAATCATGACGCGATCCTCCAGAAAGTACTCAACTGCCCATTTAGAGTCTTCAATTTCACAATAATTAAAATAACCATAAACTAGCAATTCTAACTAATTGCCTGCAAAATGGTTCAACTGTAATTTTGCCTAGAAATAACTGTGTGTTCCTTTTACCTACATTGGGAACGATTTGATGCACTTATAACTAACTAGCTATCAATATTAACCTATACTTTTCATTTAAATTAAAAATAGATATGACGTCAATGAAAACAAACGTCGCAAGGGCTACTGAGATAAATAAATTAATGCTGGACAATCCACACAGCACTATCTAGCTAGCCCCAAAGTAAGCTACTCAAAGCATGTGTTATGGGTACTAGATAACTATAGGTACCTACTTACATATATAGATACATACTTTTTATTAAACATAGAAAACACAACATACCAACCAGATCCTAGTAAATACCGACTGGTTAATTAAAAACTGGTAAATTTATTTATTTTAGTGGTAGATTGAAAACGGATGTCTACAAACGCAGTAAAAGATGACAAAAATGCAGGTGCAACAACTATTTGCAACCATGAAGTTATTTGTCCCGTTTTTATAAGGCCACCTTTTTTTACTTTAGTAATTAATCGGGTTGTTTGTACAATGAATTCGAGTGCTATTTCGTTCTTGTCAATAGTTCGATCGAATAGCGTCGATTGACGACCTCAGTGGTGCAACGGGCGAGAGTCCGCCTACAAACAAATCCGGAACTTTGTGTACGATCTGCAGAAATTTGTTCCGTTTGTCCGGGTGTTTTCTATGCATAATAAAAAATATCTATATATGTAAGTACATAATGTACCTATTAAATATATCAGTTATCTAGTACCATAACACAAGCTCAAGCTTTGAGTAGCTTACTTTGTGGCTAGATGGTGCTGTGTGGATTTTCCAGCATTATTTATTGTACCTATTTATTTATTTAGTCCACTTCGTCTTCGTTACACGTCATTGTCGCATTCCTCAACAGGTTTTGTGTAAACCGGCCGTTTCGACGAAGCTCTCGCGAATTCTTCACGTGGTCATAAAGCCCCAATTTCTTATGAAACTGTTAACGTCATATTATCAAGTTTAGCGGTGCAGGTCCCTTTTTAACTGAATAATAATATAATAATGAGTTTATCCCTATGGTCCCTAGTTTATCCTTATACCTTGGAGCGAGGTTGGTCACTCACCGTTCGGTTTCAGAGGAACTGCTGGTTTTAGTATTATTATCTCTCATGTTACGGTTTGCACTGAAGATAATTTTCTTTTTATTCTATAGTTTTTATTTTTATAATTATCGTTAAGTGACGAGTAAAATGACAAGTGAGGGGTCAACAGTGGAACGCATAATTATCTTGAAAAATGGTTTTTCATGTCTTGATTTTTTAATGGTCATAAGTAACGCTTGTATTCCTCTGATTTTCCGCAGACGTTCATAGGCTAAAATTATTTTAACAATTTTCTATAAAAAATTTGTTTGTTCAATTATTTTAAAAGAAAGTTGTATTATGTTTACTTTATTTACCCACTTCTTCTTGCTTTTCTGATTTTTTTATTTTATGTTTACATAAAATGTCACGTACGTCATTATGATGGGTAACGGCAACCGTTATTTTGATCTTAACGGGTTGTCGGTAGATGTTATGGATGTTTGAGGAAATATCACATCACTGGAGGCATTTCTGAATTATTGTAGCTCTTGGAAAAGCTGTAAATACTTCAATTAGTAAGCAGTTAATTTTGATTTTCCTTATAAATATTTTTAATCGTAGCGGTATCCAATATTGTCAACTTACCTACTTCAACTTACTTACGCTATTATTATTATAAATGCGAAAGTTTGTAAGTACGGATGGATGGATTTGGATACAACTTGGCAGAGAGATTGATTATAGTCTGGAATAACACATAGGCTAATTTTTATCCCGTGGGAATTACCGGAATTTAAAACTACGCGGATGAAACCGCGGGGCGCTACTAGTAGTTAATAAAACTGTTTTGCAATATTTCCAACTAGCTGGTACCCGCGACTTCGTCTGCGTACTTTTAATCTCTTCATCTCTTTTTTTCGCAATAAAAGGTAGCCTATGTTCTTTCTCAGGGTCTAAAGATTGTCTGTGCCAAATTTCATCAAAATCGGTTGAGAGGTTTAAGCGGGAAAGCGTAACAGACAGACAGACAGACAGACAGAAAGACAGACAGAGTTACTTTCGCATTTATAATATTAGTTGGGATTAGCAATTTGTTTTTGAGTCATAGAAAAACACGTGTTCTTGGAAGGTGGAAGAAATTATTTTAATTTAGTCATCGAGATTATTTCATCAAAACATATTTCATAGGTTATTATGCTAAACGCTTTGAAGCGCATCAAGATAGGAGGTATATGATAAAGTCAAAGAAATAAATTAAATAAAACAAACAGTACTAATCCGCTAAACTTATCTGTGTAAGTTAAACTAATGTAGACTCGTGTGTGCTCAAAAATAAAAACTTTTTTTTTTATGTAAAAGGTAGGCAAACGGGCTAACGGCCCACCTGATGGTAAGCGGTCACCGTCGCCCATAAACAACAACAACACCAGGGGCGTTGTCAGTGCGTTGCCTACCCTGAAAGACTATTAAAATTTTTCTTGAAGCTTTTCAAGTTAAATCTTGGCGGGAAAACCTCTGATGGTAACTCATTCCACAGCCTGTGGGTATGGGGAAGAAATGAGCGTGAGAAACGGAGAGTACGAGAGACCCAGGGTTCCAAAATGTGTGGATGAGCTCGATCCCCGTGGCGGGAGGAGCGGTGGTAAAATCTCGACGCTGGGATAAGGTCGAATAGCTCCTCCGAGCATTCCCCGTTGTACAGCCGACAAGATTTCGACACATTTTCGCTTACACTTTACTGTGTGTTTTGACTTACGCTTCACTTTGCAGGGGGAAGTAGGTACAGCCAAAGAATTAAAGTTATAAAGTTATTTAGTAAGTAAGTAAGTTAGGTAGTAGTAAGTTAGTTAGTTTTGTGATAAAGTTTATTTAAGAAAATCATAACGGTTTTACTAAGCTCAACTTGTTTTTTTTTTTGAATTTCTGAACTCTGTAATATTGATTTCAGCGTTGAATACGATGCTCAAAAATTACTTACAAAATTTACATACTATGTAAGACTCCAAAAAAGACTCATATTATTATCTACATCGTAAAATGCATAGGTATTACAATTACCATTGCAAATGTGACCCTGAAAGGTTTGTTTACTCTTCCAGCGTGTCCGTCCACTGAGGCCGGCGGCGCCGGCGCAGGCCAATCGCCGGGGACCCGTTACAGCGAATGAGATTCTCGCTAACGGGGCTCGATAGGGATGCCCGTTTTAATCGTATCAATTCGTATCGATGGTTTGGTGACCTAATGCTGATTAGAACCCGATTCATGTGATTGATTCCGGGTTGCCGCGCACCTCTCCAAAGTTACGATTGGTATGCACAAATATTTCGAAATGCGCCTTTTATACCAATAAAACTGCCAAAGTATGTTGTTTGTTATATTTTCACGTCTAAGCTGCGTTTGCTGACATTTCAGACAGTGATATCTATAAATTTTATGACGACCTCTGTGGCGCAGCGGGCGAGAGCCTGCCTGCGACGCAAGAGGTTGCGGGTTCGATTCCCGCCTTGGAACAAATTTGTGTACGATCTGCAGAAATTTGTTCCGATGGTCTGGGTGTTCTCTATGTATAATAAAAAAATATCTATCTATGTAAGTATATAATGTATTAAATATATCAGTTATCTAGTACCCATAACACAAGCTTTGAATAGCTTACTTTGGGGCTAGATAGTGCTGTGTGGATTGTCCAGCATTATTTATTTATTTATTTATTATTTATTTGATTCGAAGATTTTTTAAGGTACCTAGTGACGATTGGTTTAGTTTGTACTTTGTTGCCGCCTAAATAATTATAAAAATTAAAAAACTCGACTGCCTGAGTTAAATGGATGAATACAAAATTTAACCGTTATCACATCACTTTCATTCGCAATATAAAAAACAAAACCTATAAATATAGAGATTAAAAAGATTTAAAAGTGCAATGTGAAATATACTGTCGTCGATATAATTGATTACCTTTTAAAATTGATTAATCACAAAGTATTTATATGCCGCATGTAAAGTGAGAGTGAGAACACAAGCTAATAGCTAACTAAACTTATAATGCGGCGATATAAAAACCCCACCATAATCACCGCTTCTCCATAATTATCGCAAGAGTACATATTAGCAGTTCTGTTACAAAAACAGACATTATGCCAAGCGTGATACATAAACACGACATGTTACCTCAGACTTATATATTTATCCGGTATATAGCGCAGTAAATAGTAGTACAGCTCTTAGAGAAGGACTCTTCCGAAGAACTACCACCTAACTACCACTATTTCTGCAGTCATGCAGCACTGTGTGCTCGTTCTAATTGTTACAGTTCCGGTTTCTGAAAGCTCGATCAACGCTAATCGGCTGTCAAGTCACTTGCTATCTCTATCTAATTTGAAGTAAAATCTGAAATAGAAAGTGACTTAACAGCTGATTAGTGTTGATCGGGCTTTCAGAAACCGGGGTTATTGATTTAAAAGTGACAACGGTAGAAGTTATGATCCATACAAAATTAAATAAAAAAAATACAAAATTCGGCGCTAACTAAACATCTTAGTTATTTTATTTACATTGAAAGTCAGACATTTTTTATATGTTAGGTACAATAAATATTATTCTGATTCTGTCTATCTCTAAAATGCATCGTCTTATCAAGTGTGGATAGGTATAGATTATAGATATGATCAATTTAAGCAATCACCTACATTAACCTACTTCTTATAATGATAACTAATCAGTTTTAATGAGTGCTGTGCAACCTTTTATCTGGTGACCTAGTTTGTTTATCGAGGCCTAGCAAACGAAATTGGAACTGTAAAAGCAGGTCCTCAATAACTGATGACCGTAGTAGTCCTTAGATGTCCTTCAACTGTTTCAGAATATTATAGGACTTCTCCATCATGAACCTCGGAAGTTATAAAGGACTGCATCAGGGAATAGGCAGCAGCTTCTTCTGAGTGCATAGCACCAATACTTCTTCTTATTCTTGTTGTCTCACTATTTCTTCAGCGATCCTGCCAAGTATTATGATTACGGCAAACGATAACTTTCTTATTTTTTATTAAAATAGTTACATAATCTACATATTATTTATTAATAGTATTTACAAATTATACTGAATACACTTGAAATAGTTGAGCCATCTTTAAACTGCAAATGTTCTAGACTAGAGGTAAGTCAGCTGATCCAAATCACCGCTAATCGGAAGCGTGCGTCGCCTGAGACGGTGGTATAAAACAAAGTCGCGTTCTCTGTCCCTATGTCCTTTTGTAAGCTTAAATCTTTAAAACTACGCAACGGATTTTGATGCAATTTTTTTTAATAGAGTGATTCAAGAGAAAGGTTTATATATATAATAAATGCATGATATGTGCACCCGAGCGAAGCAGGGGCGCGCGGGCGGGTCGCTAGTATAAAATAAAATGAATTATGTAATCAAAGTACCCAGTTCCCATGCCGAATGTCAAAACAATTAAAATAGTTGCGTCGGTCGCATAACCTAAAGACCTACGAATAAAATTCGTAGCTTTGGACCGATAAGTCCGTTGTTGCTATCTCTTTTCTTTTATATGAAAGTGACAGTAGTTAGTATATTTTACAAAGCCGCTTTAAAACAGCTGAGAAAATTTATAATAGCCTTTTTTATTGTAGAAAGAAACAGCTACATAAATTAATTGTGATTACAAAAGTGTTATCCAAGAATTTTTTTAGTAAGAAACCTTATTGAGCATATCAAAACATTTTTTCTCTCACATTCTAGTTCACTTGACCTTTTAATAATCCTCTATTGCCCAATATTGCATTGCTCAATGGATGGATATCAATCAACACTTCTACATGGCCAGGTGTTTGGCAGGACACACCTTCGATTTGAATCTTTATGTTAATATCTCTTTCAATATCTTGATGTCGAGACCGAATTGCTGTATCATGTCTCAAATTTACGCGAAAGAACCCTTCTAATCGTTACACAGGGTGGTCTTTTGAGAAGGGCGGTGATGGTCAAATCCGAAATCACAAGAGAAGACGACCTCAGTGGCGCAGTGGGCCAGAGTCCTCCTGCGACGCAAGAGGTTGCGGGTTCGATTCCCGCCTCGGAACAAATTTGTGTATGATCTGCAGAAATTTGTTCCGTTGGTCTGGGTGTTTATGTATAATAAAAAATATCTATCTATGTAAGTATATAATGTATTCAATATATCAGTCATCTAGTACTCATAACACAAGTTTTGAGTAGCTTACTTTGGGGCTAGATGGTGCTGTGTGGATTGTCCAGCATCATTTATTTATTTATTTATTTAATTTTCGAAATCGGACCAGTAGTTTTTGAGCATTCGTTACATACGAATTCCTCTTTTTATTATTACTTGGTGTAGAAAATAAAAGTAAAACAAAAAAAACGGAATACGGAGGTGTACGTCCAGTATTGTACCTACCTCCTCAGCAGGCTGATAATGATGATAAAGCTATAAAAACTTTACATCTAATTTACCACGCCCTCACAATCTAATTTTATTGACCTTACACATAAATGTAGGTACCTATTTATATTTTTTATAGTCTTCGCATCGTAAAGTTTACGAAACAAATCACACGTCCATGGGTAATTTGATTTACATTTCGACATTGACACAGGGGCTTTAGTCACATGACCAATTCAATCGCGTTTGCGTTTAGATCGCGTTGTGACGTCACACGGGACAGAGGTGCCCATGATAACGTTTTGACGTTACACGGTTTGAGACAAGGAATCTCCTAAGTCATAGAATAATGTCACAGTAGGTTATACTCATGCCTGATCCAAACCTTTGATTTTTTACCCTTCAAATCAATACTCCATGTACGAAACAAAACATACACTATATTATGCATACAGACATTTAGTTGAGAATTAAAAAAAATACTGACAATGCTCCACTAGCAGCCCAGCACCAGATAATTTATATCAACAAATTGTAGTCGGTTTAAATTAGACTAATTTGACCGCTAAAGCGTGTATAGGCGTGGGAACGGTTTCATAAATGTTTTGTTTATATTTCACTAGCTGGTACCCGCGACTTCGTCTGCGTACTTTTCGCAATAAAAGGTAGCCTATGTCCTTTCTCAGGGTATAAAGATTGTCTGTGCCAAATTTCATAAAAATCGGTTGAGAGGTTTAAGCGGGAAAGCGTAACAGACAGACAGACAGACTTACTTTCGCATTTATAATATTACTACCTGGTACCCGCGACTTCGTCTGCGTACTTTTAATCTCTTCATCTCTTTTTTTCGCAATAAAAGGTAGCCTATGTTCTTTCTCAGGGTCTAAAGATTGTCTGTGCCAAATTTCATCAAAATCGGTTGAGAGGTTTAAGCTGGAAAGCGTAACAGACAGACAGACAGACAGACAGAGTTACTTTCGCATTTATAATATTAGTTGGGATATAAGTAGGGAATAGCATAATATTGATATTATCAATGTTTATAAAATTTGTACGGTGATTAGGTCTTTTTCAAGGCTTAACACCTGTATTCCTCAAGTTGATGTATGAGCAGTGCATCTGTGCATCGTAGTGCACGATCACTTGCGATGCAATGTTTATCACTACATAGTATAAAACAAAGTCGCTTTTTCTGTCCCTATATCCCTATGTCCCTATGTATGCTTAAATCTTTAAAACTACGCAACGGATTTTGATGCGGTGATTCAAGAGGAAGGGTTTATCCCAACTAATATTATAAATGCGAAAGTAACTCTGTCTGTCTGTCTGTCTGTTACGCTTTCCCGCTTAAACCTCTCAACCGATTTTGATGAAATTTGGCGCAGACAATCTTTAGACCCTGAGAAAGAACATAGGCTACCTTTTATTGCATAATATTCAAATTAAAAGTACGCAGACGAAGTCGCGGGTACCAGCTAGTATGTAATAATACATGCATGATATGTGCACCCGTGCGAAGCAGGGGCGCGCGGGCGGCATACACATATACATAATATAATGGTTACCACTTCACATAAAGCTGGCCATCTGCTTGTCCGATTAGTGAGCAGTTCAAAAATGTTTATAATAAATACAAAAGCGTGTTTATGGCTGTGATAAAGCCCCGAAGCAAGCATAGAGTTGTACCACTACTGGTAGGACAGGACAGGTGTTGTGATGCGAGCAGGTACCACGGCCTCCGGCCATGTCCACCTGCGGTTGCGTAGCGTTACGACTACTCCATCATTTGACGGTCATTCTGCACTTACCACCAACACTAGACAGCTACATTACGTATACACTTGCTATTGCTATCTTATTAACATCCATTGAATCGTGAACGAAGTGTAGTGTTCAATTATATTTTAAAATAAATTTAAAATTACCTATTCAAATATTATTATTAATTTAATTCAGCTTCGTAGTAAAGTTCGCCATTGACGGATACATCTCGGAGGACATCATCATCATCATCAATTATATTTTAGACATACAAATTTATTTATTTAACTACAAACCTGAAAACCTGAATGATACGCTAAGATCAGTGGCTATCAATACTCGATACCAACTAGGTTGGAATCTTGACAGAAATCCTAAAGTAAGTCAAGTAAACAGTGATCCTAGTGATTTTATTGAATAAATACATTCAATAAAACCACAAGGATCGCTTTGAAACGTCTTAAAGCTGGTAAATCTAGGTTCCAGTGGTAGTTCCTATATGTTTTCTGTCAATGTTTTGTCAAAATTCTTATAAAATTGAGAATGTGAATTAAATTGAGTGTATCTACTTACTGCCATAAGGAAACATTATTTTTGAATACTCTATGATTATTACATATTATTCACAATTTAGAGCTTTAACTTAAATGAGAGCTTTAATTTAAAATCATCAGGACACAGTACATAAGATAGCAATAGGTAGGAAAACCTATCACAATTCTATCAAAGCACGGAGTTAAACCCCACGTAGAGTATTAAATAGAAAGTCTAATAAAAATAGTAAAATCATTTGCGAACAGTGAAAGGAAAATTAGAGGTTTTGATCTCATATGATTTCATTGATGTTATAAATACATACATTTATATCATTATAATTGCATTAACACATTCAATACAAGATCTTATGTTGTTGTTATAAAGTCGGAAACATCTTGAGTCATATACCTTGTAATTTAATGCTGTAATATAAATTTTGATTGATTAAGTTCATGTAATAGGATAAACACATTGAATGTCGTAATCGTAAGTCTTTGCACTCAATATTTCTCGATCATTATCGAGTGAAACGGCGAAGAAAAACATTGTGAGGAAACCAATTTATTATCATATTTGACAGCCTACGTAGCTCAGTTAGTAGTAGCTCTGCCTTCTGCGCCGTAGGTCGTGGGTTCGATTCCCACCGTGAACAAACATTTGTGTGATGAACATAAATGTTTGTTCTCTGTCTGGGTGTTATATAATATTATAAGTATGTATGTACAAAAAAAAAAGTATTATAAGTAGTATATCAGCTATCTGGTTCCCATATTACAAGCATAAGCTTAGTTTGGGGCTAGATAGTACTGTGTGAAAAGTCCACCAATATTTATTTATATTTATATTTATCAACGATGGGCTTCTGAAACCAACCTTTTTTTTATACAACTAGTTGATTGAACAAGCAGATGGCCAACCTGTAAGTGGTAACCATCACCTATAAACAAAGCATTGCCTCGTAAGTCACGCACGACAGGAAAGTGCCATAGGATGCACTGCCCTGTGAGAATCAACTTGAGCCATACAGATGTAAACCTCATGTGCCTGAGTGTAATGACGCCGGTGACCACACTTCAAACCGAAACACAGCGTTGCTGCTCGGCGGCAGAAAAAGGCGTGGTGGTAGTACTTCCCCGGGCGAGCCACACACAAAGAGCTCTACTACTCTAGCTCTCCGTGCTAGATACATAGGTACAATCTACAATATAATTCTTAATTAACAAAACCATTTTAGATGTCAGAAGAGAAATTACAATATAGATAAAAATACAATTTTACCTGAGTATAATGAGTAATATAAAAATATTAATTTATTTATCACTACATAGTATAAAACAAAGTCGCTTTTTTTGTCCCTATGTCTTCATGTCCCTTTGTATGCTTAAATCTTTAAATTTCAAATTTTATTTATTAAGATGTCACGGATCCATACACAATTACACCTAAAACTACGCAACGGATTTTGATGCGGTTTTTTTAATAGATAGAGTGACTCGAGAGGAAGGTTTATTTGTATAATACATGCATGATATGGGCACCCGTGCGAAGCAGGGGCGCGCGGGCGGGTCGCTAGTTCATTATAAAAGAAAGGAAGGCGTTTTATAACAGAAAAACTCACTGGTGCACCTCCGGTTTGAACGTACCGACCTTACGTTCACATGGAGGACCCCCTGGACCACCAGACTCTGATCTGATAGCCTATAACAGCCTGTTCATAAATAGCTGTATAAACGATTGAGTAGATTACTTATTAATCACAATTCTCATCAAAAAAGCTGTAACCAGTTATTGCGGATCACACTTCCGCATTCTTCATTTTCTTTTTTGGACGCGCCGAGAATTTCATCTTGTAGGTAGGTGTGTATATTGTTGCAAGTTATTTTTAACCTTATTGATATTCTGAATAAAACAATGAGAAGGCCGCAATCACCTAGAATCCTTAGTTTTGTAAGACTTTCTTTTTGAGGCACGCACGATGTCATTCTTTGGGGTTTTGGAGTTTGTCTTTTGTTTTACTTATAGTTGTATTTTTTTACAAAAATAATAAACAACAGCCAAGTAAAAGCGTGATAAAAAGCTTGTCTGTGATACCGCATTTTTGTGTGTATGTAGGCAATCATTTAAATTGTGTGTAATCATTTAAAAAAGGCAATTTATTGTTATAGACAGATATCAGTATAAACATAAGGCTGGCTATCGGCTTTCATAAAAAGCCCTTATTTTATAGAAACGTCGTTTGGTGCAATATAATTATAAATATAACAAAAGAGTATACATATTAATTGCTCAGCGCATTAGGTTTGCGATTCAGATTGGCAATGCAGTAGTGTCTTGAGGACGGTTCCTGATTTGGATCAGTTTATGTATCTCTACATCACTTGCAATGGTCTGCAGATAGCTCAACAGTATTGTGTATTACAAAAAATAATAATAGTTTTTTATTAGTCCTATTTGTATGGGCCGATTAAACGTCATTTGTCTTCAAAATATGTACACAAATACCTGATAGCTTTATTGTCTACCGTCATTGTTGATATAAATCTGCATAATGGCGTGTCATAACAATGATGTGCTATGATGTAAGCATTGTTAGATGACGGCCTTATCATCCAGCTCATCATCATTACGGGACATTGACGACCTCTGTGGCGCAGCGGGCGAGAGCCTGCCTGCGACGCATGAGGTTGCGGGTTCGATTCCCTCCAAGGCGGGCAAATTTGTGTACGATCTGCAGAAATTTGTTCCGATGGTCTGGGTGTTCTCTATGTATAATAAAAAATATCTATCTATGTAAGTATATTATAATGTATTAAATATATCAGTTATCTAGTACCCATAACACAAGCTTTGAATAGCTTACTTTAGGGCTAGATAGTGCTGTGTGGAATGTCCAGCATTATTTATTTATTTATATATTTATTGGAGCTGGTGCGTGTCTGATTTGTGATGATATCAAACTAGGTGTTATCAACTTTACTCAGCTGCGTTTCGCTCATGCTATTTGTTTGTGTTCTAGGTCTAGTCTTGAAAGCTGGTTTCATGTGGGATTGTAGAACTCCAACGGAAAACATGATTTTGAAATTAACTTCGCTACATTTTCTGCCGGTTGGATCTAAGTTGATTCAACATTAAGTTATTTTTCCGCAAGAACATTATTACGTATGCACTTAGGTAGTATAAAAAACTACCTATCATTTATTTTCATTGTTATAAAGTAGGTATTCAGATAACATGACACACTATAACACTTATTGAGGTCATCGTTCTACATAGGTAATATCTAGTAGGTAAGTATAGGAACCTACTTTACTTATACATTTGGATCGGTATACATTGTGTCTACATGTGGTTTGCCACTAAAATAAATAAATATTATAGTCATTCAACTATATTTCCTGTATACTAAGTATACCTACTAACAATGTAGGTACCCTAAAAGCAGATGGCGCATATTAAGTTATGTCGGTAATACTCCACTCTACCCTACAAAGCATTGCTCAGTAAGCGCTAGTTCAGACACGGCGGGAACCGCGCGATACTAACATATAGATTACTAACTAACTCATATAAGTTAGATTACTAACTAACTCATATAAATAAGACCCGCGCGATTTTCATGCGATTCTATAATCGCGCGGTTCCCGCCGTGTCTGAACCGTGTCTTAGTCATGCACGATATGAACCCTAGGTCCATCATCTTGTTCCACTGGTAATGGTTACAACACCCTTTAAACAAACACAAGCAACGCTCTGCTTGGCGACAGAAATAGGCGTGGTGGTAGTAGTTACACTTACCCGGAGTAACAACAGAGTCAGCTTTACTCTCTTACGTTACTTTCCGATAATCTGATAATCCAGCTGGCCTAGATTTTTAGATCGCCTTTCAAGAACATGCTTAACTAATGCGAATTCTCCAGACTTCATCATCACTATCACTATCACTACATAGTATAAAACAAAGTCACTATCTCTGTCCCTATGTCCCTAAGAGCTAATGTGACTCTCGCTCGCACGTTTTAACTTGTTGAAGGATATAAAACCACTACTCCTATTTTCGAAAAATCGCAATCAACCATTTTGTGTGCAATCACATTGCACACAGTTTGGTAAAAAAATCATTTTGATTGATGCAAGTTTTCCTACTCAAAAGTTTGCTTATGTACAAAAACTAGAAAAGCAAAATTGTGTTTAGTGATTTTATATCTTTTAAAATGTCAAATCGTGCGAGCGAGAGGTAAATCAGGTATTGTCATCGCCTTAAATCTTTAAAACTACGCAACGGATTTTGATGCGGTTTTTTTAAATAAATAGAGTGATTCAAGAAGAAGGTTTATATGTATAATACATGCACGATATAGTAGAAAAACAATGTGCACCCGTGCGAAGCAGAGGCGCGCGGGCGGGTCGCTAGTAAATTATTAAAAAAAGATATTCATTTTTCAGCGATAACAAAAATAATGGCCCAAAAATCAACTAGGCCGATAAACTGCGATCTAAGCTCGGTTCCACTCCTACATTAACTTGACTAAATTAAAAAGCCTTTCATCGTCTTTTTGATAATGGTTTAACCACGAATGGGTGCATGGCTGGCCTACTTGTGTCAGCTAAAATAATAATAGGTAATTGTCCAAATTTGTCTGCCACCTACGCGAGGCTAAGTACTGAGCGTAGGCAGGATTATTCATCATATTCCATCATAACGGCTATTACAATGACTTAGAGGCTATTTTTCATTAAATCTTCCTATTTTGGCCTCATTTGTTCGAATGAAATAAGGTCCGTTCATATTTTTTGTGCAGTGAAGTCATGGTCTGAATTGGATTACCTAAGTAATAGGTGCTTTTTGTGACTTGTGCTCAATTTAGATAATTGCTTATAATGCCACTTTGATTTGCAGAAATGGATAAACAAAACCCACACAGATGAAACATACCTACCTACCTAAATATCTGTTACTACGAATCTCAAATCGAGTCGCTTGTCCGGAGCCTAATCACAGATGAATTTCGACATTAGTGGCGTTAACGTATCGTACCGATAATCACTCAATCATATTTTGTTGTGGCTAGGTGACAATACCTTTACGCATAGGTACATGAAATTCGTTCGTGATTCGCCCGGAACTTGACAGGGATTTAACAGAGGCAAATCGCGCTGTTTCACGGTTTTGCCATTGGTTGCTACGGTTGAGATCTTGATGCCTTGAGACATGTAAAAATTACGTCTACGTGTTTTGCATTTTCATTTCCGGAAGATGTTTGTAGCCCACGCGAAAGCCTCCTCATGTTTTTCACCTTAATGTATTTTCTGGCATTAGAATTAACATAATATTGAACTTGTAAAATAAAGCTGCATTAATTCGCAAGGTTTCCTCAACCACCTTGCCCTTCACAATGAAGGTTGACAGCCTGTCAGGCAAGTTCAAGTCACTGTAATGTCATCATAATCAGCGATAATTTGCTGTATCCTGTCGCAGGCTGCATTTATATTTCCTCGCATCCTGATGGTAGGTAAGTGGTAGTTACTTTCGATTTGTCATTAGAATTTGCAAGAAGGTCAGTTCCTCACGGCTCTGTAAAAAACTATGAATTAAATATTAAATCAAAAATCAATATATGTCTCAAGTTGATGAACGCAGGGCAGTGCACTCTAGATTATTTAAGGATGTCTAAGGGAGTTAGTCAGAGATACGTCCTAACATCACATTTGGCAGTTACCTACATTTACATTGACACAATAGTATAATGTTTGTAAATTTTCCTCAAGTCTTACAAGTTTGTGAAAGAAAATATCTTTCTGTTGATAAAAATTGAGGCTAGATTTAGGGACCTTTACAGATGTTTGTTGAAATAGCATTTTTTACCATAGCTTTGCCGATCGATAATATTTATTGATACGTGACATATTATGCGAGAGGCTGACACACAAACATGGCACTTTCTCATGAGAACCGAGCTCATTGTCTCGGCCATCCATTGTCTAACCACGATCATGAAAACATCACTTTCCTCAGTAAGAACCTTCGAGTAGGAAAATCGTGAGACAATACTAAAATAAATGAAAACTGAAATTATATCGACATCGATGTTGAGAAAAGTCTATCTCGGGTTTTTTCGATTTTGTGTTGTGATTTGATGTGACGAACATTTTGCTTTTTTATTCAACTGTACGATATCGACGGTATTCATGGAAGATGTGGTAGGTCTTGTTTTTTTTATTTACGATCCAATTAGGTAGGCTGTTTAAAAGGTAGGTGAAGTTATTTGATTTTTTTAAATCTGTTTTATTTTAAGAATAATAGTAGTAGGTAAATTAGATTGTAGTTTCACAGTCGCGCCTGCTTAAGCAACGCACTTTCCGAAATGCCTTTATAAAATTTACAATTAAAGTCAAGAAACTTTAATCTACAAAATCAGTAGGAGCGCGTTTCCGCTTGCGTAGGGCGAAGAAAACGAGCATCTATTTAAAGAATATCTATAAAAATAGTTTTCACGTGCTCCGTTTGTTTTCTTTATTTTATGAATGAGAACATTGTAGTACCTAATTAAATACTCGTGTCTGTTTCGTTGATGTATTTTAAATAAAATTTAAATAAAATCAAAATGACATGGTATAGGTCATGGTAATCACAAGATAATGAATCACTTAATATGTTTTATTTTCATTAGTTAATCGGTAGGTACCGATTAACTAATGAAAATAAAACATATTTTTTTAATATTGTTAAACAATAAATAAAATATTATAAATCTTTCAACTCGATTTTAAATGCTCGATAAGTTTAATAGGATTCCACAGTAAGCATCTAACAATAACAAGCTTGTTATAATGGCGCAGGTGAGAGCAGGTTATATTTTAGTAAGTTCCCTTAGGAACAGGGTAACGATCGTCACGGACGTCTGCGCGGCTCTCACGACCGTGGGAAGAACCCGTAGGAAGGAAATCCATACACAAACATGCTGGATACTTTTACATCAAAGTTGGTATTTTTTATCACTATAGCGTAGACGGAAGTTAGGTATTCACGGAAGCTCTGGAGATATAATGGGAAAATCATATGTTTGCAACCATAATATTGATAGGAAGCTGTCAAGATCATCATGAGCAAAACAGAGATTACATTGTGTCTAGTCGTAAAGGTAATGGCGCATATAAAGATGGTTTTCATCTCATTGTTCCTGTTTATATTGCATTGAAGATCAACTACATATGACAAGTTTTTGTCTAAATCGTCATTTGGAAATTAAATCTGATTTTTCGTTAGTTTCAGACAAGACTTTGAAGATAAAAATTTAATACAAAATCTAAATTAAATCTGATACGGGCTTAGGTAATACTACGATTTATCTAGGGATAGGCATCTACATCAAATCAGCATAAATTGTCAGTTTCTTTTTGAAAACGTTGTACTTCGTGTTTTTAGTACATGGATGATTTGCAGATTCCAAAGTCGTAAGATCTGTATCTTCAGTAAGAGCTTCTGTCAGGCAGTCCAGTTATAAGATCGATCACCGCATTCATCATCCCACAAGTGCACCATTCAAACCAGCGAAATCGAGTGCTCGATCTGTAATCGATTCTCTTTCTGTAATCGATTCACGTCAGGTATTGCTTGCGTTTAACATAGTATCCTCGATCATGTGGGCGAATGTATATTTGGATTCATTGTAACGGTAAATCCTTTTGTGTAGTTCCGTATTCGGTTAGGACGATAATTTAATATGTTATTTATATAAGTATAGCTGAGTAAAAGCTATTATAAATTTCGAATCCTCACACTATTAGTTTAAGTTACTGTTTGTTTGATCTAAAATTACAAATATGAGGAATACCTCGAACTCGTTTATTACTGATTACAATGTTCAAGGCTTTATAGTCAAGTAAATTCTAATATTCTAAAAATATACGTCAAAGATATTGTCAGGAAAGCAAAAGCATCAAGATAAAATTTTGACTTCTCTAGTAAGGAAATAAAATTTTATTTTTGCGCGACCTTAAAATAACTATCTAGACCACTTTCAGCTCAGCGCTCGACGAGGTAACACGTTCAGTGCACAGCTAGTCAATTTCCTGAAGATGCTTCGTAGAGAGGTGAAACACGTGTCGAATTCTAATTGAGTTTATTCCAGCTTAAGGAGATTAGATCAGCGGATTAGTACTACATATTGCTTTGTTCAAGTTAATTTGTATTTAACAATGGACTTCCGCAAGATCACGCCTGAGTCAATTAACTAACTATCTAGACCAGCCTGAAAATACGGTAACACTCGAATATGACGCGCAATAAGATAAAAATCACGAGGTCTTGCATATTACGAGTATGTAGGTACCTACTGTATTTGTCTCGAGTTATCGACATCATTTATTTTTAGTTATCTCGTTCAATTTATCTAAGTAATATCATGTTGTTTTGCAAATGGGGTTGTTAATACACTAGATCGGAAGAATTGATCCAAATCACCCGTGTTCTGCGATCTGCACAAATGGAATACAATAATGAAGAGCCATCCATATTATTTTTTTATATTCAGTAAGTACCTATTTAACTATTTTTTTTATTATTTCGCGGGGTATTCTTTAGTGCGAGTTTAAGTTGTATCTAATAAAAAGTTTAATTTATTTAAAAGCTTTCTTTCGTACCTTTGAAATTTATGAAATGAGTTATCACTAAAGTTTTTTATATCCTGGTAAATTGAAATGAGAATGCAATATCTTCCTTGACTTACCCCAGCTGTTTACGATGTTTATCTGCTAAATTGTTTCCAACTTATCTAACGACTTCTCATTAGTAACGTTCTTTTGTTTGTTGTTTCCGGAGATAGCCGCTTTCTTGTTCAGAAATCCCGGTTTTATGGTTAGTGCGCTTTGTACATGGGCAACCGACACAAGTTCTGTGGTCTATATATAGTAAAAAAGTTCACCTGTAAAATGGTTGTGTTATTAAGATATAGTTTAGCTGAATATTTCCGCAGAAAACAACAAGGTAAGAACTTTAAAGTTTATTACATCCTCTATGAGTAAACATATAAAACATTTACATTACTGACTGACTGACAATCAACAAATAACCCAAACCGAAGTCTTGGCAGTGTGTGGAAAACACAGAACAACGATCGGGCCACATCGCCCCCGCGTGCGTACCCCCCACAGTCACAGGGCGACACGCATGGACCTTAAAGCTCTGTGGTGGAAAATAAGGTCTTAGTTTGACGTATTATATTATAATATTAGTACTAGATTCGTGAAGTAAACAAAAAAAAAATCCTCACACTAAACTTGCAGCGGTGGAGAAAGTTTGAATGAAAATGGAAATTGATTGAATCACATCGTTTGCTTCGAACAAAGTCATGCAGAATCATCTATGTACTTTTTGTAATAACCAATAAAACTGTTAAGAAATAAGTCTAGGGCAACACTTCATGAAAACTGAAACTGAAACAGCTTCACGACTTTGATCCCCAGGGACGGTAGATATCCCTTCAGATCTCCCAGAAGCAAGTAGGTACTAATTCAAGATTCTTTGAGGATGTCTAAGGGGGGTAGTCAGAGGTACGTCCAAACATTACATTTGGCACATACCCACATTTTGCAGTAGTTAGTATTCCATACGTGGCAGGTTGCAAGCCCATCGCCGCTGCTAGAATACTAACTGGTTTCCTCACGATGTTTTCCTTCACCGTTAAAGAGCACTGGCATTGCGCACATAAATTTTTCGATAGAAAAATCCATTGGTGCACGACCGGATTCGAACCTGCGACCTTACGATCGGAAGGCGGGGTCACTCCCACTAGACCACCGGTGCTCCACACTTTATGAATAAACTTTTTTTTAATGTATAGAAAATAAAATAAAATATTTTTAGTTTTATGTCAGTTACCTATTCGCTGACGTTATGAAAATAAATTCACCCTATGAATAGACTGTCTAGACGTCTCGACAAGCCAATAATATGTGCATTTACAAATATCTCATACATTTGGGTAACCTAGTTACAAAAATCGGTAGCTGTAAAATAAAGACTGTGATGAAATTATAATAATTTAAAGATATAAACATTACCCCATACATTTGAGATAATTGTCAACATACATTTTTCACACGTCATCACTTTGATCATATAGTTTATAATAAGCTGAGGTGTATTTTGATATTAATCATAGATAGATATAAGAAATAATTTATTGCACATGTAATACACATGACATTTACACGTAACAGAACAAATGGGCGGTCTAGCATGGACTAGGTCATCATCTTTATAACTGGAAAAAGATCCAGCAATATTTTCTACCACACTTCTTTCATTTTTGACTCTATTTACCAGAAACTGTACCATTCGTCGAAAGAGCAAGTGTTTCTATAAATACGTGACCATATTATACTCTGGATTGCGAGACTGGCGAGTCAGAGCTGGCGCAGTTAAAGAGCGCCGCGGTGCGCGACGCCACGCTTCCCGTGACGTCAGTGTTGTGATCGGAAACGTCAAACGTTTGACACATGTGTCAGTGTAAACATTGCGTCAAAAACTTCTACCCTCATGATCATCAAAAACGAATCTCACAACATAATAATATCTTCTATTATTTCCTTTGTTTTTAAATTCAGTAAGAAGTGTTGTATTACAAATCTCTAAGAAATCTAATGTAATTTCAGCCGTGTCAACGCGCGAATTCTAAAGCATTTGTTTTTATTATAACCGTTATCTTCTGGATAAGATTGGTCATTCCTATCGCGAATTTTTCGATAGATAGCAATTCTCTTAAATAGTTCGCTGTCTCATTAATATTTTTTTATCATTCAGCTTATTATTTTTATCAATTCGGAACTAAGACCGGTAAAGCTTCTTGACCTAAAGACTATGACTAACACCTGATGACAAACCTATACAACCTAGGTATTTGTTGAATCAGCTATCGAGTCATCCCGTGACGCGGGAGTACGTAGTTTTCGTCAAGTTCCATTATCTAAGTACCTACCCACAAATTGTTTGGCAAATGTGCAATTATATGATACAATTTCAATGCGTTAGCCGGCTGCAGTCTGACATATTTTATTGTGAAATTTTTGTGTGAAGAAACACAATTTTTTTACTATCTCTACTACACTACACTACAGTCATCGGTTAACGATGCATTTTTTATATAATTTTGTTGCAATAAGTGGTTATGGTGGTTTAAATGTTGTGCAGAAAAATAAGAGCAAGAAGACAATAAAAATAAAACGATTACTTCAATCGTGACTTTCTTTGTATATATAGGTTATACAATGTGTGTAATGGGAGCTCTGTGCCACTTTCAGGCAAGACATGTCATTGGTAAGTTTCAGTTTCTATTATAACCTCCATGGTAAAATAGGGCTTTCTTTGTGTTTAACTTATCTATCTTCTACTTTTATTTATTTAATCATTTTGGCACACAGAGTAAAAAAAATTAATAGTTCATACAAAATATGCCTACTATAAAATTTCAGTGTTTTGAACATGCATTCTGTCTAATTAAATTTCAACACAATATTGTAAACGGGATGCATTCATTACTATTAAAACGCATATAAAACTATCTGTTAACAACCATATTAATTAAGGGCAGACGCTTCTCAATTAATGCATTATTTGAGTTATCCGGTTGTTGCGTCCGCCACCCAGTTCATTGCAACTAGGTAGTCAGAAATAGAATGTGCAAGTGTTAAACAAATACATCGTGTCTGAGTGTATACAAATTCAAAAATAGAATGTCTATATTTTATGGATGCGCAAGAAGTGCATACATGTGATAGATTGTTTAGTTAAAAATATACCTAACATTTACTGTCTATGGAAGTGCAGTATTTTATTTAAAAGGAGTTTTCGAAAAAAAATTATATAGGTACCAAGGTGGTACCAAAAATGTTTTACAAACACAGCACAGCAGGTAGGTAACTATAGGTAGGTACGTAGGTAGGTATAGTGCACGTCTCGCAAAAAGAACGCCGGAAGGGGGTGTGATAATTTTGTAGTGCGAGTATTTTTTACGCGCAAAAACATCCCCTCCACTGTTTTCCAGCCTTCTTTTTGGCTGACGCGCACTATACCTGTATCTACAAATACAAACATACTCTAAACTTGCAAATCTGCATAATTAGCATATCGTATGAGTAATCCGTATAAACTGCATAATGTTTCAAACATTGTTCTTCGACCTTCAATCCACGAGGCAGGCATGTTCTCAGAGCATCGATCGCAGTCTGTACCCAAATAGTTACCACTTACCGACAGACGTACAAACTGCAAAAAGCACGATAAGTAGGTACTTAGGTAGGTATGTACGTTGTTCAAGCAAAAACGCTAATGAGATGAGAACTAGATTTATGTACCTACTCACCTATACTCTGCTCATTGTGTTTTGACAATTTGAAATGATATTGTGGTGGATTCACGAATACAAAAATGTCTCTATAATAACCATAGAGAGATAGGAATTAGTTCCTCTAAGTCCGACCGATAAGCTATAAAATCCAAGCAATAAAATATCCTACCCGAATCACTATACGTACATAATAATTGGAAGAATTATGCTATTTTCATAGCCATTTTATTATTTTTAAAATTTTACGCAAGCTTAGATCGTATCCGTGCGTGTGTGCGCTAGAAATTGCAGCAATTTCTAGCTGCATTTGCTCATATCCACCCACTCGCAGAACCTACAAGTTGCAGTTACGTGTTTGGATTCGTCAGTTTGTCTGAAGTTTCTTTTGTAGCAGGATCTTATGAATCACTGGGTTCGTTTCCCTTTGGAGTTGCATCGCGATGTAGCCTTAATGTAGCATCTTTATGAGTCACTGACACAAGTGACGGCAGCGGCCGAACGCATGCCATTCGAGTAGGTATTTAGTCAGTTTGTAGGTCTTATTGTTAATTCAAAGTGTTATTAATAGAAAATACTTTATTGCATACAACTTAAGAATACAACCAAAACAAACTTAAAACTAAAAGTACAATGAGCGGCCTTATCGCTAAGTAGCGATCTCTACCAGAAAACCATAGGATGAAATGGACTCAAGAAATTTAGAAGGGAAAGGAAGAGCTAAATCTTACAGCCACCTTTCAAAAGTCTGCAAACCTTCTTACAAAATA
The DNA here is from genome assembly GCA_963576535.1 of Plemyria rubiginata. NCBI lineage: Eukaryota > Metazoa > Arthropoda > Insecta > Lepidoptera > Geometridae > Plemyria > Plemyria rubiginata. The sequence continues at coordinate 14,301,697 of OY754907.1, forward strand.
ATGTCTAACCTTTGATATTGATTGTTCACAGAAGGAGAATTGGAGACAGAATGGCTGCAAGCAGCGGGTCTGGGATCCCTCGCGGCGCCGTTCCAGGCCGGTCTGGAGGTCACCGAGGCCCAGCTGGGTGAGGCCGTCAGCCCCTTGCCTCGGGAGCAGGCTGCGGCCGTCAGGCGACGCGTCCGGAGACTCAACAGAACTGTTAGACGGAAGCGAGCAGCTTCTAGAGCCAAGAAACCCGATATCCGAGACGTTTTTAGGGATTTGGAGGTGAGTTTACTATTTTACAAAAAAGTGCAGGATTGAGACTGCTAAGTAGGTATGTACCTTTTCTGTCTTTATTAAATTAGACCCTGGTTTTGATGCCGAGTTACCGATATAGCTCTCAAAATTAACAAATAGATTAATAAATAGAATGGAATTATACAGCAGTAAACTTCTCAGTCAAAGTCAAAATATGTTTATTCAATAAAATCACAAGGATCACCTTGAACCCTCAGATGATGATGATAATAGGTGCCAATTCTTGTCTAACAGAGCTAGGTTTAGGTAGGATTGCTTAGTTACACCGCCACAAAGACAAGACAGCAAAAACAGGTAACAAGAAACTTGCTAAAGATTTAAACCAATATTAACTTAGACCTTTGATCCTCCATGTATTTAAAGATAAAGATAAAGATGCTTTATTGTTTATGGAAAACTAGGTACATTGGTGTTAGGGGTTCCAGAATTAATTAATTAATAATAATGTCATGTAGCAAATTTATCATTCAGAAATTCATCAACTGTATAATATGTAATAGCTTAGTTATCATTTCATCATCATCATTTCAGCCCGTTTGCACCCACTGCTGAGTATAGGCCTCCTCTTTAATACGCCACTCTTTCCGGTCCCTTGCGAGTCTCATCCACCCATTTCCAGCACTTTCTACAATGTCATTTGACCAACGGGCGGGTGGTCTGCCTCTAGGTCTTTGAGCAACCCTTGGCCACCATTCTGTTGTCGCCTTCGTCCATAGCTTAGTTAAGGTGTTTTTAAATATATTTAAATCGCTAATGGTTCGAATGGTCAGAGGAATGTGGTTATAAATTATTGGTGCCATACAGAAAACACTAAGCCTTAATAATGCGGTCTTGCAAGGTAGTAAACGTAGGGTCCCTTCTTAATCCCTTCTCTATTTGTACAATTCATTTGGTTAATTCAACTTCGCTTGAACTTCAAAGCTAGGAATTAGGAATTTAGGATCTTGCATCTCTGCCTCCGTCATCTCAAGCTTTGTGGCTTGAATCGAAAGTACACTGCCGTCTCATCGTAGTCGGGTGTTCAAATCTGGTCGTGCATGTATTTATCAATTCAAAATAAAAAAGTGCGCAATGCCAGTGCTTTCAAACTGTGAAAGAAAACAGAAGAAACCGTTAGGATTCTAGCAGTGGCGTTGGGAAACACGGAGAATACCAACTACTGCAAATGTGGGTATGGGTATGTGCCAAATGTACCTGGAACCACTTAATATACTCAAAATAATCCTTAATTGGTACGTACTAAGAAATCTGAGGGGATTTAGCGTGCCTGGGTAGATTAGTATATGAGAGACTAGCGACCCGCCCGCGCGCCCCTGCTTCACACAGGTGCACATATCATGCATGTATTATACATATGAACCTTCCTCTTGAATCATCTATTAAAAAACCGCATCAAAATCCGTTGCGTAGTTTTAAAGATTTAAGCATACATAAGGCCATAGGGATATAGGGACATAGGGACAGAGAAAGCGACTTTGTTTTATACTATGTAGTGATGAGTAGATGATATAGAAAATAAATAGATTTAACAACAAATCCACCCATACGTTACGAAGGGAGGTAGTCCGTGACTCAACAGTAATGCTTGGAGAAAATAATTCACGTAAGAGAATGATTCAACGCTTCTTTTGTACGGTGATTGAATCGATAGAGAAAAAAAAGAATCTATTACCGATACAGCTGACACGTTCTTACATCTTACATCTCTTGGTGTTTTTAAATAATTAAATTGACATAGGTAATAGGTGAGGTAGTTAGAGAATTACAAAATCACATTATTTTGTTTGTTTCAAACGTCTTAAAGCTATAGATAATAAATAATAATAATAATGCTGGACAATCCACACAGCACCATCTAGCCCCAAAGTAAGCTACTCAAAGCTTGTGTTATGGGTACTAGATGACTGATATATTTAATACATTATATACTTACATAGATAGATATTTTTTATTATATACATAGAAAACACCCAGACCAACGGAACAAATTTCTGCAGATCGTACACAAATTTGTTCCGAGGCGGGAATCGAACGTCGTCAAAATAGATTCAAAGTTTCAAATAACACATGTTACGATCATATTTCTTCATAATTTAAAACGAGAATAAGAAATTTTAGTTGGATAACAAGAAAAATTGATTGGCTTATTAACTTCTAATAACTTGCACGAATTTGTTGTCATTTTGTGTATATCTCATTATGTTTAGTTTACCTAACATAGATATGTTAATATATATTTATTGAAATAGGGCAAGAAATCACGACCAATCAAGGTAAATTTAGAATTTATCAAGTGAATCCTTTATACCGCTATCCTACGGTAATTATATGACGGTACCGTTTATTATTACTATTTCACCTTTACGGCGTAAAGTTTACGCTATTGCTCGATAACATCTCCGAAGTAGGAAGCAAAATCGAGTTTCAAAGCTTTTTTATTGGGTTAGCGGTTATTTTATCGCAGATTGGTTTGCGACAACAGACCAATCTGACAGACTCTTCGCGACGTGCCTAGACTTAGGTACAGATGCTATTAGAATGTGCTTCTAAGTCGTCTTTAGTGTCCGCATCACTTTTTAGCACAAACACGATATCGTAGAGAAATATGACCAAATGCCAAAACTGTGCAGAAATTGTATATCCGCAGCAAAGCAGAACAAGGTGTTATGTGGCTGTGTCGCCGTTCTTATAGCTTTAGGATGGTTACGGTGTTATCTATCATGGTACCTTTTTTGCACTGTTGCAGTATTGAAAGACGTAAGTAGTTTTTTCGTTGATGTTGTTTCGTTTTCCACATAATATAATAAGTGACTGTGATCCAAAAATTTAATATTCACCCTATTTTATTTGGCTTTGTTGTCAATTTTCGGTGGTGCTGTTACTTACTGACTGGTGACGTCCTCTAGCCTATAAAGTATAGCTGGTGGTTTTGATAGATTATTAAAAACTACAAGTGTGTCAGTTTCTGCAGCTGTTACAATGATTGACGTGTGCTGGTCGGCTGCTCTAAATCTGAGTTTCACGTTTCACTCGGCTGGAAACTCGGAAACCAGTCAATTGTCAGTTTTTTCTCGCTAACCGGTCAATCTGAGATATATCTTTATCGCACTTTCACAGCAACTTACGCATCTGATTTCTAAAGACCAGTGTACACGGGATGAAACAGTGCATTTTCTTCAATAAAGTAGTTGTTGAAACATTATGAATAAAAAAGTACTTTATTATTATTACTTGTTGAACTGATTGAACAAGCGGAAGGTCCATCTGATGTGAAGTGGTAACCATTACCTAAAGCAAAGCCTCTTAAGTCAAACGTCGTAACGTGCCCTACGATGCACTGCTCTGCGTCCATAACTTGAGGCAAACTGATGTTGTGCCTGTAGTTTCACTGTGCATCCATTATTGTGCATCCACAATTTTCAATCGGAAACACCAGCATTGGTGCTTGGCGGCAGAAATAGGCATGGAAATACCATGGAATACCATTTCAGCAACCAAAAGCACTTGATGGTCTGTGCAAACTATCCTATATTGTGGTCAGCCAGTAACTACAGTAAATTACAAACAGACACAAACAGGTGTATTAGTAACGTGTTTATAGGTTAATCGATCAGAAGCAGATCACTTTCTAGCACCTTGGTATCGGAAGTTCCTGCGGCGATCGTGATAGACCACATGATCGCTCCCATCAAGTTTACTTGATTAATCTAACTCAACACGCATGAAGAACGTTTAGATTACAAGTGGATTATATGTTTCATCTCAGAATTGCTTTAGTGAACTCACTTTGAACAAGACAAATCCATAAATCACTGATACTTAACCACTGACAAAAAGTAAGTTTGCTTACAAAGGAACATAAGCAGGTAGGTAAGTTTGCCATATTGGTAGACAATTTCAGGGAATTCTATGAATTGTCGAATTATGCATTCGCTTCACGGAACCAACCGGCAACCAAGAGGATTTTAGTTAGAAACCAATAAAACACCATTCAGGTAAGCAAGTTAGTAAGCTGGGTTTCTATCGACTCGCCAACTTTGAGACAAATTAGGGGCAGCCGATAACCGATGGGCGTCGTTAGATAAATATGCCATTAAGGTTTAGGGAATTCGAGTCTGCTTCTATTCTCGAAAGACACGAGTCGTTTCGAAAACTATTTCGAAATTAAGATTAAAGTAATAAAAAGACGATGAAAAATTATGAAAATTTCTCGTAACACGTACGGTAAACGGATTGTGAAAAACAAGCGATTAAACTGAAGAATCCAGTAGTAGGTGTAGAACGGACGTCGGTTCTACTCGTATCGTGGCATAATTGCTTGTGTCCGGCGGTTTCCAAAGTGTTGGCATAGTGCGTTCGGTTAGTGCTTTGTGTGGATACAGTGGATGGTGTCGTCGAAAATGTTGTGCGAAACGATGCGCACGAAAGTGTGCGAGAAGATAGAAAACTGCAAGGGACTTGCGCTCGTCAAAACATACTTGGATGCATTGGTAAAGTACAATGTAGTTTGCAATAGCGTCCCGCATTGCACATTCTGGATTCTGCTAGACATTTGTGTTGGATTCCTGTAGCCACACTTAGACTCTAAGGCGCCTAGGCGGTTCATTATCCTGGCTGTGATCTGGCTAAATCACTAACACCCTAACTCTTATCAAAAGAACATCAGAAGCTTAATGGGAGGTTAGCAAGGTTAGACGAGTGGCTTGGGGTTTCCTAGGATTTATTTTTGTAGAGTTACGTCCCCGCATTCTAGGACCACGTGGGCAGTTAATTCTTTTTCTTGTAGGCAGTCTGCGGCTACCATCTTATAAAGATGATTGTTCAGGGCACGATAGCCAGTTGAACAAAGTTCTTAGTTTATCTTATAATACACTTTTATCAGGCTAGCTCTACTTCCAGTCATGTATAGGATATACAGTCGTGTATAAGATATTATGATATCAAAACTAAATTTGGTCCAGCGAGCTATACTAAGGCCTCTACACACCAAACCTGCCGGCCATCGCATCGCCCCGGTGTTATCCGGCAGGCTTGGTGTATAAGCCCAAACAATACAAAACAACACACACAATACAAACCAAGGCGGGCGGCCTAACCCGCCGGGAAAAGCCGGCGGCTTTGGTGTGTAGAAGCCAAAAGACAAGTAAATTATTCCACAAAAAATATTTACATAGATAAAGTACCTACCTTTCAATTTATGCTCGGTTCATTTGTTTTAATTCGATTCCCATTTATAATATTTTGAATCTCAGCTATAACATTATATGTACCTACCTATTTAATATTAGTCTCTAGGTATAGGTACAGTACAAATAACCACATATTTGTTCCGTATAGACTATTCTACTATGGAAATATAAACGATGTTTACCTACGCAGCGCATGGAACGGCACTTGATCGATAAGAAAAATCGCTTTGTATGTATTTGTTTTTTCTATTTGTTATTCATTTTTGGAAACTTTACTTATCTTGAACTACTTAACTGATTGTTTTCTATTTATTTATTTATAAAAAAAACAGAGTTTCATATGTGTGTTTCATATGTGTGTGTTTTGACGACCTGTGTGGCGCAGCGGGCGTGAGCCTGCCTGCGACGCAAGAGGTTGCGGGTTCGATTCCCGCCGTGGAACAAATTTGTGTACGATCTGCAGAAATTTGTTCCGATGGTCTGGGTGTTTTCTATGTATAATAAAAAATACCTATCTATGTAAGTATATAATGTATTAAATATATCAGCTATCTAGTACCCATAACACAAGCTTTGAATAGCTTACTTTGGGGCTAGATAGTGCTGTGTGGATTGTCCAGCATTATTATTATTATTATTTTTTTTTTATGTTGGTTAGTAGTGGCTTAAAACCTACATTAGGTTTGTCTTACCACTAGTTCTCGATTTGGATCTGTTTAACAAAGAATAGAGTAAACACAATAGTAAAGAACATTGGCTTAATCAGATACATGAAAAAAAAAACTTATTTCAAAAGGTTGGTAAACGAGCGCACACAAACAACTTTGTTTGCTGAAACAGCTTCACGACTTTGATCCCCAGTCACGGTAGATATCCCCTCAGATCTCTCAAGTACCAAGTACTAGTTCTTTGTTTGCTGATGTATAAAAATTGCTTTTTAGTTTAAAAAATCATACTACTTGCAGAACAGGTCCACCTGATGATAAGCGGTAACCATCCCCATGACAAAGCATTGCCTCGCAAATCACGCACGATGGAACATTATTTGCAATGAAAATTAAATATTTTAGTCGTTACAAATGCAGATGGTATTTTTGGAAAAGCTATAATGTGCCTGCCTTGCCTGATATGCAGTTACTTAACTTGATAAAAATAACAAGCACGCAGGAAAATCCACTTACATACATCGATTTCTAACTCCAAGGTAAGTTTAAAGAATTTACAAAGGTAATAATGTACTGCATCTACCTTTCTTGTACCTATGATTATCTTGTAGGTCAATGTACTTACTTACCTACCGTTAAGTTTTATGAAACACGCGAACTAGACGCCAGTAGGGCAATAGTAACTGAAACAGATTCACGACTTTGATCCCCAGGTACGGTAGATATCCCTTCAGATCTTCCAGTACCAAGTAGGTACTAATTCAAGATTCTTTGAGGATGTCTAAGGGGGGTAGTCCGAGGTACGTCCAAACATTACATTTGGCACATACCCACATTTTGCAGTAGTTAGTATTCCATACGTGACAGGTTGCAAGCCCATCGCCGCTGTTAGAATACTAACTGGTTTCCTCACGATGTTTTCCTTCACCGTTGCAATAGTAACACGTTACTAAAATACATTGGCGTAAAAAAAAATCGGCCCACCCTTAATTTTTTTCACTTGTTCGTAACATGATGATTGATATGTTAAGGGTCCGGCGACAGCGGATCGCAATTTCGAGGTGCGATTGGCTATTATTTCATTTAATTTCATTTCGGGGAGGTTGTTTGAAAGAATAACTCTAAAGTGACACGCATAAATACTGTTGAAACACAAATAATACAATAATATAAGGGAAATGTGCTTGAGTCAGAAATCATTTTGGTATTAGGTAAACGTAAGACCAAACACACTAATACCAAAATGATTTCTGACTCAAGCACATTTCCCTTATATTATTGTATTATTAGTGTTCGAACAGTATTTATGCGTGTCACTTTAGAGTTATTCTTTCAAACAACCTCCCCGAAATGAAATAAAATGAAATAATAGCCAATCGCACCTCGAAATTGCGAGCCGCTGTCGCCGGAGCCTTAAGAACGAATGAAATAAAATATTTATGGTGGCCCGGTTTTTTGCTCGCCAGTGTACTTAGCTAGATACTTAATTCAGTATAAACTTATTTAGTTCAAAAACGTGTGTCAAGTGTTTATAATTAAACTAGCTATCCGCCCGCGCGCCCCTGCTTCGCACGGGTGCACATATCATGCATGTATTATACATATAAACCTTCCTCTTGAATCACTCTATCTATTAAAAACAGCATCAAAATCCGTTGCGTAGTTTTAAAGATTTAAGCATACATAGGGACATGGGGATATAGGGACAGACAAAGCGACTTTGTTTTATACTATGTAGTGATTATGACCACTAGTTTTTACTTTTACTTTACTACAAGATATTATTCAATAATCATTATTTCAATGTGATAATTTCATAATTCAGTAGTCAATATTTTACAATCAATAGTTCAATGCTAATTCCACACATGGTACGTATAGGTATATTTCTGTGGCTAATTCGAATAAATAACAGAACTAATCGCATGAAGCATTCATAGCTCCTGGCATTCACGGCTTATCCGTCATAATCTACGATAGATTATCTGGCTCATTGCTTACGGAACGGCTCACTGGAATTTAAAACTAATGCCGTACATTACCTATGTTTAGTATTAGAAACGAGAGTAACCTTTAGCTGACTGTAGAAGAAATGTCTTTGTGCTTGTTTCTCATTGAGTTCTTTCGAAGGGGTCGTCCGGTTTGATTGAAGGGTGCGGTTTAGGAATTACAGGAACATTCGAAGCTAAACGTCCGCACGCTTTAAGGGTCCGGCGACAGCGGCTCGCAATTTCGAGGTGCGATTGGCTATTATTTCATTGTATTTCATTTCGGGGAGGTTGTGTGAAAGAATAACTCTAAAGTGACACGCATAAATAGTGTTCGAACACAAATAATACAATAATATAAGGGAAATGTGCTTGAGTCAGAAATCATTTTGGTATTAGGTAAACGTAAGACCAAACATACTAATACCAAAATGATTTCTGATTCGGGCATGTTTCCCTTATATTATTATGTTATTTGTGTTCGAACAGTATTTATGCGTGTCACTGGATAGTTATTCTTTCAAACCACCTCCCCGAAATGAAATAAAATGAAAGAATAGCCAATCGCACCTCGAAATTGCGAGCCGCTGTCGCCGGACCCTTAAGCTGACGAACGTAAGTCACGAATAACCTCGTAGGTATGATAAAATGTATAAAAAACCTCTATGTTCAAGAAAACATATATAGAAATCAGCCCAGAAATCATTTTGGTATTAGTATGTTTGGCCTTACGTTTACCTAATACCAAAATGATTTCTGACTCAAGCACATTTCCCTTATAATATAGTATTATTTGTATTCGAACAGTATTTACGTGTCACTGGATAGTTATTCTTTCAAACAACCTCTCCGAAATGAAATAAAATTAAATAATAGCCAATCGCACCTCGAAACTGCGAGCCGCTGTCGCCGGGCCCTTAAAACATAATATTTTAGTAACGCATGAAGAAACTTCCAAACTTTTCCGTCAATATTGACCGCTCAGAAATATTATAAGTGTTTTCTGACGACTGACAAAAGATAATCTAGCTCAGTGCGGTTGCTGCGGATGTGTTATTGTTAGTCTGAGACGGCAGCTAATACCCATTCTTGTCTCTAATATCATATTATTATTCCATAAGATCGTCCGTCTACAATTTCCGAGTAAGTGATTCTAATAAGGCATGATGCCATCCACGCTGCCTTTGTTTGGAGTCATTCACCTTGAATGCTTATCCTTATGATGTAGGTGGACTGATTTTGATATATGAACCTTGAAAAGTAGAGGCAGAAATATTGGAAAATGGACGTTGAAAAACATGGCGATCTCCATGATAGAGTCAAGAAAAACAAATGAAGTTTTACCTAACAAGATAAGATAATGTCAATCACAAACAGAAAAAATATAGCCATACAGTTGTTATCCTAAGACAAAGCCTGAAATAAAAGGCAACTGGCGCATCCATACACGTTTCGAAACTTCAGCTTTTACAAAAATGAATGAATCCACAGACTACTAGGGATGCTAACGCATACTGAATCTGGCAATAAAACGCATCAGTCGCAGTCGCAAGCTGATTCATTCTATATCTTTATCCATAATAAGCTTTTCTCAGATACAAAAATAGCCGCAAAGGAAACTGAACACATCAAAACTAAGATTTCCCTACCCCGTATCACCCAAAACAAGTTCTTGAATAGATTGAACTGTCGACCCTAGTTTTCTCGAGCCTCCAACCGGAAAGCGGCTCATCAATGACGGGTGGCAACGTCCCGCCGGTTTCCCCACCGCGCTAATAGACGAGTCATTAATCCAACAGGTGTCGCCACCACTGACACACATGCCCGTCAGAGCCTTCACTTCCTGACTAACTGGTCCGGCAACTGGGTAGATGCCCTTACAAGGTGAACTTGGCATATTGATAGCCTGCACCGTTTCTAATCGCTGGCCGTGTCGTGGTAGAAACTTTGGAAGTGGATGTGACACAATAGTCTAATTACATGAACAATTATCATTCGCGGTTTTAGAAATTTATAGAGCCTATTCGCTAGAACCTATAATAATAATAGTTAATTTATTTCAGATATAAGAATCCATAAAATATCAAATAAAACATACACAAAAACTTACAGCTATACATGAACTTTATAAATAAAATTAGATAATCTATTATAATGAAATGTCACAGAAAATTTTAAATTAAATAAAAATGAGATAAAATAGGAATAAAATAGCTGTGAAATTATATATATATATATTTTTTTTTTGATAAAATTTTGGACCCATCTATCTGCATCCACCTGTATTGTATCGGACAGTCCGTCCTCTATAAGCTGTTAATCTGTAAAACAACAGGATTACGACAATGTGCCAACACAAATTAATGGTTACTTTTTCGACGATGCCTTATCATGACTCAAAACGTAGACCCAAATATTCTTCAGCTGGTGTCTAAGTTATGCTCTGAGAAAATGTTCAGGTATTTGAACATTTTCTCAAAGCGTCAAACACTATTAAAAGATAAGATGCTATACATATGCAAGTCCTTCGATGCTAAGGTATTCAGACAAGAAGTTTCTTGCCTGTTCTTCTCGGCGTTTGTCGCGTGGAACTGACACCTAGAATCACCTAGTTTTAAAGGTGATCCTTGTGATTTTATTGAACAAACATATTTTGACTTTGTCTTTGAAAAGGAACACGGCTTACATCTTCACGTTTTGTTGTAAACTGCAGTGCCAATTACCGACACATGGCTCTATCTGTCTGTTGGCACATGTGTATATTTTTTCATCATTTTATCTCTGAGCGTGCGATGAAATCGTGTAAACGAGACGACACGACACGATACGCTGTAAAAATTTCAGTTGCTACTGGTTGAACATGAAACTCCTACACAACAACAAAAAACGCTTTTTTACACAGCAAGTACCTACCTAGGTATTTTTGTGTTGAATAGGTCATCAGGAATTGTCATGAAGCATTTCCGGGATTTATTAAAATCATTATCAAATTGTTTAAAAGGGGATTCCTTAGTAGGCACTACGTTCAAAACTATAAACCCCGGTTTCTGAAAGCGCGATCGACACTAATCGGCTGTCAAGTCACTTGCTATTTCAGCTTTTACTTCAAATTAGATAGAGATAGCAAGTGACTTGACAGCCGATTAGTGCTGATCGAGCTTTCAGAAACCGGGGGTAAGTCTATGTTCGGCTTCAGATGTAGGTAAGTATTAATATAGCCTACTCATTATTACATCATACACCATCGCCCTGATAATAGAAATTTGACCAAAACTACTCTTAAATATATGAGTCATTAATCTATTAGCTTTCTAAATGTGAATGAAATTACATAAGTATCTGTGTAACTGTGGGGACAAATACACAATCGTGTACGTAATCTCAGTTTCTCTTTCAACTGACAAATTCTAAGGAACTCGTAATAATGTTCTAATTGCCGTTTTTGGAGACAATGGCCCACAGGTCTAATGTATTATAATATTACGTAATGCGTATAATTTGCAAATAAATCTGATGTACGTAGGTAACATAATTATGTATTTTTATGGTGGTACCTTTTCAAAGATCATTGGTATTATATAGCTTTAGAGGGCTTTATATATATAGAAGATATTTAAGATATTTAAGATATTTAAGAGTAGTAGAGCTCTTTGTGAAGGGCTCGTCCGGGGAAGTACTACCACCACGCCTTTTTCTGCCGCCAAGCAGCAACGCTGTGTTTCGGTTTGAAGAGTGTGGTCGCCGGTGTAATTACAGGCACATGCTAACATCTGTATGCCTCAAGTTGATGGACGCAGGGCAGTGCATCGTAGGGCACGTTCCTATTGTGCGTGACCTACGGGGCTATGTTTTGTTTATAGGTGATGGTTACCACTTAACATCAGGTGGACCATCTGCTTGTTCCATCAGCTAGTTATATAAAAAAAAAAAAACTTGCTTTATCGGTTTCTACAATCTATAACCTGCAATGCATACAAAACTTCCCCGTTTAAACCCTGACAGATTAAATTGTCCTACAGTTTATTACCATGACAAGTTACTAGTCTTCATTTATTTTTTTTATACAACTAGCTGATGGAACAAGCAGATGGCCCACCTGATGTTAAGTGGTAACCATCACCTATAAACAAAACATTGCCCCGTAGGTCACGCACAATAGGAACGTGCCCTACGATGCACTGCCCTGCGTCCATCAACTTGAGGCATACAGATGTTAAGCCTCATATGCCTGTAATTACACCGGCGACCACACTCTTCAAACCTTCAAGCTTCTTTGATAAAGAAGTGCATACCTATTAATTCATCGTCTATTCCCACGGTGCTTTCTAATTGAGCAAAAACTTGTAGAGGATTGCGACGGAAAATCGGTTTCCGCAGCTTATTAATTGTAGAGTACCTACTTAATTGGTCTCGTAAAGTAAAACAAGAGCAAAGTTAGGGTAAAGTAAACGGGTCTAAATTTCTACATCTCTCGTCGTCTAGACTCTAGATCATCACAACATAGTATAAAACAAAGTCGCTTTCTCTATCCCTATATCCCCATGTCCATATGTCCATATGTATGCTTAAATCTTTAAAACTACGCAACGGATTTTGATGCGGTTTTTTTTGATAGATAGAGTGGGAGGAAGGTTTATATGTATAATACATGCATGATATGTGCACCCGTGCGAAGCAGGTGCGCGCGGGCGGATCGCTAGTTAAGAATAAAGTAGACTGAGAGAAACGGTAATAGTATAGTTATTAGAACGTGGTTAGGTATAGGGCTGTTTATTATGATTGTGTCTTGTGTCGTGTCTGCGTCATAACTTTTGATTTTTAGTAAGTACCTACTCCTAAATCAGGTTAATTTTCAATCACTCGTTGCGGATCGGATCTTCTGGTTTTGAAAAAATAAAAGCAAGTGTAAAATCTGACGATTCTGGTGCGAAATGTTTTCAAATGATTTTGAATTCCACAGCTGACCCAACCTTACCTAGGTAAGGTAACTATTGGAAGCCAGGCATCAAACATACCCTACTAAGGTCTCAAAAAACTGTTTATTTTATTTTTTTCCTACTGGTTTTATTGCTCGGCCCGATTACGCTAATCGCTATCGAGATGGCTTTCAGTTTGACATTTGATCAAGGAATAATGAATATAATAGGTACTCTCTGACGAGAGCATTTGATTCCCATTCCATCCTTAAGTTGCTATTGTGTAATAGGATGGATCTTAACTCCTTGGGATGGATGCTGAATAAATGTCAAACTGAAAGCCATGTCGATAGCCAGACATTAGCGTAATCGGGCCGCTGATTGCCTGTTGCTATTGTTTCTAACTAGCGTTGTTATTATTTCAGAACTCAAGCGGAAGTGAACCGCGGTCGCGCAGCGCGACTCCGGACTCCTTGGATTCTCTGCCGAGTGGAGGCTCCGGCAGCCCGCCTGCCGAGTGGGCAGACTCCGCCACGCCCCCGGACTTTGTGTGAGTGTCTACTCTATAAGCTGATAAGCTCCGCTACGCTCTTCGCTTACTATTTTTTTTATAATGCTGGACAATCCACACAGCACCATCTAGCCCCAAAGTAAGCTACTCAAAACTTGTGTTATGGGTACTAGATAACTGATATATTTAATACATTATATTATACTTACGTAGATAGACATTTTTTATTATACATAAACACCCAGACCAACGGAACAAATTTCTGCAGATCGTACACAAATTTGTTCCGAGGCGGGAATCGAACCCGCAACCTCTTGCGCCGCAGGCGGACTTTCGCCCGCTGCGCCACTGAGGTCGTCAAATTATTCAATATTCTTTGAATCAGTAGTGGTAGTAATTGGCCATACTTTTTAATCTAGACTTAGTACAAATTGTTTACATTGTATCGCTGTTGGTTTCCCAATAAATAAATAAATAAGTACCTCCTCAAGGCTGACAGTGTAGCATGTACAATTATTCACCGATGATAAATAAGAGCTTAGTTGACACAGTGACAATCGCGTCCTCATATTAAGTGTAATGGCCGGCCTGATTTGGAGTTTGGACTCAAAATCACGCATGAGAGCGAGTAAATTCCAGTTTTTATTCAATTCGGTACTTAACCACTTATTTCCATGCATACGTCATGCGGTGGATGACATACCTATAAACAAGAGTTATCGTTAGACAAGTAGCAAGCTAAGAATTGGAGTGTTCCAATCCAATTTTACTATCAACAGACACTTTGAGTGTGTATTGATTCTGAGACTATAGTCTCAGCATTTCTGCATCAGCCAAGAGTAAACACAGATGTAGATCACAAGTGCCCATGCGTGTGCAAGTGAATTTTATTCTCAGTTGCATTGCAAGACATTCGTGAAGCGACATTCCTTTGACTCATTTAACTTTTCCCAGATTTGTGAAGTGAGTCTCGAATTCTTGGCCATTAACGAATTGTTGTTTTGTGATTTTTCTCAGTTTAGGCAGGCCGTTCGCTCTCTATTCGTCATTAACTTTAAATGTTTCACCTACCTCGGTAATACATAGTGTTTGGGTACACGTTTACCTACCTTCTTTCATGTTTCTCACGAAAGTAAAATCTCAACAATCAACTAAAATACAGTTCCTCTAAATTATAGTTTTGCGCAATCAGATACAAAGGACTTTTCCTCAATAGTTATAATAAAACATAGAATAACGCATTGGATGTGACTGTCTGTTATTTTATTTTAAAACTAGCGACCCGCCCGCGCGCCTCTGCTTCGCACGGGTGCACATATCATGCATGTATTATACATATAAACCTTCCTCTTGAATCACTCTTTTTATTAAAAAAAACCGCATCAAAATCCGTTGCGTAGTTTTAAAGATTTAAGCATACATAGGGACATAGGGATATATAGGGACATAGGGATATGACAGACAAAGCGACTTTGTTTTATACTATGTAGGATAGTGATAAAGAATTTGAATTTGAAAAATAGCGATGAAGATCCTTGTCATGTGCGACTTATCAAATTGCGATGCGGCCAAGACCGCATTGAATTTACTTTAGCATCACCCTCCGAGTTCTGAGGCGGCATAGTGGAATTGAACTTACTCAGTCCAACATCAGCCGCTGCTAGAAGCCAGTTGAGTTTGTTATTTCTCAGTTCTACCGACTTCTAACTGAAGTCGTCAATACCATGATTAACGAAATCCTTTTATTTACAAAGGGTACAATAAACGCTATCCACTTGTTACAGCGACGACCCCACTGAAGTTGACTGAATAAAGCTTATTCTGTATAGGTTCTGATGACAAAGGGTCCACTAGTTCACGCCATCTAGTTCACCAAGGAACTAGAAACAGTGTGTGCAAATCGATGTTTGAACTTGAAATCTAATGAGATTATGAAAATGGTACGATCTATCGCGATCCACTTGTTACAGCGACGACCAGTCCGACTGAAATTGACCTAATAAAGCTTATTCTGGTTCTGATGACAAAGGGTCCACTGTGGCGCCCTCTATTTCACCAAGGAACTAAAAACAGTGTATGCTCTATGCTCAAATCGATGTTTGAACTTGAATAAAATGTGATTATGATAATGAGGTTCGGTTCGACTGGTTCCAGCGACAGTTTCCCGCCGGGCAGCACGCACGCACCGCTCGCGCGCACGCCGTCCGCGCCGGCGACGCCGCGCCGCTCGCGCCTGTCGCCGCCCGCGGCCGCGGATCTCTCCCCGCCACTGCCGATGCACGAGCTGTTCAAGCCGAACGATCTGCACTGGGCTGATATCGCCACCAATACTGGTAAGAAAACTTGAATATTGCGTAGACTGTAAAAAAAAGATCAAAGTTTGCGGTAAGCTGCCTGGGCCCGTACTACCATCTCTTGAATGAAGCATTCTTATTTCAATATTACTTTTATGTCAATGTTTTATATCAACTGCATAGTCAGCTTTAGGATCAAAAACTAAAGTAATATTGAAATAAGAATGCTTCAAGAGATGGTGGTACGGGCCCTGTTTTAAAAGTTGTAGGTAAAGCTTTTTGTGAAGGGCTCGTCCGGAGAAGTAGGCAGCCTGTGTCTATTTCATGCCTATTTCAGCTGTCAGGTAGCGTTGCTGTGTTTAGGTTTGAAGTTTGTTAGCCGGTGAACTTACAGGCACATGGAGTGGTCTTAATTCTAAATACACGATCATCTAAAATACCTTAAGTTGAAGTTTATGGACGCAGTGCAACGTAGGTTACGTAGGGCACGTTCCTCTCGTGTGTATTTGCGAGGCAACGCATTGCTTTGTCACCTCTGTCAACTTAAAAACCGGCGGCTTGTTCCATCAGCTAGCATAAAAAATAAATCGGCGTGGAACATGACAGCAGTAGTCAGCCCTCTGATGACTATTAAGATTATGCTGCTAGGCATTCTTACTTAGGTACAACGTGTTTTTTAACGTAAACGGTTTTATATATACACTGCCAAACGGTGATAGATAGACAAACAAATAATTAGAAAAACATTAATTTTTTGCAACAATTTTGTCATCACCAACATCCGAATGCTCCGTCATCAGAAATAACTACGGTTTTGCCTGTTTAATGACAGGTAGATTCATTTCCTTTCATCATCAGCTTTAGTGTCATTAGGTAGATACCTACTTACAATACGCATTAGTGGTATTAGCTACCTACAAATCTACAATACGCGACTTCAACGTTATGAGTTCTGCGTTTAGCGACCATCAGGTACCTACTAACCTACTGAGGAATGTTTTCATTAGAAACGTCATTGCATTATGTAGTTGTTCGTCATCCGAAAAGGAATCTATCACAAACAAATGAAGTTCTGATAAACCGATGTACCTAACTACGTATGTTTTTACAAATAGTTTTGTTGCTTTCAGAGGGTATTGAACTGCTAGGCTACCAAAGATACGGCACAGTCCAAGGACCAAGAATAGGAAAAGAGCGAATAAATGGATCCATACTGAAGGATAACGACCCGTTCATGTAAGTACCAAAACAGTAAATCATTAGATTCATTTAGACTTGCTTCTGGCTACCTACTAAATAAGTGGGGTAACCAAGTTTAAATTTATTTCAAATCCTTTAGTATCAACAAGGAATGCGGGTGAATATGTTTAATGGTTTTACTATTTAATTGCAGAAACAAACATGCGACGGTGTCGCGGGCTAAGAGCGCTGCGTCTGCGCAGCAGCCTCTCAGCTTCGAACACAAGTTCAACCTGGACAGACAGATGCTTAACCGAGAAGAGGTACCTACAAATACAGACCTTATCATTATGCTTTTAAAAACGTATAAGTAGTTACGGATTGAAAGAGAAAGAACGGAGAGTATTTATACAGTACAGTACAGTTGCAGGATACATATTGAAAGAGAAAGAAATTTCAGAAGCTCAGCAGCTACCTCGTAGTTTTGTCATAAGCCTATTAGCGGTCCCACACCCGAGCAAGCGAAACAAAAAATTTTCAGACGCTAGACGCTCCACCTGTCAAATTAAGTGGAGAGAAAAACATGCTGCTATAAATGGTGTAAACTTCAGATTGAGAGTTGAGACGAATGCCGGGAGATGGCTTTATTTATTTATTTATTTATTTATTTATTTAGAATCTCCAACATCGTATACATCAATTACATTCAAACAAATTAAAAATAAAGATAGTGAACCATGCTAAATGTTACAATAATTACAGGAGACAGACAGCATGCAAATAAAAATTTTGAGCGAGAGCGAGTTAAAAATAAAATTGTATAAAATTCTAAAATCACAGTAAAGCTACGATAAAATGTCATATAATAAAATGTCAAAACTAGATCTATTTACTAATCATTACACTATGTACATTAAAAGTTCATTAAGTTAATAAAACAATAATCAATTTATTGATCGGAATCGAAGAAGCCAGTAAAAGTTAAACATTAAAATCCTTGGTTGGTTAATGCAATTAGATATTCAGGTTAGGCTATGATTCTTTAAAGGTCTGGCCAGAAGAAGACAGCAACGTCGACATAGAATGCATCGGCGAGCCGCAACTGAAGCGCTTGCCGCCGCTGCTCTGGCTGGAGCTGACGGCACTCTTCGACAAGTACTCGCTGCCGTTCCAGAAGAGGAAGCCGCCGAAGAAGAAGAGGAAAGAGGGTAAGGCTCTAGATTTTTCCTCCCGTTAAGTACCTAGGCACCTACTGGCAGTTAAGAACATTCATTTTATTCGGGTGTAATCTTGCAACTCAATTTTGAAGCAGATTTGATTGAGCTGAAATTTTGTATACGTTTAGTTTGGATGATAACGCAAAAAGCTTATTACCTACTTTTGAATTTGGAACATTGGAACAGTTAGGTACTGGAATTTCTTCTAAAAAAGAAAAGTTTTTTGAATTTGGAATGTGCTTAATATAAGTAAAACATTCCAAGTTCCGTAAAAAGTTTCAATCACCAAAGAGATCACGAACGAACACTGAACAAGCGGGTTGCACGATAAAAAAAGTAAATACCTATACACGTGAAACGTGCATTCCACCTTTGTTCAATCCAATTATTTACTTGAGATTTGACAATGCGTTGTTCCAGAGGGTTCAGTATTCGGCGTGTCCCTGGAGACGCTGGTGCGCAAGGACATGATCCTGTGGGAGGAGACGTGGAGCTGCGTGCCGAGCGTCTTCCGCGCGCTGGCGGCCGAGCTCACCGCGCGGACGCAGGACGAGGGCCTGTTCCGCGTGTCCGGGAATAAGCACAGGGTGAGTTGGGAATAAGCACAGGGTGAGTTGGGAATAAGCACAGGGTGAGTTACCGAACTAGAGCAGAGGGCGTACTCGCAGTTTTGGTTGACACATTACACGCGTGTATGGTGTACACTACACGCAGTTTTTGTATGAAAATAAGAAAAGTCCGTCGTGTCCGCTTTTGTTATTTTCATACAAAAACTGTTGGTTAAGTATGATAAGTTATGTTATGTTAAAAAAATAAAGATAGGTAGGTACAGTTCTTCTGCCATAAATACTTTCAAACCGAAGACGAAGCTATTCGCTTCGTTTTTAAAATAGTAGTCACTTTCCAGATCGCAGCCCTCCACCAGCAAGTGAAATTAAAAGAACATTTTTTACATATTTAAAAAATCTACCAGAATGTCTTCGCACCCATTTGCTTGACTAAACTAGTCTCTAGTGTAGTACTTTTCTACCCTAAAACTTGACTACTTTTCCTTACGTTCCAGATCGCAGCCCTGTGCCAGCAGATCGAGCGGCAGTGGTACCCGCAGCGGGCGACGGTGGAGGCCGCGCTCGCCGCCGCCAGCTCGCACGACCTCGCCGCCGTCTACAAGCGGCTGCTGCGCGCGCTGCCCGCGCCGCTGCTCAGCCAGGAGCTGATGCGGCTCTTCTACCATACTTACTGTGAGTTACCGTTCTAGCCAGCTTCATGTCAGCTTTTTTTACAACCAGCTGTTGGAACAAGCAGATGGCCTGTATAACAAAGCATTGCCTCGTAAGTCACGCACGATAGGAATGTGCCTAAAGGTGTCTACACACCAAAAGCCGCCGGCCCGCCGGCTTTTCTGTATATTGCTGTATAAGCATACAAAACAAGCAATATACAGAAAAGCCGGCGGGCCGGCGGCTTTTGGTGTGTAGACACCTTTACGATGCACTGCCCTGCGTCCATCAACTTGAGGCATACAGATGTAAGCCTCATGTGCCTGTAATGACACCGGCGACCACACTCTTCAAACCGAAACACAGCGCTGCTGCTTGGCGGCAGAAAAAGGCGTGGTGGTAGTACTTTCCCGGACGAACCCTTACAAAGAGCTCTACCACTCTTATCTCAGCTCTTCTATCACAGGTACCTGAGTACTGACTGTGAGTTGACTGTTCTATTTTTTTTATGTAAAAAATGACCACCTGATGGTAAGCGGTCACCGTCGCCCATAGACAACAACAACACCAGGGGCGTTGTCAGTGCGTTGCCTACCCTGAAGGACTTTATTAGCATTTTGACTTAAAGCTTTTTATGTTAAATTTTGGTGGGAAAACCTCTGATTCACATTCCACAGCCTATGGGTATGGGGGAGAAATGAGCGTGAAAAACGGCCAGTTTCATGTTAGCTTACCTACCTGTCTTGGTTGTTCTAACTAGTAATATGTATAAGATAAGATAAGAAAATTCTTTATTGCACATAAATGAAGTACATTAGGCGAACTTAATGCTAATTAGCATTTTCTTCCAGTTAACCTTTGTGTTTTGTGGAGTGGGTGGTAGTGCTCTTTGGACAATAGAAGGGAACAACTTTTAAAAACAAAAGGTGTAACGTAACATAAAATAATACTAAATATTTACCAACTTACAAAACATACATACTTATACATATACCTACATAAAAAAATAAAAAATACATACCTATAACTAAAAACATATATACTAGTGGCTCTGGGAGCTGTAGACCTCGCGAGCATACTAAAAGTGAGCTATTTGAGGAATGTAATGTGCAAGTGCATTTTCCGTTTTGTGATTTTTTTGATCTCTTTCAAAAATCCCCGACGACAAAAAAAATCTAATAAGTCATATAACCTGTGTGCCAAGTTTCGTCCAGATCGGTTGAAAAATGCGACCTGTAGAGGAGAACAGACAGACAGACAGACATCCGGACAAAAGCATTTTTGGCCAATGTGGAAACTGAGACGCTTCGCTCGCTCGGTCAATAATACATATTCTATTTAATAATGTATGTATTGACGGGCGCAGCGCTGTCCGGCGCGTGCTGCGGGCGCGCCCTGAACCTGCTGGTCCTGCTGCTGCCGGCGGAGCAGCGCGCCACGCTGCGCGACCTGCTGCGCCTCGGGCGCGCGGTGGCGGCGCACAGCCGCGCCAACAAGATGAGCGAGCACAACGTCGCCATGATCATCGCGCCGACGCTCTTCCCGCCAAGGTAACCCCCCTACTATTAATAAGTATGTATTTACAAAAAAAAGTATGTAAGTAGTATATCAGCTATCTGGTTCCCATATCACAAGCATAAGCTTAGTTTGGGGCTAGATAGTGCTGTGTGGAAAAGTCCACCAATATTTAATATTTATATTTAATATTTATTGTATGTTAGGAGTATAAGTAGCGGCACGTAAGGCGTTGGCAACACCTAATTTTCCTCTCGCTCGCACGTTTCGTCATTTTAAAAGATATAAAATCACAAATCCCAAGTTTGAAAAATCGCAAACAACTATTTTGTGTGCAATCAAATTGCACACAGTTTGGTATAAATTTCATTTTGATAGATGCAAGTTTTCCTACTTAAAAGTTTGCTTATGTACTAAAACTGGAAGAGCAAACTTTTAAGTAGGAAAACACGTATCGATCAAAATGATTTTTTTTACTAAACTATTCGCAATGTGATTGAACACAAAATGGTTGTTTGCGATTTTTCGAAAATGGGTTTAGTGATTTTATATCTTTTGACAAGTCAAAACGTGCGAGCGAGAGTCACATTAGCTCTTGTCTTCACCGTAAGTCTAGCGCTGACCGCGAAAATAAGGTATCCCTCGGCATTTGCGCGCGCTCATTGGCTCATAGCATGCGCAGTATCCCAGAAACCCCTCCAGTCCCTCCACGTTTCGCTCATAGAGGTCAACGGCCGGCTGGTATACGTCACGTCTGGTTAGGTGATGACGTCACGCCGAATGTCACTCCTATTCCGATAGATACACTTTCAAACTAATAAAAAAATAATCTATATAGATTTGCACAATCCTACTACCATTACTTAAGAGTCCGGTGACAGCGGCTCGCAATTTCGAGGTGCGATTGGCTATTATTTCATTTTATTTCATTTCGGGGAGGTTGTTTGAAATAATAACTCTAAAGAAACACGCATAAATACTGTTCGAACACAAATAATACAATAATATAAGGGAAATGTGCTTGAGTCGGAAATCATTTTGGTATTAGGTAAACGTAAGACCAAACATACTAATACCAAAATGATTTCTGATTCGGGCATGTTTCCCTTATATTATTGTATTATTTGTGTTCGAACAGTATTTATGCGTGTTTCTTTAGAGTTATTTTTTCAAACAACCTCCCCGAAATGAAATAAAATGAAATAATAGCCAATCGCACTTCGAAATTGCGAGCCGCTGTCACCGGAGCCTTAAACGCGAATGTTTGTAAGTATGGATGGATGGATCGATGAATGGATGTTTGTTACTCTTTCACGCCGGAACGGCTGAGCGGATCTGGATGAAAATTGGCAGAGAGATAGATTATAGTCTGGAATAGCACATACGCTAACTTTTATCCCGTGGGAATACCGGGATTTCTCTATTACGCTACGCTCTAATCATTAGAGGGTAGCTTATTAGCTTCCATTGAGTTGAAGTTGAAGAATGGAAGCTAATAAGCTACGTCTCCCCTCTAATCATTTGAGGGTATTCCATCCGATGCCTGAATTCTAGGTTGTTAATTCAACTTGACCCAGAAATACGAGTTCAGGCGTCCTCCTAAGTTCTGCACATTCTTACCGCCTCCATTTCCTTTCAGCCTCCTGATAAAATCATCAGACAGTCTGGAGACGCAGCTGGCCACCGCCGCGAACAGCTGCCACGTCACCGAGGCGCTGATGCGGTGGTGCGACCAGCTGTGGACGGTCCCTGCCTCGCTCGTCGCGGCCAGCCAGAGAAAACCGCCCCCGCAACGACGGAACCACCACACCTGAGCTCTTCCGACGCTAGATAGGATATAATCTTAAGGGTCGCATGCCGCTGGAAACCCAGGTCCGGTTTTAGGTAACCATGGTTCAGGTAAAAAGCGGTCGTGGGAGACCAGCGTGGTGCTAATGGGGTTGCTCGTTGAAAGCATTCTATCACACACAAACTTATAGTATTGAAGATCTTAGTTTGGTCAGTAGAATAGTTCAAGATGAGTAATTAATAGCGAGCTTAGACTGGCTTGTAAATAGGAACAAGGTGTCTTGACTTGGAAGGTCAAGAATGTGCTGGACGCGAAACTTGGGAGTATTTGGGTAATAAGGAACAAAAACGAATAAATTATTCCCAATCTCTTGATAGAATTTTCAAGAATGCTCTAATATAATAAGTTTTTTAGATTTATAACACTGTAAATAAGTCGTATTATTTATAACATTAGAATTGTATGCCCTCATCATCACAATTTAGCCAAGTAAGAGTAGACAGGTACCTATATAGTTTATCTTGTACAGCGTATAATATATTCAAAGTTGCTTAAACATTGTCTGAAGGCTCTTCCATAAAAGCACCATTTTATAATTGACTCTAATGTAGTCGACCACAATTTAATTTAAAGAATATTTATGTAGTGGCTGACCATAAAATATTAATGTGAAAAATATATTATCAACTTCGAAGACTACAGATGTTCATAACGATTTAATTGCATAGTAGGTATGTTAGAATAATTGTGCTCATTAAGTATTTACCATTTTAGTTAATTGTGTAGTTCAGTCCATTGTGCTGTGTAAGAGCCCCCGCAGACTGCAGAATTTTTATCGGCCCATAGTTCGGTCGGGTTGGGTGCCTGTTAGTGCGTGAACTCGACAGGCACGGATCTAGCCCTCAATGAAGGTTGTGCCACTCACAAATCGGCCAAGTGCAAGTCGGAGTATGAATTCGCTCATAATCGATATATCTAGTGCATTCCTACAAAGATGCAAAGTATATGACACACTGACCAAGATTTTGTAGTGTATTTTCCACGTGGGCAAAACCTTGGGGCGAACACTGAGAGAGACGTCAAGTCTATTAGGTTTGTGCATCCGCGCTTGAAAGCCAATTACTTACTAATATTATTCTTTGTATTTCACTTTACTTTTTGTTTTTGTGACAAAAAATAAACAATTTCTAATTAAAAAAAAATCATTTCATTAGTGAATCGAAGGTGAATCGTAACAATGTGCGCACTTCGCATTATCTTTATTCACTTCACTTCACTGATAATAAGCCCAACCAACCTATCGGGCGATATAAAGTTTGTAGTCTGCAGTGGCTCTAATCGCTATCCTGAACAAATCGAGTGATTTTATTTATAAATACAATGGTAAAGGAAATTATAATCTTGTAAGCTAGTGAATAAGGTGCCAAATATTCAAAATAATTTTGTTTAATCAATTTAGTAATACTCTTCTAGTTGAGGCTGAGCTGTAAAGAATTGGCGGTGCCATTGGTTTTAAAAACAAATAACTTACCCAATTTTCGGACCACCAACTCACCACCAGCAATTGGTCGAACTACAGTAGTGAGTGCTGGGAATGTGATGTGTGGATGAGGCGAAAGAGTGGCGTATTAAAGAGGAGGCTTTTTCACAGCAGAGTGCAGACGGTCTGAAACCGTCTGAAATGATGAAATTTACGACAGCTATCACGCAATGCTTTTCGATTTTTTTTTTTATAAACTAGCTGATGGAACAAGCAGATGGCCCACCTGGTGTTAAGTGGTAACCATCACCTATTCGATCACGATTCATGAATAATTCTGATTATTTATGTATTACATTGATTCTTTACTGCAATTTTAATATTATGATCATCTCCACATCACTGCCCTGCCTGTTAAAAGCTAATCATCCTCTGCACTTATCTAGTAGGTACTTGGATGATTGAATAAAGGTAGGAATGATTGAAAATAAAATAATAAATCTTATAAATTGACGTTCAAAAAATATAATATTATATCAATGGGAGCAACTGTATTATAATAAAATGTTTTAAGTTTTTATATTACCTACATAATTGCAATGATATTTTATTATGTTACTTTCCAATGCATGCATTTTTTATAAGAAATTTTACCAATACTATAATTAGACAAGCTAAGACTGACTTGTGTATTATGTATGATGAAAGATATTTCATAATGTATGATGTAGTAATTTGAGTTGTAAAGTATTTAAATAAAATTTAATATTCCAATCCAAATGTGTATTTTATTTTCTTTCTTTATCAAAAATACTTAACATTTAAAATTGCTTACCAGCTATTTCTCACGTTTTTGGGGATTTTGGCCCAAACAAGACTATTAATACTTAAAGTTCTTAATAAGGTACACAGCTTCATTATCTGCTCCACACAAAATCCTTCCCTTATCACAGTGTACAGTGTTAATAGATTTGTGAAGTGTTGGCATCAATGAGTTCACCATCATAGAATTCTTATCTTCTAGAGGCATCCAAGCCAGTTGATTATCAGGTCCCCTAGCACTCTTGATCATAGACTCCATGTTCCAATCCCATATCTCACCAGAAACAGAGCTTGAGATAAGCTTGTGTGGGTTTTCTGGATGGAATTGCATCTCACTCACTCCTGCAGAATGGGCATTAAGTAATGATGTGGGGAAGGAGTTCATACGTAAATCCCAGACAGCGAC
Source organism: Plemyria rubiginata (assembly GCA_963576535.1). Taxonomy (NCBI): domain Eukaryota; kingdom Metazoa; phylum Arthropoda; class Insecta; order Lepidoptera; family Geometridae; genus Plemyria; species Plemyria rubiginata. The sequence continues at coordinate 14,327,191 of OY754907.1, forward strand.
CGCCCCAGATTCACTGCCAGCCAGAACAATGTGAGGGAGAGTTGGGTGGTTTGTGATACAAGTTGCTGCCAACTCATCACCTGCAAGTAGGAACGAGGCAGACGGTTTGTCGACTTTTGATCTAAGGTCCCATATCTTCATGTGGCCTCTAATGTTTCCTGTAATAATCTGAAAATGATAAAATTACTAGCGATCTGCCCGCGAGCCCCTGCTTCGCACGGGTGCACATTATCATGCATTTATTATACATATAAATCTTCCTCTGGAATCACTCTATCTATTAAAAAAAACCGTATCAAAATCCGTTGCGTAGTTTTAAAGATTTAAGCATACATAGGGACATAGGGATTAGGGACAGAGAAATCAACTTTGTTTTATACTATGTAGTGATAATGCAATATTAAAAATTTGGGCATGTATTTAGAGATGGATTTCTTTGTTGGGAGTGCATAGCTGAAATCTATACCTTATAAAAAGTGAAATAGAGCAATGTTTATTATCAGCAGTGATCGGCGTAGGCAGTGCTATTCACGGGAATCAGTGACCGTTAGCTTATCATGGATAGGTATGCCATCTAAATCCCGGGAAATATACATATTTTACATAGTACCTATTCAGCTTTATGCAAATACATATTGTATTTCTCACCAAAGTCATCAATTTCCTTTATGCTTTTGTAGCTTTTTATGCATGAGGTAAGAACTAGGTTTCACTAGACCCACACATTTTCAGCGAGTACATACATTATATATGCAGCACTATGTATGTGACAAGGACAGAACTATACGCGGGCGTGAGACAGGAGGCGCCCTTTATCTCAGACTCGCGCAGGTATAGTGTGTGAGAGAAGGACTGTAGTTGTGGTCTATTTGTCTTGTTCGACTACTAGGTACTCGCTATTGTTCTTCAGATATAAAAAAATTATAATAATATACCTAAGTGAAAATAAAATAAATAAATATTCTTCATGATACTTATCTCAAACAGTTTAACTTATTTACATCGACATTCAGAAAACTATTCCCAGGAATCCCGGGGCATGTCCATGTTAACATTATCATTCACATTCAATGACCCAAAATAGCAGTACCTACGCCAATCCCTAAGTATTATCTATGATTTCCATAGTACCTACAACTAGATGTCCAATGGAACTGACGGACCTGGTGGCTGCATTGACAACCACCACATGGACCAGTCTGCTCACAGAGCAGGTACAGCTAGGTAGCCCGCAAAGTTGTTGCTTAGTTTGGAATGTCCATCAATAAGAAATAGTAATGTAAATATGAGAATACTAACCTCATTATGTTTGATGAAGCACACGGAATGCAGTGAACAGCTATCAGCTTCATTTATTGTATGGGTGACCTCTCCTCTTCGACTACTCAGGACCTTGATGTTTCCATCTTCACCGATTGATGCTATGTCTCCTTCTATTGTGTCTAGCGAAGTACAAGAGCATTGATCTTCACTGAAAAGACAAGAGCAAGAGCTAGGATCCACTTTGGTCTGTTTTAATACAATACAATTAAGTACATACACTATTTGATTTTACTACTTCTTACCCGTGACTATGTAGCTTCTTCCATGAAAACACTTCTTGAAGAGGGGACTGCTTGTCATAAATACTGATCTCTAGCAGTTTGACTTCACCATTCGATAAAGAAACGGCAATTTTGTTCTTTTCTGTGAACTTGATTTGTGTCACATCTCCTTCAACAAGAAACTCTGAAAGTGCCCGAGGGTACTCCACCTCCTCTTCTTCGAGAGGACTCTCCAGGGTCCACACTTTGATGGAGTTTGCATCATCATCCCAACTACCAGTAAAGAACCATTTAGTATCTACGTAATCTTCAGGAATCCACCGGATTTTGTTTATTTTTTGAGACACAAATGTGCCTTGGACATCTAGAGACATTTCTTTAATTCCAAAAAAAAGAAATTATTTCTAAACCTGTACGTATACTATTACTATTATTATATTATTATTATTTTAAATCAATTGTATACTCTTTGTTTGATTGACTAAAATTGACTTGTTATTGAATACTCTTTGACTTAACTTGGCTAGGTCTTTAGAAGAAGAATATTAGAGAATAGACTTGACGGGCGCGCAAAGACCTTATACTTATAACTTACTTATTATAAATACTTATAGGTAGAAGGTCTTTGCGGGCGCGTATACCCGACAAGACAGACAACAAGTACATACTAACTACGGCCGGGCGGCCGCTATTATTTCCACGAAATACAAAATGGCGGTCATTTTTTTTTTTCACAAATCCGGTATTTACTGTTTTACTGTCAAAACTGACATTTTATATTGTCAAATAACAAACTGCTCGCTGTTGATTGCTATTAAGAAATGTTGCCAACTCAAAGTTTGCCTATGATACAAGTAATTAGCACCTTCCTTTAAAAATAAAACCAACCAATATTGGCTACATAGTCAGTTTCAGCTATTTTACTTTTGAGAACCAAAAAAACCTACTACTAGACAATTTATATTTTAGGGACTTTATTTACGAAACATGGAAATGCGAGGAAAAACGATGGAAAGCATGCATGTGATATTTTAAAAAGAGTGACTGCTGGAAATAGAGAGAACAGGCACGAGACAAATGTTTATGAGTAGGTATCCAGAAACTATCTGTATAAGCACGACTGGCTTTACATAAGGGAGTGTGTACTGACATTAATGTATAGTAAGGTAGGTAGTGAATTTGAGTGATAGAGTGAGAAACAATATTTATAATTAGAAAGATATTTGAAGTGAAAGAAGACGTATGTGAGTGTAGAGAAACCTTATTCTACACTCACATAATACGTCTTCTTTCATTAAAATTTTTATAATAGCTATAAATCTTAAATCTAAATATATATAACTCAAAGGTGACTGACTGACTGACTGACTGACTGACATAGTGATCTATCAACGCACAGCCCTAACCACTGGACGGATCAGGCTGAAATTTGGCATGCAGGTAAATGTTATGACGTAGGCATCCGCTAAGAAAGGATTTTGATCAATTCTACCCCCAAGCGGATGAAATAGGGGATGAAAGTTTTTATGAAATTTTGTCAATTTTTAACCGATCGGGCTGACTTTGCATGCTTAAAACTACTATGACTTAGGCATCCCCTAAGAAAGGATTTTGATAAATTCCACCCTAAGGGGATAAAATAGGGATGAAAGTTTGTAAAAATCTTCTTAGATTTTCGACTGATTGAACTGAAATTAAAGATTGGAGCTACTATGATGAAGACGTCCGCTTCAATAGGATTTTGATAAATTCAACCCTCCAATTTTTTGCACACGCTTAACAAAAGTAAAGCCGCAAAAACTATGCCTAATTAATAATAATACTTCTAAACGCGAGCGAAGCCGCGGGCAAAAGCTAGTTTAATATAAAGAGAAAGATTAACGAAATAGGTGCATCTTGCGAGCGATAAATTAAGACTTTATAGTAAACTAGTAGCGCCCTGTGGTTTCACCCGCTTAGTTTTAAATCCCGGTATTCTTACGGGATAATAGCCTATGTATTATTCCAGACTATAATATGTATCTGTGCCAATTTTCACCAAGATCCGTTCAGCCATTCTGGAGTTAGAGTAACAAACATCCATCCATACATACATCCATCCATCCATCCATACTCACAAACCTTCGCATTTATAATATTATATTAGGATTAGGAAGTAGGATTAGCAAACTGATTGAATCAAAATATAAGTCACAAATATAAGTCCACTAGTAGGTAGGCATACAACTTTCAGCTCGAGAAACAAACAGAATTACAATGTACATCACTATACACTTTTTTTGATTACAAAAATTTTATTTTCTCGATATAAAATAAAAATAGCGGCCAGCGGCCTTTTTTTTACTATTGTTTGTTTTGTTTGTTGTGCAACTTGTGGTTGACACTTGACAGTAGTTTTTTCGTAGTTTTACATTCTCTTTGGTGGTTGAATTGTTTGAAATTGAAACGAACAGTAGAAAAAATACAGAATGGTTCGACTAGGAGTTCTACGGCCTGCAGAATCTGGAGAGTTCATAGCTACAAACGCTGATCACGTAAAAATACACGAAGATGGACTGCGTAAGGTGTGCAAAGAGGTTAGTGTCGGCCTACCTACTGTAAGTAGTACCTACCATAATAGGTAGGTACTGTTTGATAATAACAAAAATACAAATCATTCTCTTTATAATAAAAATGCAAGATGAGAGAAGAAAACGTATGTGGTAGGAAAAAAAGGACCTACTTAGGACTACAACATTTGTGTCCTTTGAGCATGAAAATCTACTAACTACTAATTATTATTCTGTTGTGTTGTTTGTAGATTCTTGAGTCAATATCGGCCGGCATGCTGCAGATCCCAGATACAGGAGCCAACATCAGCTATCTATCTATTTTAATAGATAATCCGAAGGCTGCCGATTGGATATTTGTGGCGGATGCCCTGAACTTTTGCTTCTGGTCTTACAAAGACTCCGAGACATGGACAGTAGATGGTCACTCTGGGTACTATGCATTGGAAGCTGCTTTGGCTAGAGCTTTTAGGGTATATATTTATTTTTAATGTTGGTTGGTTTCTTTCTGTTGCAACACCCTGACTGGGTAGGTACATTATGTATTGAATCTCAAAAAACAACACAATGAATAAAACTTAGTCATAAGTCTTGAGTTGAGTTCTTTAGACAATGTTAAATTACATACATACTGTATTACTGTATAATGCACTAAGTAGGTATCAGATTTTTTTTAAAGATCACTACCTATATCTACATTTTTTTTATAGATCAACTGGCTAGTATACTAGATCTTACGATATTACGATATACCTACATACTACCTAAATGTTTTTAAAGCTAGTGTGGGGTCAGATTTAGATCTATTTGGTGTTTTCTAATTATTTTCCCATTTATGAACAATAACTAGATCAATAGATAGGTATCTCTTTATTGATTACCTACCACAACGAAATTAAGGATGTGTATAGGTACATTTATACTTAAAAACTAACAATTGTAGTAATACAATGGGCTGCCTTATCCCTTACAGCGATATCTTCCTGGCAACCTTGGTATGAACAGGACTGAAAATAAAAAGAGAAAAGCTAGCTTTATATTTAAAGCCTGAGGTCTCAAAATAATATACCTATTATATCAAAATGAAAATCAGAAGATTAGTTGCCAATTCTTATCACTGGCAAGAAACTGACGGATTTGTTGAAAATTTCAGGAAGAACATGACATTACAAACCCTGAATACTATTCTAAGATCACCAAGGAACAGCTCCAGGTAATCATGAGAGGCGACAATGAAGCAACAATCCCTCTCTTTGAAGATAGACTCGCCATACTACATGAAGTCGGAGGTATCCTCCTGAACAAACACAATGGAACATTCCTAACCTGTATCAAAGAAGCTAACAAGTCGGCCGTGAAACTTCTAGAAATCATTATTGATAATTTCCCTTGCTTCCAAGATGAGGCATTGTACAAGAATACTGAAGTATCATTGTATAAACGAGCACAGATACTAGTGGCTGATGTATGGAACTTCTTCAGTGGAACGGGTCTGGGAGAGTTTAGAGATATTGATAGGATTACCATGTTTGCTGACTATAGAGTACCTCAAGTGCTTTTGTACTTCGGGGCAATGAGTTATAGTGAGGAGCTGATGACATTATTGAAGAATGGTAAATCTTTAATTTTTTTTGTAGCTACCTCCTGTGTTTTTGTAAAAAGTCCTATCAAACTCTTTATATTTATTGATGCTTAACATCAGGGGAAGTTGTAGCCAAAATACAGTCTATAACATCTACAAAGGTTTTATGTAAACTACATAACCATAAAAAAATCGTGTTGAAATTCCAAATTCGTATAATCACAGCTTTTCATTGTGCATATTATGTTGTGGGCTATATACCAACTAGCACCCGCCCGCGCGCCCCTGCTTCGCACGTGTGCACATTGTTTTTCTACTATATCATGCATGTATTCTACATATAAACCTTCCTCTTGAATCACTCTATGTATTAAAAAAAACCGCATCAAAATCCGTTGCGTAGTTTTAAAGATTTAAGCATACAGGGATATAGGGACAGAGAAAGCGACTTTGTTTTATACTAGGTACTAGCGACCCGCCCGCGCGCCCCTGCTTCGCATGGGTGCACATATCATGCATGTATTCTACATATAAACCTTCCTCTTGAATCACTCTATCTATTAAAAAAAAACCGCATCAAAATCCGTTGCGTAGTTTTAAAGATTTAAGCATACAGGGATATAGGGACAGAGAAAGCGACTTTGTTTTATACTAGGTACTAGCGACCCGCCCGCGCGCCCCTGCTTCGCGCGGGTGCACATATCATGCATGTATTATACATATAAACCTTCCTCTTGAATCACTCTATCTATTAAAAAAAAAACCGCATCAAAATCCGTTGCGGAGTTTTAAAGATTTAAGCATACAAAGGGACATAGGGTAGGGACAGAAAAAGCGACTTTGTTTTATACTATGTAGTGATGTAGTGAGTGATACATACTATTGCAGATGTGCTGCTACCAAGTGGCTCTGATAAGGAAATAGAGATCAGAGGATGCTCCATCCATGCGGTGGAACTGCTCAAGAAGATGATTATAGACAAGCTTGAAGACTCCAATATTAAACCGCCGACCTCCAGTCTGATAGACTATTTCCTTTGGTGTTATCGACGGAAGTTTGCCAAGGACATGGAAGGTATACCTTTCCATAAGACTTTAGGGATATTCTATTGAATGGTAAGCTCTTAATTTACTTTAAGTAGGTAGGTGTAAGAACTTTACAAAGAACATTTTTTAATAATCCAAGATGGTTGTGGTAGTGTTAAATAAATAATTATTCAGTGATATTAAGACAGGAAATGCATTTTGTTGTTACAATCAAATTACATCACATCACAAAGTGTTATGTCAGAATAATACTTAACTGACGCTGAAATCTTCTAAAGCTAAAATCGCCGATAGGTCTCCGATAAAATCAATTACTTTAAAAAGCCCCTTTAAAGTAGTGAAGAATATGGGCCTTAATTACTCTGAGGTAACCTGACTCAATACAACTTAGGGCAGCTGTAGGTTCTTTACCTTACATAAAGAACAACAACACCATCTAGAAATGGATACGGTAACATTTTTGTCTGAGGAATTTGCCTCTATAAACAAAATATACAGGATGTATTTAATTTAAGTACTTTGTATTACATACCATAAGAGTTCAATTAATTTAAGATAATAATTAAGATAGTCAGGCCCCGTTTCAAGAAATAGAAAATTGGAAGTGTTTGGAACTTTGTCAAGCAGGCTATGTGGGTAGAAAAACAAAAGAAATGTGTAATATAATTACCTGATACTTATACATACCTCAGTGGCGCATCGGGCGAGAGTCCGCCTGCGACGCAGAGCTTGCGGGTTCGATTCTCGCCTCGGAACAAATTTGTGTACGATCTGGTGAAATTTGTTCCGTTGTTTTCTATATATAATAAAAAATATCTATCTATGTAAATATATGTATTAAATACATAAGTGATCTAGTACCCATAACAAGCTTTGAGTAGCTGACTTTGGGGGTAGCTAGATGGTGCTGTGTGGATTGTCCAGCATTTTTTATTTATCCCATAAAATAAATTATACCTAATACTAGCTATAGTTGAATAAGCCGCGGGTGTCCGCCCGAAGTGTTCATTCGAAAATGAGGTTATGTATTTAACTAAAGAGTACCTACCTAAGACTAAAAGTAGTAAAGTAGGTACTAAGTATTATGTGAAGTATTTTAATAGTTGGTGAAGCCTTGGTCATTATTCACCGGCATTATCTATTTTTTTATCGCTGACTTAAACCAGTAAAACTAAAAAGATAATGTGATAGGTAGGTAAGTAAAACATGCATTACAAAAACGTTTTGATGTAGAGGCAGTTAGTACCTAATAAAACCAATTTGTTAAATAAATGACACATGGTAATTTTCTTACATATTTTTATTGCATAATACACCTTTATCCAAATATCTTTTGTGTAAAACATTTTATGTTCATATCACATTTAAACAATGGTCCCTAGGGTTTTTAAACAATTTTATTGCACATCTAAAGACATGACTTTGAACTACAAACCACTACCATTTGTTAGTCAAACCAATTATATTATTTTAAACCAATATTTATTTACAACTTTGGCATTAGCTAAATAACTTAAATGAATGTTTGATGAGTAATGGCACTTAGTATTTAAACCGTAACCTACAAAGGTACCTACATTATATAAATCAATAACTATTTAAAATTTAAACACAGACAAGTGTTTTTTTTTTTGAAAAAACTACTGTGACCATCCCTAATGTCCGCTAGAGTACAACTAGAAGAAAGGAGTTCATATAAAATGAATATAACAATATCTACCTACAGTGCTTCAACTACATCACTTGTTTGGTTCAAACATGTGGTAGTCGAAATACTGTAAAAATCGCAATGAACGTAAGGATCCCATCTATCGATTGTGGAGAGGCATTTGATCGATTTAAAATTCCAAATGATTCGATTTTGACAGCAACACAATTACCGGCACTGTTATTAACCTACGCTGGTTCTTAATTCGTATACTATTTACTAATAAACTTAGTTTTGAGACCTTCGAAAAACGCTAACTTAGTTTTGATCGTGCCAGGCTCTGGCAATGGACTGCCTGGCCTGCTAGATTCCTTAGTCACTGCCCCATCAGGTATTTCTTTAGAACCCCCAGGAACTTTGATTGGTGTGGACATGGATAGTTTGAGCCCTTCCCTGAATTCTTTAGTGATACTCCTGGCTGTGAGACTGTGCATGAATACTTGTTTGTTTGCTTGTCTGTCTGCGTTAAGGTCGTTTAGAATGTTCTCTTTGCTTCTTCGCCGCTTCGAGTATGGCTGGGGTACCTGAAAATTAGGATAATAATATCATGTCAAACACGGGATTTTGAATGTTATTTCGGTCATCAGATTGTTTATCAGGTCGCTTAGGTACCGCGTTAAGTACATCTCTTAGATTTATTCACAAGAGACCTACTAACAGCCGGTAGCGAGTGAATTTGGTTAACACATAAACGAGTAGTTCAAGGGTAGGTAAGGGATTTATAAAGGCGATGATACTCTGCTGATTGCTGATTTTATAGCTTCAAAGATACGTTGATAATTAATAATAATAATAATAATAATAATAATAATAATAATAATAATTTATTTATCAAATAAAAAAGCACATAGATAAGGTACATACAATTTTGGTACATACAAACTTACGGGATCAATAATTAATAAATAAAATAAATAAATAAATAAATAAATAATGCTGGACAATCCACACAGCACTATCTAGCCCCAAAGTAAGCTATTCAAAGCTTGTGTTATGGGTACTAGATAACTGATATATTTAATACATTATATACTTACATAGATAGATATATATTTTTTTTATACATAGAAAACACCCAGACTATCGGAACAAATTTCTGCAGATAGTACACAAATTTGTTCCAAGGCGGGAATCGAACCCGCAACCTCTTGTGTCGCAGGCAGGCTCTCGCCCGCTGCGCCACAGAGCCAATATGGCTTGTAGATGAATACAGATTCAAGACCCTACACTAAGTCCTTGCAGACTTGTGCTGTAGGTGACCCTTCCGATGGCGTTATACAGAAAAAAAAAAAAACCATAACTTTAATAACATGTAAAATTTGGGAATTATATGTCGATTAAATGAATTAATAATAATTAAATGAAAAAAAAAATAAAAAAAAATATTGGCATGCAAGATCACAAAAAAAGTTCTAATAGTTCTAATTTACCTAGTAAACCAAAAGGACTTGAGGGGAGAGTAACTACTCTACCTAAAGTCATCGAGATAGCTTCAAAGCCGACCGAAATTCAACATGGAAACAAAAAATGTTATGATGTGGAAAAACATAATGATACCGCAGTTATTGCTATCTGTATTTGTGTTGAGGCTTTAAAGAGAGTTGACGTATGGCAAAACACACATTACAAAAGATAAGCAAAGATAAGAGCAACATAACTCACATTCACAGGTTCACTTAAGTTTTCCATGCTGATGAATTTCTTCGCCAGTTCCTTTACTTTCGGCAGCTGGGGTAGTATATCCTCTAATTCACAGATCTCTAAGTTATCCTCATTGCTTTCTTCAATAATCACTGCTTCCTCGATGAATTCTCCGTTTTGACTGATGTTATCAAAGGTGTCTCCCGGGATATTCTTATCACTTTTATCGATGTTTTCCCTGCTGTCAGTCGTAGCCTCGTATCTTGCTGATATGTTATCTTCAGGCCTACATTTTATAACTTCACCTGTCTGCACATTGTAGATTTTAATGGAATCCTCCTGACTACTCGAGCTTACGTATGAATTGGCAACACTGATCGGTGATTTTAAAGGTTCCTCGTTTTGGTCTGGTGTATCATTTACTGCAATTTCAGATTTGTAAGCCGATTGTAATATTTCTTCGAATTTCTGGTCGATTTCGTCATCAACAATTACTGGTCTTGCCGCGTACAAATTTTGATCGTCGTGGTCTTCGTACTCGATTAAAATATCAGTTCTGTCATTTGGTGTTGTTGTTATAGAATCTTTCTGATAATTTCCTGCGAATTGAGTATATTGTTGATTGGTTGCTATCTCGTGGAACTGCTTTATAAGTAATCCCTGAAAATTTTATTATAAGTATGATAGTGCATTATATAATGAAAAAAGCGTTATATACCAAATGAAATTTATGCCATTTCAAATATGATAACATTGCTGATAAACTGTTTCTAGGTAATCTTTTATGTTTTGGAAATTCTGGAAAGTTCAAATATCTAAGCAATAAACATTAACAGTGTTAATAGGTGTTAGTAATGATTGTTATAGTAGTATTAGATACAACGTGCTCAGCTCAGTGCTTCGATCAAAATCGAAATGGTGCAATCGCAAAAATATCGTGTGTGTTGAAAATGTAGTCTATGTGAGGTTATGGTTTTAGAAAAGATGAAATGAATATGATTGAAGCAAATGCAGAAGATTCTATAAATGAAGTTATTTCGTCTTTAGATCCTCGTTAGTTTAGTGGCAAGCCAACAGTTAGTCATAAATCATTTGCCAAAATCATACAACACTCACCACTAACGTCTTGTAGTATTACTGATGTATAGTACTGAAAATTTAATAAAGGAAGAACACAAATCTATGAGTGCAGTTCTATATAAATCTTGTATTAGTGCATAGTGCTGTTAGTCAGCTTTTCTTTAATACCACAAACATGCCAGCACACATCAGGCAATACTCTGTGTGTCAAAACGAAGATATTTTTAGATTTGAATGTGATGCAAGTCCTTCCACCATCTGATCTTGTATGAGAGATGGTTGTGATGCTTATTAGCCTAAAGTATAACGTAACTTGCTTTGTTTAAATTTTAGAATCTATGTATGTATCGTACACAGTAGAGATTCAGATTTGAGAGTTATCAGAAGTGCTGTCGAGATTGTAGGTAGGTGGTGTATGTATTAGATAATTTTGAACTACATGAAGTGGCACTATCACCATAGATCGGTACGAAAGCCTCTGCTTAACCTTAGGCTGCCCCCAAATGTGAAATTGAGGCCGGGCCGTTGCTTGGCGCGAGAGTACAGATCCTCGCTTCGCAGCGTGTTGTTTCGCCTAACGTTCGTGTACGTCTCGAATAGCTCCTCTGTAATTTCAGGTTTGTTTGGTATTTTAAGTCTAACTATATCCTCGTTTTCCACATAACCGTCACCCTTGCACACGTCTCTACTTTGTTGTCTTACGTTGGGCTTGCGATCGGCATAACGCTCTTTCGCATGATACTCGTCAGCGGTATCGTTTTGTCTATCGGGATTTTCGAAGATGGGGTTGATGGCAAAGTTGGGGCTCGCGTTTCTAGGACTGAGCACGGCGCGGACGATGTTCTGATGGAGGGCGCACGCTTCGAGGTCGCTCAATGAGCTGCTGGCACTTACAGGCGATGCGAACTCTGTATCGAAATTGTCTAAACTCGTGGACTTGTTCATTGACGATAGTGAGCTCGTGTCGCTGAAGCTGTTTTTTTTGCGACCGCCCGCTGACGCTTTCGCTTCTCTTATGTAATAATCGCGGCCGTATCTGCAATGTCATAAATCACACGTTGTAAAAAATTATCATAATGTAGTTATCTATATGATAAAAAATAACATGTACCAACCAATATTTAGTTCAATTTACCTTTTGTATTGAGGTCCTTCGTCAGGTAGTACTTCCTTTAGGGTCTTTGGCGGTGGAGTTTTAGTACTTCCGTATGTGCCAACATTTTCTGTGGTCACTGAAATTGTTAAATTATTTGGTTTTTCTTCTAAATTACTTTTGCTAATGTTGCTGGCATCCAATTTCTCTTTTTGTTGTGATGACTCATTTACTTCATCAAAATCGTGCTTGCTGGTAATCATGTCAAAAAGTGATGAAGTGCTTTTAGCTAATAGTCGCTTTTGTATGGCTTCTGGTGAATATGGGTTGTTTGGCATATCGACACAGTTGAGCCACTTTTTGCGCTCTCTATAAGCCACGGAACCTAGAAAAAATAAAAACACTGATTAAATTAAAATAAGCTGGACGGCAACGTAGAAATCAGATGTTGTATCAAATTATGAGTACGTTAACCATCACAAATATTTTGATTTTCAATGTAGTTTTATAGTTTTTATGAATACCAAACATAATTAGGTATGTATAGGTACCTGGTACTAGTTCATCTTCTTCATTTGTGTTTTCGGGTTCTGTATGAAATCTAGAAAAATAATATGGATTATGAACAGTGTCTTTGTGTTAATTAAAATAATTCCCAAATTATTTGACAATTCTTACTCAAGATGCGCATCGTCGAAATGCTTCCTTCTCAAACTGTCGGCGTATCGTTGCACTGGGACTGTTACTGTTTCTTCATATTCGCCTTCGCGCTCATGATGATTCAAGGTGCTATTAGTGGATTCTAGAACAACACGAGTAAATGGGTCACTCAGGAAAGAGTTATCACTGTAAATATATACACAGTTGTCCACTGTAAATATATAACAGGAACAATTATGATCATTATAATTGGATTTCTTACCTTTGTTCTGAGCGACGCTTTCTATACTGTCATCGTAAACTTCTTCGTAATGGTCGTTAGAGTAAATTCCGTTGCCATTCATTAAAGATCGGTGAATTTCCTCTTTCAAGTTGAATTCTGCTTTCGGCAATGGGCCGTCATCAATGCCCATTATCAACACTGAATCGTTTCCATTAACAATGCCGTCTACCACATCTATTGTATTATCTTTAGTTTGAACCACAGCAACATTTTTGTTAATTTCTTTAGATATAACATTTACTGCTACGTCATTTTTGAATCCATTTTCGATAGGTTCTTCTAAGTCACCTGCTTCGTCCATTGTAAGACTGTCTGGCTCATAATCAGACTCATCGTCTACTTTGATCTTTCCACCGATAACGTGTTTAGAATCTAGCACCTTCTTGATGTCACTTTTATATTCTCCTTGTTCCTCAGTATCGCTAGCGTTGTCTGATAAATCTGTCGTGTCATCTGCGTCTCTATCGCCGATCAGCGCTCTGTAATCTGCATTAGAGTTCGGGACTAGCATAGGAACTGGTACAGACTGTATTGTCTTTATCTTTTTCTTTTGGAAAAGCCAGTTTTCTTCCCACGTGCCGTCTACGCCTTGTATATCGCTGCTGGATACCTCGTCGAAATCGCGTTCTTCGTTTTCATCTATAAAAATAAGTTGGGTCAGTGTTTTCGGATGTTTGCTATTTACGATTTAAGATTATTTAAGATTACACTTAACGATGATGTCTTAGTTTTTAATAAATGAGTCTGTCGTGTGAAGCACAATGTATCGCACAATGGGATTCTAAAAAAGCTACTCTGCAAAAACGATCAGTTGCGTAATACTTTTTTGTAGCACTAATCGTTTATAAGAATTAATTCATTTCATGCAAAGATGTCATCACGAATATGGTTTCTTGGTTTACTCCCAACGTAATGTATACGTACGTTTGTGATGCACTATGTCTCCTCCGAACTCGGGGAATGGCACACGACGCGGCACTTCCAGGGCTTCGTCCGTTGCCTCCCCTTCTTCCCAGTCAGACACGTCATCTTCGTGAAGCTGAAATGTAATGAGGAAAATAAACACAGAATCAAATACATAGTTTTACAAAAGATTTTATGTAAAGCTACTCAGGTGTGTGTTATCAGTTCTACAAGCTTTAAAAGACGTATCAAGAAGGTTATACTTCATACACAAGGTCCTTGATAAAGAGTTATCAAGGACAACGAAAATCACCGATATAACAGCTGCATTTAATTAATCTATTTTTGCCAGAGATGTGACGTCATTTCATTATTTTGATCAAAATGTGGTCAAAATGTTCCATTCGTAATATTTTTATATTTTTTACGCAAATGCAGTTTAATATGGCTATTTGAATCGAGACTAAAACCATCATCAATCTAAAAGTTGACTGCTAAACGTAGAACCTAATCCTGATTTCTAACCTTGGATGCTGGACATCTTAAAAATTAAAAGTTAGTTCGTTTCTGAAAATAGTTATTTTGCACGACCTATCGAGTTCCTGGTCTTCCCAACGTCTTTCTATTGGGTAGCACGTCCTACGCAACGAGATATCGTATTCAATTATTGGAAGCTGGTTTTATCCCTAAAGTATGGCCGCGCATATATTTCAACCATTTGCTTTTACTACGTCATTCACGATTTAGAGATGAGTAATGTGTTGATCAATCATTAGAAAAACGATCAACCGGATCTTAGCAAACACTAAACATTCTTGTTGGATTTTGTTCGCTAGTTTTTTTCCTCTACATTATTGCGCTGTGCGTGGTTATCTTTTAACCTTTGGATTTGGCTTTTCTGATAAATAATGTGATAATAATAATTTGAGCCCGTATCCGCTTGTGTTGCTATGATTAATTACTTTCTTTGACCTAGACTTATTTATATGATTTTGAAACTAGTCTATAAACAAAGTTTCGGAAATCCGGGTAAGCAAAGAGTAATTTTTTTCAAGGATCATCTGCCACTAGTTGCGCCCCGCGGTTTCACCCGCGCAGATTTAAATCCCGGTAGGTATTCCCACGGGATAAAAAGTAGCCTATGTGTTATTCCAGACTATAATGTATCTCTCTGCCAAGTTTCATCCAGATCCGTTCAGCCGTTCCGGCGTGAAAGAGTAACAAACATCCATCCATCCATACTTACAAAAATTCACGTTTATAATATTAGTAGGATTATTGTTTGCTTCACTTCCATATCTGGAATCTTACCGGCATTTACCCCATTGACGTTTAGAGAGTTTTCACTCTGATTATGTAGAGCTGGGTACTCACCGGAGGTGTGATGTCCCTCGAATGGTGGGTTCGGTTCCTGGAAGCGAGAGATCGCGGCGACGATCGCTCGGAAGGTGTCGGGCTGGCGCTGGCCGAGTGGATGCCACTGCTTCTGCCGCCAGAGCCGTTCTCATTCTGAAACCTTTCGATCACCTGGAAAATAAACGAAATGCGATTGTACTCCCTGCGACAATTCAGTTCTAACAGGTTGAAGTTTTTCATTTCTGTAGCGATTCCAGACAGTAGATTTTATGTCTTGACTAGATCGAGGCTGAATAATACAGTAAGAAATGATCATCAGTCCGAAAGAGTCCACTGTTGGACGTTGGTCTTCCAGCAATCTTTACAATCCATCCCTAAATAGAAACCCCTCGGTTTCTATGTTGAGTACAGGAACAATAATACACTAGCTAGAGCTTCAATATTGTATTAAAAATAACATTGTAACAAGGATCATACAAAAGAACGGTAGGAACCGTAAGTTTGTTGACAGTTCTTCTAGGCTTTGGTCGCGTGGAACTGGCACCTACATTCACCAGCAGTGCAAGTACCGTTCTTATCGATCGCTTAATTTGACATTTAGAATCGTCAAAATTCGTTAAAAATGGTTATAATCCATTGTTGAAACCATTTTTAACGAATTTTTGACGATTCTAAATGTCAATTCAGCGATCAATAAGAACGGTACTTGCGCTGCTGGTTTTAAGACGATTCAAAGTGGTCAATGTGATTTTATTGATTAGATACGTTTTGACTTCACATAAAGTATATCTACATAATTAGCTAAGTATTTAAGTTACCTATTAGGTGTACCTATGACACGCAGAATACTTAAGCTAAGACAATGCGATGGTTATTATAGATACCTATATTAAATATGACTGATGTGAGGTCACCAAGATGTTTAAATCTTGTTATAAAAATAAAAACCTTGAGTCAAAACTAGCTGCCAACATATTTAATTTATCTGGGGATCCTAAATTATGAGCTTACGCGTCTCAATAAGTAATTTACGAAGATTTATAACAACCCAGAGAAGTATTTATTTATTCTTAAACTAGCGACCCGCTCGCGCGCCCTTGCTTCGCACGGGTGCACATATCATGCATGTATTATACATAATATAAACCTTCCTCTTGAATCACTCTATCTATAAAAAAAAATCCGTTGCGTAGTTTTAAAGATTCAAGCATACATAGGGACATGGGCACATAGGGATCAAAAATCAAAAAATATTTATTGACAAAAATGAAGGCCGTAATCAGACATTTTCCTTAACCTTATTCTAACACTAGTGACTATAGGGACAGAGAAAACGGCTTTGTTTTCTACTAGGTATGTAGTGATTCACAGTTTTCTTATTGTTTTTTTTAAACTATCTATGTAATAGGTATAGGTACATTGTGCATTAACCAAATCGAATCCACATTTTATAAGCAAAAGTACTTAGTAGAGAGAGTAAAAAAATGTGTTGCTAGCTCAAAAAACGATAAAACGCTTGCAAGCTAGGTATTTATTCGTAGCTTGCAAGATGCAACTCATCAATCACAGCTCTAAATCAAGAAACCAAAACCTGCGGATTTCCATCTGCGGGAAAGTAGCTCACAAAGCCGCTAAAGAAGTTGTACATTTTCAGACTGCCGTGCAACATTCGCCACTATTGTTACACAATACGAGCGTTTTGGTAAACAATGAGATTTTCGAAAAAAGGTCTGTTTCACACGAACGCACTTTCGCACTGCGAAACGGAGTGAGGAGCGCAGTTGACATGACATGTATGAATTAGGGCTGTCCCAAGTGTCCAAGATGTTTTGATTTTAATACAACTGGTTGATGGAACAAGCAGATGGCCCACCCGATGTTAAGTGGTAACCATCACCCATAACAGCTGATATATGTAAAAATGATGTCCTTTACTGAAAACCTTTTTGCCTGATATACTTACTGATATAAGTCGCATGAAACTGACACCTTGATTTACCTAGCATTGATATGTTTCAAAGTGATTCAATCTACTAAATGCCTTTAAATTTTGACTTCAGTAGAATAAAACGGCTTGAGAAATAAACACGTAACAATTACTTCCCAAAAATTTGCTAAGTCATTTTAATTTTCTCAGTTACTGTGCAAACCGGCTTTAATTATTATCTGTCTGCTTTTTACTATGTAAATAACTTTACTGTCATCACTGCGACTAACTCTGGGCCGGGACCGACTACACCCAGTTTCAGGAATGTTTTGAAGTGTTAGCATTATGTTGATTTTGTTTCCAGTAATTTTCTCAATAAAAAGTTTGATTTAATCGCTGTAGCATCTAGGTAACTTGGACTAGATCTGTCACATTCTTGTAGTCAATATACAACGGAGCAGCGAGAATATGAGCCTCACGCGATTGATGAATTTAATGATGTATAAATGCTATCGAGACGGGATGATAGTGCTTATAGATAGACATGAAAACAAAGAAAGAACATTACAAAAAAACTACCATAGGTTTAGGTTATTGTGTTTATGTTTATATTAATAATAACGAATATAATTTTAATTTAAAAATTCTAAATAATCAAAAATTAATAAAAGGCAAGTATCAACAGCACTGGTGTTACTAAAGATTAGGTGGATGATAATAATCATGTAAATTATTTGTTTTAACTGCTTGTTTGTTTTGAAGATTATAATAAAGCGATTAGAACATTTTCAAACAAAAATCAAAACCTAAGCGGCTAAGATAACAAATTACAATAAAAAAAAATATCGGAAATAATCACTTGACTATAAAAAAACACTTATAAAAAGACACTTGTAGACATCTGTGATAAAATAATCTTACTTACAACCAAAATCCACGCAAGAACATATAAATTACACACGAAAAATGCAAAAATATATCCCAACATTTTAAAGTTTGCACTACACGGCACTCCTAGAACCAGAACCGCATCGCGAAAGCCTCAGCCCGCCTCTGAGCTATTTTAGGTAATGATTAATTAATAATCTTATTTATTTATGGCTTACCTACCATTTCTTTAAATCGCAGGATTGAGTTTAAACTATCTTTAGTTGGATGTGCTTTGTGTTATCGCGATAAAAGTCGCTATCTTCAGATACTGTTCGATAGGATATCGGCAAATCTTGTCAGTACCTATATACTTACGTACCTAGTCTTACGTACTGAAGAGTGGATGATTGATGACAAATCCTAGAACGTCCCTTTCTATCGTAGACACTTTTCTATCTGCCCTCTGGACTGTGGGTTCGATCCCCACCGCGCAAAATTTAATTTTGTGTGATGAACTTACGAGTAGATGTTCTCTGTCTGGGTGTAATAATAATATTACCATCATAGTTTTTGATAAGTATCAACCCTAAATTATGTAAGGGTGGATGCCTAAGCTAGTGAAGCTTGTAAGGGTTCTTTCAATACGGATATGTTATGATGTTACACACATTGCAACTACCTTTCAAGAATAACTAGATCTGAAAAAAAAAAAAAACAATTCTTCACTAAGCCCTACCTTAAACACCCTTAGGTATCTACTATTTGTATGGTTTTGTACCGTGATTTACATAAAAATTTAAACACGGTTTACTTAGATTTAATTTCATTGCTTCAAATTAAAGAAATAAATCAAAAGATGCAGAGCCTCTTCTGTACCAAGTACCTATATACCAACTCTAGATTCTTTGAGAATATCTAAGGGGGTAGTTAAATATAGCTGACTAAACTACTCTTACCTTGTTCAGTATAGCACTGGCTAGCAAATCCTCATAGGTGGAGGACTCGATGGTCGGAGTGACTGGTTCGGCAGCGTACCGCGCGAGCGCTGGCAGCGATGCAGCCTCTTCTACCACCCTAGCGACCAGCCGCTTCAGGTGCACATGTGCATTGCTGGCACCGCTGGACGGCCTGCTTGAAGCGCTGGATTGTGATCCGTGGCGGAGCGGCGGCAAATCTGAAGAAAATCAGATGGTTAGGTAATGAAAGCAGCATAACCTTTTGGTTTTAAATTGTCTTTGAGCGTGCGGAACTGGCGTCTCTTGATCTACTTTGTTATAAGATATGATAGATTAACCTACGTGTTGTTTTTATTACCTAAATAAAATTGACAAAAAGCATGACTATAGAAGCTATTTCAGCTATTACTTTACATAAGATAGAGATAGCAAGTGCAGGCAGCATTGCCACTGGTTTCACTTTATTATGTGCTTGGATGATATAAAAAAAATGCTTTTTATTTATTTAAAAAAAAGTTTAAGCTATTTGCATTGCATAAGGTAGGAAATAACTGCTTGTGACTATCTAGTTTTACTGTAGGTATGTTTTGTAATAAAAATGGTTAAATACATAAATGCGCATAAAATAAAAAATAGTCACGATGCAGTGGTACGAGTAAGTTGAACTAATCGTAGCCTTTACGCATGCCAAGCTATGAAATTAATTTACTTCGCCCTTAGATACTTTGAATCAGAATTTTTACAAAATTATTAAAAAAAAAAGTATAAGTGATAACCATCACACACTAGGAAATCGTGCTCTACATTTTACAGTCGTGTTCATTAACTCAAGGAATACAGGTGTTAAGCCTCATGTGCCTGAAATTTCACCGGCACCCACATACTTCAAAGTGAAGTGCTAGAATAGAAGAACAGGCATAGAAATAGGTGTGGTAGTACTTCCCTGGACGAAACCTTTACAACGAGCCATACCTACTAATTATTATGCTTTGTGAAGAGGTAACTAGAAAATCCGTGATACAAATTTCATGTGTTATGTTGCAATATTTGTTGGTAGACTGTCAGTATTCACACCAAAATAAACAAGATTGTTTGCTGAGTTTGTAACGAGTGGGTTTGTTCATGAGTTGTTGCTTTGGGGGTGACAAAGATTGGTTTTGGTTAATATAATCGATTGTTATGGCATTATTTAACATTGATAAAATTATGCCGCACCTACCACTTTATTCATGACATGAGACAAAGTCGACGAAGTCAAAAGGCCAAATTCAATTAAATAATGAGTATCTATCTATCACTTTGTAAGAACAAACCACTAACTAACTCGACGACCTCTGTGGCGCAGCGGGCGAGAGCCTGCCTGCGACGCAAGAGGTTGCGGGTTCGATTCCCGCCTTGGACCAAATTTGTGTACGATCTGCAGAAATTTGTTCCATTGGTCTGGGTGTTTATGTATAATAAAAAATATCTATCTATGTAAGTATATAATGTATTAAATATATCAGTATCTATACCCATAACACAAGCTTTGAATAGCTTACTTTGGGGCTAGATAGTGCTGTGTGAATTGTCCAGCATTATTTATTTATTTATTTATTTACTAACAGCTTGGTTCCTACCGTTCTTTTGTATGATTATTTTTACAAAACATTGCATTGTAATGTAGTAGCTCCAGAGTGAGTAATCAGGGGAACAGTCATCAACAACAGGTAGGTCAGAAATTCGGAATTCGGTAGATAAGAAAAATTGGAATCAACCAAGCTAAAAACTGTACATGTTATTTCTCTCTCTTATTCTATTCTGATGTTATTAATAGTAGTAGGTAGTATTAGTAGTAGTTAATGTTATTAATAAAATGCTATTAATGTTATTAATATCATTGGTGTGCTGATCCGAAAAAGTTATTCCTACCAAAAAGTCTGCTCTACCTACCTACTAAGTATACCTACTAGCCTTCGTATTGATGCAGTCAGCCTGGTCAGCCAGCCCTTGAATGGCTTATAGGTAATTTAGGTGAATCTAGGCGCGATTTTCACTCATCGTGATCTTTTTATCATGCCATTATACTAGGTACCTACTATTATTATTTATTCTGTGATAAAATAGGTACTTTAAGTGTCTGATACCCACGGCATTGTTTTTCTTCACGTTTATAAATGTAAGTGACCAATTAAAACTCAGGTAATTACTGATAAATAACTATCATTTCCAGAGTCCGTGATAACTTGACCTTTGGGTTCATCTTCATTATCTTGTAAGTAGGTAATGTTACAGCACTGAGTTCCTACAGTTAGCCTTCATAATACCTACATACTTGTAGCTTACTCGAACTATGCTATACTAGTTGCACCCCGCGGTTTCACCTGCGCAGATTGAAATTCCGGTATTCCCGCGGGATAAAAAGTAGCCTATGAGCTATTCCTGACTATAATCTATCTGTCTGCTAAGTTTCATAAACAGCCGTTCCGGCGTGAAAGAGTAACAAACATCCATCCATACTCACAAACTTTGATCTCCAGATGGATATCCCCACAGATCTCTTTGTACCAAGTACGAATTTTAAATATTTGAGGACGTACGCGATACGACCAAACATTACAGTTGGCCCATAAATTACAGTTACCTACTGGTATATACATATTATTTTGTCATATCATTTTACGAAATGAAACAGGCTTTACATATTTTATGCCATTTCCATTAGAAACGAGATCCACAGAGTTTAAATAGATCGATGAGATATAGGTATGAATATCTTCGATAAGTAGGTAGGTACGTACTCATACTCTACCTACATGCACTTAAAAATATGAAAATAAGATTAATCTGAGAGCGGTGCAAAATGTCAACACCGCCACCTGCTTGTGGCAATTGCCTATTTTTATTTACAGCATTTATTATACACGCAGGCGCTTGAAATAATCCACATAAGTTAGATAGGTAGTGATTAAAAATACCACTTCTGGAAACATAAAAGGGATCTTTATCTTCAATATCTAATTAAACAAAAACTGAATAAAACATCGAGTTATAGTAATGTCAAAAGGACTTATAAGGGTAAGTAGTATCTACATAATATTATAAAAGGTATACATTCTTATGTAATTATGTTTAAATGCGTAAGATTTTTTGGGAAATACCCAAATGTATTTGATGTGTTAGTTAATTTGTTTTTCCGCCCTAGATAAGACCTACTAACATTTAAAATCAATCAGCTGATATCAATTGGTATTTAACAGCCTACATGCTTCTGGCTATTCCTATACCTAACCGTGTTAATGTTATACTGTTAATAATATCTACTGTCATCTTGTTGTCCTTTACCAATTCCATTTAAGTAGCGTCGAGGTTTTGATATCCATGGTCTCTACTTGTTTAAGTAAAGCGATTGTAGCATACGTCTAAGGGAACGTACCCATACTACGTGACCTATTTTTTTAGTTTTTTCGACCCCTCCCTCCCCTCGGTGACCACTCGTAGTATATGCCAAGACCTCTCTCCCCCTTTAGTTTTCACGTAGTAATTCATAATTATGATTTTTAATCATTTCACAGGCAAAAATTGAAAAAAATAAATTTGGCTCATACTCGTCTTTATTGCATAAGACTGCATGCATACCTAAATTACTAGTGAATTATATATTATAGAAAAGAACAACATTTGTGAAAACATATTGCTATACCGTATGTAACTTACAGTAACTAAATTTAATAAAAATACGAGATTTCTCTCAGTAAAATCGACTACGTGACAAAAACCTGAGCCACCCCCCCGCTCCTGTGACTGACCGTAGTATTTTAAAGACTCCGCTCCCCCCCCTAAACGGGTCACGTAGTATGGGTACGTTCCCTAAGGTACATTTAAGAACTCGCAGAAAAAGCAAGTTGAAGTGGCAATGGGCACATCATATAGCTCGAAGATCTGATCCTGCAGGAAAATAGGGAAATAAAGGTTTTCAGCAGGTAACTAACTTTTATGGGTGCACTTACCACAGATTACTGCCAAAACGGAAAAGGGTACAAACGAAAAAAGTAACAAGGGACAAAATAACTTCCAAATTAAATCAGGGTACTCCTTGGTACTACTTCTACATTTTTGTCTTCAAAACACAATGACTTACCCAAAATCTCGTCTAGCCAGTAGCACGAGATGTAGAGGAATATAGCCACGCCCAGCCAGAACCCTATCAGCAGGATCGCTAGGTACTCCCACATGGTGATGTTCACTACCGCTGGTCTGCTGTCACTGTCGGACCATCACTGGATGTGTGCTTGCGCGTACAACCATCTCAACTCACTACACTACACATTGTTATCTTATCGTCGAGATATTTAACGAAGATAGGGAAATCTGTGGTGTCAATTGGTATGATTTTATATTATGAAAATACTTGCATAAACTGTGAGTTAATTATTTGATTCAATTAGTAGTAGGAATTCAACAGATCGGGTAACTAGTGAGGAAAAGGCTTGAACGAAGGCTCAATTTGATGTTAATATACTCTGAAAATCTGCAAGCAATATGGTTTACCATAAAACGCTCTCCGTCAGATTAAAATATTTCCATCCATACTCTGTACTCATCTAAATCAATGAAGGAAAACAAAAAAAATTATACGCGTCGAATTTATAACCTCCTCCGTTTTTGTTTTCGTCGGTTAATAACGGCTCCATTAATGTAGGAAATTCGGAGTGCAGATTTGCAAATTGCCATCAGATGCTATCATCCCAAGCACGCAACAATGTGAATTAGAGCACAGTGCAGTTATATCATCCGATTCATAGACACTAATGAGGTAGGCTATCATTATTCAAATGTTTAGCAAGAACGCTAAGATCGGAACCAGGAAATATGAATCTCGAATGATGCATGAACTTGCATTCTACCGAAAACAAAAGTCTATTGAAGGTTCGTTCTCAGACAGCAATTCAATTTCAATTTTAAAATATCTTTATTTGTACATAATCTTATATATAGGTATTACAGATTCCAGTGTAAATTTAATCCTAGAACGTAACAATAGTAATATTTAACGTTTATCAAGCTTGTGCACTTCTCAAAACTTATATCTGATAGGTAGGTAGGTACTTATTACAGATCATAAACATCGGGTTTGTGGGTAACGATTTGGGTTAAAAACTATGCAAGCTTTAGACGAGCGTTACATTTTATAACATATTTGAACTACATTAGTTAAGTATTACAGCACAGTATTGCACCTTTACTTTTTAGCAATTAAAACACATTGGTGTTATAATTACCAAAAAACCGCAGGTTAGCAAACTAGTGCAGCGGGTAATCATAAAAATAAATTCTTTGACAAAAAGTCTAACACACAAAACGCGTAGCAACAGGAACAATAGACCTCTAACGCTGCTATCATAATTGTAGCAGTCGACCGTGCAAGCCCGTACTGCGCCCAGTAAACCCCGCACGCGGGTATCGGCCCATATCCCCAAGATAATAAGGACGCTAGCCGCGCGCGGAAGTGAGGGATATGCGTACGCGCTTGCGCGGGTGACTGTGCATTGTTACTCATCGCACTCAAGGAACAAGTGATGGGGTAATTTGTAACGATTGTACTTATCGATGTAAACTAAATTTTTCTTACGAGTTATACAAATGTTTTTAACTAGTTTGTTATCAGTATTATGTTGGTTATTATGTAAATAGATTTTTTTTGATAATTTATATATAAATTGTTTTAAAGTTGGGAAATTAATTTGATTATGTAAATTATATAAATTAGTACGAAATGGAGTATTAAAGGAATATTTTAGTGCTTTATTTTGAATTACTTGTAATTTAATAATATTGGTCGGACAGGTACTACTCCACACTGGGCAGGCATACGTGATGCAGGGCCTTACTAAGGTTTTGTAAATTCTAAGTTTAGTACGGCTGCTGAGACAAGAACTTCTGTTGAGGATTGGGCTTAGCGTATTTAGAGCTTTTGTACCTTTGAGTCGTAATTTTAGCGTATTTGCACTCCAATTAAGTTTATTATCCATAACTGTTCCGAGATACTTAACTGAGAGGCTCCATGGGATAGCGTACCCTTCAATATTTAGTGTTCTTACTGGAGGTGAACGTTGTCTCGTGAACATAATTGCCTCTGTTTTGGAGGCATTTATTTTTAATTTCCATTTATGGAAGTAAGAAGAGAGAAGATCGAGAGACAGTTGAAGCCGACCGATGATTAAATCAACGTCTTTAGAGGAAGTAAATGATGCCGTGTCGTCAGCGAAACAGGCTAGGCTAGTACGAGTTTGTTTAGGTATATCATTAAGATATAACAAAAACAACTGGGGGCCTAGAATGGAGCCCTGGGGCACACCTGCAGGAATCAATTTTGGAGTAGAGGAGAAATCACCTATATGAACCTGAAATGATCGGTTAGCTAGGTATGATTTGATCATACGAATCAAGACTAGAGGGGTATCTAGTTGAATAAGTTTGTGAATAAGGCCTTGATGCCACACAGTGTCAAAGGCTTTTTCGATGTCGAGTAGGAACATTCCTGTTGATTCGTGCATATTTAGTCCATGTAAGACTGACTCCGCCACTCTGGCCAATTGTTGAGTGGTTGAATGGGCTTGACGGAAACCAAACTGTTCGTCTATAAGGTTGTTTTCTGTGGCTCTGCCTAGGCGGTTATATATAATTTTTTCAAATAATTTGCCTAGACAAGGCAGTAGGCTTATAGGGCGGTAACAAGCTGGGTCAGTAGGATCTTTACCCGGCTTATGAATCGCTATGACTCTAGCGGTTTTCCACAGTTTTGGGAAATAATTAAGCAGAAAGCAAGCATTAAATACCTTCGTAAGCTGCACAATACATTTCTGAGGCAAATTTTTAATAAGATGGTTTGTAATTTGATCAGGTCCAGGAGATTTGCGTATCTTAAGGCTGCTTATGCAGTTTTTAATTTCAGCCGGTCGAACTAGTGGGGTTAAAAGTTTACTAGGTGCCAAGATCTCAAGAGAGCACATAGAAGTGTTGACTGTGATCTGTTCATCACTATCCCAATTGTGGGTTAGTAGCATGTTGTCCGAGAATGTACTTGCCAATAAGTCACACTGTTCTTTCGGATTGGAGGTTTTGGCACCGTCTTTAGCTTTTAGAGGTGGGATAGTGAAGGTAGAAGAAGATTTTAGACCTTTAGCTATGCGCCAGATATCCGAGCTAGGGTTGTCCACCCTTTTCAGTTTGCGGTTCCATTGCTCGTCCTGGTGGGATCTTAAAGCATTGTTTATGTTTACTTTTAATTGTTTAACCTCGCAATTCAGAGTATTGCGGACGGCACTGTCTGTTTCTTTGGAAAAGTAACGACGTAATTGGTTTTTGTATTTAATTTTTCTTTTAATGCATCTCGGCAAGGAGAATTCCCATGGTTTTAAGGTTGCGGTCGGTATACTAACGTCCCTAGCAGAGATAATGGTATTCTGAAGATGTGAGATGGCCGAATCAAGTTCATCTACTGATTTGTAACATTGCTGGGACAAAACAATGTTGTCGTTTAAGAAATTGCGGAATTTGTTCCAGTTGGCTTTCGCGTAGTTAAGTTTACGGATTGGCTTACGAAGTAATTTGGTGGTGAGTCGAACTAAAACAGGTAAGTGATTTGAAGATAGCGCATGGATAGTCTTTATATCCTCAACAGTGTAAACATTCTTGCTGAGCATAAGATCTGGGATGGAGGGTCTAAGATCCCCGCGATAGTGAACCAGGGTGGGATCATTAGGGGCGTGAATAACAAACTCATTGTTTACCATCAGCTCGTATAGAGTTTTGCCGTGCTGGTTGATAGGACCAGGTGACCAGTATGGATATTTGGCATTTAAATCGCCCATGACGAGTAACCTATTACCCGACGCCATGAGAGCACTGATATCACTGGCGAGCAAGGCTCGATTCGGGGATTGGTAAACTGAGTACAGTGTAATATTACCATCCTTTAGAGCTAAGGTAATACCTATGGCTTCAAGATTATTGGTGGGCGGGGAGGCAATGAGGCTGTGGTCGATGTCAGCCCTAACCAGGATTGCTACACCCTGGCCTGAGCCGTTAGGATGCCCATCGATCCGGTAGCAAGAAAAACCGGAAATTTTAAGGGTAAGTCGCTCTGTCAACCTTGTCTCATTGAGTGCGATGACGTCAACGTTAAGATCACTTACCGCCAGGTCCAATAGTTCCTGTTGCTTTTTGTGAATACCGTCGGCATTCCAATAAAGTATGCGTAATTCACTGGCGTTATACATATTGACCAACATGAGTCAGAATTAGGATCACTTTGTCTACAAAGGATTCGCATTTAATGAATTCCTGCTTAAGAGACTTAATGGTGGCAAGAATTTGGAGCATTTCCCTCGTGGCCCCGTCGAGTGAGAGAGATGACTGGTCCACTGCTGCGGGAGCTGGCGTCGCTTGCGGACGAATTGATTCCGAAGTTGGGCCTTGGTTCGTCGACACACCAGATGGTTGTTGGAGCTTGTTAGATGCTACAGCTTGGGAGAACGCTAAGTCCTCACTAGCCTTAGGCAGTATCTTCCTCACGACTCTGCCTGTAGCAGCGACGACGTTACGAAGGGACTCACGCTTTGACTTAATACGCTCGATGTACTTGAGCCGCTCCTTGCATTGAGAGAAGTTGGCTGGGTGGTCTTGCTGACAGTTACAGCAGACAACTTTTTCTATGTAGCCTGGCTTGGGACATTGCGAAGTAGGGTGCGCCAGGGAGCATTTGACACATCTTGCAGGTCTGTTGCAATTTCTGGACGCATGGCCAAAGCCTTGGCAACGATAGCATTGAGTACCTATTTTGCTGTTGGATTTGTAACGTTGGATGACAACGACACAGTTTGCAATATATTTTATCTGCCTGAACTTGGCCATATCGGATCCGCTTGGCAGTTGTACAAGGATGGGTGGACACTGGATTGGCTTGGTTGTTTTAATAAGGGTCGCTGTAGCTCCAGGGAAACCCAGAGACTCCAAGTCAGCTGTCAAAGAGTCCACGAGGTTTGCCGGCAATCCTTTGATAACAACCTTAGGCAGTTTTTCGTCCTTTCTAGTGAACGTGTGGAAGGACACGTTTTCACTGAGAAGTCCACTCTTGATAGCTTGATGGCCAGCTGGTGAGTAGCATTGGATCTTGACTCGGTTACTGCCCTTGTATTCAAGGTGATAGCTTTTATCATATTTATCGATGATATCTTTGAGCTTTTGGTGGGTCCAATCTTCACGTACTTCTATTACGATAGGTGGGACTCGTCCAGGCTTTTTCTTTTTGGATGCAGTTTTGAAAGACTCTGAGACTTCATCGCTATTGTCTACTGATAGGCTGCTGAAGCGGTTGTCTGAGGCAGTATGCTTACCCCTGGTTACTGGTTTGGGAATAGCAAACCTCTTCGGGTACTGCCAATGTTCACTGGCCTCGTCCCTTGGTCTTTTGGAACTGGATGCCAGATCTGGGGTCGATGATGAACTGCGTAATACGAACTTATCCATTTCATCGATAGTCTACTAGTACATCACTATCGAGTAAACCGGTGAAAGAAATACGGCGTAGCGTAGGCTAAGTGCGTGCGGTTGCAGTGCCAACCGAACGCGGACTGAGACAGCAATTAAATTGTGTCCTAGCAGGCAGGCAGAAAACCCGAGCGAGATGAATATCACGATGCATGACGAAGATACATGATAATATTATATAGTTACAGGTATTTCGACGATAAAAATATTTAGTTTTGTAAAATCATAACAACAAACAACCGAGAATACCAGATTCATAACCATCACATAAGATACAGACAGCATTGACTTGCAAGTAACTTGATAGTTAGGTATTTGCCCCACAATTCAGCCGGGTTGGCTATTAGCTACCCTTGTACCATTTCATTTCCTCCTTCCTACTTTCATTTCCTCGGAAAAAGGACTCAAGGAAAGACTTGCCACCTACCCCCACTTCTAACCCTCGTATCCCCAACCCTCGACTCAGGTACAAGGGTAGCTATAGTTTGATTCAGCCTAATGTGCCTGCAATTTCACCGGCATCTACACCCTCCGAATATAGCGCTCATTAACATGTAACAAAATCTGGCTATTACAAATTTTTCATAATATCCATGCACATAGCTTGTTTCCTCTTGTTGTGGTTATGAAATCCGCCATTGAGGATTGTGTAGTTTCATAACAAAAACTTGAATGAGTTGTATACCTAATCGTTGTTCACGTGTTTTAGTAAACAACACAAAAATTCACGGTTTCGATTATAAACAAGCGGAAAAATGGTAAGCTAACAACTTGATATCTTGCTACTACTTGATGCCTACCTACTTATTAAGAGTTCATGAAGTATTGCGATGAATTCCACATGAAAAAAATATTGCTCCCTACATTTACACAAGATAAACTTTTGTCTTGTCATGCTTGACCAATGGTAGTAACAAACAGTGATAAGGCAAATTTTATTCAATGGTAGGAGGTATGTTGAAGCAATATATATAATTTATAAATATGAGGGTACTTTCTAATTTTGTAAGGTGATAAGTTTCATGCCGATATGGCTAAGGACGCCGCGGTCGCGAAGAACTAGCTAATTACAGGGTAGGTACCTACCAGTAACTGTTGTATGTTTTTAAGAAAATCGGTTGCGCGAAGAGACATGTGTTAAATTTGGCCCTTGAACTATAACAAGAAGATAATGATGTCACCTACTAGTTAGAAGTACCGGTTATCACCTGCGTAGGTACTAAAAATAATATTGTTTCCGCACATTATAGGGTTCTTATATCCTTTGTGTAAGTAAACGTGGTTATCTATTTTAGTTCTTACGCGTTCAAATGATTAATTATTAATCGAATCGCGCTACAATTTGTAGAGTGAGTTTATAATTCTAATATAAGTAATCAAATAGTTGTCAACTTTATAACACAACCAGAAAGTTTTTTTTTATAATATAACCTAAATTATAACAGAGAATTAAAAAACTACACTCAGGAAATAAGGCGAAAAATAATCTATTAGAAACAACAACAAATTTAAATTTTATATAATCACTCCAATTAGCTTATAGCCTCAAGAAGCTCATTTTGATTTGAATTTATGAACAGGAAGTCCAACAGGAATTTAAATCATTTGAGTTTTTGCGATCATTTCGTTAATATTCATTCGTCCGAGATTGCAGTTTTTCCAAAGGTCACCTACCATGCAAATTACTGGCTCTCCTTCATGCATGATTTTATTATGTCTTATTGAATATTCGAGCATGCTAGAAAGTTGCTTAAACTTTAATAGATATCTTGGAAATTTGTTTTTATCTAAGGTCATAAAAATCGTTTAAAAAAACCGCATCAAAATCGATGAAGCCGTATCTTATAAAAAATTCCTTTTAGTTCGGGCAGTCTAGTTTTTTAATTTTTTATTAAATGTTCTTGTTAAGTCTCTATGGCGAACGCTACACGTCAATAATATTGAAATAATTATCATGATATTTACTCATGTATCTTGGGCCGGATCACAGCACACCCTACACGCAAGATAAATATCACGAATAAATATTGTGTTCCGTCAATACACTACCCTACACCTAGTTACCTAGTTTTAAGACGGTTCAAGATGGTCCTTGTGATTTTATTGAATAAACATATTTTGACTTTGACTTTACACGTCAATAAATATTGTAATCCGATAGTATTTATTGACGGATCACAATATGGATCTTGCGTGTAGCCTTCGCCTATAAAAGAGAGGAATTTGACTTTGATTATTTATAAGTTTAACTGTTGCGGCTGCGGTGCGCGACACAGGTGGCTTTTTGAGATGATATTGTAGCCTAGAATTTAATAAACACGAACGTAAAATCATCAGTTTGTGTTTTTGTGAGACTCTTTCCTAAAATTATAATTGTGACATTTAGTGATTGTTGTAAATTCTGTTCGTCTAAATTTAATAGTTTTTTTTTGTCATTTTTACTGTTTTGTACCTACTTGTTTAATATTTAAATTGATAATTTTAATTTTATGTAATTTTAACTGCTTTAATTAATGTAATTGGTTTTCTCACCGTGTTAATTAAAGTTTATAATAAATAAATAATAATAAATCAGATATAAATTTTTGCACGTAGTAACTAATGCTCTTTTGACCGACCTTTACACACTTGCAAAATTAACATTTCGAAGCGAATACTTGCTGATTAAAATTGGGCAATTCATATTCTTATCCGAAGAAGAAATCCTTGATTGTTAAGATTTATTAAAAATCGAAACACGTTCACCATCATTGAAGGTTATTTTCTTTGTACCCAGTTACAAGTAGGTATTCTATAGATAATACGAATACTGGCAAAACAGATATATTTGGTTTTAATATTTCACAGCATGTAGTTTTTAATTAATAATTCTAATATTAAATAAACAATATTACGATAGCATGCCTCATGCTTTTCGTCGTGATAACTGTTAAATATTGTTTATACAGCTGAATTAAATTTAAGTCCAATATACTTACAAGATTAAATATTTAGTCTATATTTATTTTGAAGTAATACCATAATCTATATCATCCATGAATATCTAGCGTTATTACTCTTGGTGAATATCCACAATGACAAAATACAAAATCAGACGGACAAAATCTTTAAAAATTACGATATAACAATTACAAGAAATGGTGTAAAAGTACTCGTTAAAAGTACGTACCGTTTTACTCGTGTCAAACCATTACCGCATACAGAACGTCCAAAGTAGAACAAGTAGAATGTTCGTTAGGTACATCATATACTTTGTGTTGTTCTTCTAGGAAAGTTATCTGTTAGCCTGTCTGTTTGTTGCCTGTTCTTCTCGGTGTTGGTCGCGTGGAACTGGCACTAGAGTCACCTAGTTTTAAGACGGTTCAAGATGGTCCTTGTGATTTTATTGAATAAACATATTTTGACTTTGACATTGACTTTGACTAGCCATAATTGACTGGATGATGTTTCAGGTGAACGGAGGTGTGAATAGCACCCATTTACCGTGGTGTGGTAGGTCATCTTTAGGTCACTGTCTCACTATAGGTTTACCCATTTTTAATAAATACCTACAGTAATAATAATAGCGTATCCTAATTTCTTTCTTAACTTTTTTCAGAATTCAGTAGTAATAATTTAAAATTTGGAATTTCACAAGGCATACCACTGGGCCTTACTTTATTACTTAATTACTTAACTTTATTATTTGATGAGCTTTCGCTCTCATAGCTCAACGTATTTTCCACTAAGACCTCTTGAGGTCATTACATTACGTAGGTCTCAAAGCACTTTCTGATGGGCCTGTGAGTTTCCTTGTGGTACCTACCTACTGTCAAGTGCGTCGTTTGACCACTTTCATCTGGGGATGTTTGCATTATCTAAGTCTACAGCGCCTGCCGTAAGGTTCCTTGTTATTCATGAAACAATAGATCATTACGATGTTAGGATGTTACTATGTTTTTGTACGCCTTTGAAATCGATGACGTTTCTTCGTAATGTCATTGTTTATTTTCTGAGTTATGGTAGACTTGGAATTTCTAATGACTGGGTGATTCCTCTAGGTTTGGCACCTATTCAACTAGTTCTAAAACGTTATAAAGTTATTTTTGTTATTTAGTGAATAAATGCCCTTTGAATTTGATGAATATGGTTGCAACTGTTTTGCCGTGGTTTTGCCTTGAGTTGGTTATTTTATAATGTTATTATAACTATTTTAACTTTCTCGATCTATATTTTTTTATGGGGCTAAAGTACCTAATGTATACTTCCTATCAACCATTTCCTACACCGTATATATGAACCTGTTTATTATTCTTCAATTATGGATATTCAACTGCTAGATTTTCTCTTTCATTGAATCGTTAATGAGGTTAAACCACCTGCTTTTATGGCAAATTAAATACTTATTGACTCCTTAAAAGTATATTAGTTTATTCTAGTTCTTCGGGTCTTTGACTTTAAGGTGAAACTCAAAGCAAAGGAAAAAATATTATAAAGCTAATTTGACATTCAGACGCGTTTTAAGAGTTCTAATAAAATAATTAAAGATGCATTATTTTATAGAGAAGGATTCTACTGAAAGTTTCATTAATCACTTTGAGCTCTTTTAAAGGACTTTTCTGGGGAAGTACAGGCTACTAATAAACCATGTCAATTTCTGCCGCCAAGCAGCGTTACTGTGTTTTGCTTTGAATAAGTGGTTGCCGGAGAAATTATAGCACATAGACGCAGGGCAGTGCATCGTAGGGCACGTTAATATAGTCCGTGTAGCGAGGCAAGGCTTTGTGGTGATGGTTACCACTTATCAAAAACTTGCATAAACTCAAACTGAGAAGAATTAGGCGTAATGTTTTGAAATAATGTCAGTAGGTTCACTTATCTGGCAAACGCTATAACTTAATCTATGAAGTATGACTGATGAGCAGTATTGCAACATGAAAACTTGAGAGGCAACCGTTTAGTAACGTGATGTGTAAATATGTATTTAATCCAAGTTATCTGGTAGTTTGTGTTGTAAGCACTAGATAACCGGCTAGAACGTGCGTGTACATATTTGGGTGTCTTTTATGCAATGATAGGTTTTTATTTTACAGTACGTTTGGTTTGATTGACGGATGATTTAAATTGGCTTTGTTTTTATTTATAGCCGTCAAACTAGTAGATCACGCGTTTAGTTTTGGAAATGACTTTCGACTGACGTGACTAGAAACTTATCAAAGAGCATATAATCTCTATCACTTGACACTGGCAATATTGTCTATAGACAGGAGCAATAAAAAAAAAAAAAAACTTGTTTTCGAACTACAAAATTTCATAATTTCACATAGTTACTTGTATTTTTAAATATTCTGTTTTTTTATTAGGTATATATTTTATGTTATAGAATTCTAATTACCTGTGAAATGTGGGTACTTTTCTTAATTAATAACGTACCTCCTGAAATCAAAGTGGTAAAGTTGTTTGTTGTTTTTTCAGTTCGCTAATTTTAATTTAAAGTATGGTAAAAATCATATAAGGGGGTGTATTATGCATTTTCTTTCCCCTAACCTTACCCCAGCCGGTTCGACTTCTTAAAGTAGCGGAGAAGGACATTGTGTGGGCAGTTCTTTCTTGGGTGTACATTAGTGGTGTAGATGCAGAGGAACAAGACATGTTTTTTTTAAACTGCATAGACCGCTCATTTGACTACAATCTCACCTGATGGTAAGCGACGATGTAGCCGACGTTGGAGCAGATCGATCTAGAAGACACCTGTTCACTCTTGCTGTTCGAGCTAGCTTAAAGAGACTCATATTGTAATGGTCAGGAAATACAGACGACGGTAACGAGTTCCACTCCTTAGCGGTTCGCATATTGAAGTTAGTAGCAAAGCTATTTAGATCGAATACAAAATACCAATATCGAAGATCTCATTATTCTAAATAACTCGTTAGCTAAGCAGATAAACCTGATCCAAGGCTGTTTGGGCTCGGAAGTGTGACCTGGTGAACCACATGTTACATCATATCATGTAAAGACTATGCGGATATATGTACCTCTTTAGGTAAATGTAACATTTAGCTGCTCAAATGATTAATCATACTGTTTTTTTAAATGATTAAATACATGTTTAGATTTATATAATAGGCACAGGTGCATAGTTTCATTAAAATTAAGAACACAAAAAACACACGGTGTTAAGTTAAGATAATTTTAAACACCGTGTGTGTTTTTTATGTTTTTACAAAATATTTTTTTTTATTTGGCTTGCTCGCTGTTCCCTTTATCATTCAGCCTGATACTTGTTCATATACCAATGTTTGTAATCGATCTTTAGTGATAGGAACTTTGACTAACAAAGTTTTTATAAAATTCGCACCTATGAAAAAACTACCATAAAACCAAAACTAAAGATCAAAGAGTAAAGTGTTGTACCTCATTTGAATCAGCATTAAACCAGCAAGTTTTTTTAATGGGTCACTTTTCCGTAATACATTTTTTTCAAATGGTGCTCTTAAAGTGACAAGTAATTTTTTATAAATTTTAATTTAGAATGTGGATTATATTCTAAATTCAAATAATTTTTCCTCCCAATGTTCTAAAACTACTGAACTAGTCTTGTCTTGTCTCAGAAACCCCACGAAGCCACGAGGGCTAATACATCGTCACCACTCTCGATTCTCCTCATTCACGGTACTTGCTATTTCTACAACGGAACTACGTACGAGAAAGTTAAAAAATGCGCTTTATCATGACGTCTTTACGTGGCAGGTATGCGGCCTTGATACGTGTCGTAAAGAGAGTCGGCTTATAATATTTGGTTCTTTCTGTGTCTGAGATTAGGATCTGAAGTTGCCAATTTAAAAGTGATCCTTGTGATTTTATTGAATAAATACCTTGACTTTGACTTTGATGGCGTAGTTGATTAGCGCATCCCTGTATCTCGGGTCTTTGTGGGGGTCTCAAACCCCAAACGGATAATATACACAAACGGATATGAACAAATCTCTGTGGTTTTCCTGAGTGTAACTAAACAGCGAATAAAACTTATATATGTAGTTCAAAAAGTGCTATTTGACAGCTATACCTAGTTGCCAATTTTCCCTTGTCTTAGGTACTTAGTGTCTATATAGAAGAAATATTAACAGACAGACACACCATCAGTTAACAATTTCATTAGACATTCGTGTTCAATAGTTTTTGCTGTGACTTTGATTGGCATGGCGTGATATCAGCCATTAGGCACCACGCCATTTAGTTGTAAATCTCTGGGTTACGCAAAGCAAAGGAAAGCCAAGGTCGCATGCCATAGATTTAATACATTGACGAGCACCCTGTACTCGGTGGAGGAAAACGGATCGTGGGAAAGCCGATATGTCTTAGAAACTTCAGTCCATTCCAGAATGTTCTAGACATAGTAAAAGTGATATTTTTACCGAATTTTCAATGATACTGAAACAACTTCACGGCTATTTGATCTTGTCACTATGACTTGACTTTGACTTTGAAGTACGACTGTCAGATTCTTTTTGAGGACGTCTAAGGGGTGTGATGTATGTCAAACATTACATTTGGCGTATACTCCATTTTAGTAGTAGTAGTTAGTATTCGAAATATGACAACTTGCAAACCCATCGCTGCTGTTAGAATACTAACAGGTTTCCAATCGATGTTTTCCTTCACCGTTCAGCACTGACATTTACTTATTTACGCTTATCACAGACCGGCTGCGAGTTATGTAATAAGAAGGCCGATCATAACTTTGTTAATAAGATGTAAATTAAGAATTGTTCTCACTTGTTCAACCGTGAATTTATTCCATGGAACAGCTGAGATTGTTCTCGTTAGTTCCATGGATCTTTTGTACATGCATCTAAATATATATAACTCAAAGGTGACTGACTGACTGACAGACTGACATAGTGATCCTTCAACGCACAGCCCAAACCACTGGATGGATCGGGCTGAAATTTGGCATGCAGGTAGATGTTATGACGTAGGCATCCGCTAAGAAAGGATTTTGATCAATTCTACCCCCAAGGGGATAAAATAGGGGATGAAAGTTTGTATGAGATTTTCAAAGTAACCGAGCGCGAGCAAAGCCGCGGGATCAGCTAGTTCGTATATATTTTCAAGATCTTTGCCCAAGCTGCCATATTGTATTGGAAGGAATGTACATAGGTAGTTAATAATAAACTTAGTCCTGTAAATAGGCCAGGCTGCACTTAACCACGTGAAAAGTGCATCCGCAGGAAAACGCGTGTTATCAGTGATCAACACGTTTCTAATTGGATCGATTAAAACTATATTTTACTAGCAACACGGTAATTATTAATAATATTTCTCAGTTTCGATATTTTTTTACGATATCCATTTATTACCGTAGTAATCTAGTAGGTACAACAAAGAAAATGTTTGTACCAATTCACGGGTGTAAGTACAAAATGATGTAATAGGAATATTTTCGATAAGTATAATAAATAATGCTGCTAAATATATTATAGCTATGTTATGATGGACGCAATGCAATACCAAATAGACGTGCTCTGCCCCTTGATCACGTAACTTTTGGCAGTTTTGCCATCGCAAATCTGCCAAAATTGACATATGCAACCGGATTTTGAATGTAACAAAAGTACGCGATCAGCCTGCTGTTAGATGATGCATTGTTCTATGCACAGGTACCTGATAATTGACGAAAAATCCAAAAATGTTTCGCAGAAAATCTTCTTTGTCGCGGGGCGCCGACGCCAACTGGGATATAGCGTAAGATTCGCAGGGGGCTTCTTACGCGATAAACTACATCTTTCTTTCATAACATTCTTACATAAAAAAATATACTCAGTGTAAATAAGTATATGGATAGAAGACAGGTAACAAGGTACACGAGAGATTATGTAGAGTTCAACCTTAGATATCCCTAATGTAACACATGTTACATTAGGTACTTAGGTACTACCTACCTAATGTAACACATGTTGCGCTAGGGATTTCCATGTACTTACCACACAGGAAAATGTTATTGAATACCCGTATCGGTAAAAAACCTTTATTTATATGGTATTTAGTTGAGGTTTTCCTCATTTAAAATTAAAAACTTGATTAAAATGAATGTTGTTTTCATAAAAATAGTATTTATCATTCATTCGGTTTATAATTCCTATAATAAGAATGATTCAAGGTTAATAATAATGTATCATTTCATTTTGTATTCAAATTACTATGACAAACAATATCGTATAGAGTTTTATGAAGCTTATTAATAAGCTTAATAAAACTCCAGAAAATATTGTATGATAAGCTTAGTATACTAATTAACTTTATTAATAATATAAAACACACATGGATGTGGATGTCGTAGCGATAAAAACCCGCAGGACTCGCAATCTGGAAAACCAAATACCTACCAAAAATTTAAAAGACTCGGACTTGAGGCTACAGGTACTTAAAATTACCATCTACCTTGTACTTTGCACTCGCGAAACCAGTTTTGTCAGCGCTCGAGTTAAATTATAATTGTTATTAACTTCAGAAAAAAACGATTCATCTTGTATAAACTTGGGTTTTTGTGCGCAGCAGACAGGTTTGATTCTCATCGTTAATAATGAACAAAAACAAAGACGTACCTAAGTAGACTACTCGGTATTAAAATCTGCATTTATTATCGTTGGGTGGTAAGAATACAGCCTAGGCCGCTTGCATCGATCAAAATGAAATTTTCACCAAGCTGTGTGCAATGTGATTTCACACAAAATGGTTGTTTGCGATTTTTCAAAATTTGGCTAAGTGATATCTTTCAAAATGTCGAATCGTGCGAGCGAGAGGTACATTAGTTAATGGATAAAGTGATTCAAGAGGAAGGTCTAAATGCACTCGTGCGAAGCTGGGACTGCCGGCGCTAGTTTATAATACCTATATAGGTATATGTCATTAGCCCTGTATTTTATTGTGCACGTTTACAAAAGGTGACATGTTCTATGAAAAGCATTACCTCTGTGTTGACGTCATCAAATAAACCTTCTTCAGACCCGTATGCTGCAGGAAGATAAATTAAATCTCATGAGCACAGCCCAAGGTCAAAGTCACGTGACATCATTGTAAACATAGCCTTAGATAGCGTCGAACAGATAAGTCGCCCTGAGGTTACCGGCAGAAGCGAACGCTTTATTCAAAACTGCTATATAGCATCGTTATAGTGCTCTGGCCAGTGACCACTCGTTGTGAACTTAAAGCAGTTATAAAGTAAGGAAAATAATGAAATAAGAAAGAGAGGCAAAGGCACGATTGAAAGATGATGGAGGAAGCCTATATCTGCGGAGGGGGAGCTTGTCTTTTTTCTCTCTAGCATCCTTTTTGATATTATAAGAAATCACAAAATTCTACCTAGGTAAATACCTAACTGACAAATTCAATGTCAACTCCACAGATACTTTTGAATACGGCGGCTAATAGTTTTAGTGCCATTTGGTACAGTAATAATGACACATGTTTTTGTCCGAAGTTTATAGAATGGTCAACACGGTTTACATTGGTTGGGTGACTTGGTTAATGTTGTTTTTGGGGTTAATTTTTTTTTAAGAAACTTGTGGAAAATGGCTCAGATGGAGGTAGTATGCCTGGGTATGTATCTACTATGGCTGTTATTTTCTTTAATGTCAGGAGAGTAGAATAGAAAATAATACATTTTTTGTCAGTGCGAATGGAACGACAAGTCAGCGGTTTCCTTACGATGTTTTCCTTCACCGTTCGAGACACGACATAACAGGTTATTCGTCGATGACTTTTTTTTATCGCAAAAGAGTAGCCGCGAAACGTGATCTCTTCCCAAATTTACTTTCAATGTTCGAATTGCAAATTGCAACATCGGAAATACGAGTACATCTTAAATAGTAATCAAAATGCACTAAAACGATCAGTTACGTGAATTTAAAAGCCTTATGAGGTTTGCTCTACATTGAAGACAGTTTACGATTTGGAACAAAGAGACCAATCTCTTGGTTGGTCTCTTGTTGTCATGGATAAGGTATTACCTAAATACTTACAGCTTTTTTTTTCAACTGTATTTTTTTATCTTTTACACTTCGTTGACTTTAATAAGATTCAATTTAAAAAAGGGTTTGGTATTAATAAAATATATAAAAAAAAATTAGATAACATACTGTGCGGTGGTTACTAACTCAATGTGTGGTTACGATATTTTTTGTAATATTTCGGCGATTTGTACTAGAAAAATTTTAAATTCCTTATGGCATCATGGCATCAGGTAGTATTTTTTATTGTTTAATTCGTTTAAAAACAAAACAGGTAACGAATATATTCAATTAAAAATGTGTTCTTTACTAACTTTAGCAAATAGTTATGTAATTGCTGTATTCAATTTTAATGATAAGCATGTCGCTGAGATAAATTAGGTACCTATTGCTCAGACGTGTTCACTAAGAAGCTAACAAATGAAGAAAAGTTAAGAATGCGTTGCTATAATTTTTAGTATCAAAATTAATTAGTTTTAAGTTAAATTTAGAGTTTAATAGAAGTAATGCTTTATCGAAATTGTATTCACACAGCGTACAGTACAGTAAGAGAAATATTTTGTTATTGTATAGGCACCACTAAGTATGACGAGTAGGTATACCACTATTTAATTATAATAAAACGCAAAATGCGTTCTACGTCACAATACAGGTGTTTAAATAATATAAAACTCATACCACTTGACAAAAACAAACTCCACATCGAAAACACCGATAATTTTCCACAACACTATCACATTCCCGCCAAAGTCGTAGTTTTTTTTTCTTTTTTACTGGGAGTAATCTAAGGAGGTTTATAAAAAGTTCGGGAAACGAATTCGCGCGTGAAAAATTCTGAGCGCGGGCAGAAGCGCGCGTCGCGTGTGATAGCCGAGTTAGTGTGTGAGTTAACTGAGTGGAAACCGGTCGGTGCCACCGAGCACCGAGTAGCCACTTGTTAACCGAAACTGCCGACGTGCTGTCACATAATCGTTACGTCCGTCGTACATGATTGTTGATGAATTTTATCCGATTTATGTGATAATTGGGATCAATGGAAACATCATGGTGTTATTGCGATCGCACAGCTTGAATGTTTTTGTACAGATTAATTATTAAGTAAGATTGCAAAATAATCCGGCTTAAAAATAAAAAAGGTCGCTCAGCTAATTAATTAATTACTGACAATATACATATTTCATTTTAGAAAGGGCTGCTGTGGATTAAAAAAAATACTTTTCAGTAAATGTCGGGAAATAATCACATTGTTGCGAGTCTCTTGTTATTTTTTTTAATAATTTATTTTCATGTAATATGTAGTTCTCTTTATCGAAACAGCTAAATATATTAATGTTTGTCCGTTCAAAGTACAAAGCTTGACGTCTTTAGTCCTAGATTCTGCTGACGTCAATTAGTAAAAATAGAAACAATCTTGGAAACAATGAAGGATCGTAAGTACCTTGGAACTCTTGTCACTATTTATTTATTTATTTTATTTATTTATTTATATAACTAGAACGCTTAAGACCAATTACTCTAATTATAAATTACATTCTGGCTACTATAATTACACATTGAAATTAATAAAGAACAAAATATAAACAATAAAGTATGTCAAATTACACATGTCAAACAAAATAATAATAAGTCAATAAATTACACACAAATAACACACACATTAACAACAATTTACATATTTTAAAGAACAATTTTATCAGAGTGTGTCTGTCTCGCAGTGGGCTAAACATTTCAACATTACTGCCTTCCAGTGGTCTGCAAAAAGGTCGCATTTATAAAAAAAATCAGCTGTATTAATCTGACAGCCTA
The DNA here is from genome assembly GCA_963576535.1 of Plemyria rubiginata. Lineage (NCBI taxonomy): Eukaryota > Metazoa > Arthropoda > Insecta > Lepidoptera > Geometridae > Plemyria > Plemyria rubiginata. The sequence goes on from OY754907.1 coordinate 14,368,714, forward strand.
ATTAAACTAACCTTAATCCGGGATTCATCGTAATCTCATTTATCGGTGCAACTGGGCCGAGTTTTCACGTGTGATTCAAGCGTAAACTAAGATAATGAGCTACAATTTTATATCCATCTTGTATAAAAGATTGTAGTTGAAGTTAGCTATAGCTACTTTAATAAATAAAATAAATAATGCTGGACAATCCCCACAGCACCATCTAGCCCCAAAGTAAGCTACTCAAAGCTTATATTATATAGCTATATAGATGGTATAGATTACTGATATAACTGATATATTTAATACATTATATACTTAAACAGATATATATTTTTAACATACATAGAAAACACCCAGACCAACGGAACAAATTTCTGCAGATCATACACATATTTGTTCCGCGGCGGGAACGAACCCGCAACCTTTTGCATCGTAGGCGGACTCTCGCCCGCTGCGCCTCTGAGGTCTTTAAAGATAGAATACAGGTAAGATACACAGCATTTAGCCTACCTGATGTTGAGCTGTTCTCTAGCCATTAGCCTACAACAACTGCACTATCACAAAGAGCTCTACTATACTTATTTGAGCATTATGATTGCCGTATGTGTCTCGTGTGACACCGGGAAGGTCGTCAATCATGCAAATTGTACGTAGTTGGTATTGTTTCATTGTTTACGACTTGAAATTGGCATAATTGGCAGGTCACCACTCGAATCTTAGGTATACGATGAGTACGCATGAAACGATAAATATAAAATTTAAATTTAATTATTTAGTGAACATAAACAGAGGTAAAAAAATCACTAGAGAACACTGAAAACTGCTTTAGAACACCCGTAGACCCTTAGAGAAAACATTGACGGCGTCAGTGGCGCAGCGGGCGAGGTTTCGCCTGCGACGCAGAGGTTGCAGGTTCGATTCCCGACTCGGAACAAATTTGTGTACAAACTGCAGAAATTTGTACCGTGGGTTGGTTGGTGTTTACTATATACATATATTAAAAAAATATCTATCTTTGTAAATATTTATTGTATTAAATATATCAGTTATCTAGCACCCATAACACAAGCTTTGAGTAGCTTACTTTGGGGCTGGATGGTGCTGTGTGAATTGTCCAGCATTATTTATTTATGAATTTATTGCTCATCGCACAAATAAAATGTTTGTTCACGGTGGGGATCGAACCCAGCCTACAGCGCAGCGCAGAAAGCAGAGCTCCTACCGAGTGAGTCAATAAATAGAGGGTGCTCAACTTGTCTTTCCATAGAAATGTATGGGAGAGGTTTATGTCCTTATTATGATGGCTTCAGGCTTATTATGATGGCAGAAACAAAATTATGCAGGAGTAGGCACCTAATGGAGACAAGGCGTAATAACAAAAAAATGTAGAGGCTGGGTCTTGATCGTTTTATGATCCTAGGTGTATTATTTGAATAACTTTTATGGCCGAGTTTTCCAACATTCCAACTTACAAAACAGCTGTGATGTGATAGCCGCTGTATACATCTGCGCAATACCCAGTAGTCTCAAATTGCGATAAAACCATTATCATTCTGAGAGCAGCGATGGGCTTGCAACCTGTCACGTGTGGAATAGCAATATAAAAAAAGTGGATTTGTGCTAAATGTAGTATTTTTAGACATACCTCAGACTACATTATACTTCAAAGAATCTTGAGTTGGTAATTGGTACTGAGTTAGCTGAAGGGACATCTACCTACTTGGTAATAAAATAATCTGTTTCAGAGGGCGTAGTCGCAGTTTTGGTTGACACATTACACGCGTGTTTGGTGTACACTACACGCAGTTTTTGTTTGAAAATAAGAAAACTCGGTCGTGTCCGTTAGGGGCGCTTTTCTTATTTTCATACAAAATCTGCGTGTAGTGTACACCCTACACGCATGTAATATATCAACCAAAACTGCGACTACGCCCTCAGTTATCCACGTCCAGCAGGTAGGTTTAAGCAATCTATGACAGACGGCGCGGCGCGGCGCGGCGTTCCATTGGAAAGCGATTGTGTGGACCACGTGTCTGCGCGCGCGTCTAATCGATTGTATTATCGTGTTTAATCGAATCTGCGAGGTTTCTCGAAAACGGTTGCGTAAATTACCTATATGTTTCTCTTAGAACAACTACGTAGATGAAATGAAAATGAAAAATGTTCATTTATAATAATAAAATCAACAGTAAAGTATGAGGCTCTGTCGTGCAAAAATAGATCGTCGATCATCGTTGGGATCGTCAACAAGATTTGTATTTGTATCGTATTTTGCAAGGTGCAAAATTACCTTCATAAAAATTGAAAACTAAAGGGTAATTTAAACCCGTTATTAGACCCACATGGAGTTTTAAATGTTGGTGAAATGTAGCAGTTAGACTTATATGAATAAAGATTTATCCAAAACTTTGGTTTCATAAAAGTCGAGACCGTAAAATTAGGGCGGTAAATAGCGGTAGGCGATACTTATTAACTATAGCAACGGGTTTAATTCCATCGGGGTATCGTTGCGACGATCAGAAAATAAAATATCGATTGTCAAAATCCAACCGCGAAAAAAAGAATCATCAAAACCGAAGCCCTAAAGATGTTTGGTTCGTAAACTAAAAACGTTGGACGCTTTATAGCAGACTGTGACCTTACTGAGATGATTTTACAACAACATAATATAGCGGAACGAATACTGTAGTTGCTAATTGTTCTAAATCGATTTTTTATTCAATTTTTGCCATTTAGTTCGTGAAAAAGTAGGTTTGTACAAGCCAGTCCTGGGTAGATACGTAGTTCAAAGCCTACTTGTAGGCCTCCTAAAATCGACCAAAATGGGCATTTGTCTTCATTGTCGTGAACTTTTCGTATCCCGAAACAACAATGTAATACAATATCGAGGTGGCCCTCTGCTTATTTCGAAACATTTCTAATGAAAGCAAAATTGTATTGCTACTGTAGACAAGGCCTATACAACCACTGTGCATTGTTACTCGAACACAACCAAGTGTCCCCGTGATCCAAATGGTGAGTAAATAAGACTGTAGTGACTCGTATGTCCACAATTCCATGCACGTTACCGATGTGAAGAAACCTTCAAAACTTGCAATAAGTTGGCACCTTTCTATTATTCGAGTTTCGCCATAGCTTATTTGATTTTGATTATCCAACGGTACGGGTAGGATGACCCTAAGTAAAGTAGGTAACCAATCAATACGCAATCAGCCTCAGGCAAATGGTGTGCGCAATATACAGAGATTTAATCATAATAAAATTGAGCTATACAAGTTTCAAGAGTGGGTTCTTTGTGAAGGGATCGCTCGGAGTAGTTTTTTTTTAATACAACTAGCTGATAGAACAAGCAGATGGTCCACCTGACCACCATCACCTATAAAAAAACATTGCCCCGTAGGTCACGCACAATGGGAACGTGCCCTACGATGCACTGCCCTGCGTCCATCAACTTGAGGCATACAGATGTTAAGCCTCATGTGCCTGTAATTACCGGCGACCACTCTCTTCAAACCGAAACACAGCGTTGCTGCTTGGCGGCAGAAAAAGGCGTGGTGGTAGTACTTCCCCGGACGAGCCACACACAAAGAGCTCTACTATTAAAGTAGTCCTATCTGTTTCGGTTTGAAGGGCAGTTGCCAGTGAAATTACAGACACATGCGTCTCAGGTTGATCAACGAAGGGCAGTGCATCGCAGGGCACGTTCATATAAAATAAATAAATAAATAATAAAAAATGCTGGACAATCCACACAGCACTATCTAGTCCCAAAGTAAGCTATTCAAAGCTTGTGTTATGGGTACTAGATAACTTATATATTTAATACATTATAAACTTACATAGATAGATTTTTTTTATCATACATAGAAAACACCTAGACCATCGGAACAATTTCTGCAGATCGTACACAAATTTGTTCCAAGGCGGGAATCGAACCCGTGTTAATGTTAATGTTATTGTTGTTTATCGTGCGTAATTTACGAAGCTATGCTTTGTGATGATTACCACCTCACATCAGGTGGGCCATCTGATTGTTCCAACATAATAAAATTGTGGTGGATATTAAAATTTTACCACTGACTGAGCTCAGCATCCACACCAATTAGATACCGTGCTTTTTCGCACAAGTCGCTTTTCGAGACAAATAATTTTCATACTTATAAACTACGGACTAGGCTACCAGCAGAGATTTTTTCATGTATTTTACAGGATAAAGTCTATGAAAAGTCGTTCATGATAGGCAACGCACAATATATTATTTTTTTTGAAAATCTACGCGTTCATGTCTTTTGTATGGAAAACACAAACTACTTAGGTATTTTGCTTAAAAAGTGTTACAGATGATTTTGTTAAAAATTTGTCATTATCAACTATTTTTATAAAAAAAGTTATAGAACATTATAAAAAAACAACCGATTTAAAGGGTCTAAAGCAGGTACACTAAACAGGCATTATCGTACGTTTGTCTCAAAGTGATGGACATACCTAATGCACTTAGAGCACGTCCTCGGTTTACGTGCTTTATTAGGTTACTATCAAAGCTACAGGTTGATCAGTTCAACATCAAGTGACCCATCCTTGTTCATTCACTTTATCTCATAAAAATAGCAAAGTACCTGCTGATCGCAAGAAAGGAATCGCTCTTATAGAAATTGGACATAACAATGTGTTTCATTGTGTTATTTTCTCATTGCCGACCCCACTTCTCATCGATTTGAAAGCTTCAATAAAGTGATATCGATCGATCGATTATTATTGATCATTGATGAAGATGTTCACACACTGGCAATTATTATGGCACTGGCAACATCATCAGCGCATTGGCACCACCACCATAAAGCTGACTCTATGCAGGAGCCTTATGCACTATGACCATTTGCAGCGCGAGCTCGGCTAAGACAAGGCAGGCGGTGTAATACGGTCAGGGCAAAGTATCTCCTAAGTCATAAAGAATAAAGCCCAATATCAAGTTTTGACGTTTCACGGTTTGGGGCAAGGAATCTCCTTGGATTCTCCTATTTTCATAGTGAATAAGGCTCCTGTTGATATAAGACCTTGACATAAAAGTAATATTGAAATAAGAATGCTTCAAGAGATGGTAGTGTTACTTCATGTAAGCCCCTAGGCTCTGCCGAAGCTTATTAAAACGCAGTATTTTTGCTCCTAAATTGAGCCGACATTTTCTCACAATGCGTCTGGTTGAACAGCTTATTTTTGAATCTGCGGTCCCACGGTCCAAGCCAGCGCCGTAAAAAGCGAGACTGCGCCTAGCGTTGCTTTGAGTTTCTTACTGCACTTTTATGACCGTAAGTGTACACTGCAGGACAAAGATATTGGCCATAATGTATTGCGATCTCAGAAACAATTTAATTTTGACCAACATAAATGTAAACTCCGCATTTATGTGAGCAGTAAGGGGTGTTTTTGTGAGAGGATTCATATTATTTCGATAGAATATTTTAGTTTAGGTAGGTACTTACCATAATTATATAAAATAACATTTAATAAATTGGAATTGGATGTAGGTATATGCAATTCTAGTTAGTAGTTATATTTATTTAGTCATTAGTAGTCTTCTATAGTAATATTAGCTCAATAGGATAAACTAACGTGAAGTCTAAGCAATAAAATAGGGAATATCTTTTATAGCTTGAAGGACAAGTTCGACCTTATCCAAGGATACGAGTAGTTAACGATGGTGGTTGTAAATTAAAGCTGTTTCCAATACTCTCCCGCTGAAATACTTGCACTTTTGATTTTATTTTTCTTTTACGAGGGCATTATGGTACATTTAACAGTGAAATTACTTTACCCACGTAAGTAGGACTGCTTTTAAAAGTGGTTTTGGTATGGGTATATGTCTAGTAGGTTACGTACTTTTGTTCAAATTTAAGTATTATAATTTATTTACCGCCTCATGTAGCTAAGTTGCATAATAATATATACATAATCTGAACCATGCATTGTCTAAAATCTCAACATAAATAAAATACGTGCATTTAGCGTGGCAGTGCAGTCAGCATCTTGGAGATGCTTACGATCGATTTTGATTTCGATCAATTGATTTTGAGATCGTCAGGTAAGTAGGTAACTCAAATGTTTCATGAACTTAAGTAAATTTTGAAAATACTTGTACCTACTGTTTGTAATTGAGTTCATGTTTATTTGTACGACGGATATTCTTCCTCTTTATGCAGAGCCAACACGCTGCATGCAATTCGTGATTTAACATTGTTTGTAGGCCAAGAACAAAACGATAATTGCCTAATGCCTGGTGAATCCATGATTTCTGAAGATTCGGACGTTGAAATATGGTAATGAGGTAATGAGGCATAACAAAGTATTTGATACGTAGTCGAGAAAACATCGAGAGGAAACCAGGATTCTAAAGATAAACATTAGGCTATACTATACTATTTAGACCATCAGAGGCGTGACCAATCCGTAGCGTTTGCGTAAAAAAGTATATCCTATGTCATCATCACTACATAGTATAAAACAAAGTCACTTTTTCTGTCCCTCCCTATATATGCTTAAATCTCTAAAACTACGCAACGGATTTTGATGCGGATTTTTTTAATAGATAGAATGATTCAAGAGGAAGGTTTATATGTATAATACAAGAAAAGCAATGTGCACCCGTGCGAAGCAGGGGCGCGCGGGCGGTTCGCTAGTAAAGAATAAAGTCCAAGATCACGTTATGACTTTACACGGTTTGGGGCAAGGAATCTCCTATGTCATAGAGAATAATGCCTCAGCGCTCTCCCTTAAATACTAAATTACAAGGATTATCTTCGAATAATCAGGCAATGGCCGGTCGTGAATTATGCGCTATTTTATACGCAGGCTGCGGAATCTGCGGATGGACCGTGACGGTATGACTCGGACATACCGTGAAACTGCCGTTTTCGCGGATCGGTATAAACAGATAATTCTCAACTCAACATTAAACAACATTTAATAACATATTTTGAGTTGTGTTGTGTAATTTTGGTGGTATTTTAACCAATATGAGTTGTGATCTCAGGTTATTATTGTATATTTCATTTGGAATGAAAGTGTATTTTTTGATATCGTGATTTGACCGAAAGTGTTTCAAATGTTTGAAGAAACCGCCATCATAATATTTTATTCAAAATAATTGACTGACCTGACTTTGGACTGACGTGACTATAGGAACTTTTTTATCTCTGAATCACTTGACACTGGCAAGATTGTCTATAGACAGGAGCCATAAAAGAGAAAAAATGAAGAAATCCTATCAACATCATCATCATCCACAGCCCGACTTAACACACTGCTGGGTCTAGGCCTATCTTCGTTACCATTATTGACGATCTTGGGTCTTGCGCTAGTCTCATCCAGTTCTTGCACACGATGTTTGTAACATAATCGTTTGTGTGGATTACGTTTGGATGGATCTTAAATCAAATAATGTTTGTAAGTAACCTGAATAAACACTATTGGTTACTTGTTACTTTTATTACTGGGGACAAGGTAGCAAATATAAACGAACACAATAAGAACAGCACACAATAGCAATTAAAGAAAACACCTTTCATTTATTTGACATGAGCAACATTGATGTTTATTCTGTGAGCGGGGTGGCAGCCGTTACTGAGATGAGTGGTAATACATATACTTAGGTATTATTAATAAATACACGCACAAATACTCGCTTTTTAAATATAAGTAGGGCTGGATATAATATACTTTCAGTTATAATCCGTAAAAGTCTCTTATATCTCATATAGCACTAGCTTTAAATAAATAAATATAAATAAATAAATAATGCTGGACAATCCACACAGCACTATCTAGCCCCAAAGTAAGCTATTTAAAGCTTGTGTTATGGGTACTAGATAACTGATATATTTAATACATTATATACTTACATAGATAGATATTTTTTTTATTATACATAGAAAACACCCAGACCATCGGAACAAATTTCTGCAGATCGTACACAAATTTGTTCCAAGGCGGGAATCGAACCCGCAACCTCTTGCGTCGCAGGCAGGCTCTCGCCCGCTGCGCCACAGAGGTCGTCTTTATTTAGATTGAGTGAAGATGGCCAAAATGGCAGAAGTTTCAGAGTAGCCTCGATCGCCTCTAGCCATACGGAAACATGCATGCACTATTATAATAGTAATTACACCGTTTGAATGCATAATTAATGCAGGTTCATTCACACTAGGTCAGGACCGTAGGTATATGTACCTACTACAATAGACCAGCTTTTAATAGAAGCTTCTTCTAAGGACCTAATATTTCATTCATCCCAACTATATATATAATATTATAAATGTATATATATATATATTATATATTTATATATTATATATTATATATATAAAGTAACTCTGTCTGTCTGTCTGTCTGTTACGCTTTCCCGCTTAAACCTCTCAACCGATTTTGATGAAATTTGGCACAGACAATCTTTAGACCCTGAGAAAGGACATAGGCTACCTTTTATTGCGAAAAGTACGCAGACGAAGTCGCGGGTACCAGCTAGTATTCAATAAAACTAATTTGGGAACAAATCCTGACCTCAGAATCCAGCTGTGGGTGAATGACTCTGCACAAGCACGTAGCGCTGTCGTTATTTTTTGATAAATTAGCAACTTTGTTGCCAAACGACTTCTTTTTGTTTTGTAAGTGTGAACAACCTTTCGATGTTTTTTGTGTCAGTTATTGCTTCGATCATTGATCGTTATTTGGTTCCCAGAGTGCCTTTGCTTTGTTTGGGGCTAGATGTCTTTTGCCGCGTCCGCTCGTTTGCCAAACCTCAACAAGCGCCCACAAATTCAAACGTGTGGATAGAGTGTTTGCCATGGTTTGTGAAGGTTTGCAAGCGTTTGTAGCCGTTTCGATCGAGTGTCGGTTTTTTGACACAAATCAAAGGGAATTTGCCGCAAGCGCTTGCGACGCATCCACACGTTTGTGCGCGCTCAGTTTGGTTTGTGTACTGGAGTACTGAAAAAAAGTAATTTCGTAATTACCTGGTACGGTTTTTATGAATTTGTAACATCCACCATCTTCTTTGCCGTACTTTTCGTTTCTTTTTATTTCTTTTATTGTTTTTATAGTAAAAATAACTCAAGGCAAATGCAATAGCCGATACGAGCTCAACGTCCGCCATGCTTGCCTGTACAGACGGGCGAGAGTCCGTCTGCGACGCAAGAGGTTGCGGGTTCGATTCCCGCCTCGGAACAAATTTGTGTACGATCTGCAGAAATTTGTTCCGTTGGTATGGGTGTTTTCTATGTATAATTAAAAAATATCTATCTATGTAAGTATATAATGTATTAAATATATCAGTTATCTAGTACCCATAACACAAGCTTTGAATGGTTTACTTTGGGGCTAGATGGTGCTGTGTGGATGGATTGTCCAGCATTATTTTTTTATTTATTCACAAACTTTCGCAGTTTTAATATTAGTAGGAAAAGTCATGTACAAATCTGATCATAGTCATATAATTATATAAATATACTTCATATATGTATATTCTAATCATAGTTGCAAACCTTGTTTTATTCGAGTGTATTCGTTTTACACAATGTTTTTTCAGTCCAAATAACTTCACACAGAGAACATCCTGAGAAAGTCCACTGTTAAGGGTGAGGCTTTTTTCATAGAATTTTATTCACTAACAATATGTTGCCTTGCAATAAAACCATTCGACGGGATGACCAAGAGATGGCCTGCGTGCGTAAATGTAGATTTATTCTCAACGCCTGACATTTCTTCGTAGCAATCGTAGCGAGTTGCTACGAAAAGCCTATTTGCTTGATATTTTTCATAATTTCATTCAGAGATTATTTATTCAAAAATGATGTAATGTGCGACGTTCTTCTTCTTCTGAGTCTGATAAATACTACTGTTGTCTGTGTCATAAGCTTAGCCACAAGTCTTAGGTTGTAGAAAACTCTAACTAACTTACTTACTCTAGGTCTAGGCTTGCTAGGTCGCCTGGAACTGGCATTAAGATTCACCTGGATTTATAACGTATCAAAGTGATTCCTGTGATTCAATTAGACTTTGAAATTTTGGTACTTGAGCTGAGTTGAGCTAATCACTAAATCCTTTAGGTGATTTGTACCCTGAGAGCCTTCATCACAGCATTCATCCCAAATTATAAAAATTGTTTGTTTTGTCGAGTCGTCGTCATAAAGCTATAATTACCATATAAATATTATATATAAATACTGCTGCACATTTTTTGTGTTAGCATTATTCAATCCGTGCACAAAACATTCAAAGCGTGCTTAGGTCTATAGATAAATATTTACTCGTAGGCTTAGGTGATTGGTTTTAGCTGTCAAGAAACATAATCTGAGCTTGGAACTCTAGGTGCAAGTTTAAGTTTCACCGAAAAAGTAACAACCTTTTGGCTGCTGTACCTGTTTATCAACCTCACAGCACCTCAATCGTTCAGAAATATGATTTAAAAAAAATTGAATAATAATTATATTTTATAGAACGATTGCACATTGCCATACGAATAAATAAATAACCGAAAAAGTTCTGAAACTGTCAAGTGCTCGCTTCTGCCACTTAACATCCTTTCATCGGATTGTTCTTCTGAGCTTTCATCAGACTGTTTTAGAAGAACTAGTGACAGACAAGAAGAAGGGACAGATGAAGAAGGAAATGCAGTAAGTCAGTGCATGCGATGGTATGCAGCTTACGTGTGAGAGCGTCGCGCAGAGCGGAGGCGAGCGCAGACAGTGCTAGCTGCAGGGGAGCTTGGTATTGCGCCAGCATTCTCTCATCTATACAGGTGTACCTTATCAGTATTTGGCTCAGCAGGTTTTAGAGTTCAAGTGCGTATATACGTGGGTAAATATGAACCAAATTTAATTATAAATAAATAAATAAATAATGCTGGACAATCCACACAGCACTATCTAGCCCCAAAGTAAGCTACTAAAGCTTGTGTTATGGGTACTAGATAACTGATATATTTAATACATTATATAATTACATAGATAGATATTTTTGATTATACATAAAAAACACCCAGACCAATGAACAAATTTCTGCAGATCGTACACAAATTTGTTCCGAGGCGGGAATCGAACCCGCAACCTCTGCGTCGCAGGCGGACTCTCGCCCGCTGCGCCACTGAGGTTGTCAAATAAATATAACTACTTACTTACTACTTAAATTATATCTCTATAGCTAGTTTTACTATTTGCTTGCTCTATCGATTTTCGTCCGAAGATGGTAGGTATTACTCTAGCATTCTCATATCTATACAGGTGTATGCTTATCAGCTTAGCTCAGCTGGTTTTAGAGTTCAAGTACGTTATTATTATACGTAAATATCAACAAAACTTAATTGTATATGTATTGCTAGTTTTACTCGCTCCATCGATTTTCGCCCAAGAGCGACCCTTGAGTACCCAGTGCCTAATATAAGGTCGTTTGAATGCAAAACCCAGGATCCTTTAGAGTGCTACCAATCTGTATAGGCGTTTCTAGAAATCGTCTTAGCTTGCCACATTTATTTACATCATACATTATTACCATACTATTTACTTATATCGCAGATAAAAACAATCTTTAAGTACAGGAAACTTAACTCACAAGAAATTGGCCGCCACTCGAAAGGAATGCTAAAGCAATGCAGCATACGCTAAAAGCAGCAGATGCTACTAATAACGTTGGTCTTCCTTGACACCAGTCGTATGCGAAGTACTGGTCTCAGGAACCACAAACCCACAAAACTTGTAAAGCAAACTTTTATGTAGGAAAATTGTATAGATCATAATGAAACGTTTGCTACCTATACAGTGTGCAATGTGATTGCTGTCTTCGCCTTAATACATCTGCTCTTCTCTCGTAAATCCAACTGGCTACTGAATAAGCGGTACTTACAGGCGGGATGGTCGTACAGAGGGGAGACCCTGGTCCCCTCAAGGGTGCCACCGGTCAGCTTGGCTGCCAGCGTCTCCAGGAACTCCCGCACTGTGGCGTCGTTCTGGGCGTCGCGTCTGCTCGGCCCAGGACTCTCCCGACCGTCATACTCCTCGTCTGAAACATGGAGAAAAACATCAGATTATAAACTTTGGAATTAACTATTTTAGGACAAAAATTAGGGGATCAAATTTTAAGCTTTGTTTTAAGTGATGTTGATGCTGATACAAGGTTAATCTAGGAGCGAGACTATTTTTTTTTTTTTTATACAACTAGCTGATGGAACAAGCAGATGGCCCACCTGATGTTAAGTAGTAACCATCACCTATAAACAAAACATTGCCCCGTAGGTCACGCACAATAGGAACGTGCCCTACGATGCACTGCCCTGCGTCCATCAACTTGAGGCATACGGATGTTAAGCCTCATGTGCCTGTAATTACACCGGCGACCACACTCTTCAAACCGAAACACAGCGTTGCTGCTTGGCGGCAGAAAAAGGCGTGGTGGTAGTACTTCCCCGGACGAGCCCTTCACAAAGAGCTCTACTACTCTTAAAAGCAAAGCTCTTATTTGCAAAGCTTACCGATTTGCTCCAGTTTGTCGGTGGATATGGACCAGGGCATCAGGGTGGCAGCACGTTGCACCTGGCGCAGAAACCACGCACCAGATTCGAACTTCACTGGCCTGAAACATTCGCAAGAAATAATTATATTCAGCTTCGAACAGTCAGACTCGTAGTTTTTCTACATTATTATAAAGCAACTAGACTAACTTAAAAATTCAAGTTAGCAAAATGAAAATAGTTGATGGACTCCCGCCCCGCTCGCTCATATCGTGCGTAACTTGCGAATCAATGCTTTGTTGAACTGAGTTGGTGATGGTTACCTCTTTAAGGTGAAGACAAGAGCTAATGTGACTTTCGCTCGCACGTTTTGACTTGTTGATGGACCACTGTGTGCAATGTGATTGCACACAAAACGGTTGTTTGCGATTTAAAAAAATTATATCTTTTAAAATGTCGAATCGTGCGAGCGAGAGGTAAAATAAGTGTTGTCAACGCCTTAAAATCGGGTTGGAAATTTGTTTGCTCCACCAGCAAGAGTTTAGAAATAATTATTCAGATCAAACATAATCAAAATCATATCATCAAAAAATATAAGTGTTCTACAAGTCCCTATGGTTTTAAAATAAATGAATTGAATTGAAAAAAACGGACTGTTCTAGGTGCCGGTTCCATTCTCATATCGGTGACGGCAAGAAAATCAGACAGCGATCTTACGGCTTGGCACCAAGCCGTAAGATCGCTGTCTGATTTTCTTTTATTATTGTTCGATTCTTCAAATCATGTTTTATAATATATATATAAAATAATCGATGGTAGGTATATGGGTACGTACTGATAGTCCTGGCAGATACAGGGGATGTACCCACCGTGCTTGTCGCCCCCGCACCTAGTACATACACCTTCGTCCTTCTCGGCTCTCAGGCATCTTCTGCTGCTGGTTTGCTCATCCCTGAAACGGAAACAATTTTTTTTAATACTACCAAGGTAGCAAACAATCATACGGCCCAGCGGTTACCGCAGCCTATGGACGTTTGTAACACCAGAGGTGTCACACTCGCGTTGCTGACCCTTTGAATATTTTAACACGCCTTTTTTGAAGAACCCCATACTGTATTCTCCAGGAAAAACACTCGCAGGGAGTGCATTCCACAACCTTAGAGAAATTTTCAGAGAAATTATCATGATGATGATGATGATGATGATGAGGGTAATTACTGCGGTGACGGTTACGGAACTGGCACTAGAGTCACCTAGTTTTAAGACGGTTCAAGATGGTCCTTGTGATTTTATTGAATAAACATATTTTGGCTTTGACTTTTGACTTTGACTGCTCATTATTTATGGCTTATTTGGAGCGTAGAAAGGAAGTGCTTTGTGGCTGGTCCGGCGAAGTCCTACTATGTATATTTCAGCGTTGCTGTCTTTTGGTTTGAAGCGTGTCAATGCCAGTGAAATTACAGGCACATGATCGTGCATCGTAGAGCACGATCATATCTCGCGTGACTTTCGGGACTTTGTTGGGGATGGTTGGTGAAACATCTGATTGTTAAATTCAACAAGTAGTCTGAAAAAGGATGCAACGGAAATTCTGCTAGAAACAAACAGATACAGCCATCTACACAATAATGCTTCATGCTCAACAAAGATTTAATCTTCTTGGCCTCTCCAATGTGAAAGGTGTTTCCCAAGTGCGCAATGCAAGCCGGGTGCTTTTGCAATGTCTTTGGAGCTGCAATATTGCATTAACTGCTGGGCTTCACACGGGTGCAGATATCATGCATGTATTATTATACATTATAAACCTTCCCCTTGAATCACTATTAAAAAAACCGCATCAAAATCCGTTGCGTAGTTTTAAATATTTAAGCATACATAGGGACATAGGGACATGGGGATATTGGGACAGAGAAAGCGACTTCACTATCACTTACATAGTATAAAACGAAGTCGCTTTCTCTGTCCCTATATCCCTATGTCCCTATGCTTCAATCTTTAGAACTAGGTACGTAACGGATTTTGATGCGGTTTTTTATTAATAGATAGAGTGATTCAAGAGGAAGGTTTATATGTATAATACATGCATGATATGTTCACCCGTGCGAAGCAGGGGCGTGCGGGCGGGTCGCTAGTTGTTTTATAATAAGTAGTGATAGTGATACTAGTCTCTTGCAAGCAGGTGCCAATAAGGGGCAGGAGCCTATTTTTTCGTATGCACTAGTCACCTGGTTTTAGGACGTTTAAAGGTGATCCTTGTAATTTTATTGAATAAACACATTTTGACGTTGACCTATGCTTATTATTTAATAACTTGATTAATATCTTTTCCAAGAAAAAATCAACTACAAATACACTGGAAAAAACATAACTCAAAACCTAATTGTCACATCTACTGATGTTTGCAGATCAAATAATAAAAGAATGATAAGAATCGTTTACCCGGTCGAGTTAAGAAGTAACAAACAAAAAAAAAACAGTCGAATTGAGACCTCTTCCTTTTTTGAAATTGGTTAAAAAACTAGCGGCCGCTCGCGTGGTGGCTGAGATTGCTAACTCAATATTTAAGGCAGGTTTTTATTTGGACTTAAGTTCGTCTCAAGATCTTGCTGCCAATATTGTCTGTAATTTTGATATTATTATTTTATGATAATATTATTTGGGCTTTAAGGGTGTTGATGGAACTACATGAATAAGTTCACAAGTGCACTGTAGGAGACGTTTATATAGAGGTTGACTTGCGAGGCTTTGCTTAGTTATAGGTGATAGTTACTACTTAACATCAGGTGTGCCCCAAATGCTTGATCTGTCAGCTCCGAGTATAAAAAACAACAATTTTGCTACATACCAACTTCAAATACCTCATTTATCAAGTCGATATACCTGTATCTTATGTCAGCATAGATATTTTGCAAATCAAAACACAGTAAAAATTATTGAATACTAGCTGGTACCCGCGACTTCGTCTGCGTACTTTTAATCTCTTCATCTCTTTTTTTCGCATCAATAAAAGGTAGCCTATGTTCTTTCTCAGGGTCTAAAGATTGTCTGTGCCAAATTTCATCAAAATTGGTTGAGAGGTTTAAGCGGGAAAGCGTAACAGACAGACAGACAGATAGACAGACAGACAGACAGAGTTACTTTCGCATTTATAATATTAGTTGGGATAATTTATTGCAGTCACTAGAGGTCGGGTAATATTATAGATAGATAGATAGATAACTCTTTATTGTTCACCACACAGAAACATAGTACAGAGTAAAAGCATACATTTAAGGTAAAACAATGGGCGACCTTATCGCTGAGAGCGATCTCTTCCAGGCAACCTTGTTATAAACCTAATTATAAACAAAATTTGCTGATTACATGGAGTCGTTATTGAAAATATCCTATCAATGATAAAATTGTTTTAAAAACAATGTTAAATATATTCTCTTTTATGTACCTAGTTACCTAAATTATAATCGGTCGAAGAGTTTTCTGAATGACAATTAGCTTTTTTCACTCCCCGAAAAAACTGATCAGTATGGCAAACGATATGCCTGAAACGATGCTGAAAACGATGGTTACAGCTATTGAGGAATTACAAGGCTGCCCGATTCTTTACAAACTTGTTTTATATTCTCTATTCTAATCGTTCTCATAAGAGAACGATTAGAATAGAGATTATAATAACACCAATTTATGATAAACATATTACAGATATATAATAACTATTAACAATTTCATCAAAACTTAAGCCACAGAATAAAAATAACTATATTGGGTATGTAATGGTTCTCCTCTTCCATGGTCTGGGATGGGAACTGGCTTTAATACCTGTAGTACATACTTTCGCTTTTAAGACTAGTTTGAAGTTACTGCTAGTCTCAGGAGCTACCTAAGCCCCGAAAGTTAGTTGCCTGTTAGTCTACGCTTGGTCGCGTGGAATAAGTGTGATTCAATTTATTACTTATCTTTGGGCTTAATATACCTAGAGCTAAATATATCTACGTTAAGTATGTGCCAAATGTAATGTTTGGACCTCTGAAACCTAGCCCCTATCCGTCCGAAGTCAGAGTCAAGTCAAAGTCAAGTCAGGAATTCTTACTTGATACTAAGAGACGACTTTGATTTTAGAAATTTGAAAACATTTGCTTCAGACTACCTACTATTTTATGACAAGCAATTTATCATATCCGTCAATTTACGCGGCAAAATTCTTAACAATAACAGAATGCAAAAAATCTAACAAGAAAAACTAATATAATTGTTCACACATCACTATGAATATTAGGGACAAACTGTAATGACATGACGCAAATCCATTGCTGTTAACTAACACCAACTTCCATCTATCACTAACATCACTATCATGTCACACACAGCTGTCTCCAGTCTACAAGTCCACAACACTTCAGTCATCCTCCTCGAACCACATGGAAGTCACACTCCTGGACTCCTGCTCTCGCGCCTGCTCCTCCGTCACGATCCTGATGACCACCACCTCCATCATGCACAGCGCGAAGAGTATGATGAACACTGCAAAGTTTGATCCCTGGTGGTGGAATTGGAAGCTGCTCGGTGAGGGTCCAGGAGGCGGCCATGCTGACACCCCAAATGTCATCAGGCTTGCGACTCCTGAGAGAGACATGATCCGCTGATGGTTTTAACTCTTCATTTTTGTGTTCCCGTTCGACCAAAATTTCGGTAGAAAATGATTCAGACTATTCTTGATCAAACACACAGGTCTAAGGTACTTTTTAGTTGATCATCAGTTCCTATTTTTCCTTTTGTTGCCTCTCCCAAGTTTGAATTGCAAATGTAATTTAATTCTGGAGTTAGGTACGTCGTCTACGATCGAACGTATGTCACCTAATGGATTGCTTAGTTCTTTGCATTGTCAAACACGTATTTCCCACGCTGAACAATACTGTTTATTTCACAGATAATTATTGATTTTTAGGTTTTACGTACACAATAGATAAGGTTTAGGTAATTGCGTGTGTGTCTCTCGCGTATCAGATTGCTACTAGGAATGCGGTGTGAGCCGGCATGCGGCACAGGACGGGACGGTATGGTTGAAGTACGAACCCCAGACCGGGTTTCTGTTGCAACTACTCTTATGAAATATAAGTCGCTTAGAATCTTGCTGGGCCATGTCCCAATGAAAATGCGAGTGAGCGCAACGCGGTCAAGGCTGAGCGATGACCTTAGCGACAGCGATTCGGCGACTGTTGTTTGTTTTTGATAACAGTGCAGTATGTAGATTTATTCACGCTTTTCGCAATGCGTGGAGTTTTAGGAAATTATAAACTTTCCGTTTTACCGGGTAAAGTGACTTTTTGATTTAAAATAACTACCTACCTTCCGTTATGAATTTGGATCGAAAACCGGTTTGCAATAATGACTGGCTTGTAGTGAGGCTCAAAGAAGAGTTCATTGACAGATAAGTAACCTACTTTGAGTTAGGTAGACATCCATTGTGTTAAGCTATCTATTTGGAGCAATTCAAATTTCGAACTATTGTTTAACTTTAGGTAGTTAATCAAGCATTTAATCAATTTGATCGATGTTGATTGGCCGTGGTATTATCGATGTGGAGTACGATTCCTCTAGCATGTCTCATGGTTGTCGTGGAAGGCTGCTAAGAGAACGCACCTGGACGTGGGAATAGGTTCTCCCGGGGACATAAGCCACTGGTATTGTGGTCACCAATCTACTAGCTATTCGTAATGGCTATAAATAAGGAAATCCCAAAAAAGGAAGAGGTCAACCAACATGACTAATCATGCCATCAATGGTCTGCTGATTGAGAGTCCGTTTTACGAGGAAAATTTTTTTATTATGAGCCTTCTTTTGCATAGCAAATAAATATATTTTCTTTCTTTATTTCTGTTATTTTCACGTTTCATACTTTCAACCTCTATAGATAGATTATTATTATTATTATAAATAATAACAACTGACCTCTATTATAATTACCGACCCTTAAAGCATTTAATATAAATCACTTGACAATGGCAAGATTGTCTGTCAAATGACGGACGGGAGCCATAAATGGGGTAAAGAAGCAGAAGACAAATTCACGTTTGTTTACATTGTCAAAAATGTTTATTTTCGTCGCTTACAAAGATGCACCCGAGCTTTCCACAATTCTTCGCCGAAGTTCCTCATCAGAGACAGACTCGGCTGTGGAGAAGACGCTTCTCGTGAACCCCAACTGTCCCGTCCGCGTGATGCTGGAGTACATCCGGAAGAAGTGCCGACTGGGCACGTTCACTACCTTTGATCTTAGTGATGGGAACGGGTACATGAAGGGTCTCTTCAGCCTGCCGACGTATGCTTACGCGAAACATTTGTTTGAACATAAGAGGACTTACTACGTGATTGTGGTGAAACAGGTAGATCTACCACTCCTACTCTCTACTACTACTACTTATGAGTAGTAGAGCTCTTTGTGAAGGGCTCGTCCCGGGAAGTACTACCACCACGCCTTTTTCTGCCGCCAAGCAGCAACGCTGTGGTTCGGTTTGAAGAGTGTGGAAACGGTGTAATTACAGACACATGAGGCTTAACATCTGTATGCCTCAAGTTGATGGACGCAGGGTAGTGTATCGTAGAGCACGTTCCTATCGTGCGTGACTTACGAGGCAATGCTTTGTTATAGGCGATGGTTACCACTTTACATCAGGTGGGCCATTGGCTGGTTCCATCAGCTGGTTGTATAAAAAAAACTCCACCTTAGCTAGGTAATTCTATTTGAGTAGAGTGACACAGTTTGTTGTAGAAAACTGGTAGGTAGGTATGTCCGACCGTATGAACTGATTGTGGTTAAAAAACCTCTTCTTTGTCGCATATTAGGGAACGTACCCATACTACGTGACCCGTTTAGGGGGGGGGGGAGCGGAGTATTTAAAATACTACGGTCAGTCACAGGAGCGGTGGGGTGGCTCAGGTTTTTGTCACGTAGTAGATTTTACTGAGAGAAATCTCGTATTTTTTCAACCTATATTCGAATATAGCGCGCAGTGCTTAGCACTTTTTAAACTCACAGTTGGTGGCGCTGACGCACATATGCCGAGACGATTTTTTTTTTTTTTTATTTTTGCCTGTGAAATGATTAAAAATCATAATTATGAATTACTACGTGAAAACTAAAGGGGGAGAGGGGGGTCTTGGCATATACTACGAGTGGTCACCGAGGGGAGGGAGGGGTCGAAAAAAATAAAAAAATAGGTCACGTAGTATGGGTACGTTCCCTAATGCTTTTCCAGGTTAAGTACTTGGTTATCTCGATCTATATAGATGCATTAACAAAAGAAACAGCTTCTCGACTTTGAACTCCACTCAGACATGGTACATTATCAAAAGTTAGACCAGCTCAAGAAAAGTTTCCCAATTAATTTGATACACCAATTTCATAAGAGTTAGCTATATAAGTACCACATGATGAATGAACTGCGTTGCAGGAGAATGACAAGCGGATATCAGTCCTACCCCAGCTGAACCACGACAACCGTATCTACCAGAACCTGAAGGATCGCTGCAAACGGTTCCTCGTCGCCGGCGAGCTCAGCCCTCTGTCCACGCCGCTGGTCACACCTGCGAAGATGACCCCCTCGCCGCCAACTAAGGCAGCTCTAAAGAAGAAATGAACTAGGCATTACCACGCACTATAGGTAAGTACCTAAATAGATAATGATTTTGAGCAATTTCAATATGTTATATGAATTCAATTGTTATTAACATATATTTTTCAGTGAGCGACATAAAACAGATTACCTAAGTAGGTATATTATTATTGTTCAATGCCTTATTTAAGTTAGGTTCCTTACACTACTAATAAAAAAATTGTACTAATACTTGTATACTAACTTATTATGCTTTTTACTCGATGGCCTGATACCTCTTTTTTATACCACCAGCTGATGGAACAAGCAAATGGCCCACCTGATGTTAAGTTGTAACCATCACCTATAACAAAGCATTGCCTCGTAAGTCACGCACGATAGGAACGTGCCCTACGATGCACTGCCCTGCGTCAGGCTGCTTCCATCAACTTGAGGCATTAGCATTATGTTTTTTTTTATCTTATATGTACTTACCTTATCGAATCATGAACTTACCTGTTCGAATCGAAGAAAAGAAAATAGGACCCTTCCAAGAGCGGAGTCTTGCCTTTTGATTTTATATTTTCAACTTATATTCATAGGAAGTCAGTTAACATATAAATCCCTTCCTGTGTCGGGAATGGACTCACCTTAATTGGGAAGCACCTGACCGGACTATCGATAACGAATCCTTTTATGAGTTCCGGTCAGGATTATCAATACAGGAGTAGACCTTCCATAATAATAATAATATAAGGGTTTCCCTTTGGCTTTAGCATTTCAAAATCTGTCAAAATAAAAGCAAATGTTGATATTTTCTTTTATATTGATTTCTCCAATTCAATTAATTCTCATTAATTATGAAAATTCGCAATTATGAATTTTGGTTTTCGTTTTCTGTATGGCAAGACCACGGCAAGACCGGGTTTCGTATGATGATAAGTAGGAATGAATGCTCAAAACTATCGAGACTCCATATATAGGTAACTCAACTCCAAATACCACACAGGAATGCACTAATAGGTACACGAAAAAAGGGTAAGTCAATAGTGGTGGTAGGTAGAGTTAAGATGAGGGATAAATAATACTATTACTAAACGCGAGTTTGTAAGTATGGATGGATGGATGGATGTTTGTTACTCTATAACTCCAGAGTGGCTGAACGGATCTTGATGAAATTTGGCCTAGAGATAGATTATGGTCTGGAATAGCACATAGGCTACTTTTTATCGCGTGGGAATACCGGGATTTCTAACTACGCGGGTGAAACCGTGAGGCGCTGCTAGTAAACATGTAAAGAAAAATATTGATAAAAATGCTACGGAATCCTCACGGAATCCCAAAGTTACAACAACACGTCTCGTAACTAATGCATAACCTGCCTTCCGGAAGGATATAGTGGCACAAAGGGACAAGAACCGCGTAGAATAGTAACTATCTCTCGATGGCGTCATGTTATGTAATCGATGAGACCACCAGGGCTACCATGAAAAACTAGAAAAAAAAGCTTTATATTGTCACTTTTAGTCACATTGCCGGTTATCGAGGCAGCTGCAGCAGCGTGTTCTACTGTGAAACTGCTACTTCTTCTTCTTCTTTAAGTGCGCCTCAAATAGGCTCCGACTTCGAGCACTAGACATATGTTTTAGAACGTTATAGGTTCTGCTCTAGGACATGCCGGTTTTCTCTTATAAATCGCCTCGCAGTGTAACTCAAAATTTCAATGTGAAACTTGTTTTTTTTTCGTGGTAGAGCTAGGTTTATGCGGATTTCAATCGATTAGTTAAATACGTGGCCGTGTCGTATAGAAAGGTAACTACGTTGGTAGAAAACAATTATGGTTACGGCGGTAATCTTCAGGCATGGTAGATATCCTTCTGATCAACTAAATATATTTTGCTCGGAACTCCACAGTCAGAATATTGATCCTTGTTTTATTATTGTAAGTATGTTAGACTTTTTTATACCAATAATAATCACAAATCACGTTATTTCCCAATATAATACTGTCTCCATGCCGTGGTCGGTCAATTACCTACTTACTAAAATCTACCGAAATGTTGGTAATTTTATACCTTAGCACCAGTTTCTGGCATATAGGTAAGCACTAGAGCGCGGCGCAATAAAAAATATGGGTAAATTATCCTCTTTTTTTTATTTTTCTATACAACCAGTTGATAGAACAAGCAGATGGCCCACTTTATGTTAAGTGGTAAGCGTCACCTATAACAGAGCATTACCTCGTAGGTCACGCACGATATGAACGTGCCCTACGATGCACTGCCCTGCGTGTATCAAGTTGAGTCAAAAATTCGTAACTGATGACCTTAGAAGCGAATCAATCAAATTGTTATAATGTTCACTGTTTTAAACGCCGCGCACTGTTAGAGAGATAACGATAAGACCGCCCATTGTACATATCTCTAGTTGTTATTCCTTTGTTTATTTTTTTTTGTTAGTTTGTAAGGTGTATAATAAAGCATTTTTATTCATTCATAAGGCATAATATATAAGGCATATAAGCATATCCTCGTGCGTCTTATAATGAAAAGTACTAAATATTACTACGAAAGGTATAGTATGTAAATAAATAAGCATTAGTACGAAATAAGCATTGTACCCGAATGGATAGGTATTAGAAAGTCGGTCAGGAAGTCGCCAACATGCGGACTCGCAACGGACTCGATAGAGGTATAAACTAGTGTTCAGGGCACTGGCCGACGAATGTTTGCGCCAAATGCGCGTTACGGTCCGGCGCGCGCTGCTGGGCGGTGTGCGCTGATCCACGCAGGGACTGTGCCTGAGTTTTTGGGATCCAAAATTAAGTGTCATTGGCTAGCATTATATCGGGGCAATGGTATACAATACAGTTTTTTTGAAAGAAGCTAAGTATACCTTACCTATACTTTTACTCTATCAATATTATTCCAACCCATAATTAAGTCCAATTAGGGCTTAATTAGGGCCAAATTTTGTGACTTCATTTTTATTGGCTAAGGCACTATGGAATTATTAGAAAACGGTCTCGATATTTAATGCTTCCGAGTTTTCTTCTGATACTTTCCCAAAACTCGTAAAGAATATTTTCAGTTTTTCTTATGTATTATTTTTAATTTTTTTAATTGCGGGTTTGTGCTACACCATTGACTTTTGAAAAATATGTTTTCGCTTCCTTGTAGCTATCATTCAACTACAGTCTGAAAATCAGACATATTACATACATCGGTTTGGTCGTCATCTCTCTAACAGTTTTTATTATAATTAATTACAATTTGATTTGAATTGAAATAGCATGTCATAATAGTTTCTATAAACTGATATAAAGGCCAAAGGATAATATCTAATTTTATAATATGAGACAGACAATAAATTCAGAAATGTCTGATGTCTGCTTGGTTGTTGTTGCTGGTTCTAAAATTACTTTCACAAAGTGAATTTTATTGCCGGAGAAAGCGCGTTTTCGAAATTAGTTTTAGTACAATAATCACTACACATACCTCATACATGTTTTTCATAAATCCAAAAACTTTTCACTTTTCATATCAACGTTCCTTTGATGAAAACACTGCAACGTAAAACTAATGAATAATTTCACTCGAATGATATCACAGTGTAGTGGGTACGTTTGAATCTTATCAGCTCCAAATCCTCAATTGGATCACCTGCGATTCTCAATACGATGAATCGTGGAATAATGATCGATGAACTGTATTCGAATGTTTCGGTACTCGGAAGTACAGTTCGATAGGCGGCCGCGCACTGACTGGCGCACGCCGGTGACATGACTCGTGCATCCGTTGCGGGTCCTGCTGGCGCTTTTAGGGTTCCCTGCAGTGCAAGTACCGTTCTTATCGATCGCTTAATTGACATTAAAACCGTCAAAAATTCGTTAAAAATGGTTTCAACAATTGGATTTTCATATTTAACGAATTTTGACGATTCTTAATGTAAATTAAGCGCGCGATAAGAACGGTACTTGCACTGGGTTCGTAAGTTGAGCATGGAATGGATGACGGCGTGCAAGGAAGTAAACTGCCCTTTGGCAGGTACTGTAGATGATTTATACAATGACCATAGGAATGTAAAGTGATAGGTATAAACAATAAATAATTTGGAAGTGTAATGAAATCCATTTTACACTTTTCAGTTTCTAATAATTGCTGATGGCACATGCATGTGCATGACCTTGTGGTCCACCTGATGTTAACTGGTAACCATCACCGCATCATCTATAACGCACGCTAGTCACGCTCTCTCTGTGAAGTGCCCTTCTGCGTACAAGCTCTTGAAAATGCTTTATGAAAATGATAATTAACATGATAGAAAATGTAATTTAATTAATTAATTTCGTGTTGTTGCAAAATTACAGCAACAGTTTAATTTAGTTAGCATTTCTAGATGCTAGAGAAACGAGCTCCTCACATACCATTAAATCTCACGTTATTTCATTCTAACAGATACGCTTTTTACAATCGAAAGCACTCTATTTTTTCTTGCACTGAGCTCGGCATAAATCGGCGATACGAAACCTTTGACATTTGAGATGCTCCAAAAATACCCATACGGAACCCATCGGACAGGCTATAGGCTACAATGAGCGTCCATTCCAGCGTGTAACACATGGTCAATAGGCATGTTACCCCATTGAAGCAAGTGTAACCGCCGTGCACCGCCCTACTTCAACTAATGGGGTAACGGTTTACGGTTCAAGGTTATTATGGGTAATTGGAAATTATTGCCTGCCGTGTTTTTAATTATCACTCGCGTGTAGCCACCTAGATAATGTCTGCAGTCTGTTATTCCAGGTTATTATATTCTATTCCCAGTTTCATCTAAATAGACAATAAGACAACAAGTAGACAAATAATATTACAATATAAGTAATATGGGTGAATCAACTTTTAAGACACTCCTTTGACAACATTATGAACAACTAAAAATAAAAAATAAATCATCGAAATATTATGAAAATATACTGTTAACATTTGCACAAGTTTATCTATTTTTAGGTTTTGCAGTGGGGCACGACATCTAAGCTAATATTAACGAGTTTTTTTAGAAAAAGTGACGAGGGTGCCTCATAAATATCTATTGCAACGCTGTAGAGCGACAATAAACCTACGCGCACCAGCTGAGAACTTAATTTAGGCTGGGGGGGCGGTAAAGCTAGGTAGAGATTTTTTGATCATACCAACTAAATATTAGACAATAATCGCCTTAGATGACACCAAGGTAGGCGTCATCTCTTGATAACGGTCATGAATTTTTATCGGTAACTCTGTAGAACTGATGTTTTGATCAAAGTTTGGGACAAAAGTTTGGATGCACGAAAAATATAAAATATTTGTCAAACTTTTATAAATGTTAACTTTAAACGTAAGTTTATCTTTTTCTGAATCATAATATTGGGTAAAAAGGCTGTGCATTCATACCTTTTTTTTAAGATACGTCCTAAATTGTATCGTCATCTAGGCCTGGGGACACATGTTTTTTGTATGGATAGTGCTTATGTTCTGCTGAGTTACCATAATAAAGTCAAAAATTTTCCTATTAACTATAAAATACTATGAAACTAGCATGTTAGGAAAGGATCTAAGTTTACGTTAACATCAAAACAAACATATTTTATAAGGAAATTAGGATTTTTATGCTCTTTGCATGACAGGGACACAAAAGGAGTGCCTTAAAAGTTGATTCACCCATATATTTATATATAATATGTATGAAATAATATTTTTGAGTAGTATCACTATCATTACTATCACTATCATTACTATCAGTACATAGTTTAAAAAAGTCGCTTTCTCTGTCCCTATATCCCTATACATAGGGACATAGGGACGTCCCTATGTATGCTTAAATCTTTAAAACTAGGGAACGGATTTTGATGCGGTTTTTTTAATAGATATAGTGATTCAAGAGGAAGGTTTATATGTACAATACATGCATGATATGTGCACCCGTCGAAGCAGGGGCGCGCGGGCGGGTCGCTAGTATAATATATAACATAGTAGAGTTCTTTGCGGAGGGCTCGTCCGGAGAACTGTCACCCCGGCTTTTTCAGCGGCCGAGCAGCGTTGATGTGTTTCGGTTTGAAAGTTGTGAAGTTGATGGTCGCAGGGCAGTGCATCGTAGGGCACGTACCTATTGTGCGTGACTTACGAGGCAATGCTACACCGATAATAGTCTTCTCCGGAAGAATTCTTTCGTCAAGAGCTCTATCTAAAAGGTTGCATGATCAACATAGGTGTGGAAAATTACTCGTCAGGGTTACGATGTCACTGTCCTAGCGGATGGTGACTAAAACAGAACCAGTAGCACAAACGTGTGTAGATCAATGTGATCTCTAGGTATCATCTCGGTGTGGTGTTTCGTTCCGGTCCAGCTGCCTTTTGTTCAAAACTCGCCAAATGCGGATGTGATGAAATCAAGCTTCATAGTGGCACGGTGAATACCAGGGCACTTTGATAGCCATGTTATTTAAAATACTTTGTTAATTTATGCTAACTTAATATAATGACCTCTACAGCGCGTCGCGTTAAAACGATTTATATTATTCATCAATTATGACAAATATCATAAATAAATCATAGACAGCGTCTCTATATAAACGAAAAAATTATACAATTTGACAGGTTCAGCTGAACCTTGAACCCTAGAACCTTGAACCTAAATATATTCATTATGCCCGAGTTTTGTGGTGCCATCTAGTACCAAAACCTTGGAACTACGACAGGGTACAGGCTGTGTTCGCTCTACCAAGTTTTCTCCAGTACCTAAATGCTACTACGCTTAAGTTTTCTAAGCACAGTTACTGTTACCTACCACAGATGTCGCTTTGAATGGTCTCGTCAAAGCCTAAAAAAAAGAGTATTATATAATTTATGAGAATATACTACGCAAGGCAAGCCAAATGCCCTCTTTCCAAGCTTGTGCTTGTGGACGCTTGCTGAGCATTGGCAAGCGTGGAAACCAACCATTGCATTCGTACTTACTTGGGCCACGTGACTCCATTTGCGACGAGGTAGCACACTCCAGAGACAATGCCAGCTAGCAGCCCGAGGCTCACTCCGGCCGTGAGGGATAACGTGTCTGGCATGTTTACACTTCTCACACTAGTTTCTTCATTGACATTTTGTCCATCACTGATTGTCTGCTTGTTCACTTTTTATTTTAATTCGGTAAGTGTCACTGTGTTTTGGCACTAACAGAATTCTGCGTTTAACTTAAAGCTGGAAAATAATAGAGTAAAAGGTACAAACTGATTTGATCAAGGTAACACAGGTCATACTACTTATGTTTGTTTGAGTGAGAGTCAGGAGTTTTAAATATTTTCATCAAGACCAGCGGTTCGCCCAGAATTGAGATTTCGTGATGCCATCGCCACCCAAAGCTATTGACCCATTTTTCAAAATCGGAGTTGAATTTGAAATGCGAATGTTGAGATGGATGTGTGGAGTGACGAGAATGGATAAGATGATGAATGAGTTTATTAGAGGCAGTTTGAAAGTGTAGTATTAGGTATGAATGTGGATGGATATAAGAGTAGAGGAAGACCAAAAAAAAGATGGATGGATTGTGTGAAGGATGACATGGGTAAGAAAGGAGGGTCGACGGGTGACAATGTGAAGAGAAAATACCTGTTGTGCCGACCCCACATGAAGTGGGATAATGGCAGGAAAAGGACGATGGAGTTGAATTTGAAATATTTATTTTCCTATAAATAACTTTTTTTACCTTGTAATACAGATCAGTGCTACAACATCATTAAATTTAACACATACCACGTGCTACCCTTACGCGGGTCTCTGGATGACGAGATTCCCGCAAATTGCTGAGACACGGAATTTGTACAAAATTCTCGGGTCCCGTGGGATGGCGTGCGTCGTCAGCATAGTTGTGTGCTAGCAAAGGCCTTTCAATTAGTGAAGGATTATTATACATTTTATGGAGGTATAAATAATGAATAAATAAATATTGGTTGACGATCTCTGTGGCGCAGCGGGCGAGAGCCTGCCTGCGACGCAAGAGGTTGCGGGTTTGATTCCCGCCTTGGAACAAATTTGTGTAGGTACGATCTGCAGAAATTTGTTCCGATGGTCTGGGTGTTTTCTATGTATAATAAAAAATATCTATCTATGTAAGAATATAATGTATTAAATATATCAGTTATCTAGTACCCATAACACAAGCTTTGAATAGCTTACTTTGGGGCTTTATATAGTGCTGTGTGGATTGTCCAGCATTATTTATTATTATTTATTTATTGGACATTCCACACAGCACTATCTCGCCCCAAACTATGCCAAAGCTTGTGATATGAGAACCAGATAGCTAATAATATATACTTTTTTGTAAATACAAACTTATAAAATTATAAAACATCCAAACAGAGAACAAACATCTATGTTCATCACACAAAATTAAATGTTTGTCTCATTGGGGATAGAATCCACGGCCTTCGGCACAGAAGGCAGAGTTACTACCAACTGAGCTGTGATATGGGAGCGCACCTCTTAATTATCAGCCTTTATAGTTATGTCTCTCTTCATCTCATCGTGTCTTCGTTTCATTCGAAACAGTGTTGTGAAAGGATTGCGAATAATGAGCCTGAAAGAGACTCCTTTCGAGATGGTGTTAAGTACACCATGTTTTCGAGTATTTTAGGTTCTACGACATGCCCCGATGCCAGTTGGTTTCATTACGATGTTATCCTAGGCGCTATGCGTCCACCTGTAGAGGAAGATGGGGGAATGCCGATCACCCGAGAGAAAAATGCTCTATTTGTTTTTTCATTTGTCATAAGTTAGTTTTTAGGTTTAAACACGCTGCCTGCTCAAGCTCAACAACCCCTGCGCTGCAGCGTACTCACTGGTGTTAAATAAAGGCACCTTATTTAATAAGTTATTGGAGTGAGTGGTATTACTCGACACGATCACCATTACCCCTGCTTCCCCTATGGCTTTGCGCATTCTACATTTTTGAACAGAAAACTCATTAGTGAATGAACGGTTTTTTACTTTTCTGACCTTTGACTTTTTAGGAAGATACGATACGACTCTATACCACTGATCTGTAATAAACACTTTTATCTACTCTCATGTCATAAAATTCGAATTATAAACTTCAAAACGAATTCATATCTATATACTTTATAAACGCAATACCGTAACCAAATTAAAAAATTTAATTATGATACAGCTCCTCATACAAAGATAGTTGTATAAAATAACTTTTTTACCATAACGATACAGTTCTTTTTCTTTTTGGAGAAGGCAAGGGTCTTGAAACCGTACAGCCAAAGAGTTTGATAGTCTGTGGCGACGGCGCGGCGCGGCGGCGGCGGCGCAGCGCGCGCATGCGCTGATTGATATACGGTTGGTTTGGCGCCAATTGATACGTTTTGTTTCAGTCAACTGGATTTCTTACTAACTTTGATATTTTATTTATTAGGTTCAACACTAATGTATGAGAGTAGATAAAGTAGTGTATGAAACTGCACATAACTAGGTATTAAAACTCTCGTGGGATACTATTAAAAACCTCGCCTACGGCTCGGTTTTTAAACACCCCCTCGAGTTTTAATACCCCTCATTATGCAACAGTTTCATAAACTACTAGTGTAATACAAATAGATATAATACAGATCAGTGCTCTATACCCTTGAAAGGTAGCTACATAGCTATTTGCAAATTGATTTGAAAACGTGAGCAAGAAACGCCGATAATTGATTTTACATGACGCGTCACACGGGGCTTCACAATCTGAGTAATCTCCATTACTTTGAGATGTAGGTAGGTATGTAGCAATTGTAATACAATGAACAATATTATGTCGCATTTTATGTACTGTGGTATATTTGTCAGCGGACTCTGTAAAAGTGAAATGTCTCCGGCTACGCATGCATTTATGTGGGTTAAACCGAACATTGGGGTACCAATAGCATCTAACTATATAAAATTACTATAACATTGTGAAAAAAATTCGCATTTCATTTGTTGATTACTTAAAATGTCCTCCTTTTAAAAGCTACTTGGATTATATATTTATATCATCATCACATTTCTGCTCTATTTACATGCTGTAATATCGGCACAAGTTTTCGTCTTCGACTATAATTCTTCTTCTTGGTGCTCTTTCGTTTCTACCCCATTTATCGCTGCTTTGTCACTATTTTTTATTAGTTATTTTTAAAAATTAATAATTTTTTATACAGCTGTTAAATATTCAAAATTGGTAATCTGTCTCTATTCTTGAATTAGAAAACACTTATACTCTCGATTTCAATACAAATACAACCAACATACAATTAACATCAGGTGGACCATCTGCTTGTTCCATCAGCTAGTAGTATAAAAAAAAAAAAAAAAAAAAAAAAAAAAAAAAAAAAAAAAAAAAAACCATGTATTCTATTAAAAAACTGAAAACTGAAACTGAAACAGCTTCACGACTTTGATCCCCAGGCTCGGTAGATATCCCTTCAGATCTCCCAGTACCAAGTAAGTATTAATTCAAACTTCTTTGAGGATGTCTAAGGGGGGTAGTCAGAGGTACGTCCAAACATAACATTTGGCACATACCCACATTTTGCAGTAGTTAGTATTCCATACGTGACAGGTTGCAAGCCCATCGCCGCTGTTAGAATACTAACTGGTTTCCTCACGATGTTTTCCTTCACTTCTTCTATTATCTTAGTCTAAATCGAACTTAGTCGAAATACACATACCTACAATCATAATTATTGTGCTATGTATCATAATCGAAATCATTTCAAAAGCGAACATGTTATGAAGATTAGAACCGAGTTACTGAGGGTAAAAATCACCGTTGCTCAACCTAATAAAACCGTTCCCATAGCTAAAGATAAGTAAACAATCGCTGAACGGGATGGCATCAGCACAATGGCTCTGGGAACTTCCCATAGTGCACTTCAAGAGATCTAGAAAATTCAATGACAACCTAGTCCCCACGTCTGCAGATTTCAATCCTGCAGTCAGTAATCCGTTATTGTACCCCAAGCCTTCAAGGCTACCTGCAAGAGTTTATAAAAAACGGACGACTGGACTGACGATACGGAAAATGAAAATGAAGACTTGGGGTACTGAGATGTTTTTCCGAATACCGTGTGGGGTACTTCAAATAGGGCGTTTCAAAATTTCTAAAGGGTCGGCAACGCGCTTGTGATTCCTCTGGTATTGCAGGCGTTCATAGGCTACGGTAACCGCTTCCCATCAGGCGGGCCGTAAGCTTGTGTACTTTGTTGTATAAAAAAAACTACATAAAATCTGGATGTTTTCAAGAGACGAGTGACAAGGTATCTTCTATGTAAACGTGTTACATATACCGTAGACCGCATCTTCACTTAACATCAGGTGAGATGGCGGTCAAACATTTTACCTAAAAATCGCAAAAAAAACACATAGGTGACTCTACAAAAGGATCAAGGTTTTACAGAAAAACCAATCGAAAGATTAAAATAATTAACACAAAGATCACTGTAAATCGTCTTAAAGTTGTAGGCAGGTGAATCTAAGTGCTAGTTCCACGGGACCAAGCTGGACTGGTCAAATAAATTGTCCACCAAGCCCTTCACAGGTGAGTGATCATTTCTAACACTCGTTTGTTGCAGCCACTGTGACATAACTCACTAACTTACGGACCTTATGACCGGGAAGTGGAATCGACATTCTCAGTTACCGGTTATGTAACGTCGGGGAATGATGAATGTCTCCTTTAGGACGGTTACTGTAGTGTAGGTGTTCTAGAATGGACCTCATTCTATTTTACTAGCTTCGGCCGCGTGGCTCTAGGATAAAATGAAGCTCGGGTTAATCGCGAACTCTGTAAGCTCATATTCCAAGTTTATTTCCATTCAGCTGTTACGACGAATGGAAACCAACAACTGCTATTTCAGCGTTTACTTCAAGTTAGATAGAAAAAGCAAGTGACTTGACAGCCGATTATAATGTTGATCGGCATTTCAGAAACCGGAGGTAAGACCGTAGTATCCAAATTCCTTGCTTAGACCCAAGGAATTTGAATAAAGACAATTCAAATTCCTTGCTTAGACCCAATGTTTTCTGTCATCTTGGCAAGCAACATAGTTTTTCATGTTAATAGTTTTTGAATGCTAATTTACATTATACTCAGTAACTTCATCCAGCGGTACGTTACCAACATTGCTTGGTCATAGCGCAAAGTGATTTGAAGAACAATGTTTTTTGTCATGCCATTTGAGGTCAGTGAGGAAACCAAGGAATTTGAATACAAATGAGGAAACTGTTGTATACTCTTTGGGAAACCCCAAAGCCACCATTTTCACTCGAAAACAAATGACCGAATTAACGATGACATGAAGGGTATTTATCTGACCTTATGCCTTGACTCTGGCAAAATTGTCTTCTATTGTAAATGGGTTTCTTACCTCTTTGGTTAAATGACGGGCAACAGAGACGGGGAAAAGAGAAGAAGAAGACATTGTGAGAAATTGCTACTTTTTTCTTTGTATACCACTGATTTCTACTTGTCTATTACAATAAATCAGTGTTTTATAAATATTTTTAGGAAATTTTCCTTCGAAATGACAGAAGCTATATTAACGCAATGCTTGCTCGGCCTGCAGTGCGATAACTTCGTGATGGTAGCCGCAGACCAGACGAAAACCATCAGCATCCTGGTCATGAAAACTGGTGAGTTCATCGAGCGGACAAAATGAGCGGATTGTCCGTTGCTTCTGCATTTATCATCATCATCATCAACAGCCCACAGAAGTCCACTCTCTGCATTAATACTCATTTAAAATACAAATTTAAAATTTATGAAAATACGCGGTCTTCTTCTACTTGTTATGGCACTAGTTCGGGCTTAACTTAGGAATCCATGTTGAGGGTTCGGGGAAAAAGGCACAAGTGGGGGTGGATGGCAAGTCCTAAGCTTTCCCTAAGTCTTTTCTAGGAGATAAAAAAAATATAACTTCACTTTTCTACACTTTAAAACAAAAGCTTATCCTGACTATTATAATACAGCTGAATAAGTGAAGTTGTATTTTTGTATTTCCTAGACAAAAGGACTCAAGGGTAAGACTTGCCGTTTACCCCCACCTACGACCCCCCCTACCTCCAACCCTTAACCCAGGTAGGTACACGGATTGCTATAGCCAACCCCTCCCATCTCTCAACCGAGGTACTAAGGTTTACTATAGGTTGGCTATAGCAATCCATGTACCTGGGTTGACGGTTGGGGGTAGAAGGTTAGCAATTTTTCCTTTCCTAGACAAAAGACCTAGAAAAAGGACCCAAGACTTGCCAGCTACCTCTACTTGGGATTGTCATAACAATAGGAGATTCCAAGGAGATTCCTTGCCCCAAAACGTGAAACGTCAAAACTTGATATTGGGCTTTATTCTTTATGGCATAGGAGATACTTTGCCCTGACCGTATCACACCGCCTGCCTTGTCTTAGCCGAGCTCGCGCTGCAAATGGTCATAGTGCATAAGGCTCCTGATCTCTATTGTATAATACTGATCAGTTCCCTATCACCATCCGTCCACCCAGGTACAGTCAAAGAGGTAAAAATAGTATAGGTACACTCGTGCCTCATATAATGGCACTTATTTATGCTTGGGCGAGTTGTTTTTGTTTGGGGCTATATGACATGGGAGGGAATATCTCCAATAGTAATGTTTTTCACCTTGTCACTTCTGAAACTAATGAACGAGAAGATGAATATTGATTGTAAATCTACTACCTGAGGTCAGTGCGACTTTCCTGTTCATTTTCCTTTTCCTCAAGGCTTCGAGAGAGAGAGAGAGTAGACAGATACAAAAATGAAATTTCCGTCTCTGTCCGTGTCTTTCTTTCGTCTCCGTCGTTCTCAGGATTTCCGCATCTTTGACGCAAATACCACATCTAATACTTTTTACAAAAGATGTAAAATTATTGAGATAAGTAGGAAGGTACGTACGCAACCAAATAAACTAGCTATTTGAGTAAACAGTTTCTATGTAAAATTTTCCTAATTATCTACCTGCCTTGCTATCTTATTTGCATTAAAGGCATAGACACATTAGACACGTACTTACTACACATTCAAATAATACCTAGACGCAAGACTTTATAAATTACCTCCTCACTGACTCCTCAAGGATCATACAAAAAACGCTAGAACCAAGCTTTAGTTTCTTGCCTGTTTTTCTAGGCTTTGGTTGCGACGAACTGGGGGTATACTCGTATACACCTAGTATTTACTAGTATTTATGACTAGTTGCGCCCCGCGGTTTCACCCGCGCAGATTTAAATACCGGTATTCCCACGGGATAAAAAGCTATAATTTATCTCTCTGCTAAGGTTCATCCAGATCCGTCAAGCCGTTCCGGCGTGAAAGAGTAACAAACATCCATCCATCCGTCCATCCATCCATACAAAATTTCGCGTTTATAATATTAGAGGATGTTTCAGAGTGATCCTTGTGATGAATAAAGACGAAAAGGCGAAAACTACTGTCAATGTACCTCTCACTTACACATTTCAACATTTTAAAAGATACAATCACTGAGCTTATTTAAGGTTGGTTTTGGTTGTTTGAAAAATTGCAAACAACCAAATTGTGCACACCCTCTCCCGCTCCTTCTGGCGTTCTTTTTGCGTGACGCTCAGGTTTACTGTTTCATGTTTACTTAACTAACTGAAGAATAATTTCTGCTTTTGTACCTCAAATTCTCTTGTAAACCGCCTCTCTCTCAAGTTACGTAACATGTGACAATGTGACGTAACTTTCCCAACTTTATCTCTTTTCTTTTCCTTTGAAATGGGGTTAGACACCGGCTTGCGATGATCCTTGTTTGACTTCAAAGGGATAACGGTCCTCAGTCTGAACTATAGGTACTATCTATCTGATAAAATGTTCAAGAACGTGACAGCTTTGCAGGGTTTACGCCATGAGCGATTGTACCTACATTCCTGCGAATAAATGATTATGATAATTATCAAACTACCAAAGTTATCTCTCATTACGACGACCTCAGTGGCGCAGCGGGCGAGAGTCCGCCTGCGACGCAAGAGGTTGCGGGTTCGATTCTCGCCTCGGAACAAATTTGTGTATGATCTGCAGAAATTTGTTCCGTTGGCCTGGGTGTTTATGTATAATAAAAAATATCTATCTATGTAATTATATAATGTATTAAATAATCAGTCATCTAGTACCCATAACACAAGCTTTGAGTAGAAAGTAAGCTAACTTTGGGGATAGATGATGCTGTGTGGATTGTCCAGTATTATTTATTTATTGTGTTGAAGTGTGTAAGGGAGAAGTTATTTGATGGTTTTCAGCCCCTTAAGTCAAAACACGTCAAAGGTAAGTGGCCACACTGAAGATGTAAGATATAATCTATTGTCTGAGATTGCGTGGCCACCTTCATTTTCACGATTATACATGTCCCCATTTTCAAATTGCAACAACTTAGAATTGCTATGCGTCATCCTAAGCACTAAGATTTTTAAAAACGATTTTCAATGGAAATACCTACTGCATTTAAACGCTCATAAATGTTAATAATTAGGATGTATTCTAAAAGATTATTTTGAATTTCTTCACATAGAATACCTGTATACTTTGGATGTAGAAAATAGCAACAGTGATCTTCACCGCTAAAAACGGCTTTACATCTAACCATATATTTGACGACCTCAGTGGCGCAGCGGACGACAGTACGCCTGGTTGACGCAGAGGTTGCGGGTTCGATTCCCGCCTCGGAACAAATTTGTGTACGATCTGCAGAAATTTGTTCCGTTAGTCTGAGTGTTTTCTATGTATATAAAAAAAAATATCTATCTATGTAAGTAAGTCTATGTATCAAATATATCAGTTGTCACGATCACAAAATCTAAAGCATTCAGACAAAATGTTCGTCCACCCATCATCAAAGTCAAAGTTTATTTATTTGCCGAATTACATGTACAAGATGGTAAATGTTTATAAAAAACAGCATGATAATTTCAGATGAGAACAAACTGCATGAAGTCGACGAGGGGCTTCTAATGGGCGTGATCGGAGAACCTGTAGTGGCGGTGCAATTCTCCGAGTTCGTCTCCAAGAACTACCAGCTGTATAGGATGCGGAACAAATACAAACTGGACACACCTGCAGCTGTACACTTCGCGAGGAAGCAGCTCGCTGACAGCTTCAGAGGCGGGGTGAGAATGTTTTGAAGCAGACTTTCTTCAAAACAAATGACGGCTGACTTTGACTATGGACTGACTCGACTAAACTAAAAAAAACTTGTTCTTTTTTTATTAAATTTACATGAAAATATTGGAGGTGATAATAATATGAAGTCACCTGTTTATATTTTTAATTTCAAGTTGAAAATTTAAGCCATAGAAGTCATGAACCAGAATTTCCGAAATCGACGACCTCAGTGGCGCAGCGGGTGAGAGTCCGCCTGCGACGCTAGAGGTTGCGGGTTCGATTCCCGCCTCGGAAAAAAATTGTGTACGATCTGCAGAAATTTGTTCCGTTGGTCTGGGTGTTTATGTATAATAAAAAATATCTATCTATGGAAGTATAATAATATAATGTATTAAATATATCAGTCATCTAGTACCCATAACACAAGCTTTGAGTAGCTTACTTTGGGGCTAGATGGTGCTGTGTGGATTGTCCAGCATTATTTATTATATTATTTATTTGTCATTTCAATCCAATATTTTCATAACTTGCATCAAAGCTACGAAGCTGATTGTTTTATGCATCTCTCTCGTTTATTTATAAGATTTTGTAACACTTTCATTCGCATATGAGCAGGCAGTACTCAGCACTAATTGGCATCTAAATATCTAATTTATCTTGGCCTGCGGCCGAAGTTTACGAATTACCATAATTTTATGTTCTAATTGAATAAAATGCGGTTGGCTGGTTAATTTGTGGGCAATCAAGAAAAATGTACGAACTTATGCTTAGAATTATTCTAATCTCAAATACCGACTTAAAAAAACCATCATGATAAACTGTGCAAACTATTTAATACAGCAATTATTAGTTGGTCATTTTTAAACGGGATTGCTCTTACCGAGATAAATCATCAAAAAAGTAGTTCAATAAATATAGCTAACTATACCCACGGGTACCTAATGGGTTTAGGTAATGAAAAACTGTGGAAAAAGCTAAAAGCATAAAGTTCTGAGAAATACCGCTCTAATAATATCTGAAGATGCAACTAAGTATTTCTTATCTCGTCTGTGCCATCGTCAAAAGATATTTAGGTCGGAAAAATTTGCCAAAGTTGATGAGAAAGCCACTTTTATGGCACGCTGAGCGGAAGTTTGCTAGAAAGATTTTCCAATTAAACTTTTGGTTCTGACGCGTGTTTTATCATAAAGTTTATCCTGATTACCTGAGTTATTATTTTATTTTTATTTATAGTGTGATGAAGGATTTTCAGTGCGTATTTCTAGCAAATTCCTCAAACAGGCATATTTCGAGCACATTACACTTTGTTATATTTTCTAAACAAAATGTTATGAATAGAAAACATGGATAATTGTTAGGGTCCGCCTGTCACCAGTCGGTATCGCATGAACCGTGATTAGTTAGACTGTTGAAATTTTACAGAATCAGATGATGTATTTCTGTTGCCGCTCTAACAACAAATACCTACTAATAAAAACAAATTAAAATTATTTTATATTTGAATTTTTCCCCAGGCCCCATCGTTAGTGAACATGGTCATCGCTGGATACGATGAGAAAGATGGCTGCCAGCTGTATACCCTGGACTTCCTAGCTGCCTGTGTCAAGGTGCCATTTGCGGCCCACGGCTTTGGAGGTTTTCTTAGCCTTAGTATACTGGACCGGTATTATAAGAGCTGTGAGTGTCACAAAAAGAACCACACTGTTATCACTAATCCATACCTGCTAGGGGATGCAGGGGTAATGGCGATCGAGTCGAAATAATGTTTATTCAATAAAATCACAAGGACCATCTTGAACCGTCTTAAAACTAGGTGACTCTAGTGCCAGTTCCACGCGACCAACACCGAGAAGAACAGGCAACAAACTCGGCTTGGTATCTATCGCTCTTTTGTATGATCCTCGTTACAATGTAATAAAATACCTACACTATTGAGTATAGTATAGTATAAAACAAAGTCGCTTTCTCTGTCCCTATATCCCTATGTCCCTATGTATGCTTTAATCTATAAAACTACGCAACGGATTTTGATGCGGTTTTTTTAATAGATAGAGTGATTCAAGAGGAAGGTTGTATAATACATGCATGATATGTGCACCCGTGCGAAGCAGGGGCGCGCGGGCGGGTCGCTAGTACAATATAATATGATCTTTTACAGCTCTAACTGAAGAAGAAGCGTACGAGGTTCTGAAGTTGTGCGTCCGCCAGATCCACCAGCGGCTGTTTATCAGTCTGCCGAACTTCAACGTGAAGACGGTCTGCCGGAGTGGCGTCCACGACCTGCCACCTATCACGCCTGACTCAGTCAAGTGATTCTACTTGTCTTGGTTTTAATAGTTCTGCCACCTAACTAATTCGAGTGATATTATTCGGTGTACTTGCCTTGGTTAGAATATTTTTGAGAATTTTGTTACGAATATACTTATACCCATTATTTGTATTTTATCATTCAAGTGATGTGAATCTACTTGTCATGGTTTTAATAGTTCTGCCACCTAACTCATTCAAGTGATATTATTCGGTGTACTTGCCTTGGTTAGAATAATTTTTGGAATTTTGTTACGAATATACCTATTATATGTATTTTATGTTGTCAATGATATCATTCTGTCTAAGAGTCTTGGTTTGATTTTTTAGAATTTTGTTACGTTATACTTATACATAATATATGTATTTTATGTTTTCAAGCTGCATTTCTGTTTGTTTTAGTATACTCGCTACGCTGAGATAGATTGAATTTTCTCTATAATAGAATTTGTAAATTCTTTAGAAAAATCTATTTCACTAAACATCAAACAACAACAAAAATGTAGAATTTGAGATGAAATGAAAACTATTTAAAAGTCTGGAAACAGCAGGTTTGCTTCAATTGAACCCACAAATAAATAATTATGTAGGTATACATTGTAACGCTTCGTCCGGGCCCGAAATGTAAAAAGTTATGCTACTTATAAAAGTTT
This sequence comes from Plemyria rubiginata, assembly GCA_963576535.1. Classification (NCBI taxonomy): domain Eukaryota; kingdom Metazoa; phylum Arthropoda; class Insecta; order Lepidoptera; family Geometridae; genus Plemyria; species Plemyria rubiginata. Next base: position 14,407,921 of record OY754907.1, read on the forward strand.
TCATTCAACGAATTTTTTTTATACAACTAGCTGATGGACCAAGCAGATGGCCCACCTGATGTTAAGTGGTAACCATCACCTATAAACAAACCATTGCCCCGATTAATACATAAGGAACGTATATTTGTACATACCTTAACCACATAAATAATAGTGCAGTACCGTATGTACCTTGCACTATCTTCTACATAATATTACGTAGGAACCTAGGTATATTGTATTTATTTATAAACAGCAAAAAGTAATTTTATCATTTTTAATTTATGAGTAAGTAAGCTATATTTTTTGTTATTAATATAGCTTACTTACCAATTATTATGATTTTCTTGGCTGATTGTTGTTCGTTACTTATATGTTCGGCTTATTTTGTAATTTTAGATAAGATATTATTAATTTATTTTTTCTCACGAATCTATAGTTCAATAGTTCGCACGGCGTCGTGTCTATGCATCTAATTCAATCAGATATTTAAACATGCAAAAGTCATTCAACCTAATGAACATAATTTGTACATTCTGTAATACATTACATAATCATCAGTTTCTACTGAATCAATGGTCCACCTGATGTTAAGTGGTAACCATCACCTATATATCAGCATTGCGCGATAGGAACGTGCCATACACGGTGCATTATCCTGCGTCCATTAAATTGAGGCATGCAGATGTTAGGCCTCTTAAGTGCCTGTAATTTAAAAAACTAAAAAAAAAAAGTGCCTTTAAATTTACACCGGCTACCACACTCTTTGTACCGAAAGACTGACGTACGCGCTTGGCGGCAGGAAAAGGCGTGGTGGTGTACTTCCCTGGACGGGCTCTTCACAAAGAGCTCTACTACTCAATTTTTTTTAACTAAATACATAGTAAAGTTACTTAGAATTTAAAACACAACAGATATTACCTGTGTTCATCACTTAAATGTATATACAGGGTGGGCAAAAAGTCGTGGATCAAACGAAACAGCTTAGAATGATAGTTGGGATAATTTGTAATCAAAAATTTCTCTGCGGCAGAGCTCTCACTTGATCTTCTTAGAAGTTACGACTATTTTAGTGTTCTTGAAGAAAATAGCAGAAATTTGTAATAAATAGACAATTTAAGTAAAATGGGTATAATGGTAAAAAGATCAAGTGAGAGCTCTGCCGCAGTGATATTTTTTATTACAAATAATCCCAACTATCACCCTGTTTCGTTTGATCCACGATTTTTTGCCCACCCTGTATATGACTTATAGGTAAACAACCAAGATAAGATAATACAAGAAAATTATTTATATTGCACATAAAATAAAGTAAATAGGCGAACTTAATGCAAATTAGCATTTTCTTCGAGCTAACCTTTGTATTATGTGAAGTGGATGGATTAACCCACTTAATTTTAAAGAAGAAAGAAAGCCAGTCAAGGCCAATTATGCCAACGACATGAAAATACAAAAAGAAGACTAATAATAGCACCAAAATAAATGCACGAGCGTGATCTCTCATATGAATATAATTGTTTGGGCTAACAAGCAAGCAGTGTCGGAACATTGTCTTGCTAAATAAATACCTAGCCTGCAACTCTTCAATTCAAGGCCTCCTATTGTAACCTAAATGTAGATGAGGCTCATATGCTTATACTTATAACTGTGTATGCTGTGGCTTGTTTTGCATCAAATATTGATACCTAAGTAGTATACTAATCAACTCTGTATTGTTACTTTAAACACACAATTCCAAATTTTGATTGAAATCTCATAGAATCTGACGTACTGTATATGTAGGTAATAATATTGATAGATTAATATTATTTTCAGTTGTTCTCTGTGCCTATCCTGAAATAAATTTTAATACCTATTTTTATAGTAAAGTTAGTTATATTTTTTAAATTCAGGGTACGAAAGAAGGCCCTTCCTTTGAGAAAAGTGGAATTTGAGAAGAAAATTGTCTGGAATATAAATTATAATATTATTATAAACGTCACTACCTTGGTTAAAAGGCCCAGGTAAGGCTTACAATGTCAGTCAGTCATTTTACGCAACAGTTTTATGTACCCGCCTTCTTAGAAGATTATAGGCAAGTATCTGGTCGGAGCAAACACCCGTCAAGGCGTTGATATGATAACAGCAGACGCACGACAAACTCATTATCACGTAATGTGGCCACACACATAGTATTATATATCACATGCATAGTATTTTACACATAAAATGTAGCATAGGTAATCGATTAATTATTGATTAAATCGATTACCTAAGCTCTCAAACACACTTAGAAATTCAACTCATAAAACCAATTTTAATGCATAGTGTTATGTATGTAAAAGCCGTTTCTGAAACTCAAAACATACGAAAATATTTTTCACATTTCGAAGAAATTCAACCACTATACAGAAAAATACAACGTTTAAAAAATAGTATTTATTTTCGGTCTAATTAATGTTTTTTGATTGCTCAATTTGCTCAAAGGCAAAATTTGTTGTATTGGAGTTTTTGTCACATCAAAATAATGATAAAATGTGGTTCACATAATCAAGTTATTCTAAATTTGGGGCTATAAGGAAAGTCTACCATTATTTAATAAATAATAAGAATTATAAGACATCGCCAAAGATTTCTAAGCCCGGATGAGATAGTTATTTGAGTTAGCGCTGACCAAGAGAGTGGAAAGTTTCTGTAAACAGTAAAACAAGTGCTCTCCATGAGTGTGGACGACATTGTTTGCACAAATTAAACTCGCTGGCTTACGTATAGCTTACTCAGAGCAACATCGTAGGACATAGACTGGCCTCACTACTCGATCAAGAGACACTCATCAAAGTATACTCTCACACATTACACCATTTTATAAGATACCTACAATAGCACTAACTAAAAATAATGGCAATCTACCAAGTCAGCAAAAATTTCTTTTTACTCCTCACAAGTTGCCCTACAAAGATTGTAGTTTGTATCAATTTTTTTGTAGGAAAACTTTATTGTTTTGTTTGTAGAACGTAATTTTTTCTGAACGTGTGCCTCAACCTGGTTGATTATGATGAATGATCACCAACTTGGTTGATTTAGAATTTTCTAATAAAGTCTAATAAGTTCAGTGATTTTATATAATAAAAAATAAAAAAATTGCACGCCACAGATTACAACAACACACGTAACAAAAAAAAAACCATAATAACAATGCGCTACTACCACCAAATTAGGGTTATTAAGTTATTCATGTTATTCATGTCATTTCCTTCTCTATTATTATTCTTTAATTTTGTTACTTTCTTATTTACTCTACATCTTGGTTTAGGTACTACATCTTGCTCATCACCGCTCTGTTTGCACAAATTAAACGTAGGAGTGCTTTCATAACGTTTATGTGCTGAGTGAAATGCAGAATTGTCTTCAGTCTTATGAGTTTGGTAAGTACATTGCAGAATAATTAGGCAGATTTAGTGTTTCATTATGTAAGATTGAATTAAGTAGGTATTATGGCTGATTGATTGGCCCATAGGCTAGCCTCACAATGCGCGGAAGAAAATCCAAACACTCGAGAAGGAAAACATTATATTATCATTTTTTGTTTTTGTAATTATGTTTCATCTCTACTAAGAGATAAAACATAATTAGGTATGAAGAGTTTGTCCAATCAATGGGGAAGACCGGCAAGGAATACCATCCCACTACTAATATCATAAATATGAAAGTTTGATCCTGGTTCAGCTGATTATTACTTACTTGGATGGTTAGGTATTTCTTTTTTGTATATACCTACACCCTTAGATATGCTCCAGTCTAGTTTTAAGCTGCTGTATTTTAAAACGTAATTAAGTTTTAACGAAAAGCTTGTTAATTATAACAAGCTTTGGCTTAGTTTGTGGCTAGAAAGTGCGGTGTGTTTAACTGTTTATTTCATAGTTCATATCTTTAATAGTTAAAAAGAGATTGCTCAGAGATGCAGCAGGAATTTTTACTATTTTCCTTAGACTATGGCGTCCAACTACTGGGCAATCTGAATATCCAGTGCTTTTAAAAATAATGCAATTTAATAAAATCCTTATTTTCGTCTTTTTACAAACCAATATTGCGAAGGGAGCGGGCAACAACTGGACGGGAAGAGCCAAAGACCGTCCTCAGTGGCGCACCATAGGAGAGACCTATGTATGTCCAGCAGTGGACTGCAATAGGTTGATGATAATGACAAACCAATATAAAATCTTCATGATACTGATAACACCCACTCAAACAAACACAGTACGTACCTATCAACAAAAGGTTCTTATAGGAGAATCATATTCACTGCAATCACTCAATAAACCTTTCACAGTATATTTTATGAAAATTTAAATTCAATGCCACTATCCACACGCGATTATAATCCTTATATGGTCTCTGATAAGGTGTAAAATGTCTTTCGGTCGGGGAAAATATGCGACGCGCGCGCATTGATGGTGCGCATGAGACGATTTGTGAAGAAGGCTGTTATCTCAAGCCTCCCGCCAACTGAGTGGGGTCGCCAGGTATTCTGACTATTAGGGATAATTAATATACATATTATAAAAAGTTATTTAGCGATCCGCCCGCTAGTTATAAATAGTAGTAGGATATACACTGCTCAGTTTGATATCCTTGTAACATTTTAATTTCTTTGGCCTGAAATAGAAATATATGGATAGCCTTTACATCTCAGTTGGTAGTATATCTGATTTCTGCACCGTAGGCCGTGGGCTCGATTTTCACCGATAACATCTATTTATTGAAGCCTGTAAAAATGTCAAACGCTATACAAATGCAACTTTATCTGAAAACAAACTGTGTGGTTAATTGGTTAATAAGCGAGAAGGTAATGGCTGGTAGGTATTTAAGCTATAGCTAGATGCTTCATAATATAGTGTAGGTATAAATAGTCATGGATTAAATCTTTACCCATAGCCGTCGCGGTGTGGTGAACAGGCACTACTGGCGGAGATATCAATTTACAGATGATACAGGAAATTGCGTTGCTGCTAGATTATTTATATGAATAAATAAATAGTGGTGGACATTCCACACAGCACGATCTAGTCCCAAACTAAGCCAAAGCTGCTTACACCTGGTTACAACGCTGCTTGGCAGCAGAAAAAGGCGCGGTGGTTGGACTACTTCCTCGGACGAGCCCTTCACAGATAGCTCTGTCTGCTACTTTTGTTATGCCAGCCAGACGCTTGGATTGTCCGATATTGTTTATCTACAAAATGTGACCAAAACATCCCCAATTGCTATATTCAAACTGTCGAGGTAGATCCATTTCAGATGGAAACCGGGGTGAGTATCTCGTAGTTTCCGCTGACAAGTGCTTCCCGTCAGCATCCGTCCCAAACAGCAAGATTCGTGTTGCATCCGTTGCTTGTGACGTCAGCCGTAGTTTGGCCTTCCTATGAATCTAAAATAATCCTTGTTATTCAACTTGACTCGACTTCTTGGTTTTTGGGGCTTATTTCTATGACCTTGTGTCCGTTTTATAAACATAGCACAGAAGTTATTATACCTTTTGCCTATGAATTTGACTAACCACCGCATATTTACGCAGTCAAAGACATTTTATTCAATATCAAAAAAAAATTACACCAAATCTTAAAAAAAATTGAAACATGACGTCTATAATTTTATTTAGACATATTCAAATATAAAAATAAAAATATTTTAGAATTCAAACATACTTTAACGACTTTAGGAACTCCACTAAATACTAGGTACTTAGGTTACGATGCACTACTTTTAGGATTTTGAGTACAAAGATAACATTCCTGAGCCAATTTTTAACACTAGGAAGAGATAGATATATCCCCTAAATCCATTGGCTTATATTTAATAATAAATAAATAAATATGTTTCATTCTTTCTTTCCTATAATATTTCACTTCTCCAGTTTTTTATTTTTTATTATGTATTTGTGTTTCATTGTAGTATATTTTAAGTAAAATTGTAACTAAATTTCTGTATATCTATCATTATGTAATGTGTCTGTGTAGTTGAATAAATGTATTTTCTTTCTTTCTTTCTTTAGATAGAAGAATCGTTCTTGAGCATCACCACACTGCAACATCAACCGAGGACTGACAACGGCATTTTCTATCAATATTTTCTTATTACTTTTACCGTTTAAAGTGACGATAATAAATGGGAGAGCTTTATTTTTCATCGAATGTATGTGCTAACCGCACGGGAAATAGGTTACCTTAGAGATGTACCTAACTGTTATCGATACATGAGGAGGCGGCACTTACCACCGGTTTCTGAAAGCTCGATCAAAGCTAATCGGCTGTCAAGTCACTTGCCAGCTCTATCTATATATGTAATTTTAAGTATAAGCTGAAATAGCAAGTAACTTGACAGCCGATTAGTGTTGACCGAGCTTTCAGAAACCGAGGGTGAGTTTAGCTTAGCTCGCACAGCTGACGCATGTTTTCATACTTATGTGTGTGCGGACTGCAAAGAAAACAGTGACCATCAAAAGCTGCGTCGACTATGCGAGACAAGCTAAAATATTTTAGCTAAGCTCTTGGTTTGCCAACGTCATTAAGGGCATGGAGAAAATGTATCGACATCGATGCGTTATGTTAGATGATGTAGCCATCTCTACGTGGCGAAAACCGAAGTGGCGGAGCTTCAAATCGAGATTAAATTGAAGCAACTGCGCGCAATTCAATTGACATCGGAAGTGAAACACTGCACTTTTATACTTTTATAAATTGACCCTTCAATGCGGTCAAAGCTTTTCCAGTCAGCCTTTTTCTTTTAACCTATTCAATTGAATCATTGCACTCGCAGCTCTGTGATAAACTGTTTTAAATTAAGAAATATATAATGGACGTTTACTAGAACTTTTGTTTTTAGAATTTTATAAAAGATAGATCGATAAAAAATCTTTACTGCACAAATAAAACAAGCTACCTAGGTACGTCTGGATATCATTATCTACCAGCTAACCTTTGGGTAATGAGAAGACATTTTTGGATGGTGCCCATACTTAATATGACATGAGATGTGTTGTAGGTCCATCCAATGTGTACAATACGCTTACTCCATGCCTTGAATAAAACATTGTAATTCATAAATAATTAACGAAAATGTAGAGTAGAATGTATAGTTTTCCCTATGATTGTACTGAATAAAGACTGGTTTAAAAAAAGAATTTGATGAGTTGAGCACCGGTAGTCTACATAGTAGGATTGAAACTCGCATTCTGTACCCGAAGTTTGTTTTGTTTTTCGTAAATACAGAAACAGCCAATAAAAATAAAATAAACGAAAAACAAAACTCAGACTACTAGTACAGACCGCAAGGTCGTATTGTAGTTGGTAGGTAGTTAGTATTAATCCTGTGGGTTTGCAAAACAAACATTACAATTAAATGAGATTCCGTACCGCTCATACCTATAAGCGAGTGTAGTCGTTTTGCTAAATCTTTGTCATAAGGAGACAAGCACTTGCTAAAATAAAAACATGGATCCGACGATTGCTAGTTTTAGTTCGTAGGCGTTACAAAAAAAACCAACCAACGCCTGTACGCATTATGATTTCATTTTAGAGCTCTATGTAATAAACGTAAATGAAGTTGAAACCTGTAATTCATTTGTCAGTTGCCTGTCGACTGACTTATGCTGAGCCAGGGTCCCTTTTGCAGCTCTTAGGTTATTTTTATTTGATTTATTTTCTTTGTTTTTTGTATGTTTTATGCTGTATTTAAGCTGCTGCAAATAAATACGTTTTCTTTCTTTCTTTCTTTCTAATTTAATCTTCATTTGTTAGAGCAGAAGCACTATCTATTGCCCCATAATCAAATGGTAGGTAGAGTAGGTATTTATTTATTTTTTTTTATTTTTGATTTTGAACTAATGGACAATAACAAGCAAGTTCTTTTCTATACGTGGAACCTATTATTGGCCTTCTGCTACTATTTTCTTTACTTTCCTGTTTTTTGTGCTGTTGGTTTTCCTAAAAATAAATAAATAAGTAGTGTCGTAGGTCTCTTTGTTTACCTACATTGATAATGTATGATCTATTAGGTAGGTTGTTACTTGTAAAAAAATCTTTCCGTAATTGATGTAGTTGTATACAGAAAAACATATTAAACTAATATAAAACCTACCAATAAAACTAATAATAATTCACAAGTAATTTAATTTTATATTAAAATGCACACAGAATAAAAACTGCTTTTGTTTTATTCTGCTTACTTACGGCCTTATTGAATGAAATGAATGAATGAATGAATGAAAATGCTTTATTGTACACTTTACAAACTAACAAAAAATGAGACAAAGTATATAAAAAAAATAATAGATACATAAATAAATAAATAAATAAATAATGCTGGACAATCCACGCAGCACCATCTAGCCCCAAAGTAAGCTACTCAAAGCTTGTGTTATGGGTACTAGATAAGTGATATATTTAATACATTATATACTAACATAGATAGATATTTTTTATTATACATAGAAAACACCCAGACCAACGGAACAAATTTCTGCAAATCGTACACAAATTTGTTCCGAGGCGGGAACCGAACCCGCAACCTCTGCGTCGCAGGCGGACTTTCGCCGGCTGCGCCACCGAGGTCGTCATACACATATGTACAATGGGCGGTCTTATCGCTAACAAGCGATCTCTTCCAGACAACCTTTGGATGGAGAGGAGTCGATATATAAAGATGGTTGGTTTGGGTGCACCAAAATAACATGATGACAAAATAACTACACAACCTATACATACATACCTACATAGATAAATGAAAATAAAATACATACACACTTACATAATACATACTATGAATAAATACATACCTACTAATACTAATATGGATATATAAAATACTATATAATATAATATATAATACCTATGACAAACCAGATAATGACGAAAATCATGTCTCAAGATAGAACTATTGCATCATCCTCAAGTCTCAACCCTCCTCCAAAATAGGGTAAGTTTCCCGCATGCGCCCTGACCAACCGTCACACGTCACCCTTCAGTCATAACATAACCTAAGATTGAATTGCGGACCAATTTTACAGAAGACGTACAAAGACTGTTTATGTGTAATTTTAAGTGTACCTATGTGATTCCTTCTTCCCATTGGTGTAAATTTATCGAACCATATAACCAATTGAACATCATTATGGATGAATGATTTGCGAAACAGTCGGCGTATGTTCCGTGTTGTAGTGCATACCTAGTGTTAGTGTTGTTTTGCTTATTATTATAGTTTTCGAGTGAAAAATAAGGATTTGTACGCTAACACCTAACACTAAAAGAAAAAGTGTCGCATAGGTAATTATTTTGCAAGGAGTTGATTGTTTTTGGTTTCTGTCTCTTTCTCACAATTTAGAGAAAGTTTTCGACTGCTAACTTCTTCCGTTGGAAGAAAGCATGTTCCGAATCATTTGCAAAATCCTACAAATCCCTACTAATATTATAAATGCGAAACTCTGTCTGTCTGTCTGTCTGTTACGCTTTCCCGCTTAAACCTCTCAACCGATTTTGATGAAATTTGGCACAGACAATCTTTAGACCCTGAGAAAGGACATAGGCTACCTTTTATTGCGAAATGTACGCAGACGAAGTCGCGGGTACCAGCTAGTGTATTATAAACGCGAATGTTTTTAAGTATGGATGGATGGATGTTTGTTACTCTTTCACGCCGGAACGGCTAAACGGATCTGGGTGAAACTTGACAGAGAAATATATTTTAGTCTGGAATAACACATATGCTACTTTTTATCCCGTGGGCATACCGGGATTTAAATCTGCGCGGGTGAAACCGCAGGGCGCAACTAGTATCTAATAACCTAGGTAAATGCTCCTAGGTACAATAAAACTTTAAAGTTTCTGTCGTAAAGAATTCACTCATTTTAAACACATAAAAGTAATCATTTACTGGTAGGTACCTCTGCTCATGAACGTAGGTATCACGCCATCCTCAGATTCACGAACAAACCAATCATACCTTCCGACCTTGCTGAGAGTCCCATTAGGTACACTTAAGGTGAAGACAAGAGCTAATGTGACTCTCGCTCGCACGATTCGATTTGTTGAAGGATATAAAATCACAGAACCGGTTTTCGAAAAATCGCAAACAACCATTTTTTGTGAAATCACATTGCGCACAGTTTATTAAAAAAATCATTTTGATCGATACAAGTTTTCCTACATAATAGTTTAATTTTCTAGTTTTCGTACTTAAGCAAACTTTTGAGTAGGAAAACTTGCATCGATCAGAATAAAATTTTTATCAAACTGTGTGCAATGTGATTGCACACAAAATGGTAGTTTGTGATTTTTCAAAACTTGGCTTAGAGATTTTATATCTTTTAAAATGTCGAATCGTGCGAGCGAGAGGTAAATTAGGTCTTGTCAACGCCTTAAGAAGTTGTTGACCTTGAAACGAACAGAATGAAATGGACGAGGAATATTCAGGAGTTCGATTCGCTAACGACGGAAAGATATAGCATTAGTGACACGTCATTAACTCTGTCTCAGGAACTTCCTGAAATGCGTGGAAAGGGGCCTGAAAGTCATCTTAGATACCTTGTAAGATAAGACGTACACCTAAACAAACTTACTTATGGGAAAAAAAATTACGTTAGACTAGGCGGTATGGTTTTAAGCTAGAGCCGACTCCATGGAGCGAATAAAAAAAAAATTAATACCTTGTATGATGGATTTGTGGACGATTTTACCAATCTATTAATTTCTTTATAGTCATTACCTAGGTCCTATCTTCTGTTTTTTTTTAAACGTACCTTTTTTGCCTGCACCTGCAATTAGACCTAGCAAAGATAAGAATTATCAAAATTTATAAATAACTCGCGGTGTAATCGCGTATCAAATATACAAAAAAAAAAATGCAGTTGAATAAGAACCTCTCACTTTTTCGAAGTCTGTAAACAATCAGAATGGTTGAAATGTTTCCTTAGTATCAGTTACCTGAGATACTAATACAATTCAGTAACGAATAAAGGTTCTCCTCCACAGGCGAGTTTTGCGATTCTGCGTTCTGCGATTGCGTTTTCGCGATATCTGTTTCCAGTACATTTTGTATGGACGCGCACGAAGTTATACACTGCTGTGATAAGAACGTGCATGTAGGAAAATCAAAATGCGCGTTCTTATAGCGCGTTATTATCGCGCCTGTGGGGGAGAGCCTTTACCGTCGAATTAACTAAGTAAACATTCCTGTTAGTGCACACTAACCGATTAGATGAGATCCCTTGGCAGTAACTGAAGGGTATGCACGGCTCAATTTATCGTTTGACGCAAATTAATGATTACTGGAGTGTACACTGTTTTGTCTCATAAATGTCTCAGACGATTGTAGGTACTTACGTATTTGAGCATATAAACTTTAGAATTTTAGATATACTCAAATACCTAATTAATCCTTATGAAAAAAGATCTCTAGATTCTACACAGACCTTTTTCCATAAGATGCAGTGAATGTATTTTTTTCACAATCAAACCGTTCATCAATTCTTAGAAACATTACTTTCTATCTAGTATTTATTCAAGTGGGAAAGAGACAGTAAAATTCACTCATCTACTATTATATTCACTACCAGTCAGTATTTTGAATTTCTAGAGTTACCGTATTTTGAACTCTACTTTTTATAGCTAAGCAAAAATCAAATCTCCATCAACTTTGCAAAAACTGTCCAGGCGCTATGTTGATAGTCATGTGTAAGGTGTACAAAACCAGTTATTTAGGAGTAGGTACGTTAATTCGTTTTTTTATCGTGAACTCGTGACAGTGTAGCAATAAAAGTCGAACCTTTATTTGTGTTTCATAAAAACGTATTCCGGTGTGCTGTGACTTTTTGTGAAAATATTGTTTCCGCCGCGGCTTATGTTGTACTATTATTTTAAAGTATGGATGCTAGGTTGGATGTATACATATTATTATAGTAGTTTCATCTATTGCTTGTTTCAAAAGTTGCAAAGATAATGAAACCAATATTCCAAGAAAACTTAGAATAGGAACACCGCTGTTTTATATCAACTATTTCAGATTATTTCTAGCCGATTGCCTATCTAACGCAATTTTTATCTACCCTAATACAAGACTATAGACATAGTAATCCCAAATAAATCGCTGATAATCGCCAAAGCTTCATCGTACGATGATCTACTGATAAAACATACTTTCGGCGTTTCAGACTGATAAGTACTACATATCGCACAATAATCTACTCGTAAGAGAATAATGCCAGTGCTGCTGATCATAACTGTGATGTGAAAAATGATTACCACACGTGTCTTAGCGGAACATATAAACTTTTATTTATAACTTGAGTAATCAGTCAAGACTTAATTGATGTGAAACTTCGGTGGATGGTCAAAACCGGACGTGAAACTTTAGTGCGGTCAAGACCTTATTTGGAACGTTAGATATTGGCCTAAGCCTACATGAAGTTCAGTGTTTGGCCAAGGTCCGTGATCGACCAAAAAATTCAGTGATCCCTATGTTAGGAACAGTGTTCGTCCAAGACTTTATGTGAACATCGACCACGACTTTACTTCAAGGGACCAAGACAAGTGAATTTGTAAAAATGACTTTAGAAAAAACCTACGACCTGTTTCCATCCGAGCCTAACCTGAAATCAGCAGGTAGCTCGAGGAACTCCATCAGTGGCAGTGTCATGGACGACAGCCTCACCATCGGCTCGCACAAAGTAAACTACGTGGTGACTAAGCGAAGATGGGTTATACTGGCACTCTTCGTGGTGTACTCCGCTTCGAACTCCATGCAGTGGACTCAGTATACCATCATCAACAATATTGTGGTGGACTATTACGGCGTGGACAGCACACTGGTGTCTTGGACGTCCATGGTGTATATGGTCACGTATGTGCCGCTGATCTTTCCTGCTAGCTGGCTCTTGGACAAGACGGTAAGTTTTTTGTACAAATTTATTAGCCTTAAAAAATCACAGTACCTTTATTCAGTGCCATCATTTCGGTGGGTGACCGATAGGGGCGTTTAACCTGGTAAGTACTACAGAAAACCGTTGTAGGGGCTTTGCTTGTAAGGCAAAAGCTTAAAATCTACATGTGGGAGTTTTTACGCAATTATTGTTTTTGTAATTTGCCCTTAATCTCGTTATAATTACTGTCTGGCATCTTTACCTCCACTAGCTTTCTACAACTATGCTCATAGTAGATAGTAGAGATCATTTTCTGGCAAATTTTGAAAGCCACAGAAGTAGTGAAGAAATACAGGGCCAACAGAAGTACATACTGGGAACAAACGGACATTTAATCAATCGAAAAATAACTTTTGAATTTTCTGCCATTTGTTTGCTCACTCACAAAAGGCTCATATTTGAATGGTTTTTAATAATAGACCGTACTAAATCATTTTCGGCTAAGGCCTTGAGCACTCGACAAAAACACCTGAGAATAATAATGGAAAAATTAAGTAGGTACCTATAATACGTGACAACATAACTTATATGTACCTACCCACTGCGGTCCGTTATTAAAAAAGCTATGCTATCAACACTGAAAATAAGCGGCCACAGCTCAGTTAGTAATATTTCTGCCACCTGCGCTCCAGGCCGTGGGTTCGATCCCCACCTAAAACAAACATTTGTACATAAGTACTTAGATATTTTTTGGTCTGGGTGTTATAATATTGGTAGGTACGATTGTAGGTACGTATTCATTTGGATTTTTCAAGTGACGAGTGAATAGGTTTTTCTAGGTAAACGTGCTGCACATCAGGTGGTATTGCGGTCAAACGTTTTATCTATAGATTGTAAAAAAAATAAAAAACATTTAAGTAATAAAAGTGCAAAGTATTGTAGTATTCGTAAGACGAAGTTTTCACTGGCAGAAAGATTATTTGATTGTGTATATGATGTATTGATATCTCAATATTAAGTACAACGTTATATTTCCCACTGAAGATTTATAATAAGGTTCTGTCTCTTGAATAAGACTAGATAAACTAACTCTCCGAACGAAAATAACTTCATTTTACTAAAATTTGATCTCGAACCAAATTCCTTCTTTGATTGACCTCACTCATTCATCTTAAACTACCCGCAGCCCAGCGTTATCTGACCTCCGAGGCTCAGCGTGTTTCTCTGTAATGAAAGGCATACAAAGCGGAGTGAAGCACTCAACGGCTCTCATTTATCTGGATAGGATATCAGATGCAAGTCTGTTAATTAAATGTTCAGGATTTACCCCTGTCTACTGAGAGAACGGCAAGTGATGAAATACGAGAAAATCTGTAATAACTTTTCCCACCTACTTTTGGAATTACTTAGTACGATTTCTATTCGTAGTCATAGTTCGTAGTGTAGAGTTCGTTAGCTCTCTCGGTTTTCAGTTTTGCTACTGTAAATTTGCACCGAAAACTATTATTTAAACAACTAGCTGATAGAACAACTGTGATGGTCCTTAGGCTAAGTAGTACCACCTAAAAATCAGGTGGACCATCACCTTTAACACAACATTTCCTCGTAAGTCATGCACGATAGAAACCTGGCCTATACGATGCACTGCCCTGCGTCTAGCAACTTAAGGCATTCAGATAGATATGCCTCGTTATGCCTGTAATTTCACCGGCAACCACATTCTTCGAACTGAAACACAGCTACTCTGCTTGGCAGCAGAAAAAGGCGTGGTGTTGGTACTAACGGACGAGCCCCAACGTATTGCCTTTGTCTTTTTTTCCTGATCGCTACAATTTGGGTTTCTTCATGGCAAGAGTGAAAAGGTGTCTTCTATCTTGCTTGTTCTTCTGAATCGTCCGCTTTATCGTCGTTAACATCAGGTAAGATTGTAGATTGTAGCCAAAGGACAATCAGTTATAAACAGAAGATCATGTTTTTTTCTCTACGAAACAAACATCTTTATTTTGGTTGACTTTTAAGCTGCCGTAAGATTTTCTAGGCAGCTGATTATAATAAAAAATATCTATCATGAAATGCTCATCAACATAAAAAGGAGTTTATTCATTCGTGATAGATAATTCCACTGACCTAGTTTCGCCATAATGACTGCGATATTTCATAGTCGATTAACGAAATCATCGGATAGCCCGATGAAATGAAATTAATGTGGGTTGTTTTTTTTCTGCTAAATAGTCCAGTTCTCATACTTAATGTTTTTCTTCTGAAGCTTCATAACTGATCAAACGTTACACATAGTTCGATGTTATTCGTGTTATCGCCACGGCGCCAAAACTCGGTTTTTAACAAAGAAACGCTGCAGCTTCGTAAACAAGTTACGTCACTGGCCACGTCACCCGCCCGGCGCGCCGCCTTTATAAGCAGATGGCGCGCACAGCAGTGGTCATTCGCTTGCCTGCGCTCAGACCGAACGGAGTACTAATAGTTTTCCTTTGCTGTCGTATAATTAAATTAGTCGTTTTATAATTATCTATGGGATGGGAAATTGTATAAGTTGTCATTTACATACGCAGATTGGCTGACGTATTTGTGATTGGTTATGGGTTTTGATTATTATACAAATGTGGAATTCGATGACGTGTTCTGATTAAGTGAGACTACCCTTCATGATTAGCTAACCATGTATGCTCTTTCATCAGAAGTGTTAACTTGCTACGCCCACAAGATGCCGCCTTGTAAGCGCAAACGAAGATCGAAGTGGAAACCATCGACTAGCTCAGGTAGCTGTTCCAGTGCCAGTAGCAGTAGTGGCAGTGATCGGAGTCGCAAAAACAGTAAGCTACATCGAAAACCGTGAGTTGTTGTTATGTTGTATTATCGTCAGTCATACCAGAATTTATGAAGCATTCATGGGTAGGATATGTTGATAAGTGGATAAACTTAGTAGAGAATATTTTCAACAAAACTGTTCTAGTGGTGCTTTCTGCAGATAGGTTTTTTTGGAACAAGATATACCATACCAGTTATATATTAAAGTAGGTTAGATTGGCGATACGTATCGTTGTTGTTAAATTGTTACTGCAGAAACAGGAAATTTTCAAAGTTGTTACGATATCTTTCTCATATCCTCGGTAAAATATACCTACCCGCCGAAAAAAAAAAAAAAATACCCCAGTATAATAAATATGTGATATTCAAAACATTTTAAAGTCAGGTGAGGCCGAGACAAAGACGGATATTTTATGAGTACGATTTGTTGGAAAAAAAAAAGTATATCGTGGTACATAACACAAGTAGAATTCTGAAGATGTTGGGTAACAACAACAATGGTTGGTAGTAACAAAGAAATACGTATGGTACACGTTATTCGAGCTAATCGTAACGACTGTGTATTTTTTTTTTGCTGTAGATAAAACTGTCGAAAGAATCAGGTCAAAATTTTGGTTTCCCCATTTGAAGAAAACTGTTGCAAAATACATCAAACTGTATAAATTGAATTTAACATATTGATATTGAATTTATTTTGCTTAAACGTGTGTATTTTATGTGGCAACAAAATACGGGTATGGGTACATTATTATATTTATTAGATTTATAGTACTTACTACGCTTAAGGAAATCACAATGCGCAGCCCTGTATCAAAGGGAAGGTTGCGGGTTCCAATCCCGCTCGGTGAATAACTTTTGGGACATTATAAAATCTTTGGGTACAATCGTTTTTTCCGAGATGTCTGTGTGCAAAAGACAAAAATGGTATAATGTCAATGTGGTAAATTGTAAATGTCCCTAACTAAACAGGAAGTAAAAAAAAAAGGAATGAAGGTTTAATGGTTTATAAATCTTTATTTTTCATACAGAATTACAAAATTACAATAATTCACTTACATGAGAACCAGTTTAAGAACAAAATTTTACGTACATTACAAGACATAAAAGTAAATCTAGTAAAAAAAAAAACATAAAAGATGTTGGTAGGTGTGAATCTTGTTTAAAAGCTTATTTATAACGTTGGAGACTGGAACTTGGTGGTACTTAACATTCAAAGTCACCCTAACGATGACCAAAGTAAAAAAAACTAATGCCTCTCTACAAAGGTTCGTTTAAAGTGAATAACATTTGGGGTCACGATAGATACCTATCAAGTAGCTGGTATGCGAGTTATGATCTTCGAAACGATTTATTGAAATAGCAGACGTGGAAAATATGATAGCTTTCAGACTAAAATTAGACCGGATGTTATCGATAAGTTGTATTTAGATCCTGTTGTGGTATAACTAGTGTCTGTAGTGAATTGGCTTTGAACATGGATATGTGTTTCCGGTGTTTAGACAATATTAGTTCATACTGACCGGCGATGGAACAGTTGTGGATAATAGTCCGGGTACCGGTGATATAGATTCATGTCATTGTGTTCAGCTGTACAAAATGATTTTGTTTTGTTGAGGAGTCTTTTATCTGCTAACCGACGATGGAATAGCAGAGTGAAGGGCACTCAGCCAAATTAGTCAATGAGAATGTTTTATGTCTGGTGGTAATATGCAACTAGGGTTGGCCAAAGGCATCGCCTAGGGAAAATGGGAAAATCACCATTCATAAAATATTATTTCAGTTTTAGATAAGTTAAGATTTCAGTAATATAACTTCATATCATTTTGTACAGTTGAGGTTGAGGTTGAGGAGTCCTTCATCTGCTGGCCGGTGATGGAATAGCAGGGTGAGGGGCACTCAGCCAAATGAATTGAGGAGTCTTTCATCTGCTGGCCGTTGATGGAATAGCAGAATGAAAGGCCCTCAGCTAAATTAATCAATGGTGATGTGTGATGTTTTATGTTTTGTGGTGATAATGCAACTAGGGTTGGCCAAAGGCATCACCTAGGGAAAATCACAATTGATAAAATATTATTTCATACTGGCCGCCGATGGAACAATTTTTAGATAAGTTCAGATGTCAGTAAACTAAATTCATGTTAATTTGTACATTTCAGGTTTCAATCTTTCAACTGTCGGCTGTTGATGGAATGGCAGCGTGAAGGGCACTCCGCTAGATTAATCAATGATGTCTAATGCTACTGCTTCAAACATTATAAGTGCCACTGATAGGTTAACTTTTGGCTAAGTTTCATTGAACACTATGTGGGGACTAATATAAAGAAAATGTACAAACTGTAACCTAGCACTGTGAAAGGGAATTTAACTGGTTAATGTTTTCAGTTTTCGCATCAGACTATGACGCTATCCAGGGACGGATGCGTGCGCAGGATGGCCGGATGTTATCGCCACGGCGCCAAAACTCGGTTTTTAACAAAGAAACGCTGCAGCTTCGTAAACAAGTTACGTCACTGGCCACGTCACCCGCCCGGCGCGCCGCCTTTATAAGCAGATGGCGCGCACAGCAGTGGTCATTCGCTTGCCTGCGCTCAGACCGAACGGAGTACTAATAGTTTTCCTTTGCTGTCGTATAATTAAATTAGTCGTTTTATAATTATCTATGGGATGGGAAATTGTATAAGTTGTCATTTACATACGCAGATTGGCTGACGTATTTGTGATTGGTTATGGGTTTTGATTATTATACAAATGTGGAATTCGATGACGTGTTCTGATTAAGTGAGACTACCCTTCATGATTAGCTAACCATGTATGCTCTTTCATTCGGAGTACAATTAATAGTAAAACTAATACAATTAATGAGTGTTTACGATTTTTGATTATCACCACTACATATTGGTTTGTGTTCAATTTAACATTGAAATTCACTTCACGTTGGACAGTGGTTCGAATTTTTTTACAATAGTACCTAAAAAAATCGTAAAACATTTGAACTACTTGGACGGAATTGAAAAAAACTCATGATTGAAGGCATGAAACTACCTCATAATTCTATGAGCCTTTTTAAATATCCTACTTCCTAACTACTATTATGAACGCGAAAGTTTGTAAGTATGGTTGGATGGATGCTACGATAGATGGACGTTTGTTACTCTTTCACTTCGGAACGGCTGAACGGACCTGGATGAAACTTGGCAGAGAGATAGGTTATAGTTTGGAATAGCACATAGGCTACTTTTATGCCGTGGTAATGCCGGGATTTAAATCAGCGCGGGTGAAACCGCGGGACGCAACTAATATCTAATATATCTTTAAGCTTGGAAAAATAACATGCAGTGTCTAAATTTCACTGACTAGAAAATTTACTAAAAAAATGTTGTATTCAATTTCCAACATACACCAAGTGTAATGCATCGATCTGCAGAAATTTGTTCCGATGGTCTGGGTGTTTTCTATGTATAATAAAAAAAAATATCTATCTATCTATGTAATGTATTATATATATCAGAAATCTAGTACCCATAACACAAGCTTTGAATAGCTTACTTTAGATAAGATAAGATAATGTTTATTTCAGACAAAAAAGAGATACATTTGAGTTGACCCATACAGAGGTCTTATTCTAGGGATTTTAGCTTATCAGGCAATCTGGCACACTCTGGTTACGGAACATTACCTTCCGTGCTAGTTAAAAACTGTGTTACGGCAAGGTAAGTGCTTCTCTCCCCAGGTGCTACTATTTCTTATACCTATCTAGTGTTACGAACTCCTCCCGATGATTATACTTTAGCGCTCTGTCGAAGGTCTCCAGTAAGTCCGTGTCGTTGTTGTTGAGAATAATTTTCTTGGCCTTTACAAATATATCCTTCAAGGATCTACTTTGGAGCTAGATAGTGCTGTGTGGATTGTCCAGCATTATTTATTTATTTATTATTCACAATCTAAAATCCCATTTGAAATCAAATCCTGAAAGTGCTTCAATCGAAGCGATATTAAAACTTTCTAGGATAGTCGCTCCGAGCTCTCGGTGTCTGTGAAATGAGCCATGAAGATGAATGGCTCGCCCGCCGGAGATGAACCAATACAACGGATGAAGTACCCATTTGTAATGTTGCGACGGTTGACTAGAGTTATTGACCAGATTTAGCAGCAAAGTACCCGTGATTTAGCTTGCTTGATCATACTGAACAACGGACTAAGTAAATAGATCTCTTCTTAATTTGGGCATTTCTAGTAGCTTCACTTACGGATATCACAAAGATTTCAAAGACAAAAGGGTATTTATTCAATGCAATCGCAAGGACCTTATTGGAAATGTCGCAAAGATACGTGAATAAAGGTGCCAGTTTCATACGAACAGCCTAGAAGAACAGTCAAACAAACATGTGGCTTATTTTACAACGTCCAGAAAGTTATGATCGCATTAGTGTTGTCTGATATTATTATTATTTACATATTTTTTTTATAAATATTTTATTTGCCAATCACTATGAGTTTCGCCGCGTGAGATTTGGACCTGATGCGCAACCCCATGTAAGGGAGGGTTCAATTCCCACTTGGTCCACCTCTTTGGGATATTTAAGAAGTAAATAGGTCTCATCATCTATTGTTAGGTTAGGTCAGGTCATGTCTTATTTATAGAGCGCTGTAGTGCCTGTTTTCAGCACAAAAAAATCCTCCTCGTTATGCATGCACTCAGTAAAACTGAATTTGATTGTAAGTTATTCGAAAAATAAAAAAAACTGTTTACCTGGCAATCTTACTCGTAGATGCGAGTACCTACAGCCTACGTAGCTCAGTTGGTAGTAGCTCTGCATTCAGCGCCGTAGGTCGTGGGTTCGATTCCCACCGTGAACAAACATTTGTCTGATGAACATAGATGTTTGTTCTCTGTCTTTTTTTTTATACAACTCGCTGATGGAACAAGCAGATGGCCCACCTGATGTCAAGTGGTAACCATCACCTATAAACAAAACATTGCCCCGTAGGTCACGCACAATAAAAACGTGCCCTACGATGCACTGCCCTGCGTCCATCAACTTGAGGCATACAGATATGTTAAGCCTCATGTGCCTGTAATTACATTGTCTGGGTGTTATATAATATTATAAGTATGTATTTACAAAGAAAAGTATACATATAAGTAGTATATCAGCTATCTGGTTCCCATATCACAAGCATAAGCTTTAGTTTGGGGCTAGATAGTGCTGTGTGGAAAGTCCACCAATATTTATTTATATTTACTTATTTTATTATGTAGTAGGTACTGATGAGTTGATAACGCAACGAAGTCTTATTGAAATGTTGTAGGCTTGCCTCGGATCGGTACCCTCTGATTGTTGTCATAGTCAAAGTCAAAAGGCATTTAAATCATTTAAATCACAAGGATCACTTTAAATTATAATGCTAGGTGAATCTAGGGGCCAATTCCACGGAATCAAACAGTTATTGGCTCCACAGGAAACATCAATGGTGTCGATTCTGCTGTTGCATTATCAACTGTTTTTTATGTATAACTAGCTGACCCGGCAAACGTTGTTTTGCCATATAAATTAAATTACTAAAATGGCTATTAAAAAATAAGGGTTGATCGTAGAAGGGTGAAAATTGAGGATTGTATGTATTTTTGTATGTTGTATCATAAAATTATTTAAATTAAAAATTTTGTCTAAAAAATAAAAAAATAAATTTAGGGGTGGACTACCCCTAACATTTAGGGGGATGAAAAATAGATGTTGGCCGATTCTCATAGATACCGGATAAGCACAAAAAATTTCATCAAAATCGGTCAAGCCGTTTCGGAGGAGTATGGCAACGAAAACGAGAAACGAGAACGAGAACGAGAACGTGACACGAGAATTTTATATATTAGATAAAAAATATATATCTATGTAAGTATATAATGTATTAAATATATCAGTTATCTAGTACCCATAACACAAGCTTTGAATAGCTTACTTTGGGACTAGATAGTGCTGTGTGGATTGTCCAGCATTATTTATTTATTTATAACTAACCTAATCTGACAGCTCCAAAGTTATAGCTGTAATTGATGTTTCGGTCTTTTAGAAAGGGATGGCAATATTTTCAGTGCTGTGAAATTAGGTTAATTTAGGAAATTAAACACCAGAATTTAGAAGAATTAGGCACCAATATTTGTGGACCTATATACAGTGAGTGATTCAGTGTATATAGGTATATATAGGTTCAGCGTGAGTCGATTCAGTTGCTCACGAGTGTATAATGTAACAAAACCGCGGAATTCTCAAGATGTTTTCCTCCACAGTTTGAGATCAATTCACATCTCACATACCAGGCAATAAATAGTGATTACATAAAAGACTTCCATCCGTCCGCTATCACTATAGGTAGGTACGAGTACATAGCTAGCGCAATATCGATTACAAATAGTCCTTTGTACTGAATGTTGGGGAGTTGGGATTGAGTGAATACATTTCTAAGGACGCTTTGTGTTTATACTGCGTGGGTCGTATATGTATAATATTGAGATCTAATAATAGATTATGGGTTTGCTTACGTTATTATTCTCAGATTATGGCAATCATCACTATTATCATTAGCTTTAATAAGTCTACTGCTGGGTCTTACGACACCCATTCCAGGAATTACGTTTTTGAGCTTTTTTTTGACTAAGTTACGGTAGTACCTACTTAATCATTTCATTTCATAAATTTATTATTCTTTACACATATAATTTATGTGCCTAGTACGTAGTGAAGCTATTCACCTGACTTTACTTACATAAAATGAGTAAAATTTTCATGTTATTTTCCAAGGGTTGACAAAAACAAATATTGCTTCGCTCATTAATTTTGCCACGGAAGACAATAGACAATGAAATTCGGTCAACGTTAATGTAATAAACGTTCAAATACCCTCTTTAAGGATGATACCCACTGTAGCATAACCACTTGCAATAGTTAAAAAAAAAAAAAAAAAAAAATATTGGTGGACTTTCCACACAGCACTATCTAGCCCCAAACTAAGCTTATGCTTGTAATATGGGAGAACCAGATAGCTGATATACTACTTATTATACTTTTTTTTTGTAAATACATACTTATCTAATCTAAATATATATAACTCAAAGGTGACTGACTGACTGACTGACTGACTGACTGACATAGTGATCTATCAACGCACAGCCCAAACCACTGGACGGATCGGGCTGAAATTTTGCATGCACGTAGATGATATGACGTAGGCATCCGCTAAGAAAGGATTTTGATCGATTCCACCCCCAAGGGGATGAAAGTTTGTATGAAATTTTGTCAATTTTAAACCGATCGGGCTGACTTTGCATGCATAAAGCTACTATGACGTAGGCTTAAGGATTTTGATAAATTCCACCCCTAAGGGGATAAAATAGGGGATGAAAGTTTGTATAAATCTTCTATCTATCTTCTATCTAAATCTAAATATATATAACTCAAAGGTGACTGACTGACTGACTGACTGACTGACATAGTGATCTATCAACGCACAGCCCAAACCACTGGACGGATCGGGCTGAAATTTTGCATGCAGGTAGATGATATGACGTAGGCATCCGCTAAGAAAGGATTTTGATCGATTCCACCCCCAAGGGGATGAAATAGGGGATGAGAGTTTGTATGAAATTTTGTCAATTTTAAACCGATCGGGCTGACTTTGCATGCATAAAGCTACTATGACGTAGGCTTAAGGATTTTGATAAATTCCACCCCTAAGGGGATAAAATAGGGGATGAAAGTTTGTATAAATCTTCTATCTATCTTCTATCTAAATCTAAATATATATAACTCAAAAGTGACTGACTGACTGACTGACTAACTGACATAGTGATCTATCAACGCACAGCCCAAACCACTGGACGGATCGGGCTGAAATTTTGCATGCAGGTAGATGATATGACGTAAGCATCCGTTAAGAAAGGATTTTGATCGATTCCACCCCCAAGGGGATGAAATAGGGGATGAAAGTTTGTATGAAATTTTGTCAATTTTAAACCGATCGGGCTGACTTTGCATGCATAAAGCTACTATGACGTAGACTTAAGGATTTTGATAAATTCCACCCTTAAGGGGATAAAATAGGGGATGAAAGTTTGTATAAATCTTCTATATCTGTCCTCTATCTAAATCTAAATATAAATCTAATCTAAATCAAATTTTTCTAATCTAAATATATATAACTCAAAGGTGACTGACTGACTGACTGACATAGTGATCTATCAACGCACAGCCCAAACCACTGGACGGATCGGGCTGAAATTTTGCATGCAGGTAGATGATATGACGTAGGCATCCGCTAAGAAAGGATTTTGATCGATTCCACCCCCAAGGGGATAAAATAGGGGATGAAAGTTTGTATAAATCTTCTATCTATCCTCTATCTAAATCTAAATCTAATCTAAATCTAATTTTTCTAATTCTAATTAATTTATATAACTCAAAGGTGACTGACTGACATAGTGATCTATCAACGTACAGCCCAAACCACTGGACGGATCAGGCTGAAATTTGGCATGCAGGTAGATGTTATGACGTAGGCATCCGCTAAGAAAGGATTTTGATCAATTCTACCCCCAAGCGGATGAAATAGGGGATGAAAGTTTGTATGAAATTTTGTCAATTTTTAACCGATCGGGCTGACTTTGCATGCATAAAACTACTATGACGTACGCATCCCCTAAGAAAGGATTTTGATAAATTCCACCCCTAAGGGGATAAAATAGGGATGAAAGTTTGTATAAATCCTCTTAGATTTTCGACTGATTGAACTGAAATTAAAGATTGGAGCTACTATGATGAAGACGTCCGCTTCAATAGGATTTTGATAAATTCAACCCCCCAATTTTTTACACACGCTTAACAAAAGTAAAGCCGCAAAAACTATGCCAAATTAATAATAATACTTCTAAACGCGAGCGAAGCCGCGGTCAAAAGCTAGTTGTATATATTTTACTCCTGTTTCAGTTCAACTGAACGGTTTGTGTGCTATAGCAATGCCTAAGCTTTAGCTCTGCTTTGGTGGACATTAGGCCTAATGGTTACTTCTCTTCTTTTGTTGTGTTTGACAGACTGAGTTTCGGACAAAAAGGAGAGTGATTCGTCCTTTTTGTCCTTTTTCAGGCGTCATTAGTTTGTTTACCTCGCTTTGAAAAATGGCTCTATTACAATTTATTCTTTATTTATGAAAAATATACAATGAATACAAGTATTGACAATTCTGTACAAAATATACCAACATGAAACAAAACGAACTTTTTTTATTGTATTATATTTGTATGAAACGGTGAGTGACCTGCAGATTGTAGCGAACGAGGGAATCGGAAGCTCCCCAAGATGTTGTCAGCGGTGACTTATGAGAGTTATGGGGACTATTTCTCATTCAAGTGTATCTAACCAATCACTTGGACCTTCTTGACTTCTTGAAGTTCTTGAGTAAGGTTGGCATTGAGTTTTCTTTAATAGGACACCAACATTACATTTAATTAAAGGGCAATACAAGGTAACTGGTATTGTGTCGCTAGTTTGTGACGTGCAGAGCCTACACTAAGATTAAAAATCTGATGTCGCAGGTTCTGCGTAGCATTGGCACTACTGGTTTACTTCTTCCCTTCTATCATCCATCATCTCAGTACTCACTCCTTTCTTACTCATATTCTAAGACAATTCAATTGAATATAAGTTTGTGGGCTTAGGGGTTCGTGATGCTGAAATAATCCTATTTGGGTCACTAAACACAAATATTTGAAAACCTAAATTGTCGAATACCAGCCGAGTACACACCATTCACGAAAGCCCTATCCTCTACAAATATGACTAAGGCACATTGAGCTTAATATACTTTAATAAATTATACATCATACAGGATGTACAGGGTTTACAAACTCGATTGTCTCAGTAGCTCTATAAAACTTACATAATTTGATGGAATTACTAAGTTTTTTTGAGAGATCAAGAGCAAAGATAATTTTATTGCTGATACCGATTGTTATAATAATAATTATGTTGTTCAAAAGAACAAAAGAAATTGCGAAAGTTCTATAGAAAAGCTCTAAGTTCCGTTAAAATAGTTGTATAATGACCTTAAGGCTCCGGTGACAGCGGCTCGCAATTTCGAAGTGCGATTGGCTATTATTTCATTTTATTTCATTTCGGGGAGATTGTTTGAAAAAATAACTCTAAAGAAACACGCATAAATACTGTTCGAACACAAATAATACAATAATATAAGGGAAACATGCCCGAATCAGAAATCATTTTGGTATTAGTATGTTTGGTCTTACGTTTACCTAATACCAAAATGATTTCTGACTCAAGCACATTTCCCTTATATTATTGTATTATTTGTGTTCGAACAGTATTTATGCGTGTTTCTTTAGAGTTATTATTTCAAACAACCTCCCCAAAATGAAATAAAATGAAATAATAGCCAATCGCACCTCGAAATTGCGAGCCGCAGTCACCGGACTCTTAAGTTTAAAAGCTAAGTTTAATTTTAGCTAGATACTCAGTTTTTTTAATCAACAATTATTATTTTTTTATATACCAAGCTATTAACGTGAGTTGCCGGAAGTTTCACGTAAGTACCAAATAATATACTAGTTACCTATATATGTATTTTCTCCATTAGCAAACATTGCAATTAATTCGAACAGCGTACCTTGTGACAAATAGCTCTCTCGTCGTTCAGGGGTTGTCCTTTCAAGGTCACCGGGACTAATGCGTAAGTCTGACCTTTATGGTTTGCAGTTTGAAGAGATTATGGTAATGCGCGACAATATGGTGTTTTAAACGAGTTGTGTCTGGTTATTTGTAGAAGAAATTAATACAAAAAAAGCAGATGGCCTACCTCATGATAAGCGGTTATCTCTGTCTTTAACTTGCATTACCTCATGGAACCAACCTGTACCTATGTTGTATCACTGCATATAGCCTCTTCACTCTAGCCTGGTTCAGCCATCCCAGGGTACGACAAGGTATTAGCTACACGGCAAGTAAAAAAATGAATTGTGTTATTGAATAGCTAGTCTAAAGTAGATAAATAATTATTTAGTACTGAGTTAAGCAACTAGTTGGGTCCAATCCAAATAAAGACAATAACAAAGGCTTTAGTTAGGCTTTAGATTTTTTTCGGAAAGCAATTTTGTCAAGAAAAATTACGTCAAAACAGATGAAAGCAAAAAGTGATCAATTCCACCCGGTTGCCGGGGGACACTTTGATTTCTCGACGTTGCGTTGTCACTACTAAGGACATTTTTGAAATGCTTTGTTGTTTGTGAAAATGGCCGTGAAGCCTAACTCTGTTGTTAAACTTATTTTATTATACTTGTCTTAAACTTACAGATTGGAAATATCATAATATTAGAATTGTTTAAGTATTCCTCATTGAGCACCAATTTTGCGAGTATCAACCACAGTCCTCTTAATTTATTGAGGTCTGTGGTACCTACCGATTTAGCTGAAAAATTTTTGCTCTTTGACTTTGGCAATGACGTTGTCAATTTGATACATTTGACATCAATCCTGCACTGATGAGTTTTGTGATAGCACTACAGCAAGTTATAGAGTGTACAAATTTCTCTGATCCACTTTTCCTATGTCTATTGCCATAACCTTCTCATTGAGTGTTAAATGGCTTTCGCAAATTTCGAGGTCATCCCTTCGACCTTAGGCTGCGGTCCCTAGTACCCTCGCATTCCCTTGATTTATCGGCTGGTTATGACAGCTTCCTCACAGGAAGGGTGGCCTATTCAAATTGAAAATATAAATTTGGGTCTTGTAAGCACTCTATATCTTTTCATTTTTATTTCTTGTATGCTTTTAACTAAGAAAAAGGTTGCAATTATTTTCTAAATCAGTTAAGAATTAAAGTTAATAGCAGGTGAGCAGCTTTTTATAAAATTTGAATAAATGACAATCTCTCAACCTCCTAATCTTACCATAATCACAAAATCTATTATGACAAATAAATGTTGTTGGATTCTATTATCTACCTATGATAAGAAACACTTATGTATATACAATTTGCGTATAGTGTACTGTCGTACGGTCTATAACAATAGTTTTGTCTTTGCCATAAAGCATCAATCTTGCATAAAAATATGACTTTCCTTGAGAGTTGAATTTATCTATTTTTTAGCAGATTTATCTTTCCTCCACATCGCTCCACGTATTACAAGTAATACAAGATATTATTATTTTTACCTCTAAACAGCAACAATTTCAGTTAAATAGCTTGCATACTTGCATGTTAATAACCTGTGTTTATAAACGAATAAATGAATTATGAGCTTTAAAAAAAAACTAGATCGTATTTTTTTTGTTCTATCCACAAATTCTCGTGTTAATAATAAGGACGTATTTTCTATCTCTCTGTCAATGTGGAAATTTTGTAAATCATTTCTTAGCTTCGTTGTTTGTGGTTGTTTCTGAGTCACAAAGGTGTGTTAGGAGTATCCATGGTAAATTTAGATTTAGATCTAATAGTCCATGTAGTTTTAGAGATCAATGTGTAAGTAGGTTTTTTGTTATTAAAGAAACTCTAGCCATGATACTTATAATGCAGCTTAGGTACTGCTAGTTTATAAACTGTTTTTAGGATATTTTTATTTTCTATTTTATCAGGCGCGCCTGAGTCCACTAGGAATTCTCAAGCTTATTTTTCAGGCTTTCTGTTCAAGTTACTGCAACAAATATTAACGCGAGGCTTAGCACACAGTGAGTGCACGCTAAAAGCGGATAAGTGCCTCCACTCTAAAGTAGCGTTGCTACGGAACAAACATAAACAGCGTATTTTGTTGATAGGAGACCGCTCGGAATAGTAGATGAATGGAATACCAAAAACTGCAAAATGTGGGTATGTGCCCAATTTAATATTTGGACGTACCTCTGACTACCACAGAGGAGATCCAATAAGATTTTATGGTGGCTTACTGGGTACTTGATACTTGGTGAGCGCCCTTTTTGCGTGTCGGGTGGTGGATGCTAGCTCAGCCACCCGATGTCCTCCAGGAAAGCCAGCAGCTCGCTGATGCTGGTGCAGGCTTCCCCAGACGTCTTCGGCGCTCCAAGGTATTGTGCTCGCTGGGGTGCCACACTGTTGTATGGTGGCTTATTATAACAACCAAGAATATAATATAAACCAATTCATCCCAATTGGTAAACAACTAAATAGAACAAGAACCCAACCCTCATAGCCCGTCAGCTATCTTGTGCCGAAAGATAGAGGATGTCTACCGTGAAAATATTACACATAAAGGAAATATTTTTTACTAATCTAACTCTATCCTCTCCTCCCACAAGTTGGTTATGATGTAAAATAGTAATTTATAAAAGAAAAATGAGTAGGTATTTTATTTTATTTCTTTAGGTATTTCATTTAAAACCGCAACTATATTATATTAGTATAATACGTGCTCTGTGAAAAAGTGCAATTAAAGCGGCATGCCATACTTATAGCCTTTTAACTTAGCTAAAATCGTTTGGCAACATTGTTTCGAAAGAGCTAAAGATACGACAAGAAAAATACTTAAAAACTACATAATTATAGTTCATACAAAGAGCCACAATATTCGCGTCACAGACGAATTTGAAGGAATTCATTTGTGTTGAGCAAAATGTCTGCTTTGAATTACAATGAAGGATAGGATATTGTCGGTTTGGTTCTGGCCGTTTATAAACAGTCTGACATCACCGAAGATGAATACAT
Source organism: Plemyria rubiginata (assembly GCA_963576535.1). NCBI lineage: Eukaryota > Metazoa > Arthropoda > Insecta > Lepidoptera > Geometridae > Plemyria > Plemyria rubiginata. The sequence goes on from OY754907.1 coordinate 14,437,331, forward strand.
TTAGTAGAGTAACGCGGAGAATTTTGTAGACTTGTGCACAATGGAACTGAGTTACTACCTATACTGTAGAAAGTGCCTTTTTAGGGTTCCGTAACCAAAAGGGAACCCTATTACTAAGGTTCCGCTGTCTGTGTGTCACCGGGCTGTGTCTCATGAATCGTGATACCTAACTAGACAGTTGGAATTTTCACAAGTGATGTATTTCTGTTGCCGCTATAACAACAGATACGTATAACAAAATAAATATTTGTGGGGGCTCTTATGACAGCAAACATGATTTTTTTAATTTTTTTTTAAATTTAGGATAAACATTATCATAACTTTGCAGTAGGTACTTAGTCTTTAATATAATTATTACGGAAGAGCGGGATCTCCTAAAACAGGTATACATTTACTTAAAAGGAGATCTCAAACCCTTATAATGTAAACATAGAAAAAAAATGATACTTTTGCTGTTTTTATAGATAATGGTACGGAACCCTTCGTGCACGAGTCCGACTCCCACTTGGCCGGGTTTTTTATTAAAAAAAAATTGAATCTCATCATCATAAAGCTAAAATGCTAAGTATTTATGATCAATTGAACAAACTTCAGCGCGGTCACCATTTCAAATTTCAATATTGATATTTACAATACTATAATTACATTTTATTAGCGTATTTACTCTGTTAAATAATACTGATAAGGTAGGTACTCAGACCCCAATAAAACCAACGCATAAGGCACGTTTAATCATTTTTGTTCAACTTATGTAGATTGATGACGTAGTAGGTACCTACCTAGTCCTAATCGGTTATTGCTGACTCTATTCCAATCGTAACAATGAGAAGCAACAATAAAGACACCTGTTTTATTCGCGTTCTATTTTCAATGAGCACTGAACTTGATTTATGACTAAACGTTATCTTTTAATTCTCAACAATAACTTGATTACGCGGTTGACATCCAGCCTCACAGTCATAAAAATAGTACAATTAGACCGGTCGGTGTCATCGCAATCAGTTCGAGGGAGCTCCGGAAGTTATCCATTCAGATATCCGTGCCGACTCGGGCTTGGAGGAAAATGAAAAGCAGTCGTGGCCTGGCAGCCGCGCGGACCACACATGCCAGACCTCGAGTGAAACAAACCGGCAGCAAACCGCGCGCGTGAAAACGACAATAATAACATAGGATAGGAACTTGTAGCTTCGAAAGCAATTGCCATAGAGCCAAATTAGTATTACCGACAATAATTTACAATGGCGGAGAAAAATATAGAAGTTTGCGGCAGCGTCATGGACGGGGTGGCGGAAAAGGGGATGATGGAATCACCTACTAAACAAAACCCGACGCAATACACGGTGTACCCCATCCGTTGGCTGGTTCTATTCGTGTTTGTGTTCTATTCGGCGTCGAACAGCATGCAATGGGTGCAGTACAGCATCATCCAGGACGCCGTGGTGAAGCACTACGGGATATCCAGCATCATGGTGTACTGGACCTCCATGATATACATGATCACTTACATCCCGCTCATCTTCCCGGCGAGCTGGCTCTTGGACAAAGTAGTAAGTACACGTCATAAATAACAGCCTTCACAGCTCAGTGTTTGCAGTTCTGCCTTCTGCGCCGTAGACCGTGGCTTTGAGCCCCACCGATAACAAAATATTTTTGGGATGAAAAATGAAAATACGTAGATGGTCCATGAGAATGCTGAAATAAACGTTATTTGATTTGATTTTGTTTATTAAGCATTTACAAAAAAAAAGTATTTAAATAAGAAAGCTATCTGATTCCCATGTCACAAGCTTTAGCTTAGTGCTGTGTGGAAAGTCCAGCAATATTAAATCATTATCACTATAATTTCAGCCCGTTTGCACCTACTGCTGAGTATAGGCCTCCTTTCTGGTACCTTGCGAGTCTCATCCATCCATTTTCAGCACTTACTACAATGTCGTTTGACCAACGGGCGGCGGGTGGTCTCCCTATAGGTCTTTGATTTGAGTATCCCTTGGCCACCATTCTCTTCTCGCCTTCGTCGCCTTGCAATATTGAATTAAAAAATAACTTTTTACGGTAAGGAAGATTTTATAATCTTTGGGAAATTCACGGAGCAGAGCATTTCTATGATCTAATTAGTATGAAGCAGATTATTATGACCACAAATACGTAAGGGACACATGTTTTGCGGCATCGTACCTGTTTTATGGTTGTAATTCAGCCGTTTCTACATCAACGGATTATTAACTTAGTTGCGCCCCGCGGTTTTACCTGCACAGATTTAAATCCCTGTGTTCCCACGGGATAAAAAGTAGCCTATGTGCTATTCCAGACTATAATCTATCTCTCTGCCAAGTTTCATCCAGATCCGTTCAGCCATTCCGGTGTGAAAGAATAACAAGAGAAAGAAGAAAGAAAGAAAGAGTAACAAACATCCATCCATCCATACTTACAATCTTTCGCGTTTATAATTGACCGAGCGAGCGAAGCGAGCGAAGCGTCTGAGTTTCCACATTGGCCAAAAATGCGTTTGTCCGGATGTCTGTCTGTCTGTCTGTCTGTTCTCCTCTACAGGTCGCATTTTTCAACCGATCTGGACGAAACTTGGTACACAGGTTATATGACTTATTAGAATTTTTTTGTCGTCGGGGATTTTTAATTGGAGGGGTACTTCCCCCAAAAAAGGGCAAAAAAGGGGGCTATTTCATATACTGAATATCCCGACCAAATGAGATCCGATTTCTATTGTTCTTTTTTTATTTGAAAGGTAGTAACTATAAGTTGGTCTCATAAAAGTTTGGTGAAGATCTGATGAGGATCTTTAGCATGATGAACGGGATAGCTCATCAAAAAATCGACGGGTTTCGAGAAACACTAAGGACCTCATTCTACACAAGATGATTAAAAAAAACAATAAAAATCAATAAAATCAAAAGAATTAAAAATCGGAAAAATTATATTTACCTACCGCTAAGCCAGTGAATTGCTCACTTTTAGTGTGCTCGCGAGGTCTACCAGCTCACAGTATTATTGGGATCAGTAGGAAGTAGGATACCCATATTTTTTTAGGTACCTTACATAAATAGTTTTCAGTCATCTTAAACGATGAAGGAGAGCGACTCTATCAATTGTCTAACAAATCTGCTATTCTCCTCCCAAGTTAAAGTGTATGACATTGAAGCTACTTAGTTAAGATAAGAGTAAGAATTCCAGTTAGGTAGGATATTAATTTAAAACAAAATCATATCATTTCTTTTAAAACATTAGTGATAAACCAAAATGATAATGATATAAATAAACAATAAAATAAATAAATAATGCTGGACAATCCACACAGCACTATCTAGCCCCAAAGTAAGCTACTAAAGCTTGTGTTATGGGTACTAGATAACTGATATATTTAATACATTATATAATTACATAGATAGATATTTTTTATTATACATAGAAAACACCCAGACCAAAAACAAATTTCTGCAGATCATACACAAATTTGTTCCGAGGCGGGAATCGAACCCGCAACCTCTGCGTCGCAGGCGGACTCTCGCCCGCTGCGCCACTGAGGTCGTCAATAATATACGGCATATTTATACAAGAGATCTCACAAGTTTTGTTTCGTTTACGTCGCTAAAATATAACAAAGAATTGGAACACATGTCATTATAATGGTAAACAGGTTCTGAAAAGAGCATACCAGAAAAAAAGAGGATGTTTGATGATGATTAAATAAACAGTTTTAGGACTATCTATAAGTGAAACGGTCTAAACGGTGAAGGAAAACATCGTGAGGAAACCAGTTAGTATTCTAACAGCGGCGATGGGCTTGCAACCTGTCACGTATGGAATACTAACTACTGCAAAATGTGGGTATGTGCCAAATGTAATGTTTGGACGTACCTCTGGCTACCCCCCTTAGACATCCTCAAAGAATCTTGAATTAGTACCTACTTGGTACTGGGAGATCTGAAGGGATATCTACCGTGCCTGGGGATCAAAGTCGTGAAGCTGTTTTTTCAGTTTATAAGTATGATAGAACGGCGCGGCGAGGCGTAAAAGCCTGTATCTTAGGTCTCAAGAAAACGAGTTCCCGCTTAATTATTGGGTACAAACTAAGTTGTAAGGTAACTTGCAACTTCAACGGCAAGTTTTTCTTTTCATCCAACCTGAAACCCTACTGTGAGGTTGGAAAAATAACGTTGTTGCTTAAAGGTTTTCCCAAAAATCCCCAATACATTCATTTATTGATAGAGAATAGAAGAGAAGAAGAGATTGACGACCTCTGTGGCGCAGCGGGCGAGAGCCTGCCTGCGACGCAAGAGGTTGCGGGTTCGATTCCCGTCGTGGAACAAATTTGTGTACGATCTGCAGATATTTGTTCCGATGGTCTGGGTGTTTTCTATGTATAATAAAAAATATCTATCTATGTAAGTATATAATGTATTAAATATATCAGTTATCTAGTACCCATAACACAAGCTTTGAATAGCTTACTTTGGGGCTAGATAGTGCTGTGTGGATTGTCCAGCATTATTTATTATTATTATTATTTATTATTTATGTATTTTAGTCTGTGGAGTACACAGGCACATGTTCGCACACTGCTGGGTATAAACGCCATTCTCTCTGGTCTGGTCTTATGCCAGCCGACCATTGCTAGCCTACCTACTCTATGATTTTAAATAAATGTACATTTTACAAAAAAATAGCCAGCAAAATAAGAGTCCACACATTTGCGAGTAGGCGTTTAATATTTTATCGCTGTATTAAACTGCTCGATATATTATAAAATAAAAAATTAAAAATATCGCTCAGCTTAAATATATTAAAACAAATATAGAACATCTTACATTGTAACCTTCAACAAAATATCGTATCTTAGAGGTTCGCATACCGAATACGTCTATATTGTTATATACGATTAATAAAATAAATAAAAATAAAATAAAAGTCGTTTATTTCAGGCACGATTTGTAAAAAAATAGACCCATATCTTAACTATAAACGTTCAATTAAAATTAAAATTAAAAATAAACTACGAACTCAGGTCACAATAAGAGTATGAGTGTATGAATGAATAATGTCTAAATACGAAGACTTACGTATAAACGCTGACGACGGTCAAGATACTTCTTGCTAGCATAATAATTTCAACACTTTTGAAGTTTTATAATTACTTACTGATGTTTTATGAAAAATGCAATAAGCCTTTGAGAAGATTAATAATAAAAATACCATTTATACTATTATATAATACCATTTTACAATTTACACTACCTACTATCACACTTGAACATAAGTTTGTGCGTCATAAAAAGAGCTCAGTATACCTACTACGGTTGGAACCAATAGTCTGCGCTGGTCTTCGATGAGTTGTTTAGTGATGCCACGGACAATTTAGCCAATAGCAGCATTCTGATTTAACGTAATCTGAATAAAATTACAGCAATTGTATAAGTTTAAGCAAGAGTAGTAGAGCTCTTTGTGAAGGGCTCGTCCGGGGAAGTACTACCACCACGCCTTTTTCTGCCGCCAAGCAGCAACGCTGTGTTTCGGTTTGAAGAGTGTGGTCGCCGGTGTAATTACAGGCACATGAGGCTTAACATCTGTATGCCTCAAGTTGATGGACGCAGGGCAGTGCATCGTAGGGCACGTTCCTATTGTGCGTGACCTACGGGGCAATGTTTTGTTTATAGGTGATGGTTACCACTTAACATCAGGTTGACCATCTGCTTGTTCCATCAACTAGTTGTATAAAAAAAAAAAGTTTGGAATATGAATGCTAAGTATAATACACAGGAAACAATTTTGTGCAGACAATTTTATTGTGATCAAGCTCAGTAGATTCAAATCACGGTCGCAAACGTCTCCAAGACCTTGAAATAAATAATAATGTTTTTTAACTGATGCAGTAGAGTCGAAACGTAAGACGAAGTGGAAAGTATGCGAAATGCGTTTTAACGTAAGTAATTATTATACAATGAAATAATCTTAATGCACACTTTCGTATAAAATCAATAACATTACGGACAAATGCTGTATTAGAGTACTCAAAATAAAGTCTCGAAGTATCCTAAGCTTCTTGAACTAGGTAGGTACTTCTAAAATGTATATTGGTAGTTAGGTAGGTAACTTACCTTCTTCAAATACCAATAATGAACTTAGAAACTGCTTCCTAATGAACCGAAGGGTTCGAGGTGTCAGTATCCTTGAAGAGTTTCAAATTGGATGCTGGAATTTCAATTAAAAACTTTGCAACACGGTTTTTATTTTATCAGAACAAGTTTAATAAAAATCTCAGACTTAAGGAAAATAACGAATACTAGTGTTACTTATTCTGTGGTAGACAGGTTATTAATGGACGATCAGTGTGATAAAACTTAATGAAATTGTTGCAAAATTTTACATATTTAGTGTAGAACCGATTTTTTTTTATGAATATCCATTATTTCTAAAACCAAAACAAATAATAAATATCTAAAAAATATGCTTCTAATTGATGGATGCGGGGTAATGCACGTGGACACGTGCGTGACTTGCGAGGCAATGCTTTTTTATAGGTTACCACTTAGCATCAGGTTGGCCATCTGCTTCTATCAGCAAGTGGTATTCAAAAAATGCCTATCGTCTCGCAGAGGTCGCATAAATGTTGATCAATAACAGTGCGACTGACCCCCGATAAGAATACAAGCAGGCTATCAATTACTTTTACCTACCGTTTCTCGTTCAGTTGAACGGTCACTATTGGCCTTACTACAAAACGGTGTCTAACTTTAAACAGTGTCCAAAATTAGCGCTGTCTCTGTTTGCCATTACGCAATGGCAAGAGATGTCAAAAGTTTAGACAGTGTTTAACGTTTTCCTATTTTTTTGTAGTAAGGCGTATATGTGGCTATATGTTTACCACCACACGCAATAAACTATTACTAAGTAAGATCAAAATCATACAAAGTTTAGATTATTATATTCATACTAGCTGGTACCCGCGACTTCGTCTGCGTACTTTTAATTTGAATATTATGCAATAAAAGGTAGCCTATGTTCTTTCTCAGGGTCTAAAGATTGTCTGTGCCAAATTTCATCAAAATCGGTTGAGAGGTTTAAGCGGGAAAGCGTAACAGACAGACAGACAGACAGAGTTACTTTCGCATTTATAATATTAGTTGGGATTAGAAATAAGCACGATGTTAGTACTTCACAGGACGAAACCTTCACATATTCTTCTACTCTTATTAGGCTAAATAGTAAGGCTAATCCTCGCTATCGCTCGCACGTTCTGACATGTTGAAAGATATAAAATCACTAGTATTAGTATAAGTATATAGTATATGTATGTATAGAATATAATGTACCTAACTATTTATTGTATAAGTACCTGATTCACTTATTGTTTTAATATTGTGTAATGTTTTTGACCACCTTTCTTATAACTTTCCTCGTGCACCTGCAACCAATCTTCCATATTTTAACAATCCTCTCCATCCAAAGGTTGTCTGGAATAAATCGCTTGCAGCGATAAGACCGCCCATTGTACCTACTATTTTATTTTTATAAGTAGTAAGAGTAGTTACTAAGTGTTCTTTTTTTTCTGTAAATTTTGGTGTACAATAAAGAATTTTTCATTCATTCATTCATTTCATTCATTCATTCATTTCATTCATTCATTCACTAAAATTTTCGAAAAACCGCTAAGTGGCAAATTGTGTGCAATCACATCGTGCTCAGTTTTGAAAATAATTCAGTTTAATCTATACAAGTTTTCCTGCATAAAAGATTTTTAAGGTGAAGACAAGAGCTAATGTGACTCTCGCTCGCACGTTTTCACATGTTGAAGGATATAAAAACTCTAAACCCATTTTCGAAAATTCGCAAACAACCATTTTGTGTGCAATCAAACATTGCGCACAGTTTAGTAAAAAAATCATTTTGATCGGTACAAGTTTTCCTACTTAAAAGTGATTTTATATCTTTCAAAATGTCGAACGCCTTAAAGTACGAAAACTAGTAAAAATAACATTTAAGTAGGAAATCTGGCATTTAAACTTACCTTTTTTTTTAAACTTGCCTTTTTGAAGAGCGTGTTTTGCAGTTACGTAAGGCGCGCACAGACACACCAAGAACCGAATTTTGAAATTTTCTACCGTAAAGGTTCCAAAATCGAGGTCGTTGTCGGTATTGTTTGTTTTGACGACCTCTGTGGTGCAGCGGGCGAGAGTCCGCCTGCGACGCAAGAGGTTGCGGGTTTGATTCCCGTCTCGGAACAAATTTGTGTACGATCTACAGAAATTTGTTCCGTTGGTCTGGGTGTTTATGTATAATAAAAAATATATATCTACGTAAGTATATAATGTATTAAATATATCAGTCATCTAGTACCCATAACACAAGCATTGAGTAGCTTACTTTGGGGCTAGATGATGCTGTGTGGATTGTCCAGCATTATTTATTTATTTATTTATTTATTATCCACAGTAGTCATACTTTATCCAGCCACAATACAATTTGTCTCTCGCACCTGCGCAAAGTAATAGCCGTTCGTTGACATGGCCATACCACATAAACACTTACTAAGGAAAAAGGTATATTCCGATGTATCACACGATTGGTAATTATAATATAATTAACCACCTATTATTCGTTAATATTTGTGGTGTTGGGCTCGACGTCGAATAGGATGGAAACTCCCGTGGATGTCATAAGTAGCTACTGACTAAACAAACCAGTGGATTCAAATTCAGATTTTTTATTCAGTAACTTATTCTATGTTTACATTTGTGTGGATAGCAGAGGCATCTCTTGAGTACCTCATTAATGTACCCTGCAACCACTTACCCGTCTGCTAAGCGTGGGGTAGAGTTCTATGTCCAGTAGTCTCGATCAGCGGCCCGATTACGCTAATTTCTGGCTATCGAGATGACTTTCAGTTTGACATTTGATTCACGAAGATCCAAGGAATTTAGCATCCATCACAAGGAATTTAGATACTAGATCCATTTATATTTTGCTATTACATTAAGGGAATCAAATGCTCTCGTCAGAGAGCTATATTCCTTGATCAAATGTCAAACTTAAAGCCATCTACAGCCTACGTAGCTCAGTTGGTAGTAGCTCTGCCTTCTGCGCTGTAGGTCGTGGGTTCGATTCCCACCGTGAACAAACATTTGTGTGATGAACATAGATGTTTGTTCTCTGTCTGGGTGTTATATAATATTATAAGTATGTATTTACAAAAAAAAAGTATATAAGTAGTATATCAGCTATCTGGTTCGTGTGTGTGTCTCCAGCTTCCTCATATTGAAAATGTAATTTCTATAAATGCCAATATTTAAAGCATAATTAGTGCACTCATAGATTTGAATCATAATTTAGCTGCCAAATAAACAACGATGCTATAAGCTTATAATAGTGTGTAAGCTGGAGTAACATGTCTCCAGCTGCCTCAGTCAGTGTGGGCAAACGGCTAATGATAGAGATATATAGTAAACGCAAGGATTTAGTACCAAACGAATTAGCGAGGTACCAAAAATTTCAGGTCTGTAGCTCGGAAACTCTTCGAGTTATAAGACTTGATCAACGTGTAAGCTGGAGTAACGATACGTGAAAAAGCATATGCTCGTTCTCTGGAATGGCTGGAGCTAGCAGGTTGCTTTAAGTCTCCAGATTTAGTACCAAACGAATTAGCGAGGTACCAAATATTTGAAGTGTTTCTGTTCAAAACTCTATGAGTTACAAGCTTTTCCAGCTTTTTTTGTTTGTCCAACTTGCACATGTTGGATCTCAGCAACCACAATAGGTACAGACTCGGTTGATGTCTCTGAACCGAGCTATGAATTAGTGCACTCGGTACCAAAAATTTGGAATCTCTAGGACAAGCAGTTCTATTGTAATCAGCAAAATAACATCCAAGGAATTTGAATACAGACAGATATATTCAAATTCCTTGATTGCATCAGTAGGTACGAGTGTGACGCATTCGCTGTAGTGACAGAGATAGAGCTACTATCAACTGAAGGCTGGTCGAAATGGAACTATCTGGTATTCTGTAACTCATCATAATATTAGTTATTTTGCTGATTACAACAGAACTGCTTGTCCTAGAGATTCCAAATTTTTGGTACCGAGTGCACTAATTCATAGCTCGGTTCAGAGACATCAACCGAGTCTGTACCTATTGTGGTTGCTGAGATCCAACATGTGCAAGTTGGACAAACAAAAAAAGCTGGAAAAGCTTGTAACTCATAGAGTTTTGAACAGAAACACTTCAAATATTTGGTACCTCGCTAATTCGTTTGGTACTAAATCTGGAGACTTAAAGCAACCTGCTAGCTCCAGCCATTCCAGAGAACGAGCATATGCTTTTTCACGTATCGTTACTCCAGCTTACACGTTGATCAAGTCTTATAACTCGAAGAGTTTCCGAGCTACAGACCTGAAATTTTTGGTACCTCGCTAATTCGTTTGGTACTAAATCCTTGCGTTTACTATATATCTCTATCATTAGCCGTTTGCCCACACTGACTGAGGCAGCTGGAGACATGTTACTCCAGCTTACACACTATTATAAGCTTATAGCATCGTTGTTTATTTGGCAGCTAAATTATGATTCAAATCTATGAGTGCACTAATTATGCTTTAAATATTGGCATTTATAGAAATTACATTTTCAATATGAGGAAGCTGGAGACACACACACATCTGGTTCCCATATTACAAGCATAAGCTTAGTTCGGGGCTAGATAGTGCTGTGTGGAAAGTCCACCAATATTTATTATATTATTATTATTATCTCGATAGCCAGACATTAGCGTAATCGGGCCAAAGGTTGATGATGGTGGCAAATAAAAAAAAGAAATAGCAAAATGAACGCTCCGCTGTGCTCTGAATTTACGCAAGGCCACTTGCCTTGCCTGTAAGTTTCACAGGTTTCGTGAAATTAACTCGATAATAAGTTAATAAGTTATGCCTCACAACTTTTTTGCACGTTTTCATATAAAAGACTTGAACGCGCGCCGTAGTTTTTCGTGGCACGTCTACGCCCAAAATTTGCTTTGGCGGTTTACGATGGAGCAACTTCGTTTTTTGGTGGGAAATTATATAAGTACGTCTCTAGGATATATACAAACACAAATTTACCAAATAATATTACCAAAGTGTATATATATAGTGTATATCTTTTCGGAATTTTAATCTTTTAGGAAATTAATAAATGATTAGCTCTACATTTATAATAACAGAAAAAGAACGCATTCGATATAACTTTTAATGTTTCTCCGCTCTTCAATCGATGAACATCTTAAATTACTTCTCCACTATATACACAAAATATACATAAATTTTCAGCCTGTTCCTACCATAATTACAATATATTTTTGATTTGAATATAATGTGAAAAGACAGAGTCTAAATATATATAACTCAAAGGTGACTGACTGACTGACATAGTCATCTATCAAGCACAGCCCAAACCACTGGACGGATCGGGCTGAAATTTGGCATGCAGGTAGATGTTATGACGTAGGCATCCGCTAAGAAAGGATTTTGATCAATTCTACCCCCAAGGGGATGAAAGTTTGTATGAAACTTTGAATTCCTTGCCGCGAGCAAAGCCGCGGGTTCAGCTAGTTATATTATATATATAGACACGCAAGCGAAGCTGCGAAAGGAATACGAGTAAAAGCTAGGTTTCTGGCAGCAAATACAACTAAAAAAACCAAAATGGCACTATCGCTAAAACTATTTGATACTCGTAATGACACGCTTACCTTGAATGAAAGTATCGTTTTAAAAACAAGGTGAGTACTCTAATTAACAGTGACTGATACGTGATAAACCACAGAGGCCTTGGTTGTAGACAACGCGCCAGCGAACGCAGACGCGACCACTTTTACTTTGTATAAAAAAATAAATATTTACCTAATGAACATATTACATTATTTCTAATTCCAATTTTTTGCTTATCCAGAGCACCGGTGTTCTAGTGGAAGCGACCCCGCCTTCCGATCATAAGGTCGCAGGTTCGAATTCGGTCGTGCACCAATGGATTTTTCTATCGAAAAATGTATGTGCGCAATGCCAGTGCTCTTAAACGGTGAAAGAAAACATCGTGAGGAAACCAGTTAGTATTCTAGCAGCGGCGATGGGCTTGCAACCTGTCACGTATGGAATACTAACTACTGCAAAATGTGGGTATGTGCCAAATGTAGTGTTTGGACGTACCTCTGACTACCCCCCTTAGACATCCTTAAAGAATTTTGAGTTAGTACCTACTTGGTACTGAGACATCTGAAGGGATATCTACCATGCCTGGGGATCAAAGTCGTAAAGCTGTTTCAGATTTCAGTTTTTTTTTGAAACAAGATAGTAAAATTTGAACAAAAATTGATGTTTCTATACAAAATATCAACAGTTATCGCTTACCATTAGGTGAGACTGTAGTCAAAGGACGGTTTACTCTTTATAAAAAAAAAAGTTAAAATTATACGTATAACTATTTATGCGGCATGGTACTATCAACGCTATAAAGATTTATACATTAATACTGTGACCCCCTTGTAAGCGACACTCATTTATATTTTGAGAATAATTAGTAAAAAGTCCCAGTTACGGTTCTTTGTTCCATTCCAGGTTATATCCAATCGCTATAGCGTATAGCGTACGCTTTTCACTGTGATACAGAATTAAGGATTAATTAATTAACCTCCAGCCTGTTTGTAAGTGTTCGCAAAACACTTTGGAACTTGGAAACCACTTCGGTTCATGACAGTTCGTGCGTAATGTTCCGTTGAACACAGTAGGGCTACTTCACACACGACGAACGAAACGCGACATGCTGCTGCATCGGAGTTCCTATTGCAGAACCGAAACTCGATCGAGAGCGACGTAAAAGTTAGGCTTTTCGTATGTTTAATTCAATTCAAATAATTTCAAATCATTTATTTCAGATCCTGATAATCCAATTTGTTAGTACACACAAAGATAAAAACTTAGAAACTAATGTTAGTAACATCAAAACACGTTACAAAAACATTTATTTATATGTTTGAGGCCTTGTCACCTACTGGGTCACTAGCTGAGCAATAGGTAGCAGTTTATCTACCCAGCAGGTGAAGAAGCCTGAATCCAACCGATCAGCAACAACGGCCAGCATGGTATTGGTGCTGCCGCGGATCCGACTCATCAGCGACGCGGTTCTGTTGCGCATGATCGCATGAAAGTCGTCGACTCGTGCGTCCGCAAACATGCCTGATGCGCTACAGAACCGCGGCAGCCCCAATAGCAACCTAAAACCGTTGTTATATTGGACCCGTAGGGCGCTGTAGGATTTCTGCGTATGTCGAGCCCACAGGCTGCACGTGTAGAAGTTCTGACAATATGCCTGAAATAAGGTCACTTTGACAGGGGCAGAACAACGTGCAAACCTACGAGCCAGCATATTGCATCAAACCGACAGCGCCCTACGTTCCTTTTCAATATCTTTATCATCATACATGTCATCAATCAGTGACCCAGTGGCCCAGGTACTTAAATTCTTTAACCAACGCGAGAGGTGTTCCACACAGTGATACTGGAGGGACCGTATAAGTCTTACACCCAGCCTTAAATATCATTACCTCTTTAAGTAAAAACAAATTATTTTAGTTATGCATTGTTTGGCATACATAAATTGTATACATCTAAAATAACTTACATAAACGCTACAGACTTAAATCACGTTCTATCACTATATACTCACGCAATAGTCTTAACTTTATCAATGTAAAGTGATGATTAGAGATTAGCAGATATCGTTAAATAAACACCAATAAAAGGTGGCTAATTGTGTGCTCAAAGTACTTACCTACCTAGTTCTATTAATAAGTGCGATGCTTTATTTCTTTTGCCTTTGCGCGACTTACGTTCAGTTGGTAAAAATAGCAACACTACCAAAATAAAAGCACAAGTCACCTCTTACAAATTCAACAAAAGTACCTTCAGGGTCTAGTAAGAGATCTAGAATTAGGCACGTGGGGGTACTTGAAGGGGCATAGCTTTAACCAAAAAAATATAAATATAATGGACTTGCGCACTTTATGTGTCAGTGAAAATCGTACTTTTTGCGGCACAGAGCGTCGTGTGTGAGAACTTTGAGAAAGCCCCGTGGTGCGTGAGGGTGACAGTGACAGGTGTCTGTAATGTAATGCAAAGATGCAAAGTTACGTAAAGGCTCAACTTTCCAGGTAGGTATTTCGGAATTTTATAGCGAAAAAAAAGGTTATTTTGTGTGCTTAAAATAGGCGAAATAGAAAGAACAAAAGACATCAAAATCGGTCGTCCCTCGGCTCGGCAATAAAAGTTTTTGTGATGCACTACCACAACGCTCGTCTTCCGTGGTGCTGGAGTACAATGGCAGCTATAGCACCAACGCTTTTGTTTGTATAAATCCCAAAAGTTACACCTGTAAGCTAGTAAGGCACTCAACATCAAAGCGCTGAGAGCCAGCGATAAATATTTCTCACTGCGAATTGTACCAGGGTAGGTATAGGTCATACACCCAAGGCCCTTACCTGCTCCTACGAGGAAAGAGCTGTAAGCGATACTGTATCGTGGCATTGATGGAAGCAGGGGTAATGACGATCGTGTCGGGTAATACCTCTCACTCCAATAACTTTATTAAATAAGGTGCCTTAAAACACAGCGAGCACGCTGCAGCGCAGGGGCTGTAACGCTGGAGCAGGCAGAGTCTCAAAACTAATATTATGACAAATGAAAAAACAAGTAGAGCAGTTTTCTTTCAGGTTATCGGCATTCCCCCGTCTTCCTCTACTTTTCGAAGTGCTACAAACTATATTCAATTTTCTTCTATATATTTAAGTCATTTATTATTACTTAGATATAAATTAGATTGCATGTCTGTATTAATATTGTGTTGGAGTAACTATATGTAGGTATGTAAAAGCTGTAACTATAGGAATATTTTCATACGGGAGAGTACTGTCTTCTGGGCCACAGCTAACGCTATTCCAGGAGACAGAGCCTCACACTTACTGTAGATTGTTAATTATTGCAAATAAATATATATATATTTTTTTTTCTAAGTTTAACCCCAATGGTCCAGTGGTTAGTACGCGATGAACCACAAACATCCAAACATCGGTAACTATCACATTTATATGTACCTATATTATTAGAATAAATTTATGGATTTAATATAAAAAAGGGCTACTAATAAATGAAGATGTAGCAAAAGATGGCTATGACAAAAAGTCATATTATCTTCGTTCGTGAGTTTCGTGACGCAAGCATATTTAGGCATATCGGGAAATGGTTTTCCCGCGATTTGATTTCCCGCCGGCCCTCGATCTGCATAATCCGACCCTGGCTCGGGTCGGGACGTTACTTCCACGCACGCCAAGGTCTGTACTAATGTGGAGGGTTAATCTCGCATTCAGATATAAATGTGGTGTGAATCGTTTATAAGGGTTCATCTGGCTTCCGATGTTTTGAGTCATAATTGAGATTAGTTCAGGGTTTCGTAATATGTTTTAAAATTGTTAAGCATTGAATGTGAATGAAGTACATTACATATTGAATATATTTTTCGAATTTAAATATTTCTATAAATTACATAAGACAGAAACGGATTTAGTTTACAAATACAAACAGAGAGAAAAATCATCTATAGGTATTTATTAAAGCGTTTTCTTTTGAGTGGAGATCGAATCAACGGTCTAGCGGACAGAAGGCAGACTAATTGTGTGTGTGTGTGACCAGTTTCACACACAGCTAAACATTTGTATCATGTCATGTGTAACATGTCCTCATAATCTAACATAGTGAAAAAACCCTAGTCACGAATTCCCATACTTATAGCCGAGCTTGGAAACTGAGTGTTAGGGTGCCAACACAAAACTGCGATGCGATGCCGCTTGCTCTCTCTCTCTGCGAGCTCACAGATATTTGCTCTCTCTCGATATTTGCGATGCGATGCGAATTCAAACGAATTCGCAGTTATGTGTGGGCGCCTTTAGGCCGCCTGAAGGTCTCGGTTCTGTCGCCGTTTGTCATCATAACCAATTTGAGATTATAGCATTGTATATTTTAATTATTCGAGAACCAACAGATTTATTGCACTAATTCCGATTTATAGAGCCAAATATTTATCTTTTGTCAGATTTCTATAAGCAAGGCTATAAAATTATGTTCCTTAAAAGGCTTTGCGCAGCTGCGTAACATTATCCTCAAAGATACAGTGCCATTGACCAGAATATAAACTTGTATTTTGTAGCACACTCGGTATCCACTTATCCTTGTCGAGAGTCACTATCTCTCGAGGTTTTGGCAGTCGTAAAAATATGCGATACTAGCAAGGAAAGATGTTCTGCCAAACGGAAGATTATTTCACTCGTTTAGATAATAAAATCTCTACATTAAAAAAAGCGCAAGGGCCATATTTAGATATCCTCTAACTGTTTTGTTGACTTTTATCTGCTGAAATGGTATATTAAACCACCTCTTCAATTGAATGTTTTTTTTCACCCATTTCAATACACAAGCCTAGCCAACTAGTATAAAATTGACACGCTAATGCTATTAATTTTGATGCTATTACCACCATTTTATCTAGCCATCTTTGAGTCCGTCTGATCCGTCAAACAAATATAGCTGTTAACATCTCCGCTTAAAACCCTTTGAGAACAAAAGTTAAGAAGAATCGGCTGATGAGATAGGTATTTATATCTCATTGTATCTTGTGTATTTATTTATTTATTTATTGGAGAACCAACAGCTTTTCAATTTACAAACTAAAGACTTATTTAAACATAGACCGTCTTATTATAAAAATGTGAGTTAGACTAGGCTTAAGCCAGGACTAACTGGTCCGTGGTCTAACTTTGATACCGAAGTTGGTCCCTGCTCTATAGAAAAATCAAAGACTTAGATCAGACGTTATTATAAAACGGAGTTTATCCCCTAAACCACGGTTTAAAGATAAACCCGCACGACCCCTAGTTTAAGTATGGTCTAAGTCGGTCTAACTAATAAAAATCTCATTTTGCCAAATTTTATTTGGTCTCCCACATAAGTTTATTCAATAAAACAACTTGTAGCACTGCATTATCCAACATACATTTCAAACTATAGACTCCGATCTAAATTTCAAATGTCAAAACGCATCACTAGCGCGATCTACCTTTCGGACACTTTTACTAGCGCCATCTAGTTATAAAATTGGTATTTTCGGCACTGTCTGTCCGTCATTCGATAGACTTCTTTCTTAAAACTACAACGAAAGACGAGGTAGTATGCGCATATGAATTTAGCCTGCGGCAAGAGAGTACAGTTATACCAACTTATCTAAGCCGGTCTGAAGTTAGCTGTTTAGAGAATTCTCGATTCACTATTGGCCATTTATGCACAAGCGGCTTACTTCAGACCGGCTCAGATAAGTTGGTGATTCCAAAATGAATGAACGATTGATTGCCATAATTTGTTATAGTCTGTGGATATTTGTTGAATGATTATGTTCTGTGATGATGAATCATGGACTATCTCAGGTACTATGTAGTCTTCGATTAAAGTGTCTTTTGTAATACGAAAATGATAAACCTTAGATGATCCTAAATTTATGAGATAAACCAGGTTTAAGTTGTTTATAATAAGAAAACGTGGCTTGAGCTAGGTTTAAACCCAGGTTTGATTTGTTTATAATAAGGCTGAGAGAGCCAATTATAGGTTCTCACGAGTAGCTATGTTACATACACGATGAGTGTATGTAGCTATGATACAAAACTAGGTAGTGCAGACTAAATTATAGTTATGCATTATATAATTCAAGTAGGTACTCGTACATATGTAATAGACAAGAAATAATAATAGCTAAAAAAGAAAACGTAAGGATTTAGATATAGATAGTATTACTTAGGAGGTAAAAAAGCTTAAATTCGATTAGCTCAGAATAAACTCGCAACGGAACTCCATAACTTGGTTCCCCCATCCCCGTTCTACCATCGGACCACCAGACGTACGGAGATGAGACACCCGTTCATGGTTGACATCCCTACTGCTCGCACAAAGCGCTTTGCGTCTACTTTTATTATGCGTACAGCCAAAGAGTGGAATGCCTTACCGGCGTCGGTTTTTCCGGAAGCGTACAATTTGGATGTTTTCAAGAGACGAGTGAATAGGTTTCTTCTAGGTAAGCGTGCTACACCGTAGACCGCATCATCACTTAACATCAGGTGAGATTGCGGTCAAACGTTTTACCTATAGATTATAAAAAAAAAAAAAAAAAAAAAAAAAAAAAAAAAAAAAACTAGGTAACTGACGGCGTCATTAAAGAAAAGTACCTGCTATATTTCAAAGCTGTTTTAAACAGACAGACAGAAGGCAGTTCCATATGAGCTGCGGTGCCGATGCCGGCTGGTATCCGGATATCCGTGCCTTTGTATCCACAATGCCGTCAGCTGTTCTATATACAAGTCGCGATTGCACAAGGACATCTTTACCTCAGTAGATGGTATCACTTGCTATATAGTTGCTTTTGTTATAGCTAGCTCTAGCGATTACTCACGACTCCGCATGGTTATACCTCACATTTCAGAGAAATTCACTTTGAATGAATTAATGAACTTAGATCCTTGAAGGATATATTTGGAAAGGCCAAGAAAATTATTCTCAACAACAACAACACGGACTTACTGGAGACCTTCGACAGAGCGCTAAAGTATAATCATCGGGAGGAGTTTGTGACACTAGATAGGTATAAGAAATAGTAGCACCTGGGGAGAGAAGCACTTACCTTGCCGTAACACAGTTTTTAACTAGCACGGAAGGTAATGTTCCGTAACCAGAGTGCACCAGATTGCCTGATAAGCTAAAATCCCTAGAATAAGACCTCTGTATGGCTCAACTCATATGTATCTTTTTTGTCTCAAATAAACATTATCTTATCTTAAAAAAAAAAAAAAAATTCTTTATTGCAAGGTAGTAACTGGGAACGTGGGAACCACGCTATTCGATCAAGTCATTATCTTAAGAGTAGAGCTCTTTGTGCAAGACGTGTCCGGGGAAGTACCGACTAACTACCACCATGCATATTTTCTGCTGCCAAGTAGGTATCGTTTCTGTGTTTCGATTTGCCGGTGAAATTATAGGCCAGAGGCGGATGCAGGGCAGTGCAGAGGAGTGCAACGTAGGGCACGTTTCTATGAGTGTAATTTGCGAAGCATTGCTTTCTGAAAGGTGATGGTTACCACTTAAGATCAGGTGGGCCGTCTGCTTTTGTTATTAGGAAGACGTGTATAGGAAGAGCGTTTGTACGTCAGCCAGACGCCAGAGCCAGCCAAAACATTTATATATGATAATGTGGTTTACCTGTTTCCTGATAACTTCTTAGAACGCTAGATTAGCTATCATAGAAAGAATACTGGATCCTACCTATGTTAAATGCTATTGACTCAGTGAGTCATTACTTTAATACTTACTTACCTAAACAGTTCAGAAATGCTGGTAAATCAGTGTGTCAGTGACGCTATCTCTGCGAGTCATTGAATAAAACTAAAAATTTAGAAGTTATTCTAAAACTTACATTTATTGAATCGAAAACATACATCGTCTCATGCCTTCCCAGTGTTTCTAGTTTGAATATAAAACACTAATAGGCGCCCGCAGTTTTTCACGTATGGTGGCAGTTATTGCTAGCACCATTATTTATTGCTCTCGCTGATCCCAACTAATATTATAAATGCGAAAGTAACTCTGTCTGTCTGTCTGTCTATCTGTCTGTCTGTCTGTTACGCTTTCCCGCTTAAACCTCTCAACCGATTTTGATGAAATTTGGCACAGACAATCTTTAGACCCTGAGAAAGAACATAGGCTACCTTTTATTGCATAATATTCAAATTAAAAGTACGCAGACGAAGTCGCGGGTACCAGCTAGTATAATATAAACGGGAAAGGACCGATTTCCTTGTTAGTTGGTAGTTCACCTGAGTGAACCACAGGCACACCAGACTATTTCTTACCATTTACGTAAGTAGGTACTCGGAGACACTTAAACACGTATTACTGATGATAAAGCACTTAATGTGAGTGGCTACGTCATTTTTTTATCACGTACCGTCTGTAGTACCTAAATAAAGTTACTACGTATGACAAGAGATTTAATTGCGCGGATTTGTGGAATATTATCTTGGATTGGTCGACTTTATTAGTGGACTTTGCACTATCTAGCCCCAAACTAATAAGAAAATAAAAAACTTGAAATATAAGAAACCAGATAGCTAATAATACTTTTACATTTTTTCGAGTTTTTCGGTAGGAAAACTTGTTTGATGAAAATATACAATTATTACTACACATGCATCATGCGAGGCAAATGCCGCATCCATAAAATAGAAATACACTCCATGTTTTCATGTTTGTCACTTGCCTACGATTGCCACATTTTGTTTAGGATCTGTGATATTGCGCTACCCTCATCTTATCAGTTTTTTTACTAGATTTACTTTTATGTCTTGTACCTAATGTACGTAAAATTTTGTTCTCAAACTGTTTCTCATGTAAGTGAATTAATGTAATTCTGTATGAGAAATAATGATTTATAAAACTTACAAAAAAAACTTGTTTGAATCAAAAATATATATCTATGCTCAAGAAAAACAAAGGTGCATGGTCTTCGAAACTGGTTGATTGAGATTTTTCATCATTTCATTTGGTGGTTTTATTTCTACAAAAATGTTTAACTGTATTAGCAAAACATTGTTTGACGATTGTGATGCTCCTAATCGTTTCATTTGATTCCCGCTTGATTGAGTTCCGCCTCAACAAAGCCTTCACTTGAATAATTAAGTCAACAAGACCCTGGAGACACCGCTATCTCTTGCTTGAGCCTGAAATTCAGTTAATTTTGGAAATTCGAAATAGTACCTACAACAAAACAAAGCTACAACATTTTATGAACAGTAGGTACAAGTTTAAGAACAGTTTAGTACGGATTAAAATATTGGGATTACTTTATGAACATAGCTAATTAACCGGCTTCCGACAGAAGTGGTGTAGGTTGTTAATAACCGCAACGGGTTACTTAAATGTTTTCAAGATATAAATCAGTTTTTTTTTACGCCTAATTAAGGCTCCGGTGACAGCGGCTCGCAATTTCGAAGTGCGATTGGCTATTATTTAATTTTATTTCATTTCGGGGAGGTTGTTTGAAAAAATAACTCTAAAGAAACACGCATAAATCTGTTCGAACACAAATAATACAATAATATAAGGGAAACATGCCCGAATCAGAAATCATTTTGGTATTAGTATGTTTGGTCTTACGTTTACCTAATACCAAAATGATTTCTGACTCAAGCACATTTCCCTTATATTATTGTATTATTTGTGTTCGAACAGTATTTATGCGTGTTTCTTTAGAGTTATTATTTCAAACAACATCCCCGAAATGAAATAAAATGAAATAATAGCCAATCGCACCTCGAAATTGCGAGCCGCTGTCACCGGACCCTTTATAACTATCACCTTACAAAGCATTGCCTCACAAGTCACACAATTATGTAAGGCTACATATGAACTTATACTGTGCCCAGCGTCTATAAACCTCAATCAAGTGTCTGCAATTTGGATATCACACCCTTCAAATTTAAACACAGCAACGCTGATTGGCAGCAGAAATGGTATGGTGATAGAACTTCCTCGGACGAGCCAAACCCAAAGAGTTCTACTACTCTTAATAGTCATCAAAGAAGTCACTTGAAAACTGTTTCTTTACAAAACATCGAATCTAGGGTCGAAGTTTTTACTCAGCCTGCAACTTCAAACGCCTGGTTAAGTAACCTATTAAGGTGAAGACAAGAGCTGATGTGACTCTCGCTCGCACTTTTTGACTTGTTGAAGGATATAAAATCACTAAACCAATTTTCGAAAAATCACAAACAACTGTTTTGTGTGCAATCACATTGCGCACAGTTCAGTAAAAAAATCATTTAGATCGGTACAATTTTTCTTACTTAAAAGTTTGCTTTTCTAGTTTTCGTACATAAGCAAACTTTTGAGTAGGAAAACTTGAATCAATCAAAGTCAAATTTTTACATAACTGTGTGCAATCACATTGCACACAGTTATGTAAACATTTGACGACAAAATGGTTGCTTGCGATTTTTCAGAATTGTACTTAGTGATTTTATACCTTTCAAAATGTCAAATCGTGCGAGCGAGAAAAATATTAGGTGTTGTCAACGCCTTAATAATCCAATTAAAACGATGCAAACTCCCGAACGGTGCCAACGTCGAACACTTGTTTCTGATATATGCAGAAACTTGCAAGCGCTCAAAGCGTTGCCTTTAGCTCTCTCAACTTTGCGGCAGAGCACGGAAAAAGCATTGGTTGTGTAATTTTAAAAATAATTAAAATTTAACATTTGGATACAGCGCCTTCAACTAAGAAAACGATTTTAAACGGTTCACATAGTAGCCATGCGAACCAGGCACAGAGTACTTTTGGCCTAGACGTTTTTTTGTCTTAGGTGAATTGAATGCACTACCTACAGCGTAGAAGGCTGAGCTACAGCCAACTGAGCTGTGAAGCCCCTAAAGATTGACTGTAGAGCGTGTAGAACATTTTTATTTAATACTATTCACTTTTTTTTTGAGGAAAGGAAGCATTTTATGAGGTTTTTTTTTTATAAAGAATAAACCGTCATTTGACTACAATCTTACCTGATGGTAAGCGACGATGTAGCCGACGTTGGAGCAGACCGGTCTAGAAGACACCTATTCACTCGAGCCTTGAAGAGGTTTAGATTATAGTGTTCAGGAAAAACAGACGACGGTAACGAGTTCCATTCCTTAGCAGTTCGCATAACGTAGCTAGAAGCAAACCGCTTAGTGCGAATAGGTGGTATGCTAACCAGGTAAGGATGATACCCGGCCGTGCGTCTACTTTCGTCTACTAGTCCTAGTAGATTTTAGCACCTTTTCAGTTAGTCTATGTCTAAACTCAGTTTTGGAAAACTTCACCGTTATTTATAGGAATCATGTTTCACCTGTAATATATATGATGCGCTTTACTTTTTTCCACTTTTACTTACTAAATTCTTTACCTATATTCGTGTTTATCCGGTCGTGCACCAATGGATTTTTCTATCTTTCTTTCTCATAAACGGTGAAGGAAAACATCTTGAGGAAACAAAAAAGTATCCTAACAGCGGCGCTGGGCTTGCAACCTGTCACTTATGGAATACTAATTACTGAAAAGGGTATGTAACAAATGTAATGTTTGGACGTACCTCTGACAGAGGACAGACATCTCTCATTAGGCATCCTCAAAGAATCTTGAGTACTTGGTACTAAGAGATCTGAAGAGATATCTATCGTGCCTGGGGATCGAAGTAGTGAAGCTGTTTGTTTTTTTCAGTTCATATTCGTCTGTATGTAAGCTCTGTTAAATATCTTTAATATTGCTCAGAGTAGTATTCGTTATATAAGTACTTAGTTTGAGAGTAAGATGCATAGAGTACGGGGTACAAGGAATTTGATGTGTATTTTGACGACCTCTGTGGCGCAGCGGGCGAGAGCCTGCCTGCTACGCAAGAGGTTGCGGGTTCGATTCCCGCCTTGGAACAAATTTGTGTACGATCTGCAGAAATTTGTTCCGATGGTCTGGGTATTCTCTATGTATAATAAAAAAATAATTATATATCTATGTAAGTATATAATGTATTAAATATATCAGTTATCTAGTACCCATAACACAAGCTTTGAATAGCTTACTTTGGGGCTAGATAGTGGTGTGTGGATTGTCCAGCATTATTTATTTATTTATTTTATTTATATTTATTCAAATTCCTTGACGGGGTACTAGCAGCAAGTTCAAAGGTGTGCGTGACAGTTTCAAAATGAATTTGCAACTGAGGCATAAAAACGCCAGCCGAATGAAAGCGGTAAATTGTGTAGCCGCCTAGCCGCTCAAATTGATTTCAACTTTATTTAAAAACAACTGAAATGTTGCTAGTTGACGCGCTTTTGAAGCAAAAATCAAACAATGGTCTCGCAGATGCGCAGAATCTCTCACTCAATAGACACACAGCACTTAAAATTGACTAAGGTTGAATAAATAAATAAGTATGTTTCATAGATTCTTGCAGACTGCTTGCGGATGACATTTTTCAAAAAATAATTGCCTGTATTAGTAGTTGCCATGGTCACAAATAATAAGTCGTGTCTCATAATAATACATACTGTACATTCATCTAAAATATAACCAAGCAGTCTTACTTTAACAAGGTCTTATCAGTAACTAAAGTTAGAAGTTGCAGATAGCCAACTATATAGATGATAAGTGGTAACCTGGTAGTTAGAATTACAGCGAAGTACTATGGCAATGGAATTTAATGATCAATTTTAAACTAGCAACAAAATCAATACCGTATAAATCCAAATTCTTCGAACAAGTGTAAGCTACGCAAACAAAAGCTTACCTAACCTGAAAATAAAACAGACTCGCTACAAATTCGAATTCAATTCCGAATAAATCCTTTACGCAGTTCAATGCGAAAGGATTTATCCGGAAATAGAATTACCTGCCAGTGGATTGCCATTCTAGTGAATTCCGATTCTAGTCCAATAAACCACTTCTCATTATTATCCTTGATTTGCCGGTTTATCCGTTTAGGTTAGCAGGGTGTAGAAAGGACAGAATCGTAGATCGTAAGCATTTCTTTACATCCTACTTAGGGTGCGGTTTTATAATGACGCATATATTGTTACCTGATGGATTGTTTTTCTTATTTAAAATTACTTTCTGGGCTCATCTTGTTATTCTCAATTCAAGTTTGTTAAAATATTTTTATATAGATAAGAAATATAGTAGTAGTAGTATAGTAGGCATACGCATCTTTTAGGATTAAATATATCATCTATCTAGTACCCATAACACAAGCTTTGAATAAATAAATAAATAATGCTGGACAATCCACACAACACTATCTAGCCCCAAAGTAAGCTATTCAAAGCTTGTGTTATGGGTACTAGATAACTGATATATTTAATACATTATATACTTACATAGATAGATATTTTTTATTATACATAGAAAACACCCAGACCATCGGAACAAATTTCTGCAGATCGTACACAAATTTGTTCCAAGGCGGGAATCGAACCCGCAACCTCTTGCGTCACAGGCAGGCTCTCGCCCGCTGCGCCACAGAGGTCGTCAATAGCTTACTTTGGGGCTAGATAGTGCTGTGTGGATTGTCCAGCATTATTTATTTATTATTTGTATCAACATTTTCGTTTTCACTTTTCATACAAAATAACGGAAAGAAGAACCGTATTTGTTGCCTTTCCTTTTTCCACCATCCACCTAGCTTTGAGACGTTTCTCCACGTTTCATTTGACTGTATATTTCAGTATCTTTAGACTCACGCCAAGCTCTTCATTAGATTGCTAAGGTGATAGAACACAACACTCAACTTTACAACCGTACAGGCAGCTCTCAAGTGAACTTCATTACACGTCGAAACACTCGCTTTAAAATCTTGCACGAGGACTGGGGCCTTATGCTCAATTCGAGCGAGATTTTCTCACAGTGGGATGACATCATATCTGGTTCGTTCTCACAGACGTTGCGTCTCGCATGAACTTTAAGGGCCCGGCGACAGCGGCTCGCAGTTTCGAGGTGCGATTGGCTATTATTTCATTTTATTTCATTTCGGGAAGGTTGTTTGAAAGAATAACTATCTAGTGACACGCATAAATACTGTTCGAATACAAATAATACAATAATATAAGGGAAATGTGCTTGAGTTAGAAATCATTTTGGTATTAGTTAAACGTAAGGCCAAACATACTAATACCAAAATGATTTCTAATTCGGGCATGTTTCCCTTACGAGTATATTATTGTGTTATTTGTGTTCGAACAGTATATAATTATGCATGTCACTGGATAGTTATTCTTTCAAACAACCTCCCCGAAATGAAATAAAATTAAATAATAGCCAATCGCACCTCGAAACTGTGAGCCGCTGTCGCCGGGCCCTTAAACGGTGAGAATGGGGATGAGTTAGTTGTCACGAGTTATCGAACGAGATGTGACATGAAGTCATCTCCACCGTGAGATAATCTCGCTCGAAATGAGCATAAGGCCCCTGATGGAAAGCTCACTGCGAAATGCGAGATTTAATTAAACTTCAGACCCAGTGCCTGCGTTTTCTATGTTCGTCTCTCTACATCTCTATAGATAAGTCAAATAGCTTGAACTCTATATAATAACTTTAGATTATCAGAATTTTTACTTGAACTTTAACACTTGTTGGGATGTTGGCAGAATTACCTACCTACACCACTAACTACTTTGAATTTGCATTCGTTTATTGCCTGTTCGTCTAGGCTTGGCCGCTTGGAACTAGCACTTAGATTCACATAGCTAAGGGACGCTCCAAATGGTCATTGTAATTGAATTGAATAACCACCATTTGCATGACTTTGACTTAACTTGGCGTATCCATATGATAAACCAGGAAGTCTGCCGTCTGCGGCTATGGTGGGTACCCTAAGCTTTCAATATGTATTTACTAGTAGTATCCTGCGGTTTCACCCGCGTTGTTTTAAATCCCGGTATTCCCACGGGAAAAAAGAAGCCTATGTGCTATTCCAGACTATAATATATCTCTGTGCCAATTTTCACCAAGATCCGTTTAGCCGTTTTGGAGTTATAGAGTAACAAACATCCATCTATCCATCCATCCATACTTCGCTTATGAGTAAGATGTTTATGGCAAGTAAAGAAAATAAATAGACCTTTTTGTGTCTCAGTATTTTTCACCTCGCAGATGCAAATGAATCCTATCTTGTGTATTTACTTTCGTGGTTTGCGTTTATCTATATATGTGGCTATAAATGGATAAATTGCTAACCCAAATAATCTAAATTCCGCACTTCCCAAAAAGCGGTGGCCGTTAAATGCTCTACCTACTCTGAAATCTTAGATTTTAGATATATTTAAAGATGTTTGGTGATGCTGAGTCTTTGAAATTATACATTGAAATGTTAAGAAAGTGTCACCCAGTATTAGACCTAGAACCTACTTAGGTAGGTACATAAAACATTTTCCTTATAAGCTTATAAACAGACAGACATATGCCCATTATTATGCAAAAATAAAAGTTGAGCGTCTCGACGCGTTTCTGGTGATATGAGACGCCGCTCCTTCATAATAATACCTACAATGTCTTCTGTGAGGGTTGGCGTTTTGTGCTTCGTTATACATAAAGTAAATTACAACGACACGAGGCGTTGTGACGTCTTACATAAATAATTAAATAAATAATGCTGGACAATCCACACAGCATCATCTAGCCCCAAAGTAAGCTACTCAAAGCTTGTGTTATGGGTACTAGATGACTGATATATTTAATACATTATATACTTGCATAGATAGATAATTTTTATTATACATAAGCACCCAGACCAACGGAACAAATTTCTGCAGATCATACACAAATTTGTTCCGAGGCGGGAATCGAACCCGCAACCTCTTGCGTCGCAGGCGGACTCTCGCCCGCTGCGCTACTGAGATCGTCAAAATCGTCATTGAGATCTTGCGGCAACGTAGCGCACCTAGGATACCAGAGACATGAGGACGGCAAGGAAAATACGCTGCCAATCGCCCGGGGAGCCGCAACGCAGAGCAGCGCAGAGCGCATTATTGTAAGGACTCCCCGGCGGCATGCGGCACCGACATTCTGAATAGGCACTTACGGCGGCGGCATCCTAGTCAAAAATGAATAAAGATGATCGAGAAGTTTGAGAACATCCTACCAAGTGTGTACGTTTCCGCGTACGTCAAACATGATTACCGTAATTTTTCAGAAAGGTAATTCAAATACGTAGCTAGGTAAGTAATCATTTTAAATAGGTTTTTCAATGTCGCTGTCCTCGTTTAGACTCACAGCCTAGCTAGATACCTAGGTAGCCTACTGAATGAATTTGATTCCCAGTTTTTTAATAATAACTTTTTCTTTCTTATACGAAACTAGCTGGTACCCGCAACTTCGTCTGCGTACTTTTAATCTCTTCGTCTCTTTTTTTCGCAATAAAAGGTAGCCTATGTTCTTTCTCAGGGTCTAAAAATTGTCTGTGCCAAATTTCATCAAAATCGTTTGAGAGGTTTAAGCGGGAAAGCGTAACAGACAGACAGACAGACAGAGTTACTTTCGCATTTATAATATTAGTTGGGAAGTTGGGATGTTGCCTATAACTCAGTATGACAAATACCGTAAATGATGCTAGTGATCACGTCCACCCTGGCGACGAAGATTTACCTATATTATTATAATCTGAGAACGCCTGATACTTTATAAATTTTATTATAGTTAGCTGTATTTAGTTAATCCTAATCCATAAACTGTAGGTAGTTTCAGCTATGGTTCCGCAGTAGGACTGCTCCACAAAACAGTCACTTTCACACCTTTCACAGAAATGAAATAGATACCTTTTCACACGCGAAATAATATTTCTTCGTAACAAGCTGACATTTTGCGTTCAGTGAAAATGAAACCTCTCGGTCTAATGAAACGAGCTGAATAATTTATTACGGGAAATATTTCCCCAACGTTCTTTAGTTCCACAGTGATTTGTGATAACATTTTTGAAATTTCATGTAGGTTTTGGAATAAGAAAATAGAGATTTTTTTTCATTAGACCTTATGTACTTCTAGGTAGAGTAATGCATTTCCTGTAAAAGGGTGATTCACTCATTGCGCGCTTTTGCTGCAAAGTGTATTTTTTATTGTTTTTCCGTATTACCTACGCCTCTGTCGAGCGCGGGTGTGCTGGCTGAGGACTCTCGAGACTCCTTAGAAAACCCAGGCTCGCAACACAGAAAACAAAACCTACCTGTAGTTAGCTGTTGCTTTGCCACGCAAGAGATTATTTTACGTGGCTTATGCTCTAATGGTGACCATAAACGGCTCACGGTTCTGGCCACACACTGCTATACTTCGCGTCGCACCATCCTCGTACGTAGGTACCTACATACCTATACATATAAAGTTCAAGTTATAACCTACTTCGCGACCACTACCACTTAATCTAATTTATTCTGCCGTCATCTAAGTACCTACATTTATTTTCTAAATAAAATAAATAAATAAAATGTCATTCTCTGTTTCCAGGGCCTAAGAGTAACGACGATCATCGGCGCATTCGGGACCTGCCTGGGGGCGTGGCTTAAGGTCTTCTCCGTGCCCCAGGATATGTTCTGGCTGGGCTTCCTCGGGCAGACCGTGGTGGCCATCAGCCAGGTGTTCATCCTGAACGTGCCGCCGAGGCTTGCTGCGGTGTGGTTCGGCGCCGACCAGGTTTCCTCGGCTTGTAGTATCGGTGTGTTTGGAAATCAGGTGAGGTGCTTTAGAAGCTGGTTATAGGTCGCGTCAACCTAAATAAAGGACGCTGGAAAACAGTTGCGGGAATGTGCAAACACATTACATACCTAATACTCATACAAAATACTCGCGCCAACACACCCCCTTCCCCTTCTTCCGGAGTTCTTTTTGCGTGACGCGAACCTACTATACCTGTATTACCTACATAGGTATATAAGACGCTTTGTAAAATAGTGTTTACGTGTAGGTAGATACCTCAACAAATCAGAGTTAATAGCTAGGTAGGTACTTAGGTACCTACTTAGTTCGTTTTTGGTTTCCGAGATAAGGGTGTCCATAGTGTAGTGTAGGTATAAAGGTACAACTACCACAGAGCAGGAACTAAATGGAGAACTACTGTTCTTTGAGTAGGTACTCTACTTACATAATACCAACAGGCTGGTACCTACATAAGTGGATACAACTCCACCCAGCACATGGTAGGTAGGTATGAAATGAATGTATGAAACATGACCCACTCTCGGAAGCGTTTATCCAATTGGCTAGAGCAGAGGAGACGAGACAGAAGAGGGACTGTGATTGCAATGATTGAGATAGGTACCTACCTACTTATGTAGAATAACACCACATTACCACAGATAAAATGATTGTGGTTAGTTTACGTAAGTGCGATTGGTTGTAGAGGAAAGTTAGATGTAGGTAGGTACCTATTAACCTAGGTACCTAATTTAATAATTTAAAAAATATCTAGATAATTGCTATCTAGATATTTTTTAAATTATAGATACTATATATATAAAATATAGGATTACCTAAAATAATTTGTAACGTTGGCTGGCACCTAGGTAACAACTAAATTCCTTGGGTTCGACGTACTAGTATTCAAATTCCATGGGTTCGACCTACCTAGCTGCCAAAACCAACATTGTCAATAATACTTACGTACCTACTTCCGGTATTTACACGGAACATCCGGTGGCTAAAACGGCGCGGCGGGCGTACCGCGCCGGCACGCGCCCGCATCCGGGGGCGTGGGAAAAAAATTAGGACTTTTTAAACGATCAGTCTATTTAGGTGTAATAATTTTATGCGTAGGTTAGTATTTACAGTAACTTTTTAAGAGACTAAATATTCGAGTGGACAATTTTAGAATATTTTTAAACAAGACTCTAAAACTTGCCTTACCATAGTAAATTCATTTCTGTGATAGGACGTCTCTAATATTAAAATTAGTCATCTGCACCCTCATATAACATAACCTACGGTCTGCCGAACATCCTGCATAGGTACCTAATCATTTATATAATATTTTTTTTTAGCTTGGAGTCGCACTCGGTTTCGTTTTGCCGCCTATATTAGTGGACGCAAACGGCTCGGTGGAGGAAATATCAGCTGATTTCCGCCTGATGTTCTACCTAGTGGCAGGTTTCACTAGCGTCCTCTTTGTCTTCATATTGCTTTGTAAGTTTATCATGTTTTATTCGTTTGGCTAAAATATATCTATCTAATCTATATTTATTCGCAAGGATCTACCGGAGTTTTGAATCCATACTATTCTACCTGCCAGCATAGCAATAAGCTACTAAAAACTTATTGGTTTTTATTACTTTTTTAGTTTTCAAAAAAGCTCCAGCCACGCCACCCTCTGCTGCTGCAGACCTTGGCTCAAGCCTTGACTCGAACTTCCTGCAGTCTATCAAGAAACTCCTCACTAACCGGAATTACATCCTGCTACTCATTTCTTATGGACTCAACGTTGGAACATTTTATGCCATCTCTACGCTGCTAAATCAAGTCATACTCACTTACTACCCGGTGAGTGGACGATAGGCTTTTCCACAAAAGTTTTATTTGTCATTTCTATTGATTGTCACTGTCAACGCCTGTACTATCCAAGTGTTACCAATGCATAAGGTTTATTTCATGATGTTTGATTTCATTTGACATTTGGTTTATAATATTTCAGGGAGCCAATGCAGATGCTGGCCGCATCGGACTAGTGATCGTAGTTTCCGGTATGGCAGGCTCCGTGCTCTGCGGCCTGGTGTTAGACAAAACGCACAAGTTCAAAGAGACCACCCTAGCGGTTTACACTGCTTCCGTGGTTGGTATGCTGATATTCACCTTCACTCTCGACTGCGGCATCATCGGTGTTGTGTATTTAAGCAGCATTATACTCGGGTAAATTAATAATTAACTTCTTATTATGAAATCTTTGTAATAGATACTTTATAATTTAACCTCGTCTGATATTTTGTATCATATTATTTTTATTCATATAACATACACAGTATCTTGTCATTTTAAACTTTTCAGCTTCTTCATGACTGGTTACTTACCCGTGGGTTTTGAGTTTGCATCGGAGGTCACCTACCCAGAGCCTGAAGGAACTACATCTGGGATCCTCAATGCCGTCGTTCAGGTATATTTAGCATAAAATTTATTCATCATTTCAGGAGGAGGTACCTTATTCATATAGAATATAAAAAAATATAATAATATATATAATATATATATAATAGAATATAATATATATATAATAATATATATAAAAAAGTATAATAAAAAATATCTATCTATGTAAGTATATAATGTATTAAATATATCAGTCATCTAGTACCCATAACACAAGCTTTGAGTAGCTTACTTTGGGGCTAGATGATGCTGTGTGGATTGTCTAGCATTATTTATTTATTATTTATTTATTTATAATACCTACTATAGGTACCTACCTTACGCCTTAGCCTTGAAAGTATTTTAGAAGTAGGAGACATTTTTTAAATGATAACTATAAAATTGTGGGGTTTCTAGGTGTTCGGAATTCTCACTACGCTGATGTATGAATGGATGTTGAGCAACGTTGGCGATCGCTGGTCTAACCTCACTCTCTGTGCTCTCCTCGCATTGGGTGCCGTCATCACTGCTGGCATTGGCTCCGACCTGCGACGCCAGGCGGCGCAGAACAAGGGCTAAAGAAGTGATTGGAAAAGTTGTGGTTCGTTTTCTGTTAATTCGCTGTATAGTTAGAAAAAGGTTAATAGGTACCAATGTTTAAAATGACTTTTAGATTGTTTTGTCTCGATTTAGCTATACCTACCTATTTAAATTAGTACTGTGTTAGTCTTACCTAAATGTCCTGGTTAAGATATTGTGTAAAATCTATGGTGTTTTTTCCATCACCGATGGAACATGGTATATTACTAAAGGTATTAAAAGTTTGATAATGTTTTGAGAAAAATGTCATTAGATATGAATGGTTCAATCTAGGTAGATTAGTAATTAGACTTAGGTACTAAAAAGGAAATCGTGACAATAATTGTGCGTAGAGAAAATAAATATTTTGCCAAGTTAATACCTACCTAAGAAATTTTAAAAATATATTTATATGTATTTTACCGACGAACGAATTATGTAGTTCTATAGAAATACATAAATATTGAATAGAAGGTGTCCGACTTTAATGTTGATGTAGGCGTTGTCGTAGTTAAAATTTTTAACTAAGGCTTATTATTGTTAAATCATAAAACAATATAGATTTCGAGGAAGATGAATGTACCCTACCTAAGATTCATAAAGTTATAAAGTAGATTATTTTGAATGTTTTTGTATGTCTTTGAAAATAGTGACTGAATAATGATTGAAAAACTATAAATTATATAAATTAATAATATAACACAAAACTCAAATGTTATTGATCCAATGATATTGTGGCTGTACCTAAATATTTACCTACGAGGATTGTGTCATTATGTAATAAAACGCATTTCGTATAGGAACAGGGTGTAAAAAGACCACTTCCGAAAGCTTCAGGGGGTTGAAGTACCTGAACCTTCCCATCAACATAATAAGTACCTACAAGAAAAGTTTTTCTGAGAAACCAACTCTGTGGACGCGAAATCAAAATAGTTGTTTCATACATATTTAGCCAAGTAGGTAGGTATTGAACTTTTGCATGGAACGTTTGTTTTTTGGGTGCCTACTTTAATCCCCTAAAATTTTTGGAGTGGTTTTTTAACTATTTTTATCTCTTTTTCCCTTTTTTATACCTGTGTATTACATCTAACTAACCTGTAATTTGAGAATAAGTAACAAAACAATTCAGTAGACATCAGATAAACTTAAAATAGATGAGTCTAGTAGGTACCTACCTTTTGCTGACGATTTGTTACTAAGTGAATGTATAATTAATTATTTTTTTTGAAATGAAATGAATTTATTTGCTTGAAGTATGAAGTATAGAGCTTTCTGTATAATTTGTTTAAAGTTAAAGCGTCTTGATTGTAGAAAGGTAGGTAGGTAGTGGAGGTACCTATCTAAAATAACCCCTACTATATAATTATATAATATAATTTATAATTAAATTATATAATTATATAGTATAATTATAATCCCTAATATAATATACTAATATTATAAATGCGAAAGTAACTCTGTCTGTCTGTCTGTTACGCTTTCCCGCTTAAACCTCTCAACCGATTTTGATGAAATTTGGCACAGACAATCTTTAGACCCTGAGAAAGGACATACCTAGGCTACCTTTTATTCAAATTAAAAGTACGCAGACGAAGTCGCGGGTACCAGCTAGTTGACTATAAGAAGGTATGGTTGTCCTAATTTTATTGTATGAAGAGTGATTTATTCAGTATTATATTATTTTGTGATCTAAGTAGGTTACTTTTTGTAGGTATTATGTTAGGTTTTGATATTTATTCGTTATTATCATTAAGATTATATCGTTACTCAAATAATAATTTCGTCGAAATATCTTAATAAAATGCCCTCGTTTCATAATTAATGAAAAAAATACTTATCTGTGTTTTTAAAAGACGCAGGAAGGTACAGTTGTGGTAAAGTAGGTAATATTCATAATTTAGAAAATAAGCATACCTAACCTAAAATTATTATTACTATCCAATGCCAAAAGTACCTACCTATTTACCTTGCGGTCTATCATGCTGTATTTTCTGATGTATTCATGATGTATTTTCTGCTTCATCTTAAAATTTTACATACACAAGAACTAGCTAGGTAGGTAGGTACATACAATAGGCACACACCAGGTACAAATATATGTAAAGGCAAGTCGCAAATACTTCGGATCTCAAACTTAGCTTGCAGATGATTTTCTTGCGACGTAATTTTTCTGTACTATGAAAAGGTAAGTACGATAAAATTACTTTTTGGCAAAATGTTTCAAACAATTCCGGAAATTGTAAGTAGGTAGGTACCTACGAACTAAACTACCTTCAATAGGTCTAAAAATGTAAGCTGGTAGGTCAGTAGGTACCTATCCATGTTATTTTTTTGTTTTGCATACATTATAAATAAGCCCGTACCTACCTAAACCTAATAAATTATCTACCTACTTACTTAATTTTACCTAGTAAAAATATTATAATATAAAACGTTGAAGGTGTAAGGCTTGTGCGTATGTTTCGTTAAAAATAAAATGTTTATTTGGAGAAAACG
This sequence comes from Plemyria rubiginata, assembly GCA_963576535.1. NCBI lineage: Eukaryota > Metazoa > Arthropoda > Insecta > Lepidoptera > Geometridae > Plemyria > Plemyria rubiginata. The sequence continues at coordinate 14,472,150 of OY754907.1, forward strand.
GTGATCTTTAATTTCTATTTTAGCTACACCGGCTAAATCACGGCCAAACCCGTAGGTACCTTTATCTTTAGATGATGGATGATGATACCTTAATCGTAGATTTTTTTAAAGGCATATTAATAATAAACTGAAAAAACTGAAACAGCTTCACGACTTTGATCCCCAGGTCAAAGTCAAAGTCAAAGTCAAAATATGTTTATTCAATAAAATCACAAGGACCATCTTGAACCGTCTTAAAACTAGGTGACTCTAGTGCCAGTTCCACGCGACCAACACCGAGAAGAACAGGCAACAAACTCGGCTTGGTATCTATCGCTCTTTTATATGATCCTCGTTACAATGTAATAAAATACCTACACTATTGAAGCTATATAATACAAAGTAATCTAACAGAAAAGGAAAAGTAAACAGATTCATAAAAGAACACACGCTTCAAACCAATAATACTAATACATAAGTAAGAAGTGTAGTAAGTCAAACAACAATGAAAAAAAAAAATCTTTTTTTAAATAACAATAGTAAAGACATTGCAGATATGTTAGCCGTCGATGGGCAGAGCGACCGGGACATCAGGCCACGCACTTTTATCATTAATATAACTATCAATAGTATAGTAAGCTTTCCTTATCAGATAATTCTTAATGTACACTTTAAATTTTTTAATAGGAAGCCCAGTGACACTTTCTGGAAGTTTATTATAGAAGCGTATACCGTTCCCCATGAACGAGCCATTTACCTTTTGTAATCGAAATTTCGGAATGCATAATTTATTTTTATTTCTAGTGTTAACGTTATGTGCGTCACTCTTTTTCTTAAAGCTACCTATGTGTTTATGAGTGTACAATAAATTTTCAAAAATATACTGTGAAGTTACTGTGAGAATATTAATTTCCTTAAAACGCTCCCTCAATGAGTCACGTGGTTTCATTTTATAAATGGCACGTATCGCCCGTTTTTGAAGTACAAATATACTTTGTATATCAGCAGCTCTACCCCATAGCAAGATACCATAGGACATTACACTGTGGAAGTAACTAAAATATACCAGCCTAGCTGTAGCCTCATCTGTAAGCCATCTTATAGTGCGAACTGCGTATGCAGCCGAACTTAGTCTACCAGCAAGTGATTTTATGTGAGGACCCCACTGCAATTTTGCATCAATAGTAAGTCCTAAAAAAATTGTAGAATTGACAGGGGTAAGTGACTCTCCATTTAATTTGATACTGGTTGGTCGCTGAACCACATTTGGCAAAGTAAATTTTATGCATTTAGTTTTCCCAGCATTGAGCAAAAGATTATTTACAGTAAACCAGTTAAGTACTTGCGACAGAGATGCATTAACGTCATCGAAGTTAGCCTTCAATCTGTCGATTTTAAAAATTAAAGAGGTATCGTCAGCGAATAGAACAATTTCACACAAATTTTTAACAAAAGGTGGAAGGTCATTTACATAAACTAAAAATAAGAAGGGACCCAGTATAGAACCCTGTGGCACCCCTATATCAATGACCGATCCGGAAGACCTCTCACCGCTAACATCAACTTTTTGGACTCTATTGGTTAGGTAGGACTGTATAAGATCAATTGCCCGATTTTGGATGCCATAGTGTTTAAGTTTAGATAATAAGGTGGCATGACTTACACAGTCAAAAGCTTTGGACAGATCGCAGAATACCCCAATCGCATCTTGTGAGTGTTCCCAAGCATCATATATGTGCTTTAGGAGCGACGAGCCGGCATCAGTCGTTGAACGACCTTTAGTGAATCCAAACTGATGACTATGAAGTATGCCGTTGACATTAAAATGTGATGTTAACTGATTAAGAACAACTTTTTCAAAAATTTTACTCAACGTAGGCAGTACCGATATAGGCCTGTAGTTAGCAGGATCTTGTTCATTTCCGGACTTGTACAGGGGAATGAGTTTACTGTGCTTCATTAAATCTGGGAAAACACCCTCATCAACACATCTATTAAAAATGTATGCTAAACAAGGTGCAATATCAGTTATGATAGCGCCCAATACTTTGGTTGACATTCCCCATAGATCTTCAGTATTTTTAATATTTAAAGATTTAAAAGTTTTCACAATATTATCAGGATTAACATATTTAAAACTGAAGATATTTTTACATTTTTGAACGCTTGACTCTAATAGCGTTGTCGCTTCAGCAGCTGAGGAATTTAAGGATGAAGTGACAACTTTTGGTATGCTGGAGAAAAAACTATCAAACGCGTTGGCGACTTCAATATTTTTAGTTAAAACATTATTGTTTATTTTTAATTTAATCTGTCTATTGCCGATCTTTGATTTTCCTGTTTCGTTATTTATTACCTTCCAGGTTGCTTTAATTTTATTTGTAGATTTTTCAATTTTATTTCTTATATGCAATGATTTTGCCGCGTGACATACTTTTTTGAAAATTTTTGAGTAGATTTTTGTCTGTAAAATAAACGTTGGGTCATTCAGCATTGACTCCCTAGCAGCATATAGGTCATATAGTTTATTTCTACTTTTGTAAATACCTGGAGTTGCCCAGTCAGCAAACTTGACACTTGCACTAGCTTTACATGTTTTGAGTTTAAAAGTATCTTTAAGTTCTTCATTTATTAAATTTGACAATTTCATAAAAAGATCATTTGGCACAGTAGATATCCCTTCAGATCTCCCAGTACCAAGTAGGTACTAATTCAAGATTCTTTGAGGATGTCTAAGGGGGGTAGTCAGAGGTACGTCCAAACATTACATTTGGCACATACCCACATTTTGCAGTAGTTAGTATTCCATACGTGACAGGTTGCAAGGCCATCGCCGCTGTTAGAATACTAACTGGTTTCCTCATGATGTTTTCCTACACCGTTTATGAGCACTGGCATTGGGCACATAAATTTTTCGACAGAAAAATCCATTGGTGCACGACCGGATTCGAACCTGCGACCTTACGATCGGAAGGCGGGGTCAGTCCCACTAGACCACCGGTGCTCTTTAATATCTTAATCTTTAAATATATATAACTCAAAGGTGACTGACTGACTGACTGACTGACTGACATAGTGATCTATCAACGCACAGCCCAAACCACTGGACGGATCGGGCTGAAATTTTGCATGCAGGTAGATGTCATGACGTAGGCATCCGCTAAGAAAGGATTTTGATCGATTCCACCCCCAAGGGGATGAAATAGGGGATGAAAGTTTGTATGAAATTTTGTCAATTTTAAACCGATCGGGCTGACTTTGCATGCATAAAGCTACTATGACGTAGACTAAAGGATTTTGACAAGTTCCACCCCTAAGGGGATAAAATAGGGGATGAAAGTTTGTATAAATCTTCTATCTATCCTCTATCTAAATCTAAATATAAATCTAATCTAAATCTAATTTTTCTAATTCTAATTAATTTATATAACTCAAAGGTGACTGACTGACATAGTGATATATCAACGCACAGCCCAAACCACTGGACGGATCAGGCTGAAATTTGGCATGCAGGTAGATGTTATGACGTAGGCATCCGCTAAGAAAGGATTTTGATCAATTCTACCCCCAAGCTGATGAAATAGGGGATGAAAGTTTGTATGAAATTTTGTCAATTTTTAACCGATCGGGCTGACTTTGCATGCATAAAACTACTATGACGTACGCATCCCCTAAGAAAGGATTTTGATAAATTCCACCCCTAAGGGGATAAAATAGGGATGAAAGTTTGTATAAATCCTCTTAGATTTTCGACTGATTGAACTGAAATTAAAGATTGGAGCTACTATGATGAAGACGTCCGCTTCAATAGGATTTTGATGATTCAACCCCCCAATTTTTTACACACGCTTAACAAAAGTAAAGCCGCAAAAACTATGCCTAATTAATAATAATACTTCTAAACGCGAGCGAAGCCGCGGGCAAAAGCTAGTTAATAATATTACTTAATTATTATGCCTTTTTATTAATTAAATAATAAATATATTAATCAAAGTTGAAAACCTGAAATAAGTAAGAATGACATGTCTGATCTGATAGAGGTCATAAAAGGAACATAATGAGATCATTATGTTCCTTTTTAACCGAGTGCCGCCGAGGGTTATGTGTTTGGCGTGTATCTATCCATGTAGGTATTTGCATGCATGTATTTATGTATCTTTCCTTCGATATTTCCTTTATTACCACGTAGCAACCAAACGGCTGGATGGATTTTGATGATTTTGGTATCAAAAGATTAGTCGCAACTTACCAAGTGTCCAACAAAAAAAAATGTATAAATAAATAATGTATTAGTTTTTGATTTAAAGTAAACCCTCAAAGACAAAACCAGAACGCAAAATTCGTTAAGTCACTTCAGTGAACTAGGCCATGAGTGATACTAAAATATATCATAAAACCTTCTCTATGGTCATACAAATCGTTTAGAAAAAACCGCATCAAAATCAATGAAACCGTTTCGAAGATAATGAAGAGTTTTGTTTGTAAAAAAAAATGTGATTGCTGGTAACCCCAAAGTGATCAAAATGAGTTATAGGTCTACCAGAATCTCATGGCAAATGGGGAAATAAAAATTTGTTGTGTGCAATACTGGGGAAATTGGATTAAACGATCTTGATACTGTTTAATTTTTATTTATGTCTAGTATTAATGAACATGAAGTATAATAATATGTATAATGTATGTCTATGAAGAATAGTTGTTATTCATCGGGTTCTTATCTCTCTCTCTGAAAATATGTCATCACTATATATAGTATAAAACAAAGTCGCTTTCTCTGTCCCTATATCCCTATGTATGCTTAGCTCTTTAAAACTACGCAACGGATTTTGATGCGGTTTTTTTTAATGGATAGAGTGATTCAAGAGAAAGGTTTATATTATATTTATATTAAAGGTTTATTTATTTATTTATTTATATCATTTAAATCTTACTAAAACTTAACACCTCATTCAGAACTAGAAAACAATTCCAAGAGCTCCAGTTATAATTCTTGTTCTTCATCAGATGATGAAGGTGAAGAGGTATTAATTATGAATCGCTCTTCCAGCCTTTCAATTATTATTATTATTATATCTGGCATAATGTAAATCATTTGCATGAAGCCATTCTTTTATATCAGCGATACGAAAGGCGTAGAAAATACACCAGCATTCGATGTGCCCTGACCTACGATTCATCGTGTAGTAGTACTGGAAACATAAACATAAAGAAGGTACAATTAATTAAGTAAGAAATATGTAAAATAAACTAAAAGTATCAAAACAACTCAGTCCAACTTACTGTCAACTCTACGACGCGCTTTGAAAATGAAAAATGAATGAAAAATGAAAAATATTTAAAATCAAAGATTGAGTTTGATTTACGCCTTCTTCTCCGTTTATTTTACGATACACATTGAAAACAATATTTCTCGCTTGAGATCAAAGTGGCTTTTTCTACATGTTCACAAAAACAACAAAATAACAAGAAGAAATCCTTCAAAGAGTATAATCTCTGAATCACTTGACATTGGCAAGATTGTCTATGACAGGAGCCATAAAAAGAAAAAAGAAGAAGAAAACAAAACAACAAAAATTTTAAAAAGTCGGTCCGATTTCAGAGAAATGTGTATTTTTTCAGGGCAAAAATTAATTCTGTTACACGTTTCGATACTGATTAATTTGCTACATACCTATGTGAAAAAATGTAGCTCATTGTTACAAACTTAAATACTATGAGTATAAAAATTGGTGTAAATTAGTGAATTCACGGTAAACTATTATGTATTTTGTATAAGTATTATGTGTTGTCCTGTACTTAAGAGTGGAAGATGAATAATTTTAATAAAGAACAAATTGGATGTGATGTCATCTGTAAAAGCCATTCGGCTAGGACCGAGCGAGGTAAGGCCTTATATTTTTGATGTAAATACTTTATTGCACAAAAATACACAATTAGAGTTATTATCTCGAATAGGAGGGCTTAATACCTACCTGCTATGCATTTTCGATCAGCCAACCTGAGTGGTGGTATATAGACAGATAAAAAAATAATAATAAATAAATAAATAAAATAATTGAAGTAGGTAATTAGGTAGGTACTACATACTTGAAATAGCTTTTTAAAAGTAAATACTTTCTCGCATAATACTTACAGATTTGTACCGTATATGCCCCTCAAAACTGAGCAAACGTGAGCTGGAAGATTTATACTTCGCACTGCTTGAGAACAATCTGGAATTGAAGAAGACTATCAATGTGCAGCAAGATAAAATCAAAGTTCTTTCCACAAGATTACAGAGAATGACCGCCGTGCATAAGAATATAGCTGGGAAGGAGAAAGACTGCTGTGCGAGCAAAGTTATTGTTGGCGAGCAAAAGGAATCGTAAGAGTTTTATTTTATTACTAGCGACCCGCCCGCGCGCCCCTGCTTCGCACGGGTGCACATATCATGCATGTATTATACATATAAACCTTCCTCTTGAATCACTCTATCTATTAAAAAAAACTGCATCAAAATCCATTGCGTAGTTTTAAAGATTTAAGCATACATAAGGACATGGGGACATAGGGACAGAGAAAGCATCTTTGTTTTATAATAGGTAGTGATAGTGATAGTGAAGCTCTAGGCTATCCAGATTCCTATTGTGCTACTTGACCTATGTATGCTCACTATCATAATAGTATGGGTTTTGAATCAACAGTGATACCTAGGTATTATTGTGCTCTGCTTTGATGGGTATGGGTGTAAGGTGCAAACAGATACAACTTATCATTTTCTCTCAGAACAACATGTTTTGGGCATAATAATAACATCCAGACAAATGTCTATGTTCATCACACAAATGTTTTTTCTCGGTGCGGTCAAACCCACTAATAATTGGTTTGCAATGTTTCAGCTTAACTGACTTGAAAAAGACAAATGAGCGCATGGCAGAGAGGATTAGGCTGCTTAATATGAAGCTATGCTCCGCCAAGCAGTTCTTAAAAAGAAGCCCCTTACAGTCAGCCAATTCTAATAAGATATGCTCTCGGTGCACTTTTAAGTAAGTCTCCTGTTATTTTTGGAAGTGTGGCCAAACACTAAGGTCATTTTGGTTCCTATTTAAACAAACTTAATTAGATGGACAGCACTCATATCATACAGTCTGTTTTATTTTGATTTTTAAAGATACATGCCATTTCGAGTTTGTTACAAAACATTTTGATGTTTTTGTATTTTTATTTATGTAACCACAATATACATTAATGAATTAATCAATTGTCAGTTGTCAAATACACAACATGGAATATTTTTAGTGCTGGTTGTGTAAGGTATATTACTCATTGATTTATCTATTTAATTCTTTATTGCACCAAATAGAGTTAAACAAAGTTTGTACAAATGAAGAACTTAATTCTAGACGATACTTCCATTTGAGAATCTTTGAAAAAAATGTTAATTGCTTTTATACTTTTCAGATACTCCTCAACGAGTGCCTTGAATCCCAAACAGAGTAATTCTAATATGGGGACAACCACAGTGTCTTGTCAATTTTTAGAAACGTGAGTACCTACCTAATTACAGCCTTTTGACAGCCTACGTAGCTCAGTTGGTAGTAGCTCTGCCTTCCGCGCCGTAGGTCGTGGGTTCGATTCCCACCGTGAACAAACATTTGTGTGATGAACATAAATGTTTGTTGTCTGTCTGGGTGTTATATAATATTATAAGTATGTATTTACAAAAAAAAAAGTATTATAAGTAGTATAACAGCTATCTGGTTCCCACATTACAAGCATAAGCTTAGTTTGGGCTAGATAGTGCTGTGTGGAAAGTCCACCAATATTTTTTTTTAATTAGATACTACTAGCAAGCTGCCCGGCTTCGCACGGGTGCAATGCTTAAGTATCCTATTATACCTATTATGCGAAAGTTTTTGAGTATGGATGGATGTTTGTTACTATTTCACGCCGGAACAGCTGAACGGATCTGGATGAAACTTGGCAGAGAGATAGATTATAGTCTGGGATAGTACATAGGCTACTTTTAATTCTGTGGGAATACTAGTTTACTTTAATTTATAATTCTCATGCAAAGATACAATAAGATACATGTCGTGTGTGGCGTCATGGCGGTGGCGGGGGCGCTGCTGACGTCACCCTATTTGAAAGTCATACAGAGGGTTCTCCCTCGACATACATAATAATCTATACAATTTATAAACAGGAATGGATATGAACAGTAAACGACATAAAATTTACTGCCACTCTTTCTTTATTAAAACATTTTATTTGTTGACAGAGATGTTGCTGGACAACCTACAGAAACAGTGGAGACTGAGACTGAAGTGCCTGAAAAGTAAGTAAAATTCTGGTTACCTAACTTTTATTATAGACAAGAATCACTTTTTCTATGCAATCATTCATGCGCTAAACTATCTGAAATAAAAATTATATTAGTTTGACTGGTGTCATTCTCATAAAATTTTAAGAAAAATTTTCTGTTTGCAGAATTTAGGATTAGAAGATTTAATTAAATAGTATTTGGTAACCTTGTTGATTTTAGGGAAGACTCAGAGATGCTATGCAATGAGAATAAATGCAGAACTATGATGGATGAGTTAAAAGAAAAAATCGTCATCCTACAGGAGGTATTATCATCTTTTATTCATTATATTTATTCTGCCAGCACTAAAAACATAATGTCAGAAAAATAAACAACATAGCAAATTAATTATTATGAAGTATATAAACTTATTACATATAGATAACGAATACAACTTTTCAACTAAATGTGTTTGATCTTCGCTTTAATAACAATAATAATAAATCTTTATTTCAGACACGAGATCTATTACAAAATAATAAGACAGCAAATATTAATATTATGTCTACTCTATCAGTATGAAATCCGCAGGAACTAGCAGTATCTCACAACGGATACTCGGATCGGATAGCGGCGCTGGAGGCGCAGGTGTCTGCGCTGAGCGCCGAGAACATGCGCGTGCGCAGCGAGCGCGCGGCCAGCGAGCACGCGGCCAGCGAGCGCGCTCAGAGCGCTCACCGCCTGCAGGACAAGCTCAGGAATGCTGACGCCAAGTGCAGTATGTTCTAAACAGCATAAATAACTTTTAGTACAGAAAAGTAGTGGTGACTAGCACTACTCATCATCATCATCAGCCTAAAGAAGTCCACTGCTGGACATAGTCCCCTATACGTTTCCAGGAAGCACGATTCCATCCACCGACATCTTACTGCAGATGCAAATCCTCCTGCCAAACGTGGTAACGACGACACGGCGGGGACATCTATGTACAACAATGGACCTATTCGGATTGATAATAAGGATATTTTAATATTACACTGAAGTAGGTACGTCATTTTAGGAAATTTATATGCACACACACACACACACACGCACACAGCTTCACGACTTTGATCCCCAGTCACGGTAGATATCCCCTCAGATCTCTCAAGTACCAAGTACTAACCTCAAGATTCTTTGAGGATGTCTAAGGGGGGTAGTCAGAGGTACGTCCAAACAAATTAAATATGGAAATTTATATACTTCAGCCAAATTAGATATGCAGGTTTTTGTAAACAATCCAACTCCCAAGCGCAGTGCATAAAACAAAGCTACTACCAACTCAGCTGTGATGTTTCCGAAGACCTGATTTGGTTCCAGATGAACTGAACATGGAGCTCAGCATAGAAAAAAGGAAGGTCACAGAGTTGGAGACTGGTTTGAAGCTGGCGAACTTGTCGAAGGATGTGGTGGAAACCATCAACCAACTAACAGCTGAGAAAGTGAGTTTACAAGCAAATTAGACAGACAGACATAGATATATTTATTTCATATTTTTGCATACACTTTACCGATTATAAAAAAAAAACGTTATTATATATTCCTTACTAGCGACCCGCCCGCGCGCCCCTGCTTCGCACTGTTGCACATTGTTTTTCATTGTTTATCATGCAATTATTGTACATATAAACTTTCCTCTTGTATTACTCTATCTATTAAAAAAATCGCATCAAAATCCGTATATAGGGACAGAGAAAGCGACTTTGTTTTATACTATGTAGTGATTGCACACAGTAAAAACATACGGTAAACTTAAATAATTAAACATGTACCTATTTTCTAATAACGTATTTCAGGAAGACAAAGAGGATCCTTTGTCGGAGCTTTGTCGGACGCGGTCCTGCTGTTCTGATAGCTCGCAAAAGCAGCGTCTATCTTCGCCCAAGGTGCTTATAGCAGACTAGTCGCGCCCCGCGGTTTCACCCGCGTAGTTTTAAATCCCGGTATTCCCGCGGGATAAAAAGTAGTAATGTGTTATTCCAGACTATAATATATCTCTGTGCCAATTTTCACCAAGATCCGTTCAGCCGTTCTGGAGTTATAGAGTAACAAACATCCATCCATCCATCTATACTTACAAACTTTCGCATTATAATATTAGTAGGATGGCCAACGGGAGGTCTATTCCGACTTTTGACAGCTTTTTTTTCTGTTTTCTCCTTTTCAGACGTACTTACCGCCGCTTTCTGAAAGCTTGATCAAAGGTAATCGGCTGTCAAGTCACTTGCTATTTCAGCTTATATTTCGAATTAGATAGAGAAAGCAAAGGACTTGACATCCGATTATAGCTTTCATCGAGCTTTCAGAAACCGACTGCAAGTCTTCGTATTCTGTTTTTCTATCGGGTTTGTTGACGCAATAAGCGCCGACATGCAGGTGTCGGGAGTGCTGAGAACAATTTTTTTTCCCGCTTGATCGAAATCTAAAGCTTGGAAATACAAGTTGCCAAAAGTCCGAATAGACACTGATTACAAATTGCTCAATCATAATTTTACTACTAGTGCACTAGAAGGGACTAGATTGTATGTGTATATTATTACTTTGTGCATAATCTTATGGTACATTGTAACAGGTGCAATTACAAATACCGTCAACAACCAAGATGAAAAATGAGGTGAGGGTTTCCACATCCGAAGACTCTGGTTACACGGAGCTGAACAAAAGCTGTGAAACTGAAGATGACCAGGTATCCGGCTTTCCTTCAATAATGTCATTGGGTATACTTTGTGACGACATCAAAGTATCAAAACTTAAAAAAAAAGCAAAAAAAAATATATGATGCTTTAAAAAAAAGCAAATCTTTACTTCTTTGAGTATTAGAATCTTAGCAATATTAGAGGTAAGGTCTGATACCTTTGTAGATGGTTTTCACGAAGTAAGGGGTATAGTGCGCGTCACGCAAAAAGAACACCGAAAGGAGGGGCAGGGGGTGTGATGGTGCGAGTATTTTGTATGCGCAAACAGATCCCCTCCACTGTTTTTCAGCGTTCTTTTTGGTTGACGCAACCTATACCTTTTTTTGTATGTATGTATTTATCCTTCGCTTGTTCGGAATTCAAACTCAGCACTCACAACAAATACTAATTTTGCTCTCTTGTGGTACAATGTACCATTGTGTTTGCTTCAGGCAATGGTGAAAATGAACCGCGAGCTGTTGAAGAAAATAGCAGACCTTCAAACGGAACTCGATGTCATGAGAATTAATGCTGTAAGTTTTTAAAACACATAAACAATACATATTACACATGTTGAGCGCCGCGGTTTCACCCGCGCAGATATAATAATAATAAACCTTTTTTATTTCCTTATTAACTAAAAATAAATCACATATTAACAAACACAAAAAAAATATACTGGTGATACATTTAAATTAATTAGAAAAATTTAAATTTTAAATACAATTAAATTTGATTAGGAAAAATAATAAGGACCTCTCAGCGAGTAAAGGCCTCCTCCATTTTGCTCCAAGTGTCTCTATCTTTTGCCTTATTCATCCAATCCTCTCCTTTTATCTCATCCATCCATCTCTCTTTTGGTCTTCCCCTTTTCCTTTTGTTTTGTGGACCTGGCCGGTATTCCTACGAGATAAAAATTTGCCTATGTGCTATTCCAGACTATAATCTATCTCACTGCCAAGTTTCATCCAGAACCGTTCAGCCGTTCCGGCGTGAAAGAGTAACAAACATCCATCTATTCATACTTACAAACTTTCGCGTTTATAATAGTAGTAGGATTAATCAATATCCAAGTGAAGTGGCAGAAGTTACACTAGCTATGAATTAATTTGTTCTAGGCTGGCGAAGTGGGGTTTAAACCAAGCAAAAATCTAAATGACTTTGAATATTACGCCGTTGAAGCAAATGATATCGATGAAAAACAAACTGAAAACGACCAAGATCCAAGATTTATATTAGTGAGTGTATTTTATTTATAAAATAGTAAGTAGTAAAAAAACCTCTGAATTATAAAAGTTGGGTGGTTATGTAAAAAGTGACATGGGTAAATATAATGATAATGGTGGTCATTTAAATACAAAAAAATAAATATAAAATATCCCAACTAATATTATAAATGCGAAAGTAACTCTGTCTGTCTGTCTGTCTGTCTATCTGTCTGTCTGTTACGCTTTCCCGCTTAAACCTCTCAACCGATTTTGATGAAATTTGGCACAGACAATCTTTAGACCCTGAGAAAGAACATAGGCTACCTTTTATTGCGAAAAAAAGAGATGAAGAGATTAAAAGTACGCAGACGAAGTCGCGGGTACCAGCTAGTAGGTTAATATAATACAGACAGTTAAGGCAAAAACTTGTTATCGGTGGCGTTTGATTAGAATGGAATCTAAGCCAACAGCGCAGATGGCAACACTTTACCGTCATCGGTATTTCCGGAACGATACAACTTAGGAATTTTTAAGACAAGAGTGAATAAGTGGATTATAGCTAAGCGTGCTCCACCTTAGACTGCATCTTCACATTACATCAGGTGAGATGGCAGTCAAACGTCTAGCTATAAAACAATAAAAAAAAATGGCATAGCTTAGCTACCTATGCGCTTGTAATGAATTACTTTGCTCTAGGCTGGTGAAATGGAACGTAAACGAAGCAAACAGCAAAAGGACTTTGAATCTTACGACGTCGAGACAAAGGATATTGATGAAACACAAACTGAGAACACCGGAGATCCAGGGCTTATGTTGGTGGGTTTGAATCTTTATTTATAACTAGTAGCGTCCCGCGGTTTTACCCGCGTAGTTTTAAATCCCGGTATTCCCACGGGATAAAAAGTAGCCTATGTGTTATTCCAGACTATAATATATATCTGTGCTAATTTTCACCAAGATCCGTTCAGCCGTTCTGTAGTTATAGAGTAGCAAACATCCATCCATCCATCCATACTTACAAACTTTTTTAATTAACACGTCGGCGCTCCCCATACAATCACTGAGCCATCACAGACGGTTAAGTACATATTATATTTTCACATTACGGTAGCTAAAGATACTGGCCTATAATAGTGATTGTATCATCTTCTTCTAAATTAAGAGCAATTGATGCAGCCCTTGTCGGCGTAATTGATGCATTTCTTTTTAGGGCAACCTCCTGTACCTGAGCACCGGTGGTCTAGTGGGAGTGACCCCGCCTTCCGATCGTAAGGTCGCAGGTTCGAATCCGGTCGTGCACCAATGGATTTTTCTATCGAAAAAATTATGTGCGCAATGCCAGTGCTCTTAAACGGTGAAGGAAAACATCGTGAGGAAACCAGTTAGTATTCTAACAGCGGCGATGGGCTTGCAACCTGTCACGTATGGAATACTAACTACTGCAAAATGTGGGTATGTGCCAAATGTAATGTTTGGACGTACCTCTGACTACCCCCCTTAGACATCCTCAAAGAATCTTGAATTAGTACCTACTTGGTACTGGGAGATCTGAAGGGATATCTACCGTACCTGGGGATCAAAGTCGTGAAGCTGTTTCAGTTTTTTTTTTCCTGTACCTCCTTGTAAGACATGACGGCAACCTTCGCTTTTATTTGGCTCATGTAGCTTATCCTAGGTCTTCCCCTGCCTCTCTTTCCTTGATTGTATGGCGAGCGTTGATTACCTACCTATCTTAAGATGCCATCTTGATGAAATATTATATTATCCTCGTCTGTAACACGCTTTATACGCACACACGCGCACGCACACGCGCAGGTACGCGTGCACGTAAAGCGCATAAGTAGGAGGTACCTACATGATTGAGCTTTTCTTAGAAATATACGCAAAACAAAATATAGACATTTATATAAGTACCTTTTTTTGTCAATACATACTTATAACATTATACAACACCCAGACAGAGAACAAACATGTGTTAATCCCAAAAATTTTTGCCTCGTAATAGAAAAACACCTCAGATGATCAAGGCGAGGGGAAAAGAGACAAGAACTTAATGCCCGGGTATGATGAAATGGCTTCTTCATCGAAGCCGTGGGAGGAATACCTCATATCAGAACGCAACGATCCTGAAGATAGGAGTGACAAGTAAGCCCCTTGTGCCCAAAGGAGTCTCTTGAGGCGCACTTAAAATCCTTTCACCACACTGTTTCGAAACTAGTGACTCGACAAGAAGAAGAAGCCCCTTGTAACATGATCTTATTTTGACTTTCAATTCATTCAATTCATGTATTCAAATTTCGAGGTACTTTTTTTTTTTATACAACTAGCTGATGGAACAAGCAGATGGTCCACCTGATGTTAAGTGGTAAGCATCACCTATAAACAAAACATTGCCCCGTAGGTCACGCACAATAGGAACGTGCCCTACGATGCACTGCCCTGCGTCCATCAACTTGAGGCATACAGATGTTAAGCCTCATGTGCCTGTAATTACACCGGCGACCACACTTCAAACCGAAACACAGCGTTGCTGCTTGGCGGCAGAAAAAGGCGTGGTGGTAGTACTTCCCCGGACGAGCCCTTCACAAAGAGCTCTACTACTCTTAAACTTCAAAAAGTTAGGAAAACTTGTTTGGATTTAAATGTTATTTTTTGATGCAACTTTGCAATGTTATTCATCGAACATGCGGTTGCTTGTCATTTTTAAACGACTTTAAAAATAGAAGGATCTCAATTCGACAGATTTTTTATGTTTGTTACCTCATAACTTTTTGCTGTGTGACCCGATTTTGATGATTCTGTGTTGATCGAAAGCTGGTGGCTGTCATATGGTATTTAATCTGAATCGGATCTGACTTGTAGTTTTTATGTTATTATTTGGTTTTAGTGCCATCGACACGAGCACAAGAAAACACAAATCAGAAGGAAGAGTCCGAGAAGACGATCACAGCAGCTTACAAATCCCGGGGCCCATACCCGTGGTGCACCCTTCGCAGGGCTTCACCAAGGACAAGAGGAAAGTAATTAACAAGGTAAACATCTATGAAAATAAATAAATAAATAAATAATGCTGGACAATCCACACAGCACTATCTAGCCCCAAAGTAAGCTATTAAATAAGCTTGTGTTATGGGTACTAGATAACTGATATATTTAATACATTATATACTTACATAGATAGATATTTTTTTATTATACATAGAAAACACCCAGACTATTGGAACAAATTTCTGCAGATCGTACACAAATTTGTTCCAAGGAGGGAATCGAACCCGCAACCTCTTGCGTCGCAGGCAGGCTCTCGCCCGCTGCGCCACAGAGGTCGTCAATGAAACTAACTATATTTTAATTAATTTGTAAAATGAGTCGTTTTCTTATTATTATTTTTTTATTCCACCTGCCTACTTTACCCTAATTGAACGTATCTTTATTACATTTTACATGACAATTCAGTTACAGGACTGTTACAACACGTAAATATACTGAAACAATTTAGTTCAAGAGCACCGGTGGTCTAGTGGGAGTGACCCCGCCTTCCGATCGTAAGGTCGCAGGTTCGAATCCGGTCGTGCACCAATGGATTTTTCTATCGAAAAATTTATGTGCGCAATGCCAGTGCTCTTAAACGGTGAAGGAAAACATCGTGAGGAAACCAATTAGTATTCTAACAGCGGCGATGGGCTTGCAACCTGTCACGCATGGAATACTAACTACTGCAAAATGTGGGTATGTGCCAAATGTAATGTTTGGATGTACCTCTGACTACCCCCCTTAAACATCCTCAAAGAATCTTGAGTTAGTACTTGGTGCTGAGAGATCTGAAGGGATATCTACCATGCCTGGGGATCAAAGTCGTGAAGCTGTTTCAGTTTCCAATTTAGTTCATAGCACTGTCAGCAAGATCCTCTAAAGCATGCTCCATGGTAGCCGATGGCTATCGTTGCTTTGTCAAACGCAGCCACTGAACAATCAATCAATCATTTGATTCATGGTGGTGGTAGTAAAATCTATATATATAAAAATGAATTGCTGTTCGTTAGTCTCACTAAAACTCGAAAACGGCTGATCCGATTTGGCTAATTTTGGCCTTGAATTATTTGTGGAAGTCCAGGGAAGGTTTAAAAGGTGAATAAATATGAAAATGATCGGAATTAAATAAAAACCAAAAACTACGCGGGTGAAACCGCGAGGCGCAGCTAGTTTGTAAGTAAATATGAGTAAAAAATATTTCTCCCCCAAGGATTCCTACAACGACCGGCCGAGAAACAAAAAAGCTAACTCAGAAGAAAAAACAGTAAAAATCTTCGAAAGCAAGGACAGCTACTTCAACAGCGTTAAAGCAAATGTATCTGACGGTGGAAAGCCGGAAGAGCACACAAAAGACATAGAAGCGGCACTAAAAAACAGGGAGCTCGCGGAAAAAAAACAAAAGAACGCTAGCATCACGGACGTGCAATCGCAACTTGGCGGTCGGCCCGCCCGAGACTCCATATTCGTGCATCGCAAGAAGCTGACGAGCCAGACCGATATGGCGGAGGTCAAGAGGGAGTCTACCAGTAGCTTCTACTTGGACAGCGTTTGTACCCCCCCACACTTGTCGGAGACGGAGCAGAAGGGGGGGAGAGCGGAGCAAGCGACGCAGGTGCACGAAAATGATGATTCGATGTATGGTGAGTTGTATCTTACGTCACAGAATTTCTTAAGAGGTGTGTGTGTTCGAATGGTATAGTCACGTGGTTCGTCAGAGGGCAACTTGTTCGTGTCCAACTATCCCCAGTATAGTGTGCGTCACGCAAAAATAACGCTGTGGAAGGAGGGGGTGTGATGGTGCAAGTATTTTGTATGCGCAAACATCCACTCCATTGTTTTCCAGCGTTATTTTGGTTGACGCGACACCTGTAGCACCCCTCCCCTACATCCCCCCTCCCTCCCCCCGCAGCGCTGTGTGAGCCCCGCGCCACGCTGTGCCGCTGCCCGGCGCTGGCGCGGCGCGACGTGGCCGTGTTCCGCTCGTGCAGCGGAACGCTCCGCTTCCGGACGGTAACCGCCGGCGACCAGCTGAGGCGCTGCGCCTGTTTCGTACCACACGACAACTCAGGTATACTTATGCTTTTTTTAAACTCAATCACATTCATATCATAAATGTGAAAGTTTGCATGTATGTATGGATGTTTGTTACTCAATTACGCCAGAACGGCAATGAAATAGGCACAAATATAGATTATAGTCTGGAATTCCACATAGGCTACTTTTTATCCCGTGGGAATACCGGGATTTAAAACTACGGATAATAGAATAAAGTTCGGTTTTCGCAGAAATAACAGTTTTGGACCTCCATTCACTAACTTCCCGAGAACTTTACAATATCAACGTCTTATCTGGACGTGAAACGTAAAGAACAGATTTTAACGTAAAGAATGGAATTCCTTGCCGGCGTCCATTTTCCGAATGCCTTTAGATAGTTTAGACGCTTTCAAGAGAAGAGTAGATATTTTTTACATGTTTTTATTGTTATTGTTTTGTTTTTATACCGATCGCTGGACTAAGTATAGATACCTATTGGAATTGCTGAGAGAAAAGAAACACTCCTTATGCATGTCTACTTACTATGGTCTACCTAATTTCGATTCTCTTCTATTCTATTGTGTATGTTTTGTATTATTTAAATTATTAGATCCGAAATGTTAATGACAAATTTACAATTATTTAATTATTTCAATTTTACAATTATTTTATCATTTTAACTTTAATCTGGACTTTACTTACTTTTTGATTTATATTATTTTAATGATGTTCATATTACCTACTTATAATACTTACGATGCCTGTGCTAGCTGTGGTTGCCTTTGGTGGATAAGCACGGGTCAGGATGTTTATTTTGTTTGTATCTAGTATTAAGTTTTGTGTATTATCTCTTGGCGATCCTGATAAATAAATAAATAAATAAATAAGAGTGAACAGGTATTTTCTAGGTAAACGTGCCACATATACGACCGCATCATCACTTGACATCGGGTGAGATTGCCGTCAAACGTTTTACCTATAAGTTTTATTTTATTTGTTTATTTCTTTTTTCAATGCCATAACAGTAAATACTAAATCTACATTAAAAACAATTAAAACTATTACCTAACTTATCTATCTACTAAGAGACGTCAAGGCTCTTTCTGTGAATTTTAAGTTGTAAAATAAACATGGTTTAAGGTACTCAAATGGAGGTCCCACCGATGCCAAAGAATCGCGACTCCGCTACATTCACCGCGGACGCGCCCAAAACGTACACAGTAGAGGCGGAGAAGCGATCCCGTGCCACCTCGCCCGACAACACGGAGCACGAGATATCATCCATGACTGATCTGCCCTCGGAGAAAGATGGTAAGCAAGTAATGGTAGCTAGTAGCTGGTAAGCCATACGTTTTTTTACCATCTCTCAGTAAAAAAATTAAAAAATCGGGATCTCGGAAACGCTACTATAAATTATTTCGAACCCCAGGAACACATTAAAAATATATAAGTAAAATTCAAAGAAATTTAGAGGGTTAGGGGGGAGGTCCACCCCACAGGGGGGACTTTCCATGATTCTCAGAATGTCGTCGGTCCATCGCGTCGGAAATAATAAATAATTTTGTTGTTAAAACGCCTACCGTTTTATAATAAGACGGCTATTGTTTCCGATTCCTGTTAGGACCAGTGGATTTAACTGTCTGGATGTTTCAGCAAAATCACCTCGCGCTTATCTGTCGCCGGGTGAAGAAAAAGCCACAATGACGTACACAGACACAGAAACCATGGCCACGGACTACGGATCGCTGAGTGAGGGGGAAATGCCGCCCGCGGGGGGGAAAGGTACTTTGGAAATATACTAATTAATAGATAAATATTCCGTGATAACTTGAACAACACAGGAGTGTTGGTTTAAACGGTGTTTTTTTATTATATTGAAATGTTAAATTATATAACACCAAAACTGAATATAGACTAACTGCATGAACCATAAAAATATATTACACCAATCAAAATTGGTAACACATAGAAGTGTCACTCCTATAATAACTGTACCTTACCTACCTATGTTGAACGATA
The DNA here is from genome assembly GCA_963576535.1 of Plemyria rubiginata. NCBI lineage: Eukaryota > Metazoa > Arthropoda > Insecta > Lepidoptera > Geometridae > Plemyria > Plemyria rubiginata. The sequence continues at coordinate 14,491,418 of OY754907.1, forward strand.
AATGGTTATTATTATTATTATTATATACAGCCTACGTAGCTCAGTTGGTAGTAACTCTGCCTTCTGCGCCGTAGGTCGTGGGTTCGATTCCCACCGTGAACAAACATTTGTGTGATGAACATAAATGTTTGTTCTCTGTCTGGGTGTTATATAATATTATAAGTATGTATTTACAAAAAAAAAGTATTATAAGTAGTATATCAGCTATCTGGTTCTCTCCCATATAACAAGCATAAGCTTAGTTTGGGGCTAGATAGTGCTGTGTGGAAAGTCCACCAATATTTATATATTTATATATATTATTATTAAACGGAAGGTGTTTTAACGTGGACCCAACAGTGAGTGCACACGGGGTGAATAGATAAATTAAATAGAAAGATAGTTATTGGGGTACATTTAATTTTCATTTTGCGCCATTTAGTCCCAAACAAAGGAAAGCAGATCAGTTTATTAATGTTTTTTTTTCAAAATTTTATTGAACATTTTAGTGACCCGAACTGTACTAGCTAATTATTTGTATTCATTTACAGTTCGCACACTTTCTATTGGAGAGAAGCCGTCGGTTGCAAAACGTTCTTCAATGTAAGTAAATAAAGTTTTGATACTCTTATTTGATTTTACCAAGTGCGGACATCGTAGCGGACAGACTTTTGCGCGCTTTCTCAATGGGAGTTCACCTTTCATTAGATATTACATCGACCAGTAACCCAGGCGTTTTCGTGCGTCAAGTAACTTATTTTGTTTCATTGTGAGTGAAAGTGACTATCTGCCCGAGATACACATACTCATGGACATATTGAATAACATTTTCGAAGCTTACTTATTTTTGAAACCAAAATATTTTATTCTATACATTTTAATATTAGAGCTCTTTGTGAAGAGCTCGTCCGGGGAAGTACTACCACCACGCCTTTTTCTGCCGCCAAGCAGCAACGCTGTGTTTCCGTTTGAAGAGTGTGGTCGCCGGTGTAATAGGCACATCCGGCTTAATATCTGTAGGCCTCAAGTTGATGGACGCAGGGTAGTCCATCGTAGGGCACGTTCCTATCGTGCGTGACTTACGAGGCAATGCTCTGTTATAGGTGATGGTTACCGCTTAACATCAGGTGAGACACCTGCTTGTTCCATCAGCCCGTTGTTTAAAAAATACCGCCAGCAAAGCATTGCTTTGCAAGTAAAGCACGATAAGAGAAGATAAATAAATGTTACAATTTGTAATTCCAGACCGCTCGCCACTTCTTCACAGCAGATGGAAGCTACTCTTCAGTCCATCAGCAACGAGCTGGCGCGCTGCAAGGAACTGCTTCTAAGCCAGAGGCCTCAGGAGGTGATCGCTTACTCTTCTATCAAGTAAACTACATCACTATCATATTATAGGTATACCTGTATCCCAAGATATACGTTATTTTTTTTTTAATATTTATTATGTATACTTCTTTTAACATTATTATATACTAGTTGCGCCCCGCGGTTTCACCCGCGCAGATTTAAATCCCGGTATTCCCACGGGATTAAAAGTAGCCTATGTGTTATTCCAGACTATTATCTCTCTGCCAAGTTTCATCCAGATACGTTGAGCCGTTCTGGAGTTATAAAGTAACAAACATCCATCCATCCATCCATCCATCCATACTTTCGCGTTTATAATAGTGGTAGGATAGAATATCCAATATTTAATACCTATTTTTGTTTATTTATTATTTTAAAAACAACCGCTATCATCCATGTGTGTGCACTGCCCTTTCGGTTTTTTTAAAACTACACAAAGAGAATACTCTCTAGCATTAAGTTCGCCTATGTACGATACATTTTGTTTATGTGCAATAAAGAATTTTCTATCTATCTACCCATATAGATCTTAGTTAGATTGGCTAGATAAGGTATACCTTATAACTGTTATATACGTATTTTATTATCTAAAGTTCCTTAAAACTGTATACTTATATTTAGTACGTAGTATTAGTATTTAAAAGTGCGCGCCGAGTGAAGTAATTTTGAGAATTACGGTTAATTTGATTTCCAGAATAATGATTTTTGTATAGGCAAATCAGCTCACGTTATAGTGATTTCCAGTTGAACTTACGATTTTTTATTGATATTTTTAATGACCTGTTTTTAATTATTAGGCAAGCATCACATTTTGTAGAATAGTGGCAAAGTTTAGTGATCCTTGTGATTATATTGAATAAATACATTATTTTGAATATGTCATATATTTTGATTTTGCCTATGAATAAACTATTATTAATTTGAGTATTACACAGCTCTTGGCGCGCGCTTGGAATTAGTAGATTTGAATTTATTAGATATTATGATCTCATTGTAATTTTAGTATATAAAAAAAGCTGACAAACCTTCCACACCTACGTCTAGTCTGAAATAAAGCAAAGTATTTGTAAATAATTGTAGTTAGACATATATTATGTAGAAGTAGATGTAAGGTGAAAATAAACTTATTTTGAGTACTTATCATTTGTTTACATCAACATACCCCTTAGATATGTTTAAAGTATCGATAGATCATACAAAAGAACGTTAGGAAGCAAGCCGAGAGCTTGTTGCCTGTTTTCTAGCTTGGTCGCGTTCGATTGGCACCTACAAAAAAAGTGGGACAGCTCAAGCTCAGCTAACGACTTCGAAAAGTGCGAATTCCTGATTCTTTGGAGTCTAATAAATACGTTTTGACTTAGATGTCCAACAGATCTGAGGGAATATGCACTGTGCCTTGGGATTAAAATTATACCTAACCTCTTTTCTATCTTCTTAACTTTCAAAAGTTGGAATAATTAGGCAAAAGGAAAAAATGTAAGTAAAAGAAATTATGTAAGGATCATACAAAATAAAGATAAACCTAATAACTTAATAAGGACGAGTCTAAATTCATTTTACGTCGCCATTTTCTTTTGCAATCTTTCCCATGGTCAGTTTAGAAATGCGACACGGCATAGTGATAACGGACATCGATGAAGTTTGGTTTCAGAAAGACAGTGCCCAGATGGAAGTCTGTCCGCGCGCAGAAGTAGCGACGCACGCGTTACGTCACAGCGCGGCCAATAGAAGCATCGCCGACGCGCGGCCGCCATCTTGTGTGTTTGTACTGCATATCGGGACCATGGTACTGTCGGATGAGGCAAGTAGAGAAAGAGTTCCGTTCTTTGTTTATAAAAAAAAAGGTTTCTGAGTGAACCAGCAGATGTTAAGTGGTAACTATTTCTGTATTTCCGTCCGTTCTTGTATGATGTTGTGTGTATGTCAAATAAATCGACGACCTCTGTGGCGCAGCGGGCGAGAGTCCAGCCTGCGAAGCAGGAGGTTGCGGGTTCGATTCCCGCCTCGGAACAAATTTGTGTATGATCTGCAGAATTTTTTTCGTGGGTTTGGGTGTTTTCTATGTATAATAAGAAATATCTATCTATGTAATTAAGGATAAGGGATAAGGTAGGATAAGGGCAGGAAGATGATGATCTATCTATGTAATTATATAATGTATTAAATATCAGTTATCTAGTACCCATAACACAAGCTTTGAGTAGCTTACTTTGGAGCTGTGTGGATTGTCCAGCATTATTATATTATTATTATTATTAAATGTCAAACTTGCGAGGCAATGATCTGTTATAGGTAATGGTTACCACTTAACATTTGCTTGTTCGGCGAAGCAAGTTGTATAAAAAAACTAAAAAGACTGACAGGAGTAGGTAAACAAGTAGGGTTGGCAGGCGGATTGATAACTGGATGTCGATGTTAAACACTCAGGAGACTTCTGCCCATCTGGTGCGTTCTTTTCTTTAGTCTACTGGAGCCACTAGATGAGCACCGTCTATGGCCCACAATCCTTATAATATTTTAACTGAAGTATACTAGCAAATTCTGCTAAATGTAATATTTGGACGTACCTTTGACACCCATCTAATGTGGGTCAAAGGACTCGAGGACGTCCTCGGGTTGGTTACTTGGTAAGGGCCTTGACATATAAGGGGAAACTCTGATCCCCAGCCACGGTAGATACACAGTATAGCTGTTTCCTTTTAACCTAAGTTCAAATATGTTACTTGGTCGCGTTTCGTCCCAGTCGGTGTTGTTAACTCGCGACAAGAGCCTGGTGCTGCTATGGAAGTTCTACTCGCAGCACGCCGCCATGATGCGAGTGAGCGCCGGCCGAGTCGTGCAGTTCGACTTTGTGACGGAGTACGAGCTAACCTTCGACGAGGACTTCCTCAATTATATGAAACACGTAACCATTACTACTACTACTCTATCCATCTATTCAGTCCGTATGCACTCACTGGGTAAAGGCCTTTTTAAACCGCCACTATTCGCTCTTTAAACTCCGTCCTAAAACCTGCGTCCCTCGAGATGGCTTTTAGTTTTACATTTGATTCCCATCCATACTTATATTGCTACAAGGTGCGCCCCGCGGTTTCACCCGCGCAGATTTAAATCCCGGCATTCCTACGGGATAAAAAGAAGCCTGTGTCATTCCAGACTATAATATATCTCTCTACCAAGTTTCATCCAGATCCGTTCAGCCGTTCCGGCGTGAAAGAGTAACAAACATCCATCCATACTCACAAACTTACGCGTTTATAATATTAGTAGGATTACACTATGGGAATCAAATGTCAAACTGAAAGCCATCTCGATAGCCAGATTAGCGTAATCGGGCCGCCGTGCCAGTCTTCGCGAGATCGTGAAATTTCGTAGGACCGTCGTCGCGTCTTCACCAAATTCATTTATAAACGCACTAAAGTCTAGTCGTATTATCTAGAACACAAGTTCCTTTCTCGAAGAATCTTGAGAATACTTAGTACTAAGAAATCTGAATGACAATCAATCAAAGTCGTGATGATATAGCTCGACCGGCGTAAAGTCGACCTTCTTGATGGTAAGTATGCGGGACGCGGGGGCGGGGTGCGCTCGACCAATCAACAAAGCTCGCGCGTTGTCGTGTGTAAGACGTACGTGTGTGCGTGACAGATGTGTGCGCTATGTCGTGTGTACCCGCATACCATCAGGAGGGTCGACTATACGACGGTTAAGCAATACTATCCTACTAATATTATAAACGTGAAAGTTTGTATGGATGGATGTTTGTTACTCTTTTGCGCCGAAACGGCCGAACGGATCTGGATGAAACTCGGCAGAGAGATGGATTATAGTCTGGAATAGCACATAGGTTACTTTTTATCCCGTGGGAATACCGGGATTTAAATCTGCGCGGGTGAAACCGAGGGCGCATCTAGTAGGTTATGTGTTTGCGTTGCATGCAGTCGGCCATGGCGCTCGTGCTCTGCCCGGCGCAGCAGCAGGACGCGCCGCTCGCGCTGTGCTCGCTGCCGCTGCGGGAGGCGCTGCTGCACGCCAACCGACGCGCTGACCTCTCGCTGGCGCTGGTTAGAACTGCTGCCCTTGTATCTAGCGCGAAGGTTAGGGTTAGAACTGCGGCTATCCCATAGCTGCCCTTCTATCCAGCTCGAAGGTTAGGGTTAGAACTGCGGCTATCCCATAGCTGCCCTTGTATCTAGCGCGAAGGTTAGGGTTAGAACTGCGGCTATCCCATAGATGCCCTTGTATCTAGCGCGAAGGTTAGGGTTAGAACTGCGGCTATCCCATAGCTGCCCTTGTATCGAGCGCGAAGGTTAGGGTTAGAACTGCGGCTATCCCATAGCTGCCCTTCTATCCAGCTCGAAGGTTAGGGTTAGAACTGCGGCTATCCCATAGCTGTCCTTGTATCTAGCGCGAAGGTTAGGGTTAGAACTGCGGCTATCCCATAGCTGCCCTTGTATCTAGCTCGAAGGTTAGGGTTAGAACTGCGGCTATCCCATAGCTGCCCTTGTATCGAGCGCGAAGGTTAGGGTTAGAACTGCGGCTATCCCATAGCTGCCCTTGTATCGAGCGCGAAGGTTAGGGTTAGAACTGCGGCTATCCCATAGCTGCCCTTGTATCTAGCGCGAAGGTTAGGGTTAGAACTGCGGCTATCCCATAGATGCCCTTGTATCTAGCGCGAAGGTTAGGGTTAGAACTGCGGCTATCCCATAGCTGCCCTTGTATCGAGCGCGAAGGTTAGGGTTAGAACTGCGGCTATCCCATAGCTGCCCTTGTATCGAGCGCGAAGGTTAGGGTTAGAACTGCGGCTATCCCATAGCTGCCCTTGTATCGAGCGCGAAGGTTAGGGTTAGAACTGCGGCTATCCCATAGCTGCCCTTGTATCTAGCGCGAAGGTTAGGGTTAGAACTGCGGCTATCCCATAGCTGCCCTTGTATCTAGCTCGAAGGTTAGGGTTAGAACTGCGGCTATCCCATAGCTGCCCTTGTATCTAGCTCGAAGGTTAGGGTTAGAACTGCGGCTATCCCATTGCTGCCCTTGTATCTAGCTCGAAGGTTAGGGTTAGAACTGCGGCTATCCCATAGCTGCCCTTGTATCTAGCGCGAAGGTTAGGGTTAGAACTGCGGCTATCCCATAGCTGCCCTTGTATCTAGCTCGAAGGTTAGGGTTAGAACTGCGGCTATCCCATAGCTGCCCTTGTATCTAGCTCGAAGGTTAGGGTTAGAACTGCGGCTATCCCATAGCTGCCCTTGTATCTAGCTCGGAGGTTAAGGTTAGAACTGCGGCTATCCCATAGCTGCCCTTGTATCTAGCTCGAAGGTTAGGGTTAGAACTGCGGCTATCCCATAGCTGCCCTTGTATCTAGCTCGAAGGTTAGGGTTAGAACTGCGGCTATCCCATAGCTGCCCTTGTATCTAGCTCGGAGGTTAAGGTTAGAACTGCGGCTATCCCATAGCTGCCCTTGTATCTAGCTCGAAGGTTAGGGTTAGAACTGCGGCTATCCCATAGCTGCCCTTGTATCTAGCTCGAAGGTTAGGGTTAGAACTGCGGCTATCCCATAGCTGCCCTTGTATCTAGCTCGAAGGTTAGGGTTAGAACTGCGGCTATCCCATAGCTGCCCTTGTATCTAGCTCGAAGGTTAGGGACAGGAGGCCGTATGTAGGGGTTGGCAAGTCCTTGCTAGGTTATTTTAGTTGCTAGTTAGGTTCTATAGGTTTGTTTTTGAAAAAAGTTATAGAATTGCTATCTACCACAATCCTCAATCCAGGTACAATGGTAGCTATAGCCAACCCAGAGCTACGTAGGTACATTCTGTTGAGCTGCTAGGCTCATATTATTATGCTTTTTAGAGTGCCAAGAGATCTTGTGTGTGCCTATCCGTCAGAAAGATTTTTTGTAGCTCGGTTAGAAGGGTCATCAAGGATACTGCCTTGATAACCCTTCCGGTGAATTACAAGCATGAGGCTTTGCATATTTTTGCATCAAGTTGATGAACGCAGGGCAGTTTAATTTATTTTATTTTAATTTGTTTTGATTTAAAACGTTTAGTTGCAATTATTTTTCGTTTCAGGTTCCAGCTTCGCCGTCTATTCGAGACAACGTGGGGGATGAGATAGGAGTTCTGGACTTATGGTGCACTTTGAGAGTTGACGTGTCTCTGTTGCCGGCCATACATCGCGCCATGCATACGGTAACTATGCACAACAGTCGAACTACATGAAACAAGAGTAGCTTTCCCTAGCGCAAATATCGAACAAACATGGTTTCTTTCTATAGCTGTTCTGCCCCATTATGGGTTTTATTAATATTAGACCCATAGTTATTTCACCCGGATTTCGGATGCCTCCCGATAGGTGGCCAAAGACCAGCACACCATGGGTTCCTGACGGACGGCGACCTCGTGGTCGACCGAGAAAGCGCTGGCGGGACGACCTAGATGCCTTTGAAGGTAGATGGTGGGAGGAAGCTGAAGATAGAGAGAAATGGAAGTCCTTGGGGGAGGCCTTTGCCCAGCAGTGGGACGATATAGGCTAAATAATTAAAAAGTTATTTCACAGTATTTGTTTGTTATTGGTAGGTATCACAATAAAAAAAAATCTCGAACGACAAATGTTTTTTCTGAGTAGTAGAGCCATCTGTGTGTAGCTCGTCCAGGCAAAGACTACATGCCTTTTTCTTCCGCCGAGCAGCGTTGCTGTGTTTAAGTTTCTATTATATCACGAGACAAGTGCTTGAAAGGAAACTCTTGAGGCGCACTTAAAATCCTTTCACCACACTGTTTAAAAAAGAACTAGTGACTCGACAAGAAGAAGCAGAAAGTGGTTTAAGCATAGGTTGATGATAATGTATGTTTCGCAGCCGTCTCCAGTTAGCTGGAGCGCCCCGAACCCACTGCGCGGCGACCCGTCGACGGTCGTCCAGCGCACCGCGGACGACGTCGCCAGCGAGCGCCTCTACGGAGACTTAGCGCTCCAGGGCTTCAGCCACTCCAGCCAGGGGAACGTCAACAGGACACCGGTAACTAAATTCATAATGACAGCCCTCGTAGAAAACATTTTAATCGGCAATAGTTTTATGAAAAACATTTGTGTGATGAGCATACCTATATTATGTTTGTTCTGTGTTTGAGTGTGATATAGATATGAGATAGATAGATATAGATATGTGATTGAGTGAATAACACCCAGTTATTATATAACATTACCAGCGACCCGCCCCGACTTCGCACGGGTGCACAGTGTTTCATGAATTATTCATATAAACCTTTCTCTTGAATCACTCTATCTATTAAAAAAAAACCGCATATAAATCCGTTGCTTAGTTTTAAAGATCTAAGCATACATAGGGACAGACAGCGGGAAGACAAGTAGGTATCTATTTACAAAAATAAAAGTTGTGATATCAGCTATCTTGTACACATATAACTACTGCGTACTTACATCAACTTAAGGCATACAGCAAATTCCACACCCTTCAAACCGAAACACAGAAACTCGTGAAAGTCTTTATTAGTATTTCGTTTGTTTCAGTCGACAGGCGCTAACCCACAGCTGTACAACTATGGAATGGATTACGAGTACCAAACTAGCATCGCGCGGGAACCCTCGGCTCGCTATGATTTCGATGTAAATATTTCTGCTTACTTTCTTTTCTTTTACTTTTATTGACGACCTGTGTGGCGCAGCGGGCGAGAGCCTGCCTGCGACGCAAGAGGTTGCGGGTTCGATTCCCGCCTTGGAACAAATCTGTGCACGATCTGCAGAAATTTGTTCCGTTGGTCTGGGTGTTGGTGTTTTCTGTGTAAAATAAAAAAATATCTATCTATGTTAGTATAATGAAATATACCTATCAGTTATCTAGTACCCATAGCACAAGCTTTGAGTAGCTTACTTTGGGGCTAGATGGTGCTGTGTGGATTGTCCAGCATTATTTATTTCTTATCGTGGAGTATGCCTTTCAAACAAAATAACGAACGCTACATTGACTTGTCCGTTGGATTTTTTTATATAACTAGCTGATGGAATAAGCAGATGACCCACCTGATTTGAAGTGGTAACCATCACCTATAACAAAGCATTGCCTCGTAAGTCAAGCACGATAGGAACGTGCTCTACGATGCACTGCCCTGCGCCCATCAACTTGAGGCATACTGATGTTAAGCCTCATGTGCCTGCTATTACACCGGCGACCACACTCTTCAAACGGAAACAGCGTTGCTGCTTGGCGGCAGAAAAAGGCGTGGTGGTGGTACTTCCCCGGACGAGCCCTTCACAAAGAGCTCTACACCTAACATTCTTTTATGTTACTTCTATTATCGTTGAGTATGATTTCCAAACCAAATAACGAACATTGTTGACTTGTTCTTTGGAGATGTCGGCACATGCATAAGTTGAAAAAGCATTGACTTCATTCATCGTCCAAAAAAACTATCCGTATGTTTCTTGCCTGGTTCTTTTAGTTTTAGGACCGTATCGTCAGAGAATTTAATTGCAAAAAGACCTCACGACGCGGCCCCTATTTGCGTGGAATTGCTTGTAAAGCGATCCTTGATTGTACTAATAAGTTTGATTTTGACAACTTCTAGATTCACCTAGTTTTAAGATGTTTCACAGTATGAAAAGACAACACCGGAAAGAGGGGGAGGAGTGTGATGACGCGAGTATTTTCCGTAAACACGCTACCTCCACTGTTTCCCGGCGTTCTTTTTGGTTGACGCGACCTATATACCCCTTGTCATGTTATTTAATAAATCCTACACAAAATATTTAACAAAGTCCTGTAACTTGGCCGATGGTAAAGACTGAACGTGCCTCCCCTAAAGCCACACCCTTATTCTTTTCAATAACACCAGACATGATGACTTACTTGGCTAAGCATCTGAGCTAGATATAGATTCTTAACGGATCTATAAATGTCAAGACATTTATTGAAGACATTTCACTTCGTATCACACCCTATTTTTATAATGCTAATCTAATAATACTTGTTTATTAGTTCGCTGCTTAGATACAGTACTCGGTTACTGTTGGATAGCCTGTGGCGCGGTTCTAGTGATGTACCGTGCACTTTACGGTTTTTGTACTATTTATAAGTGCTTTACGGTCACTATAAGGTACCTAATTATGTACATACTCGTATGTGGGATGTATGTATAAGTATGAAGGAGAGAGTTGGGAGTTTTACTACATGTTTGAATCCGAAATGAGGAAATATGTAATACCACGAATTTATCCCATAATAAACATTAGGTTATAGAATTAGCAAGTCGACGCTACCTTCGGACAATTTTCGACTTCTTCTTGTCGTGCCCCTAGTTGCTTTCGAAACAGTGTGGTGATAGGACTTTATGTTTCAAAGCGTCACATGACGCACGTTTTGAAACTTTTTAGATTCTACGACATTCCGGTTTCTTACGATGTTTTCCTTCACCGTATGAGAATACTGACCCTGTGCGCATACATTTTTGAACAGAAAAACTTTGTGCACGAATGGTTTCGAACTCACGACCTTTGGCGAGACCGCTACCACTTCTTTATTGATGCTGATGATACTCGATATAACTGTAGAATGGCATCTCTAATGATCGAAGTAGACGCGCGATCGAAGATTGAACGCTGTCTCGTGCCAAAACGCGATCGGTAACATTGGTGTGGGCGGCAAGTGTCTCCGACACGTTACACTGCGAAACTACTGATTCCTTATTTGTTGTCTTGGTGACATTACACAAGAAAAGCATTCTATTGTCCAACACATACAAAAACATGGTTGGTACTGAAAATAGGTAGCTGGGTAACCTATGCTATGTTCGGCCAATTAAGTCAAAGTCAAAGTTTATTTATTTGCCGAATTACATGCACACATAAGATGGTAAATGTTTATATTGATCAATGTAATTTCACCTGAGCACCGGTGGTCTAGTGGGAGTGACCCCGCCTTCCGATCGTAAGGTCGCAGGTTCGAATCCGGTCGTGCACCAATGGATTTTTCTATCGAAAAATTTATGTGCGCAATGCCAGTGCTCTTAAACGGTGAAGGAAAACATCGTGAGGAAACCAGTTAGTATTCTAACAGCGGCGATGGGCTTGCAACCTGTCACGTATGGAATACTAACTACTGCAAAATGTGGGTATGTGCCAAATGTAATGTTTGGACGTACCTCTGACTACCCGCCTTAGACATCCTCAAAGAATCTTGAATTAGTACCTACTTGGTACTGGGAAATCTGAAGGGATATCTACCGTACCTGGGGATCAAAGTCGTGAAGCTGTTTTTTTCAGTTTCAGTAATTCCACCATACACGAGCATGCAAAATTATTACTTATAAACAAATAAGTCAGAATGAAAATAACAAATTATTTAAAATTAGAAAATGAAATGGCAATAAAAATTACAAAAAAGAAAGAATAACACTAACAGTTATGATTATTATCAGATTAATATACCTACCTAGAAATAATACAAATTCAATAATACAGTAATGGTACCTACTAAATAAAATGTCAAAGAAAGAATTTTAAATTTATATAAATTTGTAGATAAAATGTCAAATAAACCTTAAAGAATAGTTAGCATAAATTAAGAAATAATTGTGTTGGTCAGTAGTTTGTCTCACATAAATTCATTGTTCGTATAGTAACATTTATCAGCTAGAAAAGTTCTTAGCTTCCTCTGAAATATTGGCGTTGTAAGTTCTCTCAAAGCTATCGGAAGTTTGTTAAAGATGAGTGGAGCCATAAAAAAGATACTTTTGCGCATTATTGTGGTCTTGCAGTTACGGACGCAAATTTTATTTTGGTCTCGTCTGTTACGCTGAACGACATCAGACAGCCGATCAAAAAGATCAGGATTGTGCCTAACATACATGGACGTTTCAAAAATATACAGCTAAGGAACCTTTAGGATATTGTACTTATTGAAATATGATTTGCACGAATCTGTTACCTTGAGATTAAACATTGCTCTAATACACCTTTTTTGATGTTTGAAAACTCAGTCAACGTCTGTTGAGTTGCCCCAAAAGATTAAACCGTATCTAATATTAGAAGCAACCAGGCCGTGGTAAGCTGTTAGTAGAGCTTCCTCGTAAGTCCCCCTGGCTCAGTATTTGCTGCACCGTGTGGGCCAACACAGTGCAACACTGTTATTCTGCCAGGTCCTGGGGCGCGTAACGGCATGGACACATAGGTATAGGTACATGTAGAAAAAAATAAAAACATAACAAATACAAAGATTAAACATAAAAAGAGGCTAAAAAAATTAGAATAGAGCTGCAGTCATGATAGTTCGTCGAAAACCCTCATAGACATAAACTGGATAATTATTAACACTACCCATCCACTCAAAATCAAAAAGGTAATTATTCTTCCATCTAATGGATGAATTTAACAGAAGTGGAGCTACTCAGACTGTTCTTCTAGGCTTGCTTCTGTGAAACTGTTCTTTTACGAATGATGAATATCTTGTTCTGTTATAGATTCTACAAAGCCGCTCGAACAAGCCGTACCGACGTCGCAGCTCCCAAACACAGAAGTCTATTCCTGATTCGGTATTAACTACCCCTTTCTCTAAACAAACAAATCTCATTCCTCTAAATTAATGAAACGAGAATGAAGCGAGTTGCAACATGGTTATACTATAGCAAAGCATTAACTCGCAGGTCACGCACGCTAGAAACGTGCCCTACGATGCACAGATTTCTTGATGGACAGTGTTTAACGTCATGTGACTGATTTCACCAACACCCTTAATACTGCTTGGCGGCAATAATGGCATGCAACTGCAATTTTTTACAACATAGAACTTACTAGCTGCGGCCCGCGGTTTCACCCGTGTAGCTTTAAATCCCGGTATTCCCACGGCATAAAAGTATATACGTAAAACCTATAGGCTATTTCAGGCTAATATATCTCTGTGCCAAATTTCATCCAGATCCGTTCAGACGTTCTGGCGTGACTAAGAAAAACATCCAAACCTGTTCATTTATAATATTAATGGTATATTCCAGAATCTCGGCCATAAAGGACAGGTTGGATTTGAAACTGATTGGTCGCCTGTAAGTATGTTAATCATAAATTATTTCTTTAGACACGTAGCTTGAGCTGGCTAGAGTGATCCCCCCTGGCTAGAGTGCCATCAACACGAAGGCTTGAGTTCCTCTGGACGATAGATGATAGTGGTAGTGTGAGTCATCCATAGTCATCCACGAGGATCCGATTTTTTGGTTCCCAGTCAATGCTACGCAGCATCTTTACAGTAGCAATCAGGATTGTCTTTTTCTTGTCATACATTAAATAAGCTAACTTCTAGGACCAGTTACGGCAGGAGTCGAGGATCATAGCCAACGAGGTGGTTAGTTATTTCTTTTTTATATGTTCACTAGCGACCAGCCCGCGCGCCCCTGCTTCGCACGGGTGCACATTGTTTTTCTACTGTATTATACATGTAAACCTTCCTCTTGATTCACTCTATCTATTAAAAAACCGCATCCAAATCCGTTGCGTAGTTTTAAAGATTTAAGCATACATAGGGACATAAGGACATAGGGACATAGGGACAGAAAAAAGCGACTTTGTTTTATACTATGTAGTGAAGTAAGTTGCTGCATGAGGTCAAAATGTGAAAAGTACGCGAAATGAGCCTCTTAAAATCTTTTCACCACACTACTTTAAGTAAAGCACGCATATCGTGAAGCGTTATTTATTTTCAGCCAGTAACTATAAGATCCACGGATGATTTGAAGCAAGCATTAGATGTGAGTATTTTTACTTATTTTACTATAAAACCCATAAGAAACAATTTAATAGGCACACGATTATAGCGTATTCTATACACAAGCTAGTGGTTCTAGGGGTTTTTATAGTACGCCTGCCTTTTAAGCATCGTGTCGAATTAAAAACTGCAAGTCAAAGTCTAAAGGTATTTCAATAAAATCACAAGGATCATGAAACGTTATAGTCAGTCAAGTCAGTCAGTCAGTCAGTCAGGTAGTGCCAGTTCCACGCGACAAAAGTCTAGAAGAACAGGCAACAAACTTAAGGCTTGGTTTCTAGCGCTTTTGAGGATATACCGCACATACTAAATGTTTCGTCAGCCGCCGACTGAAAGCAGGAGCATAATTCCTTTAAGTCCAACATGATGAAAAAAATACTTTAATTGAACATTTGGTTATTTCAGAGAAGCGTGCAACAAAACTATGCAACAAGTATGCCAAAAATGGATGAAGTAAGAATTTTTTTATTTATTAACTAGGTATAGCTTCCAACTGCTTGCGCATAAAAGTAGAAATTAGTCCGAGCAGTTATAGCGTGGTCATCTTTTTCGTTAAAAAAAAATATTTCATGGAATATGACTACAACTACCGTGCTCCTCAATAATAATTATTGGAAAATAACTGTCTACTTCGTGATTAGATTTATCTACATTTTGTTGCGGGTTCGATTCCCGCCTCGGAACAAATTTGTGTACGATCTGCAGTTTTTTTTTCCGTTCGTCTGGGTGTTTTCTATGTATAATAAAAAATATCAATCTATGTGAGCATATAATGTATTAAATATATCAGTTATCTAGTACCGATAACACAAGCTTTGTGTAGCTTACTTTGGGGCTTGATGGTGCTGTGTGGATTGTCCAGCATTATTTATTTATTCGGTAGGCGTAACGTAAAAAAAATATAAAAATGTATTAAAAGAATATATGAGATTGTTCATTTAGAATGAGGAATCAATTATCTTAGAATTCCGTTACTACAGTAGTCTTCGATCTTATTATTTGCTTACGATTTTATATCCAACGAACATTTGCAGGATGCTTCTCATGCACACTCAAGTATCGGATCTGTGGTGAGTTGATAATAAGTTTATTGTCTTACTTATTTATGGGTTTAGGTTTAATGTTCTGTGTATTATAAAAAAAATTGCTTTCAGAAAAGTTTGGCGGCACGACATCAGTTATCGAAGCTTCGTTGGTCCAAGAATAAAATGGTAATTCATCTCACTCGTTCACTTTTATATTATTTGCGACGCCGACGCGAGACGACACTAAAATCCTACTAATATTATAAACGTGAAAGTTTGTAAGTATGGATGGATGGATAGATGATCATAATCATAAATTATTTATTTGCGTCAGTGGTGTAGGTACATAAGGATGACAATCATATTAAATTGGTAGCACTCATTCCCCACAGCTGGGATGCGAATAGAAGATGTGGCTTTAAACATTAAAAAAAATCACAGTAATAATAAAAAACAATAGCAATTAAATGTCAAATCAAATATTAATCTAAATATATAAAATTCTCGTGTCACAGTTTTCGTTGCCATACTCCTCCGAAACGGCTTGACCGATTTTGATGAAATTTTTTGTGCTTATCCGGTATCTATGAGAATCGGCCAACATCTATTTTTCATCCCCCTAAATGTTAGGGGTAGTCCACCCCTAAATTTTTTTTTAGACAAAATTTTTAATTTCTATTTTTTTATGATAGAACATACAAAAATACATACAATCCTCAATTTTCACCCTTCTACGATCAACCCTTATTTTTTAATAGATATTTTAGTAATTTAATTTATATGTCAAAACAACTTTTGCCGGGTCAGCTAGTATGATAATAATAATATGATGGGTGGATGTTTGTTACTCTTTCACGCCGAAACGGCTGAACGGATCTGAATGAAACTTGGCAGAGAGATACATTGTAGTCTGGAATAACACATAGGCTACTTTTTATCCCGTGGGAATACCGGGATTTAAATTTGCGCGGGTGAAACGGCGGGGCGCAACTAGTTGTTCATAAATCGGACAATTTCATAGTTAGACTATTGTCGTAGAAACCAACTCATATTATAAAGTAGAAACAAGATGAAGTCATAGTGTTTTTTATATTATTTTTTTGGTATTGTTACCAGAGCAGGGAACGCGTCGACAGTTTACAAGAGTTGCTAAAAAAAGGAAAAGGATCTTCCAGTAAGTTTTATTATGATATAAAAGATGACATGAGTATGAAAGGAGTGACTGCTGAGATGACGGCTGATAGAGGAGAGTGGAGAGCAAACACCTGTTGTGCCGACCCCACATGAAGTGGGATAAGGGCTATGGAAAGTGATGATGAATGATGATGATGAAAAGGTATCTATTTAATGAAATAAAAATGATAACTTAAAAAATCACTTTAATAATACGTCTTAAAGCTATGAGAATTTAGGTGCCAGTTCAGACCAAGCCTAGCCTGCCAGTAATTGAAAATAACCGAAGTTCCTTAAATTTGTCCCTTCCCCCACCGCTCTGCGTTAGTGTAAACTAACCCTTATACTCCTTCCTCTTAGTTTAAAATACATTAAGCTCTTCTTAAATCTAAGAGCTTAGCTGTTATCGGGGTTCTGATGCAGTTTCCTCAAATTGTGTTTCCAATGCGGCCCCCTTGGACCCTTATACGACATGACATAGTGTAATGTTTAGTAAATAGATCTAGTTTTGACATTTTATTAGTATTATATGACATTTTATTGTAGCTTTACTATGATTTTAGAATTTTATATAATTTTATTTTTAACTCGCTCTCGCTCAAAATTTTAATTTGCACGCTGTCTGTCTCCTGTAATTATTGTAACATTTAGCATGGTTCACTTTCTTTATTTTTAATTTGTTTGAATGTAATTGATGTATACGATGTTGGAGATTCTAAATAAATAAATAAATAGACAGCTGCCTTTCTTGTTTTTTGGATTTGAATCAAGAACGTAGAAGATCTATTTAGGCATACCCTGTATATTAAAAAGGAATAAAAAAAGGATAACCGCCAAACTAGAACTAGTAGAGTAGATTATTATTATTTGATCTTGTTTGTTAGTGTAGGTTATTATAGTATGTTTGTGGGTCAAAATAAATATGTTTTCATTCTTTCTTTCTTATTAGTGGGGTTTTCAAGCTTACCAGCAGCCAGCATAGAGGGGTTTGTCAGAGACGAAGATAGTGACCGGGGCTCGTCAAGAATTAACAAAGTTAACAAATATATGGGTAAATCTACTTGTATTCATAAATACTGTTGTTTAATATAAATGAGTCTAGTATTTCACCTTTATACATTTGGTGTAAATCCACACAAATAATATGATAAAGAGGAAAACTTTGTATGTTTGTATGTTTCGAATAGGCTCAAAAACTACTAGTGAATGTTTATTTTTCATGCAGAGGATTTTTGTAATAAAGGAGGGTATTCTCCAAAAATAATACTATCCTTGTATGTTGTAGCCCTTAAGGGTAGAGTTGTAGCCACCTAACTTACGTTTCTAGAATTCAGGAAACTAATATATTTTTAACAGATACCTGGTATATTATATGTCTGTCTATGTCTATACTTCAGGGTTACCGGGATTAAATAAAATCGTTGAGGCAACAAAGAAATCTGTCAAAATTACTGACGTGCCGTCTCGCTCAGAGCCAGAGAAGGTATGTACTAGTTAAAACTTATTCATCTCCCTACTTCCTATTAATTTATGAGTGCGAAAGTTATGATGTTCGCATGTTTGTGCCTCTCTCTATCGCCATCACCACTGAATCGATTGGGATGCGACTTTAAGTAGTAGTAGTTCTTAAACGAACTCGATAGTTTGCCTTAGAAATTAATCATTAAAGTTATCAGTTAGCTATTAAATAGTCTATAAACGTTTTTTATACTGCTTACTAAGAACAAGCATATGACCCATCTGATCTTATATAAGAGCTCGTCTCGTCTTAGCAAAGGGCTCGTCCTTGGACGAGCCCTTTGCTAAGAGCTCTACTACTCTTGGGGCTAGCACAAACCCGCGGAGGCGCGGCGCAGATTCATTTTCCATTGTAAAACTATTATCGACATTGTTCGCGTTGAAATAATATCGAAAATCAATTAACACAATAATTCCTGAGAGCATCGAAGCGACTACGCGCGCAGGAACGCGATTTTCGATTTTATTTCAACGCACACGATGTCGATCATAGTTTGACAGTGAAAAAATACTCTTCGCCGCGGCTCCGCTGGTGTGTGCTGGGCCGTTTAACCGCAAAAAGGTGTGCTGGTAGCACTTCTTTAGCCGCTGACAAGCCTTTGAGCGCCACCTAATATAGTTGTCATGTTTATGAGTGCCGCCGTTTGAAACCCGACCCGCTTTTTTGTAATCAATCGTCTCAAGTGCTTAACTCGAATGACAAAGGGACCAAATGAGTGAAGTTTAAGGCAATGGTAGTTAAATAATTAAGGTCTCCGTTACGTAAACAATGAATAACAGGTATAAAATGAATAAAAGGAAAAAAATAAAACTTGTCCTCACTTGAGGGTGTGACTTTGGAAAAAATGGTATCAAGACGGGCCCTTCACAAGCAGTTCCCTGCTTGTAGCAACGCAGTGCGGAGTCGGACGAGCCGAGCGAACAGAGCATTGACGTCACGGTGCTCTGGCTGGCTCTGAACGAGGAATGTGAGGCGATGGTCAACCCGAAGATACAGCGGCTGTACGTCGCATACAGCTTCCTCGGGAGACGAGGGGCTGATCTGGAGACGCCGTACAGTCTGCCCAAGCCGAAACACTACGCTGATAAGTGCTACTTCAATTTCAAAAAAAGTAAGTTGGATCTAAAGACAAGAATAACATTCACACTTTATTTCAATAAAAATCAGCTGGTTTCTAAAATAGAGGAGTTGCTTAGGGGGTCAATGGTACTGCAAATTGATGTCAACCGGTATCATCATAATGTGTCGTCCTTCTAGGTAAGGTTTTCTAAACTACCTCGTCGAACTAACTCTTAGATTACCTCCTCATCGTCATCACCTGTCCACTGCATCAACTCCAGGAAGAACGATTTCGAGCCTTTCCCATCAGCCGACTTTTATTATGTCTACCACAATTGCTTTTGGCCACAAAATAAACTAACGATGTGCGGACAGGAAGATGGTCTACCTGATCGTTAACTTTAAAAAAGCATTATCTCGCCCTCTCATGCAAGTCACGCACGATTTGATCGTGGCCAGAGTCTATCATCTTGAGACGTACAGGCAAGCCTCATATACCTGCAGTTTCACCAGCATCCATCTCCCCCCTCATCATACGAAACCGAAATTAACATGGTAGCAGTACTTCCTCGGACAAGCCCTTCACAAAGAGTTGTACTGTCAAATACACCTGATTCGAATTAAGTTGATCCGTTTAGGCAGTACTTCCACAGACGAGTCCTCCACCAAGAGCTGCTGCTATCAAATACACCTGCGGCCCGATCACGCTTATGTCTGGCTATCGAGATGGCTTTCAGTTTGACATTTGATTCCCATGGTGTTAATAGCAATATAAGGATGGATGGGAATCAAATCTCAAATTGAAAGTCATCTCGATAGCCAGACATTAGCGTAATCAGGCCGCTGATTCGAATTAAGTTGATCCGTTTGGTGTAGCGTTTCACCTGCACGAGAGCGACCTGCCTCTGCTGGGCCACATGTCGCGGTGCCGCGCCAGCAGCGGCGCCACCCCCGACTCTCGCGACTGCATCGTCTTCTCGCTGGTCAGCGAACCGCCGGAGGATCCTCTGGGACTCTCCTCCTGCGAGGATATCGGGTGAGTTACACGTATTATCAGTGCTACATATAAAAAACACAAAAGCAGTGTCTTCCTCTTAAATAGAGACAGTAAAGTGTTAATGGACACATTCTTCGTTAAGTTAAGCTAAAAATTGAGGTCATTGTAAAATTACTCATTAGGCCGCTATTGTGGCTAGATTGTAATATAAGTAGAGTACTTTATAAAATATTGTAAAGTACGCTATTAATAAAAAAATATTTTATTTATTTATTATTTAATTAATTAAATAAATAAATAAATAAATAATGCTGGGCAATCCACACAGCACTATCTAGCCCCAAAGTAAGCTATTCAAAGCTTGTGTTATGGGTACTAGATAACTGATATATTTAATACATAATATACTTACATAGATAGATATTTTTTATTATACATAGAAAACACCCAGACCATCGGAACAAATTTCTGCAGATCGTACACAAATTTGTTCCAAGGCGGGAATCGAACCCGCAACCTCTTGCGTCGCAGGCAAGCCCTCGCCCGCTGCGCCACAGAGGTGGTCAATTGTTTTACTAGTGTTATTTTGAGTTGTGTTGCGTAATTTCCGTGGTATTTTAACCAACATACTTGAGGTTTGCACAAAGTGTAAACATTTGGAATGAAAGTGTAATATGTGATATCGTGATCTGACCGAAAATGTTTTAAAGGAACCGCCACCATTTTCATCAAAACATATGACTGACTAGACTAAAAAGTTATAAACGATAAAAATCACTTGTCATTGGCAAGATACGGACAGGAGCCATAAACAAAAAAGAAGAAGATGAAAAGAGAGGATGTTGATCAGGTTGTTTGTTCCGTCAGGTACGCATACCTGTACCTAGGCGACGTGTTGGCATACAGCGGCGGCAGCGGCGGCTACACCGAAGTGCTCGGGGTGAAGGGCGTGCGCGGCGGCGTCTGCGGCGTGCTGGCCGTGCGAGTGGACCAGCTGCCGGTGCTGCGCCGCTGTCTGTCCCTCTCGCACTCGCACCGCGACGCGGACGCCGGCGGCGGCGCCTCTCCCTCGCACCTGGCGCAGTCCAGCGCGCTGCCCATGTTCCAGGTACTGTGTGACGTCACGATCGCAGCTTTGAAAACGAGCGCTGCTCACTCATGAAGCAAACGGCGAATATCGACTGGTTTGTGACGTAATACCTGTGCACTTAAACCTCTCGCCGTCCTTAAAGGTACTGACACACGTGCTCAAAAATAAGCATGCTTATTTTGAGCATGCTCAACCGACGTACGACCAAATACCTAAGCATGCTTATTTACTGGCACGACCTGTTCACACGAGCTTTTTATTGAGAATGGCTCAAAAATAAGCACATGTGTCGTTACCGTCAATTTCTTAATACTATAAAAAAGTTGGCTGAAGGTTTTGTGATAAAATGTTATATATTTTATCTCAAACTTCCCCCTTTTGTCTAAGTCAATCGCCCTTTTTCACACTGAAATTCATAGATTTACCCTTTCATTGGGTATGTTTACTCTTCCGTCCGTAGTTATACCTAGCTAGTACTAATTCTTCCGAAGGCTTGTTTCATCGCCCTGAAAATCCCATTTTTTGTTTCAGATCGAATGACAATATCTGCAACGATCTACTCCTAAATTAGAACATAAATTATCTGTTATCAAATTGTTCAATAATATAATCACCAGTGGCTACATATTTTGGCTATAGTTTTATTAGTAAACAATAGATAGCGGCAATTTTATCTAGGCGTTGTTGTAATTTACATAATATCTATAAAGAATATTGCTGCTACACACTCGATCAGTCATATTGAACCGATAAATCTCTTTAGACCTAACCAGAACTGTACTCGAAATAAAACGTGGATGCATGCCTTGAACCATTCTGATACTGGATGACAGAGTAAATTGAAATACAGCTTTTACACTTTAGAAATGTGTTTTTTTTAATTACTTACGAATAAACTTGGAAACTCTACCAAAGAGACTCTACCTCTAAAAAATTTGGTTCAAAAATTGATTGGAGCTATATTTTGTTCATACTCAGATGAATCTTGCAATTATATTGGCTACACGTCTCGGCTGACTTGTTTGCGGTTGTGATTTCTATTTCTACCCGGTATAAACATTTATGCAATGGAACAATGATCAATCTATCTCTGAAGTAATATGTTATCCGATTCCTTTAAAATTATGAGCATTCTATCTAGTAGCTCCCTGCGGTTTCACCCGCGTAGTTCTAAATCCCGGTATTCCCACAGGATAATAAGTAACCTTTGTGTTATTCCAGACTATAATATATATCTGTGCCAATTTTAATCAAGATACGTTCAGCCGTTCTGGAGTTATAAGAGTAACAAACATCCATCCATCCATCCATCCATCCATCCATCTATCCATCCATCCATCCATCCATCCATCCATCCATCCATCCATCCATCTATCCGTCCATCCATCCATCCATCCAGCCATCTATCCATTCCTCACTCACAAACTTTCCCATTTATAATATATTTTTTTTTTATTTAAACGCACAAAACACATTACAACCAAGAAAAAACTAAAACTAAAATATTACAACTGATCTGGATTGTATCGTAAATATATGTGCATGCAGCACATATATTTTATTTTACAGCATAATATTAGTAGGATTATGAGCTGCTAATGCAACAGCATGAAGCATGAACCAGAGTATGTGAATAGTTAACAAATAATAATTTTCTGAAGCTTTCTCTTCCTTACTCTCCTTAACCATACCGTTCTTTATCAACGAGAAAAAGATCTAAAAAAGATTGGCTAGCGAACAGATCAACCTTCCCAAATCACTTGTCCGCTAGCTAGAAGCTCCTTTTCGCATTCCTAGCAGTCATAGTACTGTTCCGACGGCGTCGGGCGACGCACGCCCGCTCGAAATATCCGCGATAGATTTCGTAATCTCCGATCGGTAAAAGTGCCCTCACCCCATGTGTACATAACATCCCCTCACGCGCATTCTACATCAAACCAGTGTTGTGAATATGTGGCGGAATATAAATCACTGAAACAATATCTAAAACAACACATACAAATATATAAAACATATAAAACGCGCATACGCTTCATAAAAAACACGATTTTTTATATCTAAATGTAAAAATAAATAGTTTTCTACAACTACACACATATTTTTAAAGTTTACGGAGTCATTTACATAAACACTTGTTGACACATTCGTCTTGAATTATACACAGATGTTTTTACGTTCAAAGAATTTAGATAATGTTTGTTTGAGAATCTCGAACTTTCATTAACATAATCAAAGAAGTGATGAGACATTTAGAGCAACATCGTCTGTTGGCATCGATACTGTTAGTTGATTACTAATTTGAAAGAAATGTTTCCGATCAATAAATTGGAATTAGGCGGGAGACTGGCATTGAAAAATAATCGGATATTCAATTTAATTGTCTTCTCATTAGAATCGGTCTAATAGCTGTCCAATAACCATCAAACGAATGTCCTGTGAACAGTTATTGCATAAACTCTTGTCTAGTAAAGATTAATCGGTCAATCAGTCCACTGCATTGGCGCTAAGCGTCCTTGCCCCACTGACGTGCCAACTCGCGGACGCATTTAGCCCGGCCTACCGGGCTGTACTGAACTTTCTTCAACATCTATCAATCAATTACAAACCTTACTACCTACTGATAAGAATACTAATTAATCTACCCTCTTTTTATCTAACGAGTCTTCGAATAGGACAGTGTAAGCGGTTGTGGATCTTAATGCGTTGCGTTAAGGGTGTTGGTGTGAATGAACGAGTGGAAGGAACGCGGTCTCGATCGGTGTTCTCAGTGACATTTGGACAGCAATACTTTCGTTTGCGTGTACTTTTTCATCTGTCAGGGGATTGGCATCACTGAATTATTGCTACAGTTGTGAAACTGGTTTTTTCTCATTAATGATTTTAAATACCATATTTCTCAGATCTTGTTATGTTTTGTTTACAATTTTTTTAACAACATTGCATTGTATATTTTATGAGGTCAACCGAGTCTATCGAAATAATTCAATGTACCAGCATTGCTAGCGTCTACTTCTCTCTTCACACGAATACTTACGAATTAATGTTATACATTACCCCTCGCTGTGACAGCACATGATTCACTTTCTATTTATCCCCGGCGATGCACTGCTCGTTGACATTTCCATATGGTATACTGGGCTCAAAATATTTATTTGAAAATACCGTTACCAAAAAAATAGGTACTTGACGAACCGAAGCTTGGTTACGCATGACGTGTATTATCTTTGTCAATACATTATTCTGAACTTGATGTATCGTTATCATTGTTGGCTTGCAGGTTTTGATTACAAATATGTTTGTAGTAGATATTTCAATTTATTTATTTAGTGAACATGAAACAGAGGTAACAATATCAATAGAGAATACTGAAAACTGCATAAGTAAAACTTGTGTCGCAGTTTCCAGCACCCAACCTTCGGCAAAGAGGAGATAGGCGTTCACAATTAAACTAGGTAGGTATTAAACAAAAAAGAACTAAACCAAAAGCTAGAAAAAAATGATATATTTTAAAACTAATGTTTAGGTACCTACTCGTTTTTTTGTTCCGTGATGCAAAACATAAAAACAGAAAATTCCATCATTTTGGGTTTATCTGAACTAGCATCTCGGATTTCTACATCAGATATATACTCTACATAATTTTATTAAGTCAGCTTAAAAGCTCTCGTTTCTCATCAGCCAAATTGACACGTCAAGCTATCCCGCTACTTAAAATTGAGAGAAAAGGCTACAAAGATACATCTAGCCTTGTCCGTCAGTCACCGGCATTACAAGACAAGAATTCGCGGATTAGTATCAGACACTGTGACTAATGCCATCCCATACTGAACTCCTATTTAGTGAAACGCGACGCAAAACGTAGGCGTCGCTAATTATAGCAGCTATTTCAAGTTCACATTGATAATATGTACTCTGCGGTAAATGTGGGCATTTGAATGTCCAGTTTAAATTCGTTACTTTGAGATTTACGAGAGCTTCCGCCCGCGGTTTCCTCTGTGTTGTTTCTGCGCTGAAAGTACAAGTAGCTTAATGTTTTTTGATCGAGCTATTGCGTTTTATTCAAATCTATCTTCCCGTTACAGCTTGTAATAGAATATAATCAGATTATACATATACGTAGTAAGCGCTTTTGAGATGACCTTACCTGGAAGATTTGTAAAACATTTAAATTTGTCCCTTCTTAAATAATAAATATTATTATTTGAATAATAATCCTACTAATATTATAAATGCGAAAGCTTATAAGTATGGATGGATGGATTGGTGTTTGTTACTCTATAACTCCAGAACGGGTGAACGGGTCTTGGTGAAAAGTGGCACACAGAATGTTATAGTCTGGAATAACACATAGGCTATTTTTTATCCCGTGGGAATACTAGGATTTAAAACTACGCGGGTGAAACCGCGGGGCGCCACTAGTATAATTATTCATAATATTACAGCAAAACACAGTAAAATATACTTAAAATTATACTATTAACATCAGACAGACATAATATATTCTGCAGAGCCAATATACAAAAGTAGAATCATTAGTCCACTCACTAGGCTGTATCATAGGCATGTTTCATCCCGAAATGATTCCAAGGCTGTTTCGGGCTGCTGCGCGCTGGTTTTATGGCTTACGTCCGGAATGTCGTGTCGCAGACATCATATCCGTTCTAGAATGCGCTTGACGCATTTCTATGACAAGTAGGCTAACGGATAGACAAATATCTGAACTGATAAATGGTTAGGTAAGATGTTATGAGAGGCAGAATGGCATGGAATAAATGGTTTGGAACAGAGGAGATTGACGAAACACGTGAAAGCACGTTAGCATGAAAAAAATGGACTATTGATAGGGGAAGGCTTTGGCGTGTATACAGGGTTACAGGAAAAATCGTGCTAGATCCGTTAAGGGCGTGGAGTACCCATCATTTCTGACTTATTTCACTATGAAACACCCTACCCTAAACATAACCCTTTTCAAGCAATTCGACTTTTAATTTTTTTATTGAAAATTTTGTGCACCTTAATTATTATTATTATTGCATTTTTACATGTGTAATAAGATGCTTTAGGATGTCAATCATTAAAATAGTGCATAAGTTAATTGAATAGACCGTAGTAGACAAGTGAAAGTTAAGAAATAAGAAAAAATACTAGAAAGTTTATTTTTCTCTAAGGGATATCTAAAAAAAATATTATGGCAATTGTTTGTGAAATAAGTCAGAAATGATGGGTACTCCACGTCCTTAACGGATCTAGCACGATTTTTCCTGTAACCCTGTATATCATTTAAATGGTGCAGAAGGGCTCACACTACTAAAATTCAATTGATTCATCTATGATAATAACAACGTTCGAAGAAGTCGCTATGGGTGATCTTGGATAGATTCTATACTTAAACGAGTAGTAAGCATTAATACATTACATTTCCGATGACAGTTTGACGGATAAGCAGGTAATTAGTTATCGTAGCAGAAGTGTCACATTATTCATTTAAATGATCATCTCGAGTCACCTGTAGAGGCCGTATAAATCCCCGACGGTTTATCGCCGCAATCTCTGCAGGTTATTAACTGGTTCAGGTATCGCCATTTGGCATGGAGAGTTGGCTCCAAGACTAGCTCGCGGATATTCCTCTGAAGGTGGATTATTTTGACGTTGGTACGTGTATTTCAGTTTTGTCTACGATTATTCGTCAAATGTCATGCTGTTTATAAGTGCATTTTATACGGATATTTCCTGGTTGCTTGAATCTGGATGGTATTTTTAGATCTTCTCATCGTGATTTCGCGTACAAATAAAATAAAATGTTTTTAGTAATGTACCTTATTGAAGGTTGATTCACAATTGTTAGATTTCATTGGCCCGGAATGTTATGGGAGTGAAATACATAATAGTTTATGTCAGGATGTTACAAAATGAAAATCCGTGGTCCCTACCCTGTGGGAAACAAGCCCTGTTTAAAGTAGTTTGTGAATATTTACTCTTGACAAGCAACTCTACTTCTCTTCGTGCTATTTATCTATATATTCTTAAACGACTTATCGGTCAATCGCTGACTGACAACAACTGCACAGCCTGCAATGCGAGAAGAACTTTTCAAAGAGTGTAGTTTCTCATTAGAAAAATTTGCACTCAAAATGTTGAGAAACGTGCTTGTGAAAACTTTTGCAAATAAAGTCACGGGATTTTATTGGTACCTGTGTAATGTTTATCACATTATCATTGCATAGTTGCGCGCGGCGTCGCGGTATTATGCCAAATTGGTACTAATCTTAGCCCGTGAATCAGACAGTCGCCTTGGGATACGAAATGTTATTCCTATTATGTAAAATATTCCATTCAGGAAACGAGGCGACTTATTTATAATCTGATTGATCATGTGTTGTTTACCAAGGCTGAATGGTATAGTTGGATACAAATAAAGAACATAATATTATCAGCGAAATATTTGTTTTCAAAATCAAATCAAAACGTTTATTTGCAACTAATTAAACAAACGGTATAACAATAGGTTGAAAAGTTTATTTGCAACTAATTAAACAAACGGTATAACAATAGGTTGAAAATAAACTCCAAACTAATAAACGAAAACACAAGCAATAAATATAAATAAGACAGTTGCAAACTGGTCCCAACTCAGCATCAAGTTGCAATGACTTGCGCTGGTCTTCCGTTGGGACCGTTGAGGATCAAGTAAATAAAATAAGAAAAGTGGACGTGACTACTGATTACATACTAATTACATAAAAATAAAAATTTCAAATTACATAAAAATAAAAATACAGAATTTGGAGAATTTACACAACAAGCAAGCTCTTGCTTCAGTAGAAAACAAATTTCATTAGGTTTAGATATTTGATAACAAAAATGTAAAATATTTCCCTATTCAATTTTACTAAATTAACATATTCAGTAAAACATTTTTGTAGTTTAACTGGTACAAGTTTCGTAGCTTAGCTGCATTATGTTTCGTAGCCTTCTCGTAGCTACACCTCGTTTCGTAGCTTAGCTACACCGAGATTCGTAGCATAGCTACGCAGAGTTTTGAGAGACCACAAATTAACTTATTTAAATTGTGTGGTTATGGTTTTGATACCCTGGTAGTTTTATTCTGGTATCAGTATCGGACTATCTGCTACACACGGTTTCGCTCCCGTATAGTACTGATTGCTAACATTCCATTAAAAGGTTTATTGAAATCTTTGAGGTTTTCTACTCCGTTACCGATAGTTCTTCGTGATAAAAAGTAACTTATATACTAATCCACGTAACTAACTATTATTGCTTCAAGTTTCATTGCGTATGATCAGTACCTATAGTTAAGGCGTGATTGAGGCCCAAACATAAAGATCGTAGATTTCGCATTTGTATATTAACTAGCGACCCGCCCGCGCGCCCCTGCTTCGCACGGGTGCACATATCATGCATGTATTATACATATAAACCTTCCTCTTGAATCACTCTATCTATTAAAAAAACCGCATCAAAATCCGTTGCGTAGTTTTAAAGATTTAAGCATACAAAGGGACATGATGACATATGGACAGAGAAAGCGACTTTATTTTATACTATGTAGTGAAGTGGGAAGTATAACGTGGGATAGTCAACGGAGTGGCATACATCGTATGTTTGTGGTTTCTCAATGCAAATTTATAACTCCAAGCATGAATGACATGGCTTTTAATACACCGCTCGGCTAATGCAGCTATTACGGCTGATTGCTTAATATCCATGAGCTCATTTGTAATCAAGTGCTTCAAATAAAATCGAGTTCAATAATCTCATTTGTAAAAAACATCTCTCGGTGCGTTCGGATGAGACTTTTACTTGCGTCATCGCGAATTTATGAACGCACGCGATAATAACTGGGAATTGAATTAATAAATGAGCAGGATTTAGACTGAATATTATGAAAAGACTGGAGCGTGAATGTTTTGTGTGTCTAGAGTGTTTTATACTTTACGTAACATTTCAACCAATATTTATTTAAACATGCCTATATTCTGTCATGTTTATTAATTGTAGAAATATTGATAAATATTCACAATACAATCTCTACCGGCCACAATGAGAAATTGTCATAATCCCCACCGGCGAGTATAAAAATGATAGTGGGGAAAACGCCATTTTTATTTTTATTTTTTTTAGTTGTCCTAATCCCCACTGGTGGTGATAACTTAGTGGGTATTACGACTGTAAGCTAGTACAAAGAATAATTTTATCATCTAAACGTAGCCATATCTTAAAAAACGAATGAAAAAAGTTACCTCCTTACTACACCAACACAGACATTCTAACTAGCTTTCACATCTCTATTTTCTGTGATTAAAATAATTACTCTATAATATTGCGATGACTAAACGCAACAACATCTTCAGAAACCGATAAATAAAACGAAACCGATTGGCTGAAAAACACTTCAAGAACAAGTCCTACCAAAAGTGATACTAAACAGGACATAACCAAGTGAACAGTGATTCAAAAGTGTTAGTGCTGTGATTTACACTACATCACACACAAACAAACACAATGGTCACTACACACACAGACATGTTGACTCCGGACGCTATAGGTCAGTTACTAAAACATACGGGCAGTGATAAAAATCTATTTCTACAAGTACCTATCTGTCTTATTTTAATATTTAGCCCTTATTTCATGTTCCCCGGTATTTTAGAATTATTATATCTTTGTGATTTCCTTTAAGTGAACTAAACACTATAAAATTAATAATGCATTGAAAAAACGAAACGATGTAGAATCGAAAATCTTGAAATACGGGGCTTAGACTAAAGTCACCCTTCTTACCCCCGGTTTCTTAAAGCTCGATCAACACTAATCGGCTGTCAAGTCACTTGCTATTTTAGCTTTTTCTTCAAATTAGAAAGAGATAGCAAGTGACTTGACAGCCGATTAGTGTTGATCGACGTTTCAGAAACCGGGGGTAAGTCTTCCAGAACAAAATACCAGCAGGTATAGGTAGGTATTTTGTCTCATACTGTGCCAGAGTAGTTGCCGCCTCGCTGGATGCGCAGTGTCACTTAAAATGACGATTCTTCGTCAATAATTTTTCACGATAGATACTTTTCTAACTTGCCCTTTAAAAATAGATTTTTGTCACTAAGTTCGTACGACACATTTGGCATGCATCTATAATTGGTTATACTATAAATACTATGAATTATAACAATTTTACTAAATTTCTACAGAACGCAGACCGTCACTTACACAATATTTTAACAAACTACAAATACTTAACACTCTTACACTGACACTTTAAGGGATCACAAATACAAGACCCTTCGTAGATAGGCTACACACTAAAATACCTTACAAGAAGTAGACACCTAAAATAAATTAGATTGCAAACTAAAATTCTACTATCATAAACAAATCTCTTTAAAAACGAAACTAGAAAACCTATCCAACTCCGCCGTAGAATTTAGTTCAATGGTAGAAGCTTTCACTGTGGATTTCGTAGTGCAGTAAATACTAACTAGAATCCTATTCATCTTTCACCATAACCATTATATAACAATATATATAAGTTTAGTCGCATAGGTGGTCTTCATAATATTTTATGTCCACTTCTGGTGCATCTTTCATTACCGTAACATCTTAGCTGGCAAAGCAAGCAGACGTAAATACAAAAGAAAACACAATCTACCAAATGTACGCGCTCTCTTTTGCGCTTGAACAGCTTAAAAATACAGTAACTCGTTAATGAAAAGTTTTAGCAGTTTTTAAATTAGATATCGCGTTGTATAAATTCGCGAGTAATCTTTGGCGAACGCCTCGCCTGATTGTTCTTAGCACATCTCAATCATCGACCCCATTACTTACATTCGCTGATACCTTTGTTCATTGCTCATCCGAAGATGATTTGACGACAGTTTTCGTGTCAAATCGTCTTATTTCTCTCATTCTAACCATTTCCAAGGCTTACTAGTTGCTAGCGTAAAGCTGTGTTGCGAAGTAGTGGAAAGTTTGGTGTGTGGTGCGGCGGTGATAGATTCGCGAGTGGTCCCTGTGTGCAGAGTTCGGCGAGTGGCTGAGCCGCGTCGCAGTGCCGGCGTTGGTGCGAACCCGACGCCGCTCCAGCGAGCGACGCGCCCGCGCCCGCACGCTGCAAATCAACATGGACGTGAGTATACCGTTCTGTTACATTACTACATACAGATTTCAGTGTTTCTAGTATAGTGAAATGCGCCTCGCTTCGCCTAGGTTTAGTGCAGCATTTAAGCTGAGACGTGACCTTTTTGCCCCGCACAACGGTAGGTAGGTTCTTTATTAGTGTAGGTTATAATTTTATTTTCTGTTAGTTTTAAGTAAGTACCTACTTGTGTTTGTGGGACGAAATAAATATGTTTTCTTTCTTTCTTTCTTTCTTTCTCTATAGTCTTCTTCTAAGAGAAATGCAAGTTTTATGACAGCACAGCAGTTCATTTGGTAGTAGTAGTAGCTCTGGCTTCTGCGCCGAAGGTCGTGGGTTCGATTCCCACCGAGAACAAGCATAAGTGTAATGAGCGTAGATGTTTGTTCTCTGTCGGTCTATATAATATTATGAGTACGTATTTACGAAATAAAGTTCCATTGCCAAATAAAATTGGGAACCCCTGCTATAGTCCATTCATATACATTCTCTTTTCTACTAAAATCAATAGTAGAATGCGTTTTGGCTACCAGATACAGTCGCTGTTAATCCCGTTAAAGGTTCTCATTAAATATGCACACTAAATCCTTCACCGGTTATTTATGATGATAAATTTTATTGTTAAAATTGTCAGGTGTGATTCTAAATCATAATATTGTTGAGAGCTATCAGGCGAGCTAAGCCAGCTGTGCTTATTTTTACCCGAGTGCCGAAAGAAGTTTATGTTTATCAATCGTTCGACGAATATGAAACATCTGACCGATAATTAAGTTATGAAATTGCGATACTGAATTATTTTACATTGTTGGTATCTATGTCGTGGAGTTTTATGATACGATACCTTAAAGCTGCGTGAATTTAGGTACTAGTTTCACGTGACGTTCATACGGCATGGTACAGATGAAATAATTAAAATTTGATGACTACCGTAGTATGGTACGACAATAAACAAAGTTAGAAGCTCTAGTGTGGTGCTATTCTAGGTAAGTGAGGTGAAAACAATACGAATCACTACCAGCATACTGGCAGAAACAGAATCACAATATTAACCTCAGACACGGTCCATATTCCATTATATGTCTTTGTACCAACTCAAGATTACTTGAGGCTTTCTAAGGGTCCAAGTCAGATACGTCCAAATTACCATTTGCCGCCAGTATTTGTCATAGATAGAAAGATAGATAGAAAATACTTTATTGCACACAACTTAAGGATACAACAATAAACAAACATAAAACTAAAAGTACGATGGGCGCCCTTATCGCTAAGTAGCGATCTCTACCAGACAACCGTTGGATGAAATGGACTCAAGCAATTTAGGGGTTTGCCATACTTGACACATCGGGCGGTTTTCTAAGTCTGTCACGCTATTCTTTATCGCACGTAAAGTGCACGACCGGATTCGAACCTAGGTGCTCTCCTACTACACCGGCAACTATTTAATCATTTTAATTGTTATCGTACTGTTTGTTTCCCAAATATAATAAAGCTATACTAAAGGTTGTGAAAGCCATTATACTGTATCGTAAAATATAACATCACTTAATTTAGTAACGCTTTATGGCACTCGCTACAACGCACAACGCTCTAATACTATTAACAGACGATCGCACCGCACCGTGACCTTGGTGCGCTCCGGACCATATTCGATAGTGTGTACATCGGTCCGCCGCACATTATTATTATTATTGACGGGCCGCTCGGTCGGATGGTTCTGTCAAAGGATTTGGTGCGGTTCGCGCGTTGTTCGCTCGTGTGGCCCACGCACCGCACCGTTTAGCGCTTTAGTCGCAGTTCTGCCTCCGAGCGAGACACGCGTAACGAAGTTGTAATGGCGGCGGCGTCGGAGCAAGAAGCCGTAAATATTACGGAGAAAAAGTTGATTTTAGAAATCATCCAAATTTCTAGTCTAGTTCCTTTGTCAGTCGCATATGACTGTATGAGTCTCTGTATCTTAAATAAAATTTTGCCCATTCTTTCCTTTTTTTCCTTTGCCTTTGGATAGGCGTGCTAGCTACGACGGTTGCCGCAATTAAAGCTATTTTAACTTCCTTTGACAAGGTTGGAGGCATGTCTGACGCGATCAAGCACGGATAGCACACTGAACCATCTCTATATCCCTATGTTTGCTTAAATCTTAAAAACTACGCAACGGATTTTGAAGCGGTTTTTTTAATAGATATAATGATTCAAGAGAAAGGTTTATATGTATAATACATGCATGATATGTGCACCCGTGCGAAGCAGGGGCGCGCGGGCTGGTCGCTAGTTACATATAAAGAGACACGCGCTAACTGTAGTTTAATAAAGCCCAAGAAGAAAAATGCCATATCTATTTTTACCTTGACCTCGCAAGAGCTGTGACTGTCAAGGCTAAAGCGTCATTACTATTGTCGTAAGCTCGTTTAAGCTTTAATGAAGGAAAGTTTAGGCCGCCTTTAAAGTGACAATCTTTATTTAGCGCCCATAACTCCCGACGACAGCTTAACATCTCTAAACCAAGAGCTCAATAATCAGTCTCACTAGCGATATCGACGGTGAATTAGGAACTTGATTAGAAATTACCAATCCAAGATTTTTTTCCTCAGCCTATTCCGTCCCACAGCTGGGCAAAGGCCTCCCCCGAAGACTTCCAGTTCTCCCTATCCTGAGCCTCCTCCCACCAACTACCTTCAAAGGCATCTAGGTCCCGCCAGCGCTAAATCCAAGATTTAATGACGAATTTATTAAAATGGCTTACCTATGTTCAACGGTGTCTTTTCTGATGATCTGATGTGACTGCTTAGCTTACCAAACCACAAACATATTTTATACATGGAGTAGTTTCTATGTTGATAGATATACATAAATCATATAGGTATCTACTCTGTGATTGTCTTTTGGAACCACAACTAGGAACTAGTACTAGAACAAGATGGTTATGATATCAAATTAATTTAATATGATCTGTACTTCCAATGCTACGTCAACTAATTAGTGAGATTGTCAGTCGTATGTTTGGTTGTCACCGATCTAAAGTACATGTTAAGCGAAGACGCTTTTTTTTTAGTAATGCCAATGGTAGATGTTTCGCACCACATGCAGAGTTTTACTGTACGGTTTTTGTATTTAATTTTTTATTTCTGCTCTGTACATACACTTACACAATATGTTTTCTCTTTTCTTTCTTTCAATAGTATGCTCTGAAGTTGTGTACGTACCAACATGTCGGGCATCAGGTGGCGTAGAGCGTAACGAAATAGTTTGTCAACATCTGACAGACACTACATTATCTTTCTATTGTTGTGGCTTCAGCGTCAGTTTAAATATTGCTTTATCTAAATGAGAAAGGTTAACTGACTGAAAGAGAAAAAATCAAAGATTTTTAGAATGAGATAATCAATACTGAAAGTCATAATATTTATAAATTTTGCTGATTTAAATATAATTTGCACGATGAACGCCACAACAAAATTAAATTGTTGCTTTGGTCTTGCTTGTTTATCTACCGGTCTAAAATAAGATGGTGAAAACACACAATACAGCGCCATCTATTAGCGATAGAGAGTACCACGCAGTTACTAGACAAGAATAAACGAATACTCAAACCGGAGGATCGCTCACCCGATACGAATGTCTCGGTAAACAGCAGTACTACAGTACGATATTGTGTAGTTCGTGAATACAAACAGAGATGGCGCTGCTCTGTTCATCAAACGATGTCTTATGATTATTATGCCATTTTGCAAGCAGTCAAAATATAATTTACCGTATATAGAGATCATAAAAGCGCTTCCGATTCCCTAAGAAATAAACATAAATATAACATATGTATACCTCAGATAAATAACACCATGTTTCAAAAAAGTACATTTGTTACAGCTATCAAAATTTATAATAAATTGCCAGATCCAATCAAACCTCTTAAAGGAAATGTTTTCAAAAATAAGTTAAGAAAATGGTTAGTTTCAAATGCATTTTATAACTTAAACGAATATTACGAATACTATGAAAGTTAAAGTAGTAGATACATTGATACATGTAAATACCTTTTTATTGTACGTCTGAAACGGACAAACTGTTAAAACTGTACATACCTAACCATAGGAATAAGATCTTTTTTTGTACTACAGTTATACAATAAATTATTTCTGATTCTGATTCTGATTCTTACGGAATAACTTTGTAGGCCCTGCGATACCAGACAGCTACGCCGTAGACGACCCTACGGCGTAGAATCACTGTCGTAGACCCTGCTTCTAACTAGCACAACTGACCGTACAGTGTACCATATTATTAAAAAATCTGATGTGTTCCCGGTCAAGTGTTTACTAGCTCTCCCAAGGTTTCTATTTTGTTAATGGTGTACTCGTTTTTATTTTGTGCGTGTGTTTGTGTTGTTTTGACAAGCGTCCTGGGTACTTGATGAACGGCCGCGTAATTGCACGCAGGTGGCCCGGTTAAACCAACGTACAAAGGAGTAAATCATTTTGTGTACAATAAAGAATAAAGAACAGTTACACACAAGATTTCCATAAAATAGGTAAATATTGGCTAGGCGGGAAGACGGTAGATGGACAAAGAGAGGAATGAGTGGTGGCCACGCGAGAGTCATAGACCACGAGGCAGACTACCGGCCAGATGGTCTGATGATATAGTGGGGACAGTGGGAGTCGAGTGGATGCGGTTGGCGCAGGACCGGAAAGAGTGGCGTGCTAAGGAGGAGGCCTATACCCAGCAGTGGGTGAATGTGGGCTGATTAGATAGATAGATAGTTAGGTAATGATTATTTCACAGTGAGATGCCGGCATGCAGCCCACGCGTGGGCGGAATTAAAATATTTACGAGTCCAACAACAGAATTATTTTCGGAAACATCGCATTCCTAAGCGGTGTATTTAATTAATCTAGCGGTTATCAAAAACAGTGGGTACACGTGTGACCGTGAAGTTAAGCATGATAATGCGGTCTCGTTCTTACGCGAATGTAAAAGAAAGCTAAACGAATTAACCCATAAAGCACGGTAGATATCCCTACTGATATCTTAGTACCAACTTATATTTATTTGAGGATAAAAAGAAGACATTTATTATGTTCGAATGTTCCTCTGATGTACTCGAGAAGCTTAGCTATGGGAATATAGTTAGCTTAGGTTGCCTGGAAAAGATCGCTCTCAGCGATAAGGTCGCCCATTGTTTGACTTAAATGTATGCTTTTACCCTGTACTATGTTTCTGTGTGGTAAACAAATAAAGAGTATCTATAATCGCGAGCCATTTAATAATAATTTTGTATTTTATGACTTAGTAGTTTAGTGTGGGCAACCGTATTCCATTTAAAATAATCTTTAATATTGAACCAAATATTGTTTTT
Organism: Plemyria rubiginata; assembly: GCA_963576535.1. Classification (NCBI taxonomy): domain Eukaryota; kingdom Metazoa; phylum Arthropoda; class Insecta; order Lepidoptera; family Geometridae; genus Plemyria; species Plemyria rubiginata. The sequence continues at coordinate 14,527,872 of OY754907.1, forward strand.
AAAACTATGGATATCGATTACAAAATTTACGTTTACAATACTCACTTAAAATTTTTATTATTTTCTGCTGGCCCATTTTATTTTTTATGAGCGTGTCATTGGCTTATAACTATTTCAACTGCACTCCATTTTATTTTGCCATAATTTTATCATCCGAATCTTTATAAATATTGAAATTCTGAAAACTTTGCTATTGCTATTGCAGCGCAACTTTTCTTCTTTCCAAAGTCGTTTAGAAACGTAAATAAATCAAATCTAAAGAAAACTCCCGCTGCCCCCGCGACGCTTTCTTTCGAGAACACTCGTACAAAGCTTACCTTGTCAACAACGCCACCACAGTCTATATATAAAAAAGAAGTCCACTTGTCACGAAATATCAGAATCTACTGGGCTAGACATCTTATATTTAACATAGGCGCTCTTATTGTTTGGAGGGAAAGCGATCATGATGAAAATGTATTTTGTAAAATCGGCACCAAGGCATTAGGCATTTTTACATACTTCTTGTTGATGGAACAAACATGGTGTCTGATGGAAAGCAGTAACCATTAACTTTATAACAAAACATTCACTTTCAAATACAATAAAGCACGCACGATTAGAATATGCCGTACGATGAACTGCCCAGCTGTGATTGATCCATCAACTTGAGGCATAAAAATTTAAACCCGTGATGCAAATTTCATTGTCCACAATTTCACATCATACTTCATACTGGATGGATGGATGTTTGTTACATAATAACGGCAGAACGGCTGAAAGGATCCGGATGAATTTTCTGGATTTCTGGGTCGAATTTTCTGACACAGAAATAGATTATAGTAGATATATATAGAGATAATAGATTATAGATTAAAGTAGCCTATGTTCCAGATAGGCTACTTTTTATCCCGTGGGAATACCGGGATTGAAAACTACGCGGGTGAAACCGCGGTGCGCAGCTTGTCATTCATACTAAAACAGCGTTGCTGCTTGGCGACAGAAATAGGCATGGTGGTAGTAATTCCCCGGACGAGCCACACACAAAGAACTCTACTACTAACAAATCACAGCGGAAAAAATATCTCAGAAAAAAGCTACACACGAACAAAGTCGCGTGGCTTTCCTCCACATTGTAAAACATAGCCGAGTTTCCGAGAACTGTTCGTGTCCCGAGTGAACCCGCGGCCCTGAACCAGTTAACTAATTATAAAATCTAAGTGGATTGTTACGTCAGCTAATGCAAATTCGGAAGGTTACTGTTATCCGTGCGCTGGCGCAGTTTAGTTAATGTTGACCTTGGCTGCAACAAGTTCTCAAAACTGTGACTGCATAGAGTTCTCTAACAATGAGAACAAACCATATTTATTTACCTATCTGTAAGTATATTAGGTATTATATCAGCTATCTGGTTCCCATATTACAAGCTTTGGCTTAGTGTGGGGCTAGATAGCGCTGTGTGGAATGTCCACCGACATTTATATTTATTTATTTATCGCACATGTAAAAGCATTTGATTACATTTTGACGCTTTCAGCTGTACCGATACAAGCAACTAGCTCAGCTCAACTTATTAACTCAATCATCAATTAATATTATTATTAATTATCAATTGACGACCTGTGTGGCGCAGCGGGTGAGAGCCTGCCTGCGACGCAAGAGGTTGCGGGTTCGATTTGGAACAAATTTGTGTACGATCTGCAGAAATTTGTTCCGATGGTCTGGGTGTTTTCTATGTATAATAAAAAATATCTATCTATGTAAGTATATAATGTATTAAATATATCAGTTATCTAGTACCCATAACACAAGCTTTGAATAGCTTACTTTGGGGCTAGATAGTGCTGTGTGGATTCTCCAGAATTATTTATTTATTTATTTATTTATTTATTAATAAAGAAATGAGTCAATTTATGTTTACGTTCAACTCACGCTTACACACACACATAAAAAATAATATGTAAAAAGTTACAAAAAAATATTGATGTATGTTTTTTAAGACCGTTTCATATGGTTTTAAATTTGCCCATCCCGTCCTAGTTAAAAAGCTATACTGTAAATAATTCAGCATGTTTTTGTTATCATCTCGTACGTTATCCATATTGGTTGGTCCATGAATAATAACCTGCTGTTCTGTAGGAGTAGTCAAAACATTTATTTTAAGGTGAGCCCTATTACACAACACCTTGAGTTGGTTCTAATATCTCGAAGGGATCACCATTAGTTAGAAGATTAATATTATTACTAGCCTCGGTTTCTTCCTGACGTATTTCGTTGTTCAAAAAAAAGCAAACTGTAAATTCCCATAGACATAATACAAAATGAGACATAATAAATAAATAATGCTGGACAATCCACACAGCACTATCTAGCCCCAAAGTAAGCTATTCAAAGCTTGTGTTATGGGTACTAGATAACTGATATATTTAATACATTATATACTTACATAGATAGATATTTTTTATTATACATAGAAAACACCCAGACCATCGGAACAAATTTCTGCAGATCGTACACAAATTTGTTCCAAGGCGGGAATCGAACCCGCAACCTCTTGCGTCGCAGGCAGGCTCTCGCCCGCTGCGCCACAGAGGTCGTCAAAAATAATATTATGCTACATAATACTAACACACAATAGATATTACTGGAATTATTGAGGGTAGATCTTTAATCAACCGTGGGTGGTAATGGCCTAGATAAGATTGATTATTTTCATTTATATTGATTAATTATTATATTACATTCTCCCAAAAATTCATCGTATTAGTCACATCTTCTAATAAAAATATTTTGCTCAATTTATGAAGCTTCGTATAATTTACACCAGTATGTTGACTGTCGCAGTATAAACGGCCGCCAATTTGAAGAAAGTCGTAAATTATCGGCGGAATAAAGGAAATGCGGACGCTTGAATGCACCACATTTCGTACAAAGCTGCACTTACATGACTTTTCCAAGAATATTCGATTGGGAAACTAACAAAAGAAATGCATATTTTGCGCGCTCTTCGTTTAAGTGCAACTGATTAGTATAAAACTTTTGCACTTATAACAACGCAGCACATGTTCAATAATTAGTTAAAAATGACGGATCAAAAATAATTTGATGTTTATTTGGAAGCTTAGTAATTTTTTTTACTACTTTTAGGTAAAAACGTATAAAATACTTGTTTGTATACATAATATATATAAATTAAGTACTAAGTATTTTTTAAGCCGGCCTATTCTTTCTCACTATGGAACAAAGGCTAGGCGAAGTGGGACAGACGCGTAATGTAGTTTATTTGAAAACCCAAGTGAAAATAAGACGAAGACCTTGTTTTTTTTGGGTTAGCTTTTACGACTCATGTAGGAAAAACAGAGCTGCATTAATGTACTATAATTCTTCAAAAATGAGATTCTGAGGTCGTCTCAATTTGAGAATTTGAATGTTTGCAAAAACATATTCTTTATCCCCAAATTATTACTTAGATGTAGAATTGTACATAGAATTGTACATATATTTTTAAGATAAGTTACTATCTGAAATCTTCACCAATCCTGCATTTATATCCAAGGATATTTCCACCAAGTTGCTTATTGATGCAGCTGCAATAAAACTTTTTATTGCTCGTAAAAGCTAAGAGCTAATCGCTTTACGGCGCCGGTAAATTCAAGTAACCTTCTGCGAATGTTGAACCCTTGACACTGCAAAACCACAGAGTAAAATATGTATGACAGGAAACTTTAGGTATATGTTATGTACCTACTGTTGTTTCCTCGTCATGTGTGATTTATAATTTCCGGGTATTTGTTGATTTTTAACGCCAATCTCGGCTAACACAACATGGAGCCGTACTTTTTTTCTATTAAAATAAATATATTTTATTTTTTTACCATCATAGTGAAAATGTGTCTTCTAAGCTGTTCTGATGTTTGCGAAACAGTTATGTTATATTATCGAACAAATCGTACTTAACAACCCTATTTTTTTTATATTTGCGTTTGCACAAAAAAGAAGTCTTTATAGGTACTAAAATAATAATGATTAAGATATTTTTTATTGGTTTTCCGTCGAATAATCTTTTTAGTTCTGACTTGGATTATTTTGCAGATTAAACTATTAGAGCAATTTAAATAAAACAGAAAAAGCTTGACGACTTTATCCCCAAGAACGGTCGGCCATCTAAGATTTCTTATTACCTACTCAGGTTTCTGTAAAGATGTCTAAGTAAGGGGGTAGTCAGAACAATTTAAAGCAATTTATAATACATCATCTCTCAGTTACATGCATTAATGATATAGTACACATATTCTCAACAATTTTTTTACGAAACTGCAAAGCCAACATTTGAGACGGTTTTAAATAGAAGCTTATCTTTATGCCAGTTTCTCTGCCTTATCCATCATTACAGCATTGCTAAAGTGTATAAGTAAACCTAGATGGTAACCCTGGATACATAAACTTTGCTTTCACAATGGCCGCTTCTCTGATTTCACGGTTACTGTCGATTTTCCACAGGGCAAGTCCTTATTCTAACCAGATCTGAATCCCCATTACTTTTCTTCAAGTCCCAACAGCCAGACGCGGTTGCATTTACAACAATCAGTCGCGGCTGTCACCCGGCTTTCCTTGCCGCGTCCGAACTGTAAATTATGGAGTGCATTTGCAAAGGCCGCAAATAACTTATGGCTGTCTGTCGGGATTTACGGGCTTATAATTAGTTTGGGTGCGACCCAATTCGGTGCTGTGTCATGTGCAGCGCAGTAAAATGTGCATCTTGTTTTTCCAGCTCTTTTGAGACTTGACTGGGATAAACTTTGAAGAATATTGTAAAAAAACTGAACTGGAACTTAAACATGGCATCTCTTGTCGAACGTATACATACTTACAAACTTTCACAATTTTTTATTAATATTGGTGGGATTTAATATAAATTTAATATTAGTAGGATTTAAAATATTGAAATTCCACCACAGCACTTAGTTAAAATTCAACCAATAAACAGAATATTTGGCTCCCCTCATCCACTGCTTGGGACTTAAGCCAAGTACTTCAGATACTATTATCGTCTTTTGAACCGTGCAAGTACTGTTCTTGATTCTACGGCGGCATACTCGAGTTATGTCAGCACGTCTGGTTCGTGACCGTAACGTCTGCGACATTTCCTGAGATACCATGTATGACAGCGTGGTTCAAGTGTGTCGAATTGTCTGGTGTTGTCGATCATTTCATCAATTTTTGGGTTGAGTTGACATAAGAACTAGACAACCACAAGGTTTGACTTAACATCTAATTATCTATCTAAAAAGCCTCGTTAATGCGCTTCTGATATACCTAGGCCTCTCTAACACCAAGTTACTCTGACTTGAGTTGTCATGTCCATTGCTGGGTTTTGACTTGGGGTCGGCAGGCGTCCCAGCAAACATTTAAAACGTTGAGTTGACGTTTTGGTGGCAACTTAAAGTTATTAAGCATAATCGTATAAATGTCACAAGGACGTTTACTCGATGGCATTAGGGCCCATTTTATTCAACTTAAGGCGCTAAGAGTTTCGTGTAACAGTCATATAAATGCCTACTTAGTCGCATAGTAGTCATATACACGTCGGCGATTTGACTACACGTCATGTAATGATAGTTGTCGCGGCGTGTATTCGACTTCGAGTCCAGTAATGGCTACACAATATGACTTTTATATAAAGTAATTGTTGTGTTATTGTCATTTAAAGATGATGCAAATCTTGACCGAATTATAATTATTGTAACAGATTATTCATATCAAGGCAGTGTTTTTGACAACTGAGTTAATACCTGCATTTCTTACTTTGTTATTTGAGGTGATAAAACCATTTCATCGCTTGTAAACCATTGTGCAATCAAGTTTACTGATTAATGTGAGGTAAGTTTGGAACAAATTTTTAATGCGCCTTTTTAATTTTGATGTTTTTACATATTTTTATTAATCATTTATTAAGTGAGTGCGTTATGTGACAACTATATAACTTCCCTACCTATAAACTGCGTGTTCATTGTAAGTGTGTACGCCATGATAGTTGTTTTAGGGATCAATAATAAAATAATAAACGCCTGTTAGCTAACTTATTTCAATCAAAATTTATTTGAAGAACACAAGGAATTACATGACACAAATAACTTAATTAAGTCTACTTTTGTTTTAGGTAAACCTCACAATGATCTATAATTATGCGGATGTTGATAAGTTTTTATCAAAGATTGACTTCATCGAAATGATACGCGCATATTTGTAACTTCTTCGTCTTCAACTTCGGAAAATGAACAAGAGTCCTGAGCTTCGGCAAATGAATTGCAGGGTATACTACTCGAAGCATTTTGGTTAAATTGATTAGTTAAATTTGCATTTAAATGTGATACGGAACCCTTCTTATTTTCCTCACTCTCAGCTTGAGCTCTATTACTTCGTATTAAAGAACGTGCTTGAAGCGAATGATAGTTGTTTTTAACTTTTCTTTTGAATGCACCACTTCTTTTAATACTTTTCCACTTTTTTTATCCATGTTGTACCGAACAGTAAATAAATAAGTATGATAAATTTGATTTTTAAATTGGTGGAAATTGTATTCGAAGTTATATATAAACCTTTAATATGAGTATTAATTAAATAGCGGTCGTATTGTCATATTTGCGATACTTTAGGATGTATACAGGTTGCACTCGTAATACTTATTCGACTTATATATAATTGTTACAAATACAACGTGTAAACAATTATTATCCGTTTAGCAGATGTTTAAAAGGTAATTATATGACAAAATTGACAGTATTAAGACGTTAATACTACGAAAACGTTTACACGACGACAAGTTATATAAGAAAGTTTTATAGATGTCCTCATGGACGCTATTATATGACGGTTGTAAAAAAATATCGAAATAACGTCTATATGACAATATTATACGACAAAAAAAGTATATGACTATTCGGACATTTATGGCACTAGTACATGACGAAGAGTAAAAAAAATACTGTAACATAACTTTAATAAGACTTAAGGTCATTTAAATGTTTGATTATATGACAAAAATGTTTGCTGGGGTCTCTTGGCCATCTACTCTTTGACTGCCTTGGTTCATTCCGGCAATCTTTTGTCATTTCATCTAGCCAAATGTTCTGCTTAAGTTTTTTTTTTATACAACTCGCTGATGGAACAAGCAGATGGCCCACCTGATGTTAAGTGGCAACCATCACCTATAAATAAAACATTGCCCCGTAGGTCACGCACAATAAAAACGTGCCCTACGATTCACTGCCCTGCGTCCATCAACATGAGGCATACAGATGTTAAGCCTTATGTGCCTGTAATTACACCGGCGAACACACTCTTCAAACCGAAACACAGCGTTGCTGCTTGGCGGCAGAAAAAGGCGTGGTGGTAGTACTTCCCCGGACGAGCCCTTCACAAAGAGCTCTACTACTCTTAAGTACACTTAAGCCTCGCGATTCATATACCATTTATTATTTAAGCTCGATTCTTGTATTGTTACGAGAATGTTGATATCTGTAGGGATGGTCGCACAGCTTGGATAATCTTCTCATTGGCTAATATTACTCTGACGATTTACATCATCCTACGGTACTAGAGCTTACACGACTGATGGCATATCCTATTCCTTCTACTTTTTGCTCGTAGATTAGGTATGAACCTTGCTTATAAGGATTATCCAAACACCGAGCATTAATGGTGTCTTTATTTCTGCAATACCTATTTCTTTTCTGTAGTCGCAAATCTCAGTGCGCGGTAACTCGCCGTCTATCGTCGGTTCATTTAAACGGAATGACTTGACGCCACGGCGACGTCACCTGGCACTAATATGCATTTGCAACGCCACTTCATGAAGTGCTGAAGGTTAGAATTTGGCCGCGCTCCACTCGATTTATCTATCCGTCATAAATCCACATAATACAGATCAGTGGTCAAACCCACCACATAGGGATGTCAGGCAGGGGCATTATTCACTAAGAAAATAGGAGATTCCTTGCCCCAAACCGTGAAACGTCAAAAATTGATGTTGGGCTTTATTCTTTATGACATAGAAGATACTTTGCCCTGACCGTATGACACCGGTGCCTTGTCTTAGCCGAGCTCGCGCTGCAAATGGTCATAGTGCATAAGGCTCCTGGACACAAGTCTTCTACTTCGCTCCATCTATGGCACCTGTCTCATTTCCACATAAAATCTTGCTAATGTCAAGTCATACTTTGTAGTCAAGTCATAGAAAAGGCCACACGTCTAACATGAAATTATGAGTGATTAATTTACCAGTGACGTGTTGCTGGTTGGCACTTTATGTATTCTCAGAACAGTCATAATACGAGCACTGGATTTAAAGTAGATCTAGATTTAAGACTGCTCTCTTTGAATAGCGTTCAACGTGACAGATGCGCTAAGATCGAAACATGTTTTGTTTTATTTACGACTTTTTTATTAAAGATTTATTGATACTCATTTTTTTTGGCCAATGTTCAGGTGGTGGCATATTTATTAAGTTAGCATTTGAAATAAATCATTAGGTTTTAGTAGAATACGTGATTCTCGAGCTAGTTTTAACAACTACCCAACAATAGGTAATGTATGTAATTTTTATTGGGTTCAGATTTACCCACGCAAGTGTCTATTTCACCATCTGGTAGGATAAATTTATAAATGTTTTGATATTCATCAGTTTAAAGCAAAAACGTTTTTCCCTCTGACAGATATGGTGAATTAACACTTAGAATATAAAACTGAAAGGAGTATCTAAATTTAAAGGTACTTATAATAATACTATCAATACCACAGTATTATTATAATAAAAGTACCACAACAACAAAAATCGATGTTACAAAATGCAATCTCACGCCTCGCAGGGCGTTCACTTTTGCGCAAAGTTCGTTTTCCTCCAATTTTTAATGAAGTCGTGACAGCTGTCAAATCACTCTCCCGCCAGTTCGTCTGGAATTTTTTCCGCAAACAGGTCAACGAATCAAAGCGAGTTGTTTGTTTATGCGATCATTCCCTGTTTGTGACAATTTGTGACACTCATAATTTGGTTGGTAAAATTTTTAGGTTTTTTCCTAAAGCTGAATCGTAAAATGTATCAAGGAAGTTTTTAAAGTTGTTGACACCGTGTCTTGTAATGCTGCGTAATGGTTCTGCTGAATGTGTGAATCACCTTGACTGTCTGCAAGAAACTTTTGATTATCACTCTTCAGACATTTTTTTATTTTTAGATCATTTATAATCAAAATTTCGGAAACAGCTTTTACGATTTTATATAATTTGATGGGCAGGAGATTTCGGGGCGATAAATCGATCTAACTAGAATTCATTATTAGAAAATGATTTTTATTTTTTAATATTATTTAATAGAAGGTAGAACGTGTGAACAAAAATTTGCCAGCCCTAATAAATATGTGTATGAGACTAAGATCTGTTCATTAGTCACGACTGATTCACGACGTCGTCGGTCCCTTAGGTCATCATCATCAGCCAACAGAAGTCCACTGCTGGGCATAGGCGTTTTCCCTAGGCACATGCTAATAATAATCAATTCAGTTTCTCATGGCTTAATGTATCAACAATGTTCAGTTATAATTTTGTTAGTAGAGTGCCTATTTCTGTTCCTTCGCACCTGCCGTCCAGCGGAAGTGTCAAACAAAAATATAGCCGCGCAGTGTAGCAGTCGTAGTCTAATGTTATTTTTGGCAATTTCTCCTTTAGAATATTATGTATCAATGTACAGAAAACGCGAGGGAATATAAATAATCTCTGTTTAGATCTACATCTGTATAGTTTTCCGCCCGCATCGTCCTGTCGTTTTAGTAGTCAAACTTTTAGGTTGATAATCCTGTACGGATCACAATTATATTTTTACCGAACCCTTGTAATGTCATACTCAGGTACTCTCGGGTGGTTTGCTAATTTGTCATAGAATCTGCGTGCCGGGTCCAGAGTCAGAGACTTTGCAATTTTATAATTTTACCTTATCCAACGGGCCTAACAAGCTCTTGGAGTTGGCTAATGCAATCCATGTACCTGGGGTAAGGGTAGGGGGGGGGTCGTACGTGGGAGTAGATGGCAAGTCCTTCCCCTAAGTACTTTCAATAATCAATAATAATTATCACCTGCCCTTATCACAACAGGTAAATAAACAGAAAAAACAGAAACAGCTCCACGACTTTGATCCCCAGGCACGGTAGATATCCCTTCAGATCTCCCAGTACCAAGTAGGTACTATAATTCAAGGTTCTTTGAGGATGTCTAAGGGGGGTAGTCAGAGGTAAGTCCAAACATTACATTTGGCACAAACCCACATTTTTCAGTAGTTAGTATTCCATACGTGACAGGTTGCAAGCCCATCGCCGCTGTTAGAATACTAACTGGTTTCCTCACGATGTTTTCCTTCACCGTTTAAGAGCACTGGCGTTGCGCACATAAATTTTTCGATAGAAAAATCCATTGGTGCACGACCGGATTCGAACCTGCGACCTTACGATCGGAAGGCGGGGTCACTCCCACTAGACCACCGGTGCTCTCAACAGGTAAATACAGCTGTTAAAAAAAATATAGCGCCAATTTTTACTCGGCTTCAGCAATGTAAGACATTGGAGGTTTCTATAACTACATGCGCCGAATGACCTTACACGTTCTCAGAATTGCAACGGGAACGCTCGAACAATTTGATCAAAGAGCTGCTTTCGATGTTTCCCAACCGCTATCAATCCCGGCGATTGAAGGCTGGCTAGCTTTTGATGTTTGGCCCTTTGCATTACGATCAGCAGTGCAAGTACCGTTCTTATCGACGACCTCTGTGGCGCAGCGGGCGAGAGCCTGCCTGCGACGCAAGAGGTTGCGGGTTCGATTCCCGCCTTGGAACAAATTTGTGTACGATCTGCAGAAATTTGTTCCGATGGTCTGGGTGTTCTCTATGTATAATAAAAAATATCTATCTATGTAAGTATATAATGTATTAAATATATCAGTTATCTAGTACCCATAACACAAGCTTTGAATAGCTTACTTTGGGGCTAGATAGTGCTGTGTGGATTGTTCAGCATTATTTATTATTATCGATCGCCTAATTGACATTTAGAATCGTGAAGAATTCGTTAAAAATGGTTTCAACAGTGGATAAAACCGCTTTTAACGACGATTGACGATTCCAAATGTCAAATTAAGCGATCAATAAGAACGGTACTTGCACTGCAGATACGCATCAGGCTATACAATCATCGCTTTTATGTCCTTGTAGTAAGCATTATTTTCTTTTGGCTCTGTGGAACTTGATCTGTGTCCTGGTGTCCAGTATACGTGCATCCGTTGTTTTTTTGTTAAAGAAATGTTTGGATACTGACAATATAGGTAGGTACTTTGCTGTCTATAATTCATGACAAATTTTCCTTTTCTTCGATTTAGGCAGTTACAATTTGAGTGGAAATGCCCCTGACATTAACGTTAAGAATTCTAAGTAGGTACATATAATAATTTCATATAAGATAGGAATAAGAATTTAATATAAGATCTGAATGGAGGCCTATCATCTGGGAATTAAGTCTAGAGCCAATCCAACCACACCTAGCAGAGAACAAGTAAAAATAAACAAGATGATATCAATCGCTGAGAGCAAAATAAACCCATTTCATGACGAGGTCGAAACTATGAAACCCCTATAGAACATGTAGTTTGATGGTTCAATCGGTTCTGTTCTGTATATTTTTACAAAGATCCTACTAATATTATAAATGCGAAAGTTTGTAAATATGGATGGATGGATGTTTGTTACTATAGAGTACTCCTGAACGGCTAACTCCAGAACGGCTGAACGGATCTTGGTGAAAATTGGCACAGAGATATATTATAGTCTGGAATAACACATAGGCTACTTTTTATCCCGTGGGAGTACCGGGATTTACCTAAAACTACGCGGGTGAAACTGCAGGGCGCTACTAGTCCTACTAATATTATAAACGCGAAAGTTTGTAAGTATGGATGGATGGATGGATGTTTGTTACTCTTTCACGCCGGAACAGCTGAATGGATTTGGACGAAACTTGGCAGAGAGATAGATTATAGTCTGGAATAACACATAGGCTACTTTTTATCCCGTGGGAATACCGGGACTTAAATCTGCGCGGATGAAACCGCGGGCCGCAACCAGTAATATTTATATTATTATGTAATACTAGCGACCCGCCCGCGCGCCCCTGCTTCGCACGGGTGCACATATCATGCATGTATTATACATATAAACCTTCCTCTTGAATCACTCTATCTATTAAAAAAACCGCATCAAAATCCGTTGCGTGCTGGTTTTAAAGATTTAAGCATACATAGGCATGCATAATATAGGGACAGAGAAAGCGACTTTGTTTATACTATGTAGTGATGTCAGACGAAATCTGAGGTATATATCAACTCTCTTACAATGAATTTATACAAGTATTAACGAAACGCAGACGAGCATTCGTTGTATACAAGCTTAGTTAGCTACCGATATCCGACCTTATTCTGTTGTAGTTAGGGATTCGATAAGTTTACGGCACTAAAATCCAATTCATTAGGCGGTGGCTCTGGTGGCATCAAATGCCTTCAGAGGTAGGTACGTCCAAATATTATGTTTGACCGTTTCACCCATTTGAACCCCTTTAGTTGTTCTCAAAAAATCTTAAATTTGTGTTAGGTATAAATATATAAAGATGTCTGTGGGATATTTACCGTGCCTGCAAATTAAATCGTAAAAAAAAGCTTCTGTACGGCACTGTGAAGTGCTATTTTATAGTTACTTAGTTGAGTTAAAATTGATAAACTTTTAGATAGCAGATTGGTAGATAGTTTTATTTATTCTTTATTGTACACAAACTGATTTACACAAAAAATACATAATAGTCATGTACAAAGGCGAGCTTAACCCTATATAGAGTTTTCTTCCAGCAAACCTTAGAGGATAGAGAGAGCTGATTATAGTGGTGGGAAGGTGTACAACATACTTAAAAGAAAAACATTGAAATAATAGGAGAGAAATCCTAATAAATTATATATAGTACCTACATGCAAAATGAATGTAATATTATATATATATATATATATATGATATACCTACACATATAGATAAATATATAAACATAAATACCTTAAATATAATAACTAGTCTTATATAGATAGAAACATAAATAGACAAAAAATAAATAAATAATACATACATACATAGTAATAATTTGATTACAAGGAGAGATAATGCTCTTTAACTTTGCGCTTGAATATACCCAGTGATGCACTGGCACGGATGGAGTGGGGAAGAGTGTTCCACAGTTTGACTGCGTGGACAGTGAAGGAGTCACCATAGCGAGAGGAGGAGAAGGAGGGGGTTTTAAGAAGAAGGGACATGGCTGTTCTACAGGGCTCACCCCGAGGGACGAGGAAAACAAAGCGCTCACGGAGGTAAGAAGGAGATAATGGATTGTACAGGACGTTAAAAAGAAAAGAGAGAACATGAAGATCACGTCTACGGCGGATAGAGAGCCATTTTAACTGAGATCGGAAGTGTGAGACGTGGTCAAACTTGCGCAAGCCGAAAATGAATCGGATACACAAGTTTTGAAGACGTTCCAGTTTGTTTAATAGTTCCTCCGTGGCATCAAGGAAACAAATGTCAGCATAATCAATATGAGGAAGTAGGAGTGTTTGTGCAAGAGTTATTTTGCTTTTTAATGGTAAAAACTTCTGGAGACGCTTGAGTGACTGAAAGGAGAAATTAACCCTTTTGCTAACCGCGTTAACATGATTGACCCAGGACAACTGACCATCAAAGATAACTCCAAGATTTTTGGCAGAAGCAGAGTAACAAATCGGAGTGTCCGCGTACAAAACCGAAGGAATGGTAGACTGATCTACACGATTCAGCATATAAAGGCTACCGAAAATCACAGCCTGAGACTTCGTAGGATTAACTAAGAGGCCAAAAGACTTCGCCCAAGAATCGATGCGGCTAAGGTCCAAGTTAATACGGTTAATCCCTCCTGCAATGTCGTCTGCATTAAATTGGCCATATATTTGAAGGTCGTCCGCGTAAAGATGGTAATGTGAGGAAATAACATGAGTGATGGCGTTAATAAAAATAGAAAAGAGTAGGGGAGAGAGAACGCCACCCTGAGGCACGCCAGCAGTAATGTTACACCAGTCAGAGCAGGACTCATCTGAGCGAACACACTGCGAACGGCCTGTGAGGTATGATTTGAACCATGAGACTACTGAGGGTGAGATATTCAGCGAGGAAAGAATGGCAAGAAGAATGTCATGATCGACCGAATTGAAGGCACTACTGAAATCCAATAACACCATCACAGTAACAAGTTTATTGTCTAGGCCCCAGCGAATGTCATCAGATACTTTAGTCAGAGCACTCACGGTACTATGACCCGGGCGGAAACCAGACTGATATGGGCTTAACAAGCTATAGTTGGAGAGAAAGAGAGAAAGTTGGTTGTGGACAGCATGTTCTAAAATTTTGGACAGGACTGGTAAAATGGAGATAGGGCGGAATTGGGTAACAGAAGTAGGATTGGATGTTTTGGGGAGAGGGATGACATAAGCTTTTTTCCAAGCGGAGGGATAAGAGCTCGTTTTGAGAGAGTGGTTTATGACGTGAGTGATTATAGAAACGAGTTCGGAGGAAAGGAGTTGAAGCATAAGGATATGGACATCATCAGTACCAACAGCTCTGGTAGATATCGATCTGAGGAGTTTCAATACTACATCCTCAGTAATCCCATTCAGTTCAAAGGAAGGACACTCGGGTCTGGGCAGGCTTGACAGGTGATCAAGTGTAGCTACTTTAACACTATCGTCTATACAGATTGGAGATTTGGAGAAATGCGAGTTGATAGTGTTAAGATCAAATGTGATGGATGAGTCATTGGACTTCTTACCTATCCCAAGTGAGTTTAGAAAATGCCACATATGTGCTGGGCTACAATTTTGAATAGAACTATGGATATGGTGCCTCTTGGCATCTCTGCACATTTTACTGCATCTATTTCGAAGCTTCTTATACGCTGCTAGGTTCTCCTCTGTAGGTAACTTCCTGTAGGCCCTCTTGGCTTTATCTCTTTTACACATAATACGTTTTATAGGCGGAGTAAGCCAAGGGGCTGGTTTATGTTTTAAATTAACACGTTTTAGAGGAGCATGTATATCAAAGAGGTTAGTAAGTATAGTATTAAACAGATTGACTTTGTCATCAATATTAACCGCATTGAAGACTGTTATATAGTTATATATTATATAGTATATAGTTACTTATTTTATAGGCAAATATTTAATTTGAAGAAATTTATGAAAAAGCTGAACTTCAAAGACAGACGATGGCGTAATTATGAGAAGGTCGCATCGATAATTAATGAGTTATCGTCCTATTTACTTTACTAATCCATTTTATCTGGAAATAGACTAATTTCAAGGTTATAATAACCAATTTATTTATGAAATCATTTTCTACATTATGAATAAAATATAGGCGCTTGATTTCATCCGTAGCCGGGGAGACATGCCATGCCTGATCTTGTATCTACTTCTACAAGATCTTTAGAGAATATTTCAGGAACATGGTACGATGTAGGTACTTGTACCTCCGAATATATTTTAGCCTGTGTTTTATTATACTGTCGTTCTTTACGTACGTAATTATGGACGAAACATTAGTGTTCGTGCACAGATATTTTTTGTACCAAAATGTCTCCTCCTTCTTTTACCAACTTAGTCCCAGAAGTAGTATTGTATAGACTGTTATCTGTAGTTTTTCCTCTCACACTTCATTATCTTACAGATAGTATAGTTTCGGCTGAGTAATATTTAAACTAAAAGTAAATATCCCATTAAAAGTCGTTCAAACGTATCTGGAACTCGACCAATCAGCAGGTGTATTTTCAGCTGATTATTTCTTTGCGTCAATACATTCGTTTCGAGAGATGCATCGTTCGCAAATGTTTTCTCTCGCGGTATATCAACACAGTTTACCTTTGTCTGTCACTTTTGATATAACTTTACAAAGCGAAAATAAACAGGTCCTCGTCAGCTCAGTTTGAAGGTCTGCGGATTTAAACGAATAATAAAAATAGACATAACTAAAATAATACGATTGTTAGTTGTCTGATAGACCGAGGTTAACCGTTAAGGTTGATGACAACTGACAAAAATATAATTGGGTTCCATGCTTTCATCGTTCTACTGAGACATTTATGTTTTTTTTAAACATGTACCTCCAGTACATACTTTTTTAACATTATTCTACTATATAATTTTACTATTCACACCGGGTATTTTCCTCAATGAGTTGGATTTTACACAGCTAAAACGACAGGTAAAATAATTCAGCGTTTTATTAAAATTTATTTGCGTGCGGTTCATGACTTTTAGTGTGGGCAGATGTTTTGGTATTTTTTACATCATCAGTATTAAACGTGTTACGAATAATGATTATGTATTTTTAGGTTGGGCGAGAGTTTTCTGTAACTGTCAAATAACTCAATTAAATTACCCCTGTTTCGGCCGCTATAAATGTCAGTCATGAGACTATGAAACTCACTATTCCCTTGTTGTCATTATGGAACCGTGTGATATATGTTTTAGCGTGAAGAATAAAATTCATCTTTCTTTAGTTTATAAATAACTTGTAACCGGAACAATGTACACGGCACACCGTCTGAGTGTAAGGTGTGAAAGCGGCCGCGCAGAGTGAAGCTCTAGTCCAAAGCTCGCAGCTACAGTCGCTCTGCACCCTCCGCTCAGAGAACCCGCGCACACTCGCTCTCGGCAACACATACGAATACATCGATCGCGATACCCAAACAAACAAAAACATTAATATACAAGTGCCGGTCTTAACAATAATGCCGGTCTGAAACAACCAACGATGTCGTTCTGCAGAATCACGGGGCGCAGCCGCGGGCTGCCCAAGCCTAACTACTTCCCGCTCTTAGCGCCGATCTCGCCGGCCGACGCTAAACGCTGCTGCAGGATCACTGGCAAGTCCTACGGGCTACCTACGCATCACTACATTCCAGTTCTACTCACGGCTCGCTCTTCAAAAGCAAAGTGCAAGATAACGAACGTTTCCGGAGAAATAGGACCTCATCATTATTCACCTGAAATAAATTACGGTAATCGAAAACATGAAATAATATCGGACTTTAGATACATATTCCCTGTGTTGGACGGATCTACGGAGGCGCAGAAATGCTTGATGGAAATGTTATTGGGAAAACAGGTGACGGAGGATAAACGCTATGTTTACACAGTGCAAGAGAGAAAATGTAGCTTAGTTTTCTCTGCACAAATGGAAGCGGCAGTACGAGATGGCGATGTCAGGGATGTCATGCTTGCCAAAGACTCGGACACGGTTCTTATCAAAACAAAACAGGGTCGAAGCGTTTCTATGGATTTCAAGGAATTTACGGAAGATGTCGAAATGTTTGAAGGTGAAGGACCGAACGCTGAGGTTTTAAAACAAAGAGAAATGGAAGAACTTGAAGAAAGAAAGAAAAAAAGAAAGAGGGCAGCTGGATTGTCTTCGATGAAAAAAATATTTGAAAATAAAGAGAAGTTAGCAGAAGTGCAAGAGCTTGAAGAAGAAAAAGTCCGCAAAGTACGAACAGCCAAAAAAGCAAAACTAGAGGAATATAAACATGAAAACCACGACACTAAAATTTTTAAATACAACAACTTTGACACACATCACATGCGTTCAAAATCGAGCATTGTAATGTGTAGTGGCGAATGGAGGGAACAAACACATCCTCTAATTGAATCGTGGGATTGGGACGTTTTTGAAAAAGACGTTTCTGATGAACAATTTGTACCAAAAGTTGCTACTTTGCCCAAACCTGTTCACATCACTCCATACCACTGTGAGGTAGAATCTTACGAAGTGGATCGCAATATCGGTGATGTGTCTAGTGCTTTAGAAAGTGTGCCTTGTGTTAACCCATTGAAACCTATCAAAGCACGCCCAACTGAGGCAATTTTAAGTGCCGTTAAAGAAATACCAGTAGAACGCTTAATTGAAACGTCTGATGTCACAGAAAAATTGATAGATAGTAATAAAGTAGATATGCTTCCAACTGTAGATATTTTGCCAGAAATTATTAAAAACATTAAAAAAGGCAAAAGAGAAAAAGTTGCAAAAATATCAGGCCTGACAATCGACATAAACAAAGCCAAGAAGTTCATTCCCGGTCAAGTCGTAAACACACCCCAAGGTCCAATTTTTGTGCCAGGCCAGACTATAGAAACTCCCGTCGGGCCTGTTTTTGTTCCTGGGTTGAGTGTCAGCAGACCAACTGGCCCTAGTTTGATTCCAGGTCATATCGTTAATAATGAGAATACAAACGAACCTTTTTTCTTGGCTGGTCATGTTTTGAATACAAAAGATGGCGAACAATTTGTTTGCGGACAAACTGCAAAAAATAAAGATGAGTCTTATCGATTTGTTGAAGGTCAAACTGTGTTGTCAGAAGAAGGTTTCAAATTCGTTCCTGGAAAGTTAGTGCAAGCAGGTTCTCAAGATGTGTTTGTTCCTGGTCAAAATATAATGACACCTGAAGGAATTCAATTCATTCCTGGCCAAACAATATCAGAAACGAATGGAGTTACTTTCACGCCTGGCCAAAATGCCAAAATAAACAATGAGTGGCAGTTTGTCCCTGGCCAAGTAGTGCACCAAGATGATGAGCTGCATTTCGTACCTGGAGCTACTATATCGACACCAAATGGCCTTAAATTTGTGCCCGGACAAACCGTAGCTGTTGATGGAGAAACGTGTTTTGTGCCTGGTATCACCAAATCAACAGGCAAAGAATTAGAATTTGTTCCTGGAACTACAGTAGAAACAATCGATGGACCTAAGTTTATTGAAGGACAGATAGTACACACCGATATTGGGGAAAAATTCATGCCAGGAAAAACTATTGTACAAGCAGACGGCCATGTAGAGTTTTCAGTTGCTAAATCGGTAGAAGACATAACTTTTAGTGAAAGTGCCCCTGTAGGATTGCCGATTAATATCAAAACATGTTCTTTGTCTGAAGAATCCCTTTACGTCTTCGGCCATATGGTGCAGACATCTAATGGAATTGAGTTCTACCCTGGAACTAGGGTGCCAAATTTGGGTGGTAAAGTAGTTCCTGGACGACTAGTAAAGAATGAAGCAAACGAATCTCGTTTTGTTCCTGGAACAATGGTGGAAGGAATTTTTGTACCTGGGCAAATCGTTTTCACCGAAAACGGTGAACAGTTTGTGCCTGGACAAGTAGTTGACACTGCAGATGGACCTAAATTTGTACCTGGTCAGGTAGTAAACACTAAATCCGGGCCAAAATTTGTTCCCGGTCAAACAATTCATACCATTGATGGTCCTCGCTTTGTACCTGGTCAAATTATTGAAACGAAGGCTGGGCCTACATTTATACCTGGCCAAGTTATATCTACTGAAGATGAAGGTTCAAGGTTTGTCCCTGGACAAGTAGTTGATACTGAAGAAGGGCCAAGGTTTGTGCCTGGTAGAGTTATTGAGTCCGATGACCACGGAGTAACTTTTGTACCTGGTCAAATTGTACAAACACCCGAAGGTTTGAAATTTGTAGCACCTGATTTAACTGAAGGTGAAGAAGGCCTTGAGTTTTCTGTTCAAAGTTTCGTCATTACACCAGAAGAACTGAAGCTCTTAAAAGTTAAAACTAACCCCAATGATACAACTTCTACTAAAGGAGAGCTGACTATTGACACAAACATGCTAAGGCAGCTTTCTGAAGCGGGAATGTCCATTGGAAGACAAGTTCCTGCAGAGCTTCCAGCCATTAGTGTTCTTTTAAACCAAACTAGAAATGCTGAGGTTTTAAAAGCTTTTGTGTCTGATTTCGGATTAAAAGATGAGGTTGCGAACCAATTAATGGACGTTATTGCATCTATTATAGAAATGAGTGCTCATTTGAAAACAGAATTACAAGAAAATGGAATGAGTGAAGAAAACTCAAGTGAATCAAAGAAATCACGAAATGGCAAAATGAAAAAACAAGAAAAGGGATATACGGGGGGAAATGGTCAATCTGCCCACCAGGAGCACGTTAAAAATTCTATTGCTGCTGCTGTGCTGGCAGCTCTAGTTACTGCTGAGCAGTTCGAGGAAGTAAACAATAACATTAGCAAAGAAAAATACCAATTAATTCTTAAATCTATCGATACAATATTAGGCAAATCGATTGATGACGATTTAGTGGCGGCAATGTTTAATATTCTTCAAAAAGAAGATGATAAAGAAAACTTATGTGAAGAAATTTTAGAGTATTCTTCCGAACCAAAAGTTGAGTTGATAAAGATTGCTCTCAATAGAGCCCTTCACAAAAACTCTTTTCCCGAGGGTGATATCATAGAAAAGTTTGCTGACTTTTTGAACTCTGAAAATGAAGTATTGGGTCCAGCATTCAAAAACATTTCAAAGAGTGACACCAGTCTTCTATACAACGTTCTTGGTAGCATATCAGACTCCATCTCTTTCATAAAAACCGATAACGAAGCGACTAAAACATTGCAAAAGGCAATTGTAAATGCCGTACAAGAAGCCAGTGGTAAAGAACTAGCAGCAATTATTTCTGAGAACAACAAGGACAACATAAAAGAATTGATTGATCAGTCTGTAGGACTCGCTAAAGTTCTAGGATTGAGAGAAGTCGCCTCAAACCTGCTTTTACTTGTTAACGATGAAGATTGCATGGCTAAAATAGCAGCAGATCCCACGAGTCTAAACATTCTTAAAAGACTCACAGTCATGAGAAAGCTGGCTGATAACACACCGAGTCTACATTCAGCTTTACGTAAACTTGAAACTAATACGACACTAGCTCGCACAGATCCTAACCTTAGGGATTTGGTACGAGAGAGTGCGGCACTGATGATCGTTCCAGAAGAAACTCCTTTAATGACATCCGAAGATGTGCCACTTAGTTTACTTCAGCCTGAGAACAGTCTAGCGATGGAAGATTTCTTATTCCAACGCAAAAAACATAGAGGAGCCTTATTGATTATGAAGAAAGGCCTGCAAGCCGTGGTACCTCGTGAAGCTAGTCGAGCCGTTCTAACTGGACAAGTTGCCTACACAGTTCTCGATGAGAGTGGAATTAGTCATTTCGAACCGATGCACGTATTCTCTGCTCTAAACCTCAGTCAGCCAAGGGCTCATCGGTTCTCCATGTACAGTTGCCCAGTTGCCGACGAAAAAGAAGAAGATTTACAGACATTTACTGGATACTGCAATATAAGTAATAATCAGAGGATAACAAAGCTTGGCGGTTGGGCTCGGAGATACAGCAGCGCATTGCTTGATAGAGAACACACCAGAAGGAGAATAAGTAGTTTGGATCACACACCAAGCTACAACCGATATTCATCTAGATCTTTATCTTCTTCGAGATCTAGGTCTAGCCTTGGAAGTCCTCCAAAGGTAAAACAAAATGTCAAACAACTCAACATAAACAACTGTGGCTATATGAGAGTCCAGAAATTAAATGTTGCTTTTCCTTGTTACAGGTTGAAGATGTGGTGGTTGCTTCGGCAGACTACACTGCCGCTGCCGAAGACGAAGTCTCTCTGAAGTCTGGTGATATTGTCGAGGTTCTCGATACAAAGACCGGTCTTGGATCCAAGTGAGTGTCCATTTCATTATTAATAGCATGAGCTTTGCACAACTGTGCCCCCGTTGGTTATATCGTAAATAAACAAACATGAATACCGACATCAGCTTGTGTAACTGCAGTTATTATTCAGAGTTTAAATAGATCGTAAGTTTTGACTAATATTCAATGTTAATTTCACTAAACATGTCAAAAATTTTCCATAGATTTACATTTGACATTTCAAATAATGCAAATCATCACAATTACACTTATCATCATTAAATCACAAACGCTAGGTACCAATAGATAGTGGTCTAGAGTTTTAAATTAGAAATGACATCGAAATATCATAATTATCATAGAAAGCACACAACTGTGGTCACAACTGTTCAATTAATGTATTTTCGTCTTACCCTTTGCCTATGACTCGTAAACCGAGAACCGAGACATACAGGAAATGCTCTGAGTGTATTTTATTAGATGCAGTGAACATTCCGCATAGGACTCCTGGATAATTTTAGGCTGGAGTTCATTGCACTGAGCTTACATAACTTTATTTTCTTAATGATTTTTAGTCGATAACATTATGCGTCCACCCATATTTTATACCCACTCTTGAAAAACATAAATTGTTATTTTAGATTCGTTTATCCTGCTTTACCACTTCAGTGTCATTATCATCACCATGTCGTTTAGTAGCACACCATAACCATCACCACAGACGAGTTCACCATCCTCTAACAGAACCTCATTAGCACGAAACCCAAAATCATCATTGATCATCACCTGATGACGTAATGAGAGATACTTGTTGATGCAGGTACAGAGGACGTGTCTATTGTTACGAGAACCATTTCTTCAATACCCGCGGTCCATCTTTAGACTACGTATTTAGCGTTCCCACTTACAAAATGTATTATTACTGAGACATCACCTGGAGTTGCAGCCATCAGGCCATTGTAAATATAGCCATTAGCTTAGTATACATTTATCATTTATATGTTGTGATCAAAACTATAACTATTGTGATAACTATTGGCAGTTAGTTACCGTTCATATACTATCTGTTTGTGTAATGTGTTATATCGATGATAGAAAGGTATGTAATAAAGGTAGTAAATTTGTTGTCGTTTCTTTTAGTTATATTATAATAATTCAATACTTAAAAAAAGATATCCCGTATATATAGTTTGACACCCTTACCCTAAGGTTATAATTATTATAATAATATAAATTTCTTATCTAAGATTCCTAACATTCAGATGAACAGTTCATACCTATAGTTGGTTGATAAAATACGCAGATAGTCTCTTAGTTTTATTCACCAGATACCAATCGCACCCTGAGCAATTTCTAAATTTACACTCTATAAAATGTATAAAACTTCTTTCAAATATTTATGACCGACATTGATAGGATAAAAATGACATTCTCCAAGGATGACTCAGTGTGATTCATGCAAGCTGCTTTCAACTATATCATTTTGAACCATTTTAGAATCAATAAATGTACAGACTAGCCAGATTATACATAATAAGTATATAGTTCTTCGATAGGTTTGCTTGTTTCATTATTTGTTTACGATGATCTGATTGCAGTCACTGCAAGTTAAATATAGTGCTATTTGGTTAAACGGAAACCCCGATTTTAAATCACTATACATTAAAGTGTTAGAAGAGAGCAAAGTTTCAAGAGGGAAACATCTAAAAAATATAATAGGTAATTCTTATCATTATTTACCTCAGCCGAGTTGTCAAATACCTGTCCACCTATTTGGCCCAACCTAAAAACTATGAAATGTGTCTGTATATTTAAACAATTGGTACAGAAATAAAAGGTCCAGACGTAGCCGTCAGCGTACACTAGTAACCTGAAATCTAGGTGCCAATTTTCTACTGGCTACCTGCCAGAACGGATCATACAGGTAAAGTGGACGATGTCATTACAAATGATAGTGTCATATTGTATGTTTTAGTCAGCATTTACTGCTAGGTAATGAACACTTATGAATATTCATGAATTGAAATATTAGTTTGGCAAGATCCACTTGAAAAAAAAACCATCATGATAGATATACTTACCCACTATAAAAGTATGATGAAAAGAATGATTTATTTTATGCATTTGACATCTCAATGTGTCAGATAAATAGATAAATAATTATATTAATAAATTAAATTAAGAGATCAAAAGAAAGCGTAGCGAGAAACCATTATTAATAAAACGAATGCAGGGTGTTTAGGAGAGGACGATTCGTTAGTGAAATCTCAGCGCAACACATAAAGGTGAGTCGGCATCTGCTAAATAAACGAGCAGGAACTCTTTCAAGTGCCAAGAATAGGTAATGATCTAAAGTAGGTAGATACTGGAAAATTAACTGCCGAAACGAAACCCTCAAGAATTATTTCACCACTAATACTATTTTATGAAGAGTTTAGGAATCTACGTACATAATGCTCATTTACTTTGTCGACCTCTGTGATGCATTGGGCATATAATCGGCTCTGTCGCACGAAGGACGGACGAACGGGTTCGATTCTCGATGGAAAGGACATAAGTTTGCATTCTGCAAAATGCCCGATTTGCAAATACTCAACACCCAATAGGTACAAATATTGCTTACACATGGTTTAGTTTAGGTACATTAGTATAATCCCAACTAATCCCAACTAATATTATAAATGCGAAAGTAACTCTGTCTGTCTGTCTGTCTATCTGTCTGTCTGTCTGTTACGCTTTCCCGCTTAAACCTCTCAACCAATTTTGATGAAATTTGGCACAGACAATCTTTAGACCCTGAGAAAGAACATAGGCTACCTTTTATTGCGAAAAAAAGAGATGAAGAGATTAAAAGTACGCAGACGAAGTCGCGGGTACCAGCTAGTATTAATTATAAACGCGAAAGTTTGTATGTATGGATGTTTGTTACTCTTTCACGCCTGAACAGCTGAACGGATCTGGATGAAACTTGGCAGAGAGATAGATTATAGTCTGAAAAGACACATAGGATACCTTTGATCCCGTGGGAATACCGGGATTTAAATCTGCGCGGGTGAAACCGCGGGGCACAACTAGTATACAATATCGTGTTCACGATAGCTTTAATAACAAATAACAGTTTACCTAGTATCGATTTCCTCTCCCATTCGAAACATTGAGTAAGTCAACAGTAACAGTTGCAAGGCACGGCCTGTGTCCTGTAACGGTGCCACCATTGACGTCACCGGGTTTCTGGGCCGCTTGAAATAGCGCGGTGCATGCGCTGCTCAAGTGAAATGGATAGTGAGCCCGACTTGCTATGGGGAAACCCATGGTAGGCGATGTTGCAACGTCTTTATGAAACTCAAGAAATGTTACTGGCGTGCTTGTGATAGTGGTGGTTTTATGGTGGACAACAAAAGGGTATAAATGGAATTGGGAGTTCAATAACCTACTATGCCGTCTCAGTCAAAATAGCGAATGCGTTGTTTTGATCTTGATCTCAATATACCTGGTACCCCTTATCCTATCGCTGTCAATCTTTTGCCGTTTTCGTCATTCAAATTTAAGACAAGTTGCATTAAAAAGGCCATCTGTTTAAGGTAAAACATTTTCAACAGAATGAAGGATAAACGGAAGCTGCTATTTCTGTTGAGAAGGTGATTTTCTGTTCAGAAGTTTGAAACTTGAGACCAAGGAATTTAATACTCTCTGCTTGAGACTTGACAAACCTGACGCAGCTAAACAAAGGATAATCTGGATATCATTGACCTCTGCTTGAAAATAGCCAAGATCACAAGTTTGAACACTACACCTTGCCGAACCGTGACACTGAGTAGCCGTCATTGGTGGCCGGCCCTGGCAGACTGGTGACGTTTGATTGATGGCCTGGCAGACTCGATAGTGCCGGCGGGAACGTTAGGTACAGAATACTTTTTGTGACCAATCAACAAAAAGGAGTAAACTGTGCCTTCTGTATCAACAGATAAAATTAACTGATTTTAACATACAGTAGCACCAACCACTCTGCCGATTAAGAGAAAGAAGTAGGTAGTCACTTGAACGCGCTGAAACAACTGCAAAGCCCGACAAAATTGCATAAGAGTAGTAGAGCTCTTAGTGAAGGGCTCGTCCGGGGAAGTACTATACCTCGCCTTTTTCCGCCGCCAAGCAGCAACGCTGTGGTTCTTTGAACATCTGTATACATCAAGTTGATGGACGCAGGGCAGTGCATCGTAGGGTACGTTTCTATCGTACGTGACTTACGAGGCAATGCTTTGTTATAGGTGATGGTTACCACTTAGGTAATGCTTTGTTATAGGAGATGGTTACCACTTATTCATCAGGTGGGTCATCTGCATCTCCTGCCTCTTGGTTCTACCGATCATTATCATCATCACCATCAGCCTAACATCTACTGCTGGTCATGCCTATTAGATTTCCAAGAAGAACTATTCTGAGCTCTTTCGATTCACTGACTTCTCGTGATCTTCACAATGTCATCGGGTAGGCGGGTGCCCCACACTTCGTCTACCAACTTGTGGTTGCTTCGAGAACCTTTATTCCCCAGCGGTAGTGAACTGAATACCGCTGGGGAATAAAAGTTCGAACTATATGACCTGCTCATTACCACCGAATCTACCGATGCATATCTGAAATTCCTTATGATACGTTGCACCCATTGACTCGGACGCTGGCGCGTTCTCCACTACAAATTATTTGTTATCATTGCAATACAAGTACTTTGGTATTTATGTCGCCTTTTGGCAAAGTCACTCTAGGTGCTTGATAGAGTATCAGATATTTGTGATGACGGTGCTTTATATAAAATACTAGCGAACCGCCCGCGCGCCCCTGCTTCGCACGGGTGCACATATCATGCATGTATTATACATATAAACCTGCCTCTTGAATCACTCTATCTATTAAAAAAAACCGCATCTAAATCCGTTGCGTAGTTTTAAAGATTTAAGCATATATAGGGACATGGGGACAGGCATATAGGGACAGAGAAAGCGACTTTGTTTTATACTATGTAGTGAAGAATAACAACCTAATCTTTTGGCTTAGATATACCTACTCAAAGATGTATCAGATTGTAAATATTAGGTAAAATACACCTCATTTTAAGTTAGTAGAAAATTACCAGCCGTTCTTAAAAATTACATAGTTATTCACGTTAGGAACATAGACGAGGGTAATTAAGTGAATTTCTTTCTGGTTCAAAATGAAAGTAGCTTGACATGCAACATTTTGAATTGAAATTCTTCATTGCTTCTGTATGGTCAGTACAATCATTGACAAACACTGCACATTCAAATTCAACTAAGTCGACCAATGAATGAGACCTTGTTTTGATTTGAAACCTTCTTGCGATGGTCATAAGCCAAATTTACGAATCATTTATTCTACTTTCTTGGTCTACATTTTTTTAATCAATTTTATGTATCTTATCTCCATCGTAGGAAGGTGTAGCAAAAAGCGAAAGCAGTCCCCTAGTCTACATTCTAACGGTCGCATCCAGTAACACCTCCCCTCCCTCCAGGCCGGCTGTGGACACCTCCCTCGACGTGGAAGCACAAATCCTGGACACCTCAGCTGCGAAACATAAGCTGGCTTGCCGACCAAAGAAGAAACACCCCAAGGGAAAAGGGAGAAAGAACGGGGAGAGGTAGGTTGCATCACTTTTCTAGTTTCACAGGACAAATACCTAGTTGGTTAAAGGTAGGTCATGTAATTGCGCCAAAACTATGTTATGAGAACGTGAACACACTAAGCAGATGAATTGCTCAATTTGAAGATAGTGTTATTGCTAAACCGTCCGCAAATTTTTTATACCCATATATAAATTCAAAAACAACCTTTTGCGCCACGAATATCGTAGTTTCTGCGTTCTTCTTAGCGCATTCTCTCAATAACCAAGTTTATGCATGATCATAGCTTACAAAATAAGAAAAATAATCTAATGATGTTTAAAACTCCGGTCCGCTTCTCTCTATTTAGACAGCCTACGTAGCTCAGTTGGTGTTAGCTCTGCCTTCTGCGCCGTAGGTCGTGGGTTCGATTCCCACCGTGAACAAACGTTTGTGTGATGAACACAGATGTTTGTTCTCTGTCTGGGTGTTATATAATATTATAAGTATTTATTTACAAAAAAAAGTAGATAAGTAGTATATCAGCTATCTGGTTCCCATATTACAAGCATAAGCTTAGTTTGGGGCTAGATAGTGCTGTGTGGAAAGTCCACTAATATTTATTTATTATTTATTTATTTATTGCAACACCTTAACGGGGTACATTATGTATTGAATTAAAATTATTTAGTCATAACTCCTGACAATGTAAAATCTACATACATAAATACATAATAATGCAATAAATATGCTGAATACTGAAAACTACGATCGATAATTCGGTCCTCCAGACTGCGACGGTAGAGTTACACAATCTAAATCGAATTCCTCGCCACATGTAAATGTAAATTTCAGTGTAAATTCAGTTTCGAAGGTCAACTTTGCTAATTTGTCAAGCGATCACACGATTCACACGACAAGAGTCCGACCGAACAAATCAAAATAAATTGCGCCAACCATTTAAATAATATGTTAACATTTTTCAATAATTTAGATTTAAATTCTGTGACTATTACATAACAAAGATATATTGGCAACGTGGGAAAAGGTGACCTAAATTGCAGATTCAAAAATTCGCGGTATTCGTGTTCATTTCTACAAATCCAAGGATGTTTTTTAACTACCTAGATTTACAGAGAATAAATGATTTATGATTTATGATTTATGAATATAGAAGACTTCAGTCAAATTTTACTGAAACTGAAAAACTGAAACAGCTTCACGATTTTGATTCTCAGGCACGGTAGATATCCCTTCAGATCTCTCAGTACCAAGTAGTAACTCAGGATTCCTTAAGGATGTCTAAGGGTAAGTCAGAGGTACGTCCAAACATTACATTTGGCACATACATAAATTGCAGTAGTTAGTATTCCATACGTGACAGGTTGCAAGCCCATCGCCGCTGTTAGAATACTTGCTGGCAAATTTTACATAGTAAATTATTAAACATTTTTCAACATGGCCGATGTAAGAGTTAGTTTGTTAAAAACATTAAGATCTTCGGGGATGTCTACCGCGCCTAATGAGTATATGCGTTATCTCTAATAATATTTTTACATATACGAGTAGTTATGTCGTAAATCGCCGATTGTTGAACGCACAGTCACCTCCACGGTGGATGAAATACATAAAACGCTTCTATTTTTATAGACGATGGTAACCGCTTAAAATCAGATAGGGCCATCTGCTTGTTCAGTCACTTCATTTTATAAAAAAGTGACACTAACATCATAAGCTTTTCTTCGTAAACATCGGACATTAAAATATTATAACACGGATTACTACTCAGGAAAAGTTGGTCAAGAGTAAAACTGACATCCGGTGGTTTTTCTGATTAAATTTAAATATTTTCCTCGTTCAGTTCCGAAATATCAAATAACATAATTTGACGTATCACTATTACGATGACAGTTTTATGAATTTTGTAACATACTAAAATTCATGAAAATGTCTAAGATTTTTACCTTTACTTTTTTAACGACTATAAACTATGATATCCCACTTCCTGCCTACTAATAAATGCGAATGTTATGATGTTAGGATCTTTGTGGCTCAATCACGCCCTAACCACTGAACCAATTGGGATGAGACTCAGAATAAATATAGTTCGTAACATGGATAAGCATATAGGTTACTTTTTAACCCAAAAAATTACCGGGAATGAGGTAAAAACACTCATTAAAAGGAAAGCATTAAATATAATAATAATAGCAACCACCTGCTAATATGCAAAGCTTCGTGAGACCGTAGCAAACTTTCACAGTTCTCCACTCTGTTTTTCTTTTGTTAATTTTAATGTTGTATCAAGCATTTGATAAAACATTTAATTATTGGTTTGTATTTGAACATCTTAAACCAAGCAATTCGTAGTGTGTCTTTATCTGTGGAAGCAGACCATCTGTTGTGTGTCTAATTTATTGGGGCATCGTCAGAGACAGCCCGGCATTGTATCAGTCAAGTACGTGCATGAAACCAGAGAAATTATAGAAATACTCAGTTCGTTCTTGTAGGACATGTATTATTTTAAACAAAGTCAAAGTCATTATTTTTTTAATGTAACCCTTACGATTTAAAGACCCGGCCCCGCTTGTTTGTATTTTAATGAACAGGAAAATTTTATTGATCTTTAAAACTCAGGGGGGTGAGTAGGTGTAATCCTAGATTTATAAAAGCTTTGAATGTAGGAAAGCGTGTCACTGAAACATCGTTCGTAAGTCGTTAATTTATGTAGTGCTTCCCCTACATTTTTCTTTCAAGTATGATTAACATCACTTCTAAAATTTTATGACGAGTTTAACAGGTAATTGCCCTATTATTTTCGTGTTTATAGTGGGTCAACGTCCCCGATCCAGTGGAAAAATAGCAACTACATAATCTCTACAATACGTACATTCGACCAGGTTTGTATGGTCCTTCGGGAATGACAACTCTCTTGTATTTAAATTTTTTTGGGGAGACGTGGGAGGTCTTTGAAACTGGTTCAATACTTTGGCGTGGGTACGGTTCTTTAAATAATGTACGTGTGCATTATTAACTTTGCTTTCGCTCGTCCCACTCGGCTTGCTGACTCGATTTCAATAGCAGCTTGCCTTTTCGGATTGTCCTAGTTTTCTCCACCTATTGACAGCTAATTTGAGTTCACTGGACGCCTGCTGGCTTATTTAGGACGCATTCACATCTTGAATGTCATGTAGCTAACGGACAGTTCCATCGTTAGTTTATTTTTATTGCTATACGTGCCCTATTTTTTAATAGTTTGTTTATGTTTACTTTAAACTCGACAGGTAGACGGCAAAAGCATAATTTATTTTTAATATTTTGCAATCATATTTAACCTACTTCCTAATGTAAAGCTAAATGTGAAACTGTTATGTTTGTGGCATAATCAAACTGCAACCTCTAAAACGAATTGGACGAATCGTGAAGTATTATATCGCTTTTAATCTTCAATACATAGTAGGTATATACCTATATTAAAGGCAACATTTCAACCTGAATAATTTATTTTGAAAGAAAATGGCCACGCGAGCAAAGCCGCGGTCAGTCAGTAAATGCGATTTCAATGAGCCACTCGCATATCTAGAACAGAATAGCAAAACCTGGTATAGTTTGTCAGGTTACACTAGCCAATTGTAACTATTAACATGGATGATAGGCCACTGGATAAGCTATAAATTTTTTATTGGATTTCAAAAGTCATTGAAGTAGGTATTGTGCGTGAGTCAGTATGGTTTATGGCTGAACTCGAAAACTTTTTACTATTCTTGAAAAAAAGTGTCTTAAAGCTAGGGATGAAGCTGTGAAAATATGTTTTTATTGATTATTTTTTATTATTCTCTCTTTTTCAACCTTATTTCACCCAATTCTAAGTAAAAGTATCTTTCAAGGCACGCCATTGGTCTTGGGCCTTGAGGCTCCTTGCCTAAATAAAAAAAAACAAATTTAATGTATATCATTTAAAAATGAGAATGTTAATTTGAATCAAATCACTATAGGTTAGTTCATTTCTTTTAAGAATACAAAACAGTGTCATGTCATCTCTAGACATATAAGCATAGATATTCTTATCACCAACTCAATATTCTTCGAGGATGTCGAAGAGAGGTAGTCAGAGGTACGTCCAAATACAAACCTCAATACAGAATAAAAGAAAACACGATCTATTTAACAGTATTGCAGACGTATCATAAAATTACGAGAATAACACAATCGGATCTGTTAACCCATCTGCATAAATAACTTTGATGTTGTCTATAAACATAATTATGCCGTCGTTACTGTATTCCTAAACAAACATAACCTAACTTTCCTAACCCATAAACATAACCCGAAAATCTCAGTCACTGAAAATGTCCCATTTCCTTTGATGGTAATGGTAGCATATCATACATATCTACAGGCAAGTCAGTAATATTTAATCTACCAGCTATTTTTTTTTCTAAACTTACATATTATATCTATAACTAGTTGCGCTCCGCGGTTTCACCCGCGCAGATTTAAATCCCGGTATTCCCACGAGATAAAAAGTAGCCTATGTGTTATTCCAGACTATAATGTATCTCTCTGCCAAGTTTCATTCATATCCGTTCAGCCGTTTCAGCGTGAAAGAGTAACAAACATCCATCCATCCATACAAATTTGCACGTTTATAATATTAGTAGGATTACTACCCTATAAGCGTTTACTGACTATAAAGTAATATTAGTGTAGTAAAGCACTTGTTGATGCCACTTAGGGCACGTCCTCAGCAGACGTACT
The DNA here is from genome assembly GCA_963576535.1 of Plemyria rubiginata. NCBI lineage: Eukaryota > Metazoa > Arthropoda > Insecta > Lepidoptera > Geometridae > Plemyria > Plemyria rubiginata. The sequence goes on from OY754907.1 coordinate 14,559,880, forward strand.
CAAAGTCAAAGTCAAAATATGTGTATTCAATAAAATCACTAGGATCACCTTGAATTTTTTTCTGAAATTTACGTTTGTGTCTTTAAATTATAAACAGAAAAAAATACCTTCAAGGTTGGTAACACGTCAAACATGCCCGTGGCATTGTGACTGTCAATAGAAGGAACCACTTCCTATGAAGTGAGCCGTAATCGTATTTGCCGTGGCATAAAAAATACATCAAAAAGCGTCCGTCATTTCGTCTATCCTCTGAATGTTTGGTGCTATATTTTGTAACCCTGTGCCATGAACTCTATCTGGGATGTAGGATTGGGGACGCACGTCCGATCTCGTTTATTTACGGACGTGAGACAGACAGCTTTCAGAAATTATGATTATTATGTTAATTAAATAAATAGCTAATGATGATTTTTCCGTTTTGCTTTTAGCAGTAGGATTACAAGCAAATATAAATAGGCGAACAAAACTCAAAACCAATTGAAACGTGTTTTGTGTTTTTTTATAATTAAAATCGACCGATTTAAATGTTCAGAAATGTTTAAATGTGCGTGTGAGAAGTATTCTACTCGTAGCGGTTGTTAGCGTCGTAAGATCTAGTAAAATAATTAATATTGATTAGCGTACATAATGTAACTTTTTTTTTGTAAATTTTAAATCGTATCATGTAGCCGTCTTATGAATACTGTCACAAGGCAGCATGTCATGGCAGTTACAGAAACGGTCAGACATTTTATAGAAATCCTGATTATAATTTTCATTTATTGTTAAGGCCCTTATCGACGAGCGAGTAAAACCGCGGTCTTATGGCTCGTCGGTAAAGCTCTAGTCCTTATGGCGACGACGGACGGACTAGAGCTTAACCAACGAGCCATAAGACCGCGGTTTTACTCGTTCGTCGATCAGGGCCTTTAGGTCTAAAGCTTTTTAGTGTATTTTTAAAAGCTGGCTTTCCACAGATTTAAATAATAAAAACTGTAGGTAGTAAAATTTTGTTATGTACAGATTGATACCAAAATTAAACATGCTTTATATTAAAATATACAATTATACCAATTTAACTAAACTAAAATAACAACAAAATTTTTGATACAAAAATCCGAATGCAAAAAGTTATTCCGATACCGGGAATCGAACCCGAGCCTCCTGGGTGAGAGCCAGGTATCCTAGCCACTAGACCATATCGGATGATACAGTGACCACGAAATAATCTTTCTGGTGGGAGTACCGGTTCACCTGTTGAAAAAACTTTGCTAAAATGCATTTTATAATAATAATATTGGTGAACTTTCTACACGGCCCAATCTAGCCCCAAACTAAAGCACAACTAAATATGGGAACCGAACAGCTGGTACAAGACAGGGTGTGATAGACCCACAAACATCTATAGTATCTTTCGCATTTTGTATTAGTGGGATATGTAAGAAAGTAGGATAAAAGCAAACGGGGCTTATCTTTTCGAAGTCACTAACATTCCATCACTAGAATTATCTATCCATTTAAACCCCGTAAAAACAGCCATTAAAACATAATCACCATTCCCTAATACTTATACTCTCGTGAAACTCACGAAAGCTGAGTTGGCTGTATTCCATACAGTGGTCTTGACATTATATACCTACCTACTTTTTGTATAAATTGGTCCATTTCTAAAGAATGTTAGGTCATTATTGATTATGCGCACTTTATTACTCGGGAGCCCGGTGGTTTTATCTTGACGTTTTGGACGGAGGTGGCCGTTTATTATTTTCTCGGAATATACACGGGATGTGCTAGGTGCAGCGCAAACCAGCGGAGGCGCGGCGAATATACGGAGAATAAACCATTTAAATTACACCTTAACTACTATGACATGCGGTTGAAAATGTCATGCAACCGATGCGAGACGGCGCGTTGCGGCGCGAGTTCAGGTTGCATGACATTTTCAACCGCATGTAATAGTAGTTAAGGTTTAATTTAAATTGATTTATTCTTATATTATCTCTGCCGTGCCTCCGCTGGTTTGCGCTGGCCCATAAGAGATACCTGCACTTATTTTTTTCGGGTCAGGGAGACAAATAAAGAAACTAAACATGATTCTTCTTGATACTTTGTAACATGCTGTTTTAAGGAACTCTCCATACCTAAATCTAAGAGGTGGGCGTTGATGGTTACGTCACAGTTTTTAACTATTGTAACTATCATAGTTTCATATTGTGTTACCTACCCCATTAGGTTTTAAGTTCCGCAATAAAATATTTGATTTGATTTGATGACTCTTATTCCGCTTCGTTCATTCGATTAGTTATATCCTGAGTGAATTTTAAGACGCATTTTAAAAAGCCAAAGAAGTAAAACAAAAAAGTTATTACAAGTTTTTGTGGAAATTCAAACCGGGCTCAATGGCGCACCGGGCTCAATGGCGCACCGGGCTCAATGGCGCGCCATGGGAGAGACCTATGTCCAGCAGTGGACTGCAATAGGTTGATGATGATTGTTATGTGGAAATCCACATAAAATACAAAATGGTAGTAGTATTTATTAAAATAGGTTGCAGGTGTATTTTAATAGATATAATAAACATATTTAAAAAAGATTCGCAAAAAAATATTTTTATCAAAATTACTTGGAATTGAATGTTGTCCAGGATTTATTGGTTGAAGGGGCTACAATTCAACTCTGTCATATAATGAATCAGGTATTCTTTTGAAAACATTATTATATACAGAATTTAATACTTTTCCTACTTTTTTGCAAATCGGTCACCTGAATTTGTTATGATGAAAATATTTGGATCACCAGATTGTTTTATTACCTGCGTCTTTCTTAAAACTATAAATAGAGTGTAGCTCATGTTTGGCAACCAAACTTGTAACAATTTTCCTAATTAGTATAAAAGGGACTTTAATTATACCGTACCTGGGCCAGAAATGAAGACGATAGAGCATTGACCTGTAGAGCTGTTCTGTCAACAACAAAATCACGGGAGTATCACCTAGTGATCGCGCACTTTGATGATTCACTAGGTGATCGTCAGACGAGCTGCGCCTCACTCATATTGGCATTTTTCACCGTTAAAACACTAACGCGGGTGGCGCAAGTGATAGGTGATGGTTACAAATGCCAATAAAAAGTCCTCTGCAGATTCCGCAGTCACTTGGGTGATTGCTGTTGACGAAATAGCACTACCGCGGACGTTGATTCATGACGTCACATCCACAAGATTGACAGCGCGTGAAAGCTTTTGAAAATGCAAATTAGATTTTATAAACTCTATTAATATAGTAATCATCTCAGCACCTATCTGGCACCGAAACGTCAATCCTGGTGGAGAAACTAGGAGCATGCATGAAACGTATATTTGGACGGGTTAGAGATCTATATGCTCTTTCTCTCGGGCTATTCCCGTTGAGTAACATCTGTTACACATTGCAACTTCTTTTCCCGTTCAGTAACAGTGTAACCGAACGGGAAAATAAAAGCCGCAATGTGTAACAGGGGCTACTCAACGGGAAGTTTTCGTCCCATTGTGTCACAGTGTGACTGAAAGGTGTTACTCAACGTGAATAACTCTTTCTCTCTACTTATAAGCCCATAGAATAAAAGATCGCTCAATTGCTAAAATTGCAGACTTGTCTATATATTCTATTAGTTGCCAACTGAGATGTAGTTTTTAGGACAACATTCTTCAGAGTTCAAAATGGTTTGTTTGGATATTCAATTCAATACTTTAATTTCAGACCACATAGTAGGTAGGTACATACATAAGTCCGTAAAAGACAAATGGATATGACTACCTCAGCTACTTTCTGTCCATTTTGTATGAAAACTAAAAAAAAAATCATTCAGGAGGATTGAATTGGTGTGATTTCCATTTGAGTGGCTTCCAGACTCTGACAGCAGTTCGCCCCGTGTAAATAATATTAAAAAAAAATTGGTTGCTGGCTCATTGATTTTTTTATTTATTGACTGATATTCGCATTTAATTGCAGATGGCTCGTGCGAGTTATAGACGACGTGAAAGGCGGCGAGCTGCAGACCAGACAAGGCTGGGTGCCGGCCGGGGTGCTGCAGGAGAAGCACTCGCTGGAACGGGATCAGACATCGCTGGCGGCTAGGAGGCAGTGAGTACATACGAATAAGAATAACTTATTGCCAAACATTATCACAGGTTTACAAATAAACAGTTTAAGGACAATAAATAAATAAATAATGCTGGACAATCCACACAGCATCATCTAGCCCCAAAGTAAGCTACTCAAAGCTTGTGTTATGGGTACTAGATGACTGATATATTTAATACATTATATACTTACATAGATATATATTTTTTATTATACATAAACACCCAGACCAACGGAACAAATTTCTGTAGATCGTACACAAATTTGTTCCGAGACGGGAATCGAACCCGCAACCTCTTGCGTCGCAGGCGGACTCTCGCCCGCTGCACCACAGAGGTCGTCAAAAAAATGGTTTCTTAGTATAATATTGGTGTCCATCCTGTTCTTGCTTTATCCTATACTAACCAATCTGACAGCTCTAAAATTAAAGCCGTCCTTGTTGTTTCGGTTTTTTGAAAAGGAATGGCAATATTTCAAGTTTTATTACTTAGGTATGCCTAACTTCTAATGCCAACGTTACACGGTTCTCGGTACGTAAAGCATAAACATTCAAATCGTTGCAATAGTCTAGTTAATGTTGACATAAATAAAACGGTCGGCAATATGAATTAATTTTGCTTGGCACTCGGTCAACGAGCTAGTACCTTATTTGAAATATTTACTATGTGTCTACGGCAATACAAGCTCATTCGACTATAAACTTTATTACACAAGGTAACTATTCAAATAATGTCATAATGAAAACCCGTTTGTTTTTTCCTTTGAAGTAGGGCTACGTCACAGATAATTATCAACGTACCTACAAGGCTACGTGTATCACTTGCTACGACCGCGCTACGGCGTAGACCATGGGCCGTCTACGCCGTAGCTCTAGCACCAAAATTATAATAGAAAACTGTAGGTACATATTTTTTTAACCATGGTTTTTGTAGCCGCATTTTAAAACAATTTTCACGATGAATCGCACTGAGATTTTTTAACAGTTTTACTGACAATTATTTTAAATAAAATATACAATAATGAGCAATGATCAAGAGCTAAATACAATTCTTTATAGTCACACAAAGTGTAAAGCCTCTGTCTGGTCTTGGCCTAGGCGTCAACGAGGCAATAAACCATAATGTTGGCGTGCACTAATGATTGCCAATCTCAACGGTACCAAATGTGCTATAAAGGTGCTATGTACTTGTATTACAGTGTATGTATCTCGTGTATGCTTCTAGTTGTGTATTTTATATTGGTTGTTTTTATAAATCTCATTTTAATTTTAATACGCTTAAAAATGAATCTTTCATAGGCGAAATTAGTTTTAAAAAGCTTTGACTTCCAGTTAACTATTGTAGTTTAAAAAAAACTTACTAAGATTTTATACGGTTTTTCGTAAACATAAATAATATAGATACGTCTATTAACACAAGTATTTATCGTGTGATATCAAAAAATTCCGATGTTCCGACTGCGTTGCAGTAATGTTTTATAATCTTCTGTATTCTATTTCTACCCCAAACTTCTCCCATCGTTAACTAAAAATAGCTTGACACTGGAACACATCAATTCAGTTTATTTCAGTGTCTCTTCCCATATTAAAAGCATTCTTCACTGCTTTCTTAATTAAACATTCCGTTCGAAAACCCCGACGCGGCGCCTCATCAGCTTTTTCCCCGCTGCTGACAAATTAACTGCTAATTCGTAAGGAAATTTCTTTTGACTTATGCAGGATGTATTAAAAAGTCGCCAAGAACATTCATATTGTGAACAAATATATTTTTTTTATAATTGAGCAACGATGAAAGTTTACTGCTTCGTAAAAACATGCATTCTCGTCTTCCTCGCCTACCGTTCCTAAGGCCTTAAGTTAGAATCCAGTCCTAACTGAACCAATTTTTAACCTATGATTATTTTTAACTTATATGTCAGCTTCATCCAATGCTCTAAAACGGTAAAGGAAAACATCATAAGGAAACGCGTGCTCAGCCAGCTCCGCACGCATTGACCACGGGATTTTTAAAACTTGTTGATTCTACATTAATAACGGTATGTCAAGGTTTCTTAGTTTTTCGAACCGTAGTTACAGATTTTTTGTTTACTTCTAAAATAATTTATTAAAAGAGTAGTAGAGCTCTTTGTGAAGGGCTCGTCCGGGGAAGTACTACCACCACGCCTTTTTCTGCCGCCAAGCAGCAACGCTGTGTTTCGGTTTGAAGAGTGTGGTCGCCGGTGTAATTACAGGCACATGAGGCTTAACATCTGTACGCCTCAAGTTGATGGACGCAGGGCAGTGCATCGTAGGGCACGTTCCTATTGTGCGTGACCTACGGGGCAATGTTTTGTTTATAGGTGATGGTTACCACTTAACATCAGGTGGGCCATCTGCTTGTTCCATCAGCTAGTTGTATAAAAAAAAAAAAAAAAATTAGAAAAACTTGGTGCTAATGAAATCTCAGGGGATATCTACAAATAAACCCTAGTTCAAAATAGCCCGGAACATGCAATAAGTTACGATTAAAATACTGAATCTTATTCAAGTTTCATGCTTTAGTAAGGCGACTTTGTATTCAACAATATGGATTTAGTCTTCATACGTTTATTGTTCTTATAATTAGCTCTTTGTCTCTCTTTGTTTGACAAATCGCGTGATTGATGTCTTTCCTTGTCTTTGGGTTTCCGAAATAATGCGAGTTCTAAGAATTGTGCGTAGGTGCTGATTTTATCTGTGCTTTTATCTGGATGTTTTGATTTAGGATTGACTGACAGGTAGATTGATGGTACGTTGATTGATCAACAGACGTGGTTTTATAATCGATCGTGCTTCCTGGCACGTCATCCTGATAATAGAATGGTTTACAAATGTTTAACCATAGACTTCTATGGTTAGACATTTCTACACCATCCTCTTTATTTCTTTCTTTATTCTTTATTGCACACAGTAAAAAACAATAGTAAAGTGAAATAATAAAACATGTACAAAGGCGAGCTTAACCCTAAAAAGAGCTCTCTTCCAGCAAACCTTGAAGGATCCTCATACTTTTTTCCTTAATGGTGGTCGGTTCTTCAAACTATATGGCCTATTTTTCTTCTTCAACTATATAAACCACAGAATAAAAACTAGAACAGTGGTTATTTTTACTGAATAGTGGCCAACGGAGACACCTACAAAACCTAAATAAACCTACTGATCTTAGTGTTATTCTACTGTGTCTCTAGTCTGTCATATGTTTCTAGGTGATTAGGTACAAAATATTGTGCAAATATGAAAGATCTTCGTCAATAAGTCTCAGTTTGGCCCGCTGCCCGTGCATTGCGATTTTGTTCTTCACACACCACTGACTAATACCTACAGCGGTCTGCATCCTGAAGTATGTCTTCAATAAATACCTTTCAATACGAGCCAACCGGTTGCCTTAGTGTCACTGCAGCTCATTAATTTTGTGACATTCACTTACTACCTTAGTGAATCATGTATACGTGTGCCGGAATAACAGACTATAAAAAATCTTTTAAACGATTAAAATGCGAAATTTGAACAGCAAGACCTAGGTACTTTGAAATTGTCATGATTGAACATCTTTATAGATTTAATCTCAAAAGTGTATAGACATTATATTCGTAGGTATAGACGGACTGTCCCAGTTTCGCATAGACATTAATTTTTTCGACATTTTAGGATAAACATAGGCCTACCATTGATATGCTACCTAATTCATAGAAGGCTACGAACTGTATTTTTCTAAGTTTCATCCCGATCGGTTCAATAGTTAAGGCCTTTTTTTAAGGGTGTGAACCCCCCTCTGCACAGGGGGGTTTTTAGTGGGTTTGAGCCTTTGCGAGACCTTTTGCGGAGGATGGCTCAGGAGCCATCGGCTCATGAGGTATAGCGATTGAGCTCATTTAGCGCATATTGATCGTTCTTGTTTTGTATTTTCATCTAATCTTTAGGAGAGGATGTTGAACTGAAATAAAATAATTCATTTGCGAAGAAGTTTGTTCACACACGGCTTTACTAAGGCCTGTATAACATTAAACTGCACACAAATTTGTGTTTCAATCAATAGGTATAGTATCTCTGTTCAAGTGAAACATGATGCATTACTCCAGATATAGACAGTGCACTACTTGCGCCACAAGGCTCGGCCAGACTGATGGACGCCGATGCGCAATCATCTTACACCAGGCATGATGTATATCACAATCTCTAATGGATACGATATGGCTATAAAGATTTGCGATTCTCAGTAGTCAATATTACTCTCATTTATGTTAAGTGGTAACCATCACTTTTAAAAGTATTGCTTCGCAAGATACGCACGATATATACGTGCCCTACGTTGAACAGTCTACGTCCGTCATATTGAACCATAAAGATGTTAAGCCTCATTTGCCTTTACTTTCACCGTCAACCATAACCTTCAAACGAATACATACTTTAGCTACGGTTTTTGAAGACAGAAATAGGCATGGAGGTAGTACTTCCTCGGATGAGGAAGAGCCTCCTCTCCTCTTCCACTCACAAAGAACTATATAGATATAGATATAACTTTTACAGGTTTAAAATTAAACTGTTGCTGTAATTTTACTAATAATTAACATTATATGATTTTTTTTAAATTCTACTAATTTTAAGTAAATGTTATTACACTATATACAGTGAAGTACGTCAATAATAATAATATATTCCTGATGCATTAAGACGCGAAATGTGCATATTTCCGGCGCAGCTGCTGATTTTGAATGATGATTCTTATGATCTCTAGAAAATAATGATAATGAATATAGCAGTAACTTTTCTGGTTGCCTAATATTAATAAATAAATAAATATTGGTGGACTTTCCACACAGCACTATCTAGCCCCAAACTAAGCTTATGCTTGTAATATGGGAACCAGATAGCTGATATATTACTTATATACTTTTTTTTTGTAAATACATACTTATAATATTATATAACACCCAGACAGAGAACAAACATCTATGTTCATCACACAAATGTTTGTTCACGGTGGGAATCGAACCCACGACCTACGGCGCAGAAGGCAGAGCTACTACCAACTGAGCTACGTAGGCTGTAAATATTATCAGTTTGGTTTGTATTTCAGGCTGTTTTTCTTGTGTCAGTCTGAAATAAAGTTATTCCTTTGATGTACTAAACTACAGAGATTTAGGTCTTTATTCTTGTCACTAGTGCTTTGTTCTAAATTGGCTTAGGAAAAAGAACCTCCTCTATCTTGCTTCACATTTAGCGTCATCATTCAAACCCTTGTAACTCCCACAAGTTGCAGTTGCGACCGGGATAATAAATAACATTCCGGGCCAATTACTCGGACGCTTGTCTCGTTACCACCTCTGCTGTGTGCCAGCTGCCAGTTACCGCCGCGGTGCCACCTTCGCGGTGATAAATGCCACTTTCGGACTGGAATTTGCAAATGACCTACGAGGTATGATGGAAAGGCTACTTCCGGAAATTAAGATGGTAAATTCAAACCAATTAGGTATTCAACTTAGTTCATCATGCATTAAACAATGAGACCACTGCTGACGTACGGAAATGAGACATTATTCACGGTAGACATACCTACCAGGTTGTAACCTGCACCAAGCGCCCACATTCGATTTGCATAACGCGGACAGAAAGGACTCTTTTTTTAAAGAGTAGTAGAGCTCTTTGTGAGGGGCTCGTCTGGGGAAATACTACCACTACGCCTTTTTCTGCCGCCAAGCAGCAACGCTGTGTTTCGGTTTGAAGAGTGTGGTCGCCGGTGTAATTACAGGCACATGACATATATATGCCTCAAGTTGATGGACGCAGGTCATTGATCGTAAGGCACGTTCCTATCGTGCGTAACTTACGAGGCAATGCTTTTTTTATAGGAGATGGTTACCACTTATCATTAGGTGGGCCATCTGCTTGTTTCATCAGCTAATTGTATAAAAAAAATAGTTTTTTTATCTTCGTCCGGTTTTTCCGAATACCTAAAAAGAATAAGCATTTATGCCATACAATTCGACATTCGAATTTATATAATGAATGTAGGTTATGATGGTAATATAATTTTAAGTGTGTGCTAATTTACATGTTGACAAATTATTATAAATATCTGGGTGACCGAGCTTTGCTCGGTTGCTGAATCCTAGTTATATCGATTTATCGCCCCCAAAACCTGCATACTAAAGAAGAAAGGTCATGATTCATGATCCATACAAAATTTACTCATGCCCGGCGCAAACGAAACATTATCTCAGTTTTTTGTAACAAAAAAATAAAAAACTGATTTTCAATGTTACTATACGAACATTGAAAATCTGTAATTTCTTTTAATATTTGTTATGTGGCTTAGTTAAATTCCAGTAATAAAAAAAATAATTTAACTAAATTATCCTCAAACCTCATGAAAACAGTTGGAGCCGTTTCCGAGATTATTTTTATATAATACAAAAATCGCTCGTTTCAAGGTATTTCATAGATAATTTGGATGGTGTTGGCCAGAATACTAATTCGCTAAAGTTTGAATGTAGTAGGCACCTTGTTTTTATAGCCTGTAATCCACGTAATAAAGTGTCAGAATAGATAGCAGACGTTTATGATTCTGAATAACAGTTATTTATTCACACCTGATAATACAGATTTGGCGGCGAATCTTAAACAAGTGCAGCTTAATTATATTAATTTTCCAATTTTTTCGCAAAAAAAACTTACATATATCCAGCTACTCTGGATATAAACATTATTATATTTTGGCTGGATTCCGATCGCTATAAGACATAATTTATCCAATTTGACGTTTCATATACCTAGTACCTACACGTTTTGTTTAGCTTGAATTTTATTAGACTTGGCTCGAGGTACAATGAAAAATATTTTTTATCACAACTAATCTTATGACTCAGAAGTAGTAGACAAAACAAAAGTAGGTTAGGTTCATAGAAAAACATAAATTAACCACGCTTACAAGACTACTGCAAAAAAATCAGGAAGTCCTTTTTGAATAAATGCCCATCTAGACCACAAAAAGAAACTACTCTCTAAGTATCTACTATCTCTCTACTGTACTACGAGTTTTCCCAGAAAATACTCGCTGGCGACTTTAATACGAAATAAGTATAAAAACTGGACACAGCTAGCGAGTGTAGTCTGAGACATCTCCAGTAAAACCACTGTGTGTGGTTTCTAACATGTGCCAGGAAAAAAAGGCCAAAAAATCAGCTGTAGTGCTATTCCGTAAAAACCAAAATCACTGGAAGTATCATAGTGGATACGCGCTCACTTAAATCAAGAGCTCCGCTTCACTCACGTCGGCATTTTCGGAGCACTCACGTGTATGCCAAATTGAACTTTGGATTCACTGCGGATTTTACGGGCACTTGGGTGATTGTTGTTGTCGGAATAGCACTACCTACTGGTCACTGAGTCACGAGGCGATCTTATTTCGTTTTCTGTAAAATAGATACAAATAGATTGATTTATAAAATAAGGACAAATCATTCATCGGTTTGCGCAATATTAACCCACTAGGGTCTCCCACTCTTCTTGGCAACACTATCACGTACCTGCCTTAATTCTGAGTCAACCGCCATTTATTAAGACTTCGTAATTCCGTCATTTTCCTCACTAGAGTAAAACTGTTGAAACGTTAGTTGTTGAGGTTTTCCCTAAAGACTCGGTATAGGGTTCTTCAATAAGATGTATTACCATTTTCCGTTTGTTCACCATGCCCTTATCCTTCTTTTTTCTTTTCTTCTCTATCATTCGTCACCTCTGTTTCTCGGGCACCATTTTGCGTTTGTTGTTCCTCTGGTATTATTGTCGCCTATATTGTACGGTAACTTCTTTCTATTAGGCTCGCTTTAACTTCAGTTATTGTTGTAGACATTGTTGCATAAAAAAACCAAATTAAAATACATCAACATTCCTCATAATGCGTTGAACTCCCAACTCTGTCTGTCTGTCTGTCTATCTGTCTGTCTGTCTGTTACGCTTTCACGCTTAAACCTCTCAACCAATTTTGATGAAATTTGGCACAGGCAATTTTTAGACCCTGAGAAAGAACATAGGCTACCTTTTATTGCGAAAAAAAGAGATGAAGAGATTAAAAGTACGCAGACGAATTCGCGGGTACCAGCTAGTTAATAATAAAGTAATTTAGTATATATTTATTTATTATTACAATGCAACTACAAACTAACAGCCCTATAGCCAAAACGTATCAATTTATTTAGAGTTTTAGTTTGTGTGTTAACTTTTCAGCAGATTGATTTTCATTTTTGTTTGTCTGTCTATGTCTATGTCATCTAAACCATATAGCTATATAGGCTAAGCCGCCGGAGAGAATACGTTTGCACATAATTATGTTTGTCTCGTCAAAGGACTTACAAAAATTCCCCGCTACGGGGATCAAACGCTCTTTCATCTCAGCAGGTTAGTTGCTTCTAAAGAGGAAGAGAAAAGAAAATGCATTTATTTTAGTCATTGTGACTTGCATATGCTGAGTTGGGACCAGTTTGCAACTGTCTTATTTTTATTAGTTGTTTGTTTTAGTTTACAACACAAACAATTAATAAAAATGTTTATAAATGTTTATTTTTCACCTTTTGTTATACCTTTTGTTTACTTAGTTGCAAATAATCGTTTTGATTTGATTTATTCATACAAACTGCACACGAGACTCAGGCACAGGACAGCTGCACAAAACATGTTGAAGTATCTCAAGTGTTACATTAACGTGTTATTCCAGAGCCGTGGTCCGCGAGCTGGTCGAGACGGAGGAAGAGTTCGGGCGAGACATGCAGCAAGTGGTGTCCCGCTACATGCGGCCCATGGACAAGGCCAGCACGCCCAAGCCCGTGTTCGACAACCGGGAGCTGCTTTTCTCCAACTTCAAGCAGATCTGCGAGTTCCATAACACGTGAGTTATAATCTTACAGCGATGACAATTGCTAATGTACCTCTCGCTCGCACCCTTCAACATTTTGAAAGATATCAAATATCTTTACATAATTATGAAAACCATCAGCCATTGCTTACAGCAATTAGCGTATGGCCATTTTTTTTAATGACTGGAAATTAAACGTCTACAATAAAATAACAAAAATCTTTATTAATAAGTCGAATCCAGCCCACACTACGTTAATATAAGCAGCGTTTTCTTGCATTTTGCCGGTTCTTCTAGGCTTTGGTCGCGAGAAACTGACGCTAAATCACCTAGCTTATAATATGTTTCAAAGTGATCCTAATGATTGAACTCAATAAAGACCATTTTGATTTTGAGATCAAGCTTCTAAAAGCAACAAACTTTCAGCTTGGTTTCACAGCGTAGGTACCGTAATTGGTGTGACGATTCCGCAGGGTCCTTCTAGAAGGTATCAAGTACTACGCCGGCGAGCCGAAGATGTTGGGTCGGGCGTTGCTGCGGATGGAGCGAGAGTTCGACAAGCACGTGGCGTACTGTCGCGACGAACCGCGCGCGCAGCAGCTACTGCAGGAGCCCATAGTGCACCAGTACTTCCAGGTACGCGCGCGCGCACAAGCGCCGCAGGAGCAGGTGTCTGGTGTAGCTGGCGTCAACCAAAAATAACGCTTGAAAACAGTGGAGGGGATGTCTTTGCGCAAACGAAACACTCGCGCCATCACACCCCCTGCGTTCGTTTTGCACTATACTGTGATGCAGAGACGTGGGTACTATCGCGACGAGAAGTGAGACCTGAATTTACTTGTCGTATAGAAGTACTTACTCTCGATTAGACAAACGTCATCACAGTCTTATATAGAATTTAGGTACTACAAAGACGAGACCCGTGGTGTTGCCTGGGCTTTGATCAGGAATACATTTTGACATTTGTGCGTTAGAGAGTCGTACCGATATTCAACCTTATTTTGTTGTAGTCAAATAGCATATTTAAATTGATAAAGGCACTTGCCCTTCCTATTTATCAACCCCAAATGAAACGAGCTTTTAGTGTGAAGCTCATCTATAGTATAACAGCGCCATCTAGTTCATTTGGCAAGAACCAAGTTGCATGATGTTCTCAAATAAATCTTCAGCTCAGCCGGCGACATCTAGCGAAAACATTCTTGTCACTTTTCAGTAAAAAGCGACATCTGTGTTGCTTTGCTAAAGGTAGTTAGGTTTGAATCTGGGTTTGCATTTGGAAAACTCTTGAGTCGGTGTCTGGTGAAATGATAATGAAAATACTGTGTAGATAGCGCTACACGTCGTACACAACGTGGATCTTCATTTTTAAATTCACAAAAAAATAATCATGTCAATATTTTTTTAAGTCTTATGTTCTACGCCTACATTTATCCATACTACCACAACTTTCGTCATTACTTTGGCTTGTCAATATTTTGGTGAACTTTATTGCTTACTAGGTTCCGCCCGTGTCTTCGCTCGCGTAGTTTTAATTTTAACATGAAATAAGAAACTCCTGCAATGATGATGACCATAATAGCTTAATTCATTGACAATGTTTAAAACCATTTGTAAGTAGTTACGAAGGCATCTCATGCTGCAAGTATTTTTAATACCGGTATGTCGCAAAGCATCAACCGATCACATTAGAATCTTGAGTAAGATATCTAATGGGGCGGTTGCCCCCGATATGAGTTCAATTGACAGCTCTCATACGCGGCATGTGAACTATTCTAGTTGTTGGCGCGCTGCCTAACTGCTTACATCGGCGCCTGCGCAGAACGAGATTTAGCAAAGCTTTTGAGAAAGCAAAATTGGGTTTTTTATCATTTGAAATAATATACATGTTCAATCACGATTTTTACATAAAGTCAGAAACCATGCACATTAGCTTACGAGTACTAACACAATCACTTTACATCCGATCTTATCACACATTCTTTAAACATGCTCGTTGGTCCACCTGCTATACTACAAACATGTTGTGGACATAGAATAAGAACCCCGTCCCATAACATCAGTTACCAAACCGTGTAGTAAAGTATCCCAATCATGGGGTAGCTTTGGGGGTAGCACATCGCAAGTCCACTGCTGAACTTGCGCTGAAATTAAATTATGGCTGATGGTTAGACCAATACGGAAGTTCTATTAAGCTCTGGAACTTAAAAGCTCAGATGTTTAGATCAGTTCGGTTTTTACTGGTTATTCAAACTCATCAACTCAGCATTGGAAGTTTGGAAGGCACTTCGAACTCACTAGAGAATTTTATCTAAAACTGACTATTTAACGAACAACTCTGATGATGGGTGGGTTCGAGAATAAACAAGCCTACGCATCGCCCATCCCGTTACAAATGACTCAATTCTACAAATAATAGTACCTCTACAAATACCTACAATACATTATACTCGTAGGTACATTTCATTCCGTTCAATGATGACTTTGTTACTAAAGAACTGCACGCCTGCTTCCAGTGCCAAGAGGTTGTTATTCTCTGGGATTGTTTGGGTACACTATAAAATAAATAAATAAATAATGCTGGACAATCCACACAGCATCATCTAGCCCCAAAGTAAGCTACTCAAAGCTTGTGTTATGGGTACTAGATAAGTGATATATTTAATACATTATATGCTTACATAGATAGATTTTTTTTTACTATACATATAAAACACCCAGACCAACGGAACAAATTTCTGCAGATCGTACACAAATTTGTTCCGAGGCGGGAATCGAACCCGCAACCTCTTGCGTCGCTGGCGGACTCTCGCCCGCTGCGCCACTGAGGTCGTCGATGGAATTCGGTAGTATAAACCGCTCATATTTCTCATTCATCATGCTAAACAGTCTTAACGTAGCCGGCTTCATCCGTTTTGACATTGTCTGACGGGCCTCTGCTGAACCATTCCTCAAGATCAACTACACTTGCTAAAACGAACCAGGCAACAGGCATGTCATTATTGCTTTTTGAAAGGGAGCTGCTTTTGACTTAAAGAGTCGTTCTTGAGTTGACCAGTTGCCAGTCTGAAGGATACCTACGTCAAGGTTTGTGGTCGGCCTTGGCGTGCAGCTCCGACCCTGGGCCGACTTTCCCTCGCATCACTGGCGAAATGCCGCTATCCTCTGGAAGCGGGCCCGAGTGTGCTATGTTTAGCGGCGGAGTGGGCAGCGCTGGCGCTCACCAGTCGCTCGGAAGCCGCGGCCGCGACCACCTCGCTCGCTCCAGCGCATCGACCTTCGACCACTCGTCCGAGTGAAGTGTGTGACTGTGATTGTGTTCTCGTGATTGCATTGCCGACTGCGCGCTCAGGTACGGCGAACTTCTACCACCGCCGGTATAATTAGAACGGTTCAGCGGCAGCGATAATACTGTGATTTTTCCCCCGTTTCAATGTTACGGGTGTAGTGTTACCAGCATCGCGTCTGGTTTATTTCTAGTTCGCGTGGGTGGATGAGCTCCGCAATATGTTATGTTTTTCAGCTGATTCCGCGCGAGGACCCGCGTCCGTGAACGCGCGGTCCGTTTCTCGAGCTTGGTCGGATGACCTTGACCCAATTACAACACATGTTCTGGTGGATTAATAAAGCTAAATTTACCATAGAAAGTCAATGTTAACCCAACGCTAACCCAGTTTTCCCCACGATCCGTTCATTGGTACAGATGATTTTCTTTCAAAGTATTGTTTGGTCGCTTACGTGTTTGTTTACCCACCTGTTTGAACTCAACCCCAACGTAAACAGGTATTACTACATGCACCTCATGTAATTGGGTATTACGACATATTCCAAACATTCTGGAATCTCCCTTGAATTCAATGCAGGTACAACCCGAACTTCTATTTCATCAGTTTAACAGCTGCCCCATAATACAACAATTTTAAGCCGAAACCGACTAAGAAATGCGTCTGCGAAATTCGATTTTCGCATAAGCTTCGAGAAAGTAATATAATTCTGTTCATTTTATATCACAACTGTACATTAGTCTACAAATTTATTAGCTTACTAGATAATTACATGACACAAACAAACTTCATGTTCTGTAAACATGTATTGTCTGTCTACAACAACACAATATTGTTGCTATGGAAAAAAATTAAAAACATTAGTGTTGCTTTCGCATTGTACTTACTACTTAGTGCCGTTAGTCGCTATTGTTGTTTGGAGTTTTGAGCAGAAGATCTTTTGGTGCTCGTAAGCCATTCAAGAAAATGCTATGCAAAAATCAATTATCACTCGGTCTATTTGATGCTGGATAGCATAAACTGCTAATGTCATTGTATTTGTTCAAGTACTTACCTGCTGTTATTTTGTTATTCAATTGCTATAATATGTTGTTTAAGTTCACACGGGCTAAATTAAATAGCTAATAAAATATTTTGCTCTGTTTGCTGCTCCACCCAAACCTTAATGTCGCATTCGTTCAAATCGACTATTCTTACATCCCTTGAGCTTCATGTAACCTTGTTTACTCGCATAACTGACGTCATGTACCTACATTATTTCACCGTGCCATTCACTCAAAATTACAGCTATTTCCTTGGCAGTAAACATGTATTGGGTACGCTTCTTCTCCTCACTGTTTAGCGGAGCGAACCGAAGCTTTCAACTTTAACGTGTCAAGGTGGTCTAAATTGGTTTGACGCTATTCCATCGTCTGTAATTTATCGATGTGCCAGTACTACACACTTTATAGATTTCGCGAATTATGTACCAAATCAAAAGAATCATTTAATTTACTATTGTTTTTCTCTATCTCTATCGTAAGCGCTCGTCATAATGTTTGTCATACGAATATGAAAATTTCTGTGTGGCTTTTAGTGCTTTTGATTTATATTTAATGTTTGAAGTTCTTATAAGAAGGTCCATATGACGTAGCCTAGCACAAAATCTATGCCTAGGGTGTCAATTCCACAAACCATTTCTTTTGATACAATACGAAATTCCTCCACAAGTTATCTCCCTCGATTTGAACCACGTCAATATTCGATCGAATCAGCGTTGGTGTTCTGCCAGGGATTAGCAATTAGTGTCGAGTACGATACATCCTATCGTCACCTAGCGTGTCTAGCTGCCAGACAAATCTAATTGATCCCTTATCTGAATTAGTCTATTGCAATAAGATCTACTGGAACGTAAATTTAAATTATTAAGCTTTATATTATTTTGCAATAAAACCACAAATTTTTAGTTTCAAACTTTCAATATACTTTGTAAAACAAACAAAATTTCCACAGAAACTGGTGAATTTTTTATCGATTTTATGACCTGATAAAGATGAGTGTAGACTAGCTACAAAATTGTATTAATGGGTTATGTCAATAATATATCTTCATTAATCTCAATATTATTAAAAAAGTCATGAATTAAAACTACATTATGTTTGATGAATATATGTATGTCAAATAGATTTCCAAGTCGAAATTGTAATAACAAATTTTTTTCAGGCCTTAGCAGATAAACTCGGTGACGACAAAGGCATAACAGAGCATCTGAAACTTCCAATACAGAGAATCAACGACTACCAACTTCTCCTGAAGGTATTTAAGGCTTCCTTACCATTTATATGTCTAGGTACTTGCGACAGATGGATCTCTACATTAATTATAATTTTATAATACGATCTATAACGATATAAATTTTCTGTAGGAACTAGTAAAATACTCAAATCGTCTAAACGAAGACTGCACCGACATCCAAAAGGCCTTAGAACTCTTCCTCGGCGTTCCAAATCGTGACACCGACAACAAGTTCATATCGTCCATCGAAGGCTTCCGCGGGAATATCCACAAGCTTGGGAGACTCCTCACCCACGACTGGTTTACGGTCACTGACCTCGAAGGCAAGGCTAGAGAGAGATACCTATTTCTCTTCAAAGCTAGGATCCTAGTCAGCAAGGTCAAGCGAGTTTCCGACGACCGGAGTGTCTTCATTCTGAAGGATATTATCAAAGTAAGTATGTTTTATTTTAATAGACTTGACAGACGATTTTGGTAATAAGCTTAAAACTCATACTCCAAGACGATTCGACTAGTAGGTACGTGATTTATTCGTGACAGGTATTCAAAACATTGGTAATTTTATTGGTTTTCTATATTGGTTTTCTATATTATTCATACTGATCGCTGAGCTCCATTAGCCAAACTGACTGATAAGTCCGTTCCTCTCTTTTTAACTGTGTTATAGAAATGGAAGAAAATTGGTCTAGTATTTTAGAAGTAGTCTGAGTAGGTAAATGGTACAACTTTACGTCATTGCATCTTTACGTAATAATTTCCGGAAACCTCTCCAACGCTTTTCTCCAATAACTATCGCGTCATGAATTTCTTGAGCCGAAAATAGACCAATTCAAAAAACCATCTATTTGCTTTTGGATATCCTCCAAGCGCCTCTTGGTTACGGATTTGTTTTGTAATAGGATGTGCAGTAATCGTATAACAAATTGCTTCTTAATACGTTGGATGATCTCTCCTTAATGGATATGTGTGTATGCAGGAATGGACTAAGATTTGATTTGTTTTATTGTAGCTTTTCAATAATGAGTCCGTTCGGCTGCCCCTCTGCACCAGTAGCAGTAAAGAAAGAAAGAAATTTGTGTTTAAAAGCTTTAAACATCAATTGATTAATTTAGTTCGTCAAATAACTCCATATATTTTTCAGCTTCCTGAAGTTGAAATCAATGATACAGGCGAACCACTCAAATTTGAGCTCCATTTGAAAAACACATCGTCTGTAATAACTTTGGCTGCCCACAAGGAGGTAGTCAAGACCAACTGGGTGACCGAAATCAGAAAATACGTCAGTGACGTTGGTAAGTGCGATCTACGGATGTAGTTTAAGTAAATGAAGAGATCAAGTAAGTATAATCAATATGTAAATCATATAATGTTCCTTTTTATAGTTGCGTTAGCTGAACACGCAGCTGATGATCTTCAAGTTGAATCTGAGATAGAAGAACAAGCCGCTGAACCTAAAGAGGCCGCTGAGCCTAAAGACAAGGTGACTGAGCCTAAGGAAAAGGCCGCTGAGCCTAAAGACAAAGTCACTGAGCAAAAACGGAAAGCTGAATCTGAGCCTCAACAACAAGTTCCTGCAAAGAAATTGGCTGCTGAATCTCAGTCAACAACAGTATCTGAAGCTCAGAGTAAAACAGTCGTTACTCAAGAGAAAGCTGAAAAGAGAGAGCATACAGAAGTCACTCAGATTGAAGTGCAAGAAGAAGTCAAAGAAAAACGTTCTCGAGTCGAAGAAGTAGAAGAAGTCTTGACTCGCGAAGAATCTCTTCAACAACTTAAGGCTAAGAGAAAAGCTTCCTTAGAAGCTGGCGCTGCCAGCAAAGTTTCAAAATCTGAAGTTGTTGAGATATCATCAATATCGGAAGCTCATGAGTCCAGCGCAGTTAGTATAAAGAGTTCAGAAGTCACAACTGATTTAGCAACTAAATCATCTGTGTCATCAAGCTCTAAAGTTGAAAGTCAATCTTTGACATCACAGTCACTTAGTGGAGAAACAGTTAAAGCTGCTAAAACTTCAACTGTTGAAAGTACAACATCTTGTGCCGCAAAATCGGCTGAAGTCGAAGAAAAAGTAGCAGAAAGCGCGAAAGAAGAACGCAGTGGAGCTCAGATTTCCGAGCAAGTGGTAGACAGCAGTCAAACTGTAACCGCGGAAGAAGCCGAAGAGATGTCGAGGTATAACCGCAGTACGCGGTTATCTGGAGGTAAATTATTTTTAATTTATTTTATTTATTGCTTTTTATCGTAGCGCAAAACTTAGTGACAGAGTTCTGATTTGGATTGTAAGCATTATGTGAACCAAACCAAAGGTTTTTTCAAAATGATAAGATCAAAAAAGGGATAATCAGCCTGTTTTCAAAACTATTGTTCTCGTATAGTTTTTATTTATAGTTACAATCTTAAATATTTCCTTCGTAGAGTATTCTAGTAGCAGCCGTAAGCTTTCAAGCGGCGGTCGCTACGAATCATCATCCACACACGACAGCACCGGCCTGTCGTCTTACTCCTCTCGCAGAGAGAGCGGATCGCGCATCGAGAGCGGACGGTACGAAACCGGAGGCTCGATCGAAGGAACCGCATCTTCTCGCTACGAGTCCAAATACAGCTCCAGCTCCAAAACCGAAGGTGGATCTAAATATGGAATAGAATCAAGCTACGAAAGCAAAACTGAAGGAACTGGCTACGCCATCGAGTCTGATACTACCAGCAAGCTCGATAGCATTGCTGCAAAGTACGGTATTGACACCAAGCAGAGCAAGACCGAATCGGCTTACAGCGCCGAATATGACTCTACATCTGCAAGCAAAATCGACAGCATTGCTTCTAAGTACGGAAGAGGTTCAAATGACAGCGAAAGACGCTCCTCTAAGATCAGCACCGAAGTTTCCCTTGAAGGCAGCAAGGTCGAGGGTTCCTCGTCCATCACACAAAGCAGCTATGTCAGCTCCAAAACTGGTTCGACTTATGAAAGTGCTTCATCCAAAACTGCCATCGCCAATGGATCTGTCAGCACTGGAGAGATAAAATCCATCTCCAAGTCCGCGTCTAACGACGGAAGGCCCATTTTCACTACCACCCTTGAAGGAGCTACCATCGAGCGTAAGTACTCAAACAGGTAGATGTAGAAGCACAATAGAATTAGACACACCAATAGAGCTTGTACATACGCTTTTAGAAACTAATTTACACTCTACATTAATCTAACGCTTGTTTCCACTGCAGTATTATGTATTAAGGGCTCGTACGGTACATAGAACCTCGTAGTCAGGGAAATTTTGATCCAATTTGATATTGCAATTGGTACACTACAAAATTATCATTTCAAGATTTAGTAAAGAACAAATCATTCAGATACACACCCGTACGAGCTCTCGTAACCAATGTTTGACTCCTCAGCTGGTGAGAACGCTATCTTCCAATGCAAGCTGAAGGATTCCTCCGATGCTGTCAAGGTCACATGGCTTAAAGACAACAAGCCGCTGACGGACCGCCTTATGGACCGTTGTTCCATCTCTGGAACCGAGAGTGATCATCAGCTCCAGCTGATGCATTGCCGCGAGGACGACACCGGAGTGTACACTGCTGTCGCTGAAAATGTGAAAGGGAATGCCCATTGCACGGCTCAGTTGGTTGTTTTTGAGCGTGAGTTCTTTTCTTTTTACTTTTCAAAGACATTGGGAAATCTTGTTTTATTTAAAGAAACTTGTCACGGTCATGTCTTCAAGAATATAAAGAGTTTATCTATTTTTGTCCCGGATGTCGTTTATCAATTTAAACAAAATCACTGAGCCACGTGTTCGAAGTTTCTAAACAATAAAGTTACAATTAACTTTGCGACTAAGTTTTCTACAGATTGGACTGGGTCTCCTTTATATTTTGTTACATAAGTCATAATCTACTTTTTAGATTTACTTTAGTAATATTTTAATGTATATCACTACCTTGACGCATGATTCATCGCGACATCACCGATTAAGACATTGTAAAGCTGTAACACGTAGTTTGGGTACTTTATGTGAAGCTATCTAATTATAATTTTCCTGTATTTTGCACTGACAAATAAATTCTGGTGTCACGTTAAGTTGGTTGCATGTACTTCATTCTATCCAATCTTGTTCTCATCTATTTTATGGTTTAAATTAGTGTTCCTCAACATTGAGCAAAGATGACTGCCAAATAAAGTGCCTTATTTAAAGTGAACCTTAAAGTGATGAGAATAAGATCCCTTAGACAAAAAGTCTTACATTACTGTTGGTGTTATAGTGACTCCCGAAGAAAGGAAGAAGCGTAACGAATTGAATGCCCCATACTTCTTGGTGGCTCTCAAGGACACAGAGATAATGGAGAACACCTACCTTCGTTTCATGATCAGGGTCAAAGGTGATCCTAACCCTGATGTCACGTTGTAAGTTAAATTTGGTTAAGATTAATATTTATTTTACTGATTTTGCTAGTTTTTATAAATGACTGCAAATTCGTAGTCAGAATTACAATGACGACCAATAAAAAATAACTACATTGGTTTCCATCCCGGTGTAGCATTAAACTAAATTTTAGAACGCAAAATTACAGCTGATCTTATTGTTTCACTTCGCCTCCAGAGTTTGCCACTAAACACGTAAGATAAAGAACATTGTGCCAAAAGAATCGACACCAATGTCCCCGTTCTGAAAGATGCTTACCTATACTGTTACCTGCTACAAATACTTACTAGTTGTCTTCTTCTTCTTCATTGAAGCCTTTGCAGTGTAGCCCGCAATTTCGGCAATGTCACGTTTTTTTACTGTTAAACCTAAGCACGAAAGATATGACCGGTGGTGGAATATGGTATGTATCTGACCAAGTAAGAAGTTACACATTTTTTGACAGCTACCGTGATGGCAAAGAGATTGTGTACACTTCCGAATCGGACCGGATTACTATAATCCGCACGCGCGCCGACAAGGGCTGCTATGAGCTCGTGATCCCCGACGTGACCCCCGCCGATGCGGGAAACTACTCCTGCAAGGCGATCAACATCTACGGCGAGGTCACCACTGAGGCCAAGGTCACTGTTGTCGGTGAGTTATTGCATTCCTAGGCTATTCTCTCTATTGATCTAAGCAGCCGGTAGCGTTCCGCGCTGAGTGCCCCTTCCATTCCCTCCCTTTTTTGACGAACATATTATGGAATACTAGTGGCGCCCTGCGGTTTCACGCACGTAGTTTTAAATCCCGGTATCCCCACGGGATAAAAAGTAGCCTATGTGTTATTCCAGACTATAATATATCTCTTTGCCATTTTTCACCAAGATCCGTTTAGCCATTCTGGAGTTATAGAGTAACAAACATCCATACATCCATCCATCCATCCATCCATCCATCCATACATCCATCCATCCATCCGTCCATTCATACTTACAAACTTTCGCATTTATAATATTAGTAGGATGTATGTTATATCTAGGGGACAGCACTAGTGGATTGGTAGCAACATCTCCTGAGTATTTAATACCAAACCTCACAAATCCGCTTGCCTAGCATGGTTACGACGATACACGAAAATACAGCGGAAAATCTTAGAATATGATCATAATCTTAACTCGAACCGTGATTTATGTGTTGTTTCAATATGTAACCGAAACGTTATTTGTACAAATGTGTTTGGACATCCTCCAGCGTTTGTTTACGGGTCTCGCGAGTAGTTGCCGTTATTTATAACTCTCCTGGATTTAGACTTGTTTATTGCACAATTGGGTTACACTACACGACATTGATCTCATTTAAATGTCCATAAAATCGTTATGAGTATCGCTTTGATTATATCTATATTTTATGAAGAGGAACGGAACCCAATAACTACTCCATAAAGAACAGATTATAACATGTAAATTTAGCACTACATTTTTTGTATACTTATGAAAATTTTGCAAACATAGATATTTGGCCTTCACATAGTTATGGCCCTTTTCAATTCTTTTTAATTGAACTGCGTATTGGTTGAAAGAAACGATTTTATCCGCATGCCCGGACCAAGTGGATTCTGTAGGTAGTGACACGGAACAGAGAAAACCATTTATATTTCTGTGTGTACGATCATCATGTTTAATTGGATGGAGACTGCTGCATTACATAAAATTATTAGCTGGCAATATTTTCGTGTAAAATAATGCATGCCTATATAATTATGTGCCTTTTAATTTAAAACTGTTCTATGTAACTATATCTTTGTGTGCTGCAAATAAAAACTTATTCTATTCCATTCTATTCTACATGACCGATGTTATTCTCCAGATGACAAGAACATATTCTTCGAGCTGCCCCCCGGCGGCGAAGGGCTCCTAGCCAAAGGAGAGAAGCCAACTTTCTCGTGGAAACGCGACGGGCAGACGTTCGACCCTGAAGAGCGGTTCAAGGTGCTGCTCGGAGACGATGAGGACTCGCTGGCGCTGGTGTTCCAGCACGTGAGGCCGGAGGACGCCGGCTTGTACACCTGCGTGGCGAAGACCAGCACGGGGAATATCTCCTGCTCTGCTGAGCTTACGGTGCAGGGTAAGTCATCCAACCCAAAGGTTAACTATAAGAAAATTCTTAAAAGCATTAGTTTCGCCTAATGTACTTTATTTATGTGCAATAAATAGTTTTCTTATTATATCTTAAGTCATGATCTCTTGGTCATATTTCTTCAGACTTCAGTAGTGCAAGTACCGTTCTTATCGATCGCTTAACTTGACATTTAGAATCGTCAAAATTCGTTACAAATGGTTTATCCATTATTGAAACCATTTAACGAATTTTTGATGATTCTAAATGTCAAACATTAAGCGATCGATAAGAACGGTACTTGCACGGCTGATTTGATAGTGACTTCTTCAGATGATCTTGTATTATTCGGCGAATCTGAACATTTCTCAAACAAGACACTAGAGAAGGGGCATTTGATTCTCAAACAAAACACTACAGAAGGGGCAAGAAAATTAATCAATAAACGAGTGGGTAACACTAACAACTCCGCTTGGCTAATTTGGCAAAGCGTTTTTCGAGATTTCTGGATTTAGCTTAGACCTTGACCTAATAAGAACTTGCATTCTGTTTAAATAATTAGATAAGCACTATATTTCACTAAAAATTTAATAATAGTTGACTTCTTTAAGATAAATATTCTTTATTTCACCAAAAGGTTTTTAATAAGGTGACTCAAATACGCAATCAGAATTCACATTAAGATTTTTGGACGGACGTCTAGGTTATCTAAAATCGCTGAAGGTTACATCAACACCCATCGGTGCCATTTCTTGGCACTTTGATCTTCTTGAAAATGGAATGTAACGCATTCTTCACAACTTTTGAGAAAAACAACTTTATGCAACTCTCTACCACCGTACCACGTATCTTTTGGTCACCACATGTCGCATTGTCATCCTTATGGCGGCCACATACGTAGCGGTATACCTGAACGGTATACCGGAACTGAAGGCTTGTGCAAGTATACCTAACGTCCATAGTGACCACACACGATTCAAGTATGCCTGTGCAGTCTCAGTTCTGCGCCTGTGACATATCGAAGAAGTCGTGTTGTGCAATAAGTATTTTGTGAAATATGCCACCGGCACCAATAAATTATGACGTTTTGGCTATTGTTGGTTTGGTGCTAGCTATTAAGAAAAAAGAGAAGTGTAAGAAGAAACGTTCTGTATGGTGTAAAGAATGGTTACTGAAAAGAACTAAGTATTCGCTAATTTTATTTCGGTAATTTGTCCTGTAGGTATTAATTTTTCTAATGACTGATTCCCGATTCGCGTCCGGCTCTATTTCTTTCAAAACATCTACCAATTGTTGGTATGCAGCGTTCTTTTTGTCGCGAATATGGTATTCTTTACTTTTTATTTGCCATAGACATGGTAACTTCCTGTATAAATCTATAAACTCTTCTAATTTATCTCTATTACTGCGGCGTGAATCGACAGACATTTTGGCGCGAAAATAAACACACAAAACGACCGAAGCACTGGCGCGCGTGCGACTGAAAGCGTTCCGACACACACGCTCATGCATACTTGCACAAACTAGTTTGCGCAGATACATATCGTAGTTTTGATCTGCCTACAAGACTTGTGCAAGTCAGGAAACTTGTGGAAGTTTTGTCACACACACGCTCCGGTATACTTGCACAAGCCTTCAGTTCCGGTATACCGTTCAGGTATACCGCTACGTATGTGGCCGCCATTAGACATAATATGAGACTTTTAGTGCTTAGGTATCCTTTAGACTTAACTTTTAAGAGAAGTAGAGCTCCTTGTGAAAGGCTCGCCCAGGGAAGTACTACCACCACGCTTTTTTCTGCCGCTAAGCAGCATCGCTGTGTTTCGGTTTGAAGAGTGTGGTCGCCGGTGTAATTAAAGGCACATAGGCAAGTCGCTTTATCTGTCCCTATATCCCTATGTATGCTTAAATCTTTAGAACTATACGCAACGGATTTTGATGCGGTTTTTTTTAATAGATGAGTGATTCAAGAGGAAGGTTTATATGTATAAATACAAGCATGATATAGTAGAAAAACAATGTGCACCCGTGCGAAGCAGGGGCGCGCGGGCGGGTCGCTAGTTAAAGATAAAACGCGATAAATACCCGTGAAATATTTCAAATGAAACACGGATAGGGTTTACGTTCGCTATACAATATGAAGCTAGCGTGTGCACCAGGTGCTATCAACGAGCTGCACCGCGAGCCGGAGAAGCCGTCGCTGGTGATCGAGCACCGCGAGGCGGTCGTGTCGGCCGGCGCCTCCGCCATGCTGGAGCTGCAGTGCCGGGGCTTCCCCAAGCCGAGCGTCGTCTTCAAGCACGACGGCCAGCTCGTGCAACCGGACGCCAGGCACAAGTCAGTATACATACTCACCCAGCCATCTAGTGACGTCACCACGACACTTTTACACTACAACGATTTTTAATGGTTTAGTAGCGCGATGCTTATACTAATAGAGCTGACAATTTACAAATACAATATACAAATTTTCACACAAACGGTTGCATATCGCCAACTTAATGGAACCTCGGTATACTTAATACATTTTTAGTTTTTTGACTGTTTTATAACAGCTCGCCATTTATTTTTATTCGCAATCAAAAAGCAAAGTTCGACAGCAAATGAGCTAAGCTAATTATATTATATTATTATATTTATTATACTTTATTAAATTTTTGTTTTAAAAGCGTAGTTGCTTCATCTCGTTTCTCGCGTGTCAGGTTCCTGTACGAGGATGAGGAGAGCATGTCGCTGGTGATAAAGAACGTATGCGCAGCGGACGCGGGCGAGTACCACGTGACCGCGACCAACGACCTCGGCGAGGACACCACCACCATGAAGCTGGTCGTCAAACAACCGCCCAACATCAAGAAAGTCGATAACCAGACCTGCATGGTGAGTTGTTTTTTCTTATGTATTCGTCGTTTTTGCAGTGGTAACCCCAACACTTACAACAGATATTATCCAAGTGGGAATTGAACTAGCGACCGTCCTGGATGTGCATGCATTGCGCATCCAGAATGTGATTGTCTGAGTTCATAACTTGAGGCATACAGATGTTAAGCCACAGCAGTAATTTCACCGGCAATCATATCATCATCCGTAAACACAGCAACGCTGCTTAGCAGCTGATGCGTTGCAGTGGATGCGGGGTGGTAGTAATTTCACGAATGAGACCTTCATAAAGAGCTCTACTCCTCTTAAATATTTCCTTGCTTAAATTTTGCAATATTGTATGCCCGAAATGGGTAGACTCATCATCATATCAGCATACGTCCACTGCTGGACATAGGCCTCCCCTATCCGTATCCAGGAAGAACGATTCTGAGCCCTTACCATCCACCGACTACCCGCGATCCTAACAATGTCGTCAGTCATCGGGTAGGAGGGGGTCCCCACCCGATGGGTAGACTGTTTGAACAAAAAGGCCTCTTTATGACAGACAGACACAAAATGATTTACACGAAAAATACATAATAGTCATTTACAAAGGCGAGCTTAACCCTAGATAAGAGTTTTCTTCCAGCAAACCTTAGAGGATGCCTTGCCTTTGTAAGATTTTGAGATTACACAGCTTAACAATAAATGATTCTTATTCATATTATTATTCAAATAACAATAGATATTTAAAAAAAATGTTCATTGTCCAAATAAGACATACTGCAAAAAGGCGAGCTTAATGCTGAATAGGATCTAAAAGCCAAACTTTGGGTTATGAGAGGACAGTTTCACATTAGATGTATTTTCTAGTATTAAAATAGATGAACCCAACCTCATCTGTCTATTCACCAGGCGGGTTCCACCCACACTGTGACGATAGAGGTCGAAGGCACTCCATCGCCCGACGTATCCTTCTACAAAGACGGCGTAGAGATCAAGAGCTCGGAGCGCATTCAGATCGTCAAAGAAACTGAGTACATCTACAAGATCGTCATCAAAGAAGCCAGGATCACTGACACGGGCTCTTACTCTGTTGTAGCCAAGTAAGTAATGCGTAAACGTAAAATAACGAACTTCCTGCTGCTGTTTCCGTCGGTGTTAAGAGATTGGGTTTTTGAAAGGACACGTATGTCTTATTGTGAACACATTCCATCAGGTGGCCCGCATGCTTGTCTGAAGACTGAAAGCTATGGCAATATGATAAGACTTTTTATATTTTGGTAACCTGATTCGTATTTCCAAACGTCAGAGTTTGTACTTTTGTTTGTTCAAATAAAAAAAACTGACGTAGGTACCGGATCTAGAATGTTCTCAAATATTTAAAAATTGTCTTGTAGGTATATAATTACCGAGCCTGGGGATCAAAGTCCTGGGTTTTTAAATCCCTTCACCACAATGCTGTGAAAGAAACGAGTGACACGACAACAATAAGAAGGGTGGCTTGGTCTTTATTTGCAGGAACGAAGTAAACCAATGCTCGGACTTCTGGCAGTGGCAGGTGACGTCACCGCCGCGCGTCACCAAGACCATGGGAGCCAGCCGAGAGTGCGACGAGAAAGATGTCGTCACTTTCAAACTGGAGACCGAATCCGACCCGGCGCCCTCCGTCAAATGGTGAGAGCTGTCTCGCCCTTAATACTAAGAAAAAGCCTTGGCTTTATTGTATTTTTTATTTTTTTTTATCTAGCCTATTTCGTCCCACTGCTGGGCATAGGCCTCCCCCAAGGACTTCCATTTCTTCCTATCTTGGGCTTCCTCCCACCATCTACCTTCAAAGGCATCTAGGTCGTCCTGCCAGCGCTTTCTCGGCCGACCACGAGGTCGCCGTCCGTCAGGAACCCATGGTGTGCTGGTCTTCGGCCACCTATCAGTAGGCATCTGGCTGGTAGGCCTCGCCCACCCCCATTTGAGCCTGGCAGCTGTATGTCCCACATCGCTTATTCCTATCAGGGAACGCAACATAGTGTTCCGCACTCGGTCAATGCGCTTAAAAACCGAGAAACCTGTGTTCCATAACCCTATTGTATTTTTAGAGATATAAAATATGATTTATCGTTTTCGGCGCGGTGTGTACTGAAATTGCTTGTAAATTCAGTGTTGCTTTGTGCTAAGTATTTTACAACAATTTTATTATTTTACACTTACAGAATCAGATATTATCGATCCTGACTTTAATGTTCTCCCCAGGTTCAAGAACAAGACAGAGATCACGGAGTCGTCTTCGTTCAAGATCTCGTCCTCAGGGTCGGCGCACTCTCTCGTCATCACTTCGGCGGCCCGAGCGGACGCCGGAGAGTACTCCTGTGAGGTCAGTGACTCGAGCGAGCGAAGCGAGACTTCATACATAATCAATAGCTTTGGTGAAAGTAGCATAGGGTATTGCGCCATGAAGGCACGCCAATAGTGCTATGGCAGTTTTAATGGAACATCTTTTTTATAATTTATTATAATAGTTATACTGCCCTATAATAAAACAAGATAACAGTTTTAGATTTCGAAAACGCTATTCAAATTCAAATCATTTATTTTCTGACCATCTATGTCCACTTTCTTAGTACACACACAAATAAAGAGAAAGAGATGCTATACCCTCTTCCGTTGCATTCTAGTAAAAAGGAGAGGGGTCAATATTTGTAAAACACATTTGAAGAATTTTCACACCACTTCAACGCGTGCGAAGCCGCGAGAAGCCTTCAGTCTCTTAAAACTTAATTTATGTTAAACCTAATTCTGCCAAGCTATTCAAAAGACGTATCTGTGCTCGTCAGATCCGCAACATCCACGGCAGCGTCTCCGACTCCTGTCTGCTGAAGGTGCGTTGCGGCCCCGTGTTCACGCAGCGCCTGCAGGACAGGACGGCCGGCGCCGGCGACACTGACATAGAGTTCACGGTCGATGTGGACGCGTACCCGCAGCCGGCTGTCAAGTGGTAACTACAGGGGCATTATTCTCCATGAAAATATCCTTGCCCCAAACCGTGAAACGTCAAAACTTGATGTTGGGCTTTATTCTTTATGACATAGGAGATACTTTGCCCTGACCGTATGACACCGGCTGCCTTGTCTTAGCTGTGATCGCAAATGGTCATAGTGAATAAGGCTCCTGAGCACGGATCTGAGGGCCAAAGGCGATCTCTTGAACCATTCTGACGAACTCTGTGGCGCAGCGGGCGAGAGCCTGCCTGCGACAAAAGAGGTTGCGGGTTCGATTCCCGCCTTGGAACAAATTTGTGTACGATCTGAAGAAATTTGTTCCGATGGTCTGGGTGTTTTCTATGTATAATAAAAAATATCTATCTATGTAAGTATATAATGTATTAAATATATCAGTTATCTAGTACCCGAAACACAAGCTTTGAATAGCTTGCTTTGGGGCTAGATAGTGCTGTGTGGATTGACCAGAATTATTTATTTTTATTATTTATTATTATTATTCTTATATCAATATTACTTTTATGTCAAAATCAAAATATGTTTATACAATAAAATCACAAGGACCATCTTGAAACGTCTTAAAACTAGGTGACTCTAGTTCCACGCGACCAACGCTGAGAAGAACAGGCAACAAACTCGGCTTGGTATCTACCGCTCTTTTGTTGTTTTGTTGTTATAGGTGATGGTTACCACTTATCATCAGACTGGCCTTGTAGGCCAACGTTAAGTATTTATAAAATACTAACATTTCTGTCTATTTCTCCAGGTTCCTTGGCGACGTGGAGATAACGGAGAAGAAGTCGGTGTTCACTCGCGTGGACTCTGGCAACACTCACAAGATAATCCTGAAGGAGGTGTCCGCTGAGCTGGCGGGACAGTACACTTGCAAAGTCTCCAACGACCTCGGCTCCGACTCCTGCCAGGCCACCTTCACTGTCAATAGTAAGTTGAAACCTTTTCCGCATTAAAGGAAAAGTTTCCATATTTTGTTTATCCTACTTTCTACCCTACTAAACCCTACCCTACTATACACTACCCTATTATAGACGCGAAAGTTTGTTAGTACGGATGGATGGATGTTTGTTACTCTTTCACGCCGTAACGGCTAAACGAATCTGGATGAAACTTGGCAGAGAGATAGATTATAGTCTTGAAAAGCACATAGGTTACTTTTTATCCCGTGAGAATACCGGGATTTAAATCTGCGCGGGTGAAACCACGGGGTGCAACTAGTAACAAATAAAACAAGAGCCAGATAGACGTATTCGATCGGAAATGGTTTAAAATTAATAGCCCTGCTGGACTTGCCAATTCTCTGAAAATCTCTGCCGAGCACTCATCCCTGTGGATAACAAATTCATCCGTGTTTTCATGGCAGTACGAATGTTTTTTAAACAGCAAAACACTGTTTCATCATACTACGGAAAGTTAAGAACAGTGGCTTTCAAATCAAATTAGACAGAAAACTGATGTATTTTTTTCATACAACTAGCTGATGAAGCAAGCAGATGTGTATGCGTTTTTGCGTTGGATTCAAAAGTATCTTCAAATAAACACATTATTATAAGATAAGAATATTATGAGCCCCTAATCCCTATCATAAAATCCAAATTAAAACGAAATCGTTACAGGGAAACCGCGCATCACCAAGAGTCTGGTGGACATGACAGTGGACGCCGGGAAGACGCTCAAACTGGACGTCGAAGTGGAGGGCTGCCCCGAGCCCAAGCTCAAGTGGTTCAAAGACGGCAAGGAAGTCTCCACGGACGCCAGGATTAAGATCGAGAGAGATACTCAGAGGTGAGCTTTTGTCCGTGACATTTATATTGTGACCAACTCTCAAGTCTTGAAGATCAAGCCTGGAAGTTATGATATTGGTCTAGGATCTAAAAGGAAAAAATAAAAATACATTCAAATGTACTTATCATAGCTAGGTATTTTTTTGACAGACCAAGAACTGCAAACAACAGCAATGTAACCATACAATGATTACCATTTTCAAATAAGTGCAAAGCCTGTAAAGATAAAGAAACGTATCAGTTGATTAATAAGGCTGTAGATAATAACGATGACGCTTATTCATATATCAGGCTAGAAAACTACCACCTGACTGTGACCCTCGTGAAGGAAGAAGATGGCGGCGAGTACGAAGTGAAGGCTGAGAATGAATTTGGCAGCGTCTCTTCCAAGAGCACTGTCACCGTACACTGTGAGTATTTGAATATAGAGCTTATATCTAGGGCTATAAGACTTAGTGTACTTTGTGCAATTCGTGCCATAAGCAATATAATCTTTCAAGCTTGAGATATAACTTATTTTTTTATTGTAGATGAAAGTTTGCTTGTGGCGCAGATTCACAGTAGATTTTAGATAGACGTTTTGAAAATTAGAACTTTGATTTTAAGAACACGCAGATAGAGCGTCAACGCGGCACAATAATGATTAATGGTTTAATGTCACATGTTGATTTCGATGTTTATCTAGTGTCAAAGATTTTCAGCGTTTACTATTAGACGCTGAAATAACACACACAAAAACACTTCATGGTAAGGTCCCGAGGACTCCGGACGAACAGACCATCGGTAAAGTAGTAGTTTGAATAACATAGAGAACATTAGAGCCGGCACATAGTTTGCGGTGCCTATAGATACCAACCATGAGTATTTGGTAGATTGTTCCATATAAGCATTCGCTTGACTGAATGTTCGACCATATAGCACTTGACCCTTCACCTAGAGCTAGTCAAACTTAAATGTCTCTTATGGGCACTCAAACCATTACATTGCAAAGAATTAGAAACAGCAAAATTTACTCAAGACGCATTAAAGTTTGATACGTATGTTCCATTTGTGACGTCTATAATATTGTCCCATACATTAATTTGTTTGTTACCATTTTTATTGTTTTTAATAGCGAAAGAAGTACATTCGAGGATCTCAAAACAAGAAATCGTTGAAACTGAACTTGAAGATGAAAGTAAGAAGACCAAACAGCCTTTGGAAGAGGAAGTCGACAAAACACAGAAACAGTCTGCAAAGAAAAGCATAACAAAAGCGGAAACCGTTGAAGAGAAATCGTTCTGGGATGATGATGATGATGGAAAAGGTAAAAGCATCGAAATCAAAGAAGTTGAAAAACCAGATACTGATACAGCTGAAAGATCCATATCAAAAGCAGAAGTTGCGGAAGAAAAGTCGTTTTGGGATGATGAAAATGATGGAAAGTCAAAGAAACCTTATATTAACGAAGAAGATGCTCCAAAACCTAGCAAATCTAGAAAGTCTATATCTGAACCCGAGGCAGCTGAAGAAAAATCATTTTGGGATGATGATAATGATGGAAAATCAAAGAAACCTGTTCTTGAAGAAGTCAAACAAAAACTTAATGCCCAAAAGTCTGTGACGGAGCCGGAAGAAATAAAAGAGAATTCCTTCTGGGATGATGACAATGCCGGTAAAACAAAAAAACCTATTGTCGAAGAGGTTGAGTCACCGAAGTTCAAAGCCCAGAAATCAGTAACTGAACCTGAAGAAATTAAAGAAAATTCTTTCTGGGGTGATGATGATTACAGGAAAACCAAAAAACCCATCATCGAGGAAATGGACTCACCAACATTCAAACCCCGAAAATTTGCAACTGATGCAGAAGATATTACTGATAGCGCCTGCTGGGGTGATGATGATGACAATAAAACAAAAAAACCCATAATTGAAGAAGTTCAATCGCCCGAAATTCAATCACAGCGATCAGTGACAGAGCCGGAAGAAATCGAAGAGAAGTCGTTTTGGGGTGATGTTGATGACAGCAAATCTAAAAAATCCATTATTCAAGAAGCAGAAGAACCTCAAGTAGCAAAAGTAAAGACATCTTTAAAAGCTCAGATATCTGAGGAGAAATCAATTTGGGATGAAAACCACAACGAACAAAACCAAAAGCCTGTAGTAGAAGAATGCATCACTGAAAAGAAGGTTGGAGAGAAAGGAGCTACGAAGCCTGAGACGATTGAAGAAGTCCCAGTTGACGATAGCTTAAAGCCTAAGCGTAAATCCATCAAAAAAGAATCCCTAGAAGAACCATTAAGTGCTGGCATTGAAGGTATAAAGCGCTTCAAGCTTCTCTTCAATCTGCAAACAGCTTTTAGTTGCGATATTCTGTTTCGCTCACACTGTCGCATGTTTAACCGGTGTTCTTAACTTTCCACGTGTGTTTTTATGTTTAGATAGAGTTTTCGAAACTGTTACTACGTTCAAGAAAGGCGGAGATGGCAGCATTGTAATGTCTAAAGTCAGCAGCACTCGTTCTCACGGCGCTATTATAACAGGTCAGTATGAGGCTTCCTACCTTTCTCTCCCAACCCTATAATGCCATTGTCATAAAATACTAACCATTCATCCCAGAAAAATTGCTTAGATATTATCTTCTAAAAAGTAACGCATTCCTCATCGCATGCCTAAATATCGCTCGTAAAGTTACTCCTAAAGTGAACATTACTATTTTAACTGGTAGGTCCGGCCGAAACGCGCACTTTGCACAAAATGACGTCAACTTCCGTATTTTATGAGGACGATGACGATAGTTATGGCAGAAAGGTCATTGAACCCAATACACCACATAAAACTTCGCTAGAAGTGGAAGAAATAGCTAGCCACAGCTATTTTCTTACAGAAATGGGTCATTATGCGATTCCCGATTACATACGAAGGGGTACCTATGGGATAATAGAAGAAGCTGCAGATTCTGATAACGAAAGTGTCGCGAGAAGTGCTAAAACACATGCAAATAGAAATATTTCGATTATGTCTGTCTCCGAAGATGAAATGAGTTGGCACAATGAATCTCTATCCAGAGAAATATCCATTGAAGATCTGTCAAAATCCATTTTCGATATCGACGAAAGTAGAAAAGTATTCAGTAAAGACTCTTACGTTAGATCTTCCTCTTTCAAAGAAGATTTTTTCACCGATGAAGGAGAAGAGGAATCATTGATTCTCAAAGAAAAGTCTGAGAAGGTCTTCGAGAATGATATCACAGAGAAACTCATCCACATTTCGAAGGAATTCGACGAAAACGAATTTAGAAATGTAGAAATTAAAGTAGATGATGTTAGAAATAGACTCATGGAAGAGTTAGTTTTAAGGCCAATGAAAAACTTTGAGAACATAACGAAAGATGTGACTGAAACGAATGTTGAGCGAAAGAGAAAACAAGCGAATAAACTATTTAGCGTAGAGGAGGAGGTAGATGACGAAGTAGAAGCGCTGTTGAGACGAAGCCAGAGACAACGGAGCATTCTAGACGATATAGTTACTCACGAAGACGAAAAAGGTAATTGTCAACTCAACATATTAAACAG
Organism: Plemyria rubiginata; assembly: GCA_963576535.1. Lineage (NCBI taxonomy): Eukaryota > Metazoa > Arthropoda > Insecta > Lepidoptera > Geometridae > Plemyria > Plemyria rubiginata. Next base: position 14,596,125 of record OY754907.1, read on the forward strand.
AAGGGAATCGTTAAATGATAAATAAGGCTGATATTTGAAAAATAACGCTAAGTGCCAGTGAAACTAACTTCTTTAAATAATGCTTATAATCTAAATATTGCTGACACAAATCTATTGATCCGTCATTTTCGTATCAGACAACTTCCATTATCAACTGTTAATTCATCTACAAAAATTATCTGTATGATGTTGCCTTATAAACATTATAATTTTGTGCGACAGAACATTGTCTTTCGATAAGAATTTGTGATATGAAATTGATAGATTCTCACACTCTTCAATGTTTCGATGAACTCGACTAATGCTGTCGTATTTGTTTTAGCGAGCATGCGTAATAACATTCCCTTCTGGCATACTAATCCTTGGGGTACGCGCACGATGCGGAGACACTAAGCTAATCCAGATTCCGGCTACAAATTCATCCAGGTAAACGAAATTTCTTTACAAATGCTGGCATGATTTAAGCTTCCGTAGACGCTATAATGAAGGCTTTCTCAGTCCCGATGATTTCAAAAGGTACGTTACGCCAAAACACAAACACAAAAATGACAACAACAACAAATGGACAAAATAACATCAAGGTTTACTCGTATACATATTGGTGAGTACGCTGTACACATAATTATGATTAAGTAAACTTTCTATAACAGCTGTACATATTGGCAAAAATCTATGGAATATTTGAATGAAAATGTAAATATTTTACGGTATTTTTAGCGGCTGAGATATTTTTAGCTTTATTGGCAGTACTATTTTATTTATTTAGGCATTTGCTGGGGTGGATATTGTTGGAATCGCATACAAAATGTATGGTAAAATGGTTAAGATATTAAGAAAATATTTAAAACTTTGTTCACAATAACTAATGGTTGTTTAAAATCACCACTGTGTCAGTGAGACATGGCATTTAAATTTCAGCATAGAGCACTGTCGTCGTTGTTTTCTGTCATGAAAAACCATCAACCATGAGTCATTGTGCACAAGGTCACGAAGAACTGTCCTAACTGCCGAAATTAATGCTACAATATTTCTTCTAGCACCCCCCATACTAGGAGAAAGCACGCTGAAAGATGGCAAGGGTTACGAGTCCCTTCCCCTCGTTTACACCGTAGTAGCAGACGGTAACCCTAAGCCGACCGTCCGCTGGCTCCACAACGGAAAAGCAGTGAAGCCTTGCAACCGCGTCCATATCAGCAACGATGGCAATTTGTATAAGATGGAAATCGATGCCCTCAACCTGAAGGATTCAGGGGAATGGCAGTGCGAGATCAGCAATGATCTGGGCAAGAACGTACTCAAGGCGGAACTAACCGTTTTGCGTAAGTGTTTTGTATAAATGTTCAGTATCCGATATAACCTAAGTCCAAAAAGTTTGAGATAGGCGCTCTGGTTATTTTCCGTGGACTTTTTTTTATGCCAATTACTGGCAACATAATTAATAATTTGATATTTTATGTATATTGTAAATAAATATCATGAGAGGCATACTTTCATTTATCCAAAAACAGATCAAGAGCCATTCGTATAGGTACTTCCTAGAATTTTGCAGTTTTTCATCAATTTTAATAAACAGGGCATTATCAACTTGAAGATCAACCTACTCCCTAAAGTCATCTCCATATTTCGCTTTCATTTACAGCTGAGAGTGAGTTGCGCAAGCCGAATTTCACAAGTCCCTTAGAAGCGCAAAGCGTGTTGCAACGCGAGCCCGTTACAATGCAGGCGGTCTGCACCGCCGATCCACAACCCCACGTGTCCTGGCTGCTGAATGGAGTGGAACTGACCCCAGATGCTACTATCATCACGTCGGCTGAGGAGAAGGATATCGATCATGGGCTGAAAGAGTGCACCTTCAAGCTGCATATTCCTACAGGTAACTTAGTGACTTAGTGTGATCCTAAGTATTAGCAAGGCCTCTCTAAGCAGTCTTCTTTTCTACTCTCTGTCGTGCCACTAGTTTCTTTTGAAACAGTTCAGTTGCCGATATTGATTTGACTAGCCATATCAGTCACGTACAGTAGTAATGTTAATTCATGCTCAGTATTCTTCCTTACTAGCTCCATACTTCCATCTCTTGTCCTCGTTTTTTTGTATGGTATATCTTATTAAAGAGTCGAAGGAGATTTTTCCACAGTACCTACTGTGATCCTTTTAAAGAACACTCACTTGTTTATCGACTATGCATTACTTTGATTAGAGTATGGCAGATTATTATCATAATGTGTTGTAGGTATATGACCTTTAACTTTCCTTGAGTCTGTAGTAGTCTATTGAAAATATGGACCAATATTTGTTTTTTTTTCATTTTCAAAGGTCGCCATTCAGACACTGGAGAGTACACAATCAAGGCTACCAACAAGTACGGCGTTGGGGAGAGCTCTGCTCGTCTCGACATCTTGCTTAGACCTGAAATCGAGGGTCTGAAGGACGTCGTCGCAGTGCCTTATGAGGAGACCTCGTTTATTGCCAACGTTCGGGCCAACCCTGTTGCGGAAGTTAAGTGGTAAGTAAAACCAATACTTAAAGAGATTATATAGAATGTCAGTAGGTGTATTTCTCTTGGAAACTTTAGATTGGAGACAAACTTAACGAAACCGCGCGATCAAATACCTTCCTACTCATTTATACTTTGTGTATTGTATGTGTATGACAGCTAGGGCGATACTGAGTGAGCGCTTCCCACCTTACGCACACAGAAACAACGTGCACGTGCATCTACGCACACAATTAAGACCAACTCGCCTCCGTGAGATGACACAACTATACCATATATTCTGATATTTAGGAGCAAAGACGGCTACACCATCCAGCCGTCATCCCGTTTCGAGATCGTCGAGGACCTTGCCTCGGAGACGTACAAGCTGGTCGTCAAGAAGGTAGGAGTGGACGACGCTGGTGTCTACGCGCTCACTGCCAAGAACGACATCGGGGAGACTGCTCAGCAGGCGAAACTCACTGTGCACAGTAAGCTGAGGACATTACAGATCCATAGCATGTATTTAAAATTAACTTCAAATGCCGTATAAGATGAGGAATATTGTTATGATAGTTAATTAAATTGGCGTGACTTACCTATATATTTACTTCGTATTTATTTTGCATGTTATCGACACTACAACGTACTGGGTAAAAAGTATCCTCTGACGCTTTATTAATAATCTTGGATTCAAGGCCTTATCTTATTACCTATAGTCTGAAGTATCACCCCAAAAATTAAATTGTTCTTAGAATCTGTGGAAATTCCAAATACCTCAATATGAACCTAAAATGCTCTTCTCAGTTGGCGAGCCCGTCTTCACCAAGCCGTTGGTCAGCGAGACCGTGAAAGACTATGACGACTGTGCATTCAAAGTCCGCTGTGACGGCGTCCCGGCGCCTGACGTCGCGTGGTACAAGGACGGCGAGGAAGTGAAGAGCGATGAGAGACACACCATCACTACGGAGGCCAAGGGCGCTGTGGACAGCCAGCTGGAGATCAAGCATTTCGAGGCCAGTGACGCGGGCATGGTAAGAAACATACGAAAACTGGGGCATTATTCTCTATGACAGGAGATTCCTTGCCCCAAACCGTGTGACGTCACAACGCAAACGCGATTGGATTGGTCATAGTGAATAACGCCCCAGGACCCCTACTTTTTTCGCAATCTCACCTGATGTTAAGTAATGATGCGGTCGATGATGTGGCACGTTTACATTGAAAGTACCTGTTCACTCTTCTCTTGAAAGCATCCAAATTATAGGCCTTCGGAAAAACGGACGCCGGTAAGGAATTCCATTCTTTGGCTGTGCGCATGGTAAATGAAGAAGCAAAGCGCTTGGTGCGGGCAGTTGGCTACACTTCACTAAGAGTTTTTTCCCCCTTGAGAGTGATTAAATAACTTTGCCAACTTTTGTTTAACGATTTATCGAAACTCCTCACCTTATAGCAAGTACACCGAGGTCGTGTTCTCTGTGGCATTATGGAATGATGTTAGTCTTTCCACGGACGAACTCCTATACAAATATCTCAACCTTTTAGTTTTATATCACTCAACATTATCTGAATCGGTGGCCATGTCGTATTTCTTAAAAGTGTCTAATTTTGAACGTACCCGAATATCCTCTTTAGATATACCCAAGCATCTTCGAAATATCTGCCACGCCGGTTTCAAGTCATGGGCCTATTTTTATCCCGACTTCAAGAAAAGGAGATCAATTCAACTGTTTTTTATGTTTTATTAGCTGATAAAATTTTACTGAGAGGACCTTCCCGTTTCTTATTATCATCATTTTCCTGCCCTTATCCCATTTCATATGGGGTCGGCACAACAGGTTTTTTCTCCACTCTCCTCTATCAGCCGTGTTTGAAATTAAGCTATTTTGATGAAAAATTAACGGCTTGACAAACTCACATGCGTAAAATCCTCTGCCCTCAGCCGGGCCCGGTAGTTCCACGAGAGATGTGTGTTTACAGTGGCGCGCTCTCGCGGGCGCCGTGCGAAACTAGGCTCGCAAAGCGTGAGGGATGTCATGTCAGCATTTCAGTCAAGCCGTAAAGAAAATAAAACCCAACATTTCCCCCCACCGAAATCCGATAGGATTTCCCAGTTACGATACCAGGACAAAATGGTAATTGACATAGTTGAACCTTGACTTATGTAGATAATATATGTATAAAAAATTAAAACTAAAAATGTAGCAAGTGGACTGTATATGAAATTAGATAAATGTGATATAGATAAAATATATAGTAAGTTATACGTATAATGTTGTCATACATATAACTGTAAAGTGTATTTATAATTAAGTAACTATTCTGAATCCTGCTCCAACGGGAGTGGACTTACTTTTGAGACCGGACGAGTAAATTCGTGGTTATTCGCGGTTCGCACACTTATGACTCGTACAACGCCGTCCGGACCACTGTGCAATTTTGACACGCGTCCCAATGCCCATTTTAACGTAGGTGCATCAGAATTGATGAGTACAAGATCACCGACAGTGAGGTTTCGACAGTTGGTAAACCACTTTTGACGTTGTTGCAAAGTGTGCAAGTAATCTTGCTTCCAAAGTTTCCAAAACTGTTGTGACATTTGTTGGACGGCCTGCCAACGATTTAGTCTAGAACTAGAAATGTCCGTAAAATTATATTCAGGTACAGATAAGAGTTCCCTACCTATCAGGAAGTGAGATGGAGTAAGCACCTCAAACTCGTTGGGATCGCTGGATAAAGCACAAAGGGGCCTTGAGTTAAGCACAGCTTCAACACGAGAAAAAAGTGTACCGAGCTCCTCAAAAGATAAGGATCTTGTACCAGTCGAACGTTTTAAATGTAATTTCGCAGACTTTATGACAGCCTCATACAGACCACCGAAGTTACTTCCGGCTGGTGGATTATGTCTCCACTTCACCCCACGAAAGGTGAGACCAGTGGATAGACCGTCTGACTCACTATTTAAAAAGTCTGTTACTTCCTTCAGCTGTTTACCAGCTGAGACAAAATTTGTGCCATTGTCGGACACAATGGAATGACATAGACCTCTTCTTGCGGTGAAGCGGTCGAAACATGCGAGAAAACACTCTGTACTCAGAGAAGACAAGACTTCTAAATGTACAGCTCGTGTAGCACAACACACAAACACGCACAAATAAGATTTGGATACGTGAGCGTTTCTACGAGTTGACTCTTTTGTAAAGAAAGGTCCGCCTATGTCGACACCAACAGTGTGGAAGACATGAACATTTTGAGAGCGGAACTTAGGCATTTCGCCCATTATAGGTTGTCGATTTGTTGGAGACGCCCTAAAACAAGATATGCATTTCATTGTACGCGATCGTATGGCGCTGCGCGCCGAAATTATCCAATATTTTTGATTGATTAAACTTTGAAGGGTGCGTGGACCTACGTGCAAGTTGAATTTGTGGAAATGGTCAATCAAGATATTGGTGAAGTTAGATTTCTTTGGCAGGAGCAACGGGTGCTTTTTTTGATAGGTTAAATCCGATTGGGAAAGTCGACCCCCCACCCTGAGAAAACATTGGGAATCTATGAAGGGGTTGAGCTTTCTCAAGGATTGACTACAAGTACCGTCTTTTGTCAAAGCTAAAATGTCGGTGGAGAAATGATGTTTTTGTACCGACTTTATCAACACGTCATGAGCTTTTCTGATATCAACGACCGCAAGCGACCTACGTTTCTGAACAGCTGCTCTGCAATTATGTATGAATTGAAAGCATCGAGCTACAACATTGAGCAGTTTAGTAAAGCTAGAATGTTTCTCAGTGAGATCATAAAGCGGATCAGATAAGACGGAATCAGAAGCAAGAAGTGCCGTTTTTGTTGATTTAAGTTCAAGAGGAGTGCAGTCTCGAAACTCGTCCATGGTCTTCACTGGCCATTGTGCCTGGTCTAGATTGAGCCAAGCAGGCCCGTTGAGCCATTCGTGCGCTGCTAGCAACGCTGACGGTAAGGCACCGCGAGAGCATACATCGGCTGGGTTGGAAACACCACTAACATGATACCAGCATTCAGTGGGCACGCTATCGTTAATTTTGGATACTCTAGTTGACACAAATGTTTTTAGGGTGTGGCTTGGGGTGTTGAGCCAAGCCAGCACGACGGACGAATCCGTGAACAACCAAGTTTCATCAACCACAAGACGATCGCGTAAAATACCGAGTACATATTTAACCAGTTTTGCCAGCAAATGTGCAGCCATGAGTTCGAGACGGGGAATGGTGACAGTTTTTAAGGGCGCGACCTTAGATTTAGCGATAATTAAACTGACTTTAGATTCACCATCCGCGTTTTTAGATCGGAGATAAACAACCGCAGCATAGCCAAGAGTTGAGGCATCACAGAAACCTAGAATCTGACAATAGGTATGACGCACTACCTTGACATGCCGGTCATGTTTTATATTTGACAACAATGGAAGTTCATTGACATACGTTCTCCACTGCGCTTCGAGATCGGAAGGTAAAGGTTGATCCCAGTCCAACTGACGAGCCCAAAGTTCTTGCATGAAGCATTTAGCGAAAAAGACACAAGGAGCCACAAAACCCAATGGATCAAATTGTCGACCTATTTGAGACAAGACGGTTCTTTTGGAGCTAACAGGGTTGGATGGAGTAGTGGCGAAGGAAAATGCATCACAAGCTGGCAACCACTGGAGACCAAGTACCTTGATGGACAAGTTGGAGTCATCGTCAAAAGCAACTGGCGTTTCGCGATAAGTCTGATCCAAATGTTCGACAACCTGTGGGCAATTACTTGACCACTTGCGAAGAATGAAGCCCCCAGCCTTTAACAACTCTATGAGCTCATACTGAAGCTGCAGCGCTTCTTCTACGGTAGATACCGACCATAAAAGGTCATCTAGAAAGAAAGCCGTTTTCAGAATGGGCGCTGCTTTTGGGAAACTGCTCGCTTCATCATCCGCTAGAGTGTGCAACACCTTAATAGCTAAGTATGGGCAGCTAGCCACTCCATATGTCAGAGTATTTAAAGCAAACTTTTGTATCGGCTGGTCCGATGAGTAACGCCATAGAATATGTTGATAAGGTCGTTGAACCTCATCTAGAAGAACCATCCTGTACATTTTGCAAACGTCTGCAGAAAGACAAATTTCATGAAGACGGAAGTTGATTAGAAGTTGATTTATATCAGCCTGAAGTTTGGGACCCGGTAGCATCAAATCGTTGAGCGAAATGTTATTTGACGTCTTACCAGAAGCATCAAATACCACACGGTGAGACGTTGTGGTACTTGTTGGTTTGATGATGCAGAAATGCGGGATGATATATTTCGAATCCACGTTCTGGACGTCACCAAGACAAGTCATATGACCGAGTTCCTCATATTCACGCATAAATTTATGATATTGAATTTTCAACTCGGGCTCCCGCTCTAACTTTGACTCCAAGTTGAGAAGTCGACGAGTAGCCATCTGACTCGAGTCGCCGAGTTCACCAGTTGGCCTGAATGGATATTTAACTATGTACCTACCCGTGTCGTCACGACGATGATCCTTCGCAAATAAGCACTCTGCTAACTCGTCGTCTGGGCTACGACGTGGTACCTCTGACGGAACATTCTCAACCTCCCAGAATGAGTTCATTATTCGGTCAAGATTCATAGCGAAACCACAAAACGTACCATTTGGACTAATGTCAGTATCCGCTGGAGCTTGGCTGTGTGCGGAACCTAGTGCAGTCTGACCTAAAATAACGTACCCGAATACTGAGCTCATTGCAACTGGAAGACCGTGCTCACGTGGAAGTATTTTGTTGCCGTCGTAGATATACGGAAACAGATCACCGGCGATCAGTAAGTCGACAGGTGCGGGCTTGTAGTAAGCGGGGTCGGCCAACATCAGGTGTTGAAACTCAACAATAGTCTTGTCAGACAGGGGTATTGTAGGTAAGTTACCTGCAATATTGGAAACAATGACAGCATCGGTAGATAGGACGGGCCTAGCACAGTGCCGCGGCTTAATTTTGCATGTAGTTAAACCGAACTCTCGCACTGGATTACCACCTAGACCGATGGGCTCAAAGTTGCATTTACGACGTGCCAGCCCTAGACGTTTTGCACAGTCTTGAGTTATGTAGCTCGACATAGCGCCGCTATCAATTATAGCACGTACGGTTTGGTACTGGCCCCAACAATCTGCGACGTGTATAACCGCGGTGCCGAGCAAGACTGTCAAATTAGCCGAGCACGTCAATGCGACAGCACTAGAACTCGAATTTGCAACAGAGTCTATGTGCAGTGTGTGGTGATGCTTTTTTTTGCAGATCGTACAAAGTACCTTAGACGGACAGTCGGTGACAGAATGTTCACGCAAACAATTTTCACACAATTTTAATTGTTTGATTTTGTCAAGCCGCTGCGCCGGTGTCAGGTCAGTGTACTCGTTGCATCGATAAATAGAATGCATCTTTTTACAATACAGACATTCCATGGATTTATTTGATTTTACAGGTTGGTCTGCATTGACAGCAGCTGACGACAAGGATGGCCGCTGCGAGTTTGAATTATTAGATTTAGAACCAGAAGGCTGGTTGACCTTTGACTGATTGCGAGAATACGGTACACTTTTAGCAGTCGTGGAATTTGTCGTACTCTCTGACATCTCGAGAACGCGCACATGTTTTTCAATAAAAGTTATCAAATCATCATACTTAGGTAGTTCATCTTGTCCTAATCCACGCTCAAGTTCACGCCTAGTTACGGGGTCAAGATTACGCAAAGCAACATAAAACAACAGAAATCCCGACAAATCCTTGATATTTAACAGCTGGAGCGCCTTAATATTTTCTTGAAATGTCTGTAAGAATCCATTAAGTCCAGAGACTGTCTCAGTTACCAAAGGTTTGAAGTTAAATAACTTGTCTAGATAGGTAGTCGCTAATGCGCGCTTATTTTCATACCGTTTTACTAAAGCGCCCCAGACTATCTCATAATTATCCGATGTAACCGGCAAAGACTTAACAATCGTTAGAGCGGACCCGCTAACAGCTGATAACAGGTAGTAAAACTTTTCAATATTCGCTATCTGTTTATTACTATGAATCAGACTAGAAAACGTATCACGAAAGGTAGGCCAGTTTTCTAGTTTACTGTCAAAAGGAAACAATTCTAGTTTAGGTAACCTAGCTTTGACACCGCTACCTTCCGCCTTTTGTTCGGATCTATTTTTTGGCATGTCTATGCTCAAGCTATTTGAAACACCGCGAATGAAATAATAAATTTCGTCGAAACTTTCAATCTCCTTATATGAAGGAGTATAATTAGGTACAAATCTTTTCTTGAGCACTGTAATGTTCATTATACTTTGTTCGTACTTATCACGCCAACTCGGTAATTCGCTAAAACGAGCACAAAAATCACCTATCAACTCTGGTTTGTCACGAACACTTTTGGAAATTTGATACAAAGCTTGCAGTCTCAAAAAACACATTTCCTTAGTAGTAATATGTGGTTGTACCAACGTATCATACTCGTCACCGTCCGAATCAGAATCTTTATCTTTCACAACTTTTGGCGGCATATTGGTACACGGCAACTACGCAGCACAGGTAAAATGGTGGCCGAACGACGTAGTACAAATTTTACGTAAAAAATAATTGAAATTGACGACTTGAAATACTGAGTTGGGATTTGAGATTCACGTTGAAATAGGACACAGAACGTATAAAAATGAGTTTAGAATAGGTTTGAAACTTGTAACTTGCGTACTTATTGAGATATAAGCAAATTTGTGTACGAAAATTATCAAATGAAAGTTACTTACCCAACGGTTTTGATATCACAGAATGGACAAAGTTAGTGTGAATTATACCAATAAATACGTGTAAATAGATGGATATTTAGCTGTATTGATTTCGTAACTGGATAATCCGGCTCGAAGGACCAAAATGTTTGAAATTAAGCTATTTTGATGAAAAATTAACGGCTTGACAAACTCACATGCGTAAAATCCTCTGCCCTCAGCCGGGCCCGGTAGTTCCACGAGAGATGTGTGTTTACAGTGGCGCGCTCTCGCGGGCGCCGTGCGAAACTAGGCTCGCAAAGCGTGAGGGATGTCATGTCAGCATTTCAGTCAAGCCGTAAAGAAAATAAAACCCAACAAGCCGTTATCTCAGCAGTCACTCCTTTCATACTCATGTCATCTTTCACACATTCCATCCATCTTTTCTTTGGCCTCTACTTCTAATAATCCATCATAATTATATAAATATTAATCTAAATCTGGTGCTTGTCATGAGGTCCCATTTAAATTTGAGTCGGTCCCGACGAGTAGTTTTTGAGTTAAGGTAAGTATGAGTGTATTTTCCAGTGCATTGAAGTATTTTTTTTTGAAAGAGTTATATAGACAACCTCATTGGCGCAGCGGGCGAGAGTCCACCTGCGACGCAAGAGGTTGCGGGCTCGATTCCCGCCTCGGAACAAATTTGTGTACGATCTGCAGAAATGTGTTACGTTGGCCTGGTTATATTATGTATAATAAAAAATATCTATCTATTTAAGTATATAATGTATTAAATATATCAGTGATCTAGTAGCTTACTTTGAGGCTAGATGGTGCTGTGTGGATTGTCCAGCATTATTTATTTATTTATATTCTTTCTCCAGTACAAGGTGCGCGCTGTGAACATAGCCGGCGAGGCCTCGTGCCAGGCTACCATATCCATCGCGAAGGCCACTCCTGGGTTCACGCACAAGCTGGAGCGCTCGCGGGAGGTGGACGAAGGAGAGCCTCTGGAGCTGAAGTGCAAGGTCGACGGCAGTCCTATACCTACTGCCAAATGGTGAGTTTAACCCTCCTACCTACTTGCCTATGCTTTGTCAGGCTGCGCCCTTACCTTATCTGATACCTTTTATTAATTTTAATCTATTATTTTGTGTGTATGTGTTATGATTTAAGAATGGATCTTTGGACATCTATAACAAATTTTAATTTTATTTAACGAGGTATAGAAGAAGCTGCAAATGTGACTGCGGTGCTTGCTGCGATGCATACGGCAAACAATATGTTTCTGAAATTTTTACGTAGGAGGCATGCTTTGTCTGTTTCGAAAAACGTGTGCTCCAAATCCAAAAAACTCACTGCGTAGTCCTTGGTCACTTGGGTGAAGGTTTTTGACGGAATAGAATTACAGATGACGTTTTGTTTGGTTTGCAGTTTGTCTTCACCTAATCTTTAGCAGAAGGAAACCACTATTATATGTTTTCAAGTGTAGGTATTTGAAGTTAGACAGTTTTCTTTTTTATTATTAGCACCCCCTGCCTATGCTGAAAAGCGAAACAACCTCAATACCGTGGTCATGTAATAATAATATTAGATTAGATTAGACATACAATTATTTGCCAAAAAACACACATACACATACCTACAAAACATCTAAATATATATAACTCAAAGGTGACTGACTGACTGACATAGTGATCTATCAACGCACAGCCCAAACCACTGGACGGATCGGGCTGAAATTTGGCATGCAGGTAGATGTTATGACGTAGGCATCCGCTAAGAAAGGATTTTGATCAATTCTACCCCCAAAGGGATAAAATAGGGGATGAAAGTTTGTATGAGATTTTCAAAGTAAACGAGCGCGAGCAAAGCCGCGGGATCAGCTAGTATAAAAGAAATGACAAACAGTTAATAATAATAATAACAGTATGTAGGTGTTTGTGTGCTGCAGCAAAAAAGGGTCTCGACTCAGCGTATGTCTCACCACTAGTTTAATAATTGGGCGCTGTTATTCTGCCGAGACCTTCAGCCAATAAACCTTGTGAGAAATTTATAGGTACTAGTAGTCTGGAGTGTCTGTTATAAAATATGTTTCAAGTAATAAACAGTACATACAAATTAATTGCCTGTATAAAAAAGTGGTTAAAAAAGATTAGTTATACGTGTAGTAATAAGTTGTTAAATAAAATCTTTTGAAATTGAAATTGATTATCATCCCCTGCAAGTTGTCCGTTTGTGACTAACTTCAGCCAGCCGCGCTAGCTCACCACGAATGAAGGACATTCTTCTCGTGCAGGTACAAGGACGGCGCGCCGCTGGCCGCGTCCGACCCGCGCGTCAAGCAGGCGGCGCTGCCTGACGGGACCGTCAGGCTCAGCATTGATCACGTGACGCCCGCCGACTGCGGCGCCTACAAACTTATCATCACCAACCCGCATGGAGAGCATGCGGCGCTGTGTGCTGTGGCTGTTAACCGTAAGTAACTATTATTATTACTATTAGCACATAGTGTCCCATGACCACCTCAGTGGCGCAGCGGGCGAGAGTCCGCCTGCGACGCAAGAGGTTGCGGGTTCGATTCCCGCCTCGGAACAAATTTGTGTACGATCTGCAGAAATTTGTTCCGTTGGTCTGGGTGTTTTCTATGTATAATAAAAAATATCTATCTATGTAAGTATTAATGTAATAAATATATCAGTCATCTAGTACCCATAACACAAGCTTTGATTAGCTTACTTTGGGGCTAGATGGTGCTGTGTGGATTGTCCAGCATTATTTATTTATTTATTTATTTATTATTTATATCAGTTATCTAGTACCCATAACACAAGCTTTGAGTAGCTTACTTTGAGGCTAGTGTGTGTGTAGTACTGTGTGGATTGTCCTTAGGTACTACATAGCACGTTATTAGTTACAATAGCAGTATGCTAAGGTTATGGTTATTTCCGACAGCGATGCCCAGGAAGCCGTCATTCAGCCAAGAGTTGGTGGACGTGAAGGCGGTGGTGGGGCAGCCTCTGAAGCTGGAAGCCAGGGTCATGGCCTTCCCGGCACCAGAGGTTAAGTGGTTCAAGGATGGTGAGTACTTCTTCAAATTAGATTTTCTCAGAATGCTTTTTGATAATATCAGAACAAACTACTGGCTATAAACCTTTAGGTCCTTATACCTACCTAAAATATTATAATGCTACCTATGTTTTACTTAAGATCTAATGGTGTTAGTAGTTCGCGCATCCCCGTATCAAGGGGAAGGTCCTAGGTATTCCCACCTGAATAATAATTTTTGGGACATTATAAAATACCTAATCCATTCATTCCATTAAAATAATTCAGCATTTCCATTCAAAGTGACAATGCAGACAGCAATATGTGGACGCTTCCGATAGGTATTAATTCGATTCAGTCGAGCTATCTGTAGATCATTTGAATAGGCCTGCACATAACTCAACTGCGTACTGCGAATTTTAACAATTTTTTAAAAACAATGACCATATAGAAATAAATATCGGGTCATCATCATCTAACTGCCATGATCCCACCTTTGTTGCCAATTCTAATGCTTAAAGCAAAAGGATTAAGAGTGATATTCGCTCACAGGTCTACCGGTCCGTCCGTCACAAGCGGTGAACTTCATCAACTCTCCCGGAGGCCTGATCGGCTTGCAAATCGACAACTGCAAGCCTGAAGATGCAGGAATGTATCTGCTTACAGTGACCAACAAACTTGGAGAGGTGAGTACACGGCCCATAAAATAAACATGTCATTTTCTACAACCAAATCCTCATCGCAGTGCCATGAAAGAAAATATCATGAAGAACCGATTACTCCATAAGCGAAGCCGTGCGCGGTTTCTATATTATAAGTTATCATTATTATCAGGAGCCTTATTCACTTGCATGAGACCATTTGCACCGCGATCACAGCTAAGACAAGGCAGGCGGTGTGATACGGTCAGGGCAAAGTATCTCCTATGTCATAAAGAATAAAGCCCAACATCAAGATTTGACGTTTCACGGTTTGGAGCAAGGAATCTCCTATTGTCATAGAGAATAATGCCCCAGCCTGAAAACATCTGCCTCTGGACTTAACCTCGCATTTCTAGGAAAAACTATTTACAATGTCCATGTTCCTACGTTTCGTCTTCTAGGCATTGATCACCATTCGACAAACAACTTTACTTTTGGACATGTAACAGACAATTTTAATGACAAACAGACTGGCTTACAGCCTACTTGATGGTAATTAGTCGCCTCCGCCTGTAGACACTACCTAAGAACACGAAAGGCGTCGTGGTTGCGTTGCCTACCCTGAATGTCTTTCTTTTCATGGAGGTTTATGTTATAGCTTTTTTTTTTTTTTTTTATATTACTAGCTGATGGAACAAGCAGATGGCCCACCTGATGTTAAGTGGTAACCATCACCTATAAACAAAACATTGCCCCGTAGGTCACGCACAATAGGAACGTGCCCTACGATGCACTGCCCTGCGTCCATCAACTTGAGGCATACAGATGTTAAGCCTCATGTGCCTGTAATTACACCGGCGACCACACTCTTCAAACCGAAACACAGCGTTGCTGCTTGGCGGCAGAAAAAGGCGTGGTGGTAGTACTTCCCCGGACGAGCCCGTCACAAAGAGCTCTACTACTCTTAAAGCTTGAGAGTTATCGGATCTTCGAGCTATATTCGGGCACATTGCCTTCTCCTTGTGGCACTAGCTCTTTCGAAACAGTGTGGTGAAGGGATCTTAAGTGGGCACTTTCGAGCACTTGATACAAGTTTTAGAACTTTTTAGGTTCTACATCATGCCATCTGCTATTTCTTCTTGGTGATTCTCCGGCCTCTTTTTGATAATCCTGTAGAAGCTATGTACTATTGTATTGTTTGTAGGCGGCTTCGAAAGCCCACGCCGATGTCCAGCAGAAGGACCGCAAGCCCGCCTTCATAGCTGACCTGCAGCCCGCTAAGGTTATTGAAGGCTTCCCTGCTAAGCTGGAGGTCAAGATCCTTGGTCACCCCAAACCTACTATCAAGTGGTGAGCTACTCTTTATCTATGTTATTTTCAATTACGTTCAAATGCTGGGCTTTATAATGCACTAGTAGCGCCCTGCGGTTTCACCCGCGTAGTTTTAAATCCCGGTATTCCCACGGGATAAAAAGTGGCCTATGTGTAATTCCAGACTATAATATATGTGTGTGTGCTAAATCACTTTTCATTTTTAAATCCATGGTTAAGGAACACTATTTGTCATGCTGTCACTAACTTTACCTTGCTTGTTTCTTTAATAATAAATGTATATTAGCTATATGTATTGTAGTAGGTATAGTATGTATTTAGTATTTATGATTAGATAATGTAAGTATTTATGTATATATGTATGTA
Source organism: Plemyria rubiginata (assembly GCA_963576535.1). Classification (NCBI taxonomy): domain Eukaryota; kingdom Metazoa; phylum Arthropoda; class Insecta; order Lepidoptera; family Geometridae; genus Plemyria; species Plemyria rubiginata. The sequence continues at coordinate 14,611,747 of OY754907.1, forward strand.
TGGTTTTTAATTTCTTTGTATTTTGTATGTATATTCACAAATTCTTTTTATTTATCTCCACGCACACAAGGACCCCTTCTAAATTTCTTGAGTCCATTTCATCCAACGGTTGTCTAGTAGAGATCGCTACTTAGCGATAAGGCCGCCCAGTGTACTTTTAGTTTTAAGTTTGTTTATTTGTTGTATCCTAAAGTTGTGTGCAATAAAGTATTTTCTATCTTCTATCTATCTATCTGTGCCAATTTTCACCAAGATCGATTCAGCCGTTCTCTGAGTAACAAACATCCGTCCATCCATACTTACAAACTTTCGCATTTATAACATTATTAGGATTGTTTCCGTTAAACGTGTGTTTGTTCTCCCAGGACCCGCAACGGCGAAGAGATAGTCCCGGACGGCCAGCGCATCAAGATAGTATCTCAACCAGACGGAACGCACGCACTCATACTGTCGGCGGCGGCCGCGAGCGACGCCGGCGAGTACGGTGTCATTGCGGCCAACGACGTCGGCTGCGTCACTAGCAAGGCGGACCTTGCCGTGGCCAGTGAGTCACCTCCTTATACTTATATTTTGGCAGCCCTGACAGCTCAGTTGTTAGTAGCTCTATCTTTTGTGTGATTTGGTGCTGCCCCTAGAGAGGACAAATAGTTTGTGTATGCAATAAAGATATGTTATAAAAATTGCAACAAAACACACCTTAAATGTTTAAGCGTGTGCCGTGTGAAGCAGCAGATTGACCGGCTGCGCCAGTTGTACTATATTTCTGGCGCAGTCTTTTGGATCAGATATTCACAGTCTTTTGGAAGAGTAGTAGAGCTCTTTGTGAAGGGCTCGTCCGGGGAAGTACTACCACCACGCCTTTTTCTGCCGCCAAGCAGCAACGCTGTGTTTCGGTTTGAAGAGTGTGGTCGCCGGTGTAATTACAGGCACATGAGGCTTAAAATCCGTATGCCTCAAGTTGATGGACGCAGGGCAGTGCATCGTAGGGCACGTTCCTATTGTGCGTGACCTACGGGGCAATGTTTTGTTTATAGGTGATGGTTACCACTTAACATCAGGTGGGCCATCTGCTTGTTCCATCAGCTAGTTGTATAAAAAAAAAAAAAAAAAAAATTTTTTTTGTAATAGAACATATTATTTTGAAATAGCGTACTTTCATATTTTTTTCTTAGCATTTATCGTCCCACCGCTGAGTAAATACCTTTCCCAAGGACTTCCAGTTCTATCCAAAGCTCTCTCCCAACTCGTCTCTATTTTTTTCCTTAGCTTGATGTGTCTCTTTGTTCTTATACTTGGGGGCCGCTTTGCCCAGGCAAAGCGGCCCCCAAGTATAAGAACAAAATATTAAATCCCCAGGTCGCACGAACGAGGAGAGCCCCCAAGAGCGTCCACAGCTGATCCACGGGCTGCGCGACCTGACCGCGGAGGAGGGACAGCCGCTGTGCGTCACAGCGCCCTTCCTCGGGAACCCCGTGCCTGACGTCACGTGGACCAAGGACGGCCTGCCGCTGACGCCCAGTGAGCGGATCTCGCTCACTTGTGATGGCAAGAGGGTTAGTTTTAACACTATTAATTATTAATGATGATAATAATGAATTATGTATAATAAATAACATGTATCTGTGTAAGTATGTAATGTATTAAATATGACAGTTATCTAGTACCCATAACACAAGCTTTGAGTAGCCTACTTTGGGGCTAGATAGTGCTGTGTGGATTGTCCAGCATTATTTATTTATTTATTTCATTATTGTGTATGCCAGCCTTCACAGCTCAGTTGGTAGTGTCTCAGCCTTCTGCGCCGTAGGCCGAGGGCGCGATTTCCACACATAACAAGCATTTGTGTGATGAACATAGATGTTTGTTCTCTATCTTGGTTGGAAGGATTTTAAGTGTGCGTCAAAGAGGCTCCTTTCAAGTACTTAACAGGTTCTATTACATCGCGATTTCCTCACGATGGGTTCCTTCACCGTTTGATAGTACTTGCACTGTGTACATAATGTTTTGAGCAAAAAGCACGGCTGTGGTGTTGTGTGTTGGTTTTGCACCCACGTTCTTAGGCGCAGAAGGCGGGACTGTAGACCGTAGTATAAGTTATATAATATAGACGAATCCAACTCGGGTAGGCAATTTTCGGGAAATTATTTCATTTTTATCTCACGTTTAAAAGTTAGTGATCTTTGTGATTTTATCGAATAAGAGCACCGTTAAAGTTTACAATGGATAATGATTCAGGTGGGTCTCGAGATCAGCGCCGTGGAGATGCCGGACGCCGGCGTGTACGGAGTGAGACTCGTCAACCCGCTGGGGGAGGACGCCTCGCAGGGAACCATCAACGTGCGCAAGATATACCAAGCGCCCAAGTTCACGCAGAAGTTCACCGATCTACAACAGGTGAGTTACAAGCTTTTTAGCTTGCAATACGCCAAAAACTGCGTACCTATTCAGTACGATTCCTGATTTGGTTATCAATCCAAAAATCTTCAACAAAAAAAATCTATCACACAGTACGGTTACTAATTCTTCACCACGTACTTTTACAGTTTTATATGCAAAAAAGAAAGTACTAAAAGTTGACTTTTCAAAACTTTTGGATAAGCTGCGACAATCAGCGTAATAAGTTTACATAATAATTATGCACAGATGATTAAATAAAAGAAAACAAACAGAAATAACAACATATATTTTTTTCTTATTTTTATCATATCGCGTAAACTTCCAGCTACCCACATTCGACGCGAAATTCCCGGCTCGCGTCAACGGCATCCCCACCCCGGAAATAGCGTGGTTCAAGAACGGCGCGCCGCTCAAGCTCAGCGACAAATACACGCTGAAGCGCGACGGCGACGCGTGCTGCCTGTACGTGCGAGATGTGAAGCCGGACGACGCGGGGAAGTACAAGTGTGTCGCTCAGAACAGGGAGGGGCGGGCGGAGTGCGAGGCTACCTTGGAAGTGGTCGACAAAATGTGAGTACCGAGGCCTAGTCACGAATGAATTTAGACATTTGTGAAAACGACTATGGATATCCCCGAAGAACTCTTAGTACCAAGTACTAACTCGAGATTCTTTGAGGACGTCTAAGGGGGTAGTCAGAGGTACCTCCAAACATAACATTTGGCACATACCCTATTTTGCAGTATAGCATTCCATACGACCTCTATGGCGCAGTGGGCGAGAGTCCGCCTGCGACGCAAGAGGTTGCGGGTTCGATTCCCGGCTCGGAACAAATTTGTTTACGATTTACAGATTTTTTTCTGTGGGTCTGAAAGTTTTCTATGTATAATAAAAACTATCTATCTATATAAGTACAAGGTGGGCCAAAAGAAAAGTTACATAATGTATTAAATATATCAGTTATCTAGTACCCATAACATAAGCTAAGAGTAATTTACTTTGGGGCAAGATAGTGCTGTGTGGATTGACCAGCATTATTAATTTATCTTTGACATAAAACAGCTTGATTGTCGGGGGAGACATGGGAGATATCCCCTCAGATCACTCCGTACCAACATTCTGTTTGAGGTTTTATGATATCAGCTTTAAAAGTATGTGCAAGCCTCTGTCTTTTTGCGTCAGTCATCGTGATAATCCACGCTTGATGCGGCGGATTGTATACTCAGGAGATGCTTGTGCCTCTTTGGTGTATCCCCTCGGTAGGGGCTTGTTTTTTAGCCGATAGCGATAATAAAATAGTAGGAATTCATTGAATATTTTACATAGCGCCATATTGCGATTCGTTCTTTATGTCTTAAAATATAGCAACCAAAATATTTAAGGATGACTAATGTGCTAAGGGAAATACTAATGGTGTGTAAAAACATCAAAAATATTATTTTTTCAATTACTTTTTTCGCCATAACATAATCGTCCCATCTGAGCGGTGACTCCAACCCCACTGCGTCACAAATAAATCTATAAAACAATAGAACTTTACATATTCCAGCGGCCGGATGCAGAAGGTAGAACCGCCGTCGTTCCTGAAGCGGATCGGAGACATCGAGGTGTTCCGCGGCATGAGCGCCAAGTTCACGGCCTGCGCCACCGGCTCGCCGGAACCGGACGTCGAGTGGTCAGTATTATACAATACGATGCGATACGATACGGTACGGTACGATACGATACGATACGATACGATACGATACGATACGATACGATACGATACGATACGATACGATACGATACGATACGATACGATACGATACGATACGATACGATACGATACGATACGATACGATACGATACGATACGATACGATACGATACGATACGATACGATACGATACGATTTTTTATTAGATTTATAGTGTTTACTACATGCAGGTTGTAGTGCAGGCCCGTATCATAGGGAAGGTCGCGGGTTCAAATTCAGCTCAAAGAATAACTTTTGGGGCATTATAAAATTAATCTTCTTAATTCTTATTCTTAATTTTTTTTTCTTTAATTTCTTTTTCTTTAACTCTATCTAGGGTTAAGCTCGCCTTTGTACATGACTATTATATTTTTTTTTGTGCAAATCATTTTGAGTACAACTAGCGACCCGCCCGCGCGCCCCTGCTCCGCAAGGGTGCACATATCATGCATGTATTATACATATAAACCTTCCTCTTGAATCACTCTATCTACTAAAAAAACCGCATCAAATCCGTTGCGTAGTTTTAAAGTTTTAAGCATACAAAGGGACATGGGGACATAGGGACAGAGAAAGCGACTTTGTTTTATACTATGTAGTGATAAAGAATAAAGAAATAAATTTTTGTATTACAATACAAGGCAACTATTATTTCTTTTTGTGTTTCAGGTACCGCAACGGTGAGAGACTGTTCCCATGCGAACGTATCCGCATGGACAAGGAGACCACCGGTCTACTCCGCCTCACGATATCAGGAGTAGACCCCACCGACGTGGGCACCTATCAGTGCAGGATCTACAACCCTCACGGAGAGGAAACATGCTCTTCTGAGCTCACATATGACAGTAAGTTACTATTACAAAAAGACCAAGAAATCAATGACCTACCACAGGTCTAATACTTGTTGAAGGTAAAATTACAGCCTTCATTTACTAATTAGTAGTAACAAGTAGTTACATTTTAGTAGATAGAACTCTGTATCGACTAGCCATAGAGCTCATTATAGATTACTAACTTATGCTGAGTTTAGTCTATGGATATGTATGTACATATCCATAGACTAAACTCAGCATAAGTAACTAACTTATGCTGAGTTTAGTCTATGGATATGTATGTACATATCCATAGACTAAACTCAGCATAAGTTAGCATAAGTCCTTCCGTTTTCGCATCATCAATGCCGAACAAGTGTAAAAGATCTTTCTCAACAATTATAAATATTTCCACTCGCTCAATACAATCTTTTATTGAAATCTCTACTTTACTACACAATATGAGGGAAGGATTTGTCCCGCAGTCGATATCTTCAGTTTGAAGACTAAAACAAATAAAGCATGATACCTCGTACGGTTAAGCAGACCGTTTGGTCTAGACAGCTTGGGCCGTTGTTAAAAAGAGCTTGTTCACTCCAGCCCTAGAGATCCAGACGGGCAAGCGCCCCATCTCCGAGCAGTACTCCGACTTCGACAAGATGAAGAAGACCGGCATTCCCATGCCGCTCGCCGACCGGCCCATCATCTCGCGCATGGCGGACCGCCATCTCACGCTGTCCTGGAAGCCGTCCATACCACACGGCCCGAGGTTCCCGGTCACTTACCAGGTAAGTCCAAATCAAAGCCAAAGTCAAAATATGTTTATTCATTAAAATCACAAGGACCATCTTGAAACGTCTTAAAACTAGGTGACTCTAGTGCCAGTTCCACGCGACCAACACCGAGAAGAACAGGCAACAAACTCGGCTTGGTATCTACCGCTCTTTTGTATGATCCTCGTTACAATGTAATAAAATACCTACACTATTGAAGCTATATAATACAATAAGTAATCTAACAGAAAAAGGAAAGGTAAACAGATTCATAAAACAACACACGCTTCAAACTAATAATACTAATGCATTAGTAAGAAGTATAGTAAGTCAAACAACAATAAAAAAAAATTTTAATAACATAATAGTGGACCGGAGAGAGTGGCGTTTTAAAGAGGAGGCCTATACCCAGCAGTGGGTGCATACAGGCTGAATAGATAGATAGATTTATTTATTTATTTAGAATCTCCAACATCGTATACATCAATTACATTCATACAAATTAAAAATAAAGATAGTGAACCATGCTAAATGCTACAATAATTACAGGAGACAGACAGCGTGCAAATAAAAATTTTGAGCGAGAGCGAGTTAAAAATAAAATTATATAAACATATAACATTAAAGACATTGCATCAAAGCCAAAAGGTCACTTCAATAAATCACAAAGATCACTTTGAAACGTCTTAAAACTAGGTGACTCTAGGTGCCACTTCCACGCGACCAAAAATTAGAAGAATACGCAACTTTACGGCTTGCTCCCAACTGTTTGGTACGTTTGTAACCTTCTACCACAGCGTTCAGACTTCACGTGGTGGCAGACGGTAATACGTGTCCATCTGACGCTGGTATCTTAGGACTGAATTACACCGGGGCAACACTGTGGCATTGCGGTATAAGACTTCCACCGGAATTGTTGATTTGGAATTGGCAACGTCACAACAGGGGACATTTTACGGTGAAAAGGTCAGTCACATTCATATTTCACATGGCTGGGGACATCTTATCCCGCAATGCCGCAGTGTTGCTCCGATGTAATTCAGCTGTTACGCTATCGTATGCCACACCACATGGAACACGGTTCCCGGTTACAGTTCATCGTAGGGCACTTTCGTGACTTGCGAGGCAAGGCTATAAGTGATAAGTGATGGTCATCACTTATAGGTGGGCCATCTGGTTGTTGCATCAGAAAATAGTATAAAGAAGTTTATTTTTAAATAAATGTTTATTCTGATTCTGATCTATCTTAAAATAGCCACACAAATCATTTATTTGCATACAGTATACCAAACATGCAGGAGCTAAAACCAATTAGGGGGATCAGGGGAGTGGGACGGGAGAGGAAGGAGGGGGGTTTAGGGGGGGTTGGGGTGCAGCTAGTATATTAGATACCTACTAAATGTATTATTGCAGGTGGAGATGTGCGAGCAGCCGGACGGCGACTGGTTCACCGCTCGAACCGGCCTCCGCTCGTGCGTGTGCGACATCCGCAACCTGGAGCCGTTCCGCGACTACAAGTTCCGCGTGCGCGTCGAGAACAAGTACGGGGTCAGCGACCCCTCGCCCTTCGCGATCACGCACAGGGAGAAGATCAACCCGGACCCGCCCAAGTTCGTGCCTTACCTGGAGCCCGGGATCGACTTCCGCCCAGACACCTCTCCCTACTTCCCTAAGGTGAGCTGGTGAAAATGGTTTTCTGACGTGACTTCATTCAACTACTATCAGTTGACGACCTCAGTGGCGCAGCGGACGAGTCCGCCTGCGACGCAGAGGTTGCGGGTTCGATTCCCGCCTTGGAACAAATTGGTGTACGATCTGCAGAAATTTGGTCTGGGTGTTTTCTGTTTATATAATGAATAATATCTATCTATGTAAGTCAAAGTCAAAATATGTTTATTCAATAAAATCACAAGGATCACCTTAAAACGTCTTAAAACTAGGTGACTCTAGTGCCAGTTCCACGCGACCAATGCGGAGAAGAACAGGCCACAAACGGCTTGGTATCTATCGCTCTTTTGTATGATCCTCGTTACAATGTAATAAAATACCTACACTTTTGAAGCTATTTATTGTATTAAATACTAGCGATCCCACCGCGCGCACATATCATGCATGTATTATACATATAAACCTTCCTCTTGAATCACTATCTATTAAAAAAGTTTCGTTTCAAAGATTTAAGCATACAAAGGGGCATAGGGACATGGGGATATAGGGACAGAGAAAGTGACTTTGATTTTTACTATATGGGTATTTTTTTTTTTTTTTAATTCGGAAAACAAACAGTATCTAAACTATAAATATAACAACTTAAATAAACTAAATACCAATTATATGTTTTCGCATATACAAATCAAAAAAGAAAGAAAGATGCTTATTGCCAAAAAAAACATATAAAAAACCAAAAAAGATAAACAAAATAACTACAAACGATGACACAAGTGCAACATATTACATTTATAGTACCTACTAAATAAGTTGGTACTGATGTAGTCTCTTTCTTGATGCTAAAACCACTTAGGTTACTAATCTTCTGAGCGATCCCGTACAGGTTTTCATTCTTCTTTTGCGGAATGCCTCTAATTTCTAGTTATTGGCTCTAGCCCATTGGTCTCTCTCTTGAATCTCCCGGTTCAGTCTCTCCACCTCAGTTTGAAGAAAAGGTACTTGATAGGCCACCGTTTCAACCTTGATAATTCGTGACTCAAGGGTATTTATCTTACCAGAGAGGTTGTTGATAAGTTCGTGAGCCATATCGGCGGAGTCCTTGAGGCTACTCAATTCCGATTTAATCGTTTTCACGTCAGCCACCAGAGACGCCAGAGGAGACAAATCCAACATGATCTTGGTTAGTTGATCCTGTATCCTATCTAATTGGTTAGGCTGGGGAGATATCGCAGCTGGGGATGGTGATGGGCTGGACTTACATGTTGGGCAGCGCCAGGCATTTTTTCTGCTGTCTCCCTCTTGCGAAACCCAGTTTCAGTGACTCCAGCGCACTGGTAGTCGTAGTGGAGTTTGCAAATGCAGCAAACCGGTCCATCTGTGTGTTGAGATCCGCAACTTGCGCAGGTATACATCGTGTTACAAAAAGTTTGAGTATCGCTGGTTTTCTTTATTTTGTCAATAAGCGTGCGCTTTCAAGAAGGGCCGAACGGCGAATGGGTATACCCCTTGAGTAGCTTACTTTGGGGCTAGATGTCGCTGTGTGGATTGTCCAGCATTATTATTACTGACAGCCTACATAGCTCAGTTGGTAGTAGCTCTGCCTTCTGCGCCGTAGGTCGTGGGTTCGATTCCGACCGTGAACAAACATTTGTGTGATGAACATAGATGTTTGTTCTCTGTCTGGGTGTTATATAATATTATAAGTATGTATTTACAAAAAAAAAAGTATATAAGTAGTATATCAGCTATCTGGTTCCCATGTCACAAGCATAAGCTTAGTTTGGGGCTAGATAGTGCTGTGTGGAAAGTCCACCAATATTATTATTATTATATTATTACTTAGGAAAAGCCTTTGACTTGCATTATTGAAAGTTTTTCTATCTACCCTCAGGACTTCGACATCGAGCGCCCGCCGCACGACGGCTACGCGCAGGCGCCGCGCTTCCTGCGCCAGGAGCACGAGTCGCAGTACGGCGTGAAGGGACACAACGCCAACCTGTGCTGGTTCGTGTACGGCTACCCCAAGCCGAGGATGACGTATCTGTACAACGACGAACCCGTCGAAATAGGAGGGAGATACGATTGGAGCTACACCAGGAACGGACAGGCTACGTTGTTCATCAATAAGTGAGTTTTATAATTCGATTCAAATCAAATCATTTATTTTCAGACCATCTAAGTCCAATTTGTTAGTACACACACAAATAAAAACACAAAAACTAATGTGGAACTAAAAAAAGACAATAACAAAGACACTAGACATAAAATTTAAAATAATAATACCTAATTCCAACGATTCAATTTCAATTTTTAATATTTTCAACAATTAAAATTCAATTATCAATAATTTCAACACTGTGACGTAGACATATCAGCGAAAGCTGCTCGTCTATAAATAAAATAAATAAATAATTTAGTTTTATAATATTTTTATTCAATTATTATATCACAAAAATTTATTGAAAACCCCCTACAATGTCAGATCTACCTGAGTTTATTTCTGTTTGTCATTACATGAACCATACAGCAATGGTTCATGTAATGACAGTCAAACCTACTGGCGAACACGCTCAGGATGGTGTTGGAGCTGGCGCGCACCCGGCGCAGCCAACCATTTGATTCAATCATTTGGATGACGGCCTCAGTGGCGCAGCGGGTGAGAGTCCGCCTGCGACGCAGAGGTTTGGTACGCAGCGACCTTTATTTGATCGAGTGTCGTCCAGAATGCTGGAGCGCGACGCGGGCTGGTACGAAGCCGTGGCCACCAACGAGCACGGGCAGGCGCGCCAGCGGGTCCGGCTCGAGCTGGCGGAGTACCCCGCCTTCCTGCGGCGGCCCGAGGAGGCGGCCGTGCTGCAGCGCCGCACGGCGCGGCTCGAGGCGCGCGTCGCGGGCGTGCCCTACCCCGACATCAAGTGGTACAAGGACTGGCAGCCGCTCGCGCCCAGTGCGAGGATCAAGGTGAGAACTTGGCTCTATTACGCGAGCTTCTGGACGGAATGTATGTTAGTGCGCGTCCGAACTCCACAGCTCGATCCCCTCATCCCCATTCTACCATCGGACCACCAGACGCACGGAAACGAGGCTCCATTCATGGTTGACATACCAACTGCCCGCACCTAGCGCTTTGCTTCTTCATTCATCATGCGCACAGCCAATGAATGGAATTCCTTACCGGCGTCCGTCTTTCCGATGACCTATAATTTGGATACTTTCAAGAGAAGAGTGAACAGGTATTTTCTTGGTAAACGTGCCACATCGTCGACCGCATCAACACATAACATCAGGTGAGATTGCATTCAAACGTTTTTACCTATAAGTTGTAAAAAAAAATGTATTTCTAGTATCTTGGTCACGCGCGTAAGCCTAAGAGCGAGTCCAGTCGCACGTTCGCAGGCTCTGAGACTTAGACAATACGTAGACTTCTTGATTCCTTTCAGGTGTTTAAAATTCGAGAATTTTTAGAAGGAAAGTACACTGGTGCCGAAACGTGAAACCGGGCCTAATTAATTTTGAAGGAGTTCAGAGAAGATACAAAAGCAATAGGCATTTGTAGCTCAAATCGCACGGATCACTCTGAAATGTCTTAGCTAGGTGAATTAGGACCAATTCCACGCAACCCAGAAGAAGATGTATCAGATTGTGACAGTTGAGACTGCTTAAAGATATACCTAGAAAAGAAACAAAGGATTTGAGTGTATTAGGCTTATATTCTGACTTAGGCCAACTAACTTTTAGGGATCCACTTGGATCATAATAAACTCTGAACAATCTCGGTGTAACTGAAGTTGTATATACCAGAAAATCTAGCACGAATAAAGTCAACAGTCAACCCTAGAGATCAGGCTATTTCGTTAATCAAAATTTAAAAAGGCCTATAATTTCCCAGATGTCATTCGTGGAGCCGGATATCTGCATCCTGAGCATCCACGACGCGATCCTCAAGGACGAGGGTCTGTACTCCATCTCCGCGCGCAACGTGGCCGGCTCCGTCAGCTCCTCCGCCATGCTGCATGTCGAGGAATCTGAACACGAGTACTCCGACAGGTAGCTATACCAACATCCGCAAAGTCAGTCAAAGTCAAAATATGTATATTCAAAAAAATCACAAGGACCATCTTGAACCGTCTTAAAACTAGGTCAGCCTTATTATAAACAAATCAAACCTGGGTTTAAACCTAGCTCAAGTCACGTTTTCTTATTATAAACAACTTAAACCTGGTTTATCTCATAAATTTAGGATCATCTCAGGTTTATCATTTTCGTATTACAAAAGACACTTTAGTCGAAGACTACATAGTACCTGAGATAGTCCATGATTCATCATCACAGAACATAATCATTCAACAAATATCCACAGACTATAACAAATTATGGCAATCAATCGTTCATTCATTTTGGAATCACCAACTTATCTGAGCCGGTCTGAAGTTAGCCGCTTGTGCATAAATGGCCAATAGTGAATCGAGAATTCTCTAAACAGCTAACTTCAGACCGACTTAGATAAGTTGGTATAACTGTACTCTCTTGCCGCAGGCTAAAGTCATATGCGCATACTACCTCGTCTTTCGTTTTAACGAATCAATTTTTAGTTTCTCTTCTTGACTCAGATCTCCGCCTTTTTGTTTTAAATCTCGTTATCAACTTGATATTGACAAATTCGTGGCAACCCATGCGTTTTGACATTTCAAATTTAGATCGGAGTCTAGAGTTTGAAATGTATGTTGGATAATGCAGTGCTACAAGTTGTTTTATTGAATAAACTTATGTGGGAGACCAAATAAAATTTGGCAAAATGAGATTTTTATTAGTTAGACCATACTTAAACTAGGGGTCGTTCGGGTTTATCTTTAAACCGTGGTTTAGGCGATAAACTCCGTTTTATAATAACGTCTGGTCTAAGTCTTTGATTTTTCTATAGAGCAGGGACCAACTTCGGTATCAAAGTTAGACCACGGACCAGTTAGTCCTGGCTTAAGCCTAGTCTAACTCACATTTTTATAATAAGACGGGGTGACTCTAGTGCCAGTTCCACGCGACCAACGCCGAGAAGAACAGGCAACCAACTCGGCTTGGTATATATCGCTCTTTTGTATGATCCTCGTTACAATGTAATAAAATACCTACACTATTGAAGCTGTATAATACATTAAGTAATCTAACAGAAAAAGGAAAAGTAAACAGATTCATAACCCGATTACTCTAATGTCTGGCTATCGCCCTATCGAGGTGGCTTTCAGTTCGAACGGTGCAAATAGTGTGACAGGGTGCGATATATTGTTAATGCGTTCCCGCAGTAACTTACCTTGCCAACCGCGCCATCCCTTTACCATTATCTGTATTGTATAGGTATCAAGCGTGTACATTTATGGTTTATTCGTACAGGATGCGCGAGCACGCTCCGCGTGTAAAGCCGAGCACGAAGCCTTTCGGCGACTTCTACGACCTCGGCGACGAACTCGGCCGCGGCGTGCAAGGCGCCGTCTACCACGCGGCTGAGCGGCTTACGGGTGAGGGACACTTGGATCTACTACTACCCTCATTTTTATTTTGAAAAACTACCCACATTAAAAAAAACGATCTGCCTTAGAGTTCAGAATAATGGGATTTGATATTTTTCTAAGTTTTAAGGATGAAAATTTGCTTGGATCAAAAAGTTTATTTTCGCTAAATCTTCTAAACCGATTTCGATTTTACATAACTACATTCAGTGATTGTATATCTTCAAAAATTTTCAATTCTGCTAGCGAGATAGCGGCGCATGTTACACCCGAATACTCAAACGCAACTCAGATTTAAGCACGTCACATGTGACGAGTTTTTGACGGAATTTCATTAAAAACTGTCAAAAAACCACGACTTGAGACGTGCTCAAATCTGAGTTGCGTTTGAGTATTCGGGTGTTAAGCTGCTACATTGTCTACCAACCGTGTTACCCCAGGTCGCAACTACGCCGCGAAGATAATGCACGGCCACTCAGAGCTGAAGCCGTTCATGAAGAACGAGCTGGACATCCTGAACCTGCTGAACCACCGGCACCTGACGCGCCTGCACGCCGCCTTCGAGCACGAGCACACGCTGGCGCTGGTGACGGAGCTGGCGGCGGGCGGCGGGCTGGTGCGCGACCGCCTGCTGCGCAGCGCGGCCTACACCGAGCGCGACGTCGCCGGCTACGTACGCCAGCTGCTGGCCGGCCTCAAGTACATGCACGATAACAGCGTCGCGCATCTCGGGCTCACGGTACGTTGTACGCTACTTCAGTTATGTACGGGGAACTGGCTACTCCCTGCAAATAACAATGGTATGATAAGGAGTACACGCTAGCCTTAGTCACCGAGCGGCTGGAGCAGGCCTAGTCAGGGATAGGCAGTTGCTGACAGACTCAAGTATATGCACGATAATAGCGTCGCGCATCTCGGGCTCACGGTACGTTGTACGCTACTTCAGTTATGTACGGGGAACTGGCTACTCCCTGCAAATAACAATGGTATGATAAGGAGTACACGCTAAACTTAGTCACCGAGCGGCCGGAGGAGGCCTAGTCAGGGATAGGCAGTTGCTGACAGACTCAAGTACATGCACGATAACAGCGTCGCGCATCTCGGACTCACGGTACGTTGTACGCTACTTCAGTTATGTACGGGGAACTGGCTACTCCCTGCAAATAACAATGGTATGATAAGGAGTACACGCTAAACTTAGTCACCGAGCGGCCGGAGGAGGCCTAGTCAGGGATAGGCAGTTGCTGACAGACTCAATTACATACACGATAACAGCGTCGCGCATCTCGGGCTCACGGTACGTTGTACGCTACTTCAGTTTTGTACGGGGAACTGGCTACTCCCTGCAAATAACAATGGTATGATAAGGAGTACACGCTAAACTTAGTCACCGAGCGGCCGGAGGAGGCCTAGTCAGGGATAGGCAGTTGCTGACAGACTCAATTACATACACGATAACAGCGTCGCGCATCTCGGGCTCACGGTACGTTGTACGCTACTTCAGTTGTGTACGGGGAACTGGCTACTCCCTGCAAATAACAATGGTATGATAAGGAGTACACGCTAGCCTTAGTCACCGAGCGGCCGGAGCAGGCCTAGTCAGGGATAGGCAGTTGCTGACAGACTCAAGTATATGCACGATAATAGCGTCGCGCATCTCGGGCTCACGGTACGTTGTACGCTACTTCAGTTATGTACGGGGAACTGGCTACTCCCTGCAAATAACAATGGTATGATAAGGAGTACACGCTAAACTTAGTCACCGAGCGGCCGGAGGAGGCCTAGTCAGGGATAGGCAGTTGCTGACAGACTCAAGTACATGCACGATAACAGCGTCGCGCATCTCGGACTCACGGTACGTTGTACGCTACTTCAGTTATGTACGGGGAACTGGCTACTCCCTGCAAATAACAATGGTATGATAAGGAGTACACGCTAAACTTAGTCACCGAGCGGCCGGAGGAGGCCTAGTCAGGGATAGGCAGTTGCTGACAGACTCAATTACATACACGATAACAGCGTCGCGCATCTCGGGCTCACGGTACGTTGTACGCTACTTCAGTTTTGTACGGGGAACTGGCTACTCCCTGCAAATAACAATGGTATGATAAGGAGTACACGCTAAACTTAGTCACCGAGCGGCCGGAGGAGGCCTAGTCAGGGATAGGCAGTTGCTGACAGACTCAATTACATACACGATAACAGCGTCGCGCATCTCGGGCTCACGGTACGTTGTACGCTACTTCAGTTTTGTACGGGGAACTGGCTACTCCCTGCAAATAACAATGGTATGATAAGGAGTACACGCTAAACTTAGTCACCGAGCGGCCGGAGGAGGCCTAGTCAGGGATAGGCAGTTGCTGACAGACTCAATTACATACACGATAACAGCGTCGCGCATCTCGGACTCACGGTACGTTGTACGCTACTTCAGTTATGTACGGGGAACTGGCTACTCCCTGCAAATAACAATGGTATGATAAGGAGTACACGCTAAACTTAGTCACCGAGCGGCCGGAGGAGGCCTAGTCAAGGATAGGCAGTTGCTGACAGACTCAATTACATACACGATAACAGCGTCGCGCATCTCGGACTCACGGTACGTTGTACGCTACTTCAGTTATGTACGGGGAACTGGCTACTCCCTGCAAATAACAATGGTATGATAAGGAGTACACGCTAAACTTAGTCACCGAGCGGCCGGAGGAGGCCTAGTCAAGGATAGGCAGTTGCTGACAGACTCAATTACATACACGATAACAGCGTCGCGCATCTCGGACTCACGGTACGTTGTACGCTACTTCAGTTATGTACGGGGAACTGGCTACTCCCTGCAAATAACAATGGTATGATAAGGAGTACACGCTAAACTTAGTCACCGAGCGGCCGGAGGAGGCCTAGTCAAGGATAGGCAGTTGCTGACAGACTCAATTACATACACGATAACAGCGTCGCGCATCTCGGACTCACGGTACGTTGTACGCTACTTCAGTTATGTACGGGGAACTGGCTACTCCCTGCAAATAACAATGGTATGATAAGGAGTACACGCTAGCCTTAGTCACCGAGCGGCCGGAGCAGGCCTAGTCAGGGATAGGCAGTTGCTGACAGACTCAAGTACATGCACGATAACAGCGTCGCGCATCTCGGACTCACGGTACGTTGTACGCTACTTTAGTTTTGTACGGGGAACTGGCTACTCCCTGCAAATAACAATGGTATGATAAGGAGTACACGCTAAACTTAGTCACCGAGCGGCCGGAGGAGGCCTAGTCAGGGATAGGCAGTTGCTGACAGACTCAATTACATACACGATAACAGCGTCGCGCATCTCGGACTCACGGTACGTTGTACGCTACTTCACATATGTACGGGGAGATGCTACTCCCTGCATAAAACAATTTAAATTGAAATTTATTTATTTAGCTGCTTATTTGTGGTGGCATATGACAGTGCAATGACAGTTGGTAAATTTAAACATGTGGGTACCTGTGATGACGCTTGAAAGGAGATGTAAAGCTACCCTCCATCCTCAGTCTCTAATACCGAGTAAGTTCATTTGGCGACGAGATTAGTCTAGGTTTACAATTGAAAGTACCTATCATAAATAAAATAAATAAATAAATAATGCTGGACAATCCACACAGCACTATCTAGCCCCAAAGTAAGCTATTCAAAGCTTGTGTTATGGGTACTAGATAACTGATATACTTAATGCATTATATACTTACATAGATAGATATTTTTTATTATACATAGATTCAGATATCATAATGTAGAAGAAGATAGAAAGATAGAAGTACAGACTTCCTGCTGCTGCAGCACATACTTTTGGCGTCACTGAAAACCAGCGCCATAGAAGCCACTGGCTCTTATGGCAAATGCTGAGTGGAAGCCTTTTTTATGACACTATATTTAGGTATAATATTATTAGGATGTCTTATTCAATTGTATCTGTGTTTTTGTGACGTAAAATGAATATTTTTCTATTCTATTCTATCCACATGAAGATGACAATAAATAATGCTGGACAATCCACACAGCACTATCTAGCCCCAAAGTAAGCTATTCAAAGCTTGTGTTATGGGTACTAGATAACTGATATAATAATAATAATAATAATGCTGGACAATCCACACAGCACTATCTAGCCCCAAAGTAAGCTATTCAAAGCTTGTGTTATGGGTACTAGATAACTGATATATTTAATACATTATATACTTACATAGGTAGATATTTTTTATTATACATAGAGAACACCCAGACCATCGGAACAAATTTCTGCAGATCGTACACAAATTTGTTCCAAGGCGGGAATCGAACCCGCAAACTCTTGCATCGCAGGCAGGCTCTCGCCCGCTGCGCCACAGAGGTCGTCACAATGGAATTATGCTTTAGAGTACACGCTCGTATTGCTTGTTTGGGCAAATATGATATTTTTGCCCAAACTGTGTGCAATGTGGTGCTCACAACAGAACTTGGTTCATTACAATTTTTATAAGATAAAATATTAATGATTTGATATATTTCAAAATGTTGAAATGTGCCGGCGAGAATATCTTCGTCTGGTGTCAGACCTTTAAATAATTATTCTATTAACATTATCGGATTCCCTCAGATCGGCGAGCTGCTTCTCTCGCACGCGGGCAGCGACGAACTGAAGATCTGCGACTTCGGCCTCTCGCGCCGGATCCAGTTCAGCAAGCACGCCTCCCTGGACTACGGCATGCCGGAGTACGTCGCGCCAGAGGTCGCCAACGGAGAGGGAGTCTCCTTCTACTCGGACATGTGGAGTCTGGGCGTCATAACGTACATCCTGCTCAGTGGTCACTCGCCGTTCAGAGGGGCGCACGACGTGGAGACGCTGGATCGCGTGAAGGAAGGCAAATGGGAGTGGCATGATGAGGTTAGTGATGAACCGACGGTGATAAAGCTGTTTTGTGTAGTATCATCATCATCATCAGCCTACAGAAGTCCACTAACAGGCATAGGCTGACTGGACATAGGCCTCCCCTATCCGTTTCCAGGAAGAATGATTCTGAGCTCTTGCCATCCACCGACTCCCCGCGATCCTAACAACGTCGTCAGTCCATCGGGTGGCAGTATATAGGTTGTCCGGAAGGTCGATGCAAAGCCGTGAGGGGGGGGGGGTAGGTCACCTCGTTTACGCATTACTATTCAGGCTAGATTACGAAAAAAAAAACTTTTTAAACACCTCCCATTTAGTCAGTTATGTGTGGATACAGAAATGATTGTTTTGGTGTTTATCGATTGAATACACATCATGCTAGGACACAAACAAATTGTTAGGTACTAGTAACTGTCTGTTTGAACACTATGAACGAACAAGCATATGATTTTGGTAAATTTTTCAAAAATCACGGAAATATGATATCTCGGAATTCGACGACATTGGACTACGGTAATCTAGCCTGAATAGATGCGTAACGAGGTGACCTACCCCCCCCCCCCCCCCTCACGGCTTTGCATCGACCTTCCGGACACCCTGTAGTAGTATATAGTAGTGTATGGTATAGTAATGTTTACCTGCATAGGTGTGGTGGTCCCGGCTGAGCCGCGAGTGCCGCGACTTCATCTCGCGGCTGCTGGTGACGCGCGTGCACGAACGCATGGACGTGGACGCGGCGCTCGCGCACCCCTGGCTCGCGCTCGCAGACAAACTGTATCACGAGGAGTACCAGATCACTACCGACAGGCTCCGGAACTACTACAACCTGTACAAGTTAGTATCGACTCTGTAGGACATACACGGAGTATCGACTCCGTCCGACATAGTATCGACTCTGTAGGAGTACATTATTTTGATTCCATTCGGTATCGGATTCGGCACGGAATACAATTTTTAAATTTCGAATACGAATTTTCCCTATAATCCTTGTCGGAAACGAACTTATTATTTTGACATATTCACACAAAGCTTTTGACACTAGGATTGGAGAAGATAACACGTTGACTTGTTACAGAGACTGGACCGGCAACGCGCAATGCCGCACGTGGTTCCGGCGACGTCCGCTGAGCGGGGCCTACACGCATCCCTCACGCATGGTCTACCCGCCCGGAGAGATATACACGCCTGAAGGTACGCCGTACCCTTATAGATTTGATCAGTTGGCTCTGCCTTATGCGCTGGAAGCCGTGGGTTCTATTTATACAGTTAATAAAAAAAAATATAACAAACATTTTGTGTATTTAAAAAACCTCTGTCTGGTTATTATTATACAATATTATAACCCTCTTTATTCATAATCCCTGCCGGCGCATAATCCCAGCGGCTCAATAGAGAATACTTGTCACTTTCACGCCAACGAAAAGAGACAACAATAGACCATCGGTCTGATAAGTTATTGGCGCGCTCAGTGATTAGGAATGAGGGCCTATATTTACCTACAAAAAATCTGGTTTCCATATTACATGCTTTGCTTAGTTTGTGCTGTGTGTAAGGTGCACAAATAGTAGTTTATGAAACTGTTGCATAATGAGGGTTTAATACCTAGTTATGTGCAGTTTCATACACTACTTTATCTACTCTCATACATTAGTGTTGAACCTAATAAATAAAATATCAAAGTTAGTAAGAAATCCAGTTGACTGAAACAAAAGTGTGTGTGTCTCCAGCTTCCTCATATTGAAAATGTAATTTCTATAAATGCCAATATTTAAAGCATAATTAGTGCACTCATAGATTTGAATCATAATTTAGCTGCCAAATAAACAACGATGCTATAAGCTTATAATAGTGTGTAAGCTGGAGTAACATGTCTCCAGCTGCCTCAGTCAGTGTGGGCAAACGGCTAATGATAGAGATATATAGTAAACGCAAGGATTTAGTACCAAACGAATTAGCGAGGTACCAAAAATTTCAGGTCTGTAGCTCGGAAACTCTTCGAGTTATAAGACTTGATCAACGTGTAAGCTGGAGTAACGATACGTGAAAAAGCATATGCTCGTTCTCTGGAATGGCTGGAGCTAGCAGGTTGCTTTAAGTCTCCAGATTTAGTACCAAACGAATTAGCGAGGTACCAAATATTTGAAGTGTTTCTGTTCAAAACTCTATGAGTTACAAGCTTTTCCAGCTTTTTTTGTTTGTCCAACTTGCACATGTTGGATCTCAGCAACCACAATAGGTACAGACTCGGTTGATGTCTCTGAACCGAGCTATGAATTAGTGCACTCGGTACCAAAAATTTGGAATCTCTAGGACAAGCAGTTCTGTTGTAATCAGCAAAATAACTAATATTATGATGAGTTACAGAATACCAGATAGTTCCATTTCGACCAGCCTTCAGTTGATAGTAGCTCTATCTCTGTCACTACAGCGAATGCGTCACACTCGTACCTACTGATGCAATCAAGGAATTTGAATATATCTGTCTGTATTCAAATTCCTTGGATGTTATTTTGCTGATTACAACAGAACTGCTTGTCCTAGAGATTCCAAATTTTTGGTACCGAGTGCACTAATTCATAGCTCGGTTCAGAGACATCAACCGAGTCTGTACCTATTGTGGTTGCTGAGATCCAACATGTGCAAGTTGGACAAACAAAAAAAGCTGGAAAAGCTTGTAACTCATAGAGTTTTGAACAGAAACACTTCAAATATTTGGTACCTCGCTAATTCGTTTGGTACTAAATCTGGAGACTTAAAGCAACCTGCTAGCTCCAGCCATTCCAGAGAACGAGCATATGCTTTTTCACGTATCGTTACTCCAGCTTACACGTTGATCAAGTCTTATAACTCGAAGAGTTTCCGAGCTACAGACCTGAAATTTTTGGTACCTCGCTAATTCGTTTGGTACTAAATCCTTGCGTTTACTATATATCTCTATCATTAGCCGTTTGCCCACACTGACTGAGGCAGCTGGAGACATGTTACTCCAGCTTGGACTCGATTGAGCGCAGAGCTTTCAGGTTAGTAGGTGAGCGACACATGGCGGAGACAAAAATCCAGAGTCTCGAACACCGTCGAAAAGTCGCTTGCTTATCGATCTTCTATAGGCTACATTTCGGTGAATGTGCTCAGGAACTACATGACCTCATTCCACCATCTCCATTCCACTACAGGACAAATAGACGTACGGCTCAATACCATCCATTTCTAGTTAGCATACCACCAATTCGCACGAAGCGCTTCGCTTCAACCTTCATTATGCGAACCGCTAAGGAATGGAACTCGTTACCGTCGTCTGTCTTTCCTGACCATTATAACATGAGTCTCTTCAAGGCAAGAGTGAATAGGTGTCTTCTAGACCGTTCTGCTCCACCGTAGGCTACATCGTTGCTTAACATCAGGTGAGATTGTAGTCAAAGGACGGTCTATTCAGTTAAAAAAAAAAAAAAAAAAAAAAAAAAAAGCTTACACACTATTATAAGCTTATAGCATCGTTGTTTATTTGGCAGCTAAATTATGATTCAAATCTATGAGTGCACTAATTATGCTTTAAATATTGGCATTTATAGAAATTACATTTTCAATATGAGGAAGCTGGAGACACACACACGAAACAAAACGTATCAATTGGCGCCAAACCAACCGTATAACAGCGCATGCGCGCGCTGCGCCGCCGCCGCCGCGCCGCGCCGTCGCCACAGACTATCAAACTCTTTGGCTGTACGGTTTCAAGACCCTTGCCTTTTCCAAAAAGAAAAAGAACTGTATCGTTATGGTAAAAAAGTTATTTTATTCAACTATCTTTGTATGAGGAGCTGTATCATAATTACATTTTTTAATTTGGTTACGGTATTGCGTTTATAAAGTATATCAATATGAATTCGTTTTGACGTTTATAATTCGAATTTTATGACATGAGAGTAGATAATATTTATTTACCTAATTAATAAGCGTCACCGCAACTACGGTAACAAATTACGTGAGTAAATTGGTGACCCCAACATACAACAAAACCAATAAATTATAACAACCAACGTAGCCCTAATTGTTGGATAAATTAACAGAATATGAAGTTATAATATGAGCTTAAATATCCTTAATATTCAGATTCATAGTGGGGGAGTAAGATCTGCTCTGACGTACCGCAGTGGGTGTATTGAGCATTATCCCCCTGCTAACCTTACCCAGCTCCTTAAAGTAGCGGAGCAGGACTTTGGGTGTTGGTGGCACCAATGTTCTAGCATCCCCGATGATGTTGATGTGGATGCAGGGAAGCAAGACTCCATATCCTTCAATATCCTCATTATACTAACAATTGTTTGCGCAGGTACCCCGGACCGCTCCCTGCACGATCGCAAGCCGGTCGACCTCACGTTCAAGCAATGGGACCATCCCGACTGGGAGGTCTCCGCCAAGTCCGAGAGCCAGTGAGTATCATTCGCATCGTAGCTAGTAACGTTCATTATTAAGGCAAAACTTTGTGATTTCCTTAAGCGTAGAAAGCACTATAAATCTATAAATAAAAAATTGAAGGCACTTCTATTCATATTCACTCTGCTCTAAAAAGTACAGTTTTTTTATTTGACTTGAATTTTGATATTTAATTATGCTTTTATTCAAGAGGTATTTTAGCTTAATGCTAGGTACTCTTCTATACAGCAGTTAAGATTGTACAGTATGCATCTTATCCGTACGATGTATAATATGTAGTACCCATACTTGCATAGATATTTGAAATTGAAACTGAAACAGCTTCACGACTTTGATCCCCAGGCACGGTAGATATCCCTTCAGATCTCTCAGTACCAAGTACTAACTCAAGATTCTTTGAGGATGTCTAAGGGGGGTTAGTCAGAGGTACGTCCAAACATTACATTTGGCACATACCCACATTTTGCAGTTTGCAGTAATAGATATTTATTTGCATAAAATATAATATGTATTGAACAGGTTTTTATTTTAGATAGAAGACACTGCAGGCTTATGGTAAATAAGCCTGCAGTGCCTTTTATCAAAAAAATCACTCGGCCGAGTTTAAGCGCCCGAAGCGATACCCGCTTCGGTATTTTTTTTATTAATTTTATCGGCAGCCACACCTTTCGAACCGAAACACAGCAACGCTGCTTGACGGCAGAATGTGTACATTGATTGAATGTGTACAATGTCAGGGGCAATATTCTCTAACAATCAAGAACATAAGAGATTCTTTGCCCCAAGCCGTGTAACGTCAAAACGTAATCTCGGTCTTTCTTATCTACGACATAGGATAGGAGAAAGTTTGCCCTAACCGTGTGACGACACAACGTGCTCTGAACGCAAACGCGATTGGATTATCATAGTAAATAGCGCCCCAGGAGCCTTATTCACTATGACCATTTGCACCGCGATCACAACGAAGACAAGGCAGTCGGTGTCATACGGTCAGGGCAAAGTATCTCATATGTCATCTGCACTAATATTATAAAGAGGAATACTTTGTGTGTATCTTTCGAATAGGCTCAAAAACTACTGGTCCGATTTCAAATATTCTTTCACCATATGAAAGCTACATTATCCCTGAGTAACATAGGCTACATTTAATACTAAAAAAACTTATGTCCACCCATGCGAAGCTGGGACAGGCCGCTAGTAGAGAATAAAGCCCAACATCAAGTTTTGACGTTTCACGGTTTGGGGCAAGGAATCTCCTATTGTCATAGTGAATAAGGCTCCAGCTGATGTTTATTTTAAATTTTTGCATGACATATTTTTATATTATTTTATTTTTATTTATATTATAATTATGCAATTGACGATATATTTAAATGTCTTATATGATGTAACCTATTTAGAATATCTACTTACTAAATTCAATTTGTATAAGTTTTTATGTGTTTTAGGTTTTTTCACCTAGCACACCCTGCTTGTATCTTCTATGACGTGTAATATGCTTACCAAATAAATGATTATTGATTATTATTGATTATTGATTACTAGAGCACCGGTGGTCTAGTGGGAGTGACCCCGCCTTCCGATCGTAAGGTCGCAGGTTCGAATCCGGTCGTGCACCAATGGATTTTTCTATCGAAAAATTTATGTGCGCAATGCCAGTGCTCTTAAACGGTGAAGGAAAACATCGTGAGGAAACCAGTTAGTATTCTAACAGCGGCGATGGGCTTGCAACCTGTCACGTATGGAATACTAACTACTGCAAAATGTGGGTATGTGCCAAATGTAATGTTTGGACGTACCTCTGACTACCCCCCTTAGACATCCTCAAAGAATCTTGAATTAGTACCTACTTGGTACTGGGAGATCTGAAGGGATATCTACCGTGCCTGGGGATCAAAGTCGTGAAGCTGTTTGTTTTTTTTTTTTTTTTTGATTACTGATGGTGTGACGGTAAGGGAAAGTGCAACGTGCGTGTGCCCGCAGCTACCAGAACGGCCCGGACACGTACCTGCTGCAGCTGCGGGACACCGCGTTCCCGGTGCGCCTGCGCGAGTACATGAAGGTGGCCTGCGGACGCTCGCCCGCGTACAACGTCGCCGTGCACGACCTATACGACCCGCGGGTAACTATAACTAGCTAAAGTGGCGTCACCAAAAAGAAACGTTCCAACCTTTTCCAAACCACTGGAAAAGTGGAGGGTATGTGTTTGCGCATACAATACTCACGCCATCAAACCCTCCCCCTCCTTCCGGCATTCTTTTTGCGTGACGCGCACTATACCAAGCTGTTTAGGCGAACACACGTGCCTTCTTCCCCCTCTCTCTCTTCCCCGCCACTCATGCAATATGGCGGCACTTAGCACTTACAAACATCGGCAACCATATACATGTGTAATGCAACATGAAAGAAATTAGCTACTAAAAACTTTAATGTTATTTGGAAGAAGCAGCATTCCCCATCATCAACACAAGCTTAAGCGCCTTAAAATAAATAAAACATTAAGTAATAACTATCTACCAGCAGTCTGGCTACTGGTTCCCGGTGCGGCTGCAGAAGTGAGGTGTTTTAATATAGTTTTTTCTATACTAACTTATTAATGATCTAGACGCCGATAATCCGCGAGCGTCGTCGCTTCACCGACATAATGGACGAGGAGATAGACGACGAGCAGCGCGACCGGATCAACAACTACGGCACCGAGTCGTACACCATCCGCCGGCTGCGCCACGAGCTGGGCACGCGGCTCGACTCGTACGCCGAGGCGCAGGCCTTCATGGAGGCCAAGAAGGACGGACAACTGCCCTTCTTTAGGGAGAAGCCTCAGGTACTGTACCGTTTTAATGATAACTCGGGCTATCCACACGACTGCGCCATACGCTCCGCATGCAACCGAAATCCTTACGGCTGCGCCATCAAATTGAGCAACGCATTCATTGATTACTTTTCAGCATTATTTCTGGCTCCTGAAACACAGTTTATTAACTAGTTCGGGAGCCTATGGATTCAAATTATAACTGTGCTTGTCTTATGTCAATAAAACACATTTTTACTTTACTTTACTTTACTTTATTACTGATCATTTAATCTGTTAACAGGTTCTGCCTGTCCAAGATGGCGAACCGGCCAGCTTATCCTGCTTCGCCGTCGGCGACCCCAAGCCCGCGGTGCAATGGTTCAAGAACGACATGGTCATCGCCGAGGGACAACGCATCAAGATCATCGAAGACGAGGAGGGCAGGTCGACCCTCAGGTTCGAACCGGCCCGGAACCACGATATCGGGTTCTACAAGGTGGTCGCGAGGAATAAGGTCGGACAGACGGTGGCGCGGACGAGAATCCTGGAAGCGACGAACCCGGACGCGCCCGACAGCCCGACCGCGAGCGAGGTGTCCGACTCCGAGGTGCTGCTGCGCTGGAAGCAGCCCAAGTACGACGGCAACTCTCCCGTCGTCTGCTACAGTCTGCAGTACAAGGAGGGCGACAGCGTCGAGTGGAAGACCGTCGCCGACAACATCGACCACGAGTTCTTCGTGGTGCGACACCTCGCCGTCGACACCAGCTACCAGTTCCGCCTGTCCTGCCGCAACAGGATCGGATGGAGCGACAAGGGAATACCGACCAACCTCATCAAAACCAACCCATCCGGCGCACCCAAAATCGAAGTCACGAAAGCTATGAAACACCTGCAGCAGATCACCGAATCGGGCACCCAGGTCACGCTAGAAGAAGACCGACCGAAGCTGAACTACGCGACGGAGGAAAGCCCGATCGAATGGTCCTCGACCCCGCTCATGGACAAATACAGCTTCATCTCGGAGCTCGGGCGAGGGAAGTTCTCGATCGTCGTGAAAGGGGTCGAGGTGAGCAATGACCGCGTGGTCGTAGCGAAGATTCTCGAGTCGCGGCCCGAGACCGAGGTCCAGGTGCAGCGCGAGTTCGAATGCCTGCGGCGACTCCGGCACGAGCGGATAGCGAACCTGCTCGCCGCGTACCAGCTGCCGGGCGCCGGGGTGTCCGCGCTGGTGCTGGAGAAGCTGCAGGGGGCGGACGTCCTGACGTACCTGTCCAGCAGGCACGAGTACTCCGAGCAGCTGGTGGCGAGCGTGGTGACGCAGCTGCTGGACGCGCTGCAGTACGTGCACTGGCGCGGCTACTGCCACCTGGACCTGCAGCCCGACAACGTGGTGATGGCGTCCGTGCGCGCCGTGCAGGTCAAGCTGGTAGACTTCGGCTCCGCGCACAAGGTCAACAAGCTGGGCACTGTGGTGCCGCAAGTCGGGGACTTGGAGTACAAGGGTGAGGGCTTTAGTTATGGTCTACCTGTCCCCGGCATTATGTCCTAGCCATCAATTCAATTCAATTCATTTATTCATTCATAATTATTTTAAAAATTATATATCTTGAAAGATGAGAGTAAAAAAAAAGTTGCCCCTCACACTGTGACTGTTCTAATGAACCTTGCGATTTAAAATTTGAACACCAACATTTTACTAAAAGGAATGCTCTTAATCGGTGAAGGTAAACATCGTGACGATACCAGTTATTCTAGCAGCGGCGATAAACTTGCAACCTGTCACGTATACCTAAGTAGAGTATTTTGCATTTTGCATGCAGCATTTTGCAGTAAGATACCTACTGCAAAATGTAAGAATGTTTTTTTAATAAAGCGATAGTCCCCAATTGTCTTGCGGGATGCTTCCGATTGATCCAAATGATCCTGATTTGGATCATTTGGTCTATCTCTAGATCGTTCGCGACGGTTTCCAGATAGCTGAACTGGTTCATGTGCATTTTGTACATTTTGTAAAGGCTTGTATTTATTGTCATTTTCTATACCGAATAAAATACCTGCCATGTCTTATATAAAGTAATATGTAATTGTCTGGCCCAGCTCCCGAGATAGTGAACGACGAGCCGGCGTTCCCGCAGACGGACATCTGGTCCCTCGGCGTGCTCACGTACGTGATGCTCTCGGGAGTGTCTCCGTTCGCGGGAACAGATGACGCGCAGACCAAGCAGAACATATCCTACGTGCGGTACCGCTTCGAGCATCTCTACAAGGAAATCACACAGGTATCCTTCGACCATTGCATTTTACACGCACACAAAGTTTGCATAAGTACAAAAACAAGGTATAGTGCGCGTCAACCAAAAAGAACGCTGGAACACAGTGGAGGGGATGCTTTTGCGTATACAAAATACTCGCGGAATGACACCCCCTCACCCTCCTTCCGGCGTTATTTTTGCGTGACGCGCACTATATCTACCTAAGTACATTGCCGGTTGACTTTATCCATAAAAGAAAAGAAAGAGAGAACCGGAGGTACCGAACGAGCGATGCCGCGCCTGTCTGCTAGTCTGCAATAAAAGACTTAAGGGGTCCAATGGTACCTAACCTTGCGCTCGCACTATTCAACGGGTGAAAGATGCAAAATCACTGAACTCGCAACTGAAAAAGCTCTCATGTGTACTTTTATATTAGTACTAGTTGCGCCCCGCGGTTTCACCCGCGCAGATTTAAATCCCGGTATTCCCGCGGATAAAAGTAGCCTATGAGCTAATCCAGACTATAATCTACCTCTCTGCCAAGTTTCATCCAGATCCGCTCAGCCGTTCCAGCGTGAAAGAGTAACAAACATCCATCCATATTCAAGCTTTCGCGTTTATAATATTAGTAGGATTTTAAGCCATCTATTTGGTTGGTTAGGAAGCGACGCGGTTCCTGATGTTCCTGTTCAAGCGCGTCCCGCTGAAGCGGCCGCTGGCGGAGGAGTGCTACGAGCACCGCTGGCTCACGCAGAGTGACTTCATGAACAGGAAGCGTGAGCGCGCGCTCTTCCTCGGGAACCGGCTCAAGGTAAGTGCTGACATCTAGTTTAGTGGCCGGGGAACATGTACTCCGACCAATCACGTCACTAACGCTGCGCAGTACCCTGCCCCGCGGCCCGATTACGCTAATGTCTGGCTATCGAGATGGCTTTCAGTTTGACATTTGATCAAGGAATATAATACTCTCTGACGAGAGCATTTGATTCCCACAGTGTCATAGCAACATATGGATGGATCTAGTATCTAAATTCCTTGGGATTGATGCTAAATTCCTTGGATGGATGGTAATTAAATGTCAAACTGAAAGCCATCTCGATAGCCAGACATTAATGTAATCGGGCCGCCGGTCTTGAGTTTTGTTTTTTTGTATTCTTCTTCTTGTCGAGTCACTAGTCGAAACAGTGTGGTGAAAAGATTTAAAGTGCGCCTCTCTCGAGTCTCTCGCTAGAGGGTCCTTTTGAGGAAAGGGCCATGCCGTTTTTGTATGGATTGGAGACTCGTTCAGCGCCTCTATCGGTCGTCCTGAGAACTCACGAGTCAAAAATGGCATGGGACTCTTTCATAGATGGATTTCCGTTCTGCACAAGCTAAACGCGATTCCTTGGCCCAAAAAACCCCACGCTATAGATTTCATGGAAATCGTTACAGCCGTTTCCAAGAAACTAACCCTCTTATTCATAATCCCTGCCATTTTATAACGGGTCTATAGAGTATTCAATTTCATGCCAACGAAAAGAGACAGGGACAGACTTTTCGGTTTGATAAGCTAATGCATAAGCATGCTCAGCGACCATTATGAATAAGCCTCAGTAGTTAAAGTTAAAACTCTTTTGACCCTGCTCCTGCTTGCAGATATCAATTAGGGAAAATTATTTGAATAACTATTTTATCTTTCGACAGGAGTACAGCGACGCATACCACGAGCGAAAATCCCAAACCGCGTCCCAAGCCGACACGGCCGCCATGGCGTTCGGGAAGATGCCACGTATGCTGGCGCGCTCCAACAGCATCCAAGACGAACTGCAGACCAACTTCGCATCGCACTAGCTCAAACCATCTAATACCCCAAGTCTAAACTAAACTCAGCCCGGGGCTACTAATCGTATATCAACGTCGATATCGATTTATAATCGATATATTTTGTATTCGAGAAAAAACATCTCGGTTAGCGTTGGCTCAAATTACTTCATAGGAGCTAAGATTTCCAAGGGTAATTTACCTGAACGACTCAGAATTTGTTTGTTTTACTCATAAATTTTAATGAACCCATACGAATTTATCATAATAAATTAGAATTTAAAATTTATGTTACCTACCTACTTTTAAACGCTCAGATAAAAATATAAGGAAATAAATGTTAACGACCTCTGTGGCGCAGCGGGCGAGAGCCTGCCTGCGACGCAAGAGGTTGCGGGTTCGATTCCCGCCTTGGAACAAATTTGTGTACGATCTGCAGAAATTTGTTCCGATGGTCTGGGTGTTCTCTATGTATAATAAAAAATATCTATCTATGTAAGTATATAATGTATTAAATATATCAGTTATCTAGTACCCATAACACAAGCTTTAGTAGCTTACTTTGGGGCTAGATGATGCTGTGTGGATTGTCCAGCATTATTTATTTATTTATAATGTGTACATATTATTTGCTAGGTAGGTAGTTAACGTGTAGGTATGTATAAACATCACAATTAAAAAGTAGAATTTTAAAAGTTATGACAAACAAATTCAAGGTCTTGATCATATTCATTTTTCATAAAATCATGTACATTTTTGTATGAAACGATCCTAGTCATAATGGAATTTTGTTATGAAGAGTTGTTACAGTTAAGCTATTTATTTATTGTATACAATTTTTTTACTGTTTATTTATTATTTAATTGAATGCTCCAGTACCTATTAACGAACTTAATAAAGAGCATTGATTTAATATTGCATTTTAATTTAAGTACCTTTTTTTCTAAGGTGTTGGTTGATGGATTCAATTAAAATCCCTAATACTTTAAAATATCATATATTTAGTTTACCAACGGCAATATAATAAAATTCAAACCTTAAATTATTTGGGGTTTTGTTGGTGCAGTGACACCATCATCAGTGATTAATTATAAAAATAAATAAATTAGATTTTTATCTTGAAATTATTTTGTTAACCATCATTAGTGATTAATTATGAAGCAAAATAAATTAGATTTTTATCTTGAAATAATTTTTTCAGACATTAAAATAAAATTGGCATTACATTAACCAAGGACTAGATCAGAGAAAGGAATTTCTGCTTTTTTTTTAATTGAAAGCTAATGAAGTTCCGTCATTCATGTGGTACACACATGAATGACTGAAGTTCATCAGTTGGGCAAATAAATGCGTTATCTGAGATTCATGCATTGCATAATTTGAATGTCAGCCACATTGCTGCTTCCACTCTATGCATACATTGGTGCCAATTCTGTTGTTTAATTTTCCTAGCATAACCTAATTTTACAGCACTAAAAATATTGTCATTCCTTTTTAAACACCAAAACAACAAGGACGGCTACAATTTTAGTCAGATTAGGTTAGTTTAAGATAATGCAACAACCTAGGTATCTATCAACTTTTTTCTCAATGCAGTTTTTTGATGATATCACTGGACAAACTCCAACAACATTGGAAATCACTAACTACTGAGTACAAACTAGAGTTGTCGAAATTCAGTTTTATATTTTCATGATAAAAAAAATATAAGCTAAGTAACTCTTTCAAGAAATAACCAACTTCTAATGAACTGGAAAATACACTACATCGTACTAGGTACTATTAACTCAAAAACTACTCATCAGATTTGACTCAAATTTATATGGGACCACATAACAAGCACAAATACAAGAATCATCAAAATTGGTCCACCCAGTAAACAGTTATGAGGTAACAAACGCAAAAAAATACAATCGAATTGAGAACCTCCTCTTTTTTTCGAAGTTGGTGAAACATACATAAAAGCTTACAAGATTCAAATTTTGAATCTTATCAGAGTTTTATGTACTTAGCCCAAATCAAAGTTTCGGCAATTTGGTAAGATATTTTGATTTATGTTTAGGACTAAGGAAGATCTGTTAACTGGTGCTTAACACAGCGGCCCAATTCAGTTTGACATTTGATTCCCATTGTGTAATAACAACATATAGGATGGATGGGATTTAAATGTCAAACTGAAAGCCATCTCGATAGCCAGACATTAGCGTAATCAAGATGCAGATCTGGGTCACAATGTAAAAACCCAGTTGCCACATCTTATGTTATAATTAAATATCTAAGATAAAATGTAAAAGCATCTAACATATACAATGAGATGAGAAGAAATAATATCATACCGAATTGTCTTAGAAAAGTATGTTCATCATGAGTATGTATTAAAGTAACATTGTTTAGCAGAATTGAATTTATGCGGCTTGGTTGACCGTTCAACAAGTTTCATCTCTTATTTTTTCCTATGTATTCAGTAACTTTAGTTTGAAACTCCATCTTATTCTTGTTGTACATCTCAGCGGCTTCTATATTTAAAGGGTCATCGAAATTCAGGAGATCCTGTAAACAATGAAAGAGCAATTTTTTTTTTTCTACAACTAGCTGATGGAACAAGCAGATGGTCCACCTGATGTTAAGTGGTAACCATCACCTATAAACAAAACATTGCCCCGTAGGTCACGCACAATAGGAC
The DNA here is from genome assembly GCA_963576535.1 of Plemyria rubiginata. Classification (NCBI taxonomy): domain Eukaryota; kingdom Metazoa; phylum Arthropoda; class Insecta; order Lepidoptera; family Geometridae; genus Plemyria; species Plemyria rubiginata. The sequence goes on from OY754907.1 coordinate 14,643,499, forward strand.
ACATGCCCTACGATGCACTGCCCTGAGTCCATCAACTTGAGGCATACAGATGTTAAGCCTCATGTGCCTGTAATTACACCGGCGACCACACTCTTCAAACCGAAACACAGCGTTGCTGCTTGGCGGCAGAAAAAAGCGTGGTGGTAGTACTTCCCCGGACGAGCCCTTCACAAAGAGCTCTACTACTCTAATAGAATATTATTTGATATTTTAATGCTTCATAGTAATTTTGTGGGTTGGCTATAGCTACCCTGGTACCTGAGTTGAGGGTTGGGGATAGGGGGGTTGCAAGTGGGGGTAGGAGGCAAGTCTTTCCCTATAGTTCTTTTTTCTAGGAAATGAAAAAAATTTCTTCACTTTTTCAGGTAAATTAATAGTAGGTTAGGGTTTTTTTTTACTAAAGTGAAGAAAATTTGAAATAATATTTCATCTCCTGGACAAAAAGACTCAAGGGAAGGAATTCCCATTAGGTTAGGGTTATTTTTATTTTTTTTGAAAAAAGTGAAGAAATTTGAAGAAAATTTTTTTTCATTTCCTAGAAAAAAGAACTATAGGGAAAGACTTGCCCTCTACCCCCACATGCATCCCCCCTATCCCCAACCCTCAACTCAGGTACCAGGGTAGCTATAGTTTAACCGTGTAAAGTACCTACATACTCAGAAGCTGTTGCACATACTCTGGTGTGGTCCCTTAATCTTATAGACCACCAATTATTTCAATACAATAATTTATTGGTACTTACAGTAAATAATGAGTTTAGTCCCCAAACAACATCTTTTAATCTACGTGTTGGTGCCCAGCCATGCTCATCAATAGATGTCTGCCTCAGCAAGGATAGACAGATTTCTCCATCCACATTGATGTTTGGATGCCACAGTCGTGTCTGGCATTTCACTCTTGGAGGCTGAAAAGATAAGATAGTGTTTTGTAATTAAGACAAAAACTGTCGGCTACAGTAAAGAGAAGAATGTGAAAGTATAATGAAGCTTTAAGCTTTTCAGAGAACTTAATCTAAACAATGGCACAACTAATCCAAATAATGGCACAAAAATAATAATCAAGTTTGTGTGAAGTCCATGGATGCAGGTGTAATTCTGGAAATGTATGGCAGAGGCAGCAGTGTCCAGTATGAACTCTCAGGATGATGTTGAAGAAACTAGTGTGACAAGTTACAAGACACTTGTAATTCAATCAATCCCAAAACATGCAACATCAGATAGAATATTTCACAAGGATCTAAACTGCTGATTTTGGCGAGTAGGTACTGCAGTACTCACAGCCATATTATAGTCGTCTGTGACGGAGACACTGAATTTAAACTTTCCTCCTTGCCAGTACCCTTCATCAGGTGCCACGGTCAAAACGAATTCACTTAAAACATTAGGGTCTTCAAAACTAACACTACATGTAACTGGAAGGTTCTCATTCATCTCCTGCACTTCTTTTACTAGTAATTTATCTCGTATCGATATCCGCTTCTGCACAGGTTCCATGTTTATTCCAATAATCGGTTCCGTAAGTTCTTTTTTTAATTTTCTATTGAGTGTTATCATTGTTTAGCGACGTAAATTGATTAGCGAAAGCGCAATTCGACCATAACAACGTGAATAAATAAAATTATAGATTTTGTATAAAAATTAACTCCGAAAAAAACCAGGCAACAAAATACCAGTGCTGCCAACGATGATAACGAAACCGGGCGGGACTCTAACATCGTAACATCGCCATTTTTCACAGCCTAGGTAGCATAGAGTAGCCGAATTTTTAAGTTCTGTAGCCTAAAAAGGAGCCGAAATCCTACTAGTATTATAAACGCGAAAGTTTCTAAGTATGGATGGATGTTTGTTATTCTTCACGCCGAGACGGCTAAACGGATCTCAATGAAACTTGGCAGAGAGATAGATTCTAGGACTAGAATCGGCGAGTAGCCTAAATGGCGATAAATTGCCTACGTTGGCAACAGTGCAAAATACTACGCAACGCAAACAAACTCAATTCTTTTCAGTTCTTTCTCTTCTTTCTCCCTCACACAGACTAGACTAGTGGGACTGTGGGATGCTCAAGGGATGCTCCCTTCCCACTAGAATGGGAGTCCTGTTATTGTACGACATAAGCCAAATTGGTACCTACAATTTCAGCACATCAACACGCTGTCCACCGCGCTCCATACCAATTATCGTATATGTTCGTTCTACTGTGCGGTGGCCTGACTGACGGGGATGTACGTCCATGGAAAGCGAAAAAAAAACATTATTGATTTGAGTGTGTACATAAAGTAGTGCCAATATAATAGGTCACATTTGACATGACATTATGTGACATCACATGTTTCAAGCCATAAAAAATTGGGCAAACCGGGTTGTACAATCCTAGAAGGTGTTAGGAATGTACGGCCATGGATTAGACATCCAGTGTGGAATTTGATGGCAAAAACTATGCTTTGGACACAATGATCACATTATACTCACTCAACGACTGAACCGCATACTTAACTGTTGCTCGTGCATTTCTGGCTGTGAATTTTCGGGTACTATAGTTATTGACCGAGCGAGCGAAGCGAGCGAAGCGTCTCAGTTTCCACATTGGCCAAAAATGCGTTTATCCAGATGTCTGTCTGTCTGTCTATTCTCCTCTACAGGTCGCATTTTTCAACCGATCTGGACGAAACTTGGTACACAGGTTATATGACTTATTAGAATTTTTTTGTCGTCGGGGATTTTTGATTGGAGGGGTACTTCCCCCAAAAAAAGGGCAAAAAGGGGGCTATTTGATATACTGGATATCTCCACTAAATGAGATCCGATTTCGATTATTCTTTTTTTATTTGAAAGGTAGTAACTATAAGTTGGTCTCATAAAAGTTTGGCGAAGATCTGATAAGGATCTTCAGCATGATGAACAGGATAGCTCATCAAACAATCGATGGTTTTCAATCAAATTTGAGAGAAACACAAAGGACCTCATTCTACACAAGATGATGCAAAAAAAATCAAAAAGATCAAAAAAATCACAAAACGGAAAATGTACTTGCACATTACATTCCTCAAATAGCTCACTTTTAGTATGCTCGCTCTACAGCTCCCAGAGCCACTAGTAATAGTATGGTTGTACATTAATTGGACCCCACTGTGCTTGCTAGCTAGCTTGCTTTGCTACACTACTACTGCACTGCCTGCTTGCTTCACTTCATCTGCCCAACTCTATGCCAGTCCTTGTCACTGTCATGTCACTGTCAATGTTGTGTCAATTGTCTCCAGTCAGTTTTCTAAATTCAGCAAAATTCCAACCAAACCCAATTTTTTTACCCAATTGCTTTTGCTTGTTGCATTGTTGCTTGCATGCGCAATGAATTTATCTTTATTTTCTTCAATTTGTAGTTAAATCGTTTCTCATTTATAAATTAATTCTTCTGAAGAAATTGTTTTAGTTCAATGCGAATAGAATGGCTGAATTATCTTGGCCCTGGCAGTATAACTTCCCCCCCTTTTTTACGTAAGTAAACATTATCCATTTTCTTTGTTTTCGTTTTGCATTTTCCTCCTCGAACTGCAAGAAAAGTAAATAAAATGAAACTATTCGGTCAAGAATGGAGTTACATAAACGAGGGCAATGTCCATATAGTTCTTAAATTAAAAGGCACTGAATTTGCAATACGTATCATCAAGGAGGACGGAAAACCTATTGATCTGAAAAGTGTACAACACTCTGTGAATTTCATAAATAAGGTTATGCATCCGCTGCTGTTTGACGATATTAATTATGGCCAATTAGTGAAAAGTATACCACAGAAGGAGTTAGATGATTTGCCTGCCGTTTTGCACACAATTCGTCCAGAAAATCGCAAATTTAAATCAGTGCTAAGTAAATATGCAATACTGACACATAACTTAACTTTAGTTAGTCCAAAATGCAAAACTAATTACTGCATTGAAATAAAACCAAAAGAAGGCTTTCTGACGTCTAGTTTGAAACCACTGGGCAAATGCTACTACTGCTTGAAACAGTATTTAAAGCTCGAGATGGGAGAGATTCAAGAGAAAAGTTCATATTGTCCATTGGATTTGTTCTCTGGGAACAAAGAAATCATGAGGCCGGCTCTCATGAACCTTATTGATAACCCTCAAAATAACTTAAAGCTATTTGAGGATGGACAAGTGATTTATCATGCTGATTCAACAGGGAATGATTTTGATAAAATTATCGAACGAATGGGCATATTTAATTCTATAATGCAATTTCTCAACTTTATTATAGAAATTTTGCTGAAAGATAACAAACTGAACTATGGTTTTAAAGTCATGTTTAGAGGAACTGGATCATATCCTGTGAAAGTTGATAAATGTATCGAGAGAGATGATATAAACCATCTTATGTATGCAGGCTCTGTGCTGAATAGACTTCTTCAACTGCAAAAACTTTCCGAGGCTTTATGTTTCGAGACAGTAGCAATTGAAGATGATGGGATAGAATATGTTGATGCAATTATAAAGCAAATCAATTCACAGAATATTAATGTGAATAATTATGTTAGAAAAGAGTTTTTGAAAAAGTTGAAGCCAGTACATGGTGCTCTAATAGCTGCTATTGCTAGAGACTGCTCTATTATGATATCTTTTTCGCCTACTTTTGTGGACGGATTTCCATTCATTAAAATAGGTAAAAAAAAAATATCATATAAACTGGCTGTGACAGATTTAGAACCCAAACCATCAAAAACTTTGGTGAAAAGAAGGGAAAATGAGATGAGATTGATTGATGCTTACAAAAAAAGTGTGGGAAAAAATTAATTGTAAGTAAAACTACCTAGTTAAATGTCAAGTAGAGTTAAACTCCTGTAGATATCCAAACCCGAGGTATTTTTTAAACATGATATCAAATTATCCTGCAATCATATCAATTTCCTAATTGAAATAAAAAAATTAAATTATGTGTGTCATACTAACTCATAGGTCTGGAAATACCTACCTACAAATTTTGACGCAACTTAGCGCGTAAATGAATCAAAATCACTGCCTCAGACATTGTTATTTTGAATTTTGCTTTCTTACATTCAGTTTTTTAATCAGAATAATTCTCTTAAATCGAAACATCTAGGTACAAATTAGCATTGGTATACTAAACAGGAGTAGGTATTTTTTTTTTTATATACAACTAGCTGATGGAACAAGCAGATGCCCCACCTGATGTTAAGTGGTAACCATCGCCTATAAACAAAACATTGCCCCGTAGGTCAAGCACAATAGGAACGTGCCCTACGATGCACTGCCCTGCGTCCATCAACTTGAGGCATACAGATGTTAAGCCTCATGTGCCTGTAATTACACCGGCGACCACACTCTTCAAACCGAAACACAGCGTTGCTGCTTGGCGGCAGAAAAAGGCGTGGTGGTAGTACTTCCCCGGACGAGCCCTTCACAAAGAGCTCTACTACTCTTAAAGCTAAACTGAACTCTCTCTACTCTCTTATTTGTTTATAGCATGTGATGTGAAGCTATTAATCACATGCTAGTAGTATGTTAGTAACAGGGTTTCGAAGCAAGTTTGACTCAATAGTCAAACTTGCTTCAAAACCCTGTTACCCGCTGTTTATCGGGTTATACTTTACATTATCATTGATAATTTTATATAGGTACTTTACATTTATTTATTTATTATTATTATCATCATTCAGCAAGCGAATTAAACAGCCTTCCGCATACATTAAAATAAAAATAGTTAAATTTACATTTCATAAGAGTTGTATTTATTTTCAGGATTCAACCTCACACAGAAACCAGAGCAAAACAATTAGAAGCATGGGAGCAACTCATCGCTGAATACATGAAGACTAACAAGCTATCCACCATAGACTTGAGAGAAGCACAAAACACCCCTCTATTTAACAACGCTTCGATCAACCGAAAGCTATCCCAAGAAGCTATGTTGACTATTTTAGAAGATATGGCAAGAACAGGCAAGGCTGCTCCTGTAGATAAAAGTAAAACTGTATGGGAGGTTTATTGGCATTCACTCGATGAATGGGGCAATATGGTGTATAACTGGGCTAGCGGCAATGGGATGACCAATTCCGTTTGCACGCTGTTCGAGTTGCGGGAAGGAGAAAACACTTCGGAAGAAGGTTGGTACATCTTTGTAGCGACGAAGGTTATGCTAAGAGCAAGGTTAAATAAATAAATAATGCTGGACAATCCGCACAGCACTATCTAGCCCCAAAGTAAGCTATTCAAAAGCTAATCGTGTATGTCACTCTATACACCGGAAAGTACGTACCAACAAAAGTACAGCTTTGAACCTAGCATAGGTTGGTGGTAAGATCTATATAGGTACTTAGAAGATCAAAATTAATACCGAGATTACATTGAGAGGGGATTGGAACTGATTTACGAAGGCTGCTCGCAACTTTCGTGGTCTAACATTTTATTTACTTTTTTCAGAATTCCACGGCCTCGATATGAATGTACTAGTCAAAGCTCTAAAGTCACTAGAAGCGAAGGGCAAGTGCGAGTTGATGGAATTCGACGACAGTCAAGGCGTCAAGTTCTTCTGAGCTCTTACTACGCTCGGTTTCTTGTCAGTACGTACAATAATCCCGCTAAACATATTTAACGTCAGTTTAATATTTTAGCAAATAATAAACACTTATTGATAGAGTAATAATATTTACCTAGGTAAATACTAGATTTTTTCGTTCATAAAATAATATGTAAGTAAATGAATCCTGCTTAAAATATTTAAACTGCGATATGAGATGTTGAAATCTATACTTATTTAGAAATGATAAACAATTTTATCAATAGGATTATGTGTAGTACAGGTAATATACTTAGCTTGAAATGATTGTTAAATGCATTTTGTTATGTTTTAAAGTACTTTCTTAGATGTGATATTGTTATAATATAATTAATCCTTAAATTAAGCATTTTTATTGCACTATTCATACTCACTGATGAGACCTTTGCACTAACGTAGTAATTTCTATACCTGTTGGTGTTTTTCTTTCGAAATATTTTAAATATAAACAGTTTTCTATTATTTTAGTAACTTCTCTGTAAATGTTGTAGTATATTAGTAGAATAAAATTGTAAGCGTTGGGTGAACCACAGTCCCGTGGATAGATTTCATTTGATCTTAACGGACGAGCCATAATGCACTGGGTCTTATGGCTCGTCGGTAAAGCTCGCCGGTGTATCATTGCAGTACCGCGGTTTTGTGTCTTCACGCGCCTGGCTCGTCGAGGGATCCTGAGTTTATCATAATTACATAAAAACAAAATGAAACTCACATACACATTTTAAATATTTTATTACAATCAAACAGTGTAAAATTGTACAATTTCAAAATTCGCCCTAAATATTGTATTGTATTAATTACATACATATAAATTAAATCACACTTAGAAATGTAATTAAATTAATAAATTAATAATTATTACATATATTCTTATTTTAAGGCTTGCATTTAAATAAACTGAAATATCAAAAGTGTTCCCTTCTATGTATTTTATTTATGTTCATGTAGCTGTAGGTTGACGTATTTAATTGGGTTAATATATAAGAAAATATCGCTCACTAGGTATACCTATTAAAAACACGTTACCTACTTAAATAGTATATAAAGCGAAGGTCGCAGATTATTATATATATATATATATATTATAATCTGCGACCTTAAAAAATAAATATATATTATATTATACCATATATATATATATGGCCTATACCAAGGGGCCGTGTTGTGCTTGGTGTCTGGAACATATTTCAGATAGCTGCCATTATGTTCTATTTCTATAATAAACTCACGATCCCACCATATTATCTAATATTCTAATAACAACAATAAACAATCAGTCTTCAACTAAAATACTACGGAAAGAATTTTAACAAATAAATAGATTTCTTCTATTTACAAATGTAGCCTAATCGTGATGAAAAAGTACAAAATGTAGGTAATCGAAATCCCCCTTTATAATTGAGTAAAAATTGTGCATTTTCTTAGTACATACTTACTACCTACCCTTCTATTGAATACATAGAAGACGACATTTAGGCATCATTTGCAAAATGGCAGTATGCATTTACCAAATTCATAATACTTAAATAATACGTACGAAAGAAAATACTCTAGTACCTACCATAACGTTACAATCATTTTGTGACCAAAAACTTGGACCAGAATAAGAAAGAGCGTCACTGTAGATCGATGAAACTATTGATACTAAAACTACTACATCACAGATATTTTACAACATTTACATTTAAAACTATTGGAATGTGTTGATACATAATAGATTTATGAGCAGAAAGTGTACTTGTATTACAATACTCTACCTTCAGTATCACCTAGATACATTTGATCGAGTTCATCTAGCTACTTAATGATATTAACTTAAGGCTCCGGTGACAGTGGCTCGCAATTTCAAAGTGCGATTGGCTATGATTTCATTTTATTTCATTTCGGGGAGGTTGTTTGAAAAAATAACTCTAAAGAAACACGCATAAATACTGTTCAAACACAAATAATACAATAATATAAGGGAAACATGCCCGAATCAGAAATCATTTTGGTATTAGTATGTTTGGTCTTACGTTTACCTAATACCAAAATGATTTCCGACTCAAGCACATTTCCCTTATATTATTGTATTATTTGTGTTCGAACAGTATTTATGCGTGTTTCTTTAGAGTTATTATTTCAAACAACCTCCCCGAAATGAAATAAAATGAAATAATAGCCAATCGCACCTCGAAATTGCGAGCCGCTGTCACCGGACCCTTAATAATAATAACATGTAGTTATAGTCAAATTCATAAAAAATTAAGTTTCTCATTCGATATTATTCCATTTAGTATTCAAATCTGTTCTCACTTATATTATTGAATTTCTACCCTCTTTAATATTAGTTACTATTATTAGCTTGTGATGTTCCATTCGATATCAAAAATCCTTTCACAATTATATCTTTGATTATTGACTCACCATCCGATGCGCTTCACTTCCCTACATTACAAGTGATCACTGGCTTCCAAAGCCGCATTGCAATAACCATTGCTTCCTCTTTCCACCGTTCCATTAGGCTGCCCATTGCCATTATCTGCGGTTACATTAGCAATGACTCCATTACCATTGATTCCATTAATCTTTTCTGTGGAGACCACCAGGTCTACTGAGGGAACGACGGCGTTGGGACTCTTGTTGCCCGGTGCTCGGTAGAACCACCATGCTAGGAAGAAAAATAGTAACGAACATAGCTTGCCTACTAGGGCTAGAGCTAGCATGTACCTGGAATACAAAACACGTATCAAAATTTAGCATCTGACGAACTAAATGGTTCCTAGTTCTGAACCTACTAACAATCTTAAAAGTACAATAGATACTTTATCTCAGCCTTTGATTTGTAGAGGTAGGTACCTACATACCTGTGATAAACTTTTATTAAAGACTAATTGCGCCTCGCGGTTTCAACCGCGCAGATTTAAATCCCGGTACTCCCACGGGATAAAAAGAAGCCTATGTGCTATTTCAGACTAATCTATCTCTGCCAAGTTTCATCCAGATCCGTTCAGCCGTTCTGGCGTGAAAGAGCAACAAACATCCATCCATCCATCCATACTTACAAACTTTCGCGTTTATAACTAGTAGTAGGATATTAGTAAAAGATAAGCCTTGAGCCTACAGTAAACCCAGTCAAAAGTTCACGGGAACTGACAGCAGTATCAGTAGTAGTTGGTAGTTTGACTGACCTGCTCATGTTATAGTTGTCATACTGCAGACAAGCGCCGGTCTTGTCGCAGGAAGTAGACCACAGCGAACATGACAGGTCGATGAGGAAGCCGAACAGCAGCGGCGCCGGTATTGTGCCGAGTAACCGCACTTTGATCCATTGGATGCCGAGGGCGAACGAGCGCTGGTCGTCGCGCACACATCTAAAAACACAGAAATAAACATCAAAAACCATTAAAATGGTTTTATACAGACGTTATAAAAATAGGGCTTAGCGTATGCTTCTTATAGGTACCTACATCATCATCAAAGATTAACATCAATTTGTCATCCATCTGTTTTTAATTTATTGCTTCTTACAATAACCAAAACTAAAAAAAACTACTCTAGTTAGGTGGCGTTCTTGTCTGTGGTAGCGTGGACTTCAGTAATTTTGTAATTCAATTTTCTATGAGGAGTTTCTCAGGGCTGTCTATTGAGCCCTATATTATTTCTGGCTTACGGCAATAAGATACCGGTATGTTTCGACGTACGAATAAACTTATTACAATGCAAAATAACCGAGCATAGGTATCTAAACAATGATTAATTTTTCACTAGCCTTAGAGTAGCCGAAAGCGCCGGCATCGTAGCTATAAACGTGAACAACATCACTCCGAATGAAAGGGCAACGAACAGCCACAGGTACGGGCAGTCAGTACTACAGATACTGTTGATGGCTTCGTACTGTACTGAAGTATTTGTATCTGAAAATAAGCACATTAGCTGTGTTATGACACCGATTTGATATATATAGGTACTAAGAACTTTACTTATATTTATTTATTTGGTTTTTTGCTTGTCATTTCGGTGAAAAATTACTGAAAAAATATTTATTGATTGACATTACAGATAGACTGCGGAAATGAGGAGTAATAGGTTAGCGTGGTATGGGCATTGGGCATGTCATGCGAAGGGAAGAATGTCACGTAACGAAAAGATTGTTAGGTGAGTATTTCTCAAACAAAATGTACGTAACGAAAAAGGAAAACGTTACGAAAAAGTACTTTTTCGTAACATAACTTAAGGAAGAAAAGTTACGAAAAAGTACTTTTATACTACACCTGCTTGGAAAGTACCTTGATACTTTATCAAATTTACGGTAGAAAGTACGTCATTGCATATCGAACAAATATGCGGGGAGAAAACGCATCTGAGCGGGAGAGAAAAGTGTATGAAAATCAATTTCTTACGTGGTTTTTCTTTTTTAATTTTGGGTAAGACTATGCGCCGGTAACCTAAATATCAAAAGCCAAAAGTTTTTACAGTGAGTTATTATCTCCAAGTTCGCAAAATGACACTGGCCACTAGCTGTATGTTGGATGGTGTCGGGCTGGCAGTGCGACCCTGCGGCGGCAGGATAAACAATTTGAAAAAAGAACATGTGAAAATTGCAGACGCCATTGGCGACATTTTCAATTTGTGTGTTGTTTGAGGATTCAGTTTTAGTTTTTTATTTTCCTCGTAGGTGTAGTATAAAGTATCATATGTATCACTCGAGAGAAAGTGCGATTCCCGATCTCGGGTGTTTTAAAGCCCTCGCCTACGACTCGGGCTTCAAACGACACCCTCGACGGTAATCGGTCACTTTCTCCTCTCGGTGAACAATGTACTATTTCGTAACGTTTTAGATTTTCGTTACGTACATTTTGTTTGAGAAATACTCAGGTATGAATATGGATGGACCTAAGGGTAGAGGAAAGCCAAAGAAAAGATGGATGGATTGTGTGAAGGATGACATGGGTAAGAAAGGAGTGACGACTGAGATGACGTGTGATAGAAGAGGAAAGAAAAGACATTTGTACCGACCTCACATAAAGTGGGATAAGGACAGAAAGTTTATGATTACAGATAGCAAAGGGTGGTAAAGCCCAATAGGTTCTTATCCTAGTCCGAATCTGTAGGAGTCAAAAGTTTGCATGATGACGGACCCAGCCAGCACTCTGACTGTCTAACTCTCTGGTAGAGGTAATCGTAATCGGCACAGATAAGGGAATATGTAGTATCATAATTCCACAGATGAACTTGATGTAGTACAGAAAGTTTGACACTTGAAACCCAGAATATCGGCATGGTAATGGGCTTCAAGTTAGACAATAAGGCATCAGCTGTTCTCTTGAGATTAGATTGTAATGAAGGTGGGTAAGGTAGGCGCGGTTACCGGCGTCGAGCAGGAAGCTGGGCAGCGTGTGGTCGGTGCGGACGCAGGCGCACTCGCTGAAGAGCTGCGCGGAGACGCCGGCGCCGGCGGGCAGCGCGCGCGCGCGGCAGCCCGCGTGGCACGCCGAGTAGTAGACGGCGCCGTCCGCGCCGCACACCGGCGCGTAGCGCGCGTCGTAGCACGCGCAGCCCGCGTTGCACGCCGCCGACAGCCGGTCGCCGCTACAGTACAAACAACATTTATTACGATAAAACAGTTGAAGTACGATGATAGGCTAAAAAAATCCTATTAATCTTTTTTGTTAAGGTACCATTATTTGGCTTGGTTGGCTAGTAGAAAATGGGTCCTCCCAATCCAAATTAGATATGTTAATAGCGTAACGTATACAGGGTTACAGGAAAAATCGTGCTAGATCCGTTAAGGGCGTAGAGTACCCATCATTTGTGACTTATTTCACTATTTTATATTTCAATATTTTTTTTTAGATATCCCTTAGAGAAAAATCAACTTTCTAATATATTTTTTTATTTCATAACTTTCACTTGTCTACTACGGTCTATTCAATTAAGTTATGCACTATTTTAATGATTGACGTCCTAAAACATCTTATTACGCATGTAAAAATGCAATAATAATAATAATAAGATACACAAAATAAACAAAAATAAATTTAGTAGCCTAAATATCTCGAAAAGGGTTAAGTTTAGGGTAGGGTGTGTCATAGTTAAATAATTCAGAAATGATGGGTACTCCACGCCCTTAACGGATCTAGCACGATTTTTCCTGTAACCCTGTATAATGTGATTTAAAATAAAATTTTCAACAAAGATGACTTGTTGGTAATTTTTTACCATCTTTATTTAAGTTTTTGTAAAAATAGTAAGATAATTTTGAAAATTCCAGATGCTTAACTATCAAGTACTTGGCATAGGTACCTACCTACTCGTAGGTAACAATCCTCACTCGACGCCAAGTTTTCTCAACAACAATTACCCAATTTCCGACTACTAACGAAACAGTTCCTGGAGCATTATTCTCTATCACTATCATTATCTCTATGACATAGGAGATTCCTTGCCCCAAACCGTGTAACGTCAAAACGTGATCTTGGACTTTATCTTTATGACAGGAAATACTTTGCCCAAGCCGTGTGACGTCACGTGATCTAAACGCAAACGTTTATAGTGAATAACGCCCCTGAAATCTAAGAGATGCATTGCTTACCCAGTGACCGCAGGACTGTTGTATGGCGTAGTGACGCCCGCGAAGGGGTAGTCCTCACAGCTGAGGATAAAGCTGAAGGTGAAGGCGGCGGCGACCGCGGTGGACGCGACGCACAGCTTGATGATGCCGGCGCACGCCAGCCGCAGCCGCTTCACCAGCCAGCCGCCCAGGAACGTGCCGCCGCCGCCCGCAGGCACCGTGATTACGCCTATGGACGTCACACATACTCTATAGATAACGCAACGCTGCTGCCAACGCATTTACTTGCACATTTAATAACAGAACAAAAAAAGATGCAACTTATGTAGTGATGAGTGCTGAAACAGAACATCTCCTGACGGTTATGTTGATATGAAACGACTGCACTAGGTTGACAGAGTTATAGTCAACAGACATTCAATTAAATCAAAATGGTGATTTAGAAACTTCAGAAAGCTGGGTTTGTCTAGGTGCCTGTTTCACGCGACCTAGAAGAGCAGGCTTAAATTTTACGGCATTTTAACGTGGTCCAGTTCTGGCGACCCCGATGAGTCAAAAGTAAACAGGCCTTAAGGGTCCGGCGACAGCGGCTCGCAATTTCGAGGTGCGATTGGCTATTATTTCATTTCGGGGAGGTTGTTTGAAAGAATAACTCTAAAGAAACACGCATAAATACTGTTCGAACACAAATAATACAATAATATAAGGGAAACATGCCCGAATCAGAAATCATTTTGGTATTAGGTAAACGTAAGACCAAACATACTAATACCAAAATGATTTCTGATTCGGGCATGTTTCCCTTATATTATTGTATTATTTGTGTTCGAACAGTATTTATGCGTGTCAGTTTAGAGTTATTCTTTCAAACAACCTCCCCGAAATGAAATTAAATGAAATAATAGCCAATCGCACCTCGAAATTGCGAGCCGCTGCCGCCGGAACCTTAACTGTTCATGTAAAAAGGATATTACCTAGTAGTAGAGCTGCCTGTGAAGCGCTCACAGCGAACTGGTTTTCGATCAGTTTCGGCAGGAACGCTGCGAACCCGGAGATCAGCATGCCCTCGCTGGCGCCCGCCAGGTTCAGGAACAAGAAGGTGGGGTTCTTCAGCAGCGCTGCGGCCGCTTTAGGCAGCTCGTGAAGAGCGCTGAAAGCGGCTGACTTGGTCGCTGACTCGTGGGCTTCTGATACCTTTGATGCGCAGATTTCCGCTGCACCTGAATCGAAATACAGGAGGAGTAAAAAAAAACTGTAGGGAAATGGGTTAAGGATTTACTTCGTGACTGCGATCTGCTCTAAGAAGACCAAACTTTTTAAGGTGCCTAAGTATGAGAAAAATAAAAGATTAGCTATCATATACCTGCCTACCTTTCTTAAATATACCTACAGTACGGCCGGCGGATCTAGACCGGCGTTAAGTTCGTTCGGAACGCTGCGCAGTAGTCACTTTTAGGGTCGAATAGGTGGTAAGACGCGGGGTGCGCGGGGTGTCACTTTGAGATAGGTATGTGGTAGATTTTAGACTATTTTTCAAATGTTTAAACTATTTTTGTCTCGCCTGTACCTGCGCACAATTTCCGAAAGCGCAACTTCAGACCGGTCTAGATCCGCCGGCCGTACTGTACCTACTTTAGTCAAATGTTAAGTTTATTTACCTAGGTTTTCCACCTAGTTTTTACGTTTTACAATATGTACCAATGAAATTTTTATGAACTTTATTGAGCTACCGTTCATTTACTAAGCTATTTCCATTTGCTACCAAAGGGAGACAAATCACCAAGTTTGGTTTTTCGTTTTTGGATTTTGTCATTTTATTTATACTGCGCCTCCGTAGGCTCGTCTGCGAAAAGTGAAATCAGGAGCAAGGAATTCGGATACTAGATCAAATACCAAAAACAACAATAAAAGGCACGTGTAAAGCATTTTCCTCAAAAAAAACGGTGCCATGCAAGAATTACCTGGCAGTTCGTAAGGGAAGGCCAGCAAAGGCATGGCTATGAGGATACACAGCAGCGCCGACAGGATGAATCCGATCCACCAGGCGCCGATCCACACCGAGCTGGCCGGAGTTATTCCTAATCTGGAACAAACATCGTTTTTCATGTTTTATTCTATAGTTTTATAATGTCCCAAAAGTTATTCTCCGAGCGGGTTTGAACCCGCGACCTTCCCCTTGATACGGGGCTGCGCTACCGGAGATCTAATCATTGGGACATTATAAAATCTTTGTGATTTCCTTATTATTGTAGTAAGCACTGTCATCATTTTCCTGCCCTTATCCCACTTCATGTGGGGTCGGCACAACAGGTTTTTGCTCTCCACTCTCCTCTATCAGCCGTCATCTCAACAGTCACTCCTTTCATACTCATGTCATCTTTCACACAGTCCATCCATCTTTTCTTTGTCCTCTCCTTCTATATCCATCCACATTCATCCCTAGCATTCTTCTCGTTACATGACATTCTTCCCTTCGCATAACATGCCCATACCACGCTAACCTATTACTCCTCATCTTTTCAGTAACTGGCGCCACTTTCAAACTGCCTCAAATCTAATAAAAAAAATATTGTTTTGTCAGGAAAATCACACACCCTACACACAGTTGGCTATTCCTGTATCAAGGGCGCGCGCGTCAAACAAAAAGAACGCCGGAAAATAGTGCAGGGGATGTGTTTGCGCCAACAAAATACTCGTGTCATTTAACCCCCTCCCCGTCCTTCAGGCGTTCTTTTTGCGTGACGCGCACTATAATTTACGATTGATTATGATTTCAAGAATTACCTATCCCTTTTCATGAATTTTTTTGCCTTCTCCAGGTACCCAAAACATTTTTATGAACTTTCGATCAAGGCTAGGCATTCGCTCCAACTAGAATCCCAAACAAACAATAAACTTCCGAATATTATCAAAACAAACGTCCCCCGTGCAAACATCTACACCACTCGAACTGGCAGGCAAAGCGTGTTTTCTTATGCTAATTCACGTTTGCTCAACAATCGAAACTCAGGGGCTGCTCAGCGCGCACCACCGGACATCGAGTGGCTAGCTGGATATTAACTACCTACCTATTATAGGTACCTAATATATCTCACAAATTTGTAAGTTGAGGTTGAATGTTACCTATGAGTAAGGACCTACTTACCTGTTGTGTTTATAATATATTCTGAATCGAACAATAAGGTTTGTTCCAAAAAAAAAAGGTATATGAGGTCACTGCTATTAAAGTAACACAGAACTTTCAAGTTTTGGTAAATCATGAAATAATAATAATAAAATAAAAAATAATAAAATTAAAAGTTTTTATTTCAGATCCATGGACTTAAAACTAACTTACACTAGACACAAATTTATACACAATTTTGACCAATGGTAAAACCCACCAAGGATATTAAATCCTATCTCCTCTCTATCACTCTCAGCACAAAACGTTTCCTTATCGGAGAGCTAAACCTGTCCGATATTGTTTTCAGGGGTATTTCTCTATTCCGTGGTTTTCAGGATGCTGTTTCAGGCCCTGATTCGCAGAGTGCGGGACAGCCAATTTTATTTTATTATTATTATTTCATGATTTACCAAAACTTGAAAGTTCTGTGTTACTTTTATAGCAGTAACCTCACATAGATACCTATATTTTTAGAAAAAACTTATTGTTGCTCTTTTTTGCGGAGGATGGCTAAGAAGCCATCCGTTTGTTACTCCGCAAACATCCCTGACGCACTGCACAGCGGGGCTGCCCCAACATCATCCTAAAATGGCTATATAAAATAGCTGAAATGGCATGTCAAAATCATTAATCATATTCATACCCTACCTAGACCTAATAAGCTAAAAAAATTATACGTAAAAACAAAGTAGTTCAAATGTAATTGACCCCAAACTAATAAGGAGTAACTTAGGCATAGGCACCTTACTAGGTAAGGTACTTAGGTATTATACCAAGTAACTACTTGTTATACTACTACTACAGCTACTCGCTTCACTATTTCCACATCTAACAGTGTTTAGGAAAATAAATGGCCGTTAATTTGGTCACAAAGCCCACATTACTAGAGCATACACTATATACAGCATACACTATATACAGCATACACTATATACAGCATACACTATATACAGCATATACTTGTATTACATAGTGTTATGTGATCTATTTGTTTACATACTGTCAACTTAGTTTTCTCGTGCACCTGCGACCAACTTCCTTAATTTACAATCCTCTCCATCCAAAGGTTGTCTGGAAGAGATCGCTCTCAGCGATAAGACCGCCCATTGTACAGTTAGTTTTATTCCTTATTTATTTTAGTGTACTTACTGTTTTTGTTGTAAGGTGTACAATAAAGTATTTTCATTCATTCATTCATTCATTACTCCCATTTAGTGTACTGCCATTGTAACGGGTCTTGTAAGACCCCTCTGCGAAACATGAACTCTCCCATGAATTAGAATAATATGCGGTTTATTTACTCTTTGTCCTATGAAATTCTAATTAAGTCCTGTTCACAAGAAATGTCGAGTACCTCTTACCTCCACTAGGAGGAAATAAAATATAATGGCGAACTTTGATTACTTTTTTAAAGCCATTTTCCCCGCCATTTTTCTGGCTTCCAACAGGTAAACTTTTGTACTTGTATTTTAATTCCGTTCCCGCCAAATGAATATACGAAGCCCTCTAAAGAGGTCATTCGAAACTCGTGCCTCGCAAAATCATATTTCGTCTGCGAAGCCGTACAACTGTAAGGCCCCGGCACACTGCGGGCGGGTCGGCAGCGATAGTCAATTTAATAGGTGGATAAAGTAGAACGAAGAATAGTTTGAGTGTGACTCGGTTTTCACTACTTAGAAACCTTAATATTTATGCAGTAATATCATGACAACACAATATTATATCTATCGGATATAAAACTAAATTAGGTGTACGTCGCAAAAATTACTAACACAAAAATGATTGTTGGAAACATTAGCTATACAATAGTTAGAAGTTGTATACAGGAATAGTTAGATAATTAGATTAATATTTTTTTATAAAAAAATATATTATTCATGCTTTGCATAAAATAAAACATTTGCAAGCGTGCTGCCGACTTCAGATTTATCGTATAGAAAACCACAACATCGCATCGCACCGCCGCGCCCCAGCACTCGCTTAGTGTGACCGATGCCTTAAACGGAATTAATTTGGCTGAAAAGTTACCATGAGCGTGTTCACAATACGATGAAAGCAAGAGGCCAACTTGCCTGAATAGAGCCCGGCCGGTGTCGCTGCCGAGATTAAATATTAAAAAATAAAAAGCGCGCGGAAATAATGGGTCCTTGCGTCGAGCTGACTTCGAAACTTTAAAGTAATTGATGCTTTCGCGAAAGGCAACAACAGTGGGTGACTTGCAATAGCTTTTCATAACAAAAAGTAATTTTGTCCTGTAACAATTTTATGAAAAGTTTTGTTGAAGGATATGTCTCGTAGCAGGCGCTAAGTATGTGCTACGGCGTAGCACATACTTTATACAAATTATTTGCAGTATCAAGTAATTGAATCAATCAAAGTCATCAAAGTGATTGAAATAAGTTCTATAAAACATAAGGATCAGTTTTATAGAACTTAAAGCTAGGTTAATCTAGGTGCCAGTTTAGCGACCCAGTCTAGAAGAACAGGTAACAAACTTGCGGCTCCCACCGTTCTGTGTGGTCCTGGTTAAAGTTAAATAATATTTTATTTATTTATTTTATTTTTATTTCTCAGGAAAACAAACAGTACTTACAGACTAATTATAAATTCATGAAAATAGCTACAGACCATTATCAACATCATCAATAAAAACTTACGCCCCAGAATCCACAGAGACGAAATCCGTGTAGATGGTGAGCATCTGGCCACCAATGACGTACCCCAGCGCTGGGCCCACCACTGCCATCGTGTAGTACACTCCTGAAAGATATATTAAAGTTAATAGGTGCGCCCTGCGGTTTCACCCGCGTAGATTGAAATCCTGGTATTCCCACGGGATAAAAAGTAGCCTATGTGCTATTCCAGACTATAATATATCTCTATGCCAAGTTTCATCTAGATCCGTTCAGCCGTTCCAGCGTGAAAGAGTAACAAACATCCATCCATCGGATGGATGGATGGATGTTTGTTACTCTAATACTTACAAACTTTCGCGTACCTATATAATAGTAGTAGGATTTCCTCATTCTAGTACATATATGCACGTTATGTGCTGTTACAGTACTATAGTGACCCTGTATTCTATAGTGATGCTATAGGTAGTATACAGGGTGTCCGGAAGGTCGATGCAAAGCCGTGAGGGGGGGGGTAGGTCACCTCGTTACGCATCTATTCAGGCTAGATTATCTTACAGTAGAAACCTCCTCTTGAAAGCACACTTAAAAATCTTTAACCACATTGTTTTGTAAGAAGCCAGTGACACGAGAAGAGTATAAAGAAGGTCAAGCATAGATCGATCAAATCTCTTTGCATATTTCAGCGCAGCGCAGTGTATCCAATATCGATGTAAAATCACATCCCCAAACTTCTCCATTCCCCAAACAAAGCCCATTAGAATGTGTATTTTATGCGGCGTCACGCCAACGAACATCGGATCAGCTGTAAAGTGCTAAACGTCTGTAATATCGCGTTTCTAACACTCGCTCCCACTGTTTTCTCAGCTAAAAGCAACTTACAAGTGTTAGCATTGTTGCACACTGCATGATATCATACTATAGATGCAACTGTTTTGTCAAGCTTGCTTTACATCCAAGTACGTACACTTTTTTTTCGTAAGGAA
The DNA here is from genome assembly GCA_963576535.1 of Plemyria rubiginata. Lineage (NCBI taxonomy): Eukaryota > Metazoa > Arthropoda > Insecta > Lepidoptera > Geometridae > Plemyria > Plemyria rubiginata. Next base: position 14,663,406 of record OY754907.1, read on the forward strand.
ATAAAAGTGTACGTAACCCGCTTGTATCTTAAATTAATTACGGTCTCGTATATAAAAATTGCTAGAACTAAGGTAAAGGTCTGATTACCTACTTCTATAATTTTTTCTCAATAAACATTTTTTTTTCATAATTTTTTTACAAAAAAAAAACATTTACATTCCTTTCCAAGAAGCTAGTATAACATTAAGTTATTAACAATTAACAAACTTAAATATCCGTTTTTTAGAAAATCTGGTCTAATAAAAAAATACAAAATGGGCTCAGGCCTGTATTATACTAGCGACCCGCCCGCGCGCCCCTGCTTCGCACGGGTGCACATATCAAGCATGTATTATACATATAAACCTTCCTCTTGAATCACTATCTATTAAGAAAAATTGCATAAAATCCGTTGCGTAGTTTTATAGATTTAAACAAACATAGGGACATAGGGACATGGGGATATACGGACAGAGAAAGCGACTTTGTTTTATACTATGTAGTGATGTAGTGAAGGCCCGTACATAAGTTATTCAGTTAGTATGGCGGTGTGGCTCAGCATCGCTTCGCTCACAGTGCGTCTCGAGGGCGTGGTCTCGATAGCGCGGGCGGTGTGAATGCGCCCTCCGGGAGTGCTCTCGAGCTGGTGAATGGCGGTGGAGTGATTCGCTCTTTGGCGGCTGAGCGGAGGAAATGGAGGTGAGAAGCAGCTTTTTTGTTTCTTATAAGTGAAAAGTTTAAGGGTATTTTCGTTGCTCACAAAAAAGCCTTGATTTTTTCATTTAAACTTTTAATAATGGTTTGTTTGATCAAGCTTACGCTAATCCTACTACTATTATAAAAGCGAAAGTTTGTAAGTAAGTATGGATGGATGGATAGATGGATGTTTGTTACTCTTTCACGCCGGAACGGCTGAACGGATCTGGATGAAACTGGCAGAGGGATTGATTATGGTCTGGAATAACACACAGGCTACTTTTTATCCCGTGGGAATTCCGGGATTTAAATCTGCGCGGGTGAAACCGCAGGGCTCATCAAGTTATGTCATAAACTCAGGTATGCCATCAGCAAGTTGTAAAAAAAGCTACACGGAATATATCTAATGTCACAGATCTATCTAATTCGTGGTAGGGGAATGAGATCTGCACGGACGTCCTGCAATGAGGTGTATTGTGCATTGTCCCCCTGCTAACCTCACAGATCTATCTGTGAGATAGGATAATTTCAACTCTAATGAGACGGTTCGCACATCATGGTAGAGCCAGTAGAGCTGCTATTAAATGGTCCATAGTATTTTAACTTCGTGGCGAGTGGCGAGTAAAAGAGGTGATAAACACAGGAAAGCACTCGGCTGTAAGGCCCGTAGTTATAATGGCCGCTTAGTTACTGTAATGCGGCTTTTCACTTACGCCGAGTAATGGAAGTTATCATTTTATTCCCTGGTTTTACTGAATGAGGGCTAAAACCAGGTTAAATAAAATTGTAGACTACAACGCTCCGTTCGTCGTTTGTCGGTCAGTAATGCCTCTTTTCCATTATACTTTTTCAGCGTACTCGCTAGTGTAGCCTTTTTTTCCGTGGGGTAACTTTCGTGTGCTAGTTTCTAGGTTTTCTGTGAATCTATCTATTCTGTGAGACTGTTTATTGTAGAACTTAACTGGGGCAAAAAACATACCTAGAAAAAAAATCATACCATCTCTCAAAGCTTTAGCTGAGCTCTGGAGGAAGTTTTATTAATCTGTTTTCGCGTCTCAATACATGCGAATTCGCTAACGAATCATGCATGTATGACAATCAACAAAGTGAGCCCTGAGTAGGTACACACAGGTTCGTATTACAGGTACAGGTAGGCTAAGTATGTGTGTGTATTTGTATACGATCGGAGATGGATCTAATGCATTTCTGCGGTCAGCGCTATTAATTGCCCATAGGCTGCCAATTACTCATGTCGGCACACAGTCGCCACGCAGGTGCAACTACAATTTCGAATAATAATGAGCTTACACGTGCTCTCAAGGTAAACATCATAAAATAAACGTCCAGTAACTTCCAACAACCAATTGGATGTAATGTGATGTAATTACCTACAGTGAATTGCTTTCCCCTTTTCCAAGTCAAAGTCACGAATAATTTTTGATCTTTCAGTTTCTCTCGTATCAATTTGCAGCCATGACTTGGCTGCGTTACGACGATATTTTCCTTCACCGTTTGAGCTAAACAAGCTTATATTGTAAAGCACTCAAGTGCATAATATATAATACTAGCGATCCGCCCGCGCGCCCCTGCTTCGCACGCGTGCACATATCATGCATGTATTATACATATAAACCTTCCTCTTGAATCACTCTATCTATTGAAAAAAACCGCATCAAAATCCGTTGCTTAGTTTTAAAGATTTAAGCATACATAAGGGACAGGGTCATGGGGATATAGGGACAGAGAAAGCGACTTTGTTTTATACTACCTAGTATATATACTATACTATACTGTAGTGATTTATGTACCTAAATAAACCGAAGACATCTTCTTGGATACGTTCTCGTCGATATAGGTGACGCCGAGTGTGAAGAGGGGGGTTGCGCCCGCGCCGTGCAATAACTGCGCGAACACGAAGATGGCGACGGCCCACGCGCCGCCTTCCGTCTCTATCGCTCCCTCCTCCCCGCAGCGGGGGGATAGCTGTGGGCAACAGGAATAGTAAAGCCAATAGCCAGGAACACGTTTCAGTTCCAACTAAACGGGCTATGAAGAAAGCAAATTTCAGCAATTTCCAAAACATTAAATCTTGAAATAGGGAAAATTTCTCGACTTAAACTTTACCCTTTCATATCGCTCACAAAAGTCGGCTCCCGTCCAAAATCTTCTCGAATTCTAGCTCAATCAAAGGCTTGGTTACCTACTATGCCTACTAATTCAATTAAACTCTTCGAACGCAGTCTATTGTCAAATTGAATGAGTCGTCGTCGGCCATTCGAGTGCATTCGCATTTTGTGAGCCCCTGTCGCGAACAGCCTGTATTGTGAGGAACTTTGAAAAATGTTTTTATGTTAAGCAGACGTTTTGAGAGGCACTTGAGGTATGCAAGTCTGAGGCAGACAAGTTTATGTCAAAGAGATTTTGCGTATTCGTGACTCCCGAAAATGAATAGCATAGGTAAGTCTTTGCTCGGGGAAAATAATATAAGGTTGTAATTTCCTTATCAGTTTTATTTACTTTTGGTATACCTAACTTTAAGCCAGAGAAACATTCCAAACTAAAATATTGGTCATAAGCCAGCTCATAATGCGCCTTACTGCATCACATGTATTCCAAGCCTCATTGTAGGTATATGTTATGTGTGTAATCTAAAGCAAATAAATATATGTCTATGTTTATGTCTACTTACGGTTCTGTTAGCGTTGCACAGATCATCAGACTCTTCGCTTGCTATCCTGTAAGGTGCGACGAGGAAATGTGGCAGAGCGAAGAGTAGGGATCCCGTCCCCATGAGGAGAACCCCCCAGCCCAGCCAGCGGGGCTTAGAGGAGCTGTTGCGACCTCCGAGGTATGTGACGGGGGCTAGGCACGCGAAGGAGGCCATGTCATACCTGGGAAAAGAGAAAAGTTCTGTAAACCCACGTTAATGTAACCGCGTTACACGTTACACTCCATAATTTTCAAACTTATTTTATTGTCACGTCTACAGTGAATGAATAAAAATTATTTAATGCACCTCACAAACTAACAAACAGAGAAAAAATCAGGAAATAAAACTAATATTGAACAATCGGCGTTCTTATCGCTAAAAGCAAAAAGATATATCTTCGAGACAACCTTTGGATGAAGAGGGGGAAATACATTTGGCATTACTTATGCATCAATGAATCATCCAAAAATTTACCAAAGGTAATGACAATCTGATATTGCTACTGACGTAATTATGTTCATGGTTATAAATAATAAATAAATAAATAATGCTGTACAATCCACACAGCACCATCTAGCCCCAAAGTAAGCTACTCAAAGCTTGTGTTATGGGTACTAGATGACTGATATATTTAATACGTTATATACTTACATAGATAGATATTTTTTATTATATACATAGAACACACCCAGACCAACGGAACAAATTTCTGCAGATCGTACACAAATTTGTTCCGAGGCGGGAATCGAACCCGCAACCTCTAGCGTCGCAGGCGGACTCTCGCCCGCTGCGCCACAGAGGTCGTCAAATAATAATATGAAGGCCTTAGGAAAAGATTTTAAGGCGTAGGCGTTTTAAAACTCCTGGTACCCTGAGGTTATTTACATTACAGTTTTTACTGCACAAATAATGGTGGTGTAAAGCGCTACCATTATTTGTAAGTCCACTGGTAATTGATGGGTTCACTTCATCGTTATGAGCTGCAGGGAGTCCTAACACTGCGCTGTCGGTTGTGTTGGTGTGGTTAGTGTGGTTGTTATGAGCTGCAGGGAGTCCTAACACTGCGCTGTCGGTTGTGTTGGTGTGGTTAGTGTGGTTGTTATGAGCTGCAGGGAGTCCTAACACTGCGCTGTCGGTTGTGTTGGTGTGGTTAGTGTGGTTGTTATGAGCTGCAGGGAGTCCTAACACTGCGCTGTCGGTTGTGTTGGTGTGGTTAGTGTGGTTGTTATGAGCTGCAGGGAGTCCTAACACTGCGCTGTCGGTTGTGTTGGTGTGGTTAGTGTGGTTGTTATGAGCTGCAGGGAGTCCTAACACTGCGCTGTCGGTTGTGTTGGTGTGGTTAGTGTGGTTGGTTTACTCACCCTCCCGCAATGACTCCAGTCTGCATGGACCTCAGTCCGAACCTCTTCTCTATCGTCGTTATAACCACGTTCACGAATCCGTTCACCACCATTCCTGGAACAATAAATTGTTTTATAGTAAGGTTGTCAACTGAACGGAGAAAAACCCCGAATTTACTTAAAACCAGCGCAGTAGAGGCTTGCTTCTGTAGCCGCAGCTCGTGTTGTTAATCTAAGATAATTTTGTTTTTCTGACGATATTTACCTAATAACCTAATTACCTAAGGATTGTTCTCCGAAAATTCGGAGAACAATCCTTAGGTAATTAGGTTATTAGGTAATTAAAGCCTTAGGTAATTAACCATTTCATAATTTATAAAAAAACAAGTTACGGTTTTGTAATCAATTCAACAAAAAGTCAAACAGTTCTATTCAATAGAATCACAATTATGCCTAAACGTATTATAACTAAACGTATTATAACTAAGTGCATCAAGGTGCCAGTTTCACGCGACCAGGCTAAAAATATCCTGAAGCGTCGCCTCGGGATTCAATTCAGTTTAAATTTCATATCAAATCACCAGTTATATCAAACCGGTTATCGAATGGCGGAATCAGGAATAGGCTCGCAAAAATAACCGGATACGGCAATCGGTTATTAAAGTTGCACGTCCGGACCGGACAGCCGGACGGGCGGCGTCCGGAATAGACTGGCACACGTCGATTTCAATTATTTCTTTACTCACTGCTGAATTGAACGGGTGGTTAATTATTTTGCGAGTAAATCTAGTTTTCGTGAATGTACCAGCCGTTCTCGAGCCGAATGGTCTGTTGCGTGACGATGGTAAACGGCCCGACGGTATGACTCTGGTTCCTTGGGAGTTGGGGAGGCCCATGGTGTGGGATGCCACTTGTGTCGACACACTTGCGCCTTCCCATCTGCCGAGGACATCCGTTGGTGCTGGCGCGGCGGCAGATTCAGCTGAGGATCTCAAGAGGCGCAAATATGCAGGTCTCGACAGGGCTTACGTATTTGCTCCTCTTGGGGTTGAGACTCTAGGTCCGTGGGGTACCGAGGCCTACCGGGTCTTCAAAATTTTATCCAGGCGACTTATCGACGCGACGCGTGACCCGAGGGCTGGTGAGTATCTGGCTCAGCGTATCAGCATTGCCATTCAGCGTGGCAATGCAGCCAGTATCTTGGGTACGCTTCCGACTGGCACTGATTTGGATCAGTTGAGCTATCTATAGATCGTTTGCAACGGTCTGCAGATAGCTCAACTGTTTCATATGTATTTTGTATATTTTGTACATTTTGTAAATAATTGTAACTATTAGTTGTAATTTTCTTTGTCAATAAAGTATAGTTTTCAAGTGATATAAAAATAGTTTCAGCTGTTTTGCAAAAGCTATCTGTGAATTGGACGTCAGAGCTTATTAATTATCAATCTAGAGGTATCAGAGACATCGAGAAAAAGGCCTGGATCCATTACGCCGTCCTACGCATTGTCATCACAGTTCTTGATTGAATTTTGAGATCCAGACCGTATAGGATACGTGGTAGCAGGTTGAAGGCATACCCAAGTGGGTAACTAATAAGAATGATAACGATGTTGATAGCTGGTGCACCCTATGCAGGATGAAAATAAAGAACAATTTTCACAAGCACGACAGACAACGTGTTTCTGCTAACTGAATTTTGGTACGAAGAGTAGGTACAAAGCCAATAATAGGCGCTGGGTCTATATCTACAAGTTAAACGTTAATGATATACACAGACAGATTCTAATGACAATTGTATGACCAACATTATTATAATTATATCTATATAATTATATATATATATAATCATAATTTTGAATTGATCTGATCTTTATCAAAATTCACAGAGGTATAGAATAATAACCAGATAAAATAATTATATCAAATTGTTTTAAAATAACAACACAAAATTGCTTTTATTTCCTGTTGTCCATTCAAGTTTAATTTAGGGAATCTTGTTTTTTTTACACGATAGCAAACAAGCATACGGCCCACCTGATTGGAAGCGGTTACCGCAGCCTATGGACGTTTGTAACACCAGAGGTATCACACTCGTGTTGCTGACCCTTTAAATATTTTAACACGCCTTTTTTGAAGAACCCCATACTGTATTCTCCAGGAAAAACACCCGCAGGTCTTGTCATTCTTGTTATATAATACCTACTCATACAATCTTCAAAAATCATTGTATCGACGACGTACACACTACCTAACCCCAGAGCTCATTTGGTAATTAGCTCTGCCTTCTACACTGAAGGCTGTTGATTCGATTCACCATCAAGGACAAACTTCTGATCGCCCAGTGTACTTAACATTAGATGATTTTATATATATTTATTATATTATATTTTTTTATATATTATATATATTTTATATATTTAGGTAGGTTCTTTATTAGTGTAGGTTATAATTTTATTTTCTGTTAGTTTTAAGTAAGTACCTACTTGTGTTTGTGGGACGAAATAAATGTTTTCTTTCTTTCTTTCTTTGTTTCATTTTTTCTTTGTTCTGTATAACTTAATTTTTTTCATTAGGTTTGTATAAAAAGTACCTATACTTCTTGCTTTAGCATAGTATAGGTACGTGTAGGTAGGCTTTGATTTCGTTAGGGCTGTTCGGCAAAGCCCACTCTATCCCAAAAATAAAAAATAACAAGATTCAAATCAAAACCAAACCTAAACCTCGACTTCGATATCCCCCTAACCTACTTCCATTATAAAGATTCCATTAGGCGCTAACCAACACCGCTAACCGCTTAGACAATGAAGGAGGGTCCGGAGACTGAGCGGAGATGCCTCGTCACGTACAATACATCCCCTAAATATAGACTTAGGTTGGGGGTGCAATGGGAAAAGAGAACATAAGACTCTTTAGAACATTAGACTCTTTAGAACATATAAACCTTCCTCTTGAATCACTCTATCTATTAAAAAAACCGCATCGAAATCCGTTGCGTAGTTCTAAAGATAATAGGGATATAGGGACAGCGAAAGCGACTTTGTTTTATACTATGTAGTGATAGTGATATAAGAAAACTAATCCGGGCCATATTCGCTTTGGTTGGCCGCGTCGCCTTCTCGCTGGATCAGAATCTTTGCCTACAGCTCACCTGGCAGACAGCAGCCATGACCAGCCCAATTTCACTTCAGCTTGGCGGTATGTATAACTAGCTTTTGCCCGCGGCTTCGCTCGCGTTTAGAAGTATTATTATTAATTAGGCATAGTTTTTGCGGCTTTACTTTTGTTAAGCGTGTGCAAAAAATTGGAGGGTTGAATTTATCAAAATCCTATTGAAGCGGACGTCTTCATCATAGTAGCTCCAATCTTTAATTTCAGTTCAATTAGTCGAAAATCTAAGAAGATTTATACAAACTTTCATTCCTATTTTATCCCCTTAGGGGTGGAATTTATCAAAATCCTTTCTTAGGGGATGCCTAAGTCATAGTAGTTTTATGCATGCAAAGTCAGCCCGATCGTTTAAAAATTGACAAAATTTCATACAAACTTTCATCCCCTATTTCATCCCCTTGGGGGTGGAATCGATCAAAATCCTTTCTTAGCGGATGCCTACGTCATATCATCTACCTGCATGCAAAATTTCAGCCCGATCCGTCCAGTGGTTTGGGCTGTGCGTTGATAGATCACTATGTCAGTCAGTCAATCAGTCAGTCAGTCACCTTTGAGTTATATATATTTAGATTAAATAAATTGCTACATTATACTTAATACCTAAACAAAATACTATACCGACTCGCGAAGCCATTAAATCAAAATGAAGATCATTTTGATTCTTAGAATCCAAGTACCCAGTGTAGCGCGAGCCTAAACTGCCTTTCTCAATACCAGCAAAGGATCGAGCTGAACTTGATTAATAGAGCACACAGCATGACATGCAACTCCAAGATGCTGATGCCGCAGACACCGGTGGAAATGAGAAGAATGCTTAACACTGATTTGAGACGTGTTATGTGCAATGCGGAAGAGAGCTTTACTACATCTGCACCATGGCACCCACACCCTTCAAACCAAAATATTTTTATACGTTAATTATAAAAAGATAGTTACTCTTTGTCGCTGACTGTACTCATCTCATTGATTGGTCTCACGTGGTTATTATGTCCCCGAGCGTACATCACGCATCATATCATCGCATAAGAGGATCAGAGGATTACAAAATGTTCAAAAGGTGCACTCAGATATTGAATGATCTGCACAATAAAGGGATTATCTGTAGCTAGTTATATGAAGTTTGTGTACTATCTGCACATAACTTGAACACACTAAATGAACTTTATTATTTTGGATGACATTGTTTATCGAAAACTGTACCTATTTCAGGAATATCGAAATATCTAACACGAAGAAAAGGTGTTTTAGAAGTGTTCAACAACTTCCTATTCGTTTGTTTGTACCTGAACCTACTTAGTGTTTCCTACGGGAAATAAACATGGAAGATAGATAGATAGATAACTCTTTATTGATTATCACAACAAAATAAAGACAACATTTTGACTTAAAAACTAAAAATTATAATAATTCAATGGGCGGCCTTATCGCTAACAGCAATCTCTTCCAGGCAACCTTTAGGAAGATATTTCAACAAAATGATAAATAACTTGTAAGTAAAGCGCGATGAAAAAATTTGAAAATTTTCGCTAAAATTACCTAAATTGCACGTAAATATGTGAATTCCAGGGAAAGTTTTTTTTTATACAACCAGCTGATGGAACAAGCAGATGGCCCACCTGATGTTAAGTGGTAACCATCGCCTATAACAAAGCATTGCCTCGTAAGTCACGCACGATAGGAACGTGCCTTACGATGCCCTGCTTTGCGTCCATCAACTTGAGGCATACAGATGTTAAGCCTCATGTGCCTGTAATTACACCGGCGACCACACTCTTCAAACCGAAACACAGCGTTGCTGCTTGGCGGCAGAAAAAGGCGTGGTGGTAGTACTTCCCCGGACGAGCCTTTCACCAGCTCTACTACTCTAAAAAGTTGTTTGCAAGCTGTTATATAAGACCAAAGAAGGTAGCCGTAATCCTGAACATTTATTCCGACCAAAGGTTTATTAAATACCTTGCTCACAAAGAAATGTCGCAAGCCCGAGTAATGTGTCCCGGAATCCAAACTAATGTCGGGTGTTAGTGGGATCGCGGGATCCGGGCCAACCCGGGAATCTGAAACAATGAGCTTGTCCCGTGGCAAGACGACATGGGAAAACTGGGAAATAATGTCCCAAGGATTTGCGGGATTCTCTGTTCTGTTATAACTCTTGTTTTGAGAGAAATTGAAGTGAATTCGGTGCTATGCTGTTGCGATGGTTTGTAGATGCTCTACGGATTTCGTAGACGGTCTACGCGTCTAACTTACAATAGATTAGAGTTTGAGACATACCTGAATCTGATTCATAGTGGGACAATATTTTTGCTTTTCTAAGTGCAAGGCGTAAGTACAGTTTAAACCAATTTGCCTCATCAACGTACTAAGAATAATAAGACGCAGGTCCATAAGGCTGTGTTTGTTACTAAGAACAAGAGTATCTAAATTCCTTGGCTCTACTACTTACTCCCGGTTTCTGAGATCCCGATCAACACTAATCGGCTGTCAAGTATCTGCTATCTCCAGCTAATTTGAAGTAAAAGCTGAAATGGAAAGCGACTTGACTGCCGATTAGTGTAGATCGCGCTTTCAGAAACCGGGGGTAAGTCTCAAAACCCAGCTTTCGATTTTTGACATAGGTAATTATAATGTCAAAAATTAAAAGCTGGGTTTGAAACAAGAAAATTGAAAGTTTTGCGTATTTTACCCTTTTTTGACCAATTTTTTGTGACATAGACAAGCGTTTTAGCTTACGTTTTAAATGACGTAAAACCTAATTAAACCAAAAACGTACCTACATAAATATAAATTATGTAGTTAATGTTTTTTGTGTTCTTATTTATATTAAGTAGGTACAAGATTCTAAGCCTGGCTGCTCTGTGACTCAGACAGGTATATTACGACAAAAATAACATAAAAAAGCAATTAACACAACTCTTACCTAACATGGCAAGCGAGCATTACCTTCTCGCCTGAGCGAGCGCGCCTCACGGATTGACTGTAACCTGTGCTGCTATTCCGCAAACAACAACACATTAAGTTTCACTTAGTGAATCCGGGCCCACTCACGATGGCATTTCCACTCGCTAAAACACTCACGCTGGTGCTAGGTGCTTTAATGCGGTTTTTTTAATACAACTAGCTGATGGAACAAGCAGAGGGCCCACCTGATGTTTAGTGGTAACCATGCATCACCTATAACAAAGCGTTACATCGTAACCATGCACTGCCCTGCGTCTATCAACTTGAGGTATAGGTACAGTTATAGAAAGCCAAATTGATAACTCACGGCGGGTCCCGCGGTCACTTGGGTGAATTTCGTTGTCGGAATCGCACTGCTGCATGAAAGCTAGAGTGTGCTAAATGTGCGTTTAGAAGTTAACTCATACGAGCTAATGTGCTTAAGGTAAGTGAGTAAAGTACCTGTGTTTAAATGTATACTACAATCGACATAAGTCGACTTATTTAACGTACATATTTGTTTTGTTCATTTTGCTTTTCCTTTCATCCTTACGTAAAATAGTCATTTTATGACATTTTCTGCACAAACCTTTTCACAATTTTACTGTTTAGAGCCCTCATAGGTCAAAGATTTTCAAATGCGAGTGTATAATGCACGTCAAATGTATAATTAAATTACATAATTATCTGCTATGGGTTGTATTTTTAAGATCTTTTTACTATGTTACCTGAAATAAATGATGATTATTATTATTAATTAGATTCTTCTTCATGTCGAGTCACTCACTAGTTTTTTCAATATACGAGTGTTTTAACAACGAGACAGAGAATAAACATCTGTATTCATCACACAAATGTTCTCGGTGGAGATCGAACCCACGGCCCACAGCGAGAAGCCATATCTACTACTAACTGAGCTGTGAGAGTAAGCTATCAATGACGGTATAGGTATTAGCTGACACAGCCAGACGCGTGTGGATGACACTTTTAATACTGTGTTTGTGTCGCTCAAGGGATACACCGAGCGACGTCTGGAGAAAGACGACCTCAGTGGCGCAACGGGCGGGAGTGCGCCTGCGACGCAAGAGGTTCGATTCCCGCCTCGGAACAAATTTGTGTACGATCTGCATTTTTTTTTTTTTTTTTTTTATACAACTAGCTGATGGAACAAGCAGATGCCCCACCTGATGTTAAGTGGTAACCATCGCCTATAAACAAAACATTGCTCCGTAGGTCACGCACAAAAGGAACGTGCCCTACGATGCACTGCCCTGCGTCCATCAACTTGAGGCATACAGATGTTAGCCTCATGTGCCTGTAATTGCATAAATTTGTTCCGTTAATCTGGGTGTTTTATATGTATATAGGTACCTATAGGTACCTACGTCTGTTAGCAGTGATAATAGCATTGTTGTATGGAGATGGAGCCGGTGCAGGCTAGCCATTGCTGTATAGGTAGCCCTTGCATGCTACTCGTAGCTTAAATGTAAAAAACATGTTTTTTATGCTTGTTTTTATATTGTACTAGCTGGTACCCGCGACTTCGTCTGCATACTTTTAATCTCTTCGTCTCTTTTTTTCGCAATAAAAGGTAGCCTATGTTCTTTCTCAGGGTCTAAAGATTGTCTGTGCCAAATTTCATCAAAATCGGTTGAGAGGTTTAAGCGGGAAAGCGTAACAGACAGACAGACAGACAGACAGAGTTACTTTCGCATTTATAATATTAGTCGGGATAGAACGATAGATAATACTTATTGTAAAGATTTTGACCCATGACCCAAATTTATTCTCCGAGCAGGATTTGAACCTTAAGTTTCCTTAAGTGTAGTACACTATAGCACTAATAAAAAAATACTTGATTATTTTTTTTTCCATTGCAACAAACTTGAATAATTCTGTCAAGTTTGCAAGGTTGCGAAGCGAGTTTGACAGTTGTAAGCGTCTTTATTTATACGCAATTTATTTTATAGGAAAAGTAATCGTTGCTTAGGTTTTCGGAACATACCTACTTCTCCAAAGTAGCATCATAAAGATTGAAGCTGATTGACTTTATTTGGAGGCTTTGTCCTCATAGAGGAAGCCAATATTTTGCCGTCGAAACAAAATGTCATCTCTCTCTTATCTGCAAAATGTACAAACAAAAAAGTTCTAAGTGCCTGTTTATTTAATAATAATGTGAAAAAAACTTCAGTTTCAGTTCAAGTTTTCGACTGAACGTTTGCTTCTAATTTTAAACGACACAAACTTTATTAATTTTTCTTTTACCTAAATATTGGCAAAGATTTTATGAATGTATGATGCAATGTTTTTTCACATGGCAATTGAATATTTTTTAAAATTCCACGCGTTACTGTGTATGTATCTATGCCGCTCTTGCGCATGAGTTCGGAAGGGACCGAAACGATATGTGATAGCGCTGGCTCTCAGTAGATTTTCCCAATTACGTTTCCAGAACACAAGAGATGGACGACAGGATAGGAAAAGAAAGGACTCACCGTTTTCACTCGATTGGTTTTTACGCTTTCACCTCGCATAGCAAATTTTTCTCCAAGAATGGCGATTGACAACTTGTCCGGGATGTCAGTTACAAGTGACAGTGACAGTTGCATATAGGTGAAGCTGGCGCGTGACGTCGCACGCGCATTCCAGGTACGAAGAGCGGTGAGAATAGGCATAAGGAAAGAGAGGTAACATATAAGGATACACATTGAAGGAAAGGGATAGGAATACATCTTGTGTTCTGGCCTAACCATTCCCCCGGGTTTGACAGGATGAAATCCTTCGAAACAAATTACCTAGGTACCTACTTAGCCTACTTACCTAATATTAAGTATTCGTTTATTTTAAGCAACTACATAAATATAGATTTAATTTTATTTAGCAAGTATTTATTTAGACAAGAATTTTATTATTACATATTTTAAACTACGTATCTATTTAATATTAATTTAGTATTAATTCGATAATAATTATGTGGACTGTATAATTTAAAGATAGTTATTTATTGGCTAGGCAATGGAAAAACCTTCACCAAAGGTCGCTTGAACACCCCAGATTTGGTACGTACGTCTACGGTACGCACAATGTTATCTTTCCCGGGATATGTACGTTCAATGACCCCAAGAGGCCAGTCGAGACAAGCACTGTTATCGGATTTTAACAATACGACAGTACCTTCGCGAATGGGCTCCCTATGGGTCAGCCATTTACTACGGACTTGCAAGGTATTTAGGTATTCTACCTTCCACCTTTTCCAGAATGACTGTACCAAATTATCTACTACACGTTTGCGTTGGAGAAGAGTGCCATTAGCTTTAGATAAATCTTCAGAAGGAAGTGATTTCAGTGGTGTCATAACGAGAAAATGCGCGGGAGTCAGGGCAAGTGGCTCGGACGGGTCACTGCTCAACACAGAAAGAGGCCGCGAATTTAACAGCGCCTCAATTTGAGACAGAACCGTAGTCATTTCCTCGAATGTCAACAACTGGTTTCCTACTATCTTTTTTAGATGAGTCTTAACACTCTTGACATTACTCTCGGAGATCCCATTGAAATGCGGACTCAGAGGAGGGTAAAATTTCATTTCTATTTGGTTGTCGCGTGTTACGTTAGCAAATTTATCTATATATTCCTCGGATTCCAGTAGCTGATACATAGCATCAAGATACGACTTCGCTCCAATAAAGTTTGTGCCGTTGTCCGAATAAAGAACTGCTACGGGACCACGCCGCGATATAAACCTTTTTAGTGCATTTAAAAACGCTTCCGTGCTTAGGTCGGACGCTAATTCCAGATGGACGGCCTTAGTAACGAGACAAACAAATAAACATAAGTATGACTTTATACTATGTACCCCACGGCGACGATACGGGATTATGTGCAGAGGACCTGCGTAATCCATGCCAGTATGACAAAATGCTTTTGCCTCTTGCACCCTGCAAGCCGGTAAGTCGGCCATGAACGGCGCCGAGTTCCGAGGATTGACCTTGAAACATATGTTACATTGCTGTACACGTTTGCGTACTATATTGCGTGCCGACAATATCCAGAATCGTTGTCTTAGCAACGACATTAATAGTTGCGGGCCGGTATGTAGGTATTTTTGGTGATAGTAATCAATTATTAAATTTACTATATGATCTTTACGAGGGAGTAACAATGGATGACGACTGTCGTAATTTAAGTCAGAGTGAACTAATCGACCACCTACTCTAAACACACCGTTCTTTATGAAAGCATTAAGCTTTAAAAAAGAAGGAGGCAACTTTATTCCTGTCTCGGCATTCCTGAACTCATTGTCAAAATGCAATCTCTGCAAATCCTTTATAACGTACTCTTCGGCTACATCAAGATGAGATATCTGAAACTTCCGTGGCAATTTTTTGGCAAACCTTAAAACGTAGATTACTATTCGAATTAATTTAGCCCATGATGACATTTTAGAAGCGAGCTCATAAAACACGAGCGACGTCGGAGGAGTCGCAGCTGTACTGACCAAGACATTTACCTTTATTTCCGGTATTTCGTCGACTACAGCTGTGGGCTCGAAGCGATGCACTGGCCATTCCGAGACAGGGAGACGAACAAACGAAGGCCCGTTGAACCAGAGCGGATGCTCGAGTAACTGAGCGGGGGTAAGACCTCTAGAGAGGCAATCAGCGGGATTCTCCTTTCCAGGAATGTGATGAAAATGTCTAGAATCTAGTTCATTATGAATTTTGGAGATTCTATTAGCGACAAAAGTTTGCCATCGAGTTGGACAGGAATGAATCCAAGCTAGAGCTACTGTACTATCAGTAAAGGCATAAACATTTGTTATTTGACAGCGACCAGAATAAGCGTCAATGACTAGACGCATCAGCCGTGAGAGTATCACATTAGCGCACAACTCCATCCTAGCAAGTGTAATCACTGTTTTGGATGGGGCCACTCTGGACTTAGCACAAACCAAGTTCGTCACGGCGCGATCTTCAGCTGGAAAATATACGTGTAAATATACCACTCCGCCATAAGCGCGTTCCGAAGCGTCTGCGAAGCCTAGTATAGAGACAATGCATTCGTCATTCACGCCTATATGACGAGGCAACTTAATATTTTGAAACAAAGGCAATCCTGATTCAATCGATTGCCACAAAGTCACGATATTTGGAGGGGGAATATCATCCCATCCTATATTATTTTCCCATAGAGACTTAATTATCAGTTTTGACAGAAGCGTTACCGGGGCCACGAAGCCCATCAAATCCCACAATCGGGCAATTGTTGAAAGGATATTCCGTTTGGTGCACTCGCGAGTTTCGACATTGACACTGAACGTGAAGACATCATCAGCTGGTATCCAAACAAGCCCAAGTATTTTTAGGTAGCTGTCGGGACTGAATTCGACTGCTTCGGTCACTCGATGAGAAGCGGGAATGCCTGCCATAACTTCGGGCGAATTACTAGAAAATTTCACTAGCTCAAACCCTCCAGATGCGAACATTTCGATCAGCTGATTCGACACGTCAATACCTTTAGCCACAGATGAAAAACTCGTAGCCAAATCGTCAGTAAAAATATCCCTTTCAGCTACCGAGGCAGCAATAGGAAAACGTTCCCGTTCATCGGAAGCAAGTTGACGCACCGTACGTATAGCTAGGTACGTACTACAACACAAGCCGAATGCCACACGAGACATCTCGAAAACTGTAATAGGATCATTACTGTCAAACCTATATAGCAATCTTAAGTACTTCTGGCTATCTTCATCCATTAGGACACGTAAGTACATATGGCGAATATCTGCACATACTGCTACTGGCAACAATCTAAATTTTAATATTATTTGAAACAAATCATTTTGTAAGTTTGGACCGGTATGCAATAAATCATTTAACGATTTTCCGGTAGAAGTTTTATTACTTGCATTCAACACTACTCGAAATTTTGTTGTGCTTTTGTCTTGCCGGACCACTGCATGATGTGGTATTACGTACTGATCATTCGTATTACCTACTTCAAGAACAGTACCTACGGAGTGCATGTAGTTTCGCTGTAGGTAATCTTTGAAAACGCTGTCATACTCCTTTTTAATAGCGGGATTAGATAACAACCTACGTTCCAGCGATAAATACCTACGTTCGGCGGTACGCATTGAGTCGCCCAGAGAGGCAGAATCACCTCGGAAAGGCAACGTAACAACATAACGCCCGTTCGATTCCCGACGTGTAGTGTCGCGGTAATAGTTTTCGCAAGCTTGTTCGTCTATTGTTAGGCAATTGGATAAATTAGGTACCTCTTCCAACTCGAAAAATCGATTCATGCACTTTTCCAAACCTTCTTCAACAGTACAATATGAACGTACCATATTGCACGAGGGGGCAATGACCGGGGCTTTTCCTATTATTATGTAGCCTAACAAGGTCTCGATCGCGACAGGTTCACCGGCTGCTCGCGATATTGAATTCGGACCTAGAATTCTAGCAAACAAATCTGTCCCCAATATGAGGTCAATATTAGCGGGGGAGTAATAATTACTATCCGCCAAAGGAATATTATTTAAATATTCTAGACGTGCAGCGTCTATCTTCGCAGTAGGCAATTCGCTCGTGATACGATTTACGACCAATGGCTGAATAGTGAACCTGACTGAGTCATCGAAGCGAGACTGCACGGTTAGGCAAGTTATCCCGACGATAGGATTAGTGACATCACCTACGCCGGACACGTATTTATTCTGTGGTTCATGTAATTTTAGTTTTAAACGTTCACAACATTCTGCCGTTATTAAATCCTTTTGCGACCCGCTATCAACCAGAGCTCGCAAAACAATAACGTTACCGTCAGCATCCATCACATTGCATTGAGCGGTGCCGAGCAAGACAGAGGACTCAGGAATCGAACCTGCGACACTATGTCCGGACGCGGCGCATTCGCCGAGCGCGCATAACGACACGGCCGCTGGCGACGCTGACAAGGCTGCACTCGCAGGGGCGGACTCAGGACCGCGCGTTACCACGGCTGTTGTCGAGCTACCTGATTCAATATTACCCGTGACTGACCTTTTACTATTTGGAAAATGCAGTAAGCTATGGTGACTGCGACTGCATTCGCTACAGCGCACTGAATCGGTGCAATTTGCAATGACGTGTGAGCTATCTAAACAATTCACGCAAATACGTTTACCTTTCACTAATTTATATCGATCATTAGGGATCATTGACAAGAATTTCGTGCACTGGGGCAATTGAGTATGGTCACTCTTCCCGCAACACGAACATGTATCCTGCACATTTACAAATGTTTTTACATTACTGTTGGAAGTACGCGCTCCCAATCCTACCGACGACGAAGTATTATTATTTTTACGTGCCTGATTACTACCCGCTGCTTTCGTATTAGAGCTAGTACTAGCGTTATTATGTGCGCGTTGTAAAATGTGTGATTGATTTCGTACAAAGTTAATGAACTCGTAACAACTCGTACTATTGGAAGTCTCATTGATTTTTAATTCAAATGATTTAACTGTTTCCAAACCCACTTTTTTACATGCAATATGCACAAACACAAAGTCTTCTAAACTGTCTAACTCTAATTGTTTTAGCGCTGAATATAACGATGAAAAATTGTCAATGAAATCCTCTAACTGCGAGGGAACCTTTTCATTAGCAGTAGGCAAGTTCATCAACTTATCCAAATATGTAGCGGCTAGGACACGTTTGTCATTATACTTGTTTACTAAAGCTTTCCAAATGACTGGGTAATTTTCTGCTGTGGGCAAGATACCTTTGCAAATATTTAAGGCCTTACCCTTCAACCTACCTACTAGATATTGGATTCTTTCTCCGTCAGTAAGATTGGGGTGGTTGTGGACAGCCGACTTGAAAGTCTCGTAGAAAATAGGCCATGATTCATTTTCACCATCAAATGTAGATAATTCCAGCCGCGGTAGCTTTATTGGTGAAGGCTTTCCGCATTTGACTAAAGAACTACTTTCGTGATTCGAATTTTCAATTTGCAACGTTAGCTGATGTGATTTATATTTAATCTTGGCGTAAAGTTGGTCGAAGGCAATTAATGAGCTATACGTAGGTACTGGACCTTCCGCCTGGGACAATTGAAATTCATTTCTTTCCTCTATAGCGGCAATGAAATCCTTACGTAAAGTATCGACGGTAAAACAATCGGCTAAAAAGTTTTCAATTAACAACGGATCATTTCCTATCTTACACATGCAATCGTACATGCCCTGCAATCGTCCAAACAAAGCTGCTAATTTATTCTGCAATTTTTGCAATTCACGATGCTCGTTTGACTTAGTACTGGTAGACTCCATTATTTCAGTAATAAAGATGGCGATTGCCCTTCTCTAATAATCTCAAAAAATCACCGATAATCCGGCTCGAAGGACCAAATGATAGCGCTGGCTCTCAGTAGATTTTCCCAATTACGTTTCCAGAACACAAGAGATGGACGACAGGATAGGAAAAGAAAGGACTCACCGTTTTCACTCGATTGGTTTTTACGCTTTCACCTCGCATAGCAAATTTTTCTCCAAGAATGGCGATTGACAACTTGTCCGGGATGTCAGTTACAAGTGACAGTGACAGTTGCATATAGGTGAAGCTGGCGCGTGACGTCGCACGCGCATTCCAGGTACGAAGAGCGGTGAGAATAGGCATAAGGAAAGAGAGGTAACATATAAGGATACACATTGAAGGAAAGGGATAGGAATACATCTTGTGTTCTGGCCTAACCAATATGCGTCCAAGGTCATCGGCTCCTACATGCGCCTTAAAAAAAAACGCCCAGTACGCCCCTAGCCTATTTTTACGGCTCGTTGAGCGCGTTTACTACGAGTGGCGAATACCCTGCCTGACAGAATAAATAATAGTACTTACCTGTTTATGAAGTTACAAACCTACCACTACCAACTTTATCAGTATAGAGTGAATAAACAAAAACATTTTTGGATGAACGGTAGCAACCGAAATCTTTCGTATACATTTTTGAATAGATAAACTCATTTGCGCACGACCGGTTTTGAACCTACGTCCTTAGGATCAGAAGGACCCACACCACTAGACCACCAGCGCTCTCTATAATAGGCACAGGTAATATATAATAAACATTATAGCAATACGTAGACAGAGGTACTCAATTACTGCTTCAGTGAAGCATCAGTTGAGTTGATATTCGTTCATTAGCTATGTTCACGTTTGACTGGTGATTGAGTGTTGCTGTGAGTTAGGAAGGGGCCGAACTTACGGCAATTCTAACTATCTAATTACCTGTGATAACTGTTTGTTGCTATTGTAATAAAATAATAAAACTAAGATATTGCTTACTATTTTTGACTCAAGATAATAATTGAGAACATTCCGCACTGCAGTTTTCAGTCCCGAACTAATTAAGTAAAACTTGTATTAGCGTGAATCAGATACTTAGTTATAAGATTAATAATAACATATTTATTTTTGTAAATACATACTTTTAAAGTAAACCCACATTCGTTCGTACAAATGTTTGTTCTCGGAAAATAAATATAGATACGATTTTTTATGCGGACTACGATGTATTACGCTTAATACCTAGGAGATACCTACTAGGATGACCTACTCGCCTCTGGCTTAAAGACATCCAAATTATCGGAATTGGAAAATCTGACGCTGGTAAGGAATTCCACTCTTTAGCTGTTATGCAATTTATATCTTCGCCAATAAATAAATACGAGGTATCTATAGCGTGTAACGGAAGGGGGTATCAACCCTGAAGGAGGTGAATGTGCTCATGAAACTCAACAACTGTCCCCAACTCAAACTGTCGCACAACGGTAGGTAGGTCCTTTATTAGTGTAGGTTATAATTTTATTTTTCTGTTAGTTTTAAGTAAGTACTTACTTGTACCTACCTATTGTGGGACGAAATAAATATATTTTCTTTCTTTCTTCTTTCTTCAAAGAACATAGGTCGAAATATGAAAAAAAAATTTGGCCCTCCCATAGTAAATCAATCAGCTGGTAGTCAGTTTTGTAAGGGAGGGCCAAATTTTTTTTTCATATTTCGACCTATGTTCTTTGGGGAAAGTTGTTGAGTTTCATGAGCACATTCACCTCCTTCAGGGTTGATACCCCCCTTCCGTTACACGCTGTATATCCTTTAGATATAGATGGATAGTTTTATTTTTCCAAAACACGTAATGACAGAAAGTTTTCTTCGCATACTGTAGCATGTTAATCAGAAAGCCTAACTTCCAAATTGTATAAATCAAATGCCTTAAATGTGAAATTACCAAACACTTAAAGATAAAATCGTGCAAAGTTGTCTTTAGATTTGAGAGAAACAGCTTGAGCTGAAGTTCGTGGGTAAGTTTGGTAAGCGATGCAAGTTGCAAGTTACCGGCACTAGCTTACACCTGTCACAGATGAATAGTTCCACTTAGATGCAACTTAGTCGGACGTGTGTATTACAGTAGTGTTCTAGAACTTTACTAGTTGTTACGTCAGCTGAAATTTATCGATCGATATTCTCCGTTTTTTCGTTTATTAAAGGATTGCGGTTTTTTTCAAAAAGCGCTGAATCAATTTCTATAAAATTTAAGAGATCACTGATAACATCAAAATCAGTTCAAAGTTGGTGGAATAATCGCGTAGAAAACATTAAAAAAACATGGGAACATAGTAGAATTGAAAACTTCATTTTTTTGGCCTGAACATCAACCAACTTAATTTTCATAAAATTTGTCAAGACGAGTCGTCGTAAGTGTGTCCATTTATGCACTACTCGTACATAATAAGCTCCGCCGTAATTTTCTGGTATACAAGAAGTAAACAGAAAAACTCCTTGTGAAAGCCGCGCAAAGTTGTGAATAAGTGCGCAAGTTAAATGAGCCAGCACACCTGGGTACCGACCGCCAGCTCGTAAAACTTTCTTGAAACGTCAATTTCGTACCGCGAGCTACCAAATATTACACGTCATTCATTCAACCAGTTATAGGAATAGCTGACTTTTTTTTTCGTACTAGGTGACGTTTCGTTGGCTTCATGTAACCCGTCAAATGCTTCAAGTTTAGATCGCCTATCGGCGGTGGCAGTTGGATAAAAATTAGGCGTGTATATTAGGATGCAGTTCAAGTTATGCGTCGAAAACTAATCTCAACTGCTTTATCCAATATTATTCGTTATAAAAATACACAAGGATGGAAAACAATGTTTCTTAGTTGTTTTGGTAGTCTTACTAAACCTTTTATATCACTCATCTTGCAGTTTCAAACGAATACTCTGTAAAATATGTTTATTTTTGAATCCTTTATGGGTATGTAGTAATATCTAATATCTAGTATTATCATAATGCTAATAAACTTTGTATTTCTAAAGAATTCTGTAATAATTTTAAGTACACATTACATCCATTCGTAATTTATGGAAACAAGTCGTTTGATATCGATAGGTACATAGTCCCGCCTGCAGCCGTATAACACCGTCTAGGGGTTAAGTGTAAAGTTATTTTGAATTTGGAACACATCCGTTTACACGTTACATGCATGGTGTGTATGTGTGCGTTCTTGAAAAAGCTGACCAGGTTTTTTGACATTTATTTGTACCACGTGGTGTTTTTTGTGACCAGTGTGGCAATGCTTGCCCGTAGCTGGACACTTTTTAGCAGATGTGGAAAGAGGAACTTTTTTCGCAACTGTTTTGTGGTTTACACCGTTTGATTTTCATTTTTAGTTCATATAAGTGCAGTGTACTCATAAAAAGGTTAGTTTTAATGGCGAGAATTAAATACCCTTTACTATAATAATAGATAGTTAACTTAAAAAAATAAAATCCGTTATTGGTTTTCAGCTACATTCATTATGTTACTTATATAATACAAAGAGTTGTGGATTTTATTCAATAAATAAAATAAAATAACTTTATGTACAACACTCATGATTATGAATAAATTCATATTGTTCATTGAGTGAGCGAAGCGAATGAAAATATTACAATCAACTTGGGCGATTTGGCATTTTATGTATTTATGTATGTATGTATGTACGTTAGGGTGCTTCTTATTTTTCGACTTTTGAAAAATTACTGCGTCAGCCCACCATTCGCTTCTATCACCTAAAAAACGAACCTAGTTTTTAATTTTTTTTTTGTTAGGTTTTTAGGGGTCGTACCTCGTGTCAAAGTTCGAAAAAAATATGATAATTATTACTTGCAGCTCAATGTACATAAAACAGTATATTCATCATTTACACATGATGAAACATACTAATGCAACTCGTTGTCACATTATTCCGTAAAAGTACACTCGTACCCCACCCCTCTCCTCTTCCCGCACGCATCAGTCACACCTTGAGAAAAGCAGCAAACTAAGCACTAGTTATATTTTTGGAACGTACGCGTCGCGTCACGAATTTTCAGTTCGGGGTGAACTACTAGTAATAACATTTTAAATGCTCGCCATTTGTCCCATAAAAGTGTCAAATCTAGCGCTCAATGTAGTATAATTGGAACCCTGTCAATTGACATACTTGACTGGCAGTAATGACGTTAACCCGGCGAAGATTCGTACCAAAAAGAGCATATTGGGAATGAGGTTGGTCATTATGACCATAATGAATTTTCGCAATAACTTCTAATTTATTTAGCATGTTTTTTAACTGAATCTTTGTAACGGTGGTGTAATTCCTAAAAAAAGGTATGATTGTGCCGTTATTTAACCGATACCTATACAATTACGGTATAGAAAAAAAAATGATGGAGCTGGCCCATAGCAGACTGAAATGATATAAGATAATGGGAACATTTATTGTTTTGAATTGCCAGCTGATAACCTAAAATCTTTTGGTGTTATAACACTAAAAGGTTTTAGCTTATCAGCTGGCAATTAAAAACAATAAAAAGTTGTTCGGTATACCAAACAACTTTCATAGCTAACACATACCGTACTAATTGTTTCATTAGTTCTTCTGGTAATGTAAGTTTTCTTCCCAATTTCACCTAGGCCATGTTGTCCTACTTCGTAGTAGGACATGCATGTTAGCATGTTTATGATTATTTAAGATAAAAATAAAGTTTATTTAAGTTACGTTCTAAAGTTAATAAAATTATAATTGTTGATTAATACTAACTTCAAAGGACTGAACCAATAAAGACTTGTTTGACTCATAAATTTCGTATTTATTTGCAAAAAGGCTTATGGTGTGCCATATTACCCGAAGTTACTCTATCTAGTTTTTAAAGTCGAATTCAGATGTTATTATTTATTTGTTTTTATTCCTTATACGATAAAGGTGTCGTTATTCTTCTACACTTTAGTCAGTTCAGTTATCGAGGTGAGAGGTAGGTTCTTAATAAAATGTGATTAGGTATTATTGTAAGTGTAAATAACTTTATATAGGATAGATATTTAGCGCCTCGTGGTTTCACCCGCGCAGATTTTAATCCCGGTATTCCCACGGGATAAAAAGTAGCCTATGTGATACTCCAGACTATAATATATTATATCTCTGTGTCAAGTTTCATCCAGATCCGTTCAGCCGTTCCGGCGTGAAAGAGTAACAATATACATCCATACTTAAAAACTTTCGCGTTCGGTATACCGAATAGTAGTAGAATATTGATTGCTTGGCGAGTTTTATTCCTTCCTAAGCGCTTACGCAGGCGGCAGCTAGTGCGTAATAAGAAAGGAGCAAAATCATGTTTTGGATTCCTATCCTACAAATACAATGCCCCTTTCCCAATCCTTAACGAATTCAGCTGAAACGTAATTTATGACCCGGAAAAACACATAGGTTACTTTTTATTTCAATAGATATCACGCGAATGCTTGTATAAAAATAAATAAGCATACTTATCCTTCAGAGGGTAGTAAGGACCCTTATAAATCTTCGTCAGGTTGAATGATGCATTCAAAATCTCTCCCAGCAATAAATAGTTTGTACCATTTTGTAATAATTTATATACAATTTTCAGCCACAAAATGACTTAAAAATGTTAAGTTATGCATCTTTGTAGTTTAAATTTACCAAATAAAGTAAAAATTATGATTTTCATAGACTAAAGGATTGAACCAAAGGATTTTTACTAATATCCAAAAATCGCAAGTTACCGAAAATATTTGAAAATTTATGTCACTTAGTTTCTGAACGTCCCGAGACCTTGAAAAACATTTAGCTCACTTTGTCAGCTTTATAAATGGTGGCGGTACCAATTCTTAAGCAAAAATGTTTTGTTGAGGTTATGTTCAAAAAAGTTATTTGACATTTCACAAAGGCAACCAAAAGCAAATTGGTCTTTATTCATTTCTAACTCAAGGACCACTTTGGATTGGGGTACGAAAGTGAAAGCTGAAAGCAGATGGCGCTATGTTACATCGTACCTGGATCTGTCATAATGCATCTTTGTTTATGTTTGTTTACAATTATTATAATTGCTAGATCCCCAAAATATATTCAACGTGGAGTGTATTTCAATTAAATGATAAGCTACGGATAAGAAAAGCATCTACCACTGGTAAAAAAGGTGCTCTGATAGAAAGGTAAATATCTAAACACGTCATATCAATATTAGTCAGAAGCTAAGGTTCACCACAATAAATTTTTCAACAACTATTTTGTCGTTATAGGCTGGATTCCTACGTCAGGAACATTCTTATTGGAGTAGAAGACGAGTTGGACGATCAGATTCCGGGGTTTCCTGGCTTGGATAGCTTCAGAGATGTTAATAAGAGCACAAATCTGCTGGCGTTTTTAAAACATCACATTCAAGAGTTTGCAGCAATATAAGAGATAAAATTCTCAATGAATACTTGCGCTGCTTGCATAGATAATTAGATATTTTCGTTCTTCTAATAAGGTAGTTTAATTATGACAATAAATAAACTTAAAAACATTGTGTTGTAGTGTTTAAGTAGTATCAAATTATCGTTGAAGTAGAATCAGTTAATTAAGCGTTTTATTTTAAAACCAATTCATGCTCATACTATTTGCGCCCCGCGGTTTCACCCGCTCAGATTTAAATCCCGTTATTCCCACGGGATAAAAAGTAGCCTATGTGCTATTCCAGACTATAATCTATCTCTCTGCTAAGTTTCATTCAGATCCGTTCAGCTGTTCCGGCATGAAAGAGTAACAAACATCCATCCATCCATACGTACAAACTTTCTCGTTTATAATATTAGTAGGATTATGCTTCGACAATGCTTCTCTTATTATCGAGCTTCTGAAGTCTAAAAATCAGAGCGATTTTTTTTCAGTACCTAGGTGTAGCTTGGTTTCTTTTACTTAAATTGATTCATATTAAAATGCTGAAATCATAATAGGTGTTGCTTCAGTTGAAGAAAGGGACTACTACATTTTATAGTGCCCATTAGGTTGTAAAGAGCACCGGTGGTCTAGTGAGAGTGACCCGCCTTCCGATAGTAAGGTCGCAGGTTCGAATCCGGTCGTGCACCAATGGATTTTTCTATCGAAAAATTTATGTGCGCAATGCCAGCGCTCCTAAACAGTGAAGACATCCTCAAAGAATCTTGAGTTATGTAGTACTTGGTACTGAGAGATATGAAGGGATATAATAATAACGATAATAATGCTGTACAATCCACACAGCACCATCTAGCCCCAAAGTAAGCTATTCAAAGCTTGTGTTATGGGTACGTACTAGATAACTGATATATTTAATTTATTATATACTTGGATAGATATTTTTTTATTATACATAGAACACACCCAGACCAACGGAACAAATTTCTGCAGTACGTACACAAATTTGTTCCAAAGCGGGAATCGAACCAGCAACCTCTTGCGTCGCAGACGGACTCTCGTTTGCTGCCTATCTGCTGGATATCTACCATGCCTGGGGATCAAAGTCGTAGAGCTGTTTCAGTTTAATTAGGCTAGTTTATTTTAAGCAGACAATACAATAAGTAAAAACTGTGGCCACTTTTTTATAATTTACCTACCACAGAGAGGTCCACAAACATTTAATATCTTTCTGAAGCATAAAAACATATATCGCTACAAGAAAGGCCAATTCATCTATATTCATCCGACTTTCCTCCAATTATTTATATAGAAAGTGCGTCTGTAGCTTTGTCTGTTTGTATGTTAAACTTTCACGGCTAAGCCGATTGGATGAATTTGATGATATTATATTAAATCCCGAAGGTGGATACTTTATTTCATGATTTGATACGTACCTACGAGTACATGTTAAAAACCATTAATACAAAAAGCTGATACCTTCACATATTTCTATTGTTTTTCTTTATAAACTAGTAGGTCGCCCCGAACTGAGATTTCGTGACGCGACGCGATCGCTCCGAAAATATAAGTAAGTGGCAGTCAGAGGCGAGTCCAAACATTGTGTTTGGACTTGTATCTGGCTGTAACTACCTATTAACTAAGAACCAAGTTTCAACTGAATCGGCCTATTTATTAAAGAGAGTTCCGTTGACCTTGACTCTATCATCAGAACAGGTCGCTATCACCAGGTAATGAGAACCAAGTACCTTCTTTATTTATTTCAAGAAAAAAATAATTGAAAACCCAAAGGAACTATCTGACCAGTAGAAAAACCTTGATGCCAACGAAACTCTTGGAAATGGTAGCTCTTGGGGCGTTGGTTGGTAGTTGTAGTAGGTAATTTAACTTTTTTCATTTATCTCAAAAAGCGAGCAAGCTAGAAAAAAAATTAAAATGGTTTTGAAATATCCAAATCAACCTCTTTCATATGACATGTCATTTTATATTTTGCATAACTTTTATATTTTTAGCCCCCTTAAAAACCCCGATATTTTAATAACCCCTCATACGATTTTACCAGGGAATTTCTCAAGTTCAAGCTATCGACTTACCAAATTTAATGCAGATCGGATAAATAAACGGGTTTCAAGTTATCGTCGGACAAACACACATACATACATAAAACGCCAAATCGCACCAGTAGAAAAAAAAAAAACTTGAAACAGCTTCACGACTTTGATCCCCAGGCACGGTAGATATCCCTTCAGATCTCCCAGTACCAAGTAGGTACTAATTCAAGATTCTTTGAGGATGTCTAAGGGGGGTAGTCAGAGGTACGTCCAAACATTACATTTGGCACATACCCACATTTTGCAGTAGTTAGTATTCCATACGTGACAGGTTGCAAGCCCATCGCCGCTGTTAGAATACTAACTGGTTTCCTCACGATGTTTTCCTTCACCGTTTAAGAGCACTGGCATTGCGCACATAAATTTATCGATAGAAAAATCCATTGGTGCACGACCGGATTCGAACCTGCGACCTTACAGTCGGAAGGCGGGGTCACTCCCACTAGACCACCGGTGCTCTTCGCCCAAGTTGATTGTAAGATTTTCGTTCGCTTCGCTCACTCAATCAATAATTGAGTTATTATTACCATATTTGATCAAGACTTATTTAAAGGAGAGAAGGTACCTACTTTGTTCTCTTATTATGGTGACAGTGAATGTCTGATATCGGATCCAAGGTCTGTTTAATGGAACTCTTCCATAAATTATCCGATAGTTTAAACTTGCATAAATAATAATAAATAAATAATAAATAATGCTGGACAATCCACACAGCACTATCTAGCCCCAAAGTAAGCTATTCAAAGCTTGTGTTATGGGTACTAAATAACTGATATATTTAGTACATTATATACTTACATAGATAGATATTTTTTATTATACATAGAAAACACCCAGACCATCGGAAAAAAATTCTGCAGATCGTACACAAATTTGTTCCACGGCGGCAATCGAACCCGCAACATCTTGCGTCGCAGGCAGGCTCTCGCCCGCTGCGCCACAGAGGTCGTAATACCTATTACTAATATTCAAAAGTGACATGTCATATGAAAGGGGTTGATTTTATAGAAGGCGGTAGTCAGAAGCAAGTCTAAATATAATGTTTAGATTTGCCTCTGACAACCACCAACTTTATTTTCAAAGCCTTCGTATCGCATTACGAAATCTCATGCAGTTCGTGGCTAACCCCTAGTATTTATTTAGTGAATCCAAAATAGTGACAGCATGATGTTTCGACGATGGAGCCTAGTAATGTTGAACGAAATAAATTGGCCTATTGAACTGAAACCTAGTTAGCGTATCGTTATGTTTGGGGTAGTCGGAGCAGAGCACCCCTAAAAAAAGTAAACGGCAAAATACTAGAAAGTAAGAAAGAAACATTACGTAACTACGTGAATTATTTATTAGGTACTAGTTGGCACGCCGTGGTTACACCCGCGCAGATTGAAATCCCAGTAATCCCACGGGATAAAAAGTAGCCTATGTGCTATTCCAGACTATAATCTACCTCTCTGCCAAGTTTCACCCAGATCAGTTCAGCCGTTCCGGCGTGAAAGAGCAACAAACATCCATCCATCCAGTTATTAGTAGGATTGATACAGAACTGTGCAGAACTCAGTGGCTGTCAGTGGTGTTTAAGTCAGCAAGTTGAAGTGATCAAATAGATTAACGAATAAATTTAATAATTACAGAACCTAAACAGTTTATTTCGTTTTAAGTATTAGTAAATTATTAGGAGCAGATAAAGTCGGGGGTAGCAACTAGTCCAATTACAATTATTCAGTTGACAGCTAATGGCGGCTTTACATTATGGCTAGTTTAGTAGAACTAAAGAGGATTGCGTTTTGATTAGTGTTTGCACTTGCAAGCCAATACATGACACACACACACGCGCAACTTTTACTTATACATTTTACTCGAAATGGTATATTGTTATACCTATTACACACACGCGTAAGAAATATAACGATTTCATAGAAGCAATTAAAATGGAAGTTCCTGAAGATTCTACTGCAGCTAAAGCGACCTCTGTGGCGCAGCGGGCGAGAGCCTGCCTGCGACGCAAGAGGTTGCGGGTTCGATTCCCGCCTTGGAACAAATTTGTGTACGATCTGCAGAAATTTGTTCCGATGGTCTGGGTGTTTTCTATGTATAATAAAAAATATCTATCTATGTAAGTATATAATGTATTGCATATATCAGTTATCTACCATGACACAAGCTTTGAATAGCTTACTTTGGGGCTAGATAGTGCTGTGTGGATTGTCCAGCATTATTTATTTATATATATTTAGAGAATTATATTATCATACCTACTTAAAAATGTTGCATGTCTGTTATCGACGAAGTTTGTGAGACCACAATTACACTTAGACCATGATTCACCAAACTTCTGGCAAATAAATACATTTCATTTCATTTATTTAAAGCTGTAGGTGCAGCTCAAGACAGTCAGTTCGAGTTATTAGGTATCAGTTTACCCAAATAGATAATAATGTGTAGATGCCAAAAATGCATCAAACGTATATATAATAAGTGTGTATCTGGCAGTTACGCGACAATACGTAGGGAGTGTCGATAATATTATTTTCTGCAATTTAATGACGTTTCACTAGTAGTAGGTAAGGGATGGTTGTATAATTACACGCCACCCAAAACTAAGGCGAGATTTTACATTATACGGATATGAGAGAGCTATTTATCTACACTAATATTATAAAGAGAAAAACTTTGTATGTATGTTTCGAATAGGCTCAAAAACTACGGGTCCGATTTTAAAAATTCTTTCACCATAAGAAAGTTAAATTATCCTTGAGTAACATAGGCTACATTTATTACTGAAAAAAATTAGGGATCCCTACTAAAACTTAAAAAATGTAACCCGAGGTGTAATATAAAATATCTTTCACCGCATGCGCTGCGGAAACTATAGACGATACAAAAAAATGTTCTACAATATTAAAGAACACATCATTATCTACAATTAAGTCAGCAATAGCATATATCTAACTATTGTAGTTATGTTACTACAACAACTTTTCTGTATTTAAAATGTTGATAAAAATGCCGACCAAAAACAGACCATGTTATCCTTTATATTATTAGTCCTTATACAAATAAATTATTTTGTATGCAAGCCTGTTCCAATACTTATCGACTACTTCTTGAATTTTTTAAATAGTACATTCCATTCAAAAGATATTATTATTACGAAATTAAAAACTTTAGCGCGCCTTAGAAAGCGCGAAAGCTAGGCGAGTTCTCACTCAGCGTGGGCACAATGGTGTGCCAGCTACGGGCATGTGTATATGCCCGTAGCTGGCACACTTGCATGCAAGCTACAGACACATACGCTAATTGGCATGCCTGTACCTGGCATGCAAGTAGTTAGCACAACATTCTATTTTAGGTCAGCTACTGGCATCCACGTGACGGAGGGGACTCGGGGGGGGGGGGCTACGAAACCGGCATGTGTGAACGTCGCGACAAGTACAGGCATGCCAGTATCTGACGTGTTGGCATGCCACGTAAGCGAGGGGACGCGGGGGGCCACGAAACCGGCGTGTGTGACCGTCGCGATACCTGACCTGACGAGTTAACTTGCAAATGTATCCACAATATGCCCGTAAATCCTGCATGCCTGTAACTTGCATGCTCGCTACTGTACCATTTTACTGGCACGTGTATTTTCACCTTCGTGTGTTACGAAGCGCGGGAGTCTAAGCTTATGCTAAAATGTTGAAAAAAATTATGTCCACCCATGCGAAGCTGGGACAGGCCGCTAGTTACCTATACTTACAATAACACAATTATGGAAACTTGCCATACTTTAGAATCTAACAGATATCTAAGGTTTAGATACCTAGCTACATCCTACTAATAGGTATTATAAATGCGAAAGTTTGTGAGTATGGATGGATGTTTGTACTCTATAACTCCAGAACGGCTTAACGGATCTGGATGAAACTTGGCAGAGAGTTATATTATAGTCTGGAATAGCACATAAGTAGGCTACTTTTTATCCCGTGGGAATACCGGGATTTAAATCTGCGCGGGTGAAACCGCGGGGCGCAACTAGTTAATTATAAAAGTACGTGGTTAAAGGATCATACAAAAGAGTAGTAGAACTCTTTTTTTGTGAAGGGCTCGTCCGGGGAAGTACTACCACCACGCCTTTATCTGCCGCCAAGTAGCGTTGCTATATTTTGGTTTATAGAGTGTGGTCACCGGTGTGATTACAGGCACATCAGGCTTTACATCTGTATGCCTCAAGATGATGGACGCAGGGCAGTGCATCGTAAGGCAAGTTCCTGTCGTGCGTGACTTACGGGCAATGCTTTGTAATAGCTGATGGTAACCACTTAACATCAGGTGAGCCATCTGCTTGTTCCATCAGCTAATTGTATAAAAAAACAAGCCCTAAGTTTTTTGGCTGTTCTTCTAGGCTTTGGTTGCGTGGAAGGGGCGCGGGCGCCTGGAGTCACCTAGCTTTGAGACGTTTTAAAGTGATCCTTGTGATTTTATTGAATAAATATCTTTTTGCTTTGACCTTCACCTCGAAATTCATCAGATATAGGTATACACTAAGTTAATTAGCAGGATAATTAACTTACCCTCGGTTCCTGAAAACTCGATCAACATTTATCGCCTGTCAAGTCGCTTGCTATCTCTATCCAACTTGAAGTAAAAGCTGAAATAGCAAGTGACTTGACGACCGATTAGTTTTGATCAAGCTTTCCGAAACCGGCCGTTAGTATACAAATCTAGAGCGAAAATGCTACTGTCTAAATTTAGTGAACTGAGCTTAGCCATGTGTAAACGCGCGCGGAGGGAGTCATTTGTGAGTCTTCTACTCCTTGATAGAGAAAATCGAAAATTACCGAAAAAAAAGTTTATAGAACGACAAAAAAGTTTAAAATGTCCAAAGACAACAAAACCATGTCAGCTAATCTTCGCATATGTGTGTGAGAGGTCAACTTATACAAGCCAGTAAAGTTTTCAAGAAAGTTTTCACAAATGCTAAAATTTGACAGATCAATTCTATGGTGGCGGTCGGCCCGCTGTTGTTAAAGTTGCCTGAGTTACGGCTAGTTCGGTAAGTGACTTTGTTGAGAAGAAAAAGACCGCTACATTAACAATTTTTGTTCACATTTTGTATATTTTGTACATTTTGTAAATAATTGTACCTATTAGTTGTATTTTTTTTTGTAAATAAATGACTTTAAATCGTAATTGTAAAGAAGTTTTTTTTTTTTTAATAGTTGTCTTTACTAAGGTACTCTACTTATATTACAATCTAGCCACAATAGCGGGCTAATGAGTAATTTTACAATGGCCTAAATTTTTAAAGTAAAGAAGAATAGCTTCACAATTTTTATGCCTATATAGTCATAGTAGGTATATATATCTCATGCTAGTTATCTCATTTAAATAATCTAGCTAGCTAATATAAAAAAGTTTTTTATCAGCTGCAAATTTATTATTTCAATAATTATTTGCTCATCTGAAGACCTTTGAAATAATTCCTTGTCTAAATCAGTTCATCTTTGAGTAAATAAGTTCAATAACTTGGTCAACTACGCCTAGCACCCGCACAAAGAATGACCAAAGAGACACTCACGGACCACGGAATGAAGATAGTAATTGTATATTATTCCAAAATTGATTTAAGTTGGACCTTGACACGCAAGAGGAAGAGTTAAAATAAATATAAAGTAAAAAATAAAAATAAAAATAAATTGGACTACGGAATGAAGATAATAATTGTATATTAATCCAAAATTGATTTAAATTAGACCTTGACACGCAAGAGGAAGAGTTAAAATATATTGAAACCACCAGAACCACACTCAACCAGGAAGACGGTCTCTAAATATTTATAGCTAATTTAAACCTCAAAGAAAGTGTGGTTCAACAATTTAACATGTATGTAATTTGAGTTCCCTTATTTATTAATGCAAGACATTCATCAGAGTTATGACGTGGTAATTAACACACGTTAATTAGTTTGTCACCTCTGGCGGACTAAATTAAAAAGTTTCATCCGGGGTTGACAACCCGCGGTTTGACACGGGATTATAAAGACTTTTTCCTTTTACAAAAACGAGGAAAAATATACACAACAAGATAATTCTTTTTTGTGCAATATATTGCACAAAAAAGAACTAACTAGGTAACTAAAACATCAATTATAATATGTATTTATTTTTTATTAATTTAGATACCGTTCGCAACGACTGTGTCATTTGTTTTTTTGTGAATAAATAATTTCTTTATTAACAAACTTAAATGTTTATTTTATATGGTGTCTATATCTTAAGTGGGCGTGTATCAAAACTATGTAGCCCTAGACATAAAATTCATCTAAAAAGTCAAAACTAAAATTAACTATAAAAAATTATCTATAAAGAGAGATCTTCTAGTTTATTATTATAACTAGTTACTCGAAATATTTGTACCTATTAGACAGCCTACGTAGCTCAGTTGGTAGTAGCTATGCCTTCTGCGCCGTAGGTCGTGGGTTCGATTCCCACCGTGAACAAACATTTGTGTGGTGAACATAAATGTTTGTTCTCTGTCTGGGTGTTATATAATATTATAAGTATGTATTTACAAAAAAAAAAGTATTATAAGTAGTATATCAGCTATCTGGTTCCCATATTACAAGCATAAGCTTAGTTTGGGGCTAGATAGTGCTGTGTGGAAAGTCCACCAATTTTTATTTTTTTATTATTATTACTCGTAGTCCAATAGAAATATTAATCTCGTAGAGGTTCTACGAAAGGTCTACGAGAAAGTTATAATAGTTGATTAACTCACAAGAAAAAACATACAAGACATTATTATGTCTTGTTTAGATTATAAGTAAGTCAAGTTCAAATTTGTATAACTTTAGGTGGATAGGTGGGTGGATGTATTGGTTGTATTCTTATCAATTGCAGACCAGTACACCTACATACCTACCCTCTCTCTCTCTCTCTTTCTTCTTCATTGACGACCTCTGTGGCGCAGCGGGTGAGAGCCTGCCTGCGACGCAAGAGGTCGCGGGTTCGATTTGGAACAAATTTGTGTACGATCTGCAGAAATTTGTTCCGATGGTCTGGGTGTTTTCTATGTATAATAAAAAATATCTATCTATGTAAGTATATAATGTATTAAATATATCAGTTATCTAGTACCCATAACACAAGCTTTGAATAGCTTACTTTGGGGCTAGATAGTGCTGTGTGGATTGTCCAGCATTATTTATTTATTATTTATTCATACGTTCATGCCGCCTGTACAGTTCACACAGTACAATAGTGCAACGTATGCATATTCCGGGAACCGCTCGGGTACCGGGCGGCTGCCAGTCAGTCCACATTAACACCGCGGCTCGATCACATCTCTCATTAATTCTTTCAAGTAATTTTAGTAAATAAATCACGTGTTCAATTCAAACCATCTTTTATACTTTAACGACCCGTACATCAAATGGTCCTTCGAGATATATCGAGATAATCGATATTTGTACTTACCTTATTTGCGGATAACGGTGCTGATTGCACATGAAGAACTACATTATATACTTAGTACTTATTTATTGTAACATGTGAGTGTAATTGTTTGTTATCCTACATAAAAACAAAACTCTTTGAATCAATAAATGATTTTTTTTATTGCACAGTTAACAAACTAACAAAATAGGACAAATTATAACAAAAAGAAAAACAAATGTACAATAGGCAGTCTTATCGCTAAAAAGCGATCTCTTCAAAACATGCTTTTCATACAGAGCTTGTCTGGAGAAGAACTACATCCTCCTCTAACCTGTATTTTGTTTCTGTGTGGTGAACAATAAAGAGTTATCTATCTATCTATCTACATCATGTATATTTCAGCCAAACCTAATGGATGGTGAAAGTTTGTCGCTTAGGTACATATTTTTTTATTATTTTCATTGGATTGATACATATTTGTTTTCTGTGTCTGGGTATTCTATTTTAATATTGGTAAATGGTTTGCTTGAGTAATACCGAAGAGGCTGCTAACTACAATTAAGTAATTTCATCTTCCCACCCACAAAATTGAGATACAAATTAAAATATGAACTGCTTTTATCCAGTAATCTCGTTATGGATTGCAATAAATGTAAATTTCGCTCCCCTCCGCTCTCCGCCCCTCGCCACTCGCCGCAACCAACTATCAGTTTCAATACAAGCCTATGATCTTCATAATAAAAAATATTTGGGAGTATGTTTGTAATGAAACTGAAAAAATATGAGCTGCGGCATACCAATATCGAGTTACTGATAAAACCCTGAAACAACTTCACGACTTCAATCCCCAGGCATGACAGATCTCCTATGCGAAAGTTTGTAAGTATGGATGGATTGATGGATGGATGGATGTTTGTTACTCTATAACTCCAGAACGGCTGAACGGATCTTGGTGAAAATTGGTACAGAAATATGTTATAGTCTGGAATAACACATAGGCTACTTTTTATCCCGTGGGAATACCGGGATTCAAAACTACGCGGATGAAACTGCACGGCGCTACTAGTCATATCATATTCTAAAGTAATTATTTTTCGAAAGGTTTGAATTTTCGTTTTTGTCATGACTCAAATCATATCATCATATCATAATCATCAAATGAGCCGCTCGTCATCATCAGCAAGGAGTATAAAAAGGTGGAAACGGACGAATTCGCAGGCGAAAGCCACCACAAGGTACGCAATATACCGTCCTGGCACGTTAAATTTTATAATCCTATGATTTGTAGGGCTGACTGCAAGCTCATTTGTAGGCGGGCGTTTTTAAATTAATGGCGAAATAAATTGTGCGTCCAACCGTGAACACAGCATCCTACGGCAGGTTTCCGGGATATTCAGGGATAATGAATAAAAATTACCTTGCAACTTGGGTATGCCTTCAGATCTCAAAAATAAAAAACTTAACCGATAAAAAAATACTATCCTCATAGGCATGGTAGATATCCCATCTTATCTCGAAAATAAAAAAACTTACTTAGATGCTTTGTGGATGTATAGGGGTGATAATGATTATAAATATATATTGGGGGTATTATGAAATTCGCAGCTCTGTAGCCCAAAACTAAGCAAACATATTGGTGCTAAAATTCAAATGGCTGTAGTAATTTTTTTAGCAGGTTGCGAAACATTCGAATACCACAATATCCTAAATTTATGTGCTATCAATTTTTCCAACTCAAATGACCTCGGAATAACTGACTGCCTATATATACCAACATAAAAACGCCTCGCACTGTTCTTGGTATACAAAGGTGCAATAACCCCGGCAGTATATCATGAGCCGTATTTTGTTATTAAAAACGTGTGCCTGTTATGGTACACCTGTTGGAGGCTATAACTCCTGCCGTCCGGCGAAACGTAATGCAGATTTATGAAAGGAGTTCGACTGAGGACTTCTATCTACCTTACTAGATGAGTCTCATTGTAGAATTACTATGATACGTCAATAATTAAATAGAATGTTCTTAATGACGGCTGTGAATAAGGTGTAATCTTTGTAAACTACTTATTGGGTAGTTATTAGGATCGAAAAGATGTTTATTGCGCGTCTGAGTTACAGTTATAGTTTAAAAATTACAATATAAAATGAAATTTAAAATTGCGTGTGTAAAAAATAACATTGTTCACTGTTAAAAAAATAGAATCATTTATCATTAACCTATGTATAAAACTATAGCCTCAAGTCTCTAAACTAGACCTGACATAGACATCTACTACGTGTATTTAAATAAAAATAAATAAAATAGTAATAAAAAAACCTTTATTTCTGCTACTTACTTTACATTATATTAACGTTTCGGAAGGCTTTTACCAACGTTATTTGTAAATAGCGGTATGTAGGTATGTTTGTTTAGATTTTTATAGTTATACAATATTTGAACTCTTGCAAGTGCATTGAGCGCGTGTTTTTTTTTTGGTCCTTTCCAGTAACTGTACCTCTATCTGCTATAGCACGAGGTATGGTGTTACCTTTGCACTACCTCCGTAATAGCTTTTAGCGGGGTATGTTACCTTTGTTTATGTTTCAAAAACCGGTATCTAGCCAAGGGCACTAAACTCGTATTTTTCTCAAAATCATTTTTCTCTTGAGAAAGATCAAAGTATTTAATTGACTCAGGCGTGACTTTGCGGAAGTCCATTGTTAAATATAAATTAACTTGAACAAAGCAATAATAATAATAATAATAAAAAAATAAATTAAAAAGCCTTTTTATTTCCATCTCTTAAAAATAGGTATCACAAATTTAAAAATGTTAGTTAAGTGTTAGTGTTAGTTTTATATCCTAGTTGTTAGTGATAGTGTTAGTTTTCTTATTGTCTATGAGATGTGATCCCCTTTTTGGGTAAAGGCCTCCTCCATCCTTTTCCACAACTCTCTGTCTGTTCCTGCGGATCCAGTCCTTACCAGCAATTTGGATAATATCATCAGCCCACCGGCTATACGGTCTACCAACTTTCCTTTTGCCTGCTGGACCTTTCCACTGAGTGGTACGTTTGGTCCACCTGTCGGTGTTGCGTGAGATGTGTCCAGCCCATTGCCATTTGAGTTTGAGGGCTTTAGTGAGTGCATCGGTAAGCTTCGTTTTTTGTCTGATTATGTCACTTCTAACTTTGTTAATTTTTCTAATTTTTAGTATGCTCCTTTCTATTGCTCGTTGAGTGGATCTTATCTTGTGTTTTGTTTTATTTGTAATAATCCATGTTTGGCACCCGTACAGTAGGCAGGGCAAAAGGCATGTGTCAATGACGACTTTTTTTAGATGAAGACTGTAGCTTCCTTTCATAATTTCTGTAAGTGACCAAAACTTCTACGAACACTACTACTACTAACAAAGCAATATGTAGTACTAATCCGCTGATCTCGGATCTAGATCAGCGGATTAGTACTACATATTGCTTTGTTCAAGTTAATTTATATTTATCAAAAGTATTGTTAAAAAATAATATTCTTGAAGATAAATATTCCCATTGCAAGTTGCAGCTTGCTTGCGGAGCGGTTATGAGCGAACTTACAGGTCCGGGATAATTTCCCCGGGGCCCGGGATCCAGGACTGCAGTCCCGGGCCACAGTATCGCACTTCGGAGCCGATCTAATCGACCTGCTTATTGCTGACGATCACTTTAACCTAAATAGTAGATCGTAGATAGCCGACTAAATCTTATAAGACGAATCATTCAGCGCAATCTTTTTTATAGCTGCTAATTTTAAATAAAAAATTATATTCATCTATTAATTAAATAAAAATAAAAATAATGACTTGATATTTTTCTACATTTTACATAATAAAATTAGGCCCACCCAACCTAACCCCATAAATTTTAATTTGGACCTAATTCGGTGCAAACAAATCACGGTAAATAATTAAAACAAAAGATCTACCGTCCGCTCCCGGCTTGTGTTGTTTTTATAAGTCATTAATTACGACATTACCACGCGTATGCGTGGTGCATAAATTGTAAGCGTTGGGAAAGTAAGTTTTTATGTGTATGCAAATTATAAATAGATACTTTCAGCATTGAACAATCGTAGAACCCATTTAACTAAAATATATTGAAAATATAAGCGTAGAGTTTTGATCTTTGACACGCCGTCATCACCGTGTGGACTAGGTAGGTACCGCTAGCTATATGCTATGGAACAAGCAGATGGCCCACCGATGTTTCATGACTACGTGATCAGAAAATAAACGAATGTCAGAAAATAACGAGTACTAAAACTTAGTTTAGTAGATACTTGAGGTAAAAAGTAACCGAAATTCAGCATGATGAATGAAAATACATCTTGTGACCTTCACTTGAAGTTTACGCTACAAACTTGCAATACAAAATCGAGAAGCCCTAAAAGAAGCCATGTCATTGAACAGAAAACGATAGCTTATCCTCAACATTGCTAAACCGCTATAGCTGAGTATAAAACGGCAGGCAACCCGCATTCGTGACTGTTTCAATCAAATCGTATTTCAGCATCGCATGTACCGTTCAAGGTGGATAGGAACACAATATCGAAAAAGTGTACGTGACTATCACCGATATGCATGAGCACTATTGATAGGTGTTAGTGTTCGCCACGTTTCATCAAACTAAAAATAGTATGGGACTCGATCTATCGAATTTTATATCAATCATCTTATTCTATCCTATGCGAAAGTTATCAATGTTGGTTTGTGGGACTCATGCTGAATTAATCGGGATGAAATTCAGAACAAATATTACCTACTAGGTAATTTAAAAATTACTGTTCAATAGCATGGTAGAATACATGATAAACCAATAAGAAACACCGTAAATATAAATGGTATTCTCTGTTCCGTTGTATTTCACTGTTGAAAAGAAGCAATTAAATTCAATCAGATGTTCTTTGGAACCCACAGCATGAGTAGCTTATTATAATATTACAATTATCGAGTTGTATCGCGGATGATTGGATGCCAATTTCCCAAGGAAAGTGTGCGCTATGATAGATCTGCAGTTTCTCACGCTTGGCTACTTTCTAACATTTATGCATAATGCGCTTCCCGACGCGTGTGACTATTTTCTTTTGTAAAATATGGAGTAGAGTAAAAATTGTCACATTTCTAAGTTGACGACCTCTGGCACGTGGGACAAAATGTTTGCGAGATCTTCAGTCGCAGTATGGGTGGATATCACGATACTCTGATGGGCACGAGGCATGATCGCAATTGAAGGTTGTAATCCCCAATGTGTGACTATGGTCTTACATAATAAACACTCATTTATCTTTATTGCGAATATAGGTACCCCAAATCTTCTTGAAAACTTTAATGGCTGCAAACAGTAAGCATAAATCAAAGTGAAAAGAAGGACATGCCCTGGTTACAGTTCGTCACCCTGACACAATACCTACAGGGGTACATAATATGTATAGAAGGTACCTGCCTACTTAGTCGTGTGCCTGTTCGGCTGGCCTTCAACCCGTAATAACGCACTGCACTGCAGTCAAAATAATAACATGAGGTTATATAGGTACCTCTGTAGGTAATGATTGACCCTTTTATACCGACTTCAAAACGGTAGTATCAGGTGGATGACCAATACTTTGCTTTACAGTGTTTATTTACCCAAAACTAGGTCTATTATTTCTTGGTAGACTTATTTTAATATAATTGTTATACCCCGAGTAATTGTTTTATATTGCGAGTAATTGTGATGGTACGAGTATTTTGTATGCGCAAACACATCCCCCCTGTTTTCCAGCGTTATTTTTGGTTGACGCGCACTATAACCAAAAATATAAAAATTTGTATACCTACATACAAAGATGTCTCTGCTAGATGACAGCAGAGGGCGTATCTACCGTGCCTGGGGATCACAGACGTGATGCTGTTCAGTTTTTCTAGATATTTGGACTCATCCTGTATCGCCCCAGCGCAGCACAGACCAGAAGACTCACCCTGTATCGCCCCAGCCCAGCACAGACAGAAGACTCACCCTGTATCGCCCCAGCCCAGCACAGACAGAAGACTCACCCTGTATCGCCCCAGCCCAGCACAGACAGAAGAGAGCCCACTTGGCGGTGCGGAACCGCTGCAGCCAGTGCGGCCGGAACACGCCCCAGCCGCAGCGCAGGCTCCTGCCTTCTCGCTCCGACTGCGAGTCTGCCTCCTCCATGTGCCCTGGCTGTGGCTGCAACAAACAATACATGGATAGGTAACTCTTTATTGTCACAGAAACATAGCACAGGGTTAAAGCCTAAAGCATACAATTAAGGTAAAACAATGGGCGAATTTATCGCTGAGCGAACTCGTCTGGACAACCTTGGAAGGACAATCAAAAACAATTTACGGTTTGGTAACATTCTCTCTTTCTTATAAACCGTTATAGTGAGAGAGAAAGTGACCTCGAAAAAAACTTTATAGATGATCGTAATGACTGATGATCGTCGTTATCACTTAACATAGGGTGGGCTTGTCAAATCAGCAAGAAGTGGCTGTGTAGGTAGGTATTACAGAAATTTGAAATACTGATTATACTGATTAGCTATGTCTTGACTTTTTAAAAACCTATAATCCAGTGAGCACCGGTGGTCTAGTGGGAGTGACCCCGCCTTCCGATCGTAAGGTCGCAGGTTCGAATCCGGTCGTGCACCAATAGATTTTTCTATCGAAAATTTATGTGCGCAATGCCAGTGCTCTTAAACGGTGAAGGAAAACATCGTGAGGAAACCAGTTAGTAATTAGTATTCCAACAGCGGCGATGGGCTTGCAACCTGTCACGTATGGAATACTAACTACTGCAAAATGTGGGTATGTGCCAAATGTAATGTTTGGACGTACCTCTGACTACCCCCCTTAGACATCCTCAAATAATCTTGAATTAGTATCTACTTGGTACTGGGAGATCTGAAGGGATATCTACCGTGCCTGGGGATCAAAGTCGTGAAGCTGTTTCAGTTTCAGTTTTCAGTATAATCCAGACCACCAATCCAAAATCCACTAGTTTAATTAACAGTTACCCACCGCTGTTATATTTTACATTGGTCACGTGGTTTTTTCAGAAGCTCAGTATTTTTCACCCCTTTTTTTTATCTACAAGCATTTACAAATTACAAGTACGTAGGTTGTAAGTTCGAATTATTACTTCCGGGCCTATCAAATAATACTATTGTTCGAGATTATTCTGTTAAGTTTATTTAATCAGTGATTTAGTAGCGTCCAGAGATTGAAAGATAAATAGTCAGGTGGGCGGTTTCCGAATGCTTTGAATCATACACTTATTGTACATGCCTAAGAATGAAGCAAGTAGTGAGTCAACATACGTTTATTTATCTCGTTTGATGAGAGGATGTTTGAGACAAATTTAATATAAATATCAGTCGGTAAAACATTTTTTGTTGAACAAAATAGCATCGCACTAGGTTTTTTTTTTTTTTTTTTTTTTTTTTTTTTTTTATACAACTAGCGGATGGAACAAGCAGATGGCCCACCTGATGTTAAGTGGTAACCATCACCTATAAACAAAACATTGCCCCGTAGGTCACGCACAATAGGAACGTGCCCTACGATGCACTGCCCTGCGTCCATCAACTTGAGGCATACAGATGTTAAGCCTCATGTGCCTGTAATTACACCGGCGACCACACTCTTCAAACCGAAACACAGCGTTGCTGCTTGGCGGCAGAAAAAGGCGTGGTGGTAGTACTTCCCCGGACGAGCTCTTCACAAAGAGCTCTACTACTCTTAAGTATACATTCAAATATTTTTAACCGACTTCAAAAGAGGACAGCTTCTAAATTCATGAGTACGAGTAAGAGTAGGACCTACGTTTTCAATATTTCTTCAATAAAAAATATGCTATGGTGGCTCTTTTACTATCCAGTCAGTCAAATTGTGGAATTCCCTCCCTCATTCTATCCGCGCTAGTCCCTCGCTTGGTATATTTAAAGCTAAAGTCAAAGAGCACTATCTTTCCCTTTATGTATGTATATTATAATATGTATATATTTATCATATATATCGTAAGTAGGTATATATATTATATATTTTGTATATAAGTATAAACTATATATGTAGGTATGTTTAGGTACATATGTGTTGTGTAGATTTAGGTATTTATTTTATCTTGTTTTTTAATAGTTGTAGTAGTTATTAATATAATTTATTTATCCTCTCTCATTTTGTACACGCACCCACTTC
Source organism: Plemyria rubiginata (assembly GCA_963576535.1). NCBI lineage: Eukaryota > Metazoa > Arthropoda > Insecta > Lepidoptera > Geometridae > Plemyria > Plemyria rubiginata. The sequence continues at coordinate 14,706,714 of OY754907.1, forward strand.
TAATTTCAATCTCTCACAATCCTTCAAGGTTTGCTGGAAGAGAACTCTTTTTAGGGTTAAGCTCGCCTTTGTACATGTATTGTCCCCCGGACCTCGTTACCGAGTAGACGTGTGGTAGTGATTCCATTAATATTATTTTTAATCAATTTACAAGAGTTCTTTACGAAAAACCGTAACACAAAAATAGGAGTTCAGAAACCCTGAAGAGGTCTACACAATTCCCGCTTACGTAAGGAGGACGGACTCACACCTACAAGACTCTAAAGTGAGTGACGCAGCGGGCTACGCACACATCACTTCGTCATCGCGACAGAGAAAACAAGTTCTATTGCTGCACACAACATCAGTCACTCAACGCACACAGGTAAACTGCGCTCACTCATCTATTCACTGGCTTACCTCTAATGCTTGCTGCTTGCCTGGTACCTACATAAGGGAAGCCACGGCTGCCAGTCTGCTGCATATTTTGTTGGCTGTGGTATTTCTCTGCTAGTGTTGTGACAGTACTGCGATTTTAAGCTATGCCACTAAATCGTACGCCACCTAAATCAGACTCACCGTCAGAGGCGGCTTTTAAAACGCCTTTGCAACATTACGCATCTGATCCCAACATAGCTCAATCACCGCTACAAGAGCAGGGAGTGGGTACAGCTCTGTCCTTTACGAACATAGCAAATCGTAACCGTTTCCCTAAACGTAAGCGTGGGGACACTGATGATAATATCACTAAAGCGGATATCCTAGAATTGTTCAGCACACTAAAGCAAGATCAAGATGAAAAATTTTCGGCTATTTTGAGCTCTATAAACGATTTAAAAGTTTCTATGGATTACATGTCTCAGAAGCATGACGAAGTACTAGTAAGACTTGACTTCTTAGAAGAGGAAAGAAAAAACTACAACAAAAACATAAAGGCGCTGGAGGACAAGCTTGAAAATCAAGAGCGTTATTCTAAGGCGACTAGCATTGAGCTTAGAAACGTCCCGCTGATTGATAAGGAGACCAAAGAAGACCTAAAAAATATAGTTCACAAAGCAGCGGATGCGCTTAGTGTTCCTATTGAAAGCTTTGAATTTAAGGACGTCTATCGTGTCAACACCAGAGCCAAACAAATTATTGCCGACTTCACCACCGTATTCCTAAGGGACAAGTTTTTGAGCTCCTTCAAGCAGTATAACAGAGAACACCCAACTGAGAGATTGAGTACTGGAAGCCTAGGGATAGAAGGAGCAACTAAGCCGATTTACATCTCGGTTAACCAAACACAAAGAGATAGAAAACTATACTACCTAGCTCGTGAATTTGCTAAAGCCAGTGACTACTCATACTGCTGGCTCTCATTCGGAAGGATATTTGTCCGCAAGTCCGAAGGCTCTCCACCAATTCGCATCACCAGCGAATGCGACCTCGAAAAACTAAAAACTAATTAAGCCATGAAAACTATTTTTGTACGATAGTTTTATATGTTTTCTAAAATGTAAAATTAGTTGTAAACCATATTAACATTCTTGTTACTATTGCATGCAGAATATTAGTTTCATCACTAAAAGTTTACACTCAAACAGTCTCTATCTACTCTTATTAACTCTAAGAACTGAATTTTACATAGCCTTTTAGTACCAAAGTAATATACATTCTAAATTTATACTATTTATACTATAATTATTATTATACACTTAACTATACCACATTTTACTTTCCACATCGTGGAAACATATAAATTGATAATGGCGGAAGTGATAGACTTACTTCCCGATATTGACGCTAACGTTACGCATGCGGGTAATGCAGTGCTTATAGACAATCCAGACCAATGTAAAAGATACTTTCAAAATAGTCACAAGTCACTTACTATTATAACACAAAACATAAGGAGCCTCAGCCATAATATGCATGATTTCGAAATTCTTTTAGCACAATTGGGTATCGACGCAGAAATAATTGTTCTAACGGAGTGTTGGTTATCCAAAAGTGCTTCTCTACCGACAATTCCCGAATACACGTCATTCAAAACTACAAAACATATAAACCAAAATAGTGGTGTGGTGGTTTATATTAAGAATAGTCTAAAACAAACCAGAGTAACCGAGCCACAGATCGATGATGCTAACTGCATACTCGTGGAAATAGGAAACCATACAGCTATCGTTTGTATCTACAGGCCACCGTCCAATTACTCTGTAGAACGATTCCAGCATACACTCGATCAGCTATTGACAGACCTTAAAAAAACACAAAACATTATGCTAGTTGGGGATATTAACGTAGACATCAAGGACGGAAACGTAGACAACAGGTCTTCTGATTATCTTAGCCTGCTAGCTGCACATGCCATGCTGCCGACTCATCTCCTTCCAACGAGACTCACTAACTGTCTGGACCATTGTTTTACAAAAACCAGAAATGCTACATTGACTATAGTGTGTGAATCAACGGTAACAGACCACTACACTGTTATTACAAACATTGCCAACAAATCTATAAATCATATACCTGAAAACTCGACTAAAGTAATTAAAACAGATTATAAATCATTAATTTCTGAACTCGATGATATAGACTGGGTAAAAGAACTGTCAAACTGCAAAGACGTAAATCTAGCAACTGTAAATTTTCTGAAAATTCTCTCTGATGTGTACAATAAGCACACCCAGTGCAAATACATATCTGGGAGAAAACGAAATCTAAAACCATGGGTTACACCCGGGCTATTGCGTTGCATTAGGTTTCGAAACAAGTTGCACCAAAAAACAAAAAAGACTCCTGATAATGTTATATTACGTACATCATATATTCGCTACAGAAACCACTGTAATAAAATCTTAAAAAACTTAAAGAAAACATATGAAAGAAAAATAATAATTGAAAACAAGAATAACATAAAAAAGACATGGCAAACTATAAAAAAAAATCTGTTACCTAAATAAAAAGATTCAATCACCCTCTGAGCTAATACAAAATTCAAACACAGTATCAGACGTTAATAGGTACTTCGCTAATGTCGGTAAAAACCTAGCCAATAACATCCTGGATAAACTAAAAGTCAGCGAAAATGACCTTGTGAATTCATATAAGTCTGAAGATATACCCTTAAATTCATGTGTATTACTGCCAACGGATACGAATGAAATCAAAATGATAATTATGTCGCTGCGAAGTACAACATCTTCTGGATGGGATGGTTTACCGTCACTATTATATAAAAAAGCGGTAAATGCTATTTCAGAACCGATAGCTTACCTTTGCAATACATCAATGACAAGCGGGGTGTTCCCTGATGTGCTGAAAAAGTCAATAGTAATTCCTATTTACAAGGCTGGAAACAGAGACAGTACACATAACTATAGACCAATTTCTCTTTTACCCACACTTTCTAAGATTCTGGAAAAAGTGATTAACAAAAGAGTACTACAGTTCCTAGAAAAATACAATCTGCTTTCAGTCAACCAATTTGGGTTCAGGTGCAATAAATCTACTTCAGGAGCCGTAGAAAATCTAGTTACTCATGTCGTCAGCAATATGGATAAGAGGGAAAAATGTGTTGGTGTATTCTTAGATCTTGCAAAAGCTTTTGATACTGTCTCTGTTCCTCTACTGCTTAGGAAGATAGAATGTATTGGAATAAGAGGAAATTCTTTCAAACTATTGAAAAGTTATCTAGACGGTAGATATCAATCAGTCAGGATAGAATCTGAGGTTAGCACTGAAGAAGCCATGACATATGGTGTACCTCAAGGCAGCGTACTTGGCCCTACCTTGTTTCTTATTTATATTGATGCCCTATGCAAAACAGAAATTAAAAACGCCAAAATAATAACATTTGCCGATGATACAGCTATTATATTTAACGGCAAGTCATGGAACGAAGTACAAAAGTATGCAGAGGATGGCTTGTTTCAAATTGTAAAATGGCTCGATAATAACCTTCTCACTTTAAACTTAAGTAAAACGAAATATGTAATGTTTGGTATGAGAAACAATGACCAACCGAACCCTAACACTTATACCTTAAGAGCTCATTCATGCAAACGTGAAAACACATGCTGTGACTGCTATACCATTAGTAAAACCTCTAGTATTCGATATCTTGGCTTGACAATTGACCAAAACTTGAATTGGGATGAACAAATTAGAACAATGACAGGACGCACTCGTAAATTAATCTATGTGTTTAAAAACCTACGACATATAGGTGACGAAAATATTATAAAGAGCGTATATTATAGTTTATGTCAATCAATTATTAACTATGGAATAATTGCGTGGGGTGGAACCGGCAAGAGTCGTATGTTGGAGTTGGAACGTGCTCAAAGAGCAGTAATAAAAGTAATGCTTTACAAACCATATATGTACCCAACCATGACTCTGTACCAAGATAGCAAAATCCTGACAGTTCGGCAGCTATTTTTATCAACCTTAATCGCATATCAACATAAACAACCTAGTAACTCAAATAGAAATCAAAAAAGACGATCTGATATTATTTACACTATACCGAAATGCAGAACAATGTTCTCTCATAAGTTTTCATTTTGCTTGGGACCTTTCGTTTACAACAAAATCAATAAATGTATAGATATTGCAAATACAACAACATATACATGTAAGCGAAAGGTAAATAGCTATCTGAAACTTTTAAATTACAATGATACAGAAAAGCTTCTAGCTATTGTATAATAAAATACCTACTTATTGTATACATATACCTGAAATAAAACATCCGGATTCATAAAAAGCTTCAGCTATCTATACCTACTACAAATTATATATAATATATACATGTAAAACTAAACTCATATCTATACCTACTATTAAATTGTATATACTAATATATATACAATTATACTTACTTATATATATAATTATATTAAAACTATCATAAAAATTCGTATTGTAAGATAAAAATAAGAAAAAAAAAAAAAAAAAAAAAAACCTACACAGTAAGATTTTTCTAAATTTACATTTAAACAAAACAATTTATGTGCTAAAATGTATGTTTAAGAAAGTGTAAATACTCTTAAATATTATTCTTTCTCAATAGGTACAGTAAACTTCGAACAACATTCACACGTGTACAACACTATTCTTGCTACAAAGATTTTGTGATCTTTACACCATTCTAGACTGTATTTTGCTAGCACAGAGCCCAGTTTGGAAGAGCAATAACATCCTACCGTCATACAGTGTAAACTAGTACGGAGGGTGAGACTTGATTGACCAGCGACTTTGTTTACAGGCTTACCTACATTTGTACAGAATAACCAAACTACTGACACAATAATAATTTATGTTTACTAATACTAGTACCTTCTTACTATAATATCATAATTTTAGCTACCTACTTAAGTGTCCTATTAAGCCTAGTTCATACCTATCTACATTTACATAATAATTTAAGCACCTACCTATTTGTAAGTCTGTAACACAAGATGTTTAATAAATAAATAAATAAATAAATAAATAAAAAATTGTTATTTAAGTTTACTGTATATTTTCACTGTGTACAATAAAGAATAAAAATAAAAATATTGTTTTTTGTTTGGTGTGAGTTCAGAGGTGATTCATATAGATTCTAAATAAATTGGTTAAGCACTTTAAATATGTAAAAAAATATCACAGAGTTTTGGTTTGTTTGGTTCCCTCTGTAAAAGTTTTGATTTATGTTTTTCAGTGTATTTGAAGCCGGGATTTTTTTCAAAAAAGTTATAATACGAGTATTAAATTAAAAAGAAACAGAGCATGGGTAGGATCGGAGCTTCAAAATCGGAACTCTAAAGGTACTGACACACATGCTCAAAAATAAGCATGCTTCTTTTGAGCATGCTCAAAAATCAACCGACGTACGACCAAATAAGCATGCTCATTTACTAGCACGCCCTGTTCACACGTGCTTTTATTGAGCAAGGCTCGAAAAAAGCATGCCTTTAGCTCGAAAATAAGCATGTGTGTCAGTACCTCTGACACACGTGCTCAGAAATAAGCATGCTTATTTCGAGCATGCTCAAAAATCAACCGACGTACGACCAAATAAGCATGCTTATTTATCAGCACGACCTGTTCACACGTGCTTTTATTGAGCAAGGCTCGAAAAAAGCATGCTTTTAGCTCGAAAATAAGCACGTGTCAGTACCTTAAAAATCGGTGCCCTACGGGGAATGCCTCCAAAAGACGCCCAAGACGTTGTCAATTGATTTTAAGTAGATATAAAAGTATTTTTTATACAGTCTCGTGCATGTTATGATAATGGGGAAATTTGCAATGATAATTACTTATCATATGTAGCCCTAGGATTTATCTGTTATCTTCCATTGTCTATAATAATTAAAACTAGATTCTCATTTCTTATCTTCTGGCTTTTCATAGTCGTGAGAAAACAAGCCATAAAAAACTTTACTACGGCTAATTCCCTCATCATTAATCATAAATAAATAATAATGCTGGACAATCCACACAGCACCATCTAGCCCCAAAGGAAGCTACTCAAAGCTTGTGTTATGAGTACTAGATGGCTAATATATTTAATACATTATATACTTACATAGACAGATATTTTTTTATTATACATAAACACCCAGACTAACGGAACAAATTTCTGCAGATCGTACACAAAGTTGTTCCGAGGCGGGAATCGAACCCGCAACCTCTTGCGTCGCAGGCGGACTCTCACCCGCTGCGCCACTGAGGTCGTCCATAATAATCATTATAATTAATAGCACGTCTATGTACCGAGGCCGTGCCTTATGTACTCGTAGCATTACACTTCTCCTTCTTGTAATGTCATGTCACTGCTTCCTTCGAAACAGTGGTGAACAGATTTTAAACTTTTTTTGGTTTTACGACGCGCTGCTTTCTGCACGATGTTTTCCTTCACCGTTTGAGAGTACTGGCACTGTACACATACATTTTTAATCGACTTCAAATAAAAGAGGAGGTTCTCAATCAATTAATCATTCATATTTGAGGACGAAATGTCGTTTGTTTTTTTTTTAATGTTTGTTATCTCATAACTTTTTACTGGGTTAACCGATTTTAATGATTATTTTTTAACCGAAAGCTGGTGTTTGTCATGGGACCACCATTTAAGGTAGGAAGACAAGAGCTAATGTGACTCTCGCTCGCACGTTTTGACTTGTGGAAGGATATAAAATCAGTAAACCATTTTTCGAAAAATCGCAAACAACCATTTTGTGTGCAATCACATTGCGCACAGTTCAATAAAAAAATCATTTTGATCGGTACAAGTTTTCCTACTTATAAGTTTGCTTTTCTAGTTTTCCTACATAAGCAAACTTTTGAGTAGGAAAACTTGAATCAATCAAAGTCAAATTTTTACTAAACTGTGTGCAATGTGATTGCACACAAAATGGTTGTTTGCGATTTTTCAAATTTGTACTTAGTGATTTTATATCTTTCAAAATGTCGAATCGTGCGAGCGAGAAAAATATTAGGTGTTGTCAACGCCTTAAATTTGATTCAGATCTGACGTGCAGTTTTTGAGTTATAGTAGCTTACCTATAGTTTTTAGTACCTTGTTGAATGTCCGGTTTCGGACCCACGACAGTAGGATCGAAAGACGAGGCCGACAACTAGACCAGTGATTTCGAACCTAGTCATCTAGGCTATCTCGATGCATCTACCTATAATATAATAATATGTATCTCACGTCTCACGTCACTACTTTAGTTAGCCAGTCATCTGCGGGTGTTGTTTGGTATTAATTTTATTCAGTGAACGACTAGCTACCGGTCCTTATTGAAGTCCTATCAAGGTCCAAATCAGCTCGCCCATTGATCGCGGCACGTTCATTGGCGATGAATAGCTGTAATCCAGGCCTTAGCGCACAATGCCACGCACGCAGCTGATATCCTGTGCTTTGTGTTGCTTTCAACATTGATTTTGTTTAGGAGGTAGATCAGTGGACGACCTCAGTGGCGCAGCGGCCGAGAGCCCGCCTGCGACGCAAGAGGTTGCGGGTTCGATCCCCGTCTCGGAACAAATTTGTGTACGATCTTGTGGATGACTGAGGAAGAGGTTACTATAGAAATGATCTGATATAGATCTGCAGAAATTTGTTCCGTTGGTCTAGGTGTTTTCTATGTATAATAAAAAATATCTATCTATGTAAGTATATAATGTATTAAATATATCAGTTATCTAGTACCCATAACACAAGCTTTAAGTAGCTTACTTTGGGGCTAGATGGTGCTGTGTGGAATGTTCAGCATTAAAAAAAAAAGATCAACTACCGATCTGAATAGCGGAGGCTGATGGTATCGGTCAAGTTGGTCAAAGCACATGAGTATTTTTTTATAATTTAATGATTAGTTACCTTGTGTTTGTGTATGAATTTATTGATGTTAGACAGGAACCTCATTCAGTCATTTTGTTTCAGACTTCAGCCTGAAGGAGTACAATATCAAAGTCATAGGGCATATATTCAGTTGAATCAAAAACATCACTTTGATTTGTAGGTAAGTAAGTGATGGAACTTTGGTAGGAAATGTCCATCGAGTTGTGAGTGGATTAATTATATGCGTGCATTTACTTAGTGTAGATACTGCAGTACAACAATTTATTAGTAAACAAGCCAACCGATGATTTTAAATGTACCCTCATTATTGTGTGTACCTATTTGCTTGATTTTGTTTGAATAAAGATTTATTTATTTATTTATTTATAGACAGTCAAGTTTCCTTCCTATCTGATTGTACTCATTGTACGTAAATAACTTGATTATCCTTTAAAGCGGTGAGGTGAAGGGCAAGCTATTGTGAAGAGGTCACGTGCTGGGTTGAGGGTACGATTGTGGTTATATGAAAAACTGAAACAGCTTCACGACTTTGATCCCCAGGCACGGTAGATATCCCTTCAGATCTCCCAGTACCAGTATTGTGGTTATATCATTCCTGCCAACTTTTTTATGCCAAAGCCAGCAGACGAGCATGCGGGCCACCTGATGGAAAGTGGTCACCGTCGCCCATATGTACACCTGCAACACCAGAGGTGTTGCTGATGCGCTGCCGGCCTTTTAAGAGGACTTTCTCAAATACTTGAAAACGTCTATTTCCACTGCCCCCGTTTATCCTCTCGCAATAAGAAAACTTTTTGGACGCCCATTTCCAGCACGAACTACAGAAAGAATATGTTTTTGAATAGAGCTTGTGGGGTTTATAATGATGATTTACAAGATGTAGATATATTTAATGTTTCGTTGCCTAAATATCGCCGAGAAGTTATGCTATGCATTGCCGGTAAATAAATAAGTAATTGTCTAATGTTCTTCTAAAGTTGATGATAAGAAACATAATGAAATTTCATATCTTAGTTTCAATTTGAAATTATTGTTATTTTAATAATTGAGATTGCAAACTTCGTTTATGTATTTTTATTACTTACCTTTAATCTTTTTTTTTGTGTAATTTTATTTGTATACTTACTTTTACTTCTGTTCACTGCTACTCTGTATTATTTAATTGAGGAAACTTTGTTGGTTTATGTTTTTCTATATGTTTATTCTTACTGATCCATTGTACTGTTTGTTTCCCAAATAAAATAAAATAAAATAAATACTTTTTTTAACGCTTAGATTAAAACAAAGTTTTTACTTATTTCGTGCAAGTTCCCAATACCTAAATCAGGCAGGTTATTTATTTATTTTTAAAATGACTATTGCAGTGAGACTTGAATTTTTAAAGTAAATAAATAAAATAAATAAATAAATTTATTTTATTTATTTTTACACTTAAATTCAGGTATGTACTAAGAAAATTTCAAAAACATACTTTTTACAAAACTTGAGTGATTACATATATTTATTTTATTAGTGACTCTAAAATAGATTTTTCTCAAAGAAAGGATTTTGGGTAAAACGAATTAATTTTTTTATAAATATTTAGTAAATTACCAACCATTTTAGTACACGCACTTATCACTGGATCCATTGAAGACAAACTAACAATTATCCAAATAAGTTATTGCAGAACAAATCAGTTCAAATCGTTCTAATTTTAAAAAGATATATTTTTATACTTCAAACTTTTATTTCTAATTTCAAATATGAAACCTTTTTTGGAGATAAGTTTCCTTAAAAACTGTTCGTTATTTGAAAAATGTTAACACGAGCTCGTAAAAGTTTTGATGGCAGCCAGCGCGGTCGGTGGGCGGGCGGCACGGGCCCTTGCAAGCTACTGAGGGCACCGACCACGATCCACTGTATATAAACCTGGACGGGGTGCAATACGAACTAGTATACCCAGGAAAGCGAGGCATTATAATAACTTCGGTACCTCAGACCAAGTAAGGAAAAATAAATTTTAATATGAAATTTTAATTTAATATGAATGACTATGACTATAATAGATCCATATGTGAAGTGTGCAAAAAGTACTTTATGCTATGAATTGCTTATTTAAAAACCGCAAAAAATACCAAGAAATATAAAAAGTATAAATTAAACCCCGTGTTGGGCATCACTATCAATTTGAAAAATACATACTTATAAAAATGCAGTTTGACGAAAACCGCTGGATCTGGCAGCATGTGGATCAGCTATCTTCAGACTGGATCTACGTATCAGCCTTGGTCGTTGGCTCGAGCTTTGGTCGAGCTCAAAGCTACTTCATTTGCCGTCATGTCTGCTGTATTATTTTATCAATGTGATCTGATATTCCTGCACCAGACGGCTCATTGTCTATTTACGGAAAACCCCCAACAGGAGAACGCCAGTAAATCAGTTTTACACAATTCAATGAGCCCAATTTTCTCGACCCACTGAAGCAAGTAGGTTCATTTTTAATCTGTATTCTGTCGTAGTACTGCGCACGTTTTGGGATCATGACGTGACTTTAATTTGAATTTGGAACAAAATTAAATTCGCGCCATATTTATGGCCCTTGGGAGGGAATCGAGAAATAGCGACTACGCGACGTCCCTAGCGAGCTTTCGTGCTAAAGCCTTTTAATTAAAGTTTTAGTATTTCAAGAAAACGAGGTCTTTATAAATAGGCTTGTTAAGGTCATCACCCTCTGTTTCATCTCAGGACCAACTCTATGTTAATCATTTAAAAGCAATAAAGTTAGAAAAAAAAATGCGCGTTCTAGCAGTATTTATTTTCTTAGGAATTCATGTACTTCTTGTCGCGTCACTAATACTTTCGAAACAGGTGAAAGGATTCGAAGTACGCCTCAGAGGGCTCCCTTCGAGCACTTGACATTATATTATAGTACTTTTTAGGAAAAAATTATTGGTGCACGAATGGTTTTGAACCTACCTTAGGATGTGGAGCCGCCAGTCGCCACCACAGACCACAATAAGTGTTCTCATCTTGGTAGGTAACTAAAAATTCTTAACACAAACATATTTAAACACATTAGTTAATTTGAAATATGTCACGGGTATTTATCGCGTTTTACCTTTAATGAGAGTTTAAAAAACTCTATATATAAACACGTTGTCAGTTTCAGTGCCTACATGTACTCGGACTGATGTTTAGGCATTGGAGTATGCGATGACCTCTAAGCGACCGGCGCGGCGTCGTCACGGTTATGAGTTTGTATTGACTACAACAACAAAGCAGATAAATGATGGTAGATGACGATGGCATATGTTTCAAAAGATCTTTACCTACTTTGATAGTAATTTTCTTCGAAATGTTTTTCTTTCTACCGTGTTGTGGTGTTCTGTGTATCTAACCTTGAAGGGTCAGAGAATAAAGCAAACATTGTTTGTACGAAACTCCGTTTGTCATCAGTAACATATTGGTATGTTAATAATTGTGATTGCACACAGCTTGGGTCCAATTTTTTATAAGTTCGGTAATTTTTAACCGACTTTAAAAAGGAGGAGATTCTCAATTCGACTGTTATTTTTTATGTTTGTTACTTTATAACTTTTTACTGGGTGGACCGATTTTGATGATTCTTTTTTCATCGAAAGCTGCTTGTTATGTACTCGTTGTCCTATTTATATTTAAGTCAAATTTGACTAGTAGTTTTTGATCTGACTGGTAGTTCTTGAGTTATACCTAGTAGTAGGTATGAGTGTTTTTCCAGTGTATTTGGCGACTGCGCAAAAAGTTGTATTTAAGTGAGCTACGCAAAAGCAGTATTCTTCGCCTTCACGAGCGCTATTGTTACCGGGATTTGTGTACGAGCAGCATGTCCTTTCTTCGAGTTCCTCAGGTCGATGGTCTGGAAGCCGTCGTCCACAGCCTCGAAGGCTTTATTGACGACGCCCTCAGACGCCATCGCTCGCTTCTGTAATAACACACAAATAAAGCTACAGAATAATAATAACAACCTACGAATCACATGCACATGAGGCATTACATCTGTTGATGCAGGGCGGCAGCGTTTGCACGCTCCTGTTTTGCATGATTTGCGAGAGAAGCAAGGGTGACAGTTACCACTCATCAGATGTTTTGTTTTGTATGTTCTGCTCGATATTTCATTGAAACTAAGCCAATACATTTTTTTTTGCAATCACTTTTAGTTAGAAAGAAAGATAGAAAAAATATTTATTAACCCAATAAGAAAAAATACATTGGTAGGTAAGTACAGGCAGATAACAAAAATATTAGTAAATTAGTATAGACTAAAAAATAATAATGTTAAACCTTTGGGCTAACTTGCAGAGGGGCTATTTAGATTAAGTATGAATAATACAATTTGACTTCTAGTACTGGGTTTATAATATAAAAATAAAGACAAGTAATTTTGATACGTGCACAGCACAATGGATCCGAGGTAATGAATCATCTAATTATTTTATCCTATGTAAATCTAGTAGCGCCGCCGAGTTGTGGAGTTGCGTTTATGAAAGTAGTAGGCGCTGCAACATCCTGCCCCCCGTTGAAAAGTACTTTTTCAACTGCCTTCATCATATTCTTCAGTGGTCAAAGGGCAGAGACGAACAAGTGCTCTTCTTACACAGCCTCGGGTAGTGAGAACATCTGCGACACGATTTACACCGTCAGGTCCTGTGTATAGTCTGGATACTCTTCCGAGACGCCAGCTTAGAGCAGGAACATGATCCTCATGAAGCAAGACATGATCCCCGACTTTTAGACTGCTCTTGTTTGTTTTCCATTTCTTGCGAAGCTGCAATTCGGCGATGTACTCCTTCTGCCATCTATCCCAGAAATGCTGCCGTAGCCTTTCTACACGAGCATAGCGTTGGAGATGGCTTTCTTTGGCGTCCATCAAGTTTTGATTTGGCATTGCGGTCAGCTGTCTCCCAATCAGGAAATGCCCTGGGGATAGGAAAAGGAGGTCGTTTGGTGAGGAAGAGAGAGGACACAAGGGACGACTATTTAAGATGGCCTCCACTTGCGTAAACAAAGTACCTATCTCTTCAAAAGTTAAATTGGTATTTCCCATTATTCGACGGATATGATGTTTAGCGGATTTTACACCTGCTTCCCAGATTCCGCCAAAATGAGGAGCGTAGCTTGGGGAAAATATAAAATTTATGCCTTCTTGAGATGCAGAGTCAGACAGAGATTCAGAATTTTGTTTTAGGAAAGTACCTAGCTCTTTAGCGGTAGCAGTGAAGTTACCTCCATTGTCACTGAAAACCTCGATGGGCTTACCCCGTCGTGCTACAAATCTGCGAAGAGACATGATAAAAGCATTTTTTGATAGGTCGGATACGGCTTCTAGGTGGATACATTTATATCTTAGGCACACAAACAAACACATATAAGCTTTTTGTAGCCTAGCGCCACGACCTTTACGATTTAGAATGTGGAAGGGACCAGCGTAGTCAACTCCCACCGAAATAAAAGGAAAATCTGGATTTATACGCTGTGCGGGTAAATTACCCATCTTTGGCTGCAAGACGTTACCCTGCACACGTATACATCGAACGCATCGATGTACAGTTTGACGAGCAAGGCGCCGCCCGTTGATGGGCCAAACGGACTGGCGGATAGATGCCAGTAGCAGCTGAGGCCCAGCATGAAGTTGGCGCAGGTGTTCCTGCTCGAATAACAATTTAGTCAGATGGTGAGACGAATCCAGTACGATTGGATGTTTGCTCTCATAGGAGTAGTTAGAAGATTCGATTCTACCACCTACTCTGATCAAATTTTGGTCATCTAAAAACGGTGACATTGACAACAATTTCGACTTATGATTTAGAGGTTTACCTTTAGACAGCAACTTAAATTCATCAGGAAATGATTCCCTTTGAGCAATGGAGCACAAATATTGAAACGAATCATTTAATTCTTTAACCGTTAGATGACCAAACAATTTTGATTTAGGGTGTTTTAAATTATGAATAAACCTTTTTATGTAGGAGACAGTTCTTTGAATTTTAGTTAATTTAGAAAATCTTTTGAAATCAATTAATGTCTCAGTAGCAGCTACGGACAGACAAACCGACTTAACCTCGGGTAAATCCTGATTGTTATGCGGAGGTAGAGTAGGCCACTCTGATTCATTTTGAGTGAGGAAATCAGGGCCAGACCACCATAACTCTAGATCGCGCAGTTGGCTGGCATTCACACCTCTGGAGATCATGTCAGCAGGATTAACATTGGTCGGCACATAGCGCCAATAAGACACATCAGAAATTTCGATAATTTCACCGACTCTATTAGCCACAAACGTTTTTAACTTACTTGCATCACTGTTAAGCCACGATAAAACGACACTCGAATCACACCAGTGAACGATACGAGAAGGTTTGTGTCTGATGGACTCGATGACGCTTTTTGATAGTCTTGCGGCGAGCAATGCAGCGCAAAGCTCCAAGCGAGGAATGGTTGTGGGTTTAAGCGGACTTACTTTAGATTTTGCGCACAACAAGTTGACCTTCACGTCATCATTTGAGTGTTTCGTGCGCATATAAACACACGCTCCATAAGCGCATTGCGACGCGTCACTGAAAACGTGCATTTCAAACAATTTAGGTGAGTTACAAAGAACCTTTCGAGGAATTTGCAATGAAGAAAGAGATGGCAAGTTATCAACGAACTCAACCCAAGATTCTTTTATTGGCTGAGGAACGGGCTCATCCCAAACAATTTTTTGTTGCCATAGCTTTTGGAGCATCATTTTAGGCTGTATTATGCAAGGACTAAGTAGACCCAGAGGGTCGAATATTTTGAAAGAGTTTGACATTATGAAACGTTTTGTTATTTGTTTACCTTTAGGAGGCATTTCAAACGGAAAATGCAATGAATCACTAGTGGGGTTCCATCCAAGGCCAAGAGTGCTGGTGGACTCACTGAGATAGAGCGATTCATTGTTGCCTGATACAATTTCGTTAAGTAAATGAGGCGCATTAGTTTTAAATTTTCGTAAAATGAAGCATGCAGATTTTAGTTTTTCTGTTACTGAATTTAGTATGATTTGAAGCTGTTTTTCGTCATCACATCCGGTATACATATCATCTACGTAGAAATCATGTTGAATTATATTTTTTATCAGTGGATCACTGCATTCCTCCCCCACCTGCCAGAGGCATCTTGTACTCAAATAGCTCGCACTTGCGGTGCCGTAAGTGAGAGTATTCAGCTGCAATGTTTTTAGAGGCATTGACTCTTCTTCTCTCCACAAAATGAGCTGCAGGTTTCGATCTTGATTTTTAGCAATATTAATCTGACGATAGAATTTATCAATATCTCCCGCTATTACGTATTGATACTGCCGAGCTCGAACTAAAATGGAAAAGAGAGAGTCTTGAACATGCGGGCCTTTTAATAAAATGTCATTAACTGAATAACCTGAGGAGGTGGGTTCAGAACCATTGAAAACTACGCGCAATTTCGTAGACTCACTGCAGTCTTTTATGACGGCATGGTGACATAAAAAATATGAATTTTCCGGTTTTGTGATGGATATTTCAGATAGATGCCCTAGTGAGGCATATTCACGGATAAAATCCACGTATTTTGATTTTAATTCAGGATTTTTCTGAAATCGCTTTTCTAAATAGAAAAAGCGTTTTTTGGCTATGTTGTACGAATCACCCAGGCAGTCAGGAGAGTTCTTTAGTGGCAACTGTACGCAGAATCTGCCTGTCTCTAACCGTGTCGTGGTAGAGTTAAAAAGCTCCTCGCACTTCTTATCGTCTGGGCTAAAAAAATACTTTTGCGGTAACTCTTCAAGCGACCAGAATTTTGTGAGCATTTCGTCAAAATTTTCATTTTGGAAACCATCTGAAACATATGCATGATTACAGTGGACATTCTTTTGCAATTTAGATTTTTTGGTATAGATTGGGCCAGCTATCAACCAGCCAAATTTAGACAACCTCAGTTTCGGGTTATTGGGACCCAAGGAACGCTGATCACATCCGAGGATATCCCAAAATATGTCTGCACCAATCAACATATCAATAGGTGCAGGCTGGTCAAATTCTGGATCGGCCAATCTTATAGTTTGTGGTATCTTTAGATTCTTGATGTCTATCGGGGACTTTGGAATGTCCGCTGTAAGCTCATCAAGAATAAAACATGACAAAGTCACGCTAAATTGCGTGGTCATTGAATTTAGCTGTGCGACACAACTTTCGGTCACACAATTGTTGCAACTATTACCTATACCTATGACGTTAATTGTATCTATAGAATTAGTTTTTAAACCTAATCTTTCTTGTAATGATTTTGTAACGAACGATGATTGGCTGCCGCAGTCTAACAAAGCGCGCACCTTTTCGCATCGATTCGTTTTTGGATTTTGAACCTCAATTAAGGCAGTAGATAAAATTACCTGACGATTAACGATACTATTGTTGCATTCTTTAGAGAAGTTTACGACTGTTTGTTCCGATTTAGCTGGTTGGTGCAGAAGCGAGTTGTGCCGCTCTTTGCAGCCTTGCTCTCGACAGGATCCCATGCGGCACTCGCTCTCCGGGTGACCCTGCCTGAGACAATTAGCACACAATTTGTACTTACTTACGTCAGCCAATCGCTCTTGAATATTTTTTGCTTTAAATGTTGGACAATCGTAAATTCTGTGATTAGAGTTACAAATGATGCAGACGAAAACGCCCGAACCATGCGCAGCACTTGCAAATGATTTTGTTTGATTATTATTTGGACGATGATGCTGATGATTACTGTTGGAGCGATTTTGTTGATTGCTGTTGGACGATGATTGAGCTTGACTCGAGTTAGGTTTATTATCTTTATTTGATGATTTTGTATCGTTGTTATCGACTTTAGAGCGATTTAAAGCCTCAAGTACATCCGCGCGATCAGTCAAGAACTTATTAAAGTTTTCCAAAGTAGGTATGTCAGAAAAACTGCTGCGCATCTCCTCCCACTTCTCGAGAGTACGACTATCCAACTTAGCGGACAGCATGTGAATTAACAGAATGTCCCAATAAGTGGTGGGTTGACCCAAGCTTGATAAAGCTCTCAAGTTCTTTGTAACGTGGTCAACGAGGAAGCGCAACGATTTCTCAGACTCGCGAGTAATCGGATTAATACTAAATAATGACTTCAAATGGTGGTTTACCAACAACCTCTTATTGTCATAGCGCTCCAACAGCAAACTCCAAGCAGTAGCATAATTATCTGAGGACACTTCTAAATTAGATATTAATCGAGCTGAATCACCTTCGAGATATGATATTAAATAATGGAATTTTTGTATAGAAGATATCCGTTCGTTTTTGTGCACCAAAGACGTAAATGTATCACGAAACTCCAGCCACCGGAAGTAAGCACCATTGAACTTTGCAATTTCAATTTTTGGCAATTTAACACCTATTTCTTGATGCTCGTGACTGCAAAAGGCGCGGGATTCCCTTCGGGTAATCTCCAAATTATTTTGTCTATTTTGATCCAATAAATCTTTGGCCATAGCAATCAGCCTTATTATGTCGCGCTCAATGAGGTCCCGTGCATCAATTTCGACGTCTATACAGTCAGGATTCTGAATCTCAAGCTCACTCTGCACCTCTTCAAATTTAGAAGACAGCATCTCGAACTTTCCAAGTTTAAGAGTCAATTCAGCTAATTCTAAATGTTCTAAATAGTCCGATTTTTTTGAAACTAATTCATCTATGTACTTCTTAAACTTGGTTATTTGTCCTTTTATTGAGCTTCGTCGAAGCGTTAACATCTTTAATTTCTCCGATTTTTCAGTCATTTTGTTAGTTTGTCAATTTAGAAAATAGGTACAATCTTTGGAGGATATATAAGTACGCTAAAACAAACAAAACAACTCGGCAAAGCTCAACAATAGGTACGAGATAGTAAAAATGTAAAATAATTTATTCTCACGCTCCTTATCTGGCGAAATCTGTGGCAGGTGTCGTACGGAATCCAGTAGGCTAGTGCAGTAGGCTTATGGACAGCTGATCGCCTTTGTTTGCAGCAGTAGGTTACTGATAAGCCAAGCAAGTTCAAGGGCACTGCCTATACACGCCGGCACAGATCCTGGAATAGTTCAGCCAAATACGCGTTAATTTGTTAGAAAATAATGTTATTTTATTGAGTTTATGACAAGAATGAGTGATTAATTGATTTTAAGTTTGTAACTTTAGTCTTACTAACAATCCTGCTGCATTTGTCTTGTTAAAACAAACCTACAATTACGTTGAATGTTTTTGTTTATAGGTTTGATTTTATTGCAAGTGGAGGAATAATTTAGATGTAAATAGCTTTGTAAATTTAATGTAAATATTTTGTATGTAGTTAATCTTATTAGGCAGATATAAAATTTATTTTACTTTGTAGGATTTAGTGGTAATTTTAACTAGGTATTTATTTAGATTATGAATCACTTTTGCAGTTGATTCTGAGTGTTTAGGTATAGGTTATTTTATGCTTTATGTATTTACCTATTGACACATTTGTTAGGTTTTTAGATCCATAAAACAAGATAGAATTTTGTATGCTATTTAGAAGGAAGTTTAATTAAACTTTGTAGTTATTAGGTACGTGTTTAGGCACGTATTTAGATTATGTATTTTGATTGATTACTTCAGACTTGTGCCTTTCTTGTACACTTTGATAGGTAAAGGAAGGTTATGATTTTGTAGGATGAAAATATAGGGATTTTAGAAAGATTTTAAACAAAGGAAGGGCACTTAGCTTTCATGGGTTCTTGCTCCGCAGGCGTGGGACTTTAGCTGTTCCACTAGACCATCAAAACAATATCCAATCCACGTCCAATGTCCAATGATTCCATATGCTTTTTCGTGAAATATAGTGTCATCCAGCCAGTGATTAGGGTGGCAGTTATGATTTATCCATCCAGGTTTCCGGGCAGGGTGATTGTTTGCATAAATAAGCGTAATTACACCAGTAATCCTCGTAGATAAGTCTTGGATTCCTTTGCCGGCCGGTCACCGGGCCACGTACAAAATGGTGGACAACGCGTGCTTTTGTAATAATTACAGACTTGTGTCCTGTCACGGTCGCCAATTTGTTAAACCTTTGGGCTAACTTGCAGAGGGGCTATTTAGATTAAGTATGAATAATACAATTTGACTTCTAGTACTGGGTTTATAATATAAAAATAAAGACAAGTAATTTTGATACGTGCACAGCACAATGGATCCGAGGTAATGAATCATCTAATTATTTTATCCTATGTAAATCTAGTAGCGCCGCCGAGTTGTGGAGTTGCGTTTATGAAAGTAGTAGGCGCTGCAACAAATAATAATAGAAAAAAATTAAAACAGAGTCCTGTATGGTGTAGGTACTTAATTGTGGGTAGTAGATTTACTAGACGCCCAAACTTTATACTAAGCTACTGCATACAGCATAGTAATGTGTTGAGTTTACACGCTTCAGTGTAACCAACAACAATGGCCGGGGTCTCCCAATAGTGGAGAGGTATAACATGATTTTATTAGTCGTAGTGATTCAATTCAATTCAATATATTTATTGCTTACACATGGTTTAGTTTATGTAAGTACATACATAGTTGTTAGGTGTACGTGAGTATCACATGAACCCTGCATAGGGTATAGCAACGTGGAGTACAGTTTATTAGTCGCTATACTCTCGACAATTGAGTCTCACCGCCCTCAGTATCTAATAGCAGGTAATCACAGGGCTGAGTGGAAACTTGGCCCACAGAACCCCGCACCTGTTCGCTAGTTGTTTACTACTGCTAATGTAGGTACCCCTGCCACGCAAAAATCAACATTTTGAAAGCTTTAAAATCACTGAATATAATATTCATCTGGTTTAAAAAATGCCATTATTATGCATTCCATGCCATTTTATAGCGGCTCTTAGAGTATTCTTGTCACTGTCACTTTCATGCCAACGAAAAGAGACAGCAACAAACTTATTGGTGTGGTAAGCTATTGGCACGCTCTGTGACCATTATGAATAAGGGCCTAGATGTATTTTCCAAGTTTCTTTCAAATCCGTGCAGACTAGGTCCGAAGACAAATGGTAACAAACTATACAAGGTATGTCTGCACATATTTATTTATTTATTTGTTTAAGGAAGACTAACAGCACACCATACATATAAATCAAGAATACTATATAAAACAAAAGGCTAATAATAAGTCTCCACATATAGATATAGAATAAAAAACTTATTTGAGCACAGAAGAATCGGGTGCAAGCTACATACACACAAAAAAATATATAAAAATTTCAGAAAAGCTATATGATGTTAATGTTAATTATGAAACAATATACAATAAAGTAATAAAAAAAGATACCTATATATAAATCTACTCTCTAATAATATACTGTCGTATTCATTAACTTATGAGGATGACAACCGTTAAAACTTCTCGCTCGTTAAAAATAATATAAATATTAAATTTATTTATAACTAGCTGGTACCCGCGACTTCGTCTGCGTACTTTTAATCTCTTCATCTCTTTTTTCGCAATAAAAGGTAGCCTATGTTCTTTCTCAGGGTCTAAAGATTGTCTGTGCCAAATTTCATCAAAATCGGTTGAGAGGTTTAAGCGGGAAAGCGTAACAGACAGACAGACAGACAGACAGAGTTACTTTCGCATTTATAATATTAGTTGGGATGGGATAATATGATGAATCACTACTTCAGCGTGTATACCATTTTAATCGAAATATGTTATCCTACCAATTTTTTTTTAGATAGTAGGTACGCAAACTATGAAACAAATGATAAATAAACAAATTTGCAAAAGAGAACTTCGCTGTTCTTGTCTTTTCTTGGCCCTTTGTTGGCCCTTTTTCTTCGGCTTTAATTTTTTTTAGCAATAATTTTCTTACTAGAGTTTTTATATGTATTATCTTCGTTTTGGGTTTTGGTAAAACTCCCGGCATAAATCTCCACAGCTAAAGAACGCTCCGCCGATAAAATACGACTCCATACCGGCTAAGTCTGGCTTCTCCCTTGACATTTACTTTGAGAGGGGTAACGCTTACTCTGTGCGCACCCAGTAGTGGAATATGATTTTCCCAAGCAATGGGTGTCATGTCAGCTGGAACCCTTTCTTATTAGATTTAATTCTGTTCCTCAATTAACGGTACCTACTTGCGTGTGTGCTCTTATTGGTGTGGTGTGGTGTATAATTTTTTGTCAAAAATTATGTTACAGGCAAGGAATTTATATATTACCATTGATAATATGTGGATACTTGGCTGGTAACCTACGTGGTATTATAGTAAAAAAACTATAGCTTTTGCTACAGTTTTCTTATTACTCTCCCCGGCATCAGCCGCCACATGCATTAATGCATGAGCAGTCAGCTCTATGCATGTTAATAAACACATCCCACTAGATACTCTTTGTCGTCCACTAGTCTATTTTTATAAGGTTTACTAGCTGGTACCCGCGACTTCGTCTGCGTACTTTTAATCTCTTCATCTCTTTTTTTCGCAATAAAAGGTAGCCTATGTTCTTTCTCAGGGTCTAAAGATTGTCTGTGCCAAATTTCATCAAAATCGGTTGAGAGGTTTAAGCGGGAAAGCGTAACAGACAGACAGACAGACAGACAGAGTTACTTTCGCATTTATAATATTAGTTGGGATTTTGTTATGGCCTTGTCAATGCCGCACACTGCCATATAAACAAGTCTTTTCCCTTCTCCTTGTCGTGTCATTTGTTTTTTACGAAACAGTGTGGTGAGAGGATTTTAAGAGCGCCTCGAAGAGCCTTTTTCGAGGAGTTGACAATAAACAACATTAACATTTGCTCAATAAACTCATTGTTACAATTCCTGTGAAACCTACTCGTAATAAATTACATAAACATCATAAACATTAAAATGTTTATGATCTTTTGTTTTGAAGCCTTAAAAGTATTCGATGTTTTATTGTCCCCATAGGGGACCAGCAGGAATAGCCTGAAATGATAGTGATGTGCATTGCATTTGCCGCCAATGTAATCCGGCGTCACAGAGGACCAGTATCAAACGCTATTAGCACTATTAGCCCCAGTCACTCGCAAAACAGGTTTAACTTAATTTACCTCTGTAATAAGGAATGCCATGTATCTTAGAATACTTGGTACTTGAGAGATCTGAGGGGATATCTACCGTGACTGGGGATCAATGTCGTGAAGCTGTGTGTGTGTGCAATGTATCTTAGAAACCTTTAGCGTAGAGAAAATAAATAAATTATCTTATTTTTTTATTTTGCCTACGGTTTTGTAACACAATGTACTTATTTGTATTGATTTAAAAATCTGGTTATAAGCACTAGTGTTCCGTAAGATAACTAGTTTTAGTTCTTTGTTTCTTTCTACTCGCCCAATTAATTTTATCTGGCGCTGATAACTTTGTGTACCTAGTAGGTATTTGCATTCACACTGATACTACAAACTCTGCACAAATTAGATAGCAGTATTTGCTTTTCAACCTTTTGTAATTCACACGAAATTTCGAATGAATGCTCTCTTGTTCCAGAGACCAAGCCCTAAGAAGACAAAAAACTTAGGTCTCTTCGTCTCTTGCCTTCGACTTTGCCAGCGATGACTAGTTTTCCCAAATTTGTAGGTAAATCTCTGAAACTGTTTTTTTTATTTGCCTCAGCCTTCGGCTGCGTCCAGTGGTTCCCGAAAACGACTCAATTTTGACGTGTTTTAATTCAATTGGAATTTTATTACGATCGTATAGATAGAACAAAACATCCGTATTCTCAATGACTGCGTCATTTGCGTTTGCGCAACTAGCTCTCATGCATTATGGATGGACCTATAGGTAACAGTAGCAAGTACAAGGTATACGAGGCAAATATTGCCTACGTAGGTATATCCATGTAATCTTGATATACAACGTGTGTTTATTAATAGTTTTTTATAAAAACCGATATGAATCTCAGCTACTTAGGTAGAGATCATCCACTCTAAAAATGCACGCCTCTCCACCTGCCTTCACCCACACAAGCAAATGAGGTGTATAGATGCAATACATGCCACCAAGCAATTTCATTCGTTATTCAGTTTCCCGCCAGACATGAAAGTGTCACATTCACGTTCGGCGGGAAACTGAACAACGAATAAAATTATCAGGTGTCATGTATTGCGTCTATACACCTCATTTGCTTGAAGGCAGGTAGAGGGGCGTGCATTTTTAGAGTGGATGATCTCTACCTACTGTATTGTAGTTATTTAATTAGCTGACTTACTTAATGTATAATCCTACTAATATAATAAGTATGGATGGATGGCTGGATGGATGGATGGATGGATGTTTGTTACTCTTTCACGCCGGAACGGCTGAACGGATCTGGATGTAACTTGGCAGAGAGATACATAATAGTCTGGAATAACACATAGGCTACTTTTTATACCATGGGAATACTGGGATTTAAACCGCGGGGCGCAACTAGTGGTATATAATATACAAGTGAGAAAAGCCATTTCGAGGATCCGGAAAATAGTTGTGTACACAGTTTGCTATCGTAACGCCTTGATATTTGCGCTTGCGCATACAAACTCCAAGCCTAGTGTAGTGACACATCATCCAATCATTAGTCATTATGTAGGTAGTAACAAAGCTGATAATATGTTAACCATATTAGAACAAAGGTGGTATAGGTATGCCAAGAGTTAGCGTGCGTAAGTTGTATTAAATGGACTGCTGGTTCCAAATAGTCCCAATGTCCCAACGGTGACGTCGCTAGTCTTCCCGCCTCATCTTTATGAGAAGAGTAATTGTTGTATTAAAAACGAATGTTAGACGTATACATATACAGGGTGTCCCAGAACTCAACGTCAAGCCAAAACGGGGCGACAGGATTGATTGTAAACATCATGAGAAAAATCAGAAAAAATATCTATCCCATTTAGTTTGAAAATTATGGGCATTTAAAAACCTTAAAATTTGGTCAATCTGTAACCATTTTTCGGTTATTGTGGTTAATTTTTATTATTTTTGTTCATTTAAACTTTGGAATCGTAACCCTAAATAATATTTCAAGAATCAGAGTCAAAAATAATTATTTTATATATTTTTTATTTCCTAGATTTTTTTCTTATTTTTCTCATGATGTTTACAATCAATCCTGTCGTCCCGTTTCGGCTTGACGTTGAATTCTGGGACACTCTGTATACCTACACCGCTTTTTGCCAGACCATCTTGTGCTAACAACGCGGAACTCAAGTGGTCCGACTGGTTTGAGCACATACGGACTTGTGACCATCATTCGCGGCACGAGCGACTGGAGCTTTCTCTAAATGTAAATAATATCTAGAGTAATCATCGATGATGAAGATTACGAAAAGGACTAAATCTTAGTGAAAGTGGAACTCAAGATCAAAACGGTCTATAATCAGTTCAACCACAAGGACCACTTTGAAGTCTTTTAAACTAGGCAAAGCGCCAGGTCCTCGCAACCAAAGCCTAGAAAAACAGGCAAGAAACTTAACTTCTCAAGAATCACAGAGGATCTGAAGGAAGAAAGATCTTATAACATGCAAAGATGAATCTCGTACGTGGGCTCCGACCCCGGTAAAGGCTCATAAAAATCTAAATATATATAACTCAAAGGTGACTGACTGACTGACATAGTGATCTATCAACGCACAGCCCAAACCACTGGACGGATCGGGCTGAAATTTGGCATGCAGGTAGATGTTATGACGTAGGCATCCGCTAAGTAAGGATTTTGATCAATTCTACCCCCAAGGGGATAGAATAGGGGATGAAAGTTTGTATGAGATTTTCAAAGTAAACGAGCGCGAGCAAAGCCGCGGGATCAGCTAGTGTATTAATATTAGTTTGGAGAAATATTTGATAGTCCTCAAACTCTTATAATATGCAAAGATGAATCTCGTACGTGGGCTCCGACGGTAAATGCTCTTAAAAATTTTGTAATATTAGTTTGGAGAAATATTTGATAGTCCTCAAACCATCACAGCTCAATTGGTATTCGTTTCTGCTTTTAAAAGTCAAAGTCAACGTCAACAGGTAGACCAGGTATTTATTCAATAAAATCGCTAGGATCACTTTGAAACATCTCAAAGATGACTCTATAGGTTCCATTAGCACGCGACCAAAGCCTTGAAGAACAGGCAACCAACTTACGGCTTGATTCCTAGGTCCTGCCGCTCTTTTGTATGATCCTAAGTTACAATGAATTTTTTTACAACTTGTTTATTTCAATTTAAACGCTTATAAAACGCGCTGTAACTAAACACGTGTAAAAAACACGCTGTACCTGCGGTACCTAGGTACCTAGGTTTAGTGCAGCATTTAAGCTGAGACGTGACCTTTTTGCCCCGCACAACGGTAGGTAGGTTCTATAATAGTGTAGGTTATAATTTTATTTTCTGTTAGTTTTAGTTTTATGTAAGTACCTACCTGTGTTTGTGGGACGAAATAAATATGTTTTCTTTCTTTCTTTCTTTCTTTCTAAAAAAGGTTAAATGTGCTGAATGAAATATAAAACCACGAAAACAATAAACACGGAAAAAAAAAGTTTTGCGCAAATAGGTAACCACTTACGTCATAATCATTAAAACATATTTATGTACCTACGACTTAAATTGTTTCTAAGCAATGTTTTTATGGCATTCACAGCATCAGTGTCAATTGTCTTGCAAAGTTGAATAGAAAACAATAGGCATCTTGGTTCAAAAGACTCATAATTTATGAGCATATCTAACTATTTCGATATTTGCACACCGAAAATTGTTTTAAATATTTGCGAGTTCTCTACCCAGTACTTAGTACAGTCAGCATCATATAAGTTGTCTTTTTCATAAAATTGTTATAGTTGGAAGAGTAACATAACTCTAATTTCAACTTATTTGGATCAACATTTACGTTTTATGATAACTGTCCTAGGCTCAAAAATATTCTGTTTTGTAGGATAATTATATTTGTGGAGCAGCTACATAAAATACCTAAAAATTTAAATAAATAAATAAATAAATAAATAAATAATAAATAATGCTGGACAATCCACACAGCACCATCTAGCCCCAAAGTAAGCTACTCAAAGCTTGTGTTATGAGTACTAGATGACTGATATATTTAATACATTATATACTTACATAGATAGATATTTTTTATTATACATAAACACCCAGACCAACGGAACAAATTTCTGCAGCTCGTACACAAATTTGTTCCGAGGCGGGAATCGAACCCGAATAAAAGTGAGAATGAATAAAAGTGAGGGTAGTTCGCTTACTTGTAACTTTTCAATGTATGAAACAAAAGCACATCTCACTATCACCAATAATCACTTCACTAGTTTCACTACACCTCTTGTAACACAAACACCGATTCTGTAACAATTACGCAAGAAAGAAAGTAAAAGTGATCGTGTTCGAATTTTGAATGATTCGGCTGTGCGTTGCGTGCGCGTTCTCACCTGGCGCGGGACAGACTGCGCCGGCGCCGGTCAAGGACCGTGCGGCTGCGCTGTCATAAAACCTAATACAACGCAGGAAAGCCTTCAAACAATGCAGTTCAGTATAGACGCATGTCCCGTCTACATAGACTAGTGGCTCTGGGAGCTGTAGACCTCGCGAGCAAACTAGTGGCTCTGGGAGCTGTAGACCTCGCGAGCACAATTCTATCAGCATCATCAATGTCGTGTAAGGTGTTTTCTGAATGTCTTTAAGTGCACTTTTATTAATTTCTAATTTAAGGCTTATTATTATGCTGATGCTCTCATTCAGTGAAGGAAAACATCATGAAGATAATTATCAGTTAGTATTCTAACAGCGACTAAACGCTTGCAGCCTGTCACGTATTGAAAACTAACTAGGTTATGGTTACCACTTAACATCAGGTGGGCCATATGCTTGTTCCATCAGCTAGTTGTATAAAAAAAAAAATAATAATAACTATAATGCAAAATGTTGTGTGTGTGTGTGTGATGTGATGTTTTTTCTATTTAATTTTGTAAATTTTTGAGGAATGTCATGTGCAAGTGCATTTTCCGTTTTGTGATTTTTTTGATCTTTTTGATTTTTTTTGCATCATCTTGTGTAGAATGAGGTCCTTTGTGTTTCTCTCAAATTTGATTGAAAAATTTGATTGAAATTGTTTGATGAGCTATCCTGTTCATCATGCTGAAGATCCTTATCAGATCTTCGCCAAACTTTTATGAGACCAATTTATAGTTACTACCTTTCAAATAAAAAAGAATAATCGAAATCAGATCTCATTTGGTGGAGATATCCAGTATATCAAATAGCCCCCTTTTTGCCCTTTTTTTGGGGGAAGTACCCCTCCAATCAAAAATCCCCGACGACAAAAAATTCTAATAAGTCATATAACCTGTGTACCAAGTTTCGTCCAGATCGGTTGAAAAATGCGACCTGTAGAGGAGAACAGACAGACAGACAGACAGACATCCGGACAGACAAACGCATTTTTGGCCAATGTGGAAACTGAGACGCTTCGCTCGCTTCGCTCGCTCGGTCAATAATCAAAGACTGGCCCCAAAGATCAGTTGGCGCAGTTGATTGTAGGTTCGATCGCCAACTGAGTAGGTAGGTACAAACATTATTGATATTATTAATTTATTATATTATGTCTAGGGGAAATTCTAACATCAGCTAGACCTACCCCCGATTTCTGAAAGCGCGATCAACACTAATCAGCAGTCAAGTCACTTGCTATCTCTATCTAATTTGAAGTGAAAGCTGAAATAGCAGAAATGGCTTGACAGCCAATTAGTGTTGATCGCGCTTTCAGAAACCGGGGGCTAATACAATAATATAATCGTTCCCTTATTACAATATTTCAGATGGCGCTTAGTTAAATTTTCACGTATCAACCAATTCATGTTGCAACTGCTATTAAGATGGCTATTTTTAAAAACAAATTAAAAATTAGAATGTTTGTATCCTTGTGCTGTTCTGTAGCTTTACTTTGGCTTAGTCAAGTAATACGTAAGTATGATTGTGGCTTGGATATAACAATAATAACATAAAAAAACGTAACAGGATTTGTTACTACGCAACAGCGTGCGCCTGCGCAACCTGTCCGACCGGACGCGTAGGGTTGCCAACGCAGGGAAATTATGGCCTCGCTTCGCAGCACTAAAAGGTGCTGATAATTAAAATGTGCGTGGTGTGCTCGGAGCATGACCGTAGAATCTAATTAATGAAAGCGGTCTTACGATTTAATGTTATGGATTTATTATTCAGTAAACAAGAACTTATTGATTGTTTATTTTTCTCTTACTTGGTCGTCTATAGGTTTTTCTTATTTATCAATTTTTGTTTTCCTATTATATTCAGACGACATCCAAGTTCCAAGTTCGTATTACAATAAATTCGTCTGACCAACCAACTAATATTTCATTCAAAAGACATTGAAGTGACAAAATTTATCTTATAGATAAACTAGCTGAACCCGCGGCTTTGCTCGCGCCAAGGAATTGAAAGATTCATATAAACTTTCATCCCCTATTTTATCCCCTTGGGGGTAGAATTGATCAAAATCCTTTCTTAGCGGATGCCTACGTCATAACATCTACCTGCATGCCAAATTTCAGCCCGATCCGTCCAGTGGTTTGGGCTGTGCGTTGATATATCACTATGTCAGTCAGTCAGTCACCTTTGAGTTATATATATTTAGATAAATAAAAATTAATGTCAAAGAAAATTATTCAACCCAGAAACATTTTTGACATCCAAACTAGGTACCTCTCTATTTTGTGATTGTGTGGTAACCCTACCGGATGTACCGGTCCATTGCCGGCACAACCTCTACATTAATCTGTGACGTGATAAAAGCCTTACAAAAATATTCACACAGATATTGAGATATTGAAGCACTCATAAAAGGCTGGTTTGCACAGAATAAATACTAGTTTGTTGCTTCGTCTAGTACATTAACTACTTGGCTATTTTTCAATCGAAACACCTTGCCTATTTGACGACCTCAGTAGCGCAGCGGGCGAGAGTCCGCCTGCGACGCAAGAGGTTGCGGGTTCGATGCCCGCCTCGGAACAAATTTGTGTACGATCTGCAGAAATTTGTTCCGTTGGTCTGGGTGTTTTTATGTATAATAAAATATATATATCTATGTAAGTAAACAATGTATTAAATATATCAGTTATCTAGTACCCATAACACAAGCTTTGAGTAGGTTACTTTGGGGCTAGATAGTGCTGTGTGGTTTGTCCAGCATTATTTTTTATTTATTTATTTCTTCCGCCAAGTAGCGTTGCGATTCGTTTGGGAGTGTCGGGGCTGCATTTAGAGGCAAATAAAATTAAACATCTGTATGGCAGTGCCTCGACCACATTCCTTTTGTGTATAAAATTTATTTTGATGGATTAAAAGCTCATAGATGTACAGTAACATAATTAGCATTGACAAAGTGCATTTAATTTTTTTTTATACAACTAGCTGATGGAACAAGCAGATGGTCCACCTGATGTTAAGTGGTAACCATCACCTATAAACAAAACATTGCCCCGTAGGTCACGCACAATAGAAACGTGCCCTACGATGCACTGCCCTGCGTCCATCAACTTGAGGCATACAGATGTTAAGCCTCATGTGCCTGTAATTACACCGGCGACCACACTCTTCAAACCGAAACACAGCGTTGCTGCTTGGCGGCAGAAAAAGGCATGGTGGTAGTAGGTACTTCCCCGGACGAGCCCTTCACAAAGAGCTCTACTACTCTTAGTTGTTGTTCTCTACTTCTTAATTGTTAAGCACTTACAAATGAAATGACAATAAACTAATAAGAATGCGAGTAGTTTATGTCCGTGGGATTATCTAAATATATATAATTCAAAGGTGACTGACTGACTGACTGACTGACATAGTGATCTATCAACGCACAGCCCAAACCACTGGACGGGTCGGGCTGAAATTTGGCATGCAGGTAGATGTTATGACGTAGGCATCCGCTAAGAAAGGATTTTGATCAATTCTACCCCCAAGAGGATAAAATAGGGGGTGAAAGTTTGTATGACTTTGAATTCCTTGGCGCGAGCAAAGCCGCGGGTTCAGCTAGTACATCATAAACTTGAGCATACGTTTATAATCTGCAGACATGACGGTAAATAAGATAAAATAATTATTGTATTAAAAGTTGTGTTATGTAGTACCTAAAGCAGCGTGGTTGCCGCATGCCGGTGCGATTACAGGCACAATGAGGTTTATGTATGCCTATTGATGGACGCAGGGCAGTGCATCGTAGGCCAAGTTCGTATTGGGACTTGCGGGGTAAAGCTTTGTAGGTCATTTTCTTGTTTCATCAGCAAGTAGTATAAAAACATACACCTACTTTTGCTGCTGACTGTACAAATAAATAAATAAAATAAATAAATATTGGTGGACTTTTCGCACAGCACTATCTAGCCCCAAACTAAGCTTATGCTTGTGATATGGGAACCAGATAGCTGATATACTACTTATATACTTTTTTTTTGTAAATACATACTTATAATATTTTATAACACCCAGACAGAGAACAAACATCTATGTTCATCACACAAATGTTTGTTCACGGTGGGATTCGAACCCACGACCTACGGCGCAGAAGGCAGAGCTACTACCAACTGAGCTACGTAGGCTGTCAAATGTGTAGAATATTGGCACATACAATGCCACTCTTCATCACCCGTGGTCATGGTGCACTGGACATGGTCAATGACTAAGGGTTCGGTATCCACACCACAATAGCACACGCACGTCCCAACTAGTATTCGTAAATGCTTGAATAGATATGGTAGGTAGTCAGTCAGTTAGTTTTCAGAATTTCGAAATGGTTTAAGGTACTTACACACGTGCTCAAAAATAAACAACACACACAATAAGCATGCTTATTTCGAGCATGCTTTTTTTGCGTTCTTCTGTTGTGACTTGTAATCATAATATAATAAGTTAACCTGTTTTGCGAGGTTAATGAAACCTGTGCTACAGGACACCAGAACCTCACTCCGCTGACAACTTATATAATTTATTCTCTGAGAATCTGGAGCTAAGAAATATAATAGCATGTTTATTTTGAGCATGCTCAAAAATCAACCGACGTACGACCAATTATTACAAATGACAAATTATTTATTAGCACGACCTGTTCTTCACACGTGCTTTTATTGAGCAAGGCTCGAAAAAAGCATGCTTATAGCTCGAAAATAAGCACGTGTGTCAGTACCTTTAGGTATTGCGCAAGCCTATTGCCATACTGTCAAACAAGGAATTTGAATACATGTCTTTATTCAAATTCCTTGCTGTCAAACACCATTTATTTAGTACAAGGAATTCGAATACTAGATTTAGTACAAAAAATTACCGGTGTCAGCAGGTGTTTATCAGACAGACCATCATTATCATCATCATCAGTCTCGTCGAAGTCACTCACTCGTGAAGGACGGCGGTGACACATATCCAAGATGAACAATTTCGAGCCTTCTCCATTCTCCATCCATCGAGTTTCCGCGATATATGCTGTCGACCTATCCAATATGTGAGTTAATTATTGAAAAACATGTCATAACGACAACGCTAGCAGGTAGCAGTGAAAAGAGTCGTCGGCCATGGCATGGCACGTCGCTATCTCGCTCGCACAATTGAACATAATTGAAGATATAAAATAAATAAGCATTACAAAGATGTTAAACTTCGAAATATGACTTCCTTATCCATTGAAGCGAGTAACAAAACTATTATTTTCTAAGCTACTTCAGTAGATGGCGATGTTAAGCAACCGAGCAAAGCTCGGTCACCCAGATATTTTTTATTTTATGCTGAAGTCTGTAATGTCTAGACCGTCTGCAATGTTTGTCAAATGTAAGTGTTTGTGATATGAAAGGGTTCCCCTGTAACCCCGTAGAACATTCCCGCAGGTAATATGTGTCCTATAAAGCCTGAAAGCGCTCGTCTTACAAAGCAATGCCTTTCACACAGTGTTTTTGTTTGAACTAATGCACGTACTCAGGATGCTGCACGATGATGCATCGATATCACAGAACATAAATCCTAACGATCGATATTATGTAACGAAAATGAACTTCTTTTCTATAGTAAGTTAACCTCTAAGCAATTCCATTCCCATTCATCTGCGGCCGGAAAACTAAATCAATTGATTTGGCCACTAGTTATTTCAAATAATTTATAATGTCATGTTCCCAAAGTTATTATGTATAGTAACAGCTTCACTTCCTTTTAGCTTTATTCATGCATAAAATTGTGTTTGTGTGATTGTGTTTACCTAACCTATTGCTTTGTTCATGTTTCGGTTTGAAGGGTGTTGTTGCCGGTGAAGTTACTGGCACATGATGACATGTATGCCTCAAGTTGATGCACGCAGAGTAGTGCATTGTAGGGCACGTTCCTATCGAGCATGACTTACGATGCAATGCTTTGTGTTATCGACCACTTAACATCAGGTCAGGGCTATTTGCTTGTTCTATCAGTAACTTATACTTATAAAAAAACCTGTCAGGAGGCATTCGGCTAATGTGTCCCGCCCATCATATGATCGAATCTTGACTCTTGCAGTCTGAAATTGTGAATCCCTCCCTGCTCGCTACCTGCCGTTGACACCAACGTGAGTCGCGCAGCGCACACACCGCCTTTTGTTGCCGTGTTGGCCAATCTCCAGCTCAGCCCTGGATTTTAGAAAATATTGTGATACCTGAAAAGTTCTGTTTAGAAGTAAATTCTGTGCGATTGCAATTAAAATTAAAGCAAATCCATGTGTTGCAGAGCCTACGCCGTAGCAAAGGACTACATAAAAGGGCCCTCTTCTCATTGGCTGATTACATTGATGGACGGTTTACACTAGCCAATACGAATCGTAGATAAATAAATAAATAAATAATGCTGGACAATCCACACAGCACTATCTAGTCTAAGCTATTCAAAGCTTGTGTTATGGGTACTAGATAACTGATATATTTAATACATTTTATACTTACATAGATAGATATTTTTTATAGATAATCGTACGTAAGCTGTGCCTAAAGGTACTGACACACGTGCTCAAAAATAAGCATACTTCTTTTGAGCATGCTCAAAAATCAACCGATGGACGACCAAATAAGCATGCTCATCTAGGCTATCACTAATGAACGCTATAAGGCTATAATAGGATAGCACTTCTATATTATTCAAAGTATTATAACGATAAATAACTTGAATATTTACTAACTTAATCTTTCCATTCATTGATAAATCTTTATGCGAGCAGTAAATTTCAACGCACCCAATTTACGACTACCTTGCCACAAGTTTTCTAGAAAAGGATATTGACCAAGGAAGGAAAGGATATTGATGTTTCATAGCATACGTTGAAGGTTCGCTAATTATTGATTGTGTAAAGCTAACAGATGTAGGAACAAGACCATTTCCTACACCGCCACCGCCAAACTGTGGCGTAAACTTTTTGTTTGATTCTTGTACGAGTGAGCAAGTCGCAAGCAACGGTGTGCACTATGAGTGACCATAGTGAAAATGGCAGTTGTCTCTTCCAGCTTGGCAGCTGTTGGTTGGGAAAAATATGAAGCTGCAACTGAAAAGCCCAAGCATGCCTGCCGTGTTAGATATCCCAAATCAAAATGGTATTTATTCAGTAGGTACAATCCGCAGGGATCACTTTGAATTGAAACGTCACATACTAGATGAATCTACCTCCGCCAGTTCGTCGCGACCAAAGCCTAGAAGAATCCAGAGGACGTATACCGGGGGGGTATAGTCAGAGGTACGTCCAAACATACTGACAATTGCATAAAAACTATTTTCAATGAACAAAATCTGTACAATGAATTTTCTCTATAGTTACCATAGCAACTGGAACTATTGACAAAATGGCGACGTTTTTTGAAACTTTACAAGATAAAAATAGGAAATAATGTCATGATTATTTCTTCGGAAATTCGATAAATAAACAAAGTTGCTCAAAGTTCGCTATTAAAAATGAAGCTGCTGAAATTCCACCTGAGATACCATCCGCCAGGGTTGGTGCTGGAGTACCTTCAGAAGGGCGTCGTCAAGAATAAGGATATCGATCTGCTTGACCTGAATTCCAAGTAAGTTTATCACAAATGGGAGCTGGAAGACCCAGTGTTTCTAATTGATCTCACTTCTGTCCTCGTAGGTACATCACATCACGGCTTATGGCGTAGCACCTACTAATGATAAAAGGAAATGGTATCCTTTGTGATCTAGAATATTTATTGGGGTTTTTTTGTTCTATCGGAATCTTACGCGTGATTTTGCAGCATATTGTTTATGATTTATAAAACGTTTTATGATCTTACGAAATTAGTATTTTTTTTAAGGGTGATGGGTATTCCATTCCTTCCAGTCCAGCCTAGTTCAAATAAAACGCGTTACGGTGATTCCCTTTCGTTTTAGTTGTTTTTTCTTACTACAAAAAACTATACGTACCTATTAGGCTAGAGCTACCTGTAGGCTAGAGACGTTAGCATGATGGAGAGATATCAGAATTACAGAATATCAGAATTACAGAATATCAAAATTACAGAATATCAGAATTACAGAATATCAGAATTACAGAATATCAGAATTACAGAATATCAGAATTACAGAATATCAGAATTACAGAATATCAGAATTACAGAATATCAGAATTACAGAATATCAGAATTACAGAATATCAAAATTACAGAATATGAGAATTACACTGATTGCTATAATAATTCCGAATACTTACCATCGAAATAAAAATCATTACAGTTCAGATCTAAAAGAAATAGCCAATCGCCTCTACCAGAAGGAAGTCCTCATCACCGAGGAGGTCCGCGAGCAGCTGGAGCAATGTCTGGACATCCTGAAGAAGAGGATCGAGCACGAGGGCCCGGCCGGCAAGCGGTTCTATATCTACAAGACCCTGCACACCCACATTCTACCCCTCACCAATGTGGCGTTCGACAAAACTGGGAAAAGGTACATTATTATGGCTTGTCTTTAATTTCTACCAGCTGTCGCCCGCAGCTTAGATAGCGTTTTTATACAACTAGCTGATGGAACAAGCAGATGGTGATCCTTTTTCAGATGTCTTTCTGGCAGCTACGACAGAACTTGCAAGGTCTGGAACGTTGAAAATGGCAAGGAGCTAGCGACGCTCTCAGGACATCAAAACGTAGTGTACTCTGTCGGATTCAACTTTCCTTCGTGGTGAGTTCCTTTTACCTTTAGCCTTTACATAACGTAAAACATCTACTCCTACATCCATACCATCGGGACTTTCGGTGTAAGGCTTTGCCAACCGTTACCTACAGGGTAACGGTTGGTTTTACGGAATTTATTAATTTGAGATACGCATAGGTATTTAAGGGTCCGGTGACAGCGGCTCGCAATTTCGAGGTGCGATTGGCTATTATTTCATTTTATTTCATTTCGGGGAGGTTGTTTGAAATAATAACTCTAAAGAAACACGCATAAATACTGTTCGAACACAAATAATACAATAATATAAGGGAAATGTGCTTGAGTCGGAAATCATTTTGGTATTAGGTAAACGTAAGACCAAACATACTAATACCAAAATGATTTCTGATTCGGGCATGTTTCCCTTATATTATTGTATTATTTGTGTTCGAACAGTATTTATGCGTGTTTCTTTAGAGTTATTTTTTCAAACAACCTCCCCGAAATGAAATAAAATGAAATAATAGCCAATCGCACTTCGAAATTGCGAGCCGCTGTCACCGGAGCCTTAACATTTAATGATACCTAATGAGCATCTATGAGTAACAATTCAAACATATATTAAAATGTCATTTGTCTAATTGACATCGATTACCAAATTTTTATTGATCTTGTCTGCATTAGATTTTATTTTATTAGATTCATTTTGCGGTCAAAAGCCATCTTATCACTGGATAATTTTATATCCATGCTTTTAATTTCTTTTCAAGTGAGGTACTTAGCCTTTGACTACAATACATTACTTATGTCATGTTTTTAAATATTTTTTTTACTATTAAGTTATACTTTTCAGTAGGTAGGTTTACTTGCTATCCTTTATTTTATTAGTTTCTGCATGGCACGTAAAGTATGCAGCGTTTTCCATTGTTGTCTTAGTAACCGTGTGATCACCGGTTCGTTCGACAAGTCGGCGAAGGTGTGGGACCCCGCGAGCGGGCAGTGCCTGGCGACTCTGTGGGGGCACGCGGGCGAGGTGGTGGCGGCGCAGTTCAGCCATAAGAGCGACCTGGCTGCTACGGGATCCATGGACCACACGGCGAAGCTTTACGATGTTCAAACTGGTGAATATTTATACCTAGAATAGAAATATTCTTTAGTTTTTTGTGTTTTAGAAGCTTATAAGAGCTGTTACAACTATTGTGTCGGCTCATAAAAAGCCACCATTCAGCATTTAGAATACCTAACTTATAGTAACCGCCAAATGTCGCCTTTACTTTGTAGAATGGAACTATGCATATACATATACATATATATATCTATATACATATGCATATACTATATTTTGGATATTTTGATAGTACCATTCTGTGGTAGTACTTATTGCCGCCTTACGTATTTCTATCGTGAGCCGTGTTGCTCACATTGCTGTGTTCCGATTTGTAGGGTATGGCTAGGTACTGTTATTATTTCTTTTGTGGCATGGCTACCGATGCAATTATAGGCACATGATACATGAGAGACCTAATAGCATTTTTTAAATTAAATCTTAGAGTAATGGATGCAGCAAAATGCGATGGAAAGCTCTGTTAGGTGATTCAGCGACTCTCAGCTTTTATACAATTTTTTTTCTCATTAAAATAGTTTGTAACAAAGGAGTGTTGATTTGGTTGTAGGTGCTGAAATCCACACGTACTCGGGCCATTCCGGCGAGGTGATTGCGCTGCAGTTTGACCCCAACGAAGGTCAGCGACTCATCACTGGCTCCTTCGACGGCACCATAGCCATGTGGGACACCAGGGTCAAGGAGTAAGCATCATTACAAAACAGCATGCTGTGAAAAATGTTGATATTTTTTATTTATTTAATCCAGAACAAAAGCCCTTAATCCCTTTTTTATTCAAGACCTTTGTTATTCGAATGCGTCATTTAGGTACGTAAACAAATGAAAAAACAAACTTACTTAGTTAAAAACAGCGCCTTACAAAGTTCGCATCAACCTTCACTAGTGTTATTGCTCGGCAAACCCTACGAATTTGTGCGCTGGCTGGAGCCTTGATATCCCAACTAATATTATAAATGCGAAAGTAACTCTGTCTGTCTGACTGTCTATCTGTCTGTCTGTCTGTTACGCTTTCTCGCTTAAACCTCTCAACCAATTTTGATGAAATTTGGCACAGACAATCTTTAGACCCTGAGAAAGAACATAGGCTACCTTTTATTGCGAAAAAATGAGATGAAGAGATTAAAAGTACGCAGACGAAGTCGCGGGTACCAGCTAGTGGTAATATATTTGTGATAATATTTTCAAGGGAATGAGACCATTACCTATCGTATCTTATCAGCGTGTGATAGGTATTAGGTACCTACCATAAGATGCTATAATGTTTCATCGTAACGTATCTCAGTATGTATGTCAGTACTCTCAAACGGTGAAGGAAAACATTTGAGGAAACCGGCATGTTGATACGAGTAGAACCTAACAACAACATGTCAAGTGCTCGAAAGGAGCCTCGTTGAGGCGCACTTAAAATCCTTTCACCACACTGTTTCTAAAGAAACTATTGACACGATAATAAGAAGATCGTAACATATCCTAGGATGAAGTCTAATATCTTCGTCGTCTATAGCGAGAGGTACAATTATGTACCCTTTAAAAATAATATAATTTCTGCAGATCGTACACAAATTTGTGTACGATCTGCAGAAATTTGTTCAGTTGGTCTGTGTGTTTGTATGTATAATAAAAAATATCTATCTATGTAAGTTTATAATGTATTAAATATATCAGTCATCTAGTACCCATAACACAAGCTTGAGTAGCTTACTTTGGGACTAGATGATGCTGTGTGGATTGTCCAACATTATTTATTATTATTTTGTTATTAGTTGTTCCGAGGTGGGAATTGAATCCGCAGCTTCTTGCGTCGCAGGCGGACACTCGCCCGCTGCGCCACTGAGGTCGTCAAAGGGCGGTTAGTGATGTGATTGTTGTGGTGTGCTTGCAGCCGCGTGGCCGTCCTGCAGGGCCACAGCGGCGAGATATCGAACGTGCAGCTGAACTGGGACAGCTCGCTGGTGGGCTCGTCCTCGCTCGACGGCAGCGCCAAGCTGTGGGACGCGAGGAACACCGCCTGCCTCGCCACCGTCGCCTCGCACACAGACGAGGTAGCATAGAGTAGTATTGAGATATCGAACGTGCAGCTGAACTGGGACAGCTCGCTGGTGGGCTCGTCCTCGCTCGACGGCAGCGCCAAGCTGTGGGACGCGAGGAACACCGCCTGCCTCGCCACCGTCGCCTCGCACACAGACGAGGTAGCATAGAGTAGTATTGAGATATCGAACGTGCAGCTGAACTGGGACAGCTCGCTGGTGGGCTCGTCCTCGCTCGACGGCAGCGCCAAGCTGTGGGACGCGAGGAACACCGCCTGCCTCGCCACCGTCGCCTCGCACACAGACGAGGTAGCATAGAGTAGTATTGAGATATCGAACGTGCAGCTGAACTGGGACAGCTCGCTGGTGGGCTCGTCCTCGCTCGACGGCAGCGCCAAGCTGTGGGACGCGAGGAACACCGCCTGCCTCGCCACCGTCGCCTCGCACACAGACGAGGTAGCATAGAGTAGTATTGAGATATCGAACGTGCAGCTGAACTGGGACAGCTCGCTGGTGGGCTCGTCCTCGCTCGACGGCAGCGCCAAGCTGTGGGACGCGAGGAACACCGCCTGCCTCGCCACCGTCGCCTCGCACACAGACGAGGTAGCATAGAGTAGTATTGAGATATCGAACGTGCAGCTGAACTGGGACAGCTCGCTGGTGGGCTCGTCCTCGCTCGACGGCAGCGCCAAGCTGTGGGACGCGAGGAACACCGCCTGCCTCGCCACCGTCGCCTCGCACACAGACGAGGTAGCATAGAGTAGTATTGAGATATCGAACGTGCAGCTGAACTGGGACAGCTCGCTGGTGGGCTCGTCCTCGCTCGACGGCAGCGCCAAGCTGTGGGACGCGAGGAACACCGCCTGCCTCGCCACCGTCGCCTCGCACACAGACGAGGTAGCATAGAGTAGTATTGAGATATCGAACGTGCAGCTGAACTGGGACAGCTCGCTGGTGGGCTCGTCCTCGCTCGACGGCAGCGCCAAGCTGTGGGACGCGAGGAACACCGCAGACATTTTTTGCAATCCTCCGTTTCTCCGCTACGCAGCCTCGCTCGGCTTCAGTGGACAAGCAGCTTAAACTTGGATCTATTGGCACCATTGGGGCAGCATATGGCGCGCCGCGAAAATGTCTTTTTTTGCCTCAGTTTACTTTATAGAGACGCTATGCACTGGTCCGGAGGGAACAACATGAATAAAGGTAGTACCATAGATTGCGCCAACCAAAAAGAACGCTGGAAAACAGTGGAGGGGATGTGTTTGTGCATACACAATACACGCGCCATCACATCCCGTCCCCCTACTTCTGGCGTTCTTTTTACGCAGCAGATACAGTGCGTGTCAGCGCACTATATCTGCTTACAGCGCAGCTGTTATTGTTGGCCGCAGGTGCTGGACATCTGCTTCGACTGGGCCGGACAGCGCATGGCCACCTCCTCCAGCGACTGCTCGGCGCGCGTCTATGACGTCAGAGCCGACTTCAAGGAGCTCGCCGTCATGAGGGGACATCGCGAGGAAGTCTCCAAGGTAATTGAGCTCCGGTGGTCAACGGACAATGTCGGCCCTCGCAACGGATAATGGAAACGAAATATCATCACACATTTTAATCTGTCAAAATTGGAAGATTCCAAAAAGTTACTGACATGCAGATGATTTCAAATTTTTTAGACACTGCTGATGAAGCTAGCTGAGGTTAACCCTGCGAATAAATAATAAGGGTTAGGTTAACCTATTTAGTACTAACCATCACCTATAACCTAAAATACACAGATTCAGATTCATTTATTTTATTCTGGGAAAGTCAACATAACAATATTAGTATAGGTCAGTCAGTCTTGGCGTCCTAGTACTTGTGCCTGTAATCTAGAGCTGATGGCCACTGTGGCCGCTACCGCTTGCTTTGGTCGTCACGTTTGGATATCTGCGGGTTCAAGGTTAGATGACCACACCTTTTGTTTGTCAGGTGTGCTTCAGTCCAGCCGGAGGCTGCCTGCTGACCGCGTCCGCTGATCGCAGCGCTCGCGTCTGGAACACCACCACGGGCAACTGCATTCAGGTTCATTGCAATACGTACTGCTCATCTGTGCTTTGAGCATTTAATACTACTCACTGATGCAACAAGCAGATGCTAAGTGGTAACCATTTACCTATAACTAAGCATTGCCTCGCAAGTCACGCACAATAGGAACGTGCCCTACGATGCCCTGCACTTTATTTATTTATTTATTATTTAAGTAAATAAAGTGCAGAGCATCGTAGGGCATTCGATGCCCTACACTTTATTGCCCTACATTTTATCGATGATACGCAAAAATGCACTGCGTCTATTAACTTGAGGAATACAGATATCTAGCCGCATGTGTCTGTAATTACCTACCAGGCACTCTTCATCCCAAAACACAGCGACGCTGCTTGGCGGCAGAAAAAGGCATGGTGGTAGTAAGTACTGCCATCCCCGTCCGGGGATGGCCCGGTAACAAAGAACGGCCCCTTCTCAAAAAGCTCCACTTTAACATTATGATCACACCAGGTGCTGTCGGGTCATCAAGGCGAAATCTTCTCCTGCGCCTACTCGTACGCAGGAGACGCCATCGTCACCGCATCCAAGGACAACACCTGCAGGATCTGGAGGTGACTGGACTGGTGGATGTAGACCATCCATCACCAACACTCAATGGAAAGGAAAACGAAGCTCATTGAAGTAGCGTCAGGTTTTAGAAGTATTGGAAAGTGATTTTATGGGACATTCTTTGAATACACCTTATTAATACCTACTGGTGGTAAATTTATCATATTAAGTTAAAATAGTTCAAAGTTTTCTGCTAAACATCCGATCTGGAATGTGTTTTTAAATAACATAGATAGGGCTCTCTTCTTGGTTTATTATCGGTAACAAAATGACTTATTATGACCATTAAAACGAGCAAAACACTTTAGTAGGTGTATTTATTTTAACTGATTAGCAAAAACTTTAGAATGGCTAATGATAATAAATTCACTATAGCAGATGTGTAGGAATGTAGGACACAGATAAAGCAACCAAAATCAGGTTACATGTCATGAAAGGGTATTGTTTGGACACCAAAAGCATTTTTACTTTTTTTCTAGGATGCTCGGTTTTGAGTTACAACCAAAAATTTTAAATAAGATAACCAACGATCCAAGATTTTTAGGACTTTCGTCGACATCAAGGTTGACTACTGGTCGGCCAATTCCTTTCCTTTTTCTTATTTTTATCCTGAAATAAATTACGAAAGTATTATACAATAAGTTAATATTTAGTTTTCAATAGAATAAGTTATTAAGTTTGTGTTCAAAAAGTTTGTTTATTTTATAATTTACATTGTTAGTTTATTCTTATTTTGTTTGTTATTTCTCTTATTTGTGTGTATCAGTTGGGCAAATAAATGCGTTATCTATCTATCTATCTATCTACTCAGTTCTCATAAAATGGTGATAGCGACCTGACTGGTCTGATGATGGAGATGAGGTCTGTTCAATGTAGACCACAGCTACTAGGTATTATGGCTTAATTAAGACATTTTCTAATTTCAATAAATAATTTACTACATTGATTGACCACCTGGAGGAAAAAACTGAAAGCTATGAAAACTTGGCCATAGCTGCAATCTTAAATTTCATATGACACACACAGTGCACATAATACTCCGAATCAGTTTACTGTGTATTGAGAATTTGAGAGCGATTTACCTACCTACATAGTTTGATAAACCCACTGTGACGATCAGTCAGTTTCATAGTATCTGGTGTATTGTCTGTGGCCACTGGCCAGCTCACATCCTGGCCTGGGGGGCTATCATGAGTTTCGTGCCGACCGCGATCGACGTTGATCGCAACGCTCTACACCGAATTTCAAGGAAATTAAACAACGGCATTTCGCGTATTCTTTGAGAAGCTTAAAAAAAGCTTCTCAAACAATGCGAATAATATATAATATTTATAATAAGAATAATGATAAAAATCATAAGAATTTATTAGCAGTATAAGAATAATATATAATATTGAATTTCTTTGAAATGCGATGTCTATCGGTGTGATCTACGATCTATCGCGGTCGGCACCGGAACTCGTGATAGGCCCTCTGGACTGAGGAGGGGTCAAATGTGTAGATAAAGCGAAGCGAACACACACAAGTGCTTTACGAAAACTATGCTCTACTTGCTGGTGTACAAAGGTTTTGGCATTTGGATGGCCTGTAAATTCCTGAAAGGATGATATCGGTTCTGTTCTGTAATTTCAGACAGGTGTTAGGAATAAGGGTATGGCTAAAAAAGTTCTAACGCTGCAATTTTTTTTTAGTCTATTTTTTGTTACCTGCCTGTACCTACCTATTTACCAATGTTTTTTTTTGCTGGGTTTATAAATCATTTTTCTTTCTTTCTTTCTTCTTAAATATAAATCATCAATAATAAATGCATAGTTTATTTATTTATTTTATTTATAGACGAGCAGCTTTCGCCGGTATGTCTACGTCACAGTGTTGATATTATATTTTATAATTGAATTTTAATTGTTGAAATTATTAAAAATTTAAATTGAATCGTTGAAATTAGGTATTATTATTTTATTTTTTTTGTCTGGTGTCTTTGTTATTGTCTTTTTTAGTTCCAGTTTTTGTTTATAATAATAATAATAATAATATGCAGGTTTATGCAGGTAATTTACTTCTCATAAAAGAAGGTGCAGAATTTTTTACAGGTACCTTGCCTGTCTTCCTGAAACACACTGTAGACAGGCACTGCCTTTGAATTAGGCATTAGATAGGTACATTGTTCATTCGAATTTCTCTTCAGCTCTACCGCTCTACCAATTATTATCGCATTCTTATGCACAGAGATAACTTTTGATTTGACATAATCACGGAATAGAGAAAACCCTATATTTCTGTGGACATAATGATTTATCCATGACACCGCCGGCGGCCGTCCAATCTAACGGTACCTACAGTTGAAAACTAATCAACCATCATATCCAACAAGCATCCCTCTGCTCGACAGAACTAAACCTTGCTCGACACTAAAGACAACAGAAAATAGAATGAACATAGGACCTTACAAATAGCTTGTGTTACCATCAGTACAGCTACATAATTGATTAGATCAACGTGCTTCAACATACACTGTTTTTGATATCTTTCCTCAGTCATAACCGATGCGCTCTCTGTGGTGATCAGACGTGACGATGTATCCTCTACTTGGTGTGCTATTAACATTACTATCTATAGTGAACTGTGAATATAAGTTTGAGACGAAGTGGTTCGAAGTGCCGCTCGACCATTTCAGTTACCAGAGAAATGAGACCTTCAAGATCAAGTACCTGGAGAATGAACAGTATTGGGACAAAGGTTCAGGACCTATTTTCTTTTACACTGGAAATGAGGTACCTATTTAGAGTTTCCATTTTAATTTTAGACTAGTGCACTTGCCCTGCTTAATCACGGGTCAAACTCTATCACTGTCACATGAAATAAATCATCCAATAGGTAAATGCGTCCGAAAACAGTGATAGTAGAAATACGTAAAACAGTCTAATAACTAATGTCTACTTGCACGTCTCAACAAATACCTATGTAAATACCTAAATACATTGAGTTCATATCCAGCGACTGAATGCTTTTATCACTCGCATTTCATGAACATATTTTTACCTAAGTATCATAAACTATTTATTAACCATTTTTTTTTATTTATTTATTTATTTATTTACTTACACCTAGTTCTAACTTTACAGATAGGTACTTATCTAATACGTT
This sequence comes from Plemyria rubiginata, assembly GCA_963576535.1. Lineage (NCBI taxonomy): Eukaryota > Metazoa > Arthropoda > Insecta > Lepidoptera > Geometridae > Plemyria > Plemyria rubiginata. The sequence continues at coordinate 14,751,099 of OY754907.1, forward strand.
AAAACTAAATAATGCTGCGGACAATCCACACAGCATCATCTAGCCCCAAAGTAAGCTAGTCAAAGCTTGTGTTATGGTTACTAGATTACTGATATATTTAATACATTAAATACTAACATAGATAGATATTTTTTATTATACATAAACATCCAGACCAACGGAACAAATTTCTGCAGATCGTACACAAATTTGTTCCGAGGCGGGAATCGAACCCGCAACCTCTTGTCTCGCAGGCGGACTCTCGCCCGCTGCGCCACTGAGGTCGTCTAAAACTAAAAATCAAACATTTACATAAAAACTAACAAAAAATTAAAAACAACAACAAAACATAAACACTTCAAGACAAAAAAATAAACAATCAAACAGTATAAATACAGGTAAAAAAAAATAACAGCTAGAATATTAAAATCAACTTAAAAAACTTCTTTCTCACTAAATGTGAGACATATTTTTTCAACTACCTTCCCAGCCATCCACAAGTACATCTATCTGAGGATGATCTGTTAGTAGATTGTTGAGAGCACTTTGCACCCGACAGATAGGGGATTGCTGGCGCGCAATTCAGATTTCATTATCTCTTATGTTAGTTGATGAAATTGGTTCAGTATTTTGATGTGGTGAAAAATTTCAAGTAGTTTTATATTATATGTGGGATAGCTAGCATACCATCTTCTTATCAACTTATTATAGGTAGGAGGTACTATCCCTAATTACTTTGTAAAGTGATTCAGTCAGTCGGTGCGTGTCCCATGCCTCAATGTTGGGGAAAAAGTCTGTAACCATTTCGACCGCACGTCTGCTGAAAAGAGGACACTTTACCAGTCGAGTCAGTCCAGCAAATGAAATTCACTCTATGCTATGCTTAGGAGTTCTACGATTGACACAGCACAGCGGATCAGCAAGCAGAAATAGCAATCCCAAATCCCGAACTAGCATTACCTCTTACCAATAAGCCTACCCACGAAGAACTACTCACTTTTCAACCGTGTAGCTCAGACGAAATTAATAAAATTATTGATAACCTAGATTCTAATTCCAGTACAGGCTTAGACGGAATAAACACGAAAGCAATTAAACGTGTAAAAAAATTGATTATTGACAAATTAACACAATGTTTCAATCAACTACTACTAAATGGAGAATTCCCTAATACACTCAAAATAGCCAGAGTATCACCAATTCATAAATCTGGAACAAAAAGTGACCCTGGAAATTACAGGCCAATCTCAGTGCTTCCTATATTATCAAAAATTCTTGAAAAAATCATTCACAAACGCCTGGAAAAATATCTAAACTCTATAGATTTTATTTACAAACATCAATTTGGATTCAGACCTAAAAGTAACACCTTAACAGCGACTATCGATATAGTCACTAAGATAAAATCTAACATAGATAGCAAAAACATTGCCCTAGGTGTGTTCATCGATTTAAAAAAAGCCTTTGATACCGTAAGTCATAAACTTTTATTAAAAAAACTCGAAGTCGTAGGTATCAAAGGCATTACACTAAAAATGATTCAATCTTATCTAACGAATAGATTCCAAGTTGTCAAAATAAATAATCACCAAAGTTCTAAATTACCTATTACTTGTGGGGTCCCTCAAGGATCTATACTAGGCCCATTACTTTTTCTGATTTATATAAATAACATTAATGAGTTAGGGTTGCATGGCCATATATCTCTTTATGCCGATGATACTTGTCTGTTTTATTTTGGCCCGTCTATTCAGGAAATTATAGCTAAAGCACAAGATGATTTGAACAAACTTAACGCCTGGTTTCAATATAACCTCTTGACTGTTAATGCATCAAAAACGTGTTATACAATCTTTAAAGCTAAAAATAAAATAATAACCCCCCATGAACCGTTAAGAATTGGAAATGAAGAACTCGAAAAAAAAAACAACGAAAAATATCTCGGTTTACATATGGATGGTAGCCTGACATGGGGTTCGCACATCGAAAAAATAAGATCCAAACTGTCATCACTTATAGGTTCACTTCGCAACATAGTGCGATGCATTCCACGTCGAATTCGCTACACAATTTACAACTCTCTGGTTAAACCACACTTGCTGTACCTTATTGAAGTATGGGGCAATGCTCCGAAAACTAAAATGGCTAATTTACAAATCCTTCAAAATAAAATCATTAAACTACTTTTCCATTATCCCTACCTTACACATACTAAAACAATATACAAAGAAACTAAATTAATGACCCTAAACCAAATGTACATTTTTAATACATGCATTCTAGTTCATAAAATTCTAAATAATTCTCTCCATACTAGCCTAGCCTTCATAAAGTCAAGACAAGTAACAAAGCGCAACACTCGTCGAGCTAGCTTTCTTGTTTTACCCAAGGTTAGGACAAACTACGGAAAAAAGATGTTTACGTTTGAAGGGGCACAACTTTATAACGGACTACCCTCAGTTTTGAAAAATGTAAGATCGCTTCACGCATTCAAAACAAAACTCGCAAAATTTATCATTGATAGCAATTGGCACACTATTTGAGTTGGATGAATACCTGAGGCGAGTCAGCGATCTACACCTACCTACCTACCTATGTCATGATAATTAATGTTTTTTTTTTGTACCTAAGTGACATGCGTAACACCTTTCTACCAACTTATTGTTAATTGTACGTAATCGAACGGCTACCTACTAACTACTGTTATTTTTCACTGTTAAACAACTATTTACATGTAAGTGACTTATGTCTTTTTGTAAATAAATTCTTTAAACCGAATGGGCCCCCATTTTTTGCCGTAGAACCGACAATCGTTGGACAAAATGTGTGTGGAGCCTACACGTTTAGGCTGGAATAGTGTAGGACGCCGGCCATCCAGCCAGTAAGGCGAACAACCATCAGCGAATGTACAACGGCTAACTGCTGAAAAAAATCGGGCTCAGTGTCGCGTCCAATAGTGGACTAATAATGTTGATGGTGGTGATTTTATTGTTTCTATCTATGCAATGATAAACTATGTCCGTAAACGTATTTTTAGACTTCTTAGGGATTTATGGTTTGGATATTTTCCAGGGTCAGATTGAACTGTTCGCGCAGAACACTGGGTTCATGTGGGACATTGCGCCAGAGTACAAGGCCAAGTTAGTCTTTGCGGAACACAGGTCAGTCCTATTTATATAGAGTAGCTCTTGCCTCGATAAGATTATGATGCATCCAAAGGTTTAAGCTCCAATTCACCCACTTGTCTGTTATTGGAAATTGTGCGCGTGGAGAGAACGCTTGCAATTTCCAATTATTATTACATTACGTTCCTATCGTGTGTGACTTACGAGGCAATGCTTTGTTATGGTTACCACTTAACATCAGGTGGGCCATCTGCTTGTCCCATCAGCTGATTGTATAAAAAAACACACTACACTAGATTATAATTTGGAAGCAATTCCTCACATAGGTGCATAATGATTTGATTCAATCTTCAGATACTACGGCCAGTCCATGCCTTTCGGTAACAAATCTCTGGACAACGATCACATTGGGTATCTGACGTCTTCGCAAGCGCTGGCCGACTATGCAGATCTGATAGACTTCCTCCAGGCAGACAAGGTGACGCCGCGGTACCCCGTCGTAGCGTTTGGAGGTAAGCTTCATGAGAGGTATCTGAGAAGATATTATTATGTACCTTGCTTGAAGATCAAACTCTTGAAACTGTTTTAGTTTTTGACTATCCTTTGATTATCCAATCACCTCCAGGGTCTTACGGTGGAATGTTAGCTGCGTACTTCCGCATGAAGTACCCTCACGTAGTGGTGGGCGCCATAGCCGCGTCCGCGCCCATCCACATGTTCCCCGACATGATGCCGTGCGAAGTCTTCAACCGGATTGTCTCCTCCAGCTACAGGCAGGCTTCCAGGAACTGCGAGAAGAATATCAGGAACGCGTGGCCTGTTATCAGGTAATTCCTGCTGGTAATCAGGTAATTTGGTTTCACCCGCTTAGTTTTAAATCCCGGTATTCCCACGGGATAAAAAGTAGCCTGTGTTATTCCAGACTATAATATACGTACGTATCTCTGTGCTAATTTTCACCTAGATCCGTTCAGTCGTTCTGGAGTTATAAGTAGAGTAACAAACACCCATCCATCCATCTATACTTACAAACTTTCGCATTTATAATATTAGTAGGATTTTGAAATCATGTTAACATGTTAGCATTGGCTCGTTTTAATATCGAAATACTCTTCTGCTCCCAAACTTGGAGCTCCTATACCTACCACCGGTACCTACACACACAATACCCATTGTAATTTTTTTTTTTTTCAGAAACTTCGCATCCACCAGCAACGGCTCCGATTGGCTGAAGAAGAACTGGCGTCTCTGTGACCCTGTGAGGAACGCCACCCAACTGGATTTCCTCATCGACTTCCTCACCTCTATGTACACTACCCTAGCCATGGTCAACTACCCGTTCCCCTGCAACTTCTTGGTGCCGCTGCCAGCGAACCCCGTGAGGGTCGTCTGCCAGTATCTTGACAAGCCTCTTGAGGGATTGGAGCTTTTGAAGGTTAAGACTGATGCATATTTTTATTACAAATCTTTAAAGGTACTACTACACACTACTGACACACGTGCGCAAAAAAAAAGCATGCTTGTTTTGAGCATGCTCAAAAATCAACCGGCTTACGATCAAAATAAGCATGCTTATTTACTAGCACGACCTGTTCACACGTGCTTTTATTGAGCAAGGCTCGAAAAATCATGATTCTAGCTCAAAAATAAGTACGTGTGTCAGAACCTTAAACGTTGATAATAAAAACAGGACTGTGCCACTGAAATCTTAGCAGAACCTGTACTTGGTTGTGGTTTGTTTGGTGCATCACGTGATAGTGGACACGTCATCAGGCGGATGATGACAGGACCTATGTGATAAAACTATTTCGACAGTTACGGCAAAATTTAAGCATGCCTACCTAATTTAAATTTGTGGAGCGTTATTGAATGTCGGTTAATTTGACTGTTACAGGGTATCGGCTTCGTTTTGGAAACATTCGCAAATTACGATCACAATAATAAGTGCATTGATTACAAGAAGGGTGATAACTACGGGAACTTGGATGCCCAAGGATGGGAATATCAGGTTCGTATTTTTTTTTAAATTGTGACTCCATGAATCTCACACGTCATTAGTGCTGACTTGAGATCTTTTTCATGCTGCTTGTTTTGAAGATCCTATTGGTGTCGATACTGCAGTTGCATTATCCTAAACGAACCTAAGCTCTAGCTATAGCCGTCCTTGTTGTTTCGGTCTTTTAGAAAGGGATGGCAATATTTTTAGTGCTGTCAAATTAGGTTAGGTTAGGAAAATTAAACAACAGAATTGGCACCATTTAATAATCAGATTAGGTAGGTATATATACAGAACATCTACATACTTACCGTGAGCATCCACAGTAGTTATTAGGGTGTGTGCCGCTGCACTCGTCTTTGAGTTTGGGGACGCTTATACATGTCAATGCCACTGCCACGCTGCTGCCGCGGCGGTGGTGCCATGTGTAATCACCCTTATGCGTGGTGTGAGTTTTGAGCTATTTGAACTTGCTGAAATAAGGTACCTAACTATGTGACTGAACTCTCTGGGAGTTCTCAACGAGCAACACTTTCCAGGCGTGTACAGAGATGGTGATGCCGATGTGCGCTACAGGCACCACGGACATGTTCGAGCCGGAGCCCTACAACTTCACGGAGTACGCGGCGCAGTGCCACAAGAAGTTCGGAGTGTACCCGCGGGAGAACGCCGCCAGGATAATGTATGGAGGCTCGCTGCTGCAGGCGGCTAGTAACATCGTCTTCAGCAATGGCTTGCTGGACCCTTGGGCTGCAGGTTAGATGAAGCTGCTCGTAAAATCTCTCAGTCTAGTCTCCCACAACACTAAGATCATTGTCAGTAGGGCGGTAGTTGACTTGACAGAATGACTGACAATCAACACGCATCCCGATCCAGAAGTAGATACCAGCAGGTTGATCACGTAACTTTTGTTACATTCAAAATCCGGTTGCCTAATGTCAAATTTGCGATCGCAAAACTGCCAGTTGCCATTTTCGTAAAACTGAAATAGGTATCATGTGTCCATGATTGGGTCTTTGTCCGTTACCGGTACGTCCACGGTACATACTACTATATATAGATGTTCAAGGCTTTGATTGGTACCTACCTCTTATAGCTAACATAGGTAATCGTCCACTTGTTTTTTTTATGTAAAAGATAGACAAACGGGCTAACGGCCCACCTAATGGTAAGCGGTCACCGTCGCCCATAGACAACAACACCAGGGGCGTTGTCAGTGCGTCGCCTATCCTGAATGAATATATGAAAATGCTTTATTGTACACCTTACAAACTAGCAAAAAAATGAGACAAGGTATAACAAATAGAGATATGTACAATGGGCGGTCTTATCGCTAACAAGCGATCTCTTCCAGACAACCGTCCTGAAGGACCTGTCCTGAAGGACTTTATTAATATTTTTTAAGCTTTCTAACTTGTTTCCAGGTGGTATCTTGAACAGCATGAGCGAGTCAGTGAAGGCGCTGGTGATCCCGGATGCGGCGCACCATCTCGACCTGATGGCTGCCAACGAGGGAGACCCTCAGCCCGTGAAGAAGGCGCGCGACCTCCACAAAGAGAACATCAACAAGTGGATCAACCAGTACAACGCGAAGAACAAATCACAGAAACATTATAATTGAGTAGTTACCTACCTAGCAGGTACCTACCTACATCTACTAACGAACTAACAACCATGAGCGAGCGTGATGTCAATAAAGTAAATACTTTAACAATAAATTGTCTATACTCTATAAAATACACTTGTGTTTCCTTCATTAGGTAGGTTTATTCCTGTGATATTTTCTAAATAACTAGTTGCACTCCGCGGTTTCACCCGCGCAGATTCAAATCCCGGTATTCCCACAGGATAAAAAGTATGTGTAAGTATGTGTTATTCCAGACTATAATGTATCTCTCTGCCAAGTTTCATCCAGATCCATTCAGCCGTTCCGGCGTGAAAGAGTAACTAACATCCATCCATCCACACATACAAACTTTCACGTTTATAATACTAGTAGCGCCATGCGGTTTCACCCGCGTAGGTTTAAATACCGGTATTCCCACGGGATAAAAAGTAGCCTATGTGTTATTCCAAACTATAATATATATGTATATCTCTGTGTCAATTTTCAGCAAGATCCGTTCAGCCGTTCCGGCGTGAAAGAGTAACAAAAATCCATCCATCCATACTTACAAACTTTCGCATTTATAATATTAGTAGGATTAGTAGGACTAGTTGAACCCCGCGGTTTCACCCGCGCAGATTCAAACCCCTCATCCGTCATTTTACTCACATACTTACCAGTAAATTTCTCAAGTAAAATTTCATACAGATCGGATAAACGGTTCTCAAGTTATCGTCGGGCAAACATACGTTTATATATAACGTATAACGGCATTTTGTATGTATATACATAAAATGCCGTTTTTAAAAAGTTGATTGTAAGATTTTTGTTCGCTTCGCTCACTCAATCAATTTAAAGTAAATTTATAATAACGACATCTATTCATATTTAATTATTGAATTCGAGGGGCATTTAAAAATAGGGGGTATACATTTTTGTGAAAATGCCCAGATACAGACAGACATTGTGAGTGGTATGGTTTCGTCTCACCCTACCCCCAGGGGTATGGCCAGGGGTATTGTGGGTCCGTAGTGGGAATTTAAGCAAGACCTTACACTATTATTGATTTATTATCACTTGGGAATAGTAGGTACCTACCATGTACAGACAAATTATGCATTTTCAGAGCATGTCTACTGTGCCTGTTGAAGACAGATATTTATCAGTGAAAATAACTCACTCATAATTTATTACTCAGTGTGAACTAAATGATGTTTTGTCAAAACACTTTTGGAAGTAAAAGTCTTATCACATCTATTACAGCAGAATGGCCTTTCCCCAGTGTGAATTAGCATGTGTTTAGTCAAATTACTATTGGTAGTAAATGTCTTATCACATACAGTACAGCAATGTGGTCTTTCTCCAGTGTGAATTCTCATATGATCAGTCAAAGTTCCTTTTATAGTAAATGTCATATCACATCTAGTACAACGATGTGACTTTTCTCCAGTGTGAAATTTCATGTGAGTTATCAAATGACTTGGTTGAATAAATGTCTTACTACATAAATTGCAACTATATGGCCTCTCTCCTGTGTGAGTTCTCATGTGGTATATGAAACTAACCTGCACCCCAAAAGTTTTGCCACATATATTACAGCAATATGGCTTTTCTCCACTGTGAATTCGCATGTGACTTTTCAAACTACCTTTAAGAACAAACTTCTTGTTGCATGAATTACAGCAATATGGCCTTTCTCCAGTGTGAATCAGCATGTGAGTTTTCAAACAACCTCTACGAATAAACTTCTTGTTGCATGTATTACAGCAATATAGCCTTTCTCCAGTGTGAATTTGCATGTCATTTGTCAAATTACTATTAAAAATACTTGTCGATTTTCCAGTGTGACTTTGCATGTGACTTGTCAAACTACCTTTAAAAGTGAATGTTTTACCACATCTATTACAGCAATATGGCTTTTCTCCAGAGTGAATTCTCAGGTGAGCCAACAGACTACTTTTTTGAGTAAATGTCTTATCACATAAATTGCAGCGATGTGACCTATCTCCTGTGTGACCTAGTATATGTCTTGTCAAATTACCTTTGATAGAAAATGTCTTACCACATCTGTTACAGCAATATGGTTTTTCACCAGTGTGTGTTCGCATGTGTAATGTTAAATTTGTTTTTTGAGTAAAGGTCTTATCACATCTATCACAACAATGTAGCCTTTCCCCGGTGTGAATTCTAATATGGGCAATTAAACTACTTTTACGAATGAATGCTTTATCACATGTATTACAGCAATAATATGGCCTTTTTTCAATATGAGTTTGCATGTGTCTTGTAAGAGAACATTTGAATGTAAATGTCTCATTACATTTATCACAACTGTATGGTTTTTCTCCTGTGTGTGATAGCATGTGAGACAGTAAACTACTTTTCCGAATGAATGCCTTATCACATGTGTTACAGCAATATGGTCTTTCTTTGGTGTGAATTAGCATGTGTCTTCTCAAATAACACTTTGAAGTAAATGTCTTATCACAATTATCACAGCAATAAGGGTTTCCTTGAGTGTGTACTTTCCTATGTTTCATCAAGTTACTTCTAGAAGTACATATCTTGTTACATAAATCACAATTATAATTAGTTTGCAAGTCACTGGATTTAGTTTTCACATTCTTCAGGCTTGAACTATTACCAATTTTAACATCTTCTTCAAGGGATAAAACTGTCAGAACCTCACTAAAATTTTCTTCATTTTCAGAATATTCCTTCTCTTCTTCTTTCCCAACTACATGTTCTTCTTTAACAGCATCAGGTCTGCCCTCTGACTCCATATGAATGGAAGTGCACTCTGTTGCATGCACCGATAAGTTATGTACACAATTGAGAGACTGCATCTTTACCTGAAAGTAAATAAAGCATGTGACAATGCTGAAGCAAAAGCAAAATAAGAGCCAAATATCAGCTAAAATAGGTACCCATAATGGCTGGATAGCTAAAAGGTAGGTATAATATACTTACTTACCTACTTATTGTATTGACTACTATATACTATGTATTACTATTATATTATTACTTTATTTTTTTATACTATTTTTTAAATTGAAATTTTGTTAGACAAACCAAGGACCACTTTATAAAGACTGGGTAGTAAATACAGACCTGGCAAGATTTCTCACAAGGGCTTTAATGTAAAGAAATTAAATATAGCATACCTCTCTCAGATCTCTGCCTGTGCCTCTGTTTAATAGATTTCGAAGGATGTTGTTAGATTTATGAGCCATATTGGAGAACATGCAGCATCTCTGTAGCCACCGGTGACAAACATAGCATACTGAGCTAGGCATCCCATTTTCTATTTCTGTGTCTAGCTGGAATATGCAATTCATAATAAAGATTTAGCTAAACCCACCAATTATTATTTTACCTGTGCTGCTGGATTACAGCCACTACTAACAACATAATGTTAGTAGGTACGTAAGTAGTACCTTGGTATTTGTAAGTTTCTCGTACATCTCTATGAGTTGGGTATTAGTAATGTTCAGCATCCTGATATCACCAACTAAACATACTCGGCACACAGAGGTGGCCATTGTAATTGTAGTTTGTAGAAATCAACCACCAAAATTACACAACACAACTCAAAATAACACTTGAAAATGCTCTCCATAAGGATCCGTAAAAAGTATCGATACCCAGAGGTATCGATACTTTTTTTTCGATACTGAGTACTTTTGGAATCGATACTTTTGTTCCGATACTTTCCGATTTTAATGAAGTAGTAACAAAATATTAAATTTAAAAATCAAAAAATCCCGACTGCGTTAGAAATAATAATAATAAGTACCTTCTGAGAGGCTCTTTTCTAGAGCTGGAGCAATTATAACTGAGAATCGTAACCGCTTAACTGGATCCCGCCTGTAAAAGATTTTATTTATGTCAGATTGTCCAGAGGATGATTGGTTATTTCCTAAATAGTGTTAACTTCTTACCTCCTGATTGTATGTTTGTTGTATGTATGCTTCCAGATTATATGTTTGTATGTTTAAATAACTTAAATCGATAATTACTTTAATCATTTTAAGTTTAGTTATTTATTATTTTCTCCGAATTTGTAGGGCATGTAGGGTGACGTAGGTACTTACCGAAGTAACGTACTTACGTTATGTCCAAGTTTCTAAATGTCTATTGGATATTAGTAGCGTAACGCGTAGTGACTAACTTGCGTGTGAGACATATTTCTGCTTGATGTGTTGCAAAAGAACCATTGCAAAACACAGTCCATATAAATTTATAAATGTATCAAAAAGTTCGATACTTCTTTGGTATCGATACTTTTGATACGATACTGGTATCGAGTAAAGTATCAATACTTTTGAAGATTTTGCGTATCCCTAGCTCTCCCAAAGACCTTGTAGGTACCTATAACTATACTGTTATAGGTAGAAGGCTTCAATGCTCGAAGGTAGAAGGTCTTTGAGCTCTCCAATCCAATCTCCAAGTAGGTAGGTGTAGCCAAAGACTTTGTACTTATAAGTACAAAGTGTTTGGGTGTAGCAGTGTTGCAAAACCAAGAATCTGTTTTTCGGTAGGTTTGCCAGCAAAAAATCGGTAGAATTCGGTAGTTATTTTTTCCTTTGCATTTTTAACTAGCCAGTGTATAGTATTAGGGTTTTTCTTATGAGTAGGTACCTATTTAATACTCCGTAAATACCTACATTTTAGAAAAGTGGCACAATGGGGGTACAAACTCACAAAAAAAATAGGTACCTACATTATTGTAAATTATAACAAGTTTAACCATACAAGTTTGAAAAATTGACAAACCTTAAAATACTTAAGTACTTAACCTACTAAATCATTTAGTAGGTTCTTAGAGCATTTATAACTGGAGATGTTAACGCAAGGCGTACCCCTCTGCCGGCCATAAGACGCGTCTTGGCCTTGCACGTTATATAAAACTACTTCACTCATCACCGCGCGGCCATTAGTTGTCGTTTCGTGTCGCGAAGTAGTGCTCAGTAAAAATGGTGAATTGTGCGGTATTTCGGTGTAAAAGGAGATCAGAGACATCAAACTTTAGGGAACACGGTATTTCCTATCACAAGTAAGTGATATTTTAGTCAATTGTTTTTGTAATTACGTTTAATTTATATTTAATGGAATACCAGTTACGACAGTTTTTAATACGACGCCAACGTCTTGGTAGGAGGTGTCGGTGAATTTATATTCCTTGGTAGAAGGCGTAGTGTGGGGACTAGTTGAGCGAAATCGATTGAATGAATGATGGAATGAACGTAAAATTAGAATAAAATGCGATGTGTTTTTTGTACCCATATTTAACCGATTTAAAAAAAGGATGTTCAGTATTGGACTCTACAAAAACTGTCTCTGTCATTCTGCCTTCAATACGTCGCTTCATGGAGCTCCCTTAAAATTTTAGTTGTGCTGTGTCGTTGGTTTATTGCTATTTTCTTTGTACTTTTTGAACGCAGAATCGTATAAACGTGATTTTTGTATAGCTGTAGTATGTTAGCTGGAGAGGGACATGGGCTATTAGCATTTGTTAACAGCCGCTATTCTTCTACTGCTCTTCATTTTTTTCACCCCGTCATACCAATCATCATCATCAGCCTATGTAAGTCCACTGCTGGACACATCATACCAATAAAGAAACAAAATATTTATCTAAAAATGCATTCATGAAAGACTACTTACTTGAAAGATTACTTACTACTTGCGAAAATACCACCCTGTTTCATTCATATGAAATCATTCATTTTGTCGGTCTTTTTACAACCCATCACTACTTTTTTGTGTTAGTGTGTAACTAAACAAAAGTGTAACAACAGTCATTCTTTAATTGTGTTATTGTTTTTGTGTTGGTGTACAGCTTTTACTTGCGTGTGCGTTTATAGGGACGCTTAATTTTTCTGCATTAGTATGCGTGATTATGTAAATGTGTTCTGTACCGTACTACCCCGCCTCCCGCGAAAACCGGCAGAAAGATTTTAGTACTAAAAGTAGCGCTTGGCATCTCCCGTTATAAATGCTCTAAGGCATTAGCGCTCATGCCCACGAGACGGTTTCATTCAACACGGCCCGGTTTTTTGCCGGCGCCGGGTAGAAATCGTCCGACCGTGCACACTAGACGGTTTGTAACCGACCCGGTTTCATAGGGGTGCCGCCTTCATTCGCTCGTTTCATTTCGTGAATTGTGAACGTACAAAATGTTGAGTGTTAAAAAAAGAAAATGTATTATTGCGTGGTACATGGTATAAAAAGCTAAAAAAAAACGATAAACAAATGCAAAGACGGTATTGGGTACATCCTTTTTTTTTTTTTTTTTTTTTTTTTTTTTTTATGCCAAAGCTGGCAGACGAGCATACGGGCCACCTGATGGAAAGTGGTCACCGTCGCCCATAGACACCTGCAACACCAGAGGCATTGCTGATGCGCTGCCGGCCTTTTAAGAGGAGATAAACCCGCCTTTTGAAGGACCCCATGTCATAGCTCCGAGGGAAAACCGCAGGGGGAAGTTCGTTCCACAACTTACTCGTTCGAGGTAAAAACGACCGAGAAAAACGAGTAGTTGAGGAGAACCAGCCATCCAGATGGTGGGGATGAAATTTATTTTTGCGGCGTGTGGTGCGATGGTGAAAGTTAGCCGCGGGCACCAAACTGAACAGTTCCTCAGAACACTCCCCATTGTACAGACGATAGAGCACACACAGGGATCCTACGTCTCTTCGAATACTAAGGGGCTCCAGGTCGTCTGTGAGCTTGGGATCGTCGACAATACGAGCTGCCCTGCGTTGCATCCGGTCAAGAGGAAGGAGTTGGTATTGCGGCGCTCCAGCCCAGAGGTGAGAACAGTACTCCACATGCGGTCGGACTTGTGCTTTGTATAACATAAGTTTCTGGACCGATGTGAAGTACCGACTCGCCCTGTTGAGGACGCCGAGCTTCTTAGAGGCCAGTTTGGCCTTACCTTCCAGGTGACTACGGAATTGGACGTCACTCGAAATGTCGACTCCGAGGATCATCCTATGCTAACAGAAAGAAGATCATGGTGCATTTCATACGCTCAATGGGTCCATTTCATCAAAACTTGTATTCATATGCTTGCACACCTCCTTCCACGCTTCGTATGTGAGACATTTGTTTTTATAAATTTCCGCAGTCTTGTCCCACAACACTGGCCTCTCTTCTACCAAATTAACTAACAGTTCTTGGTTTATCTCCATCATCGTCGCAGCCCTGTGCACGCGCCGTTCGTACGTCCGGTCTCGTGTGCATGCGCTCATACACTGCAAAGAGAATGTAAAACTACGAGACACTGCCATACTCCAACTCCACTGCTCGCCGGGTGTAGACACGGCGAGCGCCGTGCCCGGTTGCACGGCGAGCCGACTCTAGCGCCGGCGTCGTAGGCGTTAGCTTAGAGTTTCATACACGACTGACGACCGCCCGTAGACCCGGTTTGACGCCGGGCTTAGCTCCGGCGCAAAACCGTCTCGTGGGCATGAGCGCTATAGTCCATTCGAAAAAAAAAAATCCGCCATTTTGTATTTTGTAGATTAGCGGCCCGGTTGCCGTAAGGATATATGTGTTCTGTGCCCGGTTGTTTCTATGATTTGATACATTTGATAGCATTAAATTTTCATTTTTTGAGTTGTGTAATTTTGGAGGTCGGTTTCTTTAAACTACAATACAATGGCCACTTCTGTGTGCCGAGTATGTTTAGTTGGTGATATCAGGATCTTGAACATTACTAATACCCAACTCATAGAGATGTACGAGAAACTTACAAATACCAAGGTACTACTTACGTACCTACTAACATTATGTTGTTAGTAGTGGCCGTAATCCAGCTAAAGCACAGGTAAAATAATAATTGGTGGGTTTAGCTAAATCTTTATTATGAATTGCATATTGCAGCTAGACACAGAAATAGAAAATGGGATGCCTAGCTCAGTATGCTATGTTTGTCACCGGTGGCTACAGAGATGCTGCATGTTCTCCAATATGGCTCATAAATCTAACAACATCCTTCGAAATCTATTAAACAGAGGCACAGGCAGAGATCTGAGAGAGGTATGCTATATTTAATTTCTTTACATTAAAGCCCTTGTGAGAAATCTTGCCAGGTCTGTATTACTACCCAGGGTTAAACTATAGGTACCCTGGTACCTGAGTTGAGAGTTGGGGATAGGGGGAAAGCATGTGGGGGTAGATGGCAAGTCTTTCCCTATAGTTCTTTTTTCTAGGAAATGAAAAAAAAATTCCAAAAAATTTCCTTCAAATTTCTTCTTTAAAAAAAAATAACCCTAACCTAATGAGAATTTCTTCCCTTGAGTCTTTTTGTCATAGAGATGAAATATTACTACCAATTTTTTTCATATAAAAAAAAAACCCTAACCTAACTAGTAACTTACCTGAAAAATTAAATTTTTTTTTTCATTTCCTAGAAAAAAGGACTCAAGGGGAAGACTTGCCATCTACCCCCACTTGCATCCCCAACCCTCAACTCAGGTACAAGGATTGCTATAGCCAACCCCTACCCAGTCTTTTTGAAGTGGTCCTTGGTTTGTCTAACAAAATTATAATTTAGAAATAGTATAACAATGTTAATACATTTAGTAAGTAAGTATACCTATTATACCTACCCATCACTACACCTTTATTACCTTTTAGCTATCCAGTCATATGGTACCTATTTTAGCTGAGATATTTGGCTCTTATTTTGCTTTTGCTTCAGCATTGACACATGCTTTATTTACTTTCAGGTAAATTTGATGCAGTCTCTCAATTGTGTACATAACTTATCGGTGCATGCAACAGAGTGCACTTCCATTCATATGGAGTCAGAGGGCAGACCTGATGCTGTTAAAGAAGAACATGTAGTTGTGAAAGAAGAAGAGAAGGAATATTCTGAAAATGAAGAAAATTTTAGTGAGGTTCTGACAGTTTTATCCCTTGAAGAAGATGTTAAAATTGGTAATAGTTCAAGCCTGAAGAATGTGAAAACTAAATCCAGTGACTTGCAAACTAATTATAATTGTGATTTATGTAACAAGATATGTACTTCTAGAAGTAACTTGATGAAACATAGGAAAGTACACACTCAAGGAAACCCTTATTGCTGTGATAATTGTGATAAGACATTTACTTCAAAGTGTTATTTGAGAAGACACATGCTAATTCACACCAAAGAAAGACCATATTGCTGTAACACATGTGATAAGGCATTCATTCGGAAAAGTAGTTTACTGTCTCACATGCTATCACACACAGGAGAAAAACCATACAGTTGTGATAAATGTAATAAAACATTTACATTAAAATGTTCTCTTACAAGACACATGCAAACTCATATTGAAAAAAGGCCATATTATTGCTGTAATACATGTGATAAAGCATTCATTCGTAAAAGTAGTTTGCTTTCCCATATTAGAATTCACACTGGAGAAAGGCCACATTGTTGTGATAGATGTGATAAGACCTTTACTCAAAAAAGTCATTTGACAACACATAAGCAAACATCTCATTCTGGAGAAAGACCATATTGCTGCAATAAATGTAATAAGACTTTTACATTAAAATGTTCTTTAACAAGTCATGTTAGAATTCACACCGGGGAAAGGCTACATTGTTGTGATAGATGCGATAAGACCTTTACTCGAAAAACACATTTGACATTACACATGCGAATACACACTGGTGAAAAGCCATATTGCTGTAACAGATGTGGTAAGACATTTTCTTTGAAAGGAAATTTAACAAGACACATACTAGTTCACACTGGTGGTAGATCATATTGCTGTAATATATGTGATAAGGCATTTACTCAAAAAAGTGGTTTGTTAACACACATGCTGATTCATACGGGAGAAAAGCCATATTGCTGCAATATATGTGGTAAATCCTTTACACAGAATAGTGCTCTGAAAGGTCACATAAGAACTCACACTGACAAAAAGGCATGCATTTTTAATAGTAATTTGACAAATCACATGGGAGTTCACACTGGAGAAGGGCCACATTGCTGTGATAGATGTGATAAGATGTTTACTTCAAAAGGTAATTTGAAAACCCACATGCAAATTCACTCTGGAGAAAGGCCATATTGCTGTAATACATGCAACAAGAGGTTTATTCATCAATGTAGTTTGAAAAGTCACATGCGAATTCACACTGGAGAAAAGCCATATTGCTGTAATATATGTGGCAAAACTTTTAGGGTAGATGTTAATTTCAAATACCACATGAGATCTCACACAGGAGACAGGCCACATAGCTGCAATTTATGTAGTAAGACATTTATTCAACCAAGTCATTTGACAACCCACATGAAAATTCACACTGGAGAAAAGCCACATCGTTGTACTAGATGTGATATGACATTTACTTTAAAAGGAAATTTGACAGGTCATATGAGAATTCACACTGGAGAAAGGCCACATTGCTGTACTGTATGTGATAAGACATTTACTACCAATAGTAATTTGACTAAACACATGCTAATTCACACTGGGGAAAGGCCATTCTGCTGTAATAGATGTGATAAGACTTTTACTTCCAAAAGTGTTTTGACAAAACATCTTTTAGTTCACACTGAGTAATAAATTATGAGTGAGTTATTTTCACTAATAAATATCTGTCTTCAATATTCAGGCACGGTAGACATCATTTGAGAACGCATGGTTCCTACCTACTACCTAGGTACTTTATTTGTCTGTACATAGGTACCAACTCTACCAAACATTGTTTTAGGGTTTGACATTATTACCTATAATTACCGGTGTTATTTTGGACATTTTCAAAATATAAAGTCAGTTTAAATAAAACTAACTTTGTAGTATAGGTACATGTACCTCATAACTGTAATTATTTATTTTAAGGGTGGCATCACCCTTAAGTTACGTGAATTTTAGTTCTGGGTGCTGCCATATCCAGAAACCTCAAGAAGTTTTTGCAGTTATCTAAATACCTATATATAACTCAAAGGTGACTGACTGACTTACATAGTGATCTATCAACGCACAGCCCAAACCACTGGATGGATTGGGCTGAAATTTGGCATGCAGGTAGATGTTATGACGTAGGCATCCGCTAAGAAAGGATTTTGATCAATTCTACCCCCAAAGGGATAAAATAGGGGATGAAAGTTTGTATGAGATTTTCAAAGTAAACGAGCGCGAGCAAAGCCGCGGGATCAGCTAGTTCTAGCATAAGTGTACTTATACGTGGATTTATATGGATTCCACACGCACGCACTCGCTCGCCTCTTAACTTAGATCGTATGAGTGAGGTGTAATAGAAGTTTAACCTTATCTATGTTGGTGAATTTTCTACAGTTCCGAGTAACGAATCCCAGTCTTTTAAAGCATGTTACTGTCAGGGAGCGAATGTGTTCGTGAAAATTTAATTCCGTGTCAAAATGTAATCCTAGGTACTGAATTGTATTTTGTGATAGGTTTCCTGTGTAATTTGTAAGCATCTTGATGATCGAGTGAAACTCATGACTTGACATTTATCTAGGTACTAGTAGCGCCCCGCGGTTTCACCCGCGTAGTTTTAAATCCTGGTATTTCCACGGGATAAAAAGTAGCCTATGTGTTATTGCAGACTATAATATATCTCTGTGCCAATTTTCAGCAAGATCCGTTCAGCCGTTCTGGAGTTATAGAGTAACAAACATCCATCCACCCATCCATCCATCCATACCTACAAACTTTCGCATTTATAATATTAATAGTTTTAATTTAAGTTTGTTTGTTGTTGTATCCTTAATTTGTGAGCAATAAAGTATTTTCTATCTATCTATGCAAAATACTTTTAAACAATTTTTTTCGAACGCTGCTGACAAAATAGCAATTACCTACCTAATAGACCTATACCTACTTTTCCACCAAGGTTTTATCACCGGATTTTGGGATTGGTGTTACTCTCGATAGTTTCTATTTTGTTGGATAGATGCATGTGCTGAGCGACAAGATACCTAATAGGAAAAAATAAAAAAGATACACCTCCCACGCAGTTTTTGAGCTGTGCTTGACCCGGTCGCTTTTTTGTGGATTTATTGTCATCATACCTACTTTCATGTATACCTACAACATCACCCTGATGCAGCTGCACCATTTCAGTTCGTCGAAACAAAAAACATGGTAGATATCTGCTGATGTTAGTTAAACCTACGGCGTACTCCCGGTCTATAATGTTTAGATGAACTTGAGACCTGTATCCGAACTATAAAACAGAGAATTTATGTTGTAAGGTAACTAACTATCGCTTGATTTATTTATTTGGTACATACCTACCTAGTTTACTATTTTAAATCAGTTTAAACGAAGTTACCTACTCAATTTTTGTAAGATAAGTTTATCAACCAGCGTAATACCCAAAGAGAATGTAATGGGCTGGTCTGCACTGGGACTATTTATTTAAATTCCTTGCCCTGACTTGTCAATAATGAGTCTAAAGAGGCCCCCAGACGGGCTATAGGTACTTTTGATGAAATATGTGGCTACAACATTGCCGACTATACTATACAATACAAAAAACATTTTTGGCATATGGCTGGAAAATGTATATCTCGGCAATATTTCTGCAGCAGTATATGGCTCATTATTTTGTCTTTACATGGGCTACATACATGGCTAGTATGGCCACAATGGCTGAAGAACTCATACAAAGTCGAAACCAAAAAAACCAAGAAAAATGTGGATTCGACCTTATTTCAATAAGCGTGATACGATAGATATTTTAAGTCTGGAAATAAGACTCGACGAACAATTATTTAATATATATAATATATATATATATATAAACAGAAACAAACACGAACATAGCTACTCTACTCGAACGAATCACGGCAAACTTCACGTAGCATGAAAAGGGACGCACTTATCTTATGCCGTATAGCGAGACAACAATAAAAGTGGCTGAGAAATATTGCAGTATTTTCGATTCCGAAGCGATTACTCCGGCAATATAGCTGGGACCCTAAACATTCATTGGCTACACTAAAAATATGTGACAACATATCGCGGCCATACTAAAAATATTGCAGTGTTGCATAGTCTAGCCGTAAATGCTGGCTGATGCTACCAGCCACACTATTGCAGCTATACATTTTCGTGAAAATATGGCCCGTCTAGGAGCCCCTTTACATTGATACATGTAAATACCTTTTTATTGTACGTCTGAAACGGACAAACTGTTAAAACTGTACATACCTAACCATAGGAATAAGATCTTTTTTTGTACTACAGTTATACAATAAATTATTTCTGATTTCTGATTACACCCGAATACCCAAACGCAACTCAGATTTGAGCACGTCTCATGTGACGAGTTTTTGACGGAATTTCATTAAAAACTGTCAAAAAACCACGACTTGAGACGTGCTCAACTAGATGCGTTTGAATATTCGCGGGTTAGCCAAGGAATTTGTACTTTTATTCAAATTCCTTGGTCTTAGCAGGTCATAACATTGAAATGTCATGCTATAACCCTGTCATAATTATTGACAGCGATGTATCATGACATTTCATTTCAATGTTTGTTTACAAAAATAAAAATATTTTTTTTGGTTCATTGACTTCATTTCATTGTTTCTGCACAGATTTGCGTGTGTTTCTGTCTGTCTGTCTGATCTGAATTGTCGACCAGCCAGAGCTCGTTATTTTATTTATTGTTAGGTACTCGTAATTAGTACTAACTGGCTACTCACGAGTTAATCGTTGGAACAGAGAATTTAAATGAGCTAGTCATACACAAAACAAACAATTTCTTTCTTTCGTGCCTGGAGTACCTACCTACCTCTGTATTTCCACCGTACCGTACACGTACATAATGAGCACCACATGTAAATACTGCAATGAGGCAGAGGATAAGCAGGACAAACCGGGCTTGCTGTGCTACGGCTGCATGAATTTCGTGCATCTTACCTGCTTGCGCCGTCCGGGAACACCGGGTGACTTTGATTGCGATGTTTTCTTCGAATTTACTTGTGAGAGCTGCTCTCCGGACAAATATGAATTATTTGTTCGATATAAATTTCCTTGGTAAGTAATGCAGCTTAAAATGAAAGTTGAAAAACTGCCTAATTTTTTTAACTTTTATGCTCAGAAGTAACTGATATGATTTTTCTGGCTTCCAGGGTAAATGTGATCTACCTTACCCTGAACCACCTCTGTACACAGTCTTACGGTATCAGCCACAATGGCTACTTCCACTACAAGACTCACATCTGTTCCTTTATTGATAGATACTGGCAGACGCTGTTTGGAGCTTCAAAGTGAGTTTATTACTGTTTACTTGATTGTAGGTACTTTTCAGAATTGTAAAGTAGAAATCAAATAATTAATTTGGTGTTGCTTCCTCAGTAAACAGAAGAAGAATTGGATAGGCACCATTGCTGGAGTGCTGTCAGTATATAACAAGCTGTTTTTCAAGTCTGGCTCCACTGTGCTCGGGGAGACAGGCTGGTGGCGCCTTCTGCATAACTTCTCCCCAGCAGTGGCAGCTCATATCAGTAAGGATTATTCAAATTTTTGCATAATTCATTTTACTTGGCCATACCAAATCAAATCATTTTTGCCAATTTATGCTGTGGTCAAGTAACTAGTTAAATAAAATAATGTCCAAACCTTAGAGATAACGCTAACTATGTTTGAAAAGGCTGCATAAAAGTTTGGATAATAATTACAAGTACCTTCTTCTCAAAATTTACTAATTTAATGTTATTGTTTGCAGTCCAAGAAATGGCTAGAGACAAGCCTAAGAACAGACCAAGGAACCAGCAAGCCTTGGACAGAAACCACTTTGTGGCCAAGATCTGTGAAATGGGTATAATCCTATAATGATATTTATCCTACCAATATAAGTAAGCTCGTTGTTGGGACAATCGAATGTGATAATTGACTCGGGGCCTGTCCTGAATGGTGAACTTTATCAGGTATCAGCCAAACAAGTATCATTGATAATTAAAAATATGGTAAGAGGAAAATCACCAGGTCACGATAGCCTCAGCATCGAGCACTTAAAGTATGCTGGAGTTCACTTGCCACGTGTGCTCGCAATGTTTTTCAACCTGTGTTTTATACACTCACACCTGCCCCAAGATTTGATGAGGACTATTGTTGTGCCAATTGTAAAAAATAAAACGGGTGACCTCTCAGATATAGGTAATTACCGGCCAATATCGCTTGCAACAGTAGTGGCTAAGGTGCTGGACAGTGTGCTTGACTCGGAACTGGACAAACATCTGAACCTTAATGATGCACAATTTGGCTTTAGACAGCATCTCTCAACAGAGACTGCAGTTCTGAGTCTAAAGCACACTGTGCAGTATTATACACAGAGGCAGACACCTGTGTACGCATGCTTCCTCGACCTTTCTAAGGCATTCGACCTTGTGTCATACGATAAATTGTGGAAAAAGGTGGAGGGCTCGGGCGTGCATACACAGGTGCTGCGTCTCTTCCAGTACTGGTATGCCAACCAGGTGAATAATGTGAGGTGGGCTGGCAGTCTGTCTGGTGAGTACAGGTTGGATTGCGGGGTGAGACAGGGGGGATTGAGCTCTCCAAAGCTATTCAACCTGTATGTCAATGAGCTGATCGACCGGCTCAGCAGTGAGCGTGTCGGCTGCTCAGTTGATGGTGTTTGTATAAACAACATCAGCTATGCAGACGACATGGCGCTGCTGTGCCCATCGGTCAGTGCTCTAAGAAGGCTGCTGGGCATCTGTGAGGAGTATGCTAGTGAATATGGGCTGGTATATAATAGTAAGAAAAGTGAGTACTTGGTGTTCAGGGCCGCCGGTAAAGTACCCGAGTCCGTGCCCGTAATTACACTTAACGGTAACAATCTTAACCGCGTTAAGATTTTTAAATATCTTGGGCATTACCTTACCGACGACCTTGATGACCAAGCCGATATAGAGAGGGAGCGTAGGGCATTGGCGATTAGAAGTAATATGTTGGCACGCAGGTTCGCTCGATGCAGTAGGCAAGTAAAAATATCGCTCTTTAAAGCCTACTGCCAGTCATTCTACACGAGCAGCCTGTGGTTCAACTATACTAAAAGGTCGCTGAGTGCCCTACGCGTCCAATACAACAACGGTTTCAGAATGTTGATGGGGTTGCCCCGCTTCTGCAGTGCTTCCTCGATGTTTGCGGAAGCACGAGTTGATGGCTTCCATGCCATCATAAGGAAGAAAACAGCCTCACTGCTCAGCAGACTGCGGGGCAGCACCAACAGCATCCTGCAGGTCATACCTGATAGGTATGACCTGCCCGTAATGAAGTCTTTCATTCGGGTCCTGATCCGATAGTCTCATATCATGAGACTGTGGGATCGGGTACCGAGTGAAAGACACAAAAAACTTACCTGGTTCTTGCTTTTATTATAAATATGTACTAACATAGCAAATAAGTTAGCCTGTAAGTTGACTAACAAAATATGGACCAAAATTGTCTGATTTAATAAAATAAATTAAATTAAATTAAATTAAATATTCTAAATGCGAAAGTTTGTAAGTATGGATGGATGTATGGATGGATGTTTGTTACTTTATAACTCCAGAACAGCTGAACGGATCTTGGTGAAAATTGGTAGAGATATATTATAGTCTGGAATAACACATAGGATACTTTTTATCCCGTGGGAATGCCGGGATTTAAATCTACGCGGGTGACACCGCGGGGTGCTACTAGTTAATCATAATATATATATATAAATAAACTTCATGAAAATGAATTACTTTGGTATCACCATCTGACAAGTGAATGTCATTTTCATCCTACTAGGAACTATTATAAACGGATGGATGAATGTTTGTTACTCTTTCATGCCAGAACGGCTGATCGTATCTGGATGAAACTTGCCAGAGAGATAGATTGTAGTCTGGAATGCACATTGGCTACTTTTTATCCCGTGGGAATACCGGGATTTAAATCTGACATACACAAAATGTATTTATATATGTATATAAATAAATACATAAAATGTATTTATTTGTAGTATGTATATTTAAACATACATTAGAAGTGCATGCTAGATATAAAATTGAAATACATTTTGATAGTGGCGGCGCCTGTGCTGTGTTTAGGAAAACCTGTATTACATGTGACATCATAATGTGAGTTTCCAGGTTACAAAGAGCTCATCAACCCTGATATGGAGGAGGTCCTGGAGACGGAGATGCCCTTGCCGTGCAAGAAGAAGCGCGTGCAGTCTGCGGACAGTGGCGCCTCCGCCGCCTCCGGCATAGACCAGCTCGACTCCGACAGCGAACGGTCAGTTGTTGTTACGATGAGCGAGTTGAGTTCTTTATCTTTGATGACCTCAGTGGCGCAGCGGGCGAGAGTCCGCCTGCGACGCAAGAGATTGCGGGTTCGATTCCCGCCTCGGAACAAAATTGTGTACGATCTGCGTAGATCTGTACATGGATATGCCATTAAATCCCGGGAAATATACCTATTTATTTTCTTAATTAGTTCTTTTAAAGAATTTATATTTTACATGGTACCTATTTAGCTTTATGCAAATACACATTGTATTTCTCACTAAAGTCATCCATTTCCTTCACGCTTTTGTAGCTTATCGTACGTGAGGTGAGGACTAGGTTTCACTAGACGCACTCATTGGCAGCGAGTATATACACGATACGCAGCGCTATGTACGTGACAAGGACAGAACTACACGCGGGCGTGAGACAGTAGAGGCGCCCTTTATTACCGACTCGCGCAGGTATAGCGTGAGAGGGAAGGACTGTAGTAGTCGTCTATTTGTCTTATTGGTCTACTATTCACTATTGTTCTTCGGATATTCTTCATGATATCTGAAACAGTTTAACTTCTTTACATCGACATTCAGAAAAATATTCCCGGGAATCCCAGGGCATGTCCATGTTAAGATTACCATTCAGGTTCAATTACCCAAAATAGCACTACCTACGCCGATCCGTCATTACTTTTCTTTAACAATGTACGTAGCTACATAGATAGGTACTATATTTGTTCACTCTTTGCCAGATACGAGTTAGAAGAGCAGTCATACTCCGACTCGCTCGCACTCACGTCTGAATATTCCATCCCGCACGACTCGGATCTGAAGGTATTCGAGTACTCCACCGCTACAAAGATGATGCAAGTGCAGGTATTTATTAAAACAATAAATAATGCTGGACAATCCACACAGCATCATCTATCCCCAAAGTAAGCTACTCAAAGCTTGTGTTATGGGTACTAGATGACTGATATATTTAATACATTATACATTGTACATATACTTACATAGATAGATTTTTTTTATTATACATAAACACCCAGACCAACGGAACAAATTTCTGCAGATCGTACACAAATTTGTTCCGAGGCGGGAATCGAACCCGCAACCTCTTGCGTCGCAGGCGGACTCTCGCCCGCTGCGCCACTGAGGTCGTCAAAAAAATTGATCTTCTCATTTATTTAATTAATACAATTATTCATTATTTATTTAATTTATTTATTTAATACAGTGTCGACGTACAAGACCTGTTCATCAAACAAAAAAAGTGCATACATATTCTAAGCAATATAAAAGTACCAGAAACCTGTAGACCGTACTTTTTAAAACTAAAAAACTTAACTTTAACTTCAATATACATTTTAGAACTATGTAAATTTGTGAGAAAGAATCCTCAATACTTCATAAAACAAAGCGACCAACCCCGACGTTTCAATAGTAGGTACGAGCATAACCTAGTACTACATACATCCAAATTAAGTATACACAGCTCGAGCCCAAACGTTGTGGCCGTAAAAATCTATAATAAGATTCCAGAA
This sequence comes from Plemyria rubiginata, assembly GCA_963576535.1. NCBI lineage: Eukaryota > Metazoa > Arthropoda > Insecta > Lepidoptera > Geometridae > Plemyria > Plemyria rubiginata. Next base: position 14,776,593 of record OY754907.1, read on the forward strand.
AAAATTAAAGTCCCAGAAAACTATAACACATTTGTAAACAACCTAAAGGTTATACTATTACAAAAATCTTATTACACACTAGAAGAATACTAATAAATATAATGTAATGTTTGGACGTACCTCTGACTACCCCCCTTAGACATCCTCAAAGAATCTTGAATTAGTACCTACTTGGTACTGGGAGATCTGAAGGGATATCTACCGTACCTGGGAATCAAAGTCGTGAAGCTGTTTCAGTTTCAGAATACTTAAATGACTATGGTGCATGTCTTTAGCGTTAAATAAATTTGGATGATTGTTCATATTGGTCCGCTTCTCTCTATTGCAACACCCTAACGGGGTACATTATGTTATTATTATTATTATTACTATCAGCCATCTATGTCCCACTGCTGGGCAAAGGCCTCCCCCCATTCCGTCCACTCTGTGCGGTTCCGTGAAATTATGTATTGAATTAAAATTATTTAGTCACAAGTCCTGACAATGTAAAATCTACATACATACATACATAATAATGCAATAAATATACTGAATACTAATTGTATGACAAAAGTACTAAAAAGTATTAAACTAAATAAAACAAAAATTAATAAAATCTTCTAAACAATAATAAATACTAAAAAACACTAAACACACTCAATCTAATTTAAAGGTCAATGTTGAGATTCCCAAGCCAGGCTAATGCTCCAGGGGGAAGGTCGATTAGGTCAGTCCAGGGTCCTGGTATGAGTTAAGTGCTCCATCGTCTGATCTTCTTCACCGCATTCGCAGAGCGCCGAATCTTCTCATAAAGAAATATTTCAGAGCGACACATCCAGCGTGCATTCGAACAATCAGAACACAGCTTTGTATTACGACTCGGATTCCCGCAGCGAGTCGGACCACGACAAGAAACCTGTCGAAAAGCCTAAGAAGGAGAAGATGGCGGTGTTCCGTAAGGAATCATACTTCTCCACTCAGCCCAACTCCGATGACCTTCCTTGGGAGGATGCATTGGATAGAGAATGGGATAAGGAGAATACAGGTATTTCGCCATCATGATTGAGAATGCTGAGATGACGGATGATAGAGGGAAGTGGAGGGAAAAGACCAGTTGTGCTGACTCACTTCATGAGAGGCCAGCGAGATGATGAATTTTTTTATACAACTAAGTAGCTGATAGAACAAGCAGGTGGCCCACCTGATAATAAGTGGTAACCATCACCTATAACAAAGCCGAACATGCCCTACATGCACTGCCCTGCGTCCATCAAATTGCATACTGATGTTAAGCCTGTATTTATGTGCCTGTAATCACACCGGCGACCACACTCTTCAAACGGAAACACAGCGTTGCTGCTTGGCGGCAGAAAAAGGCGTGGTGGTAGTACTTCCCCGGACGAGCCCTTCACAAAGATAAAGATATTAGATATTTATTATATGGAAAACTAGGTACAAATTTGGTGTTAGGGGTTACAATTTTTGTGTCTAGTCCAGCCTGACGGCATATAAACATTCAAACATGAACACAAACATTATCATTAGGTATGTACAATAATTAAATTAACATTCCAAAATACAGTACTCACAATTATGTCAAAACTAGTTGCGCCCCGCGGTTTCACCCGCGCAGATTTAAATCCCGGTATTCCCGCGGGATAAAAAGTAGGTATGTGTTATTCCAGACTATAACCAATCTCTCTGCCAAGTTTCATCCAGATCCGTTCAGCCGTTCCGGCGTGAAAGAGTAACAAACATCCATCCATCTATCCATACTTACAAACTTTCGCGTTTGTAATATTAGTAGGATTAAATATAAAATTAGGGGAAAACTCAAAATTTAAGGGCCTTACTACAAAACGGTGTCTAACTTTAAACAGTGTCTAAAATTAGCGCTGTCTCTGTTTGCCATTACGCAATGGCAAGAGATGTCAAAAGTTTAGGCAGTGTTTAACGTTTGCCTATTTTTTGTAGTAAGGCCCTAAATGTCCAAGTCTAAAGAGCTCTACTATTCTTGCTTACAGATAAAGAACAAAAGCCGAAGCTAGTAGAAGTGAGTCAGTACGAGGAGATCCAGCTGCTGAAGCACGTAGAGGGCCTGGTCGCGCGCGCGAAGGAGCCGCCGCGGCGCGCCTACCTACAGCGGCTGCGGGCGAAGCTGGCGCTGCGCCGGCTCAAGCGGCACAAACATATGCCGCTATTCGATCTAGATAAGTAAGTAAATTAGTTAGAGCACTGGTGATCTAGTGGTAGCAGCCCCGCCTTCCGATCGTAAGGTCGTGGGTTCAATACCGGTCGTGCACCAATGAGTTTTTCTGTTCAAAAATTCATGTGCACAATGCCAGTGCTGTCAAACGGTGAAGGAAAACATCGTGAGGAAACCGGCATGTTGTAGAACCTAAAAAAAAGTAATATAACATGTGTCAAGCCTCTTGAGGCGAACTTAAAATCCACGATAAGTAGTAGTAGTAAATAAATAAAATAAATAATGCTGGACAATCCATACAGCACCCTCTAGCCCCAAAGTAAGCTACTCAAAGCTTGTGCTATGGGTACTAGATGACTGATATATTTAATACATTATATATCACACACATAGATAGATATTTTTTATTATATATAAACCCAGATTAACGGAACAAAGTTTCTGCAGATCGTACACAAATTTGTTTCGAGGCGGGAATCGAACCCGCAACCTCTTGCGTCGCAGGCGGACTCAAATAAATTTTATGCAGTCTTCTTTTTGTTGTGTTTCTATTTGAAACAGTGTGGTGTAAGGATTTTGAGTGCGCCTCTAGAGGCTCCTTTCAAGCACTTGACACAAGTCATAGAACTTATCAGGTTTATCCAACATACCGGTTGCTTCACGATGTTTCCCTTCACCGTTTGAGAGTACTGGCATAGTGCACATAATTTTTTGAACAGAATAACATTGCTGCACGACCGGATTTGAACCCACAACCTTAGGATCGGAAGGCGGGGCTGCTACCGCTAGACTTTTCTGCGGCAAAAAATGAGTTCAATAACACTAAAAACATTTAAATTGAAAAACTGATACAGCTTTACAACTTTAATCCCCAGGCACGGCAGTTATCCCTTCAGATCTCTCAGTACCAAGGAACGGATCTGGATGAAACTTGGCAGAGATATATTATAGTCTAGGTGCCACGCGCATATCTATCTCTCTGCCAAGTTTCATCCAGATCCGTTCAGCCATTCCGGCGTGAAAGAGTAACAAACATCCATCCATCCATACTTACAAAATTTGTAGTTGTAGTAAAAGTTGTAGTATTTAAGTTTAGAATGGTTATTTGCGAGACACTCGAAATAAAATATAGTTTGTTTTCAGGACTGTAAAAATACTAGGGGGATACGTAACAGAGGACTCCAGCGAAGTGGTCAATATAGAAAGAGTTCTGGATAGATTCCAAAGAACAGTAAGTTACCTTACCATCCGCCTTTACTCAGACTGCGGCCTTCAGACTGTCTAAATAGATTTCACCACTATCGGTTCAGTGGTAGGGCCCTGGCGTGAGGATTTAAGGAGCACCTCGAAGAAGCTTCTATCAAGCTTCACTACATAGTATAAAACAAAGTCGCTTTCTCTGTCTCTATATCCCTATGCCCCTATGTGTGCTTAAATCTTTAAAACTTCGCAACGGATTTAGATGGGGGTTTTTTTAATAGATAGCGTGATTCAAGAGGAAGGTTTATATGTATCTGATCCCGCGGCTTTGCTCGCGCTCGTTTACTTTGAGAATCTCATACAAACTTTCATCCCCTATTTTATCCCCTTGGTCATAACATCTACCTGCATGCCAAATTTCAGCCCGATCCGTCCAGTGGTTTGGCCTGTGCGGTGATAGATCACTATGTCAGTCAGTCAGTCACCTTTGAGTTATATATATTTAGATTAGATACATGCATGATATGTGCACCCGTGCGAAGCAGGGGCGCGCGGGCAGATCGCTAGTTATTATAATTTATAATTTGTTCTTTCTCCCGAGTCTAACCTGCATATATTCAAACTACAAGGTAAACTGATCAAAACCACCAGCTGGGGTTCCGCCAAAAAATGTATGATCAATTGGGGTTCCATGGCCAAATAAAATTGGGAACCCCTGAGTTAGACAATAATCTCGACTCGATGCACGAGTATATGACTTCTACGCAATCATCCGCAACAGAACAGCATCCCTATTGCGGCGGTTGCGCGGCAGCACCAAGCTACCTCCGGTTGGTAGCGGACAGACTGGACGTCGACACATGTTTATGAAGCACTGGACACGGGTGCACACTCTTCACTCGCAGGCTACGTCCGCACAGGCAGGCGGCTTGCTTAGCGCCTAGAGCCTAGTGGCTTGCATTCTGGCTACTTGCTAGGATACACAGAGGCCGCACTGAGAGGTGGCTTCCCTGGTGGGTCGCTAGGTGCCTTGGTCATTTGCTAGTCGACGCATTGACGAGATGTCACTTTCAAAAATAGCTCTAAAACTGCTACTTACAGAAAATTCACATTTAAAATATCATTTCACGGCCTTATCCATAATGTTGGGTTCATGATATAAATAAGTCACGGTCAAGTTATGGGGAGTTTAATTTTCTGTATAAACAATTGCTTAATTTTGTCGACAAATTTTACGAATATTTGCGTTTGACAAGAGAAACATTTTATCTACTTCTCAGTAAAGTTAAAGGAAAGTTAACTCATTTGGATACTCATCTTAGAAAAAGCATAGGTATCAGCCGAAGAACGACTAGTCGTTACATTAAGGTAAGTGAAACTCTTAATACATATTATTTTTATTTATATCTCTTTTAAAAACTGATGCAATTAATAATTCATCCATTTTTTTCTATTAAAATGCCTCGCGCCTCGTGACACAAAACCGACACGTTTGTTTACTTCGATACACGCTAAGCGACTAGCTAGGCGCCAAGCGCGCAGTGCGGCCGGTCGCGAACATTCTAGAACGTTCGTTTTACTAAGCTACTCGCTAGGTGACTCGCTAGGCTCTAGGCGCTAAGCAAGCCGCCTGCCTGTGCGGACGTAGCCTTAGTTTGTGTGCTTATTATGATACATACAGATACAGCTTCACGACTTTGATCCCCAGGCACGGTAGATATCCCTTCAGATCTCCCAGTACCAAGTAGGTACTAATTCAAGATTCTTTGAGGATTTCTAAGGGGGGTAGTCAGAGGTACGTCCAAACATTACATTTGGCACATACCCACATTTTGCAGTAGTTAGTATTCCATACGTGACAGGTTGCAAGCCCATCGCCGCTGCTTATTATGCTTAGTTTTTAATGTAGCCTAGTTTTAATTATTAAATGTACCCATTTAGTTTTAAGTATTTATGGCTGAAATACCTTCCGTGTGGAAGCTGAAATAAACGTTATTTGATTTGATTTGAATAAGGAACCTGAGCTTGACTGAATGTTGCCGTTAGTACCTGATGGAGCACCTGTCGGGCACGATTTCCGGCCCCGCGGCGGGCACGCGGCTGCTCGCGCGCCGGCGCGGGCCCGACGCGCCCGCGCGCTCCGCCTACTCGGGCGCGGCGCTGCGGCCCTACATCCGCCGCGACCGGGGCTCACATCCCACCTGGCTCAAGCTCACAGACCAACTACTCAGGAGGACCAACAGGTACAACGTTCCTACTTCATTTATTTATTTAAACGCACAAAACACATTACAACCAAGAAAAAACTAAAACTAAAATATTACAACTGATCTGGATTGTGTCGTAATAGTAGTTTATGAAACTGTTGCATAATGAGGGGTATTAAAACCCTCCGTAGGCGAGGTTTTTAATAGTATCCCACGAGAGTTTTAATACCTAGTTATGTGCAGTTTCATACACTACTTTATCTACTCTCATAAATTAGTGTTGAACCTAATAAATAAAATATCAAAGTTAGTAAGAAATCCAGTTGACTGAAACAAAACGTATCAATTGGCGCCAAACCAACCGTATAACAGCGCATGCGCGCGCTGCGCCGCCGCCGCCGCGCCGCGCCGTCGCCACAGACCATCAAACTCTTTGGCTGTACGGTTTCAAGACCCTTGCCTTTTCCAAAAAGAAAAAGAACTGTATCGTTATGGTAAAAAAGTTATTTTATACAACTATCTTTGTATGAGGAGCTGTATCATAATTAATTTTTTTAATTTGGTTACGGTATTGCGTTTATAAAGTATATCAATATGAATTCGTTTTGACGTTTATAATTCGAATTTTATGACATGAGAGTAGATAAATATATTAATGTGCATACAGCTAACGAGTTAGGTGAACATTATAGTTAATCTTAGAGATCGCTAAAAACAATTAAAAAAAACAGAAAAATAGTGAGTGACATTAGGTATGGTTTCAAAAGCAAAACAATCTTTTTTTTTTTTTCAATATTTTATTGCTTACACATGGTTTAGTTTATGTACATACATAGTTGTTAGGTGTACGGTGAGTATCACATGAACCCTGCATAGGGTGTAGCAACATGGAGGTAGGCCGAGGTTTTAAATTAAATTAAATAGGTAGTTAATCTCGTTGATTAGATAAGTTTAATCTTTCATAATAGGTACCGAAAAAAAAAACAGGACAAAGTTTGATACGTCGATTGCTAAATTGAAAATTGACAAAGTTAGGTACATAAGTATTTTAAATATTAATTTTTATAAAATAAATAGATTAATTTTGATTTATAAAGTTGTTCATAAAAAAAACGTCGGTCTATCTTCCGTTCCACTAAATATTAACAATTCTTTTTATATTATTATTTTTATCTTATCTTATTAAATTGACATAATATTACTCTCTCAATCTACCGTTTCTTAATTATTATTAATTTATATATTTTATCTTTCAACTTCATTTATTAGTTCTCCTTCTAGTGCTGTCTGTTCTTTCGAAATTGAGAGATGAAATAATTTTTAAGGCGCCATCAGAGGCTTCCTTCGAGCACTTGATACATTAACTACATTTCGGTTTCCTTCACCATTCATGGTTAGGACCAAAAGAATCAAAACTGTCTTTGGTCTGTGCAACCACAAGGATCACTTTAAAAAGTATTTTTATTATTAAAAAAAAAAAAAAAAAAAAACAGCTTCACGACTGATCCCCAGGCACGGTAGATATCCCTTCAGATCTCCCAGTACGAAGTAGGTACTAATTCAATATTCTTGAGGATGTCTAAGGGGGGTAGTCAGAGGTACGTCCAAACATTACATTTGGCACATACCCACATTTTGCAGTAGTTAGTATTCCATACGTGACAGGTTGCAAGCCCATCGCCGCTGTTAGAATACTACCTGGTTTCCTCACGATGTTTTCCTTCACCGTTTAAGAGCACTGGCATTGCGCACATAAATTTTTCGATAGAAAAATCCATTGGTGCACGACCGGATTCGAACCTGCGACCTTACGATCGGAAGGCGAGGTCACTCCCACTAGACCACCGGTGCTCTTATTATTATACTAGGTATAATTAATATTACCGCGAGTTCCTAGAGACCAAAGCCTAGAACTGCCCAGAAACTTACGGCTAAACAAGACAAACACACTTAGCTATAATTCTTAGTTATAATTTCTTTCATGTTTTTTTACTTTTTATAGTGCTTACTACACTCAAGGAAATCACCAAGATTTCCTTCTCCAGGAAATCTTGGTGATTTCCTTAAGTGTAGTAAGCACTATAAGAACTTATAAAAATTGAAATTAAACACTAGAAACCAGCGTTTTTTACCCGACTTCAAAAAAGTACGAGGTTCTCAATTCGACTGTATTTTTTTTTATGTTTGTTATCTCATAACTTTCTACTGGGTGGACCGATTTTGATGATTCTTTCTTTTATCAAAAGCTGGTGCCTGTCATGTGGTCTCATTTAGTGTTATAATCTATCGTAAATTAAATTTGAATTTGAAATTAGAATTTAATTTGAGTCATAGATCTGACAAGTAGTCAATGACTACTCGTCAGGATACACTAACTCTTATATAATTAGTGTATTTTCCAGTGCATATGTTGGGTTTTGAAAGAGTTATTGTGTGATCCTTCTTTCAATGATAACTCATTGTTTGACCAATAAGTACCTACTTAATACCGCAGAGCTATATTGAGCTGTGCTTTATACTAAACAGTAGTGTTCGACAGGCACATAAAGGACTACCAGCCTCCCCCGCGCGCTACCATCGACTACTCGTATGTGCGGCCCGACCATATACTCGCCGTCAACAGCCTCTGTGCACAGTTCTTCTGGCCCGGAATTGATTGTAAGTGCAATAAATAACATCTAGGATTTATCATACACTAGCGATCCACCAGCGCGCCCCTGCTTCGCATGGGTGCACATAGTTTTTCTAATATATCATGCATGTGTTATACATATAAACCTTCATCTTGAATCACTCTATCTATTAAAAAAACCGCATCAAAATCCGTTGCGTAGTTTTAAAAATTTAAGCCTACATAGGGATATAGGGACAGAGAAAGCGATTTTGTTTAATACTATGTATGTAGTGATTACATGCATACAGATTATAGAAAGCTCACTTCCCATGGATATTGTGATCGTGAAGCGTGCTTATTAATAACTACGTTATTTACTCCAAATATGGGGAGGCCACTGTTTAAGAGATAATTAATTTAGGCTGATGATGAGATATAATAATACTGGGTAATGGTGGGAACTGGCACTAGTCACCTAGTTCATAGGCGTTTCATGATGGTCCTTGTGATTTTAATAAACATATTTTTAATTTATGGACTTTTGGTAATTAATTAATTGAGTGAACATAAAACAGAGGTGACAAAATCATTGTTTCTTGTGTCACACAAGTTTTACTTGCAGCTTTCAGTGTTCTCGTATGATTTTGTCTCCATTGTTTTGTCCTCTCGATTACAAAAAAATTTAATCACCCATTTCTATCCGTCTCAATTTTATAAATAAATTGTAAATTGATTGGTGAAAAATTGGTTGCGCTTATTATTATTGGCCTTCTATGTCCCACTGCTGGGCAAAGGCCTCCCCCCCATTCCGTCCATTCTGTGCGATCCTGTGCTGTGGTCTTCCATTCCGGCTGGTACATCTAACTCATCCCGCCACCTAGTTATTTTTTTGTTGTTTGATGTATATCCTACTAATATTATAAATGCGAATGTTTGTAAGTACGGATGGATGGATGTTTGTTACTCTATAACTCCAGAACGGCTGAACGGATCTTGGTGAAAATTGGCAGAGTATATTATAGTCTGGAATAACACATAGGCTACTTATCCCGTGGGAATACCGGGATTTAAAACTACGCGGGTGAAACCGCAGGGCGCTACTAGTTATAAATAAATGACTATTATACCAAGAACTAGTCTTGATCTGCCGCGGCTCTTGTGCTTACAGAAAGTATTTATAAATGTTTGTGTATAAATGACATATTTAATTGACTTGCTAATGATCAGTAACAGAAGCCCTGCAGTACCCCGAGTTCAGCTGCGTGGCTTCGTACAAGCAGCTCGCAGTGGGCTGTGCGTTCCTGGTGCCGGACTCCAACCGCAACGAGGCCTACATCTCGTTCATACTGACGCGGCCGGAGTGGAGGCGCGCGGGGATCGCTACCTTCATGCTGTACCATCTACTGCAGGTACCACTTGCATCACTATCTTACATAGTATAAAACAAAGTCGCTTTCTCTGTCCCTATGTATGCTTAAATCTTTAAAACTACGCAACGGGTTTTGATGCGGTTTTTTTTAATAGATAGAGTGATTCAAGAGGAAGGTTTATATGTGTACGTTTTCTCTGATTATAGCTGTAATTTTGTGTGTACCTATGTATTTCTTTTCTTGTTGTGTATGTCAAATAAATGTATTTTCTTTCTTTCTTATATATATATACATACATGCATGATATGTGCACCCGTGCGAAGCAGAGGCCTGCGGGCGGGTCGCTAGTCATGTATTAAGAACAGTTCATATTCAAGGATTGATGGAAGCGATTCTTTTTGGGGTTTAAATTTACTCTTTATTGTCACTGTGTGTGTACAATAAAGAATGCTAGAGGTTGCATCACTGAGGGCATGTGCTAAATTTAATTTTAGGATGTATCTTTGCCTACCCTTTTGTTATGTCTTAAATAATCATGAGTTGTTAAAGATCTGATTCAAAGCTTCCACTGTTTCTGTTTGAGGAGCAAAAATGTTGATGCATTTGTTTTCTCAAAATCATTTTCTTTTGCAGACTTGCACAGGCAAAGATGTCACATTACACTGTTCACCGACAAATCCAGCAATATTTCTATACCAGAAGTTTGGCTTCAAAGTGAGTATCAAATCAAAGAGTAGTTATGGAACATTATTTTATTTTACTCTTACTTATAAAGGTTTACTAATAAAGCCTTCATACAAAAGATAATCATATATCTTTCTGGTTTTGTTCACATCTATCTTTACAATTCTTCTTGCATCCAGCAATCTTAGGAAACCTATCTTACTGTTGTGTGAGATCAGCTGATCTTTGATTTCTAAGTAATTCTCAGGTAATAGCCTGAGGTTGGAGCAGAGAACCCGTTCTGATTCTGACAGCTTGGTAAAGCCCGGCATGTCTACTATATCTAAAGGCATACTTGTTCTCTTGTATTTCAGCAAATTGCTGGACTTTCCGAACAAATGAGCACTTTTGACTGGAGACTGACTTTCAAACTTCTTCATCATCATTGCTGTAGCATGTTTCTGTTGCTTCACAGCCAAATCATTCTCTTTCTTCAACTCCTTGAACAGACTGGCTGCATACAAGGACTTAATTCCATTCCTACGGTATTCACAGAGACGTGCAACCTTCTGTAACATTTCATCTTCTAAGCTCATGGACTCCATGAAAGCATCAAACTGCATTCCTGTCATGAATTGCATGAAAGAAAGAAGTCGCTCTGCTTTAGGTTTTGTTAGTGTAGGCTCAAATTTTTGTATCCACGAAGCTAGTTTGTTGGGCATGACAAGACCATGCTGCTGAATTATGTTGTATCTTCTTTTCCTTTCTCTAAGCCTTGTGTTTAGAGCACTAACTAGAGAAACTTTTAAAGCATCCATACATTCATCATCTTCATCATCAGAGTAGCAGTTTTCGAAGCTAAACAAATTTTCAGCATTGTGGTCGTAACTGAGCTCAAATTCAGATCTATAGGCATTATAACCAGCCAAGTGTTGGTCTCCGCTGTTGTTCCTAGGAGGGTTAAGACTTAGTTCAGTATTGTAAAGGTATGGAGTGATCGGTTTGGGAAACAATGACTGTTCTGTTTCAGGTAGTATCTTGAGTTCATTGCACTGAACATTTTCTATGTAATATTTTTTGTAATGCTCCTGGCACTCTAGTTTCGAGCGTGTATGTACTGTTTTGGCAATTTCCTCCCAGTTCCCATATCCATATGTGGTTAGAGCACAAAGTAGCTTGCATTCTTCTTTAGCTGACCAATTGCAGTTGTCAAAAAGCGGAAAATCGTTCCGTCTGACGGCGTACTTGTGGTCGTTCCTGTGCGCGGCAGTTTCCCGGCCCGCAGCGAAGCACCCTGTGCACAAACGGGCTTCACAGTCGCAGCACTCAATGTAAGGCTCGTGCGCTATTTCCCCGCACAAGTCACACTTTATTTGTAATATATCATTGACATTAGACATCATTTTCTTTGTTTTCAGGTCGAGGAATTGGTGCAAGATTTCTATGAGAAGTACTTCGATATCGAATACAAGGGCTGCCGGCACGCACTGTTTTTGAGACTTGCTCGATAAATAAACCTTTCTGTAAAATGTTGTTTTAATATGTACCTACTGTACTGTTACGTTACCTAATATCTATGTAGTAAAGAGTAGTAAAGAGAAAAACGGCGTAAAAAACGCATTCTAAAATAAACAATGAACCAGACCCTAATCATCGACATTCATCATGTCAAATAACAATAACACACACACACATCGTAAGAATGAATGAATGAAATGAAAGTAACTAAACACCACACAGGGTGACCATCTCAAAAGTGGCGGTTCTGCCACACATGAAGCCTGTGTCGGTCGTGTTCGCTTCGCATTTCGCGCCTCAGGTAGCGCTCCCTTTGGACCCGAATTTGCTCGTACGTATACGTACGAGTAATTTTCGCACGAATTGGGTGCTCACACTGGATACGTTTTTCTCCTAAACCTGATAAATCCCAACACGTTCGGATGGTATTCGGACGTTCGTATGTATACGTACGACAGATCGCATGCAGTGTGTGCTCCCATAGTCTGGAAGGTTGGGATCATTCGTGCGTCGTCGTACGTTTACGCACGAATGAAATTCGGATGAAATCGTATCCAGTGAGCACGGCCTCATGCAATCACCCTTTTGTTGCAGGGCAAAGATCCGACAATTTTTGAAAAACGCCGCGAGAACGCGATAATGTGAATCCGTGAAGAATATGCGTATCGATTCTACACTATCGTTCGCAGGTGGTTCGCGATTCGCTTGCAAGTGCGGGGACTAGACGGTTTAACGGTATACGGTGATAGCTCAAGCTAATATTCTTGTATCATTTCTATTCTTGTATCATATCTATTGTATTTTATTCTAATTCATGAAATAATCAAAGAATGGTCATAAATAATAAATAAATATATACTTACTGAATTTGTGTGCATAAAATACCAAAAAAACTGAGATATTTTACTAGATACTAGCGATCCGCCCGCGCGCGCCTGCTTCGCACGTGTGCACATTGTTTTTCATGCATGTATTATACATATAAACCTTCCTCTTGAATCACTCTAACTATTAAAAAAAACCGCATCAAAATCCGTTGCGTATTTTCAAAGATTTAAGCATACCTAAGGACATAGGGACAGACAAAGCGACTTTGTTTTATACTATGTAGTGATGTTTTTTAAGTGTACTATGTAAGTGATGATTAAGTCTGTAAAGTTATGTTTATGTTTTTTCTTGGCTGAAAGGTTTAAGTTTGTTACCATACTACCAAATTCTTCCGATGTGTTGGTTATTTGTTTAAAAAAAACATGTCGGGTCGGTATGTCCATCCGCCGGGCGGCAGAAGGCGTAGGACAAGTTACACATAGACTCGCGTCAACCAAAAAGAACGCTGGAAGAAACTGGAGAAAACAAAACAATAGGAGGATAAAACAATAGGCCTAAGTAGTACTCCAGGAGTACTACTTAGGCCTATTGTTTTATTTTAAAACAAACCTCTCAAATTCAAATTTATTTAAAATAAAATATAACAGAGAAACAAATAATCCAATGCGTTACATCTATTTAAGAAAACAATTAAATAGTGGGTAATATTGCACATAAAAATAAAAACATTGAACGGCTTAGTAGTATTAAAACAACAGAATAGAAATATAAAATAAGTAAAAGAATATTATTTATTTATCCATCTCTTCACTTCTCTTGCAACGAACGAAACATCGAGAAGAGAGAAGAGAACAAACTTGCTTAGCTTGGGCCACGCTTGGCTGGATCGAAATCGTGTCGTGACTTCATTTTGAGTTAAGTTGAACAACTAAAATTATATGCATCTTTTTCTATCTTGTTGTACGCCCGTACTCGTAACGTATGTTTTGTCTCTTTTCGTCGACGAGTGAAGGCCCTAGAATGTTCTAGACGTTTCAATGTATATATTTTGGCGCGACGGCCGCGCTGCGTTTCATTCATTTGTGAAGTTGCTTACAGTGAAGTGTTGAGTTTTGTGGTGTAGAATTTTAAATATTTCTTCAATTTTCGCCTATTTGGATTGCATTGAGGATCATAAAATGTAAGTATCCATAAGATAATATTTTCTATAATCTGGCTTTTGAATTTCTTACATTTTTGAACATAGAAACGTCAGTCTTATTTCGTGTTGCGCGTAATCATCGCACTACATCACCAAAAAAGGTGTCAGCCGCGCGGATGCTAACGGGAATATCATTTTGTTGCAGAATAAAGACAACATAATGGGGAAAGATTACTACAAAATATTGGGCATCGCCAAAGGAGCCACAGACGACGAGATAAAGAAGGCATACCGTAAGTTGGCTCTGAAGTACCATCCGGATAAGAACAAGGCGGCGGGCGCTGAGGAGCGCTTCAAGGAGGTCGCAGAAGCATACGAGGTTCTTTCAGACAAAAAGAAGCGGGAGATCTACGACACCCATGGAGAAGAGGGTTTGAAGGGAGGAATGGGAAGCAACAATGGACCCGGATGTGGTCAGTCTTACTCGTACACGTTCCATGGAGATCCACGGGCGACGTTCGCGCAGTTCTTCGGCTCCGCATCGCCGTTCCAGGCTTTCTTCGATCTGAACGGAGGCGGCGGCAGTAACCCCATGTTCTTCGACCGTGACATGGACGTCGACATGGATCCCTTCGCCAACATGGGCATGGGCACAGCGCGGCCGGGCGGACCGGGCGGCGCCTTCAGAAGCCACAGCTTTAACTTCCACGGCTCTCCCAGTCGGAAAGAGAAGACCCAGGACCCGCCCATTGAACATGATCTGTACGTCTCGCTTGAAGACATCGCCCGCGGCTGCGTCAAGAAGATGAAGATTTCGCGACGAGTCATCCAACCAGATGGAACATCCAAAAAAGAAGACAAAGTTTTGACAATTCATGTCAAACCGGGCTGGAAAGCTGGCACCAAGATCACATTCCAGAAAGAAGGTGACCAGGGCAGGAATAAGATCCCAGCTGATATAGTGTTTATCATCAGAGACAAGTCCCATCCACAGTTCAAGAGGGAAGGCTGTGACATCAGATACTCTGCTAAAGTTTCTCTCAAACAGGTAAGCAAATGTTTCAGCTATATCAAATATCTTTGTTTATGTAACCCTTCAGTTGATATGTAAACATAACAAAAGATAATTTTGTTCTGGAGTTCTCCAATTTTTAAAATTCCAGTTATTATTAGTATTCCTTGTTTGTTTTTAATACATAATTTTATTTAAAAAAAAACTTGTTAACCATGATTGCTCGTTTTACACATGTATTTGCTTGTGTAAATAATAATATTGTAATAGGGTTATTGGCACAAACAATCAACTGGATCAATAAAGTATAGCCCCTATTGCTAGTGGATCTGAGTTCTTTATTGGATATTGTACTATGAGTCATATTGATAAACATTATCTAACAGATGTTCTCTATTGTTTCAGGCACTATGTGGCACAATCATTGAGGTTCCAACCATGTCTGGAGAGAAGCTGACTGTCAACCTACAAGGAGAGGTTGTCAAACCTCATACTGTAAAGCGGTTTGCAGGCTACGGGCTGCCCTTCCCCAAGGAGCCAACGCGGAAAGGAGACTTGTTAGTTGCATTTGACATCAAATTCCCTGATCGTTTGTCATCGGGAGTGAAGGAGATTCTAATGGACACTTTACCCAACTGAAGTGGCAGTGGAGTCTCATTAGGACAGATTTAAGTGTATAATTGAGTCTGTTCCATCGGCCCTGGCTAGTGATTCAGTCTCATCAGACTGACTTGAAGAACTTCGAGGCTGGCACTGGCATGGCATTGGAACTTAGCTATTTGTATGCTCAAACCTAGTGAGTGAACTGTCTTGCTAGGTGTAGAAACTTGTTTACTCATTTATGTTGCTGTCAGATTGTGTGGCATGCCCCCGGGGTAGAGGCGTGCCGAGGTTGTGTATCAGTTTAAATTATGTGACGTCTTCGTGCGTTGTAGTACGGCAGACGAACTCCGTAAAAGTGCGCGTACCTAGGTATTTAATTTTGTAACAAGCTGTAAATATTTTTTAATGTTAAATGTGGCAGTGATTGTAAGTTTTAGGTTTTAAAGAATTTGAAATGACTGTGTATTGACTTGAGGTACTACAAGAATCAATCTTGAGAATGGTTGTACCGAAATTAGAGTAGGTAATATTGTAATGAATGTTAAAGTATCGTATGATTGACTTGAGAAAGTGAACTATCACTTATAATTGCTGTTAATATGAATAATAAAACATTACAAATTCCTGAATCTTTATTTATTGAAAACTTTAATTTAACTCATAAACATAGGTAGGTAGGTACCTACCTAATCAAGTTGTTAGAGTTAATCATGTTACGACGGCTTGTGAATCATTGCATTTTGTTTTTTACATTAACTAGGTAGGTACCTACCTACATACATAAAGGTCACTGGACGCGCCTTCGTAGGATGAACGAACTATACCTACCTAGGCACACAGAACACAGCTTCTGTATTCGATACCCACCTACCAACCGGGTCGGCTATTCTAATCTAGAACATCGACCCTTCTTGACATAACATTCCAAAATAGTGTCTATCATCAATCACAGCATCCATCCATATGGAATCAGGTAGGTAGGTCAGCAGGTACCTACCTACCTATGCTATGCATTGCATGCTAGTGCAGCCGGCGACTAGGTACATTGTAGAGGCAGGCAGTAGGTACCTACTGCCTGCCGTCTTACCGCAAAAGGGCATATCTAACAAATTGTATATCTCGAAAAAAATGGGTTTAAAGTTTTTTTGATGTTTTTCGGGAATTAATAATTTGAATGCAGAATAAATTAATATACGTATTATATTTATATATATTTTTATTATTTATTTATTTAAATAATATTTTAATATTTTTATTATTTTTTTTTCCTTCTACAAAAAAAATCTAATGGGTGTCAGATGTGCCTTTGGGCTTACTGTAACTCGATGCAGGATAAAGATAGACTTTTTTAAAATTTTGTCAGATGCGCCTTTTTCTCCTGATTCCGAATAGGTATGTATATTAACACAATTTCGAAAAAAAATGCTATGTGCCCTTTTGCGGTAAGACGGCAGAGTAGGTAGGTATACCTATGTAATATTTTTTTAAGGAGATGGTCGTTTATCTTATAAGTAGGTACCTACCTAGCCTGTGTAGGCAATAGGCATACATTGCATGCCTAAAATAAATAGGTACATATAGGTAGGTAGGTACCTACTGTTTTTAAACGTGAGAAAGTGGTTCATCATCATCATCATCAACAGCCCACGAAGTCCACTGCTGGACATAGGCCTCCCCTGAGACGTGAGAAAGTTGTTAGGTGTGCATTAAATCTCTGTTTACCCCTACCAACCTGTAAGAAATCTTTCTTATAAAGGTGTTTCTACCTATTTCGTGACGTGACAGCTGCGACGCTACACACTGTTGTTTGTTGACATTGCCACACAGTACACAAATATCGCGAAGTGCCTCAGCGAACCTTGGATTGATATGGCGGCTGTCACAGCTCACAGCTATGGAAACTGCGATTAGGTAGTAAGTAGGTACAAATGAAAATATTAATACTTGCAATTTCAATTCAAATTCCCATGCTGATTGATAGCTAAATTAGCTTTGACGTCGTGCTACGAAAATAGTCTGCCTGCACAGTGCACATTGTAGACAACCAAAGCTCTGTCACAGCATCTGTGATGGCAATATTTACCTATACAAGGACAATGTGTACCTACCTAGGTATTTGATTTAGTGAAACGGGATTTCCTCAATCGTCCGTTCGTCACTGCTGGACGCTACCTACTTCTACCTGGGTACTGGGTACTACGCGTCACGCGTCAGTTGATGATTGCCTTGTACGAATGACGTGGAAAGGAAAGTGCATTCTCTAGAACTCTTTGATTTACCCAGAGCATGATTATTATATTATCAGACAGACTAGTGCTGTGACCTTTAGGCCGCTAGTGTAACCCGCTGTTTTGATAGCCGCAAGCGACATGTGCGGCGGAGGCCGCGGTTTGACGTCACGCGTAAAAATACGCACGTCTCCGCCCCCACGCGCACTCTCGCTGGAGAAATGCACGGTCAAATCAAATCAACCAGAATATACCCACAAAGTATAGCTAAGTAGGTAGTACATATAGGTATGGTAGTACCTATATTATAGGTCGCGTCAACCAAAAAGAACGCTGGAAAACAGTTGAGGGGATGATAGTGTTTGTGCATACAACATACTCGCGCCGTCACACTCCCTCCCACTTTTTCCGGCGTTCTTTTTGCGTGATGCGCACTAGGTTAGGTATACATACTTAGAAGCCAGCAACGTTTTTAAAAATATACTTTTGTCGTTATTATTTTTTGATTAACCCCGAACTCGTAAATTCATATCGGACATGTTCAAACGCTGAAACAAAAAAGCTGATGACAAATAATGGCATTAGCATTCAGCAGGAAGCAGTATAGGTAAATAAAAAACCGACCAAGTGCGAGTCTCACTCGCGCACGAAGGGTTCCGTATCATTAATTATAAAAACGGCAAAATGTTATAAGGGAGCTTACATAGGTATTTAGGTAGGTACTAGTTTCACCCGCGCAGATTTAAATCCCGGTATTCCCACGGGATAAAAAGTAGAGACTATGTGCTATTCCAGACTACCTATAATCTATTTCTCTGCCAAATTTCATCCAGATCCGTTCAGCCGTTCCGGCGTGAAAGAGTAACAAACATCCATCCATCCATCCATACTTACAAACTATCGCATTTATAATACCTAGTACCTATTAGGATGATCATCTAACAGTAACAAGAGATTAGCAGTAGATATGCATTTTTGTTGTAGCCGTTAAGATGAGATAAGATAAGATAAGATAAGAAAATTCTTTATTGCACATAAATGAAGTACATTAGGCGAACTTAATGCTAATTAGCATTTTCTTCCAGTTAACCTTTGGGTTTTGTGGAGTGGGTGGTAGTGCTCTTTGGACAATAGAAGGGAACAACTTTTAAAAACAAAAGGTGTAACGTAACATATAGGTAACGGTATAGCCGTTGTAGGTAGGTAGGTAGGTACCTACCAACCAACCAACACGACCTCATGAGGATGACGTAACCCAGCCAGATTCCACCTACCCACCGCGCACAGACATAACTACTGGGTGTGCTAAGTGGTAAACAAAATTAGGTCATTCATTATTGAGGACACATATTTGTTTACAAACTGGGAATTCTTAGTCTATTCAAAAGTGCACAAGTTCTGACGACCGCGACGT
Source organism: Plemyria rubiginata (assembly GCA_963576535.1). NCBI lineage: Eukaryota > Metazoa > Arthropoda > Insecta > Lepidoptera > Geometridae > Plemyria > Plemyria rubiginata. The sequence goes on from OY754907.1 coordinate 14,795,576, forward strand.
GGTACCTAGGTAGTTTATCTAGGATCTTACCATACTCTAATAAGCCCAACACATAGGTAGGTAGTTGACCTATGTGATGGGCTTATTAGTAGGTAGGTACCTAAGTAGGAATGGTAGATTTTTACGCAAACTCGTGTTTCCTCTTCAGAGGAATAAAAGTAGGTTTACTTTTTCGTTTCCTGGAAAATATAATGAGGACAGAATCCGAGAAACCGGATGAGGACGTAAGTAAATGATGTTATTGTCCGCAATCCATTTCACAGCATGTAGGTACCTATGTACCCCCCGCCCCCCTTCATGTGAGAATCACACGGAAGCGGAAGACTATGGGAAGAATGCAATACAAGGCTGAACCAATATCACGATGATTGCGTAAGTCGTGATAACGCTGATTAGATTATTATGTAGGTATTATGTACCTATAGTAGGCACACACTAGGTACCTATACAGTATAGTGTACTAGTAGCGGCACGTAATGACCGTTATTGCGCAGAAGTAAAAAATCAGGTATCTCTCGGCATCCGCGCGCGCTCATTGGCCCTTAGTATGCCCAGTATCCCCTCCACGTTTCGTTCACAGGCCAACTTAGGTATATGCCGCGTATAGGTAATACCTGCGTATATAGTGAGTAGGTACCTAGGTAAAGTTCTATACCTAGGGGTTCGGTGAACATTTCTGGTTTTCATACCTACATTCATAGGCATAGGTACCTAGCTGAAATTGCTGACACTAACTGATCAATTTATTTTACACTAGCGACCCGCCCGCGCGCCCCTGCTTCGCACGGGTGCACATATCATGCATGTATTATACATATAAACCTTCCTATTGAATCACTCTACCTATTAAAAAAACCGCATCAAAATCCGTTGCGTAGTTTTAAAGATTTAAGCATACAAAGAGACATGGGGACATAGGGACAGACAAAGTGACTTTGTTTTTATACTATTTAGTGATAGTGAAGGTGTAAAAATGACTCTCGAAAACTGAAACAGAATATTCAACGAAAAGAATCCTGGCACGCACGGTACCTACCTTAAAGACATCGGTTTTTGCAAGTCTAATTTTCTTGATGCTGGTGCTATTCTTGATGGCAGCGCTATAAAATAATGTCTTCAGCTGTTAGTTGGAGTCCACAACTCCAAACGACCGTTCCACAGTCCATACATAATCTGCGCTCTCTCGTCCCCAACAAATTCCGCAGGGCGTTGACCCCCGTCATCTGTATCGATGAACCCTAACGAACCCCAACTCAAACTACCTATTGGGGGTTCGTTGAGTAAAAGAGAGTCCAAGGTCACCCAGTAACCTCATTTTCCTTCAATATTCATTGGATATTCCTTTTAATCGTGAGTGAATCCGGTAATCATTTTTAAAATTAGCACATAAGTAATAAATTTAAAATGTAACAGTCGTCGTTACAAAATCGGATAGGCTCCATCCAGAGGCGTTATTCACTATGACCAATTCAATCGCGTTTGCGTTCAGATCGTGTTGTGACGTCACACGGTTAGGGCAAAGTATCCCTAGTATGCCATCACTACATAGTATAAAACAAAGTCGCTTTCTCTGTCCACGGAATAGAGAAAACCGATTTATATTTCTGTGTCTCTGTCCCTATATCCCTATGTCCCCATGTCCCTATGTATGCAACTAAGCAACGGATTTTGGTGCGGTTTTTTTAAATAGATAGAGTGATTCAAGAGGAAGGTTTATATGTATACTACATGCATGATATGTGCACCCGTGCGAAGCAGGGGCGCGCGGGCGGGTCGCTAGTAAAGAATAAAGCCCATGATCACGTTTTGTCGTTACACGATTTGGGGCAAGGAATCTCCTGTCATAGAGAATAATGCCCCATAGGAGCACAGAGTACATTGTTATAGGTAGAATAGGAGTCTCACCATACCGAGACGCTAGAAACTCCTTTTTTAAATTTGTTTGTAAACAGGCATATACTAGTTAGTTTCGTGTGTGCCGGTGGACGGAACCCGGCATCGACTTGGTCTGATGTGCAAGGCCGTCGTCCTCCTACGTGGCGCTCTGCGGCCTGCGGGCCAGTCCCATACAACAATGATAATGTTGTTCGCTCTGACTCACGTCTGTATTTAACTGACACTAATGGACCTAGTTTTGTTACTAGCTCCATTTTTAGGACGTCTTTATTAGGTGCAACAATATACTTCTAACACCTAACTGCCCACCTAGCGGCCTTCATTTTGTTTTGGTCAAAATTTAGCTCATTTATATTTTCAATGAATGTTTTCAAATGATAATAAAAGCTCAATCTTATACCTCTTAACGAGCAATTCTTGTTTTTATAGGTACTTAGTTAAAAATTATCTGAATCTCGGAAATCAGATCTGAAGCTCAGACGATTCAGCACTTGGGTGCGCTTCGTTTGGGTGCACTTCATTTAGGTGCGCTTCGAGAAATGCCCCTCTTCTGGTGAGCATTTGCTAATGTACCTACCTAATTAATGATAGAAAAATATGATAGGTGCAGGCTAGAAACTATAAAATATATAATAATAATAAATATTTTACAGCTTTCACAGCTCAGTTGATAGAAGCTCTAAAATGTTTGTTCTCGGTGGGGATCGAGCCCACGGCCTACGGCACAGAAGACACGAGCTCCTACCAACTGAGCTGTGGAGGCTGTCATCAATCTACAAACCTGTTTCAAGGATTTTTTTACTTACTTGATCCTCAACGGCCCCAACGGAAGACCAGCGTAAGTTTCTACAGCTTGCCTATGCTGAGTTGGGACCATTTTGCAACTGTCTTTGTTTTACTACTTTTTATTGGGTTTTAGTCTATAATTCGTCTAACATATTTATTAATTAACACAGGTATTAACTACATAGTTGCAAATAAACATTTTTGATTTGATTTGATGACAAAGAAAATTACAACTAATAGTTACAATTATTTACAAAATGTACAAAATATACAAAATACATATGAAACAGTTGAGCTATCTGCAGACCGTTGCAAACGATCTATAGATAGCTCAACTGATCCAAATCAGTGCCAGTCGGAAGCGTACCCAAGACACTGGCTGCATTGCCACGCGAATGGCAATGCTGATACGCTGAGCCAGGTATTCGCCAGCCCTCGGGTCACGCGTCGCCTCGATAAGTCGCCTGGATAAAATTTTGAAGACCCGGTAGGCCTCGGTACCCCACGGACCTAGTCTCAACCCCAAGAGGAGCAAATACGTAGGCCCTGTCGAGACCTGCATATTTGCGCCTCTTGAGATCCTCAGCTGAATCTGCCGCCGCGCCAGCACCAACGGATGTCCTCGGCAGATGGGAAGGCGCAAGTGTGTCGACACAAGTGGCATCCCACACCATGGGCCTCCCCACCTTCCTTTGATTTGATTAATTAAAAGAATATAATAGAATGTTTCATTATTTAATTGCACAGCGCCTTTAAAAAAAATAACAGCAAACAAGTCCTAGATGCTACTTAGATAAGCTTAAAAACTACATAATGTACAAACTGTATAATTAACAACTTATAAATCTAACCTACCATAATGGTGGTCCACTGTCCATGTCTGTCCATGATACTATAATAAATGGGTAGGTTCCGTAGACATAGCAACTGTCGACTCGACGATCTTAGTTATTCCGAAGCACTTAGGTAGGCATACAGCTCTCAGTCTAAAAATGCACGCCCCTCCACTAAGCGTTTGATTTAATTGAATTTGACGACCTCAGTGGCGCAGCGGGCGAGAGTCCGCCTGCGACGCAAGAGGTTGCGGGTTCGATTCCCGCCTCGGAACAAATTTGTGTACGATCTGCAGAAATTTGTTCCGTTGGTCTGGGTGTTTATGTATAATAAAAAATATCTATCTATGTAAATATATGTATAATGTATTAAATATATCAGTCATCTAGTACCCATAACACAAGCTTTGAGTAGCTTACTTTGGGGCTAGATGGCGCTGTGTGGATTGTCCAGCATTATTTATTATTAAAAAAAAAAAAATAAGTAAAGGCATTTTGTATGGTGAAGACAATTGGAGCGGCGTGCATTTTAGACTGATAGATCTCTATACCTAGGTACATACTGCTAAAGCATGCAAGTTTTGTATCAACGTAGTGCTTGCCAATTGTCGAAGTATAATGAAGCGAGGTAAGATATTACAATACAATACAAAATCATATAATTAATATGACACTGATTATTCATTAACATAAAAACCTTATTCTACTTAGCACGATTTTTGTATTGTTTCCTTACGTTTTCTTTCCCTTGCCAGGTTTACGGGGTTCAGATTTTCCGCCGAATGGATTCATCGGGTAAGCTTCACTGGTAGGGGTGGGCTCGGCCCAGGGGGAGAACTCAGGCTGGGGCAGCTCCATGCAGTCGACGAGAGGGTTGGTGGGCGAGACCGCTTCCATCACCCGGGGCTGGGCCCGGTCGAGCAGGGCTTCGTTGGCGCAGATGATCCCGGCCAGAGATGTCTTACGGATCTCTGTTAGTTGCTCTGTGGAGTTATTAAATATTGAGCTTAGACATATTATAGCCTGAATAATTCACTACTCAACATAGATCTCCACCATAAATTTCCAGGCAGGTTATCAGTCTTTTCAGTCCAACGACCATCCGCAATCTAATGTCTGAATGAAATAAATTCCGTAACCGAGGCCAATAATAATTCTACTAACAAACTTTCCAATCAGTTTTAATGTATTTACATTCTAAAAAATCTGTCATATTTATGACAGATTTTTTGATTTTCATTTGTTTTCGGTTTCCTTCTGCTGTTGAACGCTGATTGCAATGCAGTCTGCTAGTATGATTGACCTCAAAGCCAAGACCAACATCTGAGATAGACGATGCCTCGTAATCTGACAATTACATTTTCATAGTTTCCGATGTTTCCAAGCAGGCATTGTCCTTTCGGGTCGTAACATGACCTAACCCCAATATTACCTACCTAGGTAAACATTGGAAGTCACTTGAGAAAAGAAGAAAGCAATTTAAGAGAACAGAGGTCTAACCGATTTGAAGAAAACCGGTGACTCCACTTAGCGCGGGATAAGGGCAGGAAGATGAGAGGTCTTACCGATAGTGAATCCAACAGTTTCGTCATTGGTCTCGTACCAGAAGCGGTCTCCGAGCTTGAGCCTCAGGAACTGGTCGGCGATCAGGCAAGTGAGAGTCGGGCCCAGCAGCCGGCCCTTCGGGTCCTCGGCGAGGGCTCCTGTGTATAAATCTATGTCTTCCACACTCCTGGAATACAAGACATTCATATAAAACGAAACTTATGGTGCTTTTTAAAATATTTGCTGAATCTGAAAGAAGTTCTCAGCGTCAGGAACATTGTGGCCTCAATAACTGCAGTGCTCGTGAGCCTGTGGAGAGAGGGTTCTAACATTGTGGCCTCAATAACTGCAGTGCTCGTGAGCCTGTGGAGAGAGGATTCTAACATTGTGGCCTCAATAACTGCAGTGCTCGTGAGCCTGTGGAGAGAGGGTTCCTCATGAGGCCTGTGGGTTTCAACTACTTAACCTATATAATTCAGCAATTCTATATTAGATATTAACATCAAGTCAGGTAGGACATTTCTACTGCCTCATCATCTCGACTAAATCTGTGTATCATCATCGTCATCATCAGCCTGAAAAGTCCACTGCTGGACAAAGTCCTCCCTTACAATATTCCATGAAGAACGAATCCGAGCCCTCTCAATCCATCGACTTCCCGCGATCCTAACAATGTCTCCAGTCCATCAGGTACGAACAAGTCGCTATTCGAGAAGTTTTATTCCCCAGCTGTTGTCAGTTCTTCGAGTTATATGAACTGCTCATTGCCACTTCAACTTGCTGATTCTGCGAGCTGTCGGCGGTGAACTCCTCTCCATAGCCCAGTCCATAAACAACAGATAGATTATTTATACCACCTAGAACATTTCTACTTCCTTGACCACATCTGTACATAACTCTTTCAAGAAAAAATCGACGTCAAATACACTCATATACAATACACTAATAACTCAAAAACTAATCGTCAGGTCCTACTCTTTGAATGGATGGTCCATCATTGATGACCAATGAAAAGCATCAGCTTTCGATTAAAGAAAAAATTTTGGAATTTCGGTTCACCATTAAAAAAGTTATGAGGTAACAAACAGAAAAAACAGTCCAATTGAGAACCTCCATGTTTTGAGGTGGGTAATAAAATAGACTTACTCATAAATGGTGCAGATCCTGGCGTACGAGGAGGCATCCAGCATGAGAGCCAGGTCGGAGAAGTTGGCCGGCACTGAGAGGCCGCAGTGTCTCCGCCAGCGCGGGTAGCCGGGCAGGCCGTGGTCGCGGCCGCGCTGGATGTTCAGCGACACCAGGTCAAGCCCGCAGGGAGCCCGCCCGCTGGTCGGAGACGACAGGTTGCCGACTGTGGGGTTCTCGAACATGTGGTTGCTTAGCTGCAATGGAGGAGATTACGTGCAAGACCAATTTAGCAAAAACGCATCCAGAAGGATTACTTTGAGAGGCTAAGGTACACGTACAAATCTGATATTGTTTGTTGGTACTAGTATTGTTTTCGAATGAACGCATTCAACAACAAAATAAAGAGATCGGCGGCCCAATTACGCTAATGTCTGGGCTATCGAGGTGGCTATCAGTTTGATTCCCATTTAGTAGCTATTACATTAGGGGAATCAAAATGTCAAACTAAAAGCCATCTCGGTAGGCATTAGCGTAATCGGGCCGCAGTTCCCGATACATATTGGCCGTTAGGAGGTTTCGTGGATCACACACAAGAACACTTCGACAAGAGACGTTTCAAAGTGATCTTGGTGATTTTATTAAATACAAACATTTTGTCTTCGATACTTAGCATCGCATACCGGCAGTGAACATTCATTCGTAAGTTCTATTCTTGTGTTTTGATTAGACCGTTTTGATTTTGACGACCTCTGTGGCGCAGCGGGCGAGAGCCTGCCTGCGACGCAAGAGGTTGCGGGTTCGATTCCCGCCGTGGAACAAATTTGTGTACGATCTGCAGAAATTTGTTCCGATGGTCTGGGTGTTTTCTATATATAATAAAAAAATATCTATCTATGTAAGTATATAATGTATTAAATATATCAGTCATCTAGTACCCAGAGCACAAGCTTTGAATAGCTTACTTTGGGGCTAGATAGTGCTGTGTGGATTGTCCAGCATTATTTATTTATTTATTTTATTATTTTCTTTAATATCTAGACATAGACATAGACAGTATTTTATTGGCCACAAAAACACAGCATACAATTAGGGTATTGTATCTGTATCTCACCTCAGTAGTAACATGAGGATCTACGGCATGGACCAAGGTGTCCATGGCCGACTGTATAGAGTTCTTGGAGCCATCGTTGGCGTACAACGTGTAAGGGTTGAACAGCATCTGGTGGAGATGGACGTAACTGACGGATCCGTTCTGAGAGGCCGCGCTGTGGATCAGACCCTGGAATGTGAAGCAATGGATTTGTTGTAGAAGTTGACAAACAGATACAATATACTTAAGTGGAAATAGGACTGCGAAAGGCAAAAACCTGTCGCTTTACAAATAAAATGTACTATGATTGCGAAATAAAATCGATGTTCAAATTGGGATCTTTTTTTACCATTTTAAATTAGCTTACCACCTTCATTAACGAACTCTCAGTACTCAATCTCATGCTCGTTGCCTATGCCTGTTGTACTATTGAACTGTCGAATGTATCTTTATCATCCTAAAAAAGAACTGCTGGAGAAAGATCTCCCCCATGCATCGTTCGCCTTCGTCTTTGTCTACATTCTTTACGCATTTCGAGTCCATCTAAAAAATCTGTGTTACGATGCACTGCCCTGCCGTTCATCGACTTGAGGGATACAGGATGTTAACTTCATGTGCCTGTAATTTCGCCGTTACCCACCCAAACACAGCTGGGCGGCAGTAATAGGCATGTTGGTAGTACTTCCTACACGAGCCACACGCAAACAGCTCACCTACTCTTAAGATACGTACCGGTAGAAGTGTGTGTGCGAATCTGAAAACAGCAGCCGAGAAGTGGTTGGCAATGGATGGGTTGACAGTAGGGTCGTATTTGTCGGAGTGCCCCTCTTCCAGCAATGTTAGATTCAACGTCCACATCACGTCAGTGCCTGAAGAATGAGCTTAATGTTGATATCGAATTAACTGCAATCAGACCTGACAGTTTTAGCATCCCAGCTCGCCTTTGCGCTATGTGACGTGCTAGTAATAACTCTTGCCAAAAGTTTGTGCAGTGGTCTCATCTAGTAAAGGAAGGAATGATTCCTCTAAGATATTTGCTGACCGTCTAAATTCCTCTTGGTATTCTATCAGTCTACCCTGATTCTGTCCAAACGAGTATTAAAACGGTCTGCGAAATAGCCGGTAAGTAAACTTTGGATAAAACGACAGAAGACTCAGTGGCGTCTAGTTTAGTATTCTTTTATCTGTGGTGGTGGACAATAAAGAGATCTATCTTTCTATGTGGGTATGGGGTAGTACATAATATATAGGTCGCGTCAACCAAAAAGAACGCTGGAAAACAGTGGAAGGGATGTGTGCGTGTACAACACAAATACAAATACTAGCGCCATCACACTCCTTCCCCTTCCTTCCAGCGTTCTTTTTGTGTGACGCGCACTATACCGAGTATAGCAGGCAGCAGTTCCTTGTACGTGATGTGTTGCATCTGTGCGCCTAACACGCGCCTGCTCTCCTGGTACACGGTCTCGTCGTCCCAGCGCGGGCGCAGGCGGCGCAGCTCGCGCGCCACGCGGTTGTGCTGGCGCGCCCACAGCAGGTGCATTGTCGTCAGGTGCAGGTTCTCGTTGGCGCGGTCGTCACCTGCACGTAGTTATATATAGACATAGAGTACCTACTGCACATAGTGTAGACAACAGTCACTCACAAAAAAAGGGGGTACCCTGCAAAAACAATGCCTAACAAAGTCAATTTTCAGCAGTTATCTCAAGAAAGGAGATGCAGCAGAAACTCACCGGTTTCAAAGCAGTACCGTCCTTTAGCATTCATCTCCACCGTGTTACAGCCATCATTGGGGTCGGTGGACGGCGGGAGCAGTTGTCTCGGGCCAACATTGAGCATTTTGAGTGCTCCGTCCGCTTCGAGCCGCAGTCGGCCGGCGCGACGCAGGTTGAAGCCGTAGATGGTGGAACCGTCTATGAAGGCGGTTGCTTGGTTCAACTGCTCGCGAGGACCTGGAAAGAGTGAGCGATTTGCTGATGAAGGTTATGTTTCAACTCTTGAACTGGCATAATTCTGCTAAACGATGATTGAGTTTCATTTTTATAGCTAGTTAAAGAACCGCCTAACTTAGTAATTTAAGTGTCGTAGATATATAATTATTATTAATTTCTCAATCAAAGCTCCCCAAGAATCAAAGCCGCTAGGTTCTTCCATTCTTGATGACTTACCAAAGGAGCAAGCAATGGAACAAACATATCAATCAGTTTCCAATATTGATGACTCACCAAAATGGCAGGTCGGTGCTGGGGCGGACCGCACGAACTCCATGCAAGTGAGGTTGTAGTCCTGGTAGAAGGGATCCTCTATGTCCAGTTCTACTGGGAAGCACTCCGGGTGAGGTGGCTGACTGAGGTCACAGCAGCCTAGGGCAGTACTGTTGTGACCTGGAATAAATAAACATAAAATAATCCCAGGATGTTCTTTTATTTACTATATAGTTGTTTTCACTAGAAGTCTAAGTGGGACTTATGGGGAATCTTAACATAGGTACTCCGAATTCTTACTCAAGTAGATCAAAGCCAAGCCGTAAGTTTGTTGCCTGTTTTTCTAGACTTGGTCGCGTGGAACTGGCACTTAGATTCACATAGTTTTAATATATTTCTATAATTATCGAGGAAGTAAGTGGGTATTTTGTAGAATATAGGTATAAAGACTACCCCAACACTAGTAACTCTACACCGCAGGTGCTCTGCTAGGAATAAGACCGGTGCTACGCGGAATGCCTCGTGATTCCTGATTGAAACTTTTGGCTTTGGCTTGTTTGGAAAGATCAGCCAAGCTACATGGGGTGAACTTTCTTTGACAGCTTACCTCTACTAAGTGCAGTGGCGGTGATGTCATGGTCCAAGAACTGTCCCCAGACGGCGAGCATCACCGTGAAGGCGGAGTCGTGCGCGTAGCTTTGCCGGTGCACCGTCACGCTGACGTCACGCGCCGACGGCAGTGGCGATCCCGACACGCTGCGGCGGGGCGAGCTGATCCCTGGGGGGCAGAGACCCGTGTTCTATGTGGTACACTTTAGTTACTGTTTCCCAAAACTTACAACTATGTCGTTTGGCCTAGATTCACCTAGTTTTAAGACGTTTCAAAGTGATCCTTGTGATTTTTCTGCTATTATTATAAACGCGAAAGTTTGTAAGTATGGACGGATGGATGGATGTTTGTTACTCTTTCACGCCGGAACGGCTGACCGGGTCTGAATGAAACTTTGCAGAGAGGTAGATTATAGTCTGGAATAGCACATAGGCTACTTTTTATCCCGTGGGAATACCGGGATTTAAATCTGCGCGGGTGAAACCGCGGGATGCAACTAGTATTGAATAAGTACCCTTTGACTTTACCCAGGCGGAAAATTATTGGAATGACCATAGACTATGATTAACTTACCGTCAGCATAGTCAGCCGGCAGCACTCTTCTGAAAGGTGTGTTGGAGACTCCCCAGCGATGCGGATTGGCGAGGTTGTTGCACGCGCCGTCCTGCGAGCGGTACTTGGAGGGCAGGCAGGGCGGCGGCGCGTCGGTGCAGTACGGAGGCTCGAGGAACGTGCCGTTGATGCGGGGGCCTAGGCCTGCGCCGCCGTCGCGCTCTCGCAGATCCGTTCTGGAATTTACATGCGAACGGTAAGCTCGGATCAGCAAGTCCAGCTGCGGCTTCCTAGACATCAGCTAACAGGACGTTTGAACTGATAGAGCTTTGGTCTACTCCGAAAATAAAGTCAGTTGGTCAGCACGAACTTGCGTTAACTCGGAGTAGACCTATACAAAAAAACTTTTAATCCGCTGGTTGTTCAATTGGGTCGTGCTGCATGCTCAAACATAATGGCTCGATTTAAATCAAAACGATACTACGAGCCGATAAATAATGAGAAAAGGGCTCTTTTGGGTGTCAACGCTTCTCGTCTAGGAAACCAAACCTTTTTTTCCCACCATAATATCCCCCGTTTCCATTTCGCTTATCCATACATAACTCTTTTCCATAAGCTTTGTGACAGTATGATACATTGCATTGAGCTGTTGTTATGCTTGTATAACTTATACAACTGACAGAGCCGTGGCTGCATTGGTAAGGTGTCGAAGTTATACAACTGACAGAGCCGTGGCTGCATTGGTAAGGTGTCGAAGTTATACAACTGACAGAGCCGTGGCTGCATTGGTAAGGTGTCGAAGTTATACAACTGACAGAGCCGTGGCTGCATTGGTAAGGTGTCGAAGTTATACAACTGACAGAGCCGTGGCTGCATTGGTAAGGTGTCGAAGTTATACAACTGACAGAGCCGTGGCTGCATTGGTAAGGTGTCGAAGTTATACAACTGACAGAGCCGTGGCTGCATTGGTAAGGTGTCGAAGTTATACAACTGACAGAGCCGTGGCTGCATTGGTAAGGTGTCGAAGTTATACAACTGACAGAGCCGTGGCTGCATTGGTAAGGTGTCGAAGCAAAATGAATTTCGCACGTTGGTCGTTCAGGTGATGCGTGCACCAATCAGGTGGCCATTTGCTTGTTCCATAAGTTGTACAAAAAATAGATAGTAGAAGTTTGTTTTTAACGGAGTTGGCACCATGCGCCGACGTACATTTTTTATATCAAATTCTTTTACCAGCGCGGTCTCGGCCTATACTATACTATACTTTTATACACAGGTTTTCTCTGTTTCGTGCTTTTATACATCAGAAAACCTAAAACTTAATTATAATCTGCCACTCAAGCGTTGATAGATTTTTAACAAATAACAATATTTTGTTGTGACCTGGGTAATCTGTCACAAAATTAATAAGTGTCTCGTTTTATGACTAGTGTTTTAGAAGACAAGAGGCAGTGTCTAAATGATGTGCTATTTACACCGGTAGGTAGTGCATGCCCAATATTTCAATTAGATCATTTTGTTAGATTCAATGCAACAGAGTCCACGTTGTGCAAATTAGGATCAGGTAAGTATCGTAATCATTCCCAAAAGCTCTCACAGTAGGTGTCATTGATATTCCAAGTCATAATCATAGTTGGATGTGCCAATTATTAGCAGAGCACAAACAATAGTCTTCGGTCACTGTCCTATTAAGTGGTATTAATAGCATCGATTGTATCATGGCAAAGCTAAAGGTACCTATTGGGTGTCTGCGGCCAGCCAGGCGGTAAGAAGCCAGACGACTGCGGTGTTTGGTGTCGCGGTTCTGCGTGTTAGGTTTCATGGCCTAATTTCAGATCGGTAAACAGTCGAATATCCGTGATGTGGTTTCATAGATCACGATCTATAAGGATTAAGGTCCAGTATTCACACGAGCTGAATCGAAGAGAGCAAGACGTCACGTTCTGAAATTCCGATCTTTAAAAGGTGTATCTAAATGCAGTGTATTTGAGCGGCAAGTCTGATCGATGAAATGCAATTTAAAGTTTTTTTAATCTTCGTATAATATAGAATTAAAAATGTAGAGTTTGAGATAAGTTCTATAAAACGGGCCAGCTGTCTAGAGCTAGATGGCCGGGCCGGAAGACTGGCCCGATGAATTGAGTCCGTTACTAGGACGGGATAAGTGGCCATTGTATAATGCACTTGCTATCTAGGTAATTGTTTGTGTGCAAGGAATGCTCAATAAAACGCAATGTGAATTGCGATACGTGTTATTTTGGAAGATTCTGAGAACCGTCATTATTTTAAAAGTCTTATCTAGGAGTCCCCACCCATACAGAAATTTTCGTGACAGAGGTTTGTCCTTTCATCACACATATTCTACACACAACACATGGCTACACCTCAGGGTTCCTTCGCTTTGGGTATAACATTCTTCCAAAATAGTATTCAAGTACATTGCAAGAAGGATATTTAATTTAATGCCATAGCTGACAATCAGATAAGTCAACTGATGGAGAGTGGTCATCGTTGCTTAATATAGAACACCTGCATTCTGCAATACGAAACACGGTGACGATGCGCCAGTTTTTATGAAAAATTTAAGCCCTTTTGAAGGATCCCATGTCGAAACTCTGAAGAAAACGGGCAGAAGAGAGAACGATCCATTCCTACCCGTGCGGGTGCGGGCCAAAATCTATTTATTTTGATAGATTTGGTCTGGTGATCTGAGTCGGCTACTCTACGTGAAGGAAGACTAGACATAAATACAGTATACGAATTCATTTTTATAACATGCATGCAATGCAACATACCCAGCTCGAACTCCTCTTAATCGGATGCTTGAAAAAAAAAAACATTTTGTTCATTAAACAAATATGAGTGGTAGAGAAAAATGTAGATACTCAGAGCATAGCTCTTATTTTATTCCTTGCCCCAAATCGTGTAACGTCCAAACGTGATCTTGGACTTTATTCTTTAAGGCATAGAAAGAAATTTAATTAAATTAATTAATTTTATTTTATTCTTTAAGAAATACTTTTTCCTAACCACGTGAAGTCACAACGCGATCTAAACGCAAACGCGATTGAATTGGTCATAGTGAATAACGCCCCTGCTTTAAGTTGGTGGACGCAGGGCAATGCATTGTCAGGCAAACACACATAACACGTCGTTTTCATATCGTGCGTGTATCGCGAGGTCATGTTTTGTTATAATATGATGGGTTCCACATCAGTTTATCAGTCACTATTCATCATCATAATAATTTTTCTAAATTTGAAGTTTTCCCTTATTTCAATTTTTATTATGCACAGCCCTGACGCTTGTTTATCTCTTGAGACTCTTGTTCTATTAAGTTTTTTAGTATCGTGGTTTGTTTAATTACTTGGTGATGGGTATAAGCAGATGGCAGATAAAGTTGGTGGTAGCTATCACCTATACCAAAAAATTACCTCGTGAGTCACGTTCCTACGATATGAATGTGCCATAACAGGCACTGCCCTGTGTTATTATTTCGATTTGTACCTTTTGATTTAAATCACGCGCTGGATGAATAATTGTATTTCTTTTTATAAAAATTAAAAAAATAGACAAAAATTAATACATACCTAATTCATAATGTAGGCTGTAGGTACCTAGTCTTAAAATTTATGAGTTGATCAAAAAACTAGTAATATTACGATCTTGTTTTTGATTTGCATAGGTAGGTATACCGGGAAATAGGCGTTAAATGTCGTGTAAAAAATTATAAAGCTAGAAGTAGGTAGCTAAGTTTGAAGAAATCAATTTTTACTTCGGTCATCCAGTCATCACCCTAGATATCGAATTACTCAAAATGTTTAGTCGCGCTAAGGCTTCACAAATCATCAATATGTTTTGTAACTAATAAATAATAATAAAATTAAAAAAAGGCTACGAAAAAAATATGGACGATATTACGTACCTACTTACTACGTAGTAAAACTTAAAACTAGGGGGTAAAAGATTATCTCATGCACTAAAACTCACCCGCCTCGAATGAGTCGACAAATCCAAAATGTTTAGTGGTCATCCAAAGGTTGTCTAGAAGAGATCGCTTGCCAGCGATAAGACCGCCCATTGTACATATCTCTAGTTGTTATTCCTTGTTTCACTTGTTTTGTTAGTTTTCATCATTTTCATTCATTCATTCATCCAAATTTTTTTCATAACAGTTTTTTTCATAACAGTTTTTTTACCCGTGTGTTCAAGAAGTAACATCGACCACAAAAGTGTTCCGTTTAGCATCATGTATTTTGTACTGTGCAATAATTGTAAGTGCTTTCATGATGTTACGAGCTCAGACCAAATAAAAACTAAAAGACGGACTTCTGTGCACAGCAAAGTGAACGCCTCCGCACGCACACACCAAATCGGCCCACGCAACACATCTTTAGAAAACTTTTAGTTGTGTATGTACACGGGGCGAGGCGTAGTTTGACCGCAACACATCTTTAGAAAACTGGCTTCACTTTTCTGTGTGTGTGCGTTTAGTTGTGTATGTACACGGGGCGAGGCGTAGTTTGACCGCAACACATCTTTAGAAAACTGGCTTCACTTTTCTGTGTGTGTGCGTTTAGTTGTGTATGTACACGGGGCGAGGCGTAGTTTGACCGCAACACATCTTTAGAAAACTGGCTTCACTTTGCTGTTCACAGAAGTCTGTCTTTAGTTTTTATTTGGTCTGAGGTTACGAGTACATATTCACTAACTACCTAGAAAATACCTTTCATTAAAAACTAAAAAATTATATAAAAAAATTATTATAAATTTACACTTTGAGAGAGACTTACCCATTCAGTAGAGCTCTAGTAGCTTCCTCCACTCCATAAGCGGAGTCAGCTAGAGGCTTGACTTCCTCCGAAGTAGCAGCAGCTCTCTGAGCCTTGTTCGCTGGAGTTCCTCGGTCCAGTGGTTTTCGACTACGCTCTACTTCTTGCAGCTCAATCACAGCAGCTCGCCCTTTGTTCACGGCCAAATCTATATCTTCGGGAGAGGGTGGCTCGCCGCCCCATCGAGCTGGTGGTTGGTCTATAATGCACGAATTTAAAGGTGTTAGGTACGTATGTTTTGGAATTCATTGTTACTCTTGGAAGTGTCGCCTAAGTTCAGCAGTCAGCTAGTTTAGGTTTCAAAAATTAATTCTCTTAATTTTAAGGAATAAACTACTTTTTAAGGCGCAGCATACGGCGCGCCGCTATCTCGCTCGCACAATGGAATATTTTTAAAGATATAAAATCACTGAATGTAGTTACGTAAAATCGCAATCGGTCAAATTGTTGTCAATGGCATTATAAATATTTAGCGAAAACAAAATTTTGTTCCAAGCAAGTTTTCATACTTAAAAATGCGACTTTATATTTGTCAAATTGAAAAAACTT
Organism: Plemyria rubiginata; assembly: GCA_963576535.1. Classification (NCBI taxonomy): domain Eukaryota; kingdom Metazoa; phylum Arthropoda; class Insecta; order Lepidoptera; family Geometridae; genus Plemyria; species Plemyria rubiginata. The sequence continues at coordinate 14,811,601 of OY754907.1, forward strand.
GATTGAATCAAAATTTTATTTTTGCTAAATCTTTGTAATGCCATTGTCCACAACATGACCGATTGCGATTTTACGTAACTACATTCAGTGATTTTATATCTTTAAAAATATTCCATTGTGCGAGCGAGATAGCGGGCGCGCCGTATGCTGCGCCTTAGTGAAGGCCTCGTCCGGGAAGTACAACCACCACGCATTTTTCTGCCGCCAAGCAGCGTTGCTGTGTTACGGTTTGAAGAGTGCGATTGCCGGTGTAATTTCAGGCACATCTGTATGCCTCAAGTTAATGGACGCAGGGCAGTGCATCGTCGAGCACGTTCCTGTCATGCATGACTTACGAGGCAATGCTTTGTTATAGGTGATGGTTACCACTTAACATTAGGTGGACCATCTGCTTGTTCCATCCGCTAGTAGTATGAAAAAAACACACTAGACGATATTTCTTGGGGAGTACACTTTGTCTGTAAATGTTGCACTTAAAAAGTGGCTATTATTATAACCTTTACGCTCTTTAGTCTTTACCTTTCAAAGGCCAATTCTTGTCGAGGAAAGGTTGAAATTCTGGCGAAAGAACTGGGGCGGCTGACAGCGATAGTTGCAGAACTGGTGGTGACGCTGCAGGGGTGTCCGTCGGGCCGTTGTGGTCAGCTAAGTTGTATGACACTGTGACCAGGAGAGCCACCGCTATGATGGCTCTGAGGGAGGAAACGCAACTCTATGTCAATAACTCACACAAATTAATGTAATAAAACTACGTGTTTTAGGTATGTCACAAAACGTAGAAGTGAGAACAACAATGGTTATATATAGGACAGCAAAATCCTCACTCAGCTTTCTGCTATGGTAGTTGAAGGCAGTTTAGCACATCCGCACGTCTTGGCTGAGGTCGGATGGAGCTTACTCGAACCACATATTTATTTGTGCTCTTAGTTCTCGGGCCGTTTTTGAGGCCGTATTTGATCGAAGTACGGAACCCTTCTTGCTCGAGTCCGACTCACACTTAGACGGGTTTTTTTCATTAAGTAGGTAATTAATACTATTTTTAAGTCGGTTTTGATTTTATTCCACACGCAGAGTACATATTTTGATTTTATTCCACACGCAGAGTACATATTTTGATTTTATTCCACACGCAGAGTAGATATTTTTTATTAAATTAATAAAGCTATTAATTAATGTACCGCATTCGGGGATTATTGACGCTTCTTCATTTAAATAAATTATTATCATGAAATAGAAACTTATAGCATCCGCGGCTCCGCATGCTTGGCGATATCAATAATAGTTATATCAACATACCTAATAAACAATATTTTATTCAGTATAAAGAGTGGCTACGGAGATGACGGATGGTAGGGGAAAGTACCGACGGTCCCACCCCTCATGAAGTGGGATAAGAATGGGTAAGAATATCATGATGATGATGTTGATGATTTTTTTAACCATGTAGTTTTATACTAGAGAGCATTCTCACATGGCTGGCGCATGCCACCGGCAAAACCTGGCGACATAATTATGTGGATGCCGTGTTGGTCTTGTCGATCCTACTAATATTATAAACGCGAAAGTTTGTAAGTATGGATGGATGGATAGTAGGGTTTGATGGATGGATGCCTGTTACTCTTTCACGCCGGAACGGCATAACGGATCTGGATGAAACTTGAATGAGAGATGGATTATAGTCTGGAATAACACATAGGCTACTTTTTATCCCGTGGGAATACCGGGATTTATATTTGCGCGGGTGAAACCGCGGGGCGCAACTAGTACAAATATATAGGCAGGTATTTTATAGGCTAATAGACGACGAACATAAACTGCCCTCCCTAAACTGCTGCCCTTACACAATCACTATGGGCCATTACAGACAGAGGTACGGTTATAGTACATTATGGTACTAGTGTGGCACATTGGTGATTTTTTTTTTTTTATTGTTTGATAGCTAGACGTTTGACTGCCATCTCACCTGATGTAAAGTGAAGATGCAGTCTAAGGTGGAGCACGCTTAGCTATAATCCACTTATTCACTCTTGTCTTAAAAATTCCTAAGTTGTATCGTTCTGGAAATACCGACGACGGTAAAGTGTTCCACTCCTTGGCAGTTGGCACCAGGAAAGTGGAAGCAAAGCGCTTTGTGCGATAATGAGGGATTTCTACCATATAGGGGTGGCACTTATCCGTGCGTCTAGTAGTCCGGAGGTGGAAGGGTGACGGGAGAATGAGATCGTGCAGTTCCTGCGCACACTCGCCGAAATGTATTCGGTAGAAGACCGATAAGCACGCAATTCGTCTCCTGTGTTCGAGGCTATAGAGCCTGGGGTCGAACAGTCGATCGCTTCCAATGAGTCTCCTAGCACGCCGCTCAATACAATCCAAGGCCTCAAGCTGGTACTTGGCAGAACCGTCCCATAGGTGGCAATAGTACTCCATGCACGATCGGACTTGTGCTTGGTAAAGATCTAGAAGCTGTCCTGGTGTGAAGTACTGTCTGACCTTAGAGAGGATGCCCAGTTTTTTAGCAGCAACTTTAGCGTGATTATCGCTGAGGCGCCATTGAGTCCATCTTAAGACAGCCGAGGACGGTAATCATCAAGCCACACGTGTATCATACGACGTTTTTCAACACATTTGTGAATAAAATAATAATAAAAACTCACAGAACAGATATTTTTCCTTGGAGTTTTCAGGTAGTAAAGTTTCCATACGTTAAGGGCTTCACATCATAAATCGGCCGGTGTACAACATAAATTATTTTCTTCGTAACTAGTACTTATAATTACTATTAATAAATAACTATAATTTCAACAGTGAAAACGAGTTTATTTAAAATCCGGTATTCCCACGGGATAAAAGTAACATCTGTGCTATTCCAGACTATAATCTATCTCTCTGCCAAGTTTCATCCAGATTCGTTCAGCCGTTCTGGCGTGAAAGAGTAACAAACATCCATCCATCCATACTTACAAACTTTCACGTTTATAATAGTAGTAGGATAGTACCTATAAATTTGAAGTTAGGTAGGTACCGTACTTACTTACCTCAGTTATGACGGGGACCTAAGTTGATTCATTAATGATAATACCTATAGGTACTCCTACGTGAAAAAGAAAATAGGCTACATAGACAACATTGCGCCTAAGTACCGCCTAAGTAACCACTTAAAAAACTCCCATACAAACTACCACACCCTTATTGGGGGAACCCTGATTATTGGCAAAATTCTTTTTTTATCAGATCAGCAAATTCCTATAATGAACTGGTTGGCTTCCCTGAGCTGGATCTTTTCAACTCAAAACCGTCTTCTTTTAAACGCGTTCTTGTTAAACATTGGTCGGAATCGGTGCCTCAGCTGCATGGTTAGGTATGGCTGTGTATCAACCTTTTTAGATCTTACAAATGGAAAATGCTGCAGTTTTGTCATAGCTTGCTGTTATTATTATTTACCTACTTTTTTACTTTTAATTTTAGTTTTTAACTGTGTATTTTGTCAATAAGGACCTTACTTTTTAGATTTGTATATGCGAAAACATATAATTGGTATTTAGTTTTTTTAAGTTGTTACATTCATAGTTTACATACTGTTTGTTTTCCAAATAAAATAAAATAAAAATAAAAAGTTCTCAAAAACTAAAAATGACATACTTAATTATTGAATTTAGGGTATCTGTCCTCTAAGTTTCAAGTTCCTAGGTTGAAGGAATACGATTTTTCATACAAACGTTTTCAACTCTTTTTACACCCTTAGGGGTTGAATTTTGAAAAATCACTCATCACAATCAAAAATTCTTAGTACACGTCTACGCTGTAAGAACTATGTACTCCTCAAATTTCAAGTCTCTACGACCAGTGGCTTAGGCTGTGCGTTGTCTATATGTCAGTCAGTCAGTCAAGACTTTGATTCTTATACCTAGATAGGATTATAATATTAGTAGGATTGATGGTGGAAGAGGGTTGTACGTTTGAAAGTGGTCCCTGTGATTGTATTTAATAAAGACCGTTTTGATTATGATTTAGCCAGACTCACATGAAGACGACGCAGATGGTGCACTGGAACTGGCGCAGCCGCTTCTGGTAGCTGCGCGTCAGGCTGGACTCGAACACGTAGGTGGGCCGCACCAGCGGCGTGCGCTCCGAGCTCGAGGACGCGCGCTGCATCTTACACCTTGGCTTGCCTAACACACACATGTTTGAATCATTGTTATTGACCGAGCGAGCGAAGCGTCTCAGTTTCCACATTGGCCAAAAATGCGTTTGTCCGGATGTCTGTCTGTCTGTTCTCCTCTACAGGTCGCATTTTTCAACCGATCTGGACGAAACTTGGTACACAGGTTATATGACTTATTAGATTTTTTGTCGTCGGGGATTTTTGATTGGAGGGGTACTTCCCCCAAAAAAAGGGCAAAAAGGGGGCTATTTGATATACTGGATATCTCCACCAAATGAGATCCGATTTCGATTATTCTTTTTTTATTTGAAAGGTAGTAACTATAAGTTGGTCTCATAAAAGTTTGGCGAAGATCTGATAAGGATGAACAGGATAGCTCATCAAACAATCGATGGTTTTCAATCAAATTTGAGAGAAACACAATGGACCTCATTCTACACAGGATGATCCAAAAAAAATCAAAAAGATCAAAAAAATAACAAAACGGAAAATGCACTTGCACATTAGTTACATTCCTCAAAAATTTACAAAATTAAATAGAAAAAACATCACATCACACACACACAACATTTTGCATTATAGTTAGTTTTCAATACGTGACAGGCTGCAAGCGTTTAGTCGCTGTTAGAATACTAACTGATAATTATCTTCATGATGTTTTCCTTCACTGAATGAGAGCATCAGCATAATAATAAGCCTTAAATTAGAAATGAATAAAAGTGCACTTAAAGACTTTCAGAAAACACCTTACACGTCATTGATGATGCTGATTGAACTGTGCTCGCGAGGTCTACAGCTCCCAGAGCCACTAGTTTAATGTTTTCTATGTATAATAAAAAATATCTATCTATGTAAGTCTAGTATAATATATTAAATATATCAATCATCTAGTCCCATAACACAAGCTTAGAGTAGTTTACTTTGGGGCTAGATGGTGCTGTGTGGATTGTCCAGCATTATTTATTTATTTATTGCATTGGACAGCCTTCACGGCTCAGTCGGTAGTAGCTCAGCCTTCTGCGCCGTAGGCCATGGATTCGATTCCCACCGAGAACAAAAATTTGTGTGATAAACATAGATATTTTTTCTATGTCTGGGTGTTATATTCTATTGGATGGATGGATGTTTGTTACTCTATAACTCCAGAACGGCTGAACGGATCTTGGTGAAAATTGGTGTATTTTTGAAAACTATGAATTTGTTCTAAATCGTACATAAATCGTAGCACCAAGCGTAGCTCCATGCCACAGAATAGAAATAAGTGGGAAAAGGAACTGCGCGTAGACCCACAACAATGGCCGCTACGCGCTTGTATAATAAATCTTTTTTCTTTAGCTTGTCTTGTTTTTTATTTGTTACTAGCTTTTGCCCGCGGCTTCGCTCGCGTTTAGAAGTATTATTATTAATTAGGCATAGTTTTTGCGGCTTTACTTTTGTTAAGCGTGTGTAAAAAATTGGGGGGTTGAATTTATCAAAATCCTATTGAAGCGGACGTCTTCATCATAGTAGCTCAAATCTTTAATTTCAGTTCAATCAGTCGAAAATCTAAGAAGATTTATACCTATTTTATCCCCTTAGGGGTGGAATTTATCAAAATCCTTTCTTAGGGGATGCCTACGTCATAACATGTGTAAGTGTATTAGAATAAGACATTGTAAAAATTGACATGCCAATGTTATAGCACTGTAACGCAATGGTTAAATAAATAAATATCAAATATCAAATACATCTACTTGCATGCCAAATTTCAGCCTGATCCGTCCAGTGGTTTGGGCTGTGCGTTGATAGATCACTATGTCAGTCAGTCACCTTTGAGTTATATATATTAACTAGCTGATCCCGCGGCTTTGCTCGCGCTCGTTTACTTTGAAAATCTCATACAAACTTCCATCCCCTATTTTATCCCCTTGGGGGTAGAATTGATCAAAATCCTTTCTTAGCGGATGCCTACGTCGTAACATCTACCTGCATGCCAAATTTCAGCCCGATCCGTCCAGCGGTTTGGGCTGTGCGTTGATAGATAACTATGTCAGTCAGTCAGTCACCTTTGAGTTATATATATTTGTTATTCGTAATAAATCATGTAATATTTCTAATAACAAATAAAAAACAAGACAAGTTTAAAAAAGTTCCAAGAACAAATAATTACCAAAACAACCAGACCTTATATCTAATAACATTATGTGGATAACATACAAATAAATTGTAAAGCCTATAGGTATAGCCTGATAATCGAGCGGAGCGTGCCTTGCGGTTCAGCCGGTTAGTTCATTAATAATGAACTAACGTAACTAGTGTATTTTAGCAAAGTAGGTACCTAATGAATCATTAGGTAGGTAATCACTTTGCTAAAATACATAAATTTAGAGGAAACAATAAATATATTTTTTTACTTTGAATAGATTAGCATGAAATTTGTGTGCATTGCCAAGTTCAAACTTTACCTAAATATTTCTCATACGGAATCGTGTATATACACGTAAGTGAATGGGTTCCAATATGCACAAAATAATACCAATCGTTCAGAAATACATAATATATGTTAAAAAAACGAATTTACAGGAATATGATAATTATACCATAAAGAACGATTGTACATTGCCATACAAATAAATAATAATAATACCTTAGAGCATTTAATAATACCAATAAAAAATTCTGTTTCACAGAAATTGTCTTATTCCGTGCGCCTATTTCTTTACAAACAATTCGAACTGTACCTACCTATATTTATAAAAATGGAGAAATTACTTTAATAAATTTTTTATCGCATTATGACTCCATGTTATGGCCTTTGTTGTAAATAGGTAGGCCAATATATGTTTTTTTTGCTCAATACGATATACGGAACTGGAAATCAAAACAAGTTAGGCGGAGATCGCGGATTTGAATAATTAGTTTATTCAGACATCTAGCATAATAAATGCAGATATAAATTTTTTTGGTATTTAATTTACCGAGGCCTCAACACCTGTTATATAAAAAAATGTAAATGAAATGAGCCGTTAAATAGGATTGCCTGCTTCCGTGTCGTTTTGTTATTGTTGAATAATTTAGTAGGATACCTACCTATAATATCGAATCAGACTTCGATTTTTTTAAACCGTTTTACTTAGATCAAAATTCAAATGGTCGTCTGTTCCATGTTATCTGCAAAGTGATTGATTTTATTGAATAGTAGGTATTTATTGAATAAAATCTTAAGTTATAATTTTTCATCATATAGACAAAATGACTCAATGGAAGGACTTCTCATCTACCCCCACTTGCGACCCTCAACCCTCAACCCAGGTACAAGGATTGCTGTAATCAACCCTAGCCACCCTTTAATTTTTTAAGACTAGTAATTATATCTATACTGTACTGTAAATAAATAAATACCTATTGGTGGATTTGCCACATAGCACTATATAGCCCCAAACCAAACCAAAGCTTCTAATATGGGAACCCAGATAATGATATTGCTTGGTAGTTCTTACCTTTCTAAAATCAATTAGCACTTTTTTCACATGGATAAAAAATATTCATACAAAAAATCAACAAAAATCGCGGCGCGGGAAACCCAAATTCCAAATTTAAAAATTTTTTTTTTCGTTAGGCCTGTTTAGTCAACGGAAATATTTCACGCGGCCTACAAGGTTCAACGCGATATGCAGAATGCATGCAAGATGCGACTAGGCTTAGGTTGGCAAGGCAGGCAAATGACCGACGACATGGTATCGTCCTAGGTATAATACTGTATACGGATACGAGGATTTATGTATACCTACCTAATGTTCAGAGTTTCAGGTACATTCACATACCTACCAATGTAGATACCTACTTCATTATTTCGTTTAACATGCGTAGGGCTTCAAAGATACTGGTGTAAGTTTTATGTGTGAATTTCGAACTAAAAGCCATCTCGATAGCCAGACATTAGCATAATCAGGCCGCTGACGATGATAACGTAAGACAAAAGATAGCTTGTATTCTGGAGATGGACAAGCTTTACTATTGGTACTATTGGGCCATTACCTACTATAGGATGCCGAAATAGAAATTGTTTAGATGGTTAGTAAGGGTAGGTAAATTCTATTTTGGGGTGCACTCCTCGCGGTGAACCCTGGTAACTGGTGGTAGCCACCACTCATCCGCAGTAGGTATTCTGCGGCGCGTTTCATGGTGGCTAATAATCCGACACGGTGGGCCTCTCCGCGTGTCCCTCTGACTAGCAGAGGGCACAGTATGATGCTGATGAGGCAGGGTAGACCTTTTGGTCTGCCCAGGTTGGTCGGGGCTGTATGGGCAGCCCGGATGGATGAGGCGGTAGAGTGCGCGCGAGAGACGCGACGCGGGACTTCTCGCACCGCTATGTGGTGAATAGGGGGAGAAGTCCTCGGGTGGGAACGGCCGAGCACTCACTCGCGGTCGTTCTCTATCAATAAAAGGTAGCCTATGTTCTTTCTCAGGGTCTAAAGATTGTCTGTGCCAAATTTCATCAAAATCGGTTGAGAGGTTTAAGCGGGAAAGCGTAACAGACAGACAGACAGACAGACAGATCGACAGAGTTACTTTCGCATTTATAATATTAGTTGGGATAGTTGGGATGGGATTAGCTGGGATAAATTGGAACTAGGAATATACTTACTATATAGTATTCAAATTCCTTGAATTAGAATCCTAGGTAAAGCTTACGTGAGAGAGAATATGACATTCATCTAATTTATTCTACCAGCACGTTTATCTAACTTTCGTATGTGTCAGATCGTTGGAACACGTATCTGCTACCCCATTCTCATTACGATCATAAGCTGTAGCTCGATCAAAGCCTACATCGGCTGCCAACTCTGCCAAGATACTCGCCATTCGCTTTTACTCTACCTATACGCCATTCTTAATTTGGTTTTTTAAATTATTCTGTATCTGTAATATTCTGTAATGTATGTATTCTGTCTGTGTTAGTTCCAGTCAGTCAGTCACCAGTCTATGTCAGTTGTCTTGCCATGTTACTTTGTCACTGTCTGTCATGTCAGTCCGTCCGTCAATCATCCATCTCATTCTCATCTTCCAGCCAGCTGGGCGAGTTTGGCTGGTGGTGAAGTGCAGGACTAGATATTTCGGAAATTTTGAGATAAAACAGCTAAAATGACTTCAATTAATGAGCTGCAGAAGAAGATTAAAGAGCTGGAAGCCAAGTTAGCCCTGGCGAATGGCGCTACGGGCCCAGTTAGAGAGAAAATTGAAGTAATGTCGTCCGAAGTTGTCGACTCAAATCCTTACAGGTAATTTGTTTTATTCTTCATATATCAAATATCTTTTGATTACGTATACTTTCTTTGTTAAAACGATATAGTCCACCATAAAACATTGCATTGAAAAGTACGACATCGCTTAGATTTGAGGTAAACTTGAAAGCTCAGTAACAATATGGTACCTATTTAGACCTAGCTGCTATTGGAACCCACTGAGCATATTAAATAATCACTATGTTGAAATTGAATTGAAACCTCTAGCATTGCTTACTAAATAGATGTGTAGCTAACTATTTTAAGCTGTAAATAGTATCATAACATTCCTAACTTTCTTGAGAAGAAATCGATCAGTCATGCAATGTGTTGGTAAATCTGGCCTTTCCTATTGTAGCCGCCTCATGGCACTGAAAAGGATGGGCATTGTGGATAACTATGAGAAGATACGCGAGCTGACCTTAATGGTGGTGGGTGTCGGTGGTGTTGGCAGTGTCACAGCTGAGATGCTCACAAGATGTGGCATTGGAAAGGTACTGGCTATTTACAATATTAAGCATTTCAAGTATTAGAATTAGGAAATACCTACCTAGATTAATTTTGATAAAAGATGTCTCAAGCAAAGAACTGTCTCTTTTAAAACAGGCAAAATGCCTATTCCCTAAACATACTTATTGTGACAAATCATTAATAAAATTACTATTGATATGTTAATTTTTCAGCTGATCCTCTTCGACTATGACAAGGTAGAGTTGGCCAACATGAATCGGCTGTTCTTCCAACCGCAGCAGGCTGGACTCAGCAAGGTGCATGCTGCGGCCATCACCCTTCAGAACATCAACCCCGATGTGACCATCGAGGGGCATGACTATAATATTACCACTGTGGAAAACTTCCAGAAGTTCTGTGATGCTATCAAGTAGGTACCTTTTGATTACAAATGTAGCTAAGCTTGAATACAAATATTTTTGTTTGGCTTAGGTACAACTATATTGAATTTGAAGAAACACATTTATGCTATCCTATAAGTGTCAGTGTCCTATCAGTGATGCTGGGGTACAAGGGCAGCCTCAAAGGGTTATTCCTGTTGAGTAACACCTTTCAGTCACACTGTGACACAATGGGACGAAAACTTCCCATTGTGTAACTCCTGTTACTCATTGTGACTTTTATTTTCCCGTTTGGTCTCACACACTGTTACTGAACGGGAAAAACAGTTGCAATGTGTAACAGGTGTTACTAGGGAAGTTTTTTCCCATTGTGTCAGTGTGAATGAAAGGTGTTACTCAACAGGAATAACCCGCCCGGAAATAAGAGCCTCCTTTCGAACACTTGACTCAGTCATGTTTGATGCATTGGTTCCAGACACGGCAGCCTGGGCAAGGGTCAAGTGGACCTGGTCCTGAGCTGTGTGGATAACTTCGAGGCTCGCATGGCGATCAACACGGCCTGCAATGAGCTCAACCAGCGCTGGTTCGAGTCCGGTGTCAGCGAGAATGCTGTCTCTGGTCACATCCAGTTCATTGTACCCGGGGAGACAGCTTGCTTCGCTGTAAGTGATCTATTTATTTGTTAAGAGGTACAAAAGGCTTATCTTACTAATATTATAAACGTGAAAGTTTGTAAGTATCAGATAGATGGATGGATGGATGTTTGTTACTCTTTCACGCCGAAACGGCTGAACGGATCGATATGAAACTTGGCAGAGAGATACATTATAGTCTGGATTGACACAAGCTACTTTTTATCCCGTGGGAATACCGGGATTTAAATCTGTGTAAACTAGTGTGCCTTAAGGACGTGAATTTCCCTCCCTCCTACATCCTACTATATTTTGAACAATACATGAAGTTTTGTAAAGCATTATGGGTGAGTTGCACCATCGTAGTAAAATCTCTGATTTAACGAACGATTTGACGTTAACATTGCATGGTGCAACTCGCCTTAAGTACAGTTTTATTTATCAACTTAACAGCGCGACAGTATCGCGTCTGAATCGCGTTAACGTCGGTGCTAGAAAGGCCGTGTAACCATCGTTGTACTACTGTTGCAGTGCGCGCCTCCATTGGTGGTGGCCTCCAAGATAGATGAGCGTACTCTGAAGAAGGATGGCGTGTGCGCCGCCAGCCTGCCAACCACCATGGGGATAGTGGCCGGCTTCCTAGGTAACTATAATGAATGAATGAAAAATTCTTTATTTTACACCAAAATTTACAGAAAAAAAAGAACACTTAGTAATATAAAAATAAAGTAGTAGGCACAATGGGCGGTCTTATCGCTAAAAGCGATTTCTTCCAGACAACCTTCTAGTTATATAACAACAACAATATCATAATGATATAAGATAATGTAATATCTAATACCTTTGAACGAGCAATTCTGGTATATACTACTAACTAGCGACCCGCCCGCGCGCCCCTGCTTCGCACGGGTGCACATATCATGCATGTATTATACATATAAACCTTCCTCTTGAATCACTCTATTAAAAAAACCGCATCAAAATCCGTTGCGCAGTTTTAAAGATTTAAGCATACAAAGGGACAAGGGGACATAGGGACAGAGAAAGCGACTTTGTTTTATACTATGTAGTGATATAATAAACGCGAAAGTTTGTAAGTATGAATGGATGGTTGGATGTTTGTTACTCTTTCACGCCGGAACGACTGAACGGATCTGGATGAAACTTGGCAGAGAGATATAATATAGTCTGGAATAGCACATAGGCTACTTTTTATCCCGTGGGAATACCAGGATTTAAATCGGCGCGGGTGAAACCGCGGGCCGCAACTAGTATCATATTATATTATTGTAATATCTGGGTCACTTTGCTGGGTAGCTTTGCTCGGTTGTTTAACAACACCATCTACCACGGGATAAAATGTGCTATTCCAGACTATATTCTATCTCTGCCAAGTTTCATCTAGATCCGTTCAGCCGTTCCGGCGTGAAAGAGTAACAAACATCCATCCATACTTAAAAACTTTCGCGTTTATAATATAAGTAGGATTATACAACAATACATTTCTCACAGCTCTGTTGGTAGTAGCTACTAGACGATAGATACGAAGGAAGGGTCAATCCCCATCATGTTCATCACAATTTTTGCTATCGGCGAGAATCGAACCCACGGCCTACAATGCAGAAGGCTGACTTACTACCAAGCTGTGAAGGCAATAATAAAAAACATCATTTTCATTTCATTCACATTTTAATTTTTCATAGGAATCAACTCAGACTCACAAGTTCAGTATAGAACGATATTCCAGAATTGTTGTGTGAAGGTTTGACTGTGTTGTGGTGTTCACAGTTCAAAATACTCTGAAGTTCCTGCTGGGATTTGGCTCTGTCAGCAGTTACCTGGGATACAGCGCGCTTACTGACTTCTTCCCCATGATGACACTCAAGGTAAAATCATAAAGAAATAACAGCCAGTTTCAGACGACCTCAGTGGCGCAGCGGGCGAGAGTCCGCCTGTGACGCAGAGGTTGCGGGTTCGATTCCCGCCTCGGAACAAATTTGTGTATGATCTGCAGAATTTTTTTCTGTTGGTCTGGGTGTTTTCTATGTATTATAAAAAAATTCTATCTAAGTATAATAATGTATTAAATATGTCATCTAGTACCCATAACACAAGCTTTGAATAGCTTACTTTGGGGCTAGATGGTGCTGTGTGGATTATTTAGTTTCCGAAACCCCGTGTAAATAATAGGCCTGTTAGTTAGGTTAACAGGGTTGTCAGTAATTAAGTTGTGTCACCCACTACTGTGCGTTCAGATACCGTGCGTATAGGTTACGCACGGTATACGAACAGAGGTAAGACAAAAAAATTATGATTGGCGTTCTTTAAATCCGTTTTCGGTAAAGAAGTGATTTGACCTTTTGACATTTCATTAGTATGGTATGATGATTACCTAGTTGAAATTCGTTTTCTGTCATTTTGCGTAGCAACATAGAATTTTTATTCAATTGTTTTTCTAGTGTTATTTTGAGTTGTGTTGTTTAATTTCGGTGTTATTTTAACCAACATTACTTTAGGTCTTACCGCAATGTGTAAGCTTTTGGAATGAAAGTGTATTATGTGATATCGTGTTTGACCGAAAATGTTTCGAATGCTTTGAAGAAACCGACACCATTTTCTTCAAAACAAATGACGTGACTTGACTTTGACAAAAAAGTATTTAGCGATAAAAATCACTTGACACTAGCAAGATTGTCTATACGGACAGGAGCCATGAACAAAGAAGAAGAAGATTACCAAGTTCATTTTGAATTAATTTTAAATTTGGGTTATGTTCCAAATTTAAAATTATTTGAAGTCTGAATAATTGTCCTCTATCTAATGTTGATTGATTCTTCCAGCCGAACCCGCAATGTGACGATAGCTTCTGCCTCGCGCGTCAAGCGGAGTTCAAAGCGAAGCCCGTAGTGGAGATAGCAACTGAGGTCACCGAGGACACGTCGCCAGTGCACGCTGAGAACGAATGGGGTAAGTTGGTGCTATAGTGCGCGTCAACCAAAAAGAACGCTGGCAAACATCACACCCGCTCCCCCTCCTTCCGGCGTTCTTTTTGCGTGGCGCGCACTGTACCGAGAACAAACATTAGTGTGATGAACATTGGTGTTTGTTCTCTGTCTGGGTGATATCGTTAATTTATGTATAGTAATTTGGTTCCCACAGTACATACATATGGGTACAGAAATGTGTATCCGTGTTTTTTCTAAATGTGTTTATATTCCATTATAATAAATCCTACTTAATATTATAATTGCGAAAGTTTGTAAGTATGGATGGATGAATGGATGTTTGTTACTCTATAACTCCAGAACGGCTAAACGGATCTTGGTGAAAATTGGCACAGAGATATATTATAGTCTGGAATAACACATAGGCTACTTTTTATGCCGTGGGAATACCGGGATTTAAATCTGCGCCGGTGAAACCGCAGGGCGCTAAATTTGCGCCCTGCTTAATATTAAATATTAAGTTAATAAATTAAACGAAATTAGAATGTCGAACGAATACTTCTATGCAACTGCGTAGAAAAATTTTTCGTTTAATAAGCGCCATGTGGGAATCGAACCTTATGTGATATATTGTGTAATGCATGATTTATTTTCAGGTATCAGCTTAGTAGATGAACACACTCCACAAGAGGAGACTAGCTCCTCTAATCTCAACCTCGTTGAAGGAGTGTCGGTGAGTTATTTAACTTAGATTGTGTGTTCGAACTCATCTCATCTAAATCTCAACTAACTCCATTTGGCACATGCACTTACCAACATTTTGCAGTAGTCTAATATTCCATTACGTGACAGATTACAACTATTGCATCGCCGATGCTAGACCAATTGAGGGCAAGGGGATTGTTCCATGGCAGGCTTTTTCGTCTTTTATTATAGAAACCTACATAGAAACTTGTGGCCGTTGTGTGTCTAATGGTACTGACACACGTGCTCAATCTCAATCAAGCATGTTTATTTTGAGCATGCTCAAAAATCAACCGACCTACAACCAAATGCATGCTTATTTACTAGCACGACCTTTTCACACGTACTTTTATTGAGAAAGGCTCGAAAAAGACATGCTTTTAGCTAGAAAATAAGCACGTGTGACAGTAACTTAAGTATAAATAAATAAATTATGCTGGACAATCCACACAGCACCATCTAGCCCCAAAGTAAGCTACTCAAATCTTGAGTTATGGGTTACATACCTACATTATTTACTTACATAGATAGATATTTTTTATTATCCATAGAAAACACCCAGACCAACGGATCAAATTTCTGCAGATCGTTCACAAATTTGTTCCGAGGCGGGAATCGAACCCGCAACTCTTGCGTCGCAGGCGGACTCTCGCCCGCTGCGCCACTGAGGTCGTCAACAAGTTTTTATGTATCAGGTGGCGTACAACGTTCCCATTGCGGACAGCACTCCTGAGTCAAGCACGGGCGGCGCCGTCGCCGCGTCAGAGTTGTCGCTCGAAGAGCTCATGCAGCAAATGAAGACCATGTAAACTTTCCCTACTTTCGGCAAGCTACTAGCGGCAAGGGGGGGGGGGACTATTCCTCTATACACAACGAGAAAAATCAGTATGTAACGAAATGGAATAGCAAGGTCAATCCGTAACGCAAAAAAGGGGAGGGGGGGTTCGTCAGTTGTAACGAAAGGGAAAGAGGAAGACGATAACGCAAAAAAAGGGGGGGGGGTCGTTTGTAACGGAAGGAAAGGTTTGTGAATGGAGAGAAGCGAGTTGGTAACACAAAAGATAAATACAATATAGTCGTCAAAAAATGAAATGTGTGGTTTACAACGTGCGTAGCGTAAGAGAAAAGGGAATGCTATTCGTAACGTAGGAGAAGAATTGGGATTTAGTGAATCTCGTAAGTCTTGTACCTCAAGAATGAGTTGTATTCAGTTTTTGATTTACTGTTTTTTTGAGCCCGGGCTCTGTAGAGACAGGCGTCCCTCGGGAATGCTGAGAACTCTTGTGAGTCTGTACAAAACCCTGGCTTGCAATACAGGAGGCCAATTACCAAAGATACTCTGTCTTGAGGTACTGTTCATAATTACAATGTCTTAACATATTGATGTAAATCTCTTGCGGAAATGGCAAGTAAAAGATGGTGCTTTGCAATGTATGCGTGTAGATAGCAAGACAATTACAGCTTAAATTCACCAACGCATTTACATTCCAGTTAGACAGGTATTGAGTTTGGCACACACAGTAAGCATCAACTTAATGTGTTGGTGAACTTAGGAATTAAATGTAGTGTTGGGTAGGACACGGTTTCAAACTGAGTTTAAGTGAGGCCCTCGTTTTATTTCGTGAGGTGGGACAATGTCATGCTTCAAATGTCATGTCACATAGGTACAAAATGTCATATTGTTGAAGTACCTAGTCCTAGTTCGCTTTACTCATTTCATTTGTCATTGAGTAAAATCTGTCACACAGCGTCACATCAACGATACCATTTCATTCAACGTGATACGACCCCTCATGTCGGTCATACAATACTCACTCACTCACTTCTTTCAATGAAATTTTCCTCGTTCGTCCCGCTCGTGCAAGCGATGTCGTCTCAGTCAGACAGTGAGCGACTTTATGGAGCATGACAAAAATGAGGTGGTACATGAATTGAAAACGAGGACCGGGACATTTTTGAGTGAATGAGTGTGACAAACGAGGTGCCTCGAGTATGTCCTACTCAACACTAATTAAATGTAACAGTTGGTTAAGAGCTTGGATTGGTTCAACGTATTTGTATATATTCTCTGTGGCCAATAGGTACAGGCATTAGCTTACAGAATTTTCTATGATAAATATATATCTGTGTCCAATTGTTAAAGTTGAAATCAAACTGGAAGTCGTGGCATAACTCGCGTCACTCAAAATGAGCGCTTGTGGTTTATTTCCGTTGTAGGTAACATAACCTATGCTTACGTCTCTAGTAGTGCTATTCTGTCAACATTAAAATCACTAGGAGTTTCTCCTGTTAGATCCCCGTTCACTTCGACTCACTCATCTGGATTTCCAATCGCCAAACACTTCATTCACTCACTTGGATGAGTGTTGTTGATGGAATATCCATACTGTGCCAATCAGCGCTCATCATACGCGAGCTTATGAGATTTGTGTCGCGACATAGGACAGAAAGTGTCTGCAGTTTGGTGCAACATCCTACGTCATGTTGCACCAAACTGCAGTGTGCATTGTATAGCGTCCTTTTATGTCTTGTTCATATCCGTATGTATGTCTTCAGCTTAATAGATTATATTAGAACGAATACTCCAATTTGCAGTCAGTGTGTGTTACTCTCGTTACTATCATATTATAATAGACAAGCTCATTTATTATTTTTATGGCCTAAATGCCGGATAGATCAATGTGAATATGATGAAATAAATATTGTGAAGTAGCATTTCTGCTTTGTGTTGCAAATGTGGATATTGACAATTTATGTTATGTACAAATGTTGTATATTTATTACTTAAACTGTGTCTTGGACTTTCGCACAACGTGTGGTTACTTTAAAATTCTATTACATAAAAAGCTGTTTCAAAAAATGGCAAATTTATTATTTTATTTGAATTCGTAAACATTCCTGCTATGAATGTATAAACTATATTATTACTAAGAAGATGTGTATTTAGTTATTTATTTTTTTGATATATTTTATAATATTTTTATAGTGCTAAGGCTAAAGAAATATCAAGTTTATATCAGTTTGAACGAATTTTACTAATAAACTAAATGTCGTCTCTTAGTATGTCGTTTTTCATTCTCTCGATGCTAGGATTTAGTTTTGAGGTTATCTTCTTATTTCCTGGCGGGATAGTGTTGTTCTGAAATATAAAGTAAGTGAATAATATTATTTAATGCAGATACGGATAATTATTAAAAAATCTCTTTAATAACCTGAAATTGCTTGTTCTAGATATCATAAGTGTTCGAGCTGAATAAAGTTAAGTGACGCGCGTCTTTCATTATAGAAAACGGCAAGACCGTAAAAGCCTACGATCATATGGAATCGAAGCTAAAAAAGCAATTGTTATAAAGGGAAAACCTCTCCGGAACCTGGTGTGCTCAATGGTGAGTCAATACGAATTCCTATATTGTTTACCTACCCAGTGCCAGTATTCCAATCGGTGAAGGAAAACATCGTGAGGAATCCGGCATGTTGTAGAGCCTAAAAAGTTCTAAAGCATGTATCAGCATGTTGACAGCCTACGTAGCTCAGTTGGTTGAAGTTCTGCCTTCTACGCCGTAGGTCGTGGGTTCGATTCCCACCGTGAACAAACATTTGTGTGAGGAACATAGATGTTTGTTCTCTGTCTGGGTGTTATATAATATTATAAGTATGTATTTACAAAAAAAAGTATATAAGTAGTATATCAGCTATCTGGTTCCCATGTCACAAGCATAAGCTTAGTTTGGGGCTAGATAGTGCTGTGTGAAAAGTCCACCAATATTTATTTATTTATTTTATTTATCAAGTTTAGTGCCCGAGAGGAGCCTGCTTAAGGCGCACTAAAAATCCTTTCACCGCACTGGTTCGAAAGAAACGACAGAAGAAGACTAAGACACTTCGTCCCTGTCTTATGATCATACAAAAGAGCGTCTGTTCTTCTCGGCGTTGGTCGCGTGGGACTGGCAACTAGAGTCACCTAGTTTTAAGACGTTTCATGGTGATCTTTGTGATTTTATTAAATAAACTAGCTGCGAAGATTATTCAATAAAATCACAAGATATACGAAGATTTGAATCGCGGTATTCCCACGGGATAAAAAGTAGCCTGTGTTATTCTAGACTATAATCTATCTCTCTGCCAATTCACCCAGATCCGTTCGGCCGTTCCGGCGTGAAAGACTGACATCCATCCATCCATACTTATAAACTTTCGCGTTTATAATATTAGTAGGATATATTGTTACCATGATAGCGTCCATGACAGCCCCCGCCCGCGCAAGAACGCGTGCGTCGACGCCGCTCGCGGCCGCGACCGCGAGCCCGAGGCTGCCGGCGGCGGAGCCCGAGCACACGCGGAACAGAAAAACTGGCTCGCCAGCTTCCACTATGTGCTCGAAACTCTGACGAGGAAAACATTGTAGACGACCTCTGTGGCGCAGCGGGCGAGAGCTTGCCTGCGACGCAAGAGGTTGCGGGTTCGATTCCCGCCGTGGAACAAATTTGTGTACGATCTGCAGAAATTTGTTCCGATGGTCTGGGGTGTTTTCTATGTAAAATAAAAAATATCTATCTATGTAAGTATATAATGTATTAAATATATCAGTTATCTAGTACCCATAACACAAGCTTTGAATAGCTTACTTTGGGGCTAGATAGTGCTGTGTGGATTGTCCAGCATTATTTATATATTTATTTATTTATATTGTGCCGTAATACATTAGGTCCCTGTGGCTGGATGTGAGAACCAACCAGCGTTCTCACATCCACCCCCACAGGTTTTTTTTCTTTCTTTCGTTGCATAGTCATCATCATCATCAACAGCCCACAGAAGTCCACTGCTGGACATAGGCCTCCCCTATCCGCTTCCAGGAAGAACGATTCTGAGCCCTTTCCATCCACCGACTACCCGCGATCGTTGCATGGTACCCAGTTGGAAATTAACAGCGTTGCATGGTAGGTATAGGTCGCGTCAGCCAAAAAGAACGCTGAAAAACAGTAAAGAGAATGTGTTTGCGCAAACAAAATTCCCCCGGGATAAAAAGTAGCCTATGCCAGCCTTGCTCAATAAAAGCACGTGTGAACAGGTCGTGCTAGCAAATAAGCATGCTTATTTGGTCGTACGTCGGTTGATTTTTGAGTATGCGTATGTAGTAGCATTAAGTTATGATGGAAGCCTCATAATACAAAACACTCCAGTGAAGGTTACCAAGAATCTCACGCTCGGCGAGGCGGCGACGTACTCGCCGATGTTGAGGTAGTGAGTGGAGATCAGCACATGCGGGCAGCGCTGCTCTCGGAACAGCAGCGCGTTGAGGCAGGCGGCCAGCAAGGCAAGCCCGTCGGCGCGCGCCGTGCCCTTGCCGAACTCGTCCACGATCAGCAGAGAACGCGAGCTGCTCTCTCGCATGCACACTGCCATCTACACGATGACGGCTCGTAACCAACTCATCAAGTTCAACTTCATTTATTTCGTAATTATAAATTAAGGATACACGTCATAGAAAATATCTTATAATAAAAAACAATAATAAAAATATAATAAATAAATAATAATAAATAAATAATGCTGGACAATCCACACAGCACTATCTAGCCCCAAAGTAAGCTATTCAATCAAAGCTTGTGTTATGGGTACTAGATAACTGATATATTTAATACATTATACATATACTTCATAGATAGATATTTTTTTTTTATTATACATAGAAAACACCCAGACCAACGAAACAAATTTCTGCAGATCGTACACAAATTTGTTCCGAGGCGGGAATCGAACCCGCAACCTCTTGCGTCGCAGGCAGACTCTCGCCCGCTGCGCCACTGAGGTCGTCAATAATACAATAAAAATGATTAAAATACATTTAACATAATAATAATTAAAAAATAAATTCGTCAAACCTATAATAGGCTTGCTCTATTACTCAACTCATTAAAAGTCAAAGTCAAAATGTGTTGGTTCAATAAAATCAAACAAGAATCGTCTTGAAACGTCCTTTATGTGCCAGTTCCACGCGACCAACGCCGAGAAGAACAGGCAACAAACTCGGCTTGGTATCTATCACTCATGTATCTATCTATCACTTATGTATGATCCTCGACAATGCAATTCGTTCGTGTAATGTACTCGTTACATTGGGTACAAGACTCCCCGGGTTCTGGAAGCGCGATCAACACTAATCGGCTGTCAAGTCACTTGCTGTCTCTATCTAATTTGAAATAAAAGCTGAAATAGCAGGTGACTTGACAGCCGATCAGTGTTGATCGCGCTTTTAGAAACCGGGTGTTATTCTCACCAACTCATTACAAAATAAACAGTTATGTAGATCTATATTATTTTGTAAAGACACAAAAAAAACGCTAGGAACCAAGCTAATTTCTTGTCAGTTCTTCTAGGCTTTGATCGCGACGAACTGGCGGCGGTAGATTCACAAGACGTTTCACAGTCATCCCTGTACCGAATTGATTTTGAGCTTGAAAGATTTCCATGCGGTGTCCTCCTATAATTTACGGTGTTTTGGCATAGTCACCATGCTTGGCAGGCGGACTGGTGAACTATATTTCTCAGGATATGCTATTGTCCATATCTCTTAGTCGTTAGAGGAACTTTGAAAGTAGCGCCTGAGACGGATAAGTTGAGGAGTAAATCGGTTAGCGTGGTATGGGCATGTCATGAGGAGGGAAGAAAGTCATATTATGAGAAGGGTGTTAGACATTATTTTTATTTATTTATTTTTAAAAATATACATATAGGCTTACAGCCACCGCCAAGGCGCCTAAATGTTACAAAATATTAAGATGCATATAAATATTACAAAAAAAAAACATAAAATAATGTCAAAGTAACAATGCAAGAATGGTTGCCTGGAAGAGATCGCTCTCAGCGATAAGGTCACCCATTGTTTTGCCTAGATTTATGCCTCTAACCTGTATTTTGTTTCTGTGTGGTGAACAATAAAGAGTTATCTATCTATCTTTCTATCTAATGCAATGTCAACATGGACATCGATGTGATTGGTTTTAGAAAGAGAGGTAGACCAAAGAAAATATGTATGGACTGTGTGAAAGATGACAAGGAGTGAGCACCGAGATGACGAATGATAGAGGAGAGTGGAGGAGTAGAACCTGTTGTGCCGACTCCACGCGTGGGATAAGGGCAGGAAGAAGATAATGATCTATTAGTCGCCTACGACATCCAAGGGAGGTAATGTTGGGGGTGAAGTGGGGCTAAATATAAACACTGTTGACGTACCTGTCTCAAGTCGATCAGGAAGGCGGACATGTGCGCGGCCACGCACTCCGCCGACTGTATCCGCGTGTGGATGTGGCTGACCGCGCCGATCGTGGCCGACTCCGCCGGCACGAAGCTGCCTACGTGTGCCAGGTATACTATCAACCCTGGTACACATATTGCTATTACTGTCAAGTACATACGCCGACGAGAGACCCTTTTGCTGCTGCAGCACACAAACACCTGCATACCTACCTAACCACTGACATGTCCGTCGGGACTATAGTCCCTAGAGTCAATTGACTCAAACTTCCGCGCGCCCTAGCGAACTATACTGTCCAACGTCCGTCTACGGCTCGTCGATTTATGAGCATTACCGGGCGGGTGCGTCGCAAAAAATGATTACTCCGACTAAATGATTAGTCCCGACGGACGTTTGGAATTTACGCCTGTGCGCGACGGACACAGGAGTGGCTACTGTTATTATTATTATTAACTGTTTGTCATATCTTTTATATGTTTTGTATGTGTAGGTGTTTTTTGGCAAATAAATGTCTGTCTATGTCTATGTATGGTAACGTAGAGGTGTAACACAGGGCAGTATTGCAGAACCAATGCTATTTTCTTTTTACTTCCATAAAAACAGTAAAGGTTCTGCATGTAGTTAGGGTCCACTCACTGGACTGGTTCACCAATAGTTTTAGCACATAATAATAATAATAATGCTGGACAATCCACACAGCACTATCTAGCCCCAAAGTAAGCTATTCAAAGCTAGTGTTATGGGTACTAGATGACTCATATATTTAATACATTATATACTTACATAGATAGATGTTTTTTAATATTCCCCCTACCTTAACAGCTGAAAGATTTCTTACCGACCATTTTCATGTAAACCGATTTCCCGCTTGAATTAGGTCCCGTCAGTATTTTTACACAGCCAGCTGCTTCGCTGCTTTCCACGTCATTCGGCACGAAGTTGTCACTCGTGATAATGTGTAGCGGGTGCTTTCCACGCTTGATGCTTATGATCTTGTCTTCCGAGAGTATGGGACGAACGTAGTTGTACTCTTTGCAGACTTTGGAGATTGCTATGAGGCTGAGTACAATAGATTATTATATCATCAATTCTGAGCTCAAGGTTGGTTAGAATGAAATGTCAGTTGAATCGAGAAAAAGAAGAAATGTTAGAAACGAGCATAGTTTTGGAACTATACGTATATGTAGGGACTCACACCAAATCAGCAATTATTATCATTGTCAGGAGGCGTCTTGTTTGCCGGAGTATGACAGCGGGCATGAGTTATCGGGCGAAGAGAATAAAACCAAGGGATCTTTATCAGTAGGTACACTATAATCAGTAGGGATTATTATTCTCTACAAATATTATCACAGGTATACGCAGGATATTCTAATTAACGATATTGAACTGACACTCCGCCGAACACATAATGCCCTTGCGCGATGCAAACCGATTCGATCCGTATCCCATAATGTTGTGTATCGATCGACCGTCGTACATCCGCACTGCACACTAGCGCTCGTAGTTGTGTCAGAGCGAGGGTATGTCACTCTGTTCAAATATCGAACCACCGTCATATAATTCAAATGAGTAAACAAAATATTTACTATTGCAAAAGGAAGTACAAACCAGTCCAATTCAGCACATTTATCAATGACCGCTACGAGGGTGTGAAGGTGCTCAAGGATGACAGTAGTGAGCCTCATCATTATCTTGGTCTCGTGTGCCACTATCTCGGGGTACGTGTCTCCTATCATTACGTCTAGTTCTACGACATTTAAACAGGGTTTAAAGAGTGTAACGAAGTGGGCACATAAAGTTGTTAAAGCGTAGTTTGGCAGTAGGGTTTACCTTCGCATCCCTTGCTTTTGTAGTGGATGTAGTCATTATTTTGGAACTGAAATTAAAAATAGTTATGTCTAAACGTCATTTATTTGTCTGTAGGTAGGATGTTGTATCAGACGCTCACAACATCCTCAGAGTCAAGATTTTAGAACCGGGATATCAACTAAGACAATTGAAAGAGTGAGTTTTCTTACCATAAACATCATGTTCGGTAGTTCCTTCTGTTCCATCGTTAGGTTATCAGCCCAGGCTTTCACTCCCAGCAGGTATCCCAGGTGAGGCATGTATAGCATGCTACATTCCTCTATGAACTCTGGCAATCGAGAAAGCTCTACCTTCGCTGTTTCCGACATCAACGAGTGAAGGGAAGCCATTGTTTGCTTCTCTATCAAAGATTAATAACATTGATGTGTTGTTTGCATAATTTAACTACCATGCCATATCAGTGAAATACTCAGTTCGGTTCAACGACCATAAACATATTCCTATCATAATATATTATATTTATTATATTATATATACCTATATGTATAGTTATGTATGTTTGTACTATTTAGTTTGTTTTATTTATTTTATTATACATATTTAGATTTTGTATGTAATTTTTATAACTTTTTAAATGTATGAGGTTTAATGTACCTATCTTTACGTTTTCCTCTCATGTGCACTACTGACACATCTTATGTCCACAATTCACAAAGGTTATCTGGAAGATAATGCTTTATAGCATTAAGTTCGCCTTTGTACTGTTATTATTATGTGCAATAAAGTATTTTCAATCAATCAATCAATAAACTTGGCAAAATACACTTTTGTTTTTTGCCAAGTTTATGGTCGTTGAACTTCGTATGCTTTTCAACTGTTGAAACTTACTCATGTCTAAATCAGAATCCACTCCAGCCTTCACGGTAAATTTCCCTTCAGACTTGGAAAGATCAAAATCTATTATTCTGTTCATGTATAGCGCCATCTGTTGGGAACGTGCTTTTAAAAAGGGCCCTCGGGCTTGTGTTTATTCTTTACAGTAACAAACTAAACTAAGCTACTTACTTCATAGAGTTTTTTATTGTCGCAAGATGCAAGTTGTTCCAGAAATTCGGACTGTCGTGCATTTTCACATATTTCGCAAATCAACACTGCGTTGTATAGCGTCTGAAAAATCAACTATATATTTACTCCTTTCAGACTCCTAACACTGTACCTTAGGCAAAACATATTATACAGACATTGTAGATTGACTTCCACTGGAACGCTTTGGCTGAGAGAGCCTTGATCTTCGCCAAGATGCCCTGTCAAGAACATTTAACATTTCAGAAATCATCCGTAGGAAATGTGTTATGTGATGGTGATCAAAGAGAACATACGGTTACGTTCCTGATGAAATGGAGAGATGAGCAGATGTTTCTCATGAGTGGTTCGTTTTGGGGACGCATGAAGAAAGCCACCACGTCCTGGCGCCGCTTCAGGGTTGCAACGTCACGACATGGATGTTGCAGATATACTCTGGAAAGATGGATTTTTGAGTTTTATGGCCAAGAATATTGAGCCAAGCGCCATACATAAACTTCTTTACATTCCATCTCATTTGTTTCTATTCGCCAGATACATAATATTATATAGCTCCATCTGAAGTTCTTTAGATTTGTCACGGACAAAGACGGAACTGTTATAACCAAGGAATATAAATATTACCATCAGGCAAATTGTGTCGTTTCTATATAACTGACCGTTATAAGAGAGGAACTGACCTCATTCGACTCTGGCCAACCTTGGAGCTGCACTTGCTGAATAACTGGAAGAGACTCAAGCCTTCCTTGTTGGAGCCCTGCATGCCTTTCTTGAATCCGCTCGGGTGCGCCACCGTGCTGAATATTTGCAGTCCGCGGTACGTGTCTTCGTCTATTGTGACTATGTCTGCACTAAAGCAGAAAATAAAAATCCCGAGGTGACATATTTGTGGAGTTAGTTGAGAATTTTCCTGACAGATCTTAGTTAGATTATTATCATTGGTCTTACCTCTTACAAAAAGAAAATTTAATACTTCATCATCATCAGCCTACAAAAGTCCACTGCTGGACATAGGTCTCCTCTCCGTTTCCCGGAAGAACGATTTTGAGCCCTTTCCATCCACCGACACCCGCGATCCTCAATGTCCTTAGTCCATCGGCTAGGCGGGCGTCCCACACTTCGCTTTCGATTTAATACTTACAGCGAGATAATTCTCAAGCTAAGGAACTGCGGTCTGCTCTGCATATTCATGCTTAAGTTCGTCCAGTTCAGGTCCAGGTATCTCAGCAACGCTCCGAGAGCGTGCACCGTTTGCACGTGGCTGAAGTCTACCACCGTTCGGAGGAACAAGGTGCGTTCCTCGTCTGAGCACGGAGAAGGCTCGTTGGGAAGGGATAGGGTGAAAATCCGCCGTTTGCAAGCTTCGTAACCTGATAGTGGATATTGGTAAGTTTTTGGAAACTTAATTTCAAACCGTGATACTTCTAAGAGACAAATCGAGGATTTTATCAAGAGCCATATACACGCACAATATCCTACTAATATTATAAACGCGAAAGTTTGTGAGTATGGATGGATGTTTGTTACTCTTTCACGCCGGAACGGCTGACGGATCTGGATGAAACTTGGCAGAGTGATAGATTATAGTCTGGAATAGCACATAGGCTACTTTTTATCCCGCGGGAATACCAGGATTTATATCTGCGCGGGTGAAACCGCGAGGCGCAACTAGTGTTACTATATGTCATTTATTTATTCAGGATTGCCAACAAAAGTTTAGGTACACAAAATTACAATAATCCATACATTTTAATTACATTTATTTGATGAATCGAATAATACTTACTGTACTCCCTAGCAGATAATAATACTTACTGTACTCCCTAGCAGATAAAAACGTCAGCTTGCAGTTTCCACGACCTTGAGCGTCGTTTTCAAACACGGTCTTCTTCACCGTCTGTACGAAGGCACCTTGCGTTTTTCCATCCAGGAGTATCATGACGGGTTCAACTTGTCGGAAGAGATTGAGAAACATAAGAAATTCTGGCGGCCGGTCTACTATCTCTTCAAGAATGAAAAGCTAAATAGAAACAATATTAAATAAATATAGTAATTCGATGTAATGTAATGTAATGTTTGGACGTACCTCTGACTACCCCCCTTAGACATCCTCAAAGAATCCTGAGTAAGTACTTGGTACTGAGAGATCTGAAGGGATATCTACCGTGCCTGGGGATCAAAGTCGTGAAGCTGTTTCAGTTTTCAGTAATTCGATAAGTGCATAATTAAGACGTCGTTTTTAAACCTGACCGCCTCCCAAAGGTTCCAAATTCGTCCTAGCGATACTATCACGGTTTGTAGGTATTTTAATTCAACGTTCTGTCCTACAACTGGTCAACGGCTTTTCCTTTCTCCTCCTACGTGTCTTGATTCCGTGCAGTCTTTTTGAAGAAGAAGGTTTTTGATTTGAGTGATCATCGTGATTGCACGGGTTAAAGACCGTTATAACTGAGTTTTTTTATGATTTTGTTAAAAAGTTCGTCGTGGAAATATTTCAGGCAGTGATGCTTGCATTCTTCATCAATGTGGTCCCGCCATTCATGATTAATATAAAATACCCACCTCTCCAGTCTGCATGGTGTAATAGGCAGCGCCGAGCCTGCCCGCTCGACAATACACTACCAGCAATTTCTGCACGAAAACAATAAGTGTTTTACGAAAATGTTTTTTTAATATAAGGTAATTCCACCTTAAAGTAGGCACTGCGTTAGTGAGGTCATTAGGTAATTACTTGTTATTAAATATTATGCTAGTAAAGTACCAACGCACGTACAAAGTACGTGTCCAATTCTTCAAGTATCACACGCAATCTTTTTTGCTTTAGGATTTGAAACAAGCTATAATTTAGTTAGGTTCTTCGATGGTCAATTAGCTAGCTATGCCTATAACAGCGCGGCGAAGATTAGGTAATAAATAGGTCTGCACAAATTTCACAAAAATATCTAATCTATACTCACTTCTTCAGACTCACTATCATCACTAGTTTCTTGCACAGCATTGTTATTGGTAGTTTCCGTAACATCTTCACTTCTACAACATGAAAATTACATCAATTCAAACTAGGTAGGTATACCTAGGATAATAGAATTACCTATAGAGAATTTATATTCATTCTGTTTACCTGCGGCATCTAGCTAAAACGAAGTGGTTATCCCTTTCATTCGATACAATGTTGCTTGTACTAGTGGTTTGTAGTCTTGCTGCTGATGTGGTAGGTTCATCAGATGTGCTCTCACTCATTTTAGTTTTGTAAATAGGTACCTACCAAATAAACTGATTATTGCGATTTGTGTCTGTTCTGTTGTTCGCATTGAGGTTACTTTCTTTCCCGCCCTTTTTTTTCTTTTTTTTTACAATGAGCAAAATAAAGCGTACTTAGTTCCTAGTTCGGTTATTCAACCGCATATGAAGGCGTGTTTTAGTTTGGTACCGGTTTGTTTACCTATCTATCGTACGTATCGTAAGAGTAGTAGAGCTCTTTGTGAAGGGCTCGTCCGGGGAAGTACTACCACCACGCCTTTTTCTGCAGCCAAGCAGCAACGCTGTGTTTCGGTTTGAAGAGTGTGGTCGCCGGTGTAATTACAGGCACATGAGGCTTAACATCTGTATGCCTCAAGTTGATGGACGCAGGGCAGTGCATCGTAGGGCACGTTCCTATTGTGCGTGACCTACGGGGCAGTGTTTTGTTTATAGGTGATGGTTACCACTTAACATCAGGTGGGCCATCTGCTTGTTCCATCAGCTAGTTGTATAAAAAAAAAAAAAAAAAAAAAAAAAAAAAAAAAAAAAAAAAAAAAACACTGCTGACATTCTGCAAACAGTACTTTGGTTGTTGTAAAAAATAAAACAGCAAAAAGCGACTTGTGTAATAATTTAAAAGGTTTGTGCTCTACAAACATTCACATTAACTGACTTAAATATAAAAGGCACTTAGGTTAGCTAAACATTACAGCTGGACATTTATCTTTTCTTTTATTCACCGTAGAAGCGCCGTACTAGATAACAAGCAGATCGCGCTCTTCTGGTGCGTCTCTCCTCACGTTCAATCTGACGTGACGACACACGTGACCCACTGCTTCTGCTGCAGGAACCACCGTCGCTGCCATGCACGATTGCACGAAAGTGCGCAGCGAGGCGCAGTAGATCTTCACACAGCGCAGGCAGGGGGCTGTGCACCATATTTGCTGGAGAGAATGAAGAATAAAGTTGGTTACATAGGAGTTGGAAATATAGTACAATATTAAAAAAGTTATTTAAAAAAAGTAGGTACTGGCTATTTTGCATTGCATTCTATTTTCAAAAGTTACCCCAATCATACAAAAAATTCCATGCAAACTTTTTGGAGCCGGAAATGCTCATTTGAAATTGGAATTCGAAATAGTGAAATATAAATAATGTACTTGACTATTACAGACAGATCAGTGTAAATAATAACTAACGTAAATATTCACCTCAAATGCTAAACATGCGAATCCACAGCCGAGCAGCAGAGCACAAGGCGGTGCTAGAATCACGGAGAGTAGGGTGTAGCACCAGTTCCGGGCGTGACGGAAGCAGTGGTGACTGAGCCTCCATGCGCACTCGGGGCTCCGCGCGCCTTCCGGCTCGCCGATTATGTCGTCCCAGACTATCTGTAAATTAGGCTGGACATCACAGGCTATACTTTCAGCGTACCTACGTCAAATCTAGGCTTCTGAACAATCGTAGCGTCTGAACATGTAGTAGGCTCTTTGTGGTTGATGTTGTCTGAACAAAATTGTATTTTGCTCGAAACCCATTGCATTTTAACCCTACTATGACGTCCTGCAAGGAATATGTCGAGTTACCAGTAACTGATACAATTTTGGATTGAATTCCATCCTATCCTACAACTATTATAAACGCGAAAGTTTGTAAGTATAGATGGATGGATAGATGTTTGTTACACTTTCACGCCGGAACGGCTAAACGGATCTGGATGAAACTTGGCAGAGAGATAGATTATAGTCTAGAATAGCAAATAGGCTACTTTCTATTCCGTGGGAATACCGGGATTTAAATCTGCGCGATTGAAACCAAGGGGCGCAACTATTCACCATGTAGTGAAATACAATAGGTACAATATGCCTAAGGGAACGTACCCATACTACGTGACCTATTTTTTTAGTTTTTTCGACCCCTCCCTCCCCTCGGTGACCACTCGTAGTATATGCCAAGACCCTAGCAAAACCGACCAAGTGGCTAGCAAATGTTTTTGTTTCTCACGTTCTTGGCCATGAATACTTTAGTGTAGGTACATCTATGTAGTCCAATATTAGACTTATTGATTGATGATTTAATAGTGCCTCAAAGAACTTCGAAAATATTTAAGACTTACCTACCGTACTTAGGTGTCAGTCTAACCACGATTGATCGAAAGCTACAACAAAAGACCGGACATATTGTTTCTATTAAATTCTTTTGAAGAGTTTACCGGTCAAGTTCGAGATACTGGTAAGTAGATATACCTCTGTACCTACTTAGATTATTTATTATCAAATCAGGCGGCAAATAAATTGATTTCTTAGAACATACTTTTAGCAGGAATTGAAACTCCAATGCTCCTTAGAAAAGATCGTTAGGTAAGTCGGATAAAATCACAAACAAAGTAAGAAACTCGCTATAATGAATAAGTGCCATAGGTACATACATTATTGTGCATAGAGATTTGCCTCTGACTACCTAACCCTCTGACTATCTACCTATCCCTTAGATAGGTATTGGGTAATAATGCTTTCTGCGCACGTTGAAAAAATTGGGTCAACCTTATTTAGTAAGTTAGTAGTAGTAAGTACTAAGCTAGTTTTTTTTACTAAGTTGAAAGCCAGTGAATGTAATTAAAGAAAAGTCTGGAGAGGTTATGGGCCCAGGCATCGTAGGTAAGGTTAGACATTAGGGTAGGCAATTAGAGGCGCCCACCCTAGCCACTGGGCACTGGGCAGTGGTCACGCGATTACCCTGTCGCCTGGTTTCTTTCGTGTTTTCGAATTTTCTTTTAGAACGGTAATAGTTTATTTATGCAAGGTTTACTCGTATAAAACATTTCCGCAATATTTAAGGAAAACTAAGGATAGCGATGGCAAGACATTTTACTACTACTTGGAATGTTCCCTAGAGTTCAAATACTGTCATACAAAAATGTTTTGAGATAAAAAAAGGTAGCTTCTCAGAATTTGCTATTTTGTACCTGCAATAGGTACCTATATATTTTACGTTAGCATGGCATGTTAGGCAGCTGTTCTGCTAACAAATAATAAAATAAAAGTGATTGCTTTGACCAGCTGTGACCTATTCGATGACCGGACGTTGACTCTTGGTAAACTCACAAAAGGGTAGGTAACCTAGAACAATTTCAGAATAAACGACTGTGTGTCAAGGAAACCGTTCAATCAACTCTTTTCTTATTTGAATACATTTTTTAAACATAAAACTTTATAACAAAAAAAGTACCGCCGAAGAAACGAAAAATAATAAACCTATTTTTCTTAACCTTAATATCTGAGTT
Source organism: Plemyria rubiginata (assembly GCA_963576535.1). Classification (NCBI taxonomy): domain Eukaryota; kingdom Metazoa; phylum Arthropoda; class Insecta; order Lepidoptera; family Geometridae; genus Plemyria; species Plemyria rubiginata. Next base: position 14,842,875 of record OY754907.1, read on the forward strand.
CTTTAGTAATTTCAAATCGCCTTTACGTGATTAATAAATTTGCTTTTTTGGCGTCGCGTCGTTTTAAAATATGACATATTTTTCATTGCGTAAGCCAGGACAGCAGAGCTACAACCTATCACTGTAGAGGGAAGTTTGATAGAATATGTAAAGGAATATGTATATCTTGGACAGTTAGTTTCATTCGAAAGTTGTACAGAAAAAGACATTGAGAGAAGAATAGCTCTAGCCTGGAAAAAATATTGGGGACTAAAAGAAATAATTAAAAATAAGAAAATAAAAACTCACATAAAGAAGAAAGTCTACGAAGTTGCAATACAACCATGTTTAACGTACGGATGTCAAACATGGTCTCTGAGAAAAGAAGACGAAGAAAAACTTGCAATCTGTCAGAGGAAAATGGAGAGAAGTATCTTGGGCTTAAAATTATCAGATAAAATAAACAATAAGACAATAAGAAAAAGAACCAAAATTAAAGATGTAAAGGCACGGATAAGAATCTTAAAGTGGAACTGGGCAGGCCATGTCTGCAGATTGGAAAATACCAGGTGGGCCTAGAGGGTGACCGAGTGGATTCCCATCGAAAGTAAGAGAAAGAAAGGGAGACCGAGAAAGAGATGGCGAGATATATTCAATATACGTTGCGGCTCAGACTGGATGAGTAAGGCGCGTGAAAGGGGTATGTGGAGGGAATTAGGGGAGGCCTACGCCGCTGAGGCGACTTGTATGTTAGACCTAGATTAACCTAAATGTTTTGGGATTAGAAAAGGTCAAAAATTAAGAAGCGTTCAATATAGGTTGTAAGTTAGCAATAAAAATGTATATATTAGTATTAGTGTTTATACTAGAAATAAAGGCTTTTTTATTTTTTTTTATTTTTTTATTTTTATTTTATTTATTTTATTTTATAAGCCAGGACAGCCATCAATACAATATTTTCTTCACACCACATGCTCGACAATAAATAAAATAAATAATGCTGGACAATCCACACAGCACTATCTAGCCCCAAAGTAAGCTACTCAAAGCTTGTGTTATGGGTACTAGATAACTGATTTAATTAATACAGTATATACTTACATAAATAGATATTTTTTATTATACCTAAAAAACACCCAGACTAACGAAACATATTTCTGCAGATCGTACACAAATTTGTTCCAAGGCGGGAATCGAATCCGCAACCTCTTGCGTCGCAGGCGGACTCTCGCCCGCTGCGCCACTGAGGTCGTCAAATGCCAAATTATATGTAATGTAAACCTTACCGAAAGCAAGACATTACATCTCTTGGCTTTAGCCGGGATATGATTTTCTATTGAATTTCATCATTTAATTAACTATAACACCCTCGCTGCGCTCGGGAGTTAAATTTGGAGTCCTTCGTTACGTTCAGGATTCAATGTAGCGCCCGTGACATAAAACAGTACTTTATCCCCTTGGTGTATAATAAATTATTAATACTTAAACTACTGTTAATCTGCGAATACGAGTAGGCACTAAACCAACCTACACCGTATGACCTTTTCAGAACGTTTACTTTCCACTTCGAGCACTTTGTGTTGCTAGACGAATGTTAATATGTTTCCGGTGGCGAAGTATGATTCTATTTAAGGGTTGAATTTGCATACTCACGAGTATTTCATTTGACAGCCTTGTATAGAATTTTCCATGAAAATAAATTACGTTGAGCGTGTTTGATAAATAAACGAAATAAAAATGGTTTGTATAATTCGTCCGAGTTTTTATCACACCATAATATAAAATGCCGTGAAAAAGTGATGGGGTCATCTGATGTTGAGCCTGTTGTCTATAAAAACCTCATTACCACATATTATGTCAGTTGGGGAAATATTGTCTTATGTGGACTGTGTCCACAAGGAATTTGAATATCTATATTCCTTGGTCTTACTGCACTGCGTTCATCTCTTTGAAACGTAAAGGTTTAATCTATATAATCCGAAACTATGAGGAATAGTGAAAAGTACTCACAGAAACCGGCAGATAAAAAAATACTCACTTTATTGTGACACCATTCGATAAGGAGTGATGCATAAATTGCTTTACATTTTAAAGAAACCTATTCCAACAATCATACTTGATTGTCTCAAAAAAAACCATACCGGTAATTGAACCTACACTTTCATAGCTGGCAAATACCTACGCAAGACGGTCTCTGGTTATAGTTTACTATATAGTAGTACCCCGCGGTTTCACCCGCGTAGTTTTGAATCCCGGTATTCCCACGGGATAAAAAGTAGCCTATGTGTTATTCCAGATATAATTTAAGAGTAAAAGTAATTACTTTTATTAATTTTAAGAGTAGTAGAGCTCTTTGTGCAGGGCTCGTCCGGGGAAGTACTACCACCACGCCTTTTTCTGCCGCCAAGCAGCAACGCTGTGTTTCGGTTTGAAGAGTGTGGTCGCCGGTGTAATTACAGGCACATGAGGCTTAACATCTGTATGCCTCAAGTTGATGGACGCAGGGCAGTGCATCGTAGGGCACGTTCCTATTGTGCGTGACCTACGGGGCAATGTTTTGTTTATAGGTGATGGTTACCACTTAACATCAGGTGGACCATCGACGACGAGTACATACAGCAGTTCTGTGTAATACGGCTAGAACAAAATACTTGTTAAGTCTGCGAGACCATTCCCTTTCATCGTTCTCTTGCTTTAGAAATACCCAAATTGTAGTAAACAAGAAAGATGGTAATTAGTTCCAAATACGTTATGTATTATACTAGGTTGCACCCCGCGGTTTCACTCGCGTGAACCCTAATCTCGAATATAGTTTTACTAGCGACCCGCCGGCGTCCCTACTTCGCACGGGTGCACATATCATGCATGTATTATACATATAAACCTTCCTCTTGAATCACACTATCTATTAAAAAAACCGGATCAAAATCCGTTGCGTAGTTTTAAAGATTTAAGCATACATAGGGACATGGGGATATAGGGACAGAGAAAGCGACTTTGTTTTATACTATGTAGTGATGATTCATCGATTTATATTAGCCAATATACCCACTCTACTTGTAGTCTTATTAGCGTGAGCAAAACTTCACCTGCATATGTTTTTCTATGTTTATGTATAAGATACTTGTAGATCAAAGTTGTGTATGCTATCTACCTGCACATGTTGATTCAAATGGTTCGGATCCCTCTCCTCCAGCGCTTCCATTGGCTCTGGCTTCGCGCTCATCCGGACCTCTCGGACCCGGAACTGCGCGGATTCCGGAGCAGTCCTCACCAGCGTCAGGGGCGCCACCGGGCCGGGACCCGGTGGTGGCACCTCGGGGATCAGCGTGGCTTTGTGTGCGCACGCGAAGCACTGCCGAGAGGAGATCCGGCAGAAAGGAACCGCAGCCCCACCCGATCCCAGCGGGACGTCTTCAAATGCCACGGTTAGGTTGAGTATTAGAACGATACTCAATTGTTTTTTTATTTAAAATGGCAGTACCTAGTATATATTTTGAATTAGGAACTCTTCGCACCTCTTCCGCTTTTCCAAACTAATAAAATATTTTCAAGAATAAATTATAAAACTTAATAAGTTATTTGAGGTGTTTTCGGTATGAATTACTTAGTTTAGTGTCAGTTTCTCAAATAACTTAGTTTTAGTGTCAGTTTCTTAAAATTCACTGCATTAATTTGTACTGAGAGGGTTTAAGAAAACACCCCGTTAAAGCAATAGGTACGGAAACTTTTATTTGTTTACTAAATGAACGAGCACACGTACGCGAGCGGTACTGAAGGCGCGCTTTGAAACTGAAAACTTTCCCTTTCGGTTAGGTTGACCAATCGTTTGCGCATGCCTAGTTTTTTTAGATATATGTTTTGTACTGTTTTTTGTATTGGATTTTAATTAGATACACTTTAGGAACTAGGTCCTGTCAGTAGAAACCTTTTCTATAAGAAAAGGGGTTTATAATACATTTTCAGGCTTTTCAAAGCTCTAAGAACGGTTTGAATTCGAATTGCCTGAGCCATGAGCAAGCTTTAGTAAATCTACCTTTGATTAAGTTTTGTAAATTTTTATACCTTTTTTAAACTGAAATACTTTTTCAATAAATGCAATGTATGTGTTGCACTGACTTAAAACACCTAGTAAAATCCAGTGTTCATTGGCAATATAAAACAAAAATAATGTTGACCCCTTTGGCTGGTCTTCGCGTGATCACATTAAAACATGAACGTTAATTTTACAATTCTACAATGTGGTACTTACTTATCCTATCACTAACAACAATGATTATACATCAATTCTTTATTTTCAAGTATGTATGTACTATATCAAGTATTACGGCTTGTTCTATAAGCTAGGTCACGTGGAACTGGCAACATTATCAACTTGTTTTAAAATAGTTGTGAAGTGTCCATTGTGTTTTACTTTTGCAGGAACATGGTTTGTATCTACCTATGTACCTATTAGTGCTTTCGGAGTAGGTATACCTACTTTTTGGCATAGCGTGCATGAAAATGTGGCAGATAATAATTTTGAAATAAGACAAAGATTTCAAAATACAAATGTTTATTGAGAATAAACAATTTCTTATTCGCTAATGTTATGTACAAACCTATGTGATTATATTAGCTATATACAAAAATATATTGATATAAAATATTTTTAAACATTTTCATGAAAAATATGATAAAATAGTACCAAGTGTTTGTTTTATTTACAAATTGAGCTGTTACATTGTGTTTTTTTACTACATCTTCTCTATTATAAATTTATTATAGTTTAAACATGTAAAAACAAATAAAAATATTTCTCTTATGCTACTATTGCATGTTGCACCTGCCCAAAACCTACATCATTACATTCTAAATAAATTAAGTTACAGTAAGTTCTAATAAAATTCAGTGAGTGAGTTCCATTCAAAACAAAACAATTTTCCATCTATAAAACCTTCCTTCCTAAGTATCGTTTTGTTAATTATTATTATTATTAATTTATTTCAGATTTACATCCATAGGTACAATATTAATAACACAACTTACAACTAGACACGTAAATGAAATAAATAACTTAGTTAAATGTCAAGAAATTTTGAATTGAAAATAGGAAATTGGAAAATTAATGCAACACTTTCATATAAACATTATTTATTTCAGGCGCCTCCAAAAATCTGGATGAGATCGCTTTTTAGCGATAAGACCGCTAAAGGTCTATTAGTATTTTTGTTATATTTTATTCTGTTTATATAATTTGGAAGTCGTAAAAAACATTCACCTATTTATTCACTTTTGTGTGATGCATGACTATATTTGGTATTGATCTATTAAAGAATGTAATGACGTAGTTTTAAACAATAGAAAAATTCCGTGAAGCGGTTTGGTTCAGCCCATAACTGTGCCCTGCAAGGAATAAAGGCGCGTCAATCGATCACAAACATCACGCTCCTGCACATTAGTGGGCTACCCGGCCAGGGCGCACCTTCGTTCCTACCCTCACTCTATACCCCTGCAGCCATAAAGAAGTACAGATACATAAAAAAGTAATATGTTTCTGCAAATACGAGCTAGAGATGCTATTGAACAGTTTAGTGTTCGATTACTCTTATATTCGCTATGCCTTATTGACTGCTTTGATCGCGAAGAACTAGAACCCACACGGAGTGGGATAAGGGCAGGAGGATGATGATCGTGAGGAACTGGAACCCACATGAAGTGGGTTAAGGGCAGGAAGATGATGATCGTGAGGAACTGGAACCCACATGGAGTGGAATAAGGGCAGGAATATGATGATCGTGAGGAACTGGAACCCACATGAAGTGGAATAAGGGCAGGAATATGATGATCGTGAGGAACTAGCGCTTAGATTCAACTGGATTGTTGTACAAAATAGGTACCTGCTGATTGTTTTGATTTCAATAAGCTATAACGACTGGGTTCTGAGTTATCGTTCGTAAATTGCACAGTGCGTTTTAAACACGACTGTACAATGTTCCCGCTTCCTGGGAGAGTAGTGAGGTATGATTGATTATTAAAAGGTCAGGCGTCTACCTACACAGTGACCTATAAAGAAGAATAGAGGAGGAACAATAATAGAGCGCCACCTACCAAAGAAAGTGTCGTTATGTTGATAAAATCCGATACTTGGAATATAGTGCCATGGTTATATGTATGAACTTCAGACACATTCACTGTTAGAAATGTACTGACATTGTTTTAGGTAAGTCTGTATAAATTTATTTACCATACAATTCATACCAAATGAATTGGGCTTATTGAGATTTTGTTTGGAACTCACTTTCTGAAAGGTATATATAAACAATAGTGTAAATAGATTGAAATTATATGGTTAAGTTAGCACCTGTTTTAAGAATAAACCTAATTACTCAGTTACAAACTATATTAAAGCTTCAGGTTTTGCTCACCACAGTGGAAGACAGAAATGTTACTTAATATAGGTACCTAATTCAAAATATACAGTACAGTATGCAACGATTAAAACTAACTAAACATCATATACATTGTAACTAAGTAACCCTCAAATACTCAATTCAACTGAATGTCTTGAGAACCAAATGGTGTCAGGAGACAGTCAGGCACAGGAAAAGGCAGTTTTGTCCTGATAGCGCCTACTAAAAACACAAAATACGTTCACAGAGGACGAAGTGTGCAATCATAACTATGTGAAGTGCCGTAGGTAAATTTCAATTAAACAGGCGAATATGAATTTTACAGCCCTTTGTATAAGAATAACTTTCAAATTAGCACCATTCTTTATATTCAGTAAGCACTCAATAATTTCATATTTTGTACAACGCTGAAAAACTTTTACTGTGCCTATATAAGTAGATTGACCATTTGCGTGCTTAGGCTTATTAAACCGCATTTCATTTGTAACGGTAAGGTTTTATAATATCTGTGTATCATGAAAGGTGCAATCGCTAATCGCCTGCAATAATAAAGTTTCACATTATTATTTCTAAATTATGTTCTTTCTTTTAGGCGACAGTTAATGTCTTTTGGTTAAATTTAATTTAAATTGGTCAAAAAAGTTTTTTATTTGTTTAAATAAAACATAAAAAGCTTCAATATTTTGATCTCCAGGCACAGTCTATGGAAGTTTCTAGATGGCGGCCAGTGCTGCTCGCGAGGGTCCCGCTGGTCGCAGAATGGGCACGATGGCAGGCTCCTCGGGCTCCTCTATTGTAGACTCTCTGCTTATGGTGCTAAGGGTCATGGGAAAGAACGATTAGAATGTGAGCGTGGATTTTGAGCTGACGTTATTCTGAAATGGGGATAGCTAACAGAAACAATTGTCAAAAAAGAAATTGTACTTCAACAAACTACGAGGAAAGGAGAAGTTTAGAAAAAGCTTTCATTGTACCCTGCATCCATATTGAGTTAACTCAATGCCTGCATCAAAGAAGACAAACTTCATAATTTTCAAAGTCATTATGTTTTTCATGTCGGTAGCCAGCTGTAACTTTTGTTTCACGTCTGGTAGAGGTTATGAAGAAATTTTGAAAATAACAAAGCTTAACCATCTCCGTGCAGACTCCTGTTTCGCAGCAAGGTTACTTCAGCCATGCGTTTTGGTACTACTTCTTACTCACTAATTGTTTGCTCTCTGACAGACTACCAAGCTTATTACATGAATAATTCACGGGATGAAGTGTCACCTAATACAGGTGATTTTTTCAATTAATTATACAATATTTGTTTTTTTCCAACATCAACGGGTTTTATTAGGAAAAATAGTTTTCGAAAAAACAACGATGCAGTTTTAGTCTTCCCATGACTTCTTATGGGTACATTTTGCTATTCCTTGGTTAACCGATTTGGCATGCAAGCCTACTAAATAATTCACCTTGTAGTTAAGTTAATTGTTCACTAACCAGTCCTTGTCAGACTTTTCCAAGCTCATTACGAATATTTATATATTTCTACCCTGTAGTACTGCTGTAGCATGCTCTGTTAAACGTTTAAACTAGATCCAACTATGTCTAAGCACTGAGCAAGCACTCACCTGGGCTGCGCAGGCGCAAGGCGGTTAGGGGTTAATAGCTCTACCGGGACACTCTCATCACCACCTTGGGAATAAAAGGCTGGTTAACTACTGGCAACAATCTAACGTTACAACACATTATCAATCTTGCTAGGCTACCAAACTATTGGCTGGGAGGAAAAGCTTCAGGGATACCCATGCACTGACAACTAAAATAAACTTAAAAAAATCTGGACTCTGTATTCGTTGTAACGTTCAAATTTTCCATGTCCTTACGTTGAAAGCTATTTTATTGTGTCAAATAAGAGGTTTGAAAACTGATAGGTTCATGATTATGAGCCTATGAAGAAATGAAACCTTAAGGGTCCGGCGACAGCGGCTCGCAATTTCGGGGTGCGATTGGCTATTATTTCATTTTATTTCATTTCGGGGAGGTTGTTTGAAAGAATAACTCTAAAGTGACACGCATAAATACTGTTCGAACACAAATAATACAATAATATATGGAAATGTGCTTGAGTCAGAAATCATTTTGTTATCAGGTAAACGTAAGACCAAACATACTAATACCGAAATGATTTCTGATTCGGCATGTTTCCCTTATATTATTGTATTATTTGTGTTCAAACAGTTTTTATGCGAGTCACTTTAGAGTTATTCTTTCAAACACCTCCCCGAAATGAAATAAAATGAAATAATAGCCAATCGCACCTCGAAATTGCGAGCCGCTGTCGCCGGAGCCTTAAAAACAGAATTATTGCCCAATCGTTTAATCTTCACCTACAACCACGTCGCTGTAGACTTTAAAAAGGCCTTCTTTATTGGTGTACGATTCTAAAACTCTACCCTCACTCTTTGACAAGAATATGCTTTGTTCGTCTGACGATGTCTTGAAAAATACATCTTAAAAAAACTCTACACCCTTTTTGTCGGAATTTACTTTGATTGTCAGACCACGTTTTCGAAACTACCCTAATTTTTCGGAATATGTTTTAATCATCAGCTGGATTCAATCCATCATATAGTTCACCTGATCTTGATGGGTTGCCGCAGCGACAGCTCCGAGCCCGAGGTGGAGGGTGACCTGGTGGCGGAGAGCAGGCGGGGCGGGCGCGGGGTACGGGGGGAGCGCGGGGAGCGCCCGCGGGCGAACTCCAGCCGGTAGTTGTCGGAGCGCGGGCTGCCGCTGAATGCCTCCGTCTCACCTGCTAGAGGGGGGACTCTTGCTTAGTATCAATGTAGTCTGTACTATACCACACTTACGGTAAGCAGGGGTAATGGCGATCGTGTCGGGTAATACCGCTCACTCCAATAACTTATTAAATAAGGTGCCTTAAAACACAGCGAGCACGCTGAAGCGCAGGGGCTGTAACGCTTGAGCAGGCAGTCTCTAAACCTCAAAACTAACTAAGACAAACGAAAAAACAAATAGAGCATTTTTGTCTCAGGTGATCGGCATTCCCCCATTTTCCTCTACCATTGATTTTAACAACAATAGCAGAAGATTCGAGATTGGCATCTAGCGCGTGTACAGCGTAAAATCAAGCCAAGTCGCTTCATTTCACTTAGTACCCTCCGAAGACCTAGACACGTTTAGGTGACCCAGATGACGAGATCACCGCCGCAAACGCAGTGGTGATCGACGACTCATCGCACCCGGTAACTAGCAACACTGCACACCTACACCGACCCCTCCGGAGGGGTCGAAGACGCATTCCCCGTTAACGCCCCCTCTGGGCGAAGATTCTCTCCGACTTATCTCTTCCCCGGCAACAGCCCAAGTCGAGGATCGTACCTAAGTGGTGCCCTTGCGTTTGTTGCTAATAAACCTTTTTGTATGGCAGAGCGGCTTCCGCGCTCGCCAGTAGTCCGGTAACGCTGTCGGCAATCATCATACAATTATACCAGCATTATAGTCCATTCAAAAAAAATATATATTTGCTGTATGTTCTTCTAAGCTTGGTCGCGTGAAACTGACACCTAGATTTAAAATGGTGAAAATTGAGTTGACTGATGTTGCTAAAAACAGACCTAAGGGACAGTTGAGGACGAACGATTGTAGTCACTTTTTTTTTTTCTTTTTTTTTTATACAACTAGCTGATGGATCAAGCAGATGGCCCACCTGATGTTAAGTGGTAACCATCACCTATAAACAAAACATTGCCCCGTAGGACACGCACAATAGGAACGTGCCCTACGATGCACTGCCCTGCGTCCATCAACTTGAGGCATACAGATGTTATGCCTCATGTGCCTGTAATTACACCGGCGACCACACTCTTCAAACCGAAACACAGCGTTGCTGCTTGGCGGCAGAAAAAGGCGTGGTGGTAGTACTTCCCCGGACGAGCTCTTCACAAAGAGCTCTACTACTCTACCTACCTACCTTGTGACGTTTTCCTCTCAATTTTTTATTTCATCGTTGGAGAGTACTCTTAGTAAGAATGAGGTGACCGTTTCTATAGGTACCACACATAAAAACATTTTCAAGACTTGGTCGCACGGAACTGGCATCTAGATCCAACTAGATTTTAAACGTTATTCTCACAATTTTTTTTTTATCTACTGCTGGAGAGTCCTGGCTTTGCGCACATAATTTTGTAAAGATTGCTCAAAAAGAGTAAATCTACATAATCAATTATTTATTAGAGGCCAAAGTCGCGTACTAATGTCTCCATAGTCACAGGGTGTGAACGGCGTTGTGATGCGTCGCTATGTCAGTAGGTGACCGAGTTAATGCACTAACGCCGTTGACAGCTATTGTAATAAACCGCTCAATACACGTCATAGCCATCAAATTATATGACACACAAAATGATTTCTGACTCAAGCACATTTCCCTTATATTATTGTATTATTTGTGTTCGAACAGTATTTATGCGTGTTTCTTTAGAGTTATTATTTCAAACAACCTCCACAAAATGAAATAAAATGAAATAATAGCCAATCGCACCTCGAAATTGCGAGCCGCAGTCACCGGACCCTTAAGGCGAAAGAGTGGAAAAAGGAAACCTTTTGGGAAATGCGTTGTATTTATTTTATTTATTTAAACATTACATCTATTAATACAGGTCAAGCCTAGTAGTAGTCCTCAGACCGATCAAATGTAATGTATCAATCATTTATTTTCATGTGCAGTATCATTTAGTTTTTTTTATTGATAATATAAATAAGTTCGCACCTAATAAAAGTCGCTACATAAAATAATGGGTACCGTACCCAAATAAATAAAATTTTACAAACTAAAATTTATATGCTGGTTAATTATATTTTCGCTATCTATCATACCCATATTTTCAAATTACAATAGAAATTTGAATAGACTGGCACTTAATCTAATGAAACGAGCACGTACGAAAGCAAACCCGCTAGGCAGTGTGGGCTGGTGACACCTGTATTAGGTGAACAACCCGAAGCAGATCTAGGTCGGCAGATGTCCCCGCGGGGCGTGGATGCCGCGATCTAGCCTAGATTGCGACCGGGACTGATGCATAAATTGCTGCCTTCATAACAATTGCATTAATCCCCGAGGTGTGGTTCCATAAACACCTACATTAGGTCGATGAATAGAACTCAGATGTACAATGTTAGACTGCACACTGCCCAGCAGCCGAGCCGGTATTGAGATCATCGTCAATGTTACATATATTTTGCTGTATTAAGCTTGAGTTGTGGCCAAACCTAGTGCGAGAAACTTATAAAGGAGAGCGCCGCAAAGTTTGGTAGAGATCGATAAAGTTGAGTACAGAATCATTAATGGAGAATCAGGATCTATGGCCCTTGATTTAGTAATTTGACGAATGCAAAGAATAATGGTCATTTGTGACCCAGGCCCAGCCCATTATTTTATGTACATACATTACATACTACATTGAAAATCAGTCATTTTGTTTTTATATTGCTAATTTCAGATCATGACCATTCTTATTTGGAGTTTGCTAAAGACGAAAGCTGGAAGGTGGGTAGTTTGATAATACTTACTCGTGTAAAGTGGTTTGGTGGACATGGGCATGCGCGCGCAGGCGGGCGGATGCGCGTGCGCAGAGCTCAGGCCGGCCGCCCAGTCGCGGTACACGCGCGGGGCTTCCCCCGTGCGCCACTCCGACACCTCCACACAACGGATCTGGAGGTCACACTAGACATTATTATAATATCTAACTGAGTATCTAACTGAAAAAACTGATCGAACTCGGTGCATCTGTAGCCAACTTGATTCTATTTGATATGCTTACGAAATGTTATAATATAACTCTAAACTTCATCCACATCGACCCACTCGTTGCTGAGATTGACAAACAAATATTACTCAGTCGCAAAAATGTTCAAACACTTCAATGCTGGATGTGGTATTAGAAAATATTGAATCTATCTTACCGGTGTAGAGCTTTTGCTTCTGCCGCTGATTTCTGAGGACGCATTGCTGTGCCTTTGTCTTCCATCTCGTGTTCTCTCTGGGGCTGGAGACGCACGGCAGGAACCATCAGGCTCGTCCCTACCCTGGAACAGAGTACTCATGAAATAAACATCAGCTTACAGCATTATCCTTATCATTATTTTTAGAATAGAGAATAAATTGATACAATGTACAATACGCTGGCATATCCTGTCCGGTTTCAAAGGTGACAGATTGCCAACCCGTCTCCATCGAATCAAATCATCCATTTTTGGTCAATAGGAACTCCAAATACCTAGCAATGGTATAGAGAGTCAAAAGGAAACTCCAAATACCTAGCAATGGTAATGTAGGTAGAGGCCTGTATCCAACAGTGGGTGCTCAAGGCTGATAATAAAGATGGTAGTAGTTTGGATGTTGTACCTTGGAATGGTTCGTGCTGGATGGCATGCTGGCAGCCCCACTACTAACAAGCCGTAACTGCTGTCTGATGTTCGCCTTTTCTCTCGCCCTCTTCCTCTGGAACTCCTCTTCAACTCTGCAAAGCGTTACATTTCTAACCCCGTGTTTCTGAAAGCTCGATCAGCACTAATCGACTGTCAAGTCACTTGTTATTTCAGCGTTTACTTCAAATTAGAAAGTGACTTGACAGCCGTTTAGTGTTGATCGAGCTTTCAGAAACCGGGGGTTAATCTTTGATTTTGCAATTCTTAATTGAATAGTGAATAACTTCAAGAAGAGTTTATAACTTTTTAGACTGTGTTTGAATCTATTCTTTGGCAATATTTTCTGACTGTATGTACATGGTTTTTAACCTTCTCATGGCCTCCAGCTCGGTTCTTCGCTGCTGCTCCTTCAGGTCTGCCTCCTTGGACAGCTTCTCAGCAATTTTCCGTCGCTCGAGTTGCCTAACCGTGGATTGGAATGTGAACCTCTTTCCACGACCTGCGTTTGACGTTCGCTGAAACAATAAAATAAAAATTTATCTAAAAATAAATAATAAATAAGCCGGCCGTCTATTACCTGTAGCAGTCTTTTTAGTGACTACATGTAAATGACTATCAACTTGATGGGCTATTCGAGCTTTTATTTTTCATAGATGTTTTACGCAGAAGCTTAGCGTAGAGAGCATTATTTTTTTTATTTATTCTTTTATGACGAACCACGTGAGCTAGTAAAAGGAATTCCTAAGAAATACGTTTATTTCCGCATCTACTTTAGACTAGCCAATATAAAAATAGTATTTTGTATAAATATCGATTGTATAGAATGAGAAACACTGGCTGCGACGAAGATAATTTGTGTGTCAGTAGTAATCAAAAAGTTAGTCTCAAGATAACGGTTTCAAACATTTGTAACAAAAATTATCTCTATTCACCAAAAGCCCAAAAATAACAGTCCCGTTCGTTATTATAATAGCCTTTTCATTGTTGTAGTTTCCTATAAATCCATTAGGAAAATTTTGAATAACGATTCACACATTTCAAGAGATAATGATGATTATTCACACCAAAGGTTTAGAATAGAACAGAGTGACAACGAGCAAGCTTAGCTGTAAGATGAACATCTCTTTACACATTGAGTTACTTACTCTAAATCTTGATTATGGTGAAGGGTAGCCAGGGCAGAAGAACGTCCTAGCTTTGTATTCGTCATGCATCCTACAAATTACAACGAATAAAGTACTTACAAAAAGTACAATATATAAATAAACTAGCGACCCGCCCAAGCGCCCCTGCTTCGCCACATGTCATGCATGTATTATACATACATAAACCTTCCTCTTGAATTACTATCTAATAAAAAAACCGCATTGTTTTATCTCATTGCTTACGGTTCATACTTCGCAGGCGCGCTTCATAGTTAAATATCATTCCAAAAAACCTATTTACCAGACAATATCTTCGAAAGTGAGAGTGCGGTTTTGAGTTTTCCTTTGTGGCAACCGCACGATTTGAAATGAGTTTCAAATGCGATTCAGAGCGTGTGAACTACCTATGATTCTGCGATAGTGGAGTAGGTATGCTCCTTGACACGTAACTACTACCTAAAACGCAACTTGATGTGCAATCTGCCGTAAAATAAGCTTTGTTTCAATGCCTCTTAGACTCAAAATTGCCTAATTATACGGCCATAATCTACAATCTGATTCGAACTCAAACTTACTGCGAAAGTAGTCTTTATCTTGTTGTGTTTAGGTGCAGTATTCATTCGTTTTACTATGAGATAAGGTTTTAGATACTTGATGTAAAGCCAGTTGCTTATTTATTTAATTTCCACTGTGTAGTTAATTAGCAGGTACCTATATTTTGGTAAAGTTGAAAACTACATAATTTTTTTAATTTTATGTGAAAGGGAAGTTGACTTTCACAGATTACATTAGCATCAAGTATTTCTGGCATTCGTTTAGAGAGTTTATTTTTAATGAATTGTAATTAATCTCAATCGTGTATACGATATACATACCTAATAATTAATAAAACAGACAAAAAAATAATAAGTTATTCAACCTGTTAATAAAGCTAATATCTTTAAAAATATGTAATTATAGGCAAATGACTGTGCCCTTCCAGCATAGTCGATATCCTCTTAGCTCACTTGCAATAACCAGGATTCTTTAGATTCCTTGTGAAGCACTATGGGCACCATAGTACAAGGAGTACATAATCATTATCACTACATAGTATAAAACAAAGTCGCTTTCTCTGTCCCTATATCCCCTTGTCCCTATGTATGCTTAAATCTTTAAAACTACGCAACGGATTTTGATGCGGTTTTTATAATAGATAGAGTGATTCAAGAGGAAGGTTTATATGTTTAATACATGCATGATATGTGCACCCGTGCGAAGCAGGGGCTAGTAGTACTAGTAGAATAGAGAACAGCTGTTAGATAGGCTGGAGGTTGATGGTTATCTGGTGCATAACGCATCCTTTGTTTTTGCGCAACCATACGGGTGCCTACGATGGAAATGTTTATTTTATGCACAAAAAGTGAGCATTTAGCTCAGTAACACTTCACACAAACATTACGCATTTTACACCAGGCTTGAACCTGTAATTTAATAATGTACCGTAAAACGGGGTGGATAGAATTCAAGGGGTGAATGAAAATGACCCCAAAAAAACAATTATTAACAAACAATTTCAAATAAAAACACCAAATTCTACATATGTAGAATTTGGTGTTTTTATTTGAAATTGTTGCGTATTCAAATGTTTGTTAATAATTGCTTTTTTGGGGTCATTTTCATTCACCCATTGAATTCTATCCACCCCGTTTTACCCCGGTAGCTGATATACTACTGTTCAAGTTTTGCTTATTCAGGGGTTATATACCTATACCTTAGTAAATAGGCATTTTCACTATGGAGGCTTTAAACAGTGTGTTAGTGGCAACTTTTCGTCACCGTCAATGGCAATCAATGCCAATTTATGAAGCTTGAAGAAAAAGATTTGAGGAATTTCTTTCGCAGCTGTTGAAATAGCAAAAATGTGTAAATTACTTGATCTCTTGAGTGCACGATTTAATTTAACAATAAAGCAGATGTTTTTTGAGAAAGTGATAATATTACTGCTTTTTAAAGAAGACATGTTCTGATTATGTATGGAATGAAGTTTCGGCATATGAAGCTCTGAATACAGGTCGTTCAGAGCCGCGGGGCCATGCTCTTTTCATGAAATTTTCGATGAAAATTCGACAAAGATTTGGCTCTACCTGTAGTCGCGAGAAGCTCAATCTAAGACACGCCTTCCTGAAGGAACCCTATTAAATATTATTCGCATATTAGTAACTTAAGTCTTTCATTGGTCTAATAACACAATAGAGGTTTCTTCCGAGAATGTTTGCGTGAAACAATTTTTGTACATATTTCCTGAGATTTTGTCTCCATGAGAATGTTTAATAATCTACCAAATTAATCATTTCAAAATATTATTATCATGATTATAATCTGTTTATTTCGGAGGCTGTAATGCTCTGCAGAAACGTGCGATGGTGCTGACAATCTGCCCAGATCACATCTCTACTGAAAATGTGTTTAAGTAGTACCTATCTCACATGTATAATCAAGTACATATCTAATTTTTTTACACAACTAGCTGATGGAACAAGCTAAAGGTCCACCTGATGTTCAGTGGTAACCATCACTTGTAACAAAGCATACCTCGTAAGTCCTGCACTATAGGAACATATTCTACGATACACTGCTAGGGATATTATAAATAATAAATAAATAATGCTGGACAATCCACACAGCACTATCTAGCCCCAAAGTAAGCTATTCAAAGCTTGTGTTATGGGTACTAGATAACTGATATATTTAATACATTATATGCTTACATAGATATATATTTTTTATTATACATAGAAAACACCCAGACCATCGGAACAAATTTCTGCAGATCGTACACAAATTTAATATATTAAGCCTCATGTTCCTGTAATTACACCAGCGACTACACTATTCAAACCGATACCCATGGGTTTCGGTTAGCAGGAGCTGCTTGGGGGCGAGAAAAGGCGTGGTGGTAGTACTTCCCAGGACGAGCCCTTCACAAAGAGCTCTACTACTGCTAAAACCTACCACCAATAAAGTGTTTAACTTAATGGTGTTTTAATTCAGTTCAATCACAAGATTCATTTTAAAACCGTTTAAGCGCCAGACGGTAGATAAGCAACTAGGGTCTCGTCTGAAAACCAGCGCTGCTTACCATCTTTGGATGGTCAGCAGCATTACGCAGACTGGACCTGTTTGTCGCACTCGGCATACGGAGGACTACTCTGTATCATAGCACCTTCTTTTTTAAATACCTTTTATCAGTCTCTTTAATTTTAACTATTAGTTAGTTAGTTCTACTATATAGCTACTATATAGGTAGCTTGTAAATTTTTGATCCTCGTATGTGTGTGACAAATGAAATAATTTTCTTTCCTTTTCTTTTCAACCAAGCGTACGGCCCCCCTTATGGAAAGCAGTTGCTATTTTAAATTTCCTTTCGCTGGTTCTTCGTTCAAGGAGCTCAGCCTTCATGGTCGGTACCTACAGGTACTTAGATAGTTGGGCGCGGTGCTGTCACGTGCATCAAGATAGAGCACGCGAACATCCGCGGTCATGCCTCATCGCTCCGTGATGATAACCAACGGTTGAATGACTGCACGAAAACTTTGTTTAATTCGTGTTTATCCTTATGGTTACAAACATGAGACAAGGCTGTTTTACTATGAAAGTATGATGAACGGGTAACATCTATTTTACTTATAATTTACTTCTATCTTTTCAACTTTTATTATTATAAACGACTAAAAGCACCCTGCGGTTTCACCCGCGAAGTTTAAATCCCGGTATTCTCATAGGATAAAAAGTAGCCTATGTGTTATTCCACAGACTATAATATATCTCTGTGCTAATTTTCACCAAGATCCGTTCAGCCGTTCTGGAGGTATAGAGTAACAAACATCCATCCATACTTACAAACTTTCGCATTTACAATAATTTGTAGGATAACGACATCTGCGGCTTAGATCGTATGGCTTTAGACTAAAATATAATTACCTGTATATATGTATATATGTATACTAATAATAACTGCTGATGATTAAATCAAATCAAAACGATTGTTTTGTTTATTGATAACTAGCTGGTACCCGCGACTTCGTCTGCGTACTTTTAATCTCTTCATCTCTTTTTGTCGCAATAAAAGGTAACCTATGTCCTTTCTCAGGGTCTAAAGATTGTCTGTGCCAAATTTCATCAAAATCGGTTGAGAGGTTTAAGCGGGAAAGCGTAACAGACTGACAGGCAGACAGAGTTACTTTCGCATTTATAATATTAGTAGGAATTAATTAATTTAAGCAACTAATTTACAAGCAAATTTTCCATTGATGGCTTTTCCAGATAGGTAGGTAGCTACCTCTATTTATGCAGGTAATAGGACCATGACCATCTTTTCATTTTCTATTTAGACATTATCTCTACGATCTCGGCTACGTAACAGTCGTAGATTTTTCACGTAATACCTAATACCATAGTAATTAACTGTGCCTATTATCTCATGCTTGGAATTTTTATGACGGGTCCGGTGTGCTCGGCCCAGTCATAAAATTGCACTAGTTATCAAATACAATGTAATAAAACAGAACGTATTAGGAAAGTAACAAGTTGTAAAAGACTTTGCCTACCCGTACAAATGTTTCGGTAATATGACAGACAATAGAAGACACTCACGTCCATGTAGCTAAGACCCTGTGATAACTTGATCCCCTGTACATCACCGAAGAGCCAAAGAGATCTAAACGTAATGGTTTTAGGAGCCTCATGGTCCAAACACACAGGACCCATTGTTTATTCTGCTCTCAGAGTACCGTAGAAGTGCATGTAAGGTCTCGGTGTAGTGGTCGGCCGCTGTGTGACAACTTGCAATTGCCTGGTTTGGAAACCGTTCCGATGTGTATTTACACAATATTAGCTCAGGGTAAAGACATGAGCAAATTAGCTTGGCCTCTATAATTGTGATGACGAAGCCATTTCGATCTGTATGTTTTTGACGAATTAGGCGTGAAATTACTTCCTGCGTCTGAACTAATAGTCAAGAAAGGAGTTGGCGCAATTGTTTAAATGCATCTAGCTAGATAATTATATTATGCAGTATGTGTCTTTCTATATAGTTCTATCTAATGGGTAGTGCCGTGTTTATGGTGTGCATCAAATAATTATATTTTCTTTCTAATGTATAATAATAGGCTCATTTGCTGGAATTCCTGACGCATATTGGTCACAAGATATGAATTTGGTATTCTGACATTGATTTTTTTTTCGCCTATCGCTCAAAACATGCCACAATCAGTTTCCAACATAATTAATCATGGCTTGTGGTAGTGTCACCGCGACTGGCTTATAAAATATTAATTATACCAATAAGAGCTTCATACGTGTAGTGAATACATTGTACGAATCAGGCCAGTTGGCAAGGACATGGCCTATTGTAGCGAGACAATGGACGCCATTGGTGACCGGCCCAATCGTAACGTCAATTGATTGGGTAGTTTATTGATTACTTAGTTTTCTTTTTCATTTGGCGTTAGCATTGTGTTTGTACGAATTAACATATGGATTGTCTACTAAGAAACGACACTAAAAGTGTTCTTAATTAAAACAAGAATAAAGACTACCTTAATTCTTTATTTAAAACAACAGCATTGTTAATCGAAAAAAAATATTTTTTTGTAAATAATTGTAACTATTAGTTGTAATTTTCTTTGTAAATAAAGATATTTTTATCGAGTTAATTAAAAAATATATGATATGGTAAATAGATAAGGTTGTTGGTCAAAATTCACAAAGAGTAACTGATGGTACCTGTACATAGGGAAATTCTGGTATCCTGGGAGGCAGTACATACAAAAACTTGATTTCCATGGTGAAAATGAAACTCAAACGCATGAACACAGTCACGAGAAAAATAAAGAATCACAACACTAAAGGAGATAAATATCGGACAAGATAGAGTCGGTGGATAAGGTGGCTCAAAATGGTTTGATCTAGAAATGTATTGGGGAGGTTCTGAGGAGGTTATGTTCAGCTGTTAAAGGTGTTAAAATAGAAAAAAAAAACACTTGGATGGCTGTGGTATAAAAATTAAGTAAAAAAACTAAAGCGCCAGATCATTTTCCGAACCGCTGACCAAAACCGCTGGCAAAACCTCGCAATGTATTTAAACTAATCCAATACAGATCTATAAAACATCGATATTTATCTATCCATTTTATATCTACATATTTAATTATATCTTTATTTTTAAATGAAAAAACCAACTTGTGATGCAAAAACATAGATCTTCTTTGAATTTTAAACACCTTATTCTGACTTTATTTCCTAGTTTTAAAGGTTATTTAGCCGTTTGAGCACAGATGATATTAGATGCGTTTTTAGCCTTGACACAAAATAAAACTTGATTAAAGTTGTTAAGTAGAATCGTAAAACTGGATGTCTTGTTGCTAACATAATATAACGTGTTCTACAGTATTTACTGTAGATAATGTTTTTAGCTAAAATACGTTGGGATGACAAATTCTAAATTCAAAATATGTTGATTCAATAAAATTACAAGGATCATCTTGAAACGTCTTAAAACTAGGTGACTCTAGTGCCAGTTCCATGCGACCAACGCGACATATTATTCCATAAGACAAGCGGACGACTGTATGAAGCAGGCTAGAGATAGACCTATGGCGAGAGATGGGGAAGGCCTACGCCCGGCCCGTGAGGTAACTTTTACAATTACTTAACTAATCTTTATTTTGCTACAAATTATGAATTTATGAAATTTATGAATTTAGAAATTGATTAAATAATCATTTAAAATAGATTTTTTTTATCGTGAAACATTGTAATAGACGTTATTTTTTGTTATATTTAATGTTTTATCATAAGTAGGATACTATTATTCTTGATTCAATTACACTTCTATTTACACTAGGAAAGAAAAGGCAAAAAAATACACAAATAAATGTATGTCGAGAAAAGATCCTTGCTTACGTATGTGTGATGATGATCAATTATTTAATAACGAGACTTCTGAAACATGAGATGCAAAATCATACAAATTTGAAAACCTAGTGGACCTTGTTGCATTTTTGGAGACTTCATCAAATGTTCATAAAAGCACGGATTATCCATAGATTCCAATCACCGATTTAGCCGATTCATTTAAAGTTGTAATGTGAGTGGTACAATTTGAAAAGAAGCGCAAACATCAAGATCTACGTTGTAAGTAAGTCGATCACACACAGCTGTGCAAGCCCGCTATTTGCATAAGTTGCTCAACAGTTGCTGTTAGGTGAATGAATGCCATTTTATTTGGTCTTGATTGTGGACTAACAGATGTTGAATATTGGGTTGCCGTTGGAATGTTTGGAAGACGATTTGAAGTCTAATAGTGATAGGGTCAAAGCTGCTGCCCAAGCCACTGATTTGACGTGCACGGAAATTATGAATGCGCCTACGATTTTATCATGTTTTATTCTGCGATTTTGATTTGATTTTTGTCGACAGCTGTTCGTCAGTCTCGCTGAATCTCGAGAACGGCTGATCCGATTTGGCTAATTTTGGCCTTGAATTATTAAATTATTATTTTTTTGATTGCCAGCTTCTAGGTATTTATTATACCTACAAACCAGAAAATTATTACATTAATATTTAACAGACATGTGATAAGTCGAAGTGCTAGCACGACGTATCATTTAGCTAGTCGTTTGTCTGAGCTGCTTTTGATTCAGAATACGATCTGTCTTAATACCAAACGATGGTTCATATTCAGTTTTTTTGTCAAGCTTAGCTTAAAATAACCATAGGACCTAATCCATCTGTTCCCATTTGACTTTGTAATTACCTATTTATCGTAGATCTGCGGAAATACCGACGGTAGAGTTCCACTCCATCTCTTTTCTAATTCCAAATGCTTTCCTGTGCTTCTCACCTGGCCTAGAACACCTTTATCATATCTATTTGGTGTGATAGCTAAACGGATCGCAACTGTGGCGTCGCATCTATCTCATGTAACTGTCAACAATTATTATACATCTGTCTCGCGCTGTCGCAGACTAATGTTGTCACTATGGCTCTTGATTAGGGTTGTCACCAAGATCTAATTGTAAAGGAATTTTGAATTTAAAAATATAATAGAGAACAATTTGAAGAAATACTATAGGTATAAACTTTATTCTTTATTGCACACAGTAAAATCATAATTATGGTAAACTTAAATTATAAAACATGTGCAAAGGCGAGTTTTACCCTAAAAAGAGTTATCTTCCAGCAAACCTTGAAGGATTGTGAGAAATAGAAATTAGATCTTTTTTAATTGTTTTTTCAGCACTAACACTTATGCTTGTTTACTAAGTCTTTTAGCGAGTTTCACTGGCTTTGGATATTTTTCAGACTTTGCGTCAACCCTACGTAGCAGGTAACTATTCGTTTACTTACAGTTTATGTTCTAATGACTGTCAACCGTTAATTGCTTTCAGAAAATTAAAAAGTGCATTTGACGTTGGTAACTGTTACAGAAATAGTTCTTGTTGGAGTAATATCTCGCGTAATTGGATGAACATCTTTACTACATATGCCACAGCCATCTTCAATCATCTACCTGCAACTATCTGGGCTTACGGTGTTTGTCGTAGCTTTATAGCTTGTCTTTCTAGACGTGGCTGCGTGGACCTGCGGCATAGATTGTAAGGGCCTTACTACAAAACGGTGTCTAACTTTAAACAGTGTCTAAAATTAGCGCTGTCTCTGTTTGCCATTACGCAATGGCAAGAGATGTCAAAAGTTTAGGCAGTGTTTAACGTTTGCCTATTTTTTTGTAGTAAGGCCCTAATAGTTTATAAGATGTTTCAAAGTAATCCTTGTGGTCAAGTTAAATAAAAACAATTTGAATGGCCGCCACTTCGTCTGTTCTCAAACCATTCTAATTTGCCTCAAGTACTACCCGCTCTATAAATTACAGTATCGAAAATCAAAAAAGCTAAAATACTAGTCATTTTTGTGTTTTTGCTACAAACCAGACATAAGCCGCCTCGCTTAGCATTACTACAACACCATTTTTAACTCTTATATACATAATCTAACCAAAACAGCACTTAGAAGCAACGTGTGAATGAAAGAGCCATGATTAGAATACCAATACAATTTCTGTGTTTGTATTCACTACGGGGTCACATTAACATGGGGCCCTTCAAATTTATAACCTACAAACTATTTGAGTATGCCATTCACACTGTAAATTAACCATTTGTGGGTTTTTCGTGCCTATAACGGTGTTGAAAAGGTATTGTGGAATTCTTTAGGATGGTGTAAAATGTATGCAAGTATGGCAACTGTCAGCTATAAATGTAATCTTCTCATATTTCTATCTATCTAACTATGGACAGAAGATAGGAAGGCTGGTAAAGCGACACTGGAAATTTTGCGAATCCCTAAACCACCATAACGGATGGGTATAATAAAACCAAGAAATGTATAAAATGTCTCAAAAACAAGAACGACAGACAAACGACGGTAACAGCAACATAACAATTATTTATTAGTACTTTATCTAAAAAAACGCAGCGCTCACATATTGTATCATGGATCAATATAGTAATTGCAGTATTTTTTCTGTATAATCTCATATCTCTGAAAGCGCCAAGAAATATTATTATTAAATTACTAAGGCGTGGTTATGACATAACCAAAGGCAAATCTCATTTACAAGAGTTCTCGTGCAAACCATGAGATCACGGCAAACACCATCTTAGAGTTAAGCCTTAGTTAGACAGAAGCAGAGCTCATCAAACGACGATCAACATTTTAGTGAAAAAAGTGAGATGATGACAATAAAGGATGCCATAGTAGCATTGCCGACGATGACGACCTCCACTTTTATTTACTTCTTGCTGTCATTGACTGATCAAGGGTGTGGGTTTGGCTATGAAAATACAGGCACCTAAGGCACCCATCTTTTATGCTGCCAGTTGACGGACGCATGGCAGAATTGGCAGAGCATTGTAGGTCACGTTCCTATTGTGCGTGACTTGCGTTTCAAAGCAATGCTCTATTATAGATGATGGTAACCACCATAAAAGCAGCAGGGACATTTATGCTTGTCCCGCATCACCAAGGAGTATAAAAAAAGAAAAAAAAACTATAGATACACCTATGGCTAAGTATACGGTGATGATTGAACGCATCCAACGTAAATTCGCAAGATATATGTATAAGAGAATGTATGGCTACTACCCGTATCTCTTTCCGCCTTTATTTGTCGCAGGTATGGTTGGCATAGATTCACTCGAATTAAGGCGTAAACTACAACTATAGCTATCCACTACTGCCTTATTTTGAGGAATAAAGTAAACAGTCCAACCATACTAAGCATGATGCCAATATATGTCCCTAGCAACTATGTGCGTTGTGGCCGCCGACTGCACCAAGTATATCCATCTTCTATGATCGGGATCGTTTCAGTTACGTTCGCCTTTAACGTTCGCCATTTATTACGAAACCGACAGCAGTGTTGGTTACTAGCTAATATTATATAATCGGTAAATTATGTACGGCTGCGAGGGCGGATACAAAATGACCGAACTGTTTAAAATTAATTTAATGAATATAATTAAATACTAATTAATTCTAATTAAAAGTACGTGACTAATGTCTGAAGTAAAGAACAGAAGTGAATCACTTTTAATATGTCCAAAAAGTCACACGGTACGACACCTGGTAGAAAATGCAGCGTAGCATTTCCATGTATCGATCGCGGCAGGTTAATCGTTGCGAAACGCGGCGCGATTCACGAGAAACACAGGTGCTGTAGCTGGTTGCTTAACATCTCCCTCCGAAAGATCTGCATCTATTTTGAGGCTGTTGTCGAGAATAGTGTAGATATTGGATGAACTGGTTCTCTGGAAGCAGCTCCATCTTTGGTTTCTATATGGTCTGACTCATCTTCTTTCTTAGAGTAGACTTCGTTTAACTTTATTGGGTCAACTTTTAGAACTCGTGGCTTATTCAATTTTCGATATACGAGCACGATGATGAAAAGTGTAGCTGCACCGAACAGGGTATAGAGCGGAATCGTGGTGTGGTATATGCTTTCATTGTTTTCTGAATTCAAAATGACAGGTTCTTGAAGGGCTATTTTATAGTTACTAGAATGTAGGTGGCTCAAATCAATCGTGTTTAGTTTTATGGTCTTCTTTACTGGTGCTTTATACGCCTCCTCTTCAATAACCGGTATATCCATAATTTTTAATATCCGTCCTTTAATTTGATCATGATGGTTACTTGCAATTATGGTTGAAGTATGAAGAGCGCATCCTTTAGGTATGATGGCCAGATAACTACCCTGCAGCATCCTGTATAGGTCTTGAGAACAGGTAAGGCGAACCTTCGTGAGATTAGGAAAGCTCAATACGTAGTGGTGATCATCTAACTGCTCCATGGCTTCCGAAGATAAGATAGCTGAAGTAAAATGGCAGGACTGGTGGATATGCTGCCGAAGTAAGAGTTCCTGGATGCAGGCCTTTTGGTCCCCATTGTGGTGGCTTGAATTGTCTTCGCAAAGGTGACCGTGGTTATACTTCGGACATTCAGTCTCCATAGACAATAGATCTTTGTCGTGAATTGCCACATATGGATAGGTGGGAGATAGGATTTTGTTATCATGATTAGGGGCTAAGGATAATCTGTAAAGGATATAGTTAGTTGGACGAACAATCGGAAACTTAATAATTAAGAATATATCATTACCTTTATAAAAATATCCTAATTTAATTAGATCGAAATAATCTCTAAAACTAATATCTAAAATTTCCTCCTTCTTATACAAAGTATCTAATCTACTCATCATGCTTTTATATGTGTCATAGCTGAGTACTGAATGGTGACTGCTCTTAGCTTTAATGAAGGCAAACAGATTTTCCAATTTATAAAATTGCATAGACAAGTTATCTATGTCATCTCCAAGAATTAAGAGTAACTGAGCTAAATGAGCATATTCAATCATGTCCGTTTCATGTCTGGCATCTCTATTTAAAATAGAATTAATAATTTTCTCAATTTTTTTCTGATTCTCTACAATTCTATCCGTTACATTCGAACTACGTGAAACCCACTGCTTGCTTAAACTCATTTGGTGATTAATCTCGACAGCTAAGTTGTTCTCATTTTGCTTTAAAGTTGCAATGGAACTGTCGTATTTTAGCGCGTCCGTATAATCCAAATTTCCAGAAATGCTTTTTATAACCGAACCTAGGCCGTCTATAAGACCTCTTTTGACGCGAGAAATCTTGAATGTCTCCAACTGTTCAGAAATGTCATCTAATTTAACTTCTAGATATTTAACGTGAGGAAAGTAGAGTGAAGACGTTTTGTTATTTAAGAGCGGTGTTAAATTTTCTAAGCGTCCTTTTATATTCCGTATTCTAATCTGAATGTCATCTAAACGTATAGTCTGGACAAAGGAATGGTAATGGGAAATGACTCTGGTGGGTCCCAGTTTGAAAGGCAAAACACCTGGTCCATCATTAAGACTCTCAAGTGTTATCTCTTCCGCTTGTACCAGATGGAGGCCTTGGATCAATGTCAGGACGAGGAGCCGTTTCCTGCAACAAACGAGCACTATTAGGTACCCGTTTTAGACGTGACTTAGGTACACGTCTACCTTTCTTTTTAGTGTAAATATGTATAGGCAAATTTTCTACAACCGTATCCCGTGTAAAGCGGGGCGCTAGTTTCTGTCTATCAGCCATAGGGTTTCTAATCAATACCTCTTGTTCAGGAGTATAATTGCGTTCGGGTTCGCGACCCTTATTAATGTTCTCAGTTATTTCAGTGCGACGTAAAAGGGTATCTTCATTTATAATTTCATAAACTTTTAACATACGTTTCTTATGATCCTGAATATATTCTTGCATTAGATGTTGAGTTACATTCATATCTACGGGATCACGAGGATCTAGGTGACCAGTTATAATGTCAATTGGTCTACATTTTGTAAAGCTATGAATCGAGCTATTATATGCTAAAATAGCGTATGTCATAAGGTTTGAAATTTGTTCATCTCGATTTTCTAATTTTAAAATACGCATGTGCTCAAGTATTGTAGAATGTAGTCGTTCTACCATTCCATTTTCGTTGGGCGTATTTGGGCAAGTTTTACGGTGTTCAATTTTGTGCAATCTATTGAATTCTAAAAACAGCTGGTTTGCAAACTCGGGGCCGTTATCAGTGATAATAGAAAGAGCGATGCCGTGATGAGAAGAGAACTTTAATAAAGCCTGAACAACGCTTACAGCGGTAGCATCTCTCAGAAAATATGCTTGAGCATACTTCGAGAAAGCATCTATTATAGTCAGAAACTTCTGAGATTCTACACTAAGTAAATCTAAATGAAGTACTTGAAAAGGTTTTGTCGGTGGGGGTACGATTTGGAACCGAGGTCTTACTGGGTTACGATCGTATTTGGCTTGTCCGCATATATGACACTCGTTAATGAATTTAGTTATATGTTCTTTCATTTTAGGCCAATAATACCTTCGCGATAGAGCTAGATAGCATTCATTAATTCCTCTATGATTGGTCTTTCCCTCGTGATAGTTTTTAATTTTTCCTTGCTGGTTTAAATACTCTTTCACATTTTCTATTTCAGTTTTTGAAAGAACCAAATGCATTGCCGAATTTTGAAAATTTCTTTGAATAATAGGTAAGATTGAATACATTTCTAGCATAGGGTTTATTAAAATACCGGTTTTCACTCTAGGGTTAACGTGTTCTTTAATCGCGTTGATTACGTCTTGTTCTAGATTCGATTGACAGACTTGAATAGAAGTTCTTGTGTGATTTTCAAAGGGTTTTGTGACTTTAGGACTACTTTTGATGTCACCTAATATGACATTGAATACGATCTGCTTGAAAAATCGATTTAGAGGTTCTTCTGAGATGGGTACTTCTAGGATAGGATTTTCCGCATCACTATGTACACTATCCGTTCTTGAATCAGCACTTTCCGTTCTAGAGTCAACGCTTTCGGTTCTAGAATCTGAGTTAGATCCTTGTGATACATTGACTACGATTGAACTAATTTCCTCATTGTGTAATTCAATGCGTGAAAGGGCGTCAGCGTTCGTATTAGCTTTCCCTGGCTTGTACTCAGATTCGTAGTCATATTCACTTAAACGTAACCTCCAGCGCGTTAAACGGGAATTGGGTTCCTTAATATTCATTACCCATTGCAGAGGACGGTGATCTGTTAGTATTTTAAATTTTCTACCAAAAAGGTATGGCCGGAAGTATTTTGTGGCCCACACGATGGCTAGCATTTCTTTTTCTATCGTGCTATAGTTGATTTCGTTTGAGTTTAAAGTTCTTGACGCGTATGCAATAGGTTTATCAGATCCAATAGGACCTTGAGAAAGGACAGCTCCAATCGCAAAATTTGATGCATCTGTTGTTAGTAAAAAGGGTTTAGAAAAATCTGGATATTGAAGAATTGGATCATTTACAAGAAGGGTCTTACATTTTTCGAAGCATTCAACATAATTACGATCATGTGTAATTTTAGAGCCTTTCTTTAAACATTGGGTCATAGGTTTAGTAATTTTAGCAAAATCTGGTATGAACTTCCTGTAATAACCAAGTAGTCCTAGGAATCTTTTGATTTCCGTAGCAGTTTTTGGTATAGGGTATTTTTTTATTGCCGATATCTTATCCGGATTAGGTTTTATTCCGTCTCTAGTTATGACGTGTCCTAGATATGCAGTTTCTAATTTAAGAAATTCTGATTTATCCATTTGTATTTTAAAATTGGACTCGCGTAGTTTTTGAAATACCTTTTTTAAATTAACCATATGCTCCTGAAGGGATGTACTGAATACTATAATATCATCGAGGTATACTAGACAAATTGTGTTCTGGAGTTCTCTAAGAACATTATCCATGACCCTCTGGAAAGTAGATGGACTATTTTTTAGGCCCATTGGCATTCTCAAAAATTCGTAATGCCCGTGCTCTACGTTAAAGGCAGTTTTCAGAATATCTTGAGGGTTCATTTCAACTTGGTAAAAGCCGCTAGCTAGATCTAGTGTAGTAAAATACTGGCAATTTCCTAATTTGTCTAATACATCCGTGATGTTCGGGATCGGGTACTTGTCGTCTACGGTTTTTTCATTAAGTTTTCTAAAATCGACAACTATTCTCCACTTCACCTTTCCTGAAGCATCTGCTTTTTTAGGTACTACCCAAATTGGGGAACTCCACGCGGAATTCGAAGGTCTAATGATATTCTGTTCTAACATTTTACCAATTTGTTCCTGTACTTCTTGTCTATGTATATACGGATACCTATAACTCTTTGTATAGATTGGAGCATCGTCAGTAAGTTTAATATTATGTTTAATTTTATTTGTGAAGGTCAAAGGTTCGCCTTCTAGGTAAAAGACGTCTTCGTATTGTTCGCATAAAAGTTCTAAGTTTTTACGTTCCTCAACGTTTAAATGTTCTGTACGAAGGCGCGAGATAACTTCCTTCGCGCGAGATGAGCACTGTTCAGTGCGCGTGCACTCGATGTTATGTACTTCAGCAATGACGGCACGATCCATAGAAAATATGACGTCACTTCGACTCGGGTTCGTGACCTCGACTATTCCCCGGTTATGACTAACTGAAGTCAAACATTCACTTATTACACAGTTAGAAATCGACTGTTCTTCTATTAAAGCGTCTCCATCGTGAATATTAATGGGAATTCTCAACAATTTTGATGTACCTGCCGGTATTATCTCTTCGTACAAGTTAACATTACGTGAGTCATACACTAGTATGGGATTTGAAGCCGTTTTGGTTGTAAGTATTTTATTCTTATAATCTATTACAGCCTCCCATTTGTCTAACAAATCGGTTCCGATAAGTCCGTCGAAGAATTCGTGGAACTTATAGACATAAAATGTCAAGTTATCAGAGTCGTTGAATTCGGCAAAACTAGATAGCGTGATGGAATAGTCGCTCCTACTTTTAGCATGAACATTACACACTTCAAAAGGGTCGTAGTTTAATGGAACGTCACTGAAGTACTTTCCTACTACAGCTGGGCTCAAAAACGATTGATTCGCTCCCGTATCTATTAATAGTTTCATAGGTGGAGATGAAATTTGAATATACGGAAGTTGACGTTGCGTGTGTAGATTTATTTCTATTTTAAGGTGCCTGATTTCGGTATTTTCTGAAAATCCTTATCAGAAGAACCTAGAACAGCAGTAGCCTCATTTGTCTCATCTGGTTTCGATTGGTGGTGCTCGATGCCTTGGGCAGATGACTCATAGTAGGGGTCATATGAATATTGTACATACTCATCGTCGTAATACTCGTAAGGTTGAAAGTCGGTATCACACTCGTCGAAATAGGGCTCGTTCAAGCAGTCGTTGAAATTCATTTCTCTGGTTTTAAAATAATTTGTAGGGGGTGGATTACCTGATTTACTCCAATCATGTCCGGATATACCGGGCCGCGATGGTGGAAGCGTCTTAGTGACGTAGTGGCTTACACCACTCATTGGCTGAGGTTGCGGGTTCGACTTCGATGGCATTTGAAACGCGTTACATTGCTGGTTATAATTATTTGGAAAAGCCCTGAAAATTTGTTGGGTACGTGTTTGACCAAACGGACGGGGTTGATATATGTTCGGTTTCCACTGTGGTACAGATTGTGGACCTGGAAATCCTGGTGCTCCGGTACTAAAATATGGACGAGGACCTGGCATAGCGAAAGGTTGAATAGGCATTTTTCTAATAAAATGATTTGGTACTACTGGCGCGGAATCAAGTGACCTTCGATCGGGTAGGCGTTGGTTTCGGCTTTGCATATACATGATGTTCATTTCTCCGTGTACAAGTTCTAACGCCTTTTCGATGCTTTCGGGGCGCATGCAACGTATGCGTGATCCTAAAGGGTCAGTTAATCCGCGTAAGTACGCTTGAAGGGTTAATTTTTTGTATAAATCGCGCTTAGCATCTATTACCGTTTGCACTGAGTCATGTAAAGTGACGTAGGTCATGATTGTACTGAACAACGTCTGGCAGCGTTCATAGAACTCTTGAGGTGTACTAGAGCCTTGATATAAAATAGCTAGGTCGTTATAAAGAGCAGTTTCGTCTCTATGATCCGCGAAATTGTTCACCAAAGCACTACGAATACCAGTCCAGTCATTAGAAATTCCATTTGAATTTATTAAGCGAGCAGCAGGACCTACCACTTTATTAAGGATCCCATTTATCAAAGCATATTTTGATAGATCGCTACTTTCTGGTTTCGAAAATTGTTTTGATAATTCGTCACATATCTGTATGAACCTAGTAAGTACATTCGGGTTTCCGTCAAATTCCGGGACTAATCTCAAAGATTTATAAATTACATCTATTTCTGACACAGCCATGATGTTAGATTCTTCTTCTAATATATAGTCTAAATTTATATTACGCCGATTATCTATTAATCTATCTCTACTATATTTTCGTGAACGAAAAATTTTGATTTTTTTATAAACCTATGTCCAGCAAAGGACTTCTTCCCACTGATGATGATGTTATCATCTATTACTCTAACTATACTAGATTTTCGTTATCGAGAAAAAAAAAAGGTTTATTTTATAAGCCTAAGTAGGTATGTCCAGCAAAGGACTTCTTCCCACTGATGATGATGTTAGTAGGTAAGGATTAAAATCTAGGAAGTGAGCAACCACTAAAAAGAATCTAGTGTACTCACGTGAACATGATTCCGGTCCCTTTGCACCCACGTATCGATGGCTGGATACTCCCAAAGCAGCACGAACTGTAGATAGATTCTGACACTCTTTGTAGCTTGATAGCCACACGGGCGGCTTTTTGCGGAAATGTTCGACGCGAAACCGACCGCGAGTATCCTACCGCCTGCGCCAATTATGTACGGCTGCGAGGGCGGATACAAAATGACCGAACTGTTTAAAATTAATTTAATGAATATAATTAAATACTAATTAATTCTAATTAAAAGTACGTGACTAATGTCTGAAGTAAAGAACAGAAGTGAATCACTTTTAATATGTCCAAAAAGTCACACGGTACGACACCTGGTAGAAAATGCAGCGTAGCATTTCCATGTATCGATCGCGGCAGGTTAATCGTTGCGAAACGCGGCGCGATTCACGAGAAACACAGGTGCTGTAGCTGGTTGCTTAACAGGTATGTAAACAAAAACTGTTGATGTGTGCTGAATAACTGAGATCAAGCAAACGACATTAAATGTTGGCATGTAGGTAATACCAGAGTTGTTTATCTTTTATATTAAACTACATGCTAATCGATTGTCGTGCTGCCAAAAAAGTTTTATTATGAGTACACAAATTTTTCGAAAGAGGACCACGTTGATCGGCTGGCTTTTTCATGAAAAACTCATTATTGTAGCTATAACATGGCAGACAACTCTCATAGGTCTGGCGGTATTTAGGTACTAGTGTCTATGTGGTGTAGGCCGTGGATTTGATCTCTACTGAGATCAAACATTTGTGTGATGAATATTGATGTTTGTTCTCTCTCTGGCTGGGTTTTATTGTACCTACATTATGTGAGTTTTTGTTCATAAAAAAGGGAGCAAAAGTTCTGTTAGGTTTATGATAGTATGTGATAGTTCATGTTTTGCTCAATTTTTGGGCTGGACAGTGCTGCGTTTATGTTTGTTGCGTTATTCGTTTTGCTCAGTTTTGGGGCTGGACAGTGCTGCGTTTATGTTTGTTGCGTTATTCGTTTTGCTCAGTTTTGGGGCTGGACAGTGCTGCGTTTATGTTTGTTGCGTTATTCGTTTTGCTCAGTTTTGGGGCTGGACAGTGCTGCGTTTATGTTTGTTGCGTTATTCGTTTTGCTCAGTTTCGGGGCTGGACAGTGCTGCGTTTATGTTTGTTGCGTTATTCGTTTTGTTTGATTATCAAAATAGTAGGAACAAAAGTATATATAGGTATATTATAGATTCTTTTGTATGAACATCAATAAAGAGTTGATATATTTTGGATGAACAAATTTATGGGATTGAGTTAACATAAGTTAAGATGTTTCACCTTTCCTAATTTGTGACCGGTTATAATCTTCCCAATACCTACCAACTAATTTGTATGCAACCGGCCCTAATCTTGAACTCATGAATAATACGAGATAATCTCACAATGAGAAATCTCTATTTCTCCATAATGTGGCAATTGGTGGCGTTCACTGAGATATTACTGAAAAATATTATATAGTACAATAATTTATCTTGAATTCGTATTATGAGATCTTAGAGTATTTATGTGTTAACCTGGTGATTAAAGACTTATAGCTGTTTTTCTCTATAATTTTACATAATACGCCATACATTTATGACCTCAGAGGTGATACTTTTAATACCTATCGTCGCCAAGGTCGGCCGGTCAAAGATTTCGCCAAACTTATTTTTTGCCATGAGTAAAAATAAACATAATAATCATTTGTTTTGATAACTGATTTGATTTGAAATTTGTTTCGATGGAAAAGCTTGTTTTGTGTTCATACTGTGCGATATGTTTTTGTTATTTTAGTAAAACATGGGTTGAAATTAATTATTATGACTAATTTCAGTTTTAACATGAAAGGTAAAATTGTTATAACACTTTTTAAAGTCGGGAATTGTATCAATGTATCAAATAAAATTTGACGACCTCTGTGGCGCAGCGGGCGAGAGCCTGCCTGCGACGCTAGAGGTTGCGGGTTCGATTCCCGCCTTGGGACAAATTTGTGTACGATCTGCAGAAATTTGTTCCGATGGTCTGGGTGTTTTCTATGTATAATAAAAAAATATCTATCTACGTAAGTATATAATGTATTAAATATATCAGTTATCTAGTACCCATAACACAAGCTTTGAGTAGCTTACTTTGGGGCTGGATGATGCTGTGTGGATTGTCCAGCATTATTTATTTTATTTATTTATTTAATGTTCCCCATGCATGGGGTGCTTTGATACATTGATATTGACTAAGAAATGTGCTACTCCCCCTACAAGCTGGAATTAAATAAATTAGGTAATAGGCTTCATCCAAAACAAACAAATTAAAATACCTTCCTCGAAATGCTATAACGATCTTCAAATAATGATTAGGTACTCTTAGTTTTTGATGACGTTTGCCTTCAAAGGACGACTGCGTAGTGCGTAGGCTTTAAGCTTTCGAGTACTTCATACATGTGACAAACTGCACGAGCATAAGCAGATGCCATTTCAGATGCACTGGCATGACATCACCTCATGGGAGTAGGTACAGTGCAAGGCCGCCCGCCGCTGCATCGACCAGCTAATTATCACCGTCAATATCCTACTACTAACGCGAAAGTTTGTAAGTATGGATGGATTGATGGATGTTTGTTACTCTTTCACGACGGAACGGCGGATCGGATCTGGATGAAACATGGCAGAGAGATATATTATAGTCTAGAATAGCATATAGGCTACTTTTTATCCCATGGGAATATCAAGATTTGAATCTGCGTGAGTGAAACCACGGGGCGTAACTAGTGAGACATGATCAATAAATCAAAGGAATAACGTATCATGTTTAAAGTTATGCACTACAACATTTATTTATTTATTTATTTATTTATTTATTTATTGAGATATTAACATCATAACAGGTTTTTTTATTAAGCCCTAAGGCGATGTTAAATCTAGGTACTTACTTAACATTAACTTACTACACAACACTGCTTACTTTAAACATCTCGTCATCTTTAAACATGTCTCAATAGTCTAGTTAGGAAGTATTAATGTATGTGTTTCATTCATTATCTTGTCTTATTTAATAACAAGAGGTATGTAATTATGGTTGAAACGTTATATAATTGGGATGGTAAATAATAACTTAACTTGTCTGGAACTATCATAATGTTTATTAAACCACTACAGTGAAAACACAACAGATATAATTTTTTTGGCAAGACTCATGAAATGTTTTTGGAAATGGACTATTTCTTAGTTATATAAAAAAAAAACAAGAAATAAAGAAACATTTTCTCGATTCGTACGAAATTCTATTTATTGGTTGGTCAAGCCTTAACCGACCAATAAATATAAATATGTGGTTATTAATTGTATTGGTCGCGTGGAACTGGCATATAGAGTCACCTAATTTTAAGAGGTTTCAAAACGATCCTTCTTCTTTTTTCTTTTTATGGCTCCTGTCATAGACAATCTTGCCAATGTCAAGTGATTCAGAGATTATAAATAAATAATAAATAAATAAATATTGGTGGACTTTCCACACAGCACTATCTAGCCCCAAACTAAGCTTATGCTTGTAATATGGGAACCAGATAGCTGATATACTACTTATAATACTTTTTTTTGTAAATAAATACTTATAATATTAGGTATATAACACCCAGACAGAGAACAAACATTTATGTTCATCATACAAATGTTTGTTCACGGTGGAAATCGAACCCACGACCTACGGCGTAGAAGGCAGAGCTACTACCAACTGAGCTACGTAGGCTGTCATTATACTCTTTGTAGTTATGTTTCTAGTCACGTCAGTCCAGTCGAGTCAGTCAATTGTTTTGAAGAAAATGGTGGCGGTTTCTTCAAAACATTTGAAAAATTTTCGGTCAAATCACGATATCACATAATACACTTTCATTCCAAATGCTTACACTTTGTGCTAAGACCACAAGTAATGTTGGTTAAAATATCACCGAAATTACACAACACAACTCAAAATAACACTAGAAAAACAATTAAAATGAAAATGCTATGTTGCTTCGTTAGATGACAGGAAACGAATCAATGTAATCCTTGTGATTTTATTAAATAAACTAGCTGATCCCGCGGCTTTGCTCGCGCTCGTTTTTTTTGAAAATCTCATACAAACTTTCATCTCCTATTTTATCCCCTTGGGGGTAGAATTGATCAAAATCCTTTCTTAGCGGATGCATACGTCATAACATCTACCTGCATGCCAAATTTCAGCCCGATCCGTCCAGTGGTTTGGGCTGTGCGTTGATAGATCACTATGTCAAGTCAGTCAGTCAGTCACCTTTGAGTTATATATATTTAGATACATTTTGACATTGACTTAACTGAGCAATGATTTTTGTTTTCAGCATGTCATGAAATTCCTTTGTGAAAATATTATGTGCTACAAATTCAATTTATTACATCAGTGTTAGGTGTAACATTACGAAACATGTTCAGTGACTGCGTTATACACAAAATATTAAATTATCCTTCGGTTTCGTATAAATTATGCATATCTACTCAAATAATAAAAATAATAAGGTTCTAAAATTTTTATTCGAAATGGATTTATCTAACGCTACGTTTTCAAACTGATTGCTTAGGTATATGTTATTTTGTAACTTTGCGTAGGTATATTAAGAATAGACAACCGTTGGGGAATAAAGGTTCTCGAATGGCGACCTCATAATGGAAGACGATGCGTGGGCCATCCTACCCGATGAACTGATTCGCCGTGACGCGGGATGTTGATGGATGGAGAGGGCAGAAACACTTCTTGGAAAAGTATATAAGGGAGGCCTATGTCGACGAAGCATGTGGTATTCTGATTAAATTCTGACCAATCTCTCTGCCAAGTTTCATCCAGATCCGATCAGCCGTTCCGGCGTGAAAGAGTAACAAACATCCATCCATCCATCCATACTTAAAAACTTTCGCGTTTATAATATTAGTAGGATGTTTTTCCTTTCTCCATTACAGCAAGATATGCATCTAATTAAAAACCTTTGTATGCAGTGATAATAGTGCGGAAGTGGGTTATAAGTATCTATCTACCTCCATCTACATCTATCTACTTCGTTTCCTCGCGCGCTCTCAGGCGCATCCAGCAATAAAAATAATTATTTTATTCGCTAAAACGTTACGTAACGTAACGTTTTAGCGAATAAAATAATTATCAAAAAAAACTAATCTCCATCTCTTACAAATGGGTGATAGATTAGTAACATAATCTCCAACAAACTTAAAAAAATTGTGTCTGTTTTGTGTTTTGTCCTATTGTTACTGTATAGTACAGAAAAATAACCGAATAGTATTGCTTATTGGCGAAACATTAAATAGATTTACCTATTTTATATTATATTATATTTTATATTATTTTATGTTTATATTTCCTTGTGAAATTGGCGAAGTTGGCTTCAAATTGAATTGAGATAGTAAAATTGTCATCGTCTAAATGACGACCGACGCGTGTATAGTGCGCGTCACGCAAAAAGAACGCCGGAAGAAAGGGGAGAGGGTGTGATGACGCAAGTGTTTTGTATGGGCAAGCACATCCCCTCCACTGTTTCCAGCGTTCTTTTTGGATGACGCGCATTATACTACTAATAAGTATTATATCTGGCTTTGTGTGGATCGTGAGTCGGTAAATCACGTAACGATTTTTAAAATTCTATTATTTATATTTTATTACGTAAGTAAGTTAAAAAAGAGCCCATAGTGGCTTAATACGTAAACATAGGTACATACGTTTTCTTCTAGAACGTTGATTACTTAGCTGAAATGGAAAATGAAATGAATTTCATTGCTTTTTGTAGCGCGTCCTCGCGCTGACAATGGAAACAGCCATGAAATATTTCTTGCGTAGTTGTTTCAGTATTTATTGTTTTGACGTGGTGGACTCACGGAATTGTTAGCATAGCGGTATTACCTACATAGTATCAATACATAGCAAATAACTAGTAGTAACACTAGGTATTTGGTTTATATGCCCCCTATTCATGGCATCACCTGATATTAAAAACACAGATACATTACAAACCTGAAAAAGGTCTACGTTTATGTATTTTATTTATGATATTAATACAATAGGAAGTATTGTATATATATCTGAATATATATAACTCAAAGGTGACTGACTGACTGACCGACATAGTGATCTATCAACGCACAGCCCAAACCACTGGACGGATCGAACTGAAATTTGGCATGCAGGTATCTGTTATGACGTAGGCATCCGCTAAGAAAGGATTTTGATCAATTCTACCCCCAAGGGGATAAAATAGGGGATGAAAGTTTGTATGAGATTTTCAAAGTAAACGAGCGCGAGCAAAGCCGCTGGATCAGCTAGTTAAAATATAAAAGGTAAACAGTACCTCACAGTTATTAGTTATTAATGTTTTTGCTTTAGTGGTATATTCTTCAGCATGCTTGTAAAATAAAAAAACATGTGATCCAATAAACTTACTTGCAAAACAGCACGGCTTTCAAATATTTCCGCGAAAAACCACCAAAATTTAAAGTATCAACAATAAAAAACTCCCGCGCAGATACGTGAACTAGACACAACCACACGACTGGTGCGCGACACGTGCGAGTGACAGACAAGACGGCGCGCGCGCATCCCTCCCTACTTCTACTTATGATACGAGCACGTAGAGGGAAGGAAATGCACGGGTTTTCATGACTTCTTTATTGTTATCAGTCGAATGAGGCGCTAATTAAATATAACACCTGGCTTTATACTTCATACCGTTTATTACAAAACTCCCACATTTATTTTTGTTTTAAATATTTGCTGATGGAACAATCATGTTAAACATCACCTATAACAAAGCATTGCATCTCAAGTCACACATGATAGGATGACAGGAACGTGCCCTACGATGCACCGCGCTGCGTCCATCAACTTGCGGCACTCATGCACACAACGCTGCTTGGTGACAGAAATAGACAAGGTCGTGGATACTTCCCCAGACGAGCCACACACAAAGAGCTCTACTGCTAATATCGTTGTTTAAGCACAGGTTATTAAACTCAGTTTATTAAATACTGGTATTTATGGAGGAGATAGGAACTCGGTCTTTTTGTGATTTTCTGACTATTAAAAATGGGGACTGTCAAAAAAACGGCCATGTTCAAAATAGCCAAACTTTAATTATTTTGGACATTACTCGTGACAAGATGGATGTATGTAATCAAAACAGTAAAAACAGGTATTTAGTCTACCTTAGCATTAGAAGAGTAGTATTACATTTGAATAAAAGCCTTGTATTAATATTAATGGCTCTGGAAAAGGACAGTTATTCGCCAGAAGGCTGTTTTGGCACCTTCGCTGTTTGTTAACTCGTTACTAATGCAAGAAGTTATCCCGATTTCTGATAATCAGATGAGAGAGTGAATACTAAGTGAATCAAGAATATCTGAGCATCAATGCGCGGGTAAAATACACAAGATAGAAATACCTTTCAAACCAAATAAATTATGTCAACTTGGTTATTTTTTTGTGATAAAAACATTTTTAATTAATGCTTTTATTTTGTATACAATTAGATGATGGAAACACAGCTTAGTCAAGCCTTATGTACTATTCAAACCGAAACCCAACTACGCTGCTTGCAGCAGAAATATGCATGTGTTAATTTTCCTCCGGATGAGCCCTTAGAGAGCTCTACTATTCTGAAAGGTATATAAGAAAGCGCAAAATTATATATATTATAAAATGATTGTAAGAATAAAATCACTTGAATTTCATTACAGAACAGGATGCGTAGTGAAGTTATAATGAGATCACGACCAACAGATTCGTAACATCATGTCTCAAGCCACGGGGCATGTTAACTGGACAATGGCAGAAGACTAGAGCATACTGATTGAGGTGGACGCAGCCAGAAGCAGTGGGCAAGGGCAAGGCTTGTACAAAGCTTGACTAGTTGCCAAGCCCTATGCTATCTATTAAGCATATCTGTAAACAAAACGTGTGTATTGTTTACGTTTACGTTTCTTCCGAAACAATGTGGTGAATGCTCCCAAGAATTTTTGACTTTATTTTTGATGTTTTTCTTATAAACAATTAATCGGTGTACGACCACTACAGATACAGATTCTTTATTGGTAAGTTGACTAGTCATGGTGAAATTTTAGGTACATTGGCACATTATATTTCCATTAAACAAAACATTACATATTAAACATTCAATATTATTAGACATTATTATATATTATCAGCTGCATAGGAAATCGCTAAATAATATGCTTTTTCTATTAAAACCTTTTTTAACTTATTTTGAATATGCCGTCGGATGTTGCATATCTTCCGGCAGATTGTTAAATATTGACGCTCCTATTACATATATAGATTTTTTGAACTACCACCAGACCACCAGTGCTCTCAATTGATACATTGATGTAGGACAGATAAAAATAACCCACGATCTTTATTACGGCTCTGGTTGCCTAGTAGGTATCTAACATTCGGCATGCGATATGAGCTTGTAGATCTGAATAGCCTTTTGATGCTTACAGGTGATTGACTGGGCGACTGAATATTCATTGATCACGGAGTTTTGCTGTTTTATATACTAACAAGTATCTACCTCTATTGCGCACAAGACGACCTCTGTGGCGCAGCGGGCGAGAGCCTGCCTGCGACGCAAGAGGTTGCGGGTTCGATTCCCGCCTTGGAACAAATTTGTGTACGATCTGCAGAAATTTGTTCCGATGGTCTGGGTGTTTTCTATGTATAATAAAAAATATCTATCTATGTAAGTATATAATGTATTAAATATATCAGTTATCTAGTACCCATAACACAAGCTTTGAATAGCTTACTTTGGGGCTAGATAGTGCTGTGTGGATTGTCCAGCATTTTTTTTTTTTTTTTTTTTTACCTCTATTGTAACGAGGATCATACAAAAGAGTGATAGATATCAAGCAGAGTTTGTTGGCTGCTCTTCTCGGCGTTGGTCGCGTGGAACTGGCGCTACAGTCTCCTAGTTTTAAGACGTTTCAAGATGGTCCTTGTGATTTTATTGCATAAAGATATTTTGACTTTGACTATATATGTAGCTGTCGAAGAAATCACTTTGTCATTGCTCAGGAATGGTTTCTTTCTGGTGTCTATAAAAATGTTAAACTTGTACTTTCATACGATTGAATTAAATTGTATTGTAATACGATACTTCCAAAACAAGTTTATAATGATGAATTGAGCTTTTATTTACACACTATTTGAACTTTTTAAACCTGAGTGACCACGAAAACCTGATGAAATAACGAAACTTTTTAAAATAGAATTTCATTTCTCAAGAATGTAGAAATAAAATACTTAGCAATAAAACGGTACGCTATAATGAGAACGTGTAATATAATTAATATTTTATTACGATGTGTGTAAATTGAGTGATTATTCGTTCTAAAGCCGTGTGAATGGTGACGTAACTAATGAGGTAATGAGAATGAGAGCAGAGCTAAGAATTTAGCCAAGTGAGGTAATTATGTGCTAACTAACTAACTATTGTGCTTTGACTTACAAGATTATA
This sequence comes from Plemyria rubiginata, assembly GCA_963576535.1. Lineage (NCBI taxonomy): Eukaryota > Metazoa > Arthropoda > Insecta > Lepidoptera > Geometridae > Plemyria > Plemyria rubiginata. Next base: position 14,884,074 of record OY754907.1, read on the forward strand.
ACTAAGAATATTCCAAAGGCATTACAAAATTTCAGCAAATCTTCGTTTTATCCAAACTCGTTTCCCTACGGTATATAGGATAACCAAGCAGTAAGGTTGTTGCCTTCTTGTAGGCTTGGCCAAAAAAAATTGAGCCCTCTCCATCCACCCCACTGGAATGGAGCCGTTGGTTTTTAATTCCATTCACAGAATAAAGATAAATCAGAAATGATCACCGAAATAAGGAACTGCTTTGTCATACCAACTCACGGAACTCAACAAGGCCAGACAAAATTCTGAAAGATATAAATCTTTGAGAATAGAATTCCAGAGAGCAACAGATTGTACACGGAAGCTATAGCTTGAGGCTAGCGCATACAGAGGCGTGGGAATGCACACCCAGGGTATGGGTTGACTCAGTCAAACCTAACACCAAGGAGTTACGGGAGAAAAACTGAAATAGTTGATCTACTTTTGTCGCTCACTGTACCGAGATCTTTCTTAAAATTTTTCTATCCTATTCATGTACAAATGTGAAGGTTTAAGATGTTTGGAATTTCGTTACTCAACCACGCATACCATAGCCACCGAATAGATAAGGGTGAAACAGGCTAATTTTTATCCAGAAGTTACCAGGACGGGGTGGACAAAATAAACATACTGGATAAAGAAAAAACTACCAAATAAATGTTGGTAATCGCTATTATGTGAGCGAAGCCTCGAGCGGCAGCTAATAACAAAATTATCAATCACCATCAAAGCAAGCTGACTTCCACAAGCGGAGAGCAATAGATCACCTGCTCCGTTGAATCCAAGGCCCAGCGCACTGATTCAATTTGTTCATTGCGATATCACAGCAATAAATAAATTTATCGCAGACAAAGCTCCGCTAAATGCCGTCGCCTTGCCCAACCGACAGCGAATGGGTTATGAGTTATGATACGACGTGAGAAGACCATTATATGATAGAATGACGGTTTCTAGTTCGATTGATTGCATTTCAGCTTAATTTAATGGCTGGGGCGTATCGTGTTATGGTACAGAAGTACCTTCATATAAAAGCATATCAAACGAATAAAAGGAAAAACTAATAATTAAGATTTTATTCCGTTTTCAAATAACCAATCCTTAGCGTTTAAGAGTCTCGTACTCAAAGAGTGCCAGAGAACCTTACCCTGAAAATTGTAGTATATAAATACAAAAAAGCTAAGCCGTACCCCAACGCCCTTTAATCTACACTTTTTGGTTGGTAATAAATATAGAATGCGTAACAGGCTTCACAAGCATAGTTCACAACTATTTATATCGATTTTAAATCTGCTATCTACCATGGTACTATAACACCCATATTGGGAACAAAATACTTAATTTCGATTTTTTTATCACCGTTCAATCATAGAAAAGGTAGGTAACTCACAAGTGCTTCTTCGAAAGTATTATATATTCTAAAGCTCCCGAGTTCGACTCTCACTTTTACATAATTTAATAGTAGCAATATAACGTGGCAGGAGATCTTTCCGTAATCAGTAGCTAGATCACAAAACTGATATACTACCGTGATGAAATTCTATATTTTGTTAAGTTTCGTATTACAAGTTCCGCTTTAGCGATTTTGAACGGACAGCTAACGTGTAATAAAACCTCAGAATGTGCTAACTCGATCATTTGAGTGTGATTTATGATGATGGACAAAAACACGACAAAAAACAGTAAAGCCACGGAGTAAAAATAGCAGTGACACGTAAAGTGATATCGGTCGCCGTCAGGGGTAGAGCAAGAGCGATCAGTGTCAAGTGTTGTGCGTTAATTAACGAAATACTCAACAAGCGATCCTTATGGATTAAAGGATTCCGTATATATTATACAAAGCATGTTGCTTAATAACATAACCAAGTATGCAATATCGTTGCACACAAATATAATATTATTTATTTTTCAATTTTTTTCATTTATTCACTCAATTGTGTTAAAAATTATATATGAATGTTACATATAAAAAATACAATATTATAATTAATTTAAATCTATACTAATAAAACAAAATGTCACAGCATGTCCCTACATATTAAATAAAATTAAATAATCATTAAACAAAATAAAGTTAAGTTAAATAATTTCCATATAATAAATGTGTACTCGTATACTATTAAATAGCAAACAGAGGGTCTATCACGAGTTCCGGTGCCGACCGCGATCGATCGTAGATCACACCGATAGGCACCGCATTTCAACGAAATTTAATATTATATGTTATTCTTATACTGCTAATAAATTCTTATGATTTTTATCATTATTCTTATTATAAATATTATATATTATTCGCATTCTTTGAGAAGCTTCCCTTAAGCTTCTCAAAGAATACGCTAGATGCCGTTGTTTAATTTCCTTGAAATTCGGTGTAGATCGTTGCGATCTACGATCGATCGCGGTCGGCACTAAACTCATGATAGCCCCCCTGTTCAGCAGTTGAGAAAATCATTAGCTGTAAGTCATCGCCTTCAGTGTTGGTAAACATTATAAAACGAATAAAAACATGAGATTTGGATTAGTTAGTAAGATAATTAAGAATAGTAGAGCTCTTTGTGAAGAGCTCGTCCAGGGAAGTACTACCACCACGCCTTGTTCTGCCGCCAAGCAGCAACGCTGTGTTTCGGTTTGAAGAGTGTGGTCGCCGGTGTAATTACATCTGTATGCCTAGTTGATGGACGCAGGGCAGAGCAACATGCAATGCAATGCTTTGTATATAGGTGATGGTAAACACTTAACATTAGGTAAATAAAATAAATAAATAATGCTGGACAATCCACACAGCACCATCTAGCCCCAAAGTAAGCTACTCAAAGCTTGTGTTATGGGTACTAGATGACTGATATATTGAATACATTATATACTTACATAGATAGATATTTTTTATTATATACATAGAAAACACCCAGACCAACGGAAGAAATTTCTGCAGATCGTACACAAATTTGTTCCGAGGCGGGAATCGAACCCGCAACCTCTAGCGTCGCAGGCGGACTCTCGCCCGCTGCGCCACAGAGGTCGTCGAAGGTGGGCCATCTGCTTGTTCCATCAGGTAGCTGCATAAAAAAGGCAAGTAGTTATTGGTATGTACTCACGTTGGTGTTGGGTTCGACCCTGGCGGGCAGCGCACGGGCGAGCTCGGGCGACGCTGAGCGGTCGCGCTCGCGCATCTCTGCGCCCAGCGCCGCGCGCGCAGCCCGCGCCGACGCTTCCAGGCATCCGCTGGACTTGCTCCTAACGACATCACATCTATATTACTATCTATTTTTTTTCTATACGTCTTCTTCTTCTTGTCGTGTTACTAGTTTCTTTCGAAACAGTGTGGTGAAAGGATTTAAAGTGCGCCTCACGAGGCTCCTTTCGAGTCGTGGACACATGTTATAGAACTTGTTAGGTTTTACAACACGCCGGTTTCCTCACGATGTTCTCCTTCACCGTTTGAGAGTACTGGCATTGTGCACATAAATTTCACATCAATATTAGTACCTTTTTTTTTTTTTATACGTTAAAACCTATTATTAGCCTTATGCTACTATATTGTTTCCTTTCCTGTTTTTTGTGCTGTTGGTTTTCCTAAAAATAAATATAAAAAAATTTACAAACTTGGGGACTTTCGCGGTTCAAAAAATCCCTGGGATGCCGTGATCGTAGGGCTAGTGAAAAATTATACTGCCTCACGACTTCGATTCACAGGTACGGTAGGTATCATGTCAGACCTTTTAGTACCAAGGTACTCTTCTAGTAGAGGTCTAATAGGGGTAGTCAGAGGTTGGTACTAGTACCTACGTCCAAATATAACATTAATTTGGTACAATCTTGCCGTGCCTGTTATGGTTCTATAAATGTTTCACAAACATAATATTTGCCTGAATCGAATTCTTTATCTCTTTTTTACGTTGGTAATAGATACTTTTGTATACAAATAACATATACCTGACAGGCCTGTCGATAGCTCCCATCATGGAGAGGGGCTGCTCCGGCGCGGGAGGCAGGTACATGACGTGTCCTCCCCAGGATAGGTAGGACATGCCGGCTCTCCATGGTAACTCCTCCTGTATAATACGTTCAAATAATTTACAAAATAGCTGATGGTATTCTGCATTAATTTTAATAACTAACAGAACCTATATATTCGCGATCAAACTTTAAAGGAACTGACAGCCGTCAAACAACTTCTCGTTCTCACATTTCAACATTTAGGCTAAGGCCGCACCACGGTTAAACCGCTGCGGTTTTTAATCGCGTGAATTTGTGCCCCTAGAAAACTAATACAAGCGGCCGCACCTGCGGTTCAATTTTTCTAGGGGCACAAATTGACGCGATTAAAAACTTAGCCTTAGAAAGAAACAAAGCTCTCTCTTTCCTAAAGCCAACACATCATAATAATACACTCAGCATATCTGCTCAACACATCTAGCTTCTGGATTGCTTATTTTACTTTTTGTGGTGTACAGTTTATATAAATAATTGCTTTTCTATCTTTATTTTTTCCTCACCTTATCAGGAGGTGCTAAAGACTCTTCCTTGATGACGTCCTCATCACTGGCTGCCTTGGCCCTCGTCGAAGGATACAGCAAAGGGTTCGACAAAGAGTTTGGCGCTGATTTTGTCAAAAACCAGTTCTGTTCTGGCTCTGGTAACATCGGCTCATGCTCCAGATCGAACCTTCTAGAACCCAGGGCCGCTCCAAGGGCCCCTGAGACTGACTTGCGGAGTTTCTGGAGACTGTTGAAGCCTTGCGTCAGCTGCTTGCCCTGGAAGCATTCGTAGAAGCACGACATCGCTTTAAACTACGCGAGGTTTTGGTTTTAGTAAGAGCTGATGAGGAATAAAGGTAATTCTTTAGTTCCGTATATGCGAAAACATCTAATTGGTGTTTAGTATTTTAAGTATTTTTATTTATAGAATAAAATAATAATAATAATCAGGCACACGACATAAAGTATTGAATAAGTTAGAAATATAATCAAAACTAGAAAGTACTGGAAACCCTGATATCAATCAAACACAGAAATGATTTTGAAAGTCACTTATGTTTTTTTTTTATTTAAAGGGTTTTGTCGATATGTTATATTATAACAAATCTAACATGAAAGAATACATAATGTTATGGAGGTTAGTAAATGATTGGTTGTACTTGTAGCAGGTGGCTAGTTATTTAAGCATACGATAATGTTAGGAATTAGAACCTTTACTCCTCCTCAGCTAAGTATTCTAGGGGAGGTTAGGTTATCTACATTAGTAATATGTTAGCTAAATGACCTAGTTATTATTTTATTATTCACATACTGACAAAGGCTATGAAAACTTTCACAGGTGCTAAAAATAATCGTCACTATTAACAAAAAATGAAATAGGACCCAAATTTGCACCTTGTGAAAATCCTCTGTTTGCCCTTTAGATACCTAACCTCCCGTATGATCCATAATTCACTCACTCTGTCCTGCCCATCCCTAGGCAGCGAGAGGCTGAATGGTTGGGACCCCGGACTGTATGTAGCAACTCCTCCAGGACTGAGAGCGTGGGCGTTGGTACCGGCGCCGTCAGAGCTGCTGTCTCCTAGATCTTGCTGGGGCGTCCAGGTTATCGGGTTGGGGTCTTGAACCTGGCAACATTTAAGATCTGATAAAGGAGGTCTATGGATGTCTCCATTGACCTCATGTATCCGACCCATCTTTAAAGGTTGGTTCCTGAGGTAAATTCGAAAAAGTGTGTAGTGTAGGTACACAAGATAACTCGCTTGCATTAATGGCTTTTTCTGTGATATGGAATTAGGAACACGTTATTCATTCTAAGAATGAGAAAAAATATTCAAAGTATTGGTCTGACTTCTGACTAAGAAAAGTTGCAACAGATCTAAGTATCGGATCTTATTACATTGTGTCTGGAAGGTGAATCCAGCCTGTCGTCGCTGTGAGCATGGTCTCCACTGATCCCCGAGTCTCCGGACTTATCGGCCGACTCCTCAGATCGAGGTGACGACTCCTGCGGTATGTCTGGTGACATTTTCGTTTCCACTGCTAGCGGTTGAGTTTCTGGAATAGAACAAATAGGATAGTACTATTACTAATAATATTTTGTGAAAGGATCAATAGAACGGTAGGACCAAACGTATTATGTGATGCCTGTTATTCTAGGCTTGATCGCATCAAATTTGCGCATTAATTCTAGGTCTAGGTTTAAGACGTTTCAAAGTGCTCCTCGTAAGTAAATTACTGCTTCTAACTATGACCTATAATTATAGCAGTAAGCAACTGTGCAGCCGTACTGATTAAAATAATGTCTTAATCTATGTTTATAATTTATTGAGGGTGTGTAGGGTGTCTGAGTAGCCTGTCTAGCTATCTATCTTGTGCGTACGATTTCACGTCATTAATTCACTGGTATAATCCTTCCTGAAAACTCAACGAAGAGGGTGTCAAGTCCAATAGTGATCGCATACCAGCATAGAGATGAGCATCGAGACTAGCCAGCTGTCTCCATGCAGCTGCGGGCGAGAATCGAGGCATGGTGGGTGGTTTCTTGGGCAAAGTGGGCCGCAACCGTAACGCGATGCCGAGTGATCCCTCTGAGCCCTCACCTTCGGAACCTTCTGATGATAACGCTGATTCGGATGACACTGAAAACAAACATAATAATACTTTAAAGAAAAATCTATTAGTAAAATCACATCACTTGAACAACAATTAATTATGTAACTCACAATTTTTCATTTTACAATCTTCTCTCAACTTAGCGTTGAATTTTTCAAACTCTGCATCCTCGTCATGGTAGCCCAGCAGTTTTTGTTCGATGATTCTAAAGTCTCCAATCTCCTCAATGATAGGGCTGCCGAGACCTGGGAACTCTTTTAGGTGCTCCCGGGGTGATGCTTGTTTGCTCTCTATCATGCCGAAGTAGAATTGCTTTGAAGGAGCTTGGTTGTTGAGGGGTTGTTTTACTCTGAAAATAAATTAAATATTTCGATTTATATAATACCAAGAATCTCGAGTTGAAATCTGTCTGTACGTGGCTACCTACTACTTCGATGATAATACTTACTTTTCTTGTGACACTTGAATGATATGTGATTCTTTCTTCCTAGTTGGCGAATGCTCAGGAGTAGATTCCTTGCCGGAAGCTTGTCCTCTATCTGGCATTGGTACCCCATTCTCTTTATTGCTCTGTTTGTATTTGCTGACAGGCGTTTTATTAATTTTGATGGGTGCAGTAGTTTTGGGCTTGGCATCACTAGAACGGGTGACAGGCCTTCTACTGTTCACAGTTGGACCCTTATTGTTTAGACTAGACTCTTTGACTTTACTCTGAACTTTCGTTGGGTTTGGTTTCTGCTCATTCAATTTATTGTTTTGACTAGTTTTGTTTTCACTTACATTATTTTTATTGCCTAATTCACTTCTTATTCTACTTGTAGCTTTTTTGAGTTCCATTTGAAATTCATCTTTTTCTTCATTATTTTTCTGTAATAACGAAGGTAGAGATTTTCTTATGGGTTTGCTGCTTTCGGCCAGTGGACTGAATTTGTTTGATTTCAGTTGGTTGCCGATAGCTTTCATTCTGTTCTCGTGTATTGCTCTGGGAGACTCGCTATCTCTGTCCGCGATGAGACTATCATCGAAAGTCTTCTCTCTCCTAAGAGTCGGTAGTTCACTGTCATCTCTTCTAAATCGTTCTGAATATCTGAAATTTCTGTTAAGCAATGGTGTTTTCCATGCCTCGCTTTGTTCATTCGTCTTGGATGTTTTCGCTCGACATCCGCTGACTCTATCCGTTCTTGTTTTTTTATACTCTTGTCTGCTGCTTTGTAATAACCTCTCTTCTCTTTTTAACGATGCCGTGCTTTGAACCATATCCCTGTTGTCAGGATACTTTAAATGTTGTTCTTTATCTTTATTAGGAGACCTGTACCGCCTCTCAAACGATGGGTCATGAAAATCAAGTGACTTGTATTCTCCATGGTTTCTGTACAGGGCTTTAGAGCTGTCATGGCCGCTTAGCTTTTTGGTTTCAGTTCTTGTTTTGAACAGTCTCAGTTTCCTAGGTTCAATTCTTGTATTCCCTTCGCTGGAATCTGGTGAAGAACCTTCAAAATTCTGAAAGCAGAAAAATGAATATCACAACTGTTTAAACCATATTATTATAACTATCTATTTTATTGAAATAGCAATAGGTACTTACGTCATTGTTAGGAGGTGGGGGTGCTCGATACTTTTTTCGAAAGTGTTTATTATTTATCCTGGTTTTCTGTTCGTCTTCTACTCTTAAATCCGGTTCAGAGCCAAACCTCTTATTTATACTGCTATTGCCTTAAATCCAAAATATGCTTACATTACATTAAATTACAATAGCACAAACATAAATTAAAAAACCTCGTCCTATAAATAGTTTTTTACTTCGCTGAAAAAAGCATGCTTCGCAATTGCGAAATTCAATTGAACTCACTTTCGTTATGCCTAAGGTCGAGATTAGTATGTGATCGATGCAGCGGATCTCGCTCTCTCGCGCGGATCTCCCCGGCGTCTCCACTAGCGCCTGCTGACCTCGACCGGTACACATTTGAATGCTGAAAATAAAAGAAAGTAGCACTTTTAAATCGATCATAATTTACTCTCTTTGTAAATTGGAAATTCAATATCGTTAATCTCAACTACCTCAAAGACATCTCAATCAATATACCGTTCTTCGTTTTTCAAGAACTTTACTTTCTAGGCAGAATGCATTTCGGTTCTTACCACGTGTCCATTGGGTGTCTTGGTGAGCTCGGGACGGCGACCGCTGATGGTACCACCGGAATGAAGGATGGCACCATTGTCAGTGCTGCGCAGCTGCGGTGATTCCAGTAGTAATGGCAGCACCTGGAACATTAAAAGAAAAACGTTAAATAACTTCTATCCAGCACAAGAGGAATCCGGGCAAGCCGGGTCGGAAATGAGAGAACGAGGGTCCTGCGGGACTTTGGTATTCGTTAGAACTGTACAAACTGTCCAGTCTGTTCAGCCTGAATAAGTTTAGTGCTGGACATTCGAGTTTGAATTGCATTCTTGTAAATTTCCAGAAAGAACGATGCGCGATATTAAGCCTTCATCCACCTGTTTTTCGCTATCCTTACAACGTTTACAACGCCATCGGTCGTTGTCGTCGATTTACATGTTTCCTGATTGTGGATGAGTTTAGGATGATGGTACAAGGTTGGTAGAAGCATGCTTGCCTTAGGAGCATGCTTGGGCGGTTCGTGCGGCAGCGTGTGCGCGCGACGGGCCCGCTGCGGCGCCGCGACGGCCTGCTGACTGCCCGCCTGGCCCATGCCCGCTTACACCAGCCGTCTCATCTGAAACGAACAAATTATCTAACTTTACATTCAGAACTATCACTACTAAGGATTATAAACTAGCTTCCGCCAGCGGCACGGCTCGCTTGGTAACACCAGGATAAAAAAATTAAGTTTTAAAGGTGTATCGCATAGTCTTCTTCTTCTTATCATGTCACTAGTTTCTTTCGAAACAGTGCGATGAAAGGATTTTCAGTGTGCCTCCTTTCGAGCACTTGACGCATGTTATAGAATTTGTTAGGTTATACAACATGCTGGTTTTCTCACGATGTTTTCCTTCACCGTTTGAGAGTACTAGTATTATGCACTTTCATTTTTAAACAGAAAAACTCGTTGGTGCACGACCGGTTTTGAACCCACGACTTTAGGATTTGAAGGCGGGCCACTACCACTAGACCACCAGTGCCTTAGCGCATATCACGGCATAGTGTATTTCCTTGTACTTAAATCTATATACAAACTACTATGTGATACTAAGTGAGGTCGCTTATAAAGCCAAAAGTAGGCACAGAAAGTGATAACCTACTAACCAATCAACACAGAAACATCGTGGGTGATCATAAAAAGTTCATAAAATCAAATGTCCTTCGAAATTTACCTACGTCTAATATTATGGCGCTATAAAACGTTCCACGTTTATTTATCTTTTCAATTTTTGTTTAATTAAAAACACTGTAAACTTCAAATCGTTCAAACAAATTCTATCCTTCAATTTTAGTAACACGAGATTTTTAATAACCACTTAATATGCCTACACGCATTTTATACTTTCTCTTGCTCTGGACGTTATCCAATTCAAATTTATAGAATCGTCGCTCCCGAATTCTAAGAACTCCCTACTTTCCAAGTTCTTTCCGTGTTATCGGACTACTAAATAAAGCCTGGAGGCTTGGACCTTTCAAATCACCCACTAAATAGGCTCTTGATGGGCCCATTCCTTCCCGTTGAGACAAATCCCCAAGGCGGCGCGGGGCGGCTCAATAATTTAGATAATTTACGTCCAAAGTGTTTTAGATTTATGGGAATAGAAAGCGTGAGCAGCTAATGAAACATTGAAATTGTATCGGGAAGTACTTGTAGCAGTTTGGTTTGTTTTGGGACAATATCCACAGAACAAAACAATAGTTACTTACGACACAGGTAAAAGGTGTTGTTCAACCCATATCTTTTGGTATGGAGTGTAGAGCTCGCGAAAGCAATCGCGATTTAAGGAAAGAAAACTGACCAGTGTCATCTAGAGTCACTGCATAATTTGTAAGATCAAGATGAATGAGACACTATCGGATAAAAGCTTCTGTATCGTCAGATCCACAGCTACTCAGCAATTATGTCAACTTAGTGAAACATAAAGTATGACAATGCTAGAACTCAGAACGCAATAACGTCCATCTTTATGAAAGTCTAGAAACCATGTGACCACAGGAAAGTCGGATCTTGCTTATTGTCATGCTTGTGTGCGTGTGATTAGGAATACCAATGAAAAGTTCGTTTTACTGTGATGTCCCCGCGCGATACTAGGAACCTATTTAAATCTAAGGTTGAGCTGTTATCAAATTATTATTATTGAAATGAAGTTTGTGTTCTCTTTTACATATGTGATTACATGTTTAATTTATTAAGGTTGGCTAACACCAGCATCTGTTTAGTAAAATCTTTTGTATTTGGAATATCCGTTTATAGGTAGAAGAGGTTAGTGTAAAGTCGTGATTGATTTATGATGGGTTTAAAATATGGGTGGTATGATAAATAAATTCTATTGAATCACTTGTGACTTTAATTCTATTGAATCAATCTTCCTTATGACTAAATTATTACATTCGGGCTCGAAGAGAGGATGGATGAAAGGAAATTAACAAAACAGGTGCATCAGACAAGTGCGAATGAGACTGTTGGGAGGGGAAGACATCGGCGAACGTATCTGGACCAGATAACAGAAATTTCAGAGAAAGGCCAGGTCAAGAGTACTCCTATGGGAAATAGGTGGATTTTTATGTATGTATGTATTTATTAAATTTTATGCGACACCCCTTCACGTAGAAGGCAATAGTGCATTATAGTCCGATTTCTCTGCATGTCTGCGCGGAGAAATGGCGGAGATGCGCCCGCGCAGCGTTGCACCGCGCTCGCCTACTTTCTTTATGGTAATCGTCCGCGGCCGATCATGTCATTGAATTGTTTGCGGATTTAAAAGTATTCTAATGAATTATTAATTTTACATGTTTTTGGTTGTTTTCTTTTTGGTAGTGTATATTTTGTATAAGTATACCTACCCAGGTGAAGTTCTCGCAAATTGATAGTGATTTTAAGTTTTATGTATTTTATTCTGACTTCAGTTTACAAAGCAGTTTTGACCGGTTAGAAATAAACCTACATGGTTATTAGAACCTCCGCGATTAAACTATTCTTCATACCAAAGAGCTACAAAATGATCATAATACTAAGGGGACGGAGTATTAATCACGGCATAAGTAAGTATTTGCAGCCATCATTGCGGGTATGTTTTCTGGATCGTAATAAGCGGTTAGGAGGATAATTCTCCGATATTGTAGAATTATTCGCCCGGGTCTGACCAGCCTGCTTAGAGACATCCGTCCATTACGCTGTTGGCAGTGAAATAATGCCGATGCCTGAAAGAACAGACCTGGCTTAGAGTAAGCTTAGACATTAACAAGAGTCTATAGCTTTGAACCACAAGATATAGCTAAATGCACATCAGACACATCATCAACAACAAAAACCTTCCTTCTGTTGACCGAACCTTTTTTCTTTTGTTCTGTTCGACCAAGGTATGTGAATTTGATTGCAAATAAATAGAAGTCTAGAAATACAAACTGATCTCGATAAAAAAATACATTTTCTCTGACCTTTTCCTGATAGACTTGGCAAACATAATCTTGGATTCAGATGTAAGGAAGGAATTAGAAAAGTTTTTTGTCTACATGGAAAACGGAAAGCTTTCAAAATAATTCAGATTCTAGTCATGAAACTGACCTTGATCTTGGTTCTATGCGTTCAAAAGTATCTTGAGGCTAGTTTTATTTCAGTATAAGATACACAGATTAGCGATAAGGAACATCAGCATAAATATATCAGAAAACTTGATGCCAGATTCCAAAACATTTCCCAAGCATCCTAGCAGCCAATTTGAGATAGGTCTGTGCTTCTAATCTCGTCCAGCACGACAATTATCGCGGATGAGTTATGACGGCGCGGGCTGGGAGGAATGCTATAAATTACGATCAATAGCCGTATCGAGCCTGCCGAGGACTCCGGGCCTATTTATCACGCACACAGTCGATGGAAACAGTAAGCAATGATCAGTCAGGACTGAAACCGAAGTTGTTTGAGGTGCTGAGGGCTGGGGGGCTGCAGACCAGTTAAGGAATATTAATTGTGAGAAATGCAAGCTGTACCTATTAGAACGTTAGTTTATCATCATCATCATTGGTGGAAGAAGTTCAGTGCTGTAAATACGACACCCCCTTTTTTATGATAATACGATTTCCAGTTACCATCTACTTACGGCTCCCTGTGCTATTAAAGAAGTCGCCACCAACCGTCGTGTTCGAACATTTCTGAGAGCTGAGTTCGTTGTGGTTTCTCAAAATTCAGGATCTCGAATATCATAAAATTATTAAGAATTCAAAGTTGAGATAAATTCCACTTTATTGGATTATACGCTGACTTTGCAGTGTACCTAGATAACAACTCTTGCTCGTTGCGTTTTACTCCATAAGACATTCTGTTTAGTGAATTGTTCAACTGCTTTAGTATTGTTACTGTGGCACAACTGACTCATACGGTGTCGAGTGTCAGCTAATAGTTTCGCGAGGTGGCGAAACTGGATGTAATTAGTCAGGTTCACATTGGTGGGAACTGCAAGAATCGGAAATAGATATGCAGCGACATGTCTTTCCACGCTATCAGATAAGGGTCTTCAAACGGCCAGGAAATTAATATATGCTAGAAAAGATGGATAGACTGTGTGAAAGGTGACATGAGTAAGAAAGGAGGGACTTCTGAGATGACGGCTGATAGAGGAGAGTAGAGAGAAAACACCGACGACCCCACATGAAGTGGGATAAGGAATAATGATGATTTATGGCTAATTCAAGGAAAGTAGATTTAGGTTCCGTTACGTTTCGTAGATCTATTTTGATGGCTATGCTGCGAACTAAATAATCAACAAAATCTACAAATAGTTTATTTTTCACTGTTAACACTGATGTTTACTAAAATGTGGGTTACTTGATGAAAATCGAAATTGCTTACTTAAGCAAAGAGTAGGTATCTACCAAAACAGTTTTTAGAATGTGGTGTTGCATTTTTTTTGTGGTGTAGTGTTATTGTATTTTTTCGAGAAAGATATAATCTTAACCCGCTTTAGGTATTTAATTTGGTTGACAGAGATATTGCACACCTACTTTTCCATATTTCATAATCATATCCGGTATCTCTCTCCCCCTCTCCCTCAGTACCAGCTTCTCTTTCGCTACCTCTCTGTGCGTCTCTTGACTGCGATTTCTGCGACCTTTACGACGTCCATAAAACGTTCTTGATCATCATTACCCACATAAACTCTCATATTGACAGTCTCAGCATCCGTTGGTAACCACACTATTTTCTGCGCAGTTATCCATACCAAGTTACTGTTACAAATTACCTATTAATTTATTCATTACCATTTCTCCTGGCATTGAACATGGCACAACAGAGGTCCAGTATCTACAGATCCACTCGGAGGGCAATTAGATTTACATAATGCTATCGAAAGGGCAGCTGTGTTAGTCACATGTGACCACTGTTAGACTTGATTATGGGAACCAGGTTTCACAGACTACAGTTGAAATGAATAGCAATTTATGTACCCGTTACTTGTGTAGAGCTAATTGGAGTACAATTGTCGTGACAAAACAAGTTGCGACAAAATCATGTTATTTGAGGTTTTGCGACTTGACCGGTCTACAACTAAATTAGTTAATGAAACTGGACGAAAATTTTAAGTACATATCCTTTCATCCCTCTGGTTCTTATATCAATAAAATAATAGAAAATAAATAGTATTACTGACTGCCTAAAGTTTTCAGTTACTGTTACCTATATTTACAATGATTAGAGAATAAGTGAAGTTGCATGGATCGCTATAAATTATCGATATTAATGTAATAGTAAAGTACCGCTCCGACCTGCCGATCCGCACGTGTAACAGATCGCCAAGAGGAACCGGCCGGCACGTAGCACATACCTTTAAAGCGTACCTTGGAACAGTAGAGCTAAAACCCTTTATCGCCCACCATTCATCTCCGCTTATCTTTGTTATAAGCGGTATTAATAAAACCGCGATCGAAGCGGGGCGGCGGCGGGCCGGTGGCGATCATTAAATCGTTAACAGTTATGCGCAGGCGCAGGCACGGACGCGGAAAATTATTCGCGCAGCCGCTTCCGTACGCCATCTTGGGAAAGATGGAAAGATGATCGCGAAGATCTGCCGTCTCGTTACCAGTTGTCACTTAGCCGTCTGCGAGGTGACAGCGGTCGTTGACATCCGAGTTGACGTGCAGCAATTATGACATTTCCACCAGTTTCCGCGTGATGAGACTTTTTTCCATCATTTGCGGGATTGTTGTCTAATCTCAGTCGTTCGCCGTTTAACAGTCCTTGTCGTTACAGAAAAAGGGAATGAGAGGTCACAGTTATGGTAATCGCTACAAATCTTGCTTCAATGAGGTTTTTATCTTCTTTTGGTTTCATATGAATCAGCAACCGTTTTAATTATGATAGCTGTTCTCAGGTAAAGTCGACAACCTTGATCAGGACCTTGCTTAGAGAATCTTTGGTTCCATCTGAGTCTGAATAATATTCCAGACCATTTTTAAGTTTTATAGTACTCATGAATTCCTCCTTTACTATCCATTAGCTAGCTGGTAGAGACAGACAAGTAGCTACGGTATCGCAGACCGGGCGGCGCCTGCGCAGTGCCGCGACGACAGCTAACCGCGACTGATCAATGTCGCGGATCAACAGACGTGAACCTCTTTGAACCTGTGGACCTATTATTGAACCGCCTCGCGGAGCAGCGAGCACGTGCGATAAAGTGCTATTTCATTTACTACCAAACGAAGCGTTCATATAAATTTGCATTGTGTGGAAGAGACGGGGAGATATTTACTCAGCTGTAATGCAAAAAATATACAGTCAAATAGTTAGTCTGCTCTACAATTAACATATTTTTACGTGATATTCTGATTTCCATTAGATGTTGGTTCCGTGTTTTTTTCATCTAAGTGACATAAAAAAAATTGTACATACAGTAATAATGCATAATAGTATACATAGTAAATTAAGCGAGTAAATTGGGATCATACTCATTTGCTTTCATTACATAATAATAAGATTATAAAAATTAAATTTTTCAATTCAATACAATCCTTGAGACAGAGATAAGGTGTTAGTTTTCCAAATATACCTAGGTAGTAAGGTTTTTTTTACTATTTATTCACAAAACAAGCCGGTAAGTAACAAGAAGGAAGTAGGCAGATACATTTGGTTTATTAAAATGCCTGACACTAAATTGTAGTCAATTTAAGGCAGAGTCCGGCCCTGCATGCTCTAGTTTGCTTTGTCTGCAGATATATAGACAAACACTCTCGACGACCTCAGTGGCGCAGCGGGCGAGAGTCCGCCTACGACGCAAGAGGTTGCGGGTTCGATTCCCGCCTCGGAACAAATTTGTGTACAATCTGCAGAAATTTGTTCCGTTGGTCTGGGTGTTTACTATGTATAATAAAAAAATATCTATCTATGTAAGTTTATAATGTATTAAATATATCAGTCATCTAGTACCCATAACACAAGCTATGAATAGCTTACTTTGGGGCTAGATGGTGCTGTGTGGATTGTCCAGCAATATTTATTATTTATTATTATTACTCTGTGGTGATTCAAAGAGTTATTCTCTAATTTCTCTGCAAGTATATAATGATCACCGGAAATGGCAAACGCCATTCAACGAATAATTTAGGCGTAACTTTTGTTGTTTTGCACTAATTCGCTTTCTACGATAACTTGGAATTTAAACAATGAGTATGTTATATTGTGCTGGATCTCAAATGAAATGGTACAACTTTTTGAGAGCAGTGTATGCTCTGATTGGCACGGTGCGAACAAGATCACAGAGATATGTAATGTATGTGTATAATTGTGGTGACACACTGAGTAACAAAGGGGACATACTCGACAGACTGAGCTCGATATTTTCAGGCCATTCCTAGTATATCTTTTCTGGAGCAGTCATTTTCAAGCAAAGGAAGTGATGATTTTATTGTTTCTGTCTGAATCTCGATTAGATTCTGCTCAACACACTTTTTTAAAGTCATGTTAAATAAAACTATCAAACGCAAAACCTTATCAAGACTTCACTTATTATTTATTCATTTCAAATAGTAAATGCGGAAAACCAGACGAATGCAAGATTTAACACTTTTTGGCTTACCCCAAAATAGAAGCGGTGCAATATGCTATGTGCCTTTAATTATACTTTCCTCAACCTCAAAAAGTCTTGATTTTGTTCGTGGTAGATAAGAAATTTGGGGAATAACTACCGTGCCTCGGGATCAAAGTAGTGAAGCCGTTTCTATTTCAGTTGTTTTGTCTTTATTTACTTTGCTCACTGTTATTACTACTAGGACAATTGACAAAAGTAAATTCTAAATCACTTTGTTGTGTAAAAATATTCGTATATAAATAAATAAATAAATAATGCTGAACAATCCACACCGCACTATCTAGCCCCAAAGCTATTCAAAGCTTGTGTTATATGTACTATTTAACTGATATATTTAATAGATTATATACTTGCATAGATAAATATTTTTTATTATACATAGAAAACACCCAGACCATCGGAACAAATTTCGGAATATGAATGTAAGTACATACTCTGTTTGTCGGTACCTATAAATTATGTATTTGTAAGTATGTAGCGTGAAGCGAACAGGTGCGCACGCCGCGCCGCGGGCACGCGATCTCACATTGCCGCTATTACTTCACGTTACTGAGTCGATAGCTCAACATCTAGCGGCTACATTCCTCAAATACATCTCATTTATACAGATCAAGTGTTACTTATCTGTATTTTCAGTGAATCAAGTTTGTCAGAATTGTAGCATGTGGAAATCTGTGGTCTCTGCCTATCCCTTTGGGAAATAGGCGTGATTTTATGTATGTATTTTCTTGATCTCTTCTTACTTGGTTTTGATTTGTCTATCGATAGAAATCAATTTTCATCAAGGAAGCTCTTGGTTATTTATAACTAAGTCTACTAAGTTCAGCGACATTCGCGCAGAATTGGGATGAATGACAAGACAACCAACGTAAGACCACGTGGTGGTAACTATCATCTATAACAAGGCATTGCTGCAAGTAACGACGGTAAAAATATGCCCTACGATGCGCCCTGTGTCCATTGGCTTCAGGTTTTGCAGATCAAGCTTCAGTTTCCTGTAATATATATATAACACCGGTACCCACAACCATAAAACCAAGACAGCAGCGTTGCTTTGCCGCAGAAATAGGCATAGAGTTGTACTTCTCCGGACGAGTCCACCATACGTCCTTCACTACTCTCGATCACGACTGCTGAGCACGTCCGTGCTCTGTCAGGTCATGTAGGTATAGAGCATCCATGGTGGAGGGCTCAGGGCAGTCATAAAAACTCTGTCACCATAAATAGCCACAAACTCATATGGACTTACAAGGTACATATATCCATACGAAATCCTCGTTCGATACATTTAGCAGCGCCTTACGACACAGTTATGTTACACGTACTCGTACTGCGTTCAAAGTGAATCGAATACTTTCAATAAAGCCCGTATTAGGGCTTTCCTAAAGCGGCTTCAACAAGTCAGGACAAATTCTTCGCCTTACCTGCCCTGCACTGAGCACTTTATGTTGCCCATGAGTGGACCGTTACCGTCCAATAAGAATGTAGCTGTAAGGTTGTTTGAATTAGTGATGAGATTTTTAGGTTTTCAGATTTTCATAAATGATCCATTTATGCCACGGATGTGGGCAACTTGATTAGACACAAGATCTACTGTTACTGATGAAACCCTGTGCATTCTTTCATTTTGAAACATCGTGTGGTTCATATGGTTAAACGGCGAATGAAAAACGATCTTAGGTACTCTTATGTTTTTTTGTCCATGTTCGACTAGACCAATAGCTGCGACTGACCGGTCGATCGCGATCGACCGTTTGGCCATACCTGAGTTATGCCATCATCAAACTGCAGATGAGATTTTAAGACTTAAATAGTGTTATACGAAATACAATCTTCGCTTTTAGTATATTGTAAGCAGTGGCCTACCGTCTGTGGTTTTTCTTTGAAAACTAGCACGATTGGCCCTCTGTGCCACTTACATATTTGAACAAACTTCAAGGTACTCGTAGTACAAAAATAAACGGAATCGTTTTGTGTGTCACAGGGCCATGTGCTAATAGAACCGGTAGGAGTGGCTGTTTGTCCAAAACTAACCCAACGGCCGATAGATTCTAATGGGTCCTATTAATGAAAACCACACGACAGGTTGTATCTACTCATCGGTACGGAACACTTTCTCTTGGGAAGATGGGATTTTATAATTAACCTTTTGATCTTATAAAGTTGGTCAATTTTGAAAGCAGCTTGCAAGTCTGTAAAGGGCTTGGATGCAGTTCGTTTTAAGCGGAGCGGGAAAACTTAATTCTAATGAATTTTGATTTGCATAAATATGCCAGATTTAATCGGCGTAGATGATTTGTTTTTGTAGCAAACAGAGATCTCATAGTGGGATGCATCATCAGAAAAAATCCCACACATATCACAAGCTATCCGAAACTTCACGGAAGGATGTCGAAGTTTGTGTGGAAATAACATAACGCGAAAATGTGTGAGACACGACACTAGTATTCCGTACACCACTATCAATGATTTCACCAGCTCCCCGCAACCGCGACAAAAGTGTCGAGATTCGGAAATCGTCTCATCTCAATTGTATGGATAAAGAGCAGGAAGTAAAAAGACCTTTACGTCTTAGAGACAGCCCAGTGACATACTGACAAGAGTGGTTTGTTCACATTGTTTGCTCACGTCCGTCCATCTGTACACATCTCTATTGGACAAACATTCGGCTATTGATTAACATTGGTCCGAGATATTGAGAGGTTTGTGTTGTCGTACTTTGTTAGTTTGTATCCTTGGGCTTTCTTATCGGTAACTCTTTTTACATGCAATAAGTTCGCCCATTTTGATTTTCAAGTTTTTTTTTCTGTATGGTGTAGGTATCTTTACCCTTTTTACATGCAATAAGTTCGCCCATTTTGCTTTTCAAGTTTTTTTTTCTGTATGGTGTAGGTATCATATGTGAATCGGTAGGACTTATTTCATTTTTAAGGCTAAAGCCATCCCATCCCATCTGGACCCCTTCTAGACGAAATTTGGCATAAAAATAACTTGCATTCTGAAAACAGGTATAGGTTACTCCCAGTGGCTTTTTCTTATACCGTGAAAAACAACGTCATTCATTGACAGGTTCAAAGAAACCATGAAACACTTTAGCTTCAGTTGTTTCGGAAAATCCGATTACAAGAGTGTTTTTTATTCACTCATGGTTATACTGAAAAAATACACGGATTTTTTAGACTTAGCTTTGAATTCCCGAATAAATACCACCATGTGAGGTTTCTTAATTCCGTGCGTGTCACGCAAGATAGATAATTACGCACGCCTTTGGGCCGTTCTGTCCCCGGGGCGCCGGCGGCGGCGCACTCCGACACACGCTTATGGGAAATGTTTCGTCAGATTTTTATAAAGAAATGTGCTCTGATAAATGATATAATCTAAAAAAAAGGAATATAACCTAACTACTAGTTTTTATTCAATCATTATTATGTTATGGGTAACAGGTTGTTTTTTTTCATTGACTTTTGTTTTGCATGAAGTCAATTATTATCAATTATTTTGGGGCTATATTATACTGGGAATTTTTAAAGAAATGATTTTTATATCTGTTTGCACTACTGATTACCTACAGGGAATTTTCAAAGAAATTGTTTTATGTATCTGTTTGTACAGATAGTTTAATTGTTTTATATTTATTTCTTGCACTGGTAAATACTCGAAATAGAAAGAAAGAAAGAAAGAAAATACATTTATTTTGGACACACACGATACATACACTTATAATAATTAAAACAAGAAAATACAATAAAAACATTAACAGAAGCACGACAGAAAAGTAAACACGAGAAGACAAAGAAGAACAATTTCAGGATAAAAACAGTAAGTAGAATAAACAGGAAAAGTAGAAATAAAAACAGAGAAGGACGTATGAATAATGTTTATTTGTTTAAAAAATGTTATTGCTTGAGATTTGCTTTGTACACTTAACTGAAGGCCGCGGTTAAAACCAATTAATGTCGTAAATTTGACCTACAGCTATCTCACAACCTCAATATCGCTGCGTCAGTTAAAAATATTGTAATGACTAAAAGTTAATCTATATTTTCACAGCCACAATAATAGAGCGAACGGTACATTACTTACAGTTACCCATTTTGTTTAATCGCTGGAAGAAACAAATTAAAACGTGAGCCCGCGCAGCCATAGCCGGCAATTTGTTTGCTGAGGCCATTGTGCAAGTGACACGTGACGAATGCACTCCAAATCTATCATTCCAGCCGATTGGTCCTGAGTCAATGTTGGCCCAGGGAGGTGCTGGGAACTACATCTTATTCAAACATGAAAGAAGAAGATAAATAATGTATTTGAAGTGCACCGGCGCGGTGTCTTTCAGTATAAAATGTTGCGATGATCAACGTCACGTCACAATCAAACGTTATGTTTGATAAATAAATAAATAATGCTGGACAATCCACACAGCACTATCTAGCCCCAAAGTAAGCTATTCAAAGCTTGTGTTATGGGTACTAGATAACTGATATATTTAATACATTATATACTTACATAGATAGATATTTTTTATTATACAGAACACCCAGAGCAATGATTGATGATTTGATGGGATTAATTAACTTTTCAAGTAGTTCAGACCACATTTTTATCGATTTAATTATTAAAATAACAAAAGTATTTTTTTTAAGATCCTTTATACAAGATATTTATTAAAAGCACACAACTTAAAATGGAAAGACGACTACGCGTGGATTGCCGTATTCATGGCTATCCATCTATTTATTTCAACGAAAGATTAAACAGTAGGATAATGAAATAAATAAAGTACCTATCTAAAGTAAGATCTATTGTAAAGATCTTTCAACACTTTATCTCATCCTAAATCTTTCAGTATTTACGTAAACGATTAGGCACCTGTTAAGTATCCATTTTTGGTAAAACTCATAGAATCATGAATTCTCTCTGACGACCTCTGTGGCGCAGCGGGCGAGAGCCTGCCTGCGACGCAAGAGGTTGCGGGTTCGATTCCCGCCTTGGGACAAATTTGTGTACGATCTGCAGAAATTTGTTCCGATGGTCTGGGTGTTTTCTATGTATAAAAAAAATCTATCTATGTAAGTATATAATGTATTAAAAATATCAGTTATCTAGTACCCATAACACAAGCTTTGAATAGCTTACTTTGGGGCTAGATAGTGCTGTGTGGATTGTCCAGCATTATTAATATGAATTCTCTCTACAAAATGAAAAAGAAGAAATACTACACCAATTACTAGTTGGGAATCATCGGTCTATTGTCCATGGCATTTTGTATTGACAGGTCCTGTCAGTTACACATGCGCACGCGCACGCTTCTCTAATTCATTAAAGCGATCATTTATAATTGTTGCGTAACTGACAGATAGTGATATCTGACAGATATGTAATTAGTTATTCGGGCTTGATGATAATTTGATAAGTTACATAAAACGCCTTTGGGTAAAGGAGAATGAAAGAGGTAAGGCGGGTGGATGACCTTATGATAAATAACAAAAAAATATTGGTGGACATTACACACAGCACTATTTCTGCCTAGAATATGTAAATATTGTGCTGTGAGGATCAGATACTGCTTTAAAACTTGATAAATTATTTATTTTATATTCTTCTTCAGGTGAAAGCAACTGTATTTTCACGACACTTTCTCTAGGAAGCTGTAAAATGAAACAGTAGAATAACGACTTCATTGCCTTGACAACTACTTAGAAGAGCTGTTAAATAGTCGGGTAATTGTGAGTTCTACGTGAGTGTAGGATGTGAAACCACTTTCGTTGGAGTCTCATATCCGCTGCCATGTTCGGAGATGGCTCTATAAGAAAATTGAGGAAACTGTTTTATGACGCGCATTTTGTAGTCAGAACTTGTGGAGCCCACGTGACTTCGTTTACGAATCTAAACTGCGTATATGTCCCTAGCTTTCAAGAATCAATACATCTTCTTGATCAATACATCCTCGAAATAACGTAAAGTTTGTACTAAGGGGATATATTCTGTGCCTAGAGATTAAAGTCGTGAAGGAGATTTATTTTCTCGAGAATTACTTACTTAAAGTATAATTTATCCTCTCTTATGCAAGTATTACAGTGGAACAAACCTGAAACAAAAAATAGGAGCATTTTATATTCAGAAACTGGAAATGAAATTGAACTTAAGTAACTTAGCAAAATGAAAATTGATAGGTACATAAAAATCTTTAGGCTCGATTATTTATCAATAAATTGAGCAATGTTGAATTATCCTAACAAACTTAAATTATTCATAATGAAACAACTGACGTTACTACTTTTCAAGTCTGTTATAAAAAACAAGTTTTTTTTTCAAATTCGAAAATCCAATTTGTCCAAGCTGGCTGTAGTTTATAATATCAAAAAAGGTAGTCTATTCTCTCTAGGTCTCTAGGTACTCCTACTTGCATTGAATATACTACCTTTCAAACTATTTCTCTTACGCTGTTTTATGTTATGTACCTACCTACGATCATTTCAAGACAATAAAACTGAAAAAACTGAAACAGCTTCACGACTTTGATCCCCAGGCACGGTAGATATCCCTTCAGATCTCCCAGTACCAAGTAGTTACTAATTCAAGATTCTTTGAGGATGTCTAAGGGGGGTAGTCAGAGGTACGTCCAAACATTACATTTGGCACATACCCACTTTTTGCAGTAAGTAAAGTGACAACAAGACAATAAGTAATTTTTAAATTTACAATTAAAAAAACCTAGGAAGGTGCTAAGGCGGCCATGACATTATGAAATAGGATCACGGCTTCGTACCTATTATATACCAATACGTTTACGATCTACAAGTATTTGGTTAGAGGCTGTGAATTTTTATTGATCATATCAAATGACCTATAATAAAAAATTCTCACAGAAATAACTTAATATGCCTTGGAGATTTTGAAATGACTGTATTAGGTATTTTAAAACAGGCGTGAAATCATATGTAAATTATAATTATGACCACTATGATATATTTTTTACATCATTAAAATGTAATGGTGAGTTGAATTTAAGCATCTTACTATTGCTTGTACTAGTAAAACACACAGATTTACTTATCTACACCTACTGTTATTATGTAATACTACTACTACTACTGCAAAATGTAATTTTTTTTTAGTTTTTCATTTTGCAGTAGTTAGTATTCAATTGGTGAGCCCATCGTCGCTTTAATAAATGAAGAGAAAAATCAACACATTTTGCTGTAGGCACCTTAGACAGTATTCCCTACGTGAGCCCATCACCGCGCCGCATAAAGAATCTAAAAGAAAATCCAGTGTTGCACGACCGAGTCAAACCGCGACCGATAGACGGTCCGCAGATCCATCGACCGACGATCAAAAAACTATTATTGAATGCAAAAAAAGCTTCTATATTTATAAGCTGGTGGCTAAGTTCCAGTGATGATAATCGAGATAATACCTACCATGCTGGCCCGTCCTTCATCACCGTCAAGCAACTCCAAGCAAAGTGCTTTATCATAACCCGTAAATGTGGGAAAATTCTCCGCTAAGTCCTTACCATAGTGGTACCAAAAACGCAGTAACTCATCTCCATACAAATGTCCGATGCGATTTACGCACACTGACGCTTGCTCGTGCTTTGGTACGTATACATGTTGAATTTAATGTAATTTAATTCGTAATGTGAGAAACACATTTTAGACCACCCTGGACGTTTATTGCGTCTAGCATCTTGCATATGGTTATTGTCAGGTCTGTAATTTTATTTAAATTATTATCTACGCAACGTATATTAGGTACCTAAGGAGACATTAGTTTACTAAGGTGGTACATTCTGGTAGAAATATAAGTGAAATAATTTAATTGGATATCATAGCCTTTATTTCAAGCTTTCAAACTTTAGATGGTGTCTATTCATCTTGTCCGAAAAACACTAAAAGGAAATGAAGATCTTAACGATAAGTGTGGTAAACTTACGGCTTGGTTTCTATCGTTCTTTTGTATGATCCTCGTCACAATGCTATATTTCATACAAACTCTTTGGTGCACGACCGGTTTTGAACCCACGATCTTAGGATCGGAAGGCAGGGCCGCTACCACTAGACCACCAGTGCTCTCAAAGTAATATTGGTGTGTATTTAGTTGTGCTGCTGGTTAAAAGCTTACAATATAATGTTTAAGAGCGTGTTGCGTCCGTCCTTGCGCCTACGCAGCCGCCCAACGCAGCTTCATTCACTTGTAGGAAGTCGTTTGCCAACTTGTACGAATTATGTGCATAATAAATACTATAGACTTAGGTCGCGTCGAACTGGCACGTAGGTTTACCTAGTTATATGACGTTTCAAAGTGACCCTGTGACTCAATTGAATAGATACCATTGGCTTTGAAAAAATGACAGCCAAAATCTCCGGCAACCGACCTCATACGAACTTATTTTTTTTATATAATAAGTAGAATCCTTTAACATCAAGTGAGATTGCGGGTCAAACGTTTTACCTGTAGGTTGTAAAAAAAAGATCACACCCGAGTTTGATTACATTGCAATGTCATTGATGTGTTTTGTAGTTTCAAATCCAATTTATAGTGGCGGAGGGACATGCGTAATGCATTTTCCCATCGTAAAAAAAGGTACAACATTACAGACAGACCACGTCAAATGCTAGTAAAACTAAAACTATTTAATTTACATTATTTTATAAACATTAAAATATTGAAATCAAAATTTCATAGAAGTAAAAAAGAGAAACTTTGTAACAGAAAAAAAACAGATATTTTAAGAGTAGTAGAGCTCTTTGTGTGTGGCTCGTCCGGGGAAGTACTACCACCACGCCTTTTTCTGCCGCCAAGCAGCAACGCTGTGTTTCGGTTTGAAGAGTGTGGTCGCCGGTGTAATTACAGGCACATGAGGCTTAACATCTGTATGCCTCAAGTTGATGGACGCAGGGCAGTGCATCGTAGGGCACGTTCCTATTGTGCGTGACCTACGGGGCAATGTTTTGTTTATAGGTGATGGTTACCACTTAACATCAGGTGGGCCATCTGCTTGTTCCATCAGCTAGTTGTATAAAAAAAAAAAAAAAAAACACTAATAATGTTTCTTGTTACTTGTTCGTTCCGTCAGCATTGTTGATGATAATGGAATATGATATTCTGTATTTGCATTGACTGTGGCAGGGTTGATTTCATTTACAATATAGGCGGTGGACTGGTAGAGCTTCGGTGCTGAATGGGTTTCGTGAAATTGTATTCAGATATTCAAGGTGTAGCCCAGTTATGAATACAATGCTTTTATTTATTTATCTGTGAATTATGAGGGACCTAAGTAGCATACACATACATAAAGATATTTAACTAAGACGCCTTTTTCCGCCGCCAAGCAGTAACGCTGTGTTTTGGTTTGAAGAGTGTGGTCGCCGGTGTAATTACAGGCACATGAGGCTTAACACCGGGTAGTCGGTGGATGGAAAGGGCTCAGAATCGTTCTTCCTGGAAGCGGATAGGGGAGGCCTATGTCCAGCAGTGGACTTCTGTGGGCTGTTGATGATGATGATGATGAGGCTTAACATCAGTGTGCCATAAGTTGATAGACGCGGGCAGTGCATCGTGCACGTTCTTATCATGCGTGACTTACGAGGCAATGCTTTGTATATAGGTGATGGTAACCACTTAAAATCAGGTGGGCCATCTGCTTGTTCCATCAGCTATTTGTATAAAAAACTCCTTGATGCGAGGAGTATCGAGTTACTTGTCTAAATTGAAGTTAAAATCAATGTACGCACGCATACAACCGCAACGAATTTTAAAATGTGATAAACTTGTGAATTTACGATTAACTATGCTATCACAAAGGCATGCCGCGAACAATAAAATCTAAAAAAGTCGTATGTGTGATTTAAGTCCTTCAATTAAATTAAATTATTAGGACGCGGTTGAGTAACAAACATCTAAACTTGCGCATTAAAATATGACTAGAATAACATAACCATGATATATGAATTGCAAAGGCCAGTAAAATTACTTGATTATTTGGGCGGCACACCCACTAGCGCAGGTTGGCGAGGCGGGGCCGAAACATTACTCTGATTTATACTATTACCAATATTCTAACTAAAAGCACCTATTTAATAAACATGGTGCTCCATTTTACATATTTTACAATATTGGCCCCAATTCAGTTGTCACCAAACTAACTACAAAAATCTTGTCTTAAATGAAAAAAAATTTAGATCAGTGCTCTCCTTAGTTGTATTGATACTAATCAAACTAGAGTTAAACTGATCTATTTTGCGGCGGCTGCGCGCGCCCAACGACTACTTGCGGGCACGCGCCGCCGCCCCGCCATGCTGGAGGTGCCCACTTGTAGGACCAACCTTCTTAAGTTTGCCCCCATGTTACTCGCTATTTACTTATTAAATATTCTGTCCCAAAACAGCGTTGATATATTTTATCAAAACCTGCCGAAAGTCTTGGAAATGGCACAGATTGTTATAGAAACGAGATGTTTAATGTAAGCAGTGTTGTGTAGTAAGTTAATATTAAGTAAGTACCTAGATTTAACATCGCCTTAGGGCTTAATAAAAAAACCTGTTATGATGTTAATATCTCAATAAATAAATGAATAAATAAATAAACAAATAAATTTTGGTAAAATACATAGTAACTGCATGTAAGGATATCTACCGTGCTTGAGTATCAAAGTCGTGAGACTGTTTTTTCTTTATATTCATAGAACACCTGGTAGTTCCAGAGAAGAGGTGCTTTAAAAAAAACACAGTAGGTATCTCTTCTCAGTATTTTGGATGGGTTTGTATTGTAAACTACCCTTTTTTTCTTCAAACGCAATAACAAAACTACAGGCCACCCTGTATGCGTATACGCCAGTCGCCGATATGTGTTGCCAAACAAACTATTAGCGAGCTGTTGTCGATAGGGCTTGAAAGGCTACAAGTGGAATTTAGAATGGTCAGCGACGCCGACGGTCAGTAGGTAAACGAGTCAGTATTCTCACGGTGCGCTAGATTGTCAAAAGAACTATAAATCCTGCGTTTAGATAGGACCTAGGACTCAAGTACTAGTAGTAAATGGACAAAAATAATATTATTCAAAGATTTTTTGTAACGATTACCTAGGAGTTGCAGTTTATGCGTTGTCGCATACTAGGGGAAGCAGGTAACAGTAACTAGTTATATACGGTGCCTTGAAACACAGCAAGCACGCTACAAAGCAGTGGCTGTGACGCTTGATGAGGCAGCTTCTCTAAAGTCTAATATCTGAACAAAAAAAAAAAGAAAAAAGCTACTTTAAATACGCTGCAAAATATACTCATTCTAGGTACTATAATAACTCAAAAATGAATCGTAAGATGGGACAATACAGCAAATAAAAAATAATCATCAACAAGGTTCACCCAGTTCGAAGTTCAGTAACATAAAAAAATACCTACAGTTGAATTGAAAGCCTCCTCCTTTTTTAAGTCTGTTAAAAACCAAGCCATGCATAAGTTGTGGGTTTGTATGGTTTCGCAAAACAAATGTAAACACGACCCACAAACACATTCCGCAGATCCGTAAAACGATAAAAACACTTCGTAAACAAAACACGACTAATTGCATACCGAACGACATAACCTTGGAAGAACGTATTCAAGTGATTCGGGAGATATCTCACGAGATTGTGCGCAGGTGCAGCGGTAACTATAGCACGAAATACTTGTCGTAGTTCAATGATTCACTTGTGACCTTTGACAGTGGTCAGATGTTTGAACTTAACTTTAGCTTAAATATTTTGTGAACTGCGTTTCTATATTAAAGTATAATTTATGAAACTATCATGGTTAGGAACATAATTTACATTTAAAACGGGATATTTACCATAATTGTGTCAAACTCACAAATCATATATCCCGTTTTAAATGAAAATTATATCAAAGTAGTGTTACTGCAGCAGATTGGCTTGAAAAGATTATCCACATTGTATTTTTAAAAAAATCGGTAAATCGAGATTAGTTTTATAAATTATTGTAATTTTTGAAAGATTGTCTTTTGGTAAAGGTATATAGTTCCGCCACCGCTTGCCGTCTTATCAACTGCTTCTTGGTTTGATATTCAAGGCTGTTTTCTTTTCCCTCCAGTATAATCAATTATTCAAGTTTTAACCGAAATACCTAAATGATTTCGGTTTAAACTTAGTTCGACTAAAATCCAAATAATTTATAATTCTACTACTATTCTTTAACTAATCTACGAATGATGGTACTAAATTTTCTATAACCAACTCTATATTCCCCAATTATCTAGCCTAATGGCGGTGAACCTAGTCTGAATATAAACAAACAAAATTAAATATAACTAAGTTGTCATGATACCTGGTTCTCGCCGCACTCGTGTCAGCGGTAAAACAATCTCCGATGAGACCGTGACAGCTGAGCGAACGAACACCGACATTCCATGAGATCATCACCACGAATCAAAGCGAATTATCATACAAAATGACGCTGTTTTTCAACTATATCAACATTCTCACCAACTGTACGTAATTATTTTTTACCCGTTGACGGGCCGACAGTAAATCTGCGCTCATTTAACTACCATTACGGAGATATTGCTCTATTTGTGCGGCGCGAGGCACACACGTAGACATAAACACCTCTGTCTTGTGATTTTTACCCGCTTTCCTCGTATTTTTAGCCGCAATTACGTTGGGTCAACAATTATTGTAATGCTGCGCCGGATTGATGAGTTTATTTATAAGATACTTTTGTAATAATAAGCTATTTTAGTAATGGCCTCTGTGTGTTTGTCTTGCCTTTGTTGTGTAGTTAGTAATTGCGACTTTCGAGAATTTAAGAATGCAGTCTGAGGACAAGTCGCAGTCTTATTTATTGAAAAAATATATTTTAGTAATCTGTCTCGAGAAAAAATATATTTATAATTCCTGTTCTGTTTCAAAAAAACCACACTAAACCAAACTCCGCACTTCGACAATCATCATTTTACACACCTGTGCAATTTTAACGTGAAATAATTTGCTTAAACACATAAACGTGCTTTCAAGGTTATGTCATCATGTCCCATCTTAAACAAAAATGTCGTTTATTGACTGTGCAATACTCACGTAATAATAATTATATTTTAAAAGCCGCAAGTGCTAAAGGTGCCCATTGCATCACATTGTTGATTAAACATCGACCATTTGCTGTTGCGCAACTTCTGTAGCTTTCGGATAATTATCAAGAACTGCCAAAAACGTGTTGCAAAGTATATGTTGCGGTTACTTATAATAATTACGAGCGGCGATTTTGAGTAGTAAGTATTTTTGTAATATTTTTCCTCGATGACCAGAATGTTTTTGAAAAAAGTTGAATCGAATCTG
Organism: Plemyria rubiginata; assembly: GCA_963576535.1. Classification (NCBI taxonomy): domain Eukaryota; kingdom Metazoa; phylum Arthropoda; class Insecta; order Lepidoptera; family Geometridae; genus Plemyria; species Plemyria rubiginata. Next base: position 14,914,241 of record OY754907.1, read on the forward strand.
GTTAATGGGGAAGAAAAACTTAAAGATTTTCTTCGTCATCGATGTAAGAGTACCTACTTATCACATTGATCAATGTTACTGACAGCCAATTTACTTGAGGCGCTTGGCAGGTGCTTGGTGGCGCCAGTCATAATAGCTTACTTTTGTTGTTATTAAAAGTATCTGAATACCCATCAAGCAAAAAGCAAAAATTGAATTTCAATATTAAATTTTCAAGGATTCGTCCAATATTTTAAAAAAGGAATTGCGTAAACTTATCATCCACATAATATATTACAAAGAAGAATTACATAAAACAAACAGGTTTTAATACAATGATTGAGAATCGCGATGGCATCATACCTTTTGGCGGCACCGGCCGCGGCCTGCCCGCCAAGGAGCGCCGCGCCGTGCCGTGTGGAGCTTTCACCGAGAGTGGTGTGTGATGGCTTTTATGACTCAAAGTGTGGAAACAATATTTCAAAAAGAGAATTCAATTCACTCTTTTATAAATATGAAAGTGGTCAGCATGTTTGTTACATGTTCATGGCTACGATGAAGTTTGGTACAGGGATCTTGGATTCTGAAGAGAGGAAAATTCCTTCTCTTGCAATGGTTGTCAAATAACAACTAAAGTTATTATTTATTTGACAAATTCGAGAGATTGCCCAATGACGATTCTTTTAAGCAAACGCATACGATATTTGTGGCTTACTGAGGTTTAGTAGTTAGGGCACAATGCCAGTACTCTCAAACGGTGAAGGAAAACATCGTGAGGAAACCGGCATGTTGTACAACCTAAGTTCTATAACATGTGTCAAGTGCTTGAAAGGAGCCTCTTGAGGCGCACTTAAAATCCTTTCAGCACACTGTTTCAAAAAATCTAGTGACACGATAAGAAGAAGAAGGACATGACTGATTGAAATGAAACTTAGAACAAATACCTATAGTTCGTAGCCTGGATTAGCTTATAGTATTTTTTCATCACAAAATTTACCGAGAACGGGGTAGAAAACAATGAACGATTAAATAAAAAACGCATTAAATATTAATGTCGCGGGTGGCAGCTATTAGTGATAATAATATTTATAAGAAATCGAATATGTACATAGGTATTTAAGAATTTTTCGCTCTTTTGAATGAAGAAATCGTAATATTATTTCGTTGAATAATCACTTTCTTTGCGGCGTGAGCTTATATTAATCCTCTGAGACATCGATCATTAAAAAAGAGAGATTGATTTAAAATCGAAAGACATTAATAAATAATAGAAAGAATGATGATCCTCTTGGTTTACTTTTTTCCTAACCTTATTTATTAAAACTATACTTGGAAGTAAACGGCATTTTTGGATCACCATCAACCAATATAAAATAATAAATCTGATAAAAAAGCTCTATCATTCCTATAGCTGTAGGTAGAGGATAAACTCTCATTATATTCTTTATTCTTTATTGTACACAGTGAAAGTATACAGTAAACTTAAATAACAGTACATGTACACAGGCGAGCTTAACCCTAAAAAGAGTTCTCTTCCAGCAAACCTTCGGTAAAAGTAACTTTTTTATTTATTTGAATTTTGCATATAAACCTTCTACAAGTAGGTACCTATTTAAAATGTCATCTGCATTAAATAAAATAAATAAATAAAATAAATATTGGTGGACTTTCCACACAGCACTATCTAGCCCCAAACTAAGCTTATGCTTGTAATATGGGAGAACCAGATAGCTGATATACTACTTATAATACTTTTTTTTTGTAAATACATACTTATAATATTATATAACACCCAGACAGAAAACAAACATTTATGTTCACCACACAAATGTTTGTTCACGGTGGGAATCGAACCCACGACCTACGGCGCAGAAGGCATAGCTACTACCAACGGAGCTACGTAGGCTGTCATTACCGAAACCAATAAGTTAGTTGTAGTAATTGAAGCACCTACACCTGTGATTGTGTTGCAATTGTATTTAATCGCTAGATCAACAATCAAAAGTTACACATCTTAATGTACGTACACTAAACGGATACCCCTTTGTTGGCTAATTTAACTTGACCTGCTCAAAAACTACAAGAACCTATGAAAGGTAATAATTTATTTACAAAGAGAATTACAATAATACAATTATTCACAACAGTTGTACAAAATACATATGAAACAGTCGAGCTATCCGCCGACCGTTGCAAACGATCTAGAGGTAGCTCAACTGATCTAAATCAGTTCCGATCGGAGGCGTATCCAAAACACTGGCTGCACTGTCACGCTGAATGGCGATGCTGATGCGGTGAGCCCATGGTGAGCCAGATACACACCTTTAAAATATGTTTTGTTTTAATTATTCGGAATCTCATTCGTGTTCCTTGATTTATTGAACTACCGGGATCAATAAAACCTATTTTAAAACTTTCCAAAACAATAAAACTTTTTAAATTCACCATTTTTTTTAATTCGACCACACATTGGCACAGCATACTGGCTGATTTTAAATTTTGATCTTTTAAAAACAAATAATTTTGTTTTTACATTCAAACTTATTCGGCAACTCTTTATTTTGAATTTCGAAAGAGTTTTGACATGCTTTTTGTAGGAATATATCTTTTTTTTCTCCGATTACCGATGGGTCAGTGCAGGTTGGTCTCGCAGCGGTATGCGAGTGGAACAAGTCACGACAATTTGGCCAAGGTGATCCGCAACGCCATATGCTCGATGCTACGGTTTCATTCATTGCCGAGACTTTACGATTGAATAGCTGTACCTAGCAGCGGCGATTACCTACAGTTTTGATTTCTGCTCATGCATGGAATTTGAACGATTACTTTATTGATAGGATTTGCATGTGTTCGACCACCTGGATCAAGTAAAAATAAAATCATGTCAATAAAGTCAAGATCTGTTATGCAGGAACCTAGATAGATAATATACCAACAATTGTGTTGTACAATCCAAAGTTAGTGTAAAATAGAGCATGACTACAGAACCTACGAAAGTTTTCTCTCAATTTCAGTTTTAAACGCTTTTTTTAAGTTTTTCAGGATTTATCAAAGAGTCATTTTATTCAAACCACTAATTAATTTTGAAATCGCTCAAAAGCGGTTTAAAACTGAAAATGCTAAAAACTATAAAAATCATTTTCGTCGTTTATCTACACCTAAACCTTCAAAAATCGAGGTTAAAGTCAAAAACTGAGCAAAGATTGAAACGAAACTCCAGCTTCCTCGATGTTCCCAAACTACGAAGGTAATTGTACGTACCCGTGGGAACCCTCGCTACGCTAATGATAAGACGAAGTGCTTCCGAGCTGATGCATTACCGTTCCGTTGACGCATTTGAGTTATACGTGATTCGATTACTCGCTGGTCGTTGCTGATGCTACCTACTACCTAAGCAAAATAGCAATGTCTGAAGAGAATGCGTTTTTTTATTGACAACACTCACTGTTCTGAACCATCAAAGTGAAAAGTACTTATAAATGTTGGTAGGTATTAATTAATTCGTAATGAAAAAAACCTCATTAAATTCCATATCAAGTAGATGTACCTATACTTATAGATTTTTGCGCAATGAATTCGCAGTTTCGGAGTATACACCGCGTTTACAAACCTAAAACGAGTAGGTAACTAAGTATATTTTTAAATGAAACTAAATGTATTTTTTCATCACTTTTGTCTTTGCTCCTTAGCACTGCCATCTCGACGTCACTCTAGCTTCAGCGCATCAGAAGCCTTCGTAGCTCCCCGCGTCCATGGGATAGGAATAGAATATAATATGTACGCGGAAAGGCAAACTCGCAAGTCGATTTACAATGCGTTGCTTCCTGATATTAGATTAGTGATGCGGCGACATTATGCGTGCTCTATCATTATATTAATGCTAGTGATTATATAATAGGTGACCAAAGAGCTCTTGTTTTTTTTAATTTATACATTCTTTGAGCTTTCTCGGCCATTCACCCTGGCGAGTGAATCGAGGATGAGTTATAAACAAAATGCTAAATTGAATATCGGTTTTAAATATGACTCATCTGTTAAAATAAAAATCTATAAAAAAAATTGCACCAGGATCAATGCTTCTATGATCAGCGAATGTAAATATCTTTGTCTGGTAACTGAAGTAAACCTGCTTCTATACTGCTGGACTTTAACACCTTGTCTTCTGTGAGTGATGGACGCAGTACAGCCACAGGGCACGTACTCTGTAGGTACTTATGCTCTGAAAAGTAATAAAATTACTATGGGCTCGTAGTAACCACTTAACATCAGGTAGGTGAGCCACCCGCTTCTTCCATTAGTTGCTTTAAAAACTGCCGCTATTTATTTTTTATTTATTTACATATATAACACTTTATTTTTTATTTAAGAGTACAAAAGGTGGGCTTAATGCTAAGAGTTTTTATGTGCTATTATTTTTAAAGCAAGAGCTGCAAATATTTCTCCGTCATTCTAAAATCAGATACAATCCCGCATGCCTAACTCAGATCTCAAAAAGAACATTCCAGAGTTGATTTGTTTGCTTTGTCCTTTTTCCAAGTAAGTGATTGCTCCGCCGGTTGTCGGTATCTGTGGAGCGATCTGCTGCTTAAACATCGACTGATTGCAAACTGTGAATAGGTTTAACATTCAGTGGTTTTGTTGTGCAAGTTATAAGCTTACGCGAACGTACTAGCGACGACATCCTTCATAAATGCCATGCTCTCACGTTTCACATGCGCTCATGTTTAAAATGATATTCAAAATAAGTTTATATGCCCAGAGAATGCAAACAGAGAGAGTCAACCGGGACTGAAATCAATGGAAAGAGCTGGAGGAGACTTATGCCGCAGAAAGCGGCTCGTGTACATAGGATAGATTTAAATGTTATAAATAGTATTTACTTGAAATAATTCACTTAGATTATTAGTTAGTCACTGTTAAAATTAAGTTTAAAAATTGTATACCGAAATAAACCTTTTATTATTTATTATTATTAATATGTCCATGAAAAATGGACTTCACTCGGATCAGGCAGGATACGCCTGCGTGATCTGCAATTATTTGGTCCGGATCTAGTTATTGTGGTATACCATCATTTGCCCAGTTCATAGTCATAGCCAAAAGACAGATTAATCACAATTTTGAGCGAATCAGAATCTAGCCATCAACACGATCAAGCTTAGAAGACGGCTTTGTTCTTCCCGTCTTTTGTATGATCCTCCAACAAAATAATTAGTAAATCAAGCTCAAAATAAGTATCGTGCTAAGAACATATATACTTATTCGTGTCAAAAGACTATAATTATGCTAAGCTTAATTGAATCCATTGAATTGAATTGAATTGGTCCAGTTAATTGAACTGTATCTTTCAAACCTTAGCATTAGCAACATTTACTTTTTATTTAGCTGTTCTGTTTATGTCATGTTGTGTATTAACTCTGAAAGCAGGTAATGTATTTTATGTATTTTACTGTTTTGTGTGCGCTTAATAGGCACACAAAAAAGTAATATATTTAATTGTAAGTTATTGCTTGGAGGCGATGATTTCGTTGATCAGCTTGGGACACGCGACGACTTCCTGTGTATGTCGCGAGCGCACGCGCACAATCTGAGCCATCGATCGTCGCTAATTGATCACCGCACCTGTGCGCCGACGGACGGACGGATGCATCTGTTCTGCCAGATGGGATCGCAGCTCTGTACGGTTTGACTCAGGGGTAGTGTTACCGGGGATTTATTTATGAACTTACAAGCACTTATAAGCAAGCGTAACATAACAATCAACTGCGTGCAGATTTAAATTCGCATCATCTCTGGCAATGGGCAGGTGAATCTCCTAATAATACCTAGGTACGCTGCGATGTAATCCAGTGTGGTGACTTGGTATTACGGCGAACCCCCCTAAGCAGGGGAGCGGCCTATTGTGGAGGTTCAGCAATGGATTGTTTAGGCTGATGATGTTGATGTTAGGTTATAGTTTTTGCACCATTTATTTCACTATCATACCCATATCGACTATATAACACTTATATAGAACTAAATTCAAATTCAATTTATTGAATAACTGTATAACATTACAGACATACCGCGTCAAATTCGTTATACAAGTTAAATTAAAACTATTTACAAGAACTATATAATACGAAGAAATGTTTATATATCCAAACAAGCTTGGTTTTTTCACAATATTCAGTTAAAGGCATCAGAATAAACTAAAGCGATATAGTCTTTTGCATCTAAGATCTAACCCTCTATTGAATGCACCATTAGACGAAGAGGTGGCGAAGAGTGAACAATAGGGGACGCACTCGGGGCTAGAAATGGCGAAGAAGTGAACAATAGAGTGAACGATAGGTGCGGAACAATGAGCCAAGCCGCGGGCGACGCTAGTGCTGACGGAGGTACGAATGGGGTAGATGGCATGAAGGAATATTAGGCTATTTGATAGATTTGTTACAGTGAAGTAAGTTTGCGGAATGTAAAAAATACAATAAAAATTAATAGGGATAAATTGTATTTCGTAACCACATAACACATAAACATAACAATTCGATGTATAAAGTAAATGCATGTTAAACTTAGCTATGAGTCGGACGTATGGAGTAGACAAGATTCAGCTGCGAAGTATGTTTGAGGTGCAAGAAGAAAAACAAGACACGTCCACTCACTCACTCCTAAAGGTACAGGATCTAGACGACTGACGGCCTTCAAGGCCTTTTACTAAAAAATATATTGCGAGATTTAAGCTCAAATAATTTTTTATGACTATAAAAAAATGTAACAAAAAATTATAATAAAAATATAAAAAATTAAATAATACAGGTATTACATATCTGATGGTATAAATATATGTATTTATTTAATCCCCATAGTAGGTAAAGACAAAGTTTACCGAAAATTCACTATTCTACCAACCCGATATTTCCATGTTACACTTCCAGCGATAAGTTAGTGGCTAAGCACGGCGTAATTGAGCTTACATTGTAACCTCAGTTGCTATTTACCATTTTGTTAGGTCTTGGGTGTACCGACTGGATACTTTGTAATGTAATGGGTTAGTTACAAGATTAGCGACGATTACGCGAAGAGTGGATTAAAGCTGTTCACAAAAATGTGGCTTCAAATAGTTGACTTTAGCTATAATCCTGTCCAATGTAAGAAGTCAACTATTTATGGTTCTATGGGGGTCTTGTTAAGAAGTTGATAGACTCATCACAAATGCTTTGATATTTTAAAATCCAACTTTTTTTGAAAACTAATTTTTGCATTATTTTTAATCAGGGTACCTCTCTTACCTTACTCCACGAGCACATTATAAAACTACACTGGAGTTTCATGAGTCATATAATTATTATAACGTTGTAGAATAGAAACCAAGTGCTTGTTCTTATAAGGCTTAAATAAAACGTGTGACTTTGATTGATAAGCTCTTTTTTGCTAAAACAATAGGTATACTTAGTTTTGCTGGCATGACACTAGTTCCTTCTTGGTTACCCTACATTATGCAATATGGGCAAGATATGGCCACTGTTAAGTATAAAAAAATGGGTGTGATAATATGATCAGATGCGCCTGTTCTTTCCGCGCCTTCTTCAGCCAGAAGATAATAGAAGATATCCCCGGATAGATCAGCTCTGTCCATCTGTAATCTATTGCCGTATCCAGTGTTTCCCCGTTCTCGTGTACAAGGCTAGCTATTAGAGCGTTTGGTAGACAATATGGGAGATGCAAGATTATGTCCATTGTACCTGACAAGCCGTGCCGAGCCGCGGCCTCCGCCCGTGTGGTCGCCACGCGAGCTGCCGCCGCGCCGCCACGGCAACGTCCCAACCAGTATCGCAACTTTCGCAACATCTGCAGCATTTATAGCAGAGCCCAGAATATTTTATTAATTGTCGTTCAAAATGTGATAACACTCAAGTAGAGGTCAGCTACAGGCTTAAAGGGAAATGACGAAGATTGAAAAAGACATATTTAAATTAAAATAATCAACTTGTTTGGCAAAGTTTTTTTTATCTTATGCCCTTTTTTCAATATTTATATTGATATCTACAACTGATCGATGGAAGGATGCCTAGCCCTATCACAGAAACCAAATACATTTTTAAAAAAACTACACAGGTTCCACATTACTCTATATTAAATAGGGGCAATGATGAAATATATACCGTCAATATTTTTAGAAACAGTTTAAAAAAAAACTGTCCATACACTGTCCAGAAAAGCAATAAAGTTGCGCTACTGCTATTCCCTACACTGTGCCCCCGGTAGATCGTCGATAGCACATTGAATGTACCTTACACAATGTTTTATGAGTATTGCCGGTCCTCGACGATCAGGCGTTGAATGGACCTGTGTTTGGGAGGTGATGGCGCCAGCGTTCCTTGACTGCTGGTGGGCTAGGGATCCTAATATTATTGATGGCAATCTTCACTGCTCAGGTGGTAGTAGCTTTGCGCCGTAGGCTGTGAGTTCTATTCCCAACGAGAACAAACATTTGTGTGATAAACATATATATTTGTCTCTGTCCGGGTATTATAAAATAAAAGTAAGTACAAAAAAGCTTCGTTAGTTTGGGCCAGATAGTGTTGTGTGGAAAGTTTGGGCCAGATAGTGTTGTGTGGAAAGTTTGGGCCAGATAGTGTTGTGTGGAAAGTTTGGGCCAGATAGTGTTGTGTAGAAAGTCTACAAATATTTTTATTTTCTGCAGGCGTGTTCTGCAAACTAAAAGTCGATATCGAAATTATGAAAAAGATCTAAATGATATACGTATTTTTTTTCTATTTACTTGACACCTGTTATTCACGACTTTCGGACGACTGTAGAAAAGCGCTTAACAAAGTAAACTTAAAATTCAATATTCCCGGAAAGCGTCTGAGTTCTCAGCGCAGCGAAGTGATTGACAAAACAGATTGTAACGAGAGAAGACGTATGCTAATGCTAGTCTTGCGAAATTGACTGATGCAGGAAAATGGGAATACGCAAATGTATTGTCGGCTTTGGCCAAGTTTAGAATAGAAACGATCAGAAAACCACTCTAGGAATAAAGACTGAGGAGCTTGATTTAAATGGCAAAATTGATCAATTAAATTATGTAAGTACGCATTTATTTCTTGTTTTTTCATGTAAAAGATAGACAAACGGACTAACGGCCCACCTGATGGTAAGCGGTCACCGTCGCCCATAGACAACAACAACACCATCCAGGCGTTATCAGTGCGTTGCCTTTATTTACATTTTTCTTAAAGCTTTTCATGTTAAATCTTGGCGGGAAAACCTCTGATGGTAACTCATTCCACAGCCTATGGTCTTGTTATGTTTAACACACATAATTTAATTTAAAAGCTGAAATATTATTGTTTCAGCTTTAAAATCAAATTATTTTCAATTCAGTGCCGTAATAACACTTCTTGTATGCGTCTAACTCATTTTGTATGCGTGCATTTGGAATGAGCTGTAGAAACTTCTAATGCTAGTTCAACAATCTAGACTACATCGAAGAGAAACCCGGTCATTTCTTCGCGGCAAATGTGTAATCAAACAAAAGGCCACTCAACATGTAATATTCCACTTGATTGCACGTCTTAATAACTCTCTCACACTTTCTTTCGGCCACTCATGGTCTATTGTCTCTTCGTAAACCAGCATTATCAGATATCTATCAAGAGCCCTAATGGAGCAGTAATTCGCCCACAAATAATATCCTAGAAGCTCAGGTTACGGTGGACACGGGCTGCCCTTTTGTTCGTGATTTTTAATAACACTTGCAAAGTCACTGGCAAGGTAACATTTATTTAAAGCGTGCTCGGCGTTTAAAATAATACCTTGAAGGGATACAATAAAGTTGAATTTCAATTGGGTGAGATACGGGATCATCACACCCTACAGAAATGAGTAATCTATTTTGAGTCGGAAAATTATAGCGTATTTAATTAGGTGTAAATGCAGATGTGGGTAGTTTTAATTTTACTTCACGTTAAAATGATATGCAATGAGAGTACATCTCACCGAGTTAATCATACAGCCGGTAAAAAAGACCGAGTATGTTTTTGTAAGGGTGAAAATGAGCGGCAAAAATGCGGTCAGACGAACATCGCGACATTAACAAAGTATTCAGAGAAGATTTATTAAAACGCCCATTTTAATGCATTCCCACGAAATGCAACTAGACAACAGCGTGACATTTTAAATAATTAACGCAGTTTTTTTTATTCCCATTGTTATAAACGGTACAATTACGTACGATGTGGAGGAACGCCCGTAATCACACGTAGTACAGCTAATTACGAAAAACAAACAAAATTAGGCGCCTGTGTAATTAGTGTTCCTACTGTAGCCATTATAATCTGTGGCGGTACCTGGTATTGTTGTGTGGGCTTCGTTGAAAATTAATTCACTCGTACGTGCTAAAATACTTTTTGCTTGTTAAAAACCAGTCACAGTTATTAGAACCCTCTACGAGCCTAGTACGAGTACACTTGTATTACTTTTATTCGGACAGTCAATTAAAATAAATAAACATTTGTGGATGTTTTAAATAGCGCCATTTCACCCAAAACAAATCATTTATCGATCATCTTGTACTATGGGAACCATCACTAATCACTACTTAACATTATGATTATAACGAAAGTAACTCTGTCTGTCTGTCTGTTACGCTTTCCCGCTTAAACCTCTCAACCGATTTTGATGAAATTTGGCACAGACAATCTTTAGACCCTGAGAAAGGACATAAGCTACATTTTATTGCATAATATTCAAATTAAAAGTACGCAGACGAAGTCGCGGGTACCAGCTAGTAAAATATAAATTTTTGTGTAAGTGTATTTAATAGCACCAGTGATCTAGGGAGTAATCCCGTCTTTCTGATCGCGGGTTCAAATCCGGATGTGCCTTAATGATTCGTCCTGTTCGAAAAAAATATATGCCCAGTGATTGATGATGGCCAACTGAAGCAGTGGAGACATGCTAGCAACCTTTTATGTATGGAATTACCAGTGCATCTTTTAATCTTAAAAATAACTTTTGTATTCTTAAATAACATTCTTGATATAACTTAACTTATATTTTTGGAATAAGAGATCTTAGGGGATATCAACCAAGCGGGGGTCAAAGTCATGAAGCTAGTTAGTTTTTTTTGTTCCTGTTCTCGGTGGAAAACGAACTCACAACCGCGGAGATCTCATGGCAGTCACCATTATGCTCTACCAAGGAATTTATAAACTATACGTAGTTTATACTACATATCACATACTACATAAGTTTTCTGTCTCACAGGCAAATCTATTCCAATTTTTTTTTCTTAAGCGCACGAAGCAGTAACTTATACAAAGGTCCAGGGACATACGTCAGCGATCGCCCACGCAAGTGAGGGCACAAGCAGAAGCGTTAGTTATTAAACCACTAAATAGATAGTGCGCTAGATGTACTGGCATCCGTATCTGAAGAAACGGCTCAGCAAACCCTTATGATCACTTTAAAGTATTGCTAGTAAAATGAAATTAAACGAGAGTGGTCACTACGTCGAAGCTGAGACACTAGCTATCGACAGTCATGTAGTTTTTACTCCACTAGTGGTATAATAGTTTGTCCTTGCGACCGAAACTATCTATTGCCCAAAACAGAAACTGCATCTTGTTAAAACTTATTGCTAAAACTTATTGCTAGTCCATAAACAAGCTTTTTCAGTTAGGTACCTCTTTCTGTAGTTTTAAAAAACTGAAAGGGCGGTCTATATACCTGAAGACAACTATTTACGAGTAATAAAAAACTAATTAATGAATAAAAAAACACGGCAAATGACTGCAGTATATGAACGGAACTTTCACAAGGATCACATAAAACCGTTTGAAAATGTGGATCTAGGTGCTAGTTCTACTCGCCCAAGCCTAGAAGTGTGATTTAGGATACCGGGGTTGCAATATTTCATAGTACCAGTTATAGGTTAGCTAGTATGTATCATAGTTACTGCAGATTGCTCGAGACAGGAATGCTGCGATCAACTTTATGTGCTCGCTATAATTGAGCGTTATCAGGATCTAATGCGCGCCTATTCAGAATCTAGATTAGTTTTGCAAAACGCGCGAATTTCCGTTCCGGTATCGCATAAATGAATATCAATCAGCCAGTCGCTTTATGATGATGAGTTTATCAATAGATTATGTCGGTGTATGTGCTCAAAGGATTCTCTGCTGCGGTAAATGTGTAACCCATTGATATCTATGATACATATGGTTTTTATTGAATAAAATCACTTTAAAACGTGATTAAAAATAGATTTAGGCGCCAATTCCACACAACCAATCATCATCATCATCACCATCAACAGCCCACAGAAGTCCACTGCTGGACATAGGCCTCCCCTATCCGCTTCCAGGAAGAACGATTTTGAGCCCTTTCCATCCACCGACTACCCGCGATCCTAACAATGTCGAACAACAATGAACAACCGATCATAAAAGGCAAGAAACGAGTACTTACGATTTGGTTTAGACAATTATTTTATTAATTTCACATGATCCCTTATGACTATGGTCCATGGATATACAGCGTGTAACAGAAGGGGGGTATCAACCCTGAAGGAGGTGAATGTGCTCATGAAACTCAACAACTTTCCCCAAAGAACATAGGTCGAAATATGAAAAAAAAATTTGGCCCTCCCTTACAAAACTGACTAGCAGCTGATTGATTTACTATAGGAGGGCCAAATTTTTTTTTCATATTTCGACCTATGTTCTTTGGGGAAAGTTGTTGAGTTTCATGAGCACATTCACCTCCTTCAGGGTTGATACCCCCTTCCGTTACACGCTGTATACACTAATATACTGATGCTCCAGTGTGGTTCAAAGATTTCTAACTAACGAATTTTCTATCTCTTTTTCTGACCCTAAAATTTCATAGCTTGCAAATGTATTTTTTCTCAAGCTCCAATAAAACCAAACTTGATAACGAAATATTATCAGTTAAGTTAAAAAAAATGCTGGACATTCCACACAGCACTATCTATCCCCAAAGTAACCTACTCAAAGCTTGTGTTATGGGAACTAGATAACTGATATATTTAGTACATGATATACTTACACAGATGTTTTTTTTATTATACATAGAAAACACCCAGACCAACGGAACAAATTTCTGCAGATCGTAAACAAATTTGTTCCGAGGCGGGAATCGAACCCGCAACCTCTTGCGTCGCAGGCGGACTCTCGCCCGCTGCGCCACTGAGGTCGTCACAAGTTGAGGTGTTGTTTACAAGTTACACTGAATTTTGATATTACGTAAGTACCAATTGAAACCTTTATTTTTTCGGTACCTTTGAAGGCGCTTGCTCGAAATGCCTTCGTATAAAAAGCCGCGTAATCACAGAGCTTTACTATTTCACAAGTTCATACGTCTCTGTAATTTCGGGCGTAATAACGATAAAGCACCGACTCTCGTTCCCATCAAATATCGGACCACAGCTCAGAATTGAACAGCTGAGTGACATTATGATAGCACTTTACGCTGATGTGTATTCGACAAAAAAACTATTTATTGTAATTACATGAGTAATGAATCGGGTATGGACTCTTCTTTTAAGTTATATAACCTGTGTTAGAAGTGTGATGAAGAGTGAAGAAGATTCGTGTTCTATTTTCTAGGTTAATGTGCTCGTATATTTCAGTATTACTCATGTTAGTAAAAATAAGCAAGCCAAATAGAACACATACAGTCATTTGGCAAAATAAATAAATAAATAATGCTGGACAATCCACACAGCACTATCTAGCCCCAAAGTAAGCTATTCAAAGCTTGTGTTATGGGTACTAGATAACTGATATATTTAATACATTATATACTTACATAGATAGATATTTTTTATTATACATAGAAAACACCCAGACCATCGAAACAAATTTCTGCAGATCGTACACAAATTTGTTCCACGGCGGGAATCGAACCCGCAACCTCTTGCGTCGCAGGCAGGCTCTCGCCCGCTGCACCATAGAGGTCGTCAAATAAAGCAAATACGCGAACAGAATAGCCACGTGATGTGCCACTATCTATTTCAGGTTTTTCTTTTATAGGTTTAAGATAGCCTTAATTTCTTTAGGTATATATGTGTCATAGCGAACAGCATTTTTATTACAATGTAATGAACTTGTGTGATAGCAGAACGAGGTTTTATCACACTCAGCTAACTATTGAATATTCTTTGAATAAAATAATAAATATTAATGAATCTATAGTGGAAACCTATAATTGGATATACTATTGAATTTAAACTTAGTACAAACTGTTTTATCGCTGCTGGTTTCCCGATAAATAATTAAATAAACATATCATCAAATAATTAACTTTTACATAGACTGCACTAAAATGTCCGAGCGAGATCAAAATCCGTGAAGACTTATTTTTTACTAGCTGGTACCCGCGACTTCGTCTGCGTACTTTTAATCTCTTCATCTCTTTTTTTCGCAATAAAAGGTAGCCTATGTTCTTTCTCAGGGTCTAAAGATTGTCTGTGCCAAATTTCATCAAAATTGGTTGAGAGGTTTAAGCGGGAAAGCGTAACAGACAGACAGACAGATAGACAGACAGACAGACAGAGTTACTTTCGCATTTATAATATTAGTTGGGATTAAAAGCCTAATGTATTTTATCCATCCTAAAATCTGGGGTCCTTTAAGACAAATGTCTACTAGACCGCCCTGATCGAGCGTCTCTTATGTACCTAACGTCTGTAGTAAACTGAAAAAACTTCAGCGTACACCAGCTGTCTTCATTACCCTGTGGCAGTTCCCAGAGGTGGCGTCACCGCGTCCCGTCGCGCAGGAATGCGACTCGTCAGCTAACAGTCGTGATAACAGATAATAACGGCTATCAGTCACGGACACTATTGTACACGAGAGCCTGCGTTAGCCGTTATTATGGTGATGCCTAGCGATTTTGTCATTAGTAAAAAAATAGGGCTTCATTTCAGATTGATGAATGAAAAACCCATTATTGCACACCACACTGAACAAAAACACTTAATAGTAGATTATACAGTAAGGGGATAAAGCACTGTTTTATGTCACGGCCGCTACATTGAATCTTGAACGTATCGCAGGACTCCAAATTTAACTCCCGAAGCAAGGGTGATATAAGTTAATTCCCGAGCAAAGGGAGGGAATTAAGATTGAGTCCTGAGTGCAGTGAGGGATTCATGCGCCCAAGAAAAAAACAGTTTTATCCCGGTGGTATAATACTCTACTTTTCTCACTTTATGCGAGACAATAAAAAACCAGGCTTAGTAAATAGTGTTTACAGAAAATTAAAAGTGTAAATAATAATAAATAAATAATGCTGGACAATCCACACAGCACTATCTAGCCCCAAAGTAAGCTATTCAAAGCTTGTGTTATGGGTACTAGATAACTGATATATTTAATACATTATATACTTACATAGATAGATATTTTTTATTATACACAGAAAACACCCAAACCATCGGAACAAATTTCTGCAGATCGTACACAAATTTGTTCCAAGGCGGGAATCGAACCCGCAACCTCTTGCGTCGCAGGCAGGCTCTCGCCCGCTGCGCCACAGAGGTCGTAAATCGTAGTGTAAATTGATAATTGGAGACATTAGTCCAATAATTGTGGAATAAATACAACTATACGATGGGTGGTCTTACTGATGGACGCTATCTGTTTCAGACCACCTTTGGATAGAGGGGATTGAAGATTGAAAAATAATGAAGGATTTGTTCAATAAATAGGCTAAAGACTTTGTTCCTCAAGCACAATATATCCCTTTTATAACTCTTTCGTAGCAAGATTTATGGATACGAAACCCGCGTGAATTATAAACGCCATATAAATTTTATTGCATATTTTTTTTGTAATATTTTCCCAACTGCAACGCACTTGCGTGAGCGCGTTGATGTCTTTTCCACGGAGTGAAGCTAATGCCACGGTCGTCCAGAAGCGGTGACCGCTACGCGCGCGCCGTCAACTAAGTACAAACATCACTTTATCAAATTATTACAAAATAAATTACAAGAACCATACAAAAGATAAAAACTAAAGTTAAATTAGTTTTTTATCTGCTACTAGCTGCGCCCCGCGGATTCACCCGCGCAGTTTTTATGTTTTTATTTAATTCCGAGCATTTTCATATTTATTCACCTTTCAAACCTTCTCTGGACTTCCACGAATAATTCAAGAATAATTCAAGGCCAAAATTAGCCAAATCGGATCAGCCGATCTCGAGATATAGCGAGACTAACGAACAGCAATTCATTTTTAAGTATATAGATATTAAATTTAGTTGGTAACCTAAAATTTGTATACTTTTTTGGGATGTAAATCACTGATTCGGATCAGTCGAGCTATCTTTAGATCGTTTACAAAGGTCTGCAAAATTGTTGAGCTATCTCAACTAGTTTCTTTAGTATTTTGTAAATAATTATATTCTTTGTAATATTCTTAGTAAAGAAATGATTTATTTAACGACTGTTTAGTAAATCTACATAAGAACCTTTAAATTACTGCCATTTTCAGCTGTCTAATGCATGTGATGTGATGTACACCGCTTTATAGAAACTAAGCTAAGCAGAAAGGCATTTCTATCATAAAAACAATGTCTAAAAACAACGCAATCTACCCGAGCAATTACAAAGTTACGACAACGCTTTTTTGTTTGGCTTTTTCACAGTTGAGAAATCTATAGATTACCTGTATGAAGGGAGATGAAAGTGGTTATACTTTTTCTTGAGCCCAGATTTTCGAGAATTTTTTTCATCGTCGTCTGCAGCATAAGGAACAGTCAACCGTCAATCAACTTCTCGCTCGCACAGTTTAAAATATTGAAAGATAATAAAACGATGATTTTATAAGGATTTATTTGGAAAGGCCAAGAAAATTATTCTCAACAACAACGACACGGACTTACTGGAGACCTTCGACAGAGCGCTAAAGTATAATCATCGGGAGGAGTTCGTAACACTAGATAGGTATAAGCAATAGTAGCACCTGGGGAGAGAAGCACTTACCTTGCCGTAACACAGTTTTTTAACTAGCACGGAAGGTAATGTTCCGTAACCAGAGTGTGCCAGATTGCCTGATAAGCTAAAATCCCTAGAATAAGACCTCTGTATGGCTCAACTCATATGTATCTCTTTTTTGTCTGAAATAAACATTATCTTATCTTATATATTCTTAGAAAATTTTGTAATTTACGAGCAAGAATTACGACAACTTTGTTTGGGTTGTCAGCGCTTTAAATAACTTTTACTTTGGTTTGTAAATACTTGTAAGCATAGTAGGTAATTTTCTTTCGTATTAGATAAAAGTTAATTCGCACGAATGCGATAGATTTGCTATTAAAACGATAAAATAAGCTAATTTGTATGCTTACTTGATTTACTGCAGTCACGATACGAATAGAATAGACGATTTTAAATGTGTAATGCAACAAACAGCTAATTAAGTTGTAATTCACGCTATATTTAAACGAATTTGATTAAAAAACAATAATTCGTCTCCACATTTTTTGTTTAACGAAACCGCGATCTTACAGAATGTTTTTTTTCTTCTTTCTCTGCAAAAACACAACATCTAAAAGTTTTAAATGAAAAGGTTGTGTTTTTGTCATTATTCGCTAAAACTCATTTCCAGTGGCGCCGATATTATAAACCAGAAAAATATTTATCTTACTACAACCTTTATTGACAAAGAAAATTACAACTAATAGTTACAATTATTTACAAAATGTACAAAATACATATGAAACAGTTGAGCTATCTACAGACCGTTGCAAACGATCTATAGATAGTTCAACTGATCCAAATCAGTGCCAGACGGAAGCGTACCCAAGACACTGGCTGCATTGCCACGCTGAATGGCAATGCTGATACGCTGAGCCAGATACTCACCAGCCCTCGGGTCACGCGTCGCGTCGATAGGTAACAATGTATTAAATCAATATCAGTATCAATCTTACTACAATGTATCAAACCCGGTGTAAAAATACCACTCCTGGAAACTTAAAGTACTTACTGTACTTAAGGCCCTATACCGAGACAAACGACTTTTACTCTTTTTGTTGATTTTCCGTATGAAATATCGCTTTTACAGTAGCAGATTTATGTAATTATTATAAAATATCTAGGAGAAAACTTGCCTCTGATAAACACAATCGTCATTTAACTTAGAAGGTATTTTCAGAACACATTAACTTCAAAAGGGATGCCTTCTTCTACGGTCTCAAATGCAATGAAAAAAAAACAAAATGACATGGGAATAAGACATGAGTTGTTCGCCGTCGACTATGATTTGAAAAATCATGAGCGCTTTTACATTTATTACTATGTAGGAACGAGATTTATATGACTAACACCCGGTTTCTGAAAGCGCGATCAACACTAATCGGCTGTCAAGTCACTTGCTATCTCTATCTAATTTGAAGTAAAAACTGAAATAGCTAGTGACTTAACAGCTTGACACCGATTAATGTTGAGCGAGCTTTCAGAACTTTTACATTTATTATTTGGTGACAATTTACGACAATTATATATGTAAGTAATAAGTATATAATGTATTAAATATATCAGTAATCTAATACCCATAAAACAAGCTTTGAGTAGCTTACTTTGAGGCTAAGATGGTGCTGTGTGGATTGTCCAGCATTACTTATTATTATTTTATTTATTAACTAGCGATCCCCCGCACGCCCCTGCTTCGCACGGGTGCACATATCATGCATTTATTATACATATAAACCTTCCTCTTGAATCTCTATGAATTAAAAAAACGCATCAAAATCCGTCGCGTATTTTTAAAGATTTAAGCATACATAGGGACATAGGGACATGGGGATATAGGGACAGAGAAAGCGACTTTGTTTTATACTATGTAGTGATAGTGATTGCGAGTAGTCGTCTTACACTACAGATTTAGATGGTACACAGTCATGAGTGAATAGTTACAATGTAGTTGACATAAGCAGCAGTGGTGCTTACCTCGTGGTATCGTCGGGGCACGTATGCGGCGGCGGACGGGGCCCGTTCCTTTGCAACTCGATATTATGTCTGCGGACAACGTACACAAATCATTTAGCAACATTATCATCAAGTACCCTAGTGTTATGAAGCAATGCTATGGGATAAATAATAAATATCCATACTAATACAAGAGGAAAGATTTGTATGTTTGTAACGAATTAACTCAAAATCGGCTGAATTCTTTCACTATTAGGTAGAATGAATAAATTAGAATCCCGAGTAATGTGCGAAACAGAACGAGCCACTATTAATATAGAAAGCTGTGTAAAAAATCCTAGAGTTTTTTGAGAGAATTTTGTTCTAGCGGTCTAAACATTTCGAGCGTACGATCTTGCCCCCATTATAAACGCGAAAGTTTGTAAGTATGGATGGATGGATGGATGTTTGTTACTCTTTTACGCCGGAACGGTGAACGGATCTGGATGAAAATTGGCAGAACGATAGATTAGTCTCGAATAGCACATAGTCCAACATAAATAAATACGAAAGATATACGATTTTTACATTTTCGTTGTTCGATCTAGACGTTTCGAAGTGATCCTTGTGATTCAATCGATTAAATACCTTATAACTTTTAATTTGAAAAGAATAGGAATCATCTATCGTAAAACTGGATCGGGATGAAATGTATAAATTTTAGTTAGAACAACGTTATAATCTCGATCAGCATTAGGGAAATAACCAGAAAAAAGTAATCTTGAGCTCCTAGTTACAAAATCCACAGTCCTCAATAACCAGAACGACGTAACCACCATCGTCCGTCAGATTACGAAACACTGGACATACCTTCTACTCGTCAGTACTAACTGCATTTTTACCGCGAAACCGATCGTCCCTTATGAGGCAATGCGCACCTGCGCCCGCGCCGGCTTTACAATCTTATTGCATATATTGCATATATAATATACTAGCTTTTGCCCGCGGCTTCGCTCGCGTTTAGAAGTATTATTATTAATTAGGCATAGTTTTTGCGGCTTTACTTTTGTTAAGCGTGTGCAAAAAATTGGAGGGTTGAATTTATCAAAATCCTATTGAAGCGGACGTCTTCATCATAGTAGCTCCAATCTTTAATTTCAGTTCAATCAGTCGAAAATCTAAGAAGATTTATACAAACTTTCATCCCTATTTTATCCCCTTAGGGGTGGAATTTATCAAAATCCTTTCTTAGGGGATGCCTAAGTCATAGTAGTTTTATGCATGCAAAGTCAGCCCGATCGGTTAAAAATTGACAAAATTTCATACAAACTTTCATCCCCTATTTCATCCGCTTGGGGGTAGAATTGATCAAAATCCTTTCTTAGCGGATGCCTACGTCATAACATTTACCTGCATGCCAAATTTCAGCCTGATCCGTCCAGTGGTTTGGGCTGTGCGTTGATAGATCACTATGTCAGTCAGTCACCTTTGAGTTATATATATTTGGATTTAGATAGAAGATAGATAAAAGATTTATACAAACTTTCATCCCCTATTTTATCCCCTTAGGGGTGGAATTTATCAAAATCCTTAAGCCTACGTCATAGTAGCTTTATGCATGCAAAGTCAGCCCGATCGGTTTAAAATTGACAAAATTTCATACAAACTTTCATCCCCTATTTCATCCCCTTGGGGGTGGAATCTATCAAAATCCTTTCTTAGCGGATGCCTACGTCTACCTGCATGCAAAATTTCATAAAGCAACTTAGATTTAGATTAGATTTATATTTAGATTTAGATAGAAGATAGATATAAGATTTATACAAACTTTCATCCCCTATTTCATCCCCTTGGGGGTGAAATCGATCAAAATCCTTTCTTAGCGGATGCCTACGTCATATCATCTACCTGCATGCAAAATTTCAGCCCGATCCGTCCAGTGGTTTGGGCTGTGCGTTGATAGATCACTATGTCAGTCAGTCAGTCAGTCAGTCAGTCACCTTTGAGTTATATATATTTAAATAAAGATAGATTTAGATTAGATTTATATTTAGATTTAGATAGAAGATAGATATAAGATTTATACAAACTTTCATCCCCTATTTCATCCCCTTGGGGGTGAAATCGATCAAAATCCTTTCTTAGCGGATGCCTACGTCATATCATCTACCTGCATGCAAAATTTCAGCCCGATCCGTCCAGTGGTTTGGGCTGTGCGTTGATAGATCACTATGTCAGTCAGTCAGTCAGTCAGTCAGTCACCTTTGAGTTATATATATTTAAAGATTAGAAAAATTAGAAAACTTGAATTTAGATTAGATTTATATTTAGATTTAGATAGAAGATTTATACAAACTTTCATCCCCTATTTTATCCCCTTAGGGGTGGAATTTATCAAAATCCTTAAGCCTACGTCATAGTAGCTTTATGCATGCAAAGTCGGCCCGATCGGTTTAAAATTGACAAAATTTCATACAAACTTTCATCCCCTATTTCATCCCCTTGGGGGTGGAATCGATCAAAATCCTTTCTTAGCGGATGCCTACGTCATATCATCTACCTGCATGCAAAATTTCAGCCCGATCCGTCCAGTGGTTTGGGCTGTGCGTTGATAGATCACTATGTCAGTCAGTCAGTCAGTCAGTCAGTCACCTTTGAGTTATATATATTTAGATTAGATATAACATTCGCAAAAAACTTTGCACTCTAATATAATATTAATAATGTAATCTTCCCAGGACTCATGATTCTCAAGGGTTAGTCAGAGGTACAAACGGATACTAACAGGCCTTAGCTTACTACACAAAGCCAAATAATAATGACGCCCATCCCCGCGGTGCTGGAAAACTCGCGATTTTTTCTTCACCGTTACTTTATAAAACTATTCTATACTATAATTACTTCTAAAGATAAACAATACTTTAACTACTGCCATCTCTTACCAACGAGTACTGTCAAACAGAGACAAGTATAATCAACTAGTGACGCCCCCGGTTTCACCCGCGCAGATTTAAATCCCGGTATTCCCACGGAATAAAAAGTATTCCAGACTATAATCTATCTCTCTGCCAAGTTTCATCCAGATCCGTTGAGCCGATCCGGCGTGAAAGAGTAACAAACATCCATCCATACTTACAAACTTTCGCGTTTATAATATAAATATTAAGTAGGATGTTTAAAATATAACGCTTTTATGTGTAGACATAAAGACACCACAAATAACAGCGCAAAAACCAGCAAAGTTAAATGAAACTGTAGAAAAGGCCCGATACTCCATAATCATCTAATAGCAGCTAGTAATAGAAGTAGTACTGCGCCTCTCGTGCACTTTAATGTGCACTTCTTTCTAATTACATAATCGCAACTTATGTATCGCTTTAATCATAACTTAGGTGTCTGCAAGTAACACCTACAATCGGTACTCAAGACCATCTCACTCAATATAAATTAACTTGAACAAAGCAATATGTAGTACTAATCCGCTGATCTAATCTCCTTAAGCTGGAGCGCTGAGCTGAAAGCTCGACGAGGCAACACGTTCAGTGCACAGCGAGTCAATTTCCTGAAGATGCTTCGTAGAGAGGTGAAACACGTGTCGAAGTCTAATAAAGTTTATTCCAGCTTAAGGAGATTAGATCAGCGGATTAGTAGTACATATTGCTTTGTTCAAGTTAATTTATATTTAACAATGGACTTCTGCAAAGTCACGCCTGAGTCAATTAACCATCTCACTCAATTCTACTAATGTCCCAACATCTGCACAATGGAAGGTTTTAGACGTGGCCATACCTATTTGTCTCTCTTATTTAGGTGACTGCGATAATATGATTACTTATTGATTGATACGAATATAGATACGAAAGAAGGGAAACAAGAATTGTCCTAATATTATGAATGCTAAAGCTTATGTTTGAGACTTGATCACTTCATAATCGATATAAATGAAACTACGAATAGTAATAATCAAATTATACACAATTATTTGGTAACTACCAAAAAAAATTTAAGGGCTGTTTCAGCAGAGGCTACAGATGATAGTAGCGCCGTCAGAGCATTTAAATCTCTCTGACGACCTCTGTGGCGCAGCGGGCGAGAGCCTGCCTGCGACGCAAGAGGTTGCGGGTTCGATTCCTGCCTTGGAACAAATTTGTGTACGATCTGCAGAAATTTGTTCCGATGGTCTGGGTGTTTTCTATGTATAATAAAAAAATATCTATCTATGTAAGTATATAATGTATTAAATATATCAGTTATCTAGTACCCATAACACAAGCTTTGAATAGCTTACTTTGGGGCTAGATAGTGCTGTGTGGATTGTCCAGCATTATTTATTTATTATCTACCACTAAGTTATCGAGGTTTGCTTTTAGCCAAAAACGCGACAAATGTTACAAAAATTACTTCCCAAAATACTTCACAAGTAAACCTCGTACGCATTGCGTGAGGTTGACCTGAGAAGTATTTTCTAGTACTGTGCCCATAAAATTGGTCCCGTTTTTGGCTAAAAACAAAACACAAAAAGTTGTTTTTTTTTTGATCGTGCTAGTAGCATCGTTAGCCTCTGCTGAAACAGTACTTATTTATTCTGGTAGTTACAAAATAGTGCTGTATTACCTGCCAGGACTGTGGTAGATGGTACAAACGGAGGCCTGTATACCCAGCAGTGGGTGAAGTCGGGCTGTGGATGATGATGATGATGAGAATATTATACTCTATGATAATTATCAGTAGTATTTTTAAACTCTCGTGATCATGACATGTTTTATTGAATTTACTATTCAATGTTATTATCGGCTCTTAAAAACAGAGTTATGCTAATGCTGCTTATGCTAAGTCATCTGGACACGTGAAGTGGCAATTTACCTTGATAGTACTTATTTATATTTTTAACTTGTGTGCAAGCAAAGGAGTAATATTATGAAATACATAATATTATAAATATTGAGATGGGGTTGCAACCTGTCATGTAAGAAATACTAACTTCTCTAAATAGGGGTATGCGCAAAATGAAATATTTGGACGTACTTCTGACTACGTTTCTCTTCTATATCTTCAAATATTAGGTAAGTAGCTAAGTTGGTATGTGCGATATTTGAGAGGACATTTGCCGTGATTTGGGGTTAAAGCTGTGAGGTTTTGTTTTACATAAAGACCGTTCAGATAGTGTATATGTATCTACGGAAAACTCGAACTGGGGCGTTATTCACTATGACCAATCCAACCGCGTTTGCGTTTAGATCACGTTCTGACATCACACGGTTAGAGCAAAGTATCTCCTATGTCATAAACAATAAAGTCCAAGATCATGTTGTGACTTCACACGGTTTGGGGTAAGGAATCTTCTATGTCATAGAGAATGATGCCCCTGTTATGTGACATGAGAAAAAAAGCAGCGTTATCCCATAAAAAATTACACCTTTTTTTACAGCATAAGCCTCTGGCGCGATAAAGGTTTCCTACGAAACTGAAAAAAAAACTGAAACAGCTTCACGACTTTGATCCCCAGGCACGGTAGATATCCCTTCAGATCTCCCAGTACCAAGTAGGTACTAATTCAAGATTCTTTGAGGATGTCTAAAGGGGGTAGTCAGAGGTACGTCCAAACATTACATTAGGCACATACCCACATTTTCCTCACGATGTTTTCCTTCACCGTTTAAGAGCACTGGCATTGCGCACATAAATTTTTCGATAGCAAAATCCATTGGTGCACGACCGGATTCGAACCTGCGACCTTACGATCGGAAGGTGGGGTCACTCCCACTAGACCACCGGTGCTCTCACGCCGCGAAACGCTCCTACGGATGTGCAAAATTAGTTTCGGAAATAAATAGCAAGTTACACTTGCACTTGACAGTTAAGTATGTGCGTAACTTTCCCTTTGATTTCCGATAGTACTTAAAACTTATCTCGATCAAATTATAGTGATACATACAGCTAGCAAAAAATGTAATTTGTTTTACGTAATGGTGCACCAGCAGCAAAACGAAATCATTGTTATTTTATTATTAGTTAGTCATTAACAAATAGACAGTAGGAACTATGCCTTCTGCACTGGAGGCCGTGGGTTCGACATCCAGCGAGAACAATTACTTTTGTGATGAACATAGTTTGTTTTCAGTCTGGGTGTTACCTATAACACACTATACCTACGTATAAATTCATGAAAAAGTGGAATATGCGTGTTATAATAATAATAAATAATGCTGGACGATCCACACAGCACCATCTAGCCCCAAAGTAAGCTACTCAAAGCTTGTGTTATGGGTACTAGATGACTGATATATTTAATACATTATACACTTAC
The DNA here is from genome assembly GCA_963576535.1 of Plemyria rubiginata. NCBI lineage: Eukaryota > Metazoa > Arthropoda > Insecta > Lepidoptera > Geometridae > Plemyria > Plemyria rubiginata. The sequence continues at coordinate 14,939,452 of OY754907.1, forward strand.
ATATATATAGATATAGAGAAACAGCAACGCCAGCAAGCCCCAGCAACATAGTGGCAGTACTTCTCCGCGAGCCACACACAAAGAGCTTTACTACTAATACTACTACAGTTGTTGTAACTCTCTAGTGCCTTCACAATGAGAAAGTAATAGCATAGGTACTAACACACCCAAAATAATTATAAATGAAAAGGAAGCCGTTAAAACTTAATCCGCGAACGGCCTCCATCAGCAAATCAATCAGGTTATGCAATCGTATGGGAAATGCCATACAAGTGTTGTAATTATATTTTTAACTAGTTATGTGCTCGTGACTTTGTTTGCATACCACTTTATACTTTTCGCTGCATCTCATAAAGATTTCGGTACTCATCACCAGCCTGAAATAAATAATTTATCTAGCCTCCCCTATACAGGAATAACGATTCTATGCCCTCTTCATCAACTGACTTGCCGTGATCTTAGCGGGAGTATAATTATAATGCGAACAAATATCTCAATTACTTACCTAATAATAAACAACAAAAACTTATTTCAATATGTTATTTACTCTTAATTTAACAACAAAATAACGCATATTCCGTATATTCGAAACCGATAGAAAGAAAGAAAGAAAGAAAAGAAATTTATTCATATATACATACCACACATGACAGCTAAAGGACAGTTGCACGGAACATATAAAAGGGAACTAAGCTAATTTACTAGATAGGCTAACGCAGAAATGACACTTATGGAGAGAAAAACGAACACAGAAAATTGAGTGTGCGTGTCATATCCACGCAATATGCATGTGGAACGCTGCCATGTACAGTCCGTATAAAAGGCCCTGAGCTCAGCATCAGCTGAGAACTTATTCTCAGCGCTGGTTTTCAGCGCAAGGCTTAGGTGACGCACGAACTTTATTGCAAATGAGTTGATTGGCACACACATGTATGACTAATTAATAATAATAATAATAACATAACGATACGTCAACCATATATGGATTTTTTGCAATAAACGAGTTAGGCGTGTCCTGATAAGGCTGACGATAAATCAGTCGAGGATCTCAACATCCTGTCGAGTCTCAAATGTGTGCAATTTGTCAGAATTATTTGGAACGTTGCTTTTGGGCTCTCTGTCCGGCCGTCTGACCTTTTAGGTTTCGAGCTTCATCTTTCCGTGCATATTCTAAATTACTCTGATTACTTTAGAAGTCTTTAGACTCATATTTAAGTCTCCAGACTTCTAGAGGAATTTGGGTTATGCCAAAAACTTTGTTGCTGTATATTATTATACGAGTTGTATTGGTAACATAACAAGTCCATTTCCATTTACTCTGAACGTGCTAAATGTATGACATATTTACACCTTTAGCTGTGATATTATTTACGAGCATGTACTGTATCGTTATAGAACTGATATGATAATTATATAGGTCAACTTAGCTCAACTACAAAGTTATAATAACTATCTTTCACCTCCTTACGGAACTGTAAACAAACACCACAATCTCCGGTCATTGGCCACGAGTTTATACAATAGATAAAATGGCATTACACGGGCACCTATAACACTATAAATAAACGCAAAGGTATATTTTGAATTTAGATTAACTATTCGATATATGATCATTGTGGTGTTCTCATAAGTGGATAGTAGGTAGGTATATCGTCTAAAAGTTTGTCTTAGCAGCTTTATTATTGAACTAGTTGCGTCCCGCGGTTTAACCCGCGCAGATTTAAATCCTGGTATTCCCACAGGATAAAAAGTAGCCTATGTGTTATTCCAGACTATAATCAAACAAGTGGGCCATCGGCTTGTTCCATGAAGTAGTATCATAAAAAAGCATACATGGTGATGTGTAAGACTTATCACAGCTAGTTATCATCTCGACTTAGAAGGCATTATATAATATAGCACGTTGTAACTACAATAAATGTCTAGCACTTCAGAAAGCTCATTCTATAACTTGTAATGACTATCTCCGTTAATACCTCAGCAATGAGGATGTACAATGAAAGTTTCAGTTTTATGCTTCTCCGTAGTTTACGAGCGAAGTGCGGAACGAGGAAGCTTCTGTTTTCCTTCGCACGTCGTCTGTTATTTATTTATTGTTTTGTTTATAGGCTTCCAGCGATTAATAAATTTTTCTTGGTGTATTCCTTGAAGGTAGCAACAGACAGCTAGCAAGTGTGAGCAACGTGGTTTTTATTATTAACAAGAAAAAATGGTAGGTGCAAATACATAAAATATGATGGCAGGTATGAAGCAGGTAATTAGAATTCATTCAGCAAAAAAAATAAGTATTCAATAAATCAAGCAAAATAATAAGTAGATCTTCTGTAGTATCCTACCTGTATGTTGTTTTAATGACGGTGCTCAAAGTACAACACATAACGAAACACCAAACAGTGCTGAGAACACTTCATGAGCCACATAGCGGAATGCCTTACAAGATAAAAATATCACAATCTCAAAAGTTAATTTCCCATAGCCTGATACACAAAGCAATACAAACCAAACCACGCCACTAAAAACAATCCGAGCCACAATCGAACAATACCTCGTATTTTGTAACATTTCTCGCTGTTTATGCAAAAACCGTGAATGAACCGGCCGCCGTTCGCACGTTCTCATATAACTGCACTGTGTGTAACCATTACGACACCCAGCAAAACCACATAACAAGCGAATTTTAACCCTATTCCAATGAAAAACGATGCGTGCTCCACGCGAACTGAACACCCAGATCCGCAGTCATCGCCCGGTGAATAAACAAACAGTTAATCCAATTGCGACTTTATTCCGAGCCAGTAAGGCTTCGACGCGAATGATCAGTTCTCTAGTTATGATGTAGTCATGCAATTCAGGACTCTGAATAGAAAGTGGTAGAGTAGGAAGTCAAATAAGGCGTTACAGTTTATGATCAGCCGTACATTATGGTTATGGCACGTTACGGTGCAGGGAAGGATGATCTAGTATAGTCGGGAATAGTTTCTTTGGACTTCATAGGGCAACTGCAGAAAATTCTAGTACCTTCATCATTTTAAAGCTGATTTTATCTGAGTGGCTACAGTTTCCTTTGTGTTGCTCTAGGTTCTTATCAACTTCAGTACCAGAATAAGTAGGTACATAAGTACTTTAGTTATGTATGGGATGAATTCAACGTCCAAAATGCTTTTAAACAAAATTTAACACAAATCAACACAATGACTATAAAAACCTCTAAATACAGACATTGAATAACTTGTTCACACAAAAACCAATAAAAAACGCTTGTAAACAGTCGATTGAACCGTAAAATCGATCGATTTTTTGCCTGACTACTAAATGGAGGGTTATGTTTTTGTTCGACTTTTTGTGGTAAGGTCAGCGCGCATGCATCCTTGCCAGCTGGTAGCGTAGGTCGCCATTCGTTCCTAATTCAAATCATGTTCTCTATCTTTTTGAGTCAAGCTGAATTCCAATTTCAAATTTTTCTGCATGATTCCTTCTTTCTAATAAACTTATATAAATTTTAAAATCCCATGTTCTCATGTTCTATTTCTTTTTTATTGAGTATCAGTATTATTTTTAGTTGTATTTTTCACTAACACACTCAAATTAAATTAGGTACCTAATTGCCTCGTTCAACATAACTTTAAAACAACCTTCAAACAACGTCCTCGCATCAAAACAAACCAAAAAAACACGTAAATATTTGTCGTTCATACGATTCTCGAAACGATCCTAACCAAATATCGAATATCAACAAAACCATTCAATATTTGATTGATACAAGTCCAACAAGCTTTTCCACGAGGACACAGAATTATAGAGTTAGTATAGCGAAGTCATAGATTGACTATCAGTTAATAAGGCAGTGTACCCAAGGTGTGGTTATTCGATGAATGTCCAGCCTTCACATTTATACCACATACCGACCGATATCTGGGCGTAAACAGAGAACATTTTAAACAGAATTTAGCTTCGGGCTTCATTGGTAAAGTTCTTAAAACACTGATAAGATTGTAGGTAAAGTGACTTAGCTTATTTATTTGCAACCTATCTAGTTAACCTCAAATTACTCTCAATGTATTTGACTAGCAAATAAAAGGTAAGAAAGAAGGTATTTTGTATGCATGCCCTTTAAATAGGTGTTATAATTGATGTAACATGTAGTACCATGATAGTGCTCATGGATTCGAAATCCATTGTATCGAATAAAATAAAAATAAATAAATCATATAACTTAATCATCATTATCAGCCTGAATGAGTCCATTGTTGGATTTAGGGGAATTTTTATTAAAATAAAATAAAACAAATGTTTGTTTTACGTGGGGATCGAACCCACGGCCCACGACGCCAGAAGGCTTAGCTGAGCTAGGGTGTTTGGCATCTTTTGACTTAAAACGTTTTTAGACTATTCATACAGGGTTGCAGTTCGTACTGTGATCGAAAATTCAAAATGAAAACACGTGACATGTTTGTTTTTGAGATAAATGATTTCGTAAAACAGGTAAATAAGAGCGAACGACTAGTCTATAACGTATTGGATAAATGAAGTGGGTAGGAAAGCACGCGCACGCCCGATGCATGTGAAAGTGAATCACAGCGGGTCGTCGATACGAAGTCTACTCTCGCCACGCAAACCACCGTGGAAGCCTACTCACATGTACGCGGCTGCTGTTGTTTGCTAAGTACCTATAAGTCTTAACAAAACAACGTTTTTTAATTGAAAAGTTTGAATAATGTCAAATAATCCAGCAACTATGCAGTTAGTTTCGCTACGCTCGATTCCCGCTATGCACTGATCATAAAATACCTAACAAAAAGTGCCGCTATGCACGGAATCAGATCCTTGGACTGTCGAAAGGAAAATGCTTATACACATCGTGTTGCTGCTGCTGGAATTCTATAATAAAATTTTTAATAAATACTCTCTTACTAGTTTCACTGACTATAACTAGTAAACAGTATTCTGTATGTAATGAAATGTATTTTGTATTAGTATAAACCAAATTTATTAGGTATCATCCTCAGCACCATGTATCTTATACATACATACATATAATATCTTTTAGTCAAGCAGTGGCTGATACACTATATACAAAAGTATACACATCCCTACTTGAAAAGAACACTGTGCTTCCTTTAGACTCAATAAATTTTATAGGCAATAGGCATAAAAAATGCTCTGGCCTGCCTGCCGCATTTTTTTGGTAAAAGCGGGTTGGGGATCGGATATTTTTACCTGGTGCTGTGTTTTAGTAGGTAGGTACTTAATTTTGTTAAAGACTCAAATTATTGTAAAGGAGCTTATTTCGTTTTTAAAAGTAATTGTTGGAAGCAAAAGTTGCATTGTTTTGCGCGCGGGCTAGTCATATTTAATTCGGGTGAATAATTAACCAACTTTAATACAATTTCGTCCTGGTTATGTTATACGTGTTAATAAAATTTGGCTACAGCGCTTTTCAAAGCCTATTTATACGGTAAGTTTGCCGTATAGATATCAACAAAGGTATGCAAAAAGGCGCTCAATACATTACATAATGGTACTGTTTCATTATTCAACCAGTGGAATTATTCAATGAGTAAAAGACACTTTGCACGAAGGTCAATGTTTTTGTTATGCTTCCGAAGAAGTTGTTCTACCATTGAGGTTTTATATACCTCTTGAATATGTGTAAGTAGTAAACCTAAATTGTATACCTAGTTAGCTTATTCGATTTTTCATAAAAAAAAATGTTATTCGACATAACCTTTATTTTCAAAGTTATGGGAGAAGCCACTGGCTCCTGAAACACAGTATTTACTAGTTCGGGAGCCTATGGATTCAATATTGAATTGTGCCTACTATTATGTCGATAAAGTTATTTGTATTTGTATTGTATTTATACAATCTCACAAGGTTTTCTGAAGTATTGACTAGTTCCAGTGATGTTTTTTTATAAAACAACTAGATAATGGATTCTTCCATGACAAAACTGATGGCTTCAAAAAATCATCTCATGGTATTCGGATAGCCCAAGAGCGGAATTCCTTTATATATGTCTCAAGAGTAGCGTTTTTCCTGCAACATCAGGTGAGATTGCGGTAAAAAAATACATCTTGCAACATACTATACAACAACTATTACTCATTGTTATGGGAAAGTAAAATCGAAAAATGCGTTTGTGTGGTCAATTTCACTTTCTCGTGTGTCTTGTCTTAGTCAACACGCGTGGGACTGAGTGTGATGTATCGTGTGGTCACTCTTAGCTACGATCATTGTAAAGGTCATATAACATGGAACTCATGCAGAGGCAGTGGTCTGATAACTGCAATCATTATAGAGGCGATCAATGATTTTATACCACCACTAGCTGGTACCCGCAACTTCGTCTGCGTACTTTTAATCTCTTCATATCTTTTTTTCGCAATAAAAGGTAGCCTATGTTCTTTCTCAGTGTCTAAAGATTGTCTGTGCCAAATTTCATCAAAATCGGTTGAGAGGTTTAAGCGGGAAAGCGTAACAGACAGACAGACAGACAGACAGAGTTACTTTCGCATTTATAATATTAGTTGGGATTCTATTGCTTGTGGTATCACAGAAAATGCTGAAACACCTGAACGACTTTGGTCCTCACCCTCAGGTAGGTACTATAGATACTGGATTTGGGGGATTATCTAAACTAATATTAAAAAGAGGAAAGGTTTGTAACAAATTAACTCAAAAGCTACTGGTCCGATTGTAAATTATTACGCCCTTAATTAAATGTAAATTAATAAATATTGGTGTACATTCCACACAGCACTGACTCGCCCCAAACTAATCTAAAGCTTGTGATATGGGACAAACAGAAGGTAAATAAACTTTTTTTTTGTAAATACATACTTATAATATTATATAACACCCAGACACAGCACAAAGTTAAACACACACAGCCTACGTAGCTCAGTTGGTAGTAGCTCTGCCTTCTGCGCCGTAGGTCGTGGGTTCGATTCCCACCGTGAACAAACATTTGTGTGATGAACATAGATGTTTGTTCTCTGTCTGGGTGTTATATAATATTATAAGTATGTATTTACAAAAAAAAGTATATAAGTAGTATATCAGCTATCTGGTTCCCATACTACAAGCATAAGCTTAGTTTGGGGCTAGACAGTGCTGTGCGGAAAGTCCACCAATATTTATTTATTTATTTATTTATCTACATTCATCACACCAATGTTTGTTCACGGTGGGAATCGAACCCACGGCCTACAGCGCAGAAGGCTGAGCTGTTACACTTGTCTTATGTCAAATTACAAAATTAAAAGGTTAATAATTCAATGTAACGCCAATTTACTTGTAAATGACGAAGATGCGTAAACGTAGTTTCTCTTCGGTCATTCAAGCGGTAAGTAATGCCAGTCACCACTCAGAAGCTGTCGTAAAGTTCACCTATAACCATTCGTTACACAAATAGCGTACTTTCTTATTGAAATGTTTTATAGCTTATATTATTGCATTTTGCTTACATTTTAATAAAAGTATATTCATAATCACCCAGCTTGCGATACACGTTTTCATCTATTTATTAAACTTATTCTCACTTAGCATAATTTTGTAATAATCATATAATTTGGCTACAAGTTTTGATAAGTTATATACCACTGCCCCGGCAGGAATTCCCAGGCATACCACCAACTTCTTACTAATGCCATCTTAATTTCTGTTATTCTTTGGTGTCATCCTAGTGTTATGGATTATCGGTTTGAAGAGTGTGGTCGCCGGTGTAATTACAGGCACATGAGGCTTAACATCTGTATGCCTCAAGTTGATGGACGCAGGGCAGTGCATCGTAGGGCACGTTCCTATTGTGCGTGACCTACGGGGCAATGTTTTGTTTATAGGTGATGGTTACCACTTAACATCAGGTGGGCCATCTGCTTGTTCCATCAGCTAGTTGTATAAAAAAAAATGCTTTTACTTTATTGTTGTAACTTATAACTTCGTCTTTTAAATTGAGTATTTTTTATTTGTTATGGCTTCATAACCGTGACAGAACTGAATCATGCCTCATCATCATCATTACGTGCCACATCGTAGACAGCATCATCACTTAACATGAGGTGAGATTGCGATCAAACGATTTGCCTATACGTAATAAAATAAATAAATAAAATAATAAATAAATATTGGTGGACTTTCCACACAGCACTATCTAGCCCCAAACTAAGCTTATGCTTGTAATATGGGAGAACCAGATAGCTGATATACTACTTATAATACTTTTTTTTTGTAAATACATACTTATAATATTATATAACACCCATACAGAGAACAAACATTTATGTTCACCACACAAATGTTTGTTCACGGTGGGAATCGAACCCACGACCTACGGCGCAGAAGGCATAGCTACTACCAACTGAGCTACGTAGGCTGTCAAATGCATTTGAAGAAAACTTCTGCAGAAGAAAAAGCCTTCTCCAAGTAGGCTCATAACATTAATAGGTTTTATTTCTGTTTAACAAATCAATATTTCATTCAGCCTTAGATTTCGTAATAAAAAACAACAGTTATTACCTCACAAGTTTGTAATAGACACACCTAGGCCTCAATGTTCAACTATAAAGAAAGAGCAATTTCGACTTTCGTCCAATTTTCTAAGGTTCGTTATCGCAAAACATGTATTTTATTTCAAAACTCGACGCACTCTTATCGATAAAAACCACTTTCGTTGATTAGCTTTCTATGTTCATAAAAATGTATTTGCAGCTTTTATTAAAGTTGTTTTGCTTGTTAACGGTAGCACTTTCGATTTCTATACAGAATAATGTATGTATCTACTCAGATCGTTTAGTCTTCTAAGGGCATGGAAAACATCATAGGCAAGAAGGTGCCTTAAAGCAAGTGGTATTTTTTGGTAGTGCCTCTTACAAAGAACTATTTAATATCCTAATCTACATATAAACTAAAATTTCAAAATCAAAAATCAATATCTTTAATAAGGAGAACATTACAAGTAGGTAATACTAAGTCGGGAACGATGATATCTGCAGAAGTGTAAATCTGTGTCGCAGATTTTAAGAGTAGTAGAGCTCTTTGTGAAGGGCTCGTCCGGGGAAGTACTACCACCACGCCTTTTTCTGCCGCCAAGCAGCAACGCTGTGTTTCGGTTTGAAGAGTCTGGTCGCCGGAATACATACAGGCACATGAGGCTTAACATCTGTACGCCTCAAGTTGATGGACGCAGGGCAGTGCATCGTAGGGCACGTTCCTATTGTGCGTGACCTACGGGGCAATGTTTTGTTTATAGGTGATGGTTACCACTTAACATCAGGTAGGCCATCTGCTTGTTCCATCAGCTAGTTGTATAAAAAAAAAAAAAAAAAAAAAGATATCAACGCCCTCCTCCAGAGAAATGGGACTAAAACAATAGGATGTAGGTAAAGTTATTACAGAATAAACGAACTAATCCGTAGGAAATCCGTAGGAGAACCAAGGTAGCCGACATATCTCTCAGAATCAGCAAGTTGAAGTGGCAATGGGCAGGTCATATAGCTCGAAGAACTGACAACCGCTGGGGAAAAAAGGTTCTTGAATGGCGACCACGAACAGGAAGGCGAAGTGTGGGACGCCCTCCTACCCGATGGACTGACGACATTGTTAGGATCGCGGTTAGTCGGTGGATGGAAAGGGCTCAGAATCGTTCTTCCTGGAAGCGGATAGGGGAGGTCTATGTCCAGCAGTGGACTTCTGTGGGATGTTGATGATGATGATGATGAAACTAACTAATTAAGTACATAAAAAATAGTAACCAATAAATATTTCCAAAAAGTCTTCAAATTAGTATAGTGATCATTAACATTGTCTGACCTTGTAGACCCCCACACAGACGTGCGAAAGCTGTCACCAGCTTTCTCATAGACCTTGACTCCAGTTATGACTATAAGAATGATTCCGGTCGTGCAGGTTCGACGCTGGTACTGGCACTCGTGTTGTTTCTAACTATTTATCATTGAGATAGTTGAATGACTTACGGCCGGTTTCTGAAAGCTTGATCAAAACTAATCGGCTGTCAAGTCACTTGCTATTTCTATCTAATTTGAAGTAAAATCTGAAATAGCAAGTGACCTGACTGCCGATTAGTTTTGATCGCGCTTTTAGAGACCGGCCTTAGAGTTTAGAAACATAGACAATCGGTTAACTTAGCGAAGGTAGATAATGATTTAAACAAAATAACGCAGTTGGTTCTAAAAATCTGTAAAGGGTAAGTAAGTCGGCAATTCCATTCTATGAAGGACTTGTTAATATTTATTTATGCAAGTAAACATCTAGAATGCAAAAAAATCTTTACCCGCCACTTAAGACCTGAATATTCATGATTAAATGAGAGGAAATATATGGAACCTAAAGCCGGCTACACATCAGGTTACAAACCCTATACACTCTTTAACTACGCTGCTGCAATACAGAGAATCTTAGGAAAGCCGTGCGACGACGGGCGGCGCGTTTTTGCGTCTAGAAAATAATTTCATGTACAACATTCTACTGTAACTGTTCCATCAGCAGGTAGTTTATAGAATCGAAAAAGCTCAAAGACCAAACTTTTTAGTGTGATGCGTATCCGTGTGTATCACGAAGTAGCTAAGTTACTCTATCAGAAAGACCATCGGGGTCCATGCTTATCGATCTAGTATTCATCATTCGGCCGCAGTGGCGTGTACGGTAAGTGGACCGTGTGGATGCGGCTGGGTGAACGCAGCCGCATCGGCGTTCCGGGCGGGTGCGCGAGACGTGTGGATCTCTCATAACGTGTTCGTCTAAGATGAGTTCGAGCAGTAAATGCTAGCAGTTTTTGGAGATTGCCTTGCTATTCTTAGCGTGGATGTATGAAATCTTTGTGGAAACGACGTGACTTCGCTCGGAGAGCTACTGTTTTCACAAAAACTCAACCTCCTTGCACGCTTTAGACCAGCTACTTACTGTTTTCACACAAACTTCAACCTCCATAAGCTCTTTAGAGGATTTGCAGGAATTATTTTCTTAGCACTTACATCCTTACGTACATTCAAGCTCTATATAAAAAAAGGAATACTCGTACTTGTAGACATGTAAGACTTGTTATCTTTGACAGATAAACAATGTTTTAGATTTGCCATGACTTTTGCAATGCAACATTTATCTCAAGTCTACGGCCTGTGATTGATTTTGGTTTCATTCAATAAAATTATTTACAAAATGTACAAAATACACATATTATGAAACAGTTGAGCCATCTGCAGACCGTTGCAAACGTTCTATAGATATCTCAACTGATCCAAATCAGTGCCAGTCGGAAGCGTACCCAAGACACTGGCTGCATTGCAACGCTGAATAAAATAAAATAAAATTAAAATTCAATAAAAATTTAATAAAATTCAATAATATCTAGGGTTATCCAATCGTTGAGTTCGATTGGATAATCCTAGATAAGTTACTGCTGCTAAGAGTACCCCTAGTGAGATATTTCCACGTAGAGCTATTTCGCAAGTGCGGCGCCAAGGATCGTCAGGCCCAATCTCCTGACTATTTATCCACATTGCTCGCTGGCCACACCAATTAGGCTTCGCTTTTGAAATACGGCCACCGTTTTATGACGACCTGAGTGTCGATGGTGAGCATGTTTTGTTTGTTTTTAAAATTGAAACTGCTCTAAAACAAAAGAGAGTGATAAAATACAAGAGTGATGCTAGCAAAAAGATGATCATAGTTGGAGAAGTCGGTTGGGTCGTCCCTTATAGCACATTGGCATTATAATAATAATAATAATTTATTTCAGACATGGTCCATATCGGTTAGTAACAAATAAGACTTAAAAAATAGTGTTAGTAACAATTCTAGGTAACAGTTTAACGCTGAGTGTGTAGCTGCATCCAATGATGTGAGAGTGGACAGTCCCACCTCTCTGATAACACATTATACCATTTATTTCTCGTCCATGTTTCCGACACATTGCATACGAAATTTACTAGAAGAGTGTTAGATATGGATGTGATTGGTTTAAGAAAGAGAGGTAGGCCAAAGAAAAGAAGGATGGAGTGTGTGAACATGACATGAGTGAGAAAGGAGTGAGCAATGAGATGACGAATGATAGGGGAGAGTGGAAGAGTAGAACCTGATGTGCCGACCCCACTTAGCGTGGGAAAAAGGGCAGGAAGATGATGATTTTTCCGACACATTGTAGTGAAACAGTTAGTTTTCGCGCTAATTTTCACCTAGTTTAAATCCTCGTGATCAAACTGAATTGTTTTATGTTCTATTTCTCCGTAGGTACTCCGCCTTAATACCCTCGTCATTTATCGACCGTAGTTTCTTGGAGCTTTATTGGCGTCTATTACATTTCGTGGGAACGTCCTATCCCGACTCGTCCCGGAATGCGTACGTGTCGGGATCCATGACTTTACAGACGTGGATCTCTTCAAAATGTATTTGCAATTTATGAAGCTTTAAGTCCTTAGCTTTGGCCTCAATATAATTACAAAATGGTTTGTGTGTGAAGCACAGATGCAGCAGCAGAAGGTTGAGAAAGAGTTGAGCATGCCTTACAGCTTAGTTGGTAGTTGCTAACTACCGATAAAAATTTGTGAACATTGTTTTTTGGTGTCTCCCTCTTATTCATAATCCCTGCCATTTTACAGCGGCTCAATATAGAGCATTCTTGTCACTGTCACTTTTATGCCAACGAAAAGAGACAGACTTATCGGTCTGATAAACTATTGGCGCTCAAAGACCATTATGAATAAGGGCCTCTGTCTGTATGTTATATTGCATTAATGTTTAATTCTGAGACACTATGACCACCGAAAGATGCCCAAGCTGATTAAATAGAGTGGAAAAGAAAGAGTTGTCAGTCCTGTACATTAAGATGACTGGCAGAAGACTCTTCATAATAGATGTAGATGATGTAAAAGATGTCATCACCTATAACAAAGCATTGCATCTTAAGGTGAAGGCAAGAGCTAATGTGACTCTCGCTCGCACGTTTTGACTTATTGAAGGATATAAAATCACTGACCCCATTTTCTAAAAATCGCAAACAACCATTTTGTGTGCAATCACATTGCGCACAGTTTAATAAAAAAATAATTTTGATCGATACAAGTTTTCCTACTTAAAAGTTTACTTTTCTAGTTTTCGTAGATAAGCAAACTTTTGAGTAGGAAAACTTGCATCGATCACAATGAAATTTTTGCCAAACTGTGTGCAATGGGATTACACACAAAATAGTTGTTTGCGTTTTTTCAAAATTAGGCTTAGTGCTTTTATATCTTTTAAAATGACGAATCATGCGAGCGAGAGGTAAATTAGGTGTTGTCAATGCCTTAAGTTACGTACAAAGAAACGTGGCCTACGATGCATTGCCCTGCATCCGCCAATCTAAGGCATACCGGGTGTGAAGCCCCATGTGCCTGCAATGTCACCGGGAACCACACTTCAAACTGAAACACGGAACTCTGCTTGGTTGCAGAAATGAGCATCGTGATTGTACTAAGTAGCTTAGCAAGCTTTTCATCGTTTTTCTCTCTATCTTTTAGTTTTATATAGATTCAGTGCTATGATTAAGGAAAGTGTCTGATAACTTCTGTAATTTGTTCTCAATAAACACTTTTGATTTTGATTTTCATCGTTCAACTTTCTCCATCTGCGTATCAAAGTCACTGTGCCACAGAAGCACAGAGAACAAAAACGAGTATCGTCATCACGCGCGGTCTCCATAACTATTGGCATGGATGAGATGCCTGCGCCCGCGCCGCGCTGCCGGTGAGAAATCGATCCATCCGGTAGGTACTTAAATGTCGAGTAATGGAAATATGATGCAGTTTCAGAGCTCAATCACCCGTAAGTTCCGGCTGGAGAGGTTGAGAAAAGTAGGTATTTCTAAATGTTTGCAAAGCAATGCACGACTAGTCTTGGAACAAGTAGTAATAGGCTCTCTATTGTAAATGCAGATATATCAATTCCCTTGGATCTTATTAATTTAAAGCGTAGCGTGGCTACAAATACTATTATAACCCAAAAACTACTCGCCAGAGCTGACTCAACTCAAATGGGACCACATGGCAACCACCAGTTTTCTATAAAATACAGAATCATCAAAATCGGTCCACTTAGTAAAAAGTTATGAGGCAACAAACATAAAAACCTGTCGAATTGAGAACCTCCTCCTTTTTTGAAGTCGGTTAAGAAACAATTGGAAAGAAGGCGTGAATTTGTTACATTTTGCTTGCCTTTGAACAAGATTCAAAGTTATCCATGTGTTCCAAACCAATAAATATAATCTCTTCAAGATAGGTTAAGAAATTTTGGTTATTATAATTCTGTAATTGGTAGGTAGGTACTTACAGTTCAATCAATTGCAAATTAAATCCAAAGGAATTACCTGAAATAGAAAAACATATTAAAAATAACTTTACCGTGTAAATGCATAAAACATGTTAGCTCTTTAACAATGTAATATTAATATACGTGCTAAAAATTAAAAATAAATTATGTACATACATTCAGCACTAACAATCTAGCAATCCTAAAATAACATTTATCTGTTCATTGACAATTCACTATGGACTACTATCTTATACTTTTTTTTAATTTTTTTGTGGTAGGGAAGCAGGGGTAATGGCGATCGTGTCGGGTAATACCGCTCACTCTAATAACTTATTGAATGAGGTGCCTTGAAACACAGCGAGTATGCTGCAGCGCAGGGGTTGTGACGCTAGTCTCTCAGCCTCAAAACTAACATAAGACAAATTAAAAAACATAGACCATTTTTCTTTCATGTGATCGGCATTCCCCCGCCTTCTAATTGTAAAACATTGCATACCAATGATTTTGTGAAATATGTGAAACAGCCGAGGTACAGAAATAACTTTTACCCAAATGTCTCTCAAATAAACATAATCATTTCAAAGCTATCATTTGTTTGCCAATGATTGTTTTTTTTGTAAATAGTAAATAAAAAAAACATTCAGCAACACACAAAAAACCGTATCATATTTATAACATGAGTCTTCTTTACAATTTCACTTCAACTCTCAGCAACTTGTCCCACAGAGCTAATAATAATAAATAATAATAATAAATAATGCTGGACAATCCACACAGCACTATCTAGCCCCAAAGTAAGCTACTAAAGCTTGTGTTATGGGTACTAGATAACTGATATATTTAATACATTATATAATTACATAGATAGATATTTTTTATTATACATAGAAAACACCCAGACCAATGAACAAATTTCTGCAGATCGTACACAAATTTGTTCCGAGGCGGGAATCGAACCCGCAACCTCTGCGTCGCAGGCGGACTCTCGCCCGCTGCGCCACTGAGGTCGTCTAATCGTAGATACGAATGTACAGTTCACAACTGGACCAGAACTGAAGGTTAAAATCAAGTTACAGAAAGACTTCCACGAATCCGGCTCATAACAATATTTTAACTTGTACATTTACTGAGGTATAAGCAGCCGCCGGGGCTGATGCATAGATAATGCGCGCTTAAAAATGTGTTAAAATAACCATTCTCGTTGAAGATCTCGACGTTTCTCGCGAGAGACGCTGTCGGAAATGGGACCGCATTCCTGTTTGAAGGGGATTATAGGCTGTACTATAAATAAAAACAATAATAATTATAATTTTTTATTTCCAGTAAATAGTACGTATACATACGTAGTAACAGTCATGTACAGAAGTAATAGATAGAATAAAATGAATAATAAATATTGGTGGGCATTCCACACAGCACTATCTAGCCCTAAACTAAACCAAAGCTTGTGGTATGGGGACCAGATAGCTGATATACTATTATTTAGGTAATATATACTTTTTTGTAAAAACATACTTACAATACATACTTATAATACATACTTATATTACATACTTATAATACATACTTATAATCCCATTGTTTGAGTCAGGTCTGATGAGTCGTTTTTCAGTTCACTATGACTGTATTTTTCAGCGCATTTGAAGTTGATTTTTTCTTGAAAGTTATTCATTAGAATCTATCTACTATCTTATTTTACAGTCGTGGATTAGCTTTTTTCTCATAATTTTATTCAAAAGCTCAACTAAGGTCATGAAAAAATCTAAATCAAAACACATCACGTGTTTTCTCTTTGAGTTCAGCAATTCAATTAGTAAAATCGATTTAGATATCGAAAAAATTGTTTAACATAACAGGTCACACAGCTTTAAAATCAAAGGTATTTTAATATTAAGAAATTCAAGTTTTTATCTCGTATTCAAAATCATACATAATAATAAGTATCATGGTCGGAAATATGTATTATGTCTCTGCCAATTAAACTAAGGACTGCTAGGAATTATCATTATTAACCAGAAAACGAAATCTAATGAAGTTTAGGTATCTATGTCCTAAATTTGATTCATAAAAACAAATCAGTAGTAAGCTACTTCCTGACTAGAGTTATAAATAAGAACCCCATTTGTATTGTATTATTTATCACGTGCCAAATTGGTGTTGATTCTGTATTGCATTCATTTGACATCGCTGATCTATGCTGTCTTTCTTGTTATTAGAAAGAGACAGCAACATTTATTGGTTCTTTTAAATTAATTTAAGGTGCTTTCATGACAAGAATGTGGAATTCCGTCTCTTCCTTTTAACTTAAGACGAAGACAAGAGCTAATGTGACTCTCGCTCGCACGTTTTGACTTGTTGAAAGATATAAAATCACTAAACCCATTTTCGAAAAATCGCAAGCAACCATTTTGTGTGCAATCACATTGCGCACAGTTTAGTAAAAAAATCATTTTGATCGATACGAGTTTTCCTACTTAAAAGTTTGCTTTTCTAGTTTTCGTACTCAATTTTGAGCAGGAAAACTTGCATCAATCAAAATTAAATTTTTACCAAACTATGCGCAATGTGGTTGCACACAAAATGGTTGTTTGCGATTTTTCAAAATTGGAATTTGTGATTTTATATCTTTCAAAATGTCGAATCGTGCGAGCGAGAGAAATATTAGGTGTTGTCAACGCCTTAAACTGGTCAATAAGTTAAACAGGAATGTATCATCAATGCCTGGGTATTAGTAGCTAGGTGTAGTACACAAGGAGCTTTATCGACGTGTGACATTACAGAGATACGCAGAGTTCTTAAACGGTTTTTTTATTTGGCACTTTAGGCTGTGAGGTTACGGCAGCTATTAGTCTCTTTGTGCTCGCCGCGGTGTGGCAAAACGTGCTATTTTTTAAATAAAACACTTATAACGCTGAGGTTTTATTTGTGTTTAAGTCGCAATGTTGCACTTTTGCACTTTTTGCATATTTTAATGCAAATGCGTAGTTTTCATGTCGATAACAACATTAACATTCTTAGGTATTTGTGGAAACATACATATATTTTATTAACATTTATAATTTGTATTTGTTCCGTAGGTCTGGGTGTTTTCTATGTATAATAAAAATATCTATCTATGTAAGTATATAATGTATTAAATATATCAGTCATCTAGTACCCATAACACAAGCTTTGAGTAGCTTACTTTGGGGCTAGATGTGTTGTGTGGATTGTCCAGCATTATTTATTTATTTATTTTAATTTACACTGACATGAAATTGATTATGACGATGACACTTCACTCAATTTTAATTAGATTGATGAAGTAAGATATTTTGTGCTTTATAGTATAGTGCGCGTCACGCAAAAAGAACGCTGGAACGCAAACACATCCCCTCCACTGTTTTCCAGCGTTCTTTTTGGTTGACGCGACCTATACCTACACAAATTCTACTCAAAGTCAACATAATTATTTAGGTATTGTGTAATACGCAACCTATTAAGATTACCTCTATATTCTAAGATTACCTCTATTGACGACCTCTGTGGCGCAGCGGGCGAGAGCCTGCCTGCGACGCAAGAGGTTGCGGGTTCGATTCCCGCCTTGGAACAAATTTGTGTACGATCTGCAGAAATTTGTTCCGATGGTCTGGGTGTTTTCTATGTATAATAAAAAATATCTATCTATGTAAGTATATAATGTATTTAATATATCAGTTATCTAGTACCCATAACACAAGCTTTGAATAGCTTACTTTGGGGCTAGATAGTGCTGTGTGGATTGTCCAGCATTATTTATTTTTTATTTATTTATTTATTAAGATTACCTATTACACAATACAAATCGTATGTATCACTAACAAAGATGAGGTATTTACCAACTCTCTCTAACCCAAACCTTACCTACAATGTTATGTACTAAATAAGTACCACCACGCCTTTTTCTGCCAAGCAGCAACGCTGTGTTTCGGTTTGAAGAGTGTGGTCGCCGGTGTAATTACAGGCACATGAGGCTTGACATCTGTATGCCTCAAGTTGATGGACGCAGGGCAGTGCATCGTAGAGCATGTTCCTATTGTGCGTGACCTACGGGGCAATGTTTTGTTTATAGGTGATGGTTACCACTTAACATCAGGTGGGCCATCTGCTTGTTCCATCAGCTAGTTGTATAAAAAAAAAAGTACCTTACACACCCAAACCTAACTGTTATGTAGGTACAAGGTGTTACATAATTACGTCTTCTTCCAAAAATACCGAATTAACCAATACACAGTTAAGTTGAAAGGTAACAATATCGTTCGTTCCGGTCATGCGTCCAGCGCTTATCTTTATCGTTACGCAGTTTTACACCTTATCTCCAAGAGATAAAGATCCTTATAGAGCTAATGGGGAGATCAAACACATATTGATCGATTGGCAAGTATGTTTGCAGTAAGCTTTCACTAGTATAGATGGATATTCATGCCGCGACCAGTGCGTCTGATTTCACTAATTTTTCACTTTTGTTATGACATCTACAACAATAATGTAGTTTCGATTAGAAAAATATACTAGATTGAAGATATTTTTTATAAACACATTAAAATCTTTACTTATAGTACGATATCAAAACGACAAACAAAACAACAGGAAAACGATGCGTGGGCCGCCTTCCTATCCGATGGACTGGCGACATTGTGAAGAGAGAGAGAGAGAGATAGATCGCGGGAAGTCAGTGAATGGAGAGGGCTCGGAATCGTCCTCCCTGGAAATGTATTTAGGGGGGCCTTTAGCCAGCAGTAATTTTTTTCGGGCTGATGATTATGATAACTCGATATAAGTATTTCTAAAGTACGTAGATAAAATAATAATACCTCTGGAGTAACGAGTGTGAATTTAAGAATTGTAAGAATATATTTTAAATTATTATTATTATCAATATTCCTAATGTTTGACCAGTTGAGTAAAATACATAAAATCAATACGATTGTATATTATAATATATTCTAACGTAAGTTCACTTAACAGAATATACGACCTAAATGTATTCAAGAAAACGCTTCATGAATAGTCATTTCTTCTACTATGACTTATTAGTGAGTGAGTGAGTAATGTGAGTGTATAGGTTTAAATGTCAGATTAAATAATAGTGAAGGCTCGTTCAAGCAGGCACTACTGGTACTTTGCCACTTGCGTAATGAATGATTCACAAAACCCATACCTATGGTTATCGTGTGATTATCTAGTACCGCCTTTCTCGGATGTTTGTATGCTAATACTTTTTTATTTTTTCCTAATTTAACCTAATTTGACAGCACTAAAAATATTGCCGTCCCTTTCTAAAAGACCAAAACGACAAGGATGGCTATAATTTTAGAGCTGTCAGATTAAGTTAGTTTAGGATAATGCAATAACAGAATCGACACCAATGTATTTTAAAATAAACGATAAATCGTCTGAAAATGTTCAGTATAATATTAATATTTTTAAATGTTTTTGATTAAATTGAAATAAATATTGGCAATTAATGCAAATCTTGTAACATCCTTGCTCAAATATCTTAATGCCACAACTCCACGAAGAAAGAACCTTACAATAAAACATTTTTCATAAACTTGAAGAGATTTGAGCTTCTCGTAACATCAGCAGTCAAAGCAATAACAGAAAGAAACCATCCAAGTCCGATGCGGAGGTTAGATTGTATCAACGTTATTAAATACCCTTCCCACTGTCCTAATTAGTATCTATGATACCCAATATCTCCCTCCCTATTATCTCATGCGGAGATAAAGCTGCATTCACACCGAGGCAGCGTGGGCGCGGACGGCATTGTAATTGGTCGATGTGTCGCGTACGTATGTGATAGACAGGATAAGAGATCGAATAACGGAACGGTGTTTATGGGTATGCTAACCTTAGATTAGAAACCCTTAGCATAGAATAAAGGCTTTGTCAATATTTTAACTGAACGATCATCGTCAGTAGCCTGAAGAAGTTCTTATGACCAAAGGCCATACAAAAAAGGGTTTTTGGCAATAAACGCAAAGGCACCACGTATGGACCTCGGCTTGAGCTGTTGCCGGGGAAAATAGATAAATACATAGATTTAAATCTATGGATAAATAAATAAATAATTGAGGAGCTGTTGAGATCGCAATAAGTACGACACCGCCCGTGTTTTTATACTTACGTATTATTATTATTTCGTAATTTCTTTTAATCATGATCCCGTTTTTTATTTAAATATATAAGTTTCGAGCAACTGAAGTCTGCTTTTTTAAATTAATTATATTTCATACCTTAAACCATACACGCACTTGACCGGTTCCTTCTATGGTAATTTAAGGACATCGGGCTATCTTAATCTCTCCACCGTTTGGCCTACACTCGGCTCTTTATGTTCTCAGACGTATTTATGTGATAGACAATGGATAAGGAAATAACGGGATGAAGTGTTCGTATGCCCAATTCTGTGAGCATCTACTGTCCAAATGGAAAAGGGAATTAAAAGTTACTATCGAAGGCTATACGACTATTTACACAGGTGATAAATCGAAATTATCAGGCAGTGTTACTGGAATCACCTTGGCTTCTGCGACCGGTGCAGCGGTGCCTTCAAAGTCAACGTACACAAAGGCACAAGTATCTTTAGCTAGGGTCATAATGTAAAAAAAAATGTTATTGTCATCCATATTTACAAACTTTCGCGTTTATAATACTAATTGCGCCCCGCGGTTTCACCCGCGCAGATTTAAATCCCGGTATCCCCACGGGTTAGCCTATGTACCATTCCAGACTACAATCTATTTCTCTGCCAAGTTTCATCCAGATCCGTTTAGCGATTCCGGCGTTAAAGTATAACAAACATCCATCCATCCATCCATACTTACAAACTTTCGCGTTTATAATAGTAGTAGGATTAGTAGGATAATTTTGGTAGGTACGGCGTTCTATTTTGACAGGTACCTCATCTAACTCCGTTCACAATAAGCAGGCTTTGATTTTGCTGTAACTTCTGACCTTTGGTTCAGCCTGCTGACCTGCACGGTACAGTCAGTAGTAGCACTGTTTACGAAATTCTCACGACTGACCACAATCACATAGAAACCGACTCGTAGCCGCTATCTTTAAACCACACAGTTTCAGGAAATGTTAAGTTACATGTTTACTACACTTAGAAATCACAAAGATTTTATAATGTCCCAAAATATCGCGGGTTCAAATCCCGCTTCGAGAATAACTTTTGGGACTTTATAAAAACTTGTATGTATTTGTCGTAGAATTGCTGTATATCCTGTTCGTAATAATAAATGAAATCGTACACACGTAAGATAAGCTCCATTAGAAGTTTATAAGGACGAGACGAATAATTATTTTTACAATGCTACATTTCAATACACAAGCGCACTTTTTAAAAAATACCTATCAATGCGGTACTTGCACAGTGTAATTCATCTTTACTCAATATGTCACAAGGATCTTTGTTGAGCAAATCCTACTAATATAATAAACGCGAAATTTTGTAGGTATGGATGGATGTTTGTTACTCTTTCACGCCGGAACAGCTGAACGGATCTGGATGAAACTTGGCAGAGAGATAGATTATAGTCTGGAAGGCACATAGGCACTTTATTCCACGGGAGTACCGGGATTTGAATCAGCACGGGTGAAACCGCGGGACGCAACTAGTAGTGCACGTTGGTGTGTAGTTGCTGGTAGTAATAACGACTCGGCTTTGTATACAAATGCGTCCATAAGTATCATAGCGTCCGAGATCAGTCAGCCTTCAAGCAGTTTGGGAAACAATCGTCTAATTGTGGAGATTGTTACAATTGTGTGGTCCAAGGTGAGGGCTCCTTCCGTGGGAGCCCTGCCCAGCTGCGGTCCAAGTCAGCTACCGCCGACCGCCGACTCAACGCCGAGTTTGTTGCCTGTTCTTCTCAGCGTTGGTCGCGTGGTATTGGCACCTAGAGTCACCTAGTTTTGAGACGTTTCAAGGTGATCCTTGTGATTTTATTGTAAAAACATTTTGACTTTGACTTTGACACCAGCAGATTACTGCTGCTATTGCAGCTCTTGAGCGCATCTATTAGAATTTAATCCTATTATATGAGTCGAATCTATTTACGTGTGATCAGATGACAATAATGGTAAATTTTTACTATAGTTTTACGTCACATCATGGAATGTTCTAAATAATAAGTAAATTGTTTTGGATATATTATTATGCGGGTATTAAAATAAATATTTTTCTAATTTTGCAAAAAAATCTACAATTTAACATTTTTTTATTAAATTTATAGTGTTTACTACACTTAAGGAAATCACAAAGGTTTTATAATGTCCCAAAGGTGTCCCTCTCGGACAATAACTTTTGGGACATTATAAAATCTTAATAATAAAATGTTTACTTATAACAATAATGTGCAGAAGAAATCTTGGGCTCAAAAAGCTTCACCTCAAGTAATACTTGCATCGGACAACGAGTGGAGTTCCTATTCAAGCCAACAATCGCCTTGACAAGAATCTGTATTATTGACACCGTAATTTTGATTGAAGAATAGGGTACCTACGAGAATTACTGACTAAGCCTCGGGTAAATTGGGTTACAATTTTTAAGGTCATGAAACCTCTAGTTTATAATAAAAGACACAAAAATACACACATCTAAAATCGAGACTCGATGCGATGGATCGCGTTGATGTCTTTTGTTCTGGATTATGTTTCAGAAGCAGTTTGTTTTTGTTTGTTACGGCGTCGTGGGTACGTAGATACCCCTTGGTAGTTACTTGGACTCAAGACCTTATATATGAGATGGAGGTTATGAGAGGCACGTTCAGACTCACATTTTTCCCACTTTTTCTGGATGGAGAGGGCTCGGGATTCTTCATTCTGGAAACGTGTAGGGGAGTGTGAAAAGGGGAGGCCTTATGTCCATTAGTGGTTTTTTAGGCTAATGATCATGATCATGAACTATTATAACCTTGTCTGAAATTATTGTACATACTATGTCATCCTACTATATTATAAATGCAAAAGTTTGTATGGATGGATGGATGGATGGATGGATGGATGGATGGATGGATGGATGGATGGATGGATGGATGGATGGATGGATGGATGGATGGATGGATGGATGGATGGATGGATGGATGGATGGATGGATGGATGGATGGATGGATGGATGGATGGATGGATGGATGGATGGATGGATGGATGGATAGATGGATGGATGGATGGATGGATGAATGGATGGATGTTTGTTACTCTATCACGCCGGAACAGCTGAACGAATCTGGATGAAACTTGGCAGAGATATTGATTATAGTCTGGAATAACACATAGGCTACTTTTATCCCGTGGGAATACCGGGATTTAAAACTACGCGGGTGAAACCGCGGGGCGCTACTAGTGTTGAATATATCATCATCAGCAGCAAAGTACACAGTGCACATTCCTTCATGATGTAACCCGACTGATTGCAGTAAACGTGTATTACATACGCAACAATGAAGCTATAGTTGACAAGTGGGAAACTCACATGAAGGGAAAACTATCTTTCACTTTTTACCGCGAAGAATCTAAATATTATACAAGATGTGCTAAATAATGTTGTGTAACCAAGATATCAATTTGGCTGCGACTTTCAGTAAGAAAGAAGAAGTCTTTTACTTTTTGTTAATAATAAATATCTGCTATGTTTTTTTTTTTTCTCTGTGTTCTCTGTGTGTTGTGTGTCAAATAAATGTTTCTTTCTTTCTTTCTTTCTTTCTAAGAAAGCTATATCCTATATCGTACTACTTGTAGTTTCACAGAGGAAACGGTAAATAGTTGCAGAACATTAAAAAATTCAATTTTTACCCCTTATTGTTCTACTGTTTTTTTACTATATAAAATTACATAAATATAAAATAAACGGACACAGGTGACACCAGTAATATTGATTATACGAATACGTAAATAAGGACATTCCTCTTACAGCACCGTTCTAGTTTCTTGTAAAGCACCAATCAATATTTGGATGGGCGCTCGCTGCCTTGTAGAGCACCTGCGGTGTAGTAGCTCCTAGTTTTATTAGACAGCCTACGTAGCTCAGTTGGTAGTAGCTCTGCCTTCTGCGCCGTAGGTCGTGGGTTCGATTCCCACCGTGAACAAACATTTGTGTAATGAACATAAATGTTTGTTCTCTGTCTGGGTGTTATATAATATTATAAGTATGTATTTACAAAAAAAAAGTATTATAAGTAGTATATCAGCTATCTGGTTCCCATATTAAAAGCATAAGCTTAGTTTGGGGCTAGATAGTGCTGTGTGAAAAGTCCACCAATATTTATTTATTTAGTACATCATTAATGATAGAGTGTTGCTAGATTGGTTACCATTGGACCGCGCACAAGCCTTTGTCGATAAGGCCGAACATTATTGTCTGATGTTGGTAGACTGCATCAAAGGTCTTTTTTTTAATACAACCAGCTGATTGAACAAGCAGATGGCCCACCTGATGTTAAGTGGTAACCACCTATAACAAAGCAAAGCCTCGTAAGTCACGCACGATAGGAACATGCCCTACGATGCACTGCCTTGCGTCCATCAACTTGAGGCACACCGATGTTAAGCCTCATGTGCCTGTAATTACACCGGCGACCACCCACTCTTTAAACCGAAATACAGCAACGCTGCTTGGCGACAAAAAAGGCGTGGTGCTAGACTTCCCCAGCTGAGCCATTCACAAAGAACTCTACTACCCTTAAACTTACAATATACTTACTATGTATGTACCTACGGTCCTATACGAAGTTATTGTCGGGTGATGTTATTGGTGATTTAACGTCAAGTGAGTCAGTATTCGTTTGCTGTAGCCTGTTGACAGCCTACGTAGCTCAGTTGGTAGTAGCTCTGCCTTCTGCGCCGTAGGTCGTGGGTTCGATTCCCACCATGAACATAGATGTTTGTTCTCTGTCTGGGTGTATAATATTATAAGTATGTATTTACAAAAAAAAAGTATATATAAGTAGTATATCAGCTATCTGGTTCCCATTTCACAAGCATAAGCTTAGTTTGGGGCTAGATAGTGTTGTGTGGAAAGTCCACCAATATTTTTTTTTTTATTGTAATTTAGATAGGTATCAGAAGTTGTAGCTAAAAAATGTATTTACAAATCAACTATATGATGTAAGGTTCAGCGTGGTCATTAAGTCTAATGGGTGGCTAGTGGCACTCACAATGACATCAAATAATAAGCGAAACTATGATCAAGCGGCGATGGGCTTGCAACCTGTCACGTATGGAATACTAACTACTGCAAAATGTGGGTATGTGCCAAATGTAATGTTTGGACGTACCTCTGACTACCCCCTTAGACATCCTCAAAGAATCTTGAGTTGGTACTTGGTACTGAGAGATCTGAGGGGATATCTACCGTGCCTGGGGATCAAAGTCGTGAAGCTGTTTCAGTTTCAGTTTCACTATGATCAGCTCCACAAATAACACGGAGCTCATTCAAATATTCAGAGACATTACACTGTCACGATAATTCGATTTAATGTGTGTCAATGGTTACAAAATGCCATAGCCAATTGCCGATAGCAATGGTTTCCTAATGCTGGTAGTCTGTATCGTAAATAAGGTTTTTCTCACACTATACCTGAGGATTGCAGTTTATTTATATTTTCTGCTTCACAGTCCTGTTTATGTTAAACCAGTAGCGCCCCGCGGTTTCATCCGCGTAGCTTTAAATCCCGGTATTCCCACAGGATAAAAAGTAGCCTATGTGTTATTCCAGAATATAATATATATCTGTGCCATTTTCACCAAGATCCGTTAAGCCGTTCTGGAGTTATAGAGTAAAATCCATCCATCCATCCATCCATCCATCCATACTTACAAATTTCGCATTTATAATAATAGTAGGGATTTAACACTTTTACCGCAACTTCTTTAACCCTCTCCGGATCTCTCATTGCAGCAAAACTACAAAAAGCATAAAAAACTATGTTTTTTACTAAAACTTGAAACATTATATAGCTTGACATCGATCAAAATTCTACAAATGGCCGAAGTCTGTCTGCTAATCCTTTAATAGTAGATTTTCGGCATAATAACCTCAAGACAACCAATGTGATTGTGCATCTGCCTAAAAGACATCTTTATAAACTTATTTAGCAATTTTATATCGATTTCACTGACAAAGACTTTGAATCTAGTCTTTGCATTGGTTGCTCACCGAGGACTCTTGACTTGCGTATCAGAATACCGGGCTACGAAACAGTGGTAGTCATAATCGCCGTCACGGCTAGTAGTTCTTACGGGCGAGTGGCTAAGTTTGTGTAGCTGGTGCCGAGTTTCTAGGCCGACCGATAGCCTCCATCATAGGATATTGACGTCTATATACCTTATCAATGAAACTTACATTTTTACAGCTCCAATCTACCAAGTATACCAGAATTCTGGAGAGGATTCCCGTGCATGACGATTGCATTAGTGTACCTTTGTATACAATCTCAGTGGCGCAGCGGGCGAGTCCGCCTGCGACGCAAGAGGTTGCGGTTGATTCCCGCCTCGGAAAAAATTTGTGTATGATCTGCAGAAATTTGTTCCTATAGTCGGTGTGTTTATGTATCATAAAAAAAATATCTATCTATGTAAGTATATAATGTATTTAATAAGCGATAAGGCCGCCCATTGAATTATTACAATCAATATCATAGTCATAATAGTACCCATAACACAAGCTTTGAGTCTAGATGGTAGAAGTACTTTGGGGCTAGATGGTGCTGTGTGGATTGTCCAGCATTAATTATTTAATTTATTCATTTCAATATCCACCTATACAGGCAGGCAGTTATGACGTCCGTGCAGCAAAACCAGGGCAATTCGATTGCTGGCAATTCGGTACATTGTTGTGACGTTCACCAATCGATAGTTACGTCAGTGTGGGAGCACTGAACCCGCTAAACCAGAAAGTAATAGTACAGACCAGAAAAACAATCCAGCATCAAAATATATAATAATATATACAAAAATAATAATAATGCTGGACAATCCACACAGCACTATCTAGCCCCAAAGTAAGCTATTCAAAGCTTGTGATATGGGTACTAGATAACTGATATATTTAATACATTATATACTTACATAGATAGATATTTTTTTTATTATACATAGAAAACACCTAGACCATCTATTATCAAAATCTATTGAGTGAGCCTACGCTAGGCATGTTTCAAAGGTTGTGGATAGCCAGGTGCTCTCTGTACCATATTATGCCACTTGTTGTGCTGAGAGTTACCACAGCGAAGCATTTATAAAGCACTAGTCATGACCCGTGGTTTCACCCGCGCAAATTTACATTCCGGTATTCCCACGAGATAAAAAGTAGCCTATGTGCTATTCCAGACTATAATCTACCTCGCTGCCAAGTTTCATCCAGATCCGTTCAGCCGTTCTGTCGTGAAAGAGTAACAAACATCCATCCGCACAACGGTAGGTAGGTCCTTTATTAGTGTAGGTTATAATTTTATTTTCTGTTAGTTTTAAGTAAGTACCTACTTGTTTTGTGGGACAAAATAAATATGTTTTCTTTCTTTCTTTCTTTCTTTTTCTTTCATCCATCCATTCATCCATACTTACAAACTTTCGCATTTATAATAGTAAGTAGGATTTTTTATTATTTTTTTGCAAAATACGGTAGGGACTACGCCGTATGTAACGTTGCTAGCTCTAGACTTAGGGGTTTGGTGGTTTTTTTTCTAAAGAAATATGTATATACATACGTACGACCATAAATCGAACCCGTGCTCCTCTATAAAGATAACTTTTGTGCAGTACAAATACAACGGCAGTAAAATAATGCATTGCTATGATAACATTATCATCGACATTGGGACAAAACGCACGTCATGTCGAAACTGTACCAGTAGGTCGAAACGTGACATTATGCGTGTTTGTGCCGCGCCGCGCCCGCCCGGTGCAATCTACCTTTCAAAATGCATTTCGGGAAAATAACATTTATTTGAACTTCGTGGAATTTATTCATAAAATACATGTCATATTTACAAGACTTGACCAGTTATTTTTTCAAATTCCTAGAAAAAAGTCTATTCTGAGCCCGTACCACCATGAAGCATTCTTATTTCAATATTACTTTTATGTCAATGTCTTATATCAACTGCATAAGTAAAGAAATATAGAAATAAGAATGCTTCAAGAGACGGTGGTGCCCGTACCTGAGCTTGCACATCCGCCGCGAGTTTTTATTTAACCTATTTTTTTTACCTATTTTTTTTAACCTATTTGACCTGATTACTTACTACACAATTCAAGCATGGTATGTCTCTTCATCATCATCATCATCATCATCATCAGTCTGAGGAAGTCCACTGCTGGACAGGCCTTGAAATTTCCAGAAAGATCGATTCTTAGCCCTCTCCATGACTTCCTCGCAATTTTGTTGGTCCATCTGGTGGAAGCACGCACGGAATAGAGAAAACCCTAGAAGCACATGCCACGTTTCGTCTTCTTCGTGTTCACATTTCATACTAGCTACAATTTCATTTAATTTATTACTAACTTGTGCAATATAAAATAATGAGATGACCCTAAATAATTACTGTCATCACAAAAGATAGATAGATAGATAGATAGAAAATACTTTATTGCACACAACTTAAGGATACAACAAATAAACAAACTTAAAACTAAAAGTACAATGGGCGGCCTTATCGCTAAGTAGCGATCTCTACCAGACAACCGTTGGATGAAATGGACTCAAGAAATTTAGAAGGGGTCCTTGTGTGCGTGGAGATAAATAAAAAGAATTTGTGAATATACATACAAAATACAAAGAAATTAGAAACCATATATACATATATACACAATATATACATAAATACTTACATTATCTAATCATAAATACATACATACTATACCTACTACAATACATATAGCTACAATAATATACAAAAGCATTTGCTTAAACTTCTTCATTCATTTATTTAATACGCGGCAACCTTGTAATATCATGACAAGTGATTTTTACCACCAAAAATCAGACACGTACCTACCTAGTGATATTTAAACATTTAACACGTGTTAATGATTTGCTGAAAACCATGTGCATATACGGAATAAGCTATTAAGGGTCCGGTGACAGCGGCTCGCAATTTCGAGGTGCGATTGGGTATTATTTCATTTTATTTCATTTCGGGGATGTTGTTTGAAATAATAACTCTAAAGAAACACGCATAAATACTGTTCGAACACAAATAATACAATAATATAAGGGAAATGTGCTTGAGTCAGAAATCATTTTGGTATTAGGTAAACGTAAGACCAAACATACTAATACCAAAATGATTTCTGATTCGGGCATGTTTCCCTTATATTATTGTATTATTTGTGTTCGAACAGTATTTATGCGTGTTTCTTTAGAGTTATTTTTTCAAACAACCTCCCCGAAATGAAATAAAATGAAATAATAGCCAATCGCACTTCGAAATTGCGAGCCGCTGTCACCGGAGCCTTAAGAATAATTTGCTGACCCGCGGTTTCTGAAAGCGCGATCAACACTAATCGGCTGTCAAGTCACTTTCTATCTCTATCTAATTTGAAGTATGTTAAAAGCTAGAATAGCAAGTGACTTGACAGCCGATTAGTGTTGATCGAGCTTTCAGAAACTGGGGGTGATAGCCTCAATATTTGGATCATTTTTATGATTGTTCTTGAAAATGACATTATTGCTTCTTATAAATAAACTAAAACATAAATAAAATTAAGTACATAAATGAAATACCGTAACCTTTGTGATTTCTCACACTAACCCCCGGTTTCTGAAAGCCCGATCAAAGCTAACGGCCGGCAAGTCACTTGCTGTTTCAGCTTTTAGGTACTTCAAATTAGATAGAGATATATATAGCAAGTGACTTAACAGCAGATTAGCATTGATCGGGTTTTCAGAAACCGGGGGTTATACACGTAAATCGTAATAATCACTATGAAACTAATACCTAAAGTAAACAACTACATTTATGGAACAGATCGCACTGTGTGTTTCGGTACACGTAGCATAGCATTCTCTTATCTGTGACTGTCGCAACTTTTGGCGATCACTAGGTACCTATAAGCAACCTTAATCGCATCGCGATTGTGATACAAACAATAACGGAATCTGGATCGATCGTTCACTGCTGTGTCATTTTGACGTGTCGGTGGTCGATGACCCTACGACTAGGAGTGACCAGCCGTGAAAACGAAATGAGAATGGACATCAGAGCATTCATGGTAATTTTAACAATATTCAGCAATCCAATTAGAAAGAATTTGATGTTGAATCACCGAAAACATCTAAATAGGTAAATTATTTTATTATATAGAACAACAGAAAAAAATATATATGAAAATGAACTATATGGATGTTCAAGAAATCTGTAAAAGATTTCTAAGACAATATAGCAGTATCAAATATGCCTGAAACAAGTCTGCTGACATAAAATCTCGTATCACTTGAAACATCTGCAGTGCGATTCCGTCATCAATCCGAGTGTATCGCGGGATCCGCAATGAGGTATCGCTAGCGCCATCGCCACCCACGTTACTCTTCTGACGAGCATAAATGCCATTGAAAGTGAGTGCTGCGTAGCTCGGGATCGAAGTGAGCGTAAATACACTAAAATAAACTAAATAGCATGCGTACACTTAGTTATATTGGGTGAAAACAACTCTCGTGTTGTTTTTGCTACAGAATACTAAATAAAAATATAGTGTGGATTCCGCGGTCACTCGGGTGACTTTTGTTTCCAGAACTGCGTTGAAGTTAAATGAGTTATCTATCTATCAGTTATTTTTTCTTTAAATCTGATAGCTGACTGGTGTCTTATTCACAAAGATATAACGGGCCAAAAGTCATTCTCCGAGTGGGAAAAAAAGCATAGTAAAAACATTAAAACTAATAAAAGTTGGGTTAGTTTAGTTAGTAGGATAGGATTCACTGAGATAGGTCCCTGCAGATATTAGCACGTGGTCAGTGGACTACAAAGTTTCAAGTTAGCGCCATTAACGAGTGAAACAGTTACCGTCCGCATTGTCACGCTGCGTTTCATTGAAATACTGTCACGCTGCGTTCCCTTTGCGGTATTGGTCGGAATACCTCACTGCTCTTTTGGTACGAGTTCTGTCTTCAGCACTATAGGTGTGTATGCTGTAGATTCGACGACCTCAGTGGCGCAGCGGGCGAGAGTCCGCCTGCGACGCAAGAGGTTGCGGGTTCGATTCCCGCCTCGGAACTAATTTGTGTACGATCTGCAGAAATTTGTTCCGTTGGTCTGGGTATTTGTATGTATAATAAAAAATATCTATCTATGTAAGTATATAATGTTTTAAATATATCAGTCATCTAGTATCAATAACACAAGCTTTGAGTAGCTTACTTTGGGGCTAGATGATGCTGTGTGGATTGTCCAGCATTATTTATTTATTTATTTTATTCGTACTCCGCCTAAGAAAAAGTTGAGTAACAATGCGAATGACGAATGGCTTTTATGAAAGGACATCCTTAAATATTGTCAATTTTGTAAAAGAAATCGGTTTTAGACGAATCTCCATGCTACATGTCTATGTGACTGCACATCGCATTACGCAATTTAGCACTGTTACAACAATTATCATCGAATGTGGTCCAAGTCGGGTGCGACAGCGGCGGAGCTTCCTAAAACGCTCAATACTACTAATATTAAAAATGCGAAAGTTTGTAAGTATGGATGGATGGATGGATGTTTGTTACTCTATAACTCCAGAACGGCTGAACGGATCTTGGTGAAAACTGGCACAGAGATATATTATAGTCTGGAATAACACATAGGCTACTTCTTATCCCGTGGGAATACCGGGATTTAAAAATACGCGGGTGAAACCGCGAGGCGCTACTAGTAGTTCATATTACTTCTGTTTTTATACAAACTTGACTAGCTGATGGAACAAGCAGATGGCCGACCTGATGTTAAGTGGTAACCATCACCCATAACTTTGCTTCAGTAAGTCACGCCCGATAGGAACGTGCCCTACGAGGCACTACCCTGCATCCATCAACTTGGGTGCATGTATCTACACCGGCAACCACACCCCAAACCGAAACACAGCAACACTGTTATTCTGCTGCTTCTATTTGTTAAAGTTTCGATAATGTGATTGTTTGTCATCCATACATAAAATCCATACTCCGTTTTAGTGTCCTTTCCATCTATCCAGCGGTGTAGTATTTACCCAAGTAGCAAAAGGCTCGATAACTTAGATGTTTTGTCACCAAACAGTGATATAGTAAGCCTACAACTATAACTTCTTAGGACAGTATTTCTGTAGTGCTTAGAATAATCAAGGAAATATCGAAGAGCTGTCAAATTTTTGATTGATTTTTCAAAGCAATTCTACCATCAAAAGTCCCTAACTTAAACCAGTTAAAATTAACGGAGCGACGTGTCCACGTTGGCCGTGAGAAATCGACTGATATGCCGTTACACACAAATTGAGAGATTCTGAAAATACGTCTTTGATTGACCAATCAGCCATACTGTTACCACTTTTTGTAACTGTTGTAATTCTTTTGATCCAGACACTTTAATCTCAAATTAGTCAAATGAATCGTTTTTAGGCCTTGGCCGGCGCGGGTGCAACATTTAGTTCATGTCCTACGAATAAATAATTTATTCGTAGCATGTAACATAATAAGTCTTGTTGCTGAATAACTTGGGTATGTAATATGAGATAGCCACTTATTTATTACTATACTATTCTATGTCATAATAATACACTATATCCCACACTCAACTCCATCTCAAAAATCCTAAATATCCACTTATTAGGTATATGTGAACACTTGCAGATGTAGAAGAATTCAATAAATTTATAGGTACCTATCTCATAAGAAATCTTAGACCCGCAGTGCATTATCTACTTATTTTTATTACCCAACTCATTGTGACTCCCATAGAACATCCCGGCCGCACTCCTTGTTGGCCAATATTCCCACAGCACAATACTATAGCATACACACGCATGCACAAATACCTTCCGCGTTCGTCGCACGGCCCGGTTTGTATCTGCACAATTAGAGCACGCATTGTTACGTATTGGAACGTCTCGTGTGATTAGGCAATCAGGGTTTATCTATGGCAGGTATTTACCACTCATCAGAATCTAGACCTCCAGTAATGCTGGCACACTGGCGCTTCATTATGCACTTTATTAACATGATTATAAAGAATCAAAGGTGCTTAAGGTGCAAAGAATGCTTAAACAAATTCTGTGGTGTAAAGACCCAATGCAATGCGAGGCTCTTTTCACTATAAATTCAACAAGCAGTTAAGTTTAACCCTTCGAATACCGTTACAATAGCTGTAGATACAGAATAATGTTATAACAGAAAAACTGAACTGCACATGTACTGTTTTCTTTATAGCTCATTTATTGATTATGTTTTATGAAAACTAAATCGTTCCCTTCACCGGCAAGCAATAAAGCGCATGTGCAATGGTCAAGTACCTCCTACTCTTAGGTACCGGTGTAACGTTACTCAACCAGCGCGTGTGTTTTTGTTATTTTCTTATTTTCCAAGCCTGCTTTGGATGATGTCATTTACAAGGAGCACGTTGAACTAATTATTAGAAGGGCCATCTTCAGAAACTTCTAAAAACGATTTTTTGGGTTGTCCATTCATCGACGAGCGAGCTTTACTCAAATTCAACATTATCACCATTGGAAGTATGTCATTATTTATCCCTTTTATACTTTTTACTTTACTGTTACTGTTGAAAAAAAAGGAGAATGGAAGGAGTTGGAAGAGGCCTATGCCAAAGGGCACACAGAAAATCAAAGATAAATTACAAAAAAATGTGTTATATTAGTGTAAAATGTAAAAAACCTTTCAGAATAAACGGCTATTATTATTATTACTGTTATTTCTAGAAGTTATTATTATGGAGCATGTTCGCACATTTCCTTGTGTCCCTGGCAACAAATTCTGGGACATTTACAATGTGGTTTCACATCGTCTTTATCAACATGAGAAAATTCACACATAACCACGTACCCGTCTGTACTTTGAACTGGAGCTAACAGCTTGCAATAAGCCTGACTCTTCGGTACCAGTTGAAAACTTTTAAATGAACACAAAAAACTTCACGATTTAATTTAGGAGCTTTGACCTCAGACCACACAAAAACAAAACAATACGATTAAATTCATTTGTTTTGAAAAGTGCTCAATAATGTTCTTGCTATTTGTATTGTTGTTAGAGAAACTTACACAAGAAGCTATAAAAGATGTCGCGTGGCGTGATACATGTATCATACTACTGGCGGTTTCTTGGACACTTAATAGATAAGTACTTAAGTTAACGACATGTTTCAGGGTTATAGTAAAAATATGTACCAAAAATCTAATAATGTTCATGAAACCAGTATTTTGCGTTTTACTTTTTATTTTTTTATTTTAATATTCCATACTTAATTTATAAAAGTGCCAATCCCTACAGAGATATTTTACGTAAATTACAAAAAAAACTGTGAATTCGGTTGTCATAATATTTAAAAAAAAACTTAGATTTTATTTACATTTTCAGAGTTTTTGCAGTACTTACGGCCCCGTGAATGTCTGATGCGACTGACCATCAAAATGACAAAGACAAAGCAAATAAGAAAAAGAAGACGTACGGCAGAAAATCGCTATAGGTACCTACTATAACAGCTGCTAAACAGCGACTTCCTGAGCAAACCAGACTTGAAGAATGTGCTAGACTAGGGCACGCTACTGTATCTGCAATTATAGGCTAGTCAGTGTCCCGCGTCGCGAAAAATTGTCACCGGCTTGTCCATTGCGTCAAATCTGATCATTTGAGCAACTTAGAGCCATTCACCAACACTCGCCCAAGTGACGTTTTCAATTTGGCATTCTGTAATACCCATCGATTGCTTCAAGCCGGTCAAAATACCAACGAAAAACGAAGCCCGTGATCGAAGTGGGCATGGCTCCACTTAGGTGATTACGTTGTTTACGGAATAACACTACAGGAGTCGATCCTATAATGAAACACAATAGCGGGGAGTTTCATCTGTTTCTGTTTCAGTGGATTTACCTAATTCGATTAGAAACATAGTCTCACTATGATACTTCCACTGCCAAAACATCAACGCGGGTGGCACTAGTGATAGGTGAATGTGTCAAAAAATGCTAAATTGAAAACTAACCGCGGATTCCAAAGTCACTTGGGCGAACGTTGACTACGGAATAGCATAACGGCAGATTATCGCAACAAATACCACCTCGTGTGTCGCGCAATTTCGCTGTAGGTATACGTTTTTTTTTTTTATACAACTAGCTGATGGAACAAGCAGATGGTCCACCTGATGTTAAGTGGTAACCATCACCTATAAACAAAACATTGCCCCGTAGGTCACGCACAATAGGAACGTGCCCTACGATGCACTGCCCTGCGTCCATCAACTTGAGGCATACAGATGTTAAGCCTCATGTGCCTGTAATTACACCGGCGACCACACTCTTCAAACCGAAACACAGCGTTGCTGCTTGGCGGCAGAAAAAGGCGTGGTGGTAGTACTTCCCCGGACGAGCCCTTCACAAAGAGCTCTACTACTCTTAAACGTTGGTGCGGAACCGCATCATTTCGGTCGAGTAAATAGAAAGTTGAGACAAGTAACAAAATAACTGAAATACTAACTAAAGTTATTTTACTAACAATTTTCAATTTCACATATTCTTGTAGACAGGCTTTAAAAACCTAGGTTCCAAAGGCAGTTTAATACGATTACAGAGGACGACTTCATCAAAGGCAAAATTACTTTTAAACCTTTCTTTAAAATTATTTCGGCAAATATTTGAGGCTAAGAATATTAATGTAAAATTGTACAACCTTGTCATTAACGCTAAAAGAACCCTGATTTTGATCTGTTCTAATGCTGATATTACATCATCATCATTGTTACATAGAAAATTGTAACTTCATCCAAAGCAACTATTTATTGCTCTTCTGCAGCTTGCACCCAAACAATATTGCAGCTTGAAGTCAGCTGCAAAGAGCTCGTTGCAGTTTTCAGAGATTGGCATCTCATTCATTGTTCACATTTATCCGATTCGATTTATGCCGAGACCAATAATGTAATGTTTGGACGTACCTCTGACTACCCCCCTTAGACATCCTCAAAGAATCTTGAATTCGTACCTACTTGGTACTGGGAGATCTGAAGGGATATCTACCGTGCCTGGGGATCGAAGTCGTGAAGCTGTTTCAGTTTTAATCGAGAAAACAAAATGCGCGATTTTCTCAAGTCGATCTATTTACATCTCCAGTTTTGTCAAAAAAATTCGTATTATAATCACGTTTTAAATCCTAATTGCGTAATAAAGCTTATTTTAAATCAGACAAGTGACATTGTATCTAATAGTTGGTAAGTATAGCAGCTAGTAATGGGTTCCAGGAAAGCGATGTTCGATAGTACAGCGTCAGCAGAGCGATGCGAATGTGTGATCGATCAATAACGTCATTGACGGCCTGACTGGCGATGTCTATCGGCAAAGCCTGCGGAGATCTTCATGACTCTAGCTCTATGACGGGAGAATAAAATAAACTAGAAAGTACAACTTGGACAAGGATACACATAGATATATGAAAAAAAAAACACACTTTAAATGAAAACACGTATTTTTCCAGATATAGGTAAAGTGTTTATATATAAGTACTTTATCCTTATATTACATAACATGGACCTAACACTGACTACTTATATTTATAGTAAATATTTATAGTAAATAATTGGTGCTGGAAGATCTGAGGATCTTTACCGCGCTGTAGTCAAATTCGTGAAGCTATTTCTGTTTTTTCATCTTCATAATAAACCAAAGAAGTTGGCAGGTATAACGGGGATGTCTTCTTTCAAAACATTGTAGCCCTGAAAAGTGGATTAAAGTTGTAACTCTAGGTACTTTAGTTATTTTACTTTAGCTATTTCTAATAAGCAGCGCGTTCTAAAAGTATCGTCATTAAGACGGCATAAAAGTACCACCATCTCTTAAAACATTCTTATTTCAATATTACTTTTATGTCAACTGCATAGAGTCAGCTTTATGATCAAAAAGTAAAGTGATATTGAAATAAGAATGCTTCAAGATCAATTCAAGATTCAAGAGTGGTAAGAGCCCTGGTTTGTTTTGTTAATTTGTAGAATTGGGACGAAAGAGCCAACTGTCAAAATAAAGCTACCTATATATCGAAAATTGACAGCAAATGGTGCCAGTTGAATCGACACCAATATGTACACATTTATTGTAAAACATACTAAAACTGCGAAATAAAGAAACAGTTGAATCTATGAATCAAATTAGTCACGAATTTGAGAACAAATAAAAAAATGAAAGTAAATAATGAAATGAGACCTACCTACCAATTTAAGCGTCGAAGTACACATAATCGTTTGCTGCGCGTTTACCTTCTTACAGTGGTACCAAAATTAAAATTATCCACCTTTATTTTCACAAGTCTATGCCCAGCAGTGGGCTTAGTCAGGCTGTATGCGGATGGTAAAAGCAGAAACAGAAAAGAGTAGTAGAGCTCTTTGTGAAGGGCTCGTCCGGGGAAGTACTACCACCACGCCTTTTCTGCCGCCAAGCAGCAACGCTGTGTTTCGGTTTGAAGAGTGTGGTCGCCGGTGTAATTACAGGCACATGAGGCTTAACATCTGTATGCCTCAAGTTGATGGACGCAGGTCAGTGCATCGTAGGGCACGTTTTTATTGTGCGTGACCTACGGGGCAATGTTTTGTTTATAGGTGATGATTACCACATTACATCAGGTGGGCCATCTGCTTGTTCCATCAGCGAGTTGTATAAAAAAATAGAAAAATTATCTGACGCACACATAGTGTTACTTTGAGGTAGGTACTAAAACCACCTTTGTCGTTTATTATCATTATTGTACTAACACTGTTTTTGCATAATCATTTAAACAATCCACTTGCCAGGGGGCTGATAATGATGCTATTAATTTAATGATTGTTATCACGTGTGATGGTATATATTTTAAGTTATTTAGGCATTCAATTAATATTAATAATATTCAAAAGGTCAGGCTCACACTGACTCTATTTTAAGAAAGTGTTGTTTCCAAATTTTCACTTTTCTAAAACGCCTACCGGCATTTCCTATCTATTCGCATATCTAATCGGATTCCATGGAAGAAAGCTATGCTTTATGTTAAGTTTATTGTGATTCTGCTAAACGCCTATCAAATAAAATGACTATAAATAGCCGAAACGGCCAGAGCAGCTAATGCTACGGTTGCTATAACTTCTTATAAATAAAAATACAAAATTAAATATTAGTGTCCATTCGACACAGTACTATCTAACATAAAAAACTAAGCAAACGATGTATTGTAACTGATGTATGTTAATGAAATGGTTACCATTTTATTATCAGGTGATCCTCTAAGAATTGTTCCATCATTCCATCAACATTTTAGACAACATTAGAGTATTACCTGCTGCGTATTTTAATTATTCGTTCAATATTATAAGTTATTGTACTATCTCTACAAATCGTCGTATTTAACAAAATACGCGAACAAATGGCAATGTGAAGTGACACTATAACACTGAAATTGTGATTTAGGTTCGGATGGCGCCCCATTCGTCATGACGGCATGACGTCACTACTGAACAGTTTGAACCTAGTTAGCTTAGTGCGTGTGCACAGGTGTCACAGTACACATTACGAAGAAGATAAACACTAGCCAAAATTGTATTGTTCTACTACTTACTAGTATCCGCCCGCGACTTCGAATGCGTGGTACCACGCGCATGCACACGCACTGTGTAGCGGTGATGTTTCATCCAAATTGGTTTAATAGTTACCTAAAGCGTGATGTCCCTCAACACAGTTTTTTTACAACTGTGTGATGGAACAAGCAGGACCACCTAATGTTAAGTGGTAACCATCACCTATAATAGGAAGAATTTAGTATTCAGTATATTTATTGCATTATTATGTATGTAGATTTTACATTGTCAGGACTTATGACTAAATAATTTTAATTCAATACATAATAGATAGATAGATAACTCTTTATAGTTCACCACACAGAAACAAAATACAGGTTAGAGGCATAAATCTAGGCAAAACAATGGGCGACCTTATCGCTGAGAGCGATCTCTTCCAGGCAACCTTGGATGGAAAGATCTAATTAAAAACTAAAGGCGGTGTAGTCATAATGTACCCCGTTAGGGTGTTGCAATAGAGAGAAGCGGACCAATATGAACAATTATCCAAATTTATTTAGGTTTCAAACATAATATATAGAGAACTAGTTACGCCCCGCGGTTTCGACCGCGCAGATTTCAAACACCGGTATTCCCACGGTATAAAAATTAGCTTATGTGCTATTCCAGACTACAATCTATCTCTCTGCCAAGTTTCATCCAGATCCGTTCAGCCGTTCCGGCAAGAAAGAGTAACAAACATCCATCCATTAATGCATACTTACAAACTTTCGCGTTTATAATAGTAGGATGATAGGAAGGATTTAGGTTTGAAACATAATTTAAGAGCACTGCAAAATACTTAAAGAAATCAGGCAGAATACCTCCGCCTCGGTTTGCGGTGTCGTGTGCTAGACGCCTTAGGGAGATAACCAGGAGCCTTATGCACTATGACCATTTGCAGCGCGAGCTCGGCTAAGACAAGGCAGGCGGTGTGATACGGTCAGGGCAAAGTATCTAAGACATAAAGAATAAAGCCCAATATCAAGTTTTGACGTTTCACGGTTTGGGGCAAGGAATCTCCTTGGAATCTCCTATTGTCATAGTGAATAAGGCTCCAGGCGGATTAGTTTTCTGTCATCTATCGAAGCAACATAGCATTTTCATTTTAATTGTTTTTCTAGTGTTTTTTTGAGTTGTGCTGTGTACCTAATTTTGGTGGTATTTTAACCAACATTACTTGTGGTCTTAGCACAAAGTGAAATGAAAGAAATTGAAATGAAAGTGTATTATGTGATATCGTGATTTGACCGAAAATGTTTCAAATGTTTTGAAGAAACCGCCACCATTTTCTTCAAAACAATTGACTGACTCGACTTTCGACTGACGTGACTAGAAATATAGCAAAGAGCATAATCTTTTTCACTTGACACTGGCAAGATTGTCGATAGACAGGAGCCATAAAAAAAAGGCTCCAGGCGACTTTCGTTGCCAAAAATGGAGTTTCTAACAAAAGTAAGAGCAGAATTTTGCTAATTAACGTTTGCGGTAATTACAGTTTTTATGGTTTGTTAAATCTTTTAGAGAGTTTTTGCGATGGGTTAATTACAAACTTGTTTCGTTGTTCAATAAAGATCGATCAGGCGCACGGTTAGGTATTTAGGTAAGACTATCTATGGTAGTCAGTGGTCAACTTCTGTAATTGAACACATTGGCTCGGGGCATATGTTGCCCTCAGGCCTCCTAAATGACTCGGTAGCTAGAATAATAGTTTTACTTTCCTTATAACACGGAAGTTGTAAATGCCGCCATAAATGTCATCCATATTCAGAATCCGCTGAATGTAACTAAATATTAGACGTGTCACTTACTTTCTTAATTATACTACGTAGTGTTTTTATTCATTTATTTGCGCGTTGGCCAATTTATTAATAAATGTAGATGCAGAATCAGCAGAATTAACCACAGATTACCTAGAAGTCACTACTACAACCTATTAAAATCAAATTGTATCCATCTATCTAGCTATTGTTGTGTTTTATTGAGGGCACCTTTTACAATGGCTTTAGAATGCTTCGCGTTCAATTATTTATTATTCTACACTAGTTCGGTAGGTAATTTAACATAATTGCTTGCCTGGTGAGTATCTAGCCTACCTACACACGTATATAAAATCTCACAATATCATGAAAAAAAATTACGTTTACGAAATAATTCTAACTTTTTTTCAATAAACTAAGTTCTATTACTCATTATTATTATTACTACACTCGATTCTACTACCTACCTATCTACAAGGAAGGATATCATCAAAATATTTAAGATGCGAGATAAGAATATCAAATTTAATATCCCGCAATCCGTATCCGTATAATTATATTCAGTAAGTTTTATATGAGAAATAGTTTATCATAATGAGAATCAAAATTCCCAATAACATAGGTTTTGTGCCTATCCTATCAATGAAACAATATGCGAACAAAAAGTTCTTAATTCTTGCTATTTTCAGATCTCCTACAATTCTAAAAACAAACTGCGATCCTCAATCAGACTCGTATTTCCAAAACACACGGGTAAACTTTCATAACAAACCCGCAATCTCAGCATCCCGTTGTAGCCGCAGACCTAGAAAACTACGTTTCTATTTTCCAACAATAACAAGAAACTTAAGTAGGTACTCAAGCTAACAACTAACAAAAGGAGGTTTATTGGTGAAACTTACAGGTGGAGGTTAGAGTCACAGGTTTCAGGATCAACACAACACGGTCACAGAGGTTCAGTAGCACTGTCACTCGCGGGATCCGTGAGGTGGCGATACGTGCGCGCGCGCCGCTCTCTCGTGCCGTTATGTCGCGCCGCGTGCGCGCGCATCACTCGAAAGCGGCTCGCTCTCGGGAGCAGCCTCAACTGTGCTGAAACTCGAAATTGTGCGTTTACGCTAAAGTTTTTTGACTTTATTCAGGAAATTACAGGAGGTTTATATGCTAAAATAGGCTTAAATTTATCTGCGGCAAATGTGGTGGTTTTGAAATCCTAGATCATATCATATTGGATAGAGTAAGGTGGATTACTTAGGATAACTCAGCGCTTTCATTCACTTTTTCAGCACTCACAAGCAAGATAGCAAAGATTTTTTTATGGTTTTACTGTAAAGCTAAATCTAGGAGTAATGTAAGTAAAAATTTGTTCATTTTTAGGAGATTTTGAAGCGAATGAATACATTTTAGCTATGTGAGCTTTGAAGCGAATGAATACATTTTAGCTATGTGAGCTTATGGATGATTATCTCAAAAACCATTTGTAGTTTGTTCCTGAACATATTTTTTATGAGATGGCAGGACCTATCCAATGTTCTGAAATGTAATTTACTTTGTTACTAAAAGCTCATGTTAGCAAGACTGCGCACTGAGACTACAAAAAAATTGTTGCAGTGGGAATCGAACCCACGTCCAACAGCGCAAAGGCATAGCTACTACAAACAAAGATGTAAGCTGTGATTATTGAATAACTTGTAATTTTATACAGCCAGTTAAATATTTGGCAAGACGCGGTGGTCATCAATGGGGCCGGGAGATGGTATCGCAATGGCTTGGCATGGCGCAGGGAAAGTGGACCCGACCCGCGCCAACCTCCGCAGGTTATGGCAGGACCACAAGGTACCTACCAAGGTGATGCTGCGGCCTTTCACTAGACGCAGTTTCGCGTTTATATAGTACTTGCACCTCGTACTTTGTTGCCAGTTGCCATCTGTCAAATTGCACTCATTTTCCCCAGATAAAATCGATAAACGGATATGTATCAGGCTATACCGTAAAAGGTAAGGTAAAAGAATTTTCATAACCGGTCCAGTAGATCCAGAGATTACCCCCTACAACCTCACAAACTTTACCTCTTTCTAATATTATTAGATATAGAAGTATAAGCTGCTTCAGAAAGCTCGTACCTCCGCTAATATTTTTTCTGATTTCAGTGTAATAGCTAGGTACATGAAACATAATACAGTCGGGTAAGAAGACAACTCTGATCTGACGATGAAAAAATAATCTAGCTCAAGAAATAAGAGAAGAAAATATGCAAATGAGTACATTAATCCTATCTGCCTTCAAGTATAATTTATAGCTGCCAAGACTATGCACTTTCCTTGGAATTACTTCACAAATTTCTCTTTCACACAGTTTCTAGTCGCTATGTTCCGCGCCAGCAGGATTCTCCATCAGCATTCAGCTCAGTCAAGGTTACGCGTGCTCTGAGTGCCTGATATGATGCTAATGTCTCCCGATCCTGTATCCCATTTGCAAATTTGCTTTGTTGATCGTTAGAGAAATCTTGGTTTGCATTCATTTGGAATGTTAGTTCAATTCAATAGTTGGGTTTTGCATAATTAACACCTAGGATTTATGTAAAGTTTGCAAAGCTACTATGTTCCTGCTACGTACGATTCTATAAATAAAAAAGTTGTGGTATACGGTACAAAAAGGATTGGTGACTGGCGAGAACAAAACTGAATGGCTGGATTTGGGAAAATCTGCCATAAACTTGTGTTCTTTATTATTACCTAGATATTGCATTTATTGAAATATAAAAGCTTGCCAAAAGAAAAATACCTAGGTATTCCATTTAAAATGTAAATCAAAAATACATTCGTGTCCTCGTGTTTAATTATTTTCAAATTGCTCAAACTGCGGGAAACCACATTCACATTTCTAATACATGGATGTGAACTATTTATTAGCAAAACAACATTATAGAGAAAATCTTTGAGAAAATTTGTGTATTTCACACAGGTTTATGTTAATGTGGTATAATATCATTTTGTCAACAAACAAATATTGTAGACCCTAACCAGACTAGCCGACCAAACAAGGAAGCTTCGCTCCAATAAAGCTGGGAGTTTATGCGCACTATCAGAGGTGGTTACCACGTAATGCAACAACTTCATACCAATAATAATCATTTAGGTCTGGGCGTGGGCGTCCCTGTATATTATGTCATGCGATTCAGCTTTGCAGTTAAATATTCTAAGGTCTCCTGAGTCATCATTGCTCATCATTCTCCTAGAGATATGGGAATTATTGTAGTCTTGAGGATGCGAGTGGGATGTCCGATTTAAGTTGCAGCATGCACTGCATGTTGTAAATTCACAGTGCGTAATCACACTGGACCTCGCAACCTCGCAGGGATGAAGGGATGTATAAGAATGAAGGGATGAAGGGATGAAAGGATGAAAGGATGCAGGGATGAAGGGATGCAGCGTTCGCAGACGCATACATCTTTTCGTTATGTCAATCTAAGCGCAGGTCTAACAAGGACGCTGATTGAACGAAAACCGACTCAACTAAGGCGCTGCTGGTGCTTTTGTCAACCTGCAACAATCTCACAGTGACCTTGAAATCTTAATAGAAGATCTTGTCGAAGTCAAATGCGCCGATCGAACCTGACATAAAGAATTTCTACTCACGCCGTGATTACGTCATTATATTGTTCTCATGTGT
This sequence comes from Plemyria rubiginata, assembly GCA_963576535.1. Lineage (NCBI taxonomy): Eukaryota > Metazoa > Arthropoda > Insecta > Lepidoptera > Geometridae > Plemyria > Plemyria rubiginata. Next base: position 14,983,958 of record OY754907.1, read on the forward strand.
GGTCGAACACCGAGTCAGGGTTACCACTACCTTATTCGCAAGATCTGTTGAAAAAATAATTCAAAATGTAGGTAATAATAAGTTAATGCGAAAAAATTGTAGTTCTCTCCGATGGTTAGCAGAGACCCCCTTAGATTTGAAAAGTAAAAGATCTTATTTTCACATAAACACCAACACGACAATCAACAAAACGAGAAATTTGGATCTTAAGAATGGCGACTACAAACCAGAAAATATTAAGACATTAAGTATGACCTAACCTTCCCGTCCACTATGGATTTGTGAAGGTTACGGGATGTAAATGGATGGAAGAATCTAACTCATTTGTCTCAAAACGAGAGAGGCTGGTTTGTCCAGCTGTCCATCATAATCTATGACACTTGCAGCGACCCACCGCCCGCGCGCCCCTGCTTCGCACGGGTGCACATATCATGCATGTATTATACATATAAACCTTCCTCTTGAATCACTCTATTAAAAAAACCGCATCAAAATGCGTTGTGTAGTTTTAAAGATTTAAGCATACATAGGGACATGGGGACATAGGGATATAGGGACAGAGAAAGCGACTTTGTTTTACTATGTAGTGATAGTGATGAATGGAGCAACCCTACACAAATTTAATAGAAAAATTTAAATGACACCCACGACAAGCGGGCACAGATCGAGCCCTATAAGGAACTGCCGGCTGAGGTCCATGACAACCTAAACAACACCTAGATCCAGTTCATGCGGAGCTGTAGCATATAAAGGTAAGGTAGGTAGCAGGCAGGTACTGTCTGACCAAAAGGCTGGTATCACGAATAAAGCTGTTGAATAAAAACTACGTAGTTTTATTCAATAAAGTTACAAGGATTACAGAATAGGCGCCAGATCCACGCGACCAAGCCAAGCGGCTCAAGAATGTTACGGCTTGGTTCCTTTTTTTGGTCCAAACGGAGAATTTTGTTGTATTAGCAATATAATAGTATAAGTAGGTAATAGTAACTTAATCTTCAGATAGCTTATTTTCTATCTCATTTTGTACACGCTCCCACCTACCACTAATTTCAATTTCATCCTTCAAGGTTTGCTGGAAGAGAACTCCTTTTAGGGTTAAGCTCGCTTTTGTACATGTTTTTTATTTAAGTTTATTTATGTGTTAACTGTGTACAATAAAGAATAGCTCATCTGTTTCATTTATGCATTTTGTATATTTTGTATTAATTGTAACTATTAGCTGTAATTTTCTTTGTAAATAAATGCTTGTGTAATCTTTTGGTAAAAAAAAATGAAAGATTTTCTATAAAAAAGAGTAGTAGAGCTCTTTGTGAAGGGCTCGTCCGGGGAAGTACTACCACCACGCCTTTTTCTGCCGCCAAGCAGCAACGCTGTGTTTCAGTTGAAGAGTGAGGTCCCTTGTGTAATTACAGGCACATGAGGCTTAGCATCTGTATGCCTCAAGTTGATGGACGCAAGGCAGTGCATCGTAGGGCACGTTCCTATCGTGCGTTACTTACGAGGCAATGCTTTGTTTAGGTGATGCTACTTAACATCAGGTGAGTCATCTTCTTATTCCATCAGCTGGTTGCATAAAAAACCTGTAGATTGCTTGCTCTACATTATGATTACTGTACCTACATACCAATTTGATAAGAATTCAATTCAATATTAACATCGTGATAAAGAACGTAAGTAGGAGGTAGGTAGTGGGTATAGGTACTTCATCAACGCATAATGGGTTATCGTCGTAAACCGTAATAGATTCTGTAACAATCTTGTAATCCTGATTATTCAAATGCATTCAAACCGGTTCGATGTTATTTATTAACGTAGTGCGTATTATCAACTTGTAATAGAGTTATATCTACCTATAGATAAATAAATAATTTTTCTACACAAAGGAAAACACATATAGGGACATTAAACAAATTAGGTACAATGAGAAACCTTATCGCTGCGAACGATCTCTTCCATAGAACCTTAAAAAGGATAACTATTACATATATAATTCTCAAATCATACTTTTGTTTTTACATTGAGCGCAGGTAAGAAACTAGGAACCGAGGGATATTGAAAATAACTCTTTAGAACAAAAACAGTATTCAATACACAATATAACATTAGCTTTCGATTAAATAAAGAATCATCAAAATTGGTCCACTCAGTAAAGTTATGAGGAAACAAACATTAAAAAGAACAGTCGAGCCTTTTTTGGAAGTCAGTTAAAATGTAGAAGAAACCAATATTTGTCATAGGCTGTCTTGCTTATGTTGTGAAACAGTGTGTTTTTTAGTTTCTTTATTACTTCAATCATTTTCTTCACTGTAATTTTATGGAACTTACTAGATGTTCCATCATTTACAACCAGATATAAAGCAAGTTGAAAGTAATTGTAATTTGCATGGCATGGCATGCACCAAGCATACCACCACAAAAACATTCCGAGCATTCCGTTCTAGGTTTTTTCTACATAACTCCGCGCTAACACAATTAAGTTTATGAAGGGCTGGAACAAAGGGGAGATAATCTCGCCTGCTGGTAAACGACGAAATTAAAGTATTTGAGATTGGAGCCGCTATGCATAGGGAATGCTCCAGGCGGGTCCTGGAGGAATGCATGGGGGTGAGACTTTCATCGATGACAGTACATTTGATGCTATTTCGGTTAAACATACACTCGAGTGTTTCGCAAAAAAGCTTATTATATACAAATCTCTGATCTTGTAACAGGATGGCCCATCTAATGTTCAGTGTAGAGTTTTTTGCAGGAGATTCGAGGCAACTGTTCAAAAATTTTTAAGTTAAATATAATTAGAATTTATCATGGCAGACATCGAAAAAAGCTACACATTGAAACAACTTCTTCTTTCGCTGTTTTGATACACCTTAATAGCATTACTAAGTGATGTTTAACATTATTAAAAACAGGTACATTAAATTTATTTATTAATTTATTCTAAGAGCACCGGTGCTCTAGTGGAAGTGACCCCGCCTTCCGATCGTAAGGTCGCAGGTTCGAATCCGGTTATGCACCAATGGATTTTTCTATCGAAAAATTTATGTGCGCAATGCCAGTGCTCTTAAACGGTGAAGGAAAACATCGTAAGGAAACCAGTTGGTATTCTAACAGCGGCGATGGGCTTGCAACCTGTTACGTATGGAATTCTAACTACTGCAAAATGTGGGTATGTGCCAAATGTAATGTTTGGACGTACCTCTGACTACTCCCCTTAGACATCCTCAAAGAATCTTGAATTAGTACCTACTTGGTACTGGGAGATCTGAAGGGACCGTGCCTGGGGATCAAAGTCGTGAAGCTGTTTTTTTAATTAATTCTAGATCATGTTGACGCATCGTGAAATTTGTAATATTCATCAGTTACACCATCACCATAATAACTTCTAGCAAGTTCGCACAAAGGCCAAGGCAATAAAACTAGCTCGCAAATATGTTCTTACTAGCTGCCACCATACGGCTTTGCTCGAGTAGTTATGAAAACATTAATATTAAAAGCGTTTTCTTTTTATTGCGTTTTTCTTATTTTTTATCCCATTACCGGTAGTTTTTGGATAATAAATTGTCTATTACGTACGTACGTATTTGTAGTCCAGGCTACAAACTATATTTGTTCTAAGTTCATCCCGATCGGCTTAGTGATCAGACGTGACTGAGCCACAAACATACAAACATCGTTACTTTTGCATTTATATACCTACTAATAGAATTACATAACTTTATGTTAATCCAGTAGCGAAACCAGCCCTCTTTATTATACCCAATGACAAGATCAAAATAATTATAATTTACAGCCATGTTGTAAAATGAATCCTCTACGTGTGAAACAAAATGATACAACGAAACTATGATAGCGGGATCGCGTTCTCACACCAATAAAATTAATTTAGACTTTCACAATACGATTTGTGGAACAAAACTGTTCAAATCGCACATTTTGGGTTACATTGCGTCAGTGGTTGCAAAACTAAGTAGGCACGAGCTATTACAATCTTATCTTTACATTTAATATATGCCCGGGCTTTACAATTTATTAATTTAATTAAGATAAAATCGAAAAAGGCAGTGCTGTCAATTCTCATCATTTTATTGTTTAGGACAGTGGATGACACAATAATTATATTGTAATAGCAAACTGTTTTTGCAGTGTTACATATAAGTGCAGTTTTTAACATGTCTGAGTCCATCCGTCCGTATAATATTTCCGTCTCTACTTTAGACTTTTATAACACAGAGACGGCTATATTTTTACTTGGCGGATAGCATACGTACTTAGTAAAATCATTATTATTTCAGCCGTAGGATGTCACTGCCTTTCCTCCCGCATCGAGTTCCAGACCCATCGATATTGGCTTGCACCTGGCTTCAAGCTTCACTAAGTAGTTTTTCCATTATACGGAAGACCACCTCGCGTATTCTCCACTCGAGGATCGCCACAAAGACTTTGTTTCTCATGTTTCAATTTCAGCATCTAAGTAGCAGTTTCAGCAGTGTTTTTTGTGAACTACAAACTAAATAGATTTTATGATATAATACCTATTATCTACTGGACTTTATTTTGTAGCATTGAGATATATTTAAAGATTTTTTTTTACTTCAAAGTCAAAATATGTTTATTCAATAAAATTACAAGGATCACCTTGAAACGTCTTAAAACTAGGTGACTCTAGATCCCAGTTCCACGCTTCCATTCAGTTCTTCAGTTCCACTTACTTTACTAGGACATCCGTTTTTACATTTACCACCTGGATTCGCAATGCAAACGATCAAGTTTAAATGCAGCCTCATGAACGGGAAGAAACGCTCTCTAGTCTACCGCAAGCACTATCCCACATGACATCGCCAGCATCGCGTATACGTAACGTCACCATCGCGTTATTATGTGACCGCGTCGCGTAGGTACCATCGCGCGTGCTAATTGGGACGAAGACTACGAATTTCTCAGATAACACTCCATTCAGGATTGTTTGCTTTGCACCTGCTAAGTAACAGCAGCATTCTTACTAATTCATTGATTAGAGTTGCGTAGAGGAATGGGCTAGAGGTGTGAAGAATGTGGCGGTAAATTGCTTTTTTTTTTTCAGGTAAAGGGTTACCTGAAAAAAAAAGCAATTCGTATCCAGCCAACCCAGGGGGGTTGGCTGGACACAAAACCTTAGGTTATTCGTTTTCTGCCTGTATTAAAGTCCTCATAAAAAGTACACAATACCTGTAGTATCCGCCAAACTTCTTGGCCATCGCGCGAGGTGGTAGGGGAAAGGTTTGCACTCTTCGCACCACCAAAGAGACCTATTTTTCGTTTCTTTTTCGTTCAAGGTCGTTTGGCCAAGAAGTTTGGCGGATACTATACTTATCTTTATTCTAAGAAGACGATTGCACAATGCATTTAACTAAAAAGGAATAACTCTTCCTCTTGCCCTCCAACCAGACGACGGTCAAGTCGTGCGCTGCGCCGCACTCTAGATAACTAGATAGTCTTTATAGATTACCTGTCTGTTGTATGTAACTAATTTCTGTTGTACCTACTCAACTGCGTGTACAAGTGTAAAGTAAAGAGCTAACAATAAACAAAGTATAATTGGACACTGGTCGTATTATTGTGAGGACACGACGACCTAACCCAAACGCTTCTCAAGTTATCGTCGGACAAACATACAAACATACATACATACACACATAAAATGCCAAATCGCCCAAGTTGATTGTAAGATTTTCGTTCACTTCGCTCACTCAATCAAAAACAGTTTTTCATGTTGGCACTTAGTAGGCATGTTATTTAAATATGATAGGATACCCAAGCCTTTGGTAAAAAAATACAACAGGACATACCTACCTACCTGCAACACATGTACCTACAGGATGTATACAACTCGGTAGGCAACCTGACAATAGCGTGCAGGAAAAGCATTAGTTTATTTCAATCTACATGCCGTTTCTACTAAAACATAATCTCACAAATGCTTATAGCTTTAATTCACACAATAGGTAGGTAATATCCCACAGTTACTCCAGGACTGCGTGATGATCAGTACACGACAGGGTAGCTTCTCTGGGCAGAACACCAACAAAAGATATATAGTAACTCTTAGAAGGGAAACTTATGATACTTACAATTATTAAGGCTTATGCGCCCCTATCTCGCTCGCACAATTGAACATTTTTGAAGATAATATGAAATCACTGAATGTAGACAAGTAAAATCGCAAACGACTAAGTTGATGTCAATGTACCTACCTACTTACAAAGATTTAGCGAAAATAAAGTTTTGATCCAAGCAAGCTTTCACACTTAGTAAGTAAGTACCTAATGAAACTTTATAATTAAGTAGGTACCTATCTTTCTAATTTTTGTAGGTATGAAAACTTGCTTGGATCAATGCTTGATGTGCCTGTAATTATACCGGCGACCACACTCTTTAAATTGAAACACAGCAAACGCTGCTTGGCGGCAGAAAAAGGCGTGGTGGTTAGTACTTCCGCGGACGAGCCCTTCACAAAGAGCTGTACTACTGTTGAACGAGATTCATAGAAAAGTAAAGAGTAAAGTAAGATTTTTCTACAGAATAGGTACATCGTCCTTTGAGTACAATCTCACCTGATGGTAAGCGACGATGTAGTCGAATCAGTCTTTGAGGTAGGTAGGTATACTCAAATTTAAGCCGAATAAATGACGAGTTTCGTATCTAATGTGTTTTGTATTTGGTACTACGTTAGTGGCACTGATTTCGAGCCCCATCTAACAATACATCTCGCAACTGGCGAGAAACAGGAAGAGCGAAACGCAGCGATGTATTAAACGCGATTTTCTATTAACGGGCGCGCCACTGGCCAATTTAATTAGCCGATCACACGGAAGGCAGTTAGGTTTACAGAACGCAAGCTGAACTTTATAGGTACCTACCTTAGAATGGGGATGCACTGGAATCTGGTTGCTAGCTAGGCTATGTAACTAAGGACTTAGGTAGGTACCTATATAATATGTAGTTACCTACCTACCAACCTACTAATAATAAAAAAATTGTTTAAAAAGCTTGTAAGTGATTAGGTTTAAGTATACATACCTAGTAGGTCAATAGGCAGGCACCTTAAAAAAAAAAATTGTTATAGACCTTACTTTAAAAAAATAGGCAGTCAAAAAGGGCTCCTAGCTTCGTTTTGCTAGTGTGTGTGCCTTTAATTACCTAAGTACAAAAATATCTAGATCAGCTGTACGTATGGAGATGTGTAGGGTAGGTTACTTCTCTAATTCTCTTTTTCATTTTTCTTTTTCTTTCTACTTTCCCAAAAACAAATTGTCACTGTCAAAGTCTGAAGTCTGTCAAAAAATTGTTGGTCGCTCGCTCGCTCGCTCCAGTGAGTTCGCTCGTCCGTCCGTGTTAGTCTCAGTGGTCGAGTAAGAGCTCACCCTGACGCAACAAGGAACAACAAAAATTTTGTATGGAATTTGCATGGCAAATAATGGCGGCTGTTCATTCGTTCCATTCAATCAGTGCGCTCTCGTTCTTTCACAACTCTGCCTTGTTTACTTGTAGCTTTCATTCGTTTTTTGTTTGTTAAAGTGATCGTTATTGTTCAGTGAACGTAATATTTTACGGCGATGCCACCCAAAAAACGTGCGAAATTGTGGAGATCAAGCGAGCAGTAAAATTTTAGAAAAAGCAAGTGGTTTCTTTGACTGAGGCTCAGTAAGCATTGAGTTAAATATTTTAGTGAATACAAGCAACGAACAAACAACATGCATCGCTTTGAGGAATGAGATCTTAGAGATTTATTATAGATAAATATGGAATATTTGTGTAATAATAAAAAAAACTCGTTTTTAATCTCGCATATTTTATCGATATCGATATATAAGCGAGAGCAGCACTATTTAGGCTGATAGGTTGGTAACTGTTGTTGTTTGACGTAGATATTCGTTCTGTTAGTATTGAAATGCCATGTAAATGGATCCCATTGGCTCTGTACTAAGTCCTGCTTCATCTGTTTGTTTGTAGTAGCCACAGTTTTACACACCCTGACGCAACAAGGAACGTCAAAAATTTTGTATGGAATTCGCATGGCAAATAATGGCTGATTGACTGATTTGACATGATTGTTGCTTGAATTGCTTGATTGATTGACACTGATTGAATGGAACGAATGATCGTTCCATTCAATCAGTGTTCTCTCGCTCTTTCACAACTCACTCTCTTCTTCGTCTGTCTGCTTTGTTTACTTGTAGCTTCCACTCGTATTTTGTTTGTTTATGTAAATTTCTAGCAGATTTATTAATAATTACGTCCATAATTGTGAAATTGATCGTTATTGTTCAGTGAACGTAATATTTTACGGCGATACCTCCAAAAAACGATTCATAACGTGCGAAATTGTGGAGATCAAGCGAGCCGTAAAATTATAGAAAGAGGAAGTCTAGTTTCTTTGGATGAGGCTCGGTAAACATTGAATTGGATAAATTAGTGAATAAAATCAACGAACAAACAACATGCATCGTATTGAAAAGAGATTTTATGGATTTACTAGAGGTAAATACTGAATATTCGTGTTATAGTGATGTACCTAATGTAATTATCGATAACTGTGTCGGACAGTTCTTTCTATGCTAATATCCCATTATAACGTGCACATCTAGGAGGCTACATACACAGTCTTACAAAATGGGCTTTCCGCGGTGGCAAATAGTAATCAAGTAATTGTTTTTTTGGAATTTAAAATGTTTCCCTACTAAATGCACAAATTCATGATTATCGGGTTATATTATTATAAAATATATATATATATATTTTGCAGATACTACCAGTGAAAAATTCATGCTAAAGATGAAAAAATTAATACCCACTACCGATATTAGTGAGCCCTCGGTCACATACCTACTGTGGTAACAGTTACGGCTTTGATGACATACCGCATAAGAACTGCGAGACTGTGAAAGTAAGTTAATTTTTATATTTTGCCCTCATATTAGGTACCCACTTATTCAGAAACAAAAAATCGATGCTAAAGATGACAATAACTGGGAGTTGCAAATATCATAATAAGTTTGTACTGTTAAAATTATTATAACCTTTTCAAGAATATGACGTGAATAAGTCTTTTAAACTTATGCTCTAGGTACAATACTTCTTTAAAAAACTACTGGAAATTAATAAAAAATACTTTGTTACAGAACATGTCAAGCTCACCGTGTCCATCCTGCTCATACTTAACATTATAATAAATGAAAAAACAAATTCATAAAATGAATAGGTTTAGGTACAAAAATTATATGTACTAATGCAAAAAGCTTTTTATTTCATATCAGATCCATATTTAAGTCCAACCTAGGACTTCGGGACCTAGGTTGTACTTAAACGTGGATTCAGTCAATAAATGGATTACAAAAAAACCTCGATTTCGATCTCGCATATTTTATCGATATCGATATAAAAGCGAGTGCCATCGCGCAGCACTATATAGGCTGATGGGTTGGTAAAACGGTTGTTGTTTGACGTACATATTCGTTGTGTTGGTATTGAAGTGCCATGTAAAAGGATCCCATTGGCTCTTTACTAAGTCCCGCCTCTTCTCGTAGTTTACATTCTCTTTGGTTTTACATTCTCTTTGTTAGCCACTACACTAGCCAGCCAAGCCATAGCTTTATGCAAGTTTATTCATTGGTCTAATTCTTATTTATGAAATAATGTGTTAGTTCATTTAAGCTACATGATCAACAATTGTTATTGTTACCCTGCTTCAATAAAATTTCTTTAAACAATGGAAGACTTAGACAAATTAAGTTGTAGTAAGTCAAATAAGTTTGGTAGGGACATAAACACTATTTGTGCATAGGTCACTAGTTATTTATTTTTTTCAGAAGAAGAAATAGACCTGAGTGACATGGAAAACTCAACTGATGACCACAAGGAGCCTCGAGAAAAGCCGAAGAAGAAAACAAGACGACGTCGTGAACTAGATTTGGTGATTATAATTTCAATCTACCAAAAGATCGTACCTACCTATTAACGGCTCTGTTTTACAAAATAACTATAAACGTAGGTAATATAATGGTATAGATAATACTTAACCATTTATCCATAGCAGTTGGATGAGGATGAGACCGATGATGAAGGCCTGCCCAAGAAACTGCGGCGGCATCTGAGTCCTGGGTCCAACTCGCCTGCTTCGCATAGGGAGCCCCGTACTTGTGTACTCAAGGTATGCAGTGCACATTCTGCTGTTGTGCTTCTGTAGCCTTTAGTACCTACTTACCCACTATTGCCTATAGGCTCTTGTGAACAAGTCAGTACAAACAACAATTGTATGGTTGTCTCATAACAAACCATTTACCTACTTAAATGAGGAAGGCTATATAGGTACAGCTTGGAGCTATTAATATGCAACTTGTTCACTTATGCCAATAAATATGCTTTGTAATTTTACATAAGTGGGTACATAGTTCTCATTCTCATGGCTTTCATAAAATTAAAGTAGGTAGGTATATTTATCAAAGAATCATACAAAAACTTATGAACTTATGACTTACAATATGTCTTGCCTGTTCTATGATTGGTCATGTTGAATATAGTACAACAATCTGTTGGGCAATAAATATTCACACTTATTTCATGATTATTGTTCAAGCTGAAATTGTATGAAATAAAATTGCAATATACAATTTCAATAGCTTGTGTCTCTTTTATTCCAGGCTAGTCAAAAGCGACGTCCACTCTCCCGTCTCCTAGAGCAGCTACTTCGGAATCTTGAAAAGAGGGATCCAAACCAGTTCTTTGCATGGCCTGTTAATGACAACTTTGCCCCGAACTACTCTAATATAATCAAGCGGCCGATGGACTTCTCCACAATCAAGCAGAAGATAGATGACAATGAGTACAAGAGTCTAAACTGTTTTATTGTAAGTTTTGATATTACTTTAGTTACATCACGTCACAATGTTGCAGAATGTAACCTGTTATATATTTACATCCAGAGTGACTTCAAGTTGATGTGCAACAATGCTATGAAATACAACAAGCCGGGCACAGTGTACCACAAGGCAGCCAAGAGACTGCTGCATGGGGGCCTCAAACAGCTCACTCCGCAGAAACTCCGGCCTCTGGGAGACATGCTCACCTACATGTACGAGATATCTATCAAGGAGCTTGGATTCGATATTGGGAAGATGGATGTGGTACGTTGAGTACTTGTGTATTGTTGATGTTATGTCACTGTTTCTTATTGTCTGTTTGCAAAACAAAAAGAAATGACTGCTTTGAATCAATGATTTAGTAACTATGTAAAGCTAGTCAAATTCACCAATCACCGTACCTAAGTACCAACTGATTGGTGAATTTAAAGTTGGTACCTAAGTACCAACTGATTGGTGAATTTAAAGTTGGTACCTAAGGACCAACTGATTGGTGAATTAACAGTTGGTACCTAAGTACCAACTGATTGGTGAATTTAAAGTTGGTACCTAAGGACCAACTGATTGGTGAATTAACAGTTGGTACCTAAGGACCGACTGATTGGTGAATTAACAGTTGGTACCTAAGGACCAACTGATTGGTGAATTAACAGTTGGTACCTAAGGACCAACTGATTGGTGAATTAACAGTTGGTACCTAAGTACCAACTGATTGGTGAATTTGTTTAGCTTGACATAGTTACATGACAAATATTTTACAGACCTACTTACAGCAGGAAAAATTAACTTGAAAATTCTATAACTAGTAAACATGTTTCAATTAGGTCTAAAGACATTCATTCTCATAAAAAATAGAATGTGATTCTTCTAAGTTAATATGTCACCTTTTAGAAAGAAAATCTACCTTCACCCTGAGTGGTGATTAAGTCATTGATTGTTTCATGCCTATGAACTGTGTCTTTCTGTTTAGTGATTGTCCAAAACCACTACTAAAACTTGTTCAAAAAACACTTTTTGCAATGCAGCCGCTTAGGACTTACGGCAGAAAGGTGACACCCACATATTACTAGATAGAGTAGTGTCATGTTTTAGCGATATAGCACTTTATGTTTTGCTTCCGTCATGAAGTCCAAGAGTTTGTGTGTTATGAATAAGAGCGGCCTTGCATGGAGCTCTACAGCGGGCGGCGTACATTTTGGAAAAGTGCTTGTGTAAGGATCAAATTCCTCTGGCAAAAATATTCGCGGTGTAAAACATGCCGGTCCTAACTAGGCATTGAAGACGCGAGGCAATAGTTTGTCTTTTGTGTGTTTAACAAATTTCAGAGCAAGCAGAGGAAGTTTTATGGTTTTCGCGTTCTTTTTAATTTGTTGCCAAAAGTATTTAAAATTGTACAATACAAGCTTCCGTTTGTGACACCGAGGCCGGTAGATTTCCAAACGCATTTATTATCACGCATGAATCGCCCATCAACTACAAAATTCCCTACTGAAATTTTCCCATGACAAACCACTCTTGTGTTAATAGAGTTCAAATTTACTTCGCCTAGAGAGTGATGGAGTTCAAATTAGCTTGCCTTTGTCTGCACATTTCCAAAGTGTTCGTTCGTCCGCCCCCTCTCGCCCCCTCTGACGACCCCTTTTGTAGAAGGTGCTGAAGCGCAGCTCGCCGTTGAAGAGCGGTGGCTCCGAGGCGGAGACCGTGTCCGACGGAGCCGTCGCCGACGACAGAGACAGCCTGAAGCTGCAGATGGAAGCCGCCAGGGAGCAGCACAGGAGACGATTAGCAAAGAAAGGTAACAAATGTTAAAATCTGATTGTTTCTTCAGTTTTCAGTTTAGTGTTGAATACACTTAAGAAAAGCACTAAATAAAGAAATCTTGGAGCTGGTGAACTTTACAGTGTCTACCTAGCACCTAATAGCTCTTGAAATAGTAATACAACTTCGTTATTAGAGGTATGTGTTAGCACCTACTTGTAGAATCGACGAACACTGCGAAAAATATTTCTTGTATAACAAAGCTCTCGCCTTGTAGTCGAAGCCCTGATGGAACGAGACGGGTTGGGAGCTCAAAGGCGTTCTCTTTCTTCCTGAAGAGGCGATCAATCTGTTCTATTAGATTATCCATTGCATTTCCTGTAAATAGATCGACAAATTTTGTTATTTTGGCAATTATATTAATTTCATAGTTTATGTTATAATTAGTTAATGAATTGTGTATATCCTGCAGCGTTTCCCCGCATGGACAGCGCGGGTAAGACCACGCTGCGGCTCGTGGCTCACAGCCACGCGGCGGCTGCGGACGGGGGCCGCGCGCCCACGCTCGGACAGATGATGGGCAAGCTGACGCACGGGACAGGCGCGCTGCACTGTGAGTCACTCACTCCCTGGACAGCCAGATAGTAGTGAACCCGCAGCGGGCTTATGAATACATCGGCGGGGATATAAAGCCAGTAGCAGCAGATAATGGTTGTTCCACCATTTGAGAAGCTTATATTTTCACATTTATCAATATCGGTGAACATTCCACACGGCACCAATCCACGGCCGACAGCTAACTGGGCCTGAATTCCTCTGTCGCTGACGGCGGTCGCGTACCGTCGGTCGCGCAGCGCGCTGGCCATCAGCGCCAATGAAGACATCCGTAGTGCGATACCGACCGCGCGACCGACCGACTATACGCGCGCGCGCACCATTTAGCCGACGGTCGGGAACAGAGTGAGGACGCTCATAGCGTTCTACAGCGCGTCAGTCGGCGGCGCGTAGTAACTCGCGCGTGTGCTGCTATATACACAACGTATATTCGTACGCGCGACCGACGTACGCGACAGAGGAATTCAGGCCTAACAACAGCTACCAACAACTGAGCTATGAGAGCTGTGAACCTGTCCGCCAGTATAAGTGGGTGCGGTGTTCCAGCGACGCGCGAGGACCGGCGCAACCTGTGCAAGGGCGTGCGGCCGCTGCAGTACGGACCGTTCAGCTCGTACGCGCCCGCTTACGACGCGACCTTCGCCACGCTCACCAAGGAGGAGTCGCATCTCATCTACCACACGCTGCGTACGTACCGCAAACATATAGTATATCCCAACAAATATTATAAATGCGAAAGTAACTCTGTCTATCTGTCTGTCTGTCTGTCTGTCTGTCTGTTACGCTTTCCCGCTTAAACCTCTCAACCGATTTTGATGAAAAATGGCATAGACAATCTTTAGACCCTGAGAAAGAACATAGGCTACCTTTTATTGCGAAAAAAAGAGATGAAGAGATTAAAAGTACGCAGACGAAGTCGCGGGTACCAGCTAGTTGTATCATAAGGGAGCGAAATCATATTTTTACGGCGAGGGCGCTTTTTTGAAAACAGCGAAGTGAAGGTAGCGAGGGATACAAAGTACGTCGCCCGAGCCAAAAATATATTTTGCTCCCTAGTGGTACACTCTACTTTTCGTTACCCACTATGAGAAAATAAAAGATAAGATAAGAACATTCTTTATTGCACAAAAATGAAGTACATAGGCGAACTTAAAGCGAAGATATTCCAAATTCAAAAAGTGCGCGGAAAAGTTAATTCCGGCGCACTTATTAAAATAAGTGCGCCGGAATTAACTTTCCGGCGCACTTATAGTTTCTTATAGAAAACACCACCTTTGGGTGCACATAAAGGCAAACCAAGTCGTTCTTTTCGAATAGATGAGATGAAAAGATTTTGCCACACTGGATGCGGTCTGCGGTCAAGTCAAGCCTGCATATTATTATTATTAGTGGCGGCGCCCCGCGGTTTCACCCGCGCAGATTGAAATCCCGGTATTCCCACGGGATTAAAAGTAGCCTGTGTTATTCCAGACTATGATCTATCTCTCTGTCAAGATTTATCCAGATCCGTTTAACCGTTCCGGTGTGAAAGAGTAACAAACATCCATCCATCCATCCATACTTTAAAATTTCGCGTTTATAATAGTAGGATGAACAATGCCGTTTTGCCGTCTGAATTTGAGCTGAACCCTGACTGCAGACATTGCATCCAGTGTGGCAAATCCTTAAACGAAACGTCAACCTCAATCCTTTGTTTATAAAAAAAAGCTAGAGACAAATTCTGAACTTTCCAATCGGAGACATTAAATGAAGCCATCTGCTTCCGAAGCCATTCGTGGCTTGGCGCACCACAAAGGGTTGTGCCAGCTCACCTTTCGACGATTAGAGTTTTGGTTTAACGGGGTCTACAGAGGATAATAATACGACGCAGACAATTCGTATTCTACTTATGCTCAACATATTCTGTACTGCACATACATATCTAAAACCAGTTTAATTGTCATTAACTTTCTTAATTTTCAAATTCCAGCATCAGAAACGGGGCAAGGCAACGAGGAGCTGCTGAGATTCGCGCCCGACTCGCCGTGGGCGCTATTCTACGACATGGAGGCCTTGTTCCCAGCCAAGAAGGCAGAGACCGCCCCCGCGAAAGAAGAACTTGTAAGACTTGTTATTATTTTTTATGGAGTTCTCCTTGTTTAATACAGGACACGCAAAAAGGCCTCTGCGGCCTACTTGCAGTCCGCTCATCAAGTATCAAGTACAGGTATCGCTGAGACATGATATTAATATCATTAGTATTTTTATCTTGCAAGTGTGTTTTAGTACCTAATTAAGGGTCCGGCGACAGCGTCTCGCAATTTCGAGGTGCGATTGGCTATTATTTCATTTTATTTTATTTCGGGGAGGTTGTTTGAAAGAATAACTCTAAAGTGACACGCATAAATACTGTTCGAACACAAATAATACAATAATATAAGGGAAATGTGCTTGAGTCAGAAATCATTTTGGTATTAGGTAAACGTAAGACCAAACATACTAATACCAAAATGATTTCTGATTCGGGCATGTTTCCCTTATACTATTGTATTATTTGTGTTCGAACAGTATTTATGCGTGCCACTTTAGAGTTATTCTTTCAAACAACCTCCCCGAAATGAAATAAAATGAAATTATAGCCAATCGCACCTCGAAAGCTGTCACCGGAGCCTTAAGTAGAAGAATGTAACTTTTGATTTTTTTCTATATGTTATAGTATAGCAGAACCTTTATGTTCTTAGTGTTTCATATGAAATAGGTAGTAGTAGGCGTTTCATATATAGGTTCTGCTGATACAGTTCAAGGAAGCTGAACTCTGAATTAGCCAGTGTGGTGTCAGGACTTATTAATTTTCATTCACCCGGAGCTTTAAATGTACTATTTTATAATTATAAGAAAAATCCTACAAAAAAAAACACAAAAAACCAAGCAGTATGTTTTTGCCTCCACTTTTAGGCCTGGCCGCAAGCACCCAGCGCCTAATTTATTTGTCGTTTCAATGAGAATGTGTGTTAAAGTCAGAATATATTTTTGTTTAGTTGAATCGCAGGAATAACTTTGAAACATCTTAAAGCTAGGTGAATCTACTTAGGTGCCAGCTCCGCGCGAAAGAAACAAAGAACCAAACTTACGACTAAGCACTTACGGTGACCCATTTGATTCTACTGGATAAAAACAATATGCCTCTGGAATACAAGCGTATTTACGTGTATTGTCGTGTAAACAACAATAACGTATTATAATAATTTTATTTAATTAATTTTAATGACATTGCTAGATGAATATTTAGTTAAATTGTACTTAATTATGTTGTTATTTATGTTACTATTTAATGTTTATCAACGCCAGGCAAAACACAGAGATCAATACTTGCCGACGCTTGCCATCTACTTTTATGTAAAATAACCTGTGTTTATAAACGAATAAATGAATGAATGAAAACAGTTTGTATGAATAAAGTTTGGAGGCGGTGACGTAGTTTGGAGGCAGTGACGTAGTTTGGAGGCAGCGACGTTCTTTGTAAAGAGAGAAAGAAAAGGTATGTACTCTTCTTTCGTTCGTTACGTTTATTTGTTTTTTCAGGATCTGTCGAAGGTGAAAGTGGACATCGAGTCCCTGCGCTCGCTGTCGTCGCTCGGCGTGGACGTGGAGTTCCTCGCGGACGCGGAGGACGAGATCGCGGCCTCGCAGCGCGACTACGGCATCGCGCCGGCGCTCCAGCACACCGCCGACCTGCTGGCCAAGCTGTACAAGGAACAGTGGGACCGGTATGTGGGACCTTGTGAGGAGGCAGCGACCTAGTAAGGAAGCAGTGAACGTAGTAAGGAGGCAGCTACGTAGTCGGCAGTAAACGTAGTTAGGAAGTAGTAACGTAGTTAGGAGGCAGTGGCGTAGGTAGGAGGCAGTGACGTAGTTAGGAGGCAGCAACGTAGTAAGGAGGTAGCTACGTAGTCGGCAGTAAACGTAGTTAGGAAGTAGTAACGTAGTTAGGAGGCAGTGGCGTAGGTAGGAGGCAGTGACGTAGTTAGGAGGCAGCAACGTAGTAAGGAGGTAGCTACGTAGTCGGCAGTAAACGTAGTTAGGAAGTAGTAACGTAGTTAGGAAGCAGTGACGTAGTTAGGAGGTAGTGACGTAGGTAGGAGGCAGTAACGTAGTTAGGAGGCAGAAACGTAGTAAGGAGGCAGCTACGTAGTCGGCAGTAAACGTAGTTAGGCAGTAGTAACGTAGTTAGGAGGCAGTGACGTAGTTAGGAGGTAGTGACGAAGGTAGGAGGCAGTGACGTGGTTAGGAGTAGGGGCGTTGTTAGGAGGTAGTGATGCAGTTAGGGGCAGTAGCGTAGTTAGGAGCCAGTGAACGTAGCTAGAAGGCAGCGGCGTAGTAATGAGGCAGTGAACGTAGTAAGAAGGCAGCGACGTAGTTTAGAGGCAGCAACGTAATTTGGAGGCAGTGACGTAGTCAGGAGGTAGTGACGTAGTTAGGAGGCAGTGACGCAATCAGGAGGTAGTGACGTAGTTAGGAGGCAGTGACGTAGTTCGGAAATTGTGGATTCCCTGCACACTACAGAGCCGATTAACTGGCCTGCCTGGTCTGCCTTTAGGCATCTAAGACTCAAACGTCCCGTGGGCGTGGCCAGATTCTGAAGCCGTCTTTGTCGGTCTGGCGCTAGGTTTACTTGGTGTATAAATGTACGTGTGTATTTGTTTGCAGTTTGTCGGCGCCTCCTCCGTGGCACCTGTCGCTGGTGAGCGGCGCGCGCGGCGCTGAGCGCGAGACGGCGCGGCAGGCGGCGGCGTGCCTGCGCGGCATGGCGGCGCGCGTGCCGCCCGCGGCGCTAGTGGCCACGCAGCACCTGCGCGCGGCCATGGGCGTCACGCTAGACCATCTCGGTAATGCATCACTGCTGTCGCTGGTGAGCGGCGCGCGCGGCGCTGAGCGCGAGTCGGCGCGGCAGGCGGCGGCGGCGGCGTGAATTTTACACAACTAAAATTAAACAACAGAATTGGCACCAATATAATACTTCACGCTTAGTTTATGATTCGATTATCTTTTATCGAAACTTAAATTTACTATTGAGAAATTCAGTAGCGAAATGCTTGTCATAGCCCGTTGAATAAGATTGTCTACTATAGACTCATATTTTAAGCTGTCTAAAATTATTTCTCTATTTCAGACACTCCAATGGCCGTGGACGACTTTGAGGAGATGCATGAGCCCCGGGACACAGTGTCCGACCCGGACTCACGCTCCAGTCACGACAAATGATACCACTCCTTATTTACATGACTGTATTATTAAGCCTATTTAGCTTGTAAGGAAACGTTATTAAAAACTTTACACAAATAAATAATTTTTATTCAACCACTAACCACCGGTTTCTGAAAGCTCGATCAACACTAATCGGCTGTAAAGTCATTTGCTTGCTATTTCAGCTTTTACTTAAAATTAGATAGAGATGAGCAAGTGACTTGACAGCCGATTAGCGTTGATCGAACTATGAGCTGTTAAACTCAGTTTTATTAACCATGCTAGATGGCGGTACTTAACCGGTGACAGCGCCATCTTACGGAAGGTTCTGGTTTTTTTACGACTTACCAAGAGTGTTCTCGTACTTGCTTTTTACTCTTAGAGTATTTATTGCTCTAAGTTTTTACTACTAAAGAGCACTACGAGACTTTAGAACACAACAGAGAAAGCCCTTTAGAATATGTATTACTGTAAAAGTATAAAAAAGGAAGGTTTATGAAAAGTGGCACCTTGCCACGCATGCAACGTAAATAGGGGCATGAGTCATGGGGCGCTCGCTGCAGGGCTTGGCCAAAAATGCGTTTGTCCGGATGTCTGTCTGTCTGTTCTCTACAGGTCGCATTTTTCAACGGATCTGGACGGAACTTGGTACACAGGTTATATGACTTCTTAGAATTTTTTGTCGTCGGGGATTTTTGATTGGAGGGGTACTTCCCAAAAAAAAGAGGCAAAAAGGGGGCTATTTGATATACTGGATATCTCCACCAAATGAGATCCGATTTCGATTATTCTTTTTTTATTTGAAAGGTAGTAACTATAAGTTGGTCTCATAATAGTTTGGCGAAGATCTGATGAGGATCTTCAGCATGATGAACAGGATAGCTCATCAAACAATCGATGGTTTTCAATCAAATTTGAGAGAAACACAAAGGACCTCATTCTACACAAGATGATGCAAAAAAAATCAAAAAGATCAAAAAAATCACAAAACGGAAAATGCACTTGCACATTACATTCCTCAAATAGCTCACTTTTAGTATGCTCGCGAGGTCTACAGCTCCCAGAGCCACTAGTTTTATTTTTGTAATTCGGATATAAATTTGACAAGTAGGTACTTAAGATGTACTTATTTAAAGTCTGCAATTAACGTAACCGATATCCACTTGTCGACACTAGGCAGGTACTCTGTGGGTACCCTCAGACATCCAAGGTCAGGCTATCAAAATGGCAATGATTGCACCTGCGCGGGCGCACAACAAGCGACGCGTGTGAGAGCGCACGCGCCGCGATGCTCACACGTTTCTGCGCACAGAGGGGACATTGTGCAATAGATATACACTTCCATTAAAAGAATGGAATTGAATAAATAGTTACCTAGTAGTTCAATTAATGTTTGTCAATTTTAAATAAGAATGATTCTAAGCTGATACGCAGTTTTTTCATTTTCGAGTTCCATAAGAAGTGAGTTGAAATTAAGTTTATCATGAGTTTATCCAATGTCGTTCCGTAGGTTTATGTTCATTTGCATATAAAAAGTAGGTAATAGTAGCTACCTACCTAACCATTTATGAATGTAAGTACATATTACATTATGTTACCTACATTACCATAGCAGTTACCAAGAGGTACCTAGTAGGTAGGTACCTAGGGGTAGGGGTCAGAGAAAAGTGTTTGCGACAAATCAAAAACGTGAAATAATTTCGAGGCGAACATCAGTGTGCCGGAAACTTAAATCCCTGTTTTAATTCGTTTGTAATTTATTTTATTTTATTGCGAACTTCTCAATATCCTAATTCTTCCACCAAAATCTCCACAGATTTTATCCCCGATTTATAGTTTTTTTTTCGACTGGATCCCGGTTTGAATAATAGATTCTACTAGGTATGACTAGAGCTTGTCGCAGGTAGATAGGTAGGTAATGGGTACTTACTTTGATCCCTAAAGACACTTTTTAATAATCACTGAAGTGTTTAGCTAACAAAGTCCCCTCGCGCGCTCGCGAGTCAATGAGCCGGCGGCGGCGGCGGCGCGTGCGACCGACGAGAGCGCGCGGTCACACGCACGCATCGATCAATGGAAACTATGGGAAGTGCACTTATTGACAGGGATGATTGAGGGGCGAATTCAGATAAGGGTAGATGCTGACAATTCTTGGCTTTCAGATAGTGATACCTACCTACTTAGTTTGACTGAGGGGCAATCGAAAGCTAAGAAAATAATAACTTAGAACATATTCTGAGCCCGGAACTGATTAGGTAACATACCTAAGTACCTATCTATTTCCTATCAGAATGTCAGCTACGTAGGTACCTATGTACCTACCTATAAAGTGTTTTATTGCACAAGTTTCATAAAACTTATTTAGCACCCACTCGCTCGAATCCATTAGATAGTTCATTAACAATTAAATAACATTATTCTTTACAAACTTTGCATTTAAATAAGTTCACATTGCACTGACATAACAATCAAGCGCAATTTAAACCAAAGTAATTAATGGTGCCGCGACAATGGAATATCAACCGCGATTAGAGTGCAGTTAAACAAAACTACCCCTCAACCACCCCCGTAGACGTTCACACGGGAACTGGGCACTATACCTACCGCCCTCGACACGACGCACAGCCCTGCGCGTCCTATGCCGTGTTTCGTTGCACTAGGGACTAAATTTGTGGGAAGTACGCAGATACTAAAGCAAACAAAAATGTACTCTATACAATTGAAATAAAGGTTGGTTAAGTGGTTGTTGGTTAAACAGAATACTGAATACCTAACAGTAATGTTTATTTTTATGATTTGATTATCAATATACCTAGCTAATGTAAAAATAATGTTTTTCATTGTTTGCTAGCCAATGTAGCGGTAAGTTATTGTAATAAATCGGGCTACCAATGGTAAATATTGGGGTAAGGTTCACATTCAATCTATTCGGTATCTTGTTTGAAGAGAAATCTACAGAGAAATAAAACTTAGGTAGGTACCTACTAAAATTTTATTTTACTTATTAGGTACCTATTTATTTACTTACTCTACAATTTGTTAAAATGAAAAGATAGTAAGTTGTAACTTATGATACGTATGCGTAAACTTGCTATATGTCAATAGCTATATTTTACTGTTTGTGTTCCTAAGAAATAATAAAAAATACAAAAAGAGACAGACCTACCCCTAAAAGTAAGCAATCAAAAAGATGAAACCCCCAAGTCAATCAATAGTCAATTGGGTTAACAGGAACTCCAAACATTAGGTTCAGGTAACACTTTAGGCTATTTGTACAGACGCTTATCAAACCTCACGATAACCCAGACTATAGCTAAACAATAATATTGATAAAATCCCACAAAGCAGTAAGCACTTCTGTAAATAACCGGAGCTCATAAAGCCGAGGCCGGGGGCGGGGGTGCTCTCGACTCGCGTTTTTATACTCATTTTGCGACTAGCGGGTAACAAATAACAATAATGCCTTATGCCACCTGTTTTACAGACCCATGTTAAGACAATGTGTACAAAAATAACTTCCTAAAGACACATGCTTAAACTTACCTGCATACTTTACATATGCATTAACTTTTTATCTTTAGAACTCTTGCAGGACTCGTACGGGGAAAAAGGGTTCTACTTATTTAATGTACACCTCGCCTATTTCTGCCGCCAAGCAGAGTGGCTGCGTGTTTTGGCTTACCTAAATAATATGGGTGATTGGGTGCCGGTGAAATGACAGGCAAGTCGTTCGATTCGTCCATGTCGTACGACAGTGTATCTAAGTGACAGTGTAGCTAAGGCACGTTCCTAGCATGATATGTCAGGGGATTGCTCCTTCCGACAGCTAGTAGGTACCTACATACCTCTTATTAAGGAAAAAGCTTTCAGAAAAGTAATTGATTTTTTTTTATAACAACCAATCTTTCTGAGCTTGAAGGGTAAATAATAAATAGGTAAATAATGCTGGACAATTCACACAGCATCATCTAGCCCCAAAGTAAGCTACTCAAAGCTTGTGTTATGGGTACTAGATGACTGATATATTTAATACATTATATAGTATACTTACCTACATAGATAGATATTTTTATTATACATAAACACCCAGACCAACGGAACAAATTTCTGCAGATCGTACACAAATTTGTTCCGAGGCGGGAATCGAACCCGCAACCTCTTGCGTCGCAGGCGGACTCTCGCCCGCTGCACCACTGAGGTCGTCAAATCAGGTCATCAGGTCAGCATCGTCATCGTCATTCCGGTTAATATTTTGATAGTAGTATTTTTACACCCGCTATAGCCTACGAAGTAGGGACTTCTCACGCCTTCAAAAAAACGGGTTAGCAAGTCAAAAAAACATGCTCTCATGAGTTTTTCTGAGTGACTTTTTATGCGATATTTTTGTATGTATGGAAGAATATTAAACTTGTCCATTGTTAGCTCGATCGATATTCAAACTTGCTGTAATTGTTTCTGCAGGTAGGTTTGAGCTATGGGAATATTTTTAATCCATGAGATTCACCTGTAGCTGAAGACATGCAGTGCGGTGTGTTATAAAAAAATTCAACTAAAGCTTTTGCATATAACTTAGGCTGTAGGTACATAATATGCACTTGCTGTAATAAGTTATAATAATGTAAAATATCTTCATAATTTTATTAAGAGTATTTTTAAAGAATTAACTGGAGAAGAATATTTTTTTACTAGGTATAGGTTGGATTGTCTCTATCTTGTAAAGGCTTTGATGATGTTTCTGAAATCTAAAATAATATCTTGGGATGCTGCTAATCCTTGTTTTTTATAGCCTTGACAACCAATGCTATCTTCGAGAAGAGTTAGCAAGCACCCGTCTGCTTCAGCGGTCATGTTTGACGACACACAGGTAGGTGCTGTAAGAAATATAAAACTATCAATAGACACCCACAAAGGTTGCTCGTTACACCATTCTTTACAAGACGGCGAAAATCGGATTACTTCGCAAGATCTAAAGACTTCACTTCTTTCTTCTAATCTGATAAGATTAAAGTCTCGAGTTTGTGACACCCGTGTGCCTTCTCTCATTGTCGGCAAGTTATTGAGAATCGTAGCGAAACGATCCACGGATTACGGAGAACTTTTTGACGAACCTAAACAGTATTTTGTTGTTCTCTTGTAAGGTCGGTTGAAAAGGCTTGATTAAAATCAGTGTTTTGCCGCCCGGATAGACTTTTGCGTAGGCTCTACTACCTATTAACATGAAAACGTGACGTGGTGCGTGAACCATAGTCACAAAAAATTGGTAATTAATAAACAATAATAGAAGTTTCGGCGACAATATCACGCTTGAAGTCGTTTTGCTTGAATTACCAATAAAACCTAGCAATTTTGGAGTACGTGAGAAAGGTTGTTCTAAGAGCTGGTGAAATTAAAAGCCAACTATGTATGCATCCCCAAGTTGATGTATCGGGACACTTCCCATCGTTGCTGACTGTTATAAGTGATGGTTACCACTTAAAATCAGGCGGGTCATCCGTTGCTTCCAACAGAAAGTTCCATAAGAAATGTGTATTCAATCATACTATATAATTTTGACTAACCAAGATATTCAGTTCAGCCGGCTTCTGGTAAACCAACTTATTCTACTCAAAAAAAAACATTTTAAGCATCAATTATAAAATAATAATAATTCATAGGTTGACCGAGTCAACCAAGAGATGAGAAATGAATAAAATTTATCTTAAATACCAAATCATCCCACTTCTCTGTGACAAGAATAGTGCAACAAGTGACGCGTGCACAGCATCTACAAGACAGGATCTTGCATGATAGGCACGTGTCCCAACGTCCGTAGCCTACGCTTGACACCGTTTATCACGAAAACACGTGCTAACACGATAGCTAGCACGTGCCTCGTATATACCTCACATCGAAATTTAGGTCAATATAAACCTCAAATTGAGATTAGCAAGATGACCCATACAGTAACGTTTTGAGAGCAGATAGAGAGGAGAGGAGTTGGCCTTCTAGCAGTAGGGGTCGTAGACATTGTAAGCGTCACAGGTCGCACCTGGATGAGACTAGCACTGACCATAGCGGGTGGCATAATCAATGAGAGGCCAATGTCCAGGTGGAGGTAAGGCTGCGAGCGATAAAGATTACCTAAGTGCAGGGGTGGCCAACATGATTAGACCCAAGATCTACTATTTACTGAAACCCTGTGCAATCTTTCATTTTGAAACATCATGTGGTCCGTTTGGTTGAACGGCTATTAAAAAGCGATCTAAGGTTCTTAATTAACTGCGATCGACCAGCCGATCGCGATCGACCGGTTGGCCACACCTGACCTAGTGTATTCGTTCATAGAACAAGACCGCAGCATCTAAGAGTTTATCTTTTTGTGTGATACAGACACGTGTCCAGTCTTAACCGGGCCCTTGACGAAGACCACGCGTTTGGACGACGGCTAGCACGCGTCTGATACCAATCTTACCTCCTTGTAATATAGGTTAGTAGTGTAAACCAACTTGCGGTGACCTCACATCGGAGAGTGTGATCACGTGGCCAAGCTTCCGGTGAGGTCTCGGCGTACGCTCGAGCTGGCACGCAATATCCTACCTTTCTATATCACTACACAGTATAAAACAAAGTCCTTTCCCGCTGTCTGTCCCTATTTCTGCTATATTTTTAAGCTTTATTATATCTTCAAGGAACGGATTTTGGTGCGGTTTTTAAATAGTGATTCAAGAGGAAGGTTTCTAAAGTAGAGAAACTGCGTGCACCCGTGCGAAGCCAGAGCGGGTCACTAGTACATAATAAAATAAAAGCCCGTTGTCATCCAATCAGCATGATTCTAACTACCTTCTACAGTGCCTTTACTACCTGCAGTTACTTGCATTCGAATTACATTATCTTCCGTAGTGACTAGTTTGCGTATTTGTCTTATTTTACCAAATAAGACCAAGACTGGCATAGGACCGGAGAGAGTGGCGTTTTAAAGAAGAGACCTATACCCAGCAGTGGGTGCATACGGGCTGAAAAGATAGATACCTAATAGATAGAAGACCAAGATGCGGTGACTCTAATAAAGACGAGCTAGGCGAATTCGAATACCGCTGTTTGTGACTATATAGTGGATTAGAGTTATTCAGAT
Organism: Plemyria rubiginata; assembly: GCA_963576535.1. NCBI lineage: Eukaryota > Metazoa > Arthropoda > Insecta > Lepidoptera > Geometridae > Plemyria > Plemyria rubiginata. The sequence goes on from OY754907.1 coordinate 15,009,560, forward strand.
TTCTACACAATAAAACCGAATAATAAGCATATAATAAAAACGCGAATAGTGTTATTGGAGTGAAGACCTTATGTAGAAAGACTTGTGTTTAATCTTAACTTGTGGCATAAATTTAAAGATGTATTGAGTCTCTGTCCATCAGTTAAGCAACCACACATGGAAGAATCATGAAAGCGACAGGTTGTTAGCAACAAGTTGACATTGCAAAGCACACTGAGCGTGGCGCTCGGTGAGTCACGTGTCCAGCATCATAATGTCAGAAGCCCACAGCCGCCCCGCCGCGACGCCGCCGAGCCGTGACGCGACGCCGCCAACACGTGCGAAGGGAAACATTTTACCAATAACTTTTCTTTTGATTTTATAGGTAGTTTTTGCGATGTAATAGCTTTATTTTTGATAATTCGTAATTTTAATTTGTTTACGCTACTGTGTGAATGTAGGTTAATACACTTTGCATCAGTATTTTCGATGCTAAATCTAAGCTTATGCAGAATCTAAGCTTATTTAAAGCTGCTGGGCAGTTGCCCGTGGTTCCTCATGGAACCTAATTAAGTTGCAGTGCTTTTTTTGCATATAGTGTAGTTTTATTTGCAATTTTTTAAACCATTTGCCTACCGCGCTTTTGAATAATCTGTAGCAAATAAGTCCGCGATAAAAAAAAGAAAAAGTGGCAGTGGTTGTATCATGAACACTAAGAAGACATTTCAAGTAAATAAACCAGTAGGTCGTTCAATACGACATAACAATAAGGTTATATATTACATAACATGCATATATACAAGTACATAACACTATATTGAGGTAATGCGGCGTGCTAAATCCCTCAAAGGGTCCCACGCTCCCCCGACACACGTCCGAGCGACGTCCCACCAAATAAAACTGCGTCTCCTAATTGTGTCCCGCTTCCCGACACGCGGCGCTAGAAACTCCCTTTTTAATCCTTCATCAAGAAGCTTTCGCCCTTATCACAACGGAACAAGGTCTGAGACAGCACACGCGGAAACTCAATTAAAAATCATAGCAAGTATTGATGGACCATCGAATGCATCACCGCTATACGTAACGCAATAAGGAACATATTTGATCATCTGAAAGTTTTTACTCCAATTACTTATCAAGCAATATTTTTCTGTCACAATAAACCTTAACACCACACTGTAGAGTTGAATTTGAAAAGTTCTAACGGTGGTAGTAATTTGGTTAGATGTAAAGCGCAGTGTACACAGCCGTGGGGAGCGTAGGGCCGCGCCACACGTCCGCACGCGGCGCACACTTCGCGAGCGACGGCCCACGCGTGCGCACGTCGACGCATGCGCCGATACAATGACGATAACCCACCAAATTATCTACAGGAACTAGGACACTACTAAAACGTATAATTTCATGACCTTCCAAATAACTTCAAACTTTATTTTTTTCTTAAAAACGTGATAAAAAACCTGTACATTGATTTGCTAACTTTAAAAATAATAATCGAGTGAAAAGTGAATGCCCTTTAGAATTTGCAAGTGACTGTCGAATTTAGTGATAAATAAAATGGATTACCACCACCGGCATATGGAGCAGGCGCAACAACCGCAGCAACCGCAGGGCCCCGGCCAGGCCCCCCAGTGGGCGCCCCAGTACGGATGGGGGCCCCCGGTACCAACGGCTCCAGTACCGGCCCCCAGAAGCAAGAGGACTCACTCAGAAAGCGAAGACGATGCCTTTTCTGAAGAGAGCAGTAAAGACGCCACGTAAGTTATATACATATATTTTTCAATCTAGTTAGAATCATCTAAGAAATTTTTTAAAGGAAATACACTCATTGTACTAAGTTTTTTACAAATTTGTATAAAATTCGGCACACAAATATCAGACATTGTAAAATACGATACGATGTGCTACGCGCTACGAGACTACGAGCGTAGCTCTATGCTACGAAATAGTATATGGTGTTGTCTAAAGTAGCTTCAATGATGTAGGTTTTACAAATAAAAAATTATGTATTATAGCTGGCTGGGACAGTTAAAATTAAAATTAAAACAATTCCGGAAATCGGTAAAAATCTACTTTGTTATGAAAATATGAGTAACACGCAGTGAGTAAAGAACATCAGTAATAAAATAGAGATATATACATCTAAGAAAATGTCTCTACCGTGCCTGGGAATATACCTTGTTTAACATTTTCATGTCATCTTTCTTCTTGCCGTATCATGTCGATTTTTTTTCTAGGACTGGCAGCCAGATTTACCTAGACGTTTTAAACTCACCTATTTATTAAATGATCCTTTTCATTTTATTAATCACTAGCTGGTACCCGCGACTTCGTCTGCGTACTTTTAATCTCTTCATCTCTTTTTTTCGCAATAAAAGGTAGCCTATGTTCTTTCTCAGGGTCTAAAGATTGTCTGTGCCAAATTTCATCAAAATCGGTTGAGAGGTTTAAGCGGGAAAGCGTAACAGACAGACAGACAGATAGACAGAGTTACTTTCGCATTTATAATATTAGTTGGGATTGTTCTTGCCTGCTTCTAGATACACCTAGTCTGGTGACGTTTCAGTCCCCTTGTGATCTTACTGAACAAGAACCGTTTTGATTTAAATTTTGTGTTTTTATTGTATCGCGTTCCAAAAATGACCCTAAAACTGATGGGGTATACATACAAAACCATCTTGACCTGTCGTTTTGTGGATCAGAGTGTTAGACCGGGACGGATGATAGAAGAGTGCATGCAGCGGAAATGTTGAGATGGATGTGTGGAATGACGAAAATGGATACGATAAAGAATGAGTTTGAGGAATGAATTAGAGGCAGTTTCAAAGTGCCACAACTGACTGAGAAAATGAGGTTAGCGTGGTATGGGCATGTTATGCGGAGGGAAGAATTTCGTGTAACGAAAAGACTTTTAGGTATGAATGTGAATGGATATAAGAGTATGGCCAAAGAAAAGATGGATGGACTGTGTGTAGGATGACATGAGAAAATAAAGACTGCAGAGATGACGGATAATAAATGAAAGTGGAAAAAAAGACATGTTGTGCCGACCCCACATGGGATAAGGACAAGAAGAGAAGATTTTTGTTGTGTTGCGTGGAATGTTCTGTAATGTTCGGTTGTGTTGGGGCAGGTCTCCGGGCGGCGACTCCTGCCAGCTGATGACTCGCAAGCGGCGGCGCGGCGTCATCGAGAAGAAGCGGCGCGACCGCATCAACACCTCGCTGACGGAGCTGAAGCGCCTCGTGCCCGCCGCCTGCGAGAAGCAAGGCAGCGCCAAGCTCGAGAAGGCAGAGATCTTGCAGCTCACCGTCGACCATCTCAAGATGTTGCACTCTAAGGGTTAGTACACATAAACACATAAGAGTAGTAGAGCACCGTCAAGGGCTAGTCCGGGGAAGTAGGTACTACCACACCTTTTTATCGGGGAAGTAGGTACCTTTTTCTATCGCAAAGTAGCAACGCGCTGTATTTCGGTTTGAAGAGAGTGGTTTCCGTATGACTCAAGTTGATGGACGCAGGGCAATGCATCGTAGGGCACATTCCTATCGTGCGTGACTTACGAGGCAATGCTTTGTTATAAGTGATGGTTACCACTTATCAGGTGGGTCATCTGCTTTTTCCATCAGCCAGATGTATAAAAATATGCTGCTACTCAAATCATATCGACCTGTCTAGGTACTGAAGAGTTTCAGTAGACAATGACCGTTTTACCCACCTCATACCGACGTCCTCCTTCTTCAGGAACCTATATACCTATGGACCTTTAAATTCATTTACAGCAAAAATATTATCCATTTATTTATTAGACTGCCAAGGGTTCAATTGAATCGACACTATGTCAGGAAAAATAACAAAGTTATACATACGAGATAAATATCAGTGTTGAAATAAGAATTCTGACTCTTTTGAACTGGTCATATCTATTTTTAGAAACAATCAAACAAACATGGCTTGTTTTCAATAAGACTATCTTTCATGTTAGAAGGAACTCATTTTTCTCTTGACATGCTAATACACCCACGTGGACATCCACTAGATCTATTTTCCTTAGCGCTCCATTTGACAACTAAAAGAATGAGCATTCCTGAAAATGAGACAGCTCTACCACCTCCCACCCAACTTGATTGACCTTTCAAGAAGAAGTTTCTTTAAATCATGCTGCAGGCTGTTTCATAAGTATTCTTTACAATTTTTTTTTACTTTAGAGACCTTGAACGTTGCATGTCTTCGTTGGCAGCACGCCGCACATGTCTCCGTTGGCAGCACGCCGCACAATGGTGGGAGTGTGATTCCACAACTTATAAATCAGTATTTATTTTAACCAAATTAATTACATACATTTATATTGTAAATGAAAAAGTGTAGATATTGAGATGTTTAGGACTCACGTTGTAGCGGCTACACAGATTTGATGCGATATGGAATCGAATAAATTTCTAATCAATGATACTTTTTATCAGCACAATTAACACACGAGTGTGCCGCAAGTGGAAATAAGTAAAAAAGCTATAATAAAATCTCCTTTAAAATTATTGCAAGTTTGTGTGTGAATATCAGCTGCAGGCTCGAATGCGCCGTTATCTATGATAATCAAATCTCAACTTGTCTTCTAACAACGTGTTTCCGTTTCCTTCAAATTAATAAACGTAACGGCTCGTTCCGGCAAAAAAAAGCTAAAAGCGAATTTACTGGTTTCGCTTTTCCGGTCTTTTGTAAAAGTTGCAACATGCAAACTATTGAAAGTGCCTTCCAAAGTTTCTGGTACTTGTTCTAAGTTCTAACTGCACATAGCTTTTTTTTAGGTTTTACTTTCTTCAGGCAGTTTATAAGCTTAGTCAAGCGTTTGTACGAACGATTCTATTTAAGCGAGTAAGTTTTGCAATTTAAGCTAACTTTACGTGGGCGTCTCAGATTCTCAAGAACTTTACGAAGACTTGTGTTGGATTTTAAGAATAACATAACTAAATTTTCTTAAAGCAATTAACTAGTAAAATTACAGTCATAATGTGATAAAGCAGGTCAATTTTAGAGAAACGTGCTCAGTATGGTAATTCAAATTGTTATCGGCAGAAGTAATCGTTCAATATTAGGTGAGCGAGTGGTTTTTTCCGTCGTTCGTTCTCGTATATAAAAACATCCCTTGGTAGATAAAAAAAAGGAAATAACAAAATGCGTGTGTAAGTTAAACCCTAAAGTGGACATCAAAAACCACTTAAACATTGAAAAACCACCACAAAACGTTGAAAAAGATTTTTCACATAAGTCCTGCATATCGTTACTGTAATGCGGGTGTCGTCGGCCATCCCGGAACATCCTGGTTCCCACGCTCTAGTTTCCGGGTCCAGGCGGCAGGTGGCGCGGCTATTGGTCCCAAAGTTATTCTTTTCAAAATGAATTGGCATGAGATGTTTTTAATTTCGAGCGTGAAAAGACATATTGTGTTCGAAGGTGTTTTTAGAGGTTTGTGGTTTGTTTTGATTTTAATAATAATAGAGCTTATCTGCTCTTTTAAATTTTATGTCACAAATTTCTTAAGGGTTTGAGTAGACGTGATAGCTACCGTGTAATCTCCGGTCCTTAGACTTCGACCATATTCTTTTTTTTTAACAAAACCATTTAATAACAAAGAAAATTACAACAAATAGGTACAATTATTTACAAAATGTACAAAATATGCAAAATACATATGAAACAGTTGAGCTATCTGCAGACCGTGCCAAACGATCTATAGATAACCATATTCCAGGTAGCTTAGCTAATTATTTTGCTCTCAAAGCTATATTCCCAAAAAAGTACTATTACTGATCTGTTCCCAATTTAAACCAATTACCATATCACTTCACGGTTTTTTCACATACTAATACTGTCCTGTCTGGTCCATCCGGACAAATTAAACCGTGGTCAGAATGGATGTGACTAATTTGTGGTCAGGTCATGTAGGATGGTCACCAGCGCTCGTCTCACCACATCCTACCGCAGGATAAGTGATGCTACTGGTATTCTGTCTCGGTAACCATTTCCGTCGTGCCAGTGTGCTTGTGGTGTAAAGGTCAATGTCGTATGAACCCGTCACATGCTGACCTCAGTGTACGTACAGGGTGATTGGCCTGGCTGAGCTTGGATGGCACCACCCTGGAGGATCATTAAATTGTTCTACAAGGATCATAAATAAGCGCCAATAAGGAACCAAGCAACGTAAGTTAATTAATAGAAAAAATGCATTGTCCCTCTAATTATTAATTATGAATGTTAAATACCCATCAAATGTGCTCAGTATTTTATAAGTCAATAAAATATTTGTATAGACCATAGTTAAGATAAATGTTTTGACGATCAAAGCATGTCACCCTGTATTTTACTCACTTTTGTTATAGATTTATATTTAATGGCCTTTAAAGTTTAGCAGCAAGCTTGCGTGACTGCGCATATTTTACCACTAGTTAGGGTGGTACAAAAATGTCTACCAGCGAACTTTGCATAAAAATGCAATTTCGCATTATAAATTATGAACACAAAATGCGATTTCAGAAATAATGCATTTCTAAGAATTTACTTTTAATTTACTTTTTTTTGTTAAATTAATAAAAACCTACTACTACTTCTACCTCTTCGTGTCACTGGTTCATTCTTAGTTATCCTACTACCGATACGTCACTGATCAGTCTATCAAAAAATCATCAATAGTGCTACAATTACTAATACTTATTTTCCATAGACTTAGGATATTCCTTAGCTGCTTCGCTGTTTTGCAACCTACTTATTTGTACGATGTGGCGCATAAACAACCTATTTTAAAAATCACTATTAAACCCTGTAACATGTCTGTAACTATCTGTAACGTTTCTGGTAAAATTAAATATATCGATTGACCAACCAACCAACAATGAAATTAAAGGCCGGGTATCATTTACCATTGGAGTATAGTATGTTACCTCTGACAAACGGACAACCACCTGGCGCCAACAAAAACAGCCAACAGGAAGCTGCGACACAGATTATGTAGTAATTGCATGGTGGAATGAACACGGCGTAGATTAGATAGCACTTGCTATGGGGATGATAGGTGAGCTTGTCCGGTAATACGGGTGCGATGATCTACCATGACACGATGAAGGGTTGTTTACCCTTCTAAATAAAAATCCTCCTCGAGTGACGATTTTTATAAATACCTATATGTCTTCCCTGGATTTACGGATGTTACCGTAAAAGATCAGGATTTGGTGACTAACTCAGCACTTATCCATTTTCCACCTCTCTGTCTAGTCTGCCTAATGCATAGCTAAAACTTGGCCAATATAACTTTAGATTAGTTTGAGGCTGTGTAGAGGTGATTGAGGCGTGTTTCCTCACGATTGACTTCCACGATTTCTTTGTTTGAACCCCTTTCCTGCACTAGTATGGCGCATTTTCATTGAATAAAACGTCGGTACACGTCGGTAACTGGATTAGAATCCTACCTCAGGATCGGTATATCTACCTTAGGATCGGAAGACGAGGTGGCAGCACTTACTACTAGACTAGATACCAATGCTCTCACATTTATTTAGCTGTAAGCAAAATAGTTCCGTCACTTATTGATGAAGTAAAACTGAAACAGCTTCACGACTTTGATCCCCAGGCACGGTAGATATCCCTTCAGATCTCCCAGTACCAAGTAGGTACTAATTCAAGATTCTTTGAGGATGTCTAAGGGGGGTAGTCAGAGGTACGTCCAAACATTACATTTGGCACATACCCACATTTTGCAGTAGTTAGTATTCCATACGTGACAGGTTGCAAGACCATCGCCGCTGTTAGAATACTAACTGGTTTCCTCACGATGTTTTCCTTCACCGTTTAATGAAACCGTTACCGTACCGTTTGATGAAGTAGTATTGCTATAATAGCAGCATTGTGAAATTAATGATTTTGTTTATTTACTTAGACAATAATTATACAGCATTACAGTTACACCCAATGCGCTATGCGCGGAATACATACAAAAAAGATGAAGAATAAAAAGTAAAATACACAATAAATGAACAAATAGAACTGATTCGAACACGTTAGCTCGCAGTATCTCATACATTCTCTACATACACTTGTCCATGGTAGATTTTTATTAAGTCCCTTTTCGCTATCTCTCCTCACAGCCCGTGGACTAGCACAGTGCAAACAAATCAATCAGTAGTACAACTAATCCTACCAGTCGTGGGAACGGCCGCGGACCCGGCGTCCCACCCTGCCCTCTTGCGCCCTCAGAGGGGTGGGACCCTCTCGCGCTGGACACGGATTTGTGCGGTATGAAAATGTCATGTGAAATGTAGTGAACAGTCAATATGTTAGTCACTGTGTGGGGAGTAACCTGAGATTTTGATTATCCTACTAATATTATAAACGCGAAAGTTTTCAAATTCTAATTCAAAATATTTTTATTCAATAAAATCACAAGGATCATCTTGTTTGTAAGTATGGATGGATAGATTGATGTTTGTTACTCTTTCACGCCAGAGCGGCTGAACGGATCTGGATAAAACTTGGCATAGATAGATTATAGTCTGGAATAGCACAAAGGCTACTTTTTATCCCGTGGGTAATACCGGGATTTAAATCTGCGCGGATGAAACCGCGGGGCGCAACTAGTAGAAATATAAATAAATAGCTATATTTGCTAGAAACCATACTTTATTTGCGAAAAAGTAGTATTGTAAAATTATGAAATTAATAAAGCTGACTTTTTATCTTTTTTCTTGAGTTTCTAGAATCACTCTTCACTTCAGTGTTTTTATGTTTTATTTCTCTTTGCTAGTACTAAATTTTTTGTTAACCACTTGCACCGATATAAACCCCAAAGTAAAATTTAACTTGAAATGCAGCCGATGGAGGCACACAATGAAGGCAATTAAACAAAGTCTTCACAATTTCGTATGCGCTCTTCAGTACGATGAATTTATTTTCAATAAAGAACGCAGAATTAATGTAAGAAGGATAAAAAACTTAACTGGCAGCAAAGTGACACGTCATTTTAATATAGAAAACCCCTAAAAATCCATAAAAATCAAGAGTAAAAAATGTAACTAAACCACAACCCAGTAATCTACATTCACATTATAAGATCACGCGTGCATTGTGCACTGTGACAAGCGGAAGCGGATCCGCTCTCTAACGCCAAAGGGTTAGGGCTGCCACACCTGCTTAGAAAGGAACATAAAAACCGTACAAAAGCAATCGCAAGCGGAAGGAGAGGAAGCGAGCACAATTAGATGCGTATTTTAAGATGTTTGTTTTTTGGGTGCTTTTGTGTTGTGGGGGGTTCTTAGACTTTGTAAGAAATTAATGTTGGATTGCATATAATTTTTTTCAATTCCCTGTTGAGGGAATTTATGAATTAACTAAAAACCATGACTTAATGATTTTTATGAGCTAGCTCGAAAAGTTTTCTTTAATTTATTAAAATTTATTTTATTATTTGCGTTGTTTTAATATTTTAAAATAACAAGGTTTGTATGCGCAGTAGTGTGATATTTGTTCTCTATATCATAAAAGTGGCGAAACTTCTAGAAGTTAGCTATAGCTGACTCAAAATAATAAAAATATGCAAGTACCGGTGTGAGCAAACATTTTCACCCTTCGCTTCTTGGCCCGGTGGCCCACTGACTCAACCAGCATACCTTGAACCTAAAGCCTTGAATGAACCACCAAATACCTAAAGAATCTTCAACCGACTATAAAGAGTCAGCAGACCATTTTAAATTGGTTAGGGGGTATCCCTCGGAAGTCCGGAAACTTAAGGTTCCCGTTACACATTTATTTCACCTCTCTTTTTCTCTTATTCAATCTCTTTCTTACATTTTGCGTAAGGGGTTGATCTTGTCTTGTTTCCGAGGTATTGTGAAGATTTAATTCATACGCAAATTAATTCATTGTGGCTCGAATTACGAGTTGGTCCAGGGAAGCATCTGCAGTTTTGTGAAGCGTGGTCAAACTGACCATGCTTCTTGCAGCATGTCCGTGGGAAGTTTTTTATACTTAGGTAGGGCTAAACGCGAATAAAACACCCTGGGATCAAAAAAAAACAACATACTTATAGCAGTTTTGCCTTATTGTTTGCTTTTCCGCCCGCAGCATTGTTTATGAGGTATTAAATGTAAGCTAGGTAACTAGCCTTATACCATCAACATCTAAACGACTGCATTTGTTTATTTATTTATTCGTATGACAGAATGTAATAGGCGAAACAAAAATTAAACTGTAGTAAACAAAAAACACAATTAATTAAATCTTCTAAACAATACCTACAATTTTTTTTCTTTTCAAAGTAAGCTACTCAAAGCTTGTGTTATGGGTACTATATTATATATTTAATACGTGATATACTTACATACATAGATATTTTTTATAAAACATGGAAAATGCCAACGCAACGGAACAAATTTCTGCAGATCGTACACAAATTACTTAAATACATAATCTAATTTAAAGGTCAATGTCGAAACTAGACACATTTGTCTAGTTTGACTAACGAAACACACAACTCAATAGAGTTGTGTGTTTCGTTAATGTACGAGTTGTCTGGTATCGCTAAACTAAGCTGTATATGGTTTGTTGCAGGCGTGGACACGTTGTCGTACGACCCGCAACGGTACGCGATGGACTACCACAACATCGGGTTCCGCGAGTGCGCGGCCGAGGTGGCGCGCTACCTCGTCAGCTGCGAGGGCCTCGACATCCAGGACCCGCTGCGTCTGCGCCTCATGAGCCATCTGCAGTGCTTCGCGGCGCAGCGGGAGCTCGCCGCGAAGAGCGCCAACTGGTACCCGCAAACACCCGCCCACGCCCAGCAGCACTACCCGGATCTGTCGTGCCCGAGACAGGACATCCCACCTAGCACGGCGACGGCGACCATAGCGGTCCCGCAGCCTATAGCAGCACCTCTGACGGCGAGCTACCCGCACTACCCCCCGCCGGCTCCGCCAGGACCCCCCGGCCATCCGGCGCCCCCGGGACACCCCGCGCCTCACTACCCCGCTCCGTACCCTCATCCACCTCATCACCAGTACTCGCAAAACAGCTCCAAGCCGTATCGGCCGTGGGGCGCTGAGCTGGCGTATTAGAATTTGTTTGTTAATATTTAGGTTTGATTAAGAAAGCACAATTATCCAAATATTTATATCAATAGAAGATTGAGGTCCAAATTATACTTAGTTATCACTATAAAATAAACGTTAAGAATTAGACGAATTTAATTTGATTGAGTGAACATTTTACCAGGAGATCTCGATAAAAACAATTTAGCGAACGAAGGGTTATTGACAGCGTACAAATTAATCATGTTGTTATTGTTGGTTTAGTGGAGGTACAGCCTCCAATTATATTACATTGATGGAAAATTGACAAGGATCAAAGCTTTTCTGATCAATCCTAAAGAACCTGTTGTGACGGATCTCAGAGTTTAATAAAATGACAAAATTATTTGTTTATTTTCGGAGTCTACTTAAAACGTGAATTTGTTAATATGTGTGATAGCTATATTTTAAGTTAAGAGTCACTAGAATTAACGGGACCAAAAAAACAAGCTTTAAAATAATAAAATAAGTAAAGGGATCCTGATGCTTTTACTGAGGAAATCTTTTATAAACACAAAGACTGATTACTGGTTTATATGTAAATGATCAATAGAAAATATAACTAAGAGATCACAAAACATGTAGATACATTAAATCTGTTAGCTATAACCCCGCATCAACGAAAATGTATCCTGGGATATAATTATGGGTATATTTTATTACCTCACTACCTGGTGGTACCATCATCATTTCCCGTATGTAAAAAAGAGAATTTGTATATTTATAAATAAAAAAAATATTGTCACAGTTGCTTCTTCCTACCATTCTTGTCTAGTTTCTTACAAATGGAAATGGAAAAGGAAATTGTATACATTGTGTTGTATTGCAGTTGGGTAGGATAATGAGGATAAGAGTTCTTTGGATTTGTTATCAAGTGTCAAGAATAGCTGGAAAAACGATTAAATTGTAGAAAAATATCTTGTGTGAGGTTGTGAGCTAAGAAATCATTGTGAGTTAAGTTCGAAGCCAGCGAAATTATTTTTAAAGAAAAATTTATGTAAATATTGTACTGTACAAATCGTTTTCGAAGAGAAATAAATTATTTTTCGTACTTATCTACTGTTTTCTTGTCTTCTCTTGGCAGACCTACATAGTTATGTGTCCCTATGGCCAATTAGTTATAGGTAACGACTCTACCGTTTACCTAACCCCTAAAACACCTGTGTTTAATTACCTTACCGTCCATTTACACACCCTACTACCATGAACGCATATATTAGCGATAAGCAAGCGATAAGCATCGCACAGGTGTCGCAAAAACATGAAATTAGTACCGGCCAGATGTCCGCGAACGAAGTTAGAAAGAACCACAATAACTGACTCAGGGGTCAAATTAAATAAATTCAATGTTACATGGTCGCGCCTCTTCAATGCTTGGGATATCGCCACCCCTATGTTTCCCACGATGCTGTCCTGCTTGCGCAAGAGCAAATAGTATGTCTGACTCCCTCGCACGTCCTACTTCCGTAGGAAGACAGGGTGCAAAACTGTTTTTATGCGTGCGTGTGTGAGCCGTGTGTCGGTATGTTTCAGTACTTAAGGTGCATGTTGAACTTTACCGTTTCAAATTGACTTTTTTTTCTCAAAATCGCACGTATAAATGTAAATTATCTACCGGCAACCCAGAAAGACGGTGATTGATTTGTGGACCACTTTGTGCTAGAACCACTAATCAGTACACATGTAAAGATTTTAATTACGAAAGACTAGCGTCCCACCCCGACTTTACACGGGTGCAATGCATAGTATTATACATGTAAACCTTCCGGACGGACAGACAGCAGGATGCGACTTTGTTTTAAACTATGTAGTGATATGGCTCTTGATAATTTATAATTGAAATGCATGTTTTAGAATTAAAAAAATATCAAACTTTAGTACCTGAAACTTGAAGACTTTGAAAACTTTATAATAAGCTTTTAAAGCAGACTTCTGTATCTAAGGGTTCATAAACTCATTAATCAACATCACCAACCTAACCATAGGTCGTTGAGCCGAACTCTTGTTGAATAAGTAGGTATTTGATTTTAATCGCTCTTTATTTGCAACACCGGCTTGCTAGCATTAACGGTTCAATTGTAAACAGATTTAGCGTAAAGCCAAACCTGAGTTTATTTAATCAACTGTGAAACCTTTGTAGAAAGATCATCGAAACCGCAAGTTAATAACCTATACGTTAAAATAAAAAAAGTTATTTGACGATCCGTTTACTAAAAAACAAGTCTAATTAATCTTACTAGGTACCTAAATAGTATCAGGCAAAAGGAATGATTGCTTAGGTAAAGACTGCTACAAGATTGCCTGGAAGAGATCGCTTTCAGCGTCACTCATTGTTTTGCATAAAAGTATGCCTTAACCCTGTCATAAGTTTCTGGAGTAGTCTATCTATTTGCGCTGGTTTTTTGCAGAGGTAGAATGTTAGTGAATTAAGACAGATATTACAGTTAATGTGTATACCTAAACAAAAAAAAGTGTATACATTTAGTGCCAATGCCAATCATCTGTTACAAGATGAGCACGTCATTGGGGCTTGGATCCAATATTCTCTAATCAATTTGGGTGCAAACATCTAATTTAGGCAGCTGACGCCAGAGATAATTCAATTTGCTGAGTCCAGACATACAGAGTGATACGTGACGCCGATCATGCCTTGTCACGTGTCTAGAGATTTAAAAGTGGTAATCGACCTTCACTGCTGTAGGAATAAATAAATAATGCTGAACAACCCACGCAGCACCATCTAGTCCCAAAGTATGCATTGCAAGTATTGCAACCCGTAGCTAATAAGCATGTACTTAACCAAGTACCTCTGAAGTAGTTTCAAAGTTAGTTTCTAACGAATAATAAATATTTCTAGTACAAAATCTAGTGGTTACAAAATCCATTCAATTGACGAGGTCTCAAAAAACCCTAAGGTTGGAAATATTCAAACACTTAAAACACTTGAGTCGACACAAAAATTCCCCAGAGCACATTCTTACAATCGAGTGTCCCTCACGGAAAGTGATACTTGGTCCATAACGATCCGATGTTGGGTTAGACAAATCTCCGGTTTCTGAAAGCTCGATCAAAGCTAATCGGCTGTAATCACTTGCTATATCTATCTAATTTTAAGTAAAAGCAGAAATAGCAAGTGATTTTCAGCTGATTAACTTTGATCGGGCTTTCAGAAACCGGCAGTTAGTCTCTCTACTCGTATAATAATGAGTAGACACTAGCATTTCATTTGGCACATGTCCACATTTTGCAGGATGACACTGTTCGAAAACTAACTGGCTTCCTCGCGATGTTTTCCTTCACCGTTTAAGAGCTTTGCTTGCATTGCTCACAAAAACTCAATAAGAAAAGTCCTTCTCGACTGAAATCGAACCTACGACCTTGCGATCGGGTGGCGGGGTCACGACAACTCATATTAGAAGAAAAATTCTAATGTGTGTGTGTGTAAATTTTTACAAGAAAAGGATTGGACCGAAATTCAACACAGAAACAGCTTGCATCATGGCAAAACATTTCATCAGCCAATGACACGAATTAAAAAGAGACAATTACAAAATTATACAGCAATAGTTTCTTATTTTTGAATGAATGAATCAAAATTCTTTATTGCTATTGCACACCTTATGTTATCTAAGTAACTAACAAAATAGGACAAATTATAACAATAACTAGTAGCGCCCCGCGGTTTCACCCGCGTAGTTTTAAATCCCGGTATTCCCACGGGATAAAAATTAGCCTATGTGTTATTCCAGACTATAATATATCTCTATGCCAATTTTCACCAAGATCCGTTCAGCCGTTCTGGAGTTATAGAGTAACAAACATCCATCCATCCATACAAACTTTCGCATTTATAATATTAGTAGGAGGATATAAAATCAAATGTACAATGGATGGTCTTATATCTTTTAGAAAGGAATGGCATTTTTTAAAAACCATTTAACATTTAAACAACAGCTTGCATGATACACAGCAGGTAGGTACATGTGCGTAGTCGCGGTGGGCATACTATTAGGTGTATACTTAAATAAAAATAACAAATAAAACATGTAAAACTAGTTTCCATTTTACACGAACTCTAAACATATTGAATGTTTTTTCGAAACACTTCTTTTGTGGAGTATTTTGCCAAATATAATCCCATCCTCAATATTTACAACAATAAATTGGAAACTTGAAATACCTGTTCGTGGATTTATCTCATTTGTAACGAGCTGACTGGACCTATTGACTAACTATCGAGAGGGTTTTCAAAATTAGGGATGATTTCTGAAACCGGTATCCATAGGTAAGACGTGGGGTGTCACAGGGATAACACAACGGATTGTAATTTTGAGCATTTTCAACATGATTTTTTTAGTTAAATATTTGTAAGTGAAACATTCACATTTTTTGAATTGAATTGAATTTTCTTATTCGTAATTTTAACTAAAAAAAACAAAGATAGGTATAGCCGTGGTAGTGATGCCTATTTTTCTTAATTCATTGGACACAATAACAGACGCTGCTTATATCATCTTCAATAGATGTAACAGGCCAATGATGATGACGATGGTACATAATATACGTACATACAAACGTATTGAAAGAGAACCCGTTTAGAGAACATTATGTCACATTACAATGAGTACAGGAGGAGAGAACAGCATTCATGCTATGCTATTGTACACACTTCATATTTTTTGCAATGTACAAGATGTATTATGGTTGCAATAACTATGCACAGTCAAATATTCATTACATTCCGCACGAATATTTGATGATGCTGGATAACTTGAATAAATAAACCCGCGGTAGGTAATACGATGTAAATTTGGTTGGCTTTGGTTAAATTTTCATGACCTAGTAACAAATTATTTTTGAAAAGAACACGTGTGTTTTAAAAAACTCCAACTCTCACTGTTTTAATTAAAGTTCAACATTTTTGTGGTAGGAAAACTTGTTTGATTAGTGATATTTTATTCAACTAAAAAATTTAGACAAATTAAAACCTATGACGTCACACCCGCGCGCTAAAAAGCACCTATTGGGGGATTAAATTGGTTTTGAAGCCCCACAGGGCAGGGGTTATGTTTGATATTTTCCGAAACTTTGTTTAATGCGATTTTTCAAAATTACAATGATTTTTATTTTTTTAAATGTGCGAGCAAGAAGTTTATAGATCGTGCCATCTCTGTTATAAAATTATTTATCGTACTTCAGAACAAAAGTGCTAAGCTGATTAAATTACAGACTTTTAAAGTTATTCCTTTGACAAAATTCATTTGATAAAACTTCGTTTTGCTATAGGGGTTCTAACCAGATAAGGCAATTGCTTATTGCAGGATTAACGAGTTGGATTCGATAATTTTATACATCGGGTCATGGATTTTAACTTCGCGTATTACAAAATGTGTTAATTAATAAACAAAATGGGAGCTATCATATATCAGGGTACCATTATCTGGGTGACAGAGCTTTGCTCGGTTGCTTATCACAATTTTTTATTTACATACCTACAGGGAACCACAACAAATAAAACATATTCGTTTAAAAAATATAATGATGATAATTATGTCAGTAATCTTAACTTATATAAACACAAATATCATGACATTATCTTTATTTACACATGAAATAATGTTCGGATAGATAAAAGAGATCAACCAACGTTTTTTAATTCTTATTTTATAAATCTTATATGCTAAAATTATCACAAAAACTTTGGTAACACAACTATTAAATATTTTATTCTTTGGTCACTAAAATTACAAAACACAAACATTCATACAGTACTTATCCATTGTGTAATGTATAAAACTTATAGGTATCGTATTAAAATCAGACAAACCAAACCTACCAACCTGTGGAACAGTTTATTACTTAGTTCAACAAATGTTAGCTTAAGTACAGCTAAGAAATGTGTTTTTTGTAGCTAAAATTTGTGTGAGATGGTGAAACCGTTTGTGCCAAAAGCACCACTAAATTAAAACTTACAACTATTAGCTACACGTCTAATGTGTGACTGTCACGCGAAGTATTTACAACCAAACATTCACCCAGTTCATAACGTGCTCACTAGCTCTATGCTCTCGTTGATCATATTCTGTGTTCTCTCCACGTCGTCCTCTTCAAGGTCGCGATCCAGCTCACTGTCGTCCAGCAGCGTGTATTCAGTGCGGATGCTGCTGGTGTCCTCGCTGTCGTTCACGTTGAAGTAGGTGACGGTCGCGTAGCAGACGGCAGCGCGCGCTGCGGGGCTGCTGCGGGCAGAGTCGTACGCGGAGTCAGATCTGTTCGATTCCGATCCGTAGCTCTCGAAGCTGTCGACCCTCGAGCTGTTAAAGCTGTTATAACTGCTGTAGTAGGACTCGTTCTCGTGTGGCACGGCCAAGGGCGGCATGGAGGCGCGACACGCGCAGAACTGCTGGAGGTCGATGTCAGCGCGAGCGTCGACCGTGCCGCTGTACGACGGCGACCGCACCAGCGCGGGCGAGATTCGGTTCCGCGTGGCTTTGCGACTCTTGTTGCGCTTGAACAGTTTGAAGGCCTGAAAAGATAGAAAAGGTGTTTAAATACTGAGTCTACATTATCTAGTTGTCCATCATGGGATCTTTATTATAGTGGCTAACAATTACTCATTTACTTGTGGTGGTTTATTTATTAAAATATGTAAATTATACGGCATGGTGTACTCTTGTTATGAATTCAAGAAAATACCGAGGTTTTATGAAAATTATAGAAGCTCTCGTAAGAATTTATTCAAGACGATTCCGAAATGTTAGAGCAAATTGTCAAATGTAAACAAAAGCTCTTCTCTGCGTAAACTGTTTGAGAAATAAGATTAATGTCAGTTCTAAGTCCACCCACGCGTGTGCACAACAGATAAGAAGCACAAAACTGTACCGAAACAAACAAAAACAGTCCTTAATTAGTACCGAAATACATTCATTACCTACTCGGTCGCATCATCATCGGTCTCGGTCATCGGTCTTCGGTACACTAAGTAAAATATATAATTTATATTCCTTAGACTTTTAGACCGCCTTCGCAGTCAGAAAAAAATCTGCTTAGCAATGTAAGTTAAAGTAAAACAGTAAGATTTCGCGATTACTGTAATAATTTAATTAAAGTGGTTTCACAAAACTATTTCATTACGAAAATGGAAAGTTATATATTTGTGAAGTGGTAAACATATAATAAAAAGCTAATAATTTCGTAGTGACTTTAATACATACGAAAAAATTTGTGAAGTGTGGTAAACAATACAAAAAAAATATATTATAAAGATAATAACTTCGTAGTAACTTTAATACATACCGAAAGAATCAAGTTAGGTAAGTGCCTTCAACCCCATCAAAAAAGGGAAAGTCAATAGCTGAACTATTTTTAGCGAGTATTAACGCCCTCATAAGTAATGTTTTCGCCACGGCTGCCTACACCCCGTGAGAACAGAGGGTGGTGGCCGCACCACCTGTCTGCGACCCACTAACTACTCAACAATCTGTGCCCAGAGTACCATACTCACTCGTATGTAGATGGTATAATATTTATGTGCATACCAACACCACGATTAAAATTAATCACCTTGTGACGCAAGCTTTTATTTATTTATACGGAACGTCACGAAGCACGCACTTAGTTTTTTGTTTTTAACACACTTTTTTATCTATTGTTGTGTTGAGAGTCAGAGGTAACTTTTTAGGACTGTTTTTTCATACACGTACTTACCTATATACCACTTGTTTGCATCACAGATAGCCGTCGAGTAGTATCTAAATACTTATTCAAATATTTTGGTGTACTCGTGTAAGCAGTGTTTGTGCGTATAGAGTACTACTCGTTATTTTTATAAGAGTAGATCTCTTTGTGAAGGGCTCGTCCGGGGAAGACCATGCCTTATTATAAGTGCTGGGTCATCTGCTTGTTCCATGAGCAAGAAGTATAAAATGTGTTCTACTCTACAACATAACATGAGATGTTTGTTCGAACCAAAGAGAATGTAAACTACGTTCGAACCACCACAACACGGGTCCACGCACACATACCCACCACAACACGGGTCCACGCACACATACCCACCACAACACGGGTCCACGCACACATACCCACCACAACACGGGTCCACGCACACATACCCACCACAACACGGGTCCACGCACACATACCTACCACAAAAGTTACAGTCAAAGTTTAGTTAGTCTAAATTTACTAGTCTCTCTCCTTCAAGGTTTGCTGGAAGAGAACTCTTTTTAGGGTTAAGCTCGTCTTTGTAGATATTTTACTATTTAAGTTTACTAATGTTGTTACTGTGTGCATTATAGAATAAAGGAAAAGCTTAAATATCCGTTAGCATTTTTGATTTGCGGTGTGGCGGTGACCTTGAGAAGTCAGTGACATAACCTATCAGGTTTCACCTCAATCCATTCGTTTGATCGAATTGCCTTTTGATTTGTGTAAGTTGCGTGATAAAAGCTCCAGCAACATACTTTTCTTGGGCTCTATTGTACGGCCTGTTTGTTTTGAAATAAAACTGTCTAATCTTGGAAATCTTGTTCAAATATTAGTTGTTGGTTCACTAAGCCTCAGTAGGTATTATTAATATGTAAAAAATAAGAAAATTTACACGCTGCATTGCTTATAAAAGTTAATAAGATCTTGTTATTTTATAAATAACCAAATAAAAGGTGGCCACCACAATGTAGTAACTTAATTAGAGCTCTTAAACTAAATAGATAACTAATTTCAATTGAATATTACCTAAGTTGTTGGCACCTACATAACTTGTTGATAACACAGAGTTAAACATGATAAATTATCTTGCGTGTTTACTTGAGCCTATTTAGTATTCTAAGAAAATTGAATTACAAATAGGTTTAAAAGTCTACATTGGGTCAACGTTCCATTTAGATACTACCCGTAACTGACAGCCATAAGCCGTAAGCTACCACGATAAGTCGAGCTAAAATGCTCACAATTACAAGATTTCCCTACACTGGCTTATACTTTGTAATAAAATAGTGTTATTTTATAACTAGGAACGCACGTGACTTCGATCGCGCACTTAAAAAACCGTTGTAGATTCTATTTCATGTTTGGATCAACATACTCCTTCATTTAATGTATGAGTACTAAATATTATAAATATCGCCAAAAACTTTTGAAAAAGGCAGGCTATTTTTTCACAGTAATTAGGATAGTCATATTTATAGAAATTACAATCCAAACCACGCGCCTTTCCATCACGTTTTCGGATGTTGACGCACGAGATTTCTCAAAATGAACAGTAAAAACATTTTACTGAAGTAGGGTTTCGCAATTATACCGAAAATTTTTCTTTATGGGTAGGTACATTAAGTTCGTTCAGTTTATCCAAAATACAAATAGATTTAACATTTACACAGTATAAAACATCTCTTTCCAAATAATGCCCAATTGATCAATGACATGCTTAAATAAGAGTAATATCAATATCTCGCAAAAAGAAATTGTCTGAAAATTCAAACGTTCTAAATCATTCACAGAACCTTCAGTCACGGCCAAGTGTTCTGCCGCCAATATTGAAAGAAGCTTTGAGTGACTATGACTAAGAACCAATCGCTAGACTGCTGGGAGCATTCTCCTCGCTATCTCGCATATCGGCCAAGTCACTTGTAAATCATTTAAACTGAGGCGACCCGATTCTATAAATCAAATTATATCATTGTATTGACATCTCAGATAAACTGGCCTAGCATATTATTATATCAATATTGGTTAATAATTGGTACCAAAGTTAATTTCAGTCCCAAATAATGGTCAACAATGCCTGTAGTCGCCGGTTTTAGGTTGAAAGTCTAAACTATGCTTGCTGCGGTAGTTCTTTCATGAATGAAAAGCATAAAAATTCGACGGCTTTTCGGGTTATAATCATGCTTTAGAATTATTATTTTAGAACCGTATTGCGAGAGTTAGAGCTAACAAATTATATTGAAAAGATGACATTGATATAAACTTTATCTACTCTCATGTCATAAAATTCGAATTATAAACGTCAAAACGAATTCATATTGATATACTTTATAAACGCAATACCGTAACCAAATTAAAAAAATTAATTATGATACAGCTCCTCATACAAAGATAGTTGTATTAAATAACTTTTTTGCCATAACGATACAGTTCTTTTTCTTTTTGGAAAAGGCAAGTGTCTTGAAACCGTACAGCCAAAGAGTTTGATAGTCTGTGGCGACGGCGCGGCGCGGCGACGGCGCGGCGCGGCGGCGGCGGCGCAGCGCGCGCATGCGCTGTTTATACGGTTGGTTTGGCGCCAATTGATACGTTTTGTTTCAGTCAACTAGATTTCTTACTAACTTTGATATTTTATTTATTAGGTTCAACACTAATGTATGAGAGTAGATAAAGTAGTGTATGAAACTGCACATAACTAGGTATTAAAACTCTCGTGGGATACTATTAAAACCTCGCCTACGGCTCGGTTTTTAAACACCCCCTCGAGTTTTAATTATGCAACATTTTCATAAACTACTATTATTTAACACCATTTTATGTAGGTATACAATATAAGGAGTTACTAATACTGACAGATAAGTAATTGATAGCGCTGTGAACGAACTCGGTTATTAATTAATTGTGAAAATAGTATTGTTGCAATGTTTACGTTTAGGAACGAACTAATAATTAAAATAAGGTCTGATGAGTAAGGCATTCTTAATAACGTGCACGTACTGGCGCCCACATTCACCTAGTATAAGAAGCGTTAAATCCTACTAATCCTACTGATATTATAAATGCGAATGTTTGGGAGTATGGATGGATGTTTGTTACTCTTTCACGCCGAAACGGCTGAACGGATCTGGATGAAACTTGGCAGAGAGATATATTGTAGTCTGACATAACACTTAGGCAACTTTTTATCCCGTAAGAATACCGGGATTTATATCTGCGCGGGTGAAACCTGTTAGATCATAAATGATTTCTCTGTGAATCTAGGTAAGTTTATAACAAACAGATGTCAAGGTTATAGATAGAACATTAGATCCTGCCACTTATCCTTGTTGTTCTAGTGAAGACCGATTTTACTTGTTTGATCGTAGAGACTATTTTGAAGCACGGAGTGTTCTTCAAAAAACTAATAAACGCGCGTTCACAGAGCGTCGTAAAGCTATTGTGTGCAACGCTCTTTGTAAGGAAAATACAGTGCACGTGAACTGGATCTGATTACTTGAGGTGGAATACAGCCGTATGTGTTTATTACATACAGTAGGTATTTATCGCAAAGTATCGTAAGTCTAGGTTAGTACAAAATGTATAGGTGTGTACTTATGATAGTACGAATGAGAATGTATGTTCGTAAGCAAACATTTACTAACTGTCTCTACTGTAACAACAATTATTTACTTTCGCTATCTCAGAGATAGTGGGATGTCAAACATTTTTAAGATAAATCTGTTATTATATATCAATGTTTTTGTAAATCACATGAAGTCTATGAAAACACAAGCGTGTCGACTATCCCAAAATTTCAAATCATATTACCATTACGTTTTCAAAATTTTGCGACAAATGTACGAGATTATCGATGTAAATAAGCAAATGGCCCACCTGATGTGAAGTGGTAACCATCACCTATAACAAAGCTTGCCTCGGAAGTCACGCGCGATATGAACGTGCCCTACGATGCACTGCCCTGCATCCATCAACTTGAGGCATACAGATGTTAGGCCTCACGTGCCTGTAATTACACCGGCAAACCACACTCTTCAAACCGAAACATAACAACGCTGCTCGGCAGGTGAAATAGGCATAGTGATAGTACTTCCCCAGATGACAATATTTATATTAATAGTCTGTAAATAATGATTGTGTTGTCAGCTAGGCTAAGAGGATGGTATAGATACTGGGCAAGTCTACTCCAACAGACTCCTATTCTATATATGCACGTCCAATTTATCCTTGATGCTATATAAATAATCTACAGTCAATGTCCCAAGGCAAATCACGTCAGCTAAATAGTAAAATTACTAGAAAACAACGAAAGACACAATGCGTAGAGCCGGTAGAGCCATATTTTTGTTATGTAAACAAATATGGTTAACATATATTTTTTAAAATAATGGATTTTAAGCTAATTATTATATTCTAAAATGAGGCGGTTTTATTTGAAGAAATTACTTTTCAAATTCGTCTGATGGACGGACAATAAAAAGCTCTACAATTACTTTCAAACATCATGAAAAATTATTTATAGAAATGCATTTAATATAAGTAAAGCTTAAACTCACCTTCAGCCATCGCCTACTAGTTTCAGTCAAGAAGTCGGACAGAACCATTTTCACTCGAAATAATTTCGTTATTTTCTTACGGACGTACGTACACTCCGAGGGTCGCAGAGGGAATGGCGCCAGAGGAGGGGCTCCTTCTGTTTTATTAAACAAACTCCCCCGCACCCCTGTCACCCCCGATACACCCTACAGTCTGTTGTTTGACCGTTGGGACTTGGTTGACACGCTTTTGAATGTTTCTAATCAAATTAAAATATGACAAAGCTGCAATCAACTAATTGATTTAAATTCGTAACTTGTAACTGTGGGACTTGGCGGGAGATTTTTACGGTCCAACCTAAAGCAATCTAGCAATTTATTTTTGACATTTACAAAAATACTGTTCGACGAATTTTGGACGGGTAATTTTCTAAAATTAAAAAACTCACGTTAAGGCATTTATAATGGAGATCGTCATTTCGTTCATCTTAGTTCTAACTTAAAATACTGACTATAAGAACGGCTTGGATGGGCAATTATACTGCGACAGGATGCGATAGGTTGCAAAAGGATAGAAATGGATGCGAACGTATATCCATGTAAAATATAACTGGTATGATTTTTATAACTAGAGGTATAAAATAGCAGATATAATGTTGGTTCATTATTCAATACCAATTGTGGCTGGATCCGCTTTAAACCAAGATAAAGATCCAAACCTACAATAACTACCTCTGCATACATTTGCACTCTTTTGTTTGTAAATTATTTTATAGTAACAATCAACATGATTCATGCTTGTTTTCTCCTGAGGCTAATAAACAGTCAATAGAATTTGAATAATTGTGCTGTTTTTCTACGCCGTGTTTTCTTAAGGGGGTTTTTGCTTACACAAAAACTCTACGGCGCAATTCTTTACTGTGGTGTCGAATATAAATAAACACTATTAGGTATAATTATGTTCGACTAGTATTTTGTAACCTATTTTAGTTTTTTTACTAAGAAAGCTCTGCTGTTATTTCTTTTGACCCTTTGGTACTGTTTTCTTTTGCCATATTTAACTTTTTAAATTTCTACCTTCATTAGTACTATTTATAAGTATTTCTTGAATTTGGACAAAAATCCGAGCTTTAAAGATTATTCCAGGCTTTTTTCAGAGCCAATTATATCTACACTAATATTATCAAGAGGTAAACTTTGTATGTTTGTATGTTTCGAATAGGCTCAAAAACCACTGATCCAATTTCAAAAATTTTTTCACCATAAGAAAGCTACATTATCTTTGAGTAACATAGGCTACATTAAATACTAAAAAAATTAGGGATCCCTACTAAAACATAAAAAATTTAACCACAGGTGTAGTATAAAATGTCTTTCACCGCATGCACTGCGAAAACTATAGATGATAGAACAAAAAAATGTTATACAATATTATAGAACACATCATTATCTACAAATAATTCAGCAATAGCGTATGTCTAACTATTGTAGTTATTTTACTACAATACTTTTCTACATTTAAAATGTTGATAGAAATGCCGACCAAAAACAGACCATGGTTTCTATACCTTTAGATTAGTTCTTATCCAAATAAATCATTTTGTATGCAAGGCTGTTTCAATGCCTGTAGAATACTTCTTGATTTTTTTAAATCGGACATTCCATTCAAAAGATATTACGAAATTAAAATCTTTAGTGCGCTTTAGAAAGCGCGACAGCGAGGCGAGTTCTCACTCAGCTTGGGCACAAAGGTGAAAATACACATGCCCAAAGCTGGAACACTTGAATGCAAGCTACAGGCACATACGCTAATTGGCATGCCTGTACCTGGCATGCAAGTAGTTAGCACAACATTTTATTTTAGGTCAGGTACTGGCATGCCACGTGAGGGAAGGGACTCGGGGGGCTACGAAACCAGCATGTTTGAATGTCGCTTCAGGTACAGGCATGCGAGTACCTGACGTGTTGGCATGCCACGTAAGGTAGGGGTCGCGGGGGTCTACGAAACCGGCATGTGTGAACGTGCAACACCTGACCTGACGAGTTAACTTGCAAATGTATCCACAATGTGCCCGTAAATCCTGCATGCCCGCTAACTGTTCCATTTTACTGGCACGTGTATTTTCACCTTCGTGGGCTACGAATCGCGGGAGTCTAAGTTTATCCTAAAATGTTGACATAAATTATGTCCACCCATGCGAAGCTCGGACAGGCCGCTAGTGACCTAATAAATAAACAAAACATATCCACAAAATATGGCAATATTTAAACAAAAGCAATACTTCCACGACAAGCCGAGCCAAGAACGACACCTTCACATCAACACTAGCCTGTTGGTAGGGTAGCGGCACAATGAGCTCTCGAGGGAGAAGTCAGGCCCACAGCTCATTAGCTTATTCAAAATAATGGGACATTATGTAGAATTGTAGACCTTGTGTAAGTGCCTATATACTAGATCATCGCAAGGTCACAAAGTTACAGGATCAAAACAAAAATAAATATTTGTGATTCATGAGATACTGGTATCACACGTGCGTTAGAGAGCACGTCATACCGCACATACTATATAATTATAATAGAAAAATGCGTTTTAGGTCGCCTCTAGGTGTGCTGCTTATCGTCTTAGCGTCTTCTTACCTACTTCTACAGTATGTGTACTTATGTGTCCCGAAACACGGAAGCGCTGAGATGTAAATGCTACGGCGGCAAATATAAAAGTGATCGCGCAACAAGCAAAGGGCACGAGCGTCACAAGTAATCATTAGTAGGCTCTTCGTCAAGAACCTTATCGATATAATCTCTGATAGGGCACGTCAGAGGGTCTGATTAGACGAGATGGGCAAACACACAATAGGCCCAAGTGCAGCGATCTAGGTCAACAGAATGAGGTAGTTTTCCGCTCACTTCTCGAGATCTAATTATTATCAAGGGCGCCAGAGATTATGATTTCAGGTAAGCAGGCACTTTTGAGATAAAACCTATAAATTAGCTTCGATTGTATAAAGTAAAATTACCAGTGGCTTGTATGACTTAGCATTATTATTCAATATTGGCGGACAATTTCACACACCCCATCATATATTCCATACCTACCCTAAAACCACCCTTTTTAAATCAACGTGTCAACGTACCAACGTGCAAGTCGTGCCGTCAAATAATTTTGACTTAATTGATTATTGGGAGCTCTAGAGTCCTGACTACACCTTCCTCCAGATGAAAACTCTAGCTGGTGCCCCAGGAGCCAAGAGTCTGACCGGATTGTGCGAGCGGGCACGATATATAGCGGATATAGCGGATATTTTGAACTAAAAATGCAAAGGTTTTGATCCGTGGCGTGCCGAAAATATTGTCTAACCTGCTATCAATCATGGTACGCGTGCCATTCGGTGTGTTCTCCATCTAGACTATAGGCAAGTAGCTGTAGTAGTAACTGTATTAGTGTAGTAGTAGCAAAGTGCAGTTTAAAAAACCATTATAAATTCTTTGTGATTTTTTTAAGTATAGCTAAATACTAATAAACGATATTAAATTAAAGGCAGATAAAAAATCGCTTAAATACTAACTGTTCTATACTAGACCGAGTTACGGCCATCGTCACTTCCGCGTTTTGCATCAATGACGTCAGTCCGCGTGGCCTCGCGACGTCACTTGTATCAGTTCATGCGGAAATTAGAGCAGATTTTTTATCAGCCACGACATTGAGGAGCTTGTGTATCTCAGTATCAGTTACGTCATAGGTATCGGGAAGATTTGCTCTTTACACAAATTTTTATTTCCTGACGAGCCCTTCACAAGGACCTCTCATAAAACTGTTGCAATAAATTCCAAATCGAAAGTGTTATTTAATAAAATCAAAAGTAGTTATGCGACAATTTGATTTTTCAATACATAATATTCACAATTATTGTGACCATAGTTTATATTTTAATTTTAATTTAACATTTTTTGTGATATGTCTATTTTTTACAAATCTTGCCTGAATTGAACTTGAACTAAACGACTTTTATTTTATTTATTTATTAATTGTCATAATAAAGTTAAAGCTATGTGAATGAAGGAGTCGATTCCACACTACACAACAAGTAATGAAAATGATCGCTAGGTTCTAACCGTTTTATGTATGATCCTTACCGTATAGAGCGATTTTTCCAACTTCGCAATGCAAAATAAACCGCAAATGAGGGTGGTATAGTAATATTTGCAGGAAGCGAAAAACTTCCGACTATCAAGATTATACTTAATAACTTAAGTTTTAATGACGCCAATGTTATTCTGCGAGTGTTTGACGTCAGAGGGCGCACGCTATGCTTTCCAAGTTCCAACCAAACTCAATATACTAGAGTTGAGTTTCGTCTCTCCGTCTTTATGGCAATCATAACAATAATGTTTTATTTTCTGTTGCTAATTTACTTTGTTTTTAGTTTCGTATTTGATGTCATTAATGCTAACTGTAAGTCCTTAAGTAGTTTCTAGCAAAACTTTTTAGTAATTGTTGTTTGTTTGTTTTTCTCTTGTGTTGGAAACATTTTCAGATATTTTATAATATAATGTTTCATTGTATGTAGGCATGGGTATAGTGTATAGTGGGTATAGTATTTTATTTTTCTTTTTCTTTTCAAATTACCTACCTATAAAGTTGATTTTTAATTCATTTGTCAAATGAGTCGTTTTCTTATAATATTATTATTTTTTATTCTACCTACCTACATCACCCTAATTGTGTGCTGTGTGTTCTTGTGGCCAGTAAATTACTGTCTATGTCTATGTCTAGATAAGCTTTGGTGTAGCTGTAAAATGCGTAGCAGTTTCCGTAGACCTCTAGCTGCTTAGCTAAGCGTGTTGCGTAGACACTGCGCAGTAAGTGCGTGCCTGGACACTGCGCAGTAAGTGCGTGCCTGGACACTGCGCAGTAAGTGCGTGCCTGGACACTGCGCAGTAAGTGCGTGCCTGGACACTGCGCAGTAAGTGCGTGCCTGGACACTGCGCAGTAAGTGCGTGCCTGGACACTGCGCAGTAAGTGCGTGCCTGGTCCGGAATATCAATATCTGGGTCGGAGTTGAAATGGAATGCATTATGACAACTGCCTTGTTGAAATATCTCAGATAAAAATATATGAGATAGAGCAAACTATTTTTATTCAATGACTTTTCACTTGAAATTCCACACGGATGTTTTTAATGAATGCATATGAATATAAGGAGTAGAAAACGAGAAATTTGCGGTAAATTCACCCAGTCGTCGCGTGGAACTGGCTCAGTCACCACTGATCCTTGTGATTTTATTGAATAAATACATTTTGACCTTGACTTTATAGAATACGTTGAAAGTGAATTTTGTGTTTTAATGTGTTTGAATAAAGACCGTTTTAATTTTTGTAGTATAACCACAGGTATAAAGGTAAACACTAATGACCTTTGACAGTTTTTACTATACGAGTAGGTTATGTTTTCCATCGAGTTCGCGACCTCGTGAGGAATCAGAGCACCGCCCACCAATCACTCACTAACATCGTATGCAAAACAAACACTCAGTCAGATTAATAGCAAACTTAAACAAGACAAGCTTTTCCTAAAAATGAAGTGAAAATGTGTGGTAGATATTATGTCCTCACATTTATTCTAATGGTTGATCTTCTAGTGTAGTCAAAGTTACGTCCCAAAATATTTTGACAGTGCCTCTTTTTCGTGAAGATAAAATGGTTTTTTTTACAAAATAGTATTAACACACACAAAACTAAGTTAAAATAATGTGGTATTTGATTGCGGTAAGTAGAGTAGGCTGCAAAATTACGAATTTCGTGGGAAAGCGCGCGCGTGCGGCTCTCACGCGGGGGCGCCACGCGTCTGCGTGATAATACATACTCGATTCATACACCCCCTAGCATTACATCAGTCATAGGGAACAAGTTCCTAACCCGTTTAATTGAGGGTAGGTTTTGCCGCGCACATTATAGGAAATTTAGTAACTTGAGAATCAACCTGCAATTCGTTTTGATCAAATTAAGCAATTTTATGATTGGTAAGCTATCAATCACGAATTTTTTACAACTTATACAATTATATTTTTTGATATATTAATATATACAAAAAAATATTGAATTATGGTCTCTTGTAGGCTCCACGTAATGTCTTGTAGGCTCCACGTAATGTCTTGTAGGCTCCACGTAATGTTTTGGATAAAATGTGTATTTAAATTTTCGGGGAGTGAAAAAGAAAAAGTGAATAATAGAAATAATACTTTTTTTAATTTATACATTACATACATTTTAAAATAGAGAATATTATTTATGTTGGCTAACTTCGATACTACTATTACTGCTGTGACTTACTACATACAGGTCGATTCTGAAAAAAGCGGTTGCTGGATGCGAGGTGCATCGTAGGGCACGTGGTTGCGATGTAATGCTTATCCAACACTAACTAAAACAAACTTCATCAAAAAAGTTTTCCAAAGTAAACATACAATTCAATTCCGGTTAGCAAACACTCAGAGAGATAGATTCATACACCCCCTAGCATTACATCAGTCATAGGGAACAAGTTCCTAACCCGCTTAATTGAGGGTAGGTTTTGCCGCGCACATTATAGGGAATTTAGTAACTTGAGAATCAACCTGCAATTCGTTTTGATCAAATTAAGCAATTTTATGATTGGTAAGCTATCAATCACGAATTTTTTACAACTTATACAATTATATTTTTTGATATATTAATATATACAAAAAAATATTGAATTATGGTCTCTTGTAGGCTCCACGTAATGTCTTGTAGGCTCCACGTAATTTCTTGTAGGCTCCACGTAATGTTTTGGATAAAATGTGTATTTAAATTTTCGGGGAGTGAAAAAGAAAAAGTGAATAATAGAAATAATACTTTTTTTAATTTATACATTACATACATTTTAAAATAGAGAATATTATTTATGTTGGCTAACTTCGATACTACTATTACTGCTGTGACTTACTACATACAGGTCGATTCTGAAAAAAGCGGTTGCTGGATGCGAGGTGCATCGTAGGGCACGTGGTGGCGAGGTAATGCTTATCCAACACCAACTAAAACAAACTTCATCAAAAAAGTTTTCCAAAGTAAACATACAATTCAATTCCGGTTAGCAAACACTCAGAGAGATTACTGCGAGCATAATGCCTTCAAAGAGCAATTAAAGCATTTTTGCTCGTTAAGTAAAAAATAAGTAGAATGCATAGTCAGTGCCAGCCAGGCCACGTGGCGGCGCGTGCGCGACGCGCGCCTCGCTCTCACACAAAGATGAATTATAGGGATTATACTTAGATATGTACCTACATATTGTAAAAATATTGACAGCACAAGGTGGATAGTGCGTTTTGTTGTCAGTAATGCAGGATCAAGTCTTGCTACGAAACTAATACAGGATGGCCAAAAAGTCGGAAACTATACACCTAACTCTGCAGAGGTTAAGGTTAAAAAACCTCCTGTAGAATTTTTTTTTTGCAGCTGATGACCCCATCTAACCCCTAGTTGAGTTTGATCTACGATATTTTGGCCTCCCTGTATATTCAGCTACAAAGTATTCTTATAATTCATAGCAGAATGGAAAATTTGAGACTTGGGTACTGTAAACTCTCCTTTAAAAAATATATGTAAGTAACTAGAGTCTAGACTCTAGTAAATAGACTATAGATACATCTATAGTCTAGTAACTAGACTATAGATGTATCTATAGTCTAGTTACTAGACTATAGATGTATCTCTAGTAAATAGACTATAGATACATCTAATCCTACCAATTTAGAAAAAAATCTACGCGTACGTACGTAATCTCTCTAAATTCTAAATAACTCAAAATCCACTGTCAACCACAAGTGCAACTTTGAATTACAGCGAGCTAACAAAATTACAATGAATGATGATAATTTAAAATTATTATACCAATCGAAAAGCAATCGTTAATAATCGATCATGTGATATGACAAGCTTGCGGAAGAGGTGAACATGTGCCGATTGGTACACAATAATAGTACAATTAAATTGAACAGACGATTTATCAAAATATAAACTCTTCTAGCTTAAATTCAGTTAGAATGTCTTACGAACTTAACAATTACATTTTACTGTAATTTTAAATAGTTTACTTCACAACAACCAACGGGTTTTTGAACCTTATTCCATTACTTTAGCATTTTTCAATATTAACAATACCGAAGATAACAATTACACACATTACATTACAGAAGATTACATTACATGTAAATCTTTGCACAACAAAAAGTTGCTACAAGAAGGGCTACGCCGTAGACGCTCTACGAATTGTTATAAAAATATGTGATGACTGTGTTTTCTTTCACAAAAAAGTTTACCTTAGCTTTAAAATTTACTACTACTTATAAAACTAATCATTTGAATGTAGCAGGCAAGCTCTGGAACAATTGTAAAACCGATATCGAGTTTAGTAAGGTACCTTTTGTGGCTGTGTGCATAGTGCATGCGCCATTGACTACTGAGTTATGTCCGCAAACATTTTGAGTGCAATACGAATGTGATCGTTATTATCATCGTATTGACATGTCATTTGTATACTTTGGGGGTGGAATCTGTCCCCTTCTAGTCCACTTCATCAATAATACCTAACATAACGCTTACTAGGTATGTTTTTATTCTGTAATATCTGCGCCCCGCGGTTTCACCCGCGTAGTTTTAAATCCCGGTATTCCCACGAGATAAAAAGTAGCCTTTGTGCTATTCCAGACTATAATCTATCTCTCTGCCAAGTTTCATCCAGATCCGTTCAGCCTTCCCGGCGTGAAAGAGTAACAAACATCCAACCATCCATACTTACAAACTTTTGCGTTTATACATAGGAAGTGGGTGTTTGGCTTAGCACCTACTGTTTTGTACATCTAACGTTCCTCTTGGCATCATTACAATCTGTGGGTGTAATAAGCACGTTACTTCGTTCCAAAAAGCTTTTGTGGCACCTTTCAACCCACTTTGCCCTTTCAACCTACGCCTCCGACGTTTTTTCAATCAAAAAGATTTTTATAGTAGGCATTATCCCATAATACCGATTGGGATTTCATCAGTCGCCATGTTAATTTCAATTTAACCAAAATGAACAACCAAAACGTTACAAAAAATTTAATTCTTTTCCTTTTCTGAAGTGAAGAAATAAACCATACAATTATACAAAGATCACAGTTGCATTTAAATGTGCCCTTATTAATTTAATAAAGTGAATTGCTGTCCCTTCTGTCCACTGACCATGCCGTTTTATTGCAGAACAATTATTCTACCTACCCTATTCAGATGGGACTGTAACTCAACTTGCTCTTTATCCCCCTGGAATAAGGGTTACTATGTGAATGATCTGTATATCTAATAGGGTAAAGTAACAATGAAGATGCAAAAACATTATTGCAACATGAGTGACCACGCAACTGACCAGTGGCATTTGGTCAGAGAAAATATTGTTGTAGTTGATGGTCAGCAGGCAGATCAGTCGTAATCCAATTTCTAAGTAGTTTTTTACGTTTTCCGTGATGCAGTCATTTTTCCGGCAGCTTTATTTTGCATGACTTGCGATGTCTGGGCACAGATAAGAGAATACTGTCTGGGTATGAGTTTTGTCCTTGACTTGTTCTGAAATAGCTTTTACCCAATAAAATTAGAAGGAGTAGGTACTTACATAGAACGTCACACAAATTGGTCAATGCGGTACAACCTAGAAGAATAGGTACCTATAACCTATGAAAGTTTAGTACAGTTGGATTTTGCCAATATTTCGTTTTTGAAATATTTAGGTAGGTACTATAAGTTACGATGACTTTAATACAATATTTAAATGTCATCTCATAACAATAAAGCTGTGTAGTCGTAAAGTACGCTGGTTGTAATCAAATCATAAACTAGAAAGAGGATTATTATAAAAATTTATGACAAGCAACAAATCGTAAATTTATAATCGAATTAATTGGATTAGAATCGAGTCAATCGGTTCGTGCGCGGTTGCCCAATGAATAGTGGCTAATGATTGCGCGTGCCTTATTATTGGGGCTACTTCCCTATCAACTTAAACTGAACCCATTTTCAAAGTCTAATAAACTGATCGAATTGATGAAAATAAATTAAGATAAGGTACCTACAAGACATGGCAGGCAGATGCCACCACTTAGGTAGGTAGGTACCTGAATAACCACCTCTTAAATTTTGGGATGACAATAATAATATGGCTCACACTAGTAGCGCCCTGCGGTTTCACCCGCGTAGTTTGAAATCCCGGTATTCCCACGGGATAAAAAGTAGCCCTGTGTTATTCCAGGCTATATATATATATATCTGTGTCAATTTTCACCAAGATCCGTTCAGCCGTTCTGGAGTTATAGAGTAACAAACATCCATCCATCCATCCTATGTATCCATCCATCTATCCATCCATCCATATCTTACAAATTTTCACATTTATAATATAAGTAGGATAAACCTACACGTAGGTATGCCGTGGAAGCCATGGGCATATCTCCAATCCGCCAAGGTGATGACTACAGAAAACCCCCTCATGTTAGGTACCTGGAAGTGGCCTAGACAAGTTAGACATTCTCAGCAGTGTGCTTCTCTTCAACCGACTGCGCCATCCACGGAATATTAAGCTGCTGATGATGATGATTTGCTTGGTTATTGTAATTTATCTCGGTTAGCATCGACGCGACGTAGGTTTAAAGTATCCATTGTTATACGGAGTAGGAATGAATATAAATTGAAATGGAGATATTAAAATTCGTTTGTGACAAGCGTGAAATATTTGTGAAATCATTTTAATTGCACTTACTTTCTCCCTCATCCGAGACTTATACAGGGTTACAGGAAAAATCGTGCTAGATCCGTTAAGGGCGTGGAGTACCCATCATTTCTGACTTATTTCACTATGAAACACCCTACCCTAAACATAACCCTTTTCAAGCAATTCGACTTTTAATTTTTTTATTGAAAATTTTGTGCACCTTAATTATTATTATTATTGCATTTTTACATGTGTAATAAGATGCTTTAGGATGTCAATCATTAAAATAGTGCATAAGTTAATTGAATAGACCGTAGTAGACAAGTGAAAGTTAAGAAATAAGAAAAAATACTAGAAAGTTTATTTTTCTCTAAGGGATATCTAAAAAAAATATTATGGCAATTGTTTGTGAAATAAGTCAGAAATGATGGGTACTCCACGTCCTTAACGGATCTAGCACGATTTTTCCTGTAACCCTGTATAAAACTGTAACGAATCGAAATGAACTATGAAAACACAGAAATTCATTAGTGGTTCGCCCCGATATTATTGGGTTTTACTACTTGCTGATGGAACGAGCTAACGGCCCACCTGATGATAAGTTGCAACCACAGAATATTAACGACCACCTCATCATCAAACCACTACGTAAACCTCATGATTTATCATAAATCATGAATTTGTGTGATGGTTTGATCCAACCCATAGTGCAAGATGTATGTAAGTAGGTACCTACCTGTACAGACCACCAACTTATCTCTGTCTGAAGTTAGCCGTTTGAGCCATCTTCCATTCGCTATTGGCCATTTATGCACAAACGACTAACCTCAGACCGGTTCAGTTATGGTGGTGGCATTATAGGTACTTATAATAGGTGAAAACTGAAACAGCTTCACAACTTTGATCCCCAGTCACGGTAGATATCCCTTCAGATCTCATAATACCAAGAACTAACTCAAGATTCTTGCCTCAGGATGTCTAAGGGAGTAGTCGGAGGTACGTCCAAACATTACAAACATTTGGCACATACCCACATTTTGCCGTAGTTAGTATTCCATACGTGACAGGTTGCAAGCCCATCGCCGCTGTTAGAATACTAACTGGTTTCCTCGATCCACGATGTTTTCCTGCACTGGCATTGCGCACATAAATTTTTAGATAGAAAAATCCATTGGTGCACGACTGGATTCGAACCTATTGTAGTAGGTGATTTTTTTTCTAATTCGAATTTGTTTTGCAAAATGAGGTGAATGCATATAAGGGTGACAAATCAAAATCGAGCTGTGCTGCGCTGTACTGCGCTGTGCTATGTTTGGTCAACTCGCTCGTCTAATATTTTAATGAGGATACAAACAAAGCATGCTGTGCTGCGCTGTGCGAGGCTACGCTCTGTTTAAAAACGCAGCAGTCTCGAGCGAGGCGCGCTAACTGCCGTGCTGAGCCGCGCTGTGCTATGTTTTTTATGGAGCTCTGCTCTGCCATGCTGCGCTGTGTCGAGCTATGCTAGGTTTTTCAAACATGGGGTGCGATGGCAGGCAACCTTCTCGAGCGCCCGTTATAGATGGACGTGCGGATTTCAGTAGCTTAACGGGACGGGGCGCCCGTTACGGACTGGTCCGTGCGGCACCGGTAGTATGACGGGACGGTGCACCCTGTTACGTCCGGGACGAATTCCACAGTTGATGGCCTCTTCGGAAGCATACCCATCATCAATCCGGGATGACTCTCGGACAACTAATAGCCTGTCGGGAGAGGAGGCTTCTTCACGCGTCCCTCTGATTAGCAGATGGCGCAGTGAATGAAGCGGGACGTGCTCGGCGTGCACTCACACTGCCACCGAGTAGGCACAGGAGAAGGTTTCTCCCTTGCCAGCGTCCAGAGCTCGGAAATCCACGTGGTCTTTGATCATGTGGAACTGAGGGTCTTGGCTTAACCGCCCGGGCTGCGATGAAGAAAACCTCTATAAAAAATTACCCGCGGCGTAACACCGAGGGCGATGGGGTGGTCGCTTCGTAGTGGGACTTCTTAACACCACCTCCGCAACCCTCGCGTCGTCATGGGAGAGTGATGGAGTGGTTCTGCCGCTTCCGCAACTCGCCCAATGGTATGATGGTGGCCGCTAAGTGAGATCGGCGACCTAACCGTCCTGGGCCAATCTCGCTAAGGATGGTGGCGGCAAAGGGTTGCAGGCTTGTCCAGCGATCCTGCGCCGCCTGCCCCGAGAGGGGGCGAGTGGTAGCCAAACAAACAGGGGCCTTTTCGGATCCGTGGGCGGTCGGAGTGAGAGCTCCGGCTGGTCGTATGCGGATCCCGGGAAGGCGGCGGCACTTGGTGGAGGGTGTCGCCGTGAGCACGGGGATGGCTGTGGATAACATTCCTGGGATGTGCTCAGGCAATTTGCGAGAGGGGCACCGATATGTTCTTTTAAGAGTCGCCGGAGCCCCTTGACATGCAACGAGGCCGGCCACCGGGGTGGTTTTAGTGGGTCGACGAGTCCGTCATCCTCACACTACCCTATCGTATCCCTCGATGCGGTAGGTGTGTCTGTGTGCAGATTTCCCCCCGACAACAAAAAAAAAGGTTTTTCAAACATGGAACACGCTGCGTGCCCCTCCATCGGCCTCAGACGTCTCTTTCACTCTCGTACTCCCATCTCGCTCTCACTAGTGTATGCGCGACACTGAGCTAAGCAAAGTGCAGTACAGCGCAGCACAGCTTGATGTTGATTGTTAAAAAACGTAGCTTAAGAAACACAGCACAGCACAGCGCAGTACAGCGCAGCACAGCTCGATGTTGATTTGTCACCCTTACCATGAAATTCATGGTACGCAGAACGCTTCAGAGCGCTACATGGTGGCTTCATGACATGAAGCGCTATGTACCTCGTTTCTTACGATCAGTGACATCTATTGACAATTATGGAATAGCTCTAAATTTTTGATGCGGTATAGCAGCTGAGATGGCAGCACTTGAATGACCTTGACATTTGTTATTTTCACTGACAATGTTGTTTGTTTGATTGATCGAGCGAGATTCGAGTATTTCGAGTTGAGGGGTGGGAGCAGCGTTGCCAGATGCTCCGCTTTTCCGCTTTTTCTCCGCTTTATAGAAGGAATCCTTGTTTGTGTCGTTCATTGCAGTTTACGTAATTTATTTGGTTCGCAGCTTCGAAAATCATCATCATTATCATCATCAGCAGCCTACAGAAGTCCACTGCTGGACATAGGCCTCCCCTATCCGTTTCCAGGAAGAACGATTTTGAGCCCTTTCCATCCACCGACTACCCGCGATCCTAACAATGTCGTCAGTCCACCGGGTAGGAGGGCGTCCTACACTTCGCTTTCCTGTTCTTGGTCGCCATTCGAGAACCTTTATTCCCCAGCGGTTGTCAGTTCTTCGAGCTATATGACCTGCCCATTGCCACTTCAACTTGCTGATTCTGAGAGCTATGTCGGCTACCTTAATTGGTTCTCCTACGGATTTCCTCATTTCGGATTCTATCTCGTAGTGACTCCTAGCATAGCTCTCTCCATAGCTCGTTGTGCGACTTTGAGCTTGTTGATGAGGCCAATGAAAAAGCAAACGAGAGGACCATGATTCCCGGGGTTCTAGTAAAGACTTCTGCCTGTGCTGTGTGTGTAGCATTTACCTACCAAGGAATTTGCTTGCGATTAAAAATCATCAAAATTGGTCTATCGAGTAAAGTTAAGAGGTAACTTAAAAAAAAACAAACGAATTGAGAACCTTATTTTCTTAACGTTGGTTTATTTTTTTTTATATGAAACAACAAATTTCGCTTTTTGTGTTGACATTCCGGGTTTTTGAAGCACAGCTTCCGCTTTTTCAATTGGTTCATCTGGCAACACTGGGAAGGGAGGGAGTGAATTTTTTGAGTTGCGTTGCGTGCATGACGCGTGCGTGCGTGTTTGTGTTGCTGTGTGTAGTGAGCGCGTAAATATTTTTCATTGATTTTCCTGACCATTAACGGTTGTAGTTTAGAAATATTGTAGAAAACTGGTAAGAACAAACCCAATCTTTATATAACAACAATGGGAAAGGTGGATTACGCGATGTTTGTGCGAATTGTGGCTGTCGTCTTTTCAGTAAGTGATGATTTATGAGAGTAATTCGGGATGAGTAGAAATCATTTCCTCTTCCTAAAAGTTATTACTTATGTACTAGGTACCTACCTACATCATGGAATAATTAAGGAACACTACTCCTCTGATCTTGTTTTTACTTACTTATGTAGGTAGGTAGGCACGATACGTAACAGGGAGAGCCTGCTGATTCCAACGCTTCACCGTTCCCTGGTTGAAATATATTTTAATACTAAGTATCCTCAAAATATTTTTTGTCATAATGATTTAAGAAAAAAATCAGTAATGTACCTGCTGGTCTACTCAGGTAGGAATACCTCCAGGTAGACCCATGTAAATGTAGGTAGGTAGTAGGTACCTTCCTTACCCATGTAAATAAAGTGTAAGGTACTAAGGTTAGGTAGGTACCTACCTATTGTAGCTGTAAGGTAGAGCTCAATTTCAAACATTTATAAATATTATATATTTAAAGAGTTAGACCTATATGATTCCCATTGAAAAATTTGAAAACGTATTGTTCTCCATGGAAATGGAACCCACAATCTATAGTGTACAAAGCCAAGCGAGTAACAGAGCTATGTCTTAGTCTTATCAATAAATAGTTGTTTTCAGGTATCTGCAGTCACAGCGTTTACATTTGCTACGGTTCGTTTGCTGAACCCACACACGTTCTACCAACAGGAACCAATTGGAAGCTTGTTAGGTAATACTTTGATACTCATATAAAAAACTAACTGAAAATTCAGAATGGCTGAAGTTTGTGAAGAATTGTTTGACATGATGCCCACAGCTTCATTTTACTATCGCACTGCTCGCCATAGGCAGGGAGTTCATCCACACACCTTGGAGCCAGGATGGTCGCACACTGTTCGTTTTCAGAGGAACTTCCTCCCGCGCACTCTAAGGTTGTGGTAAAATATTTAAAGGTCAGCAACGCGAGTGTGACACCTCTGGTGTTACAAACGTCCATAGGCTGCGGTGACCGCTTCCCATCAGGTGGGCCGTATGCTTGTTTGCTACCATGGTAGTATAAAAAAAAAAGTTATTTAACAAGCCGAGAAAACAGGTGACTCACTTAGCTCTTTTTTTCGCTCTTTTTTTGATTAATCAGTATTTATTCTTCCTCAGCACTTCACTACTTTGTCTGCGGTCTCATCCTCGCAACCTCAGTCATTGGGTTCCTCAACAGCAGTGTTGTAATGTTTCGCTCCACCCCTCTCAACTCCGGGAAGAATATCACAAAGTGGCTGCTGTTTGACTCACTATTCGAAACTGCTCGGGTGCTGTACCTGTTCATCAGTGAAGTGCTGCTCCGGAGTGTTGGCACTGTACATATGTATGATATGATCCTGGGTGGTGCTCAGTACTGTAAGTACCTAATCTACCTAATGCATCTTACATTCATACATTTATCACCCAAAAAGAAAGAATATTTGACAAATTTCGTGTTAAGTTATGATGTTCATAAATATTTGAGTCATCGTAGACAACCTAAGATCTATTATTATGTAACTACTCTCTTACTAGTAGGATTAACACCTTTAATGATGCCAATGCAGTGTCAGAATCACCTGTCAAAAGCCGATTATGTGCATGTGTCATAAAATTAATTTATATACTTGGGCTTGCAATGCAACCTGTCACGCATGTGTTAATACACTCGCCAAATGGGCATGATGTCAACTTTGCACAGAGTCTGTCCCTAATATTTGGGTGAGATTTACACAACTGAGGATTTTGTTATTGTGCATGAATATCCTACTAATATTATAAACGCGAAAGTTTGTAAGTATGGATGGATGGATGGATGTTTGTTACTCTTTCACGCCGGAACAGCTGAACGGATCTGGATGAAACTTGGCAGAGATATTGGTTATAATCTGGAATAATACATAAGCTACTTTTTATCCCGCGGGAATACTGGGATTTAAATCTGCGCGGGTGAAACCGCGGGGCGCAACTAGTTCTAATAGGTATATACCAGCTATCTGACTCCCACAGTACAACTTATCCATCGATACCCATTTAAATTACATTTGAATATTTATTTTTGTTTACTTTATCTAGATATCATAGCTACTATTATCAGCTGATGGTTTACCAACGTGGATTTTATGGCTGCTAATTTACTTTTTCTATTCCAGTGCTGGACTCCTTTCTGTACTGTCAAGTGATTCTCAAGAAACAATGAGAAAGGGCTTTCCTTCGCCTTTTCATCGTTTTACTTCCGTTATAGTATACCTAGATATTGTAGACATCCTGAGAGTAAGGATGTATTATGGTAGCTATAGACGTTATTTTAGTAGTAGGTAGGTACTCATAGGAACATTCATTACTATTTAGTTACTGAAACCTATAGTTAGTGAGATATTGTTTGATCGGTCTAACAGGCAGTATTATGAGATCTTCAAGCATTTATGAATTCTCAAAGATCACCGTTATTTGTACAGAAGTGTAGGCTAAGATACCACATCTAACTCGTATTAATGTTAAGTATGTGGAGCTGATTGTGTTCTTTCTATCATGTAATTTAATGTACCTATAGGATGATCTGATTGTAAGATCGCATGTCTAAAATTCTAAGCACTTGAAAAGTGTCTGCCGAATGCACTAGGCTGAATGCACACATCACCATATTATTATTAACAAAGCAAATAGAATGAGTTAAGTCCCAAGGATCCAAAAGATATATTTTATCATATTTAATTAAATACGAGGTGCTACATAAAACGTAAGTCAGTAAAATAAATAAATAAAATTACAAAATCGGGTTGTAAGTCAATTTGTGAACCGTGCTGTAAATTTTTTTGGTGTAGTATAGATGTAGCCCCAATTTAGAGTATTCTAAATAATGAGGTGGTAACTGTGCACGAA
This sequence comes from Plemyria rubiginata, assembly GCA_963576535.1. Classification (NCBI taxonomy): domain Eukaryota; kingdom Metazoa; phylum Arthropoda; class Insecta; order Lepidoptera; family Geometridae; genus Plemyria; species Plemyria rubiginata. The sequence continues at coordinate 15,050,614 of OY754907.1, forward strand.
TCGCGGACAGCTAAACAGTCGTCTATAGTAACATAGAAAGAAATTTAATAAATACTCATAAGGCTAATTTATGCTTTCATAAATGTTAATTAATTTGCATTCCAAAAATCGTAATGGATATAACATTTTCAAAATAACTGTACCTATATTACAGTAAAAAGTACCTGAATTTGAAATTATAAAGAGATTATGCTTTGGAAGATCCAAAATATTTTATTTAGCTGTTTTATTTGTACGGTTCTGAACCCTATGTTTATGTTTTATTTTTTAAGTACTTAATCTTGCCTTAAAAATATTCCTTTGTTTAAAGTATTTTTATAGTTTTAAGTATATTTATTCCAGTAATTATAACAGCGTCGAGTCGCTGATAAGAGATGTAGGTAATGTTATTTAATGTTAGGCGCCTAATGTAATGACTGGTTATCATTAACATTACACCCACCGATTGTTTTGTTTACATAAATATTCCTAATGCACATCATTAGCTTATAGGTAAACCTTGATGCAAGTACGTAAAATCATTCTGCCTACTACGACATCTACTTATTACCCAGGACTGGGCAATAAGAAGTTGTATTATAACAATCATAGTCTCCAATGACATAAGCCACTAATACTGATAATCAGTGTTTCGCCTTTTATTTGAAGGTGGTTTTGGTTCAAGCCAAAAACGGTTTAACCTTTGCAAATCTATAAGAAATTTTATCCAAACTGGAACAAAGACAAGTTCGCTTCAAATGAAAAATCCGGTCTTGTGAGATAGTGTTATTGGTTATATACCTGTTCCTTTCTCGCACGAATGCTAGAACTGGGAAAAACTCTTGTTACGTTAAACCAAAAGAAACAGAAAGCTGCCTGTGTCGAACGCATTTTTTAGGCAACCATGCGTGTTCCAGTTCCTTGGCTGACTAACCCAACCGTTTAATAATGAAATTACAGATGTCTCTTTATCTTGCGGTTACCTTATTCGCCGATTAATGTGTAGCCTAGAGTGTACTTGCGATGACCTGACCAATTCTATGTTCTATGACTCGAGTATCGCTATTAAAAATGTTATTTCGAATTACTAGTCAAATCTAATTGTATTCAAGTTGACTTTTGGCGTACTACCAGGCCTATAATATGTATTTGATTGTATTCGTAAGTTAGTTCCTGTGAAACAAGATGAACGGATTCAAGAAATAAAAGGTCATAATTTATAATGAATCTTTTAATGAGTGAATCTGTCCAAAAATATAATGCGTACGCACCTATCACCAACAGGCTACAGAATTCAAAGTGCACTTCGTTCTCACTACCTTACTTCTATACAAGGCGTTAGGCAGGCGGCACACAAGAATCAATTTTATAAGCGCCATCTTCAAAAACAACACTTACAATTACGTGATTAAATCATTCTCCTCAAACTTGCCACTTTTTAACTCTGAAATAAATGTTGTTTGTGAATACGGCCCTAGTCCTAGATCCATCATTTAGTTACAGTTTACCCCCCATTATCTGTTCAGCTGATTGGGAAAACTAATGACGTAATTTCTGTCATGCCATCTTCTTTTTCACATTAACTGTCGACGATGACGCTCTCTAGACTGAACAGATAATTTGACGTCACTTTTTACAGTAGACATTCACAGAAGTGTGCCGCGACGTCTCATTTGAATGCAAACTTGAAGCCACTTCATCACCCAACAACAAATCTAACACACAACAAAACCATTTCGTAACAACTCATTTGCAACCTTATACATAACGTCGTTGAGTCCATTTTACAATAACTTACAGTATGCGGATAGAGTTTCATACCTCAACCATTTCATTTTGGTCAAAAGCCAAATAAATATTTAGCAAGACTAGGTATCTCTCCAGTAGCTATTACAATACAATAGCCGGAAAATGCAATTCGATTGTGACAACTTGCTAGGTCATTCAACTTGTGAACAACTTGCTGATCAATCTCTACGATTTGTTCAGACATATCACATTTTTGACTCGAAGTAAACTCTTAAGAATGAATGTTACAAGCGGCGAAATGCGTTCAAGCTTACAATATTACGAATATAAATTTTACCCTGTACATTTTATGTTGCCATTAATAAGTAATAATGTCATTAATTTCTTCGAATACTATGCCATTTACACTGAAAGACAAGCTCTTTTTACTGAATGATTTTCAGTTAGAGCATTTGACAATCTGTAGGTATACCACAAGAATATCACCTCACTTTCTAGAATTCAGCTTATGATAAATTTAAATGATATTATTCATCTCAATGGCACAAAAATATTATGAATATCCAATTAATTACCAATCAGTTATCTATACAACTACAATAAGTATTGCTTTCGGTATGAAAATACTATGTTTCTCTTTAATAATGGCACTTCTAAATGTTTGTATGTCAATCGGATTACACTGTACTCAAAAATACTTTCATATGGCGGAAATATTTTACGTAACGCTATCTAAACTAGAGATCACACAATCTTTGCTATATTATCTCGAATAAAATGCATAAAATATCGTATAATTCTCAGATTGTACTCATTGCATGAAAAAATGCAACCTTCAGCTGATAAATTCATATCTCACAACCCACTACAATGTACAAACGGTGAATAATCGACTGAATAGTATGCAGACTTCTGAAATATAAAGTTGGATCCTACGCAATCACCTTATTTACATAGAAAGCGCTTTACTAATGCTTTCATACCTAGACCAATCGCATGGTTCGGCAAAGCTTAAGGCTTTGCAGAATTTTTTGACATTTTTTGACGCCTTACAAAACATTCATCATCGACTTTAGGGAAGTAGGCGCCAATCTTCTTTCGAGGTAAATGCACTGCGCTTTCATACTATAATACGCTAAAAAGAACAGAACTTTGAATATCAGAAGCAGAATAAAAATATAATAGTTATAACTATTCAGTGACAATAACAGCAAACTACCAGCTCAAGCTAAAGTCTGCACACATCTAGGATATTACATAAAGTTATATACTTATAGCGAGATAATACATTTGAGATCTAATACAAAAGGAATTTAAATAACGACATTCCAAACACAATACATCAAAACGTAAATAAATTTACTTACATAATAGTAACTACGTATCTACAAATATTATATTGTCATGAATTAATTACATTGTGCTAAGTATAACTAGTATCGCAAATCTAAGGTGGCACCGCCATTTTAGATTCGTTCCTTCAATGAAATAAAAGTTAAGAATTGTATTTTCTTTACACAAGTTTTGTGAAAAGGTTAACATTGCCAGTGTGAACCTCGGACGGACAGTTCAATTAAATTGCATGGGGCCATTTTTAGAACGTATCGTAAAACATAACTGGGAGGTTCTGTAACAAACTAAGGGATTTCAAAAATTAATAATGAACTATACCGAGAGTACTGTCCTTTTCCCACACACATGCCAATTGGTAGAGAGTGATATTCTTAGGTTGACGTCATCTCTCTGAATAAAGTACATTTTGTCGAAAGTTTTGCTAGATGAACATAGCTTAAGTTAATAGTGAATAGATCAACATTAGAATTATACTTATGTACTTGTAATTATGACAGCACACGCCACACACTATGCATGTTTATGTAGGAACGAAGAGAGAAAACCACACCACCATGCCACTTTAGTCTCAATAGGGAATTGTTTCATAGATGCATAGATATCTATGAGGCGTGTACTGTTCTTTTTTACATTATACAATTTAACTTAAAAATATCTGTATTCAACATCTGTATGTTTCTCACAAACTTAATAGTTCCAATCTATATGATATTCCATTCAACAAAGATATGTCGGATCATCCTTACAAATAATTAATTAATCCTAATGAGTAACAATCTACATTTTCATTATTTAATAGCACTACTTACAGAGCAAAAACACTGTTGAAAAAAACTAGTGTCTTTCAACATCCACAAATTGATTAGTAACTTTTTTTGCTGTTATTGATCATTAAATTAATGTATTCAAATATTGTTTTGTATACTTTTGTGGCACTATAAAACTCAAAACAAAAGGATTTTAGGCCGAACAGATCCGCTGAAAACAGCGGTAATGTTATAAAAATTTAGGAACTTTTAAATTTAATTCAATAATTGTTCAAAGTCAATTGGCACCACGTATGATGAAAAATACCCCTCTCATTTTTTTACAATTACATTCAGTAACATTCAAATTGCCTTAGTTTTATTATACAGATGCACTAAATATACTCATTTTCGATAATGCCTCGTTTATCTTACCCAGAACTTATTTAGTTACGACTTTTGGCCTACTTTACTGTACTAGGCCACAATAGGGTTTATCAATTTTTTTTTTACTTAAGACAAAAAATATCTTTGACGTGATTACAAGAAAACGGTGTAATAATTTGTCATACCTCCATAATTATGAATGGTGAACGCAAACGTGCTGGACTTTTGACTATGACGACCTCAGTGGCGCAGCGGGCGAGGGTCCGCCTGCGACGCAAGAGGTTGCGGGTTCGATTCCCGCCTCGCAACAAATTTGTGTACGATCTGCAGAAATTTGTTCCGTCAGTCTGGGTGTTTTCTATGTATAAAAAAAAATATCTATCTATTTAAGTATAATATGTGTTAAATATATCAGTTATCTAGTACCAATAACACAAGCTTTGAGTAGCTTACTTTGGGGCCAGATGGTGCTATGTAGATGGTCCAGCAATATTTATTATTATTTATTTATTTACTTTTAAATCACACGGTTGTACAGTTGAGCTCAGTACAGGAGGAATGGATCTCTCCAGCTTCATAGCGCTGGCTTTTGGATAACCAGAGTTGAACAGTAAAGCCACACAAGATCTTGGCTAAGAACTTTGACGTACGACATTATTAACTAACATCCAGCCTCCGACTTCGGTCTAATGATATCTTACGTCGATGCCGCGTTGTGTAACCCACGCGCGATCAGAACGGGATATGACCTTTTGGAATTGAGACACAGCCGAAATCTAAAACCTGTGTAGGAAGGAAGTATTTTTTACTTCATACCCAGAAAGGATAAAATGTTAGTCATCAAGATTCGAAGATTTTATAATTTTCCAAGTTATTCTCCGAGCGGGATTTGAACTCGCGAAATATCTATTTTTGTTTGGTAGGTCTTCGAAATTGATTCATTGCGTTTCGAAAACCGAAAACTCAACAAAAAAAAGAATATGCCATTCGATTCGAGGTTCCCTGTACTGCTTTTTAGGGTATTTGAAGAAGTCGGGTGTTCTGCATGACAGTTATAATACTACAGAGCAAGGTTTTATCGCATTCGTGTCGCGCGACCGCACCGTTTAGTCCTGGAGCCTTATTCACTATGACCATTTGCACCGCGATCACAGCTAAGACAAGGCAGCCGGTGTCATACGGTCAGGGCAAAGTATCTCATATGTCATAAAGAATAAAGCCCAACATCAAGTTTTGACGTTTCACGGTTCGGGGCAAGGAATCTCCTTGGAATCTCCTATTGTCATAGTGAATAAGGCTCCTGAGGTACGACCGAGCGCGCGGGAGCCCTAGCTGTGGTTGGCGTGCGAGGCCGGGTGCCGGCGCGCGCGGCTAGAAGTTCTGCTGGCTGGTGCGCTTGCGCTGCATGGCGTCGAGGATGCGCTGCCGCTTGCGCAGGTAGCGCGCGCGCAGCAGCTCGATCTCCGCCTCCATCTCCGCGTCCAGCCGCGACACGCGCGCCTCCAGCTCCGCCTCCGACAGGAACGACAGCTGCCGGGAACAACGTCACTGAACGCACCTTTGCACGAGCGCTGGATCAGCCAGGCAACGAACGAACAGGGAGTTCTTTGATAGTGAATAAAAGCGTACATAGGTAGAGGAAGCAGGGGTAATGGCGATCATGTCGGGTAATACCGCTCACTCTATTAAACTTATTAAATAAGGTGCCTTGAAACACAGCGAGCACTCTGCAGCGCAGGGGCTGTAACGCTTAAGCAGGCAGTCTCTAAACCTCAAAACTAACTAAGACAAATGAAAAAACAAATAGAGCATTTTTCTCTCAGGTGATCGGCATTCCCCCATCTTCCCTTTTTTTATCTATCATTTATCTATCATTATGTCCACATCTCCATCTTTCTTCCTTTTATTGTTCTTTTAGGTACTGTTGAATACGGCGCTCACATTAATGTTTATGCTTTTATAATGTTGTTTATCCTCTTTCGTTTCTATATCTTTTATGTTATTTAAGTTATATTAAGCTGTTGGTTTTCCAATAAATAAATAAATTACTGGCGCTACGACACGGCGAACCGGGTGTCCTACTACTATTATAAACGTGAAAGTTTGTTAGTATGGCTGGATGTATGTTTAGTACTCTTTCACGCCGGAACGGCTGAACGGATCTGGATGAAACTTGGCAGAGAGACAGAGCAGTCTGGAATAACACAAAGTTTTTATCCCATGGGAACAGCGGGATTAAAATCTGCGCAGGTGAAACCGCGGGGCGCAACTAGACTACTATAATTTTCGGAGCGTTCGGATCGCATCACTTTATCTCAGTTTGGGGCAAACCACTAGTAATATTAGTGTAGACAAGCTTCCCACGGCTTTGCTTGCGTAGCTTTATTGGGTACGTTCGCATTTTCTACCATTCTCAATATTTTTATTTGGATAAAGTGTGTTAGTGTCGCTGGCGGTTCACACTTAGTGTTGTTATGTCTATGGTCAGATAAGGAAACGTCACCTGTCATGTCACTGTAGCATCGTAGAGGATTGTCTCTGGCTCTCGGTCGTGATTCGTACGTAATGAATAAATGTCTGCCTGTTTTCTAAAAGTCAAAAGTCTATTATTTGAACGTCCCGAATGCAGCCTCCTGACGACAATAATGAAACATGGTGTCAGAAGTAACGAAAATGAAAATGGAAGATCCAAGATTCGGTGTAGTCATGACCTCAATGATCAAACCGATAAGATTGGATTCGGATCTCGCAGCAATGTCGACGGCATGGAAATTATGGAAACAGAAGTTCCTCATTTACTTAGAAGCAAACGCAATCGATAAAGAATCGGTAAGCCGTCAAATAGCCATATTTCTGAGCCTCATTGGTGATGATTGTCTAGAAATATTCAACTCATTTGGACTAGATAGAAAGGACGCGTCACTAACACTTGAGTTCATTATCCAAAAATTTGATGGTAAATTTCTTCCACACAAAAACATCACCGTCGAAAGATACAATTTCTTCACGAGGAAACAGTCAGAAGAAGAGTCAATTGAAGAATATGTCACTAAATTAACTAATATGGCAATCAGATGCGATTTTGAAAATCTAAAAGAACAACTAATCTGCGACATGTTTGTAATTGGAATAACTAACAGAAAAATCCAGGAAAGATTACTGCAACAAGAGTCATTAACAATAGAAAAAGCCATAAAAATTGCAAAAAGCATTGAGATATCGCACAGAGAAACTGAAAAACTCCAAATGTCCAACATAAAAGTAGAAAAAGAAAGTACAGTTCAAGCCGTCAAGTCATTTCAGAAAAAAGAAGCAGCAAATCCAAGTCAAGGAAATCAGTCTCCGACAAGAAATAATAATTACTCTAGATTTCAGGTCTCAACACAGTCACAGTCACCTAAACAAAATTTGTGCAATAGGTGTGGTCAAATTCACAGATTCAGATGCCCTGCTGAAGGAAAAACATGTTCAAACTGCAAGAAACAGAACCATTTCGCTAAATATTGTTTTTTCAATAAAGATACAAACACTAAAAATGTAAGTATGATAAGTCAGTCATTTCAGTCAGAAACTAAAAATAATGAAGAAACAAATCACTTTGTCGTAAATGCTATAAATAAAGAGTCAAATGAATGGAATATAACCATTAAATGTCATGATCGTCCTTTATTGTGTAGAATTGATACAGGTGCTGACACAAATGTGATTTCCAAATACACATTGGATCAAATGATGTATGCGACAGATCAGGAAATCAACATTTTTAGAACAAATAATAAAGTCTTTTCATTTTCAGGACAATTAATACCAAATATAGGTTCGTGCATACTGAAATGTAACTTTGAAAATGGACTTACAGCAAATATATGTTTTGTTGTTGTCAAAGCCCAATGTCAAACAATCCTAGGGTGGAAAATATGTGAAAAACTGGGTATAGTGAAAAGAATATTTGCATTATCAGAAAAAACATGTCAGGATCAAAGGTCTGTAAATGATATTGTCAATAAATATTCATCAACATTTGAAGGGTTAGGATGTCTCCCTACTCAAGCACACATAGATGTTGATTCCAGTGTCACACCAAAGGTATGTCCAGTCAGGAAAATTCCATTTGCACTTCATGATAGGTTAAAAGAAGAATTGTCTAACATGGAAAAATTAAATGTCATTGAAAAAGTCATAAAGCCAACCAAATGGGTAAATTCAATAGTCTTAGTCGAAAAACCAAATGGTAAATTGCGTTTGTGTCTAGATCCAAGAAATCTTAATTTAGCTGTCAAAAGACCTCACTACCCATATCCTACATTTGATGAATTACGGTCCAAAGTCGCAGGGGCCAAAATTTTCTCAAAATTAGATGCCAATTCAGGGTATTGGATGATACCACTAGATTCAGAGAGTAGTGAACTCTGTACATTCAATACTCCATTCGGTAGGTATAAATTTCTAAGGTTAAACAACATTGGTCCTTCTTCAATTTGATAGGAAATAAGTTTCTTTTTGAAAAAATATATTGTTTTTGTATTGTAAAATTTTGTAAACAAAGGTACAACCAACTTTGAAATGTTTGTTTAGTTTTAAATGTCATTGTCAAAACACAACTCTAAATGTCAAAGTCTCAAAAAGGGGCATGTTATGTCTATGGTCAGATAAGGAAACGTCACCTGTCATGTCACTGTAGCATCGTAGAGGATTGTCTCTGGCTCTCGGTCGTGATTCGTACGTAATGAATAAATGTCTGCCTGTTTTCTAAAAGTCAAAAGTCTATTATTTGAACGTCCCGAATGCAGCCTCCTGACGACAATAATGAAACAAGTGTTAGTTGCGGCGCACACAGCGCGCGCGTGACGTCAGTTAGCACATCACTCCCAGCACACGTCACGTCACACAGACTTACGCGCGGCGCCGGCGTCTAGCGCGACCAGAGAGACGACGTGCAGTTGACTTACGAATTCGAAGTTGCCCTCCTCTACGAAGGCGCGCTGGAAGGCGAGCGCGGGGTTGGCGGCCTCCTCGCTCTCTCCCGCACCACTGGAATAAACATACATTTTATATTATTCTTCTTACTTTTATTATACAACTAGAGACCTGCCCGCGCGCCCCTGCTTCGCACGGGTGCACATTATCATGCATGTATTATACATATAAACCTTCCTCTTGAATCACTCCATCTATTAAAAAAAACCGCATCAAAATCCGTTGCGTAGTTTTAAAGATCTAAGCAGACATGGCGATATAGGGACAGAGAAAGCGACTTTGTTTTATACTATGTAGTGATTGTATTTCAGTTTTTGACCAATTCATAGTTAAGTTGTTATAACAGTTGAATTACTTTAGAGCATTGCTAGTGAGCCATGAATGATGAAGCGGTTATCGAGGCCTATGGACGCTTGCAACACCAGAGGCATCACAAGCGCGATCCTGTCCCTGTAATTATTAGAAAAAGGCCTTTTTAATCCCTAAAGTATCCAGAACCCCTGATAAATAAGCTTATCTCGTCTCAAACACTCGGGCAAGTAGTACTAAGCTAATAAGTAAAAAAAAAATTCAGACTTGCGGTTGAGGACCATAGTCCGTCCTATCTAGAGACAATCTTGCCATATCAATAGAAATAGTTTTTTTATGTCACGTCACCTGTCATTTGTTTTTAAGAAAATGAGCCACTATTTTCTTTGAAACAAACTTCATTCCAACAATCCTCTCCATCCAAAGGTTGTCTGGAAGAGATCGCTCTCAGCGATAAGACCGCCCATTGTACAGTTAGTTTTATTCCTTATTTATTTTAGTGTACTTACTGTTTTTCTTTTAGGGTTTTTCTTTTGTTTTTTCTTTTTTTGTACAATAAAGTATTTTCATTAATTCATTCCTTTTTCTTCCTTCGGCTTCCTTTAAAACAACCTTACTTTTGTAATCAAAATACAGCAAAGCGGGCATCACCGCCCACCTTCAGAGTAAGACACAGTGATAGCACTGAAGACAGTAGTTACAGTAATACCCTCTAATTCATATTGGTCGCTGCGCGCTACATTAGCTTGCAGGCTGATAAGTCTGTTGCAGTCTCTTTTCGGCGGCATGAAAGTGACGGTGAGTATACTGTATAGAGCCGCTATGACATGTCAGGCAATATGATAATAAGCCACAGCTACAGTAGGGAGTCCGGTTATTGCACGGCAACATCTCGGCGTTGGTCGCGTGGAACTGGCACTTTTCAAGATGATCCTTGTGATTTTATTGAATAATTTGAATTTGCAAGATAATGTACAGCACGATAATTGGAAGCCAATTTGGTACTTTTTCTAAAAAAAACCAACAACTTAACTAGTAATCCAGCTAGAAAAAATAGTGGACACGCATTATTGGGGTCTACATTATGATGCTGTGCATTATTGTCTCCCGCCCCGCCGTGGGTACTCACGTCATGGGCACCCATCTCTAGGAACAGTTTTTTAGTTCCAAATAGACTTCAGTAGATGGCGATACAGGTTTCAATTGAAATATAGGTTTTTGTTTTAGTCCAATTAAGAAGAACTATGGTCATGAATAGCCTGAGTTATACTGTGAAAAAATCTCCCATAAGCACGGGAAGATGAGGAAATATGCTTTTATCAAATTCTTTATGTTTTTGAAAATGTTTTATTTTCAATATTGATCTCACTTTTTCTGGTGGCTGTAATTTTTACTACGTTGTTGTTTGCTTCCAAAAGTTTGTTTTGTGTGTTGATGGATGGCGCTATTGCTGTAAACGATTTTTTTGCGTTTCGTTCAGGCATTTCAATAATGTATGTAATATTTCATATTTTAATTACCAATGTCCTATCTACATAATAAAAAAAACATAAATTGGTTGCAAGTGCATTTTACGAGATGCCGGCCGCTTGCTCGCAAAGCAACTTAGCGACATCTAGCGGCTGTGCGGGCTATTTTGCTTAGATTTGCGGGCAAAACAATATAGCCGTCTTAGAGGGACCGTTTCAATGTATGGGATGAGGTATCTGTACTAGTATAGTATTCTGGTATCTGTGCTCACGTGTCCGCGTCGCCGGCCGGCGCGCGCGGCTCGAGCGCGCCATTAGCGACGCCGATGCTAAGCTGGTTGCCTTCCTTCTTCTCAAAGTGCTCTAGGAACAGCGGACGGTATTTTGGCTTGTTCGTGTCCATTGGATCTGTGTCGTGCCCTGGTTACAGTACAAATTTATTAGATTAACGATAAGAATAACTGTTTTTTTTTAAAGAACTCACTTATATTCATCAAGCATAATATACCTAATAGAGGAAATGACATTTATTATGTTGGACAACAAGGTCGCCGAATCACAGCGGCGATCCCTGCATCTCAATCTTACAAAAAAAAAACATAAAAAAAATCTTGAAGGTAGTTAGTAAAGTATAGACTCACGTTTCATAGTCTGTAGATCGGCGTCCGGTTCGTTGATGAGCATGGTCCCGAGGTCTGCGGCGAGGTCTGTGACGTCACGTCCCGGGACCAGTGTGCCGTCGGTCGCGGCGCGCATCGTCGCCTCGTCGTACTCGCCCGGCTGAGGAGATACGTCAGGTTATACAGCTACTACAGATTATTGTAAGAAAGTGACAGCGCTATGGAGTTACTAAAGCGAACGAAATAACAATAATATATCGCACCCTCTCGCACGATTCGCAGCGTTCAATCACGAACAGTTCAACTGAGCCAAGCTTGCAATTTCGTTTGTTTGGAATCCAAACGGTCTACTGTCAACTGAGTCTGAGAAGAAAAGCACGCTAGTGATCCCATAAGCGGCGTCTCCCTCCCATGGCTTCACTTGCGCGCTTTTTTTCTGGGCTCATTCATTCTTTAATAATACTTTGAACTTTTATCGAAATGAGCAAAAATTTATTGGTAACTTAGGTACCATACCTTAGGTAAAACCTGTGTTTAAAATTCATTTACAAGCAAGCTGACCCTGTCGCTGACAGATGTCGCTGTCATGTCTGAATATATTTTTTTTCTTTTTATATATTGAATATTTTTAAATAAGTCTGTGGGAAGGTAGATGAATAGTATCCTCCAACATAAATTATACCTATACTTGTAAAATAGAAACATAGAAATGCCTGACGATGGATATACAACGTTGTTAGACCGTGGGAAGTCGGTGGATGGAAAGGGCTCAGAATCGTTCTTCCTGGAAACGTATAGGGGAGGCCTACGTCCAGCAGTGGACTTCTGTAGGCTGATGATGATGTTGAGATATGCATGTATAGAATGTGCACGCGGTTACCTGTTTCCTGACGGCCCCGAATGTCTTGGCGTTGTTGGTCTGGTGCGCGGCGCGGAAGGCGTGCGTCTCGCGGATCTCGCGCGCCTCCGCGATCATTGTGCTGAGGATGGTTGGGTTCTTCGCGTTGCCTGCGTCATTAGATGATCAAAACAGTATGGCCGTATAGACAGGTGTAGTATAGGTCGCGTCACATAAAAAGAACGCTAGGAGAGGGTGCGATAGGTACTGCCAGTGTTTTGGATGCGCAAACACTCTACACTTTTCCAGCGTTCTCTTTAAATGACGCGATCTCAACATTGTACTTTTCACTGGTGCGAAATTTATTAGTGAAAGCTCCGGGAGTCTGAGTGACCCTGCTTTCTGATCGTAATTTGATTTTCGTAAGAATTGTCGCAATGTCAGTGCTCTCAATCGGTGGAGGAAAACATCGCAGGGAAACAAGGAAACTAGTAGCAGCAGCGCGCTTGCTACCTGTCATATAATGAAATACCAACTACTGCAAAATGTGAGGTATGTGCCTAATGTAATAATCGGACTTACTTTCCTGTGACTACCTTCCTAGACATCCTATTATCTATTTGGTACTAAGAAAACTGGGCATATCTACCGTACCTTAAAATCAAAGTCTCTTTTTATGATTAGAATCATCAAAATCATTGGCCTGTTACATCTATTGAACATCATGAACATGATTTAAGCAGCGTCTGTTATGGAGGTGCGGCACTTACGGAAATGGCTGGTAATACGAGCCGATACGGGAGCGACAGCTACGACCGCATATTTGGCAGACAAATTGTGTATGAGGTGACGACGATGGAGGAACAGCGGCGCGTTGGCGACGTCCGCGCTTTTGAGATAAAAAACGCTAGATAACTGAAACTGAAAAAATACTGAAACAGCTTCACGACTTTGATCCCCAGGCACGGTAGATATTCCTTCAGATCACTCTGTACCAAGTACTAACTCAAGATTCTTTGAGGATGTCTAAGGGGGGTTGTCAAAGGTACGTCCAAACGTAACATTTGGCACATACCCACATGTTGCAGTAGTTTGTATTCCATACGTGACAGGTTGCAAGCCCATCGCCGCTGTTAGAATACTAACTGGTTTCCTCACGGTGTTTTCCTTCACCGTTTTAGAGCACTGCCATTGCGCACATAAATCTAGATAACTGATTAGAATAAATAATTTAATATTAGTAATACCTATGAATTCGTGGTTTAGCAAGAACTCTGCCGTGGCGCGTTCGTCCGGTATCTTCACTAGGCATTGACTGACGAAGTCTATGAACTCCGGCGACCACTGGTCTGGTTCTCTGGGAGATATAAAACAATGATTATTTATAGACTACCTCTCTGCCAAGTTTCATCCAGATCCGTTCAGTCGTTCCGGCGTGAAAGTGTAACAAACATCCATCCATACTTACAAACTTTCGCGTTTATAATAGTAGTAATACAACTTGCTAAGAGATCTAAAGAATGAACGAATGAATGAATGACGCCCTCTTTGCGCCAGCAGGATGTATGTGTACAAGGTGCTCACGGCAGTAGGTAGGTATATTAGCGCATTAAGCATTTTTTTTTCCAAAATTGAGTTATTACCATATTCGGATCGCCGTGTCGAGATCTACATTTTTCTCCTGGCAGTTTTTTAAAATAACGTGTCTAAATGCTTTTTTCAGTTGTGAATGTGAAAACTACTATATATTTTTTGTGTTTCTTAGCATTACAGTCTTAAAAGAACATAGCATTGTCCTGTCCACAACTTTTATAGATAAAATTCAATAGAGTGCTTACATTATGTATAATAAAAAATATCTATCTATGTAAGTATACAATGTATTAAATATATTAGTCATCTAGTACCCATAACACAAGCTTGAGTAGCTTACTTTGGGGCTAGATGATGCTGTGTGGATTGTCCAGCATTATTTATTTATTTATTAAGCGCGGTAACTACCAATTACGGCGAGATCTTCTCTGACGTCCCACAATGGGGTGTATTGAGCATTATCCCCTGCTAACGAGAAGAGTGAACAGGTATTTTCTAGGTAAACGTGTCACATCGTAGACTGCATCATCACTTACCATCAGGTGAGATTGTGGTCAAACGTTTTGCCTATAAGTAATAAAAAAAAAAAAAAAAAACCTCACCCAGCCAGCCCCGAGCTCTTTAAAGTAGCGGAGCAGGACTTTGGGTGTTGGTGGCAGCAATGTTCTAGCATCCCCGATGATGATGTGGATGCAGGGAAGCAAGGTATGTTCGATGGGTACCTGAAGGAGGGCGGCGGCTTGGTGGGGATCATGAAGATGGCGCGCATGGGATGTATGTCGCCGTAGGGCGGCTTGCCCTCCGCCATCTCGAGCGCCGTGATGCCGAGCGACCAGATGTCGGCCACGCAGTCGTAGCCGATCTCCTGGATCACCTCGGGCGCCATCCAGAACGGCGTGCCGATCACTGTGTTGCGCTTCGCCATTGTGTCCTGCAAACGTGGCATTTATTCAATTTTGTTTTTTTTTGGTATTTACTACATTACTGCGCAAACATCGGTTGTAAGTAGCGTAAAGTCTGTAACATGCTTCGCCATTGTGTCCTGCAAACGTGGCACTTAGTAAATTTTTGCGCAAACGTAGTAACGAGTAGTGAAGGAGTGTTTAACAGCCCTGTGAGGGCTCAGTTGGTAATAGCTCTGCCTTCTGCTTTGAAGACCGTAGGTTCGATCCTCACACAGAACAATGTTTTGTG
Organism: Plemyria rubiginata; assembly: GCA_963576535.1. NCBI lineage: Eukaryota > Metazoa > Arthropoda > Insecta > Lepidoptera > Geometridae > Plemyria > Plemyria rubiginata. The sequence goes on from OY754907.1 coordinate 15,065,828, forward strand.
TGACGAGCTTGTTTGTTCTCTGGCGGAGTGTTATACGGTGATATAAGTATTTACCCAAAAAAACTAGTTACTTTATCAGCCATCAGGTTCCCATTACTTCCCAACGTACAAGTTCTGCTTAGTTTGGGTCTAGGTAGACAGTAAGGAAGTCAGGAAGACTGGTAGATAATGCTATTAGCATTAAGTCCTCCTAGCACTACATTGTTTTGTGTGAATGTTTTTAAAATAAGTAATGTAAGGAATGTCTACTAATATTAAATCAAGGAAATGTAAAATGATTAAATGTAGTTACTAAATACTCCAAAAATATACAACAAAAAAAACATTAAGTACCAAGCAAGTTTTTTTTATCAAAAAATTGGTTTTAGTATTCGATCTTATAAATGTTTGGTAAAAAACATGTTGAGACATGGCCTAACGTTTGTCAGCATCTTCAACGGTGCACATAACTCACAGTGAGTTGTCCCGCTACACCGAAGTCGGCCAGTTTAGCGTGACCCTCCGTGTTGAGCAATATGTTGCCAGCTTTGATGTCGCGGTGGATCTTTCTCCGCCGGTGCAGGTACTCCAGACCCTGCAAATAACATTACTCACATTCATGAAAGTAGTTCACAATGTGTGAAGGAAGGTAGACCAGTGAACGCAAATAAATAAGACATGGAAGCATTGCTCGAAGGACAACACGCGCGGATCGATATAAAACCTTACATGTCATGGGAACTCTGTCACAATTCTATGACGTCATAGCCGGCTTCTATCTACCTAAATATATACATATATATGCAAAAACCACATACCTACTACAGGACAGAACTAACCTCCACAACACCGGTTTTTCCTAGGGTGGAGATTAGTGAGCTACCACATCGGTCCACATGTGACACGAAACTTATAGGTAACTAGTTGCGCCCCGCGGTTTCAACCGCGCAGATTTAAATCCCGGTATTCCCACGGGATAAAAAGTAGCCTATGTGTCATTCCAGACTATAATGTATCTCTGCCAAGTTTCATTCAGATCCGTTCAGCCGTTTCGGCGTGAAAGAGTAACAAACATCCATCCATCCATACTTACAAACTTTCACGTTTATAATATTAGTAGGATAATTGTATGTACCTAGCATTATATTTCTTTTTTTTGTCATGTGTGTGTACATTTTAAGCTTTTTGAATAAATTAATATATAAATATGTGATTATCAACAGTCACACAAGGGTCCTTTCCGCTCAATTTTGCAAATAATTGGAATAGAAATAAAAATAAATTGATATAATAAGCAGAAGAATGTTTATTCAGCCAATTAACTGTCAATTTTACCTTGAGCGTATCACAGAGAATGGTTGCAATCTCGTCTTCTGATAGCGTTTTTTTCCGAAGCCTCATTATATCCGACACCGAGCCAGCTCCACAATATTCCATTACGATCTGAAATCAAGACAACTTCATGTAGATCGAGACTTACAATGAGTTAAATTCTTTGAGGTTTGTATATTGAGTTTGAGTACCTATTAGTTATGACTACGTAGAAACCACAGGTAGATTTTCAAAAACAAAGTTTATTGGCATCTATGAATTTGAGTTGCATGTATTTTTCAAATAAAAAATTGAATTGAAATTTTATCATGTTTGTGAATTTTCATCACATTTATTTGAAAATTTTCAGGTCATCGACATTTCCCAGACAATAGTCAGTGAGTTCTCATGGAATCCTCGTAAAACCCCAGTTATGCGGACAATGCCATCCAACTTACCTAACGGTGTTCGAAGTCAAACACGGTAAATAAGGTCAGCGCAATTAAAGATACCGCGGTCTCTGCCCACATGGTATTTACGGTGAAGGAAAACAACGTGAGGAAACCAGTTATTTATTTATCTTTCCCACAATCCATCCATCTCTTCTTCGGGTTGCCTCTCCTTCTTAAACCCTCCACATCCATTTGCCGCAGTCCTGTATCACGCAGTGGACGGATAATGATGTAAAGCACTCACCCATAAGTCCGTGTTCTTGAAGTAACTGCCATAGTACTTGACGACGTAGGGACTGTCGCATTGCTGCATGATAGAGATCTCCTTGATGATCTCCTGGAGGTCTGTGTCCACTGGCACCTGCTTGATGGCCAGCACCTGCCCGGATTCTTTGTGTAGTGCCTGGAACATGCACAAGACAAATTTAACTTCATCATCATCATCATGTCAGCCCGGTGTCACCCACTGCTGGGTATAGGCCTCCTTCACTTTTTGCCAGCCTCCTCTGTCCCTTGCGTCTCGGGTCCAGGTGTTTCCAGCGACCCTTACGATGTCGTCGACCCATCGCGCTTTCCGTCGGCCTAGATTTCGTCGGCCTGATTTCGGCCACCATTCGATCAAGGCTTTACTCCACCGGCCACACCACGCCTGGCAAGGTGTCCTGAGGTTTATCGCCCTGTCACCGACGTCGAAGATTTTCGTACGACGCCGGATCTCAAGTGTTGCGTACTCGTACTAAATTTAACTTACACATATGAATATACGAAGAGTTCCGAGACAATAAGGTAGCCACAAAGATTTTTTGAGGCATTTTTAGGAAGGATGTAGAATTGTAGATAAATTAACCTGTCACAAGCATAATAACCACGACTAAGTAAAATTCTGATCAGCGAGGTGTTTTTTAATAATTTATGCAACACTTTCAGCAAATTGACGAACCTTGTAAACGCTGCCATAGGATCCCTCGCCAAGCTTGCAGATTATATCGAACACTTCTTCCGGCTGCCGTGTCAAACTCTCTTCTGATAGCTTCTTCAGTTCGCTGGAACCAAACAAAATATATAGATCAGATAAATAATCGATTACCCGAGTTTAAGAGGCACTGAATACTTTCACCGATTTGGCATAATAACATAATAGACCCATTGTCCTCAGCGAACTCCATATTTATATGTCCTATTCGTGACAATCTCTCATACAGCGTCATAAAAGATTTGTTCAATTGGTCTACTTCTAAAGAGAAACCAATGAACTAGTGTACACAAAGTGATACTATCTAGCATTGAGCGGAGTAGGCTACCAACATCCTGTTAGCAAAGTAAACCAGCTACTTTGTAAGCAAATTCCAATGTAGTATTTATGTTATGAAATCTAATTTAAGTAAGTATATGAATATTTCTCCTGTCATTCAAATTCCTTGCATGATAAAATTTTTTTGCGTAAAAATATAACTTTTGCTAATAAAACGTTCAATTTTATCCATGTATACCTCATAATCCATCACGGAAACCATGGCTGCAGCTAACGATGAAGAGATTTTGGAAGGGTTCCTGTGTCCAATATGCAAGGCCGACCTGAAATCTGCATCGCAACTAATGGTCAACTTCGAGAGCCTACACCAGGAAGAGCAGGATGTCCTTAGATCCTTGAAGGATATATTTGGAAAGGCGAAGAAAATTATTCTCAACAACAACGACACGGACTTACTGGAGACCTTCGACAGAGCGCTAAAGTATAATCAGCGGGAGGAGTTTGTAACACTTGATAGGTATAAGAAATAGTAGCACCTGGGGAGAGAAGCACTTACGTTGCCGTAACACAGTTTTTTAACTAGCACGGAAGGTAATGTTCCCTAACCAGAGTGTGCCAGATTGCCTGATAAGCTAAAATCCCTAGAATAAGACCTCTGTAAGACCTCTGTGTATTTTTTGAATCTTTTTAATCGTTTGCTATTTAACCACCAAAGGGTTTAAGAAAGTAAAAATATTTTGTATAACAACTGGGTAAGTACCTACTTCATAATGATACTAAAATGCAAGTAGAATGAACGAGTATAACTGGAAAAGTCACACATAATGGCGATATGAGGCCGTCGATAAGGGGTGAATTAATGACATAATGCATGGTAATGACCCCTTATCACATGAAAGGGAACACTTTTGTGTGGTGGTTGGTAATCAAGTTACACTGGTTTTATGACTACTAGTTAAAAGTTTTAAGCCGATTATTTTCCTTCGGTTTCAGTTTCTTTAAATTTGTATATGTCATATTATCAATGATGTTGAGTAATATTGATGACTTTCAGCATAGACAAAGTAATATAAAGCTTTCAGTGAGAAATATTTATGTATTTTGCATTAGGCTTTCGACTAGACAAAAGATGCCTTCTAGAACGAATTACAAATAAGATATGTATATTGAAATTAAACATAAATACTTAATTTAATAGTGAAAAGTTTGGTGGTTTTTCTGTATACTACTTGCATATTATGTACTAAGTAATTATTATACTGTGCCAATCAAACACATTGAATTTATCAGACATCCGCTACAAAGAGTAACCACGGTATAATATGCTATTTAAATAAAGGAAAATCTACCACATGTGTCTTAGCTATAGATAAAAACTGAAATAAAATGTAGCTGCAATGGTGTAATTAAATACGAAGACTTGTGGAATGTCTCCACGACCAGAGAAGATGTAACAGATTGTGAGTAGTCTAATTATATCGCGGCAAACGGGAGTTATGATTTAAAGACACGCGGCTATTTATGTAACTCTTAACCTTTCGTCCGAGGTGGTGAAGTTAATTATAATGAAGAAGCGGCAACAGCTCAACCAGATGCGGTTGAAATGTTTAACATATTTTGGTATAGAAATGAAACAAAGATTCTGGCATGCTAAAGAAATTAGGAAAGAATCAGACTCAAGCAACAGTAGATCGAAACAATATTATAATGAAAACTAAACAACAAACAGTTCTGACACGTGTTGTCACATGTAACCATAACTCATCATCATCATCATCCCGCCCTTATCCCATGGTCAGTGGAGTCGGCACATCAAGTTCTACTCCTCTACTCTCCTCTATCATTCGTCATCTCGGTGCTCACTCCTTTCTGACTCATGTCATCACGCATGTAACAATAACTGTTTGTTCAAAATATTAAAATGTTAATAAAAAAAGTTACAAATTTATTGAGGAACTGGAGCAACAATCCTCCAGATATCATAATATTTACCAACCGCACAAAAAGATACACGGCTCGCATCGGCCATTCATCAAAACATTGCGAGATGTTTTAAATCGTGTTATGAAACAAGGATAATGCTTTATAAATTTAATACAGACAGATATTTCATATGAGTTTGTACAACTGTTAAAATAATATGATTGAGTGGTGATTTATTACAATTTAATGTTGACCAATGCAGATTATTTTGCTCTATACGTCTTCATTTAGTTTTATCCTGGTATATCCAGTGCAGAAGCGTCCACCTTTGTCATATCACAGAACTTTAATAGTGTATGCCCACCATCTTATATTGCATACAAGAACTGTTTCCATTTACATAGTTTAAGGAAATAGCAACTCCATATATTATGCAAAATAGAATATTGTTCATTGTTACAATATTTTCCCTTATAGAACAGTTAGCGAGTACAAATACCGTGGATCCAACAATGCAATGATGTAAATAGCAGCCTATTTATAAGCCTAACATTGTGCAGACGTTTTCAAGTGACGGAACCCAAAATGTACTTGATTCCTAAGCACATCAGTGAGCACGATGAGCAAATATAATTTTACAGTAAAAAAACTTTGAAATTTGTAGCATCTAATTAGTAGTATAACAGTTGTAAGAGAAGGGCCCAAGAACTCACCCCTGAGAGCGCTCTTCGTTTGCCGACATCCTGTCAGCTCTACGCTTCTTGCAAGTGTTGCAGTTAAGCGTAGGAGCTTCGCCCTCCCACAAACCACTCTTCCAAAACACTAACCGACCCTCACTATCCATGAGGTAATCATAATCTCCTATGCAGTATTATTGGTTTCCGAATCTTCAGAAATTATAATGCCAAGAAAAAACGGACAAACATCAGTCATCGAACTGTAATAGACGAATCACTCACTTTTATGTTAAATACCAATACACACATGAAACTTTGTTTATCATGTTAACAGTCAACCCGCTCCTCGAAACGGGGTTACGATCCCTGTGGTGGTGTGTAAACTAGATAGTTAATCTTGAGGTATCGATAACATAAAGTAACGTTCACATCACATGTTTAGACGAATTTATAATGATCTTTACTGAGTATTTTGAGTCGAACTAGCTACGCACGCAGTTGTCAATTTACGTAACTCCCAGAGTCCGCGGTAACTATCCAAAAGTGATCAACAAAAGTTCAATCTACAAATAAACTTTCGCATCCTTTACGAGCTTCTGTGAGGCAACGCGACGTCTGCCCTGAGTGAAGATTTTCACGATACTGCCTTTCCTTTCCCTAATAATATTCGTAAGCCAGAGCCACAGCTTTCAAGTTCAAACTTGCGAGTGTTAGGCAAGATTTCGTTGCTGAACTTTACATGAAACTATGCTAGAGTTTTAGTATTTAATTAGCTATTTGATGTTAAATAAAAAAATGATTTCCTTTAGGTCTTTTAAAATCATTGTTGGCTGGCATTAATAACCATAAAACTAAGCCATGCAGTTCTTTTGGAACTTTTTGTGGGGAGTGAATGGTCAGGTTTAACAATCGCCATTAAATAAACGTAAAAAAGTGCTTTACATAGGTCGTGTGCTCATTCGTGAAATAAAATGTCAACCACTGGAGCTGCAGTAAGTTTTGGACGTGTGGAATTTAGTTTTGATGCGTACGCGACTCTGATGGTCTTGGGTCATGCGGGAGGCGGGGGCGGCTCTAGATAAAATAGGTATGTAGGTATGGTACAACAGCGTGTTGGTCCGTCTATAAATACGGATCTTGCTAGTAGCATCGGCAGTGCGACCTTTTTATTAGTTCATAGTTAATCATTAGTCACTACGTATTTACAGAGAGCGTCTTCCTCATTTCGATCGTGAACGATTATTCGGAAAACACTATTGAATATAATGCTAGGTATTTTATCTTCATACGCATTGTTCAGTTAAGTACGATTATGTATTTCAGGTTCAAAGAGATGTTTACCACTAGTTAGATAGTTCTGATAAGTCCGCCGAAACAATAGTTTCTCATGCTTATGAGAGTTAGCCAAGACAAGGAGTGGCCATTTATTTAATGTTTCCTCTAAACGTCGCATAGGTACCTACCGTGCGCGTTTGAAACACATGAGTTTCCGTTGTGTTATTTTTGCGCCCTCGTTACACCGTATAATGAACTGGAAGACACACTGTCTGGCGATATCAAACCAAACTATCTACACAGCTAAACATACCAGCTACTTTGTTATTCTACTCGATGAACATGCAATTCAAAATGAACCTTGTTATTCGAATGGGTAGGTATAATCATATTACAAGAATCAAATTCTTGAATGATGATGGATGAACGAAACTAATTCTTTTTGATTCCTTTATAGAGTCAGACAAATACCTATAGTCATCGCGGCGAATAAAGTATCTACCTACCTAAATAGTTCATGAGAAGCTTCTTGAGATTTAATAGTCCGATGTCCAAGGAAATCAACTCTTCTCGGATTTACAAGTCGAACAGAACAGACCGAACTTCTGAATTGTAACACAAATACCTACATACCTACGTTTCAAGTGCTATGTTTCGCTGTAGTTTCGCCCCATGATCAAGATTACCGTACTTTGCAATGAAATATTCCAAGGGGGTGATCGGTGAAGGAGTTTGGAAGTGAACTGAGACAGGTCAGCACAGATCGACGACCCAGAAACGGAACAAATAAAGCCGTTCATAATCCCGCTTTCCGATACCCCACGCGCCTCGCTATTGCCAGCCAACGCGAACCAGTTTCGAGAAAAATCTCGTACCTACCTACTTAAGTACCTAGTTAGGTATTTGCAAACATGAGGTCCTCACGTTTTTACCCGAATAAAGAGTTGAATAGAATTAAAGTTATGAACGGTTAGTGTTTTTATTCAAGTAGGTAAAGTTAAAATTACCTATCATAGGCAATGAAGAGAATTTGTGTTCCATTTAATTGTAAAATGCTAGAGTCATCGGACCTGAAGTACCTCCCTAAACTAGTCTGAATCATGGCTTTCTTAGTAATGATGTTTACCTTACTCACCTATACTTAATAATACAGAGTACCTACCTATATTTGAAAATAGTTTGACTATCAGCAGTTTGTCAAGATTTATGAAATTATATAGATTCTTATTAACATGGTCATGATGACATAATAAAAATATAATTAGGAACCGATCTCGCAGCTGAACGCCTGATCAGATATTGTTTATACTTAAAACATGCATAGCAAATAATTGAGTCATCCTGCACATAGGTACTAAGTTAGGTTCTTTCCATAGTTCTTTCTAACGTGGCTTCTTTAGAAATCTTGGTAGCCAGGGGCTCATTTGAGCGTTCAAACAGAACTTATATGCAGTCGTCCTTCTAATTGGATATGAGTACGAAAACATTTGTTTCTGATCTATTCCACCCAGAAATAGTTTATTGGCATCAATGTGAGATTTTTTGATTGGGATCACTCAACGTTTAGCTATTATCAGACATGAAAAGGTCTTTCTACGGATTGAAAATGTAGAGAGAGAACATAAAGCTTGTCAGCCTTATTATAAACAAATCAAACCTGGGTTTAAACCTAGCTCAAGCCACGTTTTCTTATTATAAACAACTTAAACCTGGTTTATCTCACAAATTTAGTATCATCTAAGGTTTATCATTTTCGTATTACAAAAGATACTTTAGTCGAAGACAGTACCTGAGATAGTCCATGATTTTTTTTTTTTTTAATATTCGCTCCTTGGAGCAGGCTATAGTTTTAAACCATACCACCTAGTCTTAACGTAATTTTTTTTTTACATAAGTTTGTTTAGTGTATTTCTTGCGTAAATTAAATATCTTTTTAATGTAATCATATCAGTTACAGATACACATCTGAATGAAAACATACCAATAGCTGGTACACATCTGACTGTTTTTTTTTTTGACATCACCAACTTATCTGAGCCGGTCTGAAGTGAGCCGCTTGTGCATAAATGGCCAATAGTGAATCGAGAATTCTCTAAACGGCTAATTTCAGACCGGCTTAGATAAGTTGGTATATCTGTACTCTCTTGCCGCAGGCTAAAGTCATATGCGCATACTACCTCGTCTTTCGTTGTAGTTTTAAGAAAGAAGTCTATCGAATGACGGACAGACAGTGCTTTGTCCCCGGCAACCAAGGTCCTCTCGCTTGCTCGTGGCTCGAATTACTCAAAAAAAATCTGACAGCAGATAACTTCGCTGTGATTATCGAAGCTTTGAATCAAATAAATTACGCAAACTGCAACGACACAAACAAATAAACAAGTGAAACAAGCTGGCTGTCGTCTTGATATTTACTTCTATATACTTTTTTTTATAATATATCATCTAAAGTAAAGAAAATGTAGCATCGGGATTTTGTGCTTTAACTTATCATAAGTACATACCTACTCAAGAAAAAATATGTCCAACGAAAGACGAGGTAGTATGTACATAATCATGACTAGCTTGCGGCAAGAGGACCAGTCAGTCTTTCACATTTATATATTAAGGCCGAAGTTGTTTGAAAAAATACCAATTTTATAACTAGATGGCGCTAGTTAAAGTGTCCGAAAGGTAGATCGCGCTAGTGATGCGTTTTGACATTTCAAATTTAGATCGGAGTCTATAGTTTGAAATGTATGTTGGATAATGCAGTGCTACAAGTTGTTTTATTGAATAAACTTATGTGAGAGACCAAATAAAATTTGGCAAAATGAGATTTTTACTAGTTAGACCATACTTAAACTAGGGGTCGTTCGGGTTTATCTTTAAACCGTGGTTTAGGGGATAAACTCCGTTTTATAATGACGTCTGATCTAAGTCTTTGATTTTTCTATAGAGCAGGGACCAACTTCGGTATCAAAGTTAGACCACGGACCAGTTAGTCCTGGCTTAAGCCTAGTCTAACTCACATTTTTATAATAAGACTGACTATGTCTATTAGTTATAGCGATACGAAAATACTAACGAACGAAGGAACATTGCATGGGGTTGTTCAGGAAGTTCCGAACAGAAACTCGTACATCGTATCCAGGTAAGTTCTCGTCCATTGATTGGCTGTTTATGAATAGCTAATGCCGGGGTAAGTAATTGAGACGATCAGTCCGGGGTGGACACATTCCGTTTATACGTCCCTATCACCGAATGTGCTGACGAACGGGTATTTACGCTAACATAATGAGGCAGGTATTAGGTAGGTAGGTATAGGTAGGTACCTATATCATAGATTTTCAACTATCTGTTTTCTATAAAAATTTAATACCTGCATGGCTTCCAAGACTTTTGATGTGACTAAACGAAATGCCTTACCTGCAACGGTATATAAAACCATGGCAAGGGCCTTCAGGGTATCCTTGACATGCATATTCGGAGTTTATCTGTGAGTTCTCTAAACTCTATACCTAGGTGTGTGAGCATGTTGATATTGTGACGGTGGAGAAGCCAAAAGCTAAAGCCGAAAAGGAGATTAAAAAATCCATCTCCTTCCTGCCTACCTACACAGAACGTGCCGACTGCTACCTAGGTATTTGGTTTCAGGATCGTAAACGAACAAACCATAACCATAACGTCATCCAACAATGGACGATGGGCATCGTTCGGTCGGACTGATTCACCCACCAGCCCTTCAAGGCATGAGGTAACAATACGTAGCCATTAAATAGGTATGCAGTGCTTGTGCGCAATCGGTAAACCTAACCTCTTTTAATTATCAAGGAAAAATGGTTTCAAGCAAAAATTTGTTTTGATAAATTCCGCATTTTTTGACTTACATTAGGTATATGAAGTGGTTCCCATTTTCAATGGAGTGGAGTCGCTTTAACATGGTTAGACAGACGTTTCTGCACAAAACATTATTTTATTTTTTTTTTCCTATTTTTTTTTACTATCTATAGGTAAAACGTTTGACGGCAATCTCACCTGATGTTAAGTGATGATGCGGTCTACGGTTTAGCACGCTTACCTAGAAGAAACCTATTCACTCGTCTCTTGAAAACATCCAAATTGTACGCATCCGGAAAAACCGACGCCGGTAATTACCTACCTACCTAGTACCTATAAAACAAAGATGCTTTCTCTGTCCCTATAGGGCCTATCCCCATGTCCCTTATGTCTCAATGAAGGTATCGGATTTTGATGCGGTTTTTTTAACAGATACCTAAAGTGATTCAAGAGGAAGGTTTATATGTATAATACCTACATGCATGATATGTGCACTCGTGCGAAGGAGGGGCGCGCGGGCGGATCGCTAGTCATCACTACATAGGTAGTAGGTAGGTAGGTAGGTACCTAGTATAAAACAAAGTCACTTTCTCTGTCCCTATGTCCCCATGTCCCTTTGTATGCTTAAATCTTTAAAACTACGCAACGGATTTTGATGCGGTTTTTTTTAGATAGAGTGATTCAAGAGAAAGGTTTATACCTATGTATAATACATGCATGATATGTGCACCCGTGCGAAGCAGGGGAGCGCGGGCGGGTCGCTAGTTTACAAATAAAATATACCTAGGGTAAACGCCCGTAGTTTTCCGACCAGTACCCCTTTCCGACCACTTCACACGTATTTTGACCTAATAGGCAGTGTAAAAGACAGCTCCTTTCTAATTTCGCGTCATTCGATCCAGACAAACATCACGGTACATAATCCAACGGCATGACCTGGAAATTTGCGTATTGAGCCCACTATCGCCATTTAAAAATGTAGTGTGTGGACGCGTGTCAAATTTAGCGAAAAAAATAGCAGGTGGCTTGATTTTCAAAGGTAAGTTTTTAAGTGGTGCTGTTGGTTTATTGTTCATTGGTTTGGTTTGTGTGTATTTAGCATGTTTAATTTCAATATTCCAGTGCCCAAACTCATCAAACTTTTCATAATTTGTGATATTTTTGGTGGTCGGGAAATAAGATAACGATTTATTTCAAAATCTAGGTACTTTCCGACCGGGTGGTCGCATAACCGGTTTATTAACTTCATTTAACTTTGCTTTTATTGGAGAAACCTTAAATTCAACAACATAGATTCCATTATATTTGTGAACAGCTAGAATTTTGTAATTTTACAACTAGATTCCGGCCGCCAGTATACCTCATATTTTCAAAGATATGACCTTCAAAAATATCGAACGTTTAGCGGCCGATAACTAGTAAAAATAAAACCTGTTTCCGGCCTTCGAAAAAAGAACGGCGATAATTAGGAAAAAGTAAATCTATTTTTTTACTTAGGAAATTAGAGGCGGCCGTTAAATTGAAATTTGGCATAGCCTTACTTTGAAGAAGAGGGCGAAATTAATATTGGCTGTGATCAATGCTTTCGTTGGTATCTTTTAAAATACACGAAACTAAAGAAATTATCATACAATCAAGCAGCTACCGCAACATACGATTATATATAAATCTGTCAATATATTAATTATTTTACTTATTTACTATTATAAACCCTATACTACTACATAATAAGAGTTGTTTTACCACCGTGAATTAGGTGGCCGATAGCCAGTGCGCTGGTGGACGATAACTGAGTGAAAAGGCCGTTAACCGGTATATTTGCTATTTTTACGAATATATATTTTTTATAAATTATCTATCACTGATATGTCTATAAACTTAAAGTTTTATGAAACTGCACTATTGTAGGAACCCATGATTATTTTTTGAAAAATCTTGGAGTACAGCATTAGGAGAGAAATCAACTCTAAAGTCAAGGAGCCGCTTAAATGGTCGAGAGCCGGTACCTTTACCCTAGTCCATGCAAGGTAAATTAACTGCTTTCCTAAACCCATAATTCGTTGCTATGCTAAAATACCTAACCTCCAGAAAATTAACTTGTTTCTTAATCAAAATAAAAAGGTCTACGACGGAAATCAGACAAGCCTCATAAAGAGAATTGAGAATAAAATTATTGAGTAAAAAACTAGAACAATGGATGGTTTCCGGATGACGGGGTTCCATCCAAGTCTGAGCGAAATCGAAGCGTTCTAAGAAATACGAAACGACAGACGGCGGCACGGGGCTATGTGTCGCTTCAACTTTGTATAGGTAGGTATAATGTCAGATAGGCAGATCAGATTTCCGAAGCTAGCTTACGTGAACGGGCGGTTTTCGGTTAGACGGCGACAGCACGGCAAAACGGCCGTGGCTTCGTTTTTCTACTATGGTGTCGATCACGGTTTGCCACTTCGCGCATTCACACACGCACTGGCTACTATTCATATACAATACACATGCTGGTGCGGCCGACAGACAAAACCCGACCGGCCTAGACAAAAGGACTCAAGGGAAGGATTTACCTTTTACCCCCACTTGCGACCCCTACCCCCAACCCTCAATCCAGGTACAAGGGTAGCTTTTACCTTACTCAAGACCATGAAAACCATTTAAGAGATGTCAAATACTCAACCTAGAGCAATGAACTTGACCAGTTCCACATAAAATAGGTAGGTAGTGTCACTTTTCTGAAAACACACCTCAACTGCATCAGCCCATAAAGTTTCATGATGGGTAGATTCCAGTATGTAGATTCTCATGCGTTAGCACAGACTAGTAGGGATTGCATGGTATGGACACATGTGCTTATTTTCAAGCATGCTTATTAGCATGCTCATTTTGAGCATGCTCATCACCTGTTTACACTAGCTAAAAATAAGCATGCATTTTTGGGGCATACTCATAAATAAGCATGCTCAAAGCATTCTTTTGCTTGAAAATAAGCATGTGTCAGTACCTTACCAGTCTGTGTTACATAGTTATTGTATACTCTTTAGAGTATAAGTTCTCTCGTCAGGAGCCTTATTCACTATGACCATTTGCACCGCATTCACAGCTAAGACAAGGCAGCCGGTGTCATATGGTCAGGGCAAAGTATCTCCTATGTCATAAAGAATAAAGCCCAACATCAAGTTTTGACGTTTCATGGTTTGGGACAAGGAATCTCCTATTGTCATAGAGAATAATGCCCCTTAGTTATTATATTCCTTGATAAAATTATCCCATAGACAGTATTATTGTTTCCCAAAGAAGGTTGACCTGACAAGAAACAAACAAAATACCTACCGCGTTATATACTCTTGGTACCTACCTAGTCTACCTACCTATATTCTCTTCATAGAGTTGTACAGAAAAAAAGGAAATTCTCTTTTTGAAAGAAGGCTAACCATCCTGCCTGCCATGAGTAGCGTCTTAAACTCTTGGTTCTGTAGTAAAGAAATTTCTGAGGTTTCGTCTGTTTACCAATCCAAACATAGCAAAATTTTATAAAACATGAAATTTTGTTAATTCGATTGATTTGTTTTTGTATAATTTTACACAACTGAAGCAAATTATGGTCTGATCCAGTTCTGTTCTAGTATTATTTACGTTCATCACAACGTACATAATTTTACATGATTGAAATAGTAGCCGCCAGTCAGCAACCAGAACGGTAATCCTCATTCAGGTACATTTTTAGATCTAGCTAATCAGAAATAGAGAAATACTTGCCTCTTTGATGACATTTCCATCGTCATTTTTGCCGATGTTTATCTCGAAGCAAACCTTTTGATCAACTGATTCAGCAGTGCATTTTAGAAATTATCATAAAGAAAGCTATTGTAGCATTGTTTGAGAGTAAAACACAAGATAACGAACTGAAAACTATAAAGGAAATCGAAAAATACCACCAACACAGTACGTACACACACTTCACTTCGCAACGCAACGCAACTTTCTGTTTTGATGTTTTTCTTTTTTTTACGGCCGATATTATATCTACGAAATACAAAATGGCAGACATTTTTTTTGGAAGGTATTATATCTACCTACCGATTTTTTTTTTCTCTTTACTGTCAAAACTGACACTTCATATTGTCAAATAACAAACTGCTTGCTGTTGATTGCTATCAAGAAATGTTGCCAACTCAAAGCTTGCCTATGATTCAAGTAATTAGCAACTTCCTTTAAAAATTAAACCAACCAATATTGGCTACATAGTCAGTTACAGCTATTTTACTTTTGAGAACCAAAAATAACTACTACTAGATACTTGTATTTTAGGGACTTTATTTACGAAAGATGGAAATGCGAGGAAAAAGGATGGAAAGCATGCAAATGATATTTTAAAAAGAGTGACTGCTGGAAATAGAGAGAACATGCATTAAGGGAGTGTTAGTGCTGACATTAATGTATATTACGGTAGGTAGTGAATTTGAGTGATAGAGTGAGAAACAATTTAATTAGAAAGATATTTGAAGTGAAAGACGACGATGTATGTGAGTGTAGAGAACTTTCATTAATAAGGGCATGTTTATATAGAGGATGAATGAAAGGAGATTAACGAAATAGTTGCATCTGGCGAGCGATAAACTAAGACTTTATAGTAAATTAGCAAACTGATTAAAGAATCTAAATATAAGTCACTATGTGATTTTCTACTCCTTCAAGTTACTTCTAGGTTACACGACTCAAAAGGTTACTTTTAGGTGATTTTTCGTAATTTGTAGAATTAATATTTAATTTCTTACGTGAAACCAACGAAACGGAATGCAATGCTGTCCAACGCAAACAGCAAAACTTCATTCGTGAGCAGGGAGTGAAACTCTTAAAAATAACTCTTTCTCTTTCACACTAATGACCAAAGCGTCTCGGTTAATCACTCGTTCAATCGGATGGATTCGTTCTTGTTCGTAATGAGTTCGTTCGTTTGTGCTGGTCGCCGATTCGGCGACCAGCACAAACGAACGAACCGACTGACTGATTCGGCGACGCCGAATCAGTCAGTCGGTCGGTCGCGTCGTACCGACGCATTTAGTTTTGTTTTGTTTGAAAAAAAACTGGATACTGGACAAATTGTTTAGTAGGTGCTTGAGGATGAGGATAACCGCATAACTGTAGTTTTATAAAAGTTTATCTCATAATTCGTTTGACTCGCTCGCCTGCCTAGATGAACGTTCTTATTTCAAACGGCGAGAATATTGTAATATTTTAGGTAGAAAGTAACAAAACGAACAAACGCGCAAAAAGCAACAAAAGCGAATACCTACTTTGCATACTAGTTAGGTACTGTAGGTTGAAAATATCATTGTGATCTATCTGTATCTAGCTGGGTCTTAGAGGATGGTTAAAATGCTAGATCTGGGTAGGTACTTATTAGGTTTGAATTCGCATTAATATACTCCATGGTTCCCACAATCCCACCACTGCCCAGCTGGGCATTCAATCTTAGTAAGTACAAAAAAAATTAATAGTGTCGAAATTTTTGTCGAAAATAAATAAAAGCTTATTTTTCACTAAAAGGTTACTTTTTATCCATTTTAGGTAACTTTTGGCTGGCAGCACTGGTGTGTATGGTTGTCATGGAAACCCTGCTTGCATTGCTAAACAATAAACGCATGGCCAATCAATGGCCGGTTCAAAATTCTTGTGTTTACTGTCATCCTGTCAAGGAATGATGAAACCGCGAATTATTCATTATTGATTAAATATTTTGTATATAATAGTCAGTAAATGTAAGGGTATTACATAGTAACGTGCTAGTGAACTCAAGCGAAATGTTCAAGAACACTTTTCAGTCCGGTTTCCTGTCAATTCTTTACAGCATAGGTAGCAAACCTTTGCAAATATGGGACAAGAAGGTTCGCAATGGGCATATTAAGAGGATTACGGATAACGACATACAAAGTCTCGTGCTAGAAATAGTGGGAACCAATGTCAGCACCACATACATTACCTGCCCAGCTGACCCTAAGAAGACCCTGGGTATCAAGCTCCCGTTTCTGGTTATGATAATAAAGAACCTTAAGAAGTATTTTACTTTTGAAGTTCAGGTAAGCAACCGAGGCAGAACAGCTTATGCATCTTAGGCATAAGACCATTGACCTTTGTTGTCTTGGTTACCTACTAGTTGAAAATAACCTCAATAAATTTGTTTCCAGGTATTGGATGACAAGAATGTGAGAAGAAGGTTCCGAGCAAGCAACTACCAGTCTACCACTAGGGTCAAGCCATTCATCTGCACAATGCCCATGCGTCTTGATGAAGGATGGAATCAAATTCAGTTTAATTTAGCTGATTTCACCAGAAGAGCCTATGGAACTAATTATGTAGAGACATTGAGGGTACAAATTCATGCAAACTGTAGAATACGAAGAGTCTACTTCTCTGATAGATTATATTCTGAAGACGAGTTACCTGCAGAGTTCAAGCTATTCCTTCCAATACAAAACAAAACTAAAACTGCTGTGGCTACATAAAGTTCTAGCTAAAGTACATGCATATTTTGTGTTGTCACTGCACTGCTAGTTAATGTATTTTAAGTGTATTTTTATTTTGTATCATGTATATTGACACCCCTTCGATTTGATATTGATTTTACAGTTTTGTCTAATAAATAAAAGCACACAAATATGAGTGTTTATATTATTATTCTGATATTCTTAAATTTACTTATTAGACAAAATGTGTTGCATATGGTTTACTAGTTGTGGTTTCACACGGGCAGATTAAATTCTGGTATTCCCATGGGATAAAAAGTAGCCTGTGTTATTCCAGACTATAATGTATCTCTGCCAAGTTTCATCCAGATCCGTTCAGCCGTTCTGGCGTGAAAGAGTAACAAACATCCATTCATCTATACTTACAAACTTTACGTTTTTAATATAAGTAGGATTATCATAATTCCCACTGAGCCTTCCCACCATGGGGGGAAGACAATCTTGAATTATTTTTTGCGTTTTTCACTAGAATTTTTATTCTGGTTAATGCAGTTAGGGCATAATTTGTCTGAATACCTAAATGCTGGTTATTTATTGTTACTGCCTTAATGTGCCTGGGTATTAAATAAAGACAAAGAGGACACCGGTGCTTAGGGGCCGTCCATTGATTGTTTTTCTAGTGTTATTTTGAGTTGTGTTATTTCGGTGGTATTTGTCCGTCCAGCATTACTTGAGGTCTTAGCACAAAGTGTAACACAGAACATAATATAAGTGTAAGCATTTGGAATGAAAGTGTATCGTGAAATTCGTGAAGTCGTGATTTGACCGAAAATGTTTTGATTTTGAAGAAAACCGTGAAAAAAAAAGGTGACGTGCCTTGACTTGATTATAAAGTAAAAACCAAAGACTTTGTACTTATAACTACAAAGTCTTTGGTAAAAACTAAATAACGATAAATATCACTTGACGTTGACATTGGCAAGATTGTCTATACGGACAGGAGCCTTAAACAAAAAAAAGAAGAAAGAAGAAGAAGCAAGCAAACCAATTAAAAAAAGAAAAGGGTGAAATGGCGTTAGCCGATTTTAGTGTGAAATGGCTAGTTTTAACTTTCTTTTTACTACTAGGCAGCGAAATATGTAGTGCCAATGATATCTTGGGATGTGGTGGATTTGTTAAAAGCCATGTCACCTTGGATTTTTCCAAAATTGAGATTGGATTGTAAGTACCTACATAACCTAACATTCGTAGTTAAACTGAATTTTTCGCAATAACCCCTGGAACACCTATAACAAGTTCTTGGTTACGTGGTTAGCTAATTAAATATAGGTAGAAGTGGCTTAGTGAATACTTCTTACAAAGTTATGCCGAAATGCTTTTAAAAATGTAATTTTTAGGTATACTAAAGAAGGGAGTTTAAAAGAGAAGACTGAGTGTGCCCCTACCAATGGCTACTACTTCGTCCCACTTTACGAGAAAGGGGAATACGTTCTCAAAGTCCACCCACCAGCGGGGTGGAGTTTTGAGCCCTCTCAGGTTGAGCTATCAGTAGATGGTATAGCTGACAAGTGCTCAACAGGCCAGGACATCAACTTTTCCTTCAATGGTTTTGGTATCACTGGTCGAGTGATAACTGCCGGTCAGAACCAGGGTCCAGGAGGAATTGGAGTACAGCTAGTTAGTGATAAGGGGGAGGAGAGGAAGACTATCACTACTGTGGGTGGTGATTTCCACTTTACTCCAGTTATACCTGGAAAATATACATTGAAGGCTACTCATCCAAGGTAAATAATCTTATTATCATAAATTCATATTTTTAATCACAAGTAACATGACTTGTACAATAGATAGGTAGGTCATCAAATTTATGTTATGTAATTACTATGGATTATCTCAATTAATTTGACTCTTGACAATCCCCAAGACTTCTTGAAGCTTTGCCTCTAATGATCACTCTTTTTTACTTTAGTACAGTTCTTTGAGCATGTAAGTATTTATTTATGAGCTGTAAATGTACTTCCAGGTGGAAACTTGATCCAGCTCAAGCTATAGTACAAGTGAAGGAAGGAAACACAGCACTGCCGGTTGGAGTACTTGCTGTGAAAGGCTATGATGTGTCAGGGTCTGTCAACTCATTCGGCAGCGCTATTGGGAATATCTATGTTTTGTTATATTCTAAGGAGGTATGTTTTTAATTATTTTAATTCTATTTATTAAATTTTTAACTATTCAAAAGTAACTGCAAGGGTCACTTTGAATTTTGAGAAGTCTAGGTAACCTGACTTTAATGCTAGGTGTAGGTAGGTTCCCTTAAGCTTTTTTTTATAATTAGTGTACTCACATAATTTCCTTAAATGTACCACCTACTTGTCCATGTGAATAAAAGATGCTACATGTCATGTGTATAATGTCTGTGTTTTTTCAGTTTAATTAACGTTATGACTGAGCAATAAAACTAAAATAATTATCAAATTTCAAATTCAAAATATGTTTATTCAATAAAATCACAAGGATCATCTTGCAGGAAAGTCCAAAATTCAGAGTAGAAGGATGCAAAACAGCTTTACTTCAAGGAGTGCCCGACTCCCCTATCTGCCATGTCACCACAGATAGCACTGGACAATTCTCCTTTGGCTTGGTTCCGGCTGGAGAATACAAACTACGAGTAATGACAGTTAGTCCCGGCCAGCCTGCTGTCAGTTATAATGTGAAGCCGGAGGTGGTGCCATTTACTGTCAGACATGATAGTTTGTTCATCAAGAATGCTTTTGAGGTGAGTCTATGTTGGTGTTAGCTTATTCAGACAAAGAACTGAGGAGTCATCTTACCTAGTTCAAAAAGTATTATTGAAGTCTAGGTTCCATTGTGGCAGTCTTACTGGGTGGACATATTTACACATAATTTTGGTATCTCCCAATTTTAACTTTCTTGTTTGTTCTATGATATTGGTACCTACATTTCATACAGAGCCATCTAGACCCAAACTAAGCAAAGCTAGAGACAATGCTATGGGAACTAGCTGAAAGACCAAGCTACTACCAGCTGTGTGACTAGTTAAAGTGTTGCATGTATGTAAGTACTTATAACTGATATTGAACCTGACATTTGTAAACCGTTTGGCAGGATCAATAGCCTTTTCATTAAAAGATACATCATTTTCTCTGCTAACTGGTAAAGCATTTTCAGGTGACTGGATTCACCATAGTAGGTTCAGTACAATCATCCCCTAATAAAGGCATCTCTGGTGTAAGGGTGTCCCTGGATGGAACACCGGTGGGTAACTCTGATGCAACTGGGAAGTTCACTTTGCCAGGGTTGATACCTGCTTTGTATACTGTCAGTTTTCAACATGGTGAGTTTTTATTACCCATGTAAAAATATGGAATGTTGAGTCATTTTGGTTTATTGCTCTAAAATCTGTTGATATTTATTGTATGATATTATTTATGTTTGCCAACAAGAGTATGCCCCGCTCGATAGAGCGGCGTTCACGTGCTTTGCAATCACTTGAAATATTTTTAACCAACTTAATTTATTGTTTAAAATTAAATAGTGAAATATGTTTTCAGAAAAGTGCGAGTTAGAAGACGTGCAATTAGAGGTAGGCACGTCCGGGCCGCGCTCCGCAGTGCTGGGCCGCGCCGCCAGATGGCGAGTGTGCGGCGCCGTGGCTCCGCCCCCCGCCGCCGCGGGCACGCGCCATGTGGCGCTGGAAGCCGCAGCCGCTCGCAGCGCCATCGTCACACCCGACACGCAGGGTAAGGGTGTTGTTAAACACGGGGCTTTAGCACAAATAAATAGACATTTTTATAGACTGTGCCCATCTACAACATGTCCACATTCTAGATGTTGTAAAAATGTGAATACAATTTTGTTCAAGATTTGTTATTATTACTTGCAGGCAAATGGTGTACATTCCTGCCGGCCGGCACCTACACCGCTAAAGTGGAAGTTTCAGAACAAGAACAGAGCGAGGGCTTGCAGTAAGTGCGAAACTCGGGTCTTCTTGACAGTCAACTCGGATTTCAGTACTCACAATTCGAGTTCTTATAGGTAGCTTCTTGCTCTAAACAGAAACCAATGTAATATGAATTCCCAATTCTAGATTTTTTTGTGATAGTGTATTGTGTTTCAACTATAGATCCTTCGCGTATGCAAACTCTATCGTTTTCGGCAAATAAACATTTTATTCTATAACATTTTCAGATTCTACCCTCTTACCCAGAAAGTGGTAGTCGCTAGTTCGTCAGTGGACGGCATCGACTTCTCCCAACTGAAAGGCATCCTGACCGGCAAAATCGAGTGCAAGAGAGAGACAGACTGTGCGTCCCTCCCTATCACTCTGCGATCGCTGTCGCCCGACGGCGTGTATTTGGGACAGCCGTTGTACACTATGGCTATTGGTAAGACACTTAGCGGCTCGCTTAACTCGCTCACTTACTCTTGTTATTTAGCAAGTGTCGAATCGCACCGTTCTTGAACAAAGTGTATGCAAGATAAAGACTACCATTCTTACTGGTTTTTTTAGACATCTGCGAATAATCCAATTAAAATCATCTTCACATTTATTTCAGATGGTAAATATAAGTTTGAAGAAGTCCTTCCCGGTAATGTTGAGATCTCCGTTAGCTCAGACAGGCTCTGTTGGCGCGTCTCCAAACACAAGATGGCAGTGACGCAGGCGCACGCTGAAGTGCCGACCTTTCACCACACTGGTTACGTGCTCAGGATGCAAACTACGCATGAACATGAGGTAAATTAAATCGAAACCAGATTTAACTCTTGCAGTTCATAGTTTTGAACCGGGCTACAGTGAAAGTACTGTGAAAAGCGTTTCATATTATTGACGATTTCTGTGGCGCAGCGGGCGAGAGTTCGCCTGCGACGCTAGAGTTTGCCTGCGACGCTAGAGTTTGCGGGTTCGATTCTCGCCTCGGAACAAATTTGTGTATGATCTGCAGAAATTTGTTTTGTTGCTCTGGGTGTTTTCTATGTATAATTAAAAAATATTTATCTATGTAAGTATATAGTGTAATAAGTATATCAGTTATCTAGTACCCATAACACATGCCTTGAGTAGCTTACTTTGGGTGCTGTGTGGATTGTCCAGCATTATTTATTTATATTTTATATGGATGTTATTTTCACTTGAAATGGGTTTGACCATGACCATGAGTTTGATTGTTTCCCGATATTTCGGCACAGTTGCATGCGCCACAGTGATGGGCCGAACTTATGTATATGTATAATTCATTTATTCGTTTATAAACACAGGTTATTTTACATAAAAGTAGATGGCAAGCGTCGCGTCGGCAAGTATTGATCTCTGTGTTTAGCCTGGCGTTGATAAACATTAAAACGTAACATAAATAACAACACAATCAACATTAATAAGTACAATTAAATTAAATATTCACCTAGCAATGTCATTAAAATTAATTAAATTACAATATTATAATGTCATGCATAATCATAAAGCTTCAATTTTATCTTTCAAATACTCACATGTACTGTAGGCTTTTCCTAAGAGCATTTTTTTTAATTGAGCCTTGTATGTTTGTGTAACAGCAAATCCTAGGAACCCCTAGGTCACTCCTCCACGCCTGTGAAGCCCCCAGGAAGCTTCTGCGCTTTTGGGAGGAGCTAGGCTGGCTACAATTATAGCCAGATCACCCCTCACGCATAATGGACCACCTTAAAGTCTAGATGCGGACACAGGAGTCCAACTCAAGTATCATGTTTGTGTAACAGGTGGAATACAGCAGCGCGTCCACGTCGGGCGTGTTGGCGGTCCCGGCCGGCTCCAGCGCGCACTGCGTGCCCGCGCCCGAGCGGTACACGCTGCGGCCGCGCGGCTGCCACACCTTCCAGCCGCCGCACGCCAGCGTCGACGTCGCCAAGCAACCGCCCACCGTGAGTGCTACACTATACGCTGATACGACTAACTGGTGGTGGTGACACCCTGGGGCATTATTCTCTATGACATAGGAGATACCTTGCCCCAAACCGTGTGTCACAACGTGATCTTGGACTTTATGACGTAGGAGACACTTTTCCCTTCCCGTGTGACGTCACAACGTCATCTAAACGCAAACGTGATTGGATTGGTCATAGTGAATAACGCCCCTGATTGTAGCATATATTGAGGGTTACAGGGTAGGCACGGCAGGAACCACTTATGAGTTTTTATGATGGTTTTGAACAACCGAATCAAATTTTGAAAAGATGAAGGTTGTATAGAGAGGGGGCGGGTAAGGAAAATGGCTGCGAACTAGTGTTGCAACCTCAATCAAACATAATGCGATCAATCAAGTCAAATGTAAATAATTATGTATGAAAATGCATAATTACGTAATAGTGATCTGGATTTGAAATGGTAAAAAACCATTTTTAATTTCCATCTCTTGAAAAATTCGCCAATGTGTATGTTTTGTAATGCGTTGCACGTTAAATTGCAGACTGTTAGTTTCGTGGGCGTGGCGCACAGCGTGGTGGTGCGTGTGACGTCACCGGAGGAGACGCCGGACCTCGAGCTGATCGTGCAGCGGGAGCGCGCGCCCGCCGCCCGCGTCGCCGCGCTCGCGCACACGCGCGACGCCGGCGTGCACGTGTACACGCACACACTGCACCTCGCGGAGGTACGCGCACACACGCACACACCTGCGGGAGCACGCGCGCGCAGGTGTGTGCGTGTACACGCACACACTGCACCTCGCGGAGGTACGCGCACACACGCACACACCTGAGTCAGATATAAACAGATAAACATTTTATTGATAATAGTTTCAATTATTATAGATCACAAATTCATAATAGGTAATAATACGTGCCTAACGTAAATATTGCGCAATTATCTTAATATGCAATTCAATATCAAAAGTAAAAATTAAAAAATGTCACCAATAAATTAAATACAATGGAATATAAATTGAAATAAATTGAGCATTAAACATTAATTTATTATGTACCCAGTTGATCAACATAAACATCATGAATTCGTCATAGCTGTAGAACGCCTTTGATACTCGGCGCGCCTTTAACCATGCCAGGGATCATATTGTACACCGCAGTGCCCATAACGTGCGACAACTTATCAGACTTCGCTAGTCTTCTGGTAGCTGTTGCAAGCCAACCATGCGTCACGTGACACAATGCTCGCAGGCTGAATGCCACTTGATCGTATGTCCCAGGGTGAGATAGTCAGCGTGTCTGCGTTCTCGAGCACGCTGCTGTTCTCTCCGCCGGAGCCGCAGCCCATCGTGGGCGCGTCGCAGTGCCAGCCCGACGCGCTCACGCTGCGAGCGCGCGCCGCGCTTACGCTGCGCGGACGCATCGAGCCGCCCGTCCCTGACGTCACACTCACGCTCACCGCCGGTATGTACTCACGCTGTCTCCATAGCACACTCACAGACTATAGTGGAAAGCGATGGACCAACGATATTTCAAGTCTAAGTCGGTAACAATGTTTGACGACCTCAGTGGCGCAGCGGGCGAGAGTCCGCCTGCGACGACGCAAGAGGTTGCGTGTTCGATTCCCGCCTCGGAACAGATTTGTGTACGATCTGCAGAAATTTGTTCCGTTGACATAGATTTTTTATTATACATAAAAAATCTATGGGCCTTACTACAAAACGGTGTCTAAAATTAGCGCTGTCTCTGTTTGCCATTACGCAATGGCAAGAGATGTCAAAAGTTTAGGCAGTGTTTAACGTTTGCCTATTTTTTGGAGTAAGGCCCTATGTGTCTATTATGTAAGTATAAAATGTATTAAATATATCAGTCATCTAGTACCCATAACAGAAGCTTTGAGTAGCTTACTTTGGGGCTAGATGGTGCTGTGTGGATCTTCCAGCATTATGTAATGTTCAAAATGTTCAGGACTGTTTATAAATATAGCTGGCTTCAGGGTGGCCATCACTTGATAAATATCACGTCATCATAAATCACTCACGAGCTAAATGCTAAAACGAGTATTAGATAAATTATTCATCCTTCACGTAACTGTGTCCAGATGATGTGAAACTAAGCCAAGTGACCGGCGAGGAGGGTACCTACAGCTTCGGTCCCCTGGACGCGAGCAAGGCGTACCAGCTGGCGGCGCAGAAGGAGTCCTACGTGTTCTCGGAGCCGGACGCCGAGGGACGCATCCAGGCGCACAAGCTCGCCGAGATCCTCGTCAACCTGGTGGACGACGCCGATTCTACTCCTCTGCAGGTAACATCACCTCGACACTGGAAGAATACAGTATCATAGATTTACTTGTACTTGTACAAGCCAGAATCTGTTCTTGGTTTGTAATTGGCTTATTTTTACTTGTCTTGTTATTGGCGTCTACTCGAAACGTACTTTATAATAATTATATCTTTTATTCAGACACGAGCTCCATTACCTAACTTTACCTTATACGAATCTTACTTGAATTGTAAATGCCGTGTACTTACCGAGGTATATACCGCATCCATGTAATACACTCCATCTTAAGATATATAACTCAAAGGTGACTGACTGACATAGTGATCTATTAACGCACAGCCCAAACCACTGGACGGATCGGGCTGAAATTTGGCATGCAGGTAGATGTTATGACGTAGGCATCTGCTAAGAAAGGATCTTGATCAATTCTACCCCCAAGGGGATAAAATAAGGGATGAAAGTTTGTATGAAACCTTCAATTCCTTGGCGCGAGCAAAGCCGCGGGTTCAGCTAGTGTTTTCATAGTTGTCACTTGCCTAGGATTGCCAAATTTTGTTTAGGATCTGTGATATTGCGCTACCTTCATTTTATCAAATTTTTTTGGTTTTGTTTACTAGATTTACTTTTATGTCTTGTAACTGTACCTAAAATTATGTTCTCAGACTGGTTCTCATGTAAGTGAATTGTTGTAATTCTGTATGAGCAATAAAGATTTATAAATCTACCTGACTCGTAATTGGCGTGTACTTGACTTGCACCATGCGCTTTGTTTCCATTCAACTCGTGTCGTCCGTGTAGATTCTATAGTACCTATGTAACTTTGAGAAAGGTGTCAAGTTTCTAACCCCGGTGCTAGATATGTATGAACTTAAGTAAGCCGCACGCTTAGTTAAATACTCTTCACTGTCTCGTGCCTCACTAAGCGTGCGACTCAGTGATCACTTAAGTTCATACATATCTGGCACCGACCCGTGTTTGTTGTTGTTCGCAGGCGGGCCTGGTGTCGGTGACGGGCGGCGCCTACCGTCGCAACGCGGCTGCGCCTGCGTCCGGCGCGCTGCGTTTCTCGTCGCTGTCCCCCGGCGAGTACTACATCAAGCCCAACATGAAGGAGTTCCGCTTCACTCCCTCGCACCACATCCTGCGAGTCGACGAGGGCAGGACGCATACACTCGAGCTCAGGTAATGCCATGCTCTGCTCACCAGACCAACATACAGCTATCTGTTAAGACCTAAATAATTAAATTACTAAATAAATAAATAAATAATGCTGGACAACAATCCACACAGAACCATATAGCCCCAAAGTAAGCTACTCAAAGCTTGTGTTATGGGTACTAAATGACTGATATATTTAATACATTATATACTTACATAGATATATATAAATAAATAAATAAATAATAAATAATTTTTTTATTATACATAAACACCCAGACCAACGGAACAAATTTCTGCAGATCGTACACAAATTTGTTCCGAGGCGGGAATCGAAACCGCAACCTCTTGCGTCGCAGGCGGACTCTCGCCCGCTGCGGCACTGAGGTCATCAACACGTAGACTAGACACGTAATCCTGATAAAATGAGATACTTCGATAGACTCAGGTGCATAGGATAGGAAATAGGCAGTTACAATTATTCGGCTTGTCGTCCACTCGTACGTATATACTGTTTAGATCACTTGATTTTGCGGTTTTTGTTGATTTTAATGTCTATTAGTAGTTTATATTTGATGAATATCGGGTTTTAGAATGGTTGAATGCTCATCGATGAGTATAATCGTTTCTTATGGACGAGTTTGTGTCTGCCTGTAACCGATTGCAATGAAACTTAGAATATTGACAACCTCTGTGGCGCAGCGGGCGAGAGCCTGCCTGCGACGCAAGAGGTTGCGGGTTCGATTCCCGTCGTGGAACAAATTTGTGTACGATCTGCAGAAATTTGTTCCGATGGTCTGGGTGTTTTCTATGTATAATAAAAATTATCTATCTATGTAAGTATATAATGTATTAAATATATCAGTTATCTAGTACCCATAACACAAGCTTTGAATAGCTTACTTTGGGGCTAGATAGTGCTGTGTGGATTGTCCAGCATTATTTATTATTTTTATTTTATTAATATGTGTGATTTGTTAGACTACTTTGTAGATAACAAACACAGGCCGAAAATTTTATAGGAACTGGAATCATGTTGTAATGGAATTGTATTGTATTAAAGCTCTTTATGAAGGGCTTGTTTGGGGAAGCACTACCATAATGCCTATTTCCGGCGACTTAAGTAATGATTGTGATGTGTGTTTGTGTCGCAGAGGCGTGCGCGTGGCGTGGTCGTGCGTGGGCGCGCTGGTGTCGCTGGGCGGGGTGGGCTGGCCGCGCGCGCCGCTGCTGGCCACGCCCACTGCGCACGCGCATCCCCGCTGCGCGCCAGAGGACGCGCTCACCGACGCGGAGGGACAGTTCCGGTACACATATACCTATACATAATTATTACCTGTCTACCAAATATTTAACATAAAACCTCGGGCTAGAGTAGTTGCGAAAATGTGTGATGGCGCGAGTATTTTGTATGCGCAAACACAACCCTCCATTGTTTTGCAGCGTTCTTTTTGCTTGACGCGCACTCTAGTCTTGTAAAGATTTACAAAACGTGTTATGTGACGAACAAATTAGTGTGAAACTACAGTGGGAGTGGGAGGAGTGGCGGAATCCGCTGGCGGATAAGCGGGACGAGCGGGCGCCTCCCGCTCCCGCTGCCCGCCTCGCCCACTGTAATCGCACACTTAGTCGTTGAGGGTTATAGTAATGCATTTAATAATATGTGTCCAGTATCCGCGGCCTGCTGCCCGACTGTACATACTCGCTGTCGCTGAAGGAGTCCTCGGCGCCGGAGCTGCAGGGGCTGAAGCTGGCCAGCACGCCTGCTCTGCTCGAGGTCAGTCCTGCTCTGCTTCACTCGCTGACAACGCGATAAACGAACGAGTCACACGTACACAAGGGAAGCTGAACCTAGATTGCTTAACAGTTTCTGAGATCTTTTTTAAGCTGAGCAATACATATTATTCATGTACTTATTTAAGTGAATATAGCCTTGCTTGATTTATCAGACAGGAATTAAACGTCAATTTCATAACAGTAATGTTATCCTAGGTGAGCTACTCCCAATTGGGCTGTGAGGTAGTCTGTTAATAAATACTTAGGACCTTATTCATAATCGTCTTTAAGCGCGGCAATAGCTTATCAGACCCATAAGTCTGTTGCTGTCTCTTTTCGTTGGCATGAAAGTGACAGTGTCAAAAGTACTCTATAGAGCCGCTATTGTATGAAATATGTGTTATGTATCAGGTGACAGACAAGAAGGACATAACGGGCGTGCGCCTGATAGCGGTGCAGCCCACTCAGCTGACGGACGGCAGCGTCCGTGTGCGCGCCGCTACGCTCGACCACTACAAGACGCTGCGGCTGGCGCTGGCAGCCGATGCCGCGCCGCACTCGCCGCTCTACGTCACCAAGCTAGACCCCGCAGGTACGAGCTAGACCCCGCAAGTACAAGCAAGACCCCGCTGGTACAAGCTAGACCCCGCTGGTACAAGCTAGACCCCACAGGTACGAGCTAGACCCCGCAGGTACGAGCTAGACTCCAAGTTTCAAAGTAATCACAGGGATTACTTTAAAACGTCACTCACCTTCGATTTGCCGACGATATAGTCATAATGGCGGAATCGCTGGAAGATCT
Organism: Plemyria rubiginata; assembly: GCA_963576535.1. Taxonomy (NCBI): domain Eukaryota; kingdom Metazoa; phylum Arthropoda; class Insecta; order Lepidoptera; family Geometridae; genus Plemyria; species Plemyria rubiginata. Next base: position 15,094,900 of record OY754907.1, read on the forward strand.
AGGCACGATGCTCAGAGACCTCGATATTGTCTCCCAACAGGTGGGTCTTAAGATGAACATGAGCAAGACGAAAATCATGTCTAATGCTCATGTCGCACCCGTGCCGGTACATGTTGGGAGCGATATCATCGAAGTTGTTGACTACTACGTGTATCTGGGTCAGACGATCCAACTAGGTAGGTCCAACTTCGATAAAGAGGTCAGCCGACGAATCCAACTCGGTTGGGCAGCGTTCGGGAAATTACGCCACATCTTCTCGTCACACATACCGCAGAGCCTCAAGACGAAAGTGTTCAACCAGTGTGTGTTGCCAGTGATGACATATGGAACTGAGACGTGGTCGCTTACTATTGGCCTCATCACCAAGCTCAAAGTCGCACAACGAGCTGTGGAGAGAGCTATGCTAGAAGTTTCACTACGAGATAGAATCAGAAATGAGGAAATCCGTAGGAGAACCAAGGTAGCCGACATAGCTCTCAGAATCAGCAAGTTGAAGTGGCAATGGGCAGGTCATATAGCTCGAAGAACTGACAACCGCTGGGGAATAAAGGTTCTCGAATGGCGACCACGAACAGGAAAGCGAAGTGTAGGACGCCCTCCTACCCGGTGGACTGACGACATTGTTAGGATCGCGGGTAGTCGGTGGATGGAAAGGGCTCAAAATCGTTCTTCCTGGAAACGGATAGGAGAGACCTATGTCCAGCAGTGGACTTCTGTAGGCTGATGATGATGATGACTTTAAAATGTGTTAAAGTTACGTGAATCTAGGTGCCAGTTCCATGCAATGAAGCCTGCTTGTTGAGCGGAAATAAGACCGAAAGTGGAGAAAAACAGCTGCCTGTCTGATAAAACAGCATGTCGTAAAAAACCAAATGAAACTAGGCTATCGGTAACGTCAGGTTGTTTTTTCTTGTATTACAGGATACTCCGCGAGTTTGAACCCTGGCCTTATGTACGTCCTGCCGCGCTTGCCAGCCGATAATAAGACCTACGTCGTCACGTTAGAGTCAACATTATCCAAATCAACGCATTCGTACAGCCAGCAATCGTTCTACTTCAACTCTGACGGGAAATACAAACATTTCACTATAGATTTCTCGCCTAAGGTATGTTTTTATGATTCTTTATTTATTTCAAAAAAAAAACTCGTACAGACCACTAACCTAACTAAACTTAAAATTAACAATACGTAGTTAGCAGTAGGAAGATAGGTTTTTTCTCAAGTCAAGTCAAAGTCAAAGTATATTTATTGCTTAAATACATTTTACAAATACATTTTTTTTATAATATAACTAAATAAAATAAATAATGCTGGACAATCCACACAGCACTATCTAGCCCCAAAGTAAGCTATTCAAAGCTTGTGATATGGGTACTAGATAACTGATATATTTAATACATTATACAGCGTGTAACGGAAGGGGGGTATCAACCCAGAAGGAGGTGAATGTGCTCATGAAACTCAATAACTTTCCCCAAAGAACATAGGTCGAAATATGAAAAAAAAAATTTGGCCCTCCCTTACAAAACTGACTACCAGCTGATTGATTTACTATGGGAGAGTAAAATTTTTTTTTCATATTTCGACCTATGTTCTTTGGGGAAAGTTGTTGAGTTTCATGAGCACATTCACCTCCTTCAGGGTCGATACCCCCTCACGTTACACGCTGTATAGTTACATAGATAGATATTTTTTATTATACATAGATAACACTCAAAGCATCGGAACAAATTTCTGCAGATCGTACACAAATTTGTTCCAAGGCAAGAATCGAACCCGCAACCTCTTGCGTCGCAGGCTGGCTCACGCTCGCTGCGCCACAGAGGTCGTCAATAACTGGTGGTTTGATCAGATTTGCAAACAGTTTAAAACAGAATAGTTTAATACATTCCGCCGCCTTCCGATCCTGGGTGGGCCGTGGGTTCAAAACCGGTCGTGCACCAATGAGTTTTTCTGTTCAAAAATTTATATGCACAATGCCAGTATTCTCAAACATCGTGAGGAAACCGGCACGCTGTAACTTAATAAGTTCTATAACATGTGTCAAGTGCTCAAACGATCCTCTTAAGACGCCTTTAAAAAAATCCAAAAAGTATTTATTAGGAACAAATAAACGAAAGCAGAGAAAAACGATGATATCTGCAGAAGTAAAAAAAACTATGTCGTGAATATCAAAATGGTAAAAGCACCACACTATTTTGGAAGGAACACTAGAAGAAGATCAGAGAAGTAAAAGCTGTCCTCACGTACGTGATACATTTCCAGGTGAAATCGTCAGAACAAGAGCTGCGTCAGACGTCCCTGCTGGTGGTGCCGCTGGTGGCTCTGCTGGCGCTCGCGTACAGTCAGCGCGCGCGGCTGCCGGCGCTGGCGGCGCTGTCCGCGCTGCGGCCCGCTCTCCGCGGCGGCGGCGGCGGCGGCGGGAAGGCGGCGCCGCGCGCTGACCTGCTCGACAAGGCCAGCATCGACCACATACTCAACACCGTCAACCCGCCCAAGAAGCCAGCCAAGAAGAAGCCCGCCTTCCTATGAGCTGGACGCAACAACGCGACCGGTACCACCGCAAATTTTATACCCCACTAGCGACCCGCCCGCGCGCCCCTGCTTCGCACGGGTACACATTGTTTTTCTACTATATCATGCATGTATTATACATATAAACTTTCCTCTTGAATCACTCTACCTAAAAAAAACCGCATCAAAATCCGTTGCGTAGTTTTAAAGATTTAAGCATACATAGGGACATAGGGATATAAGGACAGAGAAAGTGACTTTGTTTTATACTATGTAGTGATTTACATTTACCATTCGTGCTGCCATTCGCGTTGGCTGAAATGTGATCGGCCATTTGTCCGCGGCAGTGTGTGTTCACATTTTAACACTGACACTTCGGGAGCCTGGAGGAACTAGCCTGTTTACATTCTCGTATTGCCCATGTCCCTGCTCTTGTCCCTGCACATTTTCTCAGAGATGAGCTGAGTGTAAACGCGGTTTAAGACGATTAATCGATATACGTACAGATGGGAATGAAATGGTTCGTCACTTTAGAGTCTGTTGTCGCTTGCACGTCAAGCACAAGCAATGGCAACTAACTCGTCATAGTTTCAAAATATAATTATGTGCTCGTGATACGTTGAACAATCAAGTTGAAAACTGACGAACCTTTTCATTCCGTCACTGTACCCCAGCAATTTTGGAACATTGCAAGAGACAATTGGCTGATTTCGGCTTCGTAGAGCGATATCCCTGTCACACGAAATATAACAGTATAGTATCTATTAGGAGCTGTTACAACAATTATGATTTGTTTTTTTTTTGATAACTATTTTTGTTCTTTGTACAAAATGCACCAATTTCCAAAGGTCAATATGCAATATTTATCGCTGGGTACTGTAGACGATCATTTGTCGTAAGTGAGAGTAGTATAAATGTTTGTGAAGTGCTTCTGGGTAAGAACCACCAGTTTCTTTTACTGCCGCCAAACAACGTTGCCGTGTTTCGATTTAGGGAGGTGAAATAACGGTCACATGAGGATTAAAACCTGTGTCTCGAGCTGATTGAAGCAGAGCGGTGCATGTAGGGCACGTTCCTATCGTGCGTGACTAACTTTCTATAAATGATGGTCACCATTTAATAACAGTTGGGATATCCGCTTGGTCCCTGAGCAAGTAGTAATAAAGAAAATCATTTATTTAATTAATGAATACAGTCTATATAGAGTGAAAAGTAGTGAGAATAGTCAGGATTTTTTTGATGTTCTTAATCTGAAGCTCAATGCATTATTCCATTCAACCTCTTTCCATGGATCACTTTAAACTGTAACCGAATATAATATTAAAAGAAGGTTTTAATAGAAAAATATTTAGTTTTGCTCACAATAAGACAGCCACATAAATCTATTTGTAAGCCTGAAGTGTGCGTTAGTTGTTTAATGAATTATTGATAAAATATTTCATTTGTAATACCTAGTTATATTTTGGTTTGTCCGATTATGGATGAGAATATGAAAATGGGTTATCGATTTGTATTAATTATTTAACTGATGTTTAGATAAGAGATCGTAATAATAGTATGAAATTGAATAGTCTTTCCAAATAATTATTTTATTTATTTCAATAATGTTGATTGTTTCTATTATAATTTAATGCATTTATGGTGATGATTAGTATTCTTAAATAAGGGTAAATAAATGGACTGTTATTATTGTATTGAGTTTTTTATTTTGTATAAAAAGTTCTGCATAAGTTTCAAAACTAGTCATTGCAAGAAATTATAAGAACATATACAGGGTGTCCCAAAAGGTTACGTAACTAGGAAGAGGGGTGATAGGGGTGGTCACAAGGGTCACCAGAAAAATAATAGAAAAAATCCCCTCTAGGTATTAAAAAAAATAAAAGGCATTTTTTAAAAAACTAAAAATTTTACGCCTTGTGGGGTGATTTTGCTCCCGATGACCTACAAATATTGGTATATTAAAAAAAAAATGCTGTTATGTTATCGTCAATAACCCTTTTTCAAATTGAAATAAAAAAAGGCAAGGCGTAAAATTTTTAGTTTTTTAAAAAATGCCTTTTATTTTTTTTAATACCCAGAGGGGATTTTTTTTATTATTTTTCTGGTGACCCTTGTGACCACCCCTATCACCCCTCTTCCTAGTTACGTAACCTTTTGGGACACCCTGTATAATTATAAAACATTTTGGACCAAGAATCTATCCTTGTGGAATGCCGAAGCCATTTGCGGTTTCGCTTAGTTAGATAAAGGAAAAATTTGCAACATAACAGTTGGAGTAAATTCTTTATGATTTGTACAGGCGTCCTGGGGCGTTACTCACTATGACTAATCCAATCGCGTTTGCGTTTAGATCATGTTGTGCGTCACACGATTAGGGCAAACTATCTCCTATGCCATAAGAATAAAGTCCAACATCACGTTGTGACTTCACACGGTTTGGGGCAAGGAATCTCCTATGTCATAGAGAATAATTATTATTATTAATTCATTTATTTCAGATATAACAATCCATAAAATATCAAATACACAAAAACTTACAACTATACATGCACCTTATAAATAAATATTTTTATTATAATGAAATGTCACAGAAAATTTGAAATTAGAATTGAAAATTTGATAAAATAGAAATAAAATAGCTGTGGAATTATATAAAATTATGAAACTTTATAAAATAAATTAAAATTTTGATCAGATGGAGCCCATAACTATCTCCATCCACCTGTATTGTATCGGGCAGTCAGTCCTCGCTATAATCATCTTCAGGATGCCATTGCTGCTGCCTCGCGCACGCTGAAGTAAGGAGGCGACTTTCTTGCGAATAACCGCGTGAATGCCCGAGGTTCTATTTACTTTCGGGAAGACGACGGGATGGTAACTAAAAAAGCGTTTTGAAAAAGTTAATTTTCTTTTAGTAACAATCTTCATATCTCTGTTCACAGTCAGCCATGGAGCGAGCCTGGTGGTCCCATAGTCTCGCATTTTCTTTGCTGAAAAAAACATGTTTTTTAAAATCTTTACCTATTCAAAACCTGTTTATTACGAATTAGATGGTAAAAAGACCATTTTATGGTATTTTTAACAATCGTTACTTACTTGACAAAGTACAGCTGGAATGCAGCAAAAAAATTTCGATTCGACCGCGCGTGCAACTTACAGAGCTGTAGTTTTTCACATTCTTCTTCACTAAAACAAAATAATAAATAAATAAATACTGTGTCGTGTCACGCAAAAGAATAATCGCAACTTAGCTGCGCAGTACTAAGAGTATAGGCAACTTACGCGATTTGTGTATTAATTGAAAAAATGATTGACTTCATACAATTGTGTAATTATATGTTTTTCAGTGCTTTTAAACTCATACCACTCTTACTTTAAAGAAACAAATATAGAAAAAGTTTATATATATGACGACACACGATTGGACAAGAGCGATACACTCATTACCAACTGACTATCCGAAACTAAATAAAAAAGGGTCATGATGTTACCTCCTTCTAGTCCTGATCTTGATAAGGCTATCGCTTTCAGCCGCACCGGAGTTATACACTGGGTTTATGAACCTTTTCTGTATATTGTGTTGCTTTTGAACCTCCACACCTAACAATTAAATATACTTTAGGTATAAAAAAACAAGCTGCATAAATAAAAAAAAAATAATTTCAAATGTATAATGTTTTTTTTTCTAAAACTTATTGTAAAGATCAAGTTGTAAACAATAGGTCAAATAATGAAAAATTGGACTCTTTGGACGTTCTTCTTGATGGGTACTCCATGTATAATACAGATTAGTGAGGTATTCTTTTGAAAGTTTATCGCAGTCCTTGAGAAAAAGAAAATGAGATATGAATGTTTTTTAGGCACTAGTACGCAGCAATTAGCTCGCCTTAAGTGCATTGTTTTATTTTTGCTATAAAGAATTTTGTGTCTAGTATGCCCCGAGGGATCTTTCTATCTGCCGTGTCAGACTGTGCCTGAGAATCACTGTCGTCAGCATCAATTAAATTTTAATAAAAGATGAAATAAGGCTAACTTAATATACAAACTCACTGTTTTCAGATTTATCTAAAGGTATACTGCAGACCACACTAACCACCACCAACACTAATAAAACACTCTTATTCTGCATAATTTCGCCAAAGTTAACACAGATTCTGCCAAGAACCGACCTCATTCTGCCTTCCGGTTCCCAAAATATACAATATATACCGACCACCCTATTGACGCGCATCTCACTCGGATAATCTCATAATCAAATAGGCACTGAAATTATAGGAGGTAAGAGAATTGGAATCTCAAACAATGGTCATCGGGCGTAGGGTCTTGCAATGTGCTTACAAATTAGAGCAATATCAGGAAGTACACCGTTTTAAAGTATTTATAGAAGTAGGTTTGGTACCAAAAACTAGTTTCTTTGGAAAATTCCTAGCACAATTCGGAAAGATTAATATTTTCAATGGCAATTGGTGTTGATTCTGCTTTCGGTCGGGCATCTGACGTGTACGTGACGTGATCTCATCAAGGCGTTTCAAGGAATTCTGGATACTGTAAGTACATAACATACTGATAAGTCAGAAAAGTGTCAATTTAAATTACAATTTTATGTTGATATATGGACCAGCTACATCTATCTAATTCTATAGCCACACAAAGAAGAAAAGCTGGCCTCTGCCAGCTTTTCTTTGTATCTCTCTAGATACCACCTGGTTCTTTAGGAGGTACTCCAGGCAAAAGAGCAAGCGAGGGATGTGGCAATGTGTGTGCCAATGGGCTGAGCTGCAATACGGTACGGCCGGTGGACTATCGACTGTACGCCGCGTGTTGAAAGAGTGGGTACACCGTGACACTGGTCCTTACACTCCTGTTGGTGCAAGGCCTCCACCACCTCTTGAAGCATTCTCATTTCAATATTACTTTACTTTTTGATCATAAAGCTGACTATGCAGTTGATATAAGACATTGACATAACAGTAATATTGAAATATGAACGCTCAAGAGATGGTGGTACAGGCCCAGGTCCCGTCTGGGCACGGATGCCTTGAGTCGCAAGGAGAGAGGTAAGCATTATGTGTGTGCATTGCGGTGTCTCCGAGGATACGACACAGTAGGTAAACCCTACAGGAATGCAGGGCGTGTGGCGCCCTTCATGCCTGCTATAGGTGTTGTGGTAAGTGCGGGGAGCTCATACCCAGCATTGCACAGATCTCTAACGTCTAGAGATGACGTCACAACAAGACGTCTCCCTTCCCCTAACAGGGGTGACAAGACTGGTCTGGCGGACAATCACCGACAGGGCCGCGGTCGGATACGGCCGGGAACCCGTGTTGTATGTGTGCTGGTAGTAGTAGTGCTGTAAGTGGATGGTTGCACGGAAGCACTATCATTGCGGTGATAGAGGGAATATCGATGGTTGTTTAGTCGAAGCCGCTAGTTGCTACTGTCTCATTAGCATTAGTAGCTGGCGGAGAGCCCGACATAGGCACCCCTCCAACTCTCCCCGAAATAAAGGGGTTTTTCCATTTTCCATCGTAAAAAAAAGGTTCGGGTACCGTCATAGTCATTGGAAAACGTTCCTAGGGATATTCTAAAATGATTACACAGATTTTGAAAAAATCGCGGAGGTTTTAGTCCTTCAGGTTAGACGACCGACGCAACGATAACGCCCCGTGTTGTTGCTGTCCATGGCTAAAGGTGACCGCTTACCATCAGGTGGGCCGACTCACCTCATCTTTAAGAGGTTGACGTCCGTACCTACTCGAAAAATTAATAAGAGGTGTATGATCCAATGTATTATCATCATAGCAAAATAACAAAACCAATGTTAATTGTTACATTACATACATCAAAATTTGGGTATTTGATAGAGCAATATAGTTATTTAAATAATACCTACACAAGATGGTGAAATCTAGTGCTGAGTAGAAGAACTATCATTGTGCATCGTAGTTTTTTTTATAAACAATAGGTGGCGTCTAACATGAATAAATTTAGTTTTGCTATTTTAATCTAGATGTCGCTAAAGTCAAACTTCGTGGCCTATCTCGAGATTTCGCGAAAATTCTGTAGACTTCCCGAACAAAGGTGGAGCCACAAGTGCAGTATAAAAGCGAGTCGTTGCGCGTAAATAACAACAGTTTACAGTTGAACTTAAACGAGCGAAGAAAACAGAAAATAAGCTAAGAAAATGTCTCTGATTCCGTATTGGCTTCGTCACTTGCGCAACGTGGCGCCTCGGGAACCTATCGCAAGGGTATTCGAGGATCCCTTCGCAGTATTTGCTCGAGATCCGTTCTTCCGCGATCCAGTGAAATTTATCAAGCAAGTTGCACCCCTCGACCACGGCATCGAAGGAGTCTACTCCGATTCTGAGGTCAAAGTCGATGGAAAGAAGGTAGAAGTTTCCCTGGACGTTCAAAACTTCACTCCGGAGCAGATTCAAGTGAAGACTGTGGGCAATGAGATCACTGTGGAAGGCAGGAAGGAGGTGAAACGTGAAGATGGATGGACCAGAAGCCATTTCGAAAGAAGGTTCCTGCTGCCGGAAGGTTTTCCCCCCGAGCGCGTGGAATGTCATCTCGACAAAGGGAAGCTGGTGCTGGTGGCCTTCCGAGCTCAGCCGCTGGAAGAGAGAAGCATCCCTATAAAGGAGAAGGCCGAGTCTACCGATGATGGAAAGTCTGTGTGAATTACTGTAGGTAGCTACTTACATTACTGGTACCTATATTTTTTTAAGACTGATAATTTTAGTTTTTCTATTGGTAGATTACCTAGTAGGTATTTTCTATTCCGTGACCTACTCCCTCTTAGTTATGTCGATTGTCAAACGCCTGTGTACATTTGTTTGTTCTAAAATAAACAAAAACTGTGACAATATGAAATATGGTTTTTCTAATTACCTACCGGTCAAATTAGACAAAAAATAGAACTGAGGTTACAATAATTCGCAGCCAGCTGAAAATTGGTAGGATTGTTTGAAACTCCATCATCGAAATCTAAAAAGCCCTCGTCGATCCTACTCTTGGATAAAAATTACTCGGGGTTCGATCCCCAATGTGTGATGAACAGTTCTGTGGTGATGAACTCAGATGTTTCTTTTATCTTAATGTTTTATTGTAATAAAAGTACCTACCTACGTATTTACAAAAACCCAACTAGGTATAATAAAACTTCCCGTCTGACTTAAGCTGGGAACAAATTATCTGACGAGTCCGTAGGTAAGCCGCGGCTGACGGACGCGGCTTAACAATGTGCACGCTTGTAGGACGACGGCGCGGCGTTCATACCGTCCGCGGACGCAAAAACATCCAGCCAGCCAGATCCTGTTCGGACGTCCGTACGCTCAAGGTCACGTCCGCTACTTATGACAGACAATGTGCACAGTTTAGTGTAATTTGTATGTCAGATATAAACAAGCCACGTCCGTCCGCCGCGGCTTACGGACGCGTCAGATAATTTGTTCATAGATTTACCTAGTTAGGTACCACACAACTAGTTTTTATAGACAGTACGAAGAGAGAGAGGCTAGATAGGTATGTTTCGCTCGAACCCACTCGGCTCGACCGGCTCAGACATGAGTCATGCATGCATGCTTGCCAGCCGTCAGGTTCGACCACGGATGGTTCGACAGGGAGTGTACATGAACTCCTGGCCGTGTTTTACAGGGGTGTACATTCCTTGGTGTACATTCCCTGCACACATTAGGATAGCACGACCACGGATTACATGTACATTTGGTACTGAAATCCTGGCTGCGTATTCCTGCCCGTACATTCCTGGCTGTGAATTCTCGGGCTGCGTAATACGTGGTTGTACATTAACCGGACCCGTTCGACAGACATACAAAATACAATACTAGGTAGGTATGCTATGCATGCCATGCCATGCCAGTCGCACGGAACGGAAGGACGACCGCGCGCGCCCGATAGCGCTCAACAAGTCTATTTACATAAGTAATATTTAGTTATTAATAAACTAGAGAGCTTGGTTATGTAGGTACCTATATTAGTTTTGTTAGATCGAAGGTACATACTAGAAAGGTATCAAGGAAACCAATCTTTCCGCTCATAATTTGCAATGGATCAACCTATCGGTGAGTTTTTTGATTATTTTTATTAAATCGCTGGACCACGAACTCCTCTAGGTACCTACTTGGGTCGCATGCAATAAGCTTTATTAACAATTTTTTGTGCTGTTTTAAATATGTAAATACCTAGGTACCTATTAGGTATATATTGAAACAAGATATTTAATACATATTGAAACAAGTTAAGATACCTAGGTACAATTGAAATGCGAATTGTAAAAAAACTGAAACTACCTAACTACTAAACATCTGCGAATTGGTTAAAAAATAATTTTGTTTACATTACTTAATTTCTTTGGATTTAGGTATTAATTAAATTACGAGTTTAGGTTAGAAAATTCAATGGGACAGTACCTAGCTGAGGCTTTGTACCTATGTTCCATAATCTTTCAGGTCTTCAGAAACTAGCTGCATTGAATTGCTTAGAAGTCCACTCGACTGTATCATGGAGGCACGGCGTGAAGCATGAGATCAGAGAGTGCTCCGGGGAACTCCTGTATGACGCCAAGCGGGAGCGGCGAGGACTCTTGAGCTTCGACTTAACTCTGCTCGATGTCAATGGTGTTGAGGTATACCTTCGACATCTCTCACCGGTCTCTCCCCTCCCTTCTACACTGTAGCCCGTGGAATTGTTCCCCGCGCAAATTAAACATTTGTGTGTTATCAGTTCACCTGTTTGTGACATTGAAAGTCCGCCAATGGGTTTTTTTTATATCATCATAAAGATTGTACTTGTAGTCAAATTCCTTGATAATTGACCATGTTTATGCTGTCAGTCACTTTTGTGCCTCCATCGTTGCAGCATCAAAAGTAAAAGATGATCGGACTTTCACGTCTTTTTAGGATGAAATCTACTTAGGTAAGTTATTATAAATCTAAAAATGTCACCCACTTCCGATGCCGAGCGATGGATATTGATAAACGATGGCTGCGTTCTAACAGGTGATCACAGTGCACAGACCCGGCACCTTTGGAATGTGCAGAGTGAAGATAGGCATAGAAGGAGCGCTGGCCAGCATCGTGCGGCAGAAAGTCACCTTCCTGAGGCCCGTGTTCGAGGTCCACGATGCGAACGGCACGCCCATCTACAGGATCAAAGGACTACGGGGAAAGTGCACAGACTTCAAAGTATGTATGGCACAGAAATCGATCGAGCAGATTTTATAAAATATCTAAACTTACATACCAGAAATGCTAAAAAATAGTAATTATTTTGTAGGCAGTAATTAGTTTTTTTTTGAATTTTTGATTTTTTTTTCCTTTTTGCACTTGCTATCTCTATCTAATTTGAAGTAAAAGCTGAAATAGCAAGTGACTTGACAGCCGATTAGTGTTGATCGAGCTCTCAGAAACCGGGAGTTATACTACTAAAAAACTACAGCTAAAACAACTGCTTTAGTTCGAGTTGACGACCCTGGACAAGAAGGCAGTGGGCACGATTGCCAGAAGGTGGGCCGGCTGGCGCAAGGAGCTGACGAGCGGTCGCGAGGTATACGTCCTCACCTTCCCCGAGGACCTAGGCCTGCAGTACAAGGCGGCCTGCATCGGTGCCTGTCTGCATATCATCGATGTACGCCAGCGGCAGCGTTAGGCGGCAGAACATAATTATCCCAGGCATTTACGACTTAAGGGCCCGGCGACAGCGGCTCGCAGTTTCGAGGTGCGATTGGCTATTATTTCATTTAATTTCATTTCGGGGAGGTCGTTTGAAAGAATAACTATCCAGTGACACGCATAAAATACTGTTCGAACACAAATAACACAATAATATAAGGGAAACATGCCCGAATCAGAAATCATTTTGGTATTAGTATGTTTGGCCTTACGTTTACCTAATACCAAAATTATTTCTGACTCAAGCACATTTCCCTTATATTATTGTATTATTTGTATTCGAACAGTATTTATGCGTGTCACTGGATAGTTATTCTTTCAAACAACCTCCCCGAAATGAAATTAAATGAAATAATAGCCAATCGCACCTCGAAACTGCGAGCCGCTGTCGCCGGGCCCTTAAATAGTAGGCAGATAGTACTTACAACCCGGTCACAATATCTATGCACTTGACCTCGTGACGGTATATCGGCGGTCTGGGTACGATGTGAAAAAAAGTTTTTTCGAGAAATGTGGAGGTAAAAAAGAATTACTAACCTTTTCAAATCAATTTATTATTGATGAAGGGTTTGTTATTAAAAAACAATAATTTTGATTACAAAAACATTTATTATTAAACTCAGTCACTATAAATTATTGACTCTATGCCTGACATTGTATCTTCCTCACTCTCACTTTCTGAACTCTCCGAACTGTCTTCCCCTAGTGATATTAAAAGTTGTGTGATGTTGTCATCTGCTAGATGATCCTTTTCCCAGTATTCTCGCTGTAGTCTCTCCACGTGATTCACTTCTTTTTTCCAGTCAGCTGGCGTAATTGACTTAATCGCATCTTTTGTAAGTTGTTCTATTTTCTTTTTCGATTGGTCAATGTTTTTATCTGCTACCCCACGGATGAAGGAAAGGAGGGGATGGGGCATGTGGGCGTATCCCGTAAGACGGCAACGTGAGGGATTCCCCACATAGTCCTTCGCTCGGCAAAAATCAGGGATTAGTCGCGAGTCGTCTGTCGTCTGACAAGTTTTTAAAATGCCGGAATGTGCGATCGTCTCGGGCAAGAATACTAGCAGAAAAGTGAATTATAGGGAACACGGAATAACCTACCACATGTAAGTTGACAAATTTACTTGTTTTTATTAAGTATTTAGCCATAAAACAATCACAAGTCAAAACATACTTTCTAAGGTCAGTCAAAAGTTAAATCGGTGCGAAAAGCATTTTTAACTAATTGTTTCAAATACATTGCTGCGTGTATCTTAAAACGAGTCACGACCCAATAAACAAATGACGCAATGGAATGAGTTGTTAGCGATGCTCTCGACACCACGTTCTTTGCGTGGTACTGTCGCTGCTATTTGCTGCGAGATAGTGATGTGCTCGTTCATTTCAACAAATAAAAAAATTTACCGATGATCGAATGATGATTGGTTGAAAATAGTAAAATATAACATAGTTTGAATAAATAAATGGTGTTTACTTAGATAGAGATATTTTAAGAGTAGTAGAGCTCTTTGTGAAGGGATCGTCCGGGGAAGTACTACCACCACGCTTTTTTCTGCCGCCAAGCAGCAACGCTGTGTTTCGGTTTGAAGAGTGTGGTCGCCGGTGTAATTACAGCTACATGAGGCTTAACATCTGTATGCCTCAAGTTGATGGACGCAGGGCAGTGCATCGTAGGGCACGTTCCTATTGTGCGTGACCTACGGGGCAATGTTTTGTTTATAGGTGATGGTTACCACTTAACATTAGGTGGGCCATCTGCTTGTTCCATCAGCTATTAGTATAAAAAAAATAGAGACAGCAGATTAGTTTTGATCGTGCTTTCAGAAACCGGCGGTTAAGCGCTGCCAGTATATTTTATACACCTCTGAAAAAATACACTTTGTAGAACGAAAACAGGCCCGTCAAAATCTGGATCACTATTGATCAGATTTGGACGGGCCCGATTTTTTTGAGAATATAAGTACCTCCATTTTTGAAGTCAGTTAAAAATAAAAGTTATTATTATTATTAAATTAAGACATATGGATTTTCTTACTAGACAAGCTGAGATTGAATGTGGAAAAGACTTCGATAATATCGATTCATCTTTTGTAAGATCGTATCAATCGATAATATTTTATCGATAATATTGAAATCCCTACGCCTACGTTTTTATGGTAGTGTGACGTACGAGTGGTTCGCATTGATTGGGTGATTGTAAGTGTGAGTTGGTCAAGTAGCCAATCGTAGTGCTGCGTTCAGTGTGTGTGTCACCCGAGTTTATTATCGTATGTACGCTTTATATGTAAGTGTAGGCAAGGGAGAGGGAAATCTGCCGACACCGTGTTTCATATGATTAGGATTTAAACCGCCAGTCTCTATAAGTCTATGTGCCACCCTTTGCTTTACCAAGTTCCATATATATTCGATGGGGTTTAGGTCACAATGATAAGGTGGCAGACGCACAACTTCTTGGCCATGCTCTCGCATCAAATCGTCGACGACATATTTTTTCGGCGGCTTTGTTCTCAGTATAATGGGATACAATTCCATCTTTGTCATTAAATGGAATATTGTGTTCACGTAGCCAATTTTGCATGTCAGCTTTAAGGCTCCGGTGACTGCGACTCGCAATTTCGAAGTGCGATTGGCTATTATTTCATTTTATTTCATTTCGGGGAGGTTGTTTGAAAAAATAACTCTAAAGAAACACGCATAAATACTGTTCGAACACAAATAATACAACAATATAAGGGAAACATGCCCGAATCAGAAATCATTTTGGTATTAGTATGTTTGGTCTTACGTTTACCTAATACCAAAATGATTTCTGACTCAAGCACATTTCCCTTATATTATTGTATTATTTGTGTTCGAACAGTATTTATGCGTGTTTCTTTAGAGTTATTATTTCAAACAACCTCCCCGAAATGAAATAAAATGAAATAATAGCCAATCGCACCTCGAAATTGCGAGCCGCTGTCACCGGACCCTTAAGAGCAGCACTAGAGGGCGCTTTCACCGACTGCATCGAATGGTAGGGTGCATTGTCTATGACAACTATACCGTTCGGCGGTAAATTTGGTATAAGCTTTTCACGGAGCCATTTTAAAAAATTGTTTGTGTCCATCTCGTTATGATAATCGCCGATTTTACTTTTACATTTATAAAGTAATTCTGCACCTTCGATGAATCCATTTTCTCCTCCAGCGTGTACAAGAATCTAACGTTGACCCGCATTTAAATTTGTCTTCACACTGCTGTCGGTATTATTTTGCCAGCATTTACTGACCGTATAGTGGGAATGGATCCACGTCTCGTCCAGGTAGGTAACCGGTTTTTTATCAGCGCCAAGGTCATTATTCTCTTTCATACGGCGTAGGTAGCGAGCCCTCCATGCGGCGATGTCCGGCTTTTGTGTCAATACCTACACAACGGATATTTTTACACTTTTTGAACTTGTAGCCCAATTTGTTAATTAAAATATTTCTTAAATATGTTCTCCCACCTTGAAAATTTAGGTCTCTCTTAACTGCTGCCAGAATTTTCTTCAAAGTTGGGATTTCTTTTTTTACAGCATAAAAACTGTTGATGATATTTCGTATTGCGCAAATGTCAAAATCATCTACTTCGATGCGTTTTTTGTACTGTTTACGCTTCTTACCCGGTGTCGATAATTTTGGTTCTGGGTGGGTTTCTAAATTATTACTAGTACTTGGAGTCGGACTAGCGCCCGGCAAAGTAGGTGGTTGTACTTTGGCTTCATTTTTAATTTTCATTAGAGTCCTCTTTGATATCCCAGTTGCAGCACAGGTTCGTTTCACCACTTGGTCTACAGGTATGGTGTACTGTTTATTTGCTTTCTCCGATTCAAAAAACTTGAGCACTTTCAAGATTAAATTTCTTGATTCGCTGTGTATTGTTTTTCCCATGACTTCAGTTTAACAGCTACAACAATTTTAATAAATAAATAAATAAATAAAATAATAATAAATACTAATAATAACTTAACAATAAATATTAAAAAACAAAACAACAACAAAGCGAAAATATCAAAATTATCAGGACGTGTATCGGCAACGAAGATGCTAACCGTACTGTCGCACCGGGGAGTGCGCGGAGAGGTGACAGGGGAAGCGGGAGAGGCGCCGCATTCCAGCGAGGTGCACAGATATTCTGACCGGGTGTACGTAAGTTTTTATCTGCCTACTAACGTACATAACCTATAGTAGGTATATACGGACCGGAGGATGGTAAGTAAGTATCTGGCTGCTATGTTGTATACATAATTCTCTCTCTGTGTTACATATTCAAACTGGAGGTGAGAAGGGAGGTATCACTAGCTGCGTACATCTTTAAACTGTTGAGAGGAATGGTGTATAACCCGCGAGTACTGATGTGTGTGGGGTTGTATGTGCCAGACAAGTACGTGCGTGCGTGCCGTCACAAGCTCTTGGCAGTCCCAAAAGCCAGAACCAACCTATTGAACGAAGCTCCCATGACAAGGGCTCTTCGTTTGATCAATAGTTTGTGCGAAGAGGAAGATTTTGACCTTTTTGTGGTTTCTCTGACAAAGTTCACAGAAAGAGCCTTGATGTCTATTAGTAGATAAGTAATAGTTATTTGTTTGTGTATTTTAAATTATTTTTAATGTCTATTTAGTATTTAGGTATTGTTATGGCATTGAAAAAAGAAATAAAAGAAATAAATAAATAATAATAATAAATATTACAATCCTTTATTTTTTTAATTAATAAAAATGTATTTTTTCTAATTATCGCGGTCTGTATTCACGTAGTGCTTTTTTTGTCACGAGTTATTGGCCACGACCACGAATGAAGGAAATAAGGTCACGACAGACAAATCAGCAAACTAAAAATAACTCAAATGAGCGCCATCTTTTGCTTTATTGCTGAGCTACGTTACCTCCGTCAACGTGCCACATAGTAATGCTTTACCAAATTAATAATGTTGGTGACCGCTAGATGTCATTAAAATCAACAGTTAAGAATAGGCTGGATTTCGGAAATAGGAACTTGGCTTTGAATACCTACCTGCATAAGATCACTGAAAAAATACTGTAACTAATCTAGATATATGGTATATTGATAACCCGCTGTTGTTGTTACAATCAATGTTGATAACTCATAAAATTGGAGTTCTTAATAATTTTCCTAGAGTAATACCTATTTAGAGCTAAATTACATTTTATGGCCAAGAACTCTGCCCAAGTCATACGATAACATAGACTAGATCTACATAAGTTGACTCAATGAGGAAAACGTAGGCAGATAAATGTAGGTGTAGGCGCGAAGACGTCAAGCCATAAAGCGCAGTTCCCTTCTTGCTCCCCAATTATGCTAATAGTGAGCTAATGACAGTTTTAGGCAAATTAATAATACGTTTCCGTAATTTATTGATCTCAATTCTGTTTTCTTGATTGCTTCTCGAAATTGGATTGAAGTGTGATTTGATTAGTTTCGAAATGTTTGGACTTGTAACTACTTACTTAGTAGGTAAATTAACACATTATGGCAGCAGCTACCTACTAGATAACACTTATCTTAGGAGTAAGGTACTAGCTGTTTGTTTTGATGAGTATTTAGGTATACCTACCTTCTTAAGGCACAGTTAGATCGTATGATTGTAGGCATTTCGTCCTTTTCTGAGGATTAGGTAGGTACCTCAGAAAAGAACAAAGAGCAGCTCGCAGAAGTGATAGCAATAACAGTGAAATAAGTCATTACTTTTTGTAATATACCTGCAATATTCCTGTTAGATAGATTTTTTCATAGAGATTTTCTGTCAATTAACTACCTAGCCAGAAAATATTGTTCAATTAAGAATCACCAACTATCGCTAGGTAACGGTTTGTTTTTAGAAAATAGTCCCGAAGCACTTGGATTTGTTGTGATTATTGTGTTTTGTTCTAAACGGAACACGCGCCAGGGAGGAGGGCCTGTGATCTCCAAATGCGAAAGAAAACCACCAAAGCAAAGCATTCGAGGGCCTCACTCAAACTCATTTTTAAACCGTGTCCTACCCAACACTACTAGAATATTTAGGTATACCTAAGTCATCACGTCAAGAAGCGACAGCTTTATCAAATGCAAGAAGGTAACAAAAACCGGAAATTTTCTAAGGTTACTCTACAAGGAATACGACTGTGCTGCGCCGCGGCGCCGTAGACTTGAAATACGAGGCGTAGCGTTCTATAAATTACGTACTCTCCGTAGATAATGAATTGTTTACTGCGCTGAAATCATTAATCTTGCTTCGTGTTCTATTACTCTGTTGAACAGCAGTCTGAGATTCTGGTGTCGGAGACAATAGGTATGCTGGAAAGAAACGGAGGTCTGTTCCGGCCTCCACATTGGCCGTTGTTCTAAAAAGCTGCACAAGGTTTTTAAATTTGGATAGGTATTTGCAGTTGGTTGGTTTGCAATTTCGTTCGTGCGTATACGCATATGTGAGAGAGCCGATTCAGAAAGCCGATTGTATGTCGACCGTCTCGTTGACACGGACGCTATCAAGATTGCCGTTCTAATAGTTTGGCCGTATTCCACTGGCTACAATCTCACCTGATGGTACCCAACAATGTAGCTAATGGTGTATGATAGAGACCAACGAGGACAATTGCCTTTGAGATGTTCAAGTGCACATTGTTTTGGTAAGTTCCGGTTCCTTTGTGTGCTGAGTTTCCAAAATAAACATAACGACGACCTTAGTGGTGCAGCGGGCAAGAGTCCGCCTGCGACGCAAGAGGTTACGGGTTCGATTCCCGCCTCGGAACAAATTTGTGAACGATCTGCAGAAATTTGTTGCGTTGGTCTGGGTGTTTATGTATAATAAAAAATATCTATCTTAGTATGTAATTATATAATGTATTAAATATATCAGTCATCTAGTACCCAACACAAGCTTTGAGTAACTTACTTTGGGGCTAGATGGTGCTGTGTGGATTGTCCAGCACTATTTACTGATTTATTTATTTATAATCATTCTTTCTTGCTATCACAGGGGTAGTGGTCAGACATATTGTGACCTAAGGTGAGTACGGCACTGGAGCCAGGACTTACGTCACAGGCGACACACGTCCCACGCCGCACTGTTAATAACATTAATCCTTGTTCAAAATTCATAACCAACTAAACTCAGTCCGTCCCTGGAGAAGCCAGAGACGTATTACTTGTGTGAGGTGATACTGTCCGTCCTTGTTACTTTTGTTCGGCTAAACCGAACGCAAGTAGAGCATGCCGCATGTTTTGAGGGGTCAGGGTTCATACCTAATATAAAGGATATATAAGTACCTAGGTACTGTAAATAGGCGAGCTTAATGCTAGAGTTAACCATTTAATTACGTACCTTAGGTAGGTCCATTATTTAGTACACTTTTATAATTACTAGGTATATAGAGCGAGAATTGTGCCTTTTTAAGGATCACACTCAAAACATAAAAATTATTCTCAGAGTGGAATTTGAACCCACGACCTTTCTCTTGATACGGTGTTGCGTGTTGCATCCACTTGCGTTGCGCCATTGGACATCAAAACAAAAATGTTTAAGTACCATGAAAATGAAAATGTTTATCTACATAAGAATGTGGTCCGTCTTTTCAGACCTAGGTACGAGGACCAGGCAGCCCTGCTGCACGATATGCCTAAATATTAGATGTCCGAGTCCGCTCCTGTCACGGCACCTGCATAATTTACGCAAATCATTGTACTACATGAAGTACACGGTGGAAAGATTACGTGCAAGTTTCACTCTCAACTCCCAGAATACGTTAGCGTGCAGGCAAGCACAGCTATCTTATTTTGCTTATGGTTTTGGTGGTATGGACTGTTTTTTTTCGTAATTTTGTTTCCTCTGTTTTATTGCTCTATAATTATTGTTCTCTTGACAATGGTTCTGTACAGATACCTACATTTTTTTTGTTATCAGGTCTAAGAAAAAGGAGACGTGGACAATAAAACCTTTTTCTTCCTAATGTATATAATTATGTAATTTTGTCTTTGATATGAAGGTTTTCACTGGTATTCACTGGTCAGTTTAGTATTAGAAGCTTTTAAAGAATCTAATATCAGCACGGTAAAGCTCAGCTTCCTTATACAGGTGGTTTGCAGTGACCGAGGCTGCGTAGAGCTGGGGATTGCTTGTTTTATTGCATGAGAAAGCAGAGCAAGAAATATTTTTTACAGTTCCGCAAACCAGCAAGAAACCCTTTGGTCGGGCGTTAAAAAGTGGGCGTATGACAAAATAACATTTAGATGATTTAGAATATATAATACTCGTACATTAACATCTGAAAAAGACACTTTTTTTCTCAGGGAAATCGATGGATTAGTATTATCATTAGTCAAATAGTCCTACATAACCTGATGAGTATCAGCAGTTTCGATGTTTTGAGTAGGTTTTGCGGATAAATATCTACATCCTACTAATATTATAAATGCGAAAGTTTGTAAGTATGGATGGATGGATGGATGTTTGTTACTGTATAACTCTTTAACGGCTGAACGGATCTTGGTGAAAATTAGCACAGTGATATATTATATTCTGGAATAACACATAGGCTACTTTTTATCCCGTGGGAATACCGGGATTTAAAACTACGCGGGTGAAACCGCGGGACACTACTATTAATTAAATATATCGTAAAGCATTAGGTATGTTATAACTAGTAGAAAATTAAATTGAGAATGTTTGTTCTGCAAAAAAGATAGTACAAAACTCTGTATTAGGTAGGTACGTATGCACAGCCCGACACGGAGGGTAGCTGTTTCCACGTTTGTGAAGGTGAAGACATTTAAAAACGTTATTTAAATTGCGAGCAAGCTCAGCTCGATTTAGGTTTCCTCGAAATTTAATTTCCATAAAAACTGAGCCAAACCTAATTGCTAAAAAGCCTGTATCAAGACACGTCTAGAATAAATGTTTATAACATTTTCTTCAGTACCTACCCTAGGTATGTAGTTACCTACTGAAAGTTAGTTTATAAGTATTATTTTAGTTTATATTGCCGCTACGGGAAACAAGAATGTGCCATTTTATTGAGCCTGTAATTTTATATACTAATTCTATTTTCCATTTTGACTAATTCGACGAGGTGGGTCTTATATAAAACTGTTCTCGAAACTTTCACAAACCTGCGTTTATTAAAAAAAAGTAAAGAAGGCAAAGTCGAATGTGACCCGTTCTACGACAACTATCAATAGTTCTGGGACTACAAATCGTGTTCGTATTTATTATATTTTCTCTGATTAGTATATTCCTTTTACCCTGTTCCGAGTTTTTTGAATTATTATTTACATTTTGCTCTAATGTAACTAATTGGCATGAATTTCTCAAACTGTAAACATTAAGAACGGTGACGATAAATTTTCATTATAAATGACCCAGTATTTTACACTTTACTACAGATTTCAGTTCAGTATATCACATGAATGTTTTTTTTTTTTTTTTTATACTACTAGCTGATGTAAGAATGTAGACCAAGACTTTTTTTATTCTTCTTGCTATTGGAAAAAGCATAATAACCCTCAGTGCCTGCAATTTCACCTGCAACCACAACATTTATACAAATAAATAACAAAAACCCTTCACAAACATAACTTTCAGATTTTTTTACTTTTCAACATCGAGATGATTTTCACGCGATGGATCCTTTTGGCATTTCATATTTAGCATGCATGTTAAAATTTAGCATAATCAAATAATATAATAACTATAAATATTTCACAAATATGTTTTAAAATCATTTCTTTCATTATTTTATATTCCCTAGCCCGCCCGCTTTCACTGCACAAGGGGAAACGTAATTAGGGGGTCAAATAAATTTAGTCTTGGAATTGTTTTCGTTTATCTAAGCCTTTCCACGGGCGTGTCGACTGATTTAGCACCTCGCTGTGGAATAGATGGTAGCTAGGAACGGTTGTACCTACCCGTCATCCTCGGCCAGTGTGGGCTTCGTACAAACTTGAATATAGTGGATCACGAAGTCCGGATGAGTCATGAATTTCATATTTTATTTATTAATAAAACATTCTATGTTAATATTTCTTGGAATCACCTATAAATAATATAAGTTACGTACGTATAAAAAACGTCTTTTTAGTATGCTCAATTTAGAGTGTACCTACCCATGCTAAAATGTGCATAAATAAATAAGTTTGGCCCAAATAAATGTATTGTCTTTCTTTCTTGTATATTGGAAGGAATGGAATGGAATTCACTCTCAGTCTTTAAAGTTCCGGCTTTTCAGTTTTTCCCTGATTCCCAGCTCTATTCGACTTTACAATTTCCCTGGAACCCGAAGCGTTTTCGCAGCGCTACGATTTTTCGCTATCGGTTCGCGGTCGAGCGCGCACGCTGCGCAAAATGCGCCTCTCGTGAATTGAGCCAGCCACCTCGTCGCACAAACTCACTCATGAAATAAAATCGAAATTGACCTCTCGTGCCATCTCTCATGAACATAGCGAAGTTATACATACACGCATGTAAAATTGACTAATTTGAGCTGGATACGTCGCAGGTTTGGAGGAATTGCACACACATTTTAGAATTGAAAATCCGTATACCAGGTTTCAGATTCGAGCCCATAATTTCAGGACCTGGAAGCAGTTAGACCATATTTTTCCTACAGGTTAGGCCGACTATAATATTACGAATATGGCAGGTATTCGGCATTGACGCTGCGCTGTAAGCCTGAGGCTTCAACCACACCTGCGCCACCAAAGCGACTGCGAAGAGGGAGCGTCTGCCGCGCGACTGACGCTACCCATACTTTCTATGGCGCTATGCACACCTATGCGATCACAACGCGGGACGGCCGCGTCGGCAGAGAGGGACGCACGCGTCACATGTTGGATGTCAGTATGTGCGATGTAGTAGACGAGAAGCTACTTTTTTTACTCTATTTTTAATTTTTATTGACTAGCAAATGAAGTTAGCGATTCGCGCCGGAGTCGCGTAGCGCGTTGCAGACGCTCCTGGACGCTCCCGCATCGCGTCCCGCTTCCCGCGTTATTGACGCGGAGGTGTGGGCGAACCTTAAAACTAACTAACTAACTAACTTTTTTTATACAACTAGGTACGTGATGGAACATGCAGATGGACCACCAGATGCTAAAATAATTATCCTGATGGCAAAACAGCCTCTGTTATATATTATAGCATGTATGTGACATCTTATAGCTGATCTAGTAGTATATTAACTAGCCGAAGATCGTGTTAGATGCTTTTATCAATTTATGGATTAAAGCTGTCTGAAATAAAAAAAACAGGTCACGACTTTGATCTTCAGGCTTTATCAATCAAATCCGATCAAAGTCCCATAAAAATATTATTAATAAAAAGCTAGCTCATATTTCTAAAATTTTTACTTTTAAATTTTAGGAGTTTCACAAATAATGGTGACATTTGAAAAGGGTTCGAATCTAAACGCAATCATTGAGTGTCTATCACATTTTGTTCCGGTTATTTTTTGAAATACATTTTCGAACGTCCCCTTCAAATGTGTTTTATGATTTCGTGTAAAAACATAAATGATGGCAATTATTGTTGCATCGATTTAGGTCTGCAGCGATGATTCGGCACGTTATGCAAGAGATCGTTTTGTATGACTTCAGAGGGCCTATCACGAGTTCCGGTGCCGACCGCGATCGATCGTAGATCACACCGATAGACACCGCATTTCAAGAAAATTCAATATTATATATTATTCTTATACTGCTAATAAATTCTTATGATTTTTATCATTATTCTTATTATAAATATTATAAATTATTCGCATTCTTTGAGAAGCTTCCCTTAAGCTTCTCAAAGAATACGCTAGATGCCGTTGTTTAATTTCCTTGAAATTCGGTGTAGATCGTTGCGATCTATACGATCGATCGCGGTCGGCACTAAACTCATGATAGCCCCCCAGATAAAAAATAATAATGTGAAATATCAGTATAATAACATTGTTATTTTGATGTTATATTTGCATCATTGCAATCATTTGTTTGGTTAATTAAAGATATTAATTTAAATTGCCGAAACTGGTTGAATATGTGAATATATAACTTCTAATCAAATTATGAGTAATTTTCAGCACAACAATAATTATTGAAAAATGAATATTATGTTTTTGTTAGGTACTTTTATGAAGTTCGAAAGCCTTTTGGTTAAACCAGCCTTTATTTGGTGACCCCGATTCATGCGAGGAATAGAGCAACAGATCTCAAGTCCCGCCCAAGATGAGTGAAAATTAACATAAATTACGACTTAGGGCAATTCGGAGGAAGTTAAACCGGTGATAAGCGTTCCAATTAAGGCAGAGCTTACACAAATTAAAATACAATTAAGGCCCTCCCAGCACGTAATTAAAAACACTAGAAAATGCAGAGAATTAACAATAAGTTTTTAATTTTCATTGGAGAGGATTGTACGGAAAGAAAATAAAGATTTTCTCTAATTTACTGCGCTGTTGTTTATTTTTAAGTATCTGCTTCATCAGTAAGTGGAATATATAAAAACATTTAGAGCAAATGGCTCCTGGATTTGAAAATCAGCAATGAGTTGCAAAGGGTCAATTTTTTGTTTGTCGGTTCAGGTAGGTAGGCTAGGTAAGTAAGTTTGTTCCCTGTTCTAGGCTTTGGTCACGACCGCTGGCACCATGGTGCCAGTTCCACTTATAACACCGTAACACCGCATTATAATCCTTAATTTACACTTATAGTGGAATCTAGAAGTGAAATGCAGCTGTTAAACAGCTTATGTGCTGCTTGGGCAGTCACCTAGTTTTAAGATGTTTTAAAGTGATCCTGCTGATTTTATTGAATAAATACTTTTTAACTTTGACTTTAAGTTAGGTACACACGGATACGCTATACATACACTGCTCGCGTTTATGTCCATGTAGTAAGTGTGGTTTTTCTTTGGCCTTGTGTAGCTTGATCTGTATCCATGTTAGGATCTTTTGAAGGGCGTCTGGTTCAGTCGGCACTCTGAAAATTTGCGAGCAACTCTCGTCGAAACTGACTCCGTGGTGCGACTCCAACCAGTCGACCCTCAGGAATGACCATTGACCAAACGTGAATAGAAAGTATTTCTGAAAATTAGGAATTACAACAGAAATAGCAACTGCTTACGAGTTTGGTCCCCAGGTAAGTGAACAAAGCCGCGAGTTGAAGCTAGTGCTAGTAATGAGCGGAGGCGATGGAGTAAGTGGAGGCGCAAAGGAAGCAGCATGTGCACGGCGCGGCCGGAAATTAAACTTCCAACTACCAGCACCACACAATTAGCGAGGCGTTTACTCAATCCCTTGGTATTTCTCATGGCTGCCGGGATTTTTGCTTTTCATGAGGAAACGCAGAAAGGTAATTTGTTTGCGGTTCCATATCCATATCAAGGACGAGCTCTTATGGCATTGCATTGCGTTCATCACCTGGCGTAAAATCTCTCGCGTCTCATCATTTTGGTGTAGCTTGAGGTTAGTGGTCACTAATTGTACTAGTGCCTATACTTTAAAGCTGGTTCGGTAAGATACCGAAGCATGACTATTTATTATAGTATTCAGGTTTCAAGTTAGATAGGCTGTCAGGAATCGAATAACTTCTTGCTCGCACATTTACATTTTGAAGATTAGGAAATCACTGAATGTAGTTGAATATAGCAATCAACCAGTTTCGGAGACTAACAGCAAAATAATATCATTTCTATGGAAGCATTTCCTACAAAAAACATTACTGGTTTTCGTACTCTACATTTGATATGTAGGTACATAATATGCATGTTTAAAATTTTTGAGTTTTCATTTTTATAAAGGTGGCATAGTCTCGATTAGGGGGCTTGTCGCATTTGAGTCAGTTGACTCAAATAATGAAAAAAAAAATGTTTTTTAACATAGGTATATTTGTGAGATTCTATGCACCGCTTTTTATTCTGCATTTAATCAATGAGAGGGGTAGCCCGTCTACATCTTATATAGATTGTGTGAATACAATTCAAAGTGCCTTCAAATTCTTCGTTATCGGCTCCTGGATTTAGGATGGTGCCGGCCAGGGCTTTCGGATATATCTGCTTCTGAGTTACGAAGCTCTTGCATAGTTTATTCGAAAACTTTCAAGTTGCTATGAATAATTTCTTTGTTTTATTTAGCGCTCCTTGAGACAACATGTGAATAGGTAAGTTTAAATGTTTGACTGCTTGCTCTAACTAAGTAGAACTTGTGTTTAGACGCAAGGGATCACTGCTTCGGCTATTTGCCATGTGGATGGTGCTATTTATTATAACTTAGGTGTTTGTTTGTTTGTTGTATTCTCTATAATGAGTGAGTTAACCAATTAATTTATATCACTGGCTGGAGGTTAAATTATTACCTTACCTATATAATATTCATAGTTCACTCACGAATTTAATCTCATCTAATTAAATTGCAAAACATCAATTTTAGAAACCAAGCCGACAAATAGTTTACACTATCAGTACATCGGCGAAGGGCGTGGTGCGACTATCGGCGGCCGCAATCGAGGGGCGGTAGCGTTGAGCGCTAAGCGGAAATGGGCGGCTAGTCGGTACTTTACTGGACTCTCGCACGCCAACCAACGTTAAATTAAAAAAAAATATTTGTTGTTAGTAAAGTAGGCTTTATTTGAAATCCAAGACTGAGATATAAAAAAGGAGCTGCTTTTTCTATAAAATTATAATATTGGTAGGCCGCATTACGAGAAAATTGTAGCAAGCGCTATTAAAAATGTACATACTAAATGATCATGCTTCGTCTACTCATTAACCCAGGTTAAGTCAATGGCACTGCATCTCACCCACCTCGTAACTCGTGAAAGCTAAACTTCATATGAGACGTTAAATTTTAATGCATCTAATTACCGAAACTTGTACTGAACTCTCTCTTATGTAATTAACTATATAATTATGTAATAACCAAGTTGAGCACAAAATCTTTGCCAAGCATTACATTATGGCTGTCACCACGTTATTTGGACACAGCGGTGGAGGCCTCACAGCACAGGTTTTTTCATGCAACTACCTGATGAAACAAACAAATGGACAGAAACAGATGAACCTGATGTTAAGTGGTAATCTTCACCTATAACAAAGCTTTGCCTCGTAAGTCACCCACGATAAGAACGTGCCTTACGATGCACTGGCCTCAACATGAGGCATACAGATGTTAAGCCTCATGTGCCTGTAATTACACCGGCGACCACTCTTCAAACCGAAACACAGCGTTGATGCTTGGCGGTAGAAATAGGCGTTGTGGTAATGCTTCCCCGGACGAGCCCTTCATAGCTCTACTACTCTTAGAACACTCTTAGACAGGTGGGAGAACCTAGGTATCTGGCTTAGTCATGTTACTTGCTGGTCTAAATACTAGCTAAGGTGAAAATTATTTGTGTGAAACTTGTTGTGTACAAAATAATATAAAAATTAAAGGTCATAAAAATGCTTCACAAGGAGATTTTTGAATCACTTTGAATCTTCTTAAAGCTAGGTGAATATAAGTGCCAGTTCCAAGTGACGAAGCCTAGAAGCCTAGGCATCAAATAAACCTGAAAATAGAGCCAATGATAGGTTAGAAACTTAATTGAAAACATTTAAAAAATAAATTTAAATCTTTACTTCAGTACAATGCACTGCAAACAAGGCACTGCAAATTATATCAGAAAAGTTTAATAAGAGTGAGAACCTTTATAAACATAATTTTGCTTAGGTTACCGACTTACGTTATATTTTCTTCATAATCTGTTTTTCACGGTAAGACATTTTGATTCATAGATTCCACCAACAAAACTCATTACCTTTTCACTCTTGATCAAACCTTTTTGTGAGTGTTAAATAGGCTTTTATTCTCGCTACACCAATTTAACTTTGGTGAAAGAACTCGCGGAAAGTTGGCGAGTGCGATTGTCGAGGGGTGATTCGAGAGATATGCCGACTTACCGCCGCACTTTGCCACAACTTTACTGAAGGATCCTTTAATATCTATTTTATTCAAACAAACTGTGACGAAACCGACTCTCGAATAACCTACAGGTATTTCTAGAGGGTATTTGGAGTTTACGGAAAATACCTCTAAAACTTGCATCCTACTAATATAATGACGACATCTGTGGCGCAGTGGGCGAGAGTCCGCCTGCGACGCAAGAGGTTGCGGGTTCGATTCCCGCCTCGGAACAAATTTGTGTAAGATCTGCTGAAATTTGTTCCGTAGGTCTGGGTGTTTTCTATGTATAATAAAAAATATCTATCTATGTAAGTATAATATATAATGTATTAAATATAATATCAGTTATCTCTAGTACCCATAACACAAGCTTAGAGTAGCTTAAAAAAAAGGAATCTAAAAGACAATAATAATAAGTTTGATAAAAAAATTATTTTTTAATTATTTTGGTTTGTAACACGTGGTGCACCCGCCATTTTATTAATTTGAAACAGTTTGTTCTAATAGCTTGTCAAACACCACTTATCTTAAACTTAAGCGTCACATGGTAAGTGAAAGCAGTTAAACAATTACTTAGGCAGCTAACAGGCTATGAGTAAGATAACACTTGAGTTGTAGTGACGTAGCTAAGTTAGTTTACGGGAGGTGAGGCGTGGTCCGTCTGACAGCGTGTCATTCATAAAATAAAATTAAGCGGGTTTTCTTTGAAGTAAGCGACGGCTATGGGAACTAGATGACTGATATACCTAACTCAAATACTTTTTCGTAGTACTAATAGTGAAAGCAAATTAAAAAAATTTTAGTAAATTAAAATACAGTAAATTTTCTTAAAATTAAGCAAATAACATAGACATATTTATGTTTGCAGAGAGCGAAAAGTAGAATCGCTAACCGTTTAATGACACATTATAAACCGGCCACAACCAAGGATCGATGCTTGTCCCGTGTCCGATGATGATCGTGATCTAGATGTATTCTATTCAGTCATATTCATAATATAGTTTTTACGACGACCTCTGTGGCGCAGCGGGCGAGAGCCTGCCTGCGACGCAAGAGGTTGCGGGTTCGATTCCCGCCGTGGAACAAATTTGTGTACGATCTGCAGAAATTTGTGCCGATGGTCTGGGTGTTTTCTATGTATAATAAAAAATATCTATCTATGTAAGTATATAATGTATTAAATATATCAGTTATCTAGTACCCATAACACAAGCTTTGAATAGCTTACTTTGGGGCTAGATAGTGCTGTGTGGATTGTCCAGCATTATTTATATTTATTAATTTATTTATTAGTTTTAGTGGGATCAAATTATGGTGCGAAGGGATTTCGAAAACGGGATTTTACGTAGGTACATCGATTAAAACTGGCAACTGTGTGAAAGATGAAATTTTTTTTTAGCATCTAGCAATGCCACTATAACTAAATTAAACTGTTGCTGTAATTTTGCAACATTTAAATTAATTATTTAATTTTTTTTTTTGTAGATGACATGAGTCAGAAAGGAGTCAGCACCGAGATGACGAATGATAGAGGAGAGTGGAGGAGTAGAACCTGTTGTACCGACTCCACTGAGCGTGGGATAAGGGCAGGAAGTTTATGACATCGATTATAACTGGCAAAGGCAACTGCATCCAATGCCTATTAGTTATTACAAATTTCATCACATTCGGGGTGACCGGTAATTGCCACCTGTAAGATAAACGATCTCTGTTATCGAATAGATACCTACCTAGGTACGAAATAAGTAGGAAATTCAAGTTTCATTCAATTAATGAATAATCCCACCAAGATAGTCGCAGTTACCAAAGTATTAACACGCGTTGTATCGAACCAAACGTACAAAGCAACTATCAAAACTAATTACGTAAATCTTCGTGGCAATATTCGCGAGTGAACCAGGGGCAAAAAGATAAACTTGATTTATTTATCCCAGATTACATGGATAAAACGTGATTTACACAGTAGTAGGCACCAGTGAGATCTTTATTTAATAGATGTTGGCAAATAACTAGATTTATTTTTACCAACAACAACAAATCAACAAATTATAATGTATATGGAGCTATTTGTGAAGGGCTCATAATACTAGTAGTATTGCACATTTCTGCCGCCAAGCTCTGTGTTTCGGTTTGAAGGACGTGGTTGCCGGTGAAATTGCACACTGCTGTCAGGGCAGTGCATTGTAGGGCACGTTCCTATCGTGCGTGACTGCATAATGGACCACCCTTGATACTAAATGCGGATGCAGGAGTCCAACACTTTGTTACAAGTGATGCATGGTTACGCACTTAGCAATAGGTTGGCCATTTACTTGTTCAATTAGCTTCTAAATAAGTATAAAAAAAACAAATTAAGGTGAAGACAAGAGTTGATGTGACTCTCACTCGCACGTTTTGATTTATTGAAGAATATAAAATAACTGAACCCATTTTCTAAAAATCGCAAATAACCATTTTGTGTGCAATCACATTGTGCACAGTTTAGTAAAAAATTCATTTTGATAAATGCAAGTTTTCCTACTCATAAGTTTACTTTTCTAGTTTTCGTACGTAAGCAAACTTTTGAGTAGGAAAACTTCCATTGATCAAAATGAATTTTTTACCAAACTGTCTGCAATGTGATTGCACACAAAATGGTTGTTTGCGATTTTTCAAAATTGAGATTTGTGATTTTATATCTTTCAAAATGACGAATCATGCGAGCGAGAGGAAATTTAGGTGTTGTCAACGCCTTAATAGATTTTGCCAGAACGTGCAAGATTATTTAATTATTTGCTCACCTTCACTAAATCACAGAATTTATTGTAAAAGTTTTATCTCTATTAGAAGATTTTTCCACCAATTCCACCTAAAACTCAAGTGGGTTATTGTTTATTAATGGACTTAATAAATCGTGGGATAAATTATTTAAAGGTATCTTAGTAAGGAATCTTTTAAGAAACGGAATACCTACTTGCAAAATAAATGGGAACTTATTATTGAAAAGCGGGGATTACGAGTATACGTTCAATCTCTTATGAAATGAAAATAAAATTATAAGTATTGTCCTACTTTAGTCAGATTATTATCTTATCCGAGAAAAAGATCTGAGTATGTTTTATAAATAATATTAATTTGTAGATTACATAATTTTTCTACAAAAGGGTGCAATCGAGAAACAATTCCAAGCCACGTCGGTACAAATAATGCTGTTCAAAAAGCTAACGATTGCAAAGTGAGATTTCATGCACAGCGGATCTCGCTGTCTATTTTTACGTAAACCACGTGGGTTTTTGCTGAAATATTAATCCTTTGATAACTGTTCCCATCCGGCGAGTAGAATAACTTCTGAATAGCTGGCGACCGACTCGCGACGGTTCAAATAAAAACTTTCCCTACTTTATAGTTAGAGAGCAGCAGCCCAGGAGGGCACACGACTTGCGACACGACACGCTTGCGACGCGACTTTGCGACACGGCGATATCAAACTTGGCCGCGCCATTAGCGCATGAGTTTTCCTATTAGTAGAACATCTTAAATGATCTTGATGTTTAAAGTAAGCAGTGTTGTGTAGTAAGTTAATATTAAGTAAGTCCCTAGATTTAACATCGCCTTAGGGCTTAATAAAAAACCTGTTATGATGATTGATGATCTCAATAAATAAATAAATAAATCTTACAGGATCTGTTAACCACTACTTTTTAAATAACCGCAAGTTATTTAAAAAGTAGCGAAGAGCAAGGCCGCCATTCTTTCTCGAAGGGAAATGACATCATCAAGTAAACTAATTTGTAAGAACCTTTTTTTATACAACTAGCAGATCGAACAAGCACATAGCCCACCTGATGTTAAGTGGTTACCATCACCTATATACAAAGCATTGCCTCGTAAGTCACGCACGATAAGAACGTGCCCTACGATGCAATGCCCTGCGTCTATCAGCCTAAGACATACAGATGTGAAGCCTCATGTGCCTGTAAATAATGTAATGTAGACTTAATATTCGTATCATCTCTGAACCATGTGGCTAACCATGGTCAGTGTTCCGCGGACGCTTTCTCTTACCATGATCTAATTTTCCTATCTTATAAAGTACGTCCGCCTAAAGCCAAGCCAAAAATTCTCCTGCAACGCAATTTTGGTGGTTTAAATCTGGAAAATTTAAAGTCAGATGCCAGCAACGTCGACTGGACCAACATCGTGAGTGCAAGTACTGTAGATGACAAAGTTGAGCTTTTCAATTGTGCAATGATCGATCTGTATGACGTTCATGCCCCTGTAAGAGCTATTAAGCTCAAGCATCTCCCAGCGCCTTGGATTACGAATGAACTCAGATCAGCTATGCACAAGAAAGTCGTCTACAAATCCAAATACAAGCAACGTCCATCTGATGTCAACCGGGAAAAGTATATAGATAGCCGGAATCACTGTAATAGAGTGTGTAGAGATGCCCAACGCCGTTACATTCATGACTCTATTGATGATCAAGATCCTGCCAAAGTTTGGAAGTTTCTTAGGTCACTAGGAATTGGAAAGTCTCGTCAAGACAACACTCCCAAGGATTTGAACATAGATTCTTTAAATAAACACTTCTCTACTTCTTCTTTGTTCGATAGTAACAAGAAAGCATCAACCTTAAACAATCTGTCAACTACTCCAATTCCTGACTACTCTAGTTTTTGTTTTAGTCAATTCACTGATAGTGATGTTAAGAAGAGCATAGCATCCATATCCTCAAATGCCATCGGAAGTGATAGTATCAGCCGGAACATGATCATCCCTATCATTGATGAAGTAGTTCCCGTTCTCCGGCATATACTCAATGCATCCCTGACTACTGGCATATTTCCATCAGTATGGAAAGAAGCTCAAGTCACTCCCCTTCCTAAAAAGCCAAATCCCTCATCTTTTTCTGAATACCGTCCTATTTCCATTCTCCCATTCCTCTCTAAAGTCCTAGAACGCCTTGTTCACCAACAACTCAGTAGTTTCCTTATTAGTAACAATCTCCACAACCCCTTTCAATCTGGTTTCCGTACTGGCCATAGCACCGTGTCAGCCCTGGTGAAAATCACGGATGATATACGCAGCGGCATGGATGATGGACAAGTGACTCTGCTATCACTTCTTGATTTTAGTAGTGCTTTCAACAATGTCGACTTCGATATCCTGTTAGCCATACTTCGCTCGCTTAACATATCTCCTATGGTAATTGACTGGTTTCGAAGTTACCTGCATGGCCGTCGGCAGCGTATCCGCTTGGATGACTCATACTCATCATGGTGTGATATCAAAGCTGGTGTGCCACAGGGCGGTGTTTTATCTCCTCTTCTCTTTGCAATCTTTATAAATTCTATTTCTCAACACCTTTCCATGTCTTATCACCTCTATGCAGACGATCTCCAAATCTACACCCAAACATCTCTAGATCACCTACACGAAGCATTTGACACCACTAACTTTAATCTGCGTCGTATTTTAGACTGGAGTCAATCCTTTGGCATATCTGTCAATCCAGACAAAACGCAGGTCATTATTATTGGTAGTTCTAGAATGATTTCTAAAATAGACTGGTTCAATCTCCCCCAAGTAATTTTCGACGGTAAACATATACAGCTTAGTGATTCGGTTAAAAACTTAGGCGTACTAATTGACAAGCAACTCTCATGGCGACCACACTTAGCTGAACTCAGTCGGAAAATATTTGCTTCAGGTGCTTCTCTTAGGAGACTTCGGAATTTTCTGCCTACGGCTACCAAAATTGCGCTTGCACGATCCCTCCTCCTCCCGATCCTTGATTATGCTGATGCTTGCTTCATAGACATCACTGAAGAGCAACTTTATAAGCTTGAGAGACTCCAAAATTACTGCATACGCTTCATATTTGGTTTACGCAAATACGACCATATTTCCGAATTTCGTGATAAACTGAAGTGGTTGCCAATCCGCTTTCGCCGGAATGCTCATACCCTTTATCTTCTTTACAATACTCTTTTCTACCCTTTAACACCTTTATACCTCAAAGAGCGGTTTCAATTTCTACACCTTTCCAATCCTCGAAACCTTCGCTCCTCCGACACCTTTCAGCTTAAAACTCCTGTTCACTCGTCCTCCTTCTATGAGAAGTCTTTTACAGTGCATGCTTCCCGCCTGTGGAACGCATTACCTGTCAACATCAGGAAGGCAAAGTCTCTTGCAATCTTTAAAAGCATGGTCGTCGATCACTACCTTGCATGTGTTTAATATCTTTGCCCTAGGTATTATTTGTATTTATATATATATATATATATAAATATATAAATATATGTATATGGGTTGGTATATATGTATATATACATATATAATATTTATCTGTGTAATTTTTTGTGTATGTAATGTTTATGTAGGTATTTATATTATTTAAAAATAGAGTTAATAAAATTGCAAAGTATGTATTTAAATCATATTAGACTCCCCCCCCCTCTCTTTTATGTTCATTCCTGTCCATCCCAAGGTTGCCTGGAAGAGATCGCTGTTAGCGATAAGGCCGCCCATTGTATTGCTACAAAGTGTTAGTTTTTAAGTAAAATGTGTTTAACTAATTATGTTGTGGTAATCAATAAAGAGTTATCTATCTATCTATCTATCTATCTATCTAAATACACCGGCGACCACACTCTTCAAACCGAAACACAGCGTTGCTGCTTGGCGGCAGAAAAAGGCGTGGTGGTAGTACTTCCCCGGCCGAGCCCTTCAGAAAGAGCTCTTACCCTTACTCTTTCTTCTACCGTCTTAGCATAAGCTGGCAACCGACTTGTGGAAAGAGCCGCATCGCTACATCGTATCGCGCAGTGTAACGCCCGGGCGCGCCGGTCGCGGAGCCGGAGCTGGCGCTGAATGCCGTCGGTCGGTATTTCACGGGACACTACATCCGTTTTACTCCGCTCAACTTGGAAGTCGCCTTTATTTGAAAGGTTTCCTGAATATATGAGGATTATATTCTTTATTTTGGTGACCGTGCCGGATGGCCAGTTTTGTACAAAGGCTTGTGTAATATAATAGGTACAAACTCAAACTCAAGGTAGTTTGAGTTTGTACCTGATAGAGTACTGAATTAGCGTAGGCATATACTTAATTCTATCAATAATGCAGTGATGCTATGGTTGCTGTGTTCCGTTTAGTAGTATGACGGGTGCCGCCGGTGCGATTCCTGTAATCACGCCTACACCCTCTTCACCCTTCAAATTCAAACCATCTTATTCTAGGCTCCTCTCCATCCAAAGGTTGTCTGGAAGAGATAGCTTTTTAACGATAAGACCGCCCATTGCACATTTGATTTTATATTATTGTTATAATTTGTCCTATTTTGTTAGTTTTGAGGTGTGCAATAAACAATTTTCATTCATTCAAATCAGGACACAGTAATGGACACGGGACTTCAGGTACCACCATTGTTCTGAGAATCGAATCTGCACCATTTGCGCCTCAGCTGACTTGCTCGGAAACGTATGTGGCGACGTTTTCGAATAATATATTTTTATTAATAATACATGTCATATAGTTTAAAGTTAATTACATAATATAGTTTTTGTATTTGCTGGTTTCATGCGGCTCATGTTAATTTAGAGTGATTCTGAAAATATCATGATTGAACACATAATTTATAATAATTACACTGATGTTCGTTGCAGCTTATCACATGCCATTGCATGGGCACGAACAATTTGAATGTGTTATAACGATATTAATTCAGAAACCAGACGAAAGGCGTTTGAATCACTACATAGTATAAAACAAAGTCGCTTTCTCTGTCCCTATGTCCCTATGTATGCTTAAATCTTTAAAACTACGCAACGGATTTCGATGCGGTTTTTTTAATAGATAGTGTGATTCAAGAGGAAGGTTTATATGTATAATACATGCATGATATATAGTAGAAAAACAATGTGCACTCGTGCGAAGCAGGGGCGCGCGGTCAGGTCGCTATGTATTTTATAAAGAAGAATGGTCATTTGTGACCCAGGCCCAGCAAACGATGGAAGAAAATGATTATTGCTGGTCCCCCACGTCACTCCACGACACTCCATCCATCCACACCCTTTAGCATGAGTTCTGATGCAGGCCATCCCGCACCTAAATAACTAAAGCCTTAGAGCATTTAGAACGGGAGTTGCCAAGCGCTACTTTTAGTACTAAAATCTTTCTGCCGGTTTTCGCGGGGGGCGAGGTAGTACGGTACAGAACACATTTACATAATCACGCATACTAATGCAGAAAAATTAAGCGTCCCTATAAACGCACACGCAAGTAAAAGCTGTACACCAACACAAAAACAATAACACAATTAAAGAATTACTGTTGTTACACTTTTGTTTAGTTACACACTAACACAAAAAAGTAGTGATGGGTTGTAAAAAGACCGACAAAATGAATGATTTCATAATTTCATATGAATGAAATCAGGGTGGTTCAAAATCATATACTTTTCCTTTTTTTTAACCGACTCCAAAAAAAAGGAGGAGGTTATCAAGTCGGCTGTATGTTTTTTTTTATGTTTTTTTATGTTTGTTACCGCATAACTCCGTCATTTATGAACCAATTTGAAAATTTTAATTATTTTTTTTGTCTGAATCTGAAACTATACCCTATAGTTTCGGACAGGCACGAAATTTTGTGTACGCATTTTATTAGGATAGCCGGTTAGAAGATCCACTATGACAGGCTGCTGCACTCAAGAATGGCTCCTAATGAGAGAACTCTTCAACGATCAACAGCACAGTCACGAAATGTTGTGTACGGACTCTATTACGATAGCCGTTTAGATGATCCACCATGACAGGCTGCTGAACTCAAGAATGACTCCTAATGAGAGAACTCTTCAACGGTCAACAGCACAGTCATGAAATTTTGTGTACGTATTCTATTAGACGACGACGACGATAAAAAAGTAGCCCATGTCCCTCTCCAGCTAACATACTACAGCTATACAAAAATCACGTTTATACGATTCTGCGTTCAAAAAGTACAAAGCAAATAGCAATAAGCCAACGACACAGCACAACTAAAATTTTAAGGAAGCTCCATAAAGCGACGTATTGAAGGCAGAATGACAGAGACAGTTTTTGTAGAGTCCAATACTGAACCTCCTTTTTTTAAATCGGTTAAATATGGGTACAAAAAACATCGCATTTTATTCAAATTTTACGTTCATTCCATCATTCATTCAATCGATTTCGGTCAACTAGTCCTCACACTACGCCTTCTACCAAGGAATATAAATTCACCGACACCTCCTACCAAGACGTTGGCGTCGTATTAAAACTGTCGTAACTGGTATTCCAGTTTAATATAAATTAAACGTAATTACAAAAACAATTGACTAAAATATCAATTACTTGTGATAGGAATCACCGTGTTCCCTAATGTTTGATGTCTCTGATCTCCTTTTACACCGAAATACCGCATAATTCACCATTTTTACTGAGCACTACTTCGCGACACGAAACGACAACTAATGGCCGCGCGGTGATGAGTGAAGTAGTTTTATATAACGTGCATGGCCAAGTCGCGTCTTATGGCCGGCAGAGGGGTACGCCTTGCGTTAACATCTCCAGTTCTAAATGCTCTAAGACTAAAGCCCTCAAACCTCACACACACTCATAACGTCAAAACATCTAAACATCACGGTTTCATTCACCTCCTCCACCTTGTAATATTTGTATATTCTATTCCAAACAACAATACCGACCGACATGTTCAGTTGAGCCGACAAGCTGGCAATTCGAATAAATCTGGATGGGTTTGGTCGCGTCACGCCGCGATTGAAGGATCGAAGCCGTAGTACATCTATTGTGTTCATACATCCCGCTCGTGTACTGTGGTGACGTGTTAGTAGCGTTGAGGGCAGACGCGAGACGTGAGAGTTCAATTATCCTGCTAGGATAAACATAAAAATAAGATATATTGGTGTTATGGTTTGGTAGTCCAGCCTAAAAGCATTTAGGGAGGTTGTCATTATACTACATTTTGTTGCTAGGTACCTACCTTCTTAGATAATTTTGATTTGGATCTTCTGAAATTAGGTGGTTCAAATCTAGTCTGCTCCCTATAAATTTTAACTTAATATGAATGATTTGCACAATACTAGGTGCTCTCAAACGGTGAAATGAGGAGGATGCCATAGGACAAGCCTACTCCATTTAAAATCCTGTCCCTGATTCTCCTGAATTCAGATTTTTCTTGATAGGGACAGGACATTAAACATAAAAAAACTTTTTCATCGTGTCTCCAAAAGGATGTGATCAAAACCAGAATTGAACTTTACTTAGATATGTATACTATTCGTGGTATTTGTACCTACTATTTGAAAAGTATAAATCCAGGCCTAAAATAGTCATCTATATTTGGAGCGTGGGAACGATTAGTTCCGAATACCATTTGTCTGCGGCGCACAACGCACAGCGTGTCCAGTCTAACACAAGTTAGTGTTCATGAAACTACAATCGTAATATTATGGCCGCACCATAAATATTAAAACTTGAATTCATAAAAAAGGACACAAGTGTAATAATAATAATTTTATACAAATTCTAAAACCTAATGTACTTGTAGGGACTTACACCGAATCAGCAATTATTATCGTTGTCAGGAGGCTTCTTGCTTGCCGGAGTATGACAGCGGGCATGAGTTTTCGGGCGAAGAGAATAAAACCAAGGGATCTTTATCAGTAGGTACACTATAATCAGCAGGGATTACTATTCTCTCAAAATATTACCACAGGTATACGCAGGATATTCTAATTAACGATATTGAACTGACACTCCGCCGAACACATAATGCCCTTGCGCGATGCAAACAGATTCGATCCGTATCCCATAATGTTGTGTATCGATCGACCGTCGTACATCCGCACTGCACACTAGCGCTCGTAGTTGTGTCAGAGCGAGGGTATGTCACTCTGTTCAAATATCGAACCACCGTCACGGCCAGACTGACATTCACGCGACCTCGCGTGTCTGCTAATCTCCAGGACTCCAGGTCTCTAGGTCCCCAGGTCTCAAGGTCTCAATGTATTCAGGTTTTCAGGTCTTTAGATATCCAGGTCTCCAGGTATTCATTTATCCAGGTCTCCAGGTATCCAGGTCTCCAGGTCTCAGGCTCCCCATTCAGTAAATCTGTAAAGACCAAATGCATCTGGCAGAAACATCTTAACACGCTCGTCCATCCCTGACATTAGACTGTCTGTAACCCATTAAACATCATCAAAACATCTGTCCATTAAACTCTTCAGTTACCACAAGCACTAGACCGGACAACTGATCTCTGACGTCCCTTCGACCAGCCACCATCTTTAATGATGACATGGACGGACTGGATATCTATCAGTGTCCCTTTAGTACACACAAATATCTCACACCAGCCCAGTGCCTGGCCCGGAACGTCGACCAACGTAAGCCAGTTCCTTAAGCCATCACTTGCTGCACACGCCGCTGTAGTTGGCCCAAAAGTAGTCTAGCATAAGGACGTCGACCCGCATAAGCCAGTCCTGTTGCAAGATACAATTTACCATCAGGAACACCGTTGTTCTCAACATTAAAGTAACACAGTGACACGTAGATGTGAATGTTAGCGTTACATGGGATTTACACATAGAACTCATCAGACCGCCGCCGTCTCGGCCTCATCCCTTCGGCGCTAGCAGATACCTACATTGCTAAAAAGAAGGGAAACGGGCTCACCGGATGTTTTAGTCAAGGTGGTCTTGGTTGGTCTACGCTCGTTGACGTGGACACTCATTGATCGCCGCTCCTCCATTGCCTCCTTTTTAATCTGGATACGATGACGAGGAGTGTCACAGCTGTCCGCACTCCGCATACGAAACACGTGAATGGTCATGCTTTATCTAGACCTTTCGGTAGTTGGTTGCCTCTTATCTTCTGCCTGCCTCTTTACCTTCCTGGTCAACCAGATAAGTTTTGTCGTTGCATTGCCCGCATGTTGTTGATAGAAGGCTGCTCTCACTGGATAGCAATGACTCCATTATGATACAATAGGTTTGGCGTACATAGGCGGTGGCTGAGCATATTGTTGCTTTGCGTAGGTATTCTCTTCTGATTCTTTCTTGCCCTTCGCATTCCTCTCTCTGTCAAAGCGTACGGCAGAGGGCGCTTGCGTTCCGTTTGGTGTTGTCATTACAAAACCGGATGCGACACGGCCATCCTGCGAAGACACACGTCCTCGTGTGTTCGTAGGCATCTGAAACAATAAAAACCACAGCACAGATTTTGCTCGGCCAATTCTGTCATCCTGTCTGAGGTTTGGTTTAAACCAATCATGTCATGGGCATGGATACCACATGGGGTACTATTTGCCTTCAAACTAATAAAACCTTGTTTTTTCGAGCTCGATTCATTTCAATAGGGATACTTTACCATTACCTAGTACTGATCAAGTACTACATCACCTAATTACCTACTGACCTACTAAGTACTGATACACTAACCAAGCTATTACTAGTAAACTTAAGATAACCGGGTTCAAATACCATTGACTGAAATCATTTAGAAACATTAAAAGAAAAACAAGTTCTGCAACAACAGCCCCAGGTGCAACGTTCATGACCATTGGCAACTCAATGCAACACGTTTGCTCTTTTCCTCGGGAAAGCAGAGTCCTCAATGGTCTTCGCTACAAGGCAAGACCCGACTGTACTACTTAGTGTTACTGTATTCCACTTACTCACGGACTAATCACAAGGAGTCGATACCAATTTCTACGAGCTACAACTACAAATAACCACTGGTACAGTCTCCGATCCGAACCGATCACCTGTGCCTTAACTTTATCCTTAATTCTCATCATCATCTACGACGTCAATTGACCCTCGGGCATCTTACGGACACGGTCGTGAGCATACTTGTAGTTACGCTTACAGCTTTGGTCCTTCGTCGGCTACAGTGAGAGTTGGAGCTCCGAAGAGAGCAACGCTTTGGTTAACCGCACGAATACCTACTACTTCTACTGTCACTTTTGCTAGCTATAGCAAAACAGACTTCGTGAATGCGTCTATTTGAACTATTACTCTTTGTTATCATTCTTACCGTTAAGTTTGCCCGTCACGTCTTTAAGAACAGTATGCCATGAAATTATGACTTTATGCCTCTGTTTTATGCAAGGAACCGATATGACGGATGGGTCTAGTGTAATGGCCCTAAAGTTTGCAAGAGCTCAAATTTATCACGATCTACGGGTTGGGACTTTGTCAGTTCAATCGCATTATGATCAGTTGCATTTTGTCATTCTTAAAGATTGAATTTACAGCTTTACTTAGAGAAAACAGTAACTTATCCTCTACTCGAGCTTTCTGGCCATAAAAGTCATTAGGGTTACCTAATTCAAAAGTGAGATGAACAGAAAGCGCTCTGGCTGTGCACATTTCCACCTTAGTCCATATTATGGCATCGCAACGACATGAAATCGACTCACCGGGTTCTGTGCAGTTGCCCTTCAGGTTTGCTTGCAAAGCAGATGGCGGCTCGTGTACTCGCTGGCTGCCACTCCATTCTCGCTGCTGGAAGCACCATAGTTGTTGCTCGTCCCCGCGCTGTGTAGATACCTATCTCGCTGTAGTGACCCTTGATATCGAAGGCCACGTCAGATGAAAGAAGCGACATCTGGCATCTGGTCCGAATCAGGAGTCGCAGACACTGCTGAAGACTGGAAGCTTGATGTTCGCTTAACATGTTGCTGGTTGGCGATGGCTGTCTGTCTCTTTTTGCGGTAGTCATGTCATTGAAGTTAACATCTAGGTAATGTATGTCTTCGATCTCTGTTCTCAATTCGCACATCTTCGATAGCTAGCAAACCAATACTGTTCCTTTCAGGTTA
Organism: Plemyria rubiginata; assembly: GCA_963576535.1. Classification (NCBI taxonomy): domain Eukaryota; kingdom Metazoa; phylum Arthropoda; class Insecta; order Lepidoptera; family Geometridae; genus Plemyria; species Plemyria rubiginata. Next base: position 15,136,890 of record OY754907.1, read on the forward strand.
ACTATTATCAATTTAGTCCCGTGCCTTGTCTGGATCACATAACAAAGAAATGTGCAAACAGAAAATTTTCTTCCATCTTCGTTTTGATTTTGCACGTTGCTCGTTTTGTTTTTTCTTTGTGGTACGTGAGAACTCTATCCCACTTCTGATGTAGGGACTTACACCGAATCAGCAATTATTATCGTTGTCAGGAGGCTTCTTGCTTGCCGGAGTATGACAGCGGGCATGAGTTTTCGGGCGAAGAGAATAAAACCAAGGGATCTTTATCAGTAGGTACACTATAATCAGCAGGGATTACTATTCTCTCAAAATATTACCACAGGTATACGCAGGATATTCTAATTAACGATATTGAACTGACACTCCGCCGAACACATAATGCCCTTGCGCGATGCAAACCGATTCGATCCGTATCCCATAATGTTGTGTATCGATAGACCGTCGTACATCCGCACTGCACACTAGCGCTCGTAGTTGTGTCAGAGCGAGGGTATGTCACTCTGTTCAAATATCGAACCACCGTCATACTCGTATTCTCATTACGAAATTCCTGAAACTATAGAGCCTGTCCGAAGCTTAGCACGGTTATACTGAGAGGTGTAAGCGTATTTTTTTTCTGTAATCTGCACTACTGATTATTGCGTTAGGAAGTTTGGGACAAGAATTAATTAGTACATAAATATAATAAATGACAAAAGCAAAACAAATCAGTGTTTAAAGATGCTTGTAATGTTGTAATTTATTTATTTATTTAAAATAATTAGTACGGTACGCAGACCAATTACACTAACTTATCATAAGAAAATTATAACAATTAAAATACAGTAAAAATTCAAATTAATAATAGATACTCGGTCAAGTTCAAATTAAAAATACAATATAGAGTAATCGCTCGGTCTAGCTTACAAATAGTGTCACATGAAGTTATTAAAATACAGTCAAAAAAGTAAACATAAATAAAATATTAAAGAAAATTCTACATAACATGGAATTCAATACAGAGGTCAATATTCAAATTAGATTCAATTGGATTTATGATAGGGTGGAGGAAATATCACTCATGCAGCCAGCACCTTTCCAGTAATCTTTTGTTTAACAGCCATCATATACCGGCCCCGGGTTTGTACTCTGCATGCAGTGCGGCGATGCGACGCGTCGCTCGTCCGTCGCGGTCGACGTGCTAAGCCGACGCGCGCGTCCGTAAAAGCCGATCAGTTTGTTGGCTTTTCTAACCATTCCGATTGACAGCTACAACGCAGGCGACATGCGCAACCGTATTTGCAACTTGTTTAACATTTAACATAGCTTTTCTTGTAGGTTCCATTTTGGGTTTTAGCTGGTTTTTTCGAATTTCGGATTTCGTATACGTTAATTTGGATTTCGTTTTCCATAATTTTTTTTATATGAAAACTATAGCGACCCGCCCGCGCGCCCGTTCTTCGCACGGGTGCACATTGTTTTTCTACTATATCATGCATGTATTATACATATAAACCTTCCTCTTGAATCACTCTATCTATGAAAAAAACCGCATCAAAATCCGTTGCGTAGTTTTAAAGGACAGAGAAAGCGATGTGATGCGCTAAGCACCTCTATTCGGCATGATTTAATTTGAAGTGTGTGACAGCTGGTGAAATTACAGTCAGATGAGGCTTAACATCTCCATACCTTGACTTAATTGGCGCAGTGCAGTGCATTGTAGGGCACGTTCATATCGTACGTGACTTGCGAGACAATGGTCATCTGTTTGTTCGAACATCAAGCAGTATGAAAAAAGTTTGTCATTGTGCAGAACGCACCGCGAATCCTTACTTTGATCTCGTACCAATGAGCGACATTTAAACCACAAATCAAAGTCATCGCTATCACAGTTGCAAGCCCTTTACACACCAAACCTGCAGGCCGCGCCGGCCTTTTCCAGCGGGTTAAAGTCAAAGTCAAAATATATTTATTCAATAAAATCATAAGGATCTCCTTGAAAGTCTTAAAACTAAGTGACTTTAGTACACGTCTACGCCACCAACGCCGAGAAGAACAGGCAACAAACTTGGTTAGGCCGCCGGGCTTGTTTTGTATGGTGTTTATTGTTTTTGGGCATCCACACAAACCCGCCGAGTAAAAACCGACGGGTGGCAGGTTTGGTGTGTAGAGAGCTTAAGAGGTAAACAGATCGCTTTTACGTCTTTCATCGATGGTCATGGTTACTCGTAGTTAAAACCTTCAAATCATTTGTTTTAATTACGAAACAAGCATAATCTAATTTAAATAAGCATAACCTAACTTAAATATATTATACACAATACTTTAGACTGCCTCATAAGTAAATATTCAATTTACAGATCTCTTTTGCAATGTTCACAATATTTTTAAAACAACTAGATAGATGTATTTTGCTTACCTCGTTCTGGAATCCAGTTCGCGGCACATGTCAGCGCTTTTAGTTATTATTTTTCTCGTATGTATTACCTAAGTTCCTCATTTGCCTCTTTTATTTATTTATTCTTAATCTTTTTAATGTTAATTTTACACTTGGTTTGGTTATTTTTTCCTGATTTTTGGATCTGTCGTATTTTTGTTTTTTTTTGTATGTGTGTAGATTGTCCGTGGCATTACTGCACGGCCCTGGCGGAAGACCAGCGTCAGTTGCCTGTCGACTGACTTATGCTGAGCCAGGGTCCCTTTTGCAGCTCTTATATAGGTTATTTTTAATTGATTTATTTTCTTTGTTTTTTTGTATGTTTTATGCTGTATTTAAGCTGCTGCAAATAAATATGTTTTCTTTCTTTCTTTCTTTTTTTCAAATCAATCAATACAGACTTTGTTATTCATTATCTAGTGATCTTTGATTTTATTTAGATGTTAAAACCGCAGCGAATTCAATTTGCAGAGAACAGAAGCAAAGTTAAGTGCGGTTCTGATTGTTTCAATGGTTCTAGATAATTGCAAAGTTTGATAAATTCAAATTTCAGTATTTCAAGATAGCAGGTATAAAAGCTCTTTGATCCTTTATGTCATAGATTTTATAACGGTATCCAGATATATTTGCAAACATCAAAGTCCATCCAAAGTTCCCAAGCCAAAGAAGAAAACTCTCCAAGAAGAAACACAAACCAACACGAATCTGCCTATTTTTCTATTTTTAACCGGCGAAAAAACGGAAGAGGTTCTCCTCTTCCTCCTTTCGACTTTTTTTATGTATTATCACGCATAACTTTTTACAGAGTAGGTAAGTAGTTTAATTTTTATAATTCTTTTTCTTTGTAATTTAAATAAATATAAAAAAATAGGGTGGATAGTAGCCACAAACATTATAAATGATACTTTAAAACAAAACATTAAACCACCGAAAAAACGAGGTTTATTGTTTTATGCTTTTTAGTTATTTCGGTGGTTTAATTTTTGTTACTTAAGTTTTATTATAAAATCCTTCTTTTGTCGTATCCTATAAACAAAGAAAATCTAATTGCGAATCCTGAAATAGATATAAAAGTCCTTCAGTTACACAGGCACGTTGAAAACAAACCCTCTCTAATCCGAAGGCCACAAGAACACTCCGCTTTTAGGGTTCCGTAGGCGACGACAACCCCTAGCTTGTTGATTCTGATTTATTAATCTATTAATTATGCACAAGTAGTAACAAGCTCAAACTGCTGATCTATCCTTACTTATCTTACGAATATTATAAACGCGAAAGTTTGTAAGTAAGGATGGATGGATGGATGGATGTTTGTTACTCTTTCACGCCGGAACGGTTGAACGGATCTGGATGAAACTTGGCAGAGAGATGTATTATAGTCTGGAATAACACATAGGCTACTTTTTATCCCGTGGGAATACCGGTATTTAAATTTTCGCGGGTGAAACCGCGGGGTTGCGCTATATTTTGGCTTCACCAATCACATAATCATCATACGAACTTTAAAACATTCAATAAAAACTAACTACTGGCCGGTTTTTGAATGCTCGATCAAAGCTATTCAGCTGTCAAGTTACTTGCTATCTCTATCTAATTTGAAGTAAAAGCTGAATTAGCAAGTTGGCTTGTGAAATCATCAGCCAATTAGCTTTGATCAAGATCGCTTTCAGAAACCGGCGGAGAGTCACACAATAAAAAAATATTAACTTAATTGTTAAGTGAATTTCAGCAACGACGGAACCCCTTGAATCGGGACACGCACTTATCCTTTTTTTATTTTTAACGCAGTCGGGTGCGAAGAAGCATAAAAGTAACTCATTATGAATTAATTCGCGGGATTTTTCCCGCCCTACGCTCGGCTGGCGCGGCCAGGGATGCTGCACAGATGAAAGAATGGACGATATGCCTTGTGAGCTGCTTTTGTTGGCATTTTCATAGCAGCCATTGTTGTTTTTATCGTCTTTATCGCAAAGAAAACAATAAGTAGGTACAGCCAGCGCGTGTGTTTATTCACTGTAAAATTAGTACACATAGTGCACATGTTATTTGCACGTATGAGAGGTACAGCCCCTCTAAGACATCCTTAACTTTGAGGGTACTTGTCTAGGGTAATAGGTCTGAGGGGATATCTACCGTGCCTAGGCCTATGTTGCCTAAGATGCAAAGTAGACTTAGGTTTTTTCATTTTTCTTTAAATTTGATTTACAAAATGTACAGAATACAATACATACCTACATAAAACAGTGCAGCTCATATCTGCAGACCGGTGCAAACAAATTCTTCTTCTTCTTCTGCCAACTGATCCAAATCTGAAGACCGAAGTCTGAAATGTAAAACAGAAACGTCTGCAGTAATACATTTAAAAATGTAATCTTGCCTTTAATAAGAGCTACATTTTCGTGAATTTTATTTAAAATGTTAATTATCCTAATAATGAGCTCTCACTAAATGGGTTTTACAAAGACATTTTTGTTTTATCAATTACCTAGCCAATAATCCTTAAGCTATCTAAGAAACCATTTTGTAAAACTCACTTGTGATTATTATAAAATGTCAAAGATGATGCGCGTGAGTGAATGAGTGTATAATGGTTTTCATCAGTCATTCAACATATTCAGGCTTTTACTCTATTAGTGTTTGTAAAGGCTAAGCAATTTTCTATGATAATTATTATTTAATATAACATAAAGTAAGTAATATATTTTGTATGTAAATGTACTTCCTTCGGTACAGAATTCATAGTCTCTCATGAGACTATATTATCAGGGCCCGAACAAAAGACTTCATACGAGCAACTCATACCTGATAAGTATATACTTTATTGGCTACTTTTATTCGGAAAAAAAATCATTAGCCTCAGGGGAGTTCTATTCAGTTCTATCCACAGACTCCCTGCGATCCTCACAATATCGTCGGTCTATCGGGTACCAGTTTGAAAAATACATAATTATGTTAAATTTTATGAAGAATAATGTGACCTAGAGATAAATAGTTACAAGCACCTCTGCTTTTCCAAGATCTCTGGTTCAAAGGTACGTAGGGACGCTGCCCTTTAAGATAAGACCTCATCTCCATACTGAGTGGAGGATTTTTACGTGAGACGCAATGAAAGCGCGTAATTTGGGAACCACTGACGGAGGTCGTGTACGTTCCGGCAGATATAAAAGGTAGACATGTATTTGCGAGCTTTACTAAGATTTTATTGCGTTGCAGGAATTGTTTTTTTAAGGCGGTGGCAACACCCAATTTTTCTGTATTATTATAATTTTTAAGTAACGTTAGCTCTTCACCTTAAGAGTTGTGGAGCGCCCACGACTTTGCTTCTTTGATTCGGGAAAATCTAATTTATTATGAAATACCATTTGTCAATGTTAATTTTAATATCTATAGAAATAAGCCAAAATAAATTACACATGGCTAATGTGTAATTTATTACTTGGCTCGATTGTAAGGATATTAGGGTACCGCATGTCATGCGCTAAACAAATTTAGTAAAAAAAGAGAAAGTGGATGACATTTTGGTTTTGTTTTATGGTTCACTAAGTTTGTTTCATGTATATTTGAAATGAGTATTTTCTTGCCTAATGTTTATCATTATCAAACAATTTATCTTTCCGCAAGCGTGTTCTGCTAACCGGAAAGTGGTTCTTGCCTAGGCCCTACCGGCACAAATAGGCAAAATAAATTCCAGACACCAAAACGCAGTCTATACTCTCTCGCATCATAATTAACTCCATGAATACGAAACTAGGCTTGCAGTTCTCCGATGGCTTATTACTAATTTGTGTTTGGCGTCGCGGAACCCGATTTTGGGGGTGACAGGACATTGGATAAATAGTTAACTGTACTGACACAGGCGGAAAACTGCCCATCTTGGATACTATTCAACTATATAATTCAAACGAGATGTCTATACGTATTTTGTCTACTTATACATAATTTTTTTGAGATTGAACACAAAATATAGGAATGGCCAAAAACAATGTCCCAGATGCAGAGAATATAATACTGATTGCAACATTTCACGGAAAACTGAGATAAAACTGTTCAACACTTTGGTGTTCTCCAACAAGACAACAAGTCGAAGTCCGCTTAGACAGCCACTAAATACGCTCATCACTACATGATGTTCTTCACCATGTCAACGACAGGCACGGATGGCGGACCAAAACCGTGATGGCAATGTCGGGAACCACGACCCTCAGCGATGAGGACACGACGCGAGTTTACCCAAGTAAGCAGAACGCGGTGAAGTCGCGGCCGAGCGCTAGTTTATGATATTACCCAAACTTCAATAACGTTACCAGAAATACTCTAAATTTCCATAATTGTAATGTCTATCTCGCCACACCTTTAGTTTAAAGTTTTATGAGTTTGGTTTAATCGCGCCGTTAAACCACGCGGTTAAGTTGAATCTGCTTCGGACCGTTATTATTCCGTGCCTTTAGGCGAGTTTCCTTTATTACGAGTTTATGATACCGTTATTTGAGACCCCTAATATAGATAGGATGGAGTTGTAAACAATTTTTTACTTCTAGAGTTTAATGTGAACGCTTAATGAAATTTTATGGTGAAACTAGCGACCCGCCCGCGCGCCCCTGCTTCGCACGGGTGCACATACCATGCATGTATTATGCATATAAACCTTCTTCTTGAATCACTCTATCTATTAAAATACCGCATCAAAATCCGTTGCGTAGATTTAAAGATTTAAGCATACATAGGGACATAGGGATATAGGGACATAGGGACAGAGTAAGCGACTTTGTTTTATACTATGTAGATTACAGACACATGTTCCAGCATCTCTGTGACTTAAGTTGGTGGAGGCAGAGCAGTGCATCGTAAGGCATACTCATGGTAAGCCTCATGTGCCTGTAATTACACAGGCGACGACCACACTCTTCAAGCCGAAACACAGCGTTGCTGTTTGGCGGCAGAAAAGGGCGTGGTTAGTACTTCCCCGGACGAGCCCTTCACAGAGCTTTACTACTCTTACAATAGTAACTACATTTAATTAAAAAAGTAAGAGTAACTAATTACCTTGTGTACCTTTAATGTGAAAAATGTTGCAATTCTGGATATTAAAAATCACACTCCACGCAACAGGGGTCAGTTACGTATGAAAGGTAGATTAACTGCCGAGAGTTTATTCGGTAAAATGTTTTCGATGAGATGAAGAATACGAGCCAACAATTCCAGACCACGTACCTTTGATTCCACGAATCTCCACTGTCCACGTCTATACCCGGGCAAGCACAATACTAGCACACTCTCCAATAATTTACTTTCTTCTCTTTTTGTAAGATGTAACAGTATTTTCTTTCGCTAGTCACGATAAAAGGCTTTTTATCAAAATTGAATGCAAAACGGTGTGTATTCAGTTCCATCACACGGATCACATTCATTTAGGTATTATGTGTATCGTCATTTACGATCAGATAATGGCAAATACGCCCACTTATGCAACCTTATGTACTGCTAACCCGATTTGTTTGTTAGTTCCGAAACTAATCAACAAATTAATGGAATGCCGCGGGCGGTACGCTGTTTGATTCCAGCCAAACAAACTGACAAACATGTCGGTTGCGATATTGTCGAACCTAATTCGACAAACATTACATAATAATCTTGTTAGTTTTGATCGTGTAGGTACAAAGCATGTACTTGTACAGTCTGCGATAAATCAAATTCAAAATGTCGTAGTATTGATCAAAAGTGCGTTGTTTTTTAATGTTTGATAGGTAGACGTTTGGTGGCCATCTCACAAGATGCACTCTAAGCGTATAATACACGCTTAGCTATAATTCACTTGTAAACCCTTGCTTGTCTCTTTTCTGCCAAGAAAAGTCAGTTTCTCGAAGTTCCTGTTTTCCGAGATGTACCTTTAGCTATACAGGATCACCTGGAACTCCTTAGTGCTACTTTGACGCCTGCTCTCAACTTTGGCACATACATCGAGTCTAGGGCAAAAACGGCTTCCATGAAGCTAGGCATCCTGAATAGGGTAAGGCGGTACTTCACACCGGGACAGCTTCTCAGTCTTTATAAAGCACAAGTCCGATCTGGTATGGAGTACTGCTGTCACCTTTGGGATGGCTCAGCAAAGCACCAGCTTGCTGCCTTGGACTCGATTGAGCGCAGAGCTTTCAGGTTAGTAGGTGAGCGACACATGGCGGAGACAAAAATCCAGAGTCTCGAACACCGTCGGAAAGTCGCTTGCTTATCGATCTTCTATAGGCTACATTTCGGTGAATGTGCTCAGGAACTACATTACCTCATTCCACCATCTCCATTCCACTACAGGACAAATAGACGTACGGCTCAATACCATCCATTTCTAGTTAGCATACCACCAATTCGCACGAAGCGCTTCGCTTCAACCTTCATTATGCGAACCGCTAAGGAATGGAACTCGTTACCGTCGTCTGTCTTTCCTGACCATTATAACATGAGTCTCTTCAAGGCAAGAGTGAATAGGTGTCTTCTAGACCGTTCTGCTCCACCGTAGGCTACATCGTCGCTTAACATCAGGTGAGATTGTAGTCAAAGGACGGTCTATTCAGTTAAAAAAAAAAAAAAAACCCTTCCTTGAATATTTCATAATTATAACTTTCATAATTTTTAATCCAAAAACTTATTCCATTCAATCTCTAATCTGAAACCATAAAACTTCAGCATCAAATAAAAGTGTAATTTCAAGTTAGTGAAATAGTTTTAGTAGTAGTTCGTAGGTATTAGGTAGCGCTTGATCATTGTGAACGAGGCATTAGCTAAGGCTCATTTTACGCGAAAACTATTACATAATACCGATGTGCCGTTCCGATAGAGATTGGCAGGTGTTATTGCTGACTTCAGCCCGTTATATTGCGTTATTTTATGTTATGTTGTACTTCAAAGTCATAGTCAATGTCTAATGGTTAATGTATACCTATATTGAATCACAATAATCATTTTGAAAAGATAATCTAGGTGCCAGTTTCACTGCGTCCAAGCAGAAGAAGAAAATGCAACAACACTACGGCTATTATGTCCTCATGGTACAACTTCTCTATTTATTATATCTAGCTTTATATGTTTTTACTGTGTGCAATAAAGAAATAAATAAATTAAAAAAAACAAACTGAAAAATGCGACTCTTCCTCACTTCTATTGGTGATAATACCTACTGTTATTTTTAAGCTACTTCTGTGGATGCCAGTGTTATGCAGATGAGCAATGCTCGGTCATCCAGGTACTTTAGACCGTTATAGAAAGAATAATTTTATCTGCCGTATACCTAAGCTGAATCGGAGTCCGTTTTGCGACGCACAAAGCTTATTTTTAATTTTTTATCAATAAATATTCATTTACTTTCTTAGTACTTACTTTAACTTGTCTGTCGTAAACATACTTTCTTCCTTACCGTGTTTCAAATTCATAAAACGATGTCCGTTTTCTGGGCACTTTTTCGTCGAAGCAACGAACAAGCCAGTTAGAAACGGTTAAGTGCGAGTGCCGCCGTACTTGACAATATTGAAAGCTGCCAGTGAACTCTGAATAGAAGGTGTTCGATTTTCTTTTATCGCGAACCGTTTTTACAATTGAATATTTTAAACATGTATCTGCGAAACACCTGGGAGCCTGCCGTACCTATTCTCTACGTTCTTTGTACATTCAATTCAATTTAATGTATTTTATTGAGTCAGAAAAACCCTTTTTATGTACTGAAGTTAAATATTATAAAGCAACTTACATACTTTAGGAGTAAAATATTCCTGGAAACTAAGGAAGCATTCCGTACGTGGCACGATGCAACTTTATAAGTGAAAACAAATAAAATAAGATTAACATCTGAGATCTTTGAGTACCAAGTATATGTTACTAGTTGCACCCCGCGGTTTCGTCCGCGCCGATTTCAATCCCGGTATTCCCACGGGATAAAAAGTAGCTTATGCGCTATTCCAGACTATAATCTATCTCTATGCCAAGTTTCACCCAGATCCGTTCAGCCGTTCCGGCGTGAAAGAGTAACAAACATCCATCCTTTCATACTTACAAACTTTCGCGTTTATAGTAGTAGGATTACAAAACTATTGTTCTCAGTAAGCAAATTTAAAATGATCCTCAGAAAATAAAGATTTTTAAACCAGAGAAGTTTAAACCCAAGATTATTTAAGGGTTTCTAAAGGAGGCTGTTGTCTGTTCTTCTAGGCTTTGGTCGCGTGGGACTGGCGCCTAGAGTCCCTTGTTTCAAGACGTTTCAAAGTTATACTATGACTTCGAACTCATGGCTGCCCAGCCGAGGGCGCTAATACGAAGCTCATAATCAAGCGATTGCATAACGTAGTTATTGACATCAAAGCACAAGTTAACGCTGGAAATACAAAGTTCGCCGTGATTACATTGAATACCTACACATGCGTGGGTGAAGCCTGTTCAAATATGTGAATTAGTTTCGCAAGTTACCAAGCAATTGAACCTTAAGACTCCGGTGACAGCGGCTCGCAATTTCGAGGTGCGATTGGCTATTATTTCATTTTATTTCATTTCGGGGAGGTTGTTTGAAAAAATAACTCTAAAGAAACACGCATAAATACTGTTCGAACACAAATAATACAATAATATAAGGGAAATGTGCTTGAGTCAGAAATCATTTTGGTATTAGGTAAATGTAAGACCAAACATACTAATACCAAAATGATTTCTGATTCGGGCATGTTTCCCTTATATTATTGTATTATTTGTGTTCGAACAGTATTTATGCGTGTTTCTTTAGAGTTATTTTTTCAAACAACTTCATATACGGGAGTAGTCATATTAAGGCTTTATCCCTTACTAGCTGCCCCCCCCCCCTTACACATGCTCGCACTAACTAACTTTTACATATTTTATAATATATTAGGATAGTTGAATTGTTCCCCCATAGACTTCCTTAGAAAACTATTTATTTTCTCTCAATAATCTTAAATTTTCTCTAAACTTTTACTCGATCAATTTCCATCTCACACTTAATTAATACTCATCTCATGGTATTAATTAAGTGTGATCTAATATAGACACCCCACTTTATCCCTCAAAAGAATCGGCATCCATCGGCTAAAATAAGAAGTGTCTACGTCAGACCGTCACGAGCTCGAGGGTAACCGACTCCAATTAAACAGAGAATGGACGAGAATCAGGGCTTTGATCTTTTAGTGAAGCACTGCTTTGTGAAAACCCCGTGACCGCCTTATGACGACATGACGTTAGGTACTTGTAAAACACTTCAAGTTCCAAGTTTAAGCTTTGACGTTAGTATAATGTTGCATTTTTTTATATAAATGAAAAAGCCTTCTAGTCTTAAGGTTCAAAACTGGTGGTGCACACAATAAATAGATAAGTTTTTCAGTGCCAAATGTTATGTGCACTAGTACTCTCAAATCGTGAAGGAAAACATCGTGAGAAAACCGGAATCGGCATAAAGAACCTAAAAAATTCCAAAACATGACGTGTCAAGTGCTCAAAAGGAGCTTCATATAAGTTGTTGAAATAACATGTGACACGACGCAACAAGAAGTAGTGTTAGTAGTTTTTAGTAGTTTAGTCATTTTGATTTTTTAGAGGTTATTGTCTCCATTTTCGTAACAATGACAGTTATGACCGGTACGGTTGAGTAACTTCAAAACACTCTTACTGCTGAAAACGTCATAAAACGGTAACCGAGTTTTGAGGAACCTGCTTGGCATCAGTAGGTACATAAATATAGTCTGGGGTTAATGAAGCGCGTATTGGGCGGTTAGATTGAATGTTGTCGGCAAATACGAAAAAATAAAACTAGGTGACCGACTGGACTCGTCTCATTAACATTGTTTGAGAATTCTTATTTTGTTACTATTGATGTTACGGTACAGTTTAGTAACAGAATGTTTCTCTATCCAACCAAAGTTAAGTTAGACTACTCGTCAACGTGTGTGTGTTGTGGAAATTTTTATTTTTCATGTTATTGTGTGAGGTATGCTATTATAATAATAACTCAAACTGAAACAGGATATTTTTTGAGGTACCTACATAATTAGTGTGGTTAGGGTGTATTTATATTATATTTACTTGCTCTGGAATGTTACCAAATTGACTACTAACTAAATAAAGTTTTTTTCAACATATTGCACATAAAGTGGCTCTACGGTCACCGCAATTAGGCACAGAATGACACCCATTATTCAAACTGTGATTTTTTCATTGCTATAACCCACTTGTGAGTTATAAATTTTTTTTTAAATTTTATTGGTTGAGTTGTTTTGTTCCTAAAAAAGTTTTTATTCAAAAAAAAGATCGTGCTCAATTCAAATTCATGCAACTTCTTATATTATAGATAATTTTAACTCGTACGTTGTACACCGCCCGATTTATGATGTGAAGGCCTTAACGTATGGAAACTTTACTACCTGAAAACTCCAAGGAAAAATATCTGTTCTGTGAGTTTTTATTATTATTTTATTCACAAATGTGTTGAAAAACGTCGTATGATACACATATGGATTGATGATTACCGTCCTCGGCTCTCTTAAGACCCTCGCCTACGGCTCGGGTCTCAATGGCGCCTCAGCGGCAATCACGAACATTCCACACTTGTACCATAATGTACTAATAAATTAATGGAAAATATAAATAAATAAATAAATAATGCTGGACAATCCACACCATCTAGCCCCAAAGTAAGCTACCCAAAATACTTTTGCAAGTGAGAATTATTAGGTCCTGTCTCGAAACCCATTTTAAAAGCTAACATGGCTAACATTATGGCTCATTCAAAGTTTCGCTTTTTAGTATTAATAGGCAATAACACAACGCGTACTGGAGATAACCGCCGTTGTCTTGGAGGATGTGATCACGGAGAACGCTCAGCTAAAATTTTCACAGTCCTCCTACAAACGGGTATACTGTCGCAACTAGATCATTGTGAAATCATCGTTAGTAAAAAAATTGCGCTACGATGCATCGCCTTGGTCCTGTGTCCATCAATCTGAGGCATACAGATATTAATCATCATATCATGTGCCTGTAATTTCATCGGCAACCACACCTTTCAAACAGAAACACAGCGTTGCTGCTTGGCGGCAGAGAACGCATGTGGTAGTACTTCCCCGGACGATCCACAAACAAAGAGCTCTACTTCTCTAAATGAGTCCAGTGATATTACTCTCTAGACAACTCCGTCAGTAACCAATGCTCGCGTGAACAGAAATCCCAAATTATTCTACGTTTTATCTAAACGACTTTATGAAACGCCCTGCCTTTTATTATTTCACATGCGTACCGAAGGGGATAAAGTCTTTTAACGCCTAACTTAACTTTATCTTATAAGCCATTTGTGGAGCGAAAATCCGACTTAAAATGTTCCCTGCAAATTGCACGCTGAACAAATGCCGTTAATGCGATGTTTTATTCCTATTTTTCTTGTTACTTTTTAATTTTAAATCTCGTTTTCAGCAAACAAGACTCCTAGGACAGTTCTGCCGTCTAGGTGCTAAATTGTTTATTTAAAGTTGGAATCACCGAGCTGGCATTACTTAGGTGCATTGTTACCGAGTGGAAGGAGCGTCTACATACGGTATGTCCTTCTCTTTTACCCTGGGTAAATTTAATCACTTTACCCGTGCTTGCGGAGACGAAAAATTGAGTAAGTAGGTTACTTACCTTAGGTAGGATTAAATTTACCCGACTACCAGTCGGTACATCGGAGATGTGAGGGTGTCTACCAGGCCTGGAGTTTTAAGTCATGAGTTCTAATGCTAAAGGGATTTTATAGTATAGAATACAAGTCAGGAACATTTCTACGTTATAGAAAGAAAAGAAAGAAAGAAAATACATTTATTCAACTACACAGACACATTACATAATGATAGATATACAGAAATTTAGTTACAATTTTACTTAAAATATACTACAATGAAACACAAATACATAATAAAAAATAAAAAAAAACTGGAGAAGTGAAATATTATAGGAAAGAAAGAATGAAACATATTTATTTATTTATTATTAAATATAAGCCAACGGATTTAGGGGATAGTGGTCTGGACTTTGTCTGTATAGTTAAAAAGCCAAGACTCAGCTTTTTGCCTAGTCTGGAGACCAGGCGCTGTTTTTCAGTCTTGCCTAGGGGAGATGGCGGGAGGTATGCCTCCCGTCAACCGCTCTTTTGTATCCCATTGCGGGTTTAACCTCTGTCTAAATAAGTTTTGTCAGGGATCCCTATTTCTATCGAAAATCTGTCGATCTCAGCATCCACGCGAGCCACAAAATAATGGCTTGTGGCACAGAGGGCCAAAGTGCATGCTCCATCATTGTTTATATTAGTAAAGCTCTATAGGAAGGAGAAGAGCAACCGTCAAGCAGCGTTGTTGTATTTCAGTTTGAAGGGTCTTGTTGCCGGTGTAATCACAGGCACATGAGGCCTCAAGTTAACACAGGGCAGTACATCGTTGAGCAAATTTATACGTGATTTGCGATGAATTGCTTTGTTATATTGATGGTTACACATTCAGCAGCATGCACGCCTTTCACATTTTGCATCGCTATGTTTACAAGCACAGACACACAGGTCGTTCGTAAATTACTCCTATCATTTTCTAATCAAAACTCCAATAATCCTTTCGTTCTATCTTGTTCAATATCCCAATCTCGTTTATTTCAATTAATTTGTTGAAGACTTTTCGATATAATTTCTAATCAATCGTACTTATGTACTACAGGCACGTTCTTTAATGAATATTTAACTTTGATAACCTGCTAGGGTCTATGAAATAGTTTAAATTACTTACCAATTGAACGTTATAGAGTAAACATCTGAGAAGTTGCCTTAAGTCATCAAGCTAAAATTATGTATATTACAATTTATGGTTAGCCTAAGTTTCACTAATTTCGATTGGCACCACACTGGCTTCAATATTGAATAATAAAAAAAAAAAAAAAAAAATAATTGAATAATATAACGAGTAGTATTGCCTTTTTATTTATAAGAAGAATGTTACAGTACTAAGTTTTTATAATAATTTTATAGAAATAGTATTTTGAGATTCAATAAAAATGTCTTTAACTTCTACACTATCTACATGATTTTAACACCCTTATACATGTATTTAATCTCAAAATATCTATCAAATTATTGACATAATATTATTATAACATTCTTTATAGTATACATTCTTTATATAGCTTCAATAGTGTAGGTATTTTATTATATTGTAACGAGGATCATACAAAAGAGCGATAGATACCAAGCCAACCAAGCAAGTTTGTGGCCTGTTCTTCTCGGTGTTGGTCGCGTGGAACTGGCACCTAGTTTTAAGACGGTTCAAGATGGTCCTTGTGATTTTATTAAATAAATATATTTTGACTTTGACTTTGACTGACTTCATAGAAACAAAAAGACAATAAATTTACTGCATTTATCTATGATACCCTATGACATGTAAAGTGTTCAATATCACTTATATGTATATTCGTAATAATGCGGCGGATCCTCAGTGTAAAGCTATGTTTGCACCTAGGTACCTATGACACAAGAAGGTACGTGATAGCTTTAGCGCAATGTTAAATTCTGTGTATGACTTTAACACCTTAGGCTATGATATATGAGAGATTTTAGGAAATAACTTGTTAATTTTAATTGTTTCTATAGTTTTTTATCTGTTGTGTTTTTTTGGTGGTATTTTAACCAACATAACACAGCACAAAACTTGAGTAAAGAAATGTTTCGCGTAGTTTGATGAAAGCCACCGCTATTTTTGGGTGCCTGCGTGGGGTAGTCAGATGCAATTCCAATTTTCGTATTTGCCTATTCATAGTTGATATTCCATATTTGAAAGGGCGCAATCCTGTTCATGCCAGATTACAAACTTATAGGTTCCCTTGGGATGTCTTCATATTGAGATACCAAAAATGAGGTATTACAAATTAAGCTACTATAAATACCAATAAAGTACCTTAGAACCGTAGTTAAAACCAAGGTTTCTAACCCCTACGGGATTAGTCATGTGTATGTATTATGTGTCACAGTAAATTGGACAACGTAGCAAATAATGATGTAAACACATTCTGTTGACCAGCCAGTGATTACACTAGTAATTGGACGCGGATTGGGCTGTAATTTCAACGATCCACATCCACGTCCACTTTGTTTGCAGAGCTAGCTTTGACTTTCGGCTTTTCCGCCCCACTTGCGCTTACCAGGAAACATTTTCCGATCCATGCTGGACGGAACGTGAATAGGTAACTATGTCAATTACAATCACAGATTTGCCGTATTCAAAGTGTATTTTTATCACTAAACATTTTTATTTATTTGGAACAAAAGCACAGAATAAATCTACACTAAATGCAGCACACAAAAGCCAAGTACTAAAAAAATTAAGATGATTGTTTGGACCAAAGCATTATAAAATCACGATTGCCCATTACCGATCACTTTATCCGATTTATTTTTTAAGTGTTTGTTAATCTACCTACTGTGTATTCTCTACCTACTGCCTTTTTTCTGTTCTTTCTTGTCTGTATGTTTCTTCTGTGTGTTGTCGTCAAATAAACATATATTCTATTCTATCACTTTGAAAGAAATAAGTTTTCCCTCTTATAATACTATTAGCGTGTACTTCACGTGAGTAAACGAAGGCAGCGACCAGGAGCCCTAGACCGGCCGCTAGTGACATTACTCCCCTTTCCCCCCATCTGCTTCAGTTTGTTACCAGCTACACATTTTGGCCAGATCTAGCCATTTTGTATGCCTTGTAACTGCCGTGCGAGCAGACCAGCTACCTGGTGGAGTTGTCACTTGTGCGTATAACTGCAACACTAGAAAAAGTTAAACTCGCCTTTTGCAGGGCCCCATGTCAAAACTTTGGGGGGAAATCGCAGAACGAAGTTCGTTCGTGCGTTGTAAAACGACCGAAAGATTTCTTATGAAAACTGCTGGTCTTGAGGCTTAGTGATTCCATGAAAGATGTTGAGACATTCTTGAGCATGAAGCTCGAGAGCTATCGATCCATCTACTCAGAATCTGCTGTTATTCCCTTTATTTTAAGATTCGACAATGATATTCGCAGGATAAAGGATTTTAAAATACTACAAAATAAATCCTTATCCAACATCATCATTTTTTAATCTCTTATTATTTACTCTCATATTAAGTACCTGTTATGTTTACTTTAATGATTGGAATTATAAATATCAAACAAGAGAAATCTAGGTCATCAAAACAATTTACTAGATACTACCATACTCCTATCCTAAAGTATATAAATTATATATATGTGGTGTGTTATCTCGTGTGTTATGTGGATAGTTCACCAACATTTATTTATATAGGAAATATTTATTAAAACTGGCGACTGCTCACAAGCCCTGGCAACACTTTTCTGGACATACTCTGTCGTAACTTCGTATCACCTCGGGGGACACGGGTAGAAACTATTAACTAAGCATTTATTTATGGATAGTGTCTCCAGATGCTAGATTTTCGAACCTAGATTGGAATTTCCTCAGAAGCTGCCGAGGCGTTAGCTTTTGTAATTAAAAATTCGTTAGGTTATAATTAAAATACACTTTTCTTCAAGGTAGCGAAATTTTACGTTAGAAGATCTTAAATTATCTGGATTTCATATTACCTTCTTGTTGCTATTTTCATTAAGTATTTTGCTTCATTAAAGTAGCGCTAAAATGATTTCAATATTACTTCAAGTGTCAAAACACTCGTACAAGCAATTTATGGTTTTAATTACGCACTTTTCAAAACCCACTACGCTTTTCTCAGTAAATAGAGCATTACTTCGCCAGGACATTCATGGCATGTTTTATTTTTCTATAAAAACAGCAAACAGCACCAGTAAACACACTGCAGTTAATGTTCCCATTTATAATTACGGTCTAAAAACTTAACTGAAAGAAAAACCGCAATTAATCTTACAGCTCAAAGCTCTCTCGGTTCTTAACATAATAAAAAGCTATTCATAAAAAGATACGTTATAAAATAATTCCGATTAGCACACCGCGATAATTTTTAATTCAATACGAGTAACGAAATTCTTGTTTGAAAGGGATTTTCAGGCTCTCCCCGTGAGGGTAAGGGTAGGAGGGGAGGGGAGGGGAGGGGTAGAGTACGACCTCTCCGGCAGTGCGCGTCCGACGCTCGACGTGAGCCCACCTGCAGCGAGCGCGTTCTACCGCCCCGGACTAAGACAGAATACGTGCTCCGCATTCTACCAGCTCGAGCGATATTATGTGGGTATCCTCGACCTATTTTATAATTGTGTATTAATGTGATGTGCTTGTGAGAATTGCCATGTGACAGTGCTGTGCTCGGGGGAGGATATCGTACGTCTCCGTGATTTGCGGACATCGGGAATAAGTACTCTCAAATATAAACAACAATTCAAGTCATTATTTACATAAATATTTTATTCTTAAGCTGAGAAAATTAATTGACATAAATTGTATTAGACATGTCAAGAGTATTTAATTCTTAAAAAACAATTTGTCCATGATTTATGTACACTATTTCTATAGAAAATCGAAGAACCGCTAGAAGATTTTATAAATTGAAACCGAATATGGTCGTCTATATATTCAGTATGCACATATTATGGTA
The DNA here is from genome assembly GCA_963576535.1 of Plemyria rubiginata. NCBI lineage: Eukaryota > Metazoa > Arthropoda > Insecta > Lepidoptera > Geometridae > Plemyria > Plemyria rubiginata. Next base: position 15,155,912 of record OY754907.1, read on the forward strand.
TGATAATTTAATAGGCAGCAATTGATGAGTAATTAAATTACATAGGTAACCTTCTGTGAAAATATAAATTTTGCCTTTTTTATCAAACTTTAAATTAAATGCCGTGTATCTTTTCGACTCTAGGCAAAATATAGTGTGTAGTGACTTCTAAAGCGTCTAAAAAAATAACACATTTCCAACTTAAATCGATCCAGCTCAACTAGTTAAAGTAAGCCCTAAGCATGTCTTAAGCAGCTGCCGGATTTCTCATGCCTATATAACATATTCTTATAATATAAGAATCTTTGTCATAAATACCGCACGCAGCCAATAGCTGGTTGTAGAGACTAGACAGTTCGAGTGTCTATTATAATTAACAACATCCAGTAGACTTACCATACATAAATAGTTTTAGCCCCACATTAGATTGGTATTCGTCCCCATTTATCCTGCCGTAAAAGTTTTGCTCGTTTCAGCCAGATAGCTCGCAACACGTCGTCAAAACAAAGCAGACCATTTTTCTAACACTTTTGCTGTCTAACTTTTTCCTAGGAACTTCCAAACGAGGGCAACCGAGATATCCAAGCTTTCACTGTCACAAGGTCAAAAAATTACGGCAATATATCATAGACAACATAATTTATATTGCTAAAGGTATTGTAGGGTAGGACGAAATTAGGCCACCCGCCCGGTGCCATCGCCATCATGCGTGACGCTCTCGCCATTCCAAATTCAAACTGATTGTTGCTTTAATACTCCTTTCTTACTTTTTTATTACAACCGAGGATAACTGCGAATGAGAACCGACTCTACCTTATTGAAAGTTGTCTATTGTTTCGGTTTGTTAGATTGGATCGTATTGATTGGTATCACTACGTCAATCGTTGTTATAATGATCTGAAGGGAATTGGTTCGTTAGCGTTCGTTCTGGAAAATGAAATGGATTTATTCCTATGTGGAAAGTTGAATATTTATTTATGATTAATTGAACTGTGTGTAATTAAATCAAATAACCCACAGTTATAAGAGCAGAAGGAGTAAGTAGGTACATAATGATATTTCCACAATAGAAACTGATTAATTTTGGTGCAAAAAGTTTTGCACTGGCTCAGCTTGACCGCTGAAAAAACTTAGGCACCACACTTAACTTCGACTCTATAATATTTGAGCATGTTTTACCGTATTATCATACTTTCTCACAAAAAGCCACAACTCCAAGTTTGCAAAGATATAAATGTCTGCGAGTTGTGCTTGATACTATTTACAATCACAGCGACCCCACAATGCCACGATCTAGTTCGGATGTCTCGTTCGAGATGTATACGATCTTTGTATAAGTTTACCCATTATTATGCTTAGTAAGGTTAGTTTAGTTCCTCGTCTATACATATATATACGTTCTAGAAGAAGCATAATTATGAGTATGTTTAAGCTTGGTTGCTTTTTGAAATGGTCGGTTAGTTCAAAATAAAAGCTTTTCAAAGTTCAGAAAATTTGGTCTGCAATTGTGTAAAAGCTTTTGTGCTCTTGTTTTTTTCATAAATGTGCAATAAAGTGTTGAACTGGAAAACGAAGCGTGAGGCGCCCTCCTACCCGATGGTGACGAAATTGTGAAAATCACAATGTACAAATGTTTTTATCTTCAATATTCTCTTACATGCAGTTCTCAGGTACCCCTGAGCATCCGTCACGCGGCGTTGTTTACCTTATTTCCGTAAAATTCACCCCCCAATATCCTCAAGGGTTTTACTTTTTCTATGATACAAAAAAAACGATTTAATTTAAGGTCGAGCTCATTAAGGCGACTGGAATCTCCCTTCTCGTTACTACTTTACTTAATCATAATTCCGTCGAATTACTTCGCTCCAGAGAGGCGCTAAGATTCGGTAATTTGTGAGTAACTTTGTTTAGAATGATTTACATAATGCCATGGAGAATGCGAGCGATTCACATCTCAGTGTTTGTTATTCCACATCAGGGGTGCTCTCTGCTACAAGCACGCATCAGCCTTTACGATTTAATTAATTCATACTAGTTTTTATATGAACCTGCTACTCTCAGGCTGAAAGTGTCTTGTTCATGTCATGTTTAAATTAAGAATACGATTTCTCGTGTGGATATTTAATGGTCTTGTTTACACAAAATCTGCCACTTATATGCCAATTGAGATATAGAAAAGTTTTTTGACTGGTAACATTTCATACACAATAATGCTGAATGGCAATGCTGATGCGTGATTGCGTGAAGTGAGGCCTTTAATTTAGTGAGCGGAGGAATGTGAGGCACGCGCTTTGCGAACTATCTGATTGAAATGTTCTAGAAGGGATGGCGTTCGGGGATTAGCTCTTTAGTTATATTCGATCTAGTTACTCGGAGGATCGATACTTGCGTACGTGGCCTAGCGATAGCCTACTGTTAATTCCTACTGCTGTTTAATATCGTGGGTAAAAAATCCAGTCACACAGAAAATATGTAGTCTATTATATGACATAAGTCAGTTCTTAATGGCTTAGCATCGTGAAGACATTAGTTTAGGCTCACGAACATGTTACTTTCAGGCATGGTAGATATACCTTTCTCATAAACTATTCAATATCTTATAGAAGTCAAACTTTTGTTAACACATACCTTCAGTCAGCTGCAATATAACTTGTCTGTGTAAAGATTTCAATAGTTTTATTTTAAAGATCTACGTGTTCTCGCAAAGCCCTCCAGACATGGACGAATATTTATTCGTCCATGCCTCCAGATGAAATCACGTTTCATATTGCAACTATATCTTCTAATAGGTATTATTTGTATGTACATACCTTATCATAAAATGAAGATAATCTCAGACGATTCTAATATTATAAATGCAAATCTTTGGGATCTTCTCCAAGAATTGAATGTTTTGCATAATGGAGATGACATGTTTGATCTATCGCGTCACGGAGTGTACTAATATAAATGAGGCTTAGAATAGGTACATTTCGTGACCTATCAGCACATAGTCTACTTTTTATCCAGGTATAGTTTTTTAGTCTGTTTATTACATTTTCATATACATTTATTTTACTTTTTATCTACTTTAATCATAATTACGGACGAATACTTTGCAATAGATAGAAAAAAACCTTTTAACAAACAAACCTTTCAATGTCAAAGTCAAGTTAAAAGATAAAATAACAGGATCTAGTTCCACGCGACGAAGCCTATATAGGAGAACAAACTTACGGCATGGTTACTACCGTTCGTTAATATTTGATCCTTACAACATAATAAAATAAATATTGTCCGTCCAGGAACGAAAGGAAAACAAAACTCCGATTAATTCTATCTTATCTTACTCGCTATCCTATCATTTCTACTATTACGAGTATATAAATGTAAAAGTTACGATGTTAAGATATTTGGATGTTTGAGATCTCAATAACACCTTGATGTACACACTGTACTGATTTTGAACTTAAATAAATCAAAATATAAAACGGTCTATACGGGAGAAACTATCAAAATTATTACACCTAAAGTAACAATTAAATAAAACTGCATTTTCTCTAGATGGGTCTACAATAGAATTTAGCCGTTGAGCAAACTGGTGTTATTTTTATCGAAGTGAAATGAAGCATGTTTCAAGCCTCGTTTGTGACAAGAATATTAAATTAAACTTTTCTTAGTTTTTAATGTCTAAAATAGATTTACTACTAAAAATAGATTTTCCGAGCAGTAAAACTTTTTTGGTCATCACTTCGCCCAATTTATTAGAAAAATGGGCTTACTCAATATTTGATAGCATATTTATTGCTTCTAATGGAAAGGCACTCTAAAAATTACAACTTACAACAGAACTATCAAAAAGCTTTATTGAAAACGATGGACAATATTTGTTTGTGGTTTTTAAAACTTTAAATATTTCTATCTCTGAAATACTTGTTTTACTAATAGCTTTACATGTTAGTTTGAAACTGTTTTGGTGCAGGAAATAATTATATTATACGTTTTATATAATATGGGGTAGTCAGAAGTACGTCCAAACATTACATTCGGCACATACCCACATTTTGCAGTAGTTAGAATTCCATACTTCGACTCTTGAATTATAGTACTTGGTACTGAGAGATATGAAGGGATATCTACCGTGCCTGGGGATCAAAGTCGTGCAGCTGTTTTTTAATATGGTACCGTATGGTATAGCGTAACCTGATTAAAACAAATTTCCAAAATTGAAATTTGTTACAATTTTGGGAATTGAAAATTGTTCATTGTATTTCCTTTTTCATGCTTAAGGAACTAGCTTTGTTAAAGTAAATGAACATTTAAATTCTATTATTTTGTTGAATCAGACGTTTCCAGCGCTGGAGTTCTAGCCCTGCTATTAGATGACAGCTATAAGAAAAAATATAGTTTCGTTCTTCTATGCTTGGTCAAGTGAAACTGTAGCTGATTTTAGATGTTTCACCTAACACGATTCAAAATGTTTCTTGTTATTTACTGTATCAGTGCATAACAACCTCATAAAAGGCCAAAGGCATCAGCAACGCCTCTGGTGGTCTGGCGACGGTGACCACTTTCGATCAGGTGGCCCGTATGCTCGTCTGCTAGCTGTGGAATAAAAAAAACCGTCACGAGAACCATTGGGCATTCTCAATCAATTGATTCCCGCCCTTATTAATGGTAATGTTGCACTGTTATGTTGGCACTACCGTTCACGCACGATTAGACCTGATTCCACGACGTCTTAAGTCATTGAAACTTGTTTATTATTGATGGACGTTATTGAATCAGCCTCGCAGTTACCCGCCGCTTGGCCCGAGGCACAGCCTTTAGGGTACAGGTGCAAACGCAAGTGCTCAGGCAACATTATAATTTCAGCATATTTTATATCTCAATTGATCCAGTATGCAGTATATCCAGTTAGTACTCCGAAAACTAGTAAATTTACACAACGTTTTGTTAATAAAAAGTACTAAACGAATAAATGGTAAATAACCAATGAATCCAATGAATGGTAATCCAAAGAAACCAGCTATAAAAACACTGAAAGAGTTTTGATTTTTTATTATATTTTGCATGTTAGTGTTAGTGTTAAGGCAGACAAATCGTAACATCGTTAGCTTTAGCAAATTGATAACATCATATCAAAATTGCAGTGAAATGTAAATTTTATCAGTAAATTTAATATTAAATAAGCGAGGGATCAAAAATGGTACCTACAGTTACCTGGAATAACATGATTCATTGCTCAATATATCGCTGTGTTTGCCGCGTGCGATAAGTAATTGGATTTTCAGCATAATAACTGATTACATAACGTTTTTACATCTGTATTTACAATTCATTGGCAACAGAGTTTTATTCAGATAATGCACTGTAAATTATCTTTTTGATCAATTTTACGGTTTATTTGCAACACTTTGTTTAATTTTCATAATGACATTTGTTTCGAAATTTTGTTTACTTCTCTCGTGGAATCGTTCATAATTTGTATTCGCTTGCTTTGTGCTTGATTATTAATAGCATCTTCATTTTAATATGATACTTATGAATTTAAACTAGTAATTTTAGTTGTTAAAGACTTAATCACAGGGTAATTTTGTGACTCAAGGCTGCATCGATTAAATTAAAATTGGACACCAGGCAAAAAACTCCTGGCAAATGCAAGTGAAAAATGAAAAAAAAAGACCTAAGCACTTCAAAAACAATGACAGATGAGTTAAGAAACTCTTTTTTTTTTAAATCGGCTACAAAATCAAAGATGCACTTTTGTGTCTGCCAGTTCGTCCCGCGTAACGAGGTTACGTCTCGCAAGTGTGTGCTGTGCATAATTGAACGGAGTGGATTGGGCAGCGTCGCCGGGGACCGCCCCCCCCTGCCTAGCAACCACCAGACACTAGTAGTCCAGAATTGATCATGTTTACAATATAACAAGCAAATGTAAATATCCTAAAAGTTAAAGAAATTCTCCTTTTTGGAAGCTGTAATATTAAAATTAAATATAGTTGGAAGGGTATGTACTAAATTTATTGTGATAGCAAAGCTTATGGAATAAGCATGTAATTCATGTGTCCCATCTGATCTTAAGTACTTAAAATCTGCTTGAAAACCCTAGTCAAGTATTTTACCAAAAAAAATTGTAGATGCGGATAGAAAATAGCTACTTATAATAGTTTTAGGTTAAACTGGTTCAATCACTATGGCTATGATATCTGTGGTTTATTTACTGAGAACTCATAGCAGCGTGAAAAAGCAAAAAAAAATGTTATTCTATGTAACCGAGTCGTAGAGGCTCTCGTAGCCACCACCACCGCCGTAGCAAGTCGTAGTACACACGTAGGCTTTATTGCTACGAAATGCCTACGCGGCCTAAGATATTCGAAAATCAGAATAATATTTAAGAATAACAATCAATTACTTCATTAATAAAGTTCACCAAAATATCTAGTTTACGTTCAAGCTTTGCTTAGTTTAGACGACCTCTGTGGCGCAGCGGGCGAGAGCCTGCCTGCGACGCAAGAGGTTGCGGGTTCGATTCCCGCCGTGGAACAAATTTGTGTACGATCTACAGAAATTTGTTCCGATGGTCTGGGTGTTTTCTATGTATAATAAAAAATATCTATCTATGTAAGTATATAATGTATTAAATATATCAGTTATCTAGTACCCATAACACAAGCTTTGAATAGCTTACTTTGGGGCTAGATAGTGCTGTGTGGATTGTCCAGCATTATTTATTTATTTATTATTTATTTAGTTTAGGGCTAGACGTGTTGAATGTCCCCGCCAATCTTAGAACATACGTATATCGAGCAGACATTACCATCAGCTTTTAAGTATATATTTATGAGTAGAATTTTTTCCAATTGCGCGTCTTCAGAGAGACCTACGTCCAGAATCCAGAAGTGGAATCGTCTTCTAATCATGGCACTAGTGCGTTTGAACCAGTTAGTGTGGTGAAAAGATTTAAATAGCCTCAAAGAGCAAGCATTTGACACTTGTTTTGGAATTTTTAGGTTCTACGACATGATGTTATACTCACGATCTTTTCTTTCTTTGATATTTACTTACAAAACAAATTACAATAAATACACTTATTTAGGAAATGTACACAATACACATGAAACAGTTCAGCTATCTGCAGATTGTTGGGAAGGTCTAGAGATAACCTGATCCTAATAATAAACTAAACTGATCCAGATCAGTGCCAACCAGAAGCGTCCCCTGCACTGGCTGTACACCTTGAATTAAAATAGAAATAAAATCGGATCACGACTGTAATTCCCCTATTATACCACCGTTGATATCGTGGGAGTGACCCCGCCTTTTAATAGTATGATGGTGGGTTTGCAATCAGTCATGCACTAAAAAATTTATCATCTAAGTACTCTCGTTCGGTGAAGGAAAACATCGTGATAGCACCAGGAGGTATTAGTATCCAGCAGCGATGAATTTGCAACTATGCCAAATTTAATATTTAGAGGTAGCTCTGACTAACCACCTTCAAACAATCTTAACCTGGTAGGTACATGGTTTTTTTCGTTTTTTACCGATTCTTTCCATTGTTACACCACCTCCGTTTGAAAACCAGCGCAGCACCGCACCGACCGCACGTGTTGGATGCAGCATTACGCTGAGACGGAGCTCAATGCTTCAAACAACGAGTATGTATGCGTACCTACATCTCTGCGTAGATTCTACTCCTCTACCAACTGTTTATATTGTTTTGTACTAAGTATGTGGGTCCAATAAACTTTTTTTTTTTTCTTTTATATTTCAAGCCTTCTGAAACTATATCAGTAAATTTTTTAAACGTAGATTTCAGTTCTTATTAAGCAAAACATATTTTAAAAGCACAACAAATTTTCAGTAAACTCATAGCATAATCCTACCAGTAAGGCGCAAATAATATAAATAAAATATGTTCAAAACATTTTTGTGAAACTAGATTCGTGGAAAATTTTGTATCAAATTGAAAACGATTCACAAAATCTGTTACAAAAATAACACAAATTTACTAAACTGGCTCCGCTGACGGTAGAGCGTAAACAAATAAAGACTGTTCAATCAGCCTGGTTTCAATCCAAACAGTGCTATTACCGTTACTGAGACGGGCTAGTTGTATTCGATGCTGCGCTAGCTGAGGCATATAGGTGAGTGCCGGTCTCACCGCCCGTGAAAACTGCTGTGGTATTCAGAATTCCTATTGTGGCTCACGTGCGTGGAGTTTGGGGCGTGAATCTAGGCGTGATGATAGCCGTTCTAATGAGCGGCAGACAATTTATGAACTTAAGCTGTGACACAAAGCCGTATCACCGGTCTCACGGGCGACTTCGGCATTGCCTAGTTCCAAAAAAAAAACTATACTATACTATACATGCAAAACCGTAATATTACTGTGTTTAATTCTGAATTGCACTGTGGCAAGTTAAATTACTAGGCTAGTCAGACTAATTACTGTCTTCGGGCGACAACGCGTGAGTGATACTCTGTTATGCAGTCCATGCAGTCAGGTTAAGACAGCCACTTTACAACCACATATTCTAGCTGTGGGATATGGAAATATATATTTACTATCCAACCGACATAACAGGTGAAACGTTTGACTGTTTCCTGGTTGGGACTGAACTGGGAAAGCTGCAGGGGATGGGAAAATTTTCCCTTTGCGCGAGAATGCCAGCGCTGAGCGTAACGCGGGGAAATGAGCCGAGTGGGGCGGCGGTGCCGCGTGTACGGCCGAGTGAGCGGGCCTGGTGAGCCGACATGCGCGGCAACGGGTTAATTCAATAACGTTTTTGCTGAAAAAAAAATTTTGGCAAATAAAAAGATTTTATATAAGTTCTTTAAATTTGGGCGTTGTGAATGAGTTTCCAAGGTGGGATAGGCCTGGGAAATCTTCGGTGAATAAATGAGAGCATAAAAATAAATCGAAATTTTCTTGAACGATAATTGAGAGTATTCAATAATCAATACATTTAGTTGTATTTTAGGTTAGTCAGAGGCACGTCCATTTGTCACATGCCCGAATTTTCTTGTAAAATACCTTTAAATCCACTGGCAGAAAACCGCACCCTGTGTTTTTCCATAAAAACTCGCAAATAAAATATGGCCGCCACATTCATTGAATATTCAGCAACAGCGCTATGCCGGATTAAAATAATATTTTACGAGGCCCAGCAGGAAATTAAAATCTTTCTATTGTTTTTGTCACCTAAGCTGAACAATGAACGAAGATGAAACGTAATCGATTGTCGCGATGCGCGACGAATTACAATGGAGATTTGTCTATTAACTTAGAAAGAATAAGGACCTATTTATTTTGCGAAGGAGCTTTTAGCGTTTCATTTTTTGAATAACTTCGAGGAATGAAACCAATTCCGCGAACTTATTTGCCTTGAAATGTTCTTCAATCATTATTTTCTTATGAAATCATTATTTTTTGTATCTTACAAGCTAACTTTGTATTTTGTTGTACTACAATTTCTTAATCCGGAATTTTTTAACTAAACACTCGATAAGTTCAGTATTTTATACCCGTTACTAGTGTTTTTAAAATGATCTTTATAAGTCCCTTGTCCCTTGTGAAGACTGTAAATTCTCAATGATGCACGTCTCTTTCTTTCCGTTTGACCGAGAAACAGACTCAACGGATTACTAAGAATGAATAAGAATAATTTTAAATTTTGAAGTTGTTGTGAAGCTGTTTGGAAGAATGTGAAGTTAAATATTATTTTTTATTATATAGATGCACTTGAAGGTTCCGAAACATCTAAAGATTTATTTTGCAGTTAAACGCCACTAAGGCAAACCCTAATTACACCAAGAAATATTATATTACGCCCTCAGTGAGGTGATGCAAATTTCATATCTAACCGCTCAACATCAGGTATCAGCTAAACTTAATACATTTCTTTTGAAAAAATGCCGTTAAGGTCTAAATATGAGGACCGACGTGATATTGAAAACCTGAGGCATTCTTCAAAACAAAATCTAAGTAAGCTTGAAGTTTTATTAAGGAACGACTTAAAATACGAGTGTTATTAGATACTAAGCTCAAAGCGCGTCAGGGACGGCTGAATACAAGTCGGGATGTAAAATGCTCGTGAAATATAGAATAGAATAAAATGTATGAGGTTTTTGCTAAACCTTTTCAGAGTTTACTTGATATCTGCAGCCAAAAGCTTCGTTTCGTTTTGTATACCAATACCTGTCCGGAACCTTCTTTTTTAGCCCTGGCTGCGTTTTGAGTTGGCTGCCGTCTATCTGCCAAACAAGCGTTGTTACTACACTGCTGACCTAGCAGTAGTACTGCAAGCACGAGTTAAATCAAACCAATACCATTTATATTAGCTTTCACTCAAAATGTATGACAGCCAGCAGCCACCTACTAAGTCTTTTGACGTGTCACTAGTTTATTAAGAAACAGTGTGGTGAAAGGAGTTACTACGTTTAGGTCGGCAGGAAACTGCAAAAGATGTACAGAGTAAATGAGACAGAATAACATAATCTTTCGTTCTGTTTTTATGCTGTATGTAAAATCACAAATTTACAAAGAAAATCACAACTAATAGTTACAATTATTTACAAAATGTACAGCTATCTACAGACCGTTGCAAACGATCTACAGATAGCTCAACTGATCCAAATCAGTGCCAGTCGGAAGCGTACCCAAGACACTGGCTGCATTGCCACGCTGAATGGCAATACTAATGCGCTGAGCCAGGTATTCACCAGCCCTATTGATTATGCTGTATTGATAATGAATGCAACATATACCGCCAGTATAGGGGTCAAGCAAGACTAGGCTTAACAAATTTTTCCTATTGAGTTAATGATATAAGTGCATGTAAGTTTAAGCTAAGACTTTATTAATTTAATGAAAATTATTATTTTTATATGTTTTGTATTATTATAGCTGAGAATTCAGTGTCAGTTTATATACTTAATTTGACCTCTGGTTGCGGGTCGGTTCCCGCGGGACGTTCGTAAGTGCATCGATATTCGGAATCAACGCGCAGCCCGACGCGGTCAGGGCTTAATGGAAGTTATTTTCATCTGCGATTATTTCGGGAAAGCCTATAGTTATAACCCTACTATAATATTTAAAAATATTTAAACTTTCACGTCCCTGACATGTATTAAGTTAATTTGCAAAACCAATTCGTAAAAAATTGGAACTTGGAACAATATATATCGTAGCCCAGCTTAACGATTTAACTCGAAAAAAAAAACATTCTCGAGGTACGCATAAAATATGAATATTAAAAACACACGGGTGAAGCCGAGGGCATCTAGTAGCTTTATAACCCTCCAGGAACAGTCTACGTAAATATAGCAAGCAGGTCAGGCGAGGCGCCATGATACACACATCACCCCTCGCCCCTCGCCGGCCATAATTAGGCGCTCCACACCGCCGCCAAATCTGAGAGCCATCCCGGCCGGATGCTGCGCATTGAGAGTTTTTACTAAAAATCTTGCAAGAGAGCTTACAGCGCACTTCAATCTTGCAGCACACTGATTTCACTGGCTACAACGAAGGTCAGAATACCTGAAGCTCGCCACTGAAATAAGCTGTCAATAAACAAACGTAGCCCCGGTGATGGTATTACCGATATCACTACATAGTATAAAACAAAGTCGCTCTCTCTGTCCCTATATCGCTATGTCCCAATGTATGCTTAAATCTTTAAACTACGCAACGGATTTTGATGCGGTTTTTTAATAGATAGAGTGATTCATGAGGAAGGTTTATATGTATAATACATGCATGATATGTGCGCATTGTGCACCCGTGCGAAGCCGGGGCGCGCGGGCAGGTCACTAGTTACCGATATAACATACTTGTCATTAATATAATTTATGTTGTTGAGTAACTGTGATTCTAATCTACTTAACTCATAAACGTTAACGCTCAAAGTTAGCCCTGTCACTGTTTTTTATTAACGATTGGTAAGAGATGGCAAATGAGGCACTGATCTTTTGACGTATATTTATAAACGTATATTTTAAGGCCTTTATTGTAATTTTTTCTATACCTACAACTTGCTGATTGCACAAGCAGATGGCCCACCTGTAGTAATCATCACCAATATGAACGTTAGTAATAACTCAGAAATCATTATTATCAAATAATTACATACTTAAAGAACTGCTTGTCTTACTTTATGTTGAAAACTGGCTCGACTATATTAGTATTTTTACAAATATCTATTTACAACCCTTTCACAACAGCGTCCACAATTGGGAAACATTGGATGATAATGAAAACGCATGTTTTGAGCGGCTTCCATTGAAATTGACCTTTCCAATCTTCTTTGTGCTCTTGTACTTCTGAGAAAAGCAATTTTACTCGAATGAAACGTGAAATTTTATTTTCGAAGAAATTGAAAGCTGTCTGTTGGTCGACACAAACCTATAAGATAAGGGTGTACACACGGCTACGTATCAGACTATTCTGTTTAGACTTAGGACGCTGTGAATCGTGCGAGAGGGTGCGATATTGTTGTTTTCGTTAGCTTCACTAGTTTCAGCCTGCCATGTCGTCCCTCTTATACCTTTTTTTGTATCGTATGTTATATATTATGAGCATACAGGGTGTGTAGCCTGATGTGTTGCCGACTGTACATTCGTGAAGGGGATGGCTCTCATAGTACAAATATTGGTTTGCTTGGAGTTAGATAAGATATGCATGCAAACCTCATATTATATATAATTATCTATCTTACGTCTACTGGTTATAGCCTCCCTATATATTTATTTCTTTATTGTATTATCTATCACCACAGACTCAATAACATGCCAGCCGACATCCGCTTCCCCTCAACATAAACATAAACAAAAACACCACTGTTTACGTTACCGTTTTTGTGTTTGAAGTTTTTGCGGTATCCTGAAATAGAATACTCGGTACATTAACCTGCCCACTGAACTGAATTTTAGACTTTATTAATACAGAAATGACAGAATAAACTTTTACGTTTTTGACAGATTCATCAATTTTGCGTGGACTGTCTAAATTTCAAGTCCATTAGCGGCAGGATAGAAATGGATCTGTGCAAAGTTTGCTCGGGAATTATTTGACTGTATTCATTCGATGAAATAGAATCAGCCTACTTAAGTGAATATTTCCGGGTCAGTATGTTTTATTCTGAAGCACGTATTGTGATGACGTAGGATATAGATAGTTCTTCACATAACTTAGTCAATAGAAGTCCAGTCTTGGACATAGACCTCATACGTTTTCTCCAGAAACAATTTTACCATTACGTACCAAAAAGTCTCAAAGACTTGAAAGTTTGTACCGAATAATCAGAGTCACCGACTATAGAACAAGATCTGCACTGACGACGTCCCGCATTGGAGTGTATTGTGCGGGGGACACCCCCGCTAACCACTTCCCAGCGAGGCCAACTCCTTAAAGTAGTGGAGAAGGAGGACTTTGGGTTGATAACACAAGTATTCTAGCAGATGGTGATGTGGATACAGGGGAGCTAAATCCGATCAGCTCTTGCAGTCCACTGGTTAGTCTAAAGCCAGTTTGACTTATTTGCATATTTTTATAAAGACGTGACAAAGAGTAAGTTCAATTAAAATGATATTCTAGCTATTAGTATTCACATAATCACTTGTTCAAATGCTTATTTCACTACGTCGTCGCGTCGTCATGCGCTGAAACTTTCAATAACATTATTTTGCATTTTACTCGCAGATGGAGCTTTTATTACACTTGGCAATGAAATCCAATTTTCAAAAGTTTGTTCAAAAAGCGAATGAACTGATCATATTCTACAGTTTGACATTTGTTCTTGGAGAATAAGTAGATGCCACTGCATCCTCACACAGAGAATGAGATGAACAATAAGATTATATTTTTCATGAAGGAAGTCTTTAATACCGAGATTCGAGAAGCTCTGTTGTTTCCTTTATCCGATGGTGACCAATTTGACCCGTCACTTACAGACCACGTGCGCTGCGCAGGACAAAACTCATAAGAACTGCATTCTGCGCAGCTCTGTCACGTGGTACTTCAGAGGTCAACTTATTTGATGACTATAACTAGTTCAGGGATAAATCACATGGATCAATTTCAATCATTTAATTGAGTAGATATAGATACAGTTATAAAATAACACCTAAGTGACGAATATAAGGGTTCCACTCATAATTTGCCTTATTTGCCATCGGTCATTGGTTTGTATGGCGTTGAAAGAAAGAAAGAAAGAAAATATATTTATTTCGTCCCACAATAGGTAGGTACAAGTAAGTACTTACTTAAAACTAACAGAAAAATAAAATTATAACCTACACTAATAAAGGACCTACCTACCGTTGTGCGGGGCAAAAAGGTCACGTCTCAGCTTAAATGCTGCACTAAACCTAGGTACCTAGGTACCGTAGGTACAGTGCAACGCTGGTTTTCAGACGTGGCCTGGCCTAGTGTGACATGCGACCGGTAGACAAGTAAAAGTAAAAAACACAGAATATATTTTAGCAAACAGTAGGTACATACATAGTAATTATAACAATAAACAACAGACAATTTACACCATAGAATACAACATTTGTTTGATTTGTTGGGTTTGTTGAATTGGCGTTGGTTTTCAGTGGCCCTGAAAATGTAGAAAAAATTATGATGAAGAATATATTATTATTTTTAACCTATCTAGACTTTGGTAAAAAACTGGTAGGTACAACTACAAACCCTTACCTAATGGGAAGTCCTTCCCTTGCGTTGAGTTAAAATGTACGTACCTAGTACCCACATTTTCAATGAGCCAACGCCAACCCTAACAGTTTACAACCTTGTTGTTGGTTTTGTGTTTTATCCATAGAACAAGAATACACTTACTACATCTATATACTTCATCCTTGGTTTTAACTCATACACCTATATGGAACCTTAGTATTTATAATATTAGTGGTTCCGTAGCATTATGGTACTTGGTTGGTTGGCTGAGTACTGAATTGAATAATATCAAATAAAATAAGAGTAGTTTAGTAATCGGTACGGTACTTTATTATAAGATGGAATTTCAATATTGCATAGTTCTGAGAGCGGATAAATATTGCATGCCAAGGCAGCTTCGCTTAACGTTTTTAGGGTTCCATCACTGAACCTATAAAATGATCCAATCCTCCGCCCATAATTTTACTAACTGTGATGCTTTCTTGTCTTTCCTTCTAAGCGTTGGTCGATAGAAACTGGCGGTAGACACACCTACAATATAAGACGTTTCAAAGTGGTCCTTGTGATTGTACTGAATAAAGATCGTTTTGATTTGGAGGCTTGTGATGCTATTTCTTATAGGCAGAGTAAACAATTATAACTTCCCACATTGATATCGCTGGCTCTCAGTAGATTTTCCCAATTACGTTTCCAGAACACAAGAGGTGGACGACAGGATAGGAAAAGAAAGGACTCACCGTTTTCACTCGATTGTTTTTCGCTTTCACCTCGCATAGCAAATTTTTCCTCCAAGAATTCGCGATTGACAACTCGTCCGTGATGTCAGTTACAAGTGACAGTGACAGTTGCATAGGTGAAGCTGGCGCGTGACGTCGCACGCGCATTCCAGGTACGCAGAGCGGTGAGAATAGGCATAAGGAAAGAGAGGTAACATATAAGGATACACATTGAAGGAAAGGGATAGGAATACATCTTGTGTTCTGGCCTAACCACACATCATCATCAACCGGAAGAAGGAAGACTTCTCTTTATTTCAAAAAACGATTAGGAGCCCTCGCGCTGAGTACTCGGTGTTATTAAAGCTATCAGTATTAGAAGAACCTCTCACTAATTTGAGGGTTCAGTAGTAGTAGTAGTAGTAGTAGTAGTAGTAGTATTCATTGGAGCGCTCCGCCCGACACAAAGAAGCCATTTTATACAACAAACAATTTATTACAAAGCGCAGCGCAGACGCAAGAGGCAGCGTCTATTTAGTTTCTTAAACTCTTTGAAATAAGGCCCAAAATCGCGGCTTCACCTTTCATACATCATCTACCTTCCCTTATCACAAGATAGGGTCAACACAACGTGTTATCTCCATCTATCTCAAATTCAAAGGTGATCTGGAAGTAATCGTTCTACGCGTTAAGACAATCTATCGTACTTACCTTTTTTGTATTTATATTCGATTTTGAAATTGTTGGAATGTGGTTCGTTATCCGTATATGCAGTTGACATTTAATATTAATTTGCAGATAGTAATGGAACATATTAACTAGAAAACAGTTGTTTGATCCCGTGTTTATGTGTTACAAGTATGTATGTATTACTATAACTATGTATATACCATTGTATTCCCCTCAAACGTCATCAAAATAATCTATAGTTAGTACTTGGAGTACTAGAGAACTGAGGGGGTATCGACCGTGCCTGGAGACCGAAGTCCTGAACCTGTTTCAGTATTTTTTCTATTCTTTACGTACGAATATACTAATACAGCAACGAAAACCTCAAAATTAATTGTAATTTTCTTTGACAGAAAGAACCCTTAAAAAATATTTTTGCTTTAAAATTCAAACCAAGCAGAAATGTTAACAAAACAATTGGCTAAAATAAAATGCTAATAGAAAAGTTAGACGCTGAAACAAATTAACTTTCGGGTGTTTTTATCGGGCTTCTCATAATTTTAGAACAATCAACAAATTTCCAAATCACGTTTGAATTAAAACTTTTGAAATTAATTTCCAGTCTTCGTCAGAAATTAATTATGAATTAGGCATTTTAATTTTCGAGACAAATTTTTAGGTATTTTGTTTGCACTGACTTATGTAATGTTGGTATGCTATTTAAATCCACGAAGTTTATTAGATTTTTCATAAAATTATCTTACATATGCCAATGTAAAACTTCATATTCTCGTATGTCATCTGGTTTAAATACGACAAAAATAAATTATAAATAAGCAACAATATAAAAAAAAAATTAACACGACTTTCTCTTAGTCTTAGTCTAACTTAAGATTATCTGAGAATGTGCAATGGCGGTGGTAGTCAGAGGTCAAAATTTTGCACTAATTAGCAGATATTTTTTGTTAATTTAATTGTTGCACATGAAGCACTCATTATTTTTCATGAAAACAGCGGTTTATTGACAAAGTAGGTACTTTTTATCAGCGTTCATATTTTACCGGCGTCGCGTTACCTTTTATGGCGGCATTATGAAGCTCTACAAAAACGAAACAAACTTTATACACCACACTGCGGTATTTTAACAACGAGTATGTTGTGAGATATAGCCACAGTTAAATATTTAGAGGCAGAAATGCTGTTGTTTCGTTCGCAGTTAGTGGCCAGTTCTGCGCGCACGAGATAATTTTTAAAGGCGCGCATACATTTCGTTTTACGACGCTCGGAATGCGCAAAACGAATGAATAAAACGCTTTACGTGTGTTTATGCGAGCTTGTCGCAATGGAGGGTAGGTCACAGCTAGTACACTGGCACCGAGTACATTCCAGTTTGACTTTTAAATATTAATTAAAACGCATTCGCACCGTTAAGGCTCCGGTGACAGCGGCTCGCAATTTAGAGGTGCGATTGGCTATTATTTCATTTTATTTCATTTCGGGGAGGTTGTTTGAAAGAATAACTCTAATGAAACACGCATAAATACTGTTCGAACACAAATAATACAATAATGTAAGGGAAACATGCCCGAATCAGAAATCATTTTGGTATTAGTACTTTTGGTCTTACGTTTACCTAATACCAAAATGATTTCTGACTCAAGCACATTTCCCTTATATTAATGTATTATTTGTGTTAAAACAGTATTTATGCGTGTTTCTTTAGAGTTATTCTTTCAAACAACCTCCCCGAAATGAAATAAAATGAAATAATAGCCAATCGCACCTCGAAATTGCGAGCTGCTGTCATCGGACCCTTAATTAAAAATACGCTACTCAGTTTATTTTTATTATTATAAGAGAGGGACGCATTATAGTCTCCTTAAGATTTGGACTGCGTTTGGGGATCACAGTTATCATCATCATCATTCCACTTCACACGTGGTCGTCACAACAGGTTCTTTATCACAACCTTTTTATTTTTTAGTATTACTCACCTACTTTTAATCGATAAATAAAAAGTGGTTTAGTTACTTTATTAAACTTTTTTTTTCAAAATAGGATGTTGGACTACATTTACTAGGGCAAGGGGAATAGCCAAGTGTGTGTATGTACAAGCGGTTTCCTGGAAGCTGTTTCAGGTGAATAATGAGGATGTTACAGGATGCAGCCGCGAGCGAGGCCACTTTAAAACGCTAAGCCGCGCCGCGGTGACAAATTCCTGCATTTTACTGGCTCTGGCGGGCCGTGTCTGCTTTATTGCCTTTTACTTGATTGTATGCTTGTTCTGCTGGCATTAAATGCATCATCCTAACTTTCCTGCTAATATATTAATGCGAAAGTTATGTTGGGATCGTAGGATGTTTGTGGATCAATCACGCCCTATCGAACCGATTTGTATGAAATTTAAAACAAATCCCGCTGTGATTTAGATCGTAATGTAAGCTACTTTTGATTCCGAAAAAGTACAAAGGGGTATAAAACATACACAACCTTTTTAGTTTGCAACCGCACTATATATTGATGTATGAAATCACCGCCGGGCGAATCTGCGGGCACCTGCTGTAATGCTTAAAATGTAGACTTTTACACATTGTAAGTTGATACATTGCTCAAAGTTAGCCCCGTCACCATTACTATACATATAAGGCAATATTACACGGTTCGCTTCTGCCGTTCAATTTGGATGAAGTAACCAAATTGAACCTTGTAAACATAAAAGTGAATTCATTTCATTTCTGCTACATTCAACCAAAATGTTTCAACCAAGCCAAAACAAATGATTGAATTTGGTTGAATCGTGTAATACCACCTTTTGAGATAGCAATTACCTTTTGACAGCTTTTCATAAGTCTGTAAAATCGAGTTTTATGAAGGACTAGCTGAACCCGCGGCTTTGCTCGCGCCAAGGAATTCAAAGTTTCATACAAACTTTCATCCCCTATTTTATCCCCTTGGGGGTAGAATTGATCAAAATCCTTTCTTAGCGGATGCCTACGTCATAACATCTACCTGCATGCCAAATTTCAGCCCGATCCGTCCAGTGGTTTGGGCTGTGCGTTGATAGATCACTATGTCAGTCAGTCAGTCACCTTTGAGTTATATATATTTAGATTGTATTGAATCTTGGCATGTAGAAGTTGGTGGCAAAAATGAGAATACTTTTCTTCGCAAATCACGATTTATATTAAAATTTATCAAAACCTGCTTAGCTGTTTAATTATGAACTTATCGACTATCAATGCGTGAAAAACTATGAGTGTAAGTACGTACGTTAATAGCGATTGTAACATTGTATTCTGTTATAAATTACTTAAGCGGTTGAAAAGGGAGTTTTTGACAAACTCTCAATTCCGCTCAGCTCAATCCGCCCGAGTACATTTCCGCTCCGCTCGCTAATGTAAGCTATAAGCAATACCGGATGCTTGAGTTTTGATTGTCCTCATTAAACCGTAGTTATTGTTCGTCGTTGCCGGCGGATTGTCAACCTTAAGTCTTTGTAATAAACGTTAAGCTTTCGCGCTAATTATAGGATTGTCGTACATTGTGAATAAGCTTCATTTATACAATGTAGGGTAGGATGGAGTTGGGAATTTAGCGTTGTCTACCCATATTAACGTGAATGATAATTAAAACTATTATAATTACATGACAATTTTGTCATAATGAAATACGGGCATAAAGAAGATTAATAAATTAAAACCAAATAAAGTGGCTTCACAAATCCATCAACTCTGTGATGAAGTGTAGTTAAATTTGTTAAAAGAATCTAATTAAAATTTGTTACAATAGAAAAATTCTGACTGACAGCTTTGCCTCAATTTTTTTTATACGAGCTACTAGTATTCAATTCATTTTATTTAGGTACATAATCGCCCGAACTTCTCTTAATGATCTTAGCTCTGTGTCATGCTCTCTCCCAGTTTATTTATAAAGTAATTATGCTGCGCGTGCGCATGGAGAATGTACAGTAGCTCGTTAACGGTATTTAGGGTTGAGCAAGAGCTATTTAGGGTTAAGCTGAGCATTTGTCGAGGATTCTGTAGATTTAATAGCCTTGTTTGTTTGCTGGCTGTAGGTTTTATGAAGTGTTTGAGAGCATTGCTTCCGTTCGTCACATTATTTTCAGGATACGATTGGAGAAATAAATAATAATCAGCGTTCAAAGCCATCAGAGGTTTTACCGCCAAGATTTAACATGAATAACTTCAAGAAAAATGTTAATAAAGTCCTTCAGGGTAGGCAACGCACTGACAACGCCCCTGGTGTTGTTGTTGTCTAAGGGCGACGGTGACCGCTTACCATCAGGTGGGCCGTTAGCCCGTTTGCCTATATTTTACATAAAAAAAATCTTTTTGCAAGATATTTTATAATAACTTAAAATGAAATCCGTAAATTATTTAAACTAGTGGCTCTGGGAGCTGTAGACCTCGCGAGCATACTAAAAGTGAGCTATTTGAGGAATGTAATGTGCAAGTGCATTTTCCGTTTTGTGATTTTTTTGATCTTTTTGATTTTTTTGCATCGTCTTGTGTAGAATGAGGTCCTTTGTGTTTCTCTCAAATTTGATTGAAAAACCATCGAATGTTAGATGAGCTATCCTGTTCATCATGCTGAAGATCCTTATCAGATCTTCGCCAAACTTTTATGAGACCAACTTATAGTTACTACCTTTCAAATAAAAAAAGAATAATCGAAATCGGATCTCATTTGGTGGAGATATCCAGTATATCAAATAGCCCCCTTTTTGCCCTTTTTTTGGGGGAAGTACCCCTCCAATCAAAAATCCCCGACGACAAAAAAATCTAATAAGTCATATAACCTGTGTACCAAGTTTCGTCCAGATCGGTTGAAAAATGCGACCTGTAGAGGAGAACAGACAGACAGACAGACAGACATCCGGACAAACGCATTTTTGGCCAATGTGGAAACTGAGACGATTCGCTCGCTTCGCTCGCTCGGTCAAAAATAAACTTGTACTGCACATACATGATAGCGCGCACGAAAGTTGAGAGTCAAAAAGTGATTTGATAATATGATTATTGGTTAAATTTTACTATTTAATTAGTTATGATTAACTTGTTGTAAAAAGCTCTTGTTATTTTTAATACTAATATTTTATTGTGATGTGATTTTTAGAATATTCAGTTGTTAACTTACAACTTTCTTTGTATTAGCAGGATGTCGAATACTGAGTATCAATGTTTGATTAATTAATTGTAACTATTTACACTTAGAAATTATAGTTTGAATTATTATAACATTGTATTTATAAAATTGTAAAATTGATTATAGTCATTGTGTTGACTACGTTGTCATGGCGCATTGCCATTTTTGTATAAATAGCCTGCTGTAAGTGAAGGAGACACAGTTTTCGTTTGTCACTCATCGAGATAGTACCTAGCTAAGTAATTATGTAGTAGTACCGAATCAGTGTACCTAAAAATCAGTAAACAGTTCAGTTACCATGTCGGAATACTTTCATTTACAACCCCCGAGCCAGCCCGCTCTTACATCAGAAGAAAGGGAAGAACCCAAGCCAAAGCCTGATCCATCGACCTACTCGCCGCCTACCCTGCCAACGCCTCGAATCGGGAACGTGGATGATGGAGTTGCCCTACTTCGCAGCCAGGTTGCACTGTTGGAACAAATGATGTTCAGGAGAAAAATTACGAATACCCGCAAGCTAAGTGAACTTTTTTTTTTACCTAATTATGATCTTATGAGCATAAAATCACAATAGAGGAATGGTGTAAACCAAGATTGTAAGAATAGAGTGTAAAATCTGCAAAAATCCAATTTTATTTTATTGCCCTTTTAGAAAGTAGAAAACGTAATTATACAGGAATTAAATTTATTTAATATACTTTTTTTTTGTATTGGTGCCAATTTAAAGAAAATTTTGCTAGGAACATTTGTAGAAGGTAGTTTAAAAAAAATATATAGAAGAAAACAAAAACGTGTCCCAGTGTTTCGTAACTATGTCTTGTTGACTTACTAGCGGATGAAACTTTGTGATACCACGCTTACGAGATACCCTCGATTTAGATTTTTCTCTGTTTTATTGCTAAGCCCGCCACAAAATTTTAGGGTTCTCTTCTTGGATAGCATTAACGCCTAAAGTCTCGAGTTCCAGACAATGCCACCCTACAATGACGACCCTCAACGCCTACTCAACGGAGTCGGTCGCGTCGCGTATAGGAGGTACAACGAGGGCAAGCCAGCGTTAGCGCCGCCGCGGACAGCGAGGCTGCAGCCGCAGCCAGCAACGCAAACGTCCCAGCGATAGGAATGTTCTGGAGCAGGATAAGGAACTGGAACGAGAGCGTGATCGTTTGGGCAAGTAGGAAAATGAGTTACAGCTAGGAGTTACAGATAAAGTTTAAAAGTTGATAATGATGTCTGTTATTAAAATCAAGGTGTTTGTTTCATACGAGGTTACTATCCAGTATTACTCCTAGATTCAAAAGTAAAACTTAAGTTTGTTTTAATAAGTAAGTACTTTGTAAAGTCTCTATATTGATTTAATATTAAAAGTAGATTTTTATTTTGGTTCAGTATAGCCGAGCGAATTGAAGTTAGTTTTAAACAAAGTACTTAGCTATTTACGGAATTTTATTGTAAATTGGAATTATAAGAATATGATTGTAAAAAGATAGCAGTCGCGAAAAGAAATTACCCCGCCGAGACGTTTCTTGCTTGTTCTTTTACTCGAGATGGGTCGGATAGGGTTGGAAGAAGCGTAAACTTACTATAAGAAGAAAATCTGTGATCTTTTATTATAGAATATTTAGACATAATTATGTGACAGAATGAATGCTTTTTAAAGTTACTAGATTTTGCAGTTAAAGTTAAAAGATTTTGCAGTTAAAGTTAAAAGATTTTGCAGTTAAAGTTAAAAGATTTTGCAGTTAAAGTTAAAAGATTTTGCAGTTAAGGTTAAAGTTATAAAGCTCTGTGCAGTTAAGGTTAAAGTTTAAGTTTTTTAGTTAAGGTTAAAGGTTAAGTTGTTTTTCTGTTAAAGTTTCAGTTTTGAAGTTAAAGTTTAGAAGTTAAAGTTTAGAAGTTAAAGTTTTGAAGTTAAAGTTTTGAAGTTAAAGTTTTGAAGTTAAAGTTTTGAAGTTAAAGTTTTGACGTTATTTTGAAGTTAAAGTTAAAATTGGAATGTCAAAATTAGAAGGTTAAAATTAGACTTAAAATTAGAAGGTTAAATCAGAAGGTTAAATCAGAGGGTTACATGAGGTTAACTTGGAGGTTAACTTGGAGGTTAACTTGGAGGTTAACTAGGAGGTTAACTAGAAGGTTAACTAGGAGGTTAACTAGGAGGTTAACTAGTTGGTATACTAGGAGGTTTACTAGTTGGTTTACTAGGAGGTTTACTAGGAGGTTTACTAGGAGGGTAAAAGGTTCACATGAATAGCTTGATTGTTAAAGTTCGTAGCTTGGTAGTTAAAGTTATTACCTAAAGCTAAAATTAAAAGCAGTTAAAAGTGAAAGCCAAATAGAGTTATACAGTTAAATACAGTCCGAACATGCTGTTTTGCTTCAATTGTAAAGAAAAAGGACACTTTTCTCCAAATGTCTAAAGCCTTCATAAATTGCTCTAAATGTAAGAAGCTAGGGCATTCTGCGGATGATTCCCTACCTGTTTTTCTAGACTAGAAGTAGGCAATTAATCGAATGTGACTCTTTAAATTTAACAAAAGGCTTTGAGTAACGATTTGACGGTAGACGCAATTGTAGATTTCGGTAGCTGGGTCTCGCTGTAAAAGGAATCGTTGTTTTCGGTGACACGTCCATGATAGCACGCCCTTTATTAAATAAAAGACGTTAGTAGACAGAGGCTAGTAGAGAAGCCAGTGTTAGCTATATAATGTGATCCCTCTGTGAAGGCTGAGACTAAATTGCACACTGATGCGAGTACAGTTGGCAGCGTTCCCCTAGTGATGAATCGATTCTTCCCACTCTCAAATACTATAAGGGTGAACTAGTCAAAATTATTTAAACTATTTTTTCTAACGAACTTCAAAAAAAAAAAAAAAGAGTATGATTGGATTAGCGATTAATGATATTTGTTTTTAATTATTTATTTGAATCTCCAACATCAATTACATTTAAATTAAAAATCACAGATATGTACAGTACCTAAACCATGCTAAATGTTACAATAATTACAGGAGACAGACAGCGTGCAAATAAAATATAAAGCAAGAGTGAGTTAAAAATAAAATCATAAAAAAAAAAAAAAAAACAAATCTAAAATAACAGTATACACACAGTAAAAATAATAATAATAAAATTTCAAAATGAAATAGTATTTTTCTGTTGTAAAAATTGAATATATTACGGTCACCAATTCAATTTGCAAGTAGAGAAATATTTAAAAGTTTTCGCGAAAATTACAAAAAAAAAAAACTTTTCCCCCCAAGTTGAAAAAACGCAATTTTATCCCCGCTTTGGTACGCTACTATGACGGTCTTTTTGAGTAAGAGGAGTGAAAAATTATCTTGTTGACAAAATAAACAGTCAAACATCATTGATCTGTGATTTTGAACTTTGACTACGAAAAGATAAAACATTATTTTCTCTAACTCAGTGTATTGCGACTATCTAGTTTCAAAAGGTAATATGTGCTCGTGATACGTTGAATGAATCAAGTTAAAATCTGACGAAGGTTTTCGAACCATTACTGTACATGCGTTCCGGTAAATATACACTCTCCTAAAGATCATTCCACTTCACAGCCTCACACTTGACGCATTCTTGAGTTTGGATCACCAAACTAGGCAAATTTTATACAAAATATAAAGCCACCGAATAAGTATTCTCCTTTAGAACTACTATGTAAATGCTGCTCACTACCTGCAACAGAACAAATACTTATGCCTGACCAATGACAATATTGATTTAGATATAAATTCCTTGCCGAAAACAGAATGGCCGAAACAGCTTAAAAAAGTAAGTAATAATAGATTTTGATAGTCAAAGATATAAAGTGAAAGACAAAAATACTGTAGTTACACATGAACAATCTTATCGATTGGTGCCGAATCCAAATTGGACTGAATAACTGACCGTGATAGCAATAAGTAAACAAAAGGTGAGAGGACTGAATTTAAAAATTTGATTAAACCATTGGTCTTACTCTTAGCCTTGGTTATGGCTGAAGCTGGTTTAAATGGCCTTGGTTATGGCTGGAGTTGATGTAATGGCCTTGGTCATGGTCAAAATGGTTATTTATTAGTCAAACCAAGTCACGGAGATGACCTCTGAGTTTGTCAGTTCTGCTAGACCAAGCATTTAACGCCTCTGAGTCTAGCTAATATTGACATCATGGAAAATAATTTTTGTTTCTTTATGGTTACAGATCTCGGATAATTCGCTGGCCCCAGCAAGGGCCGCTCGTCAGCATGGCCGTGATAGCGCGCACGAAAGTTGAGAGTCAAAAAGTGATTTGATAATATGATTATTGGTTAAATTTTACTATTTAATTAGTTATGATTAACTTGTTGTAAAAAGCTCTTGTTATTTTTAATACTAATATTTTATTGTGATGTGATTTTTAGAATATTCAGTTGTTAACTTACAACTTTCTTTGTATTAGCAGGATGTCGAATACTGAGTATCAATGTTTGATTAATTAATTGTAACTATTTACACTTAGAAATTATAGTTTGAATTATTATAACATTGTATTTATAAAATTGTAAAATTGATTATAGTCATTGTGTTGACTACGTTGTCATGGCGCATTGCCATTTTTGTATAAATAGCCTGCTGTAAGTGAAGGAGACACAGTTTTCGTTTGTCACTCATCGAGATAGTACCTAGCTAAGTAATTATGTAGTAGTACCGAATCAGTGTACCTAAAAATCAGTAAACAGTTCAGTTACCATGTCGGAATACTTTCATTTACAACCCCCGAGCCAGCCCGCTCTTACATACATATGTATACATTTTCATGACCTTTCAAGTCTGTTTCACTCGTATTAATAATAATAAATGCACGTAATATGTACAGGTAAATACATAAAAATACCCACGGATACGAAGCAGGCAGATACACTGTTCGCTTTAATGTCCTTGTAGTAAGTGTCATTCTTCTTTCGTTTGTCTAATAAGTGTACAAGTATGTATACAAGTGTACATGTGGTAATACTTTCTCCCAACGAAATAAGCTAAATTAATATCCGCCACATAATTGAAAACTGTTCCAATAATGGAACACGACTAATCGGACCAATAATGGAACACAGATAATCGCTAATTAATCCGATATTTAGTACAGATCCGGCATGTCCGCGGTTCTCTACAAAAATGATAAACGCTATTCCAACCGATTTCGTTTTGAAACAATTGATGTGGTGTTTTTTCTTTGAAACATGACATTTGAGTTTGTAATGCTAATAGTTTTATAACGTAGTTATATACTATTGTAGATGTCCCCACCTTATGAGAAGTGGTACCTAACCATCACCTAAAAACAGCATTGTCTCGTGAATAACGCAGGATTGAACGTGCCTTACAATGCACTGCCCTGCGTCCATCAACTTGAGGCAAACATCCATGATCTAGATCAAGAAGAAGAGATCACTCTCAGCGATAAGGTCGCCCATTGTTGTACCATGTTTCTGTGAGGTGAACAATAAAGAGTTATCTAACCTAACTACTCACTGGTGCCTCTTACATTTGCGTAAGTTACCTTATGGGGTTTTTCATGGCTTAACCACCTTTTATGGGTATAATAAGCTATTGAGCACCCGACTCCTACTCTTAGCAGAACACAAACATTAAAACATTAAATTATATTTGATGATGAAAAAAAATATACGTAAGTACATTGAGATATAATATAGGTTTATATACCTGCAAATGTGAGAATACATTTTAAAGATTGCAACAAAGGTTTCCACTTTTAAAGTGGCATAAAAATAATGGCAATACTTTCTAATAAAATGTTTTGCCTCCGGATATTGTACAGAAATCACCGCCTTGTTTATTTCTAACATAAATGCTCCAATAACACGGTATACACCTATTTAATTTACACTAACTAGAAGTTCAGTTACTGCCGGCTAATCAGCGGTTAAAAATAGCATTATTGCCCTCTCGCGACAGTATAAATAGCAGTGTCTACTGGTATAAACATATTAATCACAAATGGTATGTCGGGGTGTCCGTCACGGTGACGCCTGCCTGATTTACTGTCATCATTACGGCCAAGATATCTGTTACAGCTCGGTAATTTGTAAGTTTTCTATGTATAATAAAAAAATATCTATCTATGTAAGTATATAATGTATTAAATATATTAGTTATCTAGTACCCATAACACAAGCTTATTTAATAGCTGACTTTGGGGCTAGATAGTGCTGTGTGGATTGTCCAGCATTTTTTATTTATTTAAAAAAAAAAAAAAAAAAAAAACAGTGTAGGTTATAAAAATGTTGAAGTATCTATTATGTATGTAGTCAAGTTAAGGAAACAGGCCTTTGTATCTGGTACGTATAGTATCGTGAGAGTAATAAGCTCTTTGTGAAGGGCTCGTCCGAGGAAGTACTACCCGCCTAAGGCGAAACCGAAACACAGCAACGCTGCTTGGCGGCTGATTTATCTGCAAGCAGCAACGCTGTGTTTCGGTTTGAAGAGTGTGGTTGCCGATGTAATTACAGGCACATGAGGCTCAACATCTGTATGTCCCAAGTTGATGGACGCAGGGCAGTGCTTCGTGGGGCACGTTCCTACCGTGCGTGACTTACGAGGCAATGCTTTGTTATAAGTGATGGTTACCACTTAGCATCAGGTGGGTCATCTGCTTGTTCCGTCAGCTAGTTGTATAAAAAACCTAACAACTGTTCGTTCCATTAGCTGTAGTAGAAAAAATATGATATAAATATAGCGTCGATATCTTTTTCACTCTAGGGGACACCTATTAAGGGTCCGGTGACAACGGCTCGCAATTTCGAGGTGCGATTGGCTATTATTTCATTTTATTTCATTTCGGGGAGGTTGTTTAGAAGAATAACTCTAAAGTGACACGCATAAATACTGTTCGAACACAAATAATACAATAATATACGGGAAATGTGCTTGAGTCAGAAATCATTTTGGTATTTTTTTTTTTTTTTTTTTTTTTTTTAACTCAAATTATCTTGCGATCTGCCCATTGGGCATTGAGCGAGAGTTGGGAAGTTTCACGACGTCAGGCATGAGTGGTATGCGTCCACTGACACATCCAACTATCTCTTTTAGTCCATGAGTAGGTCTTGCGGAGCTCTTCTCCTTATTCTTTTGAAAGTTATGGCGGCAGGGTTCATAAGGTCACATGCTAGTTCGTTCGGATGGCGGTCCAGGCGTTTGGCGTAAGATTTGAGCTTGGTTTTTACATCTTCTCTAACGGTTGGGATCTGGAGCTCAGTGTGAAGCTGATTGTTGGTAATGTACCACGGTGCGTTTGCGATCATGCGTAGCGTTTTTGATTGAAAGCGTTGTATTATATCCAGGTTAGAGTTTGCTGCCGTTCCCCATAGCTCAGCGCCGTACGACCAGATGGGCTTTAGAATACATTTGTAAAGGATTAGTTTGTTGGTCAATGAGAGTTTAGATTTACGAGCCATCATCCAGTGTAGCTTGCGGAGTTGAAGGCCTAGAGCTTTTCTTTTGGTGTAGATATGCTTCTTCCATGTAAGGCGTCTATCCAGGTATATGCCTAGGTAGCGTACATCTTCGCACTGCGGGATTTGTATGCCATTTAACTCGACGGCAGGACAAGAGCCGTGTCTGAGGGTAAAAGTAACATGTACAGATTTGGTTTCGTTAGCCTTGATTCGCCAGTTCTTAAGCCATTCAGAGATCAGATGTAGGCTTCTTTGCAGCATAGCGGATGCGACTACTGGACTATCGTGTGTGCCAATTAGGGCGGTGTCGTCTGCAAATGTACCCACGAGAACGTCGTCTGTCGTTGGTAGGTCAAAGGTGTAGATTAAGTACAGAACCGGTCCCATAACACTCCCCTGGGGAACACCTGCTTTGATCTCGTGTAGCCCAGTTCTGTCTTCACCATGCTTGACATAAAAGTGCCGCTGATTTAAGTATGATTTTATCAGAAGATAAAAGTTTACTGGAAGAGCTTTCAAGATTTTATAAAGTAGGCCTTCGTGCCATACACGGTCGAATGCTTGGGAGATGTCTAGGAACGGGGAGGTTGTTTAGAAGAATAACTCTAAAGTGACACGCATAAATACTGTTCGAACACAAATAATACAATAATATACGGGAAATGTGCTTGAGTCAGAAATCATTTTGGTATTAGGTAAACGTAAGACCAAACATACTAATACCAAAATGATTTCTGATTCGGGCATGTTTCCCTTATATTATTGTATTATTTGTGTTCGAACAGTATTTATGCGTGTTTCTTTAGAGTTATTATTTCAAACAACCTCCCCGAAATGAAATAAAATGAAGTAATAGCCAATCGCACCTCGAAATTGCGAGCCGCTGTCACCGGAGCCTTAACGGGACGGTGTAGTGCTTGAGACGAGTCAAATATGAGTACTTACCTTCTTTTGAGCCACTGAATTTAATTTATTTAAACAGCAGAATTAAACCGTTTACCAGACAAAATATAAAACGGGGAGGCTGAGTCGGGCTTAATAAACGAACAAGTAAATGAGGACGCAAAAAGATTAATCATCGCAAAACGTAAATAAGTCTTCGATTTTAAACAGCGCAGACAAAGAGCCCGCGCTACCGGACAAATGGATTTCACAGACAGCTCAGAGTTATCGCGTAGTAGCTTTAAAGTGAGCTGGAATAAATCGAGCCGGCCTAGACTCCGGTAATCTCTATCTAAAAACTATTAAAATAGCGACTGGCTAAAAAACTGCATTTTAATGAGCGCTCTTAAATTAGATTTATTATACAGCATATTGAAAGACTACCCTCAAAGAATTTGGAGTTCGTACTTGATACTAAGAGATCTGAAGGGATATCTACCATGCCTGAGGATCAAAGTCGTGGAGTCTTTTTCAAGATGCTGGAATAGATCTACTTCAGCGATGAGGTGGCCTTTGTACATTCGTCTGCAATAAGATCAGCCATTTTCTTAAGTTTACCATTCGTTATTGCAAAAGTGATAACATTATAATATAAATAAATAAATAGTTGTATAAAAATCATAAAAAAATGTCTGCTTATACATTACACGCAAGCACATTAGTGATAGTTGTAGTGGTATGCCACTGAGGGCACGTCCCTGCGGACGTGCTCTATTAGGTAATGCAATTGTTCATAGCAAAGGTAACAACTCAACGTCACTTTTGTCACGTAACATATTTTTTGTAATGTTTCCTTGTGGCATTTTCACTATACGGGCTTTGCAAGACTATGAAATGAAAAAGAATTCAGTTTATTTTATGATCATTCTATGGGCATGCTGCAGTGCATAATTTTAATTTATTTTCTCGTAAAAAGTTTTTAGTATCCAGTTAAAACTAAAAATATGTACAGCTATTGTACCATTAATTAAAACAGTCATAATTCAATAGTAACCATAGCTTTTAAACCACGCATGTACAGGGTGATTCAGAATACGTATAAAAACCGAAAGGCCTACAGTCATAATGAGCAATAACTTTTATTTAGCGTTTTGACTTATCCCCGCTAAACACTACTAAAATAAGGGTAGGGGTCAAATGAGGACAAACACAGAGCTGGTAGTTTTGTCAATAAATTTTGTTCTTTGTGTCAAAATTTTCTTCATCACAAGCACTTTTACGTACCTATATAGTGAAAGTCTACAAAGGTTTGGCTTTCTAAAATTGTTTATTTTTTTATCAGAAAGATTTAGGTTAAATTGAAATGTGTGCTTATATTTAAATTTGTAATTTTGTAAAATGCTCTCTTCCAGCGTCTTTATTATTTTAATAGCTTTTTTATTTAGGTTTTGTCTGCTTTGAGTTATTCCACAAATTAGACATATCGGACAATTTGTTGATTTTTAAAGCATTCTGTAGGCAGGTACAACAATTGGCGTCTATATTCACCTATTTTTCATACGTTTAAAAGAGTGGTAGCCGGTAAAATACAGGCACGTGAGACTTAACATCTGTATGCCTTAGGTTGATTGTCTAGGGTACGATCATATCTATTATCATGTGTGTCTTATGAGGCAATTGTATGATGGTCATGATTACCACTTAACACCAGGCGGGCCAAGTTAAATAAAAAGAAAAGAAAAATGTTCTAAAGTGAACCTTGTACTTCAATTACTTCTTGAATTTGACTTTGATTCTAGCTGCCAGGGCTACTTCTAGTTTCACGACGTCCTCGCAATATTTCAAAGAGAGAATGCAGCTGGTATTTCCGTTATCTTCCATGTGCCATGTCAATGATGGAACCAGTTCTTTGTTTCATCAGTGCAGCAATACTTTTGCGTCGTGTTTTTCAGCTTCAACTATTTTGATTTGAGTCTTTGTCATGACATTTTAACTTTGAAGTCTTGGTTTGTGTTTGTTAAGATGGATGAGGTTTGGCGCTGACTTTTATTAGTCTTAAAGATGCGCTTTGCTATTTATTACTTCTCACAACAGTAATTTATGACACCATTTTTATGTTTGTTTGTTTTATAAAAACCACCATGAAGCCATTTTTAAGAAAAGTCATGAATTAAACGCTAAATTGGCAACTAAATTGCGCATAATTTTAATTGTGTTTAGTCTGGCTGTCACCAGCCATATTCAATCACGTATTATATAAATACTCAAATACAGACGATAAAGAGTACTACGCAGTTGGACTACGTTGAGTGAGCAAACATAATTTAGAACTAGCCGGTCAGAGACACTTCACTAAAAGATTGTTTTGACCTAAAGGCCAAACTCTGCAGTTAAACGGCTCAGCCACGCTAACTGGCTCCACCAATCTGACGAAAGTAGTTTTCCGAAATCACAGCTCAACCCGAAAAAGATTGAATTGGAAAATTTCGGGAAAGTTTCGCACAGCGATTGCGCATTACAACTGTGTAAGGGGGCGATCACCCGCCGATTCGATATTGTACTATTATTGCCCACAATAGGTCACTTATATTAAAACCATATAATACGCTAAACTACAATTGCATACTACATAGTATGGATGGAGACAAAATTTCATATTAGTCTCTGAGTATGTATGGGTCAACTGACGTCGCTCCGGTGGAACGCGTTGTTGTTGACCTTTGTTTAAGTAGAAATTCTGAGCTAACGCGGCGGTACAAATTCTGTAGGTTCCGTTTTCGTAGCCAAATTTAAAAAACAACAACAATAACTGTTTTAAATGAAAGTGATTGTTAAGATTTAGTTCCTTTACCATGATGGCTTTTAATTATTTATATTGTCGTTTTAGTCGAATCAATTATTATTATTAGATAAAATTATTGATAACAATTTCAAAGTTTGGTTTTAGTGGATATTTTTACACTATTTGACATAATTAGCAAATGACGTCCTTGGTGTTAAAGACGTTATCCTAACATAAATAAACAGTATAAACCAAAATTCCTACAAAACCGGGTACGTAAGTATCGTATCGTCGGTTGCCTGGATCGTACGCTGTAAGCAGGCTCCTTAATCAAAGCAGTAAAATTATATTTTTAGAAAGTTGGCCCTCTGGTTTACGAGTGTTTATATTGCTCTAGTTGTACTCAACAGGCTTTTACGGGACAGGGTTCATTTTAAATTTAAAGTTGAATAAATATTTGAAAGTGGGCTTTTCGGCCTGTGATGTTGACGACCGGCGGCCGGGCCGGGTTTTACAGTCCAATCTAAGCACAAAATTGCCTAAGCAGTAGCTACTAATTTATTTACGAACCTATAAAAATTTGCAACCCTGCGTTTGGAATATGGCCTCGTAAGCACTATAGCAGCAATTTTGCATGATACTGAGCTTTCGCTTCGTCGTGCTTTATTTTATTTATAATTGTTACATGCAGAGGTAGCTCCCTAGCTTCAGGTGGGCCAGCTAGTGGTTTCATCACCTGTTAATAAAAACATTGGTGGGTTCGTTAGTGACTCGCTTGCGAAATACTGGAGCTACGAGTATAGCCCGTCAATGCCGATTAGAATCTAGTACAATAAAACGAAAGAAACGGTCCAATTGAGTCGAACATAATTGAACCGTAATTGGAACACTTTAAACCGGAGTCCGGCTCGTTTCACACTTGGCCGGGGTCAGCTGTCTATTCGGCGTGGCTCGTTGCTACGCGAGCACCGGTCGATTACAAATCGATTGAGAGCCCGTCATCACCACGTTTATGACGATACGTTTTTCCTACTAATATTATAAATGCGAAAGTTTGTAAGTATGGATGGATGGATGTTTCTTACTCTTTCACGCCGGAACGGCTGAACAGATCCGGATGAAACTTGGCAGAGATTGATTATAGTCTGGAATAACACATAGGCTACTATTTATCCCGTGGGAATACCGGGTGTAGGCAGATATTTAGCATTTTCCCGTATTTAGCTGTAATATATATTTTAGTTTCTAAATAATAACTAGATGTCGCCACAGGAAAGATTAGCACGCGCTATCGTTACGTTTTGAGCAATGAGTGATATTTTCTGTTATCCATGTGATGTTTCGTCTGATCACCGAGATTTAAATCTACGCGGGTTAAACCGCGGGGCGCAACTAGTATAGAATAATTGAACAAGAACAATGCTGGGTAATAACACAGTGAGGAATAATGATAAAAATAATAAGAATTTATTAGGAATATCAGAATAGTATATAATATTGAATTTCCTTAAAATGCCGTATCTATCGGCGTGATCTACGATCGATCGCGGTCGGCACCGGAACTCTGATCACCGGGATTTAAATCTGCGCGGGTGAAACCGCGGGGCGCAACTAGTATAGAATAATTGAACAAGAACAATGCTGGGTAATAACACAGTGATCTGTAACAGAGTTCAACAACAATCGATGTGTGAATATTAAATAAATTACATTTAACTAAGGGATCCAACGAGTCATGGATGCATAACCTATGCAAACTTCATAGCTTAAGGGCAGGCTATTTCGTTATTGCATTCGTTTTACAACATTCATATTCCGGTACGAACTGATTTCTGCATTAGATTTATTGAAACGGATCGGATACTTCAGAGTCCACCATAATTGATTTGGATTATAAATTACTAGCATCAATATAGTCCGCCGTCCTCGTTTCTAAGAATGTAATTGCGTTTATTATTAAAGGTCTGTAAAGGGTCTTGGCGCAGATAAACCTTGAAATATCTTTGATCTGGAAATAGGGCGAGATTAGTATAAATCGATTTGTGATTTAGCGGGCGAGCTCACTTGAAAGTACTTAATTTGAAATCCGGGTTTTATTTGTCTCTGTGACGATCCTTGTACTAGAAAAGCTTTTTTCGTGGAACCTGTATTAATTATAACACGACGTTAGGCGTAGTCAAGGAAAATCTGAGATTTCCTGTCGACTCGGGGTCATTTTGAGGATTAATCATTATCTTTTATGACTGTTTGCGACGACCGAACTTTTTCTATCGCCTCTGAAAGTTCGACGAAGATTCATCGCCTGTCTGTTCGTAAGCGTAGTACAACGGCTCAAAGGGGAGTGAGGGAGGGGGAAACTTTCAAAAAATTCGTGATATCGGTTGTCTGAACATTCGGAAGTCTGCTGACTTCCCGTGTCCATTAGAACTTTTGTCACTGCTCTTATATTTTTTCCGCGTCACGTCTGTGTTGTCTGTTATATTCCGTGGTGGTTTTCGAAGTAGGACGCGAGGTTGGTGAGTTCTTGTGTACTGTGGGTAGATTTCTGTCTTTTATTGGTGTTTGTTCTGTAATTGAGATCGGTGTTTTTCTGTCACTGATCGGTTAGTTCTGGTGACCTCGCAAATAGACTTGCGCGTTACTTATCCATTCGTTTCAAGTTTTATTGATCAGATAATACAGTTACTTGTAGGTTCCTCTTTTAAAAGCATAGAAATAATAAAATAAAATTTTGTAAGTAGTATTCATGGTAGAGCTTTTTAAAGACCTCTTCTGAAGAATTGGCTGAAAAAGCTAAAAAAGTGATTATAATAATCATGATGACATGGAGCACGTCTTTGGCGAACGCATCATGATATTATTATAAGCATAGCTAACCGCTCAACATTCGGTAGTGCATCTGCTGCTTTCGTGAGAAGTTATCATAAAGAGATCTCATCACCTAACCATGAGTTACAGAGGGTTAGTGGAACGTGGCCTCAGCGTTATTTTGGAACAGGTAGAGTAAATTGACCTCTCTGTAAAGTATTCTAGTGATGCTGAAACACAGATGACGTAATCATGAGGCTGGCCATTGTGGTCGTGGATTGAACTAATGAATATCGTCAAGAATGCAAACATGGCAAATGTTTATAACAATGTTCAACGTGTGGCTTCGTAGCTCGCAAACGGATAAATTATTTGGATTTAGTTTTATTTGTTTGAAACGTGACTGAATTGTGTTAGCAATGATTCAAGAAAATATGTCAAGAGTGTAGAGCTCATTGTGAAGGGCTCATCTGGGGAAGTAATATCTTCACATATATGATAGCTCGAGTGCATGGACGCAAGGCAGAGCATCTTGGGTCATGTTCCTATCGTGCATGCCTTACGAGGAATTCTTTGTTATAAGTAATTTTTCTAACTTACATAGCCTTCTCTATCCACCGACTTCCCGCGATTTTAACAATGTCATCGGCCATCTGCCGGGCATCATAATATTGCTCCCTCTTCCGGTTCATGATGACAATTAATGGAATGATTATAAGATATCGAAACCGCCATAAGTATTATCAAAGACATACAAAATGCAAACTAGCATCCAGTTCCATAAAACTAAATTCCATAAAATTAAAGTTATGTCATACTCTAAATCCGGTTTTTACGTAGAAAATGAAGAATTTGGCGTCACCGCGTCTCTCCATGCGTCTTGTTCGTGCCAGCTACCCCTGTACTAATAATTTCAGTTTATTGATACCTTCTTTTGTTTAATATTTAAATAGCGTATTATACTCTATAACATAAACGCCGTAATGTTGAGTAATATTGACTCAACATGCAGAATGTTTACTTTTGCTAGTCGCCGACTTTATAATTTCTTCTCTCAAACAGAAGCTCAAATCAAATAGGTATAGTTTGGTAGAAGTTAATTTAGCTATGTTTAAAAATAAATAATAAATAATGCTGGACAACTCACACAGCTCCATCTAGGCCCAAAGTAAGCTACTCAAAGCTTGTGTTATGGGTACTATAGATGACTGATATATTTAATACATATTCTTACATAGATAGATATTTTTTATTATACATAAACACCCAAACCAACGGAACAAATTTCTGCAGATCGTATACAAATTTGTTCCGAGACGAGAATCGAACCCGCAACCTCTTGCGTCGCAGGCGGACTCTCGCCCGCTATGCCACTGAGGTCGTCAAATGTTGTTTAATAATAACGTGTGTTTGATAATAATGGAAAGATCTCTAGATGTGAAAACCACCCAACCAAAGACCTCACAAAAACTTTCGGAAAGTTTATGAAAGACTTTGAAATGATTAAAATGACAACTCATAAGAACCGTCAAGTTTTAATACGATTTATGTTTTAATACGATACAAATAGTAGCGAATGCACGGATATTATATACAAAGGGAAACCGAAAGTTGTGATTGAAAGCCATTAAATTGAAGATTGACGCGAGCACGTCCGCAACAATCGCTCAGTCCCATCTCGACCCTATAACACTGACTGATACCAACTCATTGATTACTATCAGAACCTTGAAAGGGTAGCTTTCTCTTGTAGTCTAAGACTGAACAAAGAAAAGAAACAAATGCTTGAAGTTCAACTCCACTAAAAGTAATAGAAAAACATAAAACACTCTCATGACTTTGATTCGGCACGGTAGATTCCCTTAGATAGTTTCATACAGATCATGAATAAAACTATCAAAACGTCTGAAATTTTTTGTTGCGAAATAAGTTTCCACTATTTTGAATTTGCATATTCATGATTACCTATATTTCAAAACGGTATATAAATGTTAGCACATTATTACGTAGCGATAACTAGAGCCAAACAAAGGAAAGCTTGAATTATATACCTCTTAAATAACCCCTTAGGAATAAGGTAAATAAAGTTGATCTAAAACAAACTCATATTCTAGCTTAGACCGTTTCGTAAGAAAATGTTTTGAAATTGATTTATATAAAGTATTTCAACTCAATATATTAAATAGTTACCAGCTCAAGTGTGCGAAATTTCAATATATCTGATAGCTCGCTAACTCGTGAAGGCGAAAACCTGTTCAATATTCAGCGACAAACTATCTATTCTACATAGAATCACAAAATCAGCATCTACCTTCGCGCCTGAAAGCTATACACCGACTCGTTCCAAATCTGTTCCTACACTGACGGCGAAACGTAACAATGAAAGGTTTATGTCCTACGTGCGCTCTACGACGCTGCGCTATACAGCGACTGCATTACCTGCTGCAACTTGAATACTTAACCTGCAGTTTTACGACGGCTCTTGGGGCCAGGGGGGCAAGTTTGACTGGCTTCGCCGCATCGGGAATTTCATTAGCAAACTCCGATTTCGACTGAACCATTACTAATTGGTTCTGCTTCGCTCCGCGTTATTTATTTGCCTGTAATTATGTTGATGTGAAAAAGTTGGGCCGCACGGGTCGATACAGACGCGGTCCTTTGTACGAACCGACCGACACGACTTGTAACTCACACAAATAACAGCTCCGGATGTGCGGGCGAGGAGACGGCGTCCTTTGTCGTGCATTCGCATCTCAGATTCGATTACACATTTAGTTCCCAGACTCGAAGATATTTTTATCTACGTATATAAACGGACACCGAAACCTCACCGAACTTTGGAGCCTGAACAATACTCTGTATCTTGCGGTTCGGTCCGAAACCTTTGCACTACCAAAATATTTTTGAATTAAAGTTTAGATGGTGTTGTTTTTTTGTTTCAGATTCGAGTGACCACCGCGGACGCGATCGATGTGTTCGAATTCAAAGTGATGTGTTGAGTAGGGGAGTGTGATGTTGTTGTGTTGTGTGTGACTGCGTCGGTCGTGTGGCGTGTGTGTGTGTGTGGTGGGCATGAGGCGAGGCGCGCGCGGCCGCCGCTAGAGGGCGCGATGTGGCATCTCGTGGTACTGCTGCTGGTGCATCTACCTCCGCCTGGTGAGTTCACTTTCCACCTTTCATCATTTGACTTCTGCAT
The DNA here is from genome assembly GCA_963576535.1 of Plemyria rubiginata. Classification (NCBI taxonomy): domain Eukaryota; kingdom Metazoa; phylum Arthropoda; class Insecta; order Lepidoptera; family Geometridae; genus Plemyria; species Plemyria rubiginata. Next base: position 15,194,220 of record OY754907.1, read on the forward strand.
GTGCCATAGTCATTGGGCTCATAGAAAGAAAGAAAGAAACATTTATTTGACACACAACACACAGAGAACACAGAAAAAACAAAACAGATATTAATAACAAACAGTAAAAAGAAAGAAATAGATAAACAGAAAAATACAAAAACAGTGTTCGAGGCCAATTTGTCTCCTCTGTGTTGTGTGGGCCAAACAGGTCCAGTCTCAGCATATTTCTGCTCCACACTTTCGTGGGGAGCAGCGCTGGTTTCCAGAGAGGGACTCATCATACAGACATTTGTATGATGAGCATAGATGTTCTGTGTCCGGGTGTTATATAATAATAAAAGTTTATACTAAAAAGGGTATTATATCAGCTATCTGGTTCCCTTAGTACAAAAACTGGCTTAATTTAGGGCAAGATAGTGCTGTATGACATGTCCACCAATATTTATTACTATATTTTGATCACGCTCACACAAATACATAATGCTACAGAATTATCCTATTCACTTTTGTCAGCTTAATAAAGAGACCGCAGACGTATTATACAAAAAATAATTAGGTATCTCGTACCATCATTTGGGAATCCGCAAGCCTACAGAAATGGCTTTCTAACCACAAAGATGGTTTTATCTCCAAAGTTCGCGGTTCAATAGAAGGGTCGATCGAATTGAATCTACCCTAGGACTGTTGAATAAAATTTACTTAATCGTAAAAACTTTGGGACCTATAGGCCTCGGGGTATTAATGCATTGGGGTCGGGGTGAAACTTTACCCCAATTTTATTAGTATAAAGTTAAACTGACATAGCAACCATTGGAATTATGAAAGGGATGTGAAGTCGTTAAACTCGAAGAACGGGCTTTGTTGATTAACAATTAATCTTAAGTTATATAGGTTGATATTGGTGTTTAGTATTTTTGGAAACTTTGAATGAAATGTACATTTATATTATATACCTATAAGTTATATCGTATTGATATGAAGTTGATGTTGTATATTGAACAAAAACAAAAAAAGAAGAGGTTTCATATTGGTTAGGCCAGAACACAAGATGTATTCCTATCCCTTTCCTTCAATGTGTATCCTTATATGTTACCTCTCTCTCCTTATGCCTATTCTCACCGCTCTTCGTACCTGGAATGCGCGTGCGACGTCACGCGCCAGCTTCACCTATTCAACTGTCACTGTCACTTGTAACTGACATCACGGATAAGTTGTCAATCGCCATTCTTGGGGGAAAAATTTGCTATGCGAGGTGAAAGCGAAAAACAATCGAGTGAAAACGGTGAGTCCTTTCTTTTCCTATCCTGTCGTCCATCTCTTGTGTTCTGGAAAGGTAATTGGGGAAATCTACTGAGAGCCAGCGCTATCACATATGGTCTATGAAAAGAAGCAGGAAAATTTTGATACTCTTTTTTGTAAGATTCATTTTTATAAAATAACATAATAACATTTCAGTATACCCGCGCTTAGACTAGCGGCGTGTAACGAAGCCCGCCGAAAGGGCACTCCAAGGCCAGTCATTTATTTATCACTCACATGCTGCCACCTTGTCGACACCCTTCATGCCGTGAGAAGATAAAAACGAGCGCCACACATCCCTCTGAAAAAGGCTTCCTAAATTGTAAAGGTTCTACAGAATAGCCGTGATTATGATTTACGCTATACGTTTCTAGTTTTAGTGGTGCGGCGTTTCCGTATACGTAAGTATCCGTATGAGTTATCCGTTAGTTAATATTAGTTATCACTTAAACTCCTTAGGTGTAAAATTCAAATTTAAATTCAAAATATGTTTATTCAATAAAATCACAAGGATCATCTTGAAACGTCTTAAAACTAGGTAACTCTACTTACTCTACTCTAAAATAACCGAAGAACTAGACTACAGTGAAAAACAACCATACAATGCTTTGTTTTAATTATGAAACCAATAGTTATTTATTTTGAGAACAAAAAAAAAACCATACCAATAATTCAATATTCAATCTACTCGTAGCAAGTTCTTTTTTCATATAAAAGACGGACAAACGAGCTTAAGGCCCACCTGATGTTTATTTTGTTAAAACTTTTCATGTTATAACTGAGCGGGAACACCTCCGGTGGTTTCATGTTTTTATTAGTAAGTACTTTATGGACTCACTGTTTGTGAATAAGATTTTTCCATTTCATTTATCAAAAAGATCAACAAAAGAACAGAATATGTGACACACACGTATGCATCTCTACATCCGAATCTTTGTGAAATCGGGCAAACCTTTGATTGTCGTCTAATAGTTAAAACAACTATAAAGTAAATGCTGATCGCTTCCAGTAACCTCGTCCAGTCGTCTAACAACAGTTAGTGCTCATGAATAAGATGTGTAATAATGAAAATAAAAACTCACAAGCAAGAAGAGAATGAAAGCGGAAAAACAAGATAAAAACTGTTATAGCGCGTTATACTATTCCGTATCCGTAAGGTTACCAAGCATTTCCTACAAGCACGTCACTAGGGGTCTTGCCTCAACAATGGACGATAAATAAGCGTCATTGTAGGCTTTTGTCACGTTTTTATGTCGCGTTCCAGTGATGTATGGGTTTATAATGAGCGCAAATAGCTTTGTTGAGGAATGACTGAGGCTTATGAAGAGGCCTCGGAAAACTATGCTATGAATGTTCTTGTAATGCTTTCTGTGTGCGATTTACTTTCACATACTGTAAAGGCTCACATGTGATATCTGAGCGCAAAAACGGGTCCCTTAGCTGATGTAGAACATGAGATCCTAGGACTATCTTTAGGAGTTAGTCAGAGGCATAACCAATCATTATATTTGTGTGCCCATACATAATAACTGTTTTTGTTCGGTTACTTGATTTCCAATATTTTTATTTATTTCCTATACTAAGTACCGAAACAATCACAGCCAATAGAGCCTTCTACGAAAAACTATGCATAGTGCCTACTACGAAAGACTATGCTGCTGTAGAGACTTCTACGAGCTGCTACGCCGTAGCCATAGAGGTATATTGCTATACTTTTATAGCTACGGCGGCGTAGCAGCTACATTAACGTAACGTAACGTAAACACTATAACTATACATTTTATAGAGTTATAGTTTTTCATTGTTTCATTTTCTGGTTGATAATTATCTTAAAAGATAATATAAAATAATAATGTCTTATATTTATCTAAAAGAAAAAGATCTAAGAAAAGCCTTTTTAATTAAAGTTCAGTAAGTTATCACTTTCGAATGTGTTAATAATGTCTATTTATTCAGGCAAAGCATTAACAAAGCCAATTACTGAAACTTCAACCCTTTAAGTAACAGTTAAAACTTCATATTAATGCCCTGATTATGGCTCGTTTGGATCCAAATACTCTAAATGTAAAGTAGAAACAAAGTGGAATTTATTTGGATAAAAAGACAATGCCTGAAAGGTTGAATTTTCAGCGAGCGGTCAACTTCAAAGCAAGTAAAAAGGTATTTGTTCGTAAGCCTCTTATATTTTACCTAAATTAATACCTTCCTGTTGGGTAGAGAGGGCAGGTACACATGACATGATTTTTAGGCGTAGTTTGAGTTTACACGTGTTTAAATATTTGTTTGTAGGTTTGATAAAAACAATTTAAGGTAGGCAACTTAAGAGTCCGGTGACAGCGGCTCGCAATTTCGAGGTGCGATTGGCTATTATTTCATTTTATTTCATTTCGGGGAGGTTGTTTGAAATAATAACTCTAAAGAAACACGCATAAATACTGTTCGAACACAAATAATACAATAATAAAAGGGAAATGTGCTTGAGTCAGAAATCATTTTGGTATTAGGTAAACGTAAGACCAAACATACTAATACCAAAATGATTTCTGATTCGGGCATGTTTACCTTATATTATTGTATTATTTGTGTTCGAACAGTATTTATGCGTGTTTCTTTAGAGTTATTTTTTCAAACAACCTCCCCGAAATGAAATAAAATGAAATAATAGCCAATCGCACTTCGAAATTGCGAGTCGCTGTCACCGGAGCCTTAAGTATTTATGGAACTTAATCATAGAAATTAAAGACGTGTTAAACGAAATCTAGTTTGGCTGTATTCTTGTTTTCGGCGATCAAAAATTTTGCTATGATAGTGTTTATTTGTGGCTGCATGGTGAAGATCCTAAGATCCTCATGGTTATGTCCTCATACAAATTTACAAGATCAACATATTCGAATGATCACGGTTTAAAATATTGTTAGCATTAAAAAGAGTATATGTTTGAGGTTATCAAAACCGAGCACATTCCGAATCCCAGACCGAAAAATATAGTTTAGCCCAAAGATATCGGACAAATCGCATGTGGGCTATTTTCCGGTCGGCGCGGATGAGTGGGGACAAAGCCCGGACAAAGGGATCGAGGGGGATAGAGGGGGCAGAGGGGCTAGGGGGACAATAGGACCTTATTCTCGCTGCTTACAACCTCTAGTCACGAGCATTGTGCTCGAGTGGGATTTGATCTGGATATGGTATCTGGTAGGCCTCGTTTGACAATATTGTTGAAGTTGTTTGTATGGATTTATAGGTTTACGGTATTTATTTCTTTCAATTCAGAAATACATTCTGTGGCATATTTTATTTCTGGCTCTTTTCTGGCTTTCTTGGCTCCTATAAAATGTTTCATTAATAACTAACTGTTCTCTGCGAGATTGATTTCGTGGTGATGGTAATAATATAGAGTAATAATGTCTGTTTCTATTAAAGGAGCCTTATTTGTATTCCGAGTCAACTATAACTATTCTGTTTGTCATCCGAATCTATTCAGCCGTGAGCCACAATCTTTTCAACTCATAAATATCTCTTAGCGATAAGGTCACTGTTTTACCTAAAATGTATGCTCTTACTCTGTACTATGTTTCTGTGTGATAAACAATAAAGAGGTATCTATCTATCTATATACATCCTAAAGTGTTTATAACATAACTAGCTGATCCCGCGGCTTTGCTCGCGCTCGTTTACTTTAAAATTTCATACAAACTTTCATCCCCTATTTTATCCCCTTGGGGGTAGAATTGATCAAAATCCTTTCTTAGCGGATGCCTACGTTATAACATCTACCTGCATGCCAAATTTCAGCCCGCTCCGTCCAGTGGTTTGGGCTGTGCGTTGATAGATCACTATGTCAGTCAGTCAGTCAGTCACCTTTGAGTTATATTTATTTAGAGAAGATTATATTATATTATACTATAGATATGAAGGTTTATTAGGTTTCTTAAACTTATTTCTAAATTTCAGAATGTTAGTTAGGTAGTTTAAGTTCGTTAACTTAGTACAACAATGACGTGACTCAATGTATGAAACTATTTAGTAAACAACAATTAAAACTATTTAATCCTTAACACTTTAATTACAGTTGTTACAGGCATGCAACGTGGCATGAGTAGCAAATACGGGCGCATAGAAGTGAAACCAAATTTCTTTCTTCTGTTGAAAACATTTTACATGAAGGAAACGTAGTCGTATCACGAAGTTAAAGGCGTGTGTGCACCTTTTCTGAGGTTTCAGTCATAATGCAATAAAATAAACTGATTGACGTGGGAGTTCCCATTCTACACGATAACTAGATGCCAATGACATTGACCTTAAGTTTTGACCGGTGTTTGACCTGACAGTTTGACCTGACAGTTCGTGTGGCTGACCATTCATCATTCACAAGACAGCTCAAGTTCTCATTAATTAGGAACTTTCAATCAGACGTACACATTTTGATTTGTTATCCTTGGCTGGATTCTGAAAAATGCTTCTTGGGAAACCTTTTTTGTTCAGGATTGTTACTAATACAATCATCTTTAACGACATACTTATTTTATAAGTATATAGAATTGTGGTGGTCAATTTCGTGTTACTAGAAAACGTTTTATAACTATCACTTATTTGATACTAGTTGCGCCCCGCGGTTTCACCCGCGCAGATTTAAATCCCGGTATTCCCACGGGATAAAAAGTAGCCTATGTGTTATTCCAGACTATAATGTATCTCTCTGCCAAGTTTCATCCAGATCCGTTCAGCCGTTCCGGCGTGAAAGAGTAACAACATTTCCATCCATCCATCCATCCATACTTACAAACTTTCATGTTTATAATATTAACAGGATTTACCATCTGACAGTTGACGTAAAAAATATGCTTGATAATCAATACATTTATTGCTTACACATGGTTTAGTATAAATACACACACTGTTGTTAGGTGTTAGTAATTATCACTTGGGCCATGCATAGGTATAGCATTATTTTTTGAATCTATGTTGACGAACGCGGCTAACAAACGTTATTTTTGTACTTCACGTTAGTCAAGCCGTGAGTTATGTTTAAGAGTGATCGTTTCCGCAGACAGTGATTAAAGTTCCGTCCACACGACCATTGCATCTGTCAACGGATGTAACGCGTTCTTAGGAAGCACAGTGTTTGTATCATCATATTCTTACTTTTAAAGTTTGTTTCCATTGTCGCGGAACGACAACAATATTCACAATTAATCTATAGAACATCTCGATCATTATAGACGTTGTGGAAATAAACTAGTTTTAGCTCAAATTATTTTGATAAACTTCGCAATGTCTGTGTCAGTGGTAACGCACCCTTATCTAACTAGGTGGGTTCGGCATAACATGTTTTCTCCCAAGCTCGGTCTCTATACAACGTGATAAAAGATCACTCAACAACAACAATCGAAGGTGATTGCACACTGGATTTCAGATACCTCATTAGAGCTCCCATATGACCTTTTACTTCACCGCTTGAGTATGGGACTGCAGATGTTTTTTTAAACAAAAAGGCAGTTTTGAAAGCAGACTTTTTGTTGTACCTACATTGACTGACTGAATACTTTGTATGTGCCAATTAAGTATAGTATTGTTATTAGATGGCGCGACTGCATCGCATTTAGCTAAGAGTTTATTAATGTTTTTTTAAGTATGCTTATTTTATGTCTTGTTTTTTTACCCGTGGTGTTACCCGCTCAAGACCCTGGCAGAATACCAGTGCTGCGCCGTTACCTGTAAAAAGGGTATCGGTGCAGCAAATACTGAGCCAGGGACCTGTTAACCCAAACCACGCAGGACTGTTTTTTTCTGTCATTTTTTTCTTTTTAATTCTTATTAATACCTTCTTTTTTTTTGTTGCCTACCTTCTTGTATGTGTTTTATTTTTAATGGGTTAATAAATAATTTTTCTTTCTTCTTCTTTCTTTCTTTCTTTAGTTTCTGCTCGTCTAGTTTTAAACAAACAACCTCAGGGATCAGAAGGCGAGGCCGTTGCCATTAGATGTCCAGTGTTCTCTTATCTGACTAGTTTAAAAAAGTATTGTCTAAACATTTTTGTTGAGGTTCAATGCTGGTTCAATGAACCAGTGTGGCAACCCTAAGGGCTTGCTCACTTATCGCCAGCTAAACTATCGCAGACAAGGTGACGCGTCACATAAACAGGTTCCCTAGGTAATAGCTATTTCCAACGCACTTGGCTCAGATTTACGATCGTGTTTTCAAAGAATAAAAAGCGAATCGCAAATACCTAGTACAGGGGAGTAAAATATTCGTGGAATTTTATTTGTGATCCGATAAATCTCTATTTTCTCTAAAACCTTCACAATAGGATTGTGAAGTCGAGCGTGCGAGGATAATTCGACATTATAGAAAGGAAAAGTTCGAATTGAACACGATAACATTTTTCGCACGTATGGGCTTTCTTCAAAACAGGCCTTGAAGTATATGGAGATTACTGTACTTTAGTTAATATCATCATCATCATAAGCCAAAGTCAAGAGGTATTTGATTGAGGTGGGGTGACGATCTGCGAAATGTAGCGCAGCAAGCACTGGATGAGAAGAGCCGAAAACCGGGCTCAGTGGCGCGTCTTGGGAGAGACCTAGGTCCAGCAGTGGACTAACATAGGTTGATGATGATGATGAAGACGTATTTATTCAATTGAATCACAAAGATCACTTTGAAACGTCTTAAAGCTAAGTCGATAGGGGGACCAGTTCCACGCGACCAAGCTTAGCAACAGGCTACAAAGTTACGGTTTGGTTCATACTGTTCTTCTGTAAGACAAAAACAGCTTCACGACTTTGATTCCCAAGCACGGTAGATATCCCTTCAGAACTCTCAGTACCAACTACTAACTCCAGATTCTTTGAGGATGTCTAAACAAAAATATCGATTTATTTAGAAATAAGGGCAGGTTTTACAATTTTATTTTGCAGAGTTACAATATCCATCGCAGACTTCTCTAAAACCATCATCATCCCACGCTGCATGGGGTTGGCACCACAGGTTTTCTTCCTCCATTCTCTTCTATCTTTCGTTTTCTCGGCACTCAGACTTGTCGAAAACCAGGAAATGTTTTTTCTGACGTAGATATACCTTAATCAAGAGATAATATAACTGCCCTAGAAAATACAAAACATTGCGCATAGTTATTAAATATAAGAAGTATATAATTCTGATAATAATTTATACATTTCATAGCATTAAAAGCTTGTCACGTTAAATTAAGCTTTTCCTGTACATCAACTCTGCCGAGTGACTAAAACAAATCGGAAAAAAAAATCAAAAAATCAAAACAATCGTGTGTTTAATTGTAGAGATAGTTATGAATAAAAAAAAAGTAGGTTTATAGTGATTTATAGAGATTAAGTTACATTGATATCAGGTCCAACTGGACCATCCTGTCTGTCAAGCAACAAGAAACGATTTGCCTTTGCCCGTGCAGAAGTATCGGTTGGTGCATGGCTGGATTCAAACCCACACCCTACGGTTCTAGGCGTGGTTAATCCTATAACTGAATTCTTCGAAGTAAATTAATTGAAAACAAAAAGTCCGAAATATTTTTGTAGCTTTCTTAAGCTGTCCATTGGTGGAATGAAATGCGTACTAGGGGTTAAAGGGTGTTAATTAAGGAGATTTCTTGAGTGCCTTCTGTCTGCTTGTGTGCCAGTTACTTGCGAACCCGGGCGTTTATTGTAAATATAATTAGGGGGAAGGAATTTAAATGGTCAATGTTTCCTTTGGTGTTTGTTGTTCATCATCATATCATAACTATATTCTACTACAGCTGGATCTATGATGCGCAGCTGTGCTCGGTCTCAGAACCTCACTAAGTACGATTGGAACCATATTGGAGTAACAAGAATCACACAAAAGAATGGTGGTGATCAAAGCGTAAGTTTGTTGCTATACGTTCTTCTAAAGTTGGATCTTACGCCTACATTTACCTTTAAAATGTGTAAAAACGTTTCAAAGGAATCCTTGCGACTCAAATAAATAACTACCTTTTGGCTTTGGTCTTCGTCTTTTCTGATCCAGTGATTGCTACGTGTTGCCCCTCGTTGCAGGGTTGTTTAATTTTATGTGAAACTAGCGATCCGCCCGCGCGCCCCTGCTTCGCACGGGTGCACACATCATACATGTATTGTACATACAAACCTTGAATCGCTCTTTAAATTAAAAAAAACCGCATCGAAATCCGTTGCGTAGTTTTAAAGATTTAAGAATACATAGGGTGATAGGGACATAGGGGCATAAGGACATGGGGATATAGGTACAGAGAACGCGACTTTGTTTTATACTATGTAGTGATATTGTAGAAATAACAAAATATTACCAACCCAGTAATCTATTTTTAGTGTCAGCTTAGTTAAAAATATCATCAAAATATAAATCTATAATAAATATAATATCAATTTACAAGTCTGACGAAAAATAAAACAGTCCACGACCTTAATTTGTAATAAATATATATTGTATGTTCAAGGGCAGTAGAGCTCTTTGTGAAGGGCTCGTCCGGGGATGTACTACCACCACGCCCTTTTCTGCCGCCAAACAGCAACACTGCTTCAGTTTAAAGAGTGTGGTCGCCGGTGTAACTACAGGCAGATGAGGCTTAACATCTGTATGCCTCAAGTTGATGGACGCAGGGTAGTGCATCGTAGGGCACGTTCCTATCGTGCGTGACTTCTGAGACAATGCATTGTTATAGGTGATGGTTACCACTTAACATACCTGGTGTTTCATCTGCTTGTTTCATCAACTAGTTCTATAAAAAAAATGTATCTCCGTTATTGATTTTACTGAAAAATACAGGCTACTGCAGTAAAACTGGAAATATCAAAGGGCGGCTTACGAAACAACGAATTCAAATACAGTGTTTTTGGAAAAACAAACACGCAAACAAAACCATATGAAGTTGTATAAAGCACATTCAAATCAAAAATAGAAACACAAGCGGCGCACGTTTTTTTTGTGAATACCAATGAGCTTAGAAATGCTAAGCTCATTGGTATTCACAAAAAAAACGTTATTGTAAATATAGGGAATATAAATTTTGAATAAGACGTGCCTCTGACTTCCTCTTTCGGACATAAAAATTTGAGTAAGTATCAATAAAGGATCTTCCACGATAAGGACAATGTTTTTTTGCCAAATAATAGTTGATGTTAAAATAAAATATTACATTTGTATTGTATTTCGTAAAAATCTGTATGTCTCAGGTTGTTAGACGCAGTGCAGGGCATCGCAGGGCACGTTCATATCGTGCGTGACTTTTCTTTGTATATTTTATACATGTTCAATCAGATTGAACATAAATAAACGTGAAGAATGGCTCTGAAACTTATACAAAAAAGCCACTAGAAGCAGTCCCAGACTAGCGAGCAACGATGACAAATGAAAAGTAATCTGTCATCGCGTGTCATCGGACGACCCTCGGCTTCGGTTACAGTTCAATTAAAAAGTCGCGTTTCCATATAATTGAAAAATTGGTACCTGCAGCTACAGTGTTACAGAATGTAGAGGCTCTGAGGGCATGTTATTTACCATTACGGATGCCAATTTGTCAAAGTATGATAAGGTATGAACTAGATCCCTATTATTTCAAGAGTAGTAGAGCTCTTTGTGAAGGGCTCGTCCGGGGAAGTACTACCACCACGCCTTTTTCTGCCGCCAAGCAGCAACGCTGTGTTTCGGTTTGAAGAGTGTGGTCGCCGGAGTAATTACAGGCACATGAGGCTTAACATCTGTATGCCTCAAGTTGATGGACGCAGGGCAGTGCATCGTAGGGCACGTTCCTATTGTGCGTGACCTACGGGGCAATGTTTTGTTTATAGATGATGGTTACCACTTAACATCAGGTGGACCATCTGCTTGTTTCATCAGCTAGTTGTATAAAAAAAAAATATTAGATGATGCTTTTGTCAAATTCATGGCCAATCAATATATCAACCTTAACCTCATAAGCCAACCCGAATGCTTTTATTTATTTTATTTACTTGAATAAAGAGATTTGGCATAACAACTTACTACTCAAATACATTCATTGCTAATTGTGTATTTTATAAAAAAATACGTAATGTAACATATAAACCTAATCATAAAAAAAATTGGTACGCATTCAATTTCAGGTCGGGTTAGGTTTAGGTGCAAGTTATTAATCCGGCGGGTGACACCTCTGAATTGTGTAGGTCTGTACTACAAAATTGAAAAGCTACGTGTAACTTTTTGAATTGGTTCTCATATCTAATCGAGTGTACCCAGCAGGTAGCACTTCTAAATATTCAACGAGTCGCTGGAACGTTGAAATGTATAGTATAGAATGGAGAAGAGAGAAGAGTGTGTGTATAGAAACGAGACTTCAATTTCTGGAAAATATTTTATTCTTAGATTCGATCATTTTTGATCGAGCAACAACAGGACCGGGCTACCAAATGAGATTATAAGCAAATAAAAAAACCTTAAGCCAATACATGCTCCATTCTCAAAACATTTATTGCCTGAACATGGTTTTGTTTATGTATAATACATTGTTGTTAGGTATTAGTACCATGAACAAATGAACCCTCCATAGATCCATAGTCAACAGATATTTATTCAATTGAATCAAAAATATCACTGAAACGTATAAGCTAGGTGAATCTAGGTGACAGTTCCGCGCGACCAGCTAAGAAGAACCAGCAGACCAATAAAACTAAAAAATGTTACAATATTGTTTCGCTGAATTTTAGCATTGGATAACTATTATTTAAATATATTAGTAGCACTGCGAGGCTTGTGGTCTGCGGTCACTGTACTAACATTTAAATATCAATGTTGCGGTCGTGTTCCCAATCAAGCCTTCAGAGCGACGGCGCGCGTTAGTATTATTTATGTACCTATTGTGTGGGCTCTGGGGAGGTGGTCTAGCGATAGGACCTTCCGATCCTGAGGTCTCGGGCTCGATTCTGGCCATGTACTAAGTTGTTGTATTCGAAAATAGTATGTGCGTTATGCACTCAAACGAAGAAGGAAAACATTGTCAGTAAGTCAAAAGGGAACCCAGCCATAACTTTGCATTTAGTAAGGTCACGTCGATCATCATTATACATAATTTGATAGTGTATAACTGTCCTTGTAGTTTATCTATAAGGCAGTCTACAGATCATTTAATACCTACAGTCACATACAAGTTGAGTGATGCCACTAATTGTCACCGTGACGTGATGACAAGCGACACTGATGACCGAGGGCGTCTAAAAACACGTAATTTTCGTAGAAACGAGGCCGATATCCAACACTGTTCAGTGCTACTGTAGACATATGGTTAATTTCACGGAACAGAGGCTTGTGGCGATGAATAGTAGTTTGCACCCTTCCACCAAGATAGACTTTACTTTAGATACCAAGCCGAATTTGTTGCCTGTTCTTCTCGGCTATGGTTTCGTGGAACTGGCACATAGAGTCACCTAATTTAAAGACGTTTCAAGGTGATCCTTATGATCTAATTGAATAAATATATGTATTTTGACTTGACTCACATATCGAAAACAAACAATGAGAATATGTAATTTTATTGACGATTTTTTTTATACGAGACATGCTGGCTGATGTCACAAACAGTTGGTAACCACCACTTATAACCACCATTGAATCGTAAGTCACGCACAATAGGAACGTGCCTTACGATGTGCCCTGCGTCCATCTAGTTGAAGCATACAGATGTTAAGCCTCATGTGCCTGTAAATTCACAGGTAACCAGTGTAACCCCACCTTTTAAACCGAAAGACAGCAACGCTGCTAAGCGGCCCAAATAGACATGGTGGTAGGTACCTACTCTTAGACATCAATATAAAAAATAAAAAAAAATAATGCTGGACGAGATCTACGATACGAGGACGATATCTTATTAAACTTCATGATATTAAAGTCCACCAATATTTATAACTACTTATGGGGCAGCATATGGCGCGCCGCTATCTCGCTCGCACAATCGAACATTTTTAAATTATATAATAATTTAAATTATATAAAAAATATAAAATAAAATAAAAAGTCCTATGGCGCTTGATTTTTCTTTTAATGCATGCTTGCTTTTCTTTTTTATGGAAGCTTGGTTTTTCTATTTATGCATAAGTTTAACTAAACGAGGCAGAGAAATAGACAGAGACAACATGCTATACCTAAAATACTTGCATGAAACATTCTCAATCAATTGCGACTAACTACCGTCGCCAAGTTACCAGCTCCAAATGGGCAAGTTATCGGCCGGCATTACGACAATATTGGGAAAGTTCTGGAACTCCACTCTCTGATAGGGCACTTGATTTTGCTAAGGCTTAGCACCAGTTTGTGATGATATCGATATGCACCGGTTTTGCTATTTCCTTCATCACCCAAAGCATCTCTTTTGGAAGATTTTCGTAGGTAATATCAAGTTGTAACTATTTCATAATAGTACTACATACTTTTTAGTGCTTATACAGCGTGGCCAAGAAGTCGTGGATAAAACGCAACTAGGGGTTAAATGGGATCATCAGCTGCATAAAAAATTCTACGGGAGGTCCTTATGGTCAACTCCTGGCAGTTATATTTTTTTTAGTTTTTATAAAAAAATTGTAATTTTTACTAAGAGATGAAAAATTTTTGCTGGGGAAAGAAAAAAATAAAGGACCTACCCCCTTCTAACCCCTAGTTGCGTTTGATTCACGACTTTTTGGCCACCCTGTATATTTAAATGTAAGCAAGAATTTATTTGACGGTTGCTATGTTCATTTTTTTTTTTATAGAATAAACGCCATTTAATTTTGACTTCAAATATTTTTGATCAAATATTAGGTATAACATTTTCGATATTTCAGAACGAATGACCTATTTTGATAAAAGTCCGAACATTGTTTCACATTCATAATCAATTCGAAGGACAGCATCCAATAATGGAGTGGTCTTCTTAAAATGGTTGGTCAGAGCCGAGCCTCAGCAATACAATCTCAAATATTCAATAATGTATCAGAATAGGTCTCCCGAAATATCCAGGGAGACATTTTTTTCCGTTGATTGAATTAGGCTGCGGGTTTGGAGACGGTTCTCCCCTCCCTCGGGAACCTTTCTTGTTTTAGTACCTCTTTCCGTATTGCTACTGGACAGTAGGTGAGGTCTTGGAGAGTTGAGCACGTCACCTTACGTCAGCAAGAAAGAAACCTTGGAAAGGAACCTGATTTACAACCTTATGTATTAAAAATATAGTCTAACTGAAACATAAATTATTTTTGAAGTCGGTATGAAAATGTGACATCTTTATAAGGAACTTGCTAAGTTATTTATATATTTATACAGCGTCAGAGGCCTTTGCTAAGTTATTTATACAGCGTCAGAGGCCTTTTACCTTTATATACTTGCATCGATTTACGAGATACTGTGTGTTGTACCTACCTGGGAAATATTAAAGGAGGCAGCCCCTAATTCACAGCTATTGAGGTAGCTACAATTTGTTCGGAGCAAGTTCGACTGAATCTTGAATCAAAATAAATAAGAAGCCACTAATTATCATGTTTTAAGCAAAAAAATCAAATATATATCAAATAGCCTAGTGAGCATTATCATAATATATTCCGTAATGCTGCTTTTAGGCTGCGGATTTCGTCAGTGTTTTCCCACACCGTCTAGGAGCAAGAGCAGGCTAGCGGTACTCAAGCCATTATGATTTTGTACTTAAAATATGAAATCCCTAAGTATCCCTAAGGTCTAATTTATTAGAGTACCTACGTATGCTTTTTCGCCTGAAAGGGTTTGTCCGTTATACGTACATATACCTACCTATATATACCTCAAATCCACATGCAGATACCTTGTAGATACCGAGGCACACGAGACTAATGAGGTTAAAACGTAAGATAAGATTTTGCAAATAAAACGACTTTGATGAACCATAAACACATTGACACGTTAGAAGTAATTTGTAGAATTTGGCTGGCTCGAATTTAAATCACGAAAATTTTGTGCGAATTTACACATACCGTACCTAAATTTAATATATTTATTTGGTTGGTTACTTTAGTAACGCAATTCATTTAAGTATCGATGCTTAGGTACTTTATAAGTGTAGAGTAGGTATGTAAAGTATGTGTTTGCTTTATTTGTAAAATGATTGAGTCTCGAGTGTAAGAATTTCTCTACCACAAGTAAAGCTAATGATTGACAAATAACCTACTACTTGCTGATGGAGCAAACACATGGCCCACCTAATGTAAACTGAGCTGTGAGCTGAGTGTAAACGCAGTATAAGGTTTGGCAGATCAGGGAAAGGTCATCTTGTGTGTCTTGCCGCTATGAGCTATTCTGTATTTCTAGTGTGTATGTGTGCCACACACACACTCACTATAAAATAAAGTTCGTAAATCACAATCTCGCGCTTACTTAAACATGTCCAAGACAGCGGGTGAAGTGAAACAAGAAGCGAGCCCGAATCGGTCAACTGGGATAATGCCGGATGAACATCGACTTTCTTATAAGTTTCGCTTTTTATATCGTAACTAGTCGAGGTACCGTGACTTCGTTTGCTTTCTCTGATAGTTCCTTACAGACTTTGTACACCTAATAATTGTTTGAATACTGATTTGAACCATATGAGATACTAGTTGCGCCCCGCGGTTTCACCCGCGCAGATTTAAATCCCGGTATTCCCACGAGATAAAAAGTATTCTATGTACTATTCCAGATTATAATTGTACTATTCCAGATTATAATCTACCTCTCTGCCAAGTTTCATTCAGATTCGTTCAGCCGTTCCGGCGTGACCATCATCCATCCATCCCTAATTACAAACTTTCGCGTTTATAATAGTAGTAGGATCTAAAAGAGCATGCGGTGGCCCCCTGTTCATGGAACACCTCTCCGAACGCGTCCACACACGATCAGAGGTAATTGAGCTGTCGTGTGTTACTTAGCTTCCAGAAAATGGTATTTTCTTTGTACCTGCTCTGAATTTTGTTCCAAATGTAAAGTCAAATTGCTTTGAATACAGGGTGGTTTTTAACCGACGGCGCCATGCAACCTAACTAAATAGAATATTTTACATACTTTTTTAAAAACTTTTAAGACTTCGACACGTCAAACACAAAATAGTTATTTTCGAAAGCGATGGTCAAACCACCTTTGAATCTTAATTGCAATATCTTCATCATCATCTAGCGTCCATGATCGTTCCACGTATAATTACCTCCTCCCTTCATCAGCCGCTTGGCTTTTAGCCTACCGTACTAATCACAGGAATCCGCTCACTACTAATCAGAATATATAGCTGGCCACTATTTAGCTAATTTAGCATTGGCAGGCTAATTTGTTAGATGATTACGATTTCAATGCAGATACTTGACAGTGCGATTCTGATCAAATTGAGTGTTATTTAGGTCGTTATTATCTCAATTTGACGCAGTAGTGGGCCATTACTCACCATTATCATCCTGTTAGCATACTCCAGAAGAAAGACTTGGTCAATACGAGTAGAACTTAGACGCGGGTTTACATTACATCTAAATGGCGAATTCACTGTCATCAAGACAAACCTGTCGCGAAATTATAAATATATGAATAATGCTGGACAATCCACACAGCACCATCTAGCCCCAAAGTCAGCTACTCAAAGCTTGTGTTATGAGTACTAGATGACTCATATATACTTACATCGATATACATTTTTTATTAGGTATACATAAACACCCAGACCAATGGAACAAATTTCTGTAGATCGTATACAAATTTGTTCCGAGGCGGGAATCGAACCCGCAACTTCTTGCGTCGCAGGCGGACTCTCGCCCGCTGCGCCACTGAGGTCGTCGAATTATTTACGTTTATTTCCTCTTCCTCTAAGAATCAATACTTCTTGATACACCGTGGCCCTAATTATTAAAATTTACAATTATGGTATAAAATGTGGGTGCCAAATTTAATTTTTAACTCGTAATTTTTGATCGTGTTAAAATATTGAAATATTTATATAAATAGCATACTAGATATATATGTAGGTATAATTTTGGAGTCAAATGACTGTAGACGGATTTGGTGGTTCGACAACAACATACACATATGAAACACCTTTTACTCTCGTTTCGAAGTTTCTAGCATCCCAGTTCATTGCCCCAAAAGAAATACTAGAAACCGCTTTACCTGCCCCAGCGTGAATAATGCATGCATGAGTTATGCTGGTGGCACACCGCACCGCTGCACCACGGGAGAATGGCAGACGCTGTACGATGTACATGTCATTTTATGTCGTAGATTTTACTGCTTTTGTGGAATGAGTCGATTGTAAAATGGAACTAGCAACAACAAAACAACATAATATAAAAAACCTACGATGAAATCTAGATACCTTCTGGGACTTAGTGTTTGGTGGTTGGTGCCCTACGACGCACTGCCCTGCGTCCATCAACTTGAGGCATGCAGATGTTGAGCCTCATGTGCCTGTAATTACATCGACAACCACACTCTTCAAACCGAAACGCAGCAACGCTGCTTGGCGGCCTTAAAGGCTTGGTGGTAGTACTTCCCAGGACGAGCCCTTTACAAAGTGCTCTAGTACACTAAAAATATATTTAAATTCGTAACTTGAATTAGCCTATTTAATTCAAGTTATAAAAAAAATATGTGCACGTAATGTAACATTGGACAATGTTCTTCTGTTAACCTTTATTTTCTGAAAAATCTGTGACGTCAAGTGGCGGGCGCACTCAATCAAATCAAAAAGCTCAATGTCACCATCAATCGACGGAAAGATGATCGACAAAGAAGAAAAAAGCCTACCTATCTCTGCATTCCAAATGGGGATAAGGCAGCCAGCAGAACATTATTTAAAAATCATGTCACAAAAGAGAGAAATCGGTTCATAAAATAAATGTGCTACTACTACAAACAGAGCGTTCAAAGTTTAGCTTCGATGCTGCCATTATAACTGAGTAGAACACTAAACAGGTGCAGATAGCATCCAGCACACATACATCGCTAGCCGCAAACTGACAAATCAACAGCTGCAGTTATTCAGTAACTCGGCGCCAGTGGGCGACGGGCTTGCCGGGCGTAGCCGGGAGCGGAGCAGTTAGCTGAGCGAGAAGATAGCACGTGAAGCCATTGTTAGAACTTGCTACAATGCACTAGAGTCACTTTGAAAAACCCCCTTACAAACCAAACCACTTTCAGCGATAAGACCGCTCATTGTACTTCTTCTTCTTCTTCTATCTTCTAAATATATATAACTCAAAGGTGACTGACTGACTGCCTGACATAGTGATCTATCAACGCACAGCCCAAACCACTGGACGGATCGGGCTGAAATTTGGCATGCAGGTAGATGTTATGACGTAGGCATCCGCTAAGAAAGGATTTTGATCAATTCCACCCCCAAGGGGATGAAATAGGGGATGAAAGTTTGTATGAAACTTTGTCAATTTTAATAATAATAATACTTTTTAACGCGAGCGAAGCCGCGAGCAAAAGCTAGTTAATTTATATTTTAAGTGTTTATTGTTCATCTAGGTGTACAATTAAGAGTTTTTCATTCATTCAAACCAAGACAGCCTACATAGCTGAGTTGGTATTAGCTCTGCCTTCTGCGCCGTAGGTCGTGGGTTCGATTCCCACCGTGAACAAACATTCGTGTGATGAACATAGATGTTTGTTCTCTGTCTGGGTGTTATAAATAATATTAAAAGTATGTATTTACAAAAAAGTATTATAGTAGTATATCAGCTATCTGGTTCCCATACCACAAGCTTTGGCTTAGTTTAGGGCGAAATAGTGCTGTGTGGATAGTCCACCAATATTTATTAAAATAAAAACGGTAAAAAAACTCTTGTGGTTATGTTTTTAACAGCGATGCAAACACACGTTTTACAGTCGAGCACTGTTTTGTTTTCAACCCTCAAATAGTTCATAGATGTGTAATTTTATTTCTTCTAAGAATTTTAACGTTATTTTGATGGTGGATATTGTACAAACCTTTGTTAATCAGACGCTCATCGCTCCGCCATTAAATGTACACAGCCTTGTTGAGTAGAACATAATTTGTGGCGCGTGAAACTTTGCTCGCCAATAACTAGTTATTGGCCGCAGGAGACGTGCCCTGTGGCTGTGCTTATTCAATATTTGCGTTGTTGCCCCTTTCTTTGCTAAGTCATCTTAAAAAAATGCTATTCTAGTCTCATACGGTATAATAAAACGTCGTGCGGAAATCGATCCATTTTTATTCTAATCCTAAAGTAAAACACTAGAGATATACGGTGCCTATATACAGTCTTAATTTTAAGTAAAATATCCTGCCACCAAAATGTAGAGTAATATTTAAATTGTTAATTTGATTTGGTCACGAAATCAACTGAAACTTCAGCGGTGGCCAGCCTTGCCATAGTCAACATGATGTTCTGTTTCGAGACAAATTGAATTAAATTGTGATGTTCAGCAGACGCCGTCCCCAGGGCGCTTCGACCAAAGATGGATACAGTGGGAAACACGGGATCACAAAGATTTCATAATACCTAATAGGATACGTAACTAGTCGTTTATATACATTTTGGAACGTAATAATAGTTCCATAACACGTGTCAGTGCTTTCACCACACTTTTCCAGAAGAAACTGGTGACACGACAAGGTAGGAATAAAATATTTGTTGTATTCATTAAATAAATGATATAAACATATAAAAAACAGTGAAAAAATTACGATCTAAAAATGCTTTCACACTGAACTCAAATTGGTTTTATTGTTACAATAAACGCTAAAATAAATTTACTTATATTTTTGTAAAAGTTTAAAATTGAAATAACTGTTAATTTGTTTATTTTGTTTGTTAATGAAAAATCCAGTCAACATACACTCGTAGTCCATGAATTCATGCTAAAAATCCCACACACCCAAAACACAAGAACTCTTTGTAATAAATAGTGATTCAAGGAACTGTCACTACTCAGTTGAAACTTCATCTCTCAGACACTTTATTTGAATGACTCTGCACTCCTTGCCTCTAAAATATCATGGTTCATGGCTCGGATCCACTGCTCGCAAGTGTATAAGCTACAACACTGAAACATAGGCGCCATAGTTCCGGAGCTTGTAATTCTCAGGAATATTCGGCAGTTCCACGGCGAAGTATTAAACAGGATTACTGCACATTTCTGGCGGATACTACGCAGAGATTGCGAAGCTGGGGTTAGGACTGGGTCACATTGACTTGGTTTACTAGTTAAATTGTATTTAACATGCAAGTTTCTAAGAAATTTTGTGCTGAAGCAGTAGATTATTGGTGAAGAACAATTTACTACTTTCTTTAAAAACACTTACTCTGTCTACTCTTATGAGTAGTAGAGCCACCACGTCATTTTCCGCCGCTAAGCAGCGTTGCTTTGTTTCGGTTTGAAAAGTGTGGTCCACGGTGTAATTGCAGGCGCATGAGGCTTAACATCTGTATGTCTCAAGTTGATGAACGCAGGACAGTGCGTCGTAGGGCACGTTCCTATCGTGAGTGACTTACGAGGCAATGCATTGTTATAGGTGATGATTACCTATTATCATCAGGTGGGCCATCTGCTTGTTCCATCAGATAATTGTATAAAAATAACTTAGTTCTACAACTTTAAAACCTAAGTGAACGGTATCTGAAGGGATGCATTTAGATACCTTTGTACTTGCCTATGTACATAGATCAGTTATAAGATGTTAAAAACATCCAAACATAACACAATACTCACATTGTAACCGGTTGTAACCTATCGCCGCTGACAGAAAATATTTATTTTTTGGACGCAACGCACGTCTAACGCTTATTGTCTTGATTGTCCAGCATTATTTATTTATTTATTTATTAGCAGGTATTTATGCTTATAAGCCAAGCGATTGATGACTTACGAGTACAATATAGCAATTATACCAAACGTAGGAAAATCAATAATCTCATATATCCCTAGAGATATGCAAGTTAGTAAGGCCGTGAGCGCGCCGCTTAGCCGACGTCATCTCGTGCAGGATATTAAACCGAACTGTGGAATTTACAGCTCCATAACTAATGTTTACCTGAAACTATCACACATTAGTAAGTGCGCCATTGCACTCAACAAATTCATAACTAAGTTTAGTACAAGTTTTCAGTTTAAATAAATTTACAGGCAACGGTAATTTATTTTATCTACTCTCATGTCATGAAATTCGAATTATAAACGTCAAAACGAATTCATAATGATATACTTTATAAACGCAATACCGTAACCAAATTAAAAAAAATAATTATGATACAGCTCCTCATACAAAGATAGTTGTATAAAATAACTTTTTTATCATAACGATACAGTTCTTTTTCTTTTTGGAGAAGGCAAGGGTCTTGAAACCGTACAGCCAAAGAGTTTGATAGTCTGTGGCGACGGCGCGGCGCGGCGGCGGCGGCGCAGCGCGCGCATGCGCTGTTATACGGTTGGTTTGGCGCCAATTGATACGTTTTGTTTCAGTCAACTGGATTTCTTACTAACTTTGATATTTTATTTATTAGGTTCATTCAACACTAATGTATGAGAGTAGATAAAGTAGTGTATGAAACTGCACATAACTAGGTATTAAAACTCTCGTGGGATACTATTAAAAATCATCGTATTTCATTTTCATTCCAATGCACTGAACGATTATTGAAATAGTAATTTTTATGAGCCTAGAAAAAAAATGTACTTAATGTGATTTCAAGAGATTGATAGATCATATTTTGAGAGTTCAAAAGAATAATAGTTCAAAGACTTTCAGCCTCTAGGCTCTTAGAACCTATAACTCATTTCTCGACTTCAGTTTAGCAATTATTTCTAAAACAATAACACTAAAAACATTTAAAAAGTGTTCCTAACCTTTTTCAGGCGGCTCATAAATCAAACAGTATTTCTGTGTCGACAGTGACGAACAGCAGAAACTGAAGCAGAGCTTTCTCTTTGAAACGAATATAAAAATAAACATCCACTTAGACGCGCGACTGAGAGTTCTCAACGGGATTTAAGGACGAGGCTGACTGTACACGCGCCTCATACTGACCTGACCTTACTAAAATATTAGTTACCTACTACACCTTGCATTCTCGTAATTTATAAAAAATAAGTAGGTATTAAATTCACTTCGTAGTCCACGGTTTACTCTATTCCGTGTAGTCCACTATTTAATGTGCTGGGCATAAAGCACAATTTCAGAGCCAAAAAATAACAAAACAATTGACTTGTTAGTACTCCCTTTGATCACAGATAGCACCTTATAAAAATTACGCAACGTTTCACAACGCAGGTGTGAGTGTGACAGCAATATAGTATGGCTGATACACTCACACTCGTGCTTGCAACAAAACTGCGTTCTGTATTGTGGACTCCATAACACGCTTGCGCAGGCAGCCGCCTCCTTAAATATCTGTTAAATCCAATCTCTGTAAGCTTAAACAAGGTGATGAGTGGTCATTACTGCTGGCACAGATTACACATACTTAGTATTAGGATACAGATTCAATAGAAGTAACTATTGAGCATGTAATACTTAATAGTTAGTATAATGAAGGGGTGTAATTTTAGATAGTAGTGTAGAACGATCTATAGGATTTTTGTAATGGGAGATAATGTAAAGAACAATAAATTAATGTTTTTATTACTTTGTCTTGTTTTTATAGGGTTGGAAATATGGAGTGAGATTGCTTTGAGTGATGGAAATATGGTGCCATAAATAATAAATATGAGTTTTCTTGATCAAAGGCTCGAGGGACCTTGTTTGGCTTGCTCGAAAATATTGTGTTGCGAGTCTCGTTAGTCTTTTGTGGAGGTTCTAGAAGAGTTACTTCCAAAATATATAATATATGTATATTTGGTACTATGTAGGGATAATATAGGTATATAATAGGTATAGGTATATAATATAGGCTATACCTCTGCAGAAACGAGGCCCGTCTCAGTCAGTGGTATATCCAAACACCAATTTTGCGCCACTTGCGCGGCGACGGGCTTGCGACCTGTATGGAATACCAAGTACTTCAAACTGTGGTTTTGTGCCTATTGTTGTTCGTGGATGTACTTCGTGACTATCTCCCTAAACATCCTCAAATAATATAGAACTCATTCTTATTCCTCAGAGAAAGGCTTTCCTGGGGATCAGAGTAGTTTAGCTGTTTCTGGTGTTTTTTATTTCTGGGATTTTTAAAATTTTACACACACAGTTTGCCATGTCTTATAGCTATTGAATACGATATGTATTAGAAGTCGTGGTTAAAAGACCAAGTCGTATTTAAAAGGGGCTACGCCGACAACTAGAACATCCAGGTTTCAAGTCAAGAGTACCCTTTGAAGTCCTGAAGTCATTTATTTTAACCCGCCAGTAATGATCCTTGTTGCACGTGACCCGATTCAACTCGGAACGATTCTGTTGATTCACCACACATTTGGTTCTTCAGCAAATGTTTTGTTAAATAATAATAAAAATTAAATTCAGACACTATGAAATTATATTTCTAACCCATATAGACTAAATTAGGTATAATTACATAATAACACCCAAACAGAGAACAAACATCTATGTTCATCACACAAATAAATGTTTGTTACTGGTGGGGATCAAACCCAAGGCCTAAAGCGCAGAAGACAGATCTACTATCAACTGAGCTGTCAGAGATGTTGTATCATAGGTATTATACGATGTTCAACAATTGGCCTCCACTCTGCAAAGATGCCTGCGCCTTACCACGCGGTCTGGAGTCTGGTGTCACACAATGACATGCTCGTATATCGCCAGGTGTGACGTCACTTGACGTGACAGGGTGAGTGCACACTGCTATAACATCTATTGTTAGACGATAGACATCCGACGCCCCCCCGCCCCATCCACGAGTAATATTTTAAGTCAGCCACTCTTGCATTATTTAAAGTGGTGACACATTTGGCTTTTTGGCGATAAAAATAGAAAACGAACATAGAAGGTGTATGTAAGACACGTCAAATCATATACTCAAGCGTTTCAACGTTTTGAAAGATAACAAATGGATAACTGAACCTTATAAAAATCGCAATTTATTCTCTACATACTTACAAACAAACGCACGCACACTACATGATTTCGCATCCATTACCCTCTACACTCACACACACACAAAAACACACACCGTATTTTCATATACATACTAGCAAACAAACACACGCACACTACAAACACACACACACACTACTCAACTCATACCTATTCTATTTAGTTATTATTTAACTGTTGTCCGTCGGCGCGGCGGGCGCTACGAACCAGGACACATACCTATTCTAGTCCGGTTCATAGCGATTCTCATTATAAAATAACAACGACGTTACTATTACAAACTACTGTTTATTTGTTTTGTATTGCATTGTGTAACCATAAGTTTGTGTCCCAAATAAAAATATTTGATTTGATTTGAATTACTAATTATGAAATATCTATTATAATGTCTTATTTAACTTAAATCTTATTTATGAAACTGAAAACTGAAACAGCTTCACGACTTTGATCCCCAGGTACGGTAGATATCCCTTCAGATCTCCCAGTACCAAGTAGGTACTAATTCAAGATTCTTTGAGGATGTCTAAGGGGGGTAGTCAGAGGTACGTCCAAACATTACATTTGGCACATACCCACATTTTGCAGTAGTTAGTATTCCATACGTGACAGGTTGCAAGCCCATCGCCGCTGTTAGAATACTAACTGGTATCTTATTTATGTATTAATATATAGAGATTAATCCTTATCTCGCCCGGGTTTTGAAAGCGCGATCAACACAAATCGGCTGTCAAGTCACTTGCTATCTAAGTAAAAGCTGAAATAGCAAGTGACTTGACAGCCGATTTGTGTTGATCGAGCTTTCAGAAACCGGGGGTTAATGTATTGACAGCATAGTCTTTTGTATTTTATGAAAGCCTGAAAATATAATATGTTTCTGTCTGATCTAATACATATTATCTTGTAGTTGATGTGGTCACTTTATCATATTCACTTTCTCGTCAACGACCACAATCTGTCCACAGCCTTAACAAACC
Organism: Plemyria rubiginata; assembly: GCA_963576535.1. Classification (NCBI taxonomy): domain Eukaryota; kingdom Metazoa; phylum Arthropoda; class Insecta; order Lepidoptera; family Geometridae; genus Plemyria; species Plemyria rubiginata. Next base: position 15,219,507 of record OY754907.1, read on the forward strand.
ATCACAATGCAATTTCAACCATATGCCCAAACGATAAAATTCAGATTCGGATGATCAGCATCAAAATCACATGTTTCGTCCACTGTCGTGATAGATTGTTTTCACATATTTCACGTTGAATTTGAGTCTTATGCCGATGGTATAAAGGTGGCGGTCCGGGGTGGTGCTAATTAAGAGGATATCAATCACGTGGTCATTGATGGGTCGTTGATTAAGTTGGTTTGCCGTCATTTTTTAGGTTGTAACTGAGATTGATTAGAGTTTTGGGGTATGACGTTGTGGCGGCTATGTACCTAGCCACAGCAAACGGGCTGACGAGTAGGTTTTATTGTTTTATGTAGCGTCACTCGTCAGTCGCGTTGCACAGCCCTTCCCGTCAGGTTCGGTCACATAGCAAGTGTAAAAGACAATACAAAATAGTTTCCAGTGATACAGTTTTATTATTTCACACCCCTCACACGTCTCAACGGAAAGTAAGGAGCAGCACCAGACATAGAAGACATCTTTACATTGGTGACCCTGGACAATTGAACATTTCAATTTGTTACGCGTGACGTGTGAAAATTTGTGAAACATGAATCCCGCAACTACATTAACTCCCGCGACTCCTGCAGTTTCCGGTAACACGGATCTGGAACGGATGGATATGGCAGCCATATCGCTTACATCCAGGATTCCAGATTTTTGGCCTGATCAGCCAAGAGTCTGGTTCATTCGTACGGAAGCGATATTGGCGCCACAAAAGATCGGAGATGAAGCAAAATTCAACATAGTGGTATCAAAGCTGGGAAAAGAGGTCATACAACAGGTTACCGACGTGCTGGTGAATCCGCCGGAGCAAGGGAAGTATGACACGCTACGCACACGACTCTTGGCTGTTTACGAGGAGTCAGAGAACCGGCAGCTACAGAAACTGATTGGGGAAATGGAGCTAGGCGAGCAAAAACCCTCGCAACTTCTCAGGCGCATGCGAGATTTAGCCCGAGGGAAAGTGCCCGATGATACTTTACGCATATTGTGGCAAGGTCATTTGCCTCAAGCGGCGAGAGCGGTACTCGCTGTTACGGAGATCAAAGAGCTCGAGAGCCTCGCCAACATTGCTGACAAAATTTTGGAGACGACGCGACCCGTGAGCAGCGTAGCTGAAGTAGCTGAAGCCTCATCCAGTAACAGCACGAGCAAGATCCTGGCTGAGATAGCGAAAATCAATGTTCGCCTCAGCAACATAGATCGCTCGAGATCACAGCAGCGTGGAAGAGGAAGTCGCAGTCGCTCGTACTCAGCACCGGCGTCGCGAGATGCATCCCAGCAGCGACGCACCCCGATCTGCACCATTTCACCATCCCACCGCCTCTGCGTGACCGACCGTCAAAGTGGTCTACGTTTTTTGGTTGATTCAGGTGCGAATGTTTCCGTTATTCCACGACAAAAAAGACTATTTCATGAAAATAAGTGTTCGGAGTATAAACTATACGCGGCCAATGGCAGTGAAATTAAAACATACGGCACGAAAACTCTAGAACTTGACTTTAAACTACGTCGTCCGTATCGGTGGAATTTTATAGTGGCGGATGTCAAGCAACCGATCCTAGGTGCCGATTTTTTATCGCACAATCGACTCATAGTGGACCTAAGTGAGCGAAAGTTGATAGACAAAGTGACAAGCTTAAGCGTTATCGCTACGCTAGTGAATCACAGTGAGTTACCTATCGATACGGTAGATAGTGATCACCCGTACTCAGAACTCTTACGTAAGTATCCGGATATCACTAAACCGTTGTCATTCAAAGAACCATCGCGTCACGGTATTTATCATCACATCGAGACAACCGGACCTCCAGTGTTTGCGCGGGCCAGGCCGCTACCACCTGCCCGATACAACGCCGTCAAGGAGGAGTTCCGTCTGATGCAAGAAATGGGTATCTGTCGACCATCGAAGTCAGCGTGGGCAAGTCCTCTACACGTGGTACCGAAGAAGAATGGAGATCTACGGCCTTGCGGTGACTATCGCCGGCTGAACGCGGTAACTAAACCTGATCGCTACCCTATACCACGCCTACAGGATTTCACCTACTTACTCGCAGGTAAAAACATTTTTTCTACGCTTGATATAAACAGAGCTTACCACTGCATCGAGATCGCACCGGAAGACGTCGAGAAAAGCGCAATCATTTGTCCCTTTGGTCTTTTTGAGTTTACAAGACTCGGATTTGGATATAAAAATGCAAGCCAGACTTTTCAACGCTTTATGAATACAGTACTACAAGGACTAGATTTTTTATTTTGCTATATCGACGATATACTTGTAGCGAGTGATAACGAGACAGAACACAAGGAACACTTAAGTATGATTTTCTCTAGGTTCAGTGAATACGGTATTACTTTAAATCTTTCAAAATGTTGTTTAGGTCAAAGTAAACTAAATTTTTTAGGTTTCGAGGTATCAACTGAAGGGATACGACCTTTGGAAGGAAAAGTTGAAGCTATTAAAAATTTTCCTAAACCACAGACTATCGAAGAGTTGCGCAGATTTTTAGGTATGCTCAATTTTTATCGAAGCCACCTTCCAAATGCCGCATCGCATCAAGCAGAGTTGAATAAGTATCTGCATGGTACCAAGAAAAAAGATAAAACTACTATTGTATGGACGGACTTATCTAACAAGGCGTTTGAGCAGTGTAAAGAGAGCCTACAGCATGCTTGTACATTGTTGCATCCGATAGCGAATGTCCCGCTCGCACTTATGACCGACGCTTCGAATTCCTGCGTAGGTGCAGTTTTGCAACAGTACGTCAACAATTCTTGGAAGCCGCTTGGTTATTTTTCAAAGGTCCTATCAATCGTACAGCAAAAGTACTCAACTTACGATCGTGAACTTTTAGCCATTTTTATGGCGATAAAACATTTTCGTAGTTTGCATGAGGGAAGACCTTTAATCATTTACACAGACCATAAACCATTAGTTTATGCATTTTCAAAAATAAATAGTGACAACGAGATCCCTCGTCGCACTAGACAGCTCATGTTTATAAGCGAATTTACGACCGACATACGTCACATAGTAGGTTCTAAAAACATTGTAGCCGATACTCTCTCGCGCGTAGAGACAATTTTTTGCCCAACGTCTATTGACTACGCAGAATTAGCAGAAGCACAAGCGCGCGATAGTTACGTCACCAGTGACCACAGTGTGCACCTGAAGCGTATCGGATTACAGAGTTGCGACAAGGAAATATACTGCGATGTTTCTACGAATACAGTTAGACCGTACCTACCAGAATGTTTTCGTCGAATAGCTTTCAAAAGCGTCCACGATCTAAGTCATCCCGGTATACGTACTACACGAAAGCTAGTAGGTCAAAAATTCTTTTGGCCTAATATGAACCGCGATGTAGGAATTTGGTCTAAAACTTGTATACAGTGCCAACGAGTTAAAGTACAGAGACACACAGTATCGCATCTTCAAGATTTTCCATCATCTGGCCGATTCGAACATATACACATTGATTTAGTAGGCCCGCTACCTATTTCTTCGGAAGGCTATAGGTACTGTCTAACTATAATCGATAGAAACACAAAATGGCCGGAAGCTTTTCCTATCAAAGAAATGACTGCGGACACTGTCGCTAAAATGGTATACGAAGGATGGATAGCACGTTTCGGTTGTCCCCTTAGACTCACTAGTGACCAAGGTCGACAGTTCGAGAGTTCATTATTTTCAAGGTTAATGCATTATATGGGCATTGAAAAAACGAGAACCACCCCATACCACCCGCAAGCAAATGGCATGGTTGAGCGGTGGCATCGTTCTTTCAAAGTCGCCATAACTGCACGGTTAAATTCTACGTCATGGGTTACTGAGTTACCTACCGCTATGTTAGGGTTACGTGCTACGCTTAGGCAGGATAGTGACGTAAGTGCAGCGGAAATGGTATACGGGCAAGCACTAAGAATGCCTGGTGATTTTTTCGATCATAAATGTGACAAGCAAACTTTAGGCACTTTTGACACTGTAGCAGAAAGTATTAGGAACACTATCAGGAGTTATAGGCCCGTTGCAAAGTCTCATTGTAACTCACGTAATTTTTTTGTTCATCCTGACCTAAGTCAAAGTAATTTTGTTTTCATAAGAAATGACGCTGTACGTAAACCTTTTACACCGACTTACAACGGTCCCTACCGTATTGTAAAAAAAGGAAATAAGGTATATAAGATACAGATCAATGATAGGCAGGTATGTATATCCATAGACAGGTTAAAACCGGCTTATTTAATGGCAGAAGATGAACCAACACCACAGAGAAGCACTTCGTGCACTGTACCGCCAGATAGCGAAGGTACAGACGGAAGGTTCAATGCATTCCCTAGTATCGTACCTCAGAGAAGTTTATCAAACTCTGTGCCCCTGGATAATGATAATGGTACAGATGGTACAGATCGGAATGAGCCAAAAACGACCAGAAGCGGTCGTTTATCAAAAAAGCCCAAACGGTATATACAAAGCATGCATGAAAAGCATGTTACGTTTAGTGATTAGTTAGATTTTTTTTGTGTTTTTAAAGTAAGATTGTTATACACATTTTTTTTTTTTAAATGACTTTATTGTATTTAGCATAGAAAATTATTTACATCGAAACTTTTTATAATTATATACAAATATTTTTTTTGTTGAGCTAACATAAATCAGATACTTGATTTATTGTAATGGAAACTTACTTATACATTGATGAATTGATACACACATTAATATAATTCAATAGGTATTGATCAGCGTAATTCGACCAAGCTTATTTGAAAGCACGAGGTATTTATTCAGTTCAATCGTAAATGTGATGTCAATTGAGCTATTCCCATTTTCGCATTTATTTGAAAACCTTAAAAACATGGGCAAGCAACAGAGCAAGGAGGAAGTTATCATTGCTCAGAGCGGAGGAGAGGCCTCCAAGGAGCAACTCTCTACGATTGGTTGGATGATACTAAGCATCATCATCCTGCTCATCGTTATTGTCATATTTTTCGTTTGGAACTACTTCAAGAAAAGAACTCAGTTGTGGTTCCAACGTCAAGTACATGGTCGTGGCCTGCAGATGGCGGGTATGGCGACCACACCCATGGCTACGCCAGCTGCACCCTTCAGCGTGCAGATGCAGCCAGCAGCATCTCAAGTGATCTAGTGTTAAAGTGTTAAAATAGAATCAAATGTGTGCAAAGCTTAAAACATTTGTATCAAGTCATCTGTGTAGCATTATCGTATAAAGTTTCCAAAGTTTTTTCTCTCAATAATTCAATTTTCTATTAACAGCATAAAGGATGTTTGTGGAAGTAGAGTAGGTAGTTAGGTACAGCCAACTCGGTAATTCGAGTCAAGACACATTGCAAAGTAGCGAGCTACTGCAGCGAAAGCAAATTTGCAATTGTTTAGACTGCACGTAGGTAGTGTACCTAACTGGAATTGACCTACAGGATGATATTTTGTTTATGTACATTTAACTTTAAAATATTTTTTTCTTCTTAAAAAAAAAAAAAAAATTTTTTTAAGAGGGGGTGTACTGTGGCGGCTATGTACCTAGCCACAGCAAACGGGCTGACGAGTAGGTTTTATTGTTTTATGTAGCGTCACTCGTCAGTCGCGTTGCACAGCCCTTCCCGTCAGGTTCGGTCACATAGCAAGTGTAAAAGACAATACAAAATAGTTTCCAGTGATACAGTTTTATTATTTCACACCCCTCACACGTCTCAACGGAAAGTAAGGAGCAGCACCAGACATAGAAGACATCTTTACAACGTTTTTTGTTTCGAGATGTACCGATGTCTACGTAACAAGATCCATTGCGTTCGCAATCAAATAAAAGTTATAAAAACATATACTTAGCATTAAAATCTATCCAATATTTTAGGATTGTTTGTATAAAACAGAAATAAAAACAGAGTTAGACATCTTCAATAGCACCGTCATATAGGTCGTAGGTACCAACTCAAGACATTCTTAAGGTAAATATAGGAAATATCTTATAAAAGAAATTCAAAATACACCGGTGGTAGAGCACCGGTGGTCTAGTGGGAGTGACCCCGCCTTCCGATCGTAAGGTCGCAGGTTCGAATCCGGTCGTGCACCAATGGATTTTTCTATCGAAAAATTTATGTGCGCAATGCCAGTGCTCTTAAACGGTGAAGGAAAACATCGTGAGGAAACCAGTTAGTATTCTAACAGCGGCGATGGGCTTGCAACCTGTCACGTATGGAATACTAACTACTGCAAAATGTGGGTATGTGCCAAATGTAATGTTTGGATTGGACGTACCTCTGACTACCCCCCTTAGACATCCTCAAAGAATCTTGAATTTAGTACCTACTTGGTACTGGGAGATCTGAAGGGATATCTACCGTGCCTGGGGATCAAAGTCGTGAAGCTGTTTCAGTTTCAAAATACATTTATTATACAGAAATGTTAATTTCTTTCCAGAGAATCCTTTCTAGGTCATTCGTATTGAGGAACAGAGTAATTGCGGAACTCCAATCACTTAGTTTGTAAGGCCTCATGCAGTTATAGATCAAAATAGCATAGCCAGTCGACCCCAGTTACGGTAGACATCCCTTCAGAGATCACTTAGTTCCAAGTACCCAATCAAAGTCTAATGTAAGTTATACGTGTTTTGTAGACAGCCTAAGTAACTCAGTTGGTTGTAGCTTTGCCTTCTGCGCCGTAGGTCGTGGGTTTGATTCCCACCGTGAACAAATATTTGTGTGATGAACATAATAAATAAAATAAATAAATAATGCTGGACAATCCACACAGCACTATCTAGCCCCAAAGTAAGCTATTCAAAGCTTGTGTTATGGGTTCTAGATAACTGATATATTTAACACATTATACACTTACTACATAGATAGATATTTTTTATTATACATAGAGAACACCCAGACCATCGGAACAAATTTCTGCAGATCGTACACAAATTTGTTCCAAGGCGGGAATCGAACCCGCAACCTCTTGCGTCGCAGGCAGGCTCTCGCCCGCTGCGCCACAGAGGTCGTCATAGATCGACATAGATGTTTGTTCTCTGTCTGGGTGTTATATAGAATTATAAGTATGTATTTACAAAGAAAATGTATATAAGTAGTATATCAGCTATCTGGTTCCCATATCACAAGCATATGCTTAGTTTGGGGCTAGAAAGTGCTGTGTGGAAAGTCCACCAATATTTTTTTTTATTATTATTATTTTATTTTAATCTAGAATAATTTATTTATTATTTATTTAAAAATTATTTTATTCTAATGCTAATATCAATCCAATCATGGTTTTAACGATTTTTTTGAGGATCGAACCCACGGCTTGCTGCGCAGAAATACTACAGAAATAACAGATCTACTATGAACTGTGGAGGCTGTCAATGTCAATGTGTAATTAATACAAATCAAAAACGTTTAATTTAGTAATAACTACCATATTTAATTAATTCTCGCTTATAGTTTCGGAAGTTAATTATAAGAGATTAACGTTTGTTCAGTATTAATCTATCAGATAAGTACTACACATTACTTATCATGTCAACGTCATATTTATTCATAGCAAACTAACATAGCTACTATATAATATAGTTCGAAAGCTCGGCCCGACTTAGGTAGGTACGTAATTGCCTTATCAAAGTACATGAACTAGTAACCCCCGTCTCATCCCGCGGGCCCGAAGCCCCCCGAAGCCCCCGCAGCCCCCGCAGCCCCGCTTTCATAACTCCTTCCAACTTCCAACCCAACTCTTCAGCCTCTAAATAAAAACATGCTGAAAAGTTTTAATTAAAGTCGTTCTCTTTGAATGTCAACAGGTAATCTCACCGGAGTTTTAGTCCGTATTCTCAGTAATGCTATCCCTTTTTATATGTACTTAGTCGGAATTAAATAGAATATCATTTATTTAAAAAGACGTGAACAAGATACAACATAATTGTATACAGTACATACATACATGAAATCACGCCTATTTCCCATAGGGGTAGGCAGAGACCACGGATTTTCACTTGCTACGATCCTGACATACCTTTCGCTTCATTCGCTCTCATAACATTCTTCATACATGCTCGTCGGTTTAGGGTACTCTTGACCTGGCCTTTCTCTAGCACGTCTGCTATCTGATCTACAATGCAACAGTCTATAATGATCTATATTTGTATAATAATTTTAAAATATACTCCTGACTCTAGAAAACCCTAGAGGTACCGTACAAGTTGTTTAGTATGTTAGACATCTTCTACGATATATCAGCTTTAAAAAGAACATCGTTGAAGGTAAGGGTGAAAAAAAGCGAGACAGATGAAGGCCAAGAATCAACCACATAAGCTAAATCAAAGAGAAGGCCGCTGTCATGTCTTAGGGAAGTCAAGGCGAGGCCGCATTGGAAACGCTCAATATATTGAAGGCACCTACATCAGAACCGCGACAACAGTTATGCTCATAAAAAGAAGCAGAAGAAATCATTTTATCTGAATTAAAAACACAAAGTAAATGGGTAAAACAGAATTAAAAGATGTAAAACCATTGTAAATGGGTCCTATAATAAGAACAGATAATCAAAAATTATAAAATTAAAATATACTCGTATATGTCACGTTTGTATCAAATAACAAGGTAGATAAATATTTACTTGCCGTGAAGGGGCGTTGGTGCATATAATAATAAATATGAAAACAAACCTAAATTAGTCACATAAAGCTAGGATAGTAATGACTATACCTACTCTAAATCTTCTCTTAGGAAATGTCCTAAGAATTCACCAACACTATAAATATATCAGTAGTTTTTACACTTTTTACCTCGAACAACATTGATCCAGCATCTTAGTTTCTTTTGTAGTATATAATTAAATACTCGGGGTACAATAGAGCGCAGAGGAAATGGTTAATTTAACCCTTTGTTCGCTGCTGGGGGTCTTACAGCTGTGCTTATAGCCGCGGGTGAGGTTACGGTAGATTGACTTGAAATGAGAAACGCAGATTTGGGGCATACTTCGCATTTCATTTACGCGTTTTGAAGGTATTTCACCTACTTAAATTAACTATGTAAGTTATCAACTAGGTATTGTTGCGTTTTGAAGGTATTTTACTTAAATTATCTAGGTTAACAAATTATTTTAATATCTTATTTATTCATACTAATACCTTATCCTATAAACCTTTATGGGACTTAATTCAAGTCATATTGAACAAAACTGGTTAAAGCAAACTACGCAATATGTTAGTGTGGGTTCTTCTGCTTCTACGAGAGATTTCAAGATTCTTTGACTAAAAACTGTAAAAAAACCTTTTCTCTCTAGGGTTACTCTAATTTATTTTTCTTTTTAAAATCACGACCCCGTAATACCTATGACTAGAAATAAATCATCGAAACTTTGAGAGTAGTAGAGCTCTTTGTGAAAGGCTCGTCTGGGCAAGTACTACCACGCCTTTTTCTGCCGCCAAGCAGTAACGCTGTGTTCCGGTTTGAAGAGTGTGGTCGCCGGTGTAGTTACAGGCACATAAGGCTTAACATCTGTATGCCTCAAGTTGATGGACGCAGGGCAGTGCATCGTAAGGCACGTTTCTATCATGCGTGACTTACTTATTTATTTTATTTTTATGTGCGTGACCTTACGAGGCAGTGCTTTGTTATAGGTGATGGTTACCACTTAACATCAAGTGGGCCATCTGCTTCTCCCATCAGCTGGTTCTCTTAAAAAAATCTTGTTGTATTTTGTTCGGGCGTTAAACAAAAATAATATTAGAATGTTTGGGTTCTAGTAATTTATTGATAACATGAAGGTTTGTAAGGCTATGGAGACTCATTGAAGGGTGCTTATCCGATCAGTGATACGAATTATCTTATCGATATGTTCACTTGAGTCAAAGATACAAATCTCTTGATCTGATGCTTCAGCCTCAACAACATATTTAGGGCACACTTATCCGTTAGCTCTAATCCACTTCTACAATTATCTGATTACAGTAGAGTTGACTGAAAATATTTCGAGTTCATTGAAATCGTCTTAAAAAGTCTACAGAACCGCCGTATGGCAAAATATTTTATTCTGGGTCTGAGAGTTGTGGTACCAAGATTTGTGTGAACCCATGACTAAGAAGTCACTGAAGGAAAACACTGTCAGGAAAATAGGTAAAAAGGAGATGAGTTTGCAACCTGTCATTCCTGAATGTGACCCAAACGAAAAGTAGTTAGTTCCCTTTGACCTCATATTGAGTATATCAAGATATTTGAGGGGATATCCACCGTTTCTAGAGACAAAGTCTTGAGCTATAATGTTTGTTGCAGGTTTATGTGACGTGGCAGGAGGTGCGGGGTCAGTGAACTCTCTGCCGGTCGCGCCGGGCTCGCGACTAGCGCCATCCTTCGACGCGGCCACTCCGCGAAACGTCACAGCCCTCGTCGGCAAGTCTGCGTACCTGAGCTGTCGCGTGCGAAACCTTGGGAACCGAACGGTAAGTACATATCTATAGTTTTCTTTTACTTCGGTTGTATAGAATATTGCGAAAATAAATATTAATGCGCTTTGTTGGTCCGAATCGATCGTGTCATACGACAACATTGAATTTTAGAATTATTTGTGAAAAAATCTTAAAGTTTATGACATAAACTTAAAGATTGTCTTGAAGAAGTCGCGCCTGTTTCTACGCTACGATCACTATTGACGATCCTCAAATAATTCTCCACACGTGCTCGCCGGCTCAGGGTCTCTTGACCTGTCGTTTCTCTAAAAAGTACAACATTCCTTCAGTTTTTCCCGTTATGCAGTTCTAAAGGTAACAAACAGTACAAATATTGAAATGGTGACAGCTTAATACCACTAAAACATTCAGAGGGCTGTGAGCGAGCAGTCGTCTCGTCCTTACAATGACTTCTTTCCATTTTATGTGCATAAAAGGGTCTGTTTTAAATGTAAGTGGGGCATAGTTTCCGGGACCCTCTTCCTTCCTTCAAGGACTTGGATATAGTGGGATGAGGGTTGGACTACATCTTTAGAATAAAGTATGCTTCAGTCAGTCGTCTGCTGCTTGAGTCACAGGTGTAGCTTGAGGCATTTTTATTATGTATTAGTTCAGCGTTCTTACCAAGTATGTAATTACAAGGTACTTTAAAAACCTTGGTATGTATAATGTACTACTTGAACTTTGAACGCTGAAAATAAATTCTCTGGGTGAACAGATAGCATTACACAAGACTTATAAAGTAGCACAGTTAAGCAGTATAATGGACGACTTTATCGCTGAAAGTAATCTATTTTAATCACCAAAACCTTTATGTTCTTTGGAGGATAATCTCACCAGCAAGATCACCCGATGCTAAAGCATGTCTTAGATGTAGTTTGACTCCAAGACGACAGTGTCTAATGTAATTCTTATAAATATACACAGAGCCCAGTTCGGTTTTCGGGTCTGATCAGCTCAGTAGATTTGGAAATATTAAGTAGATGTTGAGCATAAGCCTGCATTTCATTAGTGAGAGTTATTTATTATTTAGGATTTTCCTCGAAATGGATATTTTTTGTAATAATTGTTAGCAGCCCGGAGATATTCACCTGGACTTTAGTATGGCTTCTTCAGCAAACGAAACTAAGAATGAAACAAAGATTTTATTACGGAATTGTGTTCTCATTTTTACTTACTTTAAAAAACAAAGGCATTGTATTGACTAGCTTGTTAATTAGGACACTTTCCCTTGGGCTCACTGTTCCTTTTTTATTTATTTACCTTCTACCCTGTTTATTCGAGAGTGGTCTCTCTCTGTTTAGTAGAGCTGCCAGTAGTTGGTTTGAGCTCCATAAATCGCTCCTCCACACAACATCCTGAGCGGATGCGCGCAGCGGCGCGGAGAGCGGTCGCCGCTCGCAATTACCACGAGCAATTAGCCGCTCACAGGAAGCCATGAGACGACTATCGTTACATTTTGTATAACTATAGGTGGACACAAGTTCGTGATAGAACCGTTTGCTCAATTAAAAAGCCTTAATGTATTTTTATAAATAAATAATTAAAAAAAGATTTTCCTTTTCCTGTATCGCAAAAATTTTGATGACATGGCATAATTCTCAGAACTCATGATATACCTAAAGTACTCAATACATTTATACATTTATGTACGTAAGAACATTATTGTACAAAGACATGGCAATGTTGTGTCTGCAAAGCAATGGGTAAATAAAAGAACAAAAATATAAGTACCTATATAAAGGCTCGTTTTTATTCCGAAAAAAAAACCGGGATTGGGGTAGAAAAAAAATAAAGAACCTAATAAAGATAAAGATAAAGATAAAGATATTTATTGTTCATGAGACTAGGTACATAATTTTGGTGTTGAGGTTGGTAAGGTCACACTAGTTCAGCCTAAAAGCATATGAACATTTACATAAAATACAAACAAATTAAACTCATGCAGAATAGGATTAAATGTAAATAGCAATCAAAAATAACTAAATCAAAATAACTAACACAAACGATCAATAACAAAAGGGTAGGTATATAAACTCGAAATGTCAAACTAGGTAGGTATGTTAGATTTAAAAAATGAATATAAAATAAAAATAAATGTCATGTGGTAAATTTATCATTTAAAAAGTCATCCACCTTATAATATGCTCGGTCGACCAATAACTTATTAAGGGTGTTTTTAAATATATTTAAATCACCAATGGTTCTTATTGATAAAGGGATGTGATTATATATTATTGGCGTCATACAGAACACACTTCGTCTAAGTAATGCCGTCTTACAAGGCAATAAATGTAGGGTGCCCTCTCGACGACTACCATCAGCGTGTGATTTAAACAGCTGAGGATTACTTTTTGCAAAAGTTGCCACCTCACATATATAAAGTGATGGGAGAGTCAAAATTCGCCACTGCCTAAAAACATCCCTACACGAATCCGTTGACTGCATGCTAAACATTGCGCGAATGCATCGCTTTTGAGCTCTGAATACCTTATCTTTATCCGTAGAGTTCCCCCAAAAGATAACTCCATACCTCAGTATTGATGCTGTATGGCCGTAGTACGCTGTTAGCACAGCCTGAGTGTTAACTACTTTACTCAATTTATATAGGGCGTAAGAAAATTGGTGTAGGCGCTTACATATATTGTCTGTGTGTAACTTCCAATTTAACTTATTATCTATTTGTAAACCTAAAAATCGAGTCGTTTCTGTTTCATTTATTTTAGTATGTAAATATTTTATGTCCAGATTTATTGGTGTGTTGTGCCTTTGTTTAAAATTCATTAAATATGTTTTTGATAAATTAATGTCAAGTTTATTATATATTAGCCAATTAATTATTATAGTTAGTGTATTGTTAATGTCAAATTCCAAATTAATAATAGGGTCATTAGTAAATAATATTGTACTGTCGTCAGCAAATAATGTCATAGAATTTTTGGTTACGTTTGGTAGGTCATTAATATAAATAATGAAGAGTAAAGGCCCCAACACACTACCCTGGGGAACTCCGCGCGTTACTAATGTCACTAATAAACACGCAAAGCTGCGGGCGACCGCTTGTATCTTAATATAATAATATGTCAACAACAACACAGTGAAGACTAATAATTATCCCTTCTATTTATACGTATAGCTGTATAATGACCCTATTTGTATCGGAACTGCCTCCATTCAGAAGTTTTGAAGCAGGTCGTCAGTTGCTGGTATCCCCGCTTCCAATCATTTCGGAATAATTACTAACAATTTGAGACACTCTCTAATTAACTCTAGTCCTTACTTCAGTTGGTTTCCCTGGAACTAAGGAACGTCCATACTAGACAAATTAAGTAACTAAATAAATTTCGCAACGTTCATCTATTTTTCTTAATTTTCAAACTCGACACGGTAATCTTACTTACTTAAACGCGAAAGTTTTTAAGTAAGGATGGATGGATGGATCTCTTTCACGCCGGAACGGCTGAACGGATCTGAATAAAACTTGGCAGAGAGATAGATTATAGTCTGGAATAGCCCTTAAGCTAATTTTTGTCCCGTGGGAATACCGGGATTTAAATCTACGCACGTGAAACCGCGGGGCGCAACTTAATAATATGATAAAAAATAAGAAGAATTTTCAAATGATATTCCTTCGGTTCGGTGAGCAGTACTCTCAATCGGTTTAACATCTTGAGAGCCAGAGATCCAAGTCGTTCTTCCTCTATTCGTCATCAAGTCATGTTTTATACCTAAGGTGACAGCTTAGGTTCAGTGACCCGAAGTGTAGTGATCGATGATAAAAACAATTTGTTAAAATTCATATATGGATTATGTTGAGTTAGGTCTTCTCATGCATTTTTATGAATTCAGTGACATAGTTGACACGGAAATAAAATACTCGTTGTGTTTGGACGTTTTTGTTGATTAGTATCAGTCACCTCCAAATATAACATTATATAAACACAACTTTGTTATGGAAACCAGGAAATGTTGTGTCTATCGTCCATTGGAAATATTCAAGTGAGGACATACCAACTCATATTGTTATTTAATAAATAAACATTGTATTTTTATCACCAGCTACCCAGTCGCCAATGAAAATTAAATTAGCTGTCTAAATGGCAACACTGAAGATAAAAGGTCATCAACAAGCGTCGAAGCTCAGATGGTTAGCCGAAGGTTGTGGGTTGGTTTCTGACTTAGGACTAAAATTATTGTGTTGATTTTATATTAAATGTTGGTTTTGTATCTCGACATCATAAAAGCACATAATGTATGAAGTTTTTTACTATGTATTTCCAAAAAAACATCAGCATCTGGATTCTATAAATGTACAAGCTTTTCTATCTGTCTTATATAATTTATTAAGTTATCTTTGCGTGACGGTCGTTGTGAATCTTCGAGAATACCGTTTGGTCTCATCAAAACCGAACGCATACAGCCTTAAGTACAAACATAAATAAATAATGTTATGCAAAAGCACGGCGCGATTTGCAAGCCGGGTTCACCAGGAGTAAACCCCCCTTACAAAGGTCTGCATAATAATCTCACTTCTCTTCTTATAATCGTTTATGTAGGCCTGTATTTGTTTATGGTAATTCTTCCGATGAATATTCATAGCTCCTTCGCGCCCTGCCACAATACAGATAATTTTCAAGTTTTCTAATTAAGGATTTCAACGACCATTTCGTTTTGTTTATTCTGCGGCCGTCCGCCCGATTTTCCTGCGATTGGAAACCTATCGGAGTTTGGAACACAAATAGCTTTGTGTATCATGCAAGGGAGCTGAAACCTAAAACCATTTCAAATGAACCCCTCGTTAGCGTTACGACACAGATTGATCACATTTTTTCAGGAATTGTAAGGATCAAATAATGTTTTTACGTGTTTCGTACATGCAACTTAATTACGGCGAAATTCACTTGCGGTCTCTATCTAATATGAAGTTCTATTTTATTTACACAAAATGATTCACACAAAAAATACATAATAGTAATGTACAAAGGCGAGCTTAACATAGAGTTTTCTTCCAGCAAACCAGTAAACGCTGTAAAAGCAACAAGCCAAAGCTGAAATAGCAAGTGACTTGACAGTCGATTAAAAGATCGATTAGTTTGAGCTTTGATCGAAACCAGCGGTTCATGTTCAGATTAAGATGGTTAGGCTTAGTTACCAACCAGCTTAAACTAAAAGTCAGGTTGTGGAATCCTGCAGTCATCTTTCTTTAGAGCAGTGAAAGTAAAAAATATAAGGAAACCCGTTATGAATTTTGGTTCCACTCCACACGTAATATTATTGATCATGGCTTTCCTGTGGATTTGGGCCCGCAGAGCTGAGATTATGCCTCTATGCTGCGAGGAGTGGCTGCGTGAGCCCCTGCAGCATATCATATTAAATATATGATAGATATTTGATATGATATGCTACAGGTGATAGATACCAAGCCGAGTTTGTTGCCTGTTCTTCTCGGCGTTGGTCGCGTGGGACTGGCACTCGAGTCACCTAGTTTTAAGACGGTTCAAGATGGTCCTTGTGATTTTATTGAATAAATATATTTTGACTTCGACTTTGACAAATGATACATCTTTTAAAATTCTGTCACAGTAAGAAAAGGCAACACATGAGTGATAAAGTTACACCTGCTACTGTATAAAACCATCTTCATTATTAGTAGTACAGTCTTCATTCGTTGTAGTAATTTAAACATCTAAATAGAGCGATTTATAGAAGGATCTAAAAAGAGTAAATACCTTCCGCTGAGGGTAATTTAATGTTATCCTGGTATGTCCTTTGAACATCCTTTTAGTGCATGGGAGCGGCAGTGAAAACCCGCAAAGCCTTTTTAACCACTTTTCACAAAAACTTTGTAAAAGCCTTTTTGACTTTCACCTTTTGTTCTTTCAAACGCTAGTTTCCTTTAAAAGTTAGTTTGGTCAATGGCCGACTATAATTGCCATAAGTAAAATGTTCATACTTCAAAAAATATTGCAAATTCGATTTTTTTTTTATTACGTTTTACTACTTCTATATAATATAAACTACTTGCTAAAACAGATAAATGGCCGAGCTGTAACGACCACCGGTGATGGTATCCGTTTAACGTCAAAATAAACAAAGCAAACATTGACATTGGGTGGCATTGTTTCGCAAGTTACGCACGATAGGAACGTGCCCTATGATGCACTGCCTGTCTATTAACTTGAGCTTGAGGCATAGTTATGCCTCTTGTGCCTGTAATTTCACTGGCCTTTAGAACTAGGCATAAAGCAGTGAATTTGTATTTAATTTTGTAAAGCTTTCTGCAGGAACGTCAATTGCAACAAATACGTTCGCTCACCGTCGCGCGTCGCCGTCAGCGTCGGCGGAGACAAATCGATGTTTTTGTATCGACAGCCTCCGATGATCTGACACATTTATCAGCGGCCACATCTGCTGCGAGCGCCGAAGATTGCTGCACGATGTGCCGCAAATTGAATTCTTTTAACACAGTAAAACTGATTAATTTAATAAATGAAATATTTACTACAATAGAAAGGACATTCATGAATAAGCCTACCTAGTAAGTACTAGTATGACGACATTGTTGTGATTAATTGGTTTGGAAGTAAAGGACTAAGTAATATTTTTTTTGGTTCAAAAAAATATTTAAAAAAATAAAAGTATGACCTGCCACATGGTGAGTTTGAAAGATCATCTCAAATACAATATTTTTAGTGTGGAATTGCAGAAATCTAGGTATAAGCAAATTATCAGTCAGCATATTATCAGTGCAGTCCTTCTTTGCAGCTTTCCGCTTATAAACTTCAGTTTCGATTTTGTTGCGTACACATAGTAACTACAAATGGATGAGTTGATCAACAATGAGTTAATGCCTGGGGACCGCAGATTTTTTTTGGACCAGGGCTCATTGTAAAAAACACATTCTCCTTTGAAGAGGTGAGTGAATTGTTCTTTCTGGATAGTCTGCGGTCTGGAGTGGTATTCTGTGCTTATCTGAGAATTTGCACTGATGATGATGATGATGCCAATTGTAGGAAAAATACTTAATAATTCTAATAAAATCCTGCAGGTAAGTAAATAAATGGGGCCATTAGTCGCTTGAATTGGAGCAAAAGTAATGAATCTCTCATGCACCTGAGTGGCGAGCATTAAACTACTATTATTTTGACTACGAACCTTCTGTATTTAAGGTGATGTTCACAGTGGCAACCATCGCGGTGACGACGATCAGCTCGCGTCAGTAATCCGTACCTAATCCGACCGGACGCGGATCCGTCGCGCCCATGTCTTACTATAATAATTTACCAAGCATCACCCAGACACAAAAGTTTAACTCTTTTCATCCATAAAAAAGTAGATTTATGAAAGCGTTCCATTTTCAAATCTAAGCTACAAAACCGACCAGTATCTAATTCGTTACGCTATAATTAATTTAAAAATAAATGGTTCATATTCTTTTTTTATTTGAATTAACGTTTGTTTTGAAATGTATAGCAGGTAGCATGTGCATTGTCGTCGTTGCAACAACATCAATCAGATCAAATGAATACTCAGGGTTGTACTACAAAACGGTGTTTAACTTTAAACAGTGTCTAAAATGAGCGCTGTCTCTGTTTGCCATTACGCAATGGCAAGAGATGTCAAAAGTTTAGGCAGTGTTTAACGTTTGCCTATTTTTTTGTAGTAAGGCCCCCTATGTCTGTTCATGGTTAATAATTGGCCCGGCGTGTGTTAATTAACAGTTTTTTTGTATTAACAGTGCTAATCTTCGATCTCTGCTGGTTTTACGTACGAAAGCCCCAGAAATAATGTCATTGATAAAAGCATTAAGAAGCTACACACATGCTGAGAACCTCAATCCGACGGTGAACTTGTATCGGTTCCCGCAAAGCCTTAATCCGTGTAATATACCGACTACCCGGTTCAGTTTGCGCATAAAAGGCATTATCAGCAAATACCTTTTGTAAAGTAAGGCAATGTTATTGGGTCAGTTATTGGGTTCAATTTGTTGGCACAATATTGTCTTGCTGAATTTTTTATGCTTTACCCGTAAATACTACTTACAACCATTTAGCTACTGACAGCCTTCGCAGCTCAGTTGGTAGTAGCTCTGCCTTCTGCGCGGTAGGCCGTGGGTTCGATCCTCACCAATAACAAATATTTGTATGATGTTTTGTTCTCTGTCTGGGTGTTATTATGTTATCTATGTTACAAGTACCTAAGTTAGATCTTGTCAATTCTAAGAATTGTGTTGGTGACCTTGTTTGACTCACGGATTTCCACGTTAAGTCTCTCCCCCACAGGCGCGTTCTACGATTGCGTTTTTACAATGTCTTTTTTCAGTACATTTTGTATTAGGACGCGCAAAAACACACAGATGCGATAAGAGCGCGCGTTTGGATAACTAAATGCGCGTTCTTATCGCGTCTTATTATTGCGCCTGTTGGGGAGAGCCTTTACGGATTCTATCACTCCTAGAATAGCTATATTACGTTATTTTCAGCAATGTTTGTTGCTTAATAACTTACTTTAATCTGTTTTTGCATCTCTCACTCTCAGTCCACGTGGGCGTCCGTGTCGCGGACGAAACCAAAGTCAGCAAACGCCCTTGGTTCCCTACGCTTGTGCTCAGTATCTTGTGTTTCCTTGACTATTCCCCAATTGAGACGGCGACCAGCCAAGCAACATCTAATTAAGTCTTCTGAACCAAACATCTAACTTAATTACTACACTACAAAATAAATTTCCTCAACTTTCGGCGTGTCGTCTTGAATTTCAATTATAACCCTGTTCAGTCTTGTCTATTTGTGTACACCCCTGACAATTCAATTTGTCTTAATTTATATCGCAGGAGGCAGCCCTGGGGAATATTAATAAGCCATTCACAGTACATAGCTGCAGCCGCTTATTAATTTTATAGAATTTTAACTAGTCCGCTTAGCGCTTAATACGTATCACTTATTGGAACTACCCAAAACAGCCAAGCCCTTAAAGACGGGTATAAATTTCATTAGTACTGCTAGGAATACTAGCTACGATCTACGAGTGTTGCAGTAGGTTCTCTGAAGAAAAGAATTGCTTACATTGGAGAAACAAAAGAAAATAATTTTAATATTCAAGAAGCAGTTATAAAACAATTTTTTTTACGAAAGATAAGGCTTTTAACACAAACTAAGGAGCACTGCGGAGCCAGCCTTGTCAGAAAATGTAATCTATTTGAACTTCTGTGATGAATTAATGGGACAAAATAATTTCTAAGCTCAAAAATAATATTAATATTGCGCTGGAAGAACCTTATTCTTGCTACGAGTATATAAAAAGACATATATATATATATTTGAACTAGAATTGTATATTGTAAGGGTTGGATTTATTTCTCCTTCCTCTTAATTTAATTTCCGTCGTCCTATTGTTGTTTCTGTAAAATTCCCACTTTCTTATTATTTTATACGTCATTATTTTCTACGTAGACCTTCGTATTAATCTTTCATTTCACAGCCAAGTGCGGCCGTTGATTAATCAAAAACTTGTCTAGTTTTCCCGCCATCTTAATCTGGACCGCGAGGGCAAGACTCAGTTGGAAATTGAGACTTCTTTATAAAAGTAAAAGAAAAATTTTCCTCATTTCATTACATCACTGTCTATCATTGAAATAATTATAATAATAATAATAATAATGCTGGACAATCCACACAGCACTATCTAGCCCCAAAGTAAGCTATTCAAAGCTTGTGTTATGGGTACTAGATAACTGATATATTTAATACACTATATACTTACATAGATAGATATTTTTTATTATAAATAGAAAACCCAGACCTTCGGAACAAATTTCTACAGATCGTACACAAATTTGTTCCACGGCGGGAATCGAACCCGCAACCTCTTGCGTCGCAGGCAGGCTCTCGCCCGCTGCGCCACAGAGGTTGTTATTTTCAGAAATCTGAATGTTGTTTAACAGGCTTTATAAGACGTTCCAGGAAAACGGATCCGTCATTCTGTACGGATGCTGAGATAACAGATTTAAAGTTCAAAGTAAATCGAGTAGGTATCCAAATTCCGCTGAATTGTGAATATTAAACATAATCTTTAGAATACGACTGTGAGTTCAAAGACTGCTCTTTGATTGGAAATGAATAATTCATTTCAATCCTAAAATTAATTTAGTGAGTGTTAATTAACGGGGATAAAGATGTTTCGTTTCCTGGCGGAGTGATTTAATATGAAGTGAGTTAAAGCACTGATTGAAGCTTTGATTGTGAGTAACTCCAGATTGCTGAAATAATTTTTATTGAGTTATATTTTATGCTTGTTTCGTACGTTAAAATAATTTCGTCACGTGTTGTGGTAGTTTTCGTTTGAAGTCATTAGTTTTATTTTATGTCTTAAGGGTCAGTGCTGCGTATACGATATATGCTGCATTAATCAAACCTTTCCTTATATCTCAGTGGGTTAGTCACCCACTATGTGCCACTATGCACTTGGACTACTTAAGTATTTTCTATCTGTATATCTATGCCACTAGACAGATTTTTTATTACTTCAAATACTATCATTATCAGTATTCATCTTAACAAGGCCGACAACAATCTGGTAAGACGGAGTCAGAATAAGTAAATATTACAAAAAAAAATCTGCATAGCTCAAGTGAAGCTAACCAGGCAGAAAAAAGAGCAAGCAAGAGAATTAAGGCCTTTGCAGAGTGGTGGACTATAAAAGGTGCTTTGGTGGACCAACAGCCAGGTGTCAATAATGTAGAAGGCCAAAAGTGACGAAATAGCAAGTGCGAAGAGCCCAGCAGTATCTCAATACCAGCTGCCTACGATGACGACAACGGCAAAGTACAAAGTATTAGAAATATATTTTAACTATTCAATTATTCTCCTACAACCACATTAGTGTCATTTATAACGTCAATAAACGAAACGGAAAAACGTATGACATTAAAGAGACATCTCCGCATCAAACACCTTATGTCTACGCGATAAGACTCGTTTATGAAGAGAGAATCGTTTATACAGTTCAGTGTACCTATGTGTAAGGAATACTACTCATCACAAACAATCACTCGAGCTAAGTGACAGAATTTCGAGAATGCTCGCAACTCGATCCCTTCGCTTTACGAACGACAAATATTCGTGGGAGCAATAAAAGCTTTTCTAAACGATAAGACAGATAGGTAAGCTCTACACATTTCGTTTATTTATATTCTCGTAACTTAAAATTATCTTCAGTGATTATTAGACACTAGTTGCGCCCCGCGGTTTCACCCGCGCATATTTAAATCCCGGTATTCCCACGGGATAAAAAGTAGCCTATGTGTGGTTCCAGACTATAATGTATCTCTCTGCCAAGTTTCATCCAGATCCGTTCAGCCGTTCCGGCATGAAAGAGTAACAAACATCCATCCATCCATTCATCTACAAACATTTGCGTTTATAATAGTAGTAGGATACTTATATAAAATGAAAAAAAAAACAGCTTCACGACTTTGATCCCCAGGTACGGTAGATATCCCTTCAGATCTCCCAGCACCAAGTAGGTACTAATTCAAGATTCTTTGAGTATGTCTAAGGGGGGTAGTCAGAGGTACGAAAAAAAATGACCCATACCTAACTATACCTTATTATCCTAAACAATCTTGATTTGGTAAATTGGTAACTATACCACAGAGATCTGAGGAGATGTCTAACATGCCAGAGGAGAACAAATCATTTTTGTATTATTTATTTCTTGAGGCAGCGAAGCAATACCACAGAGAATGATCGAAGTGTCAAACAAAAGATTCCCTCCGCGCATTGAATAAGAAAATGCCGAAATCGATCAACTATTTGTTTGGGCACAAACTGTGTAAAACCATTAGCACCAGTTTCTTAATAAATCGAAACAAATAAAAGAGAAAAATATATCGACGTGACCACCTACAGCTTATTGTGCTCTGACATCTGTCAATAACTGCAATACACTTTTGTTCCGTGCATTCGATTCGCATTCGAAAGTTGTCAAACATGACAGACTACTATAGAATGAGATTAAATTTTTCAAGGTTCTCGATGTAAGTCAGTCATAAGCTATGACTTGGCATTAGGGTGGTTTAAATACGGTCAATAGAGTTGTCCATTAACTCCTACGAATACTTAGAAGAAGACAAGATATTTGAAGACGTGATAATCTTGTGCTGAAGGCACACCCACTACGATATATTTCAGTGAGAATCGCCACAAAAGCATGTTAAGAGAAACATCATTGGTTGGTCAATGAGTCTTCTACGTTGGAAGCTGTCCAAATTGGGAGTGTTCGCAGTGACCGGGTAGCGGCGAGCTTTTACCATTTCGCATTCTATTCTCGTAAATACTGCTGAGCAGTTTACTTTGAGAACTGGTTCTTTTTATTAAATGGTCACCTTTTATGCTAAAAGCAGCCTTCGGCTTACAAATTATGACGTCATATCTTTAGCAAAAACAGATTAATCCCTGGCAGCTGCTGGATGGTTTAAGTCGGTTTTGGTTGTCAGATGTTCTGCGAAGAATACGGCACGAGCACTGACTTGTAAAATTAATCACGTCTCGAGAACCCACCCAATCTAAAAATCTAAGTCTAGTCGCTGAGCTTGTATGGACCATGCTTAAAACGTACTGCATAGTTAGACTTACCCCCGGTTTCTGAGAGCTCGATCAACACTAATCGGCTGCCAAGTCACTTGCTATTTCAGCTTTTACTTCTAATTACATAGAGATAGCAAGTTACTAGACCGCCGATTAGTGTTGATCGAGCTTTTAAAAACCGGGGGTTAGTAAATTATTTTTTTATAGAATCATTCATACATGGATACTATGAATGAATATTTATGCACGGGTACGCATCAGTGCTCGCTTTTGTGTCCTTGTAGTAAGCGTCACTTTTCTGTAGCTTTGTGTAGCTTGATCAGTAGCCGTGTGCACAAGCTAAAGAAGAGTTCACAGAGGACGTTGACATGGTGGGTGATGATGAGCTAATCGCAGCAAGACGCGCCGCACCCCGCGCCTTCGAATCGATAGCCCCGCGGCACTCCATGCCAGAGTTATCGGCTCTCCTACACGGCGCTGGCAGGGAGACTTTCAGCTTTAAGTGTTATAACTTGGTCATTGTGTTATTTATGATACGCTGTTGGAGGCTCGGAGGTAGCACTTGAAACTTGGCTGTTGGTGAAATATTGAAGGTGAATGGAATAAGACGCGTCCTAGGGTCTTCACGGAGCTTATGCAACATATTGTGTTGGTAACGCTTTCTGGGAACTCATAGTTTTACTGCTTATTTTAAATCCTCTCGGCTTTGTGGCTGTAGACGTAGCTCTGTCTTATTGTGAAGAGATACGTAGTTTCTGGTACTTAGGATGTTAAATGTTATTGTAAGTTGGGTCCATGACAGACTTAAGTAAGAACCTGTTTCACAATCTCTCGAGCATCTGTCAAAAACAATGGCGGCAGTATTTTATACGGTAACATTTTATATAAAATCTACGATACGATATGATAATATTGATTCGCTGATTATAGGTATAAAAAATTAAATATAAAATTCCCATTAGAAGCATAATGAATGCTTTATTTACTCGGAGTTTAAAAAAAAGTTCTTGCTAAGTTTGAATTGAGAATGACGACGTCAAACAGGAAATCTTGGAATATAAATGAAGTAACAACACAGGAGATGATATTCGAAAACAAACACGCGACTCCCTTTGACTCGTAACTCGGGAAATGTAAACAGTTCTTGATACTTTCCGAGAGGATCTTCAAACTTTACCTGCTTAGTCTTGCATCAAGACCTTTTCACGCGTTCTTGTTTTGTTTTTAACGCGAGAGGATATCTTTTATTCCGATATCTAAGTGTTACAGCTTTTCGTTTCGAATTGATTTACTGCTGCAGGAAAAGGTAACAATCTGGGTAATAACAGAATCACACACGCATTTTGTTAATTAAAAAAATGCTTACAAGGGTACGTGTCGGTACATAATATAGTAGAGTCGACACGAAAGTTAAACTTTTTAATTTATTTTGATCAGCATTCCGTTTGGCAACATTCGTACCTACTTTATGAATAAATTCATTAGAAAACGCGACCCAATACGTTAAATTTCAGGCCGGAATCGGCAACGGCCGGCAATTCGTAAAATTGAAACAAAACTTTTTTCATATCTGCTCTTGTTCGATTCCATTTCGAGTCAACCAAATTAATATAGCACAAACACGTGTTTGATTAACCGACTTCAAAAAAAGAAAGAGGTTCTCAATTCGACTGTATGATTTTTTACATCCATTTTACGTAGCATGCTTAAGTATAAGTGTTTAATATAAATTTATTTTAACTTTAAACTGAAACAGCTTCACTACTTTAATCCCCAGGCACGGTAGATATCTCCTCAAATTTCTTAGTACCAAGTATTAACTCTAGATTTTTTGAGGACGTCTAAGGGGGGTAGTCAGAGGTACGTCCAAACATTACATTTGGCCATACTCACATTTTGCAGTAGTCGGTATTCCGTACGTGACAGATAGCAAGCCCACCGCCGCTGCTAGAACATTAACTGGATTCCTCACGATTATTTACACAGAGTTAGTGGATATATAATTAACGATTGTAGTGCACTTTGTTGGGTCTGTTTCATGGTTTTTACATTACACTACATTCTCTAGATCTTTGAGAATATTTGACGTAGTAAAAGATACGTTCAATCGTTTTATACCTATCTGGCACATATCCGTTTTCGTTTCTTTGTTCAAAATCAAGCCATATAGCATCTAGACTCGTACGTACTATATATCACCAGTCAAATACTGACACGAAATGTACGTACAGTATGCACAGAAGGGAGTAGGTACTAACAAAGAGACAATATCAATACCAGGCATGCCTTGCTTGCTGTACGAGTAGATACATACACAGAGCATACATCGGTAAACAGACCGAGCTGACTCGCAAGCAGGGAAGCGAACTACTAAATGTACTTATATTAATGTATGTATGTGAACGAACCATTACATAAGTAAATAGGTACGTAAATAAATATTGTTTTCTTGTATTTACTCTCAATTTGCGAACGGCGAAGGAAAACATCGTGCATCGTAAAACTAGCATGTTATATCAAAAAAACAAATATTGAACAGTACCTACCTACTCCTAATGTGAGTGAATGATAGATAAATAGGTAGAGCATTCATTTTCAATTATAAAACCAAGTAAGACGATGTTACGACCGCATTTACCTACTGTTTTAATAAAATAATCCCGTCCACATCTCAAAGTTAGAATTTATATGTAAAAGTTGGTAAGAGTGCTTTTATCGCTGGCAACATTATCCTATTATTTTCCCGCGAATGTTATAATTCAATTTCGCTGAGTTGGCGCTTCTGCCGGACTCCGCCATCTTTGAAAACAGAAAAATAATAACTGAAAAGAAATATCATAGGTTCTTTAAAGTTGGTGGTAGGTATATATCTTTTACTTCAGTAATCTAAGGTACATCGGTAATATGTATCTAATACTTGAATGGGACGTAATTATGGTAGACGGTGTCATAGATTTAGATTTTTTTATCTAACAGAATATCATTTAATATCTAATGGAAAGCTGCCTCTTTTATTCTACTTCAGGTTTTGCGACGTCAATGTTAGTTTTAAATATTATTAGAGTTATTTTAACTCCGCGTAAAACGTGTTAATGCATAGCATGCATAGCAATATTGCATAGCATGCATGCATTAACATATTTTATCAATGTTAAACGTCAGATATACATACATTACAATTTATAGACTTGTCAAAAACAAAGATGGAAATATTGTTCATCTAACGGATAGCTTCACTCAGATGGTAAAACCCCGCCCTAGATCGTATAACTTCAACATGAAAAACATTAGCCTGATCAAAACAGTTTTTCTCTGATGTGTTCTGTTTTAACAACAGTATTTCTGTTTGTAAAAGGCAAAGCATAACAAAACGTGACGTAATCAATTCTTGGAAGCATCCGCATATTCCAATGTTCCCCGTATATCACACATTCTTGATATACGTGGAAATCGAAGAGTCAAAGAGAAAAAGTTGGAATGAATTGTTTTATTGACGTTACCGTTCTACTGCGATCCGTATCCGGACAACCTGTGTCCCCGTCCGGACATCGGCCGCCGGACGGACGGACGATAGTGGCTGATTTATTGCCGGACGGCGTCTTGATCTTCGATTGTGGATTGACGTTAGGCATGGATTTGAATAGACGGATATAAAAGGATCACTTCGGTATAAAAAGGCGTTATTTTACGGTACAACAGTACTTTTTAGAATTACATAATTTGGGAGAAAAACATATTGCTAGTATGAGTAACACTCCTCTTTACATGCACACGCATGTACATTAAAGAAATTTGTATTTTCGTTAGACAGTATCCCAATAATTTTGCAAGACATGAAGAAATGGTAATAAGACATACAAGACATAAAAATAGAATATATTTACCAAAACACAATTCGACATTCTTTAGTAAAAACGCTTTATGCATGGCTGTAAAAATATTCAATCGATTACCTGACGAATTAAAAGAATTACCCTTAGCTATATTTAAACGTAGACTAAATAAATGGTTGTTAATAAATTGCTTTTACACAATTGATGAATATTTTCGTTTTTAAGGTGACATTTTTGTATTTGTAATATTATTTAGAATTTTGACATTATTTTAGGTATTATTTTATTAAAATACTTACATTTTTATTAATTAATTTTGTCAAATCACAAATGTTTGCACACCAGGACTGTAACTGGTAGAATGTAATTATGCTCATGTTTTTTATACATTAAGACCAATGTAAACCTAAACTTACATTCCGCAAATAAATATTTCTGATTTCTGATTACAAAAAGTGGTTTATAATTTCTGTGGTTTTATTTTGGCACTGTGGTCCAAAACTAGCACGATTGTCTGTTGGAGCTCAGAAACAATGATAAAAATTCAGCGCCTCTGGAAATGTAGTTTATTTTTCTAGGTGCACAAACGATGATCCTCCTGATGTTAATGGGTAGTCGTTGCCTGTAAACACATTGATAGATGAATAAAATTCATTATTGTAATATTAGATAAATATGAGCCAGTGATTAAGTACTTACTGATTACTGTATTCAGAGGCTCGGATGGTAGAGATAGCGCTGAAAGCGACGTGATTGATGATCGACCCCCACCCCAACCCTAGATCCTGATTCACTGTTGCCTGCTTTCAGGCTACCCCTTAATCGCCTGAAAGGGTACTGTTTTTCTCCGGAAGATCCGATTATTATATTACATCGTGATGCTGACTTCTAAGATAACGGAGATAATATAGCGTTGGTATTTAAATTCGAACCAATTTAAACCAAAAATGGGCAATGTCAACGAGGCGTTTATTGCAGCTACTAGTATATGCGCGACCTGTGAGTACAATCGCGTAATATACATTTGTTTTCCGTTTTCAAATTAATCAAACCCACATTTTGTCAAGCAAGTCACCCACTCATGCAATTTAAAAGTTATTTTGATCGTATTAATGCTGAAATGAAACCACGCACGCTAGGCCAAAGCTGACTACATAATAATTACTATTTTATTCAGTAAATGTAATTTCTAATATTCGTGAGATTAATTTCACTAATATTTGAAGGAAACTACGAGAGAGAGCAATAATTTAAAGGCTGACTGCTCTTTGATGGGACGTTTCACCATCTGCTTACGGCCGTCATATGACGGGATCTGTTTGCAAGAAACTCTCATACAGATGACGTGACAAATAAAAGTTGACGCCTGTGAGTTCTGCCGGGAATTTATTCACCTTCGAACATTATATGATACGTTTACATCTACCTACGTGTATGTATGTGTATTTTGGAAAGATGTCACATTAACGGTAATAACGAAGCCTGTAGTTAAGTTTTTATGTTATATAAGGTTGTTCCTGTTCTTGTAAGCTTTATCACGTGGAAATAGTTTCACCTAGTTTACTAGACGTTTCAAAATTATCTTTGCAGTTTTATGTCAGTGCTCTTTGACAAAGTTTCTACAAACTTCTGTGACAATGTCCGAGCCTTTGAGATCTTGAGGTAAATATTTCCGGGATGTAGACTATTACAAACATTGCAAGCAATGCTAAACATTCTACTGTACGATGCTAAAGGTCTAAGCACACTGAAGCGTCGTTATATACACGAGGAGTACTCGCGACCAAGTTCGCGTGAGTTATTTAGTTTCAACCACAAACCTCACAGTGAACCCTTTGAATGCTGAATTTCAGGAATTCCTTTACAAGTGCACCCTTACAATACAATAGAAAATGCGCCGCATCATAGGGCATGTCCAACGTGCTGTACCTATGAGGGATGTGAAACAAAATGTTATATCTCGAAATACTTACGTATTCTCCTTTAAGAAGAAAGAAGAAGAAGTGCGCCTCAAAGAAGCTCGTTTCATGCACTGCTATATTTATTTAGTCCATAACCCCACAATAATAACATTACAACGCACCACTTCCACGCGACCAGCCTTCTAGAAGAATAAGGAGAATAAGGAATATACAGTTTTCGTCCCACTGGTCCACAGACAGCAGTCTCATCACAAAATGGACATTCCTATCATTACAAATTTCCTCGCGCCAAGTTGTGCTGAATCGAGGAAGTACTCTTAATTAGGAACATTAAACCTCAATTGGCAGTTTTGCTTAAAAAGAGGCTTTTTAACTACGTTCTTTCTAGATTCATGACATTTTTTTTGTAGAATAGGCTGCAAAGTAATATTTGGTATTATGGATTTCAACGAAACCTTCACTGAGTTTGGACCATCTCACGCTTGACCAATTTATGCTCTCTTATATTATTGCTATGGTCAATAAAGATACCTACTAAATAGGTTACTGATTGAGAAAGCCATTCAATAAATTAATGTTTATTTTTCGGTAAAACCAAAGGCTGGATATAGCAAAGCATGAAGGTAGGTACATGTGTGCATAATTTGATAAATAAGTGAAATTAAATCCATATACAGTTATTTAAGTTTTCATGATTATAATAATTTTCCATGTCCAACAAACCTGGCAAACCGTAAGCAAAATTAATATTGAACAACTGAATTACCCCGATCAGTTATTTGATTGCCCACGGCTACTCCTACTGTGTTATTTGTCTTTATTTGCCGATACTTTTCATACGTACTGCGTTCATTTGCAAAATAATGCGATACAGAATATCCGAAAACATGAAATTTCAAATAATTTTCACATGAATTTAGCAACGAAGCATTTGTACTCAGGACGTTCATCATCATCATCATTTAACAGTTTTATCTTGCAAAGTATATTCAACTGTATGAACCTACGAGTATATTGTTTTAAGAAAATACTTTTTTAAGCTGTCACGTTAATCTTTAATTTCGTCATAGATAGGTGTACGTTTTTTAGTATTTGTTATCAAGCCCCAGCGTACGTGCATCCAATAACTAATCAAAATAAGACAAATTCGTCCTCCGCGCACGTTTTCAAATCAACGCACAAGACGCTGTATTACAAACGTATACTCGCTCTATCGAATAGAAGGGCCACAAACAGGATTGAAGTCAGGCATCTTGTTTTTATTAAAGGTGCAAAATGTGTTTTCTAACGTTTTATGTAAATTTTTTAGTAGTTTAATGAGTTAGGATTAGGATTACTTATAAAATGAGTTGACACGCTGACTTTTCAAAGATAAGAATTTTCATAGTGCAAGTGGCAAAATAAAAACCGAAAACTGGATCTTGTGTTCTCCACTCGATCTCAAACATATCTTCACTGCTTCTATCATATAAAATCAAATCAAATAATGTTTATTTGCAACTATTACAACAAACTATTAACAAAAGTAGTAAATAAAGGCAGTTGCAAAATGGTCCCAACTCAGCATATGTAAGCTATAGAAACTTACGCTGGTCTTCCGTTGGGGCCATGAGATCCCTAAGTGGACGTGACAGAAAACAAATTACACAGTTCTTCATTAACACAGACAAAAACTTGCAATAAGAGAGGGTACATACTTAAACTTGACTGATACTATACTGATACTTGACTTGATTCAAACCTAGGTACTGATAATTAATAATACAACTCAAAAAATAAAAACAAACACATAAACAAATAAAAATTACAAATTATTTAATGATTACAAAACTAACATGAGATCAAGAACGACTGCTTACACGGATTTTTGTAAAGCTAACAAATACTTCTTAATGGAGCTTTTAAATGAATAAATGGTACTCTTATTTCTTATGGGTGGAGGGATATTGTTCCAGCATTTCGTAGCAGCATACCGATAGCTGCCACGAAATGCGGTCGTTCGATGGCGTGGACATATTAAGCGTATAGCTTGACGTATAATACGGGCAGAAAAATGAAGCTTCTCATATAAGTACATTGGTACTTTGCTATTTATTACACCAAACAAAAGACTTGCAAAATGAAAAGCGCGACGAGATTTATTTATTTATTTAAACGCACAAAACACATTACAACCAAGAAAAAACTAAAACTAAAATATTACAACTGATCTGGATTGTATCGTAAATATATGTGCATACAGCCGAAAATAACATTTATTGTACGTAACGAGTTAGGTGAACATTATTAATTAATTTTAGAGATAGCTAAAAACAATTTAAAAACAAAAAATAAACAGAAAAATAGTGAGTGACATTAGGTTTCAAAAGCAAAACAATTCTTTAATTGTTTTGAAACAAAAACGATTTTTTACATGCATACACAACAGATTAACCTACCTAAAAACACAAACATAGTGAATATTATCACTATTATCTACATCTTTGTTGTAGACCAGTAGCCCACACCTACGAGTACATCTGCACACCCAACCGATATACCCATATGATATAGGTATCAGGTATGTATATAGCCACAGGCACCAACCACTGGTCAACAACAAAGTCATTACCTGTCCAACTACAATTCAACTAAAAGTGTAAGACACCTATCGCAAGCAATTAACGTTGTTTACATAAAGGATGCTTCTAAGGATAATAATATAGTGTCTCAATTTGGGAACAAATATGTCAAGTTCGACATTATTTTTTGCCAAATCATTATATTGGCGAGCCATTCTAGTTAAAGGATTATAATATAAAATATTATTTTTATAAGTTTGTAAAGCAAAAAGATTGGCTTTGAGGGAGTTACGTGCTCTAAATTTGATATTGAGCGATATCACCGCGATTTCATATTATTAAGAGATCCATCATCCAGATCTACATTTAATTTTCTCCCATATAAATATACAGAACCTCCAATGCTCATCCTGTGTCTATCCCTGGTCGTGGCCCCAAGTCCTGAAGATTGAATGTGGTAGTGTGGGCGCACTTTGTATTCGCGCATTATCCGCGAACGTGGCCGGCATCCCACGGTATCCGAACTTTTATCCGTTTACACAACAACCAATAAAAAGGCCGCAAATGAAACAAAAGAGAGATAGGCTCGATAAGGCACAATGCTCTGTGACAAACCCGTCACATGCCCTCTCTTTCACTCTCCGTCGTCTCTTTTAATAATTGAATGTTTTGTTTGCGTTTTGTTTCATATTCGGTAAGTAGATGGCCGTGTCGGCGATAGCGGGTGATTTACGGATGCTCTCGGTGGAAATATCGCGCTCGCGAGGAGTGATGTCGGGAGTGTTTACAAGGCGCCAAATTGAATATAGCCGATAGTTTCGCATTGTTTAACTATAGCTGACGAGAACAGCTCCTCAACTGAGACAGAAAACTTTGGTCGACAGTAACTCGAGCCAGGCTTGCAATTTGATCTCTTTTCTCTTTGTATCATGATTTCTCAAATAATCTTAAAGTCGGTAGATTTACATTTTTATATTAAACTAGCTGCGCCCCGCGGTTTCACCCGCGTAGTTAAGTACTTTTGCGCCTAAGTACTTAGATACAGCGGTCCAAGTCCCAGCTAGGCCCGCTAAGGGGCCCCGCCCCGCGCTTCGCCCGCCACCGCTGCGCCTCTGATGCCGCTCGCGCATTCCACCCGAGATAAAACCCTAAATTAGTATATTTTTTTGTTATTTAAGTATCTACTTTTAGTTTCAAGTCAATCGCACTACGCGTAACAAAATTCTCGTTCAAACTTTGACATCTCTTTGCACCCTTATTAAGGGTAGTTTACAAAAACTAAAAATGTCGTTCTTAATTATTTATTTAGAAGTATATTTACTCCAAGTTTGAAATCAATCGAACCACTCGTTAAAAAACTCCCATACAAACTACAACACCCCTTTGCACCCTTATTGAGGGTAGTTCTCAAAAACTAAAAATGATACATACTTAATTATTGAATTTAGGGTATTTGTCCTCTAAGTTTCAAGTTCCTATGTTGTAGGAATACGATTTTTCATACAAACGTTTTCAACCCTTTTTACACCCTTAGGGGTTGGATTTTGAAAAATCCCTTCTTAGTACACGTCTACACTGTAAGAACTATGTACTCCTCAAATTTCAAGTCTCTACGACCAGCGGTTTAGGCTGTGCGTTGTCTATATGTCAGTCAGTCAGTCAGGACTTTGATTCTTATAGTTATAGATTGAACCATACTTTTCCAAAATCAGCTTTTTTGTCCGTTTTCTCTGTAGTAAACTCCGTGTATCTACAAGTAGCAATCTCTTGTTTTAGTCATGTAAACGAAAAAATATAATTGTCAATACACGGAGTGAGCCAGCCGTCGGCACCGGTCTGCACAGTGGGTAGGTGCGGGTTATCGATAAGGTGTACGTTTGCTCGGGACGTGGAAGGAAAACTTGCGAATGCAGAGCGAAATAAAAAAGCGCCCGGAGCGTTACGCTACGGTTATTTATTGACTGTCCCCATAGATAGATCCAATATTCGGCTAGAGAAACGATTGTCATATTTCTACAACGCGGTTACTGTTCGATTTAGTTTGCCGTATGATATTTGTTGTCTGATGTACTTTTTCCGCTGTGAGAAGAAATAAGTCGATTTTATAAATGAATGACAAAAAAGAGAAGAAAAAAGTCGTAAATGAATGACAAAAAATGTTTTGTATGAAATAAACTTGTAATTATTTTGCCGGCCCACAGGAAACCTATAGGAATATAAGGAGATGATCCATAGTTGCAGTTTCTATCAACGTTGCATCGGCTACTAGCGCTGACTCGGGCGCCAATGAATCAATCACCGATGACGTCAAACAGCGAGTCATCGATACGGGTCCGCAGACGCAGCGCAGCGCTCCGCATATTCATGACTCGAGTCGTTCTATTTATCCGACGCACACAGTGGAACTATCACATACAATAATCTTATTCTATATTAATGAAAGAGCTTGAAGTGTATGTGTGTTTGTTGCCAATTGTCTGCATAAAGGTGCTTGTAAACGGGCTAGTTGTGTGGATAAATTGCCACAATTGCTGGAATTATATAGCTGTCCTGCTTACTATCTATTTGCGTGAACAAGACAGATATACAGTTGCAGCTGGAAACTGCTGCAATTTCTAGCTCGAGTACAAGCCATAACGACTGTCTAAATTTGTTAGAACTTTGAATAAACATAGTTGCCCTAAACTTATTAGGGATTTATTTGTTACGCGGTTGTTTTTAGTCTTTTCATCCGTGAGTAGTGTCAGAGTCGATTGCTAGTTTTACGCTAAGTAATAATAAAATACCTTCGTGCTTATCTTCTAAAATAAATTAAATTTACAAATTGAATTTAAAATATTAGTTAGATATGAGTTTCACAGGAATTGTGAATACCATGAGAAAACAATAACCAAATAAGTAAAGTCGCGAGTAATCGCCAGCAAATTGGTGTTTTCGGAGAAACGTTTATCAGGCAGGAATTATATCAGTCGACAGAGCGTTCTTTCAACGAAATGTTAATCGGCGAACGGTAATTCGATGAAGTAGAAATATCGAAAATCACCTTGTTTTTGTGTATTAAGGTTGAAGGTTAAAAATATTTAATTCTAAATTAGTAAAATAACAAAGATCTATTCAGTAGTCCAGATGTCTTCTTTACTGTAAAACATTTAGCAAAACTTCTAAGGCAAGATTCCCTTCTGCAGGTAGTAATATGCTGTGGCGCCGTAACGTCGGCAATAATCGTCGGTGCATCGCGCATAAATCAACCGTCGCCTGCATTGTCTGTGCGAATTATACACTCTGATTATAGTAGCTTAGTGACGTTACGAATTATTGCCTACTATATTATATGTAGTAACTATATTTGAAAGCAGAGACGCTGCCGTTCTAAATTATTGCTACGATTTAGCTATGAGCTCGTATCAATATATTAGGAGAGTCTTTCAATCGATTGTTCTCTAGTTTGATTTGTAATTAGTTATTTTTTGTCAAAGTCAAATAATTTTTTCATCGGAAAACGTGAGGAAGCTAGAACCTAATAAGTTCTATAACATGCCAAGTGCGGTGCAAGGAGCCTCTTGAGGCGCACTTAAAATCCTTTCACCACACTGTTTCGAAAGAAACTAGTGACACAAGACGAAGAAAGTCTTCCGACCTGACTTTCATGAAAGACGCAAAGCTCTTTTCATTAGTTTCAATTACCATGCTATCACACAGCACCCGGGGGGCGAATCACGCTAATTTTGAACGATGGCCTAAACAAACCACAGACGAGACCAGAGTGTATAGCTGCCGCCCGTGTCTTCGTCTACCTACTTATATATTATATACATTGTGTATCCAGTAGGTAACTATTCCATCATTATGTAGATAGGTAGTCTGTACTGTACTGTATCTTTTTACATTATGTTATAATTATGCTTTTAATTGTAAACCTAGAATAATAAGCTGCTAAATTAATAAATTTCATTTAATTTTTTTGATTAATACAGACTTCACAACTCAGTTTTAGTGATTTTTAAAACAATTATGATTGAATAAATGAATTGAATTGAATTGAAAATAGACGTTTGTTACAAAAAACAGCAAGCGCGCAGATCTGGATTCTAGTTCAAAAGACGCAAAAATATACGCATTTTTTTTCGTTATATGCATACCTGAGATTCCTATCGCCTCTTCACGTATTTTCCCCCAACTAAGCAATTTCTCTCCCCCCCCCCCGCCACCTGACCTTCCGATCCGGAGCTTCCACTTCAAAGCTTAGCTGATAAATCCCACGTAAACTGTAAAAGCATTACCTTAATTGCTCGCACTGCCTTGTCTTTGTTAAGACAAGATTTTTCCTTCACAATGAATATTTTCAGGGTTATTACTCCTCCTATAGTAGTCGCACACCAGACTGAATGCGAATATAAAGTAATTAGAAAATAAAATCACTGGGTATCTTATGGAGGCGACTTAGACCCGAGAAATAGTGAGTACAGTTAGTTTATCAGCATAAGCAGGGTCTGGTAACTAAAACACGTTAAGGTTACAATAGTAGATTGTATAATAAGGGAGCGAAATCATATTTTAACGGCGAGGGTGCTTTTTTTAATCCAGAGCGAAGTGAAGGATTCTTTAGTAGAATCCTGAACGTAGCGAGGGATTCAAAGTACGTCGCCCAAGCCAAAAATATATTTTGCTCCCGAATGGTACACTCTACTTTTCATCATTCTGAGAAAATAAAAGGCACCTCATATTTTATTAGTTTTGGCTAAGTACTAGAAGGAGGCCAAAACACAGATTCTGAAAAATTATTGGCACCTCTTGCATTTCTCCATTCATTAAAATTACCATAGGCTTTCATATATTTCTCCCGGGACTTTGCAGGTAATATATTATTCTTCACATTTCTTGCGTCAGTTCTAATACTTTCAGGAGTTAATTCTATACTTTTACTGTCACTTGAAGAACTGATTTTTCAAAACAAAACTATGAATTTCTAACAATCCGTAAAAATTTACGAAAACGCGGGCTGTATTTCGCGCGTTTTTTAATTGATTTCTTTTTTTTTACTAAGCCGGCATGGCGGTCTATGGTCGTACCAGCCAGTCTTTATTCAAACAATATTTGCGTTCGATTTCTTTGGCGCTGAATACTGAAGATGTTCCAAATTCAAAAAGCACTTATAGTTTCTTATAGAAAACACCACCTTTGGGTGCACATAAAGGCGAACCAAGTCGATCTTTTCGAATAGATGTGATGAAAAACGTATATGCCACTAAAGCCAAATTAATTAGTGATCCTATTCCCTGCTGAGCTAAGTTGTTTGCAACGACAACTCACAGTATTTTGCCTGAACATAAAGCTGAAACTGCTTGCGCTTTTATCATCTGGTAAGGTAGAATATCCCCCCAGATCTCAAGACAAAGTACCAACTACGAACTCCAGATACTTTGAAGAATATTAAAATATATAAGTAAAAAAATCGCGACAAGTCGTATAGGTTCAAATCAACGTCTAACGTATACAATGTGTAGTGTTGTTTGGCTTGACTATTGACAGAATAGAAAAGTGGATAGTGGAGTGGCTGTTGCTCAAGTTAGGAAGTCAATCGGATTCGAGGACGTCCTCGGTGTAGTTAGAGGACATCGAAGAGATAATCACAAAAGCTTGGTTTAACCCTTTCTTATAAATACTACGACTGTAACTTAATTATGTTCAACAACTTTTACTTAAAAATTTCTCGATAATTTAATAGTTTGGGTCGTATTTATTTATTTGTTTGACCACCAGCACAATGTTAGTACACCAATGCATTCGTTCGAAAGGAAAGTTAAGTAGTAGGTACCTACGTAATTAATTACGTTGCCACTATTTTATTATATTCAGTAAAATTAAAATATAATATAAAATTAAATAAATAATCATCTATTAAATGAGTATCGTCACTTTGCGATCGATAATGTTGAGTCTATGCTTTGATGGTGATGGTGTCGAAATGCTAGAAACGCTGCAGGCCTTCGCCCGGTGTGCGGCCATCCTCACCCGGATAATGTATTTCCTTTGTCTATTGTGTGCCGTGATTCATCTAAATCACTTCGCTTTTTATGGTTCCCTGGTGGAATGAGAGAGCGGAAGGTGCGGAACTGCGGAAGTATGGAGATCGTGGTTTATATTTTTCCCTCGCTTGTTTATTGAAAGTCTGAATATTGGATGTTTTGGCCAAATAATAAAATATCTGGGATAGTTTGCGGGATCACTTCATTCACGGTTTTCGGTTCGTTCTGGGAATCTTGAATAATCAACTCGATACAGTTTGATTTCCGTTTTTGTTTCGCGGTTCAACAAGGCTTATTCGTTATTCTACATTCTGCTTATAAACCTTTGTGGATCGACGCATCACTGACTGAAAATAACTCAACAACGCAGGCTTTTCCAGCGTAAAACGCACGAACAAATATGAACGTTCAAAAATGAATATCACATTCTCGCAAGGTAAACTTTTTTAAAATATCACCATAGAATACAGAGACTTCGACTTTGACGTTTAATAAAGAAAGCTTGGAACTAATGCAATATACTAAAATTTATAGTCACATCGAAAATAATTATGAAACCAAAAGCCTCTTCAAGTTGAATGGAGATGCTTATTAATACGCAAACAACAACTTTGTTGCAAATTATGTCAGTAGTCGGCGTAACTCCGACAGCAGTGCGCTGTGACAAGCTTAGTTTCTTTAAAGCAGAGAATACAGTTGTTTCTTTGAAAAAATGTACGAGGTTAAAAAGTCTGTCCTTAGAAACTGAAACGAGACGTGCAGATTAACATTGAAGCAAAACCAGTAGACATAGTAGAGAGTCAGTCGATTCTCTCACTGAGGGTTGCCTATTGACATCTTCATACAAAACTACCAGAACCTAAGCAAAGCTAAAATTATTTTTGGCTATGTATAGCGTACAGGCAACTCTTATTTCTTTCTGAAGTTGTATGGGGAAGCATACGTCGACTAGGATTATGATGATGAGAGTTAAAGAGTGTACTTACAGCAGATATACAGATGATGCGACGTGGGTGCTCTTGTTCCTCGGTCAGCGAGCTAGTGCAGCGCTCGCCAGTAATCATTCCAGTTTATACTTGTATCAAAGTGCTACGTTTCAGCTTTACCACTCGTTTGTGGGGTAGGGTTGCCACAATACACAATGGCTTTTCTACAACGGTGGTAAGAACGTGGTTTTATCGTAGAACATCTCACTAATATCATGAATGTGAAAGTTTGGATGTTTGCTGCTCAATAACACCAAAACGGCTGAACGTGAATGAAATTTGGCACAGAGATAGATAGTCTGGAATAGCACATAGGCTACTTTTTACTCCATGGGATACCGGGGTTTAAAACTACGCGGGTAAAACCGCGGGGTGCGACTAGTTATTTCAACTTCGTTTTTGACCATCGCTCGGTTTGCATTACATTGAAAAGACGGGGTCCCTCTGAAAAGGCAAGTAATAAACATTAATTCCAAAATTAAACCCAAATTAAAAACGTTACATCAGTATTCAGGTTCCAGGTTTTTAATCTTGTTAAGTTTCTAAGTAAATGATGGATTACTATCTTACTGTTGTTTCTTCACTCATGTGACACCCAAAATGTAGTCAGTATGATTCCAGCTGCACAAAATCATTTTCTATCGAATGTTTTTCGCAATGAATTCGCATCAAAAACTGTATTGCTATTTGCGAAAACTTCTCGGCAACCCTACACACGCAGGGCGGGTCAAGTGGCGCGGGCTCCGTAATTAAACTGGCGCGCCGGCCGCCGTGAGCTGGCAGCACCGCAGGCATCAATCGCCGCCGACGGCCACCGGCCCTAGCACACGCCAAATGGAGTTCACTCCATTATGCTGGTCCCAATACAAACCACTCGTATTCTTGTATTATCGCTAAGCAGTAACATGCATGTATGTTCTACCTAATACACGTAGTTTTACCCCAGTGAAATACTTTTGTTGCTCGATCAGTTTCCGGACTTTTGGATCTAGCAACAGACTAAAATAAACCTTAACTAATCAAAATGGGGTTGTTATTGCTACAGATCAGGCTGTTCATAAGAGAAACTTATCAAGTTTGGGTTGTTTTTATAACTAAACTAAACAGAAACCGATTTTCAAATAGATATAAGGCTGCGAGCACGCTGGTGTTCGCTATGTTTTGCTATTGTTGTGTAGTTTTTGCACACACCCGAAATTAGTATATAGTTTTTAATTATGTACAAAATTTATATTTGGCATTTGCAGTTATTACAAACATTTGCTGAGAACTGCAAATAACACTAACGAAATAGTCATAACCAGTAAATCATGTACCTACAGGGTAAATACAAATTAGCAATTCTGAGATCTAATCCCTACTAGTTCCTACTAATATTATAAATGCGAAAGTATCTCTGTCTGTCTGTTACGCCTTCCCGCTTAAACCTCTCAACCGACTTTGATGAAATTTGGCACAGACAATCTTTAGACCCTGAAAAAGGACATAGGTTACCTTTTTTGCGAAAAAAAGGTATGAAGAGATTAAAAGTACGCAGACGAAGTCGCGGGTACCAGCTAGTTTAAAATAAATACAAAATAACTTATTCTACTTGTATATTATTAAACTTCATAAAAATCTATGAAATTCGCTGAAAAGTTCTGTTACAGTTACGTTGTACTTAAGTAGAAGTTAATAAAGGAGAATCGCGGGCGAAAATTAATAAATAATTTTAATTTTTTAATTTAAAAAGCAATTTGTGGGTAATCCATCTCTATAAAACGTAATTTTGAAACATTAAATTAATAATAAAATCTATTTACTGTCTTCTTTTACAACCAATATTAACTAATATCTTAAACTTCAAACTATGATATAAGTTCTTCTGAAGAGCATAATATTTATGATGATTTAACAGAAACAATAATGTAATCGCTAAACTGTGGGAGTCAGTTAACCGATGAAATATGTTGTGTGCACGCCCTTTTAAACTGAAACTGTAGCTAGCTAGTTAGCTAAATCAATTTAGCCGCAACTATTCCTGAAGCAAGACTGAAAAGCGCTTGTATTATTTGTGTGCGTTGGAGCTACACTAAATAGTCTAAATAATTGGTCTGTCTAGACTGAACAACAACATCAATAAATCTTAATTTTAAATTATTTATTTTAATTGATTCTAATAAAATTCTGAGAAAACAATGTAGTTAGGCTTTTTGATAAAATATCTTAATCTGAACGATGTCTTTTTAGTACTTTAAAACCATTCCGACGACCTCAGTGGCGCAGCGGGCGAGAGTCCGCCTGCGACGCAGAGGTTGCGGGTTCGATTCCCGTCTCGAAACCAATTTGTGTACGATCTGCAGAAATTTGTTCCGTTAGTCTGGGTGTTTTCTATGTATAATAAAAATATCTATCTATGTAAGTATATAGTGTATTAAATATATCAGTCATCTAGTACCCATAACACAAGCTTTGAGTAGCTTACTTTGGGGCTAGATGGTGCTGTGTGGATTGTCCAGCATTATTATTATTATTTAAAAGCGATTTTTTCTCAGATGTTTAAATAGAAAAATTCTTAAGCAATGGATTCGCACAAAGTTTAAATCAATAGCTCTAAGTTTAACACCATAAACAACGATATAGTTTAGTACCTATCAGGCCGAGCTTTTCATTTCTTAGTTGACTCACAAACCCCATCGACCTCGAGGAAACTTTCGCGCTGAGACTGAAAATATGTAGTCCACGTCCCGGGCACGTACCGCCAGCCTAATTACGGTGCTTCAGGAAGGACGTCCTTTAGGAAGGACACTCGAACGGGACCTATCAATCCGCCCACCTCCATTCACAATGGCGGAATGGCGGCCACCTGATGGAGGACGTGACGCGAGGGTTATGAGGCACCTAAAATATATTCGTGGTGAAGTGAAAGGGTCTCCATCTTCACCGCCAAGAAACTCTAGTTACTAGTTTTGGGTGAACTAATGGGTGAATGTATTACCAAATGTCAAATTGAAAACTCACCCTATATAACTGTATGACTGACGACCTCTGTGGCGCAGCGGGCGAGAGTCCGCCTGCGACGCTAGAGTTTGCGGGTTCGATTCCCGCCTCGGAACAAATTTGTGTACAATCTGCAGAAATTTGTTCCGTTGGTCTGGCTGTTTTCTATGTATATAATAAGAAAAAAAAAATCTATCTATGTAAGTATATAATGTATTAAATATATCAGTCATCTAGTACCCATAACACAAGCTTTGAGTAGCTTACTTTGGGGCTAGATGGTGCTGTGTGGATTGTCCAGCATTATTAGGTTATTAGGTGGGCTATCTGCTTGTTCCATCAGCTAGTTGTATAAAAAAAAAAAAAAAATTATTTATTATTTTATATTCCTTGGTTACTTTGCTGATTGTTGTTGCCAGAGTAACACTTCCAGTACATACGAGTCATCCTTCAGCACCGATGATGAATATTTCCCAAAGTTTGAGGTCTACAATGTAAACATTGCTCTAACCAAACAACTTAATTAGCATGGACCTTGAGATTTCAACGCTGTGAGACTTGATGTTTTCTTTATATAATGTTAGATCCTTTAGGTAATGTTTGCTAGAAAACAATGTTAATCGACGGAAGCTTATCTAGATATTGCGTAAAATCAACAAGCCTTAAACTAAATTTCGTAGAGCGTTCGTAGCACCGCCGTAGCTCGTAGCACGCTCGTAGCTACACATTGATGAAGTTTCGCTTATAGCAAAGCGTTCACCTACACAGAGATTCCAATCCGTTCCTATTTACATTGTACTCTATCGCATACCGAGGCAACATTCCGAATGTACAATACCTATTAGAATCCCAGTAATTCTATTGAACCACAGATTCCGAAGATACCCAACCGATTCTAACGAACAAAACGCTGCATTCAATAACAAATGTGTCCACTAACTCCCGACCATTTACAACTGAAATGAAATTTATGGCGCAAGTTATAGAGTTCAAATCTGTTTGAATGGAAGGCAATCGAGTTACCCGTTATAGAGAGTTCGTTGGGACAATGCGACAAGATCGCTAGCAGTTATTTACCGTGAAACTTTCCTGGCTACCTGTTCTATCGAGGATTGACTTTTCTT
Source organism: Plemyria rubiginata (assembly GCA_963576535.1). Classification (NCBI taxonomy): domain Eukaryota; kingdom Metazoa; phylum Arthropoda; class Insecta; order Lepidoptera; family Geometridae; genus Plemyria; species Plemyria rubiginata. The sequence goes on from OY754907.1 coordinate 15,261,994, forward strand.
TTTAAATTTGTGTAATCTATGCAAATACCAAACGTAGTGTATTTTTATCAGGGAGCCTCGTGTACGTTTTCTGATTGAATAAAACTGGGTTACTGAATATTTTCTTGTTTTTTTTACCTCGTGAATTCTGAATTCTCGATCGGCAGCCGCAGAACATGTTTGGCACGTTTCATTTTGCATTGCAATTGTCTTTGTGTTGGTGCTGTAAGATTATAAAATTTTCAATAAGCTACGAAATAATCCAACATTGTAGAACTAGACAAATTTGGCACTAAGTTTGATTTATCGCGAGTTTTCGCGAACTAACTGAAAAACGATATATTTTATCAAGTGAGCTCATGAAAAGTATTATCCGGCAAACTGCGCCATAAAGCCGTGTCGTCACATACAACTGCACCATAAAGCCGTGTCGTCACTATACAACTGCACAATAAAGCCGTGTCGTCACTATACAACGCGTTATTATATTACCTCGATAGTTACATCGTGCGTGTTCAACCTAAAAAAGTTCCATTACTTTAAGAGTAGTAGAGCTCTTTGTGTGTGGCTCGTCCGGGGAAGTACTACCACCACGCCTTTTTCTGCCGCCAAGCAGCAACGCTGTGTTTCGGTTTGAAGAGTGTGGTCGCCGGTGTAATTACAGGCACATGGGACTTAACATCTGTATGCCTCAAGTTGATGGACGCAGGGCAGTACATCGTAGGGCACGTTCCTATTGTGCGTGACCTACGGGGCAATGTTTTGTTTATAGGTGATGGTTACCACTTAACATCAGGTGGGCCATCTGCTTGTTCCATCAGCTAGTTGTATAAAAAAAAAGTACAGTGCAATGTCCCATAAGGCACGTCTGGAAAATGTCTTCTATGAGGTAATTTCTATAGTATAGGTAAGGTCAACTGCTCGTGGAACCTCTGCTTCTTACATTATCACGTTATTTGATCTGATAGAAAATATCCGCAAATTCCAGTATTTTTTGGCTAAAATAATTAGTTTTGTTACATCACATAGTGCTCACCCGTCTCTAGAACACAAACTCCGGGCTCAGCAGTTCATTTACACATTATTCCATAACTCAGTGTCTTAAAAATCTGTCACCAAAGCTCATACAACTACTTTAAGCGGAAATTTTCATTTCGGCTAAATTTTATATCAAATCGTTTAGAAGCTACAGTGTAAAGGCTTAGAGCTGAAATTGAAAAAGCGACATGGCACAGCTAAGTGGCACTTCGCGGTTTACTCAGTGCTTGCTTCTTATATCGGAGTTATGATTACACTGCACAACGCTAGCAGAGTTGACTTCACCCACCCTAAAGACCCGTACAGCTCAGTAAGTAGTGCTCGAAAGGAGCCCCTTTGAGGCGCACTTAAAATCCTTTCACCGCTCTGTTTCGAAAAGAAACTAGTGACACGTCAAAGAAGAAGAAGTTGTTGCTTCGCCTTCTGCGGCTGTGGGTTTGATCTTCACCGGAGAATATAGATGATGTACATATGAGTCAGGGCATTCTTCTCCATGTTCCCTTAATTGAAAGATGGCCAAATGCCGAGAACTAAGATCTACTCAAATAAAAAACAGCCAATTCGCTTCATATAGACAGCTGACAAAGCTCAGGGTTTGTAAATACTAGCGTTTTGCACGTAATTGTTTTAAATAGAAAAAAATTACATTTATTTGCATGACTGGATTCGAACTGACGACTTTTAGAAGGCGTTAGTTACCATTAGACAGTGATGGTCATGACGCCTTGCGTTAAAATTACTAAGATATTCAGTATAGTGTTCTAACTTCTAGATATTCTCAAGTCCTAGTTCTGAGTGAAGCTCACAGATCAATGGAGTAAAGGAGAGGAGACACACCGGTTATACTTCTGCATAAAATATGCATGTACCCGTTTTTGTCACTTATTTTTATCGTCTAAGAGAAGGTGAAATGGGATCCCTCACATTTGATTTGCCAGTATGCATTAAAAAAAAATTGTTATTTACAATTTTATATACATCCACAGCGCCATTCGTTGGTCTGACTGTAAACATGTTTGTGCAGTATAGAGCAGTGCTTTCGTAAGAGGTTCATTTTGGCACATCGCAGCACGCCACGCTTGTGCCATCTCCTAATATTTATTCATCAATGGCAGCGCCATTGTGATTGTGTATTTGTGCAAGTACCCACTTCCCTGCGCTTCTCGTTATTTCTCGGAGGATTTCAGCTGTTAGCTTCTCTCGTGGCCAGTAATAAAAATATATCGATATTTTCTGAGCTTTTACATTTCTACTTTCGTGCTGGAGGTTGGAATTGTCGTTTTAAATTGCGAGTGAGTTTAGGTGGCCAGTGCGGTGCAATGGTGCCACATACTGAGCACTTTACTGAGTTTGTATTATACGCGAGGGTGCTCGGTACGAGTCGAAATATTTTGTAAAAGTATGCTGTTTTTACGTTTCTATTACGCGATCAAAATCTTGAAGCTGTTTCAGATTCCGTTTTTTCAATTTAAATAACGTATCGTAATGTGGAAATATTAATACTGTATACATACTACTATGTATTCAGTTCCTTATTTTATTACCAATTCGTATGTATCAGTTTATGTTACTTTAAAAATAATTTATCCTGCAGTATTTTATTACAATCTTTACCAGTAAATTTATTTTGCAAGCAAAATTTTACGATATTTAGCTACCGACCTCGTTTCTATCTAAAAGAGCGAGATTATTCAATGCAAAGAAAATAAACTCCAGTAAAAATCATCTCTTCAAATTATGGGCACGGATTTTATCGGCAAATCCGGAATAATGAACATCGTTCCATGCCTGTGACTTCTAAATTATCTGAAAATGTGACTCGTGTTTTCACTTCATTTAAATATACCAAAATAATTGAATCCGACAAGTTAAAAGAACTGTATGTAGCCGGAGAAGTTATGAAAATAAAATAGTAATAATTTGTATGGAAAATCTCATATATATCGTAGCCAAAGAAAGGTCTATTAAGTTAAAAAAAAAAAAAAAAAGTATAAACTAACTGAAATAGGAAGTAGGATTTACTAAAGTTTCTCAAATTATGATCGCCCTCCTAAATAAATAAATAATGCTGGACAATCCACACAGCACCATCTAGCCCCAAAGTAAGCTACTCAAAGCTTGTGTTATGGGTACTAGATAACTGATATATTATATTTAATGCATTAAATATTTTAATAGATAGATATTCTTTTATTATACATTGAAAACACCCAGACCAACGGAACAAATTTCTGCAATTCGTACACAATTTTTTCAGAGGCGAGAATCGAATCCGCAGCCTCTTGAGTTCGCAGGCGGACTCTCGTCCGCTGCGCCACTGAGGTTGACTTGGTTCTACTCGATGGACCGACGATATTGCAAGGACCGCGGGAAGCCGGTCGATGGAGAGGGCACAGAAACGTTTTTTCTGGAAATGAGTGGACTTCTACAGCTTCAGCTGATGATGATGATACTTTCATGGTGTATGCTCGTTAGTTTTGTAACAAGTATAACACTCACCCACAATTTATATTTCATTCGTTCGACATTTTAGTCGATAGCCCGGGGCGGTAATCGAATCCACAATGCCAAGTACGTATGATCACACGCACAGTACGTTCCTTTGCAGTAAGGATACTACCACTCCACTCAACAGAAACTAAGTAGTATGATGTTATGGGTACCCAGTACACAATATATATTTTACTAGCTGAACCCGCGGCTTTGCTCGCGCCAAGGAATTCAAAGTTTCATACAAACTTTCATCCCCTATTTTATCCCCTTGTGGGTAGAATTGATCAAAATCCTTTCTTAGCGGATGCCTACGTCATAACATCTACCTGCATGCCTAATTTCAGCCCGATCCGTCCAGTGGTTTGGGCTGTGCGTTGATAGATCACTATGTCAGTCAGTCAGTCACCTTTGAGTTATATATATTTAGATTTATCACTGTAAGCCACAATAATAAATAACGCTTTGAGCATTTTCTACCTGCGATGTAAAGGTACGTTATTATCCTTATGTTCCTTATTAATGTATCCTTGTTTGTTTTTGTGACTATTTAGTCTTTAATCAATATTGTCAATATTTCATTCATTAAATTACCGACATGTGCGTTTGTGATCCCAATTCTATTAAATTTAAAGCCACGGTGAAGGCTTTCGGGAAGAAAAGCTTAATATTCTTTGCTCGTTTTAGTTTATATTTTTAACTTCTGCTTCTGTGTCTTATATATCCTGTGCCAGAGGAGAGAAGCGTCAGGGAGGGACAAGTGTTGTTTCAGTTCACGAGTTTTAATTAAACTGCCTTCGTTATCCGATAGTTTTTAATCTCGGATGGAGTCCACTTTCGAAGTTTTTTTAAGTTTTTCGATTACGATCTGTGGTTTGCATTGGATTGTACGGCATGCTGCACGGCTAATCAATTTAGTTTTAAGTTCTTGTCGGTATTGTGTGGAATGCTTTCAAATTTACGAGGTTAATAAAAAAAACATCTTCAAGAATTTGATCCCTAGGCACGGTAGATATCCATGGCTTAAAACATTTAACACATTTTGTGTAGACATACGTGACAGGCTGAAAGCCCATTGCCTTTGTTAGAATACCTACTAAGTGGGTTTCATCGCGATGTTTCTTTCACCGATTGAGGACACCAGCACATTTATATCTGGATGTTACCGGATTCAAACCCACGACCGCTACTATCAGAAGTTGGGATCACTGCCGCTAGAACCTTGGAGATCTTAGGAATAAAAACAGGACTGGATTATTTACACAAAGTGTGGAATAAAATACTCCTGAAACACAAACAGAAGCTGAGGACGGTATTTTAGAAATATTTCTACCGGAAAAATGTAAAACCGACTAATAATATTGCTGATATTTTAAAACCCCAGTTACTGGTTGATGTTTTTCATTAGAATGAGTGTTTACTTAGGATCAGTAACTCGCTCAATATTCACAATATTTCAGACCTGCTATTACTATATTTGTTCCATAAATTAAACAGTACCTAGTAAACTAAAATCCCGTTGAGGGAGATGTTTTCAGTTATCGGAAATATCCTTTTTGCATACTAAAGTGCTTAATATTAAAAAAAACATCAGAGTTCTATACACGGAATTCTCATAAAATAAACATAAAATAAGCTAGATAGCGTAGGTACCTTTGAGTAGGTAAGTTATGTACATAAAACAAGTTATTTTTTAAAAACTTTGCGGAATTTAATCAAACACATTTATCTACATAAAGCGATAAAATATTCCCAGAAACAAATTGCTCTCAGGTGCAATTTTAGTAGTTCGTTATTATGATGTACTATGGATTCTCTATCGAATAATATCATAGTTTCCAAGCAGGTCTCACAGGAAACATTTCACCAAACGCAATAAATCCACACAAACAAAGAAAAGAGGCGTTTTTTCCTTCCCTAAATCATTTGAAGTGATATCGGGCGGTGAGGGGGTGAGGGGGTGAGAGGGTGTAAGGAGGGAGGTGACAAGTAATGCACCAATATCAATTGTATTTCCTCTTCGGTGGTACGTTGGAAGGTTTTATTGACTCGAAGGACTCTTGAACGAGACTTGATCTTTTTGACGCTTATCGCTTATCGCCGGATTATCTCTCGTATATTATGTGAATAAAAGTATTGACAGAAATACAACGCACGCACCACTAGTCCTAGAAATTTGAAATGGAGGTGTGTTTCTTAAATGTCTTAGTAAATAGGCCGTTGCATCTCTTCATTATCATCAGAAGGCCTGGACCTTCCCTATAATATTTTTTAAACAAACAGCAGATGGAACAAGCATATGGCCCGCCTGATGTTAAGTGGTAACCATCACCTATAACAAAGCATTGCCTCGAAAGTCACGCACGATGGAAACGTGCCTTACGATGCACTGCCCTGCGTCCAACAACTTGAGACATGCAGATGTTAAGCTTCATGTGTTTGTTATTACACCGGCGACCACACTCTTTAAACCGAAACACAGCGTTGCTTCTCGGCGGCAGATAAAGGCGTGGTGGTAGTACTTCCCCGGACGAGCCCTTCTCAAATAGCTCTACTACTCTTATTTCCAGGAAGAACAATTTAGAGCCCTCTCCATCCACCGATTTATTAATATTTCTGCCGTCAAGCAGCATCGTAGCTGTATTTTGATTCGGTTGCCGGTGAAATTAAAGACACATGAGGCTTAACATCTGTACGTCTCAAGTTAGTACACGTAATGCAGTGCATTGTAGGGCACGTTCCTATCATGGCTTGCGAGGCAATGTTTTGTTATAGATAGATGCCCTCAACATGGGCTTGTTTCATCCCAAGAAGTATTAAAAAAACCTTTCCGCCACCCCACCGTTCACAGAAGTTCAGTAACAGTTGAATACCAAAGCTATTAAAAAGAACACGCAAACAAAGTATTTGACGCCGGCAGCTAGTTCCAGTGGACGGCATTCTGCATTCCGCGAGCGGCCGCGGGTCGCGTGCGAATGGCCGCGGAGACCGACGGATCAAAACAACATTGGTAGGCCCGTGATCAAATAGCGGGCTTGTTGCAATAGCTTGTGCACTCCAATGTCGGTATAATTCACGCGTAAGAAATAAGAACACTGAAGAGTATTTCTACTTATTACTGTCTATCATGTTCAATTTTCATGGAGCAGAAATCGAAAGCAACTAACGATGAAAGTATTAAATAAGAAAACATTGCCTATATTTTCAAAAATGCCCATAGCATATTTACCGGCTTTTTCTATTTATTACTATTTCATGTTTATTTTTATCATCAACTTAGTGGTTACACAATTTAGGTATGGAGTGAGCTAGCTGGCTTATCATATCAGACTATTAGCGGCTGTGGGAACAGAGCGCGCGGCGCGGTGCGGCGCATGGGGGTGAATGGAAAGCCTGCATGCAACGCTTTTTGTTTCACATGAGTTCCGTGTCACCGATGCTGATCGCATTTTGAATTAACTTTTTTAACGTTTTTAATAGCTTTGATTAATCCTTAAAATATTATTTTTATAATGATTTTTGAAACGCTTTATTTTGGAAGCGACTTATACTTTAGTGTTTGTTTTAGCGAGTGTCAGTATTCCTCCAATATCAGGTCTCAAAATTAAATTAAATGTGTGGACACGTTTCATGTAGAGCGTTTTAGAGAATTTAGATTTTAATTAGTGCTTTGTGGGAATAGAAAGGTCTACACAGTAGTTAAAGCTGCTTCATACCTAGTTTGAAATAGTTTGGGGCAATTAAATGTTCCGAGGTTGGAACTCGAAGTGACTATTTAAATAATTAGTTAAAGAGAGAACTAACTGACTGTGAATGTTAGGGTTGCGCAATAACATAGTTTTAAGTTGTACAGTGGTGAATTCAGTTGTATACTGTATCAAATCATCAATATCGTATCACATTACTGTGTAGAATTTCACTGTTGGGTATTGGTGTCCCCGATAGATTTGTGAATAATCGGGGAAATTTGTCAGAGCCACGCTCGCCACGCTCGGTAGGCAAATTGGTGACCGAATATAATTGGTCTTAATTCTCAGAGGATGTTGTTGTCTATCCCTCAGGTATTTATTATTTACGAATTAAGTTTAAAAAATAGTAGATATTGAAAAATAAAATACAATATAATGCGTTCAACAATAAATAGACCATCCGTTTTTTGCCCTTTTCATACGTGATATATTATTAAGGGTCCGGTGACAGCGGCTCGCAATTTCGAGGTGCGATTGGCTATTATTTCATTTTATTTCATTTCGGGGAGGTTGTTTGAAAGAATAACTCTAAAGAAACACGCATAAATACTGTTCGAACACAAATAATACAATAATATAAGGGAAATGTGCTTGAGTCAGAAATCATTTTGGTATTAGGTAAATGTAAGACCAAACATACTAATACCAAAATGACTTCTGATTCGGGCATGTTTCCCTTATACTATTGTATTATTTGTGTTCGAACAGTATTTATGCGTGTTTCTTTAGAGTTATTTTTTCAAACAACCGCCCCGAAATGAAATAAAATGAAATAATAGCCAATCGCACCTCGAAATTGCGAGCCGCTGTCACCGAAGCCTTAAGTTACGAATATTTCAAATCAATAAAAATTTAAGAATAATATAATTGTATCAATAAGAATTTGGAGTTAGTACTTGGTACTAAGAGATCAGAGGTCTACCATGCCTGGCGATCAAAGTGGTGAAGTTGTATCTGCAACAATATATTATTATTTTATGCATTACTTAGTATGGATTCATCTAGTTTGGGTTGGCCTGCAGGCGATTTAGGAAAATACTCCAATCGTCCCTATAATTCTAATAGCCTTTTGAGTCGCACATAATATTATATAGTTTCCACCTTTTTTGTATAAATAAACCAATGATAGTATTTATCTGAGTACAAGATAGCTATCTACAACGATGTTAGTCGATATAGAGTAGATTAGTGCGTGGGCGATTTCCGAGGCGCCATAATTCCAGAACGCCTGGTGTTTAAGGTATTCAGGTCGGCCGGATATGAGCGCCACTTAGGCCTCGTTTCCACACCTAAGCCATGCTAGCTCTAGGTATTGAACGCGTTTATTCAATGACTATGACTTTTAAATTGTATAGATCTGACTAAAATAAATATTTTTTTCGGTTTCTAAGTTTTAACAGGGAGCGATAAACCTTCTTATTCACCTAAAGGTACCGTGCTTGTACACTTGTGTTTTGATTCGTATTTTGCTCGATCATGATTCTGTGACTCTTACTCTGTGAAAGTAAGAGAATAAGAAGTAAGTTTGCGATAAGACAAAGTCAGCTCAGTAGATTTACATTTCCGGTTTAGGAAGTTCAATTTATTTCATCAACCAGCTCTTCTGATCGAGTTTGAAACTTTATTTGAAGATCCGTTTTAAGCCATAACCAAAGTTACTGTTTATGGTCAAATTCAGATAAAACTGTCATTTAAGAACCGAGTTTTATTAAAAACATTTATATTGAGGCCAAAAGAGTGGAGTTTGGTCATTGACTATTTGAGTAAATCTACTTTCTGTTACGACCGAAAATATAAAACAAAAACATATTGTTAACTTTCGAAACCGCAGATAATTTCCCTCTACCCAGTTTCCATAATGCTTTAAAAACAAATATTTTCCTTTTCATTATTTCAAAAGTTGGCAAGGCATTAAACAAATTTTCACTGAATAATAAAATAAAACAATTTGCAGGCAGCTCTGCCTTCTCAGAAACTTTGTACTCACACACAGCTTACTACGAGTACAACGCCGGCGAAAATGCCTTTCGTCAACTTTCCGCTGGAATAATTTTTGCGAAGAAACAAGTTTTATTTAGTTCGTTACTGCTTTAGCAGCCATGGATGAACGCTAACTATTGTACAGTCAGCCACAAAAGTAAATATTCAAATTAAAAACATTTAGTAGAATTTCGAAACATCAGAGAAAGTTTTATAAATGAAAGGTAGCCATTTTTATATTCTTAATCAAACTATGCTTGGAAAGTAAAAACTTTTAATTATGCATCGTATTTTGCTGAAAAATTATGTGAGAAATTTTGAAATTCTGAAAGCTTATCAACTTGTCATGCATACCGTGCAGTAGTGCACATCGATCATGTCGTGAAGACTGGAACTTACAATAAAATATGACGTTATGAATAACTTGGATGAATCTGAGAATAAATATAATTCTTGATCCGGATTAGGATCACAGGTATTTTTTTATCCTGATAACACGAGTAAACCCATAAGCGATTACTGCTGGCTGTATTAAGTAATGATCTTGTTGATTTCTTTGCCAAACTTATTGTTTTTCGATACGTACTTCAAAATATTGATATGTGCCAAAAGTAATATGTGGACATAACTCTGACTAGAAAAAACCCTTACATAATGATGAGTCAGTATTTTACTTGGTGTCCTCAAAGTAAGCATTCAGGCTCCGAAGTTACCTAGTGTTCATAGCTTTGCCATCATGGATTATGTAACGCAATGTACCTATAGTATTTTCCCTCTGAGGTGATATTGCCGCTTCACGTCGAGCAAACAAATGTGTGGCTCGCCTGAGTTTTTGAAAGAGTTGTATAATTGTGTGAGGTTGTTGAAGGGCAAACCTATTTGTACATTCTGTAAACAACTAAATTACTTTTGTTCTTTGCATAAAACATGGGCCTTTTCTAACTAATACGTGAGATGCCTGTCTCCACCTAACTTTTGTAACTCGCTAACGGTTACCTATTCTTGAGTTAGTCCGCGCAGAATTGCCTTTTTTATGGTACACAATAATTCGAAGAAATCTCTTTTATTTAGGCAAAAGATGACTTTTGAGTAATATTTAGTAAAGACAAGCAGTTACCACGCTATAGCAATAATATCGTAATAGCATTAATAATAGCCTTGACCCACACAGCAGTGGGAATCCATAGGTGCCTACTGTGCTCTTTAGTGCCAGGTTAGAAGTCATCTGGTTTAGATTAGGTTTTGATATTGTCTTCTAAATACAAATGAGGTTCCGTGAATGTAGGGCGCGCCCTCACCCTCATTATATCCCCGAAACGTGAGCTTTCAGGATATTCCCGATGGGCTTAAAAAACTCTTAATACGGCCTTTTCGAGAAATGAAGTTTTTCACAGGAAATAAATCGTTTTTGTACAGTGAATTATAATCGTTTGTCTGGTTATCAGACGTTCAAAGCGTGTTTACTAGATCTTTCATTTGCGAAAATATAAGGACAGAAATCTGAGGACACTTTGTTACTAACCCCAATGGACAAGTTATACCGTATAGTATACCGTACAAATCTTTAGATGTTCAATATTTGTTTAGGACTTTATAAAGAAAATTATTTAGTAAATAGATTCAAAATTATTGTTATCCAATAAGCCTAGTGCTCGAAAAGAGCCTCAAAAGAAGATTCCTTTCACCACACTGTATCGAAAGAACTAGTGATACAGCAAGAAGAAGAAGAAGTCCACTGGTTGAGATTTTATGATTACCATTCGAAGAACTTTGATCTCCATACAATAAAACTTACGGTAGTAGGTAAAGATATGAAAGTGCATTGCTGCTATCTAAACGCCTCGCTGCTCCATATTTATTCCGTCCTTATTCATTATGAAACAATTGCATTAAAGTTATAAATTATACATAACATTATACAGCATTATACTTATGACACGTTGAGTAAACAACGTTATCTACCGCTTTATTCGACTCGGTCACGGCATCTGGAGGCTACTCTAGTTTGCATTTTCCATTTTAGAACTAAATTGTTCGCATTTCGTTTTTCAATGCTGCTTGTCGGCAGAAATGGGCATAGAGGTAGTAGGTAAGTCTCCCAATGTTGACAAATAGAATACTACGTACCTTCTACAAAAATTCAGATATATCTTCGTAAATTTTTAGAGTTCTATTCTTTTCTCGCATTTGAGAGCAATAATACTACCAAAAATTGAAACAGCCTCACAACTTTGAACCCCGAAAAATATACATCATTCTGAGATTTTTTTACCTCAAGATTCTTTGAAGTAGTCAGATGTAATGTATATGTAATAAATACAAAAGTACATTTGGCATATTTATTGTAAGCACAGCATTGCTCAAAAAAAAATGCGCTACCACATTTGAACCCACGACCTTAGCTACGATTGGAAGCAAGGTAACTGACCAATAGTCCATCGGTGCCATCAAATGTGAATGCAGTCTTGAAGTTATGAAGAAGTTTATTTGCAGAGACTGCAAGAGGGCACATAAAGAGATGGCACTACGACTCAATAACATTTCCGGGAGTAAAGACGATGGATATTGAATTTTTACGAAACGGTTTGTGATCTCTGATCTGCTTTGAAATTCAATTTGGTCAGTAGTTTTGAGTTCAGCTTATTTGAGAAGCTAATCTTGTATGTTAATCATCCGTTTTCATCATAAAATTAATTCAAATTTAAGGGAACTTATATCTATCTTACCAAAACCCTGATAATGCACCTTTTTACGTTCAATAAACTAACCAGTTTTATACTGCAGGAAAATATTTCACTTCTCATGTCATGTATTACATAGATCATCATTCTATAATGAGAACTAATCATAAAAGTGTAATGAACTATAAATATACAGGGGTATATTCATAGTTCATTACACTAACACGTTGGGAAGTCAGCACTCCCGAGGGCCGTGTAGTCCTAGCAAGTTGAGTTGCTCATCAACTACCTACCACCTTGTTCTATCCGTCCTCTCTTTGTAGTTTACCCTTGATTATTTTTTACTGCAAATGAGTTATTACATCGTGTCTTTTGTTGATGTTTTCGATATTGAATTTAACTAAAAATAAAACATTATACCTATAGTGCTCGTTTCAATCGGAATACTGTTATTACTATGATATAATCTGAATTATAAAATTAAATGTATTGCAAATAAGTTCAAGACTGTCTTGAACTCAAGCCCTTATTTGAGGTAGTGGCAGTTGGGATTCAATATATCAAACATTCGGAATTCTAATATCGTTGAGTTTCAAAGTTGGCATGTCTTACTATATAAGTCTAGCGATAGATAGACACATTGTCTAGACACCCTTTCTCCTTCCCCGACACAATATCTTCCGAGCGAGTGAGCGGACCGATGCTTGTGATAAGCGTGTGAGATCTCACAGTTGAGATACGAGTTTTCTTTGATTTGCTTCCTTTTATTTTTGAATTGGTATAGCGGTCGATCTTAGCAGCTCAGCAAGAACTTCAGAGATAAAGTTCGTTGATAATACGCTGGTTATTGTGACTATAATAAATTTTTCAAAAAGAAATACTCATGTTGTAGTCAGTCAAGTCAACTGGGAGTGTTATTTAACGTAAAAATAACTGAGAAATTATAGGTATGATTATTGTAGGTGATATATGGGTAGATTTTTACACTATGTGCTAAAAGAAGTGGGTTACTTTACTGTCATTTAAAGTAGATGCTTACATTCAGAATTGGTTATGATATTGTTTGTAGTTCCTGAAAAAAACAAAATAAAATAAAGGAATGGAGAAAGGGGAAGGTCTTTGCCATCACCCATTTTCATTTCCTTGAGAGAAGTCTTGTGTTTATTCCTACTGCCATTTTATCGACAAAGTTGTGTTGTCGATATATTTTTTAGTCCCGGTTGTTATGATGAAACTATAAAAACTTCTCCAAGGTGGACATAAAATGTTTATTTTTGAAGCTCAATTTAGTTTCAGCCGCAACTACCTAGCCCGTCGTTCACACACACCGCACATAATTTATAGCGGCTTGCTCCCTGAAAAACTACCCCTCTAACATAATAAAAACATTTTATTTCTCCCCTTACAACATGAACTGGATAAGGTTTACCTATACTGCAGGTATGCTTGCGTAGCTGGTTGTAGAGATAACTATGTTTTTTATCAATCACATTGAACATTGTAGGCATAAAAAACAACCATCTTTTAATCAGCTTTTTTTTATTAAACCCCGTGTTTTTTAACGAACCTATACACTTAGAATTAATTCTTTTTAGCTAATCTGACTTTTGTCTGCAACTAGTTTGGGAATTTAACAAGTAAACGTACGAGTATGATACGTTGGTTGGTCCGCAGCAAAGTTGCGACATTCGCAACTTGCAAAATTCAAGTTATTCCTCCCTCGAGACGCTTTTAATTTAACTTCTGACGGAACTGTATTTATTTGAAGAGCTTTACGACGCCGAGGACTCTCGATTGACCAACTTTCCAAATAAAGTTTGGAATAAAACAGTACAGTAGTTTCGCGACTCTTTAGCTTCGGTGATTCATTTTGTAACAAGCTCAATCAAAAAGTAATTAAATTTAGGTAATTTGGATGAATTTTATGACTTTTTTACGTATTCTTAAATAATATCTGGGTGACCGAGCTTTGCTTGTTGCTGAATCTTAGCTCGATCGATTTATCGCATACCATACCGTATCCGAGATTCAGATCATTTTTACATATACAATCATGAGTTTCTCGTTAAAGGTATTAGATATCTTAATAATAGTATTCTTATTTATTGCTTACTTAATTGAAGAGTTGTGTGTAACTACATAGTAGTATTAACACGAGTTTATTTAATAATGGCACTTAAGGCTTTTTGATTTATTTAATTTGTGTGAGCATCGCAACAATCTGAGCTGTCATTGCTATCACAGCGGCGTCTATTTGTGTGACACGTCAGGCACATTGTTGTCACAAGTGAGCCAAAACCGTCCGTTCCACCTAGTTAAATTGTAGTTACATTTTTTTTTTTATACAACTAGCTGATGGAACAAGCAGATGGCCCACCTGATGTTAAGTGGTAACCATCACCTATAAACAAAACATTGCCCCGTAGGTCACGCACAATAGGAACGTGCCCTACGATGCACTGCCCTGCGTCCATCAACTTGAGGCATACGGATGTTAAGCCTCATGTGCCTGTAATTACACCGGCGACCACACTCTTCAAACCGAAACACAGCGTTGCTGCTTGGCGGCAGAAAAAGGCGTGGTGGTAGTACTTCCCCGGACGAGCCACACACAAAGAGCTCTACTACTCTTAAAACAACATTGATGTAACTAGCTGGACATTTTTATTCCAAGTAGTTACATTATTTAAAAATGTAACTTTAATGTAACTTATGAGACTTTTTTGTTCCCCCTAGTTACACCGTAGATAGGGACCATCGTAGGTTCAAAAGATATATTAGTAAGCTCTCGTGAGTCATGTACTCCAAGTACTTTCATAAAACTAAGCTTTATTAGTATTGTTTGAATTACACGAACATCGCAAGTACAACGCCTGTTCGTCCGCATTTCTGCATTTAAGGGTCCGGTGACAGCGGCTCGCAATTTCGAGGTGCGATTGGCTATTATTTCATTTTATTTCATTTCGGGGAGGTTGTTCGAAAGAATAACTCTAAAGAAACACGCATAAATACTGTTCGAACACAAATAATACAATAACATAAGGGAAATGTGCTTGAGTCAGAAATCATTTTGGTATTAGGTAAATGTAAGACCAAACATACTAATACCAAAATTATTTCTGATTCGGGCATGTTTCCCTTATATTATTATATTATTTGTGTTCGAACAGTATTTATGCGTGTTTCTTTAGAGTTATTCTTTCAAACAACCTCCCCGAAATGTAATAAAATGAAATAATAGCCAATCGCACCTCGAAATTGCGAGCCGCTGTCGCCGGAGCCTTAATACTTTTCTTCCAATCCTTTAGCATAGCACCACAGTGTACCCTGTAGGTAGTACGAGAGGGCTCATAATACAGCACAGATTCAGCAGCAGTTACTACGGCTGTGGTCCGTGATTCAGCACAGTGTATGCAGCAGTTAGTAGGCGTACGCCGCGCCGTGACCTGCATCTGGTGGTCAGCTCACGTCCCGCTCGTTACGGCCGCCGTGTGATGGCTGACCACTCCGCAGCCTTCCTTGAGTTACGGCAAAACCATTACTTTGTTATAAGAAGGTTTTTATTGAAAAGTATTAGGTGTGGGGTCGCTTATTTGTGATTTTACTTTCGATAGCTCAAGCGAGGTTACACAGAGGGAAAAATGGAAAGAGATAGGAAAATCGGCACGCACTGACCTTTGTCTGGCTGGAGACCTTCAGGATATGTCCAAGCTTTCTTCTCGTCTTCCACTGCGCTGGCGCGGATCGCAAACATACGATTCACACGCACAGAATATGGTTTCCCACGACGCCCATTAATGTTTATTGTTATATTTGTAAAGGAAAATAGCGGAGAGCGGTAACGGCGGTTTAGAGTAGCCCGTAAAGATCACTTTCTTCCGAAGGCGTGGTAATTAGCGAGATGCGTATGCGATGACGCTTCTATTTTGACTGTTAATGGCGGTTATGCGATTGCGGCGATCTGCGATGCGATGTCCATCCATAGAGGGCGCTTGTGCGCGCCTTAGGGAGAGGATTATTGGATAGGTAGGTAAAATAATGTAACCTCACTATGATAAGAGATGGCGTTACCAAGGTGTTAAATTATTTCTGGGGTGCGGTCGTAACCTAAGCACCTAGATCATACCAATCTTAGTTGGTTAAGCATTTTTATAAAAGCAATTGGAGCAATTTTTAACATCATGTTTTAGTTTTTACGTAGTAGTACGTAAAAACTTCGACTATTAACCATGTAAAAATATCAAGTCTTATCGCAGTGTGACTCTGTGGATCTTTTTCTTATACACACTTTATACTTTTTATTACACTAGGTTATTCATTGGGAATCCTACTCAAAACAAACTATTTTTTAAATGTTAGGCTACGCTGATGGAACAAGCATATGACCCACCTGATGTTAAGTGGTAACTATCACCTATAATAAAGCATTGCCTCGCAAGTCGCGCTCGGTAGAAACGTGAACTACGAGTAAGATGCACTGCGTCCATCAACTCGTGGCATATCAGCTATTATAACTTGAAAATGAACGGTGTTAAACTGAAGGTCACCATTATAATGTTTTAATTAACCAGCTACAGTAAAATCCATGTAAAAGTAAAATGTGGGTATGTGCCAAATGTAATGTTTGGACGTACCTCTGACTACCCCCTTTAGACATCCTCAAAGAATCTTGAATTAGTACCTACTTGGTACTGGAGATCTGAAGGGATATCTACCGTGCCTGGGGATCAAAGTCGTGAAGCTGTTTCAGTTTTTTTTTCAGTAAAATCCATTTTTTTTTTAATCAGCATCTAGAAATGCCACTAACTAAATTAAACTGTTGCTATAATTTGGCAACAACATTAAATTACCTAATTATTTAAATTACATATTTTATCATAATTAATTATTACCAATTTCACTACATTATCATAAATCATTCATTTCAACTAAAACTAAAAATAAACCGTTGAAAATTAAAACAGAGCGAAAAATACTAGGCAGTTACTTGAAAAGCATCTTGTGTGTGTGGCAATATCAGTGCTGGTAGTCGGATTACGGCTAAAAATCCAAACAAAGAAACAAAGCCGACGAGGGTACAGGAAGTCCTTATCGGACTGCAGACTTTGTTCAATCGACAAAGAAAACTGTTCACACCGGCGCTGCACCGCGTGGGTGTCGGCCGGGGCTCTGCAAAACAATTAATTTCACTTGCGAAGAAAGCCGACGAATTTTTTTTTATCAATAAATAAGTAATGCTTACCAATCCACACAGCACCATCTAGCCCCAAAGTAAGCTACTCAAAGCTTGTTGCTCAAAGTAATCATAGCGATTACTAGATAACTGATATATTTAATAATTTATGTACTTACATAGATAGATATTTATAATATACATAGAAAACACCCAGACCAACGGAACAAACTTCTGCAGATTGTACACAAATGTTCCGAGGCGGGAACTGAACCCGCAACCTCTAACATCGCAGGCGGACTCTCGCCCGCTGCGCCACAGAGTTCGTCGTAATTACTTGGCTATAGCTCAAACGGTTTTTAATTACACTTAATTGATAAATAATACAACACTATCTAGCCCCAAAATAAGCAAAGCTTGTACAAAGGAAACCAGATAAATTATTATAAGAACTAGGTGTGTTAATTATTACATGTTTAAATTATCAATTTGTTACAATAAAAGTAAGAAAGAACGAAAGAAAATACGTTTATTCAACAACACAGACACATTACATATACGACAATTTTAGTTACAATTTTAGTCAAAAAAAGGTGCTACGACTAAAATAAATACAAATAAAATAAAAACTGGAGCAGTTAAATATTAAATAAAAACCAGCTGATTTAGGGAATAGTGGTCTGGATTTTGTCTGCATAGTTGCAAAGCCAAGACTCAGCTTTCTGCAATGATAATGCAGACAACGCTGTTACTTTGTTTATGAAATCAAATATTACACCGGAAAAATAAAAGGAAATGGATCAAAAATAGTTAACAATAGGTCTCTTACTTCATGCCGAGCGACATTACCATGAACACAATGTATTTCATGGTTAGTTTCATAAGAATCGCCGAGTAATGGTCGAACACCTGCGTTCCAGTTTACCTAAACCAAGTGTTCCCGAAATTTCTAGAACGTTCTTGGAACCCTCCAGAACAATGTTCGCCGGCGCCGGCTGCCATTCAACGACGTATGAACGAGATTATTAGGTCCTATTTATATTCTGTCTGAGCCGAAACGCAAAAATAATTGAAATTTCGCAATTTATTAAAAATCGAATGCTTTCATCACAGTTGAAAGCGCGATCAACACTAATCGGCTCAAGTCACTTGCTATCTCTATCTAACTTTAAGAAAAAGCTGAAATAGCAAGTGACTTGACAGCTGATTAGTGTTGATCGAGCTCTCAGAAACCGGGGGTCAGACAAATAAAACACCGTGAACATTCTAACTCAACGTTATGTAGTCAATGCGAAAGCCATAAGTTATTTATCTTCTAAATCACAAGGATAACATTGACAACATTTTAAACCTAATGTTCGTTTATAAGATCACATAGGACTCTTTCGAAGTCAAAGTCAAAATATGTTTATTCAATAAAATCACAAGGATCATCTTGAACCGTTTACAAGTAACTTCAAAAATCTTAGGAGATATTTTATTTATCACAATTTAAAGTGAATATTGGGCGGCTGGGTATCTGAGCATATTTAAATTAAATTCATAGGTTCATGCAGTACTCGAAACAAACAGACCTCAATCCGCAAACTGGTAGAGCGAGCTCCCTATGACTGTGGTTTGATTTGTGCGCCACCCAAGTAATGATAATGCAGGCACGGTATACACCCCTCAGGCGTCTTGACTAGGTTCAAAGTGCAAAAAGATTCATTTGTGCTCCTAACATTATTCATATTACAGATACCACTCACCTTTACCGGCGTCATTAATTAAAAATACATAGTTACAGCAGGTACCTATACTTGCATGTTGTTCTATGCTTGGTCGCATGGAGCTGGGTGCTGATTCATTTAGCTTTTAAACACTATCAAAGTAATCCCTATGGTTGAATTGAATAATTGCCTTCTCCCTTCGACTTTTACACAAGTTTTTTTTTATGTTTACATTCCGTTTACTTTGGAGTACATTTGGATGTATTCTAATGAGTTACTCGTACATACCTTTTGTAAGAAATACCATAATCAACCTTTGCTCCACAAAAACGGAGACCTATACGTGTGTCTAGCCGGTTTTTCTAAGATTAATTGTTTTAATAATTTTGGAGACGATTCATTTGATTCATGATGATCAGTTGTTATTTGACTATTGACTGAAATAAAAAAATTGATTTAGACTCCTTATTTATTTGAAAAATTAGTGGTTGTATAGCGGTATTATAATGGTGTTCCTCCAAGGACTTAAAACCTTGCTTTTTGCCCGCCTCGATTATGTCATGTCACCTGCAGTTATGTCATCCAAGACGTATCCTAATGCTACATGTCCCTGGTCAAAGAACTGGATATCAAACTCGGAACATGATCCAACCCTGTAATGGGACAATAATTCAATTCGCTTATGACATTCGGGATAAAGGCACGTGACATGTCGGAGCACTCAGCTATCTCTCTGTTTAAGCTGCTACAGTAGTTTGTCTATAAAAAGATTTACATGTAGGTATGAGAAGCACAAACCACTCTAGCCCTTAAACTCAAAAAGTGACAGCTCAATTTCATTTGTCAAATAGTTTCGCTTACTTAAATATTAACGCAACAAAGTTTACAATTTGTATGGGTTTAAGATGAAAAGTTGAACGGATCATCAGAAACGCCAATTAAACTTTCAGTTTTTAATAGCATGCCAATTATCTTCAAACGATTGAATTATTACATGAACTTGTTAAAAAATTGTGCAGTGCAAATTTTTTTCTTTTCCTGGAGTCTCAATCTTAAATCAGCAGGATAAAGCTCATTTTCTTTTAAAGTAAAACTTGAAGTGATGCAGGTATTTCTGTGACCGGAGATTGCTCCATTCATCACGGATTTTGTATTTATTAAGTCGGAATGAACAATTCTTCTTGTATTTTCCATATTATTGGATGGAATTTGGTTCGTGAGCGGATTTCTTATTTTCAATGCTTTTTTTATGGGAGTAAACTTATTTTTGTAAGATGCAGATTCCTCGCTACTTACTTGGGGGGTGCTTTATTACAGAAATTTCTATTGTTAAAAAAATGTGTGATTTAAACCTCTTGAATTATAACTAGATTTATCTGTTTGACCGACCTATTTGTAAAACATTTCGAAGTGATACTTGTTATTCACTTAATAATTAAAAACTTAAGTCGACTATTAAAATCAATTAAATTCGTTTGCAACGGTCTGCAAAATACGCGCCGTACAACTTTTTCATGTGTATTTCGGTAATAACTTTTCAATTAATAAAAAATAATGGCTTTTAATTTAAAAAGAATTGTATTCATTTTTCGCTATCGAGCAGTTAAAATATTTGCTTTCAGCTGCTCAATAGCGATTAAATGAGCTTGAAGCCTTTATTTTTTATTTAACACTTTTTATTACATTTAGTTAATGTTGTCTCGCTAGGATTTGAATACTTACGTCTAAATTGGTGCTAACCCTCGTTTAATAGCTTTTCTCAGAAAGACTGTTAAGCTACGAGCAGATAGCAGCAAAGGCTTTATCGTAGATTAAATTAGATAAGCAAACATTTTAGTAGCAGAGTTTCAAAACTTCTACAGCAAACATTAACTGAAATTTCCAGGCTTGGCACCCCTACCTGGGAATGCCAAAGATACCTAACACCTATAATTTGCCAAAGTTAGCTGCTTTCAGTTATAAAGTTCATACCACACGACGCGAATACGTCGCTCTAGGGTTGGCCGAAGTATTATTCAATATATTTTTTATAAGCTACCTTTATAGACTGTTTTATTGCACTAACACCTTTTGGTTTTGATTAAAAGTTGTGTAAAAGTAAAAGTGAATATGAGAAATCTGTTCAGTTATTCTATTTGTACGAACACTGGTAACCCTAAAACCTTCCATTCTCATTTATTTTTAAATTTACGAGGCTAGTTGCGCCGTGCCTTGCCTTATTTGCAAAGGAAAATAAACATTTCATTGTAGAAACGAAACTCACCGATAAAACTTGAGGAATCCAAAGAGTTTTATTTACCTTACCTAAGCTTTGTGTACACTGGCCAGTCAATGGTGGGAAATAGTAACTTTTAGTCGAGATTAAAGTCCAATGACTCGGTAAACTAGGTACCAAGGTACTTCGTTTAGTTTTTATTGGTTCTGTTCCACTTATTTGAGTGTGAATTTATATAAATCTGCAGTAGGTACATTATTTTGTTGTAAAAATATGGTTTAGTAACATTATTATATTTTGTATCAGAAATACTGCAGACATTCAATATAAATGGAAAATAAAATGTATCTCCCAGTTTGATTCACTTTACCTTTATCCAATAAAACCAAGAGCAGATAAACTATTATCGACAAAATAGAGCTCAAGAGACTTATAAATTGGAAAAAAATTGCAATATCTAGCTGAACTACAAAATAGTATTATACGTAAGGCTGAGATCATGTGACATGATACGCTACGTGCGGAGCATATAACACTTAGTCCTCAAATAAATGGAGCTAAATCCAATGCCCTCGAGACCTAGACTGTTCACGTCTGACCTCTCTGGTATTCCGTCAAATAGCAGATGGCGCAATAAATTTAGCGTGCGGTGACGTTTTTTTAGCCGTCCTGTACTCACCCTAAGATTTATCCGTCTAACTTAGGAATTTATTTCGTTTGTTTCAGGTGAGTGTTCGCCCGTCATTAAATTTTCAACGGAGTTCGGGTATGTTGGAGTTTTGCTGTTTATTATCGTCTTATATTTGTGAAAAGGTTGATTACTTTCATCAATATTTCAAAGTTTCTTCGATCGTTTCTGGAAGTTTCTGGAAACGTTTTTTTATGAATGTGTCTTGTAATTTTATATTTTAAATCCATGAATAATAAATTTATTATTTTATTATTAAAATATTAGATTACGAACAAGGATGTAGTTTTTTTTTTTTTTACATATTATAGGTAAAACGTTTGACCGCTATCTCACCTCATGGTAAGTGACGATGCGGTCTACGGTGTAGCACGCTTACCTTGAAGATACCTATTCACTCGTCTCTTGAAGACATCCAAATTATAGGCATCTGGAAAAACAGACGCCGGCAAGGAGTTCCACTCTTTGGCAGTCCGCATTATAAAAGTGGAAGCAAAGCGCTTTGTGCGGGCAGTAGGTATGTCAACCAAGAGCGGATGCCTCGTCTCCGTACGTCTGGTGGTCCGATGGTAGAATGGGGACGAGGGAATCAAGTTGTGGAGTTCCATCGCACACTCTCCGAAATGTACCCTGTAAAATACCGATAAAGAGGCAACTTTGCGGCGATGTTTAAGTGTCAGGAGCTTAGACTCGAACAACGTGTCGTTACCTATCAGCCTTTTGGCTCGTGTCTCAATAGTTTCCAAGGCCTTAAGCTGGTATTTAGCAGAGCCATCCCAAAGATGAGAACAGTACTCAATACACGACCGGACTTGCGCTTGGTACAGATAAAGAAGCTGTCCCGGTGTGAAGTACTGCCTCACCTTCGATAGTATGCCTAGCTTCTTCGCAGCTGTCTTGGCCTTGGATTCTATGAACGATCCAAAATTCAGCTTGCTGGTTAGCGTAAACCCTAAAAGCTCGATCTGGTCTGATACCGGTATTGGAACATCTCGAAAAGTTGGAGTCAGGTCAGGTCAGGATGAACAGAGTAATGAAATTCTCAGATGAATGTGACTCCATTCAGACAATAAAACCTAACTTTTAACGACGCCTAAAAGTAAGCCGTAAAGGCCATAACACACTCGCTAGTAAGCTGTCAGGAACGCATCGTCTGCGTCACGGTTTCATAAACTTTAATTACGAAGCTTTTATGATGCAATAAAAGGCTCTATAAATAGGCCGGTTCGCTATGACGGGATATGAGGTGGCGTGTCGGTGCGGACCTTATAAATCGTGAGCTCATGCCTTCACATTATTTAACGCGGGGGTCACGCGACGCGACATGCAACCTACGTCATTTGTCGCCGCATTTTTATTTACGCGGCACGAACGGTCTGCGTTTTTGCGGTCACGTGTACACTGACCCTTATGCGGTTGCATCGCTTTATTAATTTATTGCTGTGGTATAATGTCACGGTGCCACGGTGTATTATATAGCTTCAATAGTGTAGGTATTTTATTACATTGTAACGAGGATCATATAAAAGAGCGATAGATACCAAGCCGAGTTTGTTGCCTGTTCTTCTCGGTGTTGGTCGCGTGGAACTGGCACTAGAGTCACCTAGTTTTAAGACGGTTCAAGATGGTCCTTGTGATTTTACTGAATAAACATATTTTGACTTTGACTTTGACTTTGCCTTATTAATAAACATGACAGGGTGTTTTATTTGTGTTTTGTTTTTGAACCGAGCTGCAAAGAACTTTTACAATTTTATTTAGAAAAACTTGATTATTTTCTCAAGAGTTTTTTCTAAAAATTAATCTTAGCTGCTACTTGATGTAAAGTATATTTTAAAAATTCCTGAACTTGTAAAATTCCGAACTTTGCGATGTTATCGAAACTAGCTCTGACGAAGAATGTACAAGTCTGGATTGTAAATAATAACGTTGCTTGAATATTTTGTGAAATCTAATAAAATGGCGTCGTGTCGGGCACCGAAAGAGTCGCTCCGCTCAGGGGCCGTGGCTTCGGCTTTAAGATAACTGTTCTATAGCTTGGAACCCAGAGTTTTACCAAAGCCTTGACTTTAGTCTTTGTACTAATAATGACCGCAGCTAAGAAACATACTAAAAGTCTGGTTTTTTTCATTAGACACCCTTTCTAACTCGTATTACTAAAAATACTATCTATCTCGCAGAACTATCACGCATTGGTAATAAATCTTAAATAGTATTAGATTGTCTTTCTTTTGTTAGGTTTTTATAATTGAGGTCAGTTTTGAGGTCGGGTGTGGCCAACATCGCAGTCAGAGAAACGTCAGATAATAATGTTTCTGTCTAAAGTTAAGACGGAATTATTCAATGCTAATTGTAGAGTAACGTTGAGGTAAACTAGTTTACAAAATCTATACAATAATATTTTAGAAGTAAATTTTAAAGTAAGTTTAAGAATCGTAATGCTTTAACCGCTCCTTAGTTAATAGTTATTATTATAAAATAAATCGAATCAGCCCGTGAAATCATAACCTCCTTCAGCCTGCGCCGTAGTCGGATAAAAGTGGTTAAATATTTATGAGGCGAGCCCTGAGCAGCGCTGCAACCGCTAACTTATAACTGGTTGTGATTTTAATCGAGGTATTATGCATGGAAATGCGTTTCATTCCAAGTTGTAACTGCTGCTGTTTGCTGAGGGCAGGCCTGTGCGACTCCAGTTGAATTTCATCAATCCTGCTAGTAATCATTATCATCAGCCGGCAGCAGTCCTCCGCTGGACAGGAGCCTCCACCATACATTTTCAGAACGATTCTGCCCGCTTCATCCTCGCCTGGGATCTTCATGTCGTCGGTCCATCGGTTAGAAGGTCGTCCCTCGCTCCGTCTTCCAGTTCGCGGTCGCCATTCAAGAACCTTTATTTCCCAATAGTTGACATTTCTGGTGACCTGCCCATTGCCACTTTTAAAGTTGATAGATGTTTTTTTTGGAATGGACAAGGTTGATTGATGTATATAGGACGCGTCACGTAAAAAGAACGCTGGAAGGAGGGTGAGGGGGTGTGATGGCGCGAGTGTTTCATATGCGCAAACACAACGAATGGTAAGGAACCCTCGGACTCGCACTTGCCCGGTTTTTATACTTATTGCAGGTCGAAGTCTATACCTGAGGTAAATCTATGGAAATATGTATTATTAACACAAGCACCGCAGGCAGAAACTGGTAGTATTTAATATTAATAAAAGCCACTATTATGGTAGATTATCTTAAATTTTAATTGTTAATGCAGATATTAGTACCTACCATGTTGTACACATGTTGTACATTTTCAAACATAATTAAATTCAGTTGAATTTCTGATGACACGCCACTGAGCTGTCTACTGTAATAACTTTAAACACTAAATTATTCACAACTCTAAAAAGCTTTTAACACCACGCATTAGAGTCTACTTCCCTTCGCCGTAAACGCTGCAGTTTCATAGTTTCAGCATCGGGGAATAATATATCTTAATCATTTCGGGCGAGAGTTGATGTTGCAAGTGCGGCCGCAGGTTAACAGCTGTCAGTTTGACAAGTGTCGGCTTCCGCGTGTTTTGACAACTCCGGAGCCCCGGCCAGCCTAGTCCGCCTGGACTAAATAAAGTTCGGCGGATTTGTGAACTTTGTTCATTTTACTTTTGTATTATATTATGAATGAACATTGCTTTAAAAGGTTACGTATACCTTTGCAAAATTCTACAAAACGGACAGGATTTTTAAACCAATTTAACTTTTGGCTTTGGTAAAATAGTAATTTTGTTGCAATACCCATACGTAAGTAAATTGTGCATATATCTAAGCAGACATTATGGTTTTCTAAAAGCACAGTAATATATATCTGTCAGCTACATCTGTCATCTGCAATTTCTAATTAATATCCCGGAAAATATAAAAAAAAAATACTCAAAATGTTTAAAAATTTTCACACAAATGGGTTATTTTCACCTCGGAAATCTGAAATTTATAGTTTGAGCTATAATTCGTCGATTGCCGTCAACACCCCGACCCCGCACGTCACGGGTGTGACAAACAAATTGACGCGCGTCACGACATGCATTCGTGGTCACGCGCAGTTATATCAAACATAAATCATGCTTTACTACTACACTAAAAATATGCTAATTCAATGAATTTTTGTACTGTTACCACTATAAAGGATGGTATTTTATCTGTTCCGAGGACGGTAATCATCAATCCACACGTGTATCATACGACGTTTTTCAACACATTTGTGAATAAAATAATAATAAAAACTCACAGAACAGATATTTTTCCTTGGAGTTTTCAGGTAGTAAAGTTTCCATACGTTAAGGGCTTCACATCATAAATCGGGCGGTGTACAACATAAATAATTTTCTTCGTAACTAGTACTTGTAGACATTTTAAAATTAATAAATAACTATAATTTCAACAGTGAAAACGAGTTGTGAAAAATGTTTCGCTTCGGTGGGAAAAAATAATCAGTTTTCATAAGCGCGCGCATTGCGATCGGCCACAGACTAAAGGGATGGGTTTTTTTTTTTATTTTTCGCGCATAGGTTAAAGTATTGCGCCTATTCTGCCACGTAAAAAATGGGGAATTTAATTTTTCTTTTATTACACAGAAAACAAAAGTTATATTTGAGTGAATGTTTTACTTATTATACACGTACGAGTTAAAATTATCTATAATATAAGAAGTTGCATGAAATGAGCAAGCAATAGGAAAATTAACTTATTATAAACTTTTTTAGGAACAAAACAACTCAAGCAATAAAATTTAAAAAAAAATCTATAACTCACTAGTGGGTTATAGCAATGAAAAAGTCACAGTTTGAATAATGGGTGTCATTCTGTGCCTAATTGCGGTGACCGTAGAGCCACTTTATGAGCAACTGTGTTGAAAATCATGTTATTGCTTTATTAATGACAAAATATTGTAAAGTAAATCTCCCGCAACAATAAAACCTTCAAATTGTGATCAACATTATAACACTAGCTTCCTCCGCTCATTATGATCACCCATGACGTCATTATTCTCTTCCGTGACGTCACACAGCGTGACCCAATTGTAGAATGGCACTATCAGCGGATCGCGCGATCGTCGACACGGCAAAAAGTGCATTGCATTGCAGTTTGCATTGTTCGCTGGAGACCAGGAGGACACGAGTTTAGCCATTTACATAACTAGCGTGCTCTTGCTAGTGTAGAATTGGGAAGCATTTCGAAAGATTGCTACAGTTTTATACCTTCAATAACATGAAGGAAACTCTCCATTTGGCTGCATTTATTTTATACGCGCGATATTCTCTTTTTCGCCTCCTTTTCCTCAATATGCTTTTATTAATTTAACAGAATAAGTACGTATTTCATACTAAACCAGGGTACAAAATTATTTTTTATTTTTCAGTCATTACTTCTGCAATACCTACATTTTTTTATTTTTCATTTATTTCAGATTCATACTCAACGTAATCCGATACTTAAATTAAATTATCATTAAAATTTACAACAAAAACTACACAATAACAAATAGTTCAACTAAAATTAAAAACAAAATTAAAATAAAATAGCAATCCAAAAAATAAATAAAATTATAATATAATTGTTATATATCTTTATGTAATGTGCCTGTGTAGTTGAATAAACGTATTTTCTTTATTTTTTTCTTTCTATTATGAAATAATGATATAATCTCAAAAAAAATATGAAACTTGAACGAGTATTGTATACCCTTCCATAAAGACTTTGGTATCTCCCCTTTAGAATCCATCCGAGCATAACTACTCTATAAACATACGTCCAAATGATGACAGTCTATGAAAAAAAGTATTGATATGCACCTTTTATTGAGCCACCCAGTCGCAAATTGGAAAATGAATTTTCACTTAGTAAATAATTTTGGTGTGTTCATATTTCTAACAAGTAACATTTGCGTATAAAACAAAATCACTCATTCAAAAACACTTGATGAAACTATTCCACATGACCGAAGAGCTTTGACAAAACTTTAATGGAAACAGTTCATAATGAAATGTTAACAAAGGAATATTCATAATATAAGGTGAACGATTTGTGTTTATTATGTGTCTCTGAGGCGCCATTGTTCTAAAATAAATAAAAATTGTTAGATTAATTGTTATGTTAGGGCTCAGGAGTTGTAATTAGTTCGTTTAAAAAATAGTTATTCAGCTGCATATGAAGTGTTCGCGGCTTAGCTTGCTAAGTTAACTGGTTGGCTAAGTAAAACTGCTAAAGCTCAAATCCATTGGTGCAAACCGTATTTAAACCCGCGCACTAGCGATCAGAAGGCGAGGTGTTTTCATAACTTATAAAAAATCATCAATATATTGTAATGAAATTAAAAAAATATGAGTTATTGCGTTTAGGAAGTTTTTGGGCAGTAATCTTTGACGACCTCTGTGGCGCAGCGGGCGAGAGTCCGCCTGCGACGCAAGAGGTTGCGGGTTCGATTCCCGCCTCGGAACAAATTTGTGTACGATCTGCAGAAGAGTAGTAGAGCTCTTTGTGAAGGGCTCGTCCGGGGAAGTACTACCACCACGCCTTTTTCTGCCGCCAAGCAGCAACGCTGTGTTTCGGTTTGAAGAGTGTGGTCGCCGGTGTAATTACAGGCACATGAGGCTTAACATCTGTATGCCTCAAGTTGATGGACGCAGGGCAGTGCATCGTAGGGCACGTTCCTATTGTGCGTGACCTACGGGGCAATGTTTTGTTTATAGGTGATGGTTACCACTTAACATCAGGTGGACCATCTGCTTGTTCCATCAGCTAGTTGTATAAAAAAAAAAAAAAAAATTTGTTCCATTGGTCTGGGTGTTTATGTATAATAAAAAATATCTATCTATGTAAGTATATAATGTATTAAATATATAAGTCATCTAGTACCCATAACACAACCTTTGAGTAGCTTACTTTGGGGCTAGATGATGCTGTAATAAAAAAAAAAAAAAGTATCTTGATTATATTTGGAAGGTTTTATGTCTTCGCAGAAGGTAATCAAAATCAGTCCCCGAGTACTTAATGAGATTTGAAAGAGTAGTTCCACTCCGGCACTGCGTCATTGCCGTCGTTAGTCACGGCATCGAGTCGTAATGCACGCACCACGGAGGCGGTAATGAAGACATTACTCATCGCAGCGCACTGCCACTCCATCGTGGTGTATCGCCAATATTGCCTTGAGCACGCCTTTCTAAAGATATCAGCCCGACGGCACAGCTGTAAAAGAAAAAAAAACCACTTCCCGACTTTGATAGCCATGCATGCATACAAGAATAGAGTATATTGATAGGAACCAACCCAGATCTCTCTCTATTCTGTGTACCTTGAATGTGTGTGTCACATAAATTTATTTCATTTTATTTTTCACTAGCGACCCGCCCGCGCGCCCATGCTTCGCACGGGTGCACATCATGCATGTATTATACATATAAACCTTCCCATTGAATCATTCTATCTATTAAAAAAACCGCATCAAAATCCGTTGCGTAGTTTTAAAGATTTAAGCATACAAATGGACATGGGGACATAGGGACACAGAAAGCGACTTTGTTTTATACTATGTAGTGATAGTGAAGGTTCTTTGGGGATGTCTAAAAGGGTCTCAGAGGTACCTCCAAATGTAATATTTAGCACATATCCACATGCAGTAGTCGGTATTATAAAGCTGTTAAAGGGCATGTTAATGGGAACAGTCATCAACATCGTTACATCCGTAGGTTGGCTGCTGAACATTAACCTCCTATATATTTTCCAGAGCGACCGATCTTGTACCGCTCCAAATATTTTTGCTAATAAAAAAAAAACTTTATATTGATTTGATATACGCTTTTGCGTTTTTCATTTCACATCGTTGGAGTTGCTGTATTTTATTTCACAATTTGTATTCGTTATTCGCTCGGCTAAACAGACAAGTTGGCTTCGATACTGTTGATCATTTAAATGGGTGTATCAAGGAGCATCTTGACATGAACCTGTCATATTTCAATCACAAGATAAAGATTGCGTTTACTTAGCGAAGGCTCGTGATAAAACAAAGCATAATAATATGAAAATCGTTATTCGCGTACTCAGTAAAAATTCAAGTGTGTAGAAACGTGCGCTAAGGGTTGTTATGAGCCATAGATAATGGTATCTTGTGGTCTTTATGAGGCCACTATATTGCTTTGATGTTGTATTGCGTGCGACTGCATACGGATTGGATATGGGCACCTAATCATCATACACAATGGTCGTACTATGATGTAACTTGTGTATCTTCAACGTTCTGCGAATGGGGTTAAACCATGAATAAATCTATAGCTTTATCATAAATATAACAGTGTGAATTATCATTTAAAAACCCTTTCCTTTTATGTGCGATGGTCTTACATTATACACTGAGTAAATTTATTTGTGCGTTTAAAATATCTTCTTTTACCTACCCATGAAAACGTAGCGTGGATTTTTGTATTGGTAAAATAAGGCTTGCAGCTTTAAAGTAGGTACATTCTTTTTAAACTCCACAGTACATTTACGGTAGTGGAAAATGTAGTGGACAAACCAAAGAAAGTTCTGTTTGGTACTCAATTCATTTTCTAATAACCTTTGATATACGATACCAGAAAAATGTTGTAAAAGGACATCTCTGAAACATTCAATACCTTTCAGTAAGTTTAGCACCAGTTTATGACGTAATAAGTCTAAGTCTAAAGTAATAAGGTACGAGATAAATTTACCTTGGTGTTAAGGTGAGATTGCAGCCAACAATTGCCTAAAAGTTGTAAAATGACATAACAAAAATTAGCAAACTACATTTAATACAAAACACTCATACCTGCCCGCCATCAAAAGGCTAAAAAACATGTTTCCACTCTCACCATGAAATTAATGGAGTATGTTTCTTGTAAGTGGTCTGCTTTTTATAATCACTACACTACAATATCATAATATTTTTCAGACGACCTCTGTGGCGCAGCGGGCGAGAGCCTGCCTGCGACGCAAGTGGTTGCGGGTTCGATTCCCGACGTGGAACAAATTTGTGTACGATCTGCAGAAATTTGTTCCGATGGTCTGGGTGTTTTCTATGTATAATAAAAAATATCTATCTATGTAAGTATATAATGTATTAAATATATCAGTTATCTAGTACCCATAACACAAGCTTTGAATAGCTTACTTTGGGGCTAGATAGTGCTGTGTGGGTTGTCCAGCATTATATTATATTATTATTATATATATTTTGGTGGATTATTGTTTTCTTCAATCTATGTACTTTACCGTCGGCTTAATCGACATTTACACGGGAAATTTGAGATCAAAAAACAATGCATTAATTGAAAATAAAAAAGCAAAGACACAACTGTCTGAAACAGCTCGGGTCCAAAATTTTAAAGACAAAATTTTTTGTTAGTTTTTCTTGGACTCTTTCCATTGACCACCTAACGTTCTTCCAATGCCAATTCGAATTCAGAAAGCGCAGCCAATCAGGGCACTTTGAAATGCGTCATCCACGAAGTAAATATCGTCTGTAGGTAAAATCGACGATGGAAACGGTATGCCTTGTATTCGAGGCATGTTTGCAGTGCGCCTCGGAGAGGCAAGGGGCGCGCAGGGGGAGGGGAGGTCTTGTTTACACGAAATGGGCCAGCGATGCACTGGCACTGAATGTGCCATGGATAGGGGCACGTGATTGAGTGGTTTTGAGGTTAGAATGGTAAACGATAGCCCGGATTTTCGGGTTCAATGGCGACAAAACTTGAACATGGTTCGTACTTAAGCACTTTCATCTAAAAAGTATCTCGATCGTTACTGTTTAAAACTACAGCTGTGAAGATATATTTTTTTTTATTTCAGCTCGCTTCCGTTTTAACTGTTGCCAATTTTAACGCAGTAAAAACTCAATGAGTCCACCCTAAGTGCTCAATATAGACTCGGGGCGTTCAGTACATAATGTGGTCCCGTTATTTCGTCGATACATACCCATTCGCTCGTGTTACCCGTGTAACGGCCCACCTGAGCCCGCTGTTACTGAAGTGCTTTCTGGTAATAGAGCATTGGAATTTGGATTGTCTACTTATATACGATCGCAGGTTTCAACGACGAGCCCACATAGCATTAATTCTATATTTATGAGCTACTGACTCAATGCGAAGTGTGAACAAACTATCAATAAAGATTAAAACCCCCACCACACATACGCTCATAAAAGAAAAGTACGTACGTATAAAGAGGAACTCACAAAATAAAACATTATATTTATGCGAAGTCGAAACGAGTCTGTATTAGCTAATTCGTTTTTACGATGCCCCACTTGCCAACCGACAGATTTATGTGCCGATAGTTTTGTTTTACTGCCTCGCCTACACTGCGGCGCAGAGACTGGATGATCCTTCCACTGGAGCAGTCTGCGGGTAGTCACTCGCTCAACTAATTCGGCTCATAGCTAGTGTTTAAACTAATGCCTTGCTACTATTACTTTAATTATCTTACGCTAAAGAACAAAGCTTTTGGTATATACCTAATATATTTTACGTCGGAAGCGCTTTGCATCGCTTTACAACCTCACCTCAACCTCACCTCACCTCAGCTTTTCAACCTCGCTTTATTTTGACGACCTCAGTGGCGCAGCGGGCGAGAGTCCGCCTGCGACGCAAGAGGTTGCGGGTTCGATTCCCGCCTCGGAACAAATTTGTGTACGATCTGCAGAAATTTGTTCCGTTGGTCTGGGTGTTTATGTATATAATAAAAATATCTATCTATGTAAGTATATAATGTATTAAATATATCAGTCATCTAGTACCCATAACACAAGCTTTGAGTAGCTTACTTTGGGGCTAGATGGTGCTGTGTAGATTGTCCAGCAATATTTATTTATTTATTTTATTTACAACACAGATCCTTGCCATTCTATACTTCGTTTAGTCAAGTACCTAGCATTGTGTAAAAAGAGCATGACAGTTTGGGATAAATAAGCTGATAGCGGATCAATTTCGTTGTTTTCGAAGATGTAATGCTCTCAGAAGTTTTTTAAATGTGGTGTGACTTAAGTGCCTCTATAGTGGGTCAGCTAACTATTTACACCTGAGTACCTAGGTTAGATTTTGGCATGAGGCTAGAAAAACAAGCCAGCGTGTACGTTGGTAGTTTTTAGATGCAATTGATGATCTCTAAGTCTGAAGCTGCTCTCCTTTTTCTTGATCCTAAGAGCAGTGTAGCCTAAATATTTTCTTTCACTCCTCTGACCACTGCTGTTCTTCTGGTGCATTCGATGAGAGAAATATCAAAAGCTGCCTTGACTTATTATGTCTGTCGTGGGTGAAATGCCAAGCACTGTTTAACCCTCAAATTACCCGCATCAGCAAAAATTATAGCGAAAACTTGAAAATGATTTTTATAACATGTAATTTTTCCAATAATATTTTGTAGACTAACCCCCGGTTTCTGAAAGCGCGATCAACACTAATCGGCTGTCAAGTCACTTGTCTTTTTTAGCTTTTTCTTCAAATTAGATAGAGATAGCAAGTGACTGGAAGAACTGGCAGAAACTGGGGGTAATCATAGTTTATGCAAATTTTTAAAAACAAAGGTATCATTAAAATCAAATGTTTTTCTTGACTGTGTAATCCTCTCATTTATAACATGTACTTAGGGACATTCCTGTGGGTTTTCCTGAACTATTTCAAGGCTTACCGAGACCCGAAACAGTTTGGTAACGAAATCCTCACGAAACAAGTTTAGAACAACGATAAAGTAGGGTCTGCTCTGTCATGTTTGTGCGAGTAGTTTTAGGTTGAATCGTGTGATTAGGATTTGGGATGATACGTCTGAAAAACAGCTTCGTTTAACAAAGGTCCAGGGTTCCAGAGTCCCAGATGACTTAACAAAACTAACACCACATATCTGCAAAAGCTGTATAAAATACCAAAAATGTAACCTAACTAGAACTACGAATTTTACACTTTCTTACATTTGCGCCCATAAACGCACAAAAGAGCGAAAGCAAATACATTTTTAACTTTTTAAAGTAGGTATTTATACAGGGTTACAGGAAAAATCGTGCTAGATCCGTTAAGGGCGTGGAGTACCCATCATTTCTAACTTATTTAACTATGAAACACCGTACCCTTAAAAATAAAAAATAAATAAATGTTTAAAATAAACTTTCTAAT
Organism: Plemyria rubiginata; assembly: GCA_963576535.1. Taxonomy (NCBI): domain Eukaryota; kingdom Metazoa; phylum Arthropoda; class Insecta; order Lepidoptera; family Geometridae; genus Plemyria; species Plemyria rubiginata. The sequence continues at coordinate 15,295,856 of OY754907.1, forward strand.
ATTTTTTTTAGGTCTTAACGGATCTACCACAATTTTTCCTATAACCCTATATATATATATATATATATATATAAGTATAAGCTATGTATATATATATAAGTATGTTTTACTGTGTATACACAGTAAAACATACTTACTTTGTAATTTTTGTAGTTATTTAAAGTAACAAGTAAAATACCTACTATTTAATCAGCTATTCAATGCTGAAAAACTAAAACAGCTTCACGACTTTGATCCCCAGGCACGGTAGATATCCCTTCAGATCTCCCAGTACCAAGTAGGTACTCATTCAAGATTCTTTGAGGATGTCTAAGGGGGGTAGTCAGAGGTACGTCCAAACATTACATTTGGCACATACCCACATTTTGCAGTAGCTAGTATTCCATACGTGACAGGTTGCAAGCCCATCGCCGCTGTTAGAATACTAACTGGTTTCCTCACGATGTTTTCCTTCACCGTTTAAGAGCACTGGCAATGCGCACATACATTTTTCGATAGAAAAATCCATTGGTGCACGACTGAATTCGAACCTGCGACCTTACGATCGGAAGGCGGGGTCACTCCCACTAGACCACCGGTGCTTAGTATTCAATGCAAGTAGCGGTAAAGCAAAGTTAATGTCGTAAAGTTGAAGCAAAGTTCTTCGCACTTTCCTTCCAAGTCTCGTACTACGTCTCCTACTGAATACAGGTAATTATGTACTTGCCCTGACCGCTGACTAATGTATATGAGTAGGTATAATAAATGTAAGTCGTTCTGGGTCAGCGATAGAGGATTAGAACGAGGAAGGAACTTGTTTTGATACGGTTCGTCGATGCATTGAATAATTACAAGAGTATGTTAATGGTAGTAATTACTATGGATTAGTTCCTTAGTCAAGCTTTTGCATCGTGTTCTTATACGGAGTTGGTTTGTTGACGAGACTATAATTGTACAATGAAGAATAAATAAATGGTACATCAGTTATGTATGTGTGTTGTCATGCAAACGACTCGTAGGCCAGTCGACGGACGTTCGTATCCTATATTATTATTGTTATTTTCAGATTTACAATCAATCCATACTTAACTATAGGAATTAGGCATTTTATGAAGAACTCTGTAAATTCATTTCAGTTTCTCTGAATTAGATTTTGTTTACCGTAATTTGTTTACAGAAGTAGAAGGATGTTTTGAAGCACAAAGTCATTTAGATACACCTGTATACGTTCCAAGGTAGGTGTACCTACTTTACTTTGTACCCAAAGTTATGTAGAGAAAAAGTAGCCAAGCGTAACTCCGTAATGAAATTCATCCATCTTGTGAAAAAGTGAAACAGGTAGGATAGGCGCCGGCGCTCCATGCAAATATTATGAAGCCTGATTGATTATACTCAATCTCAACTTTCATAAATATCGCAGGTTTTTCCACGTAAATAAACAGAAACTTTGCGAGTAAATATTTGGAGGAGAGACTTCCCGGGGAGAAGTTATTGTTTCAGGGACACTGGCTTGGCTTTTAGCTTATTTGGTTTTACTTTAGTGAATTACTTCTGGCGGAATGGAATTATGTTTTGTTCCTTGGTGAGACGAGTTGGCGAGTCACACCGTGGTCACTTTACCTTGTCGACAGAAGGCTAGCTAAGATACATCTGACGGCTTGAAAGTTTATTTTTACTACCTGATGGTGGAGCAAAGAGCTGGCTCACCTGATGTGGTAACCATCACCTATAACAAAACATTGCTTCACAAATCACGCACTTTGTGAACGATGCACTGCCCTGTGTCAATCAACGACGGCATGCAGGTGTCAGAACTCAGGTGCCGCTTCTAGGATAACAATTTGTTTTACAAGTTTATCAGTGTTTATAACAATTTACATTTAAGATTTTTACACTGTGCCAAAAGTTAATATCCGAGTGGGAACTTTTGGGACAATATGCAAAAAAATCTTTGTCATTAATTATAATAAGTACAGTAAACACTGTAATCCTTATAAAAAAATGATATTTATGTTACTTAGGGTCACGGACGTTGATATTAAAAACTTAGCCCATTAATTTGGATAGGAAGCTAAAATCAATGTTTGGAGGCATGTTATCAGCACTGTCAAAATGGCCACATATCATTGCCATGTCAGCAAACAAACCGCGTTGAATCGCGCAAACGCTGCCAAACAGCGGATAAATACAAATAGTATGTATTTTATGAAAATTGATAACATTGATCACACAAAATGTTGACTCCACTGAGTCTAACATGCACGATTTCTGTTATTCTCCCAATTTTAGGTTTGGTCAGATGGTTTAATGTAACCAGCTTTCCAAGACCTTTAACATTTTGTTTTAATTCTTTACAAAACCATTTCATATTAACATGACTGTTTAATTTACACATTGATGATATAAAATGATATAAATGAGATAATTAAATGTTAAAAATTTACGCGAGTCTCCACAAAATGTAAAATTAAACATTAGGTACCATTACTTGTCAAAAAAGAATAGAACGTAACTGCCAAAAAATAAATTCTGGGCAGACTTTTATTTAGCTATTAACCTGTGTGGGACAAAAATGGTAAAAAACCTGAGCGTACATAATAATAATATGTACAATACACAGGACATACAGTTTTATTCCGACGTCCACCGTAAAAATTATACAAACAGCAATTTTCCACTCAGCACTTTATAGTGCAATTAAACTTATCGTCCAGAAACGTCGCTCATATTTTAAAGACCATAAAGTTTTGCATTTTGTCAGGTCTAATAAAAAAAATGACGCGTCTATCAACCGGGCTAAGGTACTGCTGTTAACCCGGTCCGTTAGTTGAAGGGGTAGGCTGTAGCTTAGCTTACCCCGGGTTGGTGGACAAACTGGGGATGCAGTCAAGTATTGTTTTCGATGGAACTTTAATAATTAAAAAAGAAGAATTCATAGTTTTGAATATAATACAAAAATCTTTATTTTGATGTTTCCTGCAATCGTTTTCACTGTGTTGTAGGAAAACAGATAGATGCCCCTAAAACGTTTCGCATCACCTATAAATGTTAATAAATAATTACTTGTTAGGCTGGCCAAATTCAAGTTGTGTGATTAGAATCCAATAGGGCAGTTGGTAAGCGTGACCCCGTATCAACGGGAAGTTCGTGGGTATAAATCCCACTCGGATAATATATTCTGGGATAGTATTAAAATAAAAAAAACATAATGCGTATGTTTTTGTAGTGCCTGCGTGTTGCACGAATCAGCGTGTGCCTCACATAGACTTAGAAATCTCCTTTAATGGGTTTCTTACCTCTTTGGTGCCTCCAACCAAACAATTTCTTACCACTATAAAAATTCACGATAAAATATGTCATCAATCTCTCTCTACTGAAAGTTAAAAGTTAAAACTACGAACTCCCATTTCTAAATTCACGCACATGCCAATATCCCTCTTCATTGTGCACATTATTTTTAACGAACCAACTTCAATACACTCTGAATATTGTATTACAAAACATATACAAAATATGATATGTTAAATTACCTTCTCTAATGTCCTTCATTCTGTATAATGGCTCATATAACAGCAGAGTTTTAAAATTTGAAACCAGAAATGGAATCCTCTGTGATTTTTTGTTTCAGTATACAAGTGCTCTCAATGTATTCGTGAGAAAAGTTTACCCAATGCATTAGTTAAATATGTCAGCTCATAAAATTAACAAGGCAGTACTTTTTCTGTTTAATCAGAATTCAGGCTTTTCCTAGTGCGGGGACCATCAGCAACTCTTGTAAGCAATTTTTGGATAATTAATGAACTTGTATTTGATAAGTTTCTGCTCCTTTTTTTATTTAATCTATATAGTCTGAGCAAACTAAGGGTGAATTCTACTCAACTGTATGCATGCATATGCCTCTCACTATCTTCTACACTCCGTTTTTACAATGTCATGTCAAAACTCTACTTATGGCTTGACAATAATTTTATTGAAATATTTTGATCTAACGCTACCCGTGTTCTTGGTTACTCTCCTCTACTCTAGAACTGTTCTCTATTGCATGCCCATTACATAGAGTGAAAGTATAATAAAACTATTGAAAGCTACTACTGAATCATACAAATACCATCAATCATATTGTAAATTTTAATTTATGAATGAAAAAGTATGTTTTTCTGTTCTTTCTGTTATAGTTACACTGCTACACCACTTATATTAGCCTAGATTTAAATTAATTATAATAATGTGTTTTTAGATGTAAGTGACATTCATATATAATTTTTAAAACAATTATGATTGAATAAATGAATTGAAATTGAACTGAAGCGTAGAAATAAAATGATTATTCAAATGCTTTTTATCCTCAACGAAAAGTATTTCCCGGAAATCTTCGCAAACTACATGTTCCTTGCCATTACACTAGTAGGTAAGTTTATAAATCAGGATTGCCGAAGATTCAACACCTTCTAAAAACGCCAGCCGCCCAATTCGTGACCCTTACCTTCCGAAGTTTGGGAGCATGTAGGTATGCTCCCAACACTCTTGGAAGGTACTTGACCTACTTTTACTTGCGAGGCAAATTACATAATTGATACGCGGCAGCCACAAACATAAACACAGTGCTCCAGAGAATAACCTATTGAAGCAGAATGAAGCAGAGCACCGCGGTAACTAATACGTGCAGATTATATCAATAGTAAATAGCCTATGATGCGATAGAAAGGAAAAAAGAAAAGTAAGTACATAAAATATTATTTTATTTGCTTAGTTAGATTCAAAATATGATACAAAACTGATTAAGAGTTGCAATATACCTGACTCAGCATGAAGTCGGTTGGCTATCAACCAACGCTGGTCTTCCATCAGTTAGGTTAGACATAAAGTAAATGATAAAGTTAGATGAATAGGTAGGCAATGACACCGTGTTGAGAACGAGTTGTTAGCTGTTTGATTGATGAAGGCATCGAAGACTGTCTCCTAGCTTTATATGTACGTGTACTGTCATACTGAACAGACCTTTTCAGACTGTTGATGATGATGATGATAGTAACTGCAAGCATCAAGTTCAAGAAAAAGGACTAAGGGTAGCAAATAATTACAGAAAACTTGAATTCTGTCATATTTACTAGTAGTAGTGAATACAGTTGAGGTCAACTCAAATCAGCAGAGTTTTGTGAACGATCTAGCTCTTTGTGGCTACCATCAGAGCCAGCGCTTACATTGGCTCTGCAGAGAGCCACTAAGATATCCGGTGACCTATAAGTCTATTTAACATGAAGCATACCGTTAATCCGCTCTGAGAACGAATCCCATAAAGGCCCGTCCACACGTGCGGCGACCCTAAGCCGTGTCCTCGCCAGCGTGTTCGTGTCACAGCGAAGCTGTAATCACTGACTAGGGTGCCTTATTCGATAACCAGAATAACCATTTCATTTGCAGGGGATATTTATTAAAAACGGAATAGATAGGCACTGTATTTTTCTTTGCCATGGCTTATTAGCAGTTTTGATAGTAAGATAAAAACAAAGTTCATGAAGCTTTAGTAAATTTCACTAGAGAATCTTATCGCTGTGGACTCTTCCAGGCAAACAAAACCAGATTAGAATATTACTTTCGCTCTTGCTTCGTATTTTTGTCGGACCTAAATACACAATGTCATGTTTGTGCTAAGACTATGAAGTTTTGGTTAAAAATATGAACATGAATACCACAGTAGAGCTGACACTGAAATATAAAATAACATAAGTTGTTACGGCTTAAAATTTAAAGCCAATAGAGGTTACAGGTAGTCGCAATACAAGAGCCTGGGAGGATTTGACTGAACTGGGCCCGTAACACCATCTCTTGAAGCATTCTTATTTCAATATTACTTTTATGTCAATGCCTTATGTCAAAGTAATCCAATCCTATCCTACTCCTACTAATATTATAAACGTGAAAGTTTGTAAGTATGGATGGATGGATGGATGTTTGTTACTCTTTCACGCCGGAACGGCTGAACGGATCTAAATAAATAAATAAATAAAAAAACTTGGCAGAGAGATACATTATAGTCTGGAATAACACATAGGCTATTTTTTAAATCTGCGCGGGTGAAACCGCGGGGCGCAATTAGTATTAAAATAAGAATGCTATGGTGGTACGGGCCGAACTGCGTTTAAGTCAGACGTTTACCGGATGAGTATGAGAATTCGGTCACGTGACGCCGGATCCGGCTCTGATCCGGCAATTAGTCGCTTGTCACGAGATCATCCCGGATCCGGCGGCGGCGGCGGCGGCGGCGGGTCACTGTTTCTTTATCATATAAAACCTGACCTTTGCTTTCAGTATTATCCTAGAAGCGCTTTTAAGATTGCTTATTCCGCGTTGAAAGTATTTCAAATTAGATTTTCAACGTCACGACGCTAATGAACTGAAAATCTGAAATATTACTTTTAACAAAGTTTTGTACTCCGTTCTTTCAGAATTCGGCTTCGATAACCTCTCCGTCAACATTACTTCCCTCACATATCAGTACATTAAAAACCACGCTATTCTTGCCGCGTCATCAACAATGTGGAGAAAGGAGTTTAATGTGCCTCAAAAAGCTTCCTTTCGTGCATTTGACACAATCTTTTAAAACTTTTGTAGGTTCACTTTTGTAGGTTCACTTTTATAGGTTCACTTTTGAACCACGCCACGCTAACGAGAATAGTCACATAAAACAGATAAATTAATTTTTTTTATTGCTTGTATAGGAAACTGGTACTCGCGACTTCGTCTGCGTACTTTTCGCAATAAAAGGTAGGTAGCCTATGTCCTTTCTCAGGGTCTAAAGATTGTCTGTGCCAAATTTCATCAAAATTGGTTGAGAGGTTTAAGCGGGAAAGCGTAACAGACAGACAGAGTTACTTTCGCATTTATAATAATAGTAGGGATCACAAAGATTTTATAATGTCCCAAAAGTTATTTTCCGAGCGGGATAAGCAGCATGTCCAAGATAATCTTCAGTCTTAAACTATGTCAAAATCAATCAACCCATTGTGTTAATAGCCTCTAGCCTCAATCTTAGACACTGCCCAAAGCTAACAACAAAATAAATAGGTACTACAGAGAAAGTAAAGCATCTGTATTATCGTCCGAAGGGCTTTGTCCTGCCACCGAATATTCAGTTCCCGTGCGGAGGTGATTAACTAGAATTATAGTCGTTTATTATCTCGTGTCGTGTCGTGTCGCGCCGCGCGGCCATCCATCGCGGCGACACGCGGCACGCGACAGCGACGCGCGAACACTGCGGCTGCGACCGCGCGGGGCTAAATGTGGAAAATGTAGTCTGGGAGACACACATTCGAACAATGAAACAAACAAATAGTATTTATCCTGAGCACGCGTTACGTTACACATAACCATCCAAACTAAGCATGTAAGTATACTAAATTTCAGCACAATCGTTTGAAAATCTCTACACAATTAAGTTGTAGAATACCACCCGAGCAATCATATTTACATACATACATTGCAAGTTAAATAACAGCTTGTAAATAGCACGAACTTATTATTTTCTATGCAATAGGTACTTATGCATATTTGGATGTTTGAAATACCCAACTTAAACACCAGTATGACTCTTGCTGACATCTTGCTGACTGACATCTAATAAAATACTATTATTTTTTAAGCTACTTCGGTTAAGTAAGATTCGGGTTAAGTAACCGAGCAAAGCTCGGTCGTCCAAATATTTTTACTTGAAAAGAAAAACTTGCAGAGAGGTTGGAGACGCAGTGCTGGGGTGACTTAGGGCGTTAAAAGCGACAAGGAGCATGTAGCACAAGAGACCACCATTAATTTTCGAGGTTACATAGTTTAGAATAGAATAGTTTATTTTGACACACAATACACAGAGAGTTTGAGGATATGACGTGAAATACTGTTGTTCCTAAGTTCAATCAATTGATATGAGCTGTTTTTTTATCAACATTACCCAGCATATTAGGGACTTAATCATTTTGTTAAGATGATAGCCAGTTTGTGAAGACTCTTTAATTTTGTATAAATAATGACAGTAGTAATGTGATTTTTAAAATATTTCAAATGGCACTACGAGTAAGAAGCAATGACGAGGTTGACAAGCTTTATTGTTTTAAAAAGTGAATCATCCTATAAATAACTGTTGAGACGACAGTTACGAGTATTTTAGGAAATTACTTAACTGAGTGAGTCAAATCGGCGTAGCCCAGAACGCAACAGTAACCTATTCTTTTGTAGTTATTTTTAACAACTTAGCTTTAGTAATAGACATGAGAGTAACAACCAAACTAATTTGCACTCATTTGCCAAGCCTTCAGCGCACAATTATTTTTGTTCAAAGCTAGCTTCGCTGTACGGCGAACACGCAAACAGCTCATCACGTGTAAGTGATTACCTACCGCGCGCCGCCGCGGGACCAATGCATGTTTACTATTATGAAATCTTTGAGCTGTGGAGCTGACCGGCCTATGACTGCATTTGTTGGAAGGTAAGCTGGACTGTTACTGATGAGACGAGAACTCCCTAGCACGGTAAAGATCATCTTAAACGTCGCTTATGTTGATCTAAGTGCCGGCTACTCATTCGGATCAGTTATCTATCGGGAGCAGGACCGGATGTGACATGTCAGTCATGAGTGACTGCTTTTTGGCGGCTGTTTTCAAAATGTATTTTTTTTCTTTTGGGTTGGATAAAACGTATAGATATTCGGCAACAACGTTCCCTATGGAGGCAGATTTTTAAAGTTTAAAGTTTTCAATGCTTTCTAGAGATTTAGTGATTTGGTTTAATGCACCTAATTGAATTTTACTAGAAAATCTGGCAGGGCGTGGTGAAGCCTATTTTCAGCCTCAAAATATTAATGCTGCCTATATTGTGCCACCGACTCCTGCACTATACAAAAGCAGAACAATGCACCGGACGGGTAGCGCGGGGTTCACGCGAGTCAGCTGTGCTCTATATATAACCCGCTTTGTTTGTTCGTTCATTAGGTGCATTAGTGTGCAACAGGGTAATTAGGCGGCAAAGCTATAAATATTGTTACTGTAAGAAATAATAGTAATAGTGCTCAGTAACGAAGACGAATCTTGTTGTAAAGTGTGGGGAAAACAGCTACGAGAACCTATGAACTATAAAACTATATATGTTTGTATAATTGCTGGGGTTTTTTGTTTGAAAAAAGGATATGAAGTAAGTACCTACTCGTTAAAAATATGCAACCATCGTAGTTTTGATGGTAAGCATTATTAGTTTTATCGCTTTCAAAGTTTCAAAACAGATTTTGATACCGCATGGCGAAGCACGCAGCAATCTAAAAGGGTCCACGCCATGGTACAACATAAATATGCCCTGAAACATTAACCACATGGAGTGTGGCCCTATATCTTTATAAAGGCACTCAGCCACTAGCAAGGCGCGCCTCTTGAATCGCAAGCAGCCTTGCCCCGATAAATCCACCAATGGGAGCGAAGGCCCGTTCGCGGCTGATCCCACCGAATCCAACGACGCATTTATCAAACAGTAAATTTGATGCGTGCCCGAATGTGATAGTGCAAGTGGGCGAGGACCTTAACGGCACCATGTATTTTAGAGCGGATTCAAAAGGTTTCTCTATCAGGTACATGACGGAGCGAGAGGTGCTTTCAAAGAGAATCATAAGACCTCTACCTGCAATATTAAACCAAGTTTCAAGCGTTTTGCTCCACGAAAACATTGTGTTGTGTTCGAGCAAAGTAGCATCGTAAATAATGTAGTAGATATTTAACAAAAGCTCGTGACCCTAGTGATGCCTTGGCTTGTGAGTTTACAGCCCTTGTGATTTTATTTAATAAAATATTATCATAAAACGAACATTTACATAATGCTGGATACAAAGCTGGTGTAGCAGTCGTAAAGATAACACCAAAAAATTAAGGGAGAGGTGAAAGTTCCATCAAAATGAACGTTCAGCCCTTGTACTGCGGACACGTCTCTCGCTTCACTAAACTTAGTTTAAAATCCGAAAGCTTTCACAAAGTAAATGCTAAGGTGAATAGATTATTTGATAACTTTAATCATGCAGAAAAGGTTAACCCAAAAATCCGAGGCCGAACCGAAACAAGAGTAAAAATAACTTCTGTAACCCTTTTACAATAGACCGCAAGCGAGGGAATGTTTTAGCAGCGGCTCAAACTGCAAATACGACAAAACAAACTATGCATTGAGGAAAAGAAAATTATACGTTTTCCGTGAGTCGGAGTAATAAAATGTGGGGCGTGTTTCTGTCGACAATATCGCAACCAGTGCTGTACATTACCGGGCCCGGGCGGGCAATGGAGCGCTAACCGAAGGCGAGCAGAAATGGTTTATTCACAACAAGCTTTGTTACACTTCGCCAGCACATGCACTTATACCGTAAATTTGTGGCTGATTGAGGAGATTTAGCACTTGTTGTGATTAACGAAGCATTCTGAGCACTATTATTATGCAGCAAGGTTCTATTTTAACATAAATTGTGATGGCTATCTTTAGTGGCGCTTCTTTTATCACATGCGACCACTAACGTTACGCTTGTGGGTGTTACATACAACCAGTTAAATGTTATTCGAAATCTCTAGGTGATCCACTTTGACAAATTTAAAGAGATAAAAAAAATCTTAGTACTTAGTTTATGCTGTAATAAAATAAAACAAAAATCCATCGGTCATAAGCAAAAAAAACTGCATCGATAATTGAAGCAGCGAGCTCCATCGTGTAGTTGTGGTGCTTCGACCCAGTTCCGAGTTCGGCCAAAACGTTTTTTGTAAAGTTCCAGTACTATAAGTAGGGTAAAACATTATCGGTTAAACGTCAATGTACGCTTTATTTATATTTAACATGACACAGTGAGGCAGAAACGTTGGAATGAGGCCAAAAAATAAAATGTCCCAGCTTTGCTCAAATAAAAGTCGCTTTGGAGTTTTAAATGTGGCGCGTTTCAGTGTTTATGTGTAAAGTGCGATACCTCTGCGGGCGACGCGACGGACGCGCATCGCGGCGGCCGCCGTCGCAATATGCCACCAACTTTATAAAAAAAGCTTTGTTTAATATGGTAGCCCAAGATTTGGTATGTTTTGTGATAAATGATAAGGTGATATAATAACAAACATAATATTTCATTATTTTTGCTGAAATTTGTAAGTTTTTATTATATTAGGTAACTGTTTATTAAATAATCAAGTCTACATTTTACTCGTACTTATCTGGAAAACAGGATTTCTGGAGCAAATTGACTTTTCGCTCATCAGAGACAAAACTTGTATTTATTTCGCGGGCGTAATCCCCCGCTTGTTAGCGCCCTCCTTTTATTAACGGTTCAAATTTCGCTCCGTCAGGACGGCGCCTAACGAAGTGTCCATTGTGGATTAAATACAGCACACTTTTTTTGAAATAGGAATGAATTCAATGCCTTCGCAGCACAAAATTTGCCCCAAATTTCTTCAAATTCAGGCGTTTGCCCCCTTTTTTCGCTGGCTAGAGCCATACTCAATGAAAACTTACCGCACTACTTCAGAATTTCTACAATTTACAACAGACAATGCAAAATGCTTAGAGACGTGTTGGGCTAAGTAAATTAGTTATTTCAAAAACTATTCGTTCAGAACTTTAGTTTGCAAAGCAGGGAGTCAATGCGCTCGGTGTGAGGAAATGCGGTTGGTTTTATAAACGCTCTCGACTGTTGTCTTTCTGGTTTACTACCTTAAATCAATGTTTTTTACAGTCAATAATTCTGCTATGCCCCTATGTTTTCATTTTAGATGATACTTATATAGAAGGACTAGAACCCTCAAAAAATGCTCAAAATTGCCTACACAGTATATACAGACAGCTGTCAACATATGCCTGTAGTGTAAAAATTACTTAGCTAATTAATGAAATAATAAAAACATAGGGCCATAGCATATCCTCTCTTATATAATAACTAGCTTTTGCCCGCGGCTTCGCTCGCGTTTAGAAGTATTATTATTAATTAGGCATAGTTTTTGCGGCTTTACTTTTGTTAAGCGTGTGCAAAAAATTGGAGGGTTGAATTTATCAAAATCCTATTGAAGCGGACGTCTTCATCATAGTAGCTCCAATCTTTAATTTCAGTTCAATCAGTCGAAAATCTAAGAAGATTTATACAAACTTTCTTTTATCCCCTTAGGGGTGGAATTTATCAAAATCCTTTCTTAGGGGATGCCTAAGTCATAGTAGTTTTATGCATGCAAAGTCAGCCCGATCGGTTAAAAATTGACAAAATTTCATACAAACTTTCATCCCCTATTTCATCCGCTTGGGGGTAGAGTGGATCAAAATCCTTTCTTAGCGGATGCCTACGTCATAACATTTACCTGCATGCCAAATTTCAGCCTGATCCGTCCAGTGGTTTGGGCTGTGCCTTGATAGATCACTATGTCAGTCAGTCACCTTTGAGGAAGATTTATACAAACTTTCATCCCCTATTTTATCCCCTTAGGGGTGGAATTTATCAAAATCCTTAAGCCTACGTCATAGTAGCTTTATGCATGCAAAGTCAGCCCGATCGGTTTAAAATTGTCAAAATTTCATACAAACTTTCATCCCCTATTTCATCCCCTTGGGGGTGGAATCGATCAAAATCCTTTCTTAGCGGATGCCTACGTCATATCATCTACCTGCATGCAAAATTTCAGCCCGATCCGTCCAGTGGTTTGGGCTGTGCGTTGATAGATCACTATGTCAGTCAGTCAGTCAGTCAGTCAGTCAGTCACCTTTGAGTTATATATATTTAGATTAGAAAAATTAGAAAACTTAGATTTAGATTAGATTTATATTTAGATTTAGATAGAAGATAGATAGAAGATTTATACAAACTTTCATCCCCTATTTTATCCCCTTAGGGGTGGAATTTATCAAAATCCTTAAGCCTACGTCATAGTAGCTTTATGCATGCAAAGTCAGCCCGATCGGTTTAAAATTGTCAAAATTTCATACAAACTTTCATCCCCTATTTCATCCCCTTGGGGGTGGAATCGATCAAAATCCTTTCTTAGCGGATGCCTACGTCATATCATCTACCTTCATGCAAAATTTCAGCCCGATCCGTCCAGTGGTTTGGGCTGTGCGTTGATAGATCACTATGTCAGTCAGTCAGTCAGTCAGTCAGTCAGTCACCTTTGAGTTATATATATTTAGATAGAAAAATTAGAAAACTTAGAATTAGATTAGATTTATATTTAGATTTAGATAGAAGATAGATAGAAGATTTATACAAACTTTCATCCCCTATTTTATCCCCTTAGGGGTGGAATTTATCAAAATCCTTAAGCCTACGTCATAGTAGCTTTATGCATGCAAAGTCAGCCCGATCGGTTTAAAATTGACAAAATTTCATACAAACTTTCATCCCCTATTTCATCCCCTTGGGGGTGGAATCGATCAAAATCCTTTCTTAGCGGATGCCTACGTCATATCATCTACCTGCATGCAAAATTTCAGCCCGATCCGTCCAGTGGTTTGGGCTGTGCGTTGATAGATCACTATGTCAGTCAGTCAGTCAGTCAGTCAGTCAGTCACCTTTGAGTTATATATATTTAGATTAGATTAGAAAAATTAGAAAACTTGAATTTAGATTAGATTTATATTTAGATTTAGATAGAAGATAGATAGAAGATTTATACAAACTTTCATCCCCTATTTTATCCCCTTAGGGGTGGAATTTATCAAAATCCTTAAGCCTACGTCATAGTAGCTTTATGCATGTAAAGTCAGCCCGATCGGTTTAAAATTGTCAAAATTTCATACAAACTTTCATCCCCTATTTCATCCCCTTGGGGGTGGAATCGATCAAAATCCTTTCTTAGCGGATGCCTACGTCATATCATCTACCTGCATGCAAAATTTCAGCCCGATCCGTCCAGTGGTTTGGGCTGTGCGTTGATAGATCACTATGTCAGTCAGTCAGTCAGTCAGTCAGTCAGTCACCTTTGAGTTATATATATTTAGATAATAACCTTCATAATCAATATAGAAATATTTTTTTAATTGGTCAAATATTGAAGGCAGAAATAGCTAGAGAAAACCTCGAATTGTGAGTTTTTACTGAGGCTATTCAGTCGGATTTGCAGTCGTCCTTATCGCACAAATTTCATGCTACATGCTCGCAGCGCGACAGCGATAGTTTCTATACCGACTAAATAAATATGGATTTTTAAGTTCACATTTAGTCAGCCATTTTCACAGGAATTTGACCTCAGACAGCATAGTAAAAACGCTCTGATATTGAGTTTCAAAAGCATTATTTGGAGCCCTATTTACCCGAGTGCCGAAGGCCCCGGTTAGTTCGCATAATTTTGACGTCTGCCACGGCTCCACTACGACCGCCGCCACTTTTATTTACAGCCGTATACACTTTAATATACGAGCACGTTTTAGGAAACTGGCTTTATTTCTTTGTATCACAGTCTAGAAGCACGGCTACACACTAGCGTTTTTACGACGTTTCCTACCTTGAAAGTTTACGGCACAATCACATTTTTCGGCGAATGTGAACAAAACACCCATCGTTTTTCTTGATACAGAGCTTAGTGGACTGAAGCGTGGGATAAGCTGCTTTCAGATGTCAGCTTCTAAGTATATTAATACATAACTTGCAATTTTAATTGTGTTGACATTTTCCGGTCGAGAAATAATTACTGGTCATCGTTTTCAGTTGTCATTACTTTGTCCCCGAAACTAATAAGTAAATAATGACACTAACGACCGAATACTCAAACGCAACTCAGATTTGAGCACGTCTCAAGTCGTCGGTTTTTTGACAGTTTTTAAATGAAATTCCGTCAAAAACTCGTCACATGAGACGTGCTTAAATCTGAGTTGCGTTTGAGTATTCGGCCGTGAGAATAAAATTGCTAAAAACGTCACAAAAATATTAATTAAAACGACCTAACATCGCCGAGCAAATAATAAGTTTATTGCTTATTCAATCTCATCTCTTTGACTTTTTTTATTTTGACGTTCAAATCTACAAACAATTATTAGCGCTAGCAATTGTTTCTACAAACCACAGAGTAAAAGCCGCCACAAAGCTGCGCGTGTCAGCAATGCAATAAAGTGGAGCTGACAGCAAAAACTGAATTGATATTTAAATGGGACGTCTCCATTCTATGCATGCAAATAGCGCTCCATATGCATGTGTACCTAGTACTGACATGCAAGGTGCCATGCCCCGCCGCCGCCGGCGCGGTGACGGTTAACGTTTTTGTCTTTGCTTTTATACTGGTGAACGTTCACCTGCTTTATTAGAGCGCTGTCGCACTGATGTCACAGACGCCGCTGTCGCGTTCTAAGAACTAGGGAAGGATTAGTTGCATTTAGTGCGTCATTTTAAAGTAAACAACCTTTGTAAGTCGCAGTGGGTGCGTTCTGATACCCGGCACAGTAAATACCTAAACCTTTTGTCCGCCTGTCAATTTGTTTTGAGTCAAATAAAATTATTTTTCGGTTGATACATATTATTTATAAATATTATGAATATTTACCACGCCTGGGGCACAGCGTTGAGCCTAATATATCTCGTTCTATCACCTGTTGGGTGACAAAAAGGGTTAATTCGAATTAACCAGCCCTTAATCTTATGAATTTCAACATTACTTAGTTTGTATTTCTCCGACCAACTACTACCATGTACTTTCAGTAAAGTTTGGTACTAATACAGTAATTCAAGTGAAGTGTGCAATAACCGGCACGCATGTACACGCGGTAGCAGCGGCCACTTCCCAAGTATGCCGCACGCCATTCTCAACTTTAATGACATTGTGTTCGTAAGCGCATAACTTGCGTGTGTAAGCCTCTTTGGCAACTTGAATGGCTCCTTGGAGGGAGATGTTCCCCAACTAGAGATGGTGTTGGTGTCAATGTTGTAAGCAGAGTTTAAGTTACAAAGCTTGTTGCCCAGCGCAGTGGGCAGCTAGCCGGCTGAGAAGGCTGTACGGCTTTGAACGCGGAGGTTGCGTGGTTTTTGCAGATAACCTATCCACGATGTATGGGATCTTAGAGTGATGACTTACCTATATAGGTATAGGTATTGTATGTGTTTGTAGCTTATCCTATTCTTACTGTGCATTTGCAATAAAAAAGCGTATGTAAGACAATTCTACCACAAACCTAATCTTTCCCTGAGTGACCGAAATATATACTGTAACTACAACTACAAACACACAAACCTCTGCAGCAGTCTTACTGAAATAATATCAAAGAAGTGGACTTTATATCGACAAACGGATCGGACTCGTCAAAACTTCTATTTAAATGGAATTCCGCAGAGCGCAAAGCCATCTCCCAGTAAGCCTCGGCGTCCTCCAGTCCACGGTCGGCTTTGAACAAGCTGGAGCACATGACACATTCAATTAGCCGTCCGTCCGGATTACACATTCGACAAATACGGCAAGCCCACCTAAATACGCCCGTGTCAGTGTTTATTTGATTTACTCGCTTATTTGTCTGTTTTCTGATTCAGTTTCAGCTTTGGTCTCAAAAAACCGGCGCCATATTGCCGTTAGCTGGATGATTGTTGAAACAAAACTGATCCTGTATTTCTTGGGGTACATTTGTATGATTTTATTAGAATTTGAATGATTTTATTTATTTTTCAATATTTAAGTAATATTGAAATAAATCAATACTAAGTTAGATTTAGCGTTAGGAGAATTCTTGTTTTGTTTAAAGATGTTCGCAAAACTTGATCTCACTCTTTAGGTTTCATGTGCTATTCATGAATCGTATTTTGCCTGCGAGAATGTGTTTGCAAAGAGAGATTCTCTAAAGGAAACCAATGAATTGTTTATGATGATGATTCTGAGTTTCGCAAAAAGAGGATTTTGTCTAAGACATACCTACATACCTACCGCTACTCGTATATGCTTATCGTTGCAGAACTATTCGGGTCTTAATGTTACATAGATTTGTTAAACCAAAATATCTTATGTTGATTTTATTTTATGCCTCTGATAACTTTAAAAATAGATGTTAGTTGAAATAAATAAATAAGACTATACTACAGTATTCTTTTATCATGCTGTAGCTATAATTAAATATACGGGGTGTAAAAACCACTTCTGAAAACTTCAGAGGCTTAAGCTACCCATCGATATAAACAACTATTTCGAAGATACCAACACTGTGAACGCGAAAAAAAACAGCCGTTTCATACATTTTAGCCAATTAGGTATTCAATTAGGTATTTAATTAGGTATTCAACTTTTGCATAGAACAGCTGTTTTATATCCGACGTAGGTACTAGTGTTCCTTCCGTATTTAGTTATTTCCAAGTTCTTAATACCCTTAACTAACAATCGGTGAATATGCAAGTTAATATTAGTATAATCAACGGCAATAACGTATTTTATGAATATCAAAATATTGGCTATTGAATTTGCTGGCAGCAAAATTGGCACCTAACAACGTCAATTTGCCTCATCCACAGGGAAAATTGATATTTAAATTAAGTACAGTAGCATAGCAAATTGAATTTAATAAAATATATAAAAATCATTTGTAAAATTTATTCTGAAAAAAATGCTTTTTTTTCATTTATTTCAGATCAAAAAATAATGGTGAGCCTCAAAACTTTTCCAGATAAAAATGAATAATATCTGGTTCGAAGGTTCGAAAACATAATATTTTTAAGAAAAGTTCAAAACATAAAGCCTATGCTATTTCTACTAAAAGTTTGAACGAGTAATACTTACATGATACGTTCAGTATAAAATAGAGCAAGAGTTCGCGTGTATTTTTAAAGTCAACAACAGGTTTACGGTTCTTTCTTTAAGAATGAAATGTATATCTCTGCGACTTAGCGCTGGAGCACTGGAGGCTGCGCTGAATAAGTTATTGCACGAGACAGTCAAATGAAATTACGCTTTGCTACGTACGAGACGGGAGGAAAGAGTCAAGGCTCAAGTAAAAGATTTCAGCTAACATACGCCATTAGATTCATTGTTTTCTATTGCGATTCTTATAACGCATATTGAAGTTGGTGCGCGTGTTGGTGATAAATGCAAAAATTCAGACGTCAGACACTTTCTTTTGCCTCGTTCGTTCTTTCTGGTAATTTTCGGGATTAAAAATAGCATTTATGCTGCTTGTAGCATTCAAGCTACTACTCTTTCTAGTTTTATCAAAAACCAGCACGTAATTTCACCACAAACATGAAATATTCGTAGATAGAATTCATAATTTGTGCTTGAAGGCCTCCGAAAGCTGTAAGCTGTATGTGTAAATTTTTCCACCTCTTCTAAAGCATGGTAGGTTACGTGTAATATCTTCTGCTCGAACTGTAATATACATAATTCAAAGAGTTCATCTCTACCATCAAATATGTTGTGATTAATTGCCACATTTAGATGATAATTCAGATCGTATAATGGCTCAGCAGCTGATTAATGCAATACATCTCGCGGGACTACCATTACATTCGGTCTCTCCGTCCGCATCAAATCCCTCCGATGTTTCACAACAATGATTCGTCAGGCGCGTCGATCAATTCACAGAGGATGTAGAAATTTCAATTAAATTTAATGAGTAATGAAAATTGGAAATCTCATTCACTTTGCTCCGGATTTCAGTCTGTCCAGCCCCAATCTGCTAGACGATACTCAAACTGTCCTTTGTTTGTTTAACTGAAAGTACGGCGCTCTGTACCACGCCAACGACCAATTTGATTTCGCAGCATATGGGAATTTGGTTCGCCACCAAAAGCTTTTAGCTAAACATTTGTGAATAGCTCAATATTGTTCTGTTTTTGTACCCAGTTGCCGGTAAATTATCGGTGTAAAAAGTAAACTACATAAGTATTATCATCTCTAGGTTTCATCGCAATCGGTTCTGTGCTAGGGCATGATTGAACAAACATCAAAGTTTCACTTTACTTTTGATAGAAACAAGGACTTTTGAATTTTCTAACATTCCCCCTTGGGTTTAGATTCAAAACTATAAACAGAAATCAGAAGCAGCCGGGACTAAACGATATAGAAGTGAAAAATAAAGGAAAACTGTTAGGTAAATTCAAAAAATGTGGTAGCTACAATGTAATACGTAATAGTCCGGGTAAGTTGACGTGACACGGGACGGGTACTTAGAAGGGCCTTTTACCAGGAAAATCTTTGAAACTGAGGAGCAATAAGGCCTACGTTTTCTTTTTACCTTTGATTGGACAGGTAATTCCAAAAGGTCCTTTATAAAGTCGGGAGGGCGATGTGGCCTTTTTGATTGGCTTAGGCGATCACTGCGTAATTATCTATCAACTACGTCCTTTACAAACGCCAATTTCCTGAAAACAGGATAACTAAAATATTTGTAGGTTATACGTTTATAACGTATTGTATTATTAGTTGTGCTATGGTTTGCTCAATTCGGGACTTGAAGAAGCCGTGTGAAACGTCCATCAATGTTAGTCTGTTGAGGTTAACAGAAAATGTGTGGTTCAACAACTTTGGAGACCGTCACCTGGTTTTGCAAAATGTGGTCAGAAGTTATTTACAAATTTATACCAAAACTAGTTTATACAAAAATATTCAGATATACCTAGCCCAGACAGGTAACAAGCATTGATTATGCTAAAATGCTTGTATCAAACCCACACCAGCACAGAAGGCAGAGCTACTACCGACCGAGCTGTGAGGCAGTCAAGGTAAAAGGCAAGAGTTACCTGGGCGGGTATTGGTGTACCTTTTTGTGCAGAATGTGTAATTTCAGCGAACCTTGGCCGGTCCTTGACAGGTGAGTTTGCATATCGCACGTGTGCTACAATAAGTGTTATCTGCCCCCTCCCCCCCTCTCCTCCTGCTGGGTCTACCTGCCTTATACCTCGCCTCGGGCAGTCCCTTATGTAAATGCGTGCTAAACTCGAGATATTTGGGCTAGATCAGTGTAGTAAGCTTAGAGAGAAGGAACGATTTATATGAAAGCTGAAATGTTATTTGAATAGACTAGTCCGGTTAGAATGTTCTAGCATACAAATAATAGAATAGAGTAGACTGACACATACGGACGGTTGTACGTTTTAATATTGGCGAAATATAGGTATATTTATATTTTCTAGTGGGTTTCGGCCAAACCTGTGGTACCTATGCAAATATGTAAAAAAACCGACAAAGCTTTAAAGGCAAAGTCACTACTCATAAGTCAGGACCCAGTACGCACTCCAGAAGCTTTGAGGATGTCGAAGTGTCAGTGAGACGAAATATGTTAAGAGGTGTGATATGTATAAATACCCGGCCAGGACGTCAATACCAATCTTTTTGAGTTAATGGTCATGACCAAACATACACGCCACAGTAACGCTTTTGGGCGAATTTTCTGACATAAGCAGCGTTTCGCTGGTTTCAATCCTCATAAGCACATTACTTGTTCTTAGAGCGGGCACATTAGGCGCCGTTGCCCGCGGCACGTGGTCTCCTGATGGCCTCCACATAAAGGGTGAACTTGATATCCGCTGACCCTCCATCAGACCGCGTTCAAAAATACAACTTGTAGCATTGATCGTGAATGTAATACAAATAGCTTATTCAATTGTGTGAAGAGGATTTGCGGTCGTTTGATGTTTTGTATTTTATTTTTTTATTTCTTATTATAGATAGACAGACATTGAATGCCATCTCACCTGATGGAAAGTGAAGATGCAGTGCAAGGTGGATTTTGGAAGCAAGCAACCTTGTCCCCAGGTATCAACCACACTTTGTTCCCCAGGTATCTCCTTAGATTTTTTTAACACCACGTACCAGTTCAAGTCTATTAGGTATAGGACGACTTTGTAGGATAGTCAGAGAAACGTCCATATTTAAAATTTGGCAGTTTTACTTTACAGTTTTGGCATTGGCGATGGCATTTTTTTTAAGAAATATCAATTACTTCATTGGTGAACGACCGAATTCGAACTTTGGCACAGAAGGCGGAGTCACTCCTTCTTCTTTACGAGAGAGAAGCCGCGGGTGGATATTAGTTATTTATTTAGTAATATATAACAGACTTCAGGTCTTGTAGCCACGTTTGCATAGATAGACGTAGGTTTGGAACTGTCGACATAAGTCAATAACTTATTGTAAGTACACAGTTTGTTACTCAGACCATCTGTTATACTTACTGGAGGCTCAACTTAAGCCTAATGACCTAAGTTCGCAACACGTAAGCTAACTCCTATTGTAGTAAAACAAAGAAATATTGCACTCAATTATTGGTTTGTTTATTATAAGTTACGAATTTCACAAAGTAAAAGTAAAAATATTTTTATCTCAAGTCAAAAGGTTAGCTATGAATTTTCTGAAGAAACTACAGCCTTTCCAAAAAACATGATCCTGTTTAATTTACAGGTGGTCTGGTAGAGAACTCAATTAGAGATAAGACTGCCTCTTTTGTTTTTTACAAAATTATAGGTCATTATACTAAAGTATTGCACGGGTATTTATCGCGTCTAACCTTCATTATTTTCCGGAGATAAATAATTATATTATTCAAGTAACGTTTTATCTATAGACAGCCCTGTAATCTTTCCCTGGTTGTCAATCATAAAAATACGGTCAACAAAGAGCTACACGAAATGATATAAAACAGTCAGAAGTTCAGATAAAGCAGATAAACTGGGTAACTGATAAGTGATAACTGATAAGTGTTAGTTTTTAAGTAAAATGTGTTTAACTAATTATGTTGTGGTAATCAATAAAGAGTTATCTATCTATAAACTTGACGCTGGGAAATGGAGCAACTAATTCCGAATAAAATATACAGACATTTTAGACCTTTAAAGTGCTCGTCACTGAAGCAATTTGTATTTATTAGAAATTTATTCAATTCCATCTCTCACTAAACCAGGCTAGAAGCTTGCGAATACCAATTCTAGTAAAGCTAACACGTCTAGTAAGATTGGATTCAGATTTGTCAAGTTGTGGAGAAAACAATTATATTCAAACTTAAAATCGGTGTGGTCGCACCGGGCGAGTGCTTGCTGCCGAGCAGTTAGCCTTCCCAATAATATCCAAAATAGAGCGTTCACCATACTTAACGACTTGTTCAGCTAGCTATGCAATGCCTGGTGTACCCCCAGCTTTATTCTAACATACATAGCATAATTTTGTAATTCTATTTCTACGACGTCGTAGCAGCGTAGCGTGGTGTAGCCGCTACGACGTAGCATCGATTAATGCAATACTAAGCACTGGAAAGTAGATGGTCGCGTAACTTGCTCGTTCACTTGCCCGCTTATAGTCTCTACTAATACCAACGTGCATCCTCCGCTATCAAATATTCAGCGGCTCGCCAGCGACGGCTGCGCAGCGCGCGATGTACACTGCTCCCTGGAGTCTTGTGAATATGTGAGCGCGCCCGTCTAATCACCAATGTATGCACCATCACCTAAATAAACAAGAGTTTGCACATTATATGGATGGGATTGGTTTCTTCGGATCGGGTTAAAAGCTTGTTAGACATTCAACTTGTATAGTTTGCTGAGGATTGGCCAGAGAACAGACTACCGAAGACTTTCCAAGTTGGAATCTTACTTAGTCCTGGGAAAACATTTGCTAAAAACTTTGTGGTTATCGAGCGAGCTTGTTTGAACTCTATTCAATAACGCCACGTAAGCGAACACATTTACAAGGAAACTTTACTCATTATTGAATTTCACAGCCACGATTCGCTGGCGCACGAAAACTCTCCGGATTCTGTTCGTCTCTTTCATTTATCACTGTTTGTTTGAGCCGCTAGCACTGCATTATGGAGACCGACTGTTAGGCTACTGCTCGCCAAATAGTATGAGATTACTTTAGATACAATTTACCTACTATTGGACATTATCAACCAAAAATTTCCCGTTTTAACAAAATAGCGCGGTTGGGAGCGCATTGCGTAATACCTATAGCAAAACGCAAATTAACTGCAAGTTTAAGTAAATCCTATTCACATTGAAACGCTCTTGAGATACAACAGTAGTCGCGTAAGCAATCCAAATGAGCCTGGATGATTCTAGAACATTCTATTTGCTGAGCTAATTTGAACGCTACGCAAAGGAAGAACATTTTACTGTGAAACGTCAGATTACTTGCAGATTGGCGTTGTTTGCTTGCAGATTGAAATACTAGGCTATCGATTACACACTACACACGTATCCGTTTCACAGGGTTTTATATTATGTAGTTGGAATAATTTTAATAGTAGAGCGCTGTGAAATAGTTCGTGGGAGCAAATTACCACCGTGTTCTGTCACTACTATTTGTCATCGAAGCAATGAAACTCGCACTGCTTGGCGAGTGCGGTTTTGAGATTTAAGGCGTAAATACAATCTTCTTAATAATTAATAAATCTTCCTTCTATTCGTAGTTCTTCTTGCAAATACTTGATTCTCAACATAACTTCCTTCTACTTACTCCTAAAGCTAAACTTTACAGTGAAAGTTAAGCACTATACTAAATCAAGTTGCCGCAACTCAATATGGACTAGTCTTACGAGACTTCTTTTTGTGTATCATTTAACTTTGTAGACTTTCAAAGATAGTCTTTTTTTTTTACAACTTATAGGTAAAAACGTTTGACCGCAAACTCACCTGATGTTGAGTGATGATGTGGTCGACGATGTGGCACGTTCACCTAGAAAATACCTGTTCACTCTTCTCTTGAAAGTAACCAAATTATAGGTCATCGGAAAGACGGACGCCGGTAAGGAATTCCATTCATTGGCTGTGCGCATGATGAATCAAGAAGTCTGCAACAAAAGTATTGTGCTTATATCTTCTACAAAACATCATTGTGTAAATTGTACCCAGATCCATCAGTGTACCTATCTATACTGCGATCATCTGACATATAAAAATCACAGTAATAAGTCATGTCCACAGATAAGGGTGAAGACAACAACAAAATGAAAAGTTATGAAAAACATTATTTTTACAAAAACATTAGTATTACGAAAACACAAATACCTATATAAATAATTATACAATACACGTCACAGAGTTAACAAAATGTAGGAAAATGTAGGGAAAAGGTATATTTTCTACTATTTATACCAACACTTCTAAAAGTCTCACGTCCCATCCACCCAATCATAGTACTTGATTTCGTGCCAAAATGGGGGCAGCTCAGCAAAATGCTAAATAGATCGACTATCATAGTCGGCTATTACCCTTAGCACGGCAGTATAATGTATATGCGTAGTTATATTCTACGCTGAATTTTGCTACGTATAGTGTACATATCTAGTAACTCTATGAATGAATTTAAGTAGGTAGGAACCTATCTTTAAAACTATGTTTTTTATATAAAACATTATAATTTTAGAGATACAATAATTCGAAAAACAAAAGATTTCTGTGACTATTGTAGTAGCAATCTCCTTCATCGTGGACTCCAACTCGAGTTCAATTTCAAGATGTGGTAAGCTTCGCTCGCTATTGAAAGTATAACTGAAGTATTCTCTTATCTTTCACTCGTGATTTTACTTGCGTTGTAATAGTGATAAAAAAGTGGGCATTACATACTCGATAATCTTAAGAACGGTTACAAAAAAGTATTCAATTTGTCCTTCAATGGGCGGTCTTAACCTGCTTTCTTCCAGACAACCTTTACATTATATTACTCAGATAAAGGCAACCTTTTAGCTTAGAAAAACTACAAGGTCGCTCACAAACCCCAAAATTGTTTCTAATCGTTAATACGTTACCAGATTTAGATACGTTATCCAAAAAACAGACCAAAATGTAAATGTATGTAAACAGAAACATTTTGGCGTTAATGAAAATTTTATAACACAATGTTAAGGCGTTGACAACACCTAACATTTCTCTCGCTCGCACGATTCAACATTTTGAAAGATATAAAATCACAAATTCCAATTTTGAAAACTCGCAAGCAACCATTTTGTGTGCAATCACATTGCGCATAGTTTGGTAAAAAATTCATTTTGATTGATGCAAGTTTTCCTACTCAAGAGTTTGCTTGAGTACGAAAACTAGAAAAGCAAACTTTTAATTAGGAAAACTTATATCGATCAAAATGATTTTTTTACTAAACTGTGCGCAATGTGATTGCATACAAAATGGTTGCTTGCGAGTTTTCAAAATTGGAATTTGTGATTTTATATCTTTCAAAATGTTGAATCGTGCGAGCGAGAGTCACATTAGCTCTTGTCTTCTTCTTAACCAAAAAAGGATACAGATAAAGTCGTATGGCTACGGGGTGTTACCCGTTGACTTTTACCTAAATAATACACAAATTCCAAAATGTATTCAAAATTATTACGCAGTGAAGCAATCAGATAATAATATAAAGTTTGTCCGACCCTTCAGAAAAAACTATATTTATTTTGGCAAACCCTCTTTTCGCTTGTTTGGGACAACAATAGTGGCGATTTCATGAAAAACAATTCGATTTCATTCAGTTCGTTGCGTCGCTATACAGCGGAGCGGGTTGCACCGCGACACGAATTCGTTTAATTATTATAACAAGCAGATTACAGTTGGTGAGCTTCATAGAGGCTTAAATAAAATAAATAAATAAAATAAATAATGCTGGACAATCCACACAGCACCATCTAGCCCCAAAGTAAGCTACTCAAAGCTTGTGTTATGGGTACTAGATGACTGATATATTTAATACATTATATACTTACATAGATAGATATTTTGTATTATACATAAACACCCAGACCAACGGAACAAACTTCTGCAGATCGTACACAAATTTGTTCGAGGCGGGAATCGAACCCGCAACCTCTTGCGTCGCAGGCGGACTCTCGCCCGCTGCGCCACAGAGATCGTCGAGGCTTGATATCGTTGTACTAAAGCTAATATGTAATAATGTTTATTGATAGCTAATTGTTATAGAACCAGTTTCCAATGCTATAGAGCAGGATCTCCGGATATAATGCCATACTTAAAAATAAATATAAAACCTAGAATAATGTAAAAATAAATTAGGTTACTGAATAAAAATATGAATTGAGATTCACTTGCAACTTTGTCTGCTCAGTATAGTCATTTATGTTATTTTATTTAAAAAAAACAAAAATAAAACAACATACAATAATTACAATTATTCTAAGACAATGTTTTTTTTGACAATGAGCACCGGTGGTCTAGTGGGAGTGACCCCGCCTTCCGATCGTAAGGTCGCAGGTTCGAATCCGGTCGTGCACCAATGGATTTTTCTATCGAAAAATTTATGTGCGCAATGCCAGTGCTCTTAAACGGTGAAGGAAAACATCGTGATGAAACCAGTTAGCATTCTAACAGCGGCGATGGGCTTGCAACCTGTCACGTATGGAATACTAACTACTGCAAAATGTGGGTATGTGCCAAATGTAATGTTTGGACGTACCTCTGACTACCCCCCTTAGACATCCTCAAAGAATCTTGAATTAGTACCTACTTGGTACTGGGAGATCTGAAGGGATATCTACCGTACCTGGGGATCAAAGTCGTGAAGCTGTTTCAGTTTCAGTTTTCAATGTTTTTTTTCCTCCCGATGTTTTCCTTACACAGAGTAAATTGATTGGTGCGCGACTGGGATCCGAACCTTACGACCAGAAGGTACCTCCCACTCGACCAACAGTTACTGTAGCATGTTCTACAACCATCATAATCTTCCTGCCCTTAACCCACGCTAAGTTGTGGTGTTCTAGGTACAACCAGAAGCAATATTAACGCCAGTGGCTGTTCACATCAGATCTCTTAATGCTGCCCCGTTAACAGTTTCAGAAAGTGTATCAAGTTTTATGAACCCAAAATTGGTTAAACAAAATCTGCAAACCAGTTTAATTCTGCAATGTAAGTGTTTGTACAGCAGGTTTAAAATAGCAACGCGTTCCAGACTTGCTCCTTTAAAAATATTGCTACAGTGGCCATTCTTTAAAAGTAATTTCATTTTGAACTCCATTACGATTCAATATGGCTCTAATTCCTTTTCCATTTCTCGTCGTCGGGGAAATACTGTAAAAATCAGTTTCCTTGGGGCACCGCACGCATGCCGTTTGTTAGGATTAGAGGATTTATATTAGAGTATAGATACCAAGCCGAGTTTGTTGCCTGTTCTTCTCGGTGTTGGTCGCGTGGAACTGGCACTAGAGTCACCTAGTTTTAAGACGGTTCAAGATGGTCCTTGTGATTTTATTGAATAAACATATTTTGACTTTGACTTTAAGAGCGGGGTTATTACAATGGTGCCTTTGCTTTTATCTGCGGCCTAAAGCACTTTGCCTTGTTTGTTACAGTACGTAGGTTAGCCTTATAACTTTTTAGACTTCAGTTTCTTACCCTATAAGTCATTTGGCATGAATACCTACTATATGCTATATTCAATTTGGATATAACAATTTAATATGTTGAGTATTTCTCTTGTTTATAATAGTATTCTTGGAAACAGAAATAAACCATCAGCCACTATACAGTATTCATTACTATTGCCAGTGGCTGGAACCTCAATTCCACGCGATATATCAAAATAGTGCACACCTAATGTTTACATTACCTCCTGTTTTTGCTATGTTCGTAGTTTTTGTAAATTGTATTTGAAAAATAGAGTTTGTTTTTATAAACTTTTACACTTTCGGTAAATCACAAGTGACAGAAAAAGAGACTTACCATCTTGAGACAAAGACCGAAATATTTTTTTTTATTTATTTATTTATTTTATTAAACAGATAACTCTCAGAAGGCAAATTCCGCCATTAGTTACATTTGCTTATACTTGTAAAAACTAAAGTGATATAGATATTGTTAAACCAATAAGTTCATGTTTTTAATTTATAAGTAAAACTGAGTGAAAGTGAAGTGTTGTTAACCGAACTAGATGGCGCTGCTAAAAAAGGACGTTTCCTAGATCGCGATGACGAAAACGCACGGCAGTTAAACATAAGGCGGCACTTTACCTATTTGTTCCGAATATACGATGAGATGTACCATACATAGCTGTGTTGTGTCATTGAGTATTTTCCACCACCACTCGCTACTGTGCTAGCTACGTATCTACTGGCATTGCTTGCACGGCTGTACATTTTGGTCCTTCGAGACGGATACGTTCCGTAGCCAGCCTTGTTTTTGAGCATAGCCTTAACCCCACCTGGGCGATACGGTAGGGACTAGCACTAGCGGAATAGAGAGGACATCTGGCGGCAGGGGCGCTCGGCTCAGTAAGGAGCTTGAGCGCAGTAGCAAGCATCTCGTTCAGGAGGGAGCGGGGTCAGCCGACCAGCAGCACCTGGCGGCAAGGGGCGCTCGGCTCAGTTGGGAGCTTGAGCGCGCATCAGCAAGCACCTCGCTCAGGAGGGAGCGGGGTCAAGCCGACCAGCAGCAACCAGGCTGCATTCAAGCGGCAGCCAAGCAGCATTCAAGCGACAGCCGACTCAGGAGGGAGTCAGGCTTGGAGAAGCAGAGGGGAACTGGTGAAACCAGGAAGGATTCCGGACTTTGGTGATATAAAAATTGGACTATATTTCTAGTAGTAACTTAAACTTAAAATCACTTGTAAAAATTTGTAACTTTCACTTACTTGTTTAACTTTAACTAACATAGACTTAGAATAATTTTAAGATTTTTGTTCCGACGGGGAACCTATGCCCGATTTTCGATTTTTTCCCAAACACTTAGAAAAATTTCACAAAAAATATTTGGACTTGTAAAATTTTAAGAATTAATTTCACACTTAGAAAATTTGTCATTAACACATTTGGACTTGTAAAATTTTAAAAACTAGTTTAACACTTAGAAAGTTTTCGAAAAAAATATTAGGAATTGTAAAATTTTTAGAAACTCTATTGATTTAATTTCGTAAAAAAATGTCTGTTACTTTGAAGCAGCTTTTGTCTATCCAGGAGGATGTAGCCTTAAGAGTATCTAAGGGGCGCTCTAATTATAAAAAGACTCCTAAAGAACGTAAGACAAAGCATTTAAGTGAAATAAGGTTAGAAGCATTAGAAAAAATATGGGAAAGATTCGTATACAATCACGCTGAATTGTTTAAAACTGCGGATCCTGATGTTTTAAAGGAGACATCGTACATAAAAAATGATGTGTTTGAAACCACCGAGGAATTGTACGTCGATTTTAAATGTTTACTGAGGCAGGATCTGTATGTTGAGACTTCTGCGATGAGTGGGACGGTTGATTCTCAACTACAAAGTAAAGTGGGGGGAAACAAAGCTAATATTGCCAAATTACCGAAAATTGTTATTCCAAAATTCACTGGGGATTATACTGAATGGACCACCTTCCGTGATCTATTCAAATCTTTGGTCCATGACACTGAAATGGACAACGCTGTCAAAATGCAGTATCTAAAGGGTTTACTGGGGGGTGAAGCAGAGCAGTTAGTAAGAAATATGAGCATCACAACGGCAAATTATGATAAATGTTGGGCGACTCTTCTCGAGCGCTACAATAATACGAGATATCTGTGTAATACCATTTTAAAGCGGTTGTTTAATCAACGTTCAAGTAATTCAGAATCGGCTTCTTTTTTGAAAGAGATTTTGGACAACACTACCGAATGTATCGGGGCATTGGCCAATCTGGGGGTAGATGTGTCCACCTGGGACATCATTTTAATATACATGACTTCGTTGAAGTTGGACCCCGAGTCTAGAAAGCAATGGGAACTTGAAAGTGCGAACATTTCTGGCAACGAGCTGCCTAAGTTTAAAACGTTTCAAGAGTTTTTGACCAAACGATTCCGGGCATTGGAGTTCGTGAATGCGGGATCCAGCTCCAACAAGTCTAAGGTAGCCACCAAATCTTTTCACGCAGTTGAGGAGGCCAATGTTTCGGTCACGTGTAAATTTTGTAAAGAACAACATAAATTGGTACATTGTAAGACATTTGAGAACGAAGAGGTATCAGCTCGTAGGGAATTTGTCGAGAAGCAACGTTTATGCTTTAATTGCCTTGGCGAAAATCACTCTGCCAATCAATGTCGGTGCAAAATTTCATGTCGCGTTTGCCGAAAGCGGCATCATACTTATCTTCATCTAACGCGCGACACTAACTCAACACCATCCGTAAGTAGCGGTGCACCACCAGATAACAGTTCCGGGGAAGGGGAACCAGTAGTGTGCTTCGCATCAAAAGAAGTGGCGCAGAGTAATCAAGTGCTGTTAGCCACTGCACTTATCAAAGCTGAAACAAGTAACGGAGATAACCGTATCGTAAGGGCGTCGCTTGATCAAGGGTCTCAAGCATCCTTCATCACAGAAGCAACAGCTCAATATCTGGGTCTAAAAAGGATCCCGGTAAGGGGAGTTATCTCAGGGGTAGGAGGGGGCCATGATGTTTCCTCCAAATCAAAGGTTAAAATCAATATCGCATCAAATCAGGAAGATTTTAAGCTATCTTTAGAAGTTTATGTTTTGAAATCTATCACTTCCTTACTGCCCAGCAAGCAGGTGATCGCAGCAGATTGGGTTTGGAGTTTACCACTAGCTGATCCAAGATACAACCAGCCGAATAGGATTGATCTTCTGTTGGGTGCAGAAGTAGTTAGTCAAGTGATGCGGGAAGGAATTCAGAAGCAGGGAACATTGTTAGCACAAAACACATCATTAGGGTGGATCTTATCTGGCGTGGTGGGTTCAAGTTCGGGCAAACAAGCACCGAATTTGATAGCCATGCATCAGGTGATGTGTTTTGAGGAAGATCAGCAGCCAAAGCAATTTTTGGAGCTAGAGGATATAAAAGTAAGCACAACACAAGTACTTACAGAAGAGGAGACACGTTGTGAGCAGTCCTTTGAAGAAACCACAATAAGAGATGAAGACGGAAGGTATATCGTGAAGCTGCCATTTAAATCGGGAGATCTGAAAGTAGAAAATTCAAAGAGAATAGCAGAGAAACGAATAACATATCTAGAAGTGACGCTAGACAAAGCAAAAGAACTGAAAGCGAAATATAATGACGTGCTAGAAGAATATTTAGACCTGGATCACATGGAGAAAGTACCTGAAAAAGAAATAAACAATATTAAAGGGACATACTTACCTCATTTTGCTGTTGTGAGAGACGACAAAGACACCACGAAAGTCCGTATTGTCTTCGACGCGTCCTGCAAAGGAGAAAATGGTGTTTCTTTGAATGATATGATGATGACAGGACCTACCTTGCAGCCAGAGTTGAGAAATCTTCTGATGAGGTGGAGACTGCACCGGATTTGCCTATCGTCCGATATAGTGAAGATGTATCGACAAGTGAAGGTGGCAGCTGAAGATGTTGACTTCCAGCGTATTCTGTGGAGAAGGGATCAACCAGCGACGTCTTCTTCTGCGTTCTTAGGAAAATTTGGTAATCAGTCTGAATTGAAGCTTGAAGAATTTCGGTTACTCACGGTCACGTTTGGTACAGCCTCGGCACCATGTTTAGCTGTAAAAGCACTACAGCAGGTAGCAATTGACGAAGGGGCAAACCATCCAGCAGCAGCTGCAAAGGTAAAGGATGAATTCTACATGGATGATCTTTTAACAGGCTGTGATGATATTGATTCAGCAATGCAACTCTACAGTCAAATGAACAAGCATTTAAACAAGGAGGGCTGTGACCTACAAAAATGGTACAGCAATAGTAAAGAATTTCTAACAAGGATTAAGGAAACGGGAGATGGAGTGGATAAGGAAGATGGATTAAAGCTAAAAACCGATGAAGCAATGAAACTGCTGGGGCTTACCTGGAACCGAAGAAGCGATGCGTTTCAATACACGGTGACATTTCCGCAGCTAAAGGAACCTGTAACAAAAAGATTAGTTATTTCAGATAATTCGAGGTTGTGCGATCCAATAAGGTGGGTCGCAAGCAAGATTTTAGAGGAATGGTTTACTTACCGTAAGGAATCACATCACGTATCTTCATTGCGAATAACTCGTTGGCTTCTATCTTCGGAGCTGCACGAGAAAGATGTGACATATGATAGAATGAAAAATGAAGAAACAAACATAGAAGAAATAAAGGTTCACATCGTGACAAGTAAAGACAACTTTTGGGAACGATTTTCAAATCTGGGTAAACTAATCAGAGTAGTGGCATATTGCAGGCGTTTCATAACGTGGAAGAAGCGAAAGGAAAACAAAGAACAAGGGTTTTTGAATACACAAGAAATGAAGGATGCGTTAGATGTGTGTATCAAGCATTGTCAGAAAGAAAACTTTACAGAAGAAATAGCAAGCATAGAAAAAAATGGGAATGGAATAGCAACTAAACTTAAGGGTCCATTCAAATCATTGAATCCGTTCTTAGACGAGCAACGAATATTGAGGGTAGGAGGGC
The DNA here is from genome assembly GCA_963576535.1 of Plemyria rubiginata. Classification (NCBI taxonomy): domain Eukaryota; kingdom Metazoa; phylum Arthropoda; class Insecta; order Lepidoptera; family Geometridae; genus Plemyria; species Plemyria rubiginata. The sequence goes on from OY754907.1 coordinate 15,328,086, forward strand.
GACTAGAAATGTCGTCTTTAAGCGATGATAGGAAACATCCAATAGTGATTCCCAAGAAGTCGGAATTTACAAACTTACTTGTAGCAGATGCTCACGCGAAGACACTTCACGGGGGACCGCAACTGATGCTAACGTACTTGCGGTCAAGATTCTGGGTGTTCGGAGCTAAAGAGTTAGTGAAAGCTTATGTAAGGAAGTGTGTTAAGTGTACGAGGTATTCAGCAGCATCTTCAACGCAACTGATGGGGCAGCTACCAGCTGCCAGAGTTACAGCAACCAGACCGTTCAAGTGTAGCGGTGTGGACTATGCAGGGCCAATAAATATCCGAACCTCCAAAGGCCGTGGGCAGCATGCGCACAAGGGCTACATTTGTTTGTTTGTCTGCATGTCAACCAAAGCAGTGCATATCGAAGTAGTGAGCGATCTTTCAACAGAAGGGTTTTTAGCAGCATTCAAAAGATTCGTTTCCCGTAGGGGGCACTGCTCAGATATCTGGAGCGATAATGGCACTGGGTTTGTGGGGGCATCCCGGCAGTTACCAAAAATGTTTTCGGCGGAGCTATCAACAATGCAGAGCGAAGTTGCAGCTAGCTTAGCCAGTAACGGCACTAAATGGCACTTTATTCCTCCGCTTTCTCCGAACTTCGGTGGATTGTGGGAAGCAGGAGTAAAGTCAGTGAAATTCCATCTTAAACGCGTTATTGGGGACTTAACCTTAACCTACGAGGAGTTAACCACGGTGCTAGGGCAGATCGAAGCATGCCTCAACTCGAGACCGCTGTCAAGAGCTGACACAGAATCAGAAGGGTACGACGCACTAACTCCGGGACATTTTCTGGTTGGGGAACCGCTACTTACGGTTCCAGATTACTCTTTTGAAACCTCTAACATGGGAAGTTTGCGTCGTTGGCAACTTACCCAAAAAATGACTCAAGACTTTTGGCGACGTTGGTCCCAAGAGTATTTATCTAATCTGATACATAGGTATAAATGGTCTTTTCAATCACCAGAGCCTGCCGTAGGAGATTTGGTACTGGTAAAAGAGGAGGGGTTGCCTCCTTCTCGTTGGTTGCTTGGCCGAGTGATTATTAAACATCCTGGTCCAGACAATATCACTCGGGTCGTATCTCTTCGTACCAAATCAAATGTCATGAAAAGACCCACCTCAAAACTATGTATTCTGCCTATCACGGCGTAGTTAGCTTAAGTAGATATTAACATAGATCGTAACCTAGATTAAGTATAATGGAAACTTGTTAGATTGTAGTAGCAAAGATGTATCGTAACTTGAAACTTTTAATTTGTAAATGTAACTTAACTTCTTTAGAAACATAAATAATTTACCGCTTTCAACTTATCTAAACTTAGCTTCATATCAAAATTGTACCATCTCTCATGGTGGGCGGTCTTAAGGCCAAATTTTGTCACTTTGTCCTTGGTGGGCGGTAATGTTAAACCAATAAGTTCATGTTTTTAATTTATAAGTAAAACTGAGTGAAAGTGAAGTGTTGTTAACCGAACTAGATGGCGCTGCTAAAAAAGGACGTTTCCTAGATCGCGATGACGAAAACGCACGGCAGTTAAACATAAGGCGGCACTTTACCTATTTGTTCCGAATATACGATGAGATGTACCATACATAGCTGTGTTGTGTCATTGAGTATTTTCCACCACCACTCGCTACTGTGCTAGCTACGTATCTACTGGCATTGCTTGTACGGCTGTACAGATATAAACATTGGCTGTCGTAAGATTGCACTATGCATTTATGTAACTGTTGGCAGATTTTTAAAAGGCCAATAATAATATATACAACCAATTCACAATGTCACGTATATAAATGGATCCACAATCCGTTTCATCGATGGTACGTTAACCCTATTTATCGAAACCCGTACCGACTAATGTGAGATATGGGAATACCTGTCTCCAACAAAAGCCAATCGCTCAAGTGCACGGCCCGATTCACATGGTAAGTCGCCCCGCACGGGCCATTGCCGGCCTTTACTCCCATTCACCGGCTGACAGTGGTCCCTGTGGTGGCCAGGCCTTGAATAGGCACGATAACGGGTGGCTCACCAAGACGTTCTCCATCCATATCTTTGATAACTAACTGTAAACATCTATAATGAAAAACTTTTTTATAAATTCGTATGCTAAGAAGAAGAGCACGGTATCAGGGTTAATTAGGTAGATTAAGTTTGATATGTGGTGTATTTTGTTTGGGCAGGGTGGTCGCCCAAAGATAAAGCCCTTTGAATAAATTAAAAGAAAAGAAGAAGAGGATTCAAATTCCTTGTTCGTATTGATTCCTTGTTCCTTGAGTGATGTTGACGTGAAGTTGACATGCCTTTTTCTGCCGCGTGTTTCAGTTTAATGAGTATGGTTGCCGGTTTACAGGCATCGTCTCTAATAAAAATAAGCACGATCTTGTGTATGAGTTATTCGTAGTTATCAATCTAGTCTTATATCCCAGGTAATTCAATTTGCCTAAATTTTAATTGAAAAGGTAGAGAAGGTTAGGTAAACATAGTTTAATGAAATCAAAATTCACTTGAAACCAAGCCCTGACCCTAAGGGCGCATTTCAGACGCGGTGGGGAATTTAGAAGACCTACCACAATATTTGACGACATGAGATGTGTATTTCAAATCATCTATTTCAACTCCACATCAGTCCGTGTTAGTGGAAGCGTACCCTTAGAGTCGTCCAAACTCAACTCAACTCAACTGTTTGTCTATTTTTATTTGCAGCTATCAAATATTATTCGGTCCCAAATCGGTTATGTAGCCGCGAGCTAAACCTATCCTGACTGAAGTTGAACTATATTTGCTCTTTTCGTATCGATTCAATAATCCAATAAAAGTTTTAGTCGTCTAAGCAAGTATTTCTGACTTTATTGGGTCTTAGAGTCCATCGTACACATGTAGGGTTTTCTCTATTCCGTGGTACACATTATAGCAAAGATGTGATTACAAACGCACAGCATTTGTGATCACCTAGGTAACATTAATACACTTATTATAATTTGTGAATTTTGGTTTCAATATTGCCTACCTCCTATGTAAGAAATGTTACCTATTATGTTAGACAAGTCCCATAAGAGACATGTCAGTTTCCTGCCATTATTTCCCTGAGTGAAACATAAAACTAGTCACAAAACTGGACCCAAGAGACTAAACTGTTTTCGGTATTAGTTTAATTTCTGTTATTCAATTCGCTAGTATAGGCGCAGTAGTGGTCAAATGTTTAAGGCGCCCACCGCATATTGATAAAATTTGTCAAAGGGATATGAGCTGTTAGGCTCTATTTTTAAGTTTCAAATTCATTTGCATAATAACTTTAGAAGGTGTCATTTTACTGTTGTCGGCGTATAATGCATGCCCGTGTGGTCTGCGGGTGCCGGGTGCCGGGTGAGCCGGACGGACGGTAGCCGGACGGTAGCCGGACGGCAGCCGGACGGGACCAGGTGGAAATTTTAAACGCAGGCGGTGGAGTCTCAACTTTTAACGAGCATCCGTTGTTGGCGCTTAATCATGGCTTTGCTAACAGCTCACAAATACAACTTTTGAATGAGGGTCTCCTTGGAATTGTGGATTCTGAGTTGTAACTTTTAATTTCATGCTCTGTGTTTGCTGCGGGCGGCCGTGTCAACGTGTATTGTATTGCTTTTTGTGGGGAAAGTGCGGTATCCATTGCCAACAATTGAGAGAACTCTTTTTAGGGGTAAGAAAACTTTACTTGTATACAACTATAATTTGCTATTTAAAACACAAATCTTGCTGTTTCAATTATACTTTCTTCGTCATATAGATAAGTTGAAAGTTGACAACGTCAATCTCGTACCTCTTGGGATCTACAAAATTCCGAATGTTGTAAGAAACCTGTAATCTTTTCAGTATTTTGTTCCATTGTGCTACATACAATGCACGTATGTCCCTTCAGAGATGCGTAGCTGGCCTCTCTCTCCCTCTCCCCTCTCCGTCCCCGGCCCTTCTCCGGAGTCAAGGATCAGTGCAGGTCCATTAATTAAATCCAACATCATAATATCCAAGTTAACTGCTCTACGACTGTCCCGAAACGTCTCAAAAGAGCCCTAACGAGACGTCAAATTGTTATGTGCTTCATTTAGTTAGGGAGCGACGAACTAAAGCGCCGACCACACGTACTCAACTCAATTACAGGTTAACATGACACCTTCAATTCGAGAGCTCGGGGCAAAGACCGAGTAAATTAAACGAGCGAAAACATTTAAACACAAAATGTTTTACAACAAAACACCTGCACTCACTCTGCTTGCGTTCCATTTCATTGAGTAAACAGATGATAAACAGTTAAGAGGCCGCCGACCGCCGACCGACGAGGGCAGGCGACGATCGTAAACAAACTTATGCAAATAACCGCCTGAAGTGGCACCCCTAAACAAAATCCAAACTCACTATTCAACGGTCAGAAAACAGGCAGTGCGTATATCTAAGTTAAGCTTTATAGCTTTAAACGTAAGATAGATTTTTACTTGCAGATCGGTGTCGCGGTATACTTTCGTGGAGTGTTTATGCGCTAGCGAAATCCGAGGTTGTTTGTTTTTTCTTAGCAATAATATCCGATCGATGGGGGCGCCTAAGATGATAATAAATGGCCACTCGGTGCTTGCCTGGAGTAAAGTCTGGCGAAGCAAAATAACGATTATTCTTGTCAAGTGGCGTGAGAGAGCTTTTCCATGACAGTTTTTGCAAGACTCACAATTGATCGAGATTTTCATAACTTTCTTAAATTACTTATAAATTCTTATAATTCTAATTCTGCTTTCTGAAAGCTCGATCAAAATTAATCGGCTGTCAAGTCACTTGCTGGAATAGCAAGAGTTTTGATCGAGCTTCAGAAACCAGCCGTAAGCTTAGTGAAGATCAAAATTAGGAAAATCAAAATTATTAGAAATTTATTTTAGACAATGTTAATAGATTTCTAAGAAATTCTATAATAAGGAATAAGTACATACTCCAATGAAAAAATATTTTTACTACCTTCAATTTTTCAACATTTAATTATAAAACATGAGCTATTTTTCTATTTTAATTTATATTCTCTTTCGTAAATATATTTTAAGAAATGTAATTACCTTGATATTATGTTCGGTGTACACAGACAATTGTTGGCACTGCTGACATAATCTGTGACAGTGGTGATTCTCACGTACGTAGTAATTTATTAGTCGCGGCAGCTTTTTGCTGCTTCTACCTTTTTATAGTGCACGGTTTGTTGGAGAACAGTTTAGCGACATTTAAGCCACTCGCGAGACTTTAAAAATGCTACTGAGCGCTGTTTCACTCTATTGCTTTTTATGGCACTTAGTAATCTATATAATACTTATATCAAGAGTAGTAGAGCTCTTTGTGAAGGTCTCGTCCGGGGAAGTACTACCACCACGCCTTTTTCTGCCGCCAAGCAGCAACGCTGTGTTTCGGTTTGAAGAGTGTGGTCGCCGGTGTAATTACAGGCACATGAGGCTTAACATCTGTATGCCTCAAGTTGATGGACGCAGGGCAGTGCATCGTAGGGCACGGTCCTATTGTGCGTGACCTACGGGGCAATGTTTTGTTTATAGGTGATGGCTACCACTTAACATCAGGTGGACCATCTGCTTGTTCCATCAGCTAGTTGTATAAAAAAAAAAAAGATTTGTTGCCGTTTCTTTCAAGATAATGGAAGGTTTACTGCACAGATTAATGAGCGATGTATATCAAAAACCGTATCAAGTGCCAATTCTGATGTTTAGCTCACACACGTTCCGTGCAGCCCTCTGACCCGCCGGCGCCGGCGCCGCCGCCAGCTGACATGAGATTGCACCAAATAAATAACAAAAACTGCAATAAATCAGACACTAAGGAATGTGAAGTGCTTGAACTAACACACAACTACAATACCTTACTGTAACGTTGGACTTCTGACTACTTCTCTTAGACATCCTCAAAGAATCTAGAGTCAGTACTTGGTACTGAGATCTGGAGGGATATCTACCGTGCCTGGGGATGAAAATGATTTTTTTAGATGTAATCCAAAAATCATGAAGCCTAAAAAACCTTAAACAGGAACACCTATTAACATCTTTTATTTTTTTGTATGAATGTGGTATTTTGACAGTTCGACAATCAACTAGTGGTATGTATTGTTTATTAGGAACCAAGGCGAGCTTGGTGCCGGTTCTTTTAGGTTCGCGTGGAACTGGCACCTAGCTTTAAACCCTATCCTTGTGATCCTTGTGATTTCATTGAATACATACCTACATTTCGACTTTGACTTTTTTTTTTTTTTTTTATACAGCTAGCTGATGGAACAAGCAGAAGCAGAAGCAAGACTTGTTTAACAAGCAACGACATCTTTGAATTCTACTGCATCTGCTAGCGATGTTGCTTGTTTTTAGATAGTAAGCACGTCCTCACCATGGTTTTAATTTTCCCCAACACTCGTTGTTATTCTGTGGTTTAACCGCCACAGTAAGTCGACCATCACAAAAATACGTGTCATTAGTCCGACCACTCGGACAATAAATTCCAGCCCTCAGTGTAACAAAACAAGGCAAGTCAGCGGATCGAATGCTGGCGACATTGCGCCTTTATTAAGTTACATGTAGGTAAGTAAGATGGATCGCAACGCCCACAGAACATGCAGTAGTACAATAGCAAAGGAATAGTTGGATTTACTGTGTGTGTGTCTCCAGCTTCCTCATATTGAAAATGTAATTTCTATAAATGCCAATATTTAAAGCATAATTAGTGCACTCATAGATTTGAATCATAATTTAGCTGCCAAATAAACAACGATGCTATAAGCTTATAATAGTGTGTAAGCTGGAGTAACAAGTCTCCAGCTGCCTCAGTCAGTGTGGGCAAACGGCTAATGATAGAGATATATAGTAAACGCAAGGATTTAGTACCAAACGAATTAGCGAGGTACCAAAAATTTCAGGTCTGTAGCTCGGAAACTCTTCGAGTTATAAGACTTGATCAACGTGTAAGCTGGAGTAACGATACGTGAAAAAGCATATGCTCGTTCTCTGGAATGGCTGGAGCTAGCAGGTTGCTTTAAGTCTCCAGATTTAGTACCAAACGAATTAGCGAGGTACCAAATATTTGAAGTGTTTCTGTTCAAAACTCTATGAGTTACAAGCTTTTCCAGCTTTTTTTGTTTGTCCAACTTGCACATGTTGGATCTCAGCAACCACAATAGGTACAGACTCGGTTGATGTCTCTGAACCGAGCTATGAATTAGTGCACTCGGTACCAAAAATTTGGAATCTCTAGGACAAGCAGTTCTGTTGTAATCAGCAAAATAACATCCAAGGAATTTGAATACAGACAGATATATTCAAATTCCTTGATTGCATCAGTAGGTACGAGTGTGACGCATTCGCTGTAGTGACAGAGATAGAGCTACTATCAACTGAAGGCTGGTCGAAATGGAACTATCTGGTATTCTGTAACTCATCATAATATTAGTTATTTTGCTGATTACAACAGAACTGCTTGTCCTAGAGATTCCAAATTTTTGGTACCGAGTGCACTAATTCATAGCTCGGTTCAGAGACATCAACCGAGTCTGTACCTATTGTGGTTGCTGAGATCCAACATGTGCAAGTTGGACAAACAAAAAAAGCTGGAAAAGCTTGTAACTCATAGAGTTTTGAACAGAAACACTTCAAATATTTGGTACCTCGCTAATTCGTTTGGTACTAAATCTGGAGACTTAAAGCAACCTGCTAGCTCCAGCCATTCCAGAGAACGAGCATATGCTTTTTCACGTATCGTTACTCCAGCTTACACGTTGATCAAGTCTTATAACTCGAAGAGTTTCCGAGCTACAGACCTGAAATTTTTGGTACCTCGCTAATTCGTTTGGTACTAAATCCTTGCGTTTACTATATATCTCTATCATTAGCCGTTTGCCCACACTGACTGAGGCAGCTGGAGACATGTTACTCCAGCTTACACACTATTATAAGCTTATAGCATCGTTGTTTATTTGGCAGCTAAATTATGATTCAAATCTATGAGTGCACTAATTATGCTTTAAATATTGGCATTTATAGAAATTACATTTTCAATATGAGGAAGCTGGAGACACACACACGGATTTACTGCGACATCTAACACTACAAAAATAAATCATGATAGGTACGATTCATAACACAATATATTATGATATATGCTTGCCTATTATCGAAGTATCAATTAAATTGTTATAATGAAAAAATATAATACTAGTAACATGCAGTGGGTTTACTGACTGTTTTGTCTTTGAAGGATTCGTGTTGACCTAATTGTTTGTAAAATAAGCCCACAGCTTACTGGCGAAGGCTACCAAATAAGCTATGAACCCATGCAGTTAGAGGTACAGTTACACTCTACACATTTTACCAACTATTTCCAATTTAGACCCATTGCTCCCGAATTATCAGAATAATCAGAATAATCAATTTATTGGTAACAGTAATTACAAGTCAGTGTTTCAATCGATAAAATAAAAATAAAATGTATGAGAATAAATAATAGATTGCAAATAATAAAAAATAATAATTGCACACATTCTAATGAAATTATAAATAAATAAATTCGTATAGCATTTAAAAATTAAAAATAGATCAGTCGCAGGTAAAAAAATTAGGTGCCTAAGAGATCCTCCTCAATATAAAGCCTAGGTTAGTCTGACGGCACAAAACTACCTCGATGCCTTACGGCGCGGCGTCCGTCTAGCCAATCATCCTACTTCTCTCGGCAGAACAAAGAAAGCTATTCACTTTGGAAAATAAAAAACTTTAAATTTTCAAAGACAATCAACGAACTCCCAGCTCATTACGATGTAAGGAGGTAACAATGCTCGCTTCCGAACGTTCGAGAAGTTTCCTTTGCCTCTCTCGAGTGTTCTGTTCTATTGGAGGAAGTCACGTCGTTACAAGTTCTTGCTCTTTGCCTGAACCAGCGAATTGAGGTTACTGTAAGAATGCTACAGAACTGTTGTGGTTATTATGTAAATGATTATCTACAGCAAATGAATGCGAGAATATTACAGCTGTACAACAAACTAAAATGTTATCAGGGTAGGTTGATACTAACTCAAATAATATTTTGTTTTAAGCAGCTATTTCTGATCGTACAAAGCGTTTTAAATACGGATACAGGTTGGAAGATCCAATATCAAATGAAATATCGACTACTCAGTTTTTGTATTTAATTAGTAAGATTTAAATTCGAAGCCATTATAACCTCAATCAAAATCAAAATCTCATCCGTAAAACCAATTTAATATAGTTTAAAATGGAGTTGAATGTATAAAAAAGGAAAAATCCGTGGCCTCCAGTCATAGTGGTATCTCACTGATTTACTGAGTGTGCGTGTCGCGACCGCTTAGCTTACTGTGATCCCAGCCTTATCTCACCACTCCCTGCAATTAGCCCATTTTATAATGACCCCAATACTTTATGTTGCCTCCAACCACGGAAGAGACCCATTGAACGGGTTATCAGTGACCTTTGTTTGAAAAATCCCTGTCACCAAATTCCTTTGTACCTGCGCACAAGTGTCTACGTAGAGCCGATGAGAGAGATATAGTGTGTGGTCAAGTTGTTGGTCACATTTCTGTTGTTATTTGACACACAGCCCTCCTGCCTTTGCAACTTATAGTGATCAAAAACCCCCAGGTGTAGGTAAAGAGGCACTTGAGCTCGAAGCCTCCAGGTATGTCTATTGATTAAATTCAGAGCACAAACTTCAAACAGGAATAAAAGATACAATAAAACAAATGTTTTTGCATGTTGTCTATAAAATTGAGAAAATAAATAAATAAATAAAATAAATAAATAATGCTGGACAATCCACACAGCACTATCTAGGCCCAAAGTAAGCTATTCAAAGCTTGTGTTATGGGTACTAGATAACTGATATATTTAATACATTATATACATACATAGATAGATATTTTTTAAAATAACAGCTATTTGCTCACATTTTGGACTCCACAGCGCGGGCGTCAGCGCCACGGCGCGGCTCATGTGGGTTAGGTCACTTTATTTCGAAGTTTTTACATGCTTAACTGAATATTGACAGAAGTTCATCGAACAGAACAGAATTCCATAAAAAATCACAATTAATGAAGTTCAGCCTTTCGGTAGGTACCATTAAAACCAGCTTACTTGAAACATGGACATGTTTTTAACGTAGACTCTCTAACAAGCCTGACGCCTGTAATTTTAAAACCACGCTAATTAGACATTTGCCAAATTAGATTAAGCTCTTTTAGCAAATACTCTCTGAACTCTTTTCGAAAGTTACTTTGCAACTGTTTATCTTAACTCAAGCTCGGGCGGCTGATAATTTATGAAGCTTGCGTGGAATGATTAATGGTTGTGAGGTGTCAGGTGACGTCACGTCTGGAGGCCTGCTTCACCTCCTCAGACCTTCATGTGTGTATTTTCAAATTAATTACTTAAATAAAATGATTTTTATTTATTTATTTATAACTAACTAGACTAGTCAGGCTGGGCAGGACTGCTATATCTAAAATCCTGTCCTAGGCACCCAAACCCATCCATCTTCAAGCCCCGAAACAATCTTAGGAACTTCAATGAGTACTATAACAGTGTATGTTCCAATAAAAAAGCCACAACGACCTTGTAATGGTGCCTGCAATTAATATAAAAAGCCCTTTGCCCTTCTAACGTGAACAGAATTGCCTTCGCGAGGCGAGCCGTCCCATTCCAAGCGCGCAAAAACACAGCTTCCGGCAACCTAGCCCCTATTGTCATGCACACAATGACCATATTCCTTCGGATGGTGGAGTCAGACGTCCGCTTTGTCCGGTGCTTCGACTTTTCACTCCATTTCACAAACGTTTTTATTATTGCGATTCAGATCCCAGTTTTCCGCTAGTCAGATTCGGAGAACTTAAGTTTTATCTCAGCTTCAATATTTTTTCCTTTCGGGATTTCGTACTCAATATGCACCTCTAGCACCATTTTCTAACGATAATAATAAGTTCGATGAGACTAGAAATAGATTATTGAAACTTCTGGTGAATATCTGGTAAAGCTCGTGATCAAAACCAGGATTTGCGGAAGCGAAAGGTATTTAAATAAACTATTGGTACTGAGCTAAGTGGTGAGCTTCGGTGACGAATTATACATTCGAAGCACCATACGGATGGGTGAACGTGGCTTGTCAGTTCACCCACCGGAACCAACACGATAGATAGGGCGAGACTGTCAGTCTGATAAGTTGTTGCTGGTGCATCAATCGCGATGAAATTACTTGCTTTCGTACTTGAAATAGATATAAAGAAAAAAGGCATTTAATCTCAACAATAACAAATCCATGTCAATTAAACCATAAAAATGTCTTGCGAAACCGGATAGAACACAATTTGGCACAGATATAGCTTGCATTCGTTTGTACTAACTTCAGAAACTATACCTCGTCCTTTATTAATCAGCATTAGCAGCAGTAGGAATCGATCTGCTAGTGCGGTCTTTTCGATCTGAACATCATTCAAATTTGCGACCAATTACTAGTGATTGGATCGCGTGAATAGCGCTAAGGACCATTTAATTTTTTACTCGCCATTTTTCCCGTCCAGGTAGCCCCGTGTATCGGAGGTATTTCCGCAGCCGATGGCTGCCATCCAGCGGCGGATATTCCGCGGGCGGCTCTCCGGGAAGTGACATTAGCTCCAGCATTCACCGATTGATTGCATAATCAAAAGGGTACTTGTTCGTATATCTCGCATCAGGTGGAGGGTTTCACTGAAGGTTTATTTGTTGCTATCGAGAAATCTGCGGAGATCTCAGTTACGTTTTTTATAATTTTTTGTTACATACTATTTTTTTACAGCTTTTCCTGCGTTGCTATAATTCTGTTTGAGTGCGTGTGCCGGTGAAATTAGAGACACGTGAAATTTAACATAGTTTATACCTCAAATGCAGGGCACTGCACACCGTAGGGTACTTTCCAAAAATGCGTCTTTTGAAAGCAGCGCATAGCTTGATCATCAAAAAAATTACCAAAATAGTAATTAACTCGGAACAAAATCATCGAATATATCAAACGAAGTCAGTTATTGCATTATTTTGACAATAACATACTCCGAAGGCACGCGCGTGTGACATTATGTATTCAGAGAACGTTTGTTTCCAGATCATTTCATTAGTAGGTAAATTACATGTACCAGGTACCTGTGTTGCTGCTGTGTATGGTAGCGCCAAGTTTTATATATAAACAAATTGTATTTAATGCGGAAACCCGCTAAGGTTAAGGGCACATCAAAGCGTTAGGGTAATATAATAATACATGTACTAGTTCGCGCGTCGCTGATTTCAGCGTTGCGACGTTACATGTGTTGGGCTCTTCTACTTCTTTCTAATAATATAAACGACAAAGTTCCGATGACGATGTTTGTGGCTTAATCTCGTCGTAAGAACTGAACCAATCGGGGTGAAACTTGGAAAAAATATAGTTAGTAACCTAGCGTACGAAACCAATGAAATCAAAGCTATCACTACCAATACGCAAGCAGAGCTGCGGCCGGTACCTAGATTCTAAAAAAGTATTTTGCTAAAATTACTGGCATTTAGTTAGGAATGCCGTTCCACTCATTATACCCATAAATATATTTATATAAATAAATGAATAAAACGGTTTTTCCTTTATTAATACGTGTATTTCCGTCTCTCTCACATGAGTGAGGGAGACAGAAATACTTAGCCTCCGTCATCATTGGCTTAGTAATAAGTTTTTGACTCCATTACCTTCGTAAATCACCTCAATAAAGTCTTTGTTAAAACAGTTTACTTACAATTTGTTATTGCTCATAAAATGTTGCTGCGCTCTCCTATCTTCAAGTTTGAAAGGCAACAATCGACATTGAAACGTGAAGACTAATTCAATCTTGTAAGAGTTATCTTCTTATAAAAAAAAGCCTAATTTCACGTTTCCCAATTTTACTATCTAAATATGACAAAAAATATTAGAATAAGACATAGTATACGTATTGTTCTGAGGTTGACGTCAATATTAGGACAATTTCATATAATAATAATGTTTATGTGCTTTATTTTCTCGGAGATTGTTTTTTTATTTATTTAACTATCATACATAACATCCGTTTAAACCCACAATTTGTATCAACGTATATATAACGGTACCTAGTTTTTGAGGAAATCAATCCGAGACAAACGGTGAAACGTTATTGTGCCAAGCAATGACAACTCACCGTTATTGTTAATCTAACTATAATAGTACCTACTCATTCGAAACGATTACTTATCAAACCACATATTTATCACATTATTTTAAAATTAAAACATGATTATTGTTACGATAGCCATTTTTCACGAATTAAATCGAGGCTGATAATGTCACTCGCGTCCCTAACGGGCATAATTAACATTGGGCCGTAGATGGACGATAGCAGTCGGAAGGCACGCCGTCGTTTTTCCGGCGGGCGCTTTATTGCCACGCAATACTGTCCCGCCGTCCTGTATGGGTGCCTGTACATATTTGGGGTTATTATCCCAAGTGTATTTTCCAGAGCACCGGTGTCTAGTGGAAGTGACCCCGCCTTCCGATCGTAAGGTCGCAGGTTCAAATCCGGTCGTGCACCAATGGATTTTTCTATAGAAAAAATTATGTGCGCAATGCCAGTGCTCTTAAACGGTGAAGGAAAACATCGTAAGGAAACCAGTTAGTATTCTAACAGCGACGATGGGCTTGCAACCTGTCACGTATGGAATACTAACTACTGCAAAATGTGGGTATGTGCCAAATGTAATGTTTGGACGTACCTCTGACTTACCCCCCTTAGACATCCTCAAAGAATCTTAAGTTAGTACTTGGTACTGAGAGATCTGAGGGGATATCTACCGTGACTGGGGATCAAAGTCGTGAAGCTGTTTCAGTTTTCAGTATTTTCCACAGGATTCCCCTGACAAAAGCACTGTGTAACCTTGGCAAATATTGCGCGGAGGATAAAATGAGCGATAAACCGAAGTTTATCTTTTTCTCGCTAATGCAGTCTACATGCATGAGTGATTATAAAAACAGTCAAGTAGGCGTTTATAAGCTTTCGAAAAAAATGGTGGTTGTTTTGTTCAAAGCATGCATTGTTGGCGTTTTAGATAATCAATAATATAACGATGAACTACTTTCAAACCAGGTTTCTTATTTTTGCTAACATATTTTTTTTTTATTAATGCCACCCAAATAACTTAGACAGGACCTAAAACAACTCGAGAAAAACATCACTATTCGTTGTAATATACGAATTCATAATTATTTATTCGTTGCATGCAATCATAGAGAAAAAGCTGTGTTGTTTTCAAAAATGGACAAAAATACGGTCGTTAATTTCATTGCTTATTCAATCCAGCCGGCGATCATTTGACAGGCCTGACAGCTTAATTAACATTTATCCGTAGATGGGTCGATAGTCGCGGGAAGTGACGTCACCATTTTTCCGGTGCGCGCTCATACATTAAGTGTCACGCAACATTGTCCCGCAGTCAGCTTTCTCTCTGATACCTGAGGATCGGCTGACACTGAGCTCTCAATAACTTATCAATAATTATTTTGGGTAATAAAATAGACTATTTCAATATACGTTATATCTTTATTATATACTGCATACAGTATGTTTTATTTTATGTAAAACTGACCATACTGTTATAAGGTTAGCTGTGAAAGATACGGATAGAAAAACCATGAGATGACCACCAAAGGCATAAAAATATATACGTGGGTACAATGGTAAATAATCGTGATTTAAATAAATTAATATTTTTGGCTTGTATTTTAATATTCTCTAACTCACAAATTATGCTCAATACACTTTCCATTTTCACTAGAAAACGTAAAACATCTGCATCGGAAAAATGAAACCGCCCTCCTGCGGGCGCGACGGCCACATTGCACCGACCCGGAATCCGCTCATTTGGCAAGCCCGGTGAAGGCATAATTAACTTCCACCGCGGCCCGTATCACCGGGACGCGACGATGTTGATTTACCAGTCGTACATCGCTCGTCACGCCAACTGTCAGCCTCTGTCACGCCTGTTGCACAGTGCGCGCCGACATGTACAACACAAACCTGTCGACTAAGCTTTACAGTGTGAAGCCATTTCAGACATGACCAAACATTTTTTTCATAATCTGTGTATCGACATGCTGTCGTATGTTTTGATTTTACTTCTGGAATTCAATTTATCCAATTTTGTACGTAAGCTTCGTAATCCCGCTGCGACAAAAATTAAACTTTTTCATTTACTTATTCATATTACAGCTTAGCTTAGCTGTTGTTCGCTGTAATTGCTTGCAAAAATATAATCTTTTGTAATCTCTATTGAATGAATTATTTAGCTAACTATTCATTCTGTCCGTTCTCTATCGGATACTTGAAAGCGATTGCACCCATAAGCACAATTTTAGTCGGCATTATTGGTCAGAGTCGAAATGTACATCGTAATATTGGTGACCCCGACGTGATACTGCATAATCAAATCGGGGACCGTCCTAATATTACAGCTGAAAACTTTGATACGATCGGACCCTTCCTATCAATCAATCTACCAAGTGAAAGGAAGCGCAGATGTTTGATAGTTTCGTATGTTTGATGTGATCCTTCGCCTCACCCATTCTATTCGTAGTTATTTACAACACATGTATCTACAAGCATTAACATTATTTACGAAAACATAGCCTTCAATTTTATACGAATGAGCATAAACTTTACGATTAATATTATGAATAGCCGTTATTTTTATGAAAGTATTTGAAGTACAACTTTTATTGAAAACTGTTCTAGATATTTCAATAATTTATTTTTCTCTTACGAAATATTTACACGTTATTTTTACGATTATGTTATATGTCTTCTCGGAGATACGAAATAATTCAATATGGATGTTGTCATCGTGAAACATGTCGCAAATAATAAATCTATGCCAAACGATTCGATCGCGCTGCGAATAGGTCTCCATTCGACGCGCCCTCCACTTCCGGAGAGCCGACCGCTTCGAATGCTCCACATTTATTCAAGACGCACATTTAGTGTTTCGTTTTATATGAACATAAAGATTAGGCGTAAGAGGTGCGTGGCTATTTCAACCGGCGTCGTAAACCAGCCTCAATTCTCTAAATGAGCAATGAAACATTTCGTCCAACACTCGAAGGTATAGCCGCCGCTCGGACATGTTTGCCATATACCCAAGTTAATGTTTGATCTGGACACGTTAGCGTAATCACGCATGAAAATTTAAACAACGTAAACCGCTTCTGTTGAATATTCATTCAATTGAATGTGTTTATCTATTTAATGAAACGACTAATCAATGTGCTCATTTCAAAACATTCTACTTTATTACTCGAGCAACGTTTGCCGGGACCGAAATGAGAGTCCGCCCTGTGTTATGAAATTGCGAGCTTGGATTCTCATTATTAAATTTGTCGTCGGGAAAAGTTAATCAGTAGCGAGTAAACACAGTTTGACGTTACGAATACCAAACGAAGTTTTGTGAAGGGACTGTCGGCGGAGGCTGGTGCTGGAGCCTCGGGGCTGACGACTCGCAACTGGCAGTCTCTCCGTTCCACAGTTTAATTTCCCTCCTCGAAGGCATTCCACGGGCCTAATATTTTAACAAACAGGTTTCTTGCAAGCTCCGTTGGCATTCGGAGAGTGAGTCGGAGTAATCCTGCGCTTAGCGCTCCAGCACGCGCCGCCCGACGTCCGGGAAAGCCACTCAGAGAAACGATTACCATAAAAATAACCCATTGTACAACTCCACGGGGGACAGCTTTACGAACCGTATTAACTATATACAAGAACAGACCTTCTATACAAGTACTTGTACCTAATGGAGTTGTCTTGTATCGAATAACGACCTCGTGTGCGCTCAAGCTATTCGCTTTACGTTCAATAATAAAGATATTAATAAAGTGCAATGCGGTCGGTAGGGGTAGTAACTATTCTGACCAGACTTCAAATTATATTTATTTGTCGTTCCTAAAACTGTGAATACACTATCGTCTATTAAGTATGGTAGTTGTTTTTCAGCTGTGAATGTTATTTAAATCTGTGAAACTGTAGTGGTTTTCTTCAGGAATTTATTGAAGCTTCAACAAAAATGAAACAAGGTAAGGTAATGTAATTTTAAGAAGCTCAACGTTAAAGGAACATCCTTTTTAACTCTGAACGAATAGAAAAATGTTTGCAATTACTTACCTAGCAGCGTTTTCGTTTCATTAAAAGTAGTCGATAAAAAAATCGCCAAGTAAGAGTTGTACTCACGTGCCATTGGTTCCGTAATGAGCAGTGCCGGTAAGTTTGAGCATACCTACTTCATCAATAGTTTTTAGTTACAGACTCGTGCTATACTCCACTGACCTGGTTGTGTCCCTCTAAATCATGCTATATTTATCTAATTTGGAAGACGTAATTTTTTTTAATGACTTGTTACCAAGAATACTCTTTTTTTATTGAATTTGTGTGTTGATCGAGTAGTAGCTTGGGACTATTAAAAGGCTGTTACATTTTTGCCAAATTACTAGCTACTGGATAGACAGCAAAACTTAACCATTATGTGTAAAGAAACCCTAAAAATAAATTAAAATTTGATTTGCATATTTTAAAATATTAACAATTTTTTACAATCTCTAATGAAAAGTAATTTAAAAAGCCAATTTTCCTACTTTATTATTATATAAAATATGAAAAGGTAAATGAATGTCAGCCGAGTGAATGGCTCCCTTCAAACGCGGCTCTCGCATACTTTCCTCAAACCAATAAGTTGTTTGGAGTTCGAAGAGTTATTCTCGAAAGTTCTTGATGAAATTGCAATTTGTATCAAGAATTATTCTCAGTTGGACAGGAGGGACAACTTTGATTGCTTTCTGGAGTTACCTGAGGCCGTCCGTCCGCCGTATAAAAGTTAATTTTAAATATTTTTTTAAGTCACCACATGCTCTTATTTACGGGGCTATGTCGTTCCTAGGACATTAAAGTGAGTCAGTCTAAAGTAGCACTACTTTAGTCTGACATACCATCGTCTGTGCCAGTCGTGCAAAGCAAGGTGTCGATACAATACGTGCGGAGCTGAATAAGCCGCTGCCTCACACATTTTTTCCTTCACTTGTGAGAGATTTTTAATTTTTGCAATTTGCTTAATGCTGGTGATTGCACATTGTACACTGACTCATATTATTCGAATAGGAAAACACATAGTGTAGCCCGTGACCTTAGGGTCGCAAAGCGGGATGCCTGTCACTATTTCCAGTGCTCTACAAAAATTAAGTCATCAGGGATTTCATTATAATCAAAGTACCTAATAATATCTACTTATTACATTATTTCATAAATTCTCATTTAGTTTATAACTATTATGTATCTTTTGCCATTTTATTTTTCTGTTTTTAACTATGTAGATTGACATTTTTTTGACATTTCGACATTATGTAATTATTGCAATTGGTGTGCAACCGTTTTAAATAAATATGTGCAAATAAATGACCCCTGACATGTAATAATATTTTTACCAATAAATAACTATGAACTATGAACTAAATAAATAAATTAAATTACGGGAAGAGTCAGAGGTACGTCGTAAAAACGTTTATTTCATGATATTAAAATACATTTTTTTATATTACCCTGCACTATCATTAAATTAAAACCTTGAAAGAAACTAGTGATATTTAAAACTCAAAATTTACTAACTTAAATATTAATATTTGCGCTGAAGTTTCAGTTGGGATTGAAGTAAGTACGTACACTCGCAGCCAGCATGGTGCGTCTCGTTCGGAGCTCTCTTGCACACCTAACTAAGTGTAACAGAACTACTGGCGCCAGTTAGACTCAAAGTCAAAAGAACGAACACTTGATTGCACTGAATACCCAATTTGGGGTAGACTCGAAAACAATTAAGCGAATGGTTTCATTTGATGCAAAAATAAACAAAGCTATCCACTTATTTTGTGTTGTTCTAGTCTAGATCAATAACTCAACCATGTGTTCAGTTTTTAATAAAGTTTCATCTGTATTGCGTGATTTTGTTGCCAGCAAAGTAAATAAAAATATGCATTTACAAACCTATAACGTACTTAATGTAAAATATATAAATTTTTGGGAAAAATAATTGTAAATATTATGTACCTATTTATATACGGGTAAATATAAATTAAAAAGACCTAACAGTTAACAAATTTTATTGTTTGTGCTTTAAAAGCGTCTGAATACAAATTATCGTCCATAAAATATGCATTTTGAATAAATACGAAGTAGGATTCTAATAAATGATAATTATCTTAATTTCATCCTGGTGTCATACGTTACAGTTGTCATTGAGTTCCTATGTCCCTCGCCCGTCCCTCCGCTGACGGGGGTTGGGGGGAGGGACACTTTGACACATACATAATAGCTTTATTGCCATTTGAATAGCTTCCTAAATCAAATGATACATATTTGAGAGCGGAGGCATCGAGCCGTCGTTATTGTAGCAAATTATGAAGCTATTGTGATAAAAACAACATTTCAGTGCTTCTGTTTGGTTGAACACCGCGCCGTCGCCGCGCCGGTGGATTCAAATCGTGAACTCTGTTGTAACTGTAATAGAATCGATATCCCCCCGAAGACAGCTACGTTTACTCAAACAATCAATCAAATAACAAGGGATTGTCGCTCGCAGATGTATAACGATAGCATTGCAAATCGACAGCCATCATATTTCTTGAAGCAACTATAACATTTCACGCAAAGTGCATTCGGTACGTGACGTTAGTGTTTTCGTTGTAGAGCGGCGGTATGGCAAACTTCGAATTCGATGCAAATCGGATATGTGGCTCCGTGTGGCGGCGGCGGCGGCGGAAGCGAGAGAAGGCGCGTCTACATCGCCTTAATTTCGCTTCAGGTTGTCGGCGCGCTTAGTGCCTACTCGGGGCGGTGTTTGTGCGCGCCGCGCGGTACACCGCCGCTTAGCTGCTGGCTCCGGGCGCGGAGGCGTCGCAAAGCGCGTAATGGAGTCGCGCGGCGCGATCGCTGCGAGACCTAGGGCGTCTGCGCGGCGCCAGCAATCGATAAGACCGCAGACCTCGACTCGGCGACCTGGTTCCTGCACACATGCACTTGTAACCTACATCGCCGGATCTCCGCTTTGACACCGAACGTCAAAAATTTCACTTTGAGCCCCTTTCGCAGCAACGTTTGCAAAAGTTGCGAGCGCCGCAAATCCTTTGGCGATGGGATTTTTATTTAATCGCCTTGTCTCGTATTTGGCAAGCGTGATTTTATGTGCTCCGCTCGCTGCAATCTACGCCAATCGGTTCACATAACTTTATGCATATTCTCGACACTTTTTCTCAAGGGAAATAAAATGTTATAATAGGCAATTTAACTACCTACGGGCTGTTTTTCAACAAATGCGCTATTCTTGATTTTAGTTGTTTTTAATTACACACAGTCAATATGTCACATGCTTTGAAAAACCACTCTAGCATTTCTAGTACATTCAACCCGTCTCTGTTTTCAAGCACCACCGCATAAATCATTTAATATTTTAAAAAAACCTTTCACTTCTACGTACAAAAAGTTTCAAACAAAGTTTACAACAAAAAATACATAGAATTACTGTGTGACCAGCGCGCAATCACCCGCCATCGCTCGGCATCGCACAGCATCGCGCTCCATCGCCTCGCCTCGCCTCGCCTCGCTTCGCTTCGCCTAACTAATAGAGTCATCATTCTTTAACACAATATTTAATGCGCGTCTCTGGCTGCTCTCGAGTGCTCAGTTTATTGCTACTTCCGCGGATCAATGAAGTGAAGCTTGCAATATTGAGAATTGAGTTTGGGGCACTCAATCCAAATATTATGATCCTTGATCAGGCTGGCTACCGTAGGCATAGAACTTATATATTATAGCATATAACTTTCTAAAGTTATGGTTATTTTGTCGTCGAATCCTACTAATATTATAAACGCGAAAGTTTGTAAGTATGGATGGATGGATGGATGTTTGTTACTCTTGCACACCGGAACGGCTGAACGGATCTGAATGAAATTTGGCAGAGAGATATATGATAGTCTGGAATAACACATAGGCTACTTTTTATCCCGTGGGAATACCGGGATTTAAAACTACGCGGGTGAAACCGCGGGGCGCAACTAGTAATGTTATAATAACAATACTGCGTCCGTTCGCTCGTAAGTCGAGAGTGGCTTGAGTTAAGCGTGATTGATATGGTAATGAGTGTGAATTGCCAATCCGATTCGATATTGTCGTTAGAAGTCCAACACAAACCTTGATTTCATTTTTCATACAAAACATATTGGTTAAGCTGTTAATGCGATCATTCAAATACAATGTTCGTTTTTTGAATGTCTCATGTTGTTTTTTTATTGTTTCACGTAAGTGTCGATCAATGGCTTCAAATGAAACATTCAAGAAAAAGGAAAAAAACGCAAGTAAATAAGAGCTTGCAAAAAAGCGTCTGGAAGCAAAACCACGCAGTTCCAGAAATCTCGCGTTACATTAAACCGCGGCCATTATGATAAACTGAAAGTTCCGTCGTTAGTGTCGCCGGCAGCGGGAATAACTCGCCTGTTTTATTGTAGCTTTGATTTTATCAAAATAAGAAAACAAACCCTATTGCAACTATCTAACGAAACGATAAAAGAGACGGATAAATCCAGCTGTATACGTTTCGTAGCAATTAGCTACGTGCGTAGCGCTACGGCGTAGCTGCCTCTTTGATGTAGAAATAGAACGCGCAATGAAGCATTATTTTTTACAAAACAAAAAAATTATAATTGTGACGTTGAAATGAAACGAAATTAAAATGATATTTATTTTTGATTTGTGACATTATTACATTCATACCAAGTTTAAGAGTAGTAAAGAAGTCTTTATGAAGATCTCGTTCGGGGAAGTACTACCACCACGCCTTTTCTGCCGCCAAGCAGCAACGCTGTATTTCGGGTTGAAGAGTGTGGTCGCCGGTGTAATTACAGGAACATAGGCTTAACATCTGTAATTATAGGTTGATGAACGCAGGGCAATGCCTCGTAGGGCACTTTCCTATCGTCCGTGACATACTTTGTTATATATTATGGTTACCACTTAACATCAGGTGGGCCATCTGCTTGTTCCATCAGCTAGTTGTATAAAAAAACCATGTCGTACCATAAGTTTAACTATTCTATTCAAAATAGTTTTATATCTCGGCATAATTATGTACGAGTAATGTTTATTTCGTACATTTTCTCGATAGACTTTTTGAGAAACAAAAGATTATTGTACTTTAAATAAGACTTAAAGATTGTTTTGGGTCAAACCGTTCTTCCTGGAATCCGTTCGTGTTCTTCTTTAAAAGCAGGGCGTGTTCTGATATTTTTCTACTCAGTTTTTCAATTTTATTATTATTCAATTTTCCGCTCGCAGTAATCATGAGAAATTTATGACATGTTCCATTAATAACCCCCCGCTGCCCTTCACCCCTCGCTGGGAAATAAAGGATGATTTTCAGGTACATAATTAAAACGACAAATGTCCTGCTATTATTGTCATGGGTTCACTTTGGCGGAGTAGACGAGACGAGACCATGAATATAGCTTTATTTGTTCACTTTAGGATATGAGTGAGGGTTAATTTATATGACGGCAGTAAAGTAAAGTAAAGTAAAAGTAAAGTAAAAAGCCATTTATTCTACAAAAAAACAAAATTTAAAACATTTTCCATATTCATGCATAAATACAATCAGATTAGTTTAACATACAGGTACGATACAATTAAATTATTTATTATTATTTGATTTCATTTAGTATATTTTATTATTTATTCTATTTATTTATGCACATCATTTATTTATTATAAAATTATTGCTACATTTCTGTTCTATTTACATGTCTGTGGTTATTTTGTAGTCGCCATTTTGGCGTAGGCCTCCCCCATTTCTCTCCATAATTCCCTTTGTCTCGCTTGTCTCATCCAGTCTGGACCACCTTTCTGTCTAAAGATGTCCTCCCACCGCTTTTTGGGGCGTCCTCTGTTCCTTTTTTGGTTGAGTGGTATCCATTCTACAACTTTTTTGGCCCATCTAGTGTTATCCATCCTGCAGATATGTCCTGCCCAGTTCCACTTCAGTATTCTGATTCTAGAGATAATATCACATAAATTCGTTCTTTTTCTTATCGTTTGGTTGCTAATTTTATCTGAAATTTTGATTCCTAACATACTTCTTTCCATCTTCCTTTGGCAAATTGCTATTTTGTTCTCGTCTTCATTAGTGAGCGACCACGTTTGGCAACCATAAGTCAAGCATGGCAGAATGATAACGGCAGTAACTGATAAATAAAATAAATAAATAATGCTGGACAATCCACACAGCACCATCTAGCCCCAAAGTAAGCTACTCAAAGCTTGTGTTATGGGTACTAGATGACTGATATATTTAATACATTATATACTTACAAAGATAGATATTTTTTATTATATACATAGAAAACACCCAGACCAACGGAACTAATTTCTGCAGATCGTACATAAATTTGTTCCGAGGCGGGAATCGAACCCGCAACCTCTAGCGTCGCAGGCGGACTCTCGCCCGCTGCGCCACAGAGGTCGTCTGATGTCCGTATTGACGTTACCAAGCATTGACGCTTTATGAATAAGCTGCTATACATTTACAGTTTAAATTAAACTTATGACTCGTGACTGGAATTCTCTAAAAATAGTAAAGTAAATTATAAGTTGTGACTAACAGTCCGTCGCCAGAGATGGCCACTAGCTCAGATTGTGCTTGGGCACAAATAAAACACTTATTGATTTGAGTAATGATTCAGCACTGTCCCTGGCGCGGCAGCCTGGCATCGAGGGCGCAACGAACTCGTGTTTTGTCCGCTCTCACCGTGTTTGGCGCATATAGTATGCTATACATTACACATATTATCTAGCTTTTGATTGAACAGAATGATTACCATTTGTTTTCATACATTTACAACCTAGTACACTTATAAATACACGTACGTGCAAGTAAGTGCAACGCCATCCAGAGAACCTTTTCAGTATATTTATTGCCTAGTAGTTATGTACCTAGATTCAACATTGTCTGGGTCTGGATTAAGTACTTTGGCTACCCAAAAAGTTCCCTGCAGGAGCAACTTTGATCATACGAATGTCATGCGTTTATAAATTGTGAAGCTTTCCCGAAAAGAAAATATCTAAGTTTGAATTCATTTTAAATGATAAAATGAGTCAAAATAAATTGAGATTCAGCTGCATGGTCAACAAGTATTATTTCATTAAAATACATAAATACACTAGCACTACTTTTGTTTAGCGTTGTATGAAATGTCCGCCAAAAAAGGATTTACTTATGTTTATTTCGGAAAATCTAACCTTGCTACATTCAGGCTATTTTTCAACGAGGTTTTTTTGTAAACACAATAAAAATTAGGGATAAAACGGTTCCATTACTGTTTCAGATGGAATTTAAAGTATTCGTCAGTCAAAAAAAGCGTTTTAACATGCATTGTAGAAGTATGTATACATGAGCGGAGCGGGGCGGGGCGGTGGCGGCGGCGGCGAACGGACAATAATGCCTTTATTTATATCTGAATTCAGGAATTGGGCCGTTTTACACAAAGGGTAAAAGGTGGTTTACATTCGTTTGAATAATGTTGTCGTTTTAATTATTGCCGCTATAATTGCAACCATTTGAATGGGAATAAAGGTGGCTGTTCGCTCGCTGTTTGGGGAATAAAGGCGGCTGTTCGCTCGCTGTTTGGGGAATAAAGGCGGCTGTTCGCTCGCTGTTTGGGGAATAAAGGCGGCTGTTCGCTCGCTGTTTGGGGAATAAAGGCGGCTGTTCGCTCGCTGTTTGGGGAATAAGTTTAAACAACCGAATTCGTCTGATAACGGTCGGAAATAGGTTTCATTGAAATTATTTGATGATGGTTCCACTAGCTCCACTAACCGATGTAAGTACACAACAATCAAAATTATATACTTTAGATAAAAAAAACAAGAATGAGTGTGTGAAATCTTGTTGAATTCAAGTTTCAATATTTCTTCTGCCGTTAACAGTCAAAATCAATATTTTTATGTTACTGAAGTGAAACTAAGATTGTTAGAGTGCACTAGTATCAGTATCTGTGGCTTTGCGGCGACTTCAAGTAGCAAGTATGAATCGGAAGCGAATCAATTTGTCCTTTGTGAGCGCCGAGAACGAATATTTTTGCATTATGACTACGGAACTTTAATGCAAATGTATTTTAAAAATAAATCAAGAATAAAGTCTATCGGGGTCAGAAAAACAAGCGAATGCGACAAACAGGTAGCCAATGCTGGATGTTGGGGCCAAGCCGGCGCTTACACCTAGATAGGATAATAAAACACAGGCAGAAATTAAATTAAATGACGAAGCGAACTAACACAAACTCAGTCGCAAATTAACTAAAACAAAATGGCTGGCGCTTCCACTGGCCAATCAGATAATTACTTTGAAATACAAGTTTGTCGCGAAGCAATCTTTGCTTTAAAATAAATAAATAGATTGGTGTTCATTGAACCTTCTGATTGATAATTTTATTAAACAAGCTCCTTGCTGTGAATTCGTCCGTATGGGTCCGAAATACGGTAATTTCGTTAAATCTTTTACCACCCCGCTTGGACTTTAGAAAGTTCTGTTTCGGCAAAGTTTTTTTTATAATTTTTAGTATTCAAAATATCTAAATTTCAGTCTATTGAGGTTATCCCATCATGCTTCAAAACTGCATAGTCTACGCGGAGTCGCATGTAACGACTAGGTACCGCTACTATATTTTTACGAGAAGTATTTATTTATTAGAAATCAGATGAGACCTTGTATTTTAGTTGGTCGCCACATGGCGCCGCAATTTATGAAAACCATATATTTCTGTTGATACTCCTCTCCGGCTGCGATAACAATATCCGATAGGTTTTTTACGAGTTCATGCAGAATTCTGACAATGTTTTTATAAAATATTTTGTGAGCTTTCGACACCGAGGGCGCAGGAGATACGCCGACGCGAGGCCAGGCCTCGTACTCGACTCAACATAAACATCATATTAAATGCGTGTTGTCCTTGTCTGTCCTAGATGAAAAATGCGGGACAAAACAAAGCCAATAAATAACACAAAACTAAAGTGCCGAAAAACGAGGCACATTCTGTTGCTTCCGTACGTGTTATGAAATGCCTGCCGATACAGTAATGCATCTTCTGTCAAGGACAAATCAGGACAGACTACGCGGCCAAACAGAATTTTTTCAGATCACTATCACTACATAGTACACACAACATACAAAGTCGCTTTCTCTGTCCCTATATCTCCATGTCCCTATATCCATATGTATGCTTAAATTTTTAAAACTACGCAACGAATTTTGATACGGTTTTTTTAATAGATAGAGTGATCCAAGAGAAAGGTTTATATGTATAATACATGCATGATATGTGCACCCGTGCGAAGCAGGGGCGCGCGGGCGGATCGCTAGTGTTATACAAATAAAAACTTAAATACCTATTTTAAAAAAGGCTATAACAGAATGTGTAGTGTAGTGTAGGTGTGCATTAGATATCAAAGTCTACAACCTTGATAAATTCCAATACGTTCTCGTGTGTAGTCAATCCAAGTAGCGCTCCCGCCGGCCGATTAAACCATTGTCCCGTCAATAGCTATCAATGCTCAGCAAGCACTTAAAAACCGTCGCTCAGCGCCATTGTGCCGAAGCCTGCCGAGCGACGCCGGAACTACCCGAACAGTCGTTAAGGTACTCTTCGACTATAAGGAATGGGTTCGTTTTCGTCGAGGAAGGCTAACGAGGGCTGATATATCGGCTGATGTGATTGGTCCTTCAACTCAACTCCGCTCGTATGCGAACGCGTCGCTTATGGAAATTGTCACTTACATTATTAGTTTCTTGTAGATGGTATAATACAAATATTAGACATGCAGCTGACTGTACCTACATATAGAATCAAATTATTGGAAAAATGTAATATGAATAGATATGTATTTGCATTTTCCTTTTAATTGGCAGGATAGTCGAGTCTCGATTAATTTATAAAAGATAGATGTGTATCGAGCTGATTACAAGTTTTACCATACCTACTAGGTAATTATTAATTTGATAGCTGTTTCTTGTTAGATTGAAGTAATATTATAAACACTGTGGGTAAATTAAGGTGTTTGCTAAACCTAACATTATCAAATGTCTTAACTATCTTATTAATCACATGTCATCTAAATATATATAACTGAAAGGTGACTGACTGACTGACATAGTGATCTATCAACGCACAGCCCAAACCACTGGAGGGATCTGGCTGAAATTTGGCATGCAGGTAGATGATATGACGTAGGCATCCGCTAAGAAAGGATTTTGATCAATTCTACCCCCAAGGGGATAAAATAGGGGATGAAAGTTTATATGAGATTTTCAAAGTAAAGGAGCGCGAGCAAAGCCGCGGGATCAGCTAGTCTTATAATAAAGTGGATATTATTTTCATGTATACGTTGTACAGCTTTCACAAAGCAAAGATACGTTTGATTTTTTCATACTACTTGCTCATGGAACAAGAAGGAGGCCCACCTGATGTTAAGTGCTAACCATCACCGAAGCATTGCCCCGCAAGTCACGCTCGATATGAACGTGCCCTACTATGCACTGTCTATCAATTGAAGGCATACAGATGTTAACCGTCATACTCGTATGATTGTAATCTCACCGACACCCATACTCTTTAATTAAAGCAAAACCCAGCGTTGCTGCTTAGTGGCAGTAAGAGGCATGGTGGGTGGCAGTACTTTCCCGGACGAGAACCACGCACAGAGCCTCTTACTACATATCGGAACCAGTGAGAATGCGAACATTATTTTTATTATTAGAGAAGACACTGCGAGTAGAGAGCATTGGTGGACTAGTGGTAGCCCCGCCTTCCGATCATGGGTTTAAAGCTGCTCGTGCACCAATAAGTTTTTCTTTCCAAAATGTATGTGCACAATGCCAGTACTCTCAAACGGTGAAAGAAAACATCGCGAGTAAATCAGGAAGAAGCATTTTCAAGGCGCCCTTACAAACCTAATGTAGGTTTTAAGCCACGACTAACCAACTTATGAAACTCTGTTTTTTAATAAATAAATAATAATAAATAATCCTTTCACCACACTGTTTCAAAAAACAACTAGTGACACAACAAGAAGAAGAAGACGTGTAAGACGCTTTCGTGAATGAGGATGAACGTGTAGTAACGTTTTTGCCGCAATGAGTTGAGCGTAACTTAACTAATTCCCATCTAACAACGGAAACTCGAGGAAAACGCGAAAACCTTCCTGGACCGTGATTATGGTGATCACGGCTATAGCCGCGCTAATGTCTTACTATTAGTTTAGCAAACAATTTAACACTTAGTAGCGCCCGCCCCGGTCCCGGCCAGAGGCGTAAACAAGGTGCTTCAAGACAATGCCATGTGAATTATGTGCTTTATGACCTTGTTTAAGGGTTTCATTTGTTATTGTATTAATTTTATAATCAAGTATGTAATGTTTAGACGTACCATAGACTAAATATTACTAATCTTCTGTCCTTAAAATGTTTTGAAATGAAATGAAATGAAATGAAATAGTTTATTTGCGTGAAATATGGTTAAAAGTTAGCAGTTCTTAGTAGGTAGTTAGGCAGTTTCACATATTTCACCAAGTCGTTGGCATGCAAATATTAACAATTAACAATAAAAAATTAAACATGAAATTAAATTACATTAGAAGATTAGATAAAGTCCATAATAAATTGTCAAGAATAGGTTGATAAAATTTTTAAGTCAATCATTAAGAAAATCATTAACATTATAAAAACTTTTTTCAATGAGCCATAATTTTAACTTTTTTATAAATTGTCTGGTTGGTAAATTTTGTATTTCACTGGGCACTGTTTGGTTTCAAAAGTTCTTTGGGGATGTCTATGTACATGATTACAGTTTGAATTATTAATATTTAGAATGCCCGTTTGTAACACGTTTCGACAGTTAAGTATTTATTCTTTTTGGGAAGGCCATCGGCACATTATAACACAATAGTGACTTAAAAAAGGTAACACTGAGGCCATATTTATAGGTCTCCACTGATAGAACAACGTAATAACGTATTAATGCTCTTATACCACTGGTATTGTTACAAACAATCTTGGAAGTAGTACCCACCCCTCCGTTAATCTATAAAAGTAAAGACAGAATTCGTTCAAACTACTACCATTTTTAGATTCGTCTCTAATTCGTTCATAAACACGTTGCACCCAGCAGAGGCATCCTTCACGTCCAAAGTACGCAAGTGTTTTGTAACGCGTTATTAATTTCCTATGGAAATGTTCTTTGTTATACCACCGAGCCCGACCGGAAGTCGTTTAGCGGCTTCAAAAACAACAGTCAATTCCCTTCTAATTGCGGGCTCACCCTTGCCACCCTTTATCAATATTTCTTCAACACTTTCCGGAGGAGTTGAAATAATCACTTTAGATGCTATCGCGAGTTTCCGAACGTCCAAAGGCGTTGAGAACAAAAGCTTTGTTATCCCCCCTCGTCTTACCCCCCACTTCTGCTTTCAAGTAATTGATGTTATCTGTAGATATCGACGTTTTTCACTCTAATGAATGGAGGATCCGCCGCCGCCTAGCTCCCGTCTAGGTGTCCTGTGTATTGTTCGTTGCGCCCAATGATTTATGTAAGTCGTTTTATTCCGCGCAGCCTTTAATGTAGGCTCTATTAACAGCTTCTCTTTGTCGCCTTTGTGTTTCTTCACTTTACAATATGTTTGAATATAGATTGTTCATTTCATTTGTATTGTGAGTGTAAATAGCTTTTGGTGGTTTTTACGTGGAATTTTCACCAATAGATGAAAGTATAGCCTACATACAAAACGTTTAGAATTAGAATACATAGGGACATGTAAAAACAACGCCTCTCAAATACTGAAAATACCAATAACCTTACACGGTATACTTTTGTAGTGATTGTTATTTTTAGCGTGTGGACTGGAGATGGTGAGCACTTGAGCAAGTGTGGACTGGAGATGGTGAGCACTTGAGCAAGTGTGGACTGGAGATGGTGAGCACTTGAGCAAGTGTGGACTGGAGATGGTGAGCACTTGAGCAAGTGTGGACTGGAGATGGTGAGCACTTGAGCAAGTGTGGACTGGAGATAGTGAGCACTTGAGCAAGTGTGGACTGGAGATAGTGAGCACTTGAGCAAGTGTGGACTGGAGATGGTGAGCACTTGAGCAAGTGTGGACTGGAGATGGTGAGCACTTGAGCAAGTGTGGACTGGAGATGGTGAGCACTTGAGCAAGTGTGGACTGGAGATGGTGAGCACTTGAGCAAGTGTGGACTGGAGATGGTGAGCACTTGAGCAAGTGTGGACTGGAGATGGTGAGCACTTGAGCAAGTGTGGACTGGAGATGGTGAGCACTTGAGCATGTGTGGACTGGAGACGGTGAGCACTTGAGCAAGTGTGGACTGGAGATGGTGAGCACTTGAGCAAGTTCATAACTTTTGCGGAATCAAACCGGTAATTTACACTAAGAAAATATCGTTTCTATGTGAGAGCTATCTCTTGAATTGTTGCTATTTGTAATAACTATATTTTAAATGAAATAAACACAAGCTTTGAAGTCTATTGAAGATGATTATTTATATTTCTAATAAAAATAATCATCTTCAATTGAATTATTCGTCAAACTAGAAAATTACAAAATTACCATGTCCGAGAAAACCCTTCAGTGTTGCTTTAGTGCTGATGAATAAGATGTGTAATACTTTTTGACTTTGACTATAAATTGAATATAAAGAACTAAATAAAACTCCAACTTTATTCTATAGTTTTTAACCACAAAGTACTACAGCTCCATGCGTTGTACCAGGTCGGCAAGCACGCGCTGTTTATAGAGGCAATATGAAGCGAACAACAAATAAGATTACCATTGTCACCCCTCCTCCCGCCCCCCTTCCGACCCCCCACCGCAAGTATTCATTACCAACGGAATAAGCATTAAAGAGGTTTGATGAAGAGGAATGAAACTCTTGAAATGTCTTTTGAGCTTAGAACCGTGACGAATATGCTGGAGTTCAATTTTTTTTTGCTTTTTTTTGGCGACCTCTGTGGCGCAGCGGGCGAGAGCCTGCCTGCGACGCAAGAGGTTGCGGGTTCGATTCCCGCCGTGGAACAAATTTGTGTACGATCTGCAGAAATTTGTTCCGATGGTCTGGGTGTTTTCTATGTATAATAAAAAATATCTATCTATGTAAGTATATAATGTATTAAATATATCAGTTATCTAGTACCCATAACACAAGCTTTGAATAGCTTACTTTGGGGCTATATAGTGCTGTTTGGATTGTCCAGCATTATTTATTTATTTATTTATTATAAATCAAAACCCAATTGTTTGTTTTCGTTGAGGATCAACCCACGGCCTGTAGCGCAGAAAGCTACTATCAACTGAGGCCTAATCACGAACGAATTCGACATTAGTGCGTAAACGTATTGTATCCCTAACTATAAAGTAAGAAACTACAGATACGTTAACGCCACAAATGCAAACTGTATTCGTGATCTAGGCCGTGGAGCCTCATCGGGCCCCTAATCTGCGAGAGCTGTCGACATTAGATGTACTGTGAACGTGTTAAATGCTTTTACAATACAGCTGAAACAAACATCACTCGCCCATTTTAATATAAATAATCCTTTAACGTATAACACCGTTTGAAAAGCGCTTTAATAAATGAAACGAGCAAACACAATGGAATGCGGATCCATTCCGATGGAGGGGCGTAAAGGAGGGGGGGGGTAGATTATTTGATGTCGAGCTCGTCTGAATCACATCGTGAGTCGTACATAATAACATGGATGACAGCTATTATTGGTTGCTGGATACATGTTTAAAATAACACAGCAGAAAAAAAAATACGAGTATGCTTTGCTGGTATCAAACTGAGCTAAAACGACCAGCAAAACTATAATACGGATAAGTTTCAGTATTCTGAGTTATCATTATTACTTATACAAGTTAACATAATAATAATTGGTAGAAATTCCACAAATCAGTTTTTAGCCCCAAACTAAGTACATAAGGCTAAGAAATAACTCTTTATAATGTTATGTGTGAGTAAATTTTACTAAAATAAACGCGTTGACTTTGTTTTCATCACAAAAATTAAATGTGGCTTCATTATAATGTGGGTTCGTGATAAGGGGAGGACGTAAACGTGGATTGAATTTCAAATTAGAAAGTAAATAATGAGCTTGGATATAACTTTATATTCGTTCTGCTAAGCTACGTCAATGCAATGTTCTTACTTTTTTAAATATAATGAAGCTATTATTTTTTTGTACAATGTTGAGAGAGTTGAGTCAACTTGGGAAGGGATTATGTTTATGTATATTTTTTTATTGCTATGCCACAATGCACCTAAGTATGTTCTCAAGTTCGTTGATTTCCATAGAGCCCAGTCCGAACTTCCAACCAATTTATAATCAAAGATGTCCGTACTTCAAACTTCCAAAATAATCTGAAAACTTTTAAAATACATTCGGTTACCGCGAGCCGCGTCCCGCAGCCGCTATCGCAACACCGAGGTAACTGGATAACTTTGCTGAATCCGCTCGCTTCCTATTTTTCATGTGAATAAATTCGAGCATCCGAAGACAGCTTATCTGTCCCGGGGGCTCCGGCGGGACGGGCCTGCCCTAATGTTGTTTAAAATCATATTTCATTTAAAATTCAAAAGATTCCAGAGCGGTAGTGATTTTTATTTGCAGTGAATCTTAACCTGCCCTCGCTCTCATGAATACCAGTCACAAAATAATAAGCTAAGAGTAAAACAGAATCTGACCGAAGGCTGAGTTAGTGGGGTGCCTCGAGTAGGTAAGGTACAGCTATCTGTTATGAGTATGTGTGCGGCTAAAAGGCCAGTATCCAAACAGCGCGCACGACATAAATCGTGCACACAGGTGCTCGAGTGAATATTCAGAAAAACTCCCGCGCGACCCATTTGCCTACATTTTTAACGGAAGGCGACCTTTCAATGGAATTTAGGGTCTGCTAGTGACGCATATTGACGTTGTAAATACGAATAAATATTCTGAGGGATGGTGGATCAATTATTACATTCTTTTTATTATTGATGAAAGTAAATATGCGTTTTGTAATATTTTAAAATGTAAAAAAACATAACACAGGCCAAAGCGTGGAACTGTCTCTATATTGAGAATTGACAAAAGTTAAAAGAAAAGATAACCGACCAAAAGTTTTTTTTGTTATACTTTTATTTAGTACATTAGCTCTTCTTTTTCTCTCTTTTTTTTAGTACATATCCGTGGCATCGCGAACGTAACGCGAGAGAGAGAGAGAGCGCATTGACATTCACGTTGCCACGGACATGAGCTAAGTGTAAACGCAGCATTAAAGAAGCAGTACTTACTACCACGAGCTTTGAGGAGATATATATATATATAGCTTGTCGGCTTTTTTTCATAAATATAGTACCTATAGTGTAATTAATTGTTGATCAATCAAATACCAACTAATCGACTTTCATGCTGTTCAGAGACATTCATGTTCAATTCACAGTGTCCGTGGAATTGACATAATTTCACGGTTTAGTTCCAGGAATCTAAGCTCCCCGATCTCCGCGGCATAAATGATAGTTTCCAGTGAATGTCGCAGTAAGTAGGTGGCTGACAGCGGTCGGATCGAGGCGGCTACGGCTGGAATTTCATTTCCTGCGATGTGGCGCCGCCGGCACCTGGGGCGAGGCCGCGCTGCGTACCTACGGAAGCGAACTGCCCACAGCATGTTTCTATTCAAATCAATTTAAAGCCACACGTCATACGTTTCTATCGATAGGATAAAGAAGTGAAACAAAAAAACTATGTTTACAAACTGCACACGACAAAAAGCTGTGAACCTAGATTTAGATTTAATTGAAATGAAATGAAATACGTTTATTAACACACACACATTATAGAAACACAGAACAGGGAAGTTAAAAAAAATGAATATAAAACAATGAAAAAAGAATGAGGTAACAAAAATAAACTAAATAAGTCATATTGGTCCTGCTCTGTGCCTGGTGAGGTTAAGTTGGTACTATCTCAGCATAATGCTACCCCTTGCATGATATATATTGCCAACATGTACACACATCTGTTATATTATAGCTTAGGTCTAAGGTAGCTATAAGGCGAGTACATGTACCCTGTAGGGCGCTGCAATCTATGTAGAAATAAGGTAGGTACAATAGTTCATTCCTAAGCTACATAAGACTATAGATACAATAATGAGTAAGTAGGCTCACAGTATACAATAACATAATGGCGCGGCTACACAAAGGTAATGAGCAAAATGTCTCGATATAATAAAGTCAAATAAGGGTAGGTACTAATGACAAATATTGGATTAAATCCTATCCTAGATAAAGTTTGGTAAGTATGTGCAATGTGTTGATTATGGTCGCGTTTGTGCTAGGTACAGAATAATTACCATTGATAAGACCAAATTTTTAAAATTTGTATTAATTTCTGATAATAGGTATGACAAAATTATAATAGTACATAACGACTAAAATTGCGAAAAATCCACTACCAGAGCCGCTCCGCGAGGCACCATACCCTCGGCCTAAATATAGGCAATAGCCATCTTTAGGGGACTCACCGCAACATTCATCTGAAAGGTTTCATTTGCCCCGGCCTGTACCTACCGATGTCTTCGATATTTTGATTAATAATTCTATGCTTCGCTGGTTATGGTCAGGTATTTATAGCGGTATCAGAGCAGCATCTATGATAATATACACAGTGAGAAACGTGTTGCTCTTTTTATATCCAACTAGCTAGTACCCGCGACTTCGTCTGCGTACTTTTAATCTCTTCATCTCTTTTTTTCGCAATAAAAGGTAGCCTATGTCCTTTCTCAGGGTCTAAAGATTGTCTGTGCCAAATTTCATCAAAATCGGTTGAGAGGTTTAAGCGGGAAAGCGTAACAGACAGACAGACAGTGTTACTTTCGCATTTATAATATTAGTAGGGATACTATTTGGATAATCAAATATTCTTTTGATTAACCTATATCTACCACTAGTATAGTATTCTCTTATCTGTGCCTAGATCTTAATTCCATATACGTATATAGTGATAAACGGTGTTTTAGAACATTGTAAAAGTACGCGAATGTTTCCATGGATGGAACATACAGGTAGCCATGTTGAAGGATGATTATTGACCTCCACAATTATCCGGCCGAATGACGCAAGGGGAATGTAAGTGGTCGCAATTGGCCACTTACTTATTCAAACTTGTGAGTTTACAAAATTAATGGTGTTGAAATCATTTATGAGACGGTAAACGGGTCGTTTGAAAGTTGTTTTTCTCGAGTTCCCTGCGGACGATTCGATGCACGAGTGCACACGGCCGACGCCGGCACTTCCAGAGATTATTGGCTTTTCTCCTGAACAAGTTACGGAGCGTCGCGTCGCGTCGCTTATGGCCGAACTCTTGAGATTTGCGCGCTGGTGGGATTGCGTTATGCAATATACAGGCGGCGGTAGTGCTTGGAGGCTTAGAGCCTGGAAAATCATAACCTGATTTTAAAGTCTAGAATTGTGTTAGCAATTATTTGATACTAGTTGCGCCCTGCGGTTTCACACGCGCAGATTTAAATCCCGGTATTCCCACGGGATAAAAAGTAGCCTATGTGCTATTCCAGACTATAATCTATCTCTCTTCCAAGTTTCATCCTGGAGCCTTATTCACTATGACCATTTGCACCGCGATCACAGCTATGACAAGGTAGCCGGTGTCATACGGTCAGGGCAAAGTATCTCCTATGCCATAACAAAAAAATAAAGCCCAAAATCAAGTTTTGACGTTTCACGGTTTGGGGCAAGGAATCTCCTTGGAATCTCCTATGGTCATAGTGAATAAGACTCCAGATCCGTTTAGCCGTTCCGGTGTGAAAGAGTGACAATCCATCCATCCATACTTACAAACCTTCGCGTTTATTATATATTAGTAGGATGCAAGTTTTGCTAACAAGGTGCACATAAGTCCATATAGGATATCACTCTACCTTTAGTTTAGTTCAAGCAATTAAAAATAAGCGATAAAAAAAACATGTTTTAGTTTTATGTAAATGGTGGAACTAACTTCATTTATTCAAGAACGGCCAAGAACCAGTATAAGAAGTAAGAAACTACCTGCATATTTATATTCACATTTACATTCAGACGGTTTTTATTTTATTGTGCCTGAAGCCGTTTTATTTATTTATCTGCGGGACTGGTTCGTTATGTTTCTAACAACTTTCGATCAAGTCCTTTGAAACCATTTTATTTGCTTTGTGCTAATTGCCTTCCAATTTACACAGTGCTTTCGCTTCAACTTTCTACAAAATAAACTGATATCATATTTTTCTTAAAGATTTTAGATTGTGTCTATGAGCTTTCAAGATGCCTCTCGGTACACTCGTTCTTTTCCATCACCAGTAAAACTGTTGACCCAACTTATCAATACTATACTACAACTTACCTTAGCGAGTCCAGTCGATGTGAAATGGCAGAATCCGCCTAAGGGTCCACCTCGCCTCGCCTAGCACCATTCGCCATTTTACTTTCCGCCGGCAATTTTCAATTTTGTTTGCATTCCGAGCCCAAACGACGGTTTAAATTCCTAGCAGCAAAATAGATTTTATTTTTAAGCGCCAAAAGGCGCTGACGTGTGAAATCAGGGATTCATTTTGAACGCGGTTGCGGGCTGAAGGTAGGTGATGTGGTCACACCTGTGTGAAGTCAGCGGCAGGTACCTACTTGAATACCCTCCTTTCGGGCTTATACGTTATGTTACACCTTGTATATCTCTCTCAGTTTTGTAAACTCTAAATTACAATAAGCATTATAGTTTCAAAAATTATATCTAAATTTTCAACTCTAAAAATCAATATTATGTAACAAACATCCCTATAATATACCTACCTACCTATTTCATGACGTTAAAGTCAAATAGGTTTGAAATAAAAACCAGAACTTGGAAAAGTATTCAGGGACACTCGAATGATTGTTCAAGGAAACAACTAAGAAAATGAACACTTGTTTGTGTAGATCAAGCTCCTGAATCCTTTCAGTTATTATTGTCGCTCGACTCGCTGAAGTTGTATGTCTCACTTACTTTGTATAAAACTGTTTATGATCCATCACTTTGTCTGAGTTGTTGACAAAGGAAGAGCTATCACTATCTGAGTGCCTGTTACGCGACTTTCTCAATTCTCTTATCTACAAAATCAAATAGCACACAGTGTACAAGAAAACAAAGAATGCTATATAACTTTGTGTATATAGTGCGACAAATATAATTATGTCGCGTATTGGTAGGGTAGGTAGGTTTTAATTCATATCATAATATTGTAGGTATAATTTGTCACGGGTGTTGCCCTAAACAAATTATAATATGACAATTTATTACTTCTCTGTAGGTACCTAAAAACACTAGCACCTGAACATCCGTGGATGCAAGCTGGTAGCATTGGCTTGGCCTTCCTTTCAGTAAACGAAATTGACGTAGCTGGAAGCGATGCGCGTAAGTCTAAGTAAATGACTCCCAAGACGCAACCGATTACGAAACCAGTTTAGAATAACAATCACTCGACCGCACCCCGCCCCCGCCCCGGTCGTCGGTGCACTGTTTACCGTATAATGGCCGCATCTCGAAATAAACATAGACAATACTCAAATCAGAAGCTGGAGAAAGCCATTCCAGGGAATGGCGGTAGATGGGATATTATAAACCGTTTGTGGCTTTATTCCTCGCTCGCAAGAGTTTCAACATATAAGTGTAGCTTCTGATGTGGGAAGCGTGTAAGAAATAAGAATCGTCGCACTGTCTAACTGAAATGTAGAGCTAACTGGACTGAACTGAAATTTCGCTATGAAATATTTTAAAAGGCAGATAAAATTTCTTTAAAAGAAATGTAAAATAATGAAATGAAAAAAAACTGCCATGCAGAGCACTGGATTTTAGATTTTACTATCACACTTGAAGATACCAGATTTTTGTCACTGACCTTGCCAAGGAAAACGAGAAAATTAATTAAATAAGTAGTGGCTTAGTAATGTCTTATTTAATTTGTTTTCACGACTGACGGAAGTATTTTTGCGGTCTACTTTATCACCTCCCCGGCTTCTCCTCCATAATAGAAACATCCAAACTACCAATTAAAAGCTGTGAGTGTGTAAAGGCCCCGC
Source organism: Plemyria rubiginata (assembly GCA_963576535.1). Lineage (NCBI taxonomy): Eukaryota > Metazoa > Arthropoda > Insecta > Lepidoptera > Geometridae > Plemyria > Plemyria rubiginata. The sequence goes on from OY754907.1 coordinate 15,366,416, forward strand.
GCGCTTTGTCTCGCACTCACAAACAAACACAATATCACGCTGTAATAACCTCTGGCATTCCGCAATCTCTCGCAAAAACCGCACCCACAGCACTATTTAACAACGCTTTCGAATACAACGAGTTCGTCGCATGGTACACACTTTGTGAAAATCACGTTATGTATTTTAATTTTCGACAAAATCACACAACGTGTCTCAGACACAAGACTGCCTGCGCCGGCGACTTTGTTGTGCCAAGACTTGACATTATATTGACAGTGAATTTATTTTATTCTCGGTATTCTCAATCGGTTCTAGCTATCCGCTCCATAGTCTCGTGCTCAAGGCGCGCCGATCTATTGTCTCAAGGCTCAAGGGGCCGACAAAGACAACGTGTCTAAGTAAGTCAAACAATACGAAAAATATATCCTCCGGCGCAGAAGGACATTAGAACAAAGAATACCTACGTATTCATGGGGGAGGAATCCGGCAAAAAGTATTGTGACGAGGAGGCGGCTTCGAGTGGGTTGTCTCGCTTGTTGGTCACTTCGGGGGACCTCCGACGAAAGAGGGGGTTAGTATTTGGGGTTAGTACCACCTACTGTAAGGCAATAAATACTTGTCTATTATAATATACGCACGTCAAAGGTAATAGTACATTATGGTACTAGTGTGGTACATTGGTGATTACCGCCGAGGCGCCAGCGCCATTGAGACCCGAGCCGAAGGCGAGGGTCTTAAGAGAGCCGAGGACGGTAATCATCAATACACACGTGTATCATACGACGTTTTTCAACACACTTGTGAATAAAATAACAATAAAAACTCATTTTATTTAGTAGATACTTACGCTACTAGATATTTTTCCTTGGAGTTTTCAGGTAGTAAACTTTCCATAACGTTAAGGGCTTCACATCTTATATCGGGCGGTGTACAACATAAATCATTTTCTTCGTAACTAGTACTTGTAGACATTTTAATTAATAAATAACTATAATTTCAACATCGAAATCGAGTTGTGAAAAATGTTTAAAATGTTTTCACTGTTGGGAAAAATTAATCAGTTTTCTTAGGCGCGCGTATTCCGATCGGCCACAGACTAAAGGGATGAGGTTTTTTTTATTTTCCGCGCATAGGGTTTGCGCCTATTCTGCCACGTAAAAAATGGGGAATTTAAGTTTTCTTTTATTACAGAGAAAACAAAAGTTATATTTGAGAGAATGTTTTATTTTCAACACGTACGAGTTAAAATTATCTATTTAAACATGAAATTAGCAAGCAATAGGAACATTAATTTATTTGTTCTATTGAACACGATCTTTTTTTTGAATAAAATTTTTTTTAGGAAAAAAGCAAATCAAACAATACGATTTCAAAGAAATCCTCACTAGTGAGTTATAGCAATGAAAAAGTCACAGTTTGATTATGGGTGTCATTGTGTGCCTAATTGTAGTGACCGTAAAGCCACTTTATGAGCAAGTGTGTTAAAAAAACTTTTATTTTTACTGAACACTTAATTTGATTCCGTATATGATATCCGATCTATATATAACCATATCATTTCATGTCATGGTTGTCATCTTTTTATAACACCTATGTTTTGCAACGTCATTAAACTGTGTTGTCTAGACTGAAATGATTACATGTTTTTGACGTACATTCATACATTCCTAAATACAATTTATACCAAAAGGTAGTGCTCAAAAGGGACTCCCTTATGGCATCACATTGTTTAGAAAGAAACTAGTAATACGATAAGAGATTAACCCCCGGTTTCTGAGAGCTCGATCAAAGTTAATCGGCTGTCAAGTCACTTGCTATTTCAGTTTTCACTTCAAATTGGATAGCAAGAGACTTGACAACCGATTAGTGATGATCCAGCTTTCAGAAGTCGGGGGTAAGACCAAACGGTCTAAGAGAACGTGTTAAACGTTGCATGACAGCCCATTTAATTTTCCCTTCTAACTTTATGTAGATGGACAGTGATTTCAGTCCGGCCGATGAATCAGCCAAATCGTGTGATGGGAGTGCGAGGGTCCTCGCCACACGAGCTGCACACCCGACGGCTCCGCGGAGACGCGTGACCTCTGTCTTCGTGCGGATGAAATATGGAATGATTTGTGCGCTGAGAGCTCACGTGCGCTGAGTTACGGCGCACACGTGACTACACTTAGTCGACTCATCACACGCAAATCACCGACTCTAGGCTTCCACTGCGATGGAGGAGTGATCCCCTGCTAGATAACATAAGGATCACTCTTAAAATGTTGGCCGTAAATAGTGTCGTTTAACTTGAAGTAAATATGTATTTCTTGAAAGAAGCACTGTTGAGGTAACTTGCTTAGTTAAGCAAAGCTCTACTCGGTGACCATTTTGATTAGTCATTTCTACTAAGCACACAACTTGATATGCTTCGAAGGACACTTTAAACTGCCATTCGTTTGGGCGATGTTTCACTGTAACCAGCGCTGGCAACGCATACGTAACACCGGTTGTATTTTCCTCCCACAAGGAGAGGTAATAGTCGGTTGTGTTGCATAAATTAGTAGATGTTGTGACGTCGTCCGCATAATCCGTGGATTCGGCATGTTTACCGCAAGTTCGGTATCGCGCGCGCTCAGCGCAAACAGACATCCGACCTCTGTCGGTACGACAGATAGTAAACACACGTATCTTACCGAAACAAGTGGACACTGTATTTATACAGGGTGACTCAGACACCAGGGATCCCGAGACGCTGGATAGCGAACCTTAAACAATTAAGCTCTTGATTAGCTTTAGTTAGATCGATGTACGGCCTTCACATGGCGATATGTATGTTGTATTCAGGAGTATTTGCGCGTAGAAATTGTAAGCAGGTAGATTTCATCCTCAAATTATTCTTTAGTTGGTACTTGGTGCTAAGAGAAAGCTACCGCGCCTGGGGAGGCGTGAGGCTGTGTCTATTTTTACGTACAAAAACCGCTAAGAAACCAAGTCGGAAGCTTCTTGCCTGTTATTTTTGTTTCATTTGGCAGACAATTTCATTTGAGTTTTTCAAATTTAATTAAATCTTACGAAAGCTTGTATTGTGAACCAGATTTGACAATTGACTTCTGATTTAACTTAATATGCTATATTCTAGATATTTTACTGACTAAGAAACAAACATCGTTTAAGGTTATGAATAGGTTTGTTCTCTGTCTGGTTGTTAAGTAATATTAGGTATATGTTCAGTCAGCTATCTGGTTATATTATATCCATATCACAAGCTTTGGCTTAGTTTGTGTGTGGAATATCCACCAATATTTATTTATTTTAAACATATATAAACAGGATCCAATAATTAATTTGAACATAAGCCCGAATGTCCTGTTACTTAGGAAACAAAGCATTTTTGCGTTGTAAAGCGTAAGGCGCAGCTGCGGCCTGAGTTGCGATTGTCGCTCGCACTCGCACGGGGCGACGCGACGCGACGCGACGCGACGCGACCGACCCTCACAAATCAGCGGAATGGGCAAATAACCGAGTGAGTGTGTCGCTGCGGATACATAATAAGCTGTGGAACGCGCCGCAGTCGACGCGGCGCGACGGCTGCGTTCAATCTCAACGCGGAGGGACCCACGGAGGAACTAATGAGTTTGTTTGGTCATTTGAAGATAGTAAATGTTGTAGATAGCTGTTAAAATTTTGCACTTTACAGATAAATGTATAAAATTCTAGAATTCACTTTGAGGATCCGTCCAAATACAATAAATTTATTGCGTCTTAATTCCGCCAGGCTAGAGGATTTAACTATATTTTTCATTGAAACTAATGTAGATGTAGTAGTTAACATTTAATGCTTTTTTTTTACTTAATAGACCGTTTTTTGGCCACGATCTCGCTTGGTGGTAAGCGACGATGTAGGCGACTAGAACATAGCCTACATGCCTATCTATTAAATTTGGTGGTCATTTAATGTTTATTTCGAGGGAGTGTCTAAAATAAAGCTTACAAACCACGTGACGAATCGAAGCTGTAATAAAGCCGAGCCTTCGGCGCATTTCTTCCAATATTTCCGGTCGTTTCTTAGCTGCGAGTGGTTCCTCATATAACCAATGTAATCAATCATTTTCTTTTCCTTGACTTTTGTACTTTTTTCAAGTTGAAATCGATATTTCAATAAATGTTTTAAGAGAGCTTACTAAGTATCATTTAAGTTTGGTACATGAGAACAAATTAATTGCTGTGCCCTAGCAGGTTTCATGTTCGACACTTAGTACCTACCTATGTACAACCTATTTAGTGCAAATGTTTCCGTTAAAGTTTACAAAATTAAGCTTTGAATTGAAATAGCAATAAAGTGACTATAAAAATACAACTTCACCAGTAGCTGATTTCATCAGCTGAGTGGTCATCAGTGGCGCGCCTGCCGCCTGCCACCCGTCACGTCGAGTGATGTGGTCACAGGTGTGTGTGGACCTACCGCACCCACACAAGTACAAAAGCACGGCAGCGCATCAAACAGAAGTAACTCATATAACTCCGTACGTGTTGTTCGTTTTATATCGCTATAAAACGTCTACGGTTGCCACACAACACAACGCGCTCTAATAAAACGGATATAAAACTGAAGAATTTAAACTTGCCGCAGGAGTACTGTTTATACAAACCTGGATTGTAAACTAACCGTTAAACTTTGTTTCCACATAGTACAGTGCGTCCAATCGTCAAAGCCAGTGCTCTTAATCGATGAAGGAAAACATCGTTAAGAAACCAGTTAGTATTCTAAAATTCTAAGTACCTTATGGATCGCCGTTTGAAGTAACAAACTTTTGCAAAATGTAATTTAATGTGCCAAATATAATATTTGGAAGTACCTTTGACTACCGCCATTAGACAATAATGTTTGTTGTTAGTTCTCCGTACTAAAGATCTGAGGGGAAGTCTACCGTGCCTGGGGATCAAAGTCATGAACTGATTCAGTTTTTCAGTTTTACGCTGCGTATTTTAAGGCTTCAGTTCAATGGCGTGAAACCTTGATATGAAATAACATCGTCGAATTTGTTGTGTAAATAAATGTCCCTTTTCAATTGTTACATCGTACAATATTCGCTGTTATAGAAAGGTTTTCCGTTTGTATAAGAATAGATTGTGGTTACTTACAATGGTAATTCCTCTAAAAGTGAGGTTAAACAGAGTGACTGGGTTTGACTTCAAATTTATGATAACATTCTGAAATGAATAATGTCTATCGACGCCATATGAACGTTATTATCCTGATTTATCAATTTAAAGTTATGCAATGTTCTGTTCGCAGTAGACGAGATGTCCTCAGAGAAGGCACGAGTGCGACGTTTGGTTTGTTATCCGGCGCGTGATCACGTGACCGCCGCGCCGTCGCTCGCTTTTCTAAATCTGATATCTTTGACCGTTCTCGTCTGAAAGTAATCATAGAGATAAACCGAATCGTTATTTTGTAAAACTTTTAGACAGCCTTTATCTTTAAATTACTATTTCTCTTATCGCGTGGATATTTCATGAGATGATCATCTTCTAGTTTGCATGTGAGTGTCTGATATAATACATTTAATTTTAGTCAAACAAAATAGCTTCAAAACATATTGATTATCTATTAGAAATACGAATGTATGTGTTCGTATGTTCTGGAATGTCTTTTGCATTCCTAAAGTATCTATTATTATAAACAAATATACTTACCCCTTTTTGTATAATTGTTAGTTCTGAGACATGTTTGATCGAATGCGACGGCGGCGCGGCGGTCGGCGTGTGGTTACGTCGCAGTTTCTGAGTGCGGCAGCCGACGAAAGTTTGGTGACCCCTGTAATATCTGTTAAAGTTATTTGAAACAAACCACACATGCAATACATGCTTTATAATGTATTCCTACGAATGTAGATTAGTTTAAAGCTTGTTTTCAGGACACGGGGCGTGGTTGAACTTTGCCTATTAATTCTGTTACCAGAATATAAAAGTAAGTTTCTCTTTGAAAGTAAGTTTCATAAAGAGAAGCGTAGATACCCTGCTTGTGTACTATACGTATACTCATACATTATAGGCTGCTTGTAGGTAGATTGTTTCTATGATAAACAAAACATTTTTTTTAAGAATTAATAATAATAATAATAATATAAATTTTTATTCAGACAATGGAGTCCATAGTGTTAGTAAAATTTAAATTTAAGGGTTAGTACTTAATAACTAGTAGAGATTTGGTCCTCTGGGAGAGCTTCCACACCAGAGGACAGGCATAATTATTAGCTATTACTTTTAGGATGCTGTTGCTGCTCGCGCGCACTCTGCTCAGGAGTGAGGCAGTCTTTTTCCGCCAGATGGCGTCAAAAGTGTCTGTGCGCGCATCTGCGAACATGCCTGAAGCACTACAGAATCGCGGGAACCGCAACAGCGTCCTAAAAGCATTATTGAATTGGACCCGCAGAGCATTGTAAGCCTTTTGGGTATGCTGAAACCACAAGCTCGCAGAGTACATGGATGTACAGTACGCCTTAAAAAGAGTAATTTTAACAGCGTCTGTACATCGTGCGAACCTGCGGGCCAGCATATTGGCCCTGACTGACAATGCTCTGCGTTCCCGCTCCATATCGGCGTCATCCTGCAGGTTGTCGGTCACCAAATGTCCCAGGTATTTAAATTGAAACACCCTTTTAAGGGGACTACCGTTTAAGGTGATAGGAGGAACAAAACTGGGACATTTGGTGCCCGCCCCGAATACCATGAACTCCGACTTTTTAACATTATAAACTAGCCCGTGTGAGGCCACATACGACTCAAAGACGGCGTAGCTAAGGTTGTTCATGCAAACACCTCCGACATGGCAGCCCACAGGCATGCTACTGAGTCTCTCAATCAGTGCGTTCACATACAGGTTAAAAATTGAGGGTGAGCTTAACCCCCCCTGCCGCACCCCGCATTCCAGCCTGTATGCGTCCGACAGCTCGCCCGCCCACCTCACTCGGTTTTCTTGATGCAGATACCAGAACTGAATAATTGATATCAGCTCTGGCGGCAACCCTGACTCCTCAAGCTTCTTCCATAACACATTATATGAGACCAGGTCGAAAGCCTTAGATAAGTCCAGAAAGCAGGCATAGACTGGAGTCCGTCTGTCCGTGTAATACTTGACAGTATGCTTTAAGCTTAGAATGGCTGACTCAGTCGACAATTCGGGACGAAACCCAAACTGAGCGTCGTGTATTTTGATATGCCTATTCAAGCAGGAGTTAAGCACACTGTCAAGTACTTTCGCGACTATAGTAGCCAAAGAAATGGGTCGGTAGTTATTTTTGTCAGACACGTCCCCAGTCCTGCTCTTGACAATAGGTACCACCAGAGTCCGCATCAAGTCCAGAGGAAGGTACGCGTGGCTCAGACAGAAGTTGTACAACATAGACAGTACCCGAGGCAGGTGAACGCCCGCATGCTGTAAGTGTTCAATGCTGAGCCCATCATGTCCTGGTGACTTCCCTTTTGTCATTTTCTTGATTACAGCTCGTATGTCCTTAGCGAGAATTATTGTGGAAATACCTGAATCCTGGCTCTCAGCATTGACACTATGACATGGCGAGCCTAAAGGTGACTGTACAGCAAAGTGATGTTTAAAAACATTGGCAATCTCCCCAGGGTCAGATGTACCGTCAACACTTACCGGAATGCCTGGCCGACCATGAAGTTTATTTGTGCACTTCCAAAAATTCTTGAAATCAGAGTTAAAATGGTGTTTTGCCATCAGGTCCATTTTTATCTGATCCTGGTGGTTTTGACACCACTTTAACTTACCCTTAAACATTTTTCGCGCCTGAACCATGTCTTCAAAAATGGGACCACATGTGGGCTTCCCATACCACACCCATGCCTCAAATTTCAGCCTGGCATTCGAGTAAGAGTCGCTCACATGATGATTCCACCCTGCCACTACTTTCTTTTTCTTTCTCATTCTTACATTTACACTACTTGTAGCAGCAGCTGCACTACACAAAATGTTAATTAAATTTTCATATAAGTTATTAATTATCTGTTTATGCTTTGAATCATTACAACGTTTGTCACAACAATTTCGTAATTCAGCAGGAAAGTCAATGTCCCTCAAATGAGTATTACAGAGGTACTCATACTCATTAATTTGGCTTTCACTTCGCTCCCCCCACAGAATTCTACTATTTTTCGGTGTCGTTGCCTGAGTCTTTTGCTTAACAAGATCTAGATTACACTTAACAACTAGTGGATAGTGGTCAGACCAAAAAACATCATACTGTACATAGATATCTACAACACATTGCCATGCAGCATCCGTTACGAGGCAATGGTCTAACCACCGCACACACCCGTGCGCTTCGCTTATAAAAGTGAAAGTATCTGATAACAAGGTTAGCTTAATGATATCAGCGCAAGTCCAGTTTTGTTCAGCCGAAAAATCCATTAATTCATTGTAAAAACTCTCACCAGGATGAGCATTAAAGTCTCCGAGAATAAAAACAGATTCGACACTCTTTTCATCTATTATAGCACTTATAGCACTAAGACAGTCTGTAAACAAAGGCAGGTTCTCGGTACAGTCAGTAGGCATATATACACAGATAACTAGCACAGGTCGGTCGCTTGTTGTAAGGCGTATAGCAGTAATTCGCGGGTTCGCACACGGTACCACTGACAATTGTTTGTTCTCTCAAACTAGTTGCGCCCCGCGGTTTCACCCGCGCAGATTTAAATTCCAGTATTCCCACGGGATAAAAAACCTATGTATTATTCCAGAATATAATGTATCTCTCTGCCAAGTTTAATCCAGATCCGTTCAGTCGTTCCGGCGTGAAAGAGTAACAAACATCCATCCATCCATACATACTTACAAACTTTCACGTTTATAATATTTGTAGGATTCATGTAATATATTATATTTAACTTTGTAAATAAATCAAAGCCAAGCGTTCTCTATCAGCATCAGCCGGCACCGGCCGCACCCGCGCCGCACAGCAGGCATTTAATTAGTCTCCGCAAGCGCGCGCTCTGCTGTGCGCGTGTTGAGGCGAAGCGAGAACCTGAGCGGGGCATTCCTCGAACCGCACCTAAATGAACCGCACCTAGACGAAGCACACCCAAGTACTTCTTCGAAGCGGGTGCGCTTCGCCTAGGTGCGGTTCATTTAGGTGCGGTTCGAGGAATGCCCCGCTGAGCGATACAGCACAAAACGCGGCGAGAGCCTAGTGTGTTTAAATTCCAGGTGCCTCCGTCATTTATTTACCTGCCTTATCTGCAGGTAAAAGTAACTGAAGTCACAATTTATCATCAATATTTTGTCTTAATATCGTAAGCCACGTTTATTAGAGAAAATAACTTTCATTGGCCAATTATAGTTTAACAAACCCGCATCTCACACTTGATACGGCATCCACTCAAACTACAAGCAAACAATCAAAGCTACAAACTATTTAGACTGTATTCATGCCGAATGCACGCTACTGCGTACTGCGAGCTCTGAGCGGTGGCAATGAGAGCGAGACGGAATGAGTGGTGCCCAGTACACGTCTTGCGACAGGAAGTCAACGTGACTTTTCATAGCTAAGAGAAAAACATTATGTTTGGATTCGTTTTCTGTCATCTATCGAAGCAACATAGCATTTTCATTTAAATTGTTTTTCTAGTGTTTTTTTGAGTTGTGTTATGTAATTTTGGTGGTATTTTAACCAACATTACTTGTGGTCTTAGCACAAAGTGTAAGCATTTGAAATGAAAGTGTTTTATGTGATATCGTGATTTGACCGAAAATGTTTCATTTGTTTTGAAGAAACCGCCACCATTTTCTTCAAAACAATTTACTGACTCGACTTTCGACTGACGTGACTAGCAACATAGCAAAGAGCATATAATCTCTATCACTTGACACTGGCAAGATTGTTGTAAGACAGGAGCCATTAAAAAAAAAACATTATGTTTGCATATCTAGTTCTCATAGTACACAAGTTTTGGTTATGTCGATGATAGTATGTGAAATTTTCGCCATATCTAAATTATTTAATCATGTGGCGACCTCAGTGGCGCACCGGGCGAGAGTCCGCCTGCGACGCAAGAGGTTGGGGGTTCGATTCCCGCCTCGGAACAAATTTGTGTACGATCTGCAGAAATTTGTTCCGTTGGTCTGGGTGTTTATGTATAATAAAAAAATGTCTATGTAAGTATATAATGTATTAAATATATCAGTCATCTAGTACCCATAACACAAGCTTTGAGTAGCTTACTTTGGGGCTAAATGATGCTGTGTGGATTGTCCAGCATTATTTATTTATTTATTTATTATTATTTATGTACATGTCTTCTTTCTTTATTATAAATTGAGCCTCCGGTACAGGCTCTCGTGTTCACCGTATCGAATAAACAAAGCCTCCTCCGCATGTTACGTCCCTCAGTCATTAGGAAGGATACAATGTGATTGTCGCGTTGTGATTGTTAGTCGGAGAGTCTGGGAGACGTGGTCGTTGCTCGGAGAGTCTGGGAGACGTGGTCGTTGCTCGGAGAGTCTGGGAGACGTGGTCGTTAGTCGCAGACGTTGTTAGGCGTAGGCCGGCCTTCACGGAATAGAACACACAGTGCTGCGTCTATGGCTTTGGCTCATGTTGATTGAATAGGTTTATTACTAACCGTCGGCAAATTGAATCACCTGTCGTGCTGTATGTAGTCTCTACTCAAATTGGATTGCACTGGGATGTATTATCACATCGGACTAGTTTTAGCTTCAACACAGTGGGATTTTAGTTTATTTCCATATTCACTTAAATTTTAATGTTTTAGAATAGTAGGTAGATATAAAATCGGGTATATTTTGATCTGAAATCAGCGTTCACTAAAATAGAAAATCCCTGTTGAAAAGTGAAGTAAAGATAGCGCAAGTAGCGATTCGTCACGTATTTTTAAAAATTCTCATCTTTGCAGGCACCATTTTTATTTTTATAGCCTTCATTGGGAATTCAATTTCACAAATAAATTCAAAGACTAATATTTTGAATTGATTGAGTAAAGATTTATCAGCAGCTTACTTTGTCCTGTAATTTAAAATTAAAATTGATAGGCTTTTATGAATACTTAGTATTATTTTTTGCCAATGAAAATATCTACGAAAGTGTAATAAATTAGATAATAGACGTACAAGTACTAAGTTAATACTAACATTTACGATTACTGATTCGGTCATTAGGTAAGGGGCGAGAGTGACTAACTCAAAGTAATGCTATCTATTATATATTTGTTATATATTTATTTCTAGGTAAGTGTGACTCCACTGAGCACAAGCTGGTTGTCAACTTAGGCGAATCAGCTTAAAGTTGGGAGCGCGGCCGCTGAATCATAAATCTGTACCTAATCCCTACGTAATACCCGTGCTGTACGTACGTACGTACCGGTACGTAGCACACAGGTTACGTATAAGCACAGTTGTGTGCTCTTGTTTCGAATACTCTGCATGACACTAAGGTATGACACAGTTTGCTAAGAATAGCCACCTTACTTGATTAGACTCGTACTATATGAAATGGTAAAATTAAAATAGAAGAGCAGCTGAAACCTGATGTGAGATGACATTTTAGCACAGTTCTATGAAAAAATACTAGTGTGTAAAACGGCTCTACTCTTCGTAAGGGTGCGATATAGACATACGGCATAATACTTCGAAATTGGTACGTGTGGTAATGTCTAACCGACAAAATGTAAGCAAAGTGCTATAAGTGGGATACCTAATAATGATAAGTAGGAAACATTAGTCGCTTACCTTGTTTCAGTGAACACACGCAGTAATGAGCTCTTCTAGTTGATCGAAACCCAGCGTTATCTATGTCTGTCACATGACGGTCGCCGTATATAAGGAAAGCAAAGCGCTTACGCTCGCCCGTGGCTCCGCAGACTTTTGATTACGATAAGAAGACTTTTCTCTCCGCGCGGCGCCGGCACTCTCTGTCTCTGCCATTAATAAAACATGTCGTCCAATCGCTGTCTGGGCTCGGAAAGGGTTTCCTCCACAGAGTAATTACATTATTGTTTGTAACCCATTGAAAATATCATCCTAAATGAGCGCCACCTAAACCGGGACCGCTCAATATTCTGTTTTAATCATTTGGTTTGAATAATTAAGTGCAAATCGGTATTCTGTCATATTATAGTCCGTCGGTTGCTTTAAATTAGTAATTAGTGCAAATGGACATTTTAATCACACAGTTCAGTGGCCAGGTCTATCTCGTTCCGATTATTCTATGCCCGAATATATTCTCTCAATTATCTGCCTTTTAGTTCGTTTCGGATTAGTTCTAGCTGGCTCAGCTCGTGTAACACTTGCGATGGCGAACACACTATTGATTGGTCATGGGTCCTTTAAAATACATTAATGAGCTCCCACTAACTAACCATTATGTTAGCCCTCGTGCACGACTGTTAGTATCCTCTCTCTCTCTCTCTCTCACAACCAAGCTTAAGATTCTTCGAGGTATGGTTTTTTAGATTTGCAATTAATATCAGACCTTCTTACTTCAGCCTTGTTGTGTTTTCCAGGAATCCTCAATCATTTGAAACCTCAAGCGCTCAGCCCCAGCTCAGCATGATAGAGTTCTAAGTAGCAATGCTAACTTCTAACTCTACATTACTATAATTATCTTATGATGACATTTAATAAACATAGTTTTTATCTAAACAAATATATAAGAAGCGTGTGAATGTCGTGCATATTTCTGGAATATAGACAACACTTAGTGAGCTAGAGTTAATTCTAGAAATATTTATTTGTTTTCCATTAAATTGAATACACTGTAGGTATTTATACAGAAGGTAATATAATGAGGCCTGCGGGAGTGCCCTAGGTCAGGTGAAGGTCTGAATCCAGATGAGGCATCGGTTCCAGAGCGCCTTCACTCCAACACAAAGCGCTAAATAAATTAGGTTTCGTTGTCAACGGACAACGAGTCCGAACCCGAGATTAGATGACTTTAGGACACACTACTACATTTATAGTAAGTTTATGACGGTGCGCTGCAAATAAACATAAATACCCACCCTCATTTTTGGAATTATAAAGCCAAATTAAAATGTTTTCTTGCTAAACGTTGATAAAACACAAAAAAAAGATTCAGCTACCTATTGCTAACTTTTCTTTATCAGAACGAAGCTATCTTTGGTATTTTGGTACAATTCCGTTGTGCACGTCATTTAGAATTTACGGCGTCCATCACGGAGACGTGAAAGAGTTACTTCTGTGTCTTTGAAGCAACGGCTCCTGCATCTGGACACAGCAATATGAAGCTGAGCTGAAGCTTTCAAAATGCTACCAGCGCTGCCGGTTTACTCTCAGGACTAGCGTTCCCGCTGCTCGCTTAGCGCGCGCACACACAGAGCATACAGGACTAGCGTTCCCGCTGCTCGCTTAGCGCGCGCACACACAGAGCTTACAGGACTAGCGTTCCCGCCTTAGCGCGCGCACACACAGAGCTTACAAAAAGATAACCTATCTCAGCGGATGGCGAAAATTGCGCCTTTTCATCACGCGGCCTAGCGCGGCCTGCCAGCGCGACCTCGGCAAGTGAATGTCATTAGAGGATCGCGTTATCCTGATAAGGTAAAAGGTTAGAAATGAAGATAACATAATGTGTTGCTTGGAATTCAGACTGACAAAGTCAAACTGACGTATATTCAAAGTATTCGCAAGGTTCGATATGAATCAGATTAAAAATCCTCAATATTGAAATGAGTATTGTTTTTATAAAACAGTTGTCGTTCAGGCTTGATTCTATTAATATTTCATCAGGTTTTATCATTTTAATTAAAGCATTGAAGTATGACAGTCCCTTTTTAAAATGAAAAAGATCCACGCTGCGAGCCCTTTGAATAATTTCCCGCGCATTCATCATGTTTAAATACTTTCACCTTCAGAAAAAACTTGGCAATCCGCGGCGGGTAGATTACTTTTATTATTATTAAAGCAGCGGCGAGCGGCCCCCGACCCGCCTCAAAGTATTTAATCCCGCTTCTCGCCACCGTAATGAAAAACGCGACAAAAACCTCACACGACCACGGAAAGGCGACAAACGACGGAAAGTAGAAAGACCATTACCCCCTTTTCGCTGTTTTTTCGGCACAAAAGTCGACCCCCACTCGTGATGTTTTTGTCACGGAACTTTTAGACTTGTTTCATCCCATTGTATTTGAATACACGATAAAAATCTTGTTTTACGATCCGGTTTGTTCGTCCGGTTTACGTGCGGATAAATAATGCGAAACAGCTTTTATTTACACATTCGCCCGGTTTCATATTTCTGATTTAAACAAATTCTATGATAGTTAAAACTAACAAAGGGCGTTATTTAACTTATTCTGATAATTCAAAACGTCAATTAAACGTCGTGAATTTTGACAGAAAAGTTAATATTCCTTTAAACAGTGACGATAAATTATTCTGTCAATTTATTTAGGTTACCTTCCTGTTTTCACAAAATGAAAGAATCATGAGTGACCAAAACACGTAAATCTTCTTTAGCGTCCCAGACCTTTTGTAAGCTCTGAAAAATGCAAGTCCCGTAATTCATGTTGGCGTAATTAAGCGATAAGTAACTAGAGCCGTCAGCGGCGTCCGGCCACGACCGGTCCGGCCATTTGTCAGCGTCCGGCCACAGGGGGCGCCCTAATCACTGCCCTTTGTCAGCGTCGGAGCTCGCACGAGGATTGCCTCATTTGTGAAAGATATATTTTCATATTAGTTGTTGATTTCGGTCAAGAAGCCATTTAGGCTTTATACTTACATACAACTAATACAGAGCGAGCAAAAATGAAGCTACGCTGCAGCCCTTAAACTCAATTTAGATTGCTGTGTTTTTATGTCGTCAATGCCGCGGGTTTGCTCACTGCGTTTGCTTAGATGTATGAAGTAAGGGCACTTTAAGACAACAATTACAGAAATCATTAAATTGAAAAAAATACTGTACGTACTGGCCTCTGAAATATAATTATAATTAGATATTTTCTGATATTTTGTCAATTTAATTTGTATTGCCCTATGATGATTGAAAGTTTGTATGTTATTTTTAGGGACAGTCTCAACATTTTACTTTGAAATAAATCAGTAATCTAACTTATGATCAACTTTTAACTCGAAAGTTGTTTATTCCCAAATACTTCAGAAATATCAAAACAAATTGTCGAAACCGCAACCTTTCAAAGTAATATTTTCAAGTACCTGCCTTTAAGTTCCGAATTGTTAGAATAGCATCTAAATGAAAGCGAAGGATTGGAGGGTTTGTTTAAGTAAGGGGTTGTTTACGCTAAGTCGGCGATCTGAACCCTTGGAGCCGGGTTTACTTGGAAACCACTTGGAGCCAACAAGATAGACAGTTATTTGATCTTTCTTTAAATAAATATTAAATATCTTCTCTATATTATATAACTGTAACATAGCTGAATATCGGTGCATAATGCAATTCAATCATTTTCTGCTTCACTATTATGAACAGCAATCAGAAACGTTAACTCTGATTGTATATAGCGAGATGTAGCCCGTTATTATCAGAGCTCTCAAAAGTCGTCTACGCGCCTGTATTGCAAACTGAAATTTAGATGGGAAACAACCAAATATAAAAAACTGTAATACTTCTGTTGATGAGTGTACGTACAGGCAGCGCGGGGCGGGGCGGGGCGGGGCGGGGCGGGGCGTGCCGCTCGCTTGACGCTGTGGAGCCGCGCGGTGCACGAACGACGACTCCGACTTGTGTACGTTCCGACCGAAGCTGAATTAAGGCCAAGGTTTCAGCTGTACTGTATGCAACCTGAAAAGCTGGCGCATGAAAGAGTCAAGAGCAGTTAGTTAAAAGCATACTTTTTCAAGTGAAAATAGAAAATTATAAAAAATATCTGCGATAGCTTTTCTATCGTAAAACTGGACCGTATGTTATTCATAACGAATAAAACGACGCAATCTACGCAGTTTTATTTTATTATTTAATTGGATCGCTCTCGCCTCGATTTGTAACGCAGATCCAATCAAGATTTAACAAAAAATAAAAAATTAAATAAATTAAAGAAATATATATAAATTATTGCTAAGAGTATGAGTTGTAGATTTTTTTGTGATCGGCTTGTCTGGTGAAGTATTGCTACCAGGCCTACTCCTGCCGCTAAGCAGGTTTGCTGTGTCTCGGTTCCTCGGGTGTTGTTGCCAAATTGCTGGCGGACGAGGCTAAACATCTGTCTTCCTCAAGTTGACGGACGCAGAGCAGTGCATCAAAGGGCACGATCATGACTTATGAGACAATACTTTGTAGGTGAGGGGTACTCTTGTTCTACCAGCAAGTAATAATAATTAATTTAAAGTACCAATCGCCTTTTAAACAAAAGAAATGTGGAACACTATAGCAGTAGTAGATTGTGCGGTGTAGTTTGACTATAAATAGGTCATTCAGTTCCACGGAGAGCTTCTACAATGAATGCTTGTATCGAGCGCAGAGGTGACTAACTGCATCACCTGTGGCACTGTAGGTACTTCCAAACAATCAGGATGCATAGTTCTTAAACTCCCGAGTTATGCCATTCTGCTTGGAATGAGACTGGTATTACCAATTTACCAACTTTTTTTATATCTTTGTATATTTTTATTGGCTACCTATCTACTCTGTTTATCTGTATCACTCTGGTGGCAGTTCCACACGATCAAGGGTAGAAGAGTTGGCAGTTGGCCCACCTGATGCTGAGTTCATTACTCAGTTCACTGAGGACATACCCTATGTGACATTACACTATCTGCCTTCATTATGCATATGAAGCTCACGATCGAAATAGGCACAGCAATGAAAGGTTTTACGTCGTCAGAAGATTCGCATACATTTTATTTTCATGCGGTTTTGTTCGACGACCTTCGCCGAGAAACTTCAGCCCACTACGACGCCACGTTGTTAGCTCGCTCGTTTTGTTCCCTTCTTCTCTAGAGAAGGACAAACTATTTTTATTCTAAGCTTGTAGCTTAATCTCCAAGATGTGTGGGATACATATTCAAGCATTCAAAGCCATTGTTCTACCAAGTTCCTAAATACACTTTACACTAAAGGTAGTCAAAACAAAGACTTTAATTTCGACATCCCGTTCAAGTTCACGTTTGCAAAAAACAGCGAACAAAACGAAGTAAAAAATTGTTTGGACGTACATAACTAAGATCAGTTAAAATTAATAACTTCTTAGGTGACTCAAGGCGCTAGAACTACGCAAACAGCTATACATTTCAGCAGGCCTGAAACTCTTTGCTCCTGTATCTCTGTGGCAATCTATATTGCGTAGTGTTGCCACTTACATTACGCACGCGTCTCACTAGTATGGGCGCCGCGCCGCGCTATCTGAGCCGACGAGCGCGCGGCGCCGGCGATAACCAACATCCACCTCCCGCGGTTCTCGAACCTTCGCACGAATCCTTACGTGCCGTATAGATTTTTTGGTTACACAATTTTATTGAATAATATTTGACTGAACTATAAATACCTACGATTATTTTGTAAGTCGCATCCAACGGCGGAGTGAAGTGTTCCTTTCATATATAATGTAGGTACATTTATAAAGTATTTAAAGCTACGAGCTTTTTGTAAGCGAATCCGGCAATATTGTTAATAACCCGCAAGGTAAACCCAACCTTAGAAACATCAACAAAGTTGTAGCCACAAAATAGATAATTGCCTATATCTATACCTTTTATTTGTATTTTGTTACTTTGGAATACTAACTACTGCAAAATGTGGGTATGTGCCAAATGTAATGTTTGGACGTACCTCTGACTACCCCCCTTAGACATCCTCAAAGAATCTTGAATTAGTACCTACTTGGTACTGGAAGATCTGAAGGGATATCTACCGTGCCTGGGGATCAAAGTCGTGAAGCTGTTTCTGTTTCTGTTACATACATTTGTTTGATTAGATTTTTGTTGCACAAAAGAATAAAATTACACATCATATTATGAAAAGGCTTGGATTGGTCATTCCAAACCATTTTTTTTCTAGGATGCGCGCTTTTTGAGATACAACAAAAATATCACCAACGATCCAAGAGCTCCCATTTGTAAGAGTTTCGTTGGCATCGAGATGTTTCTACTGGTCGGCCAGTTTCTTTGCTTTTTCAAATTTTTTTTCTTGAAATAAGAAGGTTCTTGGTTCTCATTAAATGGTAAAGTAACCTGTTCTGATGGTGGAGCCAAGGTCTGTTCAACGGAACTCTTCAATAAATTGGCCGATTCAGTTGAAAATTTGTTACTATACTTAGTAGGTGGCAGCCAGAGACAAGTCTAAACACAATGTTTGGACTTGCCTCTGACTACCACTTACTTGTATTTTCGGAGCGTTCGGGCAGCGTCACGAAATCTCAGTTTAGAGAGAACTACCAGTTATGTAGTATAAGAAAGTTACTGTCATTTCGCCGAAATTTAAACCAAGTGGGCGAGTTCCCGTGAACTTCCCGGAGCGTTCTCGGGGGGGTCCCGTGACGAGGAGAAAGGATCCTGTTTATCGCTCTGGGCTTGACATTCGAAGTATAAACTTTCACTGAACATCTCAAGTGCAATTATTTTTAAGGCCAGGAAAATAAACAAGCAAAATAATTTTAAATTAATTGAACTATAAATTGTATTACCAATATAGTGAAATAATTTGCATTGGTATGGATTGGTTTACTTATCTATAGATCGTGTGCAATGGACAGTAGTGAGAGCTACTGTTTCATCTACATGCCACCTTGAATCGTCCTAAAATAGGTATACATATACATCCTCGATACTTACTTTCATCTCTAGTCTAAAAAAGAAAAAATATTCAACCTTAATACTTGTAAGTTTATGCTTACATTCAATCAGCCTTCAATAAATCATCAACTAAACTAATAACCTCAAGTAACACGACAATAACAAAACAGATTTCAATCTAACGCGACGTGACGGTACATTATACCGAATTAATTAATAGCATTCCTTATTTAATAACTATTAGTTACGTCACGGCTGCTTCATTACTCGTCCCCCTCCCCCCGGGGGGAGGGGCGGCGTGGTAGGGGTGCAATCACTGTCGAGAATGTCATGCAAATAGTTGGGTCGGGGCGCGATGCTGGCTCGAGCGGGTAACAGGCGCCGACCCAATCTACGGACGACTACGGACAAGTGTAAACTCGGCTTAATAGATGTCGTGGTTAGGCTTGTTACCCAGCTCCCGGGACTTATTGCGGAGAACTGATTCACTTGTAATTGGATTTCCGAAATGACGTAGCAACACTAGCAACCTAGCGGACGGTATTACAGTACTACGGATGTGCGGTGGCGTGGGTTCGCGTCGAAACAAAACCACGGGCGAGCTTCTACTGCAGTACTTGTACACCAGGTGTTCCATACGTCTAATCAAAAACGTTTCAATTTAGCGCGTTTAAGCGCTAATTGCGCTAATTATAAATACGTAATCTTTATTCCTGTATTGAAATAGTGAAATTGTTGAATGAAAATTGGATGTTTAACATAGTGCCCTCTATTGGGAATCAAACCACAACCTACAGTGCAAGTAAAGAAGGATCCCTAGAAAACGTTCAAGCTACAAAATACCTCCATTCAAACATCATTCAGCGTCAGACGGCCGCCTTCAATTGCACCGCTTGGATTGCAACCGCGACGGTAAGTGGTGTGTTTGTATTCGACGGAGGGGGAGTGGGGGGTGAAGAGGGGGGTAGCTTGTGGTGCAACGCAAACAGTTGCAACTTTGCCACTCTTCGTGTCGTATGCAGACTTCTGGGGCGCCGGAAATATTTATTTAAAACTCGGCTTGGCGTCGCGTCGGGCTACTCGGGAATTGTTATTCTGCAATACCTACCTAAATTTCTATAAAATAGTAAATAAATATCACACGTTTCAATTTTACGTGCTACTCGTATTTACTTACTACTTCATCAACTGGTTACCTTGTATTAGAAGACCGACAACGACCATATTTTAAATACGTTTACAACTTGTGTATAGTAATTAAAAATATCAGACTCAAAACAGTTTTTATCTATTTGGTCAATCAGTTTCCTTTTAAACATTTTTATACAATACCTGTGTGAATGTAGGGACCAATAAATCATAGCGAGTAATGTTTGGAAAAACTGGCAAGAAAATGCGGCTTGGCTTCTAGCTTTGGTTAAACTATAGCTACCCTGGTACCTGAGTTGAGGGTTGGGGATAGGGGGGATGCATGTGGGGGTAGATGGCAAGTCTTTCCCTATAGTTCTTTTTTCTAGGAAATGAAAAAAAATTTTCTTCAAATTACTTCACTTTAAGAAAAAAAAAAATAACCCTAACCTAATGAGAATTCCTTCCCTTGAGTCTTTTTGTCATAGAGATGAAATATTACTACCAATTTTCTTCATATATAAAAAAAAACCCTAACCTAACTAGTAACTTACCTGAAAAATTAAATTATTTTTTTTCATTTCCTAGAAAAAAGGACTCAAGGGGAAGACTTGCCATCTACCCCCACTTGCATCCCCCCTATCCCCAACCCTCAACTCAGGTACAAGGATTGCTATAGCCAACCCCTAGCTTTGTTTGTGTGACTCAAATAGCTAACAGCTCGCACAAGCAGTCACACATACCAAATAAAAGACGATTCCGAGAACGCTATCTCTTCCGAGGCGACATCGGTGACGTCACGCGGTACATCGCGACGGAGGCTGTGTTGCGGAGTAGGATATACTGCGCGTCGCGGCGTCTCGTGCTACTGCGCAGTAACGACCTTGTTATACTAAGTAGCTATCCGTGACAACGGATCTAACTATAACGGGTTATTAAAAGCCTTCTCAAGCCACTTGTGACTTATGATTGGAATAATGTTTTTAGAAAACTATTTTCAGATTTTTATGTACGACTAGTTGCTCCCCGCGGTTTCACCCGCGCAGATTTAAATCCCGGTATTCCCTCGGGATAAAAATTTGCCTATATGTTTTTCCAGACTATAATGTATCTCTCTGCCAAGTTTCATTCAGATCCGTTTAGCCGTTTTGGCGTGAAAGAGTAACAAACATCCATCCATCCATCCATCCAGTTTTGCAAACTTTCACGTTTATAATATCAGTAGGATTATAAGTACTGTGACTCTGACTATACTTTATATATTCTTTACTTAAAAGTGATCTAAGGGAATCTCTAACTTGCACGGGGTTGGGGGTTTTGCGTATCAGCCAAAATTACTCGCAATAATCATTACAGTTCAACCGAAGCGCTGGCTGGCCTTATTTTAACAAATTGAATAGACACTCTGGCACACATTTTCTACAAAGCGTAATTGAATTTACGAATCACGAATTCAAGACAAACCGAGCATCCGAGCTACAATTGCTACGAGTAGTGCTACGTCACCGCTAGAACAGCTACGGGCTACGAGCCGTGCTACGTCACCGCTACGAGTGCTACGAGGTCTCGGAGAGCTAGTCCCGCGGGATGTGTGCTCGGTTCGGCCCGCTGTCAGTCCACCACATCCCTGCGAGCACAACAAACTCACCTAACATACTGGACGTACCTACTGCCTACTGTCTAACCTAGCAATCTAAATAGCTTTGCGAAAATAAATTTCGCTTCACTTTGGAAGAAGTGAAGCAAAAGCCTGTCTGAACAGAAGGGCATGAAAGTATTGTCGTGATAAAGCTGCTGGTTTGACCCACATTGTATGTAAACATTTTTAACTAAGGTTCATTAAGGCGACACAATCCCGCGATCCCGCAAAAAGAAGGCGATGGACGTCGTCATTGCAGTCATTCCCGTAATCTCCCGACCCTGCATCATCTCCAGAGCCTTAATGCGTTGCGTTACGGTCCAAATTTGCATGATAATGTCCTAATTTAATTTATGACGTAGACGCGGCGAGCACAAAGGCAAAAGGGCTTTGTTGGTAAAAAACCGGAGGCATCCCTCCCCCCCTCCCTGTCTGCCCTTCACGATGTATGGAGATGGATGCCGGATGCTGAGATAAATAAGGTTGTTGACTCCATATCTGAAGAGATTTTTGATCTTAGAGGGATGATGTTTTAAAAAAAAATTACGCCTTTTTTTATTACTTGTTTGCTATCATTTATCCAACGAGATTGCTTTACTAAGTTTGTTGAATTTTCGCAGCATTATATTTAAGTTGTAGAATTCCATTTTAAAACGTGTATCGCCGGCGGGACGGGACGGGGCGGGACGGGACGGGACGGGGCGGGACGGCGCGGCGGCTCGGGCTGAGATATGTAGCTACATAATGCATTGAATTGAATTGTTGCCGTTTGCAGGTCGCGGTCGCGTCGCCACGCCGAAACCGCGTGTAATTTCCTATTTATCAAAATTTCAGTACATAGCTAATTCGCTTAAATAACGTCAGTTATTCCTGTTGACAGCAGCGCAGCGTGCAGAGCGCGCGCTGGAAGATCTGTGAATGCGTAATGGCTTCCTTCAGATGTGGATCCTTCTTTGAAAGCAAATTCAAGCATCCACTGCATTTCCGGCAATGGGTTCTGAGAATAGTAGGTAGAACTCTCTGTGTGCAATATCTAATGTGATGGATATGAATGGAAGCCGCCGGTAACTATGCAGCTGCCGATATTTATTTACATAAATGATTCAAAACCAATGTGCGAAAGTACTTGTTTACGATCGCGTTCACAATTGTTTGTTTTTCCCACTTCTTCAAGAAAGCTCAAATCTCAACCTTTTGGTATTTATTTATTTGCTACAATGTGATTACAATTAGGTTCTTCAGGTAAACATGGCCAGCACATTACTATAATCTAGCATGCAAATAAAATAATTCGAGTTTTATTATATGAATTGTTAGAAACCAAAATTAATAGCTAGCTAATTTCAGGCTTAGCCGGGCATCGTATTGGGAGCAATGACCTGCTATTTTTTAATAGTGCATCAAATTGTAAAAAAGGGCCTACGAGTGCGAGTAAAAGTTAAATAGTTCATTTTATGCACATCTTTGAATGTAGTACTTCGTTATAACATCACTGCAGCGGACTAACTAGATTTTTACAATCTTATTTAGTGGATTTTAATAACTCAAAAGTTTAATAGTTATCAGCTGGTAGAAGGCAAGTATTGCATTGCAATGGTTTCGTAGGAGAACTAAAACTCAAAGACATTGAACTATCCGGTTTGCGTTGCTTTCCACTGACTAAATCCAGTTTAATTCGGTTTTACTGCTGTTTTAGAATTGGTTCTTTGTGCGGAATGCCATCTCCGCTCCTCGTTCCATTCCTTCAGGCAACAGTGCTTTGGTGCTATTTCTGTGGCAACTCGGCAGCTCTGCCGGGGAACAAATACCTAGTATTAATCCTGCTGGCTCCACGCATTCAAACTATAACTGCTGCATAATATGATCGACATTTTTAACGATCTGAACTACAACATACATTTTCAAGAAACTTAATAGTGTGAATACTTACCTGACTGCTTCAATTGTTAAACGCAAAACTATAAAACAATTACTTTAACTGGTGGTTTCCTGATTTTGCAAGTCTCACTGTTAGTCGGTATAGTGTTTCTTCTGCCTCTACTCTCTCGACAGATAGAAAAAACTTCACAGTACACCATTACAAAAAAACATAATATTTCACGTTTTAACTAGAGCTACAGCGAGGTCCAACAGTTTAGGATCGTAAGCGAGGGTGATGCATATCTACTACTGGCATTAGGCTTTAAAAAGACTAATGCCCATACTTTGGAATTGTGTCGAAACATAGGTCGAAACTTCCATCCTCTTGTTTGCTTTTGCTCAACTAAAAACAAATGAGTAATCATATCCGAAACATATGACAAAGCCAGGATCGACTACATCAATGCATTCATGTTGCGTCCGCCGCGACGTGTTGACTATTTGTCGAGCGGTAGCCAATCTATGTTATCGTGCGCGCGCGGGGAGACAAGGGTTTTATGGTACGCACGGACGGAGCCTTACCGCATCCCCAAAATAAAATAAAAATCAAATTTTTAAGATATTTCTTAAAGTCCTAAAAAGTCATTATAATTAGAAAGGTTTATGTTATCATACTATAAAACTGCTTGATATATTGCATGTTGCAAAAAAATTAAATTAAACTAATCACCATTTTGGTTTCATGGTTAGGCAGCAGGTCCTGTCATCCCATCAGTCTCTCCGGTGATAGAAGACTCCTCAGTGCCATTAAACCATCACAATGAAGCCCCAAGTGATGATCCCCCCCCCGCCGCCCCCCGCGACAGTTCAGCCGACCGCGACCGCGCAACTAGCGAGGGGGTCCCAACTATTCCAATAGACATCATATTGTTCTCGTTAAATATGAACGGGCCATTTAACTTGCTAACTCGATAACTTCCAGACAGCTTGATAGACAATTATGTGTGATGTGTGGCTGCTCTTGTAGGGGCTCACATACTTAGCTAGCTGAGAGTACGAGTACTTAATAACAGAATGAACTTACAATGTGGTTTAGTACCCCCCCCCCCCCCCCGGGGTATGACGGCGGGAATTACAAAAGTTGTAAAAAAGACATAAAAAGAGAACATGAAAAATGAGTATATTAATGAGTGAGATAAAAATTTACATGACTTATGTTTTACGATGACATTTGTAGTAAACATGCACCTCGGTTCATCTGTTCATCTAGCTTTAAAACAATTAAAATGAACCTTGTGATCTATTAGAATAAATTCTATTGACTCTGAAACTAACTTCTGGTATATTTTTAGCTTCAGCATTTTTACTTTTTTACGAAATGGGTCATGAAATTCGATGTAAGGTTCCTGGAAATGGCCGCGCGCTTCGAAGTGCATACTGGTCGTCGCGTCGTTAAAATCTCAGTTTTATAACTGAATCACATAAAAACTCATTCACCTGCAAATGCTACTGCTTTCCGACCATTAAGCAATGTGCGGTAATGCTCGTGAACCATTTCCGACTGCGGATATCACAGAAGCGTCCGTCTCTGCAACAGTTATCAAATTGTCACAGGATAATGACTGCTGCTAGACAAGTGGAATCCGCCTTTGCTTGCGTTATTGTTATTTTCAAACACACTTCATCATCCCCCGTTGCATCTATTCAGGGGTATAACATTGAATTTCAGGGAGTACTATTTCGGCGGAGGCGGCGGCTGCGGCCGGTAAATAAAGACGGATCTCATTTTTGCTCATCAGAGCATCGCGACGTATCATTAATCCGCGGCGTGGCGCTGGCGCCGGCGGCGCCGTGGCGGCCGGCCCGGATAACACTCCGACTTTCATTCATGTCAACCTACGTAGATAAATGCAATGGAATTCGTTTATTTCGGTATAGTAATAGATATAAAAATGGTGAAGCCAAACAAGTGTTCCTTTCGAAAAATTTTACTTACAAATAATAGAAAAAAAAATTGTTTGGAAAACTAGATACCTACGATCAAACAATACTATAGCTGAACCTTTGTGATATTAATTTATTATATATATTAATTTTTCGAAACATGGGCGTTTGTATTGTATAACAACCATTCAATGGGTGTACCTATATCTTCAATAATATTGAGATGTGCGAGCAAGAAGTTGTTTGACGGTGGTTAGTTTTGAATGGATGGCAAAAACAAATCTGTTATTTGGTAATCATAAATTAGAATTCCGTCTTTATACAATTGCGCAGTTCCCGACCTTGCTAATTTACCATCTGATTGGCGTCTCTCGCAGCCGCGCGCCGCGTTTTTGCCGACAAATGTGCGATGGCGTGCGGTGAATGATTGCGCGGTAATCGAGCGCGGAAACACGCGTCTTGTTGCCGTGTGTGCCGCGGCCTCCAGCGCCTGCGCTTCTATCTACTTCCACGTGACTAATGGCGGCGAAACGGGAACGCCTATCTTATAACCCATCGCGTGGCCGCGACAGCTTCAGCAAAACGTGTTGCAATTTTTATTTTAGCAATATGACACTCACACGTGGCTGTAAAATTCATTCGCCGGAAAATTCCTCGCTAGCGTTGTGACTTTCCTTTGATAGATTTTGGTGTAATTATAGAAGCAGAGCTGTCATTTTGAATAGTGATGCGAAAACTGCTGCTAGTGGCGCTGCAATATTCTTGAGCTAGCATAATGTAAACAATAATTTGCATTCGTAGCCGGTCGTTATGAAATATGTATTCGCATTGTTATGTTAATTCCGGAGTCAATGATGCACAAACAGACAAACTGTTCGTGTTGCCTCGCATTGTTCGCGCCGTATGCCGAGCCGGGGCGGGGTGCTCCGCCCTGAATATTTTACCGATATTTCACCTGATTGTATTTCAAAAAGGTGAGAGTTTCTGATGATGAGTCACAAATTATCAGCGTTACAGATCTACAACACCTTTTTCACAGACTTTGATCAATATTTTAGTAAAGGTCGTTATTTCCGACTTCCGTATCTCTCGACCGGTTTTGAACATGCGCAAATGAATACTCAATTATCGCTCACATAAATATTCCTATAAGAAAATCCATTAGTATAAGGCGGGGTTCGAACCCATAACCATCTATTTAGATACTTCACTCACTAAAAAGAGAGCCTAACTGCCAAATAAATCAAAATTGGAAATGTCATATAAATGAGTACCTACCTAGATCTCTGATATAATACTAAATATAATAAATAGGACTAAAAACCGAATAAAATAAATATTTAAGGGGGCTAGCATACAACAAACGTGATTTTTTGCCGTTTTTATAGATAATGGTACGGAACCCTTCGTGCGCGAGTCCGATTCGCATTTGGTCGGTTTTTTTATTTAAAAGCTATCATTTCTTTAATATTATATTATTCCTAGGAGATATAAGATTGGAATAACGTAGGTAAGAATAAACGCGTAGAAGTATTAGGCAAATGTCGATGAGCTGGGTATGGCTCCCACGGGACCCGCCCTCTATCATATTCTTTTTAGCAATATTTTATATTTATATGTCTATTCGGTATAGTAATAATATATCTTGTTATATTAAACAGGTACGAAACAAAAAACTATTGGTAGGTAACCACAGAGCTCTCAAACAAGTAACCAAATAAAGCTACAGTACCTTCCCCCGATCCCGCACATCTATTATGCAACCGTATCAAACATTAAAACTATTCGGTGAATGTCTCAACATAAACAATCGCTCATCCAACTTTAAGCTCTACGTCAAAATAATAGAGCACGTTTTAGTTCACTGTTGTAAGAATAAAAACGCGTACAAAAGTACAAGTAGAGTCATACACTTTTATTGTCCACTTTACGTCCAAGCGATCCCATTTGGTAGTTTACACAAACGAATTTACTGTCAACACAATATATTGTAACTAGTTTTCGGCGAAAGGCGGTATTCTCGCACGCGTGTACTTGCCCTTTTATTGTTGTAGTGTTCATTTTCTTTTATTGTGTCAGTACAAAGAAAATGAGCACGTAAGACGTGTATATGTGGTTTAATTTTCTTTGACTACAAACTAAGTAACGGGCGGCTGTTGCTAAAAGAAAACTAGCAATTTGTTCAGAAATAACATTATCTTGTCGGTTTGTTTTTTATTCTTAGGAAATTCCTTTTTTGAAAGCTCATAATGTAAACTATGTTATTTTGTTTATAATTTTGCATTTAAAGAGCGGCAGGAAAGGGAGGGTAGGAACCAAGCTGCAAGTTTGTAGTCTGTTCGTTGTGCTCGCTCGCGTAGAAATGGTACCTAGATTCACCTAGCTTGAAAAGCTTCAAAAATTGGTTGTTTTGATAATTTATGGGAGAGATCTACGTCCAGCAGTGGGCTCCCTACTTCTCAAATGATGATAATGATGATAGACTTGGAGTACATTCATCGTGCTACACATTGGTTAGTCTTCCATCTTATAATAGCTGTACTATACAGTTTTTGGCTGTTTATCAGACTGGCATGGCCGCGAGAATAGGTGCCTAGGTTTACCCAGTTTGTAAGACGTTTCAAACGGATCCTTGTGATTCTACTGGATAAAGATCGTTTTGATTTTGATTATTGTACCTGCTTGTAACAGAAAATATAGTAATATATCCTTGATAGAATTTGTCCTTGTTATCAATTCAAGTTAGTAACCGCTTTGACGGCGACATAATTAAGAAAAGTTTCTTTCAAACAAGTCGTGTCGTCGACTGCTTAATTAAATGCTGTTGGATTTCTGTCGCCATCATAAACGCTACAAAGACGTACCTCCCATGGCGTCCGTCTGATCCTCGCTAAAAGGATTACTTTATTTATTTATGCGATGGCCGGCACCGGTGCCGCGGTGGTCGAGTGTGAATGACCCGCGCCTTCTGAACGTAAGAATGTGGGTATGAAACCAGTGCTGCACCATCAGATTGTTCAATTATTCATGTACGCAATGCCAGTGCTCTCAGTTAACACCCTAACAGCAGCGGCGACGGGCTCGCGACTTACCAATGTGCCACATAACCAAAAGCCTCATATTATTAGGATTAAAGATAGTCATATTAGACGATTGTTGTGAAAGCTGACGTTGACTGACAAACAGAAATAGAGAGTCAATAACAACTCCAAAACGACGAGGTCAAAGTTCCATTAGTGTAACATGCTAAAATTTCAATTAAAAACTCCAAATTAGGGATTATAAAAAGTAATTCGCTGAACGAAAATTTGAAACTGTCACGATAAAGGCCTTTTCAGCTAATAATTGAACTTGAATTCGTTAATTACCGCAGCTTGGCGTACGCTTACAAAATCGAGTTGGATTGAGTCGAAAGATTGTGGATATTATCTATAAAAATGCCTATGTATAGGCCTCATGCTGATATTCTCTCTAAATTCTCAAAACAAAGTGATGGTTCACCTGACGTTGAGTGGTTACCTCTGCCTACTATCAATTGCACTGCTCACTGTGGCAGGCACTGGGAACGTCACTCGACGTAAAATGCAATTGTACATCGAAACAAAGCATCCTAGCTAAGAGTACAGTACCTACGAGTAGTTTTCAGACATTTTTAGTGTTCCCTGTCTTTCAAAACGTTTAACAAAACCGGAACACGTTCAAACAAAGAACAATGAAAACTAAGCGTGCTAATAAGCTTGTTCAGCTATAAAGTGTGCAAAAGTACTTTCTTATTTGTAACCACAGTTGTAACAAATGAAAACCACTTTTGCCGAAGGCACCTATCGCGGACCCGCCCTGTGATTACGTACGTCTGCACACATTCGTCTGCCGCCGCGATACATACAATAAAACTGTGCCCTGCGTGCACAGCGCTACCTCGCTGACTAGCGTGTGGGTGGGATCCTTTACAACTATTTCTAGTTGCTGAGTAAAAATGCTGCACTAAAGCCGGCGCAATTCAACTGTTTGAACAAACGTTTGATCAAACATTTGAATCTATATATATCTATATCTATATCTGGCGGCCGGGGTACTATATTAAAATTATTTTGGCATTGTGCTTTTAGAGTTAGAAAAGTTGATACAACGTTTCATATTTTTCAACTCAACGAATTATCCAGCCCTCCATTTTGGATGATAGTCATTGTATAGGTGCTGGTTCAAAAAAAATCTATTGTCTTCCGGTCAACATTTGGGTACGTAATACTTATGTATTACGTACCAGGAAGATTTACTAATTCTATGTAGCTTAAAATTAATCGGTTTTACACAAATTAAGTTTAACAAAGATAAATAAAACAGAGCTCATAAATATACTACCTAAATAATACATAAAAAACTGAAAATGGCGTATTTGAAATTATATTTACCTATGGCGAGCACAAAACTAGGCACATTACAGGAACACCTGCTTTGCCTGATTGCTACAGCAGGTGTGGTCGTTTCCATTATTTCTTGAACACCATAATAAAATTGAACAACAGGCTCAATGCCTTCTCAATACTTGTCTGCCTTGCTGTGAAATCGAAACCTCTTAGTTATGCAATATTTGTGCAACTCCATTCCGTTTTCATTTCAGCCGTGTACATGTGAACAGGCACTTGTGATACACAAGTGACGCAAGTCTGTGTTGTCACCTCCAGTTACGGCAGTTATTCGTCACGTGAGTCTCCCTCGGTGAGCGCTCGAGGCTCCTTTAGGCTGATTGGAAAAGATTCCGAAGGTTCATTCCTACAGTAAAATTCGAGGAGTTAAATTGCGGTTATTCAACACCTCCACCGCAGCATGAGAGTGAGGGCTTTTTGAGTATTTTCTAATGTGTTTTATCCTAAGAGTAGTAGAGCTCTTTGTGAAGGGCTCGTCCGGGGAAGTACTACCACCACGCCTTTTTCTGCCGCCAAGCAGCAACGCTGTGTTTCGGTTTGAAGAGTGTGGTCGCCGGTGTAATTACAGGCACATGAGGCTTAACATCCGTATGCCTCAAGTTGATGGACGCAGGGCAGTGCATCGTAGGGCACGTTCCTATTGTGCGTGACCTACGGGGCAATGTTTTGTATATAGGTGATGGTTACCACTTAACATCAGGTGGGCCATCTGCTTGTTCCATCAGCTAGTTGTATAAAAAAAAAAAAATCTTTTTCCTTACCTTTAATATACAATTTTCGGTGCGCACTGTAATTCAGAGTGTAGCCAGTAGACGCAGATATTTTTTCTTCCCTCTTTCTTTTCTGTCATATAAGAGGGTTATATTTGATATTTTCGAAGTATACAAAACCCTGAAAACTAAGAATTAAAAAATATACACACTTTACGCAGAATGAAGGACATACCTCTGAATTTACATCTGTTTATCTTATGCCATGAAAGCTCGAGCATCCCTTATCAGACACATCTCCTTGTGCTGGCTGCTGGGAAATCACGCATTTTTTTTTTACAATTTCGTTGCAGGTAATTTCAGATGTTGAATCTTTGAGTACCTACACCGTGTTATCTCTCCCGGCGAGTTCTGCGCCGGCATGTTGTGGTAATGTCTGCCTTATCGCGCCGGCCGGGGTGGCAAACATGAGGATTAGTATTCTGCGAGTGACTTCACTCACACATCACTTGGCAACTTCAGGGCTGTCCGCACTTGGAACTTCTGAATGGGGTTTTATATTGTTTTTGTTGGCAACCCTTGTTTGGAATGGAAATGGGAGAATATGAGGATAGATCCTTTCTGAAACCATTTAAACATGTTCACCATTCTGTATACCTACCTGTGTCAGCTACCAAAATCAATGACAGTGATTTTTATGTAATAAAAATTATCAACCTTTCGTTTATTTCGTTTTATTTCATTAATTCATAGTAAAGTACCTGCTAGTTCAGCCTCATCGTAGAGTATTTCTGAATATGCCTTTTCACATTGAAAATAAGGAACATCATTTTTATAATTTATTTAAAATCTATTGAAACCAGGAAATCCGGATCCTGCTTCTAAGAATCACAAATTTGAAACCTTCTAATATAATTACGAAAAAATATTGTTTCATATTAATTACCTTCACTTTAATTACAATATAGGTAAGAACGCTTAGTTAAATACCCCGATGTGATGTGATTTAATTAAAACAATATTATATTTCTTCTCAAAGTTCTAACTAAATTAATATAAGTTAAATCTGTTCCGTAAGTAAAACACAAGTGCGTACTCCGTTATATTGAGAAGGAAAATGATATCCATGACGAAGGCAGCCCTAGCAGTGCGGGCGGGCTTCGATCAAGTTGCGCGATCTGCCAGCCTTAGACACGAAGAAGGCAGCTTAGGGAGGCACCCGCGAACAATGCGACGCGGCGATACGACGAGCCTACAACTTGGGGAATGGCTTTATTTAGCTAATAACAAAGGGTTATGATGCTTCGTTTGGGACGCTCCCCAAGAACTAAAGCAGTACGATAAACGTGACATCACCGCTTTCTTTTATTATGATAACCCGACGGAGAGGCGAACATGTACGAGTATGCCTGCCCATAGAGATGCGTTGTAGAATTTTTGTATTTAAATGTTGACTGCTACCATTTGCGGCTTTAGGAAAGTTCCTTAGGTTTTCAAGTCACCCATTGTATACCGAATTGTACCTAGTTGTGAGTAGGGCGCTCCGAGTTAGTACTGTTGGCAACGTTGTAATGTTGCGTTGTGTTTGCGCGCAGGTGTCATGGATCCGTCACCGCGACCTGCACATCCTGACGGTGGGCGGCTACACGTACACGTCGGACCAGCGCTTCCAGGCGACGCACTCGCCGCCCACCGACGACTGGACGCTGCACGTGAAGTGGGCGCAGCAGCGCGACGCCGGCGTCTACGAGTGCCAGGTCTCCACGCAGCCGGTGCGCTCCTTCTTCGTGACGCTGCATGTCGTCGGTATGTACCCGCACGACCACTCCACGCAGCCGGTGCGCTCCTTCTTCGTGACGCTGCATGTCGTCGGTATGTACCCGCACTACCACACTCCCGACGATTGCACCTCCACGAGTACTTGTGACGTAAGCACGTAGTATTTCCTGGTGTCTAGTACACCAAGTTCCGATTTTTATCTGAATCCTGAAACCAGAAAGAATGTGATGATGTAGTTGTGACCGTCACGTAACGCTATCCTCGCGGTGTAAGTGGGTATAACAAATCAGCGTGTATTAACGTTAGTTCCCGTGAAGTGCTCTCCTTGCGCCGTCACTGCAGAGTGCGGAGGGCGTGGCTTCACTCTGTCATCGTGAACTGCACATTTCACCCGCCTTTAATATCGGTTCCTTGCGAACATTCCAACCGTGAAACTTATCCTTTTTGCGTAAATCCAGGTTAAATCTAGATCACTCATAAAATTTAAATAGTACCTACACGGTAGGATTTTATCAAAAATTAAAGAATTAAGAAAATAATTTTACCACGCACAAATATAAAATTTTTAAACATTAGGAATGTTTAAAAATTTTATATTTGGTTTATCTTTTAAATATTAGGCCATACGTTATTGTACCTACGGTATCGTAATGTATCGCATAACTCCGGTCGGATTAACGACGCGAACATTATTTAACTTCCATTTTGTATTTCGTTTCGGAATGCCGCGGGGTGGGGAAGAGGGATTTAGGGAGGAGGGGAGGGGGAGAAGCTCATTCACACTGCCATTAGTATACCCATTTGTTTTGTATGGTCGTCGAAATGAGGCAATTCCAAACATTGGAATAATAAAACTAGTACTGAAGAACTTTGTAGCTTCAACAATACAGCGCCGTGTGGAAGCAATGACGGTTTCATTTTTAAAATGTTATAGGCATGGCGTGCATTTGTAGCAGACACGGCTAATAAATGTCAATTATTTGTTTGACATGTTGCAAAATCATGACTCACTGTTACTATAATCGTAGAATTTTACAACGTTTATTTAACAAAGAATAATTTAACATTCTTTAAACCTTCATTTAGATTATCATTAAATAAATTATACGAGGCCGCCATCATTATAACTGTTATAATTTTCTCTGAAACATAAAGATTACAAGCAGTTCCAACCTATTCTCTGAAACATAAAGATTACAAGCAGTTCCAACCTATTCTCTGAAACATAAAGATTACAAGCAGTTCCAACCTATTCTCTGAAACATAAAGATTACAAGCAGTTCCAACCTATTCTCTGAAACATAAAGATTACAAGCAGTTCCGACCTATTCTCTGAAACATAAAGATTACAAGCAGTTCCAACCTATTCTCTGAAACATAAAGATTACAAGCAGTTCCAACCTATTCTCTGAAACATAAAGATTACAAGCAGTTCCAACCTATTCTCTGAAACATAAAGATTACAAGCAGTTCCGACCTATTCTCTGAAACATAAAGATTACAAGCAGTTCCAACCTATTCTCTGAAACATAAAGATTACAAGCAGTTCCAACCTATTCTCTGAAACATAAAGATTACAAGCAGTTCCAACCTATTCTCTGAAACATAAAGATTACAAGCAGTTCCAACCTATTATAGCTCCTTTAACTAGTTAGTGCATGGCCTTGGCGCAAGAAATGCAGTTATTGCGAAAATAAATTTGTTTCCGTGCCAGGCTTTGAAGAAACGCTACAGAACTCGACTCGGAGACTCGGAGTTGTGCTTGTTTTATAGTCTGAGATGTAAAAATTGGGATCAGACAGAGAGACTTATCCATTTGAGTAATCCAAACTGAGTCTAACCATCTAAAGTTACTGCAAAAGTGAAAGATTAAAATCGGTAACAATGGACCGCACATTCATAGCTTTGATATATTATCGAAATAAAAATCAGTGTTTGATACATGAGTTATTTTTTTAATTGAATGTACATATTTTTTATATAAAGTGCACACCATGCGATAACAACATTCCCTCCTGAAAACGATCCGTAGATCACAGCCTGTCAAACACACTGATTATGAAACGGTCTCCAACAACATCATTCGACATTGCCTGAAAGCGTCGTGCCGTGCTTTTTCGCACAATATGAGGCGGCATTTAGTTCTCCACAATCGAATAAAAGCCGGTGGAGTCCGCCGATGACCGGCGCGGCTGCGCGGCACGCGCGCGCTGTCGCGGACCATTTTAACATATTTATTGCGACGGCGCGTGACCCGCATTAATGCCGCGCCGCTCGCTCTTTACCTTACATGTAGGAATCAGATTCAAGGGAAACATTAAATGAAAAAATATAACTAGGCTCGTTACTATTACCCCCATTAGGTAGATTCATTCATGGAGCCAGTTCTAGTTCAATCATCTCACGGATGTCTTGCTGAGACGACGCGGCGACGTAATCGTCTTATTTGACATGGAGCCGGGATACCAGGTATACTTAATACGCATACTGAACTGAAACTAACACAAATAAACATAGGTATTCAAAAAAATCTCCGGCCCTCGCAATAAAACCTTTTAAAACCTGCGCCGGTAAACTGACCTGCTTTCTGTGTGAGACGGCGTAACCTGAATGTGAGCTGCTGATGGGTCAGCCCGTTGATTACTGATTATGGAACAGATCCTACCTGATCTCCACTGAACGTTATACCCATAATAGGCACCTACTCATTTACTCAGCACAGTAATGTACTGAAAGAATTTCGTAACCTTATATAGACAGGTTATAGTTAGAGTAAAGTAGGGAAAAAAAGACCAGCGCAAACATTGCTTTAGTAGGTGTTGGAATATTAGCCTACAGTTTAATATTTTCAAGTTAAATCATTTATTGATCGGATGAGTAAGCGTATTTCAGGCAGCTCGCCAACGCAGCTTTTAAACTTTTTGAGTCCATTTCATTTACGTCAGCATTTCGGTGACTTCATTTGAATAGAATGGGTGCTATCGACACTCGATCCCAATCCTACTTACATCTAGTTAGAGTTTTGACAGAAATCCTAAAGGATCGCTGATGAAATTATGGAACAGATATTGGAATTAGCATCAAGTGTTGGGTGTAACCGCTCCGTTGGGATTGGGATGGGCGTAGCGTTGGTTGTCGGTCCGCTATGCTCGGCTCACTAGCATAAGTACTCGCTAGCTCAGGAGAGCCCTTTATCGTAAGATGATCACAAAATAAATATTTTGTTTACGACGAAATAACCCCGGAAATGTATCAACATCGTGAGCGAATTTTGATTAAAATGGTTCGATACGATAACGCTTAATTTGTGTGTTTTCATTCGCGATAATGGATTCAATTTGTTCTCGTCCGACTTCCAATACCATTTGTTACTCAGTATTTGCATAAAAATTAGTTGAGTTTTATTTTTAAAGCGAGCAGTGAAGTTTGCTAGTCCTATTCAAACCGTCTCGAGATTAACAAGTTTAAATATAAACTTGGACTCATTAAGTCGCCCTCCGTGTCTTATCTTAGCTACGTTTAT
The DNA here is from genome assembly GCA_963576535.1 of Plemyria rubiginata. NCBI lineage: Eukaryota > Metazoa > Arthropoda > Insecta > Lepidoptera > Geometridae > Plemyria > Plemyria rubiginata. Next base: position 15,402,135 of record OY754907.1, read on the forward strand.
TTAATTTAACTTTGTTTAATTTGTCTTTACTAGCCAGAATGCAGGATGAAAAGAAAATGTTTGTAAGTTTCCACCGTAACTACGTCGCCTCTTTACGTTTGACGTGTTAGCTTCGCTATCATCATCATCGGCATGAAGAAGTCCACTGGTTGCATGTATACAGACGTGCGTAGCTCCAGGACGAAAGATAGCAGCTGTTTCCGCATCCACCGCCGACTTGCCGCGACCTTCACAATGTCACCGACGCGGGGGGCGGGGCGCGGGGCGAGGGGCCGTCACGCTTCTTCTATCAGTTTATTATAAAATACAAATGTTTGTACATAGGATAGCTATCTCAAGTATTTCTGCATACAGACGAATGGTATGAATAAAAAAATTAAGTAAATTAAATAAATATTGGTGGACATTCCACACAGCACTATACCTATCTAGCCCCCAAACTAAGCCAAAGCCCGTGATATGGGAATGAAGTTCGTCTTCTTTTCATTGCATCATTGTTTGATGGTTTTAAACATTCAGCAGGTACCTACAACACAGCAGTACGATACCTTGATTTTATATTAAAGGTCTCATTTTCATCGTTCTTCACACTCTTTGCACTCCCGTAGGATAGGTACTAGCATCTGGAAGGACCTTTGTCAAATATATTATAAACGAGTTCCTTAGTATAATTTCCTTTCTTAAAACACCATTCGCACTGAATAAATCAAAGGCCACCATCTTGAGCAGCAATCCAAGGAGTAATGTTCCCGTGGAGTCTGCGGAGCATCGTCGCGTCGGTTGTAATAGCTCGCACGTCCACCGAATATTAATACTGGTCGGCTGCTGCAAATGCTATTCTAGTATAGTCGGAACTAGAAGTACGTGTACCTAGGCCGAATCTATGTTATTTGCAACAAGTTTGCATCAGCATAAAATTGTGCAAATACTTCTGCCGTGTCAGTTTTTAATTTTATAAAAATTAAAAAGTGACGGATGCCTGATGGAAACGCGCGCACCATACCGTCTTTGGCTGGCTTAGTTATTAGAACACTATTCAAAAGATTAGCTATCATTCCTTCAATAATATCTCAAAGACGCAAGAATACTAATTGTTAAAAAATCATTTCCAATCGGAAACGTTTGGCATAAGCCGTGGAGCGTGCGCGCTGGCCGGCGCGCGGCGCCAACAAGAAGGCACCCGGGAGTTATAGCACACCACTTAGCTATAGTAGGTGTAAACTCAGACAGTAATTTAGGTTCTCCCGAGTGTTGTTGAGCCGTTCGAGCAGAAAGAGTGCCTCGCCGCCGCTGCTTAACTTCGCTCTACAATATATTTATGGGTTCTGGCTTAAGTTGGAAACTTGCGCGTCGTTTGTAAGATCGTGTGTAAGTGTTTTCGACCGTAAAGTGGGTTTTTTGAACAGAAATGCATAGATCATATAGATTTAACTGACTTCTATTTTAGAAACTACAAACTTAATTCTACCTACTAAAAGAACGAACACAGCTACCTATATATAATTTGTTAACGTGGAGAGCAAAAGGGTAGGTAATTAATTAGAGAATGTCCCTCAGCGTGTAAAATTGTGAAACATTTGAAAACAGCCGCCATTCCCCAAACTCCAACTCAATCACAATTCAATTACTGAAATTACGTTTGTAATTCCATTGTTTTCTGCAGATTGCGACGAGATCTACCAGCGGATGTTCTCGGACGCGGAAGGTGCGTCCGCCATTTTGTTTTGTTTGTTCGTTTGTATGTCGCTCACTAACCGTTAACTACGCTGTTTGTCTTCATTAAGTACAAAAACTGGACCGGCTGGATTTATTTAACGAGGATGTTGCACTGCTGCCGGTCTCTTACATTTTCTATTTTCCAGTTTCAGTTTTGTAAATGAAACCTCCGAGGCGCACTTAATGCTTCTAATGTTCCTTCTTACCGTAGCGTAGGTACGGTTCTCACAATCAAAATGCCCGTCACAGGCAGCTGTGGACCTTAAAGTTTGAACTGGTTATGTTGGGTCACCGCAAGAGTACCAAAGTCTGAAAAAGCACACATTATGCGAGTGGAAATAAAAATGAAAGCAAATTGTGTTTCAGCTTCAGTAATATTTCACACCTAAAAGAGTGTGCGTATTGTGTTTATAACCGGAAGTGTTCTGTGAGTTTTAGCGTGGCCGTTATTAGTTTAACCACTAACCGAGTTATTGTTGTTGTTACTAACTTTACGAACGTTATCTAAATTTATAATTGTTATTTGACGGCGCGGTCCGATGCCAAGGTCGGTGTAACAGGCTTTTGACGGAAACTCCGACATTACTTCAAATTAATTTTCCGTAAAGTCTCTCATTCTAGAAATTAAACAACCACGCCTGTGCTCTAATGTAATAAATACTTAATGTGCCAGAAGGTATGAACGCAGCGTGTCGTGTGCCGTCAAGTATTATAGATAGAGCGAGTTATCGTTGAGTGTTCTATAGTCAACCACCATGGTGGTTGACTGTCCATGGACAACGAGATATTTTCATTGAACCCTCCTCAAATTGATTCCGCGTCGCCTCTCGCCGGCGAAAACAGGTGTCGGAATCAGAAAACATTGCGTTTGAACGAATCGCGCTAATTGAGCGCCATCCATTGTGATAAGAGCTGTCGGCGGCAGCGAGGGGGGTAGAGGGGCAGGTGGGACGGAGGGGGGAGCAGAGGCGGATACATATAAAGGGTGATGCGGCTCTGATGCTTGACGACGATTAATATTGACGGGCCGCTTAAACACATGATGGGTTGAGGCCTCAGTTTATTTAAGCGTATAAAAAATAAGGGATAAAAAATATATGAACCTCGCTTATTTTTTCAGTAAACGCAAGATTGGTTGCTTCAGTTGAAAGAGTACTGGTGGTCTGTTACTAACAAACATATCTCAAACAAGCATTGCTTATATATTATTGATTGTCGCTGTTGGATTGTCGCTGTTGGTCATTTTCCATTTCCCGTTATCACCCATTTATAAAGCAAGAGATGACAGTTGCATGAGTTTCATAGATGCTTTCAAATTGGTACATCGTGATAAATATTATGTTAAAATTTTGTACGTATACGAAATATTTAGAGCCGGCCACTATCCGCCACGCAGCGCCATGTCATTACGTAATCGCGGAACGTTCGACTCTCACGTTATTACAGCTTCGTTTTATTAATATTAACGGCATCGATACAGCGCGGACACAGCCTCCGCATACATCACTGGTTGCTCATCCCGCCCTCACTCGCGCTCACCTGCTCTAAGGACCTCACCACTCACCCGGAAAACACCCCGGGTGAAGTTTTCGTGGCTTGTTTTTTGTAGCAGCATGTTATACAGCATGCAGAACCAAATACCGCGATGCAGAAGTAGAAGCTGGTACTCCACACCTGTGTGGGCAGGCCTTTACGGCTGACGGGAGGCCTTCGCTCCGTTTCATGAAATAATCAACACGCGGGCGAGCGGCGGCGGCGGTGAATCGTAAAAATAAGAGTTTTTATTAGTCGTAACAATTTTCTCGCGTAGCATTGAAAAAGCATCAATATTTATGGATGTGGGTTCGAAGCTCGTTCAGCCAAGGTCACCGGATTATGTAGTCATAATGGTAAGTAATATCTCACGTATCTGGAGTTTGATTGCCGACGGTGATGCGAGCGGGAGAGTATTGTTGGAGGGCATACTGACGCGCGCCAACATGAACATTCTAATGGCTGATTCTATTCGCGAGATTGTTTCACAGCAGGAAATAGGGAAACACTCGACATTTTAAAATACAAGACACTTTTGATGCACAAGGTCTGCAAAAGGTATACTTTTAAAAGGCTACCTAACCCTTAAATGTTGTGTTTGAATAGTGGCTTCTTAAATGAAATCTAAAAATTTTTACGTGCCATTATTATAATATTGAACTGTGGATTTTGTTCAAAAATAAAATAAACTATTTGTATCAAACAAATCTCAGTAGATTGACATTTTGTTCCAATGACACGCTGTGCCGTGTTTGTTTTGATCTCATTTACGAAATCCAATTATTCAGGATCCGCTAATTAGGGCACCCCCCCTCCACCGCCTCCAGCCCCTCTTGCTAAGGGAGGCCCTTTGATTCCAATAACAACCGAATTCGACTTCAAATTAATTCGCAATTACAGCTATCGTTAATTTTAATACGATCAAATCTTTGTTCCTTAAGGCCAGGCGACAATCCCACCTTTTTAATGTTTATGTACTTTATGTATTCCCTACTTCACATAGCTATTGCTTTATTCCTTACGTCAATTTTAACAGGCGCTGTCGCTGAAATCGTCTAGAATTCCATCATAGCTTTAAGACAATATTGCAAGGATAAATGATGCTATACTTCTTAGGCATATTAAAGTCACTAGGTACAAAGTGGGTTTAGAACAGTGCAGACGCTACACAGATTTACGATTATTTTAACCAACTTTCTGCAGCAATTAAAACAGCTGAGACGGCCGCTGCAGCAACTTCCAGCAACATTAGTCAAAGGTCGGCAACATTTTCACTATAAAGCACATCCTCAACTTTATTATGAACCCGGGGTCTGTGTGTACCTACTATTTATCTCTGCAGTAATTTAAAAACTTCACCTACGATACCCTACGATGTATCCTGAATTTTTAGTCATACATACTTTATTTCATAACAATGGAGAAAAAAATACTTCTTTTAAAACTCGTTTGCGAAAGTAGCAATTAAATGAGCACCAAATAAAAGCTATTAGAGACGACTTCTGTGGCGCAGCGGGCGAGAGCCTGCCTGCGAGGCAAGAGGTTGCGGGTTCGATTCCCGCCTTGGAACAAATTTGTGTACGATCTGCAGAAATTTGTTCCGATGGTCTGGGTGTTTTCTATGTATAATAAAAAAATATCTATCTATGTAAGTATATAATGTATTAAATATATCAGTTATCTAGTACCCATAACACAAGCTTTGAATAGCTTACTTTGGGGCTAGATAGTGCTGTGTGGATTGTCCAGCATTATTTATTTATTTATTTTATTGGGTTATTTACTAGTCGTCAATGTAAACCTCTCTCTACTAACTGCAACCGATGAGCGCTTGCAATCGTACCACATGTTTGCAACCATAATGGCACAGTAGAGTGAATAGGCTCTTCCCGCAGAGCTGTATGTACGATTTCAGTCGGAATTCGGGGACACGAGATTCATTTTAGCGACGTCACGTCGTGATTTTCCAGAGTAGTTAAGAATTGTCGAAGTTCCAAACGACTGTGAAATTACTATAGACTGTCGCAGGAGCTGCTCTCGATAGTTGCAGTATATGTGTCAGTTATTTATGAACAGAAAGTTCACAACATCCTCACTGATAAAGCCTAGACGAGCTAATAAGGTACCAATGTCCGCAGTGACCATGAGGATGTTTTAGTAGTAGATCTGTATGGATTTCTCAAAAGGCCCGCACCGGCGCTGGCCCAATCTTCTGTGAAGTCCAGAAGCATTGCGTGCGAGTAAATTTAATTTGCGCGGTGTTTGTCGGCCCCCGCCCCGCACCCCGCCCGCTCGCCCCGCTCGCTGTGAAACTGATATTAAAACCTGCGTTAAAACTAAGCCAACTGCACGTTTCGCCGCTTCCACTTCCCGACTATCGTTTTAAACTACCGTATTTCATTCGGTAAAACTTTATATTTTTAGAGATATCCGTTTTATATCATCTAATATTTTTAGAACTCGCATAAAAACTGTTGAGTTCAAGTGGAACAAATCTAAGCTAGCGGAGCTGTATTGCATGCCAAACGGAGCGGTGGGATAATATCGGAGGCAGAACTCACAACAGGCTGCATAATCCCGCCGCGACTAGGCAGCTCCGCCGGCTTATAGAATGCACACCGTTGCCTCGATCCAAGCTTTAATCTTCCGAGCCTCCAGCCTCGTGCCTCGTGCCGCCTGCCTCCTGCCTCGTGCCACCTGCCCACAGATCCTATTGGTAAATCCCTAGCTGGATGCAGAGTAAGCTGTTACAATATTATGCTGAGCAAACTTTTACATGACTTGTAAAAGTTTGCTCAGCATAATATTGTTAAGTTAGTGGATACGATGGAATCAAATCGCTGAGATCCGAGTCATTGTGTAATTAGATTCACTTACATGAAGCTCTTTGCATAATCAATACATTCTGATTTCGGAATCAATTGAAGATGTTTGTTCAGTATATTTAAATTTGCAATAAATTGTTTACCCATATGTTCTTTGATCGAGAGAGTCATTGCTAATAGTCCTAGCTCATACAGATGTGTGCAGATACCGATCAGAACAAAGCATCGAAACGCTCATCTACAAAGGTAACAAAAACATAACATGAAATCATGCGAATTGCTCATCGAAGATTAGACCCTCCGGAGGGTTTCGATGAACTGCAAAGAAGTTATGATCTGATAAACCGGTCTGCATCAATGGGGTCACAGGCCCGGGGTAATAGGGTCCTAGTCACGATATGAATGGGGTCCCCGCGGACCCTGGTCGTAATGGCCGGACAGGAGTCGATACGTAGGTACCTACGGCCGGCGGTCGACGCGCCCGCTCTGGAAGGTGCTGCCCTTGTTTGGGTCCTCACACAGTTTGCGCGGCGAGAGGCTGTGCTTGTGATTTATTGAAGGTTTCAACAAATGATACAAGAAACTAAAGGTTTTTCTAACGACGCTCAATCGGGTAAAATTATTAGTGTCTACGTGCGTACTTGCGTCTGTAAGTATACTAATCAGCTATTAGTATTTTTTGTGAAAACATTTGATTGAATCGTCGCTAAAATGAGCTAGATGCCAATCCATACTCAATTCTTCTGAAGCTGAAATGTCTAATAATATCTAGAAGCACTTGTAGGATGTCCGAAACCTCGGAACTTATATGTAACAAGTGTCATGGCGGACTTGGTTATTAATAAGTCTTCATCAGGACGTTGGTGGCCTACCTGCTCTAGCATCTATCATCTATGATACTGTTTAAATATATATCAGAAATGAATCCCATCTATTTATAATTAATTTGAACAATTACATGGGTATTTAACGCGTTTTACCTTTAATAATTTCCCGACGACTATATAGGCTATGTTGCAATAGCCGTGGTCGCTGGTAGACGGGAGCATTTGTAATATTTCAAATTAATTATGACGAAAAAGGTGCATCAGGCGAGTGTGAATGGGACTGTTGGGAGGGGAAGACCTCGGCGGACCTATCTAGATCAGATAGCAGATGTTCTAGAGAAAGGCCAGCTCAAGAGTACCCTAAACCGACGAGCATGTATGAAGAATGTTATGAGAGTGAATGAAGCGAAAGAGGTATGTCAGGATCGTAGCATGTGGAAATCCGTGGTCTCTGCCTACCCCTATGGGAAATAGGCGTGATTATTTGTATGTATGTATGTATGATCGCGATAGTTTATAAAACACCGTCTATTCATGTTCTATAAAACGCTACATACCTACTGGCTGCATGAAGTTGGCTTAGATTCTGTGATTTTAAACTCTTTTATTGTAGACGAAGAAATACCCTAATGAATTGTGTGCAATTCCCTCTCGTTCACTAGTTAGTTATTTCAATGGATCTCCTAACACAGATCTATTACTAAATGTTCTTGGTTACATTTGAACAGCAGCCAACGCTCTGTACTTTCAACACCTTTTCCATTTGAACTCGCACAAAGAACATTATGCAGATGATCGCCTACTGACATAATTACTATATTGTAGACTGCGTTTCCAGACAGACAGGTACCTACCATGTATTGCTAGGTACCTATAGCGTTTAGTGATACGAATATGAGAATTATTTAAAAAATACTTTTTGACGTTACCTACCAACCTCATGTTTATTGATAGGAATTGAATTTTCAAAATAGGTACTGTTTAAAGTTACTTTTCAAAATAGTTTCAAAATGAAATGAATATAAATGGAAAATGGATCGTATTACAGCGATAAAGAATGAAGTCACTAAATCAGTCGGTAAATGAAGCGGACTATGATAACCTGCTAGCGCAGCGCGTATCAGCGCCAGCAGGCCCGGCCCGGCCTACTTACCTTGAAGGTTAGTTAGGACAGTTAATTAACATTATCATTACCCTCGAGAACAGCTCGGCACTTCAGCTTAATCTAAACAGCCACAACGCGACGGCGGCGGCGTGAAGCCGGCGCACAGTGCGCTACATTAATGCACTTGATGACACAATGTGCCTGAACAGCGCGCTGGATAAACCTAATAAGGTTTTTGAATGAGCGAGATATACACATTGTACGTTACACTCGAGCGGGCACGCTAGACAGCGGACCGAAAAGCCGGAGTCTGCAAAAATATGCGATTATTTTTTGCAAATTTGGTACAGGACACTAGTGAAAGGCTTAAGTGGCGGAAGAGTTAAGACCTCCTTGCTGGGAGCACTGCACCTTATCATCACACTAGGCCACACCACATTAGGCCAATAACTATGAAATTATTGTTTCCACGTGGAGGCCTATCTACATGTATTATTTTATATTGATACAGTAGATTATGTGTGATATGAATAAGTTTTGAATTTAACCGAACAATAAAATGTCCGGCTTAATACGTGTGGCAGCTCTAACTATGAGTGAAATGAACAGAAACGCGCATTAATGAGCCGAGTGAGCACAATGAGCTCTCGCCGCTAATCGGCGGCGGCAATGTGTTATATGTGCCATCCGCACTGTTTGTTTTAAAATTATTTAATGTTTAACCGCGCGCGTGTCCGCCGTAGCGCCGTAACGCCGTAGCGCCGTAGCGCCGTAGCGCCGTAGCGCCGTAGCGCCGCAGCGCCGTAGCGCCGTAGCGCCGCGCCTTAGCTGTTTGTTTGTCATTTCATTGCAGCTCCAACATAGGTAGGTAGGTAACTCTTCATTTTATTTCCCCGACACCCGACGCTTCGACTGCATTGCAGGAATCATGGTCTCTACCCTTATGACCAATTAAAAATATTAGGGTACTAAGCGCAAGTTGGCTAGTCACTAAAGTTACTATGACTTTATTGTCTTTGCACCTACATTTTGCATCTACGCTATAACGCTATAACTACGTAAATAGTTTGTGTTGTTCATTAACGGAGTGTGGCTAATCGCTAGGGACCGACATCACCCCGAGTGACTAGTGTCGACCAATAAACAATTCACAATAATTATTTGTGGCTGTATTAAAACATAACATGAATAAATACCGGCGTGTTATATTACCTGATGATATTTACGTGTATTTCGTACTACACCGATACTAGACAAAACCAAGCACATAACTCGTGTTCTCGCTATAAACCTCGAAAATAACGCAAACTTTATCACCGCAATAACTTTAATTCATTCGTCGTCAACAAAACATAGAATAAATTAATAATTCCCGCGCCGGGAGAAATTATTACGTAATTTAATGTGCCAAACCACTTACAGAGTACAGAGTGCGTAATGCGCACACGTGGGGATAACGTCTCTCACATCTCACCCTTACAATCTGAGCCTTGACGGCTATGTCATAAAGTTCAGTATTGTATAATGCCAACATGAAGGCAAGTGAGAATGGTACGTGTAACATAACTGTATTGAATCTGTGGCTTGCGAACAAGTATTCACGCTTTAGGACCAGGTTTGTCGTAAATATCTACTGAAAATCTTTGTTAAAAAATGGCATAAAATAGGTAGATAGGTACATTATTGTTATTATTTTGCATATCTTCCAAAGACTAAATTCCCAACAATATGAAACGAAACATGAGCGAAACTCTAAACACGTTATTTTAAATGATAACGCAAGCCCTTGAGTGGGTAATGCATTCGCATTTAGCTACCAAACTCGTTGAATTCGTATAAAACACGACCCGCTAATGGATGTAAATGGCGTCTGCCGCAAAAAAACATTATTACATCTAGTGAACGCAGAGTTTTATCAAATCTCCTTCAGCTCCGCTGCAAATGGCGGCCGCCTAACGTACGAATAGTATTTCAGTACAGCGTCCTACATAAGCTCGCTTGGTTATACTTTACATCTAAGACCTAATTACTGATATGTAGGTACGTGTTGGCAATAAATAAATCTAATATTGTAAAATATGACGCCGAGTCGCAACTGGTGTCTGGATTACTCGTATACAATATGGATGAGTGGTAGCGCATTGCATCCAATCAAGCGACTCAAGTAAAGCCAGATTGCGCAGATACATTTTATTTAATTCAGTTCGTGTCGTATCGTACCGCGTCGCGCAGCAGTCCGATTCCAACAATATTTCTCAAGTAACCGCGCAAGTGATCGCTCATTCTGTACATATCATAATATCATAATTTAAATCCCTTTAGTTTTAAATAAATAGATTCCATGCTAGAATTAAAGAAAATGTCTGATTACTTTTTTAATTTTTCCCAATAAAAATTTTAGATTTTTTTGATTTTTGATAATACGAACTTTGGCAAGTGAAAATGCCAACGTGGATAAGGAAAAGCTAGTGATTAAAGTGAGTGTGGATTCACTAGGTGAAACTCCCCGTGAGATTGTTGTTTATAGAATGGTCGCGGTAGGAGCGATCCGCTCACGTCGGACGCGCTGTACGAACACTACGCTCCATCACAGAGGTGAAGTGAGCTCACTGGAGGAACATGCTTCAGGCATCTCATCACGGGTATTCAATATACGAGGAACTAGCGGTAGATTTACCTAGTTCAAAGACGTTTCAACAAAGTGATCCTTATGATTATTAGTACTGATGAATAAGCACCGTTTGATTCCCTTTTTCAGTGCTTGGCTAGATCCAAGCACTGAAAAAGTGAACATAAGACAAGACAAGCAGAGAAGTTTCTATGTATTTTATCTTGTTTACTGTCAGACGCTACATGCACGTACCTAGCAGGAATGAGTGAACATAAGTAGAAAATCTAAATCAAAACGGTCTATGAAGTACAATCACAAGGATCACATTGAAACGTTAATAATATATACAGTAAGAGAACGCCTGTCCAGCACATATCGTCACCACCACAGCCCATCACCATCCACTGCGACATGACGACCTAACCTGCATAGTTATGACACAAAAGTTATAATGAAATGTTTTCTCCGTTATTAAAAGTAGTCGGTGCTAAATGAATAGGGGCGTTATATGGAGCGCGGCGTCGCTGCCTCGGGAACACCATTAGCCCGAGCTTATATAAAATGTTTCACTCATTAAGATCCGCCGTCGCCTCTCCGGGAGAATCGTTGCTAAGCACACAGGAAACTCAGCACGGGCTAATTAATTTTCAACTCTATGAACTTTAGAATGAGGCTGAAAAATGCTTGGACCAAGTTGATGAACTGTTTCTAGGCGCAGAGCGTCTTGACGAAAATAATATGAGCGAAATTAGGTGCCGGACTCGGGCTCCGGCGGGGAAAGTGCTGCAGAATATTACTAAGTAATCTTTAATGTACTCATTCGATTTTGCTTGCAGGTTTTAAAGAGAATTGAGCAGTTTTGCTGCCTTACCGCTTTCCAACTCTTACAACAAGTTTTTAGGTATTTGCAGATATTTGAAGCGAAACAAAGAAGTCGGTACTGTTGCCGTCGCGCTAGAGGACTAGCGGACCAACATGGTCAGCTCGCTCGCTATTTCACAGCAAATTACGTCGATAAATTAGCATGAAGGTCGAAATTCTCTAAATGACAAGATAACTGACCGCCGACAACCATACATAAGATTAACTTGAAACCTTTCAGAGAGCGCTTGTCTGGTGAATGAAGTCTGGAAGCTGTTGGTTCGCTCCAGTACAACAATACTCCAAATCCGATTACATAAATTCAATTGTAGAAACAACTGTGTTTACTCCGACGAAATCCGAAATTGATGAATTCAAAGGAAATTGTCCCCTCAAGGCTACGCGCAGACGGCTGCTGATTCCTCTAGATTATTACAGATGGCAGTAGGTACCTGCTAACCTTATATTATCATCAATTTCCTCAATTCTGCAGGTTCGCTTTGTTCCACGAGCTATTAATGAAAATGTAAGAAATATTTGTTCACAATTTCCTGCTACTATTTGTCACGGGAGGTGGCTTTTTGACGTGACTGAATTTGAGGGTTCCTTTGGGTTATATTATAATGTTACCTCCTCCAATTCTTTTTTCAACCTTGTGTTAATTACTGTATTTCACTTAAGCCAAATAACGAACTATTCTATTCTATGTTTTTAAAACCTAGCCAGATATTTTAAGAATCTGCGGAAACCAGAATGGCAACAATGACGACCTCTGTGGCGCAGCGGGCGAGAGCCTGCCTGCGACGCAAGAGGTTGCGGGTTCGATTCCCGCCGTGGAACAAATTAGTGTACGATCTGCAGAAATTTGTTCCGATGGTCTGGGTGTTTTCTATGTTTAATAAAAAATATCTATCTATGTAAGTATATCAGTTATCTAGTACCCATAACACAAGCTTTGAATAGCTTACTTTGGGGCTAGATAGTATGTACGTACGTATGTGCAGGTGCTTGTTCACTAAAACGTTAGTTTATGTTCAGACAGAGATCGCAACTGAATAGTAAGGCGCATTCACTCCAGCGCGTCAGGTGCAGAGGGAGTGTGCGGAACTCATGCGGAGGCTGGACTTGCGCTCTATCGCGGCAATAACTCATCGAAAACAGCTTATAGACGACAATATCTTTGAAATTATAGGCTCTTAACTAGAGTATTGGATCCGGTAACGTATGAGGAGCGGTGCACGCCGCGTGCGGGCGGGTGCGGGCGCGCCCGGTGCGACTCAGCCTAACGAATGACCGCGATAACTCAGCGGGCGGCGGCGGCGGCGGCTCCTTGCCGCCGCCGCGCACAGAATACACAGCACTCTCTACTGCAAGTGCTTGCAAGGCGACATAAAACTGCATTTTTAAAGTTCAGACAAGAATTTGTAGTTGTAATACTCTTGCATTCAAAATTCTGAATCAAATTGCTTGTAAAACTTTACGGAGAGCGATGAGATTGCAGTGCTATAAACTGCTGTGAGTTGTACATGCAATAGGGAATGCTTTCCCTTCATACTCGCGGAGGTACGGCTGACCTGGATAGCTGAACTTTGTACCTGCCAATTGGCACAAACACTTTGTTTGGCGCTTTTGTGCATGCCTTGTGCACACAGACTATCGACGAGCATCGCTTTGTGATTGAAACCAATTCATCTCGAGAAAAATGTTTTCACATTTGTTCCTTAGGCTTCGCTGCCTCGCCGCGAGGCTGGCGTGTCCACAAGCGGCGTCTAGCGAACTGTTCGTTCAAATAAGTAATTTGTCTCCGTCTGTTCCTGGACTTGGAAATCCACTGGAACATAAATTAAGTTGACAGAGATTTGTAATATCTGAGATGTTCCTAAATTATACTCGTGCCTATCTGCAGCGTAGCCGCCGTCTACCGCCCGCGTGTCGCCCGCGTGTCGCCCGCATGTCGCCCGCATGTCGCCCGCCTGCTGCCCGCCTGCCGCTGGCTTCCTGCATCTTTGAACTGCGCTTACTTAAACGAGCTTACTTACAAATGAGTGCTCTAGAAATTAATTTAACGTTTTTCATTTTTCAGCGTTCGCTTCGAATATTTTTCGGAGCGGCATAAAACTTTCGGGAATAAAAACTACCATTTGATAGGATAGGTTTGGTTGTTAGCACTGAATGACACCAAAGTAACTCAAAAAGGAATAACAACGCATATTCCAGTTATAAGTCCATAATGATTATGAACTCAAGTTATTATTTACTATTGAGGTAATATACTCGTAGCTAAGTTTTTAAAACCCAAAAGCAAGCAAAGCACAAAGTCGTCAGTTCAATAGTTGTATTCTCTGCTACAGACAGGTGCGGCAACAAGCTGCAGGCGTCTAGTACACGCGAGGTATTAGCGAGCTTCTTAACAGTAGTGGCATACTGGCGGTGCACTCAAACAATAGTTCCTGGAACGAAGGCTGACACTTTAGCTGTCATAGACGCGGCTAATCGCAATGTAGAACCGGCTCTAACTAACTAGTGTGCAGATATTACTACTATCAGAACTCTGTGTTTTACTAGTACCTACGTGTGCTACAAGGCTCTACTAATATTAATCCAAAGTTAAAAAATAATACATTTTAATAAACCAAGAGGATCACATGGAGATGTCTCACAAAAAGACAAAATCAATAAGAGGACGCCTCCTACCAGATGAACTGGCGACTTGCTTCCTGGTAGTCGGCAGGCTTCTAGTAATGGGCTCCCTCAGGCTGACGATGTGTATAAACGAATTGGTGAATAAGCTTCAGTTCCACGCGATCAACAGTTTAGTTTCAGCCGACCTGAGCTACCCAGGTTATTGTGTACCTATTCCACAGATCATTGTAAGTCCTCAGTGTGCGTTATACTGCTGCCACTACTTATCAGCACACCGAATCTAGTTTGTATTTCGTTTTCCGTATATACAGGTCATTTTTGCTTGGAGACTTGTGAACTCTGGGCATGCCCGACAGAGGCGCTCATCCAATCTCCATACAAAAACGGCCTGATGACGGTGCGGAGAACGAAGAACCAAACCCAGGCAGCGCTACAGCCTCCGGACGGCGGCGGATTTACGTGATGTCTCCGCCACTCGCTTAGTTCGCCCAACTTTTGCATGGCGCCGCTCGCGCTGTATCAAAGTTTGTTGCAAAGAACAACTTCCTGAAACTGGCAGCGCCGCCTACTCTTGCCATTTTTCTTACTGCTACGAGTAGTTTGCTAGTTCTGACTATACCGAGAACAGCACCATACCGTCATTTGTTAATAACACGAATGCCTTCCAAGTATTATCGTGTTTAATAATTATTTTTTTCGCTGACACACTCTAAATTTAAAGTTATTTTGTCCGAACAGCAGCTCCGAGCCGCTGTCGCCCACACGCGACGCTCTGCACCTTGTACTGAAACATGCAAATTATCTAGTTTAGTTTGGTACAATTACCAAAGCTGGTTATGTTAGCGGCGGTGAATTTCATTTCAAATTTATTTAACTTTTATCAAATTGTAGTATCTTAGCGCATGCAACTGGTGCGTACTCTTGTTTGTAGACAGATTAAAAAAGAATAGGACGCAGCAGATACATACTATTAAGAAATTCTTAATTTTATTTGGTATACGTATCCTTATGTTGCATAGTGCAGTAGGTAGATACAGCTTGCCAATATTGATTAGTTTCAAAGTATTACTTTGTCAAAGTACCCGCATATTGCTTACTTTATTTGACTCTGTTGGCCACTTACACTACACATGCGTTGTTTGCACAAACTTCCCGACGAAATACAGATCCCGAGATATATTCCGCAAAACTAAATCTTCTTCCGAAACCCGTAAGGTCTGAAATAATTTTGCAAGCTGAGAAGAAACAGATGAAACCTCTTGTTTGCGAAAATGCTTCGTATAGGGTCAACAAAACAAGTTTCTGCAACGCTTTATCTTGTTGATGGGAACCCATGAATTGGCGGACTAATACTCGGCGGCTTGTGGGCTATCCCTACTTATCTATCCTTTATTTAGCTGCCTGGCAACATTGGATGACTCTAGGCAAATTGAACCAACGTCACCTGCATAATGATATCCTACTCACACGTACAACACATGTTTACTGTGATCTCTAGGTACAGCGAGGTTGTCGATGAAAGCCGCTTCCATCGCAATGAGCCGCCTTCGCCTCCAACGCCTCGATTATAATTAATTGAAAAAACGGCAGCTTTGTAAAATGTAATAAGTCCGAGAAGTGATTGTGAAGCACAATAAGAAAGTGGGTCAGAGTAATTGAGGCGAAAAATTAAGCCTTCTCGAGAGGACGTCGACGATTTTTCATCTTATAAATTGCCTTCGCTTTATCAACTTCTGTTTCCTTATTTCTCTATAATCTCTCGAGGTGGGCGGGCCCGGCGCGGCGTAATCACCTCAAATTGACAGCGGGGTCCATTTTCAGCATTCCTTCAATAAAGAGCTTGTAAACTACAGTCACCAGGGAAACTGTTCAAGCGTGGGACTTATCTAATAAAATGTTTAGTGGGCGCAGAAACCCAAATAAGACATTATTATTTTATTAAGGGGCAGCATACAGCGCGCCGCTATATCGCTCGCACAATTGAAATTATAAAGATGTAAAATTACTGAATGTATTTATGTAAAATCGCAATCGGTCAAGTTGTTGTCAATGGCAATATTGGCCATACAAAGATTGAGCGTAAATTTAATCTTGACCAAGCAAGTTTTAACACATAAAAATTGGAAAAATATAAATTCACATTTCTTAGTGTGAAAAGATGCTTGGATCAAAATTTTATTTTCGCTCAATCTTTGTATTGCCATTGACAACAACTTGACCGATTACGATTTTACATAAATACATTCAGTAATTGTATATCTTTAAAAATTTCACTTGTGCGAGCATGATAGCGGCGCGCCGTATGCTGCGCCTTAAGGGCAGGCAAACCATCATGTACCTTTTCTGCACAGATTGGTAGCTATCCATATTTTTTGTAGTTTCCTCCGTGGGACCCCTGCGTAGGTAAATCATAGCTATAGGCACGATAAATCACTGAAATGGTGCGGGCGGCATCAATTCGATTTAGAATCGAGCGCATTCCTCGCTCGTCACTAACGCTATTTGCAAGCGCCAATTTACACCATTTGCGTGTCGCATCGCGAGACTTACTACGAATCAAAACAGACGAATATTGTTAAACACATTCTAAATCATATATTCCATATTCAATTTGTTAGAGAACAGTGTGTAGACCAAAACGTTTTTTTAATACATATTATAGTACATGGTATAAAACAAAGTCGCTTCCTCTGTCCCTATATCCCTATGTCCCCATGTCCCTGCCTCGCTGCCTCGCTTCTGCAGCGCGTCCGGGATGTTTGCCGACGCGCGAGTGGACTGCTTCCACAGCAGTATATGCCCGTCTCTGCTGCGCCGGCGCCGGCGCCGGGTGCGCGCCAGCTCCAACACCATCCTGAGCGTGTTCGCCAGTAGGTTTAACAAAAATAAACTCAGGTAGGTCTGACATTGTAGGGGGTTTTCAATAATTTTTTGTGATAATATATAATAAACTGAAAAACTGAAACAGCTTCACGACTTTGATCCCCAGGTACGGTAGATATCCCTTCAGATCTTCCAGTACCAAGTAGGTACTAATTCAAGATTCTTTGAGGATGTCTAAGGGGGGTAGTCAGAGGTACGTCCAAACATTACATTTGGCACATACCCACATTTTGCAGTAGTTAGTATTCCATACGTGACGTAATATATAATAATTTGTAGGTATTGAATATATGACATTATAAGACTAACATTAGTTTTTATTTGTGTGTGTATATACTAACAAATTGGACTTGGATGGTCTTAGAATAAATGATTTGATTTGATTAAATCTTTAAAACTACGCAACGGATTTTGATGCGTTTTCATTAGATAGGGTGATTCAAGAGGAAGGTTTATATGTATAATGCATGCATAATATGTGAACCCGTGCAGAGCTGGGGCGCGCGGGCGGGTCGCTAGTAGTGTATATAATAAAGTACATACTTTGAGTCCACCTGATGTTATTTGATTATTGTAGTGGATGCCTGCAACACCAGATATGACACGGAAGATTGAAACAGTTGTACTATATAGGTACGTAGACTTCCATTCCATCCACCAGTAGTAGGCTTCCGTCGACTCTTTCAACATTATTAGAATCTTTACCAAGTTTAATATGTTGTTAAAGACTTTGAAGCTTCTAAAAAGCCACGCCGGTGCCGTATTAATCTAGGTAGAACGTACTACTATTTATTTCTTCTGTTCTAGAACCTAAGAAACCGCTACTTGTCTCAGCTCACCTTAAAGTAGCTCAACAAATGGACCTAGCCTACCCACGAACGAGCCACCCTGACGGTCTATTATACAATAATATAGAGCAGTCGCCTAGTTCTACTGAGATTTCTCAGGTTTGTGTTCGGATGAATTCAATCGAATGATTCATTTATTTAAGAACGCCATTAACTTTTTTTTATTTATATAACTTATGATGGAACAAGCAGATGGCCCACCTGATGTTAAGTGGTTACCCTAGTGGTTCACCTATATACAAAGCACTGCCTCGTAAGTCACGCACGATAGGAACGTGCCCTACGATGCAATGCCCTGCGTCCATCAACGTAAGATACCTCATGTGCCTGTAATTACACCGGCGACCACACTCTTCAAACCGAAACACAGCGTTGCTGCTTGGCGGCAGAAAAAAGTGTGGTGGTAGTACTTCCCCGGACGAGCCACACACAAAGAGCTCCACTACTCTTAAAACTAACCGGTTGATAAATTTATAGTGCGCTAGCTATCAACAGCTAAGTATATTTATGATGATCCTCACGAAGAATAAATTGCGATTGAGTATTTATTAATGGTTTCCCAGCAAAATCACATCATTTGCGCTGTAAAAATAAAGTAGTTTTTATATTCCATCTATTACCGTATGTCTTTCTTAGCTGGTCATGTAGGTACCTATGTACATGAGTAACTAGGTGTCCTTACCTATTGCCTACTAAGCTAGGTACTCTCCCAACGTGGCACACATTACTGAGTGCGCCGTGATCAATCATATTAGTTGCCAAGAAATGTGATCAAAAGTCATCTCCTGGAGTTGGGCGCCTCACTCGCGCCGCCATTTACAGCGAACTTAGTCTGAGCCACAGTCGAGGCTGTAGTGTGCCTGCTCAGGGCAGTAATACAACGCAACAAATAATCATATTAATCATTAATTCACTGTTTCATGATTAGTTCTGAGGGGATCACAACATGTTCAGGACATGAACCCCGTTGGGCCATCACAATGCTTTTATGCCCCAAAATCAAATATCAAGTCAAATCAGTTGTATCTAGATTCTATATGATATTTCAACATTTAACCCAATTGATGCTACTCTATGCTATGACTGATGAAGCCGAAAGAAGAAGATTATCCAAAAAACAAGAATATATTTTTGTTCAATCCATTTCTATAACGTCTTACCCAAATTAAGGACGCACGTTTGCTTTGTGCTTCTATACGGTACAATTATTAGATCTTTTCTTGCTAAAGGCCATGTTCTGCAGTGGATTGATGATAATGATGGTTCCGTAACGAAGTTTAGCTGCTAGCGTGTGCTTGCACTGCGTCCCGCGGTGTGCTCTGACAGACGAGGCGCGTAATATTCTGGCGAATAATGTGGCATTATTGCGATTGAGCAACTGAACACTGAGAGCTGTCGCCGTCGCACCGCACCCTCGCGCGGGGAACTTGCTGCTGTTGCTGTTGTGTGTTTTAACACTTTTCTAGCGGAAACTGAAACGTTGTTCATCTATTTCTCAAATTACCTCCCTACGCCTATTAGCGGCGATGCTCACCCTTTTTGACCGATGCGACCGATTTGAAGAGATTTGACCAGTCCAGCTAGGTGAACAATTTTATTGGAGATGAAGAAGCAATTTTTAAACTCATAGGTACCAGAGCAGTCAACATCTATTTGTTCCAAGAGACACTGACTTTCCGCGCTCATAGTGAATCTAAAAGGAGATTCGTTTATGAACACAAATAAATAATTTTTATTTTTATTTTTATTTTACTTTATTAGGAATAACAAACAGTTGATACATTGTAATCTTAATTTACTTATTGTTACTAAAGATTGTATGAGTAAATGTACAACCCACTACGTTATCCACGGATTACTAAGAATAAATAAGAGTTATTGAAGTTGTTGTGAAGCTAAGTTTTTGAAATAAAAAGAAGTTAAGTTATGTTGCAATAAAAGTTTATAATAAAAGAAAAGAAAAATGTTTTTATAGTAAAAATAGTAATAAGCGTGTGCAGCAATTCATGTTGTAATAACATTGTAATATGAGAACATTTCGGGGTATGCCATTATAACTGCTAGTCGCAGCACTTTCCTCGGTATTTTCTCGTCAAAAGTATATAACACTACGGGAGCTAAGCAGTTTGGTTAGAATTGGCTTCCCTGGGAATTGGAATTTGTGTTTGCGAATAACTCAACATTTCCTATTTTTATTTAAAGTTCTGCTGTTCCATTTAAAGTTTCCGGAAACACGTATTTCTTTTACAGCCCGCGACGCGACCGTTCAAATTAGAATTGGCGCGATGAAAATTAACTTTCAAACTGGAAAAGATTCCAGCTGTAGTCAATTACGACAAAATAAATGACTACTACCTACTAGACAGCCATACGCGATAACACAATACGCTCTCTGATGGATGCTTTCCTAACGGTTGATGAGCTACCAATCAGTGACGAATTAATTCCCCAACCTGGTGACGCTTACCCCAGCGCACTTAATTGCAGTCTGTATGGTAGTAATAAAATGCAGAAGTACACGAGTGCCAACGTCATTATCCCACCGGCGCCGCTACGCAGCATTGATCATCCGAGCGGATCCGACCTGGAGGATGGAAAACCCATAAAAAATCCTATTTGCTTACAAATCCGCCTCTTAGATAACCCCTTTCGGGATAAAGTGTAAGATTATACCCTACACCCTGGCCGTATGGAAACACATTATTTTTTTTATAGTCTTAGGTGCGTCTCGCGGGACGGAGGGATTACTCGCGCGTTCATACTGACAGCTTCGCCTGCGAAGGGATTATGTAATTTATCGCGTGTGAATTTCTCAGTACTTTTGTGAAACATTGCCGTCCTATATACCTACGCCCAAAACAATGAGGTTACCTACTCTGCGTGTTTTTGTATTTGAGTAGAATTAAATCGAGAATCATGGCGGAGATGTTTGGAGTGCTCCGTTGGCGGACGGAAGCTGCAAGAACCCTTCACAGAGGACCCTTACGAGAGTCTTTCGAGAATTCGCAAATTTCACCTTGGTAATCTGAAAATACAAAAAACTCTCTTGAAAATCGTGCCAGCACCCATTGCTTGACAAACAACACATGCAAGTGTATAACTGAAAAAACGGAACATTGTACATTACTTCGTAATTAAGTTTGTTTGTCATAACTTGCAATTGGCATCAAGCAACGTAACGTGACGGAGCACGGACCTGCCTATCGCTAAACGTAATCGGCTCCGTGGAGCCCTCCTCCTCGAGCTCATGAGGTGCGGAAGTGTGTTCCGGCGCGGGGGTGCGGCGCGGGGGTGCGGCGCGGGGTGCGGCGCGGGGGTGCGGCGCGGGGGTGCGCTAGCGCGGGGAAGCAAACGTGCTGAGTGCTAGGTTATTGGATTTAGTTTCCCCCCCCCCTCTCTCCACCTCCCCTGGATGAGGCTCTGGTTTATATCCGGCCCAGTGTCCTAGTTCATGATAATATGAACAATCCAAAATATTTATAATCCAAATTATTTCTTTCAAACTGTACCTATTACTCTGTGCCTTTAAACATCCCGCTAAATGGTAACATTGGAGTTTTTGTGGGTTGGATCTTAAGTACAAACGTACGTTTGATTTGTTGTTTTGTCCGGCGCCGGCACCGCGCGGGTCCAGGTCCGAGCCTCGATAGTCGATACAGCCACTATACTTTCACTTTCATTATAATAGACGGCACATTTTACGGGCCCCATTCTCTTTTTTTATATATTCGATAGACTGTCCTTTGGTTACAATCTCACTTGATGGTAAGCGACGATGTAACCGACGATGGAACAGAACGGTCTAGAACAGACCTATTCACTCTTGCCTTGAAGAGGTCCAAATTATAGTGATCAGGAAAGACAGACGACGGCAATGAGTTCCACTCCCTGGCGTTCAGTCATCAAATGTCAGAGAATGTTCGTGGTACGAGTATAATGCGAGCTATGTAAAATTAGATTGTCTTGGGTGTTTAGAATAAATGAGCACATTTTTGAGATATGATCTAATAATTTAATTACATACATAAATGGATTATTATTATTATGGGTATCATATAGCTTTCTGAAATTTGTATTTTTTTTTTTCTGTGTGTATGTAGCTTGCACCCGATTTTTTTGTGCTCAAATAAGCATTTATTCTATGTCTATATGTGGAGACTTATTATTAGCCTTTTGTTTTATATAGTATTCTTGATTTATATGTATGGTGTGCTGTTAGTCTTCCTTAAACAAATAAATAAATAAATTAAAAAAAAAATTAGTTTTACCACCTACAAAAAAAATACCTAAAAACTCAGTTCATATCGTTTGTAAGTTTTCTAATTATCAAAGCATTGGATAACATCATAGGTTCTTTACTATTTAGGTAATCCTTGGCCAGAACAGTTTCGATTAACTGTCATGTCTTGATAATTATGCATTCTTATACAAATTAAAATATCTAAAGCTAAATCTTAAATGTCTAACTCCGTGAAATTGTTCGCGAGTTTGAGGATAGATAGGGGTGCTGGTGTTTTCTTGTGCAAGTCGGATTAGCGGATGCGGGATATTAATTAGATGGCTTTATTGTGTCTGCGCTTAATTTATGCGGTTTGAAGCGATTAGCGGAGAGTTAGCGATGTACTCGGGCTACATCGCCTCGCGCGGGGGGGGGGAGCGCACGAGTATGCAGACCTATATTTATTGTTTTATTTCGATTTGGAAAACCGAAAATTAACAAAATAAAAGTAGAATTTAATAATACTTAATTATGGTAATGTTTTTATATTATCTTCTTGTACCGTAACGTTTTACTTAAAAACACATATGTATGATGTACTAATACTTATGTTTGCACATAGCACATTTATCTGTGCTTACAAACCATTTTCTTTTTAAATGCTTGTTTCCTTAATTGTTAAAATGCTTTTAAATGCTTGTTTCCTTTATGTTTTGTCAATATTCATCAAAATAAGTCCTTATTATTGTGGTGTTTTTAACTGTCGTCGATTTTTGTTACCTATTTCATAATTTTATAATGTAAATCCGTTATTGGCTGCATGCTAGAAATTTAAGTGTATTTATAGTGTATTTTTAAGAGCTGTGGATTTTGTTCAATAAATAAAAAATAATAATTATTATTATTATTATGAGTGTATGTATCGTGTGTCAAAAATAAATGCATTTTCTTTCTTTCTTTCTTAGAACGTGTGCAACATCCGTATGAGAGTTTAGTGACAAATTTGTTACAATATTTTTCGACCCAAAATAAATTGGTTATCCCACAACATCAAACCAAAACACAAAGGTAATAATATCCTGGAAGGTTGCAGGAGGCTGTCACCCTCGGCACCTCGGCGGAAATCAGAAATCATTCTGTATCGAATTGAAAACGGAGGTCTGCGCCGCGATCCAATATGAAACTGTACCGAACGTTTCACACGATTCCACGAGAAAGTGCTAAAGCACAGAGGGAAGCAAAGAAAATGGATGCAATTTATGTCAACTCCTGTCCTGAGAGCGACGCGATCACGTTGGGTACCTACTCTGCAACCCTACATGCGAGCTGCTATATACCTTAAAGCTTTCGAAATAGATGTCAGTATCGCGTGTTAGGTGGTGAACTAAGGATTGCAGTATTAGGCGGATTTAGTAAAAAACACGAAGACGGCGTGACGCAGCGGGACGGTGCTCGAAGGTTCATTTCAGTGAAACCGCGCGCCGCACAAAGGGGCGCTGCTCGCGACGCCGCGCCGCACAAAGGGGCGCTGCTCGCGACGCCGCGCCGTACAAAGGGGCGCTGCTCGCGACGCCGCGCCGCACAAAGGGGCGCTGCTCGCGACGCCGCGCCGCACAAAGGGGCGCTGCTCGCGACGCCGCGCCGCACAAAGGGGCGCTGCTCGCGACGCCGCGCCGCCATCTCACAGCGCCGGCGTTCAAATAACCCGCGGGAGGTACGCGATCCCGCGGCTTATTGGTGTATCATGTGACGGTCGCGCCGTACTACCGTCTAACCTCAACTGTCACTTCTAAAAATGATGACACAGGATAAAAAGTACAAATAAATATAAAGCAACACTTACTGGACGCGTAGCTTGAGACTTTGTTTTTCTCAGTAACTTTCTAAAGAAATCGAAGTCTGTGTTAAGAGTCAAAGAAGCCTTTTAAATAAGTACGTTACGCGTCATTCGCTAGCGCTACTAAAAGTTTCACGGCCGTTTGAACATGAAAATTCATATTTCACGCGTATATTTCAGCTTCTTTGACTTGTATTTCTTTGCCGAAGTTTATAGGCGGACGGTTATATTTCAGGGGTATTGTGGGAAATTGCTAAATTTTTACAATTATAAGACATCGCTCCTTATTTGGGGTCGCTGCCCTGCGACCTGCGGGCTTTGCTCACTATCGTTTGCCGCTATTACATTTATGAAGTAAAAATATTTGGTTTAGTAGTAATAAAACCTTTGCCCTTTGCTGTTTATTTAGTTTTAGGGAAATTATAATTTAATGCATGCAACACTATGCAATTGTCATATTCACATATTTGATTACGAATCTAGTTCTACCTATGTACTGTAACTTTTTTATTATTGCATAATAAAGGCCCATTTAGATGGGGAGAGTTTCTCGCCTCGAAGATACGATTATCGAAGGAATATAAAACATTTTTTTCGTCTAAACAATCGCTCTCCTCGCTCGTTGCCTTGGGCGACAATCGCCTTGCAATGGAATATTATTATGTCCGTGTAAACAGAATTTCAAAGCAATAATCGTATTTCGAGATTTTATGCCAGTTGCTACCATGAGTGCAGTGCGCGAGGGTGTTTTAATTATATCTGCTCTTCTAAGGCAAGAATTAATTAAACGGAAAAAGAAGAAAAGGTGAGGGGTTAAAAAATGGATAACGAGATAATTTAAAAGATTTTTGAGTCATTTTTACGAACAATGTGGAATAGAATAGAATTTATGACACACAATACACAGAGAACACAAAATAAGAGACACAGACATGAAAAAATAAACAACTATGTACAACAGACAAAACAACTATGTACAATCACTTAACTCGACTGACAAATCTCGCACTAAAAACGATTCAAACTGATTTGTACGATACTCGTATCAACTTGAAAATATGTCACGGGAGATCGTGCTTATACAAGTCGAGACTCTCATGAGCAAGAATCTGTTTACTATACTTTTGTCGTGTAAACAAACATAGGCAATTATCGCCTAGCGATAAGTCACATGCGAATCTCGTATGACATAATCGTAGGCGAGATTTTAGTTCTTGCCTGTATGTAAACATTTTGATATGGCGTATGGTTTCTCGTAAGGAAACGTACGAGAAACTCTCCCCATCTAAATGGGCCTTAACACTGGTTTCTTAGCAACCAACCTTTCTTTTCACTCCTACAACACAGAGCTCAATCACAATGTAATTAAACTAACATTGTTACAACATATATCTGCCGCTTTTTGCCACAACTTTAATGACCCGTTTAAACTGTTGCAAAAATTGTTAAAAGTTCGATAGGGTCGCCGAATTCAAAACATTTAACAAGCGTTTAAATATTCCATGAGAGTTAATTAGCTTTGGAGTTTCAGCCGCTTTATTTAGGCATAGAATATAGAATATAGAATAAAGTTGGGAGCGAGTAGTTGGACGAAGTAAAACCAGCCAAATATGACATTCTTTCTGCAATGAAATCTGCGAGCGTATGCTCAGCTCACTGCTGGCAACCCCGACCGTCGCCATATTTACAATGTTAATCTCTAAAAAAACTAATAAGATTCACTTCCTAGAGGTACCCGCGAACTCACCAATTCAATAACTAAGGAAGCAATCCCAAGACGTTCGACGGGATACTTTCAAAACATATTATGAGGGATGTGGATGTGGATGTGGATGTGGATGGTGCGTCGCGTTGCTGTCGCGTCGCGTCCTGATTTATCGCGGGCTGCTTCACTCGCATCGCTGAATGATGGAGCGTTCCGCCGCGCGCAGGGAACATGTCGATCTGCCGGCGTCTCTCACCGCTAGCAGAGGACATTCGATAACAGTTGGATGTTCGGTACACACTTTGACTATTTAATTGTGTCGTGTGATTTAACAGGAACGTTACTACAAAATACCTGCTTAACATACAGTTCTTTCTACGTATTTTTTTTCATTTCCATTTCAATATTTGATAGAATTTCCAAGTAAAATAGTTTCAATAGTCATAGCATTTTAAAAGCATCACAAATATGTTATAATTTTCATGATAATTTTTCCCTTCTATTTATAATAACTAATCTAAATTCTTTATTTATTTCACTTTAATGTAAAGTGCGCGTCAAGTCAGTGAGTAAGAGTATGTGAGTAAGTGAAGCAATGCTACCCGGACGCGGCGCCGGCGCCGTCTCACCGCTCCGGAAGTACTTAGGGCTGCGTCCCTCATTACAATATTAGTTATTGTTACGCCGCTGTTATATTCCTTTAGTATCCATTGAAGTTCCGTATACAATGTAAATGCGCCCTTACGCCGAGCGAAATGGACCGACAACTGAGATAATGGCTTCAAATTGTAGTAAATGATATATAACTATAGTTCCACGGCGTTTATATGTATAATATGTACATTTGCAGTACGTGTATTACGTCAGCCATTATCTCACTTCATTATAACGCAAAGCAATCTGGTGGTACCTACTGGCAGCGTAGCAGACCCTACGCCGCTACGCAGCTACGCCGTAGCAAAGAACATTTCGGCAAATTATGTGTTTTTCGTGGAAAACTTGTAAAGACTCGTGAATCGCTTTATCTTACATCCCCGACATCACTGAAGGTAACTAGCTAAGTGAACGTTGACCTTATGTTAATGGAATACGGGCTCATTTGGCTCGGCAGCAGACGTTTTGCTGATAGTGCGGCTCTCTCGTACAGTTTAACTTTTAATGCCGTCGACTTGTTTGTTTCATCTCGCCACTAGGATGTGTAATTTTACATAATAGTTGGGGGACTAGAGAGTGTGACGTCACAGACTAAACACAGAATCCCCCCTCGCCCCGCAGTAAACACTTGAGCACGAGAACGCGGGAGAGTGATGGATCGTCCGCAGACGTGTTTACAAATAAGCACTCTCTTTGTAGTATCACTCTTTATAATATTTTATCGAAATTTTGATATATTCATAAACTTTTGAAGTTGAGTATCCAAGACGCGAGTAACTAACCACCAGCTGCAAGTACTTCATGAGCGAGTATTGTATTCATTGTCTCTGTTATCTTTGTACGGTGCGGTCGGGAGGGCAACAGCTTTGTGTTGCTATACAAATAAACAATATTGCGGTAGTCAGCCTATATTTTCTCAATTTGATAAAACATTTTGTGTATTTTACTAGTTTTCGTCTGCTGGTTTGTTTGCTTATTGTTTATTAGGAGCTCGTAGTTTTCGTACAATTTTATATTCGTTTTAAAGGAACGTATGCTGACCTCACATAAACACAAATGTAAGGCGCGTAATAAGCCTGCAATAGTAGTGTAAAACACTTTGACACAGACTTTTTCAGACAATAAAACGATTATCCTTAAAGTAAAGGCCTTTCAGAAATAATTTCACCGAGGCTGCAGTTTTTCCTTCCACGTCACTACAGCACACTGTTGTGTACATGTATTCACTAAGGTGTGTTGTAAGGTAAACTGCATTACCGGGTACCGCCACGTCGCGCCACGTCGCGCCACGCCACGTGGCGCGGCCACGCTGTGTCCCGGGGAGCGTCGCCACGTCCCCGTCCGATGCCCCCGTCCGATGAGACAACACAATGACACTCGTTTAGCACCTCGTTAGTTTAATAATTCAACTGCAATTCTAGAAGTGGATACAGTCCTAACAAACAAAGTATCAAGTGGACGCGGACTGCGACTTTCAAGTTCATAGATTTGGTACCTATAATGCGTTATAGGAGATCATACAATCTCACCGGTAGCGAAGCTACCGCCTGTGAGCCGCGGACGATAGCTAGCCGGCTGTTGTCCGCGACTGCGGCCGTCTTTGTGAATACGTCATCACACGTATCCACGCACGTACTACGCGTATCCCTTCACGTAATCATCTAAAGAAGGGAGGTTTACATCCGCGCCGTACGCTGGCAATTCCCTAATTTTATTTCATGACGTCATAAACCAGATATTACACGATATCTAAGCACTTGTACCGATCCCTAATACTCAGCAATAATTTTATGGCCCGCGGCGCCTTTTTACTACTTATGACCTTTTAGTACTTATGACCTCAGAGTTATGTCCAATTTAACCTTTCATAAATTATGTCTCTCATTTAACTTTATACCATCCTCGATTAACTCCTTAGTATAATGCGGATGGTTATCATTTTGATAGCCGACCCATCTTTAATAGTTTTATCAAGCGTTTCAAGTGCTGCCTAACTTGATACTTCACATTAGTGTTAAGATAATACATTTTAGGATTTGGAACAAGTTAGTTACCCTGCCGTAGCTATGTACGCGCCCTGGTTTGGGCGGGTTTTATTATCTCTCGAAAGTAATTCTGTCATTGTTTTAAACAAGTCTAAAGTAGAGACGGAATCAATTTCATCGCAACAGTTTTTTAATATTTTTTTAATGAATTGGAATTGGCTTCCAAATGTAATGAAATGCTACCAATGTAACTCACCTACAATCATTTGCAAAATGACACAATAACTCCAAAATAACATACAATATGATCCTTACCGAACAAGAGTTTAATGGGACCCCCCCCCCCCCGGGCCCCTGGGGAGCGTAAGGGTTGTAGCGAGTATTAAGAATGGTACAGTCACCGGAAAAGTAAATTTACATAGCTTAGTCGAAATAACTGAAGATCTCTGTACCTAAGCATAATCATCGCTAACTGAAAGTTATCATATTAACCTATTCATTTGCTGTAATGCTATGATGTAATTTTCACAACTTGAAATTAAGGTAACTTTACAAGATACACGATGTATATTTGCCTAGATAAGATAATGTATACAACTTCACCTTGTTGATTTATGTGCGATTTAACGTTCAATGATGTTTTTAGTAAATGTGACGTTTTCTGCCATATTTGACGTTTGAGACTAAAATAACAGACAAGAAATCAGTATTGAGTATAAGTACCCCAACACTAGCAACTGCTGACTGCAGGCGCTTGCCAAGGAATAAGATCGGTGTCTATATTCGGTGCTGTACGAGGAATGCGCCTCAATTTGTTTTCTTACAGAATACATTGGTCATTATTATAATTATGTGACATCTTCTCATACATGTATTTATGCAATAAAATACTTTGACTTTGACTTAAAACCGTGAAAAGGAAAAGCAAGAACTGAAGTTAACTTTAGTAGTTAAGTGTACAAAAGGGGCGTCGTGGAGGGGGCGGGGCGCGGCGGAGCAGCGCTCGCGTGAATAACTCCTCGCGTTTGTGAAGCCGCCGCCGCCGCCGCCGCCGCCGCTGAGTGAGAGTGAGGTGTCGTGCGTAGTGGACACGGAACCCGCGCCGCGCCGCGACACACAGCACAGCACCACTCGTCACGTCGCGTCGCTCTCAGCCGCGCACTGGTGTGCCAGTCGCGTTCTTTGTTCTACTTAGTCCGTGAAGCAGTAGATACTCTAGATAGATAGATTTTTGGACTATAATGTTTTATTGTCTTCAAACCAGTAAAGCCCGGTTATTTTAAGTTTTTCGTATAGGTACCTTGCACGGTTGATAGTCACACTTTTACATTATCCCACTTAAAACGAAAATGAAATTAAAAAAAAGTTTATTGGCAATAATTAACAAAATCAACAGTTAGTGTGAGGCTCGAACAACATCATAATTTGCATAGTAAACACGGACACAGATCAAGCTACACAAAGTTAGTTATCCTCTACGATATTCATAGCAAAGGAAGGCATCGTCCACAAAGCTCGGCTCTGGTGCGCGGCGCGTCGGTACATAGCTCTGAATGAGCGGCGACAGCGGATCTAGATAGCACGAGGTAACAACGCGGATCGTGTAACAAACAGCCGCCGGCACAAGCAGCGACGCTGTTCCGTTGTGCGGCGGCGGCGGCGGCGGCGGCGGCGGCGGCGGCGGCGGCGGCGGCGGCGGCGGCGGCGGCGGCGGCGGCGGCGCGGCCAGCAGCGGGTGTCGGCCGCACTCCGCATACAAACTGCAGCTCGGGAACTAATGGCCACATTTGTTTTTATGTCCTCGCGGACGGAGTTGGTTTAGCGAGGAATTGTGATTTGATGGTCGGATAAGAAACATTCGAATAATAATGCAAAATAGTTAGGTCGTATCTATTTCCGAGAACAACATTTTCACGAATATTTAAATGAAACCTGGCTATTGTGTTCTTAAACAGCGCATTAAATCGGAGCATAGATCAAGTTCATATATTAATCGGATATTTGATTTGATATTTATTTATTTATTTAAACGCACAAAACACATTACAACCAAGAAAAAACTATAACTAAAATATTACAACTGATCTGGATCGTATCGTAAATATATGTGCATACAGCCGAAAATAACATTTATTGTACGTAACGAGTTAGCTGAACATTATTAGTTAATTTTAAAGATAGCTAAAAACAATTTAAAAACAAAAAATAAACAGAAAAATAGTGAGTGACATTAGGTTTCAAAAGCAAAAAAATTCTTTAATTGTTTTGAAACAAAAACGATTTTTTACATGCATACACAACCGATTAACCTACCTAAAAACACAAACATAGTGAATATTATCACTATTATCTACATCTTTGTTGTAGACCAGTAGCCCACACCTACGAGTACATCTGCGCACCCAACCGATATACCCATATGGTATAGGTATCAGGTATGTATATAAACATAGGCACCAACCACTGGTCAACAACAGAGTCATTACCTGTCCAACTACAGTTCAACTATAAGTGTAAGACACCTATCGCAAGCAATTAACGTTGTTTACATAAAGGATGCTTCTAAGGATAATAATATAGTGTCTCAATTTGGGAACAAATATGTCAAGTTCGACATTATTTTTTGCCAAATCATTATATTGGCGAGCCATTCTAGTTAAAGGATTATAATATGAAATATTGATAGATAGATAGATAGATAGATTTTAATTTGATAGATGGCTACGTAAGTTTGCGCTGAGGCTAGCTCTGGCGCAGCTCGCTAGCGACGCGCGCTGAGGCTAGCTCTGGCGCAGCTCGCTAGCGACGCGCGCTGAGGCTAGCTCTGGCGCAGCTCGCTAGCGACGCGCGCTGAGGCTAGCTCTGGCGCAGCTCGCTAGCGACGCGCGCTGAGGCTAGCTCTGGCGCAGCTCGCTAGCGACGCGCGCTGAGGCTAGCTCTGGCGCAGCTCGCTAGCGACGCGCGCTGAGGCTAGCTCTGGCGCAGCTCGCTAGCGACGCGCGCTGAGGCTAGCTCTGGCGCAGCTCGCTAGCGACGCGCGCTGAGGCTAGCTCTGGCGCAGCTCGCTAGCGACGCGCGCTGAGGCTAGCTCTGGCGCAGCTCGCTAGCGACGCGCGCTGAGGCTAGCTCTGGCGCAGCTCGCTAGCGACGCGCGCTGAGGCTAGCTCTGGCGCAGCTCGCTAGCGACGCGCGCTGAGGCTAGCTCTGGCGCAGCTCGCTAGCGACGCGCGCTGAGGCTAGCTCTGGCGCAGCTCGCTAGCGACACGCGCTGGCTAATCCTTCATTATCCAGCTCGCTACACCGCGCACCGCGCACCGCGCCGGGAGAGGGTAATGCTACGAAGGAGCCAAGCGATTAAACCAATTTGTGTCAGCGAAGTTCGCTGGCGCCGGCACCGAGAAATTTAATTATGATACAGCTCCTCATACAAAGATAGTTGTATAAAATAACTTTTTTACCAAAACGATACAGTTCTTTTTCTTTTTGGAAAAGGCAAGGGTCTTGAAACCGTACAGCCAAAGAGTTTGATAGTCTGTGGCGACGGCGCGGCGCGGCGGCGGCGGCGCAGCGCGCGCATGCGCTGTTATACGGTTGGTTTGGCGCCAATTGATACGTTTTGTTTCAGTCAACTGGATTTCTTACTAACTTTTATATTTTATTTACTAGGTTCAACACTAATGTATGAGAGTAGATAAAGTAGTGTATGAAACTGCACATAACTAAGTATTAAAACTCTCGTGGGATACTATTAAAAACCTCGCTT
Source organism: Plemyria rubiginata (assembly GCA_963576535.1). Lineage (NCBI taxonomy): Eukaryota > Metazoa > Arthropoda > Insecta > Lepidoptera > Geometridae > Plemyria > Plemyria rubiginata. Next base: position 15,434,150 of record OY754907.1, read on the forward strand.
ACGGCTCGGTTTTAATACCCCTCATTATGCAACTGTTTCATAAGCTACCTACTATTATAATATATCGCAGTCAACACACATATGAAACACTATAGCGAGCACGTTCATCCAGTGATTAAGTATCACTATAATACCGATCAGTCACGAGTAGCGTTCGAACGGATTATGCTGTAGCCAGCGAGCCTGGAGCGAAAGCTCCTATAACTTGCCGACCTTACACAAGCGCTTCGCTCGGAAACAAAAACACTGGAATAAATGATGGCCATTATCACAACGGAGAAGTTTATCTGTTGTATGAGATCCGGAGCGCGGCGAGGCAATAAAGCAATCCGAGAGTGGAGCGGCAGCGAGGCGGCGTGAGGCGAGACTGTGAGAACGTGAAAACATGCGTAACGATACAGCAACGAGGACTCATTAAAGCAATTCGCTTACACAAAGTGGCTCCAAATGGCGCACTATTCTTCGCGCCTACAGAAGGCGCCGCGCCGGTGCCGTGAAATATGACGTCATAAAGTACCTAGAGAATTAACTGAAATGGCCCCGTGCTTCGGGCGGCCTCCGTAGCCATATCCAATTCAATTATTATTATACGCTTTGAGCTGCATTCGTGTTCTAGGTACGATCGTCTGAGCGTCTGGTCTGATTGAACGATTGGACGCGCTTAACCAGGCCTGTGTCACTTATTGTCGGTTGCCGTTTTGCGCCCTCTTTTGCTAGTGAGCCGTCTACATTGTTACCTGAACATGAGCCATGAATACGTATCTATCTTATTTTAGCATTATGCGTGTCACACGCATTTTTAAGCGCAGTGTGACACAGGGGCATTACCTATTCTCTATGGCTTACGAGATTCCTTGCCTCAAGCCGTGTGACGTCACAACGTGATCTAAACGCAAACGCGATTGGTTTGGTCATAGTGAATAAACGTCCTTGTACAAGGGAAGCTGACCTTGTGTGAGATCTTCAGAACTTGTCAATGTGTTACTTAGTAGCTACAGCTGTTAGACTTTACTGATGGGAGCATTTCTTCTATTGACGGAGGAAGCCCAAGGATTTCTGCATGGAGAGCGGTCGTTTGTTTGCTGAGAGGTTGTGCCCGGGAGGGCCCTGTTTCAGGATAGTACCTAGAAGCTACAACCCGCTCCTAATTTTTGTTTCGAACCATAAGTATGACGTGAAGGACTTTGTGGGGCGGAGTCAGATCCTTAGTCTTATATTTCTAGTTATAGTCCTTTCTCCACTTTCTAATCGATAGAGGAAGATGGGGGAATGCTGAACACCTGAGAGAAAAATGCTCTATTTGTTTTCCATTTGTCAGTTAGATACTCTGCCTGCTCAAGCGTTACAACCCCTGCGCTGCAGCGTGCTCGCTGTGTTTAAACGCACCATTTTTAATAAGTTATTGGAGTGAGCGGTATCACCCGACGCGATCGCCATTACCCCTGCTTCCCCTACTTTTGTTCAAGAGGTATCTAGTCGGTACCGTTCGGGAATGGCTTGGATAGGTTTGTCCAGAATCCTGCGGTATTCTTCTTTCGAGTCGATGATCAACAGATTAGCTTTATTACAACCACTTAGACCAGTAGGTGGCCACGTCTACGGCATTGTCCGTGCAGGTCCTCAAATCATCCATTGTGCCAGTGGTGAGGCAAGATGGACACTCAAGCGTGCGGCATGGACTGAAGTGGGGCACCACACGTACATTGCGTCTCGTTTATGCTGATAAAACGCCACCTGCTTAAGTTACACCTATATCGACCATCTTGTGTTCTGAGTCTATTTAAGGTTTTCCACAGGGAAGTTTTTGACCGGGGGGTAGCTCTTCTGTAAGAGTAACGAAACCAAGCGGTGGAGCATGCTTTGACGTCCACAGGACCATTCGAGCATAACTTGCGTTACCAGCTAAAGCTACCATGCTACGGAGAAAGCTATTGCGTATTTTCAGTCGCCCTCTAGGTGGTAAACAGTTGTGAAGAGGATGCCTAATGTCAGTTTCTTGTTTGAGCTTTTTATTGCGCAGGCGATTTCTCTGCGAACATGTGGTGGCGCTATTTCTGCTAGTGGATACAGTTTGGTTAGTAGTGTGGTAATCCTGCAGTGATTTGTTATCTTTCCACTGCCGTTCCATTGGTTTGTGGATTTTATTCATAATACTGCTGCCATCGCCTATTGTTGTATTTAAAAATGAAGGAGCGTTAGGCCTAGTATTATATCCAGCGCTGATGGTGATGGTGTGGATATTTAGCAGCCGCTGATCAAGGAGCACGCGAGCCTTTGTACCTGTTGCAGCTTATTTATTGTTGTGACTAAGTTTGTTACTGGCCACCGTACCAGGGCACCGTAGGTTAGAATCGGTCGAACTATGACAGTGTACATCGACAGGCACAGCTTGGGTTTTAGTTCCCAATCCTTGTCGACGGCGCGTCTACACTGCCATAGCACATTTTTGTGGGTTTCATTGCACAGTGTGGTATTTGAACCCAAAAGCTGGTCACTATTATTTAGTACATCTAACAGCTACAGACGTACAATGTAGAGTGTAAAATGAAACGACAACGACTTAATTTCATATCAAAGCATTTCATTCTGTTTACCTACTACTATTTTGTAAAATTTGAACATTTGTAAAGTTACTTTCTGATAACAATTTAAGAATGTCAGATGAAAATGGCTTTTGTTGGGATAATGTTCTGGTTGTTTACCCCATAGGAGTTTGCTGTCTAGCCATATTCCGATATATTTGACCTTGCTTAGGGTTAATTTGGTTACAACTGTTAAAATAAAAGTCTGGATCAAAGAGGTCTTTTTCAGTGCAATCATGAGGATCACCTGGAAACGTCTTATGTACTGAGTGAATCTACCGCGTTCGTCGCGACCGGAGCCTGGAAGAGCTGGCGAGAAACTGGAGTTGGTTCCTGGCGATTTTCTTTTGTATGATCCTTTTTGCAAAATATGGACCTGCAGTTTACTTTTTGAGTTTGCTGATCGACAACTGATAGATCTCGCTTGGGACTTTGTAATGGTGGCGTACACATTGTCCTGCAAACGATTTGCTTGCTTTGGTGAGCCTAGTAGTGGGAGCGGCGAGTTTGTCTTGGTTCCTAGTGTTGTGACATTGTGACTGTTGCTCTTTTTAGCGGATAAGTTTGTGGTTTTTGCTAACACACATCAGATTTTCGTGTATGTGCTGGAAAACACATCTTCTGCAGCAGCACTTCCCCACAGCAAAATGCCGTAGGGCATAAGGCTATGAGAGTTGCTGAGGTAGACAAGTAATAGCGGTGTCCACGTCTGTAAGAAGGCGGATCTTTTTGACTGTTTATTCTGCAGAGCTAAGTCTCTTCGACAAATTGCTTATGTGTAAGCCCAATTGAAGCTTATTACTGATATAAAATTGTGGACTAAAAATACAGTGTTGTCCACGAGGTTTATTTTTCGTTTTTATTTTTACATTTGCATTTAGTGGCTGGGTATTTGGCAGGACAACCCTAATACATTTTGTTTTATTTTCGTTTAGTAACAAGTTGTTTACTTAAGACCAGTTTACAACTTTAGAGATCGCATTGTTTACCTACACATAGGTAGTAGATTCAGATTCGGCAACTTCAGCTGGCGAGTGAAGAACACAAGTTCTGTTTTCTGAGGCTCTCTGTTAGGCTGTGAGCATATGACACCATGACTACACGTAGTGTTCTCTGCAACTTTTCGCATAAAGTTGATTCGAAGAGCCCCGATATCATGATTGCCAGATCGATTTATTTAGGGAGTCTAGTAGTTGTCAGCTATATCTACAAGTACCCACAGCAGCACAGCATCAACGTTATTGTTACCAACTATAGTATCCGAGCAATCTACACTAAGCCGTAATGCGATGCATTTTGTTTCCAAGGATCACGTACTCCAATCGCAAGATGTTTTGTAAGCAGTCCGTAGTGTCTGTCTAGGCATGGTCATAGTTTTGAGTGAGGTGATCAAGAATTCTATGGAGTGTATTCATTGCTATGTAAAAGTTTTACATCGAACTTGGATCCGATTATTTTGTTGCCTAAACGGTATGGGTAGATGGAGAGATACTTCAACGAGCAGTTTTTACCCTGGAAATAGATTCTCGACATATTTGATGAGTTGTAATATTGATGTTGTAACTTCGTTAAGAAAAAATGTTTTTAGCTGATGAGTAAAATGATAGTTTGGATCATGGTCAGCTAGGCCGAACGAGTGTTGTATGTTACGGTTGAGTATCGACAAATATTATGGTATGAGGTTAAGACGTTTTAAGTATTCGTTATGTAACTTCTACTCGTAGGTGATTTACAGGTACGTGCAGTGCGGATCTGATGACTTAACTGATTCCGTGAGAATGGTGGGGAGCCTCACGAGGTTCTTGTGACGGAAATAAGAAAATAAGGCAATCAACTTTTGTTGGATATGTTTTAATTTTTATTCTTATTGTCTAGAAGCTACCATCCAAACCTTCACCTGTGGCTGCACGTGGCCTTAAGAGGCCTTCACCTACAGCTGCGCGAGGCCTTCGGAGGTCTTCGCCTGTGGCTGCGCCGGGCCTTAAGAGGCTTTCATTTACATCTGTGCGAGGCCTTGGCAGGCCTTCGCCTTCAGCTACGTGAGGCCTTGGTAGGCCCTCACCTGTTGCGACGCGAGGCCTTGGTAGGCCATCACCTGCCCCTGCGAGAGGCCTTGGTGGGCCTTCGCCTCCAGCTACGCGAGGCCTTGGCGGGCCTTCGCATGCAGCTACGCGAGGCCTTGGCGGGCCTTTGCCTTCAGCTACGTGAGGCCTTGGTAGGCCCTCACCTGTTGTGCCGCGAGGCCTTGGTAGGCCATCACCTGCCCCTGCGAGAGGCCTTGGTGGGCCTTCGCCTCCAGCTACGCGAAGCCTTGGCGGGCCTTCGCATCCAGCGACGCAAGGCTTTAGGAGCCTTTGCCCGTGGCAACGCGACCGCTGCTGGGAGCCGTGGCTGATGTCTGGATCCTGAGGGAAGCCGACATCTCCTGCTGTACAGGCTATGGTCTCGTGGAAAGGCGAGCTGACTGTCGAGTCGTGCTCCGTCTTTGAGGATGTGTGACATCCGTGTGGCCCTTGAGGTATCCGTGTGGCCCTTGAGGCAGGAGGATGCTTGACATCCGTGTGGCCCTTGAGGTATCCGTGTGGCCCTTGAGGCAGGAGGATGCTTGACATCCGTGTGGCCCTTGAGGCATTAACACCAAGTCCTTTGGAATGGTGTTCTGGCCAGGGAAGCTGATCGGCCTTGCAAACCGATCAGTCGCTGTCATCGCATCATTGCGTACACAGTTTCATTATTTGGCATGTTGTTTTGATCTTTATACTTTTGTAGCTGAGTATTTTGTGCTGTTGAATGCTTTGTTTCAAGCATTCAGCAACGCTATATGGTTGCGGTATGGTTTTGTAGTTATTAGTAACCTAACTAACCCTTACTGAATGCACGTATTGTTGATACCGCTAAGATGTTGACTATGTTTTCTCATAAAAACCATGTCTCTGTCTGTTTAATAGATGCGAGCTAATCTGTCGGGACGCCAGAGCGTCAGGAGAGGCCGTGATAGGAGTGTTGTCAGTGACGCACGCTGTGGTGGCGCTGCGGTGCTGTGTGGCGCGCATAAAACCAAGCGCAGGCAGAGCGCTGGTCTCTTTGCTGGCTGTCTTTCGATGCGTAAGCATCAAGGGAAAGTCGTTGTGATTCGTTCTGGATATTTAATTAGGTCGTGAGAGCTATATTTTTCGGTGTGGTTAATCTGTGTAAAAGTGTTTAAAGTCGTGTTAAGTGTGTCTTGTTCCATTCTGGTTATTATTATTTGATGTAATAAAACTGATGTTTTTCATTATTAAAATTAGGTTACCGGTTTATGTTTTTATCTTTGACCCACTCCTGGTTTCCTAAAAATATTATATAACACCCAGACAGAGAACAAACATCTGTGTTCATCACACAAGCGTTTGTTCACGGTGGGAATCGAACCCACGACCATGATTAGATATCGTTATTCATGTCATGGGTGCACTCTGAATTTAAAAAAGTAATGGCTTGATTTCCCAGGCACGGTCGATAACCTTAGATCCTTTAATAACAAATACCTACTCAAGATTCTTAGATTTTTGTATAAATTGTCTAAATGGGAATAATAAAATAGATGGGGGAAAAAGAAGCCTTTACAAGATCTACCTCTCTCTGTCTCATTTCAGTGGCAGCGTAGTCGCCTGATGAGATAAATAACTGCGAGTAGAGCAGTAACCCGACGTAGTTAAATCACAGCGAACGCCGCCTTAACGCCCTAAACGGCAATTCTGAAAACAATTTCCTTTTCGCGTCGCGTGAGTATAATGACTTTCTCTGATTCTGCATACTCTGCGATCCTCCGCCCGCGCCCCGCGCCCCGCGCCCTCCAGACAAATGGTAATGGCCAACAAAAAACGGCTCTGAAATATACAACAAAATCACTGTGGCCTAACAGTCTTCATTAAATTATTTTACGTCTTCATAAAGCATTTAGTTAACGCTATCGTTTCAGCGGGCCATTTGTTAAAGGGTATTCCGTATTCCGGGAGCGATCGGGACATCTTCGTCAGTTGGAGCTGTGGGACGGACATTAAATAAATGTTTATCGACAGTCGAGTGACGGCGGCGGCGGCGCGGGAGCGGTGCGGTGTCAGCTCGCGATGGAAGAGCGCTTGGCTCGGAGCGGTCGCGTTACAGCGACAACACATGTTATCATTTATTTTGTCTATGGATGAACTATCTTTGAAAAATTATTTTTCAATAAGTCTTAACCTTGTCACAATGGTGTCGATTCTGTTGTTGCATTATCCTAAAATAACCTAATCTGACAGCTCTAAAATTATAGCCATTTTTGTTGTTTTGGTCTTTTATAAAGGGAGCGCAATATTTTTAGTGCTGTCAAATTAGGTTATGTTAGGAACATTAAACAACAGAATTGGCACCATTGACTACAATTTATCTAGAAGCGACACCGCCGGCGTCACCGTCCGATACGAGGCGCGCGTCACACGTGCCTCAATGTTCGGTGCGAGACTCCTATGAATGGGTAAAGTTTATCGGTATTTGCATTGTACTTCCTTTGTAAATACTCGTAGTAAACATGTATACGGGGTGTGTGCGTGATTCAGCGAATACGTATCATGATGAGTTATTGAAAGCTTCAGGAGCTGCGTTGGATTCGTAGTATTTAATAGAAATAGTGTAATCCGGTTCGATATGCTCCCGGCTAAGGTGCAGTTTCCGCCAGCGTTCTCACCGTGTGGCGCTGACTCAACGACCTCCATTTGCATTGACGGCAATTATTAAGCGGATGCACGCGTTATTCAGGGCTAAGCGCCGCGTGCACTTCAAACTAAGTGCATTCAGTGCGGAACCGCCGCGGCGCCACGAGGCTAATGTGTCACTGTAACCACCCTCCACCCTTCTGCGGTACCTACCTCCCCCTCCGTCACCACCACGGGGGGGGGGGCATCATGCGTGCTCGCGCGAATTAAACCAAAGACCCCGCCGCGGAACATCATACACCAAATGGCGCTCTTTATAGCGGATGCAATAAGGAGAACTTTAATTTTATAAGTAATTTTGATGCAGTGCAATAGTTACGGAAGAGTTGAACCACGTTCTGCAAATAAAAGAGAACAGAGGCCATGGCTAGGTATAGTGCGCGTCACGCAAAAATAACGCTAGAAGGCGGGGGAGAGGGTGTGATGGCGCGAATATTAATAGTATGCGCAAACACATCCGCTCCACAGTTTTCCAGGGTTCTTTATGGATGACGCACCTGTGCAAATGCATTAGAAGTTTATCTGGCACGAGAGTGGGATACATAGAGCGCACTTGGTTCCAGTGCCGTCGGCGCGCATCCTGGGCGGGCCGGACCTGCACGTGGACATGGGCTCCACCATCAACCTGACGTGCCTCATCCAGTTCAGCCCGGAGCCGCCCGCCTACATATTCTGGTACCACGAGGACGAGGTGAGCGGACAAAAAGTAATTATTCCATTCCGCATACGTTTATACTACTAGAATAAGATCGACCTGTACTTGTTAATTTTGCATCCGTTCGACTAGGCAAGTCTTTATTTAGATAAATCTAATAATACATCTATATAGCCTTTCAGCACTTACATTTTGTAAACGGATATGCATAGCTACTTCGTCTGTAATCAAATACACCTTCCTCATACTCAATATCCGAACTGAAACCCGTAATCTAGTGTTACGTGGTTGTGTTGTGTTGTGTTGTGTGCGTGCGAGTGAGCACACACGACGCAGTCACACACTAGAGTTAGATGCGGCCTCGCTCGCTCGGATTGCATGACGTGTGCGTGCGTATCTAGTGAGATTAGTTCCCTGTAGGTATGCCTTATTTAGCAGCGAGTTAGCACGTAAATAGCTCGCGCGTTAATTATTCAAACATCGTCTCGCACTCTCACTTCAAATTAATCAGATAATCATCATGCGTCGAGCAAAATCAACATCATACAACAACTTTATCAAAACCAATTGTCGTCTGCTACTGAGACGATAAATGTTTTATATTACAAGAAGAGCTATTATTGTATTGATAGATAGTTTTTGTTACTAACCTAAATAAATAGTCCATAAAAACAGACGCAACATGTCGATGATTCATTATTTAGCATGATACACATTACGCGATATAAAGTCGTTTCATTAGCGTCGTTACCGTATTCAATTCAAAATAAAGCAATTACGTTAATTAGCCGCGCGAAGCAGGCTCGCCAATAAAGAAATATCGCTGAATAAATTAATATGACCTTAGCGCACCCTTTGCCATTGAAAATGGAAATATTGCCGTTTCTTGGAGAATTTTACGCTCTGTAACCAAATTATCATCATATTATTATATTTTTATATTCATTTTAATTTTAGTCACAGATATTCCTATACGATTTATAATTGTTCTTGAATAAATAAACTGACGCTGAAATTATCAAATGATTTTTGAACGGAGCGCGTCGCGTCACTTTGCTCTACTTGAAAAGTTTGCTCAAACTAATGAGCCGAGCGTGCGAGCGCGTCATACGCGCCGTGTGCGAGCGCCTTATTACTTTACAACTGATAACAAAACGTGAATCACTTAAAGGTGTACTGATCCTAAGCTAATCCATGTGGATCGGTAGGTATGGCACGAAGCCCCGATACCCGTGAGTAGCCCCGAGTGGCGCTCGCCCGCGCGCTCGAGTCAGCTCGGCGTTGTAGGACACCCTGGAGCCTTATTCACTATGACAATAGGAGATTCCAAGGAGATTCCTTGCCCCAAACCGTGAAACGTCAATACTTGATATTGGGCTTTATTCTGTATGACATAGGAGATACTTTGCCCTGACCGTATCACACCGCCTGCCTTGTCTTAGCCGAGCTCGCGCTGCAAATGGTCATAGTGCATAAGGCTCCTGTTATACCGACTCATTGTGACTCCGCGTGGTTTCACATTCACCTCTACTTATCAGAATGTCATATAAAATACCAAATTCGAATTATAATAATGATTATATTCTAATTTTTACGATGAAAATGTTCAATAGATTTTAAAATAGGTGTTATTGATAAAATAATGTATTTGCATAAGTAGTTTTTTAAAACATCTCAATCGAAGGAGATTTCAATAAATTGATGAGATGGAAAATACAAAAAAGTATAGGTAAGTGAACACGGTGGATCTTTGAGACAGGACAGATTACAGATTTTGGAAAATAAATAAATAAATAAAAATCAGTTCAGCTTCAAAAATCCTTCTTGTATAGTAATAATACAAGCGCTGATCGAGCACCGCGAACACGCCCGCTCGCTGGGCGTGTTCGCGGTGCGTGTTTGCAAGTGCGGTGTGTCCTGAAGCAGGTGATCTCGTACGACTCGACGCGCGGCGGCGTCAGCGTGGTGACGGAGAAGGGCGCCGCCACCACCTCCTACCTGCTGGTGCAGGACGCGGCGCCCGCCGACTCCGGCCGCTACTCCTGCGCGCCCAGCAACGCCGAGGCGGCCGCCGTGCGCGTGCACGTGCTCAACGGTACTCACATACATACATACATACATACATACATACATACATACATACATACATACTGGATGCAGGCGTTCAGCACTATATATAATATACCTTACGAAGTAATTATTCCGCACTGCTTGTTTTACCAACTGGGAAGAGAACGATCGTGATGAAACCGGTTAGTACCACGGCGGAGGCGCTGTTCTTGCAACCTGTCATGGATGAGGTAACAAAAGACTATTTTGTGTGCCAAATGTAATATCGGGACGTATGTGTGGCACCCCCTTCTCATAAATCTAGGTAAAGCCAGCGTGGTGTCCGACGCTCAGTGCGATGTGCGTGACGTGTAACTGTGGGCGCGTGTTGCAGGCGAGCGGCCGGCCGCCATGCAGACGGGCGCGGCGGGCGCGGCGGACGCGCGCTGCGTGGCCGCGCTGCTGCTCGGCGTGGCGCTGCACGCGCGGCTCGCGCGCGCGCTGCTCGCCAGCTGATCGCAGACGTCGCGCCGCGCCCCCGCATGCGCCCCCGCCCGCGCCCCGCTCACTCGCGCACCACCAGCGTGCACCGACACATTGTGCGATACCAAAACTGACGAGTTCTCGTCGAACTACTCGATTAGTTGCTAAGTTTATACGAGTGCGCCCGCGCCGTAGCGTAGCGACTGTGCAGTGAGTGGTGTGCAGCGTGACGTCATCCGGTCCGCGGTGAGCGAGCGAGCGAGCGCAGGGACGCGCCGCGGCCGCCGCAGCGCAGGATCGCGTCACACCTCCACGTGACGTCATCCGGTCCGCGGTGAGCGAGCGAGCGAGCGCAGGGACGCGCAGGATCGCGTCACATTCGCGATACATTCGAAAAGCTCTGTCGGTCCATAAAACTAATTGAACATCATATTATTTTATTGTTTATTTCAATTTTTATTTTATTTGATAAATTACGTATTTTGTATTTTATAAATATCAAAGGTCCTTTGATATTTTTACGTTCGAATGACTCAATCTTGTGAAATATGTAAGAAAGTTGAATTGAATTTTAATAAAATTTAGCGTCTGTTGCTCGAATATTGTAAATATAAATTATTTTAACTAGTTAATAATAAGATCGGGTAAGTATTGAAGTAATATAAGAATGGAAATCGTTAGTTAGTTCATTGTTATTTAATTTATTGGATGCGATCCCTGTGCAGCGGCAGGTGAAGTCGAGTGCGACGCTACTTTAAACTGCCAACAGTTGGTTGTTATGATTCCCGCTGCGAGCAGCGCCACAGTGCGGGAACCTGCCTAACAACGCTGACAAAAACTATTCCATCGGAGGTGCGCGCCGGGAAGGAACCTGCGCCGCCCACTGTGCAGGCCTTTTCACTCACTTCCCCGTCATTTACTCTAACATAACAATAACTTAAAAAAACATCAGACAAAACAACAATTTGTACCATCAGTTTTGGCTAAACAATAATGTATCGCATTTATGTTCATTGAATATTGTTCATATTAGGACAATTCTGTGCATTGTCAGCGATTATGTAGATTAACAATTTTGATTTGTGCCGAATTGTTCTATTTATATAGTGGGTACATTATTATTTAGGGTGTATCTCCTATTAAATTTCAAATATTTTTGATCAAAATGGAGCTGCTTTGTAAAATGTTTGCAGTTACAAGCCAGCTCGTTTGATGTTCATCCACTTGTGTCGCTAACCGTACAATGTTATAATTGGATATGGGTTTACTACTTGAATTGGTTCGTAAAACCAAATACTTTTGAATAACCTGCTAGAGCGGACTTGCAAGTCACAGATCTGCGAATGTTGCATCTCGTGACGTCCCCTCCCCGCGCCTCCGCCTCCGCGTTGCGAACCAGAGGCTAAGAAACAGCGCATTGGATCTATGTATCGTAATGTTATTTATCTACTCTCATGTCATAAAATTCGAATTATAAACGTCGAAACGAATTCATATTGATATACTTTATAAACGCAATTATATTTTATACAACTGTCTTTGTATGAGGAGCTGTATCATAATTATTTTTTTTAATTTGGTTACGGTATTGCGTTTATAAAGTATATCAATATGAATTCGTTTTGACGTTTATAATTCGAATTTTATGACATGAGAGTAGATAAAATAACTTTTTTACCATAACGATACAGTTCTTTTTCTTTTTGGAAAAGGCAAGGGTCTTGAAACCGTACAGCCAAAGAGTTTGATAGTCTGTGGCGACGGCGCGGCGCGGCGGCGGCGGCGCAGCGCGCGCATGCGCTGTTATACGGTTGGTTTGGCGCCAATTGATACGTTTTGTTTCAGTCAACTGGATTTCTTACTAACTTTGATATTTTATTTACTAGGTTCAACACTAATGTATGAGAGTAGATAAAGTAGTGTATGAAACTGCACATAACTAAGTATTAAAATTCTCGTGGGATACTAATAAAAACCTCGCCTACGGCTCGGTTTTTAAACACCCCCTCGAGTTTTAATACCCCTCATTATGCAACAGTTTCATAAACTACTATTGTTTTTTTTTCAATTTATTTAAAGGGTTTTGTCGCTGGGCGACCACACTGCCCTATAATAAAACATCAAGTGAATAAATAATTTCAATTTGTACAGATGTCACTAATTTAATTACGCTGTCAAGTCTGCCTCTATTATTCGTTCAAGTTAAATAATATAATAAGACTTCTTATTTAAAGTATTGATGTAACTATTGTTTAGATAGGTAGGCACCAATCTAGTTTGTTATAATTATTGTATGTTCGTGCAAATGTGCTATCTATGTCACGAGCTGTTTCACGCGTTCACGTAATCACTGAATATGTTACTCAGAAAATAATCATAGGTATTCAGTTATACTCAAGTTGTTTCTGCACAGGAAAATGATTTACTACTTGTAGCCCTTGACTTGCCTTGCCTTTCGCAATTAAAACGACATCTAATAAGTTATTGAGTGTTTTAGTGAAAAATGGTTTTTTCCAAGTCATGACAAAATGTTCCCTCTAAACCAGTTTTTATTATGTATCTATCAATGACCCCAGCTTCCTTACTGTCCGAGTGAGCGGGTAACAGTGCTCTCTTGTTGATCGATGATATTCATCTACGAGTATGTTCACTGTCATTTCACTTGCGCAACAAGGCGGCTCTCGACGTGGCGTGGCGCGACGTGGCGTGGCGTGGCGCGACGTGGCGCGACGTGGCGTGCCGCGGCGCGACGTGGCGTGGTGTGACGTGACGTGGATACCCGACCAAAGTTAATGAAGTATTAAAGACCTGATTCATGCTTGTTATTTTGAACGGTCTCAAGTAGGTAATTGGTGGTTTCACCGCAAAGCGCCATCAACGCTATAATTTAAAAATAATGCCGTTTTTATTTCTTTTCATTTTATAAATACCTGCGCTTATTCTCTTCAATTCGTTTGATTTGCATATTGTTGAAGCGATGTAGGAAGAGCGTTGCGATACACCTCGTCAATAGTAAATTTCACAGATACCTATTTTATGCACGTACCTATGAGAGATACCTCCATTGTATCCATTGTATCTACACGTGACATTGTGAGGATCGGTCCCACGCCGCGCCGCCGCCGCCGCCACGCTTATGTTATACTACTGGTAGAATACTCGTACAACTTATTATTTAGTTTAAAATATGAAACGTTTTGTTCTATGTTTATAAGCGGAAGTGAATAATCGCAGGTTATTGTAATATAAAAGATTCGAAACAGAATGTCTTTGTATAGAAATAAATTGTACATATTATAATAGAAGAGAATTTTACAATAAAGTTTATTTAAGTAGAGGTCACTATGAGATGATATGAAATGAAGAATATATGTATGTAAAACATAAATCTATAATGTATACAACGGGATAAGTTTGTTTTCGAATAAAATATTTAATATTTGAATTGGTTTTACTTGTTCCGATGCAGGGGTTAGGTACACGAACTGTAGTAGGACTGTGTAACTGTAGTTCTCTTCTCTCAGGTGATCGCCATTCCCCCATTTTCCTCTACCATTTCATCATGAAAAATAATCTCAGTTGTAATTTGCAACACTCAATAACACACAATTTTGAAAACGACGCCATGTTGTAATTTGAACTCTTTTGTAACAACCATCATCCGCTACGGCGTAGCACTCGTAGCACTCGTAGCACTCGTAGCACTCGTAGCACTGCTGTCTCGGAGCCGATCCCCCTTGGTAACGTATTGAAAACCAATTGTTTCAAAACCTAACGAAATTGTATATTCTAACTCAGCTACATATGCAAAATATTTATGGTTTTACACTGATTTTCCTAAAAACATCGAGGAAACCGGCATGTCGTAGAACCTAATAGTTCTATAACATGTGTCAAGTGCTCGGAAGGAGGGATCGCACTTACAATCCATTCACAGCACTGTTTCGAAAGAAACTAGTAACACGACAAGAAGAAGAACTGATTTTCCAGAGCACGCTATTCCTATACCCTGCTGGGCTAATAATATTGCGCGCAAATATGACACTACTTTCTATAGCTCAGGGAACCCCCGCGAAGTGTCCCCTAGGTAGGTAGCGGCGATACCAAGCCGTGCATTGTGGCTGCAGGTGAGACGGCACGTGACCACTTATTGGCTCGATGGTCTGTGTGGACGCTACCAGTGCGATAAGCGATAAGACGACTATTAATTACTATAATAATGATGAAAATTTGACAGAATTTACAGAATTAGTAATGTTGAATTCTCCATGACAGTTCCTCCCCGTGATCAGCGGCGCGCGAGGCTCGCGGAGATGCGGAACCGCTCCGCGAGCGCTACTTAACGACAATCATACTATTGAGCTTATTTGAGTTTTCTTTTTTTTTATACAACTAGCTGATGGAACAAGCAGATGACCCACCTGATGTTAAGTGGTAACCATCACCTATTAACAAAACACTGCCTCGTAGATCACGCACGATAGGAACGTGCCCTACGATGCACTGCCCTGCGTCCATCAACTTGAGGCATACAGATGTTAAGCCTCATGTGCCTGTAATTACACCGGCGACCACACTCTTCAAACTGAAACACAGCGATGCTGCTTGGCGGATGACAAAGGTGTAGATTCCTACTATCTTCAACAATATGAGCTATGTCGGCTACCTTGGTTCACCTACGGATTTCCTCATTTCTGATTCTATCTCGTAGTGAAACTCCTAGCATAGCTCTCTCCATAGCTCGTTGTGCGACTTTGAGCTTGGTGATGAGGCCAATAGTAAGCGACCACGTCTCAGTTCCATATGTCATCACTGGCAACACACACTGGTTGAAGACTTTCGTCTTGAGGCTCTGCGGTATGTGTGACGAGAAGATGTGGCGTAATTTCCCGAACGCTGCCCATCCGAGTTGGATTCGTCGGCTGACCTCTTTATCGAAGTTGGACCTACCTAGTTGGATCGTCTGACCCAGATACACGTAGTGGTCAACAACTTCGATGATATCGCTCCCAACAAATATATGTTAATGTAAATACACAAATAATAGTTCCAAATTGGTAATTTATTCAATTTACCAAAGAGATAGTCGTGGATTTTAGCTTTCAAGAACTCAACTGAATGACGGTCATCATCCTAATGATTCAAGTGGATACAGTCACGTATCGGTCGCGATAATGGAATAATGATACGCTGTCATGTACTCATGTCACGCTACAAGCAATAATATTTATCAATAATAATAAGCGCTTATCTAAACGGTCATAAAAAATATGTCATCATAATGTCCGCATTGTGATTTTGAGAAATTAAAATGAAATAATGATTTATTTGTGTCAACGGTGGTTTAGTTTTTTGTTAGAAAGTTTTATTTTATAACTAGATAATGGAAAAGGCAGATGGCCACCTGATGTTAAGTGGTAACCATCGCCTATGACAAGGCATTGCCTCGTAAGTCACGCGCGATAGGTACGTTCCCTACGACGCAGTGCCGCGTCCGTCCACATGAGGCATACAGATGTTAAGCCCCATGTGCTTGCGAGAAACAGCAGCACTGCTTGGCGGCTGAAAGATGCGTGGTGTTAGTAGGTACTTCCCCGGAGAGCTGTAATCTAGCGTAGATTACTCTGAAATCGAGAGGAGTGCTTCTGATGCAGCTTATTCTAAAGGATAAATTCAATTTAATATGGTATACTTGTTATAAAATTATGTTATGTTGTTATCTTACTACTATAAACGCGAAAGTTTGTAAGTAAGGATGGATGAATGCCCACCATGATGATGATGAATGCCATCCATCCACCCATCCATCCATCCACCCATCCATCCATCCATACAAACATTCGCATTTATAATATTAGTAGGATTAGTAGGACTAGCATGTAATATAATATAAAATAATATTAAAATACTCCGCACAAAGCGTCTGGGCACTATCTTCACTAGACGCGCTAATGTAAATAATGTACCACGTAACGTAGGTAGTATTCTGTTGTTTGCAGCAGGCAGGTAAGGTACCTATTGCCCAGCGCAGCGCGAGCGGCGTAAGACGACGCGACGCTTCGGCCCGAGGTAAACTATCTAATAACACCTCTTAGCCCTGCAGGGTAAACGCTCTAAACACGGCTATTCAATTAGCTGCGAGACGCCCGCGCCGCCACCTCTCCGCATAATCATGTGACTCTCACTCCCCCACACCGTAGGTAGGTACCTAATATTAGTATCTCGAAGGTACCTATGCCGACCTACTCGTATCTGTATAAAAGTTAAAAGTTCAGTCAGTTGTTCTTCAACTCATTACTTATGTTAGGTACTAATAGGAAGTAAGTATCAGTACCTAAATAAACGACCAATTATAGAATAAAAATAATAATAGAAATAATAATGCAACACAATAGTCATGGAAGAATAAACACTATATTATTATTATTTTTTTTTTTTATACTACTAGCTGATGGAACAAGCAGATGGTCCACCTGATGTTAAGTGGTAACCATCACCTATAAACAAAACATTGCCCCGTAGGTCACGCACAATAGGAACGTGCCCTACGATGCACTGCCCTGCGTCCATCAACTTGAGGCATACAGATGTTAAGCCTCATGTGCCTGTAATTACACCGGCGACCACACTCTTCAAACCGAAACACAGCGCTGCTGCTTGGCGGCAGAAAATGGCGTGGTGGTAGTACTTCCCCGGACGAGCCCTTCACAAAGAGCTCTACTACTCTTAAACTCTATTATGATACAGTTGCTCATTCATTTCATTAAACACGAGGCCGAGGGTTGCATAGCACCCGAGCCGCAGCCGCGCGCGTACATCAGCCGCGCGCGTACATCAGCCGCGCGCGTACATCAGCCGCGCGCGTACATCAGCCGCGCGCGTACATCAGCCGCGAGCCAAATCCTTATTTCGAAAAATCGCAAACAACCATTATGTGTGCAATCAAATTGCACACCATTTGGTATAAATTTCATTTTAATAGAAAAAAATTTACCTACTGCGAGAGGTAAATTATACGTAGCATGGTAAAAGAAATGCCTAATACATACATAACTCAACTGCTTAACAACAATACAGCTGAGTTATAATCACTATAATCCAGGCCGACGGCTTCTAGGGTAGGCAGAGGTAGGGACGCTCGCGGCGCGGCGGTACCGACGCGACGCGACGCGCGGCTTCTAGGGTAGGCAGAGGTAGGGACGCTCGCGGCGCGGCGGTACCGACGCGACGCGACGCGCGGCTTCTAGGGTAGGCAGAGGTAGGGACGCTCGCGGCGCGGCGGTACCGACGCGACGCGACGCGCGGCTTCTAGGGTAGGCAGAGGTAGGGACGCTCGCGGCGCGGCGGTACCTAAACTAGCAAGATCAATGTTCGCATGCGACGCGCGCAATAATGTGTGCCTACTGCGTAGTCAGTCCACTCACTATACGACTAACGCTTACCTAATGGGCGGCGCTTATCTCAGTGTTCATTTAAAGCGACGCCAAAGCACCCGCAGGTGAACACTACTCTATGAACAAAGGGTAGGCAGCTGCCCGTCCTTGATATATACTTATTCAAATCACAAACTAAAAAGTCAAAAAGCCTTTAGCATTTTTTAACTCTCCTTTCACGTGCCTAGGTGTACACAGCGGCTCCTTTCAGAACTAGAGGATTTGCTATTTCAATACGTGACGGTTGCAAGCCCATCGCCGCTGTTAGAATACTGCCTGGAAGTAAGCCAACAATGGTTTCACGATGTTTTTCGCTCCATGAGATTTCATTTCAACGACCACTATTGAATGGACCAATGAACAAAACCTGCGAATAATTAGACCACCTTTTTGTAGAGAGAATAAACGATATCATGCCAATGCTAGAAAGATTGTTAGAAAAATAAGCTTAAGCCTCTAACTCTGAAGATTGATGGTTTAATGTCTATTGCAGGAGCCTTCAAGCCTGTTCTACCTATCGAAATGATCTTGCGCAAATCGTAATTTAAAGCGCTATAGCTACCTGCGTTAAATGTCGTTTATTCACGCTTGACGCAATCGTTTGTGCTACTAACTAGGTAGACAGACAGTCGGTTCTCTGCGCGATATTTGTATTTGCACGCGACGCGCACTCGGGGATAAAGCGCGCGCCTGCAGCATCTCCAGAGCGCGCGTGCTGCGACTAGCGAACGCGCGGCGTGAAGCCGCAACCACCGCCACCGACGCGACGCATAACAACAATCTCACCGCCTGCCGAACTATTATTAAATACGTTTTTTATATTATTTAATTATATTATTTTATATTTATTTTCCCAACCAGATGGATATCTGGAGATGGATTAAACAATTACAATAAAATTAACTAAAACTGTATTTATTTACTTAGTATATCACAAGGAACCTATGGGAAAATACTATAATTCCGCATAATCCTAAGGATTAAGTCCTAGGTAAGAAGAACCTATACGTACTGTAAATTAGGGGAAGCAGTGGTAACGGTGTTAAGAGGGGCATGAGGTAGGGGGAAATTAACAGGAAATCGTTAGAACCATGTTAGAACAATGAACAATACCAATAAAAGGAGAACGCCTAAGATATAAACCGCTGTATACGCCCCTGCGTATACAGCGGTAAGTTCATATTGTGCGTTATTTGTGGCGCGTAGCTTTGTTATAGGTGATGGTTACGACTTAACATCAGGTGGACAATCGTCCTGTTCCATGAGTCATTCATATATAAATAATATAGTAAAATTTTAGGTATTTCGTTGTTATTGATGTGGTGGCAATAATACCTTGATAATCAATTGGTAATCAGTTGTTTGTTAAATTACCTCGCAGGGCGGTAACGCAAGTCACCGTGAGTTGAACGAAGCGGCGGCAGTTCGCATCGTCATTGCAACTTGTATTTCGAGATGTTGCCTTTAGTAAGTAAGTATGGTGTAGGTATTATGTACCTATACGAGATACATACTTACCTAATCGCACTAACGGCCGGCTTCTTCATTCATACGTTCATGCCGCCCGATATTTGTACTTACCTTATTTGCGGATAACGGTGCTGATTGCACTTGAAGAACTACATTATATACTTAGTACCTATTTATTGTAACATGTGAGTGTAATTGTTTGTTATCCTAAATTAAAAAAAAAAAAGATATATATTTCATCTTAAGAAAAAATATCGCTCGTATAATAAGTGCGTGCTGCGACAGACGCGACGGCATTCGCGTCCGCCTCCATTGGAATAACAATCAGGCTCCTCGGTCCAAGGTCCAGCTCAGATATTTGGGCTTATATTCATCTATTAGGACATTTAGGACCTGCCAAACCGGACCTTACCCGAGATGAGCAGTGTTGCCAGATCGGTAGAGGAAGGCGGGGGAATGCCGATCGCCTGAGGGAAAAATGCTTATTTGTTTTTTCATTTGTCTTATGTTAGTTCCGAGGTTAGGTGCGGTTCGAGGAATGCCCCGTAATTTTGAATCGGCGGCGCCTTATTCCAAGTTTATATTTTAAAAAATAAAACCGCCGAAAAGCTGAAAAGCAAAAAATCATAAACCAACGTTTTTATTTGTATAGGTACCTGAGAAACTTTTTTTGAGTCGCGGCGCCCGACTCGGGGTTAGGTACATAGGTAGCTGTAATATGACTTCGTCTATGTACATACCTAGGTAGGTATTACTTACATTAGTCTAAGAACTTAGTTATTAAAGTTCAATAAAACCGTTTATTAATTGTTGCTTTACAGATTTTTGGCGGTTTAATTTTTTGTCAAAAAGTTGTATAGGTAGGTACCTACCTACCTATTTTACAACAACATTTCGCGTGTACAACACGTGTCAACATTGTACGCAACATTTCAGGATTTCTTTGTAAGATCTTCCCTTTGTAATACCACTAATAAGACCTACCTATTCTTTTTTAAATTCTCTGTATAGGTATGCTTTCTTTTTGCTTTGTGTACAATAAAGAATTTATCTATCTACCTATCTAATAAGTAGGTATTTTAGAATAGAATGTCCGAATTAAAAAATTGAAGTCAAGAAGTTACCTATCTATAGATATGAAACAGCCTTGTATACAAAATAATTTATTTGGATTAGGTACTATCAATTTAAAGGTACAGATAACATTTTCTGTTTTGTCATTGGTCTGATTTTGGTCGGCATTATCTAGTATTAAAATGTAAGAATGAAGATATATTAAAAAAACTAGCTATGAAAGACATTTTATTTTATGGCATTCTTTTTTGTGCCTATTCGTTACTACATACCTAAATAGCAATCTTTCTGTACTGTACTGTACTGTACTGTGTGTGTGTGCGAATAAAGCAGTCTTGAAGCCGCCATCTTGTTGTTTACTTCATGGTGACAGCGGTAAATCTTGCAAAATCAATTTTTCGTAATAAAAGTGCGCAAAAACGTAAAAAACTCAATAAAAACTGTAATACTCGTGTTAATTGTGAGTTTTGTCGTGAAATATGGAGCATGCACGACCTCCTGCGCAATTAAACTTGGAAGGAGGACCGGAATCCCGCGCCGACGCATGGCGGCGGTGGTTACGGCAATTTCAGGTCTTTGTAAAAGCGTCCGGAGTGCACAAAGAATCGAGTGATGTACAAGCCAGTCTGCTGATAAACCTCATTGGTCCAGAGGGATACGATATCTACCTAACATTGAAGTTTAAAGAAGCAACAGATCGCGATGACATAAAAAAATTAACCGAAGCCTTCAATACGTACTTTGGAACCAAAACAAATCTAATAATGGTTAGATTTAAATTTTTCACACGTAATCAAGAGTCTGGCGAGAGTATTAATGAGTACGTCACAGCCTTAAAACTTCTTAGTCAAAGGTGCGAATTCGAACAATTGGAAGATGGCTTGGTTCGAGACAGAATCGTCTGCGGTGTCAGCGACAGTGCAGTGCGTGACCGCTTACTGAGGGCCGACGATCTAACGCTGGCAAAAGCCATGAAAATCTGCCAGGCCAACGAAAGCTCTGTTGATGGGGGCCGGCAAATTGAAGGCGTTAAGATAGAAGCGAAGTCCTCGTCGGTGGATGCGTTATGGAAATTGAGGAATATCCAGCGCGGGGCGAAGACGTACGCGGGTGGTCGCGGTGGCGGCAGCAGCAGCGGCACAAACAGGGGGCGCGGCGGCGGCAGCGAGCGGGGCGCGCGCGCTGGCTCGAGCGGGGCGCGAACACAGCGCGGCTGGGTGAGCGGCGGCGGCGGCGGCAGCAGCGGCGCGCAACCAGCGCGTGATCAGATGTGCGGTGCCTGCGCCAGTACTTACTGTGATGGTGGTGATCGGTGTCCGGCCAAAAGGGTCAAGTGTTTTCTTTGTGGAAATAAAGGCCACTATAAAGCTTTGTGCCCGGGTAAGAGATTTAACAAAGTGTATGAGGTCAACGAGGACAGTGAAGACAATGATGAACTATACTATATATCTATTATAGAGTGTGTCGATTCCATATCGGATGATGGCAAATGGTATGAAACATTTTATTTACCCGAGTGTGGGTCTCAGCACAAGTTTAAATTAGATACAGGTTCAGATTTAAATGTTTTATCACATGATAGTTTTGTCAAGCTCGGGTTCTCTTTGTCTCAGCTGGAAATTGATAAGGTGAGGGCAAAATCATTTTGCGGTAACTACTTATCAATCATAGGCTCAACTATGATTAAAGTGCAACATAAACAATGTGAATACATACTTAAGTTCATAATTTGTAGTGAAGCCTGTCAAAGTATTTTAGGAAAGTATGGGTTAGAGCGGCTAGGTTTGATTCAAAGAATCTACTCGATTAACATGGATATGTATGATGATTTGTTTAAAGGTCTAGGTAAGCTACCGGGTTGCTACACAATACCATTACAGAGTGATGCAAGCCCTTGCATATGCCCAGTGAGAAAAATACCTGTTGGGGTACGAGATCAGCTGCAAAAAGAATTGGCCCGGATGGAGAACCTGGGTGTGATACGGAAGGTGACACATCCAACTTCATGGGTCAACGGCATCGTTGTTGTCGCGAAAAAGGATGGTACTTTGAGGGTGTGCCTCGATCCACGACCACTTAACAAGGTAATTAGACGTCAGCATTATCCGTTACCCACAATAACTGAAATAGCCACCAAACTAAAGGGTGCGCGGTATTTTAGTAAGTTAGATGCCAAATCCGGTTTTTGGATGGTTCAACTGGATGACGCGAGCGCCGATCTGTGCACCTTCGGGACACCGTTTGGCAGATATCAGTACTTACGGTTACCATATGGTATAAATTCAGCCTCTGAAGTGTTTCATGCCAAGGTTCGGCAGCTACTCGAAGACCTGGAGGGCATCGACTCCTTCGTCGATGACATTATTGTTTGGGCACCTACCAAGGAAGTACACGACAACCGCCTAGCATGTCTCCTCGAAAGGGCAAGATCAGTAGGTATAAAATTTAACCGCGAAAAGTGCGAATTCTGTGTAACGGAGGTCACTTATTTAGGTCACACTTTTAGCGCTGAAGGCATGAAGATAGATCGCGCAAAGCTGAGAGCCATCACCGAGATGCCCAGTCCTAATGATCGGCAGGCGCTGGAGAGGTTTCTAGGAATGGTCAATTACGTAAGCAAATTCATTCCAAACTATTCAGAACGTGTAAGTCCGCTGCGTAACCTGCTGAAGAAGGACAGCTCGTGGCGGTGGGACAGCGTCGAGGAGCGCGTGGTGAGCGAGCTGAAGGAGGCGCTGTGCTCGGCGCCGGTGCTGGCGCTGTACGCGCCGCAGGAGCCGGCGTTGCTGTCGGTGGACGCGAGCTCGCGCGCACTCGGAGCCGTGCTGCTGCAGGGCGGCCGCGCGGTCGAGTTTGCGTCGCTCACACTCACCGACACACAACAGCGGTACGCTCAAATAGAAAAAGAAATGCTAGCCATCGTATTTGCTCTAGAAAGATTTCACCAGTACGTTTTCGGCAAAAGTAACATTACTGTTGAAACAGATCATAAGCCGCTTGAAGCGCTATTTAAAAAATCGCTAGACTCCGTTCCGGCGCGGTTGCAGCGTATGATGCTCCGCGTCCAGCGGTATGATTTTCAGGTTATCTATAAGCCAGGCAAATATATGTTTGTCGCGGACACGCTGTCTAGGGCACCGTTACCGGACCGCTTACAGAATAATGTGTCTGAAGAAATAAACGAACAAACCTGTTATCTGTTACAGAATGTTCGATTTAGTGATGAGCGATTCAAGAATATCAGAGAACATACCGGCAACGATGGTGAGTCTAAAGTGCTAGTGGATTATATTCAGCAAGGCTGGCCTGATAATAAATATAAAACGGAAGAATGCGTGCGGCAGTACTGGAGCTATAGAGAATGTTTCGAATACGTGGACGGCGTAATATTTTGTAATAACTTGGTGTTTATTCCTCGAGCGATGCGAAGCGAAATGTTATCGCGCGTACATGAAGGTCACTTGGGTATCGACCGGTGTAAGAGACGAGCGCGAGACGTCATGTTCTGGGCGGGCATGGCGCGCGACGTCGAGGCTGCGGTGCGACGTTGCCGCGTGTGCGCCGAGCATGCGCCGCGACCCGCCCGCGAGCCCATGCAGCCGCATCACATCCCGGATCTACCATGGACGAAGCTAGGATCCGATATATTCGAATACTCTAAATCGTCCTATTTGATCATAGTTGATTATTCAACAAACTTTGTGGAAATATGTCCACTTAAGAGCATCACATCGAAGCAGGTAATCTTAGCGTTAAAGGATCAGTTTGCCAGGCACGGGATACCCGAAGAGCTAATCACAGATAACGGTCCGGCGTACGCATCTAAAGAGTTCAGGGCCTTCGCGCAGACTTGGGGGTTTAAACACACTACTTCCTCTCCTAATTACCCACAGTCTAACGGACGAAGCGAACGAGCGGTGCGCACAATTAAAGATATTTTAAAAAAATGTAGCAGCTCTAATGAAGATTTATATTTGGCATTGCTCAATTATCGGTCAGCCTCGAGAGATGGCATAGCGAGTCCGGCTCAGCTCCTAATGGGTCGTAGGCTCAACACGCGCTTACCTTCACACCCTGAAAAATTAAAGCCAGATAGGGACAACGCCATTGACATAGAAAATATTGCACGTAATCAGGAGAGAAGCCGACAAGATTACGACAAGCGGGCCCGTGCTCTCCCCCCCCTGCAGCCGGGCGACGAGGTGGTAACGCTGGATAGCGGCGCCTCGGGCGGCTCACGGCGCCACGCGATAGTGCAGGGCATGGCTCCACAGCCACGCTCTTACTTCATTACAGACGACGCAGGAAAGGTATTTCGTAGAAATAGGAGGCACCTCGCCAAACTACCTCAAATTCTCCCAACATCGTCAACCGTCGGTGAGACGACGCCGACGGGTCAGGGAGACGTAAGCGGAAATTTTGTGATCGAAGAAGATGTCATCGAGAAAAATGTGAGCGAAGATGATCCGCACGTTAAAAGGGCGGCTGCAAAGGAAGCCAAGAAAAAGTTGAAAACTTTTAGTTTCTGAATCAACATACATATCCATCATCACGGTTTATCGCTCAGTCAATTAAATGATATTGCTATTCATATACTTCTACAATGTAAACTAATTTTCTAAACTATTGCAAAAAATAAATAGTCAGATGAAAAAAAAAAAGAAAAATTGAATCATTTATTAGAAATATAAATTGTTGGTGTATTAATTGTTAATGTATAGGTAAAAAATTCTTTTTTGTTCAAAAAAAAAAAATGAAATAGAACTATAATTATATAAGTAACAATAGGGCTAAATGAGTGTTAATGATTGTACTTATATGGGTATTAGGTATACTTTATCATAAAAACTTCTTTAACTTTTATTCTGTTACTTTACAAAATTCATTTTCCTTTGTGTCTCATCTGTATAAGAAGGAAATAGGTAGGTACATTATCCATGATTTAGCTTCTTATTTCCAATTATTGATAATACATTGTGGTTTCTGTTCATTCTGTTTATAAAGGGAAAGATGTACTGTACTGTACTGTACTGTGTGTGTGTGCGAATAAAGCAGTCTTGAAGCCGCCATCTTGTTGTTTACTTCACTTTCCTCTTTTTAATAATAAGGTAGATAAGTGCATTGTAATTATTAAAAGTTTTGAGCTAAGGTAGATCCCAAAACAAACCAACTTACAAATATGAATATCAAACATGCATAATCAGCCTCAAAATAGGTATATCAATGAAATTTTTTTTTATTAATTTAATTAATTTAATAAATTTTAATTTAATTAATTATGGAGCTCTTTTAAAAATTCTCATACCTAATTACTTAATTATTTAGTACCTATATACCTAGGTTAGGTAGGTACCTAGTTATATAGGTAGGTACCTTTATTTCAGGATTTTCGGTTTGCAGACGTTTTGCAGGTCTGTGGTCAAGGTGGGTTAACGAAAGCAAAGCAGTTCAAAACTTCAATCAAATATCCCTTTATTGGTTTAAGATTTAACACAGGTACCTACTTCTAAGTACCTTCTACAAAATTCAAATTATTTGAGGATATTTCTGGAGAAATCAGAAATACGTCCAAATATTACCTACATGGCAATAACCCAAATTTTGCATTATCTACCTACCTAGGAAGATAGTTGAACTGTTAATTCAATTTTGTCGCTGACCGTACCAAAGCGTCATGCCCCGTGGTAGTACCTATATGTG